>JAULSU010000002.1:2400000-4800000 GCA_030512335.1 Immersiella caudata | reverse complement strand
CCAGATAAGCCGGTGACATATTTTTGTCTCGGTTTGGAACCGGGCATACCCATTGGACCCTCAGGGACTGGAACGATCGGATTGAGTCATGGAAGTGCTGGATGATCCCCCCAGGTCAATGATCAGCCCCACCCTGACTTCCATATCAGTCAAGAGCACTGTAGCCAGCTACCTAGATAGTCTCACTCCACTCGGAGTGTCTTTCACGCCTTGCACATCTTCCCATCCCCCTCCCCAGCCGTCCCGATCTCTCCCGCCACATCGACCCTGAAGTCTCCATTCCCCCACGCAAACTCATACCCCGCCACCGCCAACTTATCGTCCTTGTCACCAGGGTAATCACAAAGCTTGACCACCTGCTCCACCGCCCAGGCCACATGCTGTCCCAAACTCTTGGACTCCTTCTTGCCATTCACTGCCCGCACGCCCACCGCGGCCCAGTCGAGCGAGCCGGGGGTGTTATCTTTTGCCGTGCAGAGGCGGACGCAGGGGGTGCCGGTCACGGAGCTGTCGGAGGCGGGGACGAGACGGTCGCGGTTGCCGGAGAGGCTGAAATAATTGACACATGTTTGGGCGAGGTCACCTGGGAAGATGTCAGCGAACAAGGAGAGAGCGGATAACTGGATAAATTCAACTTACGGCGATAGGGAGTCATGGGACCGGTGGCGCAGTGTGCCACTTTGGGGGCGTGAACGGATCCAGGGGAGGTGCTAGTGTTCTTGTTGTCATCGCCCAGGCTGAGATCAGGATTCATGTTGTAAAGGTCGGCAGCGGTGATGTTGAGAGAGGCGAGGGTGGGAAGGCTATCGTCGAGGATGAGGACGATGTTCGATGGGTTGATGTCGAGGGCTCGGGTGGAGCTGGTGTGGGGGGTGTGCGGCGCCGCGTTGGCGAGGAAGGCGAAAGCGGCCGCAAGGGCGATGAGTGCGAGATGCATCTTGGATTCTTGTCGATGGGTTTGATTTCACTCTGGTTACTGGCAAGTTGTGTTTTGGGATGTTCAGGATCGTATGATCGAATAAAGGTTGTGGTTGGAGTCCTAGGGACCGAAGCCTGAAGTCCAGAATATATACCTAAGACCCTATCATCCGAACAACGAATTCAAGGAATCGGGTGAATGTCAACCGCTCAATTGGGCCGGCCGGCGCCACAATCACAGGAACAATAGAGTTGTTTCCTATTCACCTGCCAATAGCACGGGTACGAGAGATCTGTGCCGTGATATCGGCATGGGCAAACAATCAGAAAAGTGAATACGAAACGATGGGTGTGACAATAACAAGGGATATTTCTGCTGGAGCTGCTGACCAAATGGAGTCACGAAAATTTTCAGATGAGAAATGCAGAATCACATATCCCCCCGCACCTCCCCCCTTCGCAACTGCCCTAAGGAGGCAAAACACGATTCACATCCTTCCTATCACACGCCTCCTGGACCCGCTTGACACTCGAGCCACCACTAATTCACCGCACGCACATGCAACCGCCCATTCCAATGCGCATACAATTTCTTGCCCATGGACCGCAAAAGTGGTATTATCATCCATCTGGCAGTCACGCCCATGCTTCAATTGCTGACCAGAATACACTCTAGAGTCTAGTCCCCTGGTAATCATCGCTGGAGAGACACCCCCTTCAAGGCCCGCAATCCCCCTCAGCGTCCTAAATCTCGTGCCCAACCCGCAATTCCCATCTTGCGTAATATGTTTCTTGTTTCCATGTCCATGATGGCTTCCTTGAGGGGTGCCAAGTGCCCCATGCTTGCCAACCACTGCAAGAGCGGCTTGTTGCGGCAGTATATGGCCAGGCTTATGAGACTTGACAGAGGAACTGTCGAATCGATGCATCTCGTCGGTATTTCCCTCACATGAGCATCTGGACAGTCATCTTCGAGAAACTGGTCGGCCTCGTTGTCAAGTTGCACCAACTGCTCGTCAGTGAGGTCAAACTCTGCAATGGGCCCTCGCAGCATCATCAGTCGAGTGATCGACTCGTCGTCTGCGGGGCACTGCCAATCTCGGATCGGCGCCAACTCAAGGCTCAGGTCCTGAAGGACCATCCTCGTCAAGTCCGTCCTCTTCAGCTCCAAGCAAGCTCGCAGCAATGTCCCCGTAAGAGCGTCGGGGTCCACGGACGGCAGATCACGCCAGAAGTGGCGGATCAGAGCCTCTGACTCACCGACCTGAAGCAAGAACTTGACGTTGTCTAACCTGCGCTGGCTCACCGCGTGATAGAAGGGAGTTCGGGCGTTTCTGGCTCGATCCCATGTCCGGAGGAGCGATGGGTCATGAGCATGCAGCGCTTGGAGTATGTTCGGCGATTGTAATCCTGCGGCAACCGAGGATAACGCCAGGCCGGTCGGGGTGATGCGTTCTGGATCCGACTTCCCGGATGCCAGTAGCTTCTCCACCAAGGTCTTCTTGCCTAACCTAGCCGCAATCTGCAGGACCGTGTAACCCTCGTCGTCTTCGGCCGACGGGAAAATAGCCTCAAAGTTGACGAACAGGTCCGCAATCCTGCCATGCTCGCTCCAGTTTCCGTTGACAAACATCCACAATGGCATTGTCTTTGGCCACCCCCAAGCCCTGATGGTCAATGAGCAGCCCCGGTCAGCCGCGATCAAGGCCGTCAGCATAGACTCTGTAGTTTTGTTGCGCTCTTGGCGAAGAGCCACATGGAGCGGAGTGTTCCCGCGATGGTCTTGTATGGCCAAGTCGGGCGCTTCTAGCTTGTCAACGAGGAACAGGACAAGAGGCTCGCAGCCGTGTGTGAGTGCCAAGTGCAGCAGTGTGCTGCCTGTGCTTTGATCCTTCTCAACCAAGCTTGGATACCACAATGACTTTGCGTAGCCAGGGTCGGTTTTCGGGAACAAGAGAGCATGAGTGAATTCCAAGGCCCCTTTCGGCTGAGGACCATCGTGAGGGCTATGGGCGAGACGCTGGAGGAGCTGGCGGAATATTTGGTCTGGTGGCTGCCCCGAATGCCAGGACACCAATACCGGGATAACGTCTCTAAAGTTGGCCAGGACCGCGTCGTAGAGATAGGGGCCAGGGGATCCGCGTGCGGGATCCGTTCTCTCCGTGTCGGGGATCAAGGTGAGCAGTGCTTCGAAGAATCCGAGATCGCTGCGCCTGATTGCTTCGCCAATCTCCGTGAGTTCAGGCCGCCCCGTGGTCAGACAATCAAGTATCCCGGCCCCATTTTCAACGAGAAGCCGACAAATCTCAAAACGGCCGTGTCTCGCCGCCATGATCAGCGGTGTCAACCCCCCCCTGTCCTCATGTGCCACGCTCCTTTCGGTTTGCGGCAAGCGGAGGTTTACTTTGTTGGCTATGCACAACCTCACTCGTTCAACATCTCCCTTGGCACAGGCAGTCCAAATATCGTCCGGTTTGGTGGACTTTGTGCTGCCGGGGAAAAGATTTCGCTCTGGGGGACGAGCATGTTGGTCTTTTATGTGCGCCTTTAGTGCCAATTCAGACGCAAATCCAGTCGTTCTCGCGTAGCAGGAGTCTTCTGGGCACTTGAATGGCCGCTCATGCTTTGTGACGTGGCGATCCCGAGGCTCTGAGGTTTGAAACCCCGAGGCAAAGTGGTAGCAGCTCCGTTTGGGGCACTTGAATCTCCGGTTACCCTGTAAACGAGCAAACACCTCCTGCTGCTTTGTGTCGAAGCTGGAAGGGTTGATGCTTTCGATGACGGTTCTGACAAAGATCGTCTGCTCATCCAGGATTGTGGTATCAGGGGTGCCACTGATGGCTTCGCTAGAGAAGGAGAGCGGCTCATCCCTGGATAAGAGCCTAAACCTGGTTAGGAATTCGGTTGCATAATCAAGGGCAGGTCCTGTTGTCTGCTGCCATGGTGTACTGCTTGTTGCCGGCAATTCTCCAAGAACGAACCGAATGTGATGCTGCCAGAACGCGGTGGCGTAATCCTGAAAGCCGTAGTATCCGGTTTTTGCTGCGTCCACTACCTCACCAGCATGTTGGTCCGTACTGAAAGGGGGCGATGATAGGTAGCGGCAGCAGAGGACGACCATTTTTTCGTGTTCCCGAACAAGGTTGACTTTCTCGTGGCGGAGCAGGAAACTAGGTGGTTGATGAAATGATATGGTCAGTGACTTTTCCGGTGCGATATGACCAGGTTGAGGGAATTCTTTAATGTGTCTCACCTTCCTGCAGTCTCGTGCACGAGTCTCACTGTGGACTCGGATGCATCTTCTGGCCGGAAGTCGCATATAACCTCAACGAAAGAGCCGCAGATAGCTTTGCAAGTCTCCACCCGGAGGTTCCTCGCATCGCATGTGCTAGTTTCAAGACCGAGGCAGAATAAAGTCTGGATCTCTCTCCAGTAAAGGGGCCGAGCGCTGCAAAGTATCCAGCCCAAAATGCGCAACACAGCTTCTCGTCGTTTTACGCGCGGTCCGCGACCAACAACACGGAGAAGGACTCGCTGGTATCTTGTTTCGCATTTGCGTTAGATGAGACCCTCTTGAGACCCCCACACGGAAGAACATGAATTAAAGGTGGTGTGTATAGGACTTACGCCTCTTCTAGCCCGTGGGGGAAGCTCTCGTCTTGGAGCTCCTCTTCAACATCCCGCTCGCAATCTTGGTCCATAAGGTTTCCCAGTACTACCTTTGCGTACAGAAACATGCCTATTTGGCGGTGTCAATTAAAAAAAAAACCAAAAACAACCCTGGGACAGATGAGAGAGCTTGACAAGGAATCAGCAACGCTTACCGTCAGCGGATTTCGACACCTTCTTCAAAATTGACAACTCGCCTTCCCTGGTCATGGAGAAGCGCTCGCGGATCTTGCTTGCCCTCTCCTTGATGAAGAGATGAATATCATTCTTGTGTGACTCCAAGTCGTCCAAGCCAATTGCTGGAGCGTCCTTTAGCATTTGATCCAGCACTCCATCTCGTTGACCCGAGAGCAGCAGTCGAACATTGGCACCCTCGGTGTGGCACGCTGGAATCAAACAGTCTTCAAACCACTCAACGATGGCGCCCGGAGTCTCTCTTGACTTTGAGGTATCCTGGACGCACTCGTCTAGGCCGTCGAGCACGATAAAGCACATTCTCTGGCTCTTCAGCGTTGCTGTCAGCAAGTATTGAAGTTTTTCTAGCGAGCGAATATGCGGTTGGGTCATTGAGGAGAAGCTCTTGTGAAAGAGCTCCGAGAGACTGTCATCTTGGCAGAGCAATTGTGCCAAGAGTGCTCGAAGCATTCCCGTCATGGTGGTTTTTGACTCGTCGTGGTGTCGAAAGTAGAAGAAGAGAACTCGGCAAGCGGGAAATGACTCTTGAAGATGATCAATGATTCGCGAAGCAACGATTGTTTTCCCTTTTGGACCTAGGTCAGCTTTCTCACACACACACTTTTAGGTCGTAGATTTTGCTGACCTGCGCCAGGTTTCCCATGAACGTATAGCAAGTGCGTCGCTTGGTCAAGACCTTTACACCACTCAACAAAGCGATCATCTTTGAGTATACCATCACCGGTACTCGGAAGCCGATTCCGCTTCGCCTCTTGATGATCTGCCGTGTATGTTGGTACGTCGAGTTTCATCTCAATCGACAGTTTTATGTCGCCCAGCTTCTGTTTCAGTTGCTGTTGGAATGCCATGTTCTCTATATGAATCTGTGCTTTCAGATCCTCCACAGACTTTGAGATCTCTTTTCGAGTGTTCTGGGTCTCGATGACACCAGCCGTCACTCTCAGGTCAAGAAGCAGGGTTCGGTGCCGCCGGAGGCTCTCCCTGATGGGCGCGAAATGAGATTCAAACGTCTTCCAGGTGGAATGAAACACGTCCTTCCAAGCTATGACACGGGAAAAAGGGTTGAGTCAGCGCAATGGGATGTCAAAAAGCGAGTTAGGTTATAGATACCCACCTGGGCGTGTAAAGACGTCCAAGGCATTGGCATGAAACTGAAGCATGTCTTGAAAGTATAGCTCAAGGACCTCGAGCACGGCCGGGGATGATCTGAACACGCTGTCGTAGACCTTCAGGCTGGGAATAAGCTCGCCTATCTCAACGTAGATGTCAAGCAATCGTTCCAAGGACTCGAGCTTTGTGCCGGCGATAAGAAGACCTAGCTTGATCGGACCCTAAAAGCTATCACATCAGAGACGGGATCAAGCAGGAATATGGCAGGATGAACGGTGGAGCAGGGGGTCCACAAAAGGCAAAAACTTACCCAAATGAATGCGACGACCTCGCTCACATTCAGAAACACCTTGATGACATGCTCAAGTTGCGACATCGCCTCCAGAAACTTCGCCACACGTCTCATGCCTCTGAGCTTCTTTTCTGGCCCGTACCTTTCCTGTATCTTCCTAATCGCAGCTTCGACGTCCTTTAGGCTGCTCGTCTTAAACTCCTTCTTTTGGTCCTCCGTGAGGCTTTTGGAGAACTTCTCAACCGCCCTCGCAAAGGTGCTGGAAGTCGGCTGAGGAGAAACGGGAGGCGTAGAAGGGACCCCAAAAGGGCTTTTCAGGGGTTGGGAAGTCATTTTTTTTCTCTTCAAATTAGGCGCATTTGCTTCCGTTTCTGGCCACCAGGGGGTCAAAGTGAGGCGTACAGTTGTAGGTTGCGAATGCTGTATGTGTTTAAGAGAGAAGTGAAATGGGCCTAGATGTGAGCGAAGTTTGGGTCGTCTTTTGGGGGTGCATGACTTGGGAAGTCCCTGTCAGTCCGTACATGCCCTCACGGGCAATCAATTGGCGGGGGTGTGTTTTCTTTTCGCGCGGGCGAAAGCCTTGCGACAAATTATTGGCGGTAGCTGCAAGGAAGAATGGAAAGAAGGCGAAAGTAGGAAGAAGCGGGGTCAAGCCGCCACCCTCGAGCGCATTTCCGGCTCGCCTGAGCGGGGTAGAGGGCAGTCGCACTTGCACGCTTCCCCCCACATTCTTACCGATGATTAGCTGGATGGAAACGTCAGAGCAGGCACTTATCAAGGCGCACAAACCAACCGCATTGTTGCAGCAGAGCACCTGCACAGCCTCCACCATCACCTGAAGTTACTCGTTGGAGTAGCGCACCAAGATGCAGGCGCCCAACATTGGAGCCAGGGCTGCAGGGGCTTGGCTCCTGCATCTCACCCTCCTCAAAGTCCAATTATGTCAACTTCCCTCACCTCCCTTCCCAGCAAGTCCCCCGCCCCATATCCTCCTCGTTCCCCAACCCCTAATCACCGTGTGCACATTGAGACTCAGCACGCTCCATTGTCCATTTCCCCTGGCAACAACATCTCACCGGGTGCTTGCTCGCCCCAAGTGACTTGTGCGACACAATGGGCAGCAGGCGGTCCCAAACGGGCAATATTTTCAATTTATCACCCAAGAAACGGCCGCGAAACGATGACGGCTACGGCTTATCCCCGAAGCGGGCCCACTTCGCTCACTCATCTCAACAACTTTCACCCAAGTATAGCCCACAGATGTCGGAATATGCGCTTCAGCCTGTCGAACCGACAAAAGATACATGTTTTGGAGCGGTTAGTCTCCATATGAGCAGCCAATAGTATCATCAAGCGCTGACATGAAAGAAGCTCTTCCCCGCACGGGCCCAGCTGTTATGCCAAGAAGTGAGGAGAATTCAGCTGTTACCGTGGGAGGGCTTCATCTGCTTCGACCTCATCTTCAAGGACGGCCCGGAGCCTGAGTATCGGGTCACGCACAAACCTCCTGAAAAGTACCCTCGCCGCGACGTTGGGGTCTTGGATACCATCACAACTGGTCATTTAGAGTCCTTGCGAGACCTGGCTACCTCGCTCTCCTTCAAAGCCGTCATCTCTTCGGACGATCTGGAAGCTTTGAAAATGTCCAAAACAAAAAAGATAATCGTCGATACATCTGTCAATATTCTGGGAGCGCGGGAGCTCGCTGATGAGATTGGACGAACACTGAAACAAGCTGATCTGCAACATCCATTTTATCTTGCGGCTGGTATACGATATATCAACCCGCAGTGGTTCTACGCCAAAGACGATCCGTTGGACTTGCGTCACTTGGTCGGCCCTTCGACGGTTGAAACAGACGCAAAAAGAATATCAAAGCTGGTAGCGTCTGCCCTTGGGTCCTTGGGTAGGCCCTCCCACTTGGAGTCTCGCGGGGCTTTGCTCAAGGCTGATGTCGTTTTTGAGAATCTTCTCACCCAGCTGAAACAGTGAGTTCTAACCCTCGGCACTCGCGACCCCCTGTTGGGCCCAGTCGTGCTAAACACAAAGCAGTCACCAAGTTGAGGGCGTGGAATTTATCCTCAGCCGCGAGGATCCATTTTGCCTACAGAATATTTTTTCGGATATGAAAGCTCACATCGGCAAGGAGTAAGTCCCCTCCACCCAATGTGATTGTTTTTTTTTCTTCTGAAGCTGACAGAGCCTACCCAAGAATATTCTCGGACGTGCACTTTCTTCGCGCCGGTGGTATACTGGCCGACTTCATGGGCTTGGGGAAAACATTGACGATGCTGAGCTCAGTTGTGGCTTCACGAGACACTGCTGCGGCTTTTCAATCTAGACTGAACCCCCCGGGGGGTTGCCAGAATGTCAAGGCAACTTTAATTGTCGGTACATCGCGACGTATGAGAGAAATTGTCTCCCCTGAACGAATTTCTTGGTTATTCTAACAACCATCATAGAGGTCATTGATGTTTGGGCTCATGAGATTGAAAAGTGAGTACCAATCCGTACTCTTATTCTCCTGCTTCAAGCGGTAATGTGGGAAGCTTGCGTTTAACCAGGTTTGCTGCAGACACTTCAAACCACGCTGCTTGTCGACCATACTCTTTCACGGGGACAGCAGAGTCAGATCAGCGACAACGTTCCTGGAGCACGATGTCGTGCTTACCACTTACGGCACTTTAACAGCGGATTGGAAGCGAAGTAAAATATTGCAGGGGGTGACTTGGTTCAGGGTTGTTCTTGATGAGGGTGAGCTTGCCACAACCTCAGGTGCCTACTAGCAAACAATGCCATTGCTAACCTGACCCATGTTTTTAACAGCACACTGGATTCGGAACCCATCAGCTCAACAGTTCAAGGCTGCCGCCGATATAAAAGCCGAACGAAGATGGTGTCTGAGTGGGACGCCAATCCAAAACTCGATGCATGATCTCTTGTCGATTTTGAAGTTCCTTCAGTTCGAACCGTTCACGAAAGCCAAGCACTTTGACAAACATGTCGTGAAGCCCTTGCTGTCTGAACCTGAGGGCGGTCTCAAAGCCCTTCGGGTACTGCTTGGGGCAATATATCTCCGTCGAAATTCGAGCCATCTTGGCCTCATGCCCAAGGAAAACGAGAGGGTCTTTGTCACGCTCAACGAGGAAGAGCAAGCGGAGCAAGGACGGATTCTAAAGCTCTGCCAGGACCAATACGATACGACGGCCGGCCAGAAACCCTCTCTCAGAAAGTACTCTGTTCTGTTCGGGACGATTGTGAAAATCCGCCAACTTTGCAGCAATGGCGTCGCGCGGGGAGATGGCTCTGCCCAAGGCTGCAGCGTCTGTGCTGAGAATGACGAAGACGCCGAGCTGCTTCTCATGACTGAGAGCGTTTGTCCCGAATGTTCCCGGCCCCTGGAAAAGACGTCGTCAGGACCTCTTCTCGTTCCAGCATCGCCAGACTCGGCCCTTTCTCCACAGCCTGTGTCCCCCCTTCCGGCTAGGCTTTCCCCTTTTGCGTCCTTCTCGAGCTCTCAGGGAGATAATACCCCAGATTTCAGCAACTCTTCCAAGCTCGACGCCGTCATGGAAAACCTAGAGCAACATCGATTCGGCGCTAAAAGGTGGGTGCGTCCCAACTCCGCTTGCATGCTATTAGGGTGCTGACCCTTTGCAGCATTGTCTTCACCTCTTGGCGGCGAACCTTGGACTGTTTGGCAGCAAGGCTCAGCAACAAGAACATGGGTCATGTTCAGATCGACGGAAGGGTGAATGGTGTTGAGCGGCACAAACGCCTCGGCCAATTTCAAGAAGCACCCGACGTGAGAGTCTTGCTGATGTCGTTGGAAGTTGGTGCCGTCGGGTAAGCCTTTTTTTTTTTTTTGGGCGCCACTTTTGTCTATAGAGACCATATAGATGCTAACGGCTCTGTACCCAGCCTCACGCTGACAGCAGCTACTCGCGTCCACATTGTCGAACCACCCTGGAACCCAGCCATCGAGGACCAGGCAGTCGCCAGAGCGGACCGCATGGGCCAGACCGAGACAGTGACTGTTGTACGGTATATAACCCGGAACTCAATCGAGCAGGTATGAGTACAACCCCCCCTCCCCTGTCGAGATTTTTCAGAGGTTGTTGCAGCTAACCTACATCGGCACACAGAAAATCATGGAGCGACAAGATCGAAAGCGCGGGCTCGCAGAGCTGTCGCTCGATAGCCACAAAGCAGCCGAAGAAGTAAATGCGCGACTCCAGGTATGATTTCAAGAACGTCTTGTCAACGAGCTGTCATGCGGATAGCTAATGACATCACCTCCAACAGGATTTGAAGTTTGTTTTGGACTTTGGTGCTCAGATGTAGTGAAAAAAAGATGCGGGCGACTCTCATGTTGTGCTGGGGACCACCTGATCCCGGCGGGGCGGCACACGAAGCTCTGGCTGCACGGCCGCCGCGTTCTGATTTTCCCTCTCGCCTTTGCCTTGAATCAATGGAAGGCCTGACCAACTATCTCAATCTCGATACGAAAAACCCAAGTAGCTGCGGATGAATCCCAATTTTTATTGCTAAAATATTACCCAAAAGGAGTGTGTCTAAACCAAACCGACCGAGCCATGCAAGTAATTAAGTCAAAGCCAAGAAGCCACACACCATCAAAGATTACCAAACACCGTCACCACTCGCCGCCGTGAATTCTGGCAGGGACTTAGTACGCAGTCCCGTACCCCTTGTACCCCCAGGAGCCCTTCTCGGACTCTTCCTCACAGTCCTCTCCGACAGACTGGGTCGCCTTGGGCTTCCACTGCCCCTTGCCGCCATATCCGTAGGACCTGGTAACTGTGACCGTGGTCACTGGCTTGCTGGTGTCCCAGGTGTTGTAATACACAGAGGATGCGGCCTTGGTGGTGTAGTAGACGGGCGGCACGACGGTGGTGAGAGTAGCAGTGCCAGTGTCAGTGCTAGTGCCAGTGCCAGTCCCATTCGCGGTGCCGGTGGCGGTACCGATGACAGTGCCAGTCGCAGTGCCAGTAGCAGTCCTCGTAGCCGTCGCCGTGGGTGGCACAACTCCCAAAATCTTATCAACATCGATCGCATTCCCCCCGTTTAAATTGAACTTGACAATCTCCACCCCCTCGACAAATACCCTCCCACCCAGCGGCGCAACCGGAGGAATCACACTCGGTGGCGGCGCCACCTTCGCCTTGGCAATAAAAGCATCCAGCGTGTTACCCGCGGCCGGCGCATTAATCGCACCGACCATACCCGCCTGGCAGTGGTTCCCGTTCACCTGGCCGCAGTAGAACCAGATGGGCTTGGTATCGTTGATGACGAGCTCAAAGGTGGCGAGGCCGGGAACGGACTGGGTGGTTGCGATGAAGCCAGACGAGAAGCCAGAGTTGTTGGGCAGTGGGAAGCACGGCTTGTCGAAGGAGGATTGGGTGACGGTGTGGTTGCGCGGGTTGTACGAGAACTCGACGACGGTGCGCGGGGGTTCGTTGATGCTGTTGGGGGAGTAGGTGAGGTTTCCGTCGAGGCCGACGTCGACGGTGGTTTTGCGGAGACCGCCGACGGGGAGGCCGTCAGGGGGGGATGTGGAGGTCGGGGCTTTGGCGGCGAGGTCTTTGAAGGCGGAGAAAGTGTTGCCCTGCGTGGGCGCGTTGACGGCGTGGAGCATGCCGCTTTGGCAGTGGTTGCCGTTGGTTTGGGAGCAGTAGACCCAGATGGGCCTGGTGTCGTTGACGGTGATGGTGAAGGTGGTGCGGGAGGCGATGTCGGGCGATTCCGTGGGGACGAAACCGGAGAAGAAGCCGCCGCCGACGAGAGGCTGGCATGGCTTGTCGAAGCTGGACTGGGTGACCGAGTGGTTCTAGAAGATATTAGGCGACCGAGGAAAAAGGACGAGAAAAAGGGGAAAACAAACTCTTGCAAAGTAGTTGTAGGTGATGGTGTCTCCAGGCACTGCTACTAGTGTCTCCGGGTCGAATTTGAGCTGTCCACCCTTGCCAACGGTGACGACATGGTGTGTCGCCGAGGCGAGGGAGACAAGCAAAAAGAGCGGAGCAACTGTCGATGACAGAAACCCCATGATGAATGTAGTGTGGATTACTCTAGAAAGGAAGAGAAGAACTGAGAGCGAGCGAGTGCTGGTGGTATCAAGGCCGACACTTTAAGGACTGTCAATAGGAAAGAGATAGAGAAAAGAAAAAAGGGAAACAGGAAAAGAAAAAGAAAAAGGGAAAAAGGAAAAGAAAAAGAGAAAAGTTGACGTTTCGAAAAAGGAGGAAGCTGTGTGAATGAGGATGAAAATTGGGATGGAAACTTGGGATGGAATGACGGCGACTTATATCCGTCCAACGTCAACAGCAGATTTCCTGTTTTGGTCGAAGCCTTTCGCTGCAGCTGTGCAGTGGCTGTTCCGGACCGGCTCGGCCTCGCATCCGAAAAGGTCAACGAGAGGCTCACCACACCTATTTCGAACCGACCAGTGTTGTTGTTCCACCAAGCTCCATCTCCACACATTGCTGCAGTCAGCAGCTTGCCTTTCAGCCCGCCGAGCCTGCGCCTCGATTTGCGGTTGCTCAGATTGGCGAGAAACGGGCAACCACGCCACCTAAGAAGAGGGCTGGTACCTGCCATGGTGATTGCTCACTGGTCGCACAAGCGTTGCGAAAGTGGGGGCGGTGTCGGGTCCTTCGGCTATCCATATTCTCGGGACCGTGGGGGCCAAAACTTGAACCGAGCGGGATCGCTTTCGAGAGGGCCTTCTGGTGTTTCTGGTCTCATGACTGTCAAATTGTCGCTTGTCTAAGATAGGTGAGGCTTGTAAATGCCAACAAATCCCGACATCAGCGATTAGGAATACTTACAGCTTGTCGTCAGAATGCAAATCACGATTGCTAACCTGGAAGGCGGGGTATCCAGCAGCGGATGGCTGACACCCGTCCGCTAGTGGCGGGTGAGGATTACCTCTCAAATGCCATGCCCGAGAGTGCTCCCGAGGCCGCGCTTCTGGTTGGCCCGCACGTACCTGGAAAAACACGTCAGCGCCACAGCCAGCCGACATCGCTCTCAAATACCCTTCAAAGTTCCAAGACCGACCCGGCCGCCCGGATGCACTGCTCTTGGCGCAACACGCAAAAGCTCCCCTGGTGCACGGCTGCAATTGATGACTCAGCTGACTCTGCTCATTGCTCGCCCGATGTTTTGCCGAACAAGATCCCGTTCGCGTTCCCGGACCATCACCGCCTCCGTAACAACTACAAACGGCAACGGCGACGGAGGCCGGAAAGCGTCACCCATTCTACTTCGTTCACACCCATCATCAATTTCTTCGGAACCCCTCCCACGCATTCGTGATGGAGATGCATTTTTGGCGCCAGGATCCTGTCGGTGCTGGCTCGCTCATGCCGTCGGAGCCCCCGTCTTCCCATCTTCCCCCAACCCCAGAATCTCTCCTCCTCTCTTTCTCTTTCTTATCACTCTTCCTCCCCCTATCGAGTTCTTTAGCTCTGGCTCACTATGACGGTACAATAACAGCTGCGCTTCTCTGGGGTGGATCAGGAAAGTGTTAATACGCTCCTCCAGGATTACTTGGACAGTGTAATAGAGGAGGAGGGAAACGAACAGCCCTTCGTTGCTCCAGCCACGTAAGCGGAGCGAGAGAGAATATAGATGGCCTGGACCGAGTATGTCTTTCCCCTCCCCCCTTTCCTTTTATTATGTCTAAGATAATACTAGCAGCTCTATTACTCTGTCTTAGTAACCACCGATTAACAGAGTAAGGTACGAAGTACTTCCATTCTCTAATAGTATAAGATAGCTAGCTAGTTTGACCTGTTATAAGGAATCCTTCTGGTTCCTCACGTAAGTATTCGCTTTGTTAATTAAACCAACTTTAATTATGTCCTACTGCGCAGTCACTCCGTGTGCTACTACGTATTATAGAGACATACGACCTGACATTATGATCATCCCCGTCTGTAAGGACTTGCTTCTGTTATGCCCCTCTTATGTTTCTCCCCCCTCCCCTGCAGTCTGCGACCTCAAACGTACCCGAGCCTCCTGATTGCCCTTCTCCCCCTTCCTACTGCCCAGTACTCAGTCTGTTTGAGTAAGGGTCGTAACACTACAGCCTGCGGGCGGGAGGGTAGCAATCTGGGCCGCGCCACTTACCAGTAACCGTCCGCCGCTACCTCCCACGTAAGCCTAAGAGAGCGTCTGAGAGCGTTTGAGAATTTTGGAAGATCTTATAACGTCGACTTTATAAACCCAGCTCGTTACTATCAAGCCCACTCATAACGAACGCGTAATATTAAAACTTACTGCCGTGCTTGCGGCAGCCGTTACAAGCGATCCGGGTCCCCCTTAGATATAAACATTAAAGTATCTGGGCAGTGGCGGGGTCAGGCTAACCTTTGCTCAGTGTGAAGCCGAGCGAGGTTTAAGATGGGGGGTATTTTTTGAGCGGAAACCTATACTGAGAGTCTGCTGCCGGAAGCCGAGGAAAAAACCCTCGGTCCTCTACACTGGCGTGCTATCCGCCTGGAAGAAGATGGACGCGCAAGACGGAGGAGCGACAACACCGCCTGAGCTGAATAAGCCCCCAGGGAGGACGACACCGGGTTAATTGAGCCGAAGCGCGTTGAGGCCGCGATCGGGTATCTTGTGGGCGTCGGGAATAGCGAAGGATTGGCGATAGAATCGAGGCGAGGTAAGGTGAGGCGAGGTGAGGTGAGGCGAGGTGAGGGATTGAGAAATCGGAGAGATCGAAGCGGTCGGAATTAGTGGGTGTGATTGTAGAAGAAAGAAAGAATGAGGAACGAAGGGACTGCAGTAGAAATAAATAGGCAATGAAAATAGAATTTATAAGTTAAGGTCTGGAAAAGAAACTTAAGTTTGGAAAAGAGGTGGACAAAGAAAGTTAGATGGGAGCTAAAAGTGAAATCAGGCGTCCGCTTTCCTAACTTGTGTAGAAGGCCTAGCCGATCAGATGCTGTTCAATTTACCGCAGTTCTACCATCCTATCTTTTCTATCGCTGCTCCGCGTTTCGAGCTGTTCTCCACCTTCCAGTGACCCAAACGGCATCCTTGGCTTCCATGCACAAAGGTTCATGCCAACATAAAAAAAAAGCACTACAGGCGCAAATTGTCCAAGTATGCCCGGAGCTCCTTATTAGCCTTATTTCTCTCCAGTTCCTCACTCTCTCTAAGCCGTTACGCAGCGCTAAATTTAAACGTCGTGCGAAACAGTGTCTCCTCTATTCCACTGCCACCACTCGTGCTAACTCTATCCTACGCCTTTCCTTTCTGCTACAGCTATAGGTTAATCTTACAGACATTATAATATTTATCTAGCATTATAAAACCCTAGATCAGCTTCCCGTTCTTTAACACACAGGTAGGATATAGCCCCTGCTTCTGTATCTCCTTAACAGTGGCGCCGTTAACCTCAACATAGCTGCCGTAGCGGACCGCCTGGTAGAGAGCTTTTATCACGATGTGATATAAAATCGCTTTAGATGTCCCGAAGCAAAGCTTTATCGACTAAGTAACGGCTTGGAACAGATTGGGCGACTTCCCGTAGCTTTCTACCACGGTTTTGACCCAGCAGTCATCATCTTAAAGCGCGTTACAGTCGGGAATCTTCGTACGACAAATCGGGCTTAGTAAGAGGCGCCACACCCATTCCTCGCGCAAAGAAGGGCTTAAAACCTGACGCAGTATCTTAAACGCGCGGTCAGACCAAGACTGGACGAAATGGAAGTCAACCGCATGTTGATATCCAAGACTCAGATGCAAATGTACCGCTAACAAAAGAAACCCAGCGAAGGTGACCTTGGCATGAATTGTCCTGGCGTCGTCGGCATCGAATTCCTCTTCGCCAGAGGAAATAAGTTTCTCGAATGCAGGCATGAGCTCCTCGAGCGAGGTTTCCGAGTCACCGAAGACTTCATAAGCCAGGGTAAGGTCCGGTGACACCTTGGCCTGGTTCATCATCGATTCCAAGTACATCCGTGCTTCTTCCTGGCTCACCTCAGCTGCAATCCCGGACATAAGTCTATGGCACGCCGAAAGCTGCGCTCTTGTCAGTTCTAAATCGGATGACTGCGCGTATATTGCGAAAGGGTTATCCCGCAATGACGCGGGAGATGGGGCGGGGGACGGCGCAGGGGATGGCGTGCGGATCGTAATCCCAAGGGGCATCGATGGAAGGGTCACGGCTTCGAGAGCTAAGATGAGAGGACCCTCGTCAGCACGAGACGTTGCTTGCAAGACCACTAACCCCGGAACTCGCGCTACCAGACTTACAAGGCCCGTCAAACCGGTCATGCAATGTCAGAGTCGAATACCTCTGCACTGCCTTCTGGACCTTGGTGTTGGGAATGCGGCGATCTTGCAGCGAAACAACGCTGTTCTCCTTGCCATGCTGACGGCGCTCATTCAAGTAGTTAATGACCTGTTGCCAGTCCTTCTGGGCGAGGTTCTTGGTCATCTTCCACTGCTTGAACTTGGTCTCGTACTGGCGCTTGCTGCGTGCGGTCAGGAACAGTGCTTTGCGGGCACGGTTGGACCATTCCGAGGGGATGCCACTCACGTCGCGATGAATCCATGTGTTTCTTTCATGTATGTCATAAGGTCTTTACGACACATGTCTTGCTCGATGTAGAGTTGGTGGATGGTCTCCCGGTGGGTCTCCCAGTCGGCGATAGTCGGCGTTGACGACATGGTTGTAGTTGGGAGAAGAATGTATCTCTGGTGGAGGAGTTGGGGGGCTGTTGAGAGAGAACTCGAGCCGATGGATATCACCAAAATTGAGGCGAAGTTCGAGGTTTTATATTGAGCTTCCCCTTCACAAAAGAGTCGGCCCTTCGCCATCAAGGAGAGCCAGAAACTTCGGGCTCTGTTGGCATGGGCGCCGATTGGCCAACTCCAGAATCTCGCTGCATTTCGCTGCATACTCGGGCCGGGGCTCGTCCTCACCGATTGGCAGGAAGCCTGGGTCGCTTTGCTCGAAACCTTTCATGCAGCAATGTGATTTTGGAACTCCCAATCGTTATTACTGTCTGGGTGGGTCTCCAAGGTATCACATGGACCCGACGACGATGATGGTCGAGGCGGTGGGGAGTTGCTGCAGGCAGCCGCTGAGGGCTGAGACTGGTGGTTGGAGCGAGTCACCAAAGTCGCGAGTTCATACTGTCCATGCACCACTACCCCAACTTCACATCCGCAAGCCCCTCCTCCATCCTCTTCTCCATCGCCTCCAACTCTTCCTCTGTCTGGGGCGGATCCTGCAACAATTTTGCAAGCATCACCCTGTGTTTGGGGATTCGCTTCATCAACACATCAAACTTCCTCCCCTCGGGGACCAGCATAGCTTCAGCGTCCAGACCACTACCCTGCCCTTCTCCCTCTTCAACTCGGGCCTTCCTTTTCCCCGCATCATTATCGGGGTCCATCAGTTCGTGCGTCACATCCCGGCAGCTTCCCATGTTGACTTTGGTACCATACTCATGGCTCGCCTATATCAATATCTAGCTGTGCCATTGACAGCTCCATGACAGTCGTCTCCCAGATACTCACTTGAACCGTCCGGCGTCGTTCGTAGCCCTCCGCGCCTAAATCGAGTTGTACGGTGTCTTTGCCGTCAGCACTCAGGCATAGTTCTTCGATTATCCGTGATACATGCTCGTATGCCCGGCGCTGAAGGTCCTCGAGACCCCACCCGAGCCGCTCAAAGTTTGTATTCGACATTACATCCTTAGCTGGAAGGATGCGACACCAGAGTGGATTCAGGCACGAGTCCAGACGCTCCAAGCCTCTCCAGCCCCAGACGATGAACAGAAGCATGGAAGACGGTTTCTCAGCCCCGCGGCTGTCGAAGGAGACAATTTTGAAGCGTTTGTCCCCCTGCCTGATTTGCGTTGAGTCCACAAGGATTGGGGGCACATAGTAGCAACCGCAGTGCTCTCCATCGGGGAAAGGGAGAGGGAAACTGTCATTAAAAGGAATTGTTGTGTTATCGTCGGTGACGCGGAAGGTTTGTCGTGACTTTACTAGGCGCCAGCCCAGCTGCACTGGCGGATCGGGATGCGCAGAGAGGAATGCGGGACCTTCAGTGGAATCCCCCTGATATTGAACTGTTATTTTCAATGGCGGGGTGTGTTCGGCTCTGTCTTCAACCGTTGAAAAGTTATGGGTCCACGGTAGCAGACGCTGGTTCTCTTCAAAGTAAACATCTTCGAGGTCGTAGTAGTAAGAGCCTATCCAGCCTGAGATGTACCCAGGGTATACTCCTGTTGTGAGAGTATTGGAGGTCAGCTGGCGTGTCTGACTGGAGTGGTAGAGGCTATATACAGAGCTAATAAGAAAGCAACTGTTAGATTAACGTACCTTGGCCCTCTGACGTGATGCTATCTTTGACGCTCTTTCTCGGGGAGAGGGCAGTGATCTTCAAAAGGTGCCCAACACCATGACGACAAAAAGTCTCAGGATTGGTGCTTGACTGCTTGAGCAAGACAGCAGGTCGAGAGAGCCCATCGCCTTTGAAAGTGCAGGCAAGAATGCCAACATGTAATAAATGGGAATCAAGGCGGGCGTCATCATTCTGAAGTCGGCACAACAGCATGGACATCTCAACGCTCTTACCATTACTTCTCATCTCGACGGCATTGCGTTCGCTTGACAGCCAGCAAGTACTCTCATTCAGTTTGACGAAGGGAGAATTTATTCCGAAACCTGGCTCCATAGGGTTGTAGAAAGAGTCAGGAGAATCGGCGAAAAGCTTCCCCCCCGATCGGTGTGCCAAGATAGATTGGTCGTCCGACAATTTGATGATCTCTTCCTGTAGCCTTGCAAACGAACGATGGCCCTCGCCGTATAAGAGGGGCATATTGACACCAAAGATTCCCAAAAGAGAGTAAGCGCGGTCTTCTGGACGTGTGGTGTCTCGCGTTGCTGCCCAGGACATCCGCTCGGCAACGGTGTAGTTCTCCAGGAGGGCGAGTGACTCTCTACTTCGTCGGCAAGACCCACACATGCCTTTAATCTTATCGCCACGGCATGTAAAACATAGTCGATGCCCCCAAACCAATATGGCCTCCGGAATGCCTGTCCTACGCACTATAGCGTTGACAGCTTGTTTATCGTCTTGGAGGATGGCGAGTATATTCCACTTCGTGTCGTAAAGCCGCACGTCGGTGGGTGCAATGAGCTCTTGAAGCGTCCACCCACGAGTGAACCAGCGACTCTTGCAGAAATCCTCGCGGGTGAATAGCCGGCCAACCTCGTCTTCGATGTTGATGGGCTTGCAGCTCACATCGGAGAGATAGACGTAGCAAACTTGGGAGAGCCGGTACCATGAGAACATGGAGTTGATGGCCTCGGAAAGCTCGGCGCTGCTGGACTTGTCGATGCAGCAAGTATCGACCCAAGCGTACTGAAATCCGTCTGCTATTGCGGTCGCGCAGGTGCCTCTTATCTTGTCGAATCCCTTGAGAGATTGGGCCTTCTTCAGATCCGCCATGTCTTTGAAGGTGACTTCGCCGTCTCCCCAGGTGTGCGACAGAATCGCGTATTTGACTTTGCAGGGGTCGTGGAAGAACTCGAGCGCGAAGGTCTGACAATTGATGAGCCACATGGCGACGTGTAATGTGATGCGCGGGTGACGGTTCAATGTTTCGAGTGCGATGCGCTCTAGAGAGTGTCTGCAGGCTGTAATGGATCGCCGAGGTGTCAAGCTGCGAGATGTGGATTCTTCAACCGAGGTTGTGCTTAGGGGTTGCAACCGTGGCCTGGAAGGGTGGTGTAAAAGACGCCTGTTATTATGAAGTTTCTGCGGCCGAAAGCCTTTCGCTGCGCTTGCCCCGCCATCCAAATGAGTCAGCAGAGATGTGGGCCACGGCTCGAACCTTCGCTCAAAATTGTGGTGGTGCACGCTCACTAGCGCCAAAAAGTCTTGGCGGAACAGGAGTTTCTGGGTCGCAGCGGAAACCGCATCAGGGGGCGCAGTAGAAAAGTGGGCTGTCCCTTTACCCCGCATGCCCCATCTCAGCCACTGCTGGGAGGAGGGCCGCAAACGCGTTTGGTTGACTAAGAGAATTCGTAACGCGTTATGGGAACAAAGGTCACAAGGGCGATGTTAGAATCACACCACCATATGGTTGGGAAACGGTATAACAAGAAACTTCGTGGGAACGAGGCCTACCGTTTTAGGCACGTGACTTAAGTTCCACTGAGTCAGCAACCTGCCACAAAGAGAAAGTGAACGACGAGGTCCAGAAACACGTTTTCGCTCTCCCAATAATGACAGCTTCTGGTCTTCGTTGTTGTTCAGAAGGTGCGATTTTTTGTCCTTATAGCTACTGGTTCTGGACCCTTCTGAACAGACAGGGAACTTTTAGGTGCAAAAACATCGACAATCTCACACGGCTTGCCAGACTGAAGTTGTGGCCGAGTTGTAACTGAGTTTTCCCTCCTGGGGCTTCCATGACTGGTACTGGCCATCAACTCGCTGCACATCACATGACATGCGCGTCCCGCCACCAGTCTCCGAGCATGATGCAATTTTTCGCGAAGTGGGCAGCGCTTGCGGGGACGACATGTCGTCCGACATGAACCACCCCGGCCATGCGGCTCCTCCACACCGCCAAGATCCGGCTAATTGAAGTGCACGGCGAACAGGTACCGTCATACGCCATCCTGTCGCACACATAGGGCGACGAGGAGGTCACTTTGCAGGATGTGCAGGAGCTGAGCCGCCAGCACAAGGAGGGTCTGCTGAACACGTCGCGTCGCTCCCCAAATTCGACAAAATCAGGAAGTCAGCCGCCATCGCCCATCGAGAAGGGATCGAACACATTTGGATCGACACGTGTTGCATCGACAAGACCAGTAGCGCAGAGCTGTCGGAAGCCATCAACTCCATGTACCACTGGTGCAACAAGGCCGAGATCTGTTGCGCTTAGGTGAGCGACGTGACGCCCGCCGGAACCGAGGATCTCTTCCAAGAGGGCTCAAGTTTCCGTCTCAGCGAACGTTTCACCCGCGGGTGGACCCTTCAAGAGCTCATTGCCGCCCAAGACGTTCAATTTTTTTATTTTTTTTTTTGCCCGCGACTGGAGCTTCCTCGGCACCAAGCAGCAGAGCAATGACTTCACTGGCCTGTTGAACGCCATCACCGGAATCCACGCCGAGGTCTTGTCTGGCGCTTTGTCGCCCTTCGAGATCAGTATCGCATCCCGCATGCGCTGGGCAGCATTCCGAAAGACGACTAGGGTCGAGGATATCGCATACTGCCTCTTGGGTACCTTCGATGTCAACATTCCTCTGCTCTACGGGCAAGGGGAGAACACCTTCATTCGGTTGCAGGAGGCCATTCTTCTCAGGTACGACCAATCCCTCTTAGCCCGGCAGAGCAGTGATCAGGGCGATGGCGATAACCATGGCGGCCAAGTCTCGCTGTCATCAGCGATAACGAACCGGCTGTGGGGTCTGCTGGCTCAGTCACCGGACCAGTTTGCCGACGCCGGGGACATCAACTACGCCATGCCACTCAACTTCATGAGATCGCCATCCGCCGTTACCAACAAAGGGCTCCGCGTCGACCTGCACCTCCGCGCGTGCCACGAACTAGAGGGCGCCGATTACGCCGTCACGCTGAGCTGTGAAAAGATTGTCGATGACAATCGTGTCTCACCCGTCTTTTACCTGCGTCGCCTATGGGGCCAGGGCGACCAATTCATACGCGTGTTTGTTGGCACGCGAACCTTTCAACGGCCTCCGGCTGTCGCGGGCGTCGACCTGGATGATCTAGGGTTCTACGAAACCGTCTCTGTCCGCCAGAAGCCCTCTTCGGGTCTACCGCTTGTTCGAGTCACTGCCTCAAGGGGAACCTTCCCGTCGATGCCCGCGAACTCCGAAATGATGCCATGGACCATCAGGGATAGGTATTCCAACTAGTGTATGGATGGATCTTTGTTCTCATCACAGACCATGCCATCGCCAAGCCAATGGATGGGAATGTTGTGTTACCTGAGACGAAATGCAGGCTGCCTGCACAGTTTGGTCCGAGGAGATTTTTGAGAACAGTTGACATTTTGCAGCTAAGCGTTGAAGGAAGCGCGAGGGCGCCCCCAGCTCATTGTTTCACGGACTGTAGGCGGAAACGGAGTTGCGAAAAGGGGGGGCTTTGTTTACTCTTCGCTGCGCAGCGTCTCATCTCCGCAGGTGGCGAGTCGATCAGAAGTAGCGCTATCTAGATTCGAATGAAGGAAAATGGCAGAGGGTAACTGACATCGCTTTTGCTACACGAGAGTCTCAAGTGCCGGCAAAGCAGACCAGAGAGACCAGAGTGCGGGGAAGTTTGAGTCCGAGATCGGGGATGGTTTCCATTGAGTGCCCCGGCGCTTAGTGCAGCACGAAAACCCTCGAGGGACAATCTTCCATCCCTCGCAGGAGAAAGGAGCTGGAACCTTGGGCAGCCCAAGGCACGAAACCATATAGGCGGCATTTCCCCACCAACTTGCAATGGAGGATGTCGGCATTTTCGACTTGACGTTTCCGTCGCTTCTTCGGACTGATAGGTCCAAAACCCAGCCCGGTGGACATGCCGACCTGGCCTCCAACGTGAGGAATGAGACCATCGGGCTCCGGGCTGTTGGATGTTCCAAAAAGGGCAGGGAAGTGCACTTGAACGTCTTCGACATCACGGACTGAAGGCCATATGGGAGTAGCCTCGGCTGTTGGCCACGATCCAAGTGCATCCCTAGAACGGTGGCCTGGTGTCACAGCAAGGAAGAGATCGCTCGCCCAGCGACCGATTTCATCCTGGGGGTCGAAGTCGGGCGCTGCATCAGCCGGCAGAGGTCGCAAGATCAACGGCTCAGAGAGAGGGGCCATGCAGACACAGAGATCGCCCTCCTGCGCCGCTGGCGGCACGGCGCCAAAGAAGCCCGACGTCGTCTGAACAAGTCTACGACCGTCCAGACCTGCATCGCTGCTGGTGAGGTAGTGTCTGGATTTGGCATTGGGAAGGGAGTCCAGCCATTCTTGACACTGTTTTAAAAAGGCGGTAAAGGTTGTAGAGTCGGGAAGATAAAAACCGAAGTCCACCTGCATCAGTGACTCCAGGGGCTTGAATATCGTGTCGCTGTAGCCCGTTGGCCCATGCATGAATTCAATCACTCCGCTCAGGTCCTTGCGGTAGTCTTCGTGCTGGTCGGGACGAATCAGCGAGGCTTCTGGAGCCACTGGCCCTAGGAACTTGACCGTGTCCACGATGTAACCTGCCGTGGCCAGGAGGGCTGACGATTCTGTCGTCACCATCCGAGGATAATGGATATTGGAGCCGAACCTGAGTTTGGTTGACCTACCCTCTTTCCTGGACAAGGGTGCGATTAGTGGACGCCGCCAGTCCGGGACCCATGAGGGGATGTATGGGGACAGCTCTGTGGGGCTGACATCTCCCACGTTCTCAAACAACGCAGACATTGTATCTGTAGCCACAGGAAAGGAACGCCATCCAAGGATGTACTGGGCCATGGAGAGATACACCTCCAAGACTGACTTGCTGTAATCAACCGTGGGATAGTCTGGCGAGTGGTTCTCTGGCCGCGAAGCTATACCAAGGTGTGCAAAGATGATGTCCCGGGGATCCTGGGCGCCCATGCCCCTACGGACCTGGAGGAGCTGAAGAAGCGATCGTGATTGGTGATTCGTCCTCCTGGTTTGGTCCATATCCTTCATGATCTGAAACGTCCGAAATATCGGGTCGTGGATATCGGGACTGGTATCCCCATAGCTTTGCCTAACTTCCTCCCAAGTCGAGACACCCTGGACAACCTCGCTCCATCGTTCACGGGTCTGCCCCAGCTGAAGCCACGGATCCCGGGAGAGAACCAGTTCCTGGAAAACCCATATGCGCCTGAACCATTCGCTGCGCAAAGCCTCAACGTGGTCCAGACCGACTTCCTTGGGAATGGGCTCGGCCGGAGCCCCGAGGTAAATGATGGTGTGCGTAGCAACGGAGTAGATGCGGCCCATCATCGAAACTTGGCTGTTGCGCTCGTTTGTAAAGTCTTGGTTGATGCAAATGGCGTCTGCCCAAACTCGAAGCTCGCGCGTTTCATCGCGTATATCGCGCAACGCATTTTGGAGGGATGCGGTGATGCCGAGACGCTGTTCGTCACGATCGAGCAAGATCTCTCCGGTCCGTGCGGGGTCTCCCCAGACGTAGGAAAGGGCAGTGTATGTCTCGATGAGGTCGCGATTCAGATGATCGACGTCGGCTTCAATTAGAGAGCCTTTCAGGACTGCGTCGCGGTCCGGCGATGGGGCTAGGCAGAGGAGTCGGATCGAGGTCCGGGAGGCGAGGGGTTTGTATGAGTACATTCTCCCCGATTTTGGTCGTGGTGGATTGACTTCAAAAACGTGGGGTACAGGTGGGGGAAAGATTGTTGGTTGGAAGATCCATCTGGCTTTGGCGTGACGGCGGCGCTGCGACGGCTTCCTGCATGGCTGCCTAATTGAAGAGGCGGCCACCCCACTTCCATTTTAGGGAGGGACTAGGGGTCGTCCCAGAAACAGATTTGAGGTCGCGTCAACTCCACAACACGGGGCGTGCAGTTTCGACGGCAGGCTGCTCCGCCATCGCCGAGCATCCAATCTGGATACGCGCAAGACTTATCACCATGGATTTAATCTCGCTCGATGTCCTCCTCGTGATTTCTGAACATACTGAACGTCAAATGCTTGGCGAGCTAGGTAGGTGTTTTCTTTTAGCCCCGTGCTCCGTACTTGGGTTATATCTTCTTTTAATTATAGACCAATATCATATTAATGTGCAGTATAGTAATATATGACTGATGAATGCAAGTATTATCTCCTTGTCTAAGAGAATGTTCTTTTACGTCTGCCCCTCCTACCTGGCATTCCCCGATTCGGAATTCAGAACACATCCTAGACTCCTGATCAGACCCTCCAAGACCCTGTCGACCCAGTCGACAAGCATCAGTCGTAACCGTAGGGTTCTACTAAGTAACACTACTATTATAGCGACATCACTGCTTTCCTCGTTGTAGAACATGTACCTTTAAAGTTCACTTCATTGTCGCGTATCGCCACTGCACTATAGGACGGAACGCTCAACTGCGCTGACAAGTGGTAATCGCTTTTTATCTGACATATAATTTCCTACTTCTGGCCTTCGATCTTTACGCGAAGTACATATCGTATCAGTACCTGTGAAGGGTCGTATACAACATACTCATTAAACCCTAAGACCCCCCCGGAGTACGTATTGGTATATGGAACCGATACATCGGGCTGCGTTGAGGTTAGCTACAAGTTTGAGTCAAGAAACAATTAATAGGGAAGGAAGGGTGGCGGTCCACGTACCATCCTTACCACACCCGCAGAACTATTCGGCTCGCCAGCCATCTCCCAGCTGACATCTTTCCACTTTGCCGGTCCGATCCTTCCAAGTCCCTCAATACATCGATATTGACCAAAAGAAGCTCCAATCTGCTCGTGCCCTCTTTGCATTGCACATGGACTTCGAATTCGCTGCTGCCCAACGTCGACTTCGCACAAAAGCAGGACTGCCTCCCCATTCCACGCCTGGTGCTTGCAAAATGCGGCAGACTTGCTGGACGCATCGGCAAAGTAAATCCCATTGCCAAACATCGTCCCCGTCCAGCTAGCTCCCTTCCGACGAATCTGGAGCCCCAGATCTAAGATGCCAAGCAGCGAATCCAGGGGTGTGCCGTGCCACAATAGCAGCCTCTCCTCGTCGATCGAGGCGCCCAGGCTGACGAGCTCTGCAGAGATGTTGACCAAGTCGCCATACGGGTTTGGCAGGTTCGACTTGATGAAGACGCTATAGATCTCCTGAAGCTCGAGTCTCAGGCCGTGTAGGCTGTGGCACGACTTCTCCATGTAATTCTTCAGCTCACGAAACTCCACCGCCTGATGATCCGGTTCGAGCCGGCGGAAACCATGTCTCAAAGAGCTGTACGCGCGATACATTGGCTGAGAAAGAGACCCGTACTGGCGTGCCTGTAAAGAGGCGTGGGTCTCAACGTCGGCCAGCATGATTGTGACCTCTGCGCGTGGCCAAAATTGGTAGAGAAACTTGAGCTCCAGGAACAGCGCGTAGTAGCTGGAAATTACTGGAGTTTTACTGTTCTTGCTATGAAGCGGGATGTGGCTCCGATAGCGCGACGACGCGCTGACGAGGGCCTTCCAGCGGACCGGACCCGAGGAATCCAGGTGCTGGTAGATGCGCTGTAGAGCCTTGAACCCTAGGAAGCAGGTCCACGGACTGAGATGCTCGTAGGGGGCGGTGAAGGCTGACTGTGCAGAGGCGGCCGCCACTGTCTCGGATTCTCCTCCCTTCGCGGGGCCTGGCTGCCTTGGCGCGCTTCGGTAGTAGAGCATGACTTGTAGCAAACCCCTCACACTTTCGGGAAGCTGTGAGTCGATGTTGTCGTAGTGCCGATGGCTCACTTCCACCGGTAACGACGCTCTGGTGCGGCGGTCCCTGTAATCAAGCTCAACAAATTGATATCTCTGGCCCAGCCCCGAAGGGCGCTCGTATCTCTGATTCCAGGTCACACCGGTGTTCTGGCGGAAGATGATCTGAAATCTCGTCTGGAGAGATTTGGGACTCGCGGACCGTCTTTCGCGCACCGTCCCTGGTAGACCCACCCGCCCTTCGCGGGTGAAAAGAGTGTACGTTTTCGAGTTTGGATAGAATACAATCTGGTGCGGCGGCAGCAAGTCAGTGCCAGTCCCGTTTTTGTTTTTTTTTTTTTGTTTTTTTTTGTGTTTTTTTTTTCTCCCTCTGTGCAGCCTTCAACGGGACAAGGACCCATTCTGGCCAGTAGAACAATATTGGATGAAGCCAGGGTCAACATACCTGTTGCCGGTGAAAGGAGTCGACATTCTTTGCGATGTCGACGCGCAAAAGGTAAGCATCGTAAATCGAGGCACTGGCCTTATCGACGAGAACTTCGCCAACGCCACTAGTACCCACGTCACTAGTAGCGTCAGGGTCAAGTGGAACGAACGCTTCGGGCCCGCTCAGGATTTGCCTCCGAAAGTATCCATGGTGTGACAGGTATTTCGTACGCCGAGAGGAAGGATTCGGCCCGTCCACGAAGGACCGCTCAAACTCTCGCCGGAGGTCTTCATAGCTTGTAGCGCTTGTTCTTGACGATTGGTCGCCTTCAAGATCGCAGTCCGAAGATATTCTAGAAAGGCGAGGAATGGCTACCCCAGGTGCAACTGGTGGTCGGGTTGCGGCCCCAATGTTCCGGCCGACAGACTTGGTTGCTATTGGCGTCCTCTCGGGTGGTGCGGGCGGGCTGATGATGCTATCAGGGCCACCGGCGTTAGGTGCCTGCAGTGACGATTCTGCCCACGCCAACAGCCACAATGGGTTCAGGGTAGCCTGGGATTTGGGTTGCACGAGGTTAGCCATGTCAAAAAAAATCTGCCGCTGGTAGCAGCGCCGAGTTCCCGGCAGCTGATTCATGCGCCGACGGAGTGTGCGGTCAGGAGCGCTACGCGAGGTTCCTCGATCGTCGTTTCCCCTCATGTGGGGTTCCCAAAATCGGGCACAGTGCTGCCTGCGAATCACCCACTTGTCCCTGTGACTTTTCACCAAAAATCCGCGTGACGCTAAGGGTCGTCGGTTAACCCAGCCAATAAAACGAATTGGTAATACTCTGTTGTGTGACGATGCCTCTTAGGGTTGCCACGTGTTGGCCACCAGTGTTTACACCTGCTGCATCTAAGATTGTTCACTCGGCCCCCTTATAAGCCCTACAAAAAAGGTTGTTTACTCCACTGTAAAGGCCAGTCGCTTAGCCGCTCTGGACCTTGCCAAGACGGTGACTGGTAACGAGCCCGGGCAAGGGCCCTCCACCAAAACGGGGGCCCAGATTGTGGCTTGGCCATGTTCTCGGTCATCGTCGAGTCTCCCACATCAGCATCCTTTTGGTGAACTTGGGACAACCAAATGGAGCGGGAATTTTCCCTAATGTTTATAATTTCTCTTTCTCGCGAGTGAATTCTTGATAACTTGGTTGGATTAATGAGTCAAAAGATCTGTTAAAAAGAAGCGGGCACTGGGCAGAAGCCAGAACACCCTCAAGACTGATGTCGGGAATGAAGGGTCTGCAAACGGTCAGAACTGTGGAGTTGCGATGTTAGGGCTACAGACGCGCAATTGCCGCCACGCGGCTTGCCGTTTTCCCAAACTTTAAGAGAGCTCGCTAGAGAACCATACAGGGAACATGATCACGCGGTTGTAAACACATAGACTCCACCGAGTTCGACGCGTAGTGCTTCTGACAAGAAGTTATACTCGTCTCAAATGGGGTTGCAGTGGTATGTTTATCCTGCTTTTTCCATCCTGCGGCTCTGGCGAAAGCTACCCAGAGAAGCGCATCCCCTTTTTGCACCCCCCCCCCCCCTCTTTTTTTTTTTTTTTTTGTATCTTAGACATGCTCTGCTTCTAGTGCCTATTCATGATTTTTTTTTATTTAAAAATAATCTCTACTGCGAGATGCGCCCTAGTGAGTTCTCTGAGCGCGCTGCTAACACCGTGTAGTTACCTTGGTTACACAGGCGTGATTCTATTGCTTTACGGCCTACTCTATGGAGACCACCCATCTACTCACTTACCTCTATTCCTGCAATAGCTCGACTACAAGGTTCCGCCTTTTGCTGGCGGCCTTCTCAAGAGGAGTCTGTTTACCTTTACCACCGCGGAGCGACTTGTCGGCGCCGCGCACCAGCAAAAGGCGAACCACATCGGCGTAGCCTCCGCCAGCAGCTCCGAAGAGGGGCGACCTAGATAACTTGTCCAGCGCGTTGATATCAGCCCCACTCATCAGCAGCTCCCTGGCTGTGTCAAGCTTGCCGGCCCAGGAAGCCCAATGTAAGGGCGTACTCCCATTCCTATCCCTCGCGTCGACCTCGGCCCCACGCTCGAGGAGGAGCCTGACCATAGACACCTCTCCTGCGTGCGCAAAGACGTGCAAGGCCGTCTCGTGGTGGCGCCCCCGGACTGAAACAGGCACGCCAACCTCCAGCAGCTTGCGAACCACGTTTCGATAACCTAGCTGCGCCGTATCGATCAGGGCTCCCTGCATGTGGGTGACAGGAATCACGAGCTGCTCAGAATTTCCCATGGTGAGCATCTTGAACATGAACTCAAACTCTTTATGCGCAACCGTCTCCAACCGCTGCTGCAAGGCGTTCAGGGCAGCAGCTGACGCTCTCTTTGCCGTCTCCATCCGTGCTTCATCCCTACCAGCACGCCAAGACCGATTAGCCCACATGTCCGGTTAACCCCCCCCCCCCCCCCCCCCCCCAAATCAACCGAGGGAAAATAGGTCTCCCTCTCTGATGGAAGGGAGAAGGAGCTGAAAGTGAAATAAGTAAGAAAACGAGAAAAAAAACAAAAAAAGGCTTACTCCAGTTGTGTCAGTTTCAGGCATAGATCCATGTTGCCTCTAAGGGCCGCTATCGCGCTCGGCAGGAGTCCAAGACTATTCTTTCTGATTGTCACGTGAAGCAGATCTTTTTCCTGTGGCCACTTGGATTCGTCCCACGCAAGCTGGAGGATGTCGAAGCAGTCCTGGCCAATGCCCGCTAGCGCATGGAAGACGGTCGAGCACGTCATGTTGCCGTCGAAGCCGCGGCACAGCTGCATATGGCAGGTCGAGAGTTTGGCGGGGCAGTGCATCTTGCAGAGGGACATGATCAAGACGACCTCTTCGGGCCCGAACAGGGTCGCCAAGTCGGCCAGAAGCGGGAGATGCTCGGTGACGAAGTGGGCGACGACTGACGACACGACCGCGACGTCGTCGGTGAAGCGAGCGAGGGTTCTCCAGAAGCTCGCGCTCCGATGGATGCCGTTCGGGCCTGTGTCGGACTTTGCCGCGACGGCGAGAACGCTCAGGGCCGAGAGGCGACGTTCGGGGTCTGGATCTAGACACTCTGCCGTCACCTGGGCGAGGAGGGGCGAGATGGGCTCCCGGCCCGCGCCCGCCGCGAGGGACTGCAACTTGTCGATCCTTGCCGTTAAATTGGCCGCCTGGGTCCTGGGGATCTCCTTGGTGAGAATGCGGTGCAAGACGGCTCCGACGCCCCATATGTCGCCCTTGGAAGACCACTTGGTGATGCGGCCTTCGTATTGCTGCGCCTCCTCGGCAATCTCCTGCGGTCTGAACGTCAGTCACCAGATGTTTGCAGAATAGAAAAGACTCCGAGCCGACTGGTGCGAAGTAACGTAGCAAGGTCCTTACCGGTGCCCAGTACACTCTCGTACCCGCATGACTTGTCGGCAGAGCGTCGCCATCCTGCAGCTGAAAAGACGTTCCAAAGTCCCCTAGCTTAGGGACCAGGTCAAGCTCCTCGTTTCGGAATGCGATGAGGACTTTTGGGGGGGTGGTAGATGCAGTTAGGCCGCAGTTTGGTTTTCCCTAAAGCTGAAGGGTGAAGGGAGAGCTCACCATTTCCCGGTTTCACATCCCGGTGCAGAATAGTGCGCCATCCCGACGGGAAGCCAATGTATCCGCGGAGAGAGCCGCCCTCTCGGGTTGCTTCAAGGCCATAATGGCAGCGCGACAGCGCGGATCCCAAGGCTTCGGCAAAAGTCCAAGTCAAAGTGTCCGGAAACATTACTCTGCCGAAAAAGCCGGCACAGAGTTAGCCGCAGATATGCCGGGTAGACAGACAAACAGACAGACACACACACATAGAGAGAGAGAGAGAGAGAGAGAGAGAGAGAGAGAGAGAGAGAGAGAGAGAGAGAGAGAGAGAGAGAGAGAGAGAGAGAGAGAGAGAGAGAGAGAGAGAGAGAGAGAGAGAGAGAGAGAAAACTCACTGGTTCTTTTTAAGGGTTGTCTCTAGATCTTTGAGTTGACAGAATTCGGTGTATATCTCCATTTTGGCGTCGCCAAGTTCGTGGTGGACGTATTCGATAATGTGGGGATGGTCCAACGTCATGTAGCATCTAAGCTCCATGTCCGTGTCGCGAATATGCTTCTTGCGCGCCCTCTGCTGAATCCATGGGGCAAACCGAATGACCTTTTTGGCAAAGTCCTAGAAATCATTCATTTACATCAGCGATTCTTTGATTGCGACGAGGTAGAACGACATAGGGCAAGACGCACATTGTGGCATAGCGTGCATTCGACCCGAAACACATCCCCGTAGGCACCCCGCCCCACCATATCCCCAGTCTTGGTGCTGCTGGTGAACTGATGGGGATAGCATCGCCCGTCAGCCCGAGGGAAGTATATGATCATGGCCTTGCTTATCTCCGAGTCGGACTCTGATGCATTTCCTCGGGATGTTGATGATTGCTCGGAGACGCCGTTCGACTGCGTGGATTCGCCTTCAGTCATTTTTGCGCCAGATGGCGAAGATGCATCCTCAATCATCTCCCTGCCAACTTCGTCGCATTGCGAATTGGCGGGCTGTGAAGACTGGTGGTCAAGTGTGACGAATCTCGAAGCGGGGGCGGGTCCCTCGCTGTCGGTACCGCGGACCATCAGTGGCTTCCCAGTTTCCTCAGTCGACGCCGTAGATTGTGTCTTCTCCATATCGCGCAAGCAGCTTCCTATCTTACCTAGGTGGGCACCTGTGTGATATTCTAGATGAGACCCTTAACTGAGACTGCTGGAATCACTCTTTCATTCGTATCTTATTCTTTGTTGGCTGTTTTGTAGCACGAGGAACGGGACCAGGCTTCAGCGGTTACCGCAGCCCCGATGCCATAAGAAGAAAAATGAGCGGACATCCCCACCATGTTAAGCCCGACCGCCCCAGCACACCCCCCCCCCCCCCCTCCTTCTCCACCCACACTTTTTCCTCCCTCGTGGGCGCGTAGGGTGCCTACCTGAGGCATCTACTAGCAGGTACCTGTGAGTACACCAGGCTACCGGTGTTACCCCCTTTCTCGTCGGCGACCAGGTTACGGCTCCGCCAAACGCCTCTTTCTTCCTCTTTCTTCTTCTTCACCTTTTTCTCCACTCTCCGTGGATTTTGGTGTCTTTTCAGCGCTTCAAGAACCCGTGCAAAGAAAAAATGGCCGAGATTACTTTGGCCGCCGTGTCCTTGAGTTTTCAGCTGTTTGCCGGATGTATCCAGGGTAGGTGCCAAGCCTGGACCAAATCCTGTGCTTGGGGAAAATCTCAGGTCTTCTTGTCAACCCACCCGTGGATGGCTGACAGATCCCGCTAGGTTACCAGCTCCTTTCTGACGCGGCGGCGCTGCCCCGAGAGTATGAGTACGTCCGCGTTCGAATCAAGGCCGAGCAGCACCGCCTCCTTGATTGGGCATGCGTAGCGCAGATGGCCGAGTCTGAGGAGAGTCTGGTTGTCGGGCGAGCGGGCAAGGCGATGCTCCTGGATGTGCTGGAGCAGCAGCATAATCTTCTGTATCGATTTGGCCGCTTCGACAGCCGGCTCAAGCCAGTCGCACGGCCGTTGCTCCGCGAAGCAGAGGATGGGTGTGGTAGCTCTCCGATCACGACCGCTCAGGTCGGGGCCGAGACGTCGGCGCTCGCCGTCGAGTTTCCAGCGTCACCAGGGCTTCTCAAGAGAGCGCTGTCGTACATCAAAGCCACGCGCACGATACCCGCCCGGCTTCGCTGGGCAGCATGGGATAAAAAACAGGTTGAGCAGCTACTGTCCGAAATCAAAGCGCTGAACGACTTTCTCACCGAGGTCCTGAACAAAGACCAAGCAGAACAGCTGATGGAGCTGCAGGTAAGTGGCAGCCGACTCTAGGCTGTGTGTGATGATGCTTGGTCCAATTGCTAAGCCAGAGCAAACTCGTGTCTAGATTCGAACGCACTATGGCATCATGCAGTTGAACTCTTCTATCACGCAGCTTCTGAGCATAGCTCAAGCCGAGAGCCTCTTGCAGCCTTTGGTGTTGGCCAAATTGGCGCCAAAATCCCCTCCAGCAGGGGCGGGCGAGCTCGCATCCCTAGCGAGGATGAAGGCTTTGAACGTTGCCGTCAGCGAAGGGCTGCCGACGGACTCGGTTGCTAACGACCCGGAACTCGCTCGCTGTCTGGAGCAGGCGGACGTGGATGCCTTCCAGCTGCAGAAGAGCGACTTCATCTTTGTTGACGACATCCCCCGACAGGCTAACGGCGTCCTGGAAGATGTCAGAACCGAGGCCGTTTACTACCATACGGGATCCCGCTCTGCAGAGATATACGTCTGGGTAGAATGGCGCTTTGAGACGCTCGTTCTGGCGTCGGCGGGGCAGGGCGCTGAGGACGCCCACGACGCTAGCGGGCGGTGGCAGATTCGAAGGCTCGCCGCCTTGGTTACGTTGCTGAAGCACGGCAAGAGCACTCGACTTTTCAATGCGGCGCAGTGCCTCGGCTACCTTCGCGAGGACATTTCCTCCGAGGCAACCAGGAAGGGAACCCGCGACTACCGCTACGGCTTTGTCTTTGCCAAGCCCAGGGGTTTTGATTCGGGAACCCGGCCGACCTCTCTGCGGGAGCTTCTCTCCCGGCCGTCCACCTGCAACATCACCACCAGCCCCACCAATCAGACCCCGCATCATGCACAGACCACCCAGCCCAGCCTCACAGACAGAGCGGCACTGGCTCTCGCACTGGCCGAGAGCTTGGGTCGTCTGCACGCCGTGAATTGGCTTCACAAGGGGTTGCGAAGCCACAATGTTCTGTTCTTCCTCGGCGACGACGCCCAGAGCACGTGGCGGCAGCCTATCATTTCTGGGTTCGAGCTCGCGCGGCCCCAGGGCGAGCCAAGCTGGACGTCGCCTGGATGGCCGAACCCCGCCCACGACCTTTACAAGCACCCGCGCGTCCAAGCCGACTCTGGCCGCAACGCTGGGGAGAGCGAGCAAAAGTCCAGGTCCGAGTGCTACAGTAAAGAGTATGACATCTACGCGCTCGGCGTGGTCCTGGTTGAGATTGCGTGCTGGCAGCCCGTCCATGCCATCCTGCGGATTGACCTGGAGCAGGCGGGCCTCCGGGACACGATGCCTGCAAAGCGGCGACTTATGGAGGCCCCTGTTTTGGAACAAGTTCGGTTCCACATGGGCGATACCATGTGCCATGTCATAAAGGCCTGTCTTGGTGGTTTAGATCTCGGGGAGCAGGTCGCCGGCCAAGTCGGGATCGAGCGAGACCTATCCCTGCAAGAGCGCTTCTACTCGGAAGTGGTGCAAAAGTTGAGGTCGCTGCGTGTGTAGAGAGGCCAGGTTATTTGGCGGGGTCTCCGCCATCAGCTGGGCAGATAGGATTAATGTAATCCAAATCCCTCTCATGAGCCGCCGCGTGTTTGTTCGAAGGTGCCCTTGGGTTTTCGCTGCTGAGCAGTCCACCACTAGTCGGCGGGTCGGCTCGCAGAATGGGGGGGGAGCAAAACTTGAACCGGTTGCGCATCACCCCCAGCGTTCGCAGCCCGGCCCCCCACCCAACATCACACCATCCACACGACGCCAATATTCCGCGCGCCGACTACATTCTGTGAATGTTCTTAGCTGTACCTGGGCGTACCCGGGAAGCCTTGCCTGAACCAGAAGTTTCCATTTGCCCGATTCAGGCGCCCTCATCCACACACATGGAAGGCGGGCGCAACTTTGGCGCGACGCCGCCTGCATGTGTCGGCGTTCTTCTCGAGTCCTAGTGGCGGCTCCTCAGCGCCCTCCTCATCATCGCCGCCCCATTGCCACCCCATCTGCTGTGACACTCCAAAAGCCACCGCGCAAATTGAAGCAATTGGCTTGGGTGACTGAGCAGGCTGCAACCGCCGCGGGCTGTCTCGCGAAGCACGGGAGATTTCCGGACGTCCGGACAAAATGCGCAAGATGCTTCTCCTGGGCATGTCCCGCAGCCTGATCGATCACAGCTAGTAGACTACTCGACCCTCCGCCCTTGCCCGACTCTCTCCTTCTCGTGGGCCAGCTCGCAGCCGAAACACAGCTCAGCAGCGAAATCACGCAAGCGACGAACCGTACCTCACTTTTTGTCTTTGGCCGGGTCCAGTCCAGTCTTCACAAGATGGACAACCCCAGCAGCAGATTTGCGAGAATGTTACAGCCTGACAGGAGCAACCCACGCCGGAAGGAGCCCGGCGTGCCCACGGACGCGCCGAAATCTCGGCTCATGTTGTTCCCGTTTGCGAAGAAACGTGATAGGCATGTAGAATACCTTGCTGCTTCACGCAGGGCCCTTCCCGGCGCAGCTGCAAGCTAACCCACGGCCCCGAAACCGACAGACCGCGACCCATCGTCCCGGACGCCGACGACTCGGATGGGGAGAGCGTCTTCACGGAAGCCACGGCAACGACCGACACCATGTCCAGACATGCCTTCTCCGCTGCGGACGATGAAGACTTTGAAATCCTGCGGCCCGCCATTGGCAACGCGCCGAGGCCGTCTCGGTCCGCAGGGCTGGTGCCCTTCTTCGAGAGCCTTCTTGAGTCGGAGAAGCGGAGCTCCTCGTCAACAAACTTGGGGGGGGGTAGGCCACTCTTTGACGGTGTCACCGAGACGACCATGAGCTGGCGCGCACCCTCCATCCACGAGGAGCCGAGAGAATTTTCAGAAATCAAGGCGCTGGCGCAAATGCTCGAGCTCTTGAGCAAGGGAGGAGTGGAGGCGAAGCTCTCCAACGTTCTCCGGGATGAGAAACAAGGCGCCGAGAACAGCGATCTGGGGAAAATCGACTGGACGCCGCTTCAGTTTGCTGCGCAACGGGGCAGCCTAACGCTGTGCCGCGCCATCCTCGAAAAAGGGGCAGCCGTCGATGCCACGGATGACAAGGGCCGTACGGCGCTGGTCATGGCATCTCAGAACGGGCACGCTGCCGTCTGCCGCTATCTACTCCAGAAAGGAGCCGATCCCAACGTGCGCATCGAAAAGGGCGTCACGCCCTTGATGCTAGCCAGCATGGACGGCCACCCCGACGCTGTCGAGGTCCTCTTGTCCTACGGCGCGGATCTGGAAGCTCAGGGTCCCAACAGCTCCACGCCTCTCATAATGGCCGTTTGGAGCTTGGCCAGGAATAAGCGTAAGGAGCAGGCGGAATCGGTCCGGCTACTGCTGGATAGGGGCGCTAACCCGAATGCCGTTGATAACGATGGCGATTCCTCGCTGTTTGCGTGTGCCATGTGCCATGAGCTCGAGGTCGCCCAGCTGCTCGTCGACCACGGTGCCCAGGTCCACTCCGCAAACAAGGTGGGAAAGCAGGCCATGCATGCAGCCGCCACGGAGTGCGATCCGCAGATGGTGCAACTTTTCCTCGGTCTGGGTGTGAACCCGGCCGACAAGGAACTCAAGGGGTGGAACTCTCTGCACCTAGCCGCGCAGAGTGACAAGCCGGGCACCCTGGAGGTCGTAAAGATGCTGGTGGGCACGCAGCGCATAGACATCAATGACCAGCAGGGGAACGGCGCAACGGCGTTGTACCTGGCTGCTCAAGCGGGACGCTCTGACGTGGCCCAGCTACTTCTGGAAGGCGGAGCAAACCCCAGCATTGCCACCAAGAATGACATCCGGCCCCTGGAGAGGGCCGTTGCAAGCTCCAACATCGAGCTTGTCGACCTTCTCATCCGCCACGGTGCAGATGTCAAATTTTTGGACAACATGGGCAGGAGCATCGTCCACATAGCTTCCGCGCAACCCGATGTGAGGATCCTCCGGAGGGTTCTTGAGGCTGGCGCCGATGCTCTCCTGCAGCAGCCCGATCACCGTGGAGGAACGCCCCTGCATGTCGCCGTGCAAAACGACAATGAGGAGATTGCCCTGGCCCTAATGGAGTTTGGTGCCACCCCTGGTATCGGTAGATCGAATACCTAGATAGGGGCTATAGATATGAAATGCGCATCGAGGCGAATTTGACCCGAATGGGCGGGATTAGGGTCAACCTCGCGAAGTCTTTTCAGAGTAGAAGTTCTCGGAAGTTGGAGTGATCAACGGTACGACCGAGGGCCACTTCTCGCATTAGGGTGTCCTGGCTGAGACGGACAATCACTCCTCAGGGCATTGCGTGGTTTAAGTTGCGGCTTAGAGAGGCGACTTCTGAGGGCGGAGGGATGCGTGTTTTCAGTGTGGATATGGGTTCCTTCCGGCCGTTGCTGCTTTTTTGTTTTCTTCCGCATGGCAAATTTGGGCTAAATCGTTGGGTGTGCGTATGTAATGGAGATGCAGGTGATTGCCAAAGTTGAAGCCGGGGGTTTGCACCCGCCAGAAGTTAGGGGGCGCAGTGACAGGGCAAGGGTCACACTCCTCTGTGACGACCTGCGGGCCACCCTTGCAGCCGGGACGGGTCGACGTGTCCCCGCAGGCGCCACGGTGCAATACTGTGGTTTCGTGCAAAAAAAAAAAAAAAAAAATTTAATCCTGTCAGGTATTTTCGAACTGGCCCACCAGAGGTTTTTCCGGTTTCACGGACGCTTTTCTGCCCTGTGCGGCCCGTCTGTAAGGACTTGCTTCTGTATTACCTCTCTCGCCCCAACCACCACCACAGCGACCCTGCCGACCGGACGTCGACAGCTAACGGTCGTAGCATTTTTGTTATGTTATATACTAATGTATAGGTTTACACTGCATATAAAGCTTGGAGTAAAATGAATATAATACCGTTAAAAAGCCCAACTTCAGGGCTTCCATATATTGGCTGACATGTAAACCTTCGCTGCGTGGTTAGCTAGATACATGGCTTTCAAATTGTAGTGTTGTGAAAAGGGGATGGTTTAGGCGACACAACAGTGACTTGTGACGTATGGGCCTCAGACCCTTCGGCAGTGTTTGTTAGGGGTGCGTTCTGACTGGCTGGCCAGGGTCGGTCCGAATCTGTGGCAGGGGGGGTTACATCCCCAAGGAAGGGTCTGAGCTTGCTGAGACTAGCCAGGTTTGCGCCCTATGGTTAGCCCTATGGTTAGCCCTATGGTTAGCCCTATGGTTAGCCCTATGGTTAGCCCTATGGCTATCAGAGCAGGGGATAAACGGCCGATTGGTGGGGCCGTTTAGCCGGTTATGTAGCAGGCTCGAACATTGGTTGGTGTTGCGGCCGCGATAATAGCAAAGAGAGCTTGGAATCTGTATTTTGGCGATATGGTGACACCGTAATGACACGCACCATTCGAGTAGATAGTTGTGGTTGGGGTAGGGCATGTGGGGGGGGGGGGGGGTGAGTACTTGGGTCACGTCACGGCTTCTGTGCGTCTTGGACTACTGGCTAACACTACCTAGGGGTTTGCACCGTACTGAATCCTTGAACAAGGTTTCCAGGCAGAGCACGGATGCAGAGACAAGTCAATATAAGGCCTCTGCGTGCTTGCTAACATGGCTTCGATGCTTATTCAATCCCCGCCCCGCGAGTTTCTCAGCTTTCAGGCAACCCAAGACGCGGCTCTTCACATGTGTATACCATGTGCTATGCTCTATTGCGTCGACAGCTAATTGGGACCAGATGCCCCAACGCTTGGTGTCAGGTGCTTCTAGGATTGCGAGGCACATGCTGTATCTAGAAACACTGTTCTGGCGTGTTCTTGGGGCAGCTGTGGTGGTTCCTAGGCGTACTTCACCACCTTCACTTAGATAGGTAAGATTGGGGGCTGAAAATATGGCATTCAATGCCGCGCATCATGTCTAAGGGACGACCCTGCATATCGCTGACCACCCTTTTTTTTGTCGTCGCAACGAGGAAAATAGCAACCGCCAAGGCCAGCGGAAGAGATGTCTGGGCTGATGCGCCTTGGTATCAAAACAAGCGGCCGCCCCCTGCCGCTGAAGCTGCTAATGTGCACGACCGCCGTCCGACTGATCGACCGGTAGCGAACTTTTTAAATTATGTAGTAAGCCGCGTAGCGATAGAGCATCCCAAACGCCAATACAAACGCTGGTCACCGTGGAGGTTACACTAGGCAGCAAGTCCACCAGCAGGGCCAAGATAAGCATTGCAACGCTGAGGGCGGCTTCTCAGCCGCCTTTCTTTTCATCATTATGCCCTGAACCTTAGCATCAGAGGCTGAGCGGCGTCGGATGATGGCGTTACGGAAACCATGAGAATCATTTAGTTCCTCCAATGAGATGAGGAGGATGGCGGCTATGACATTGCCTTGCAAGACACAAATCTAGTATAAATAAGGGCTTCTTGCTATCTCGAAAGACTCTGGAGTAGCCCATCAGATCAGAACCTCAACCACCCCCAGCACCTAGCTTGACAGACCTCCACCAAGACCCAGCATGAAGCCGACCAACCTCATTACGGTGCTCATGGGCATTGCCTCGCAAGTTTTCCCAACGGCCTTTGCACTCCCCGGAGTCTCACCCTACCCCGACGCCAAGGGACTAAACGACGTCCGGTCGCCAGACCTGCCTGGCCCTGGCCGGCGGGCGAACTTCCCCCTCCCTCCGCCTCTCACGCCCGAGCAAGAAGCTGAGAAGCTGCGCCTGCTCCAGCAGCACCTCGACCTATACAACAGCACGGGCGCTGGGTCTGGACCTCACAAGCGCGACGGCGGCCTCGAGCGCCGGATCCCCTTTAACCCCCGGTCTGACGCATGTCGCGTAACGGCGGTGCGCGATCTGTACTGGACCCTGGATTGCACCCCGGACTGCAAGAACGGCGACTACTACAACGTGGAGGAAGTTGTGGTGAGCGACAATAACAGCAACGAGTGGTACGCTCATTTCAGGGGCCTGCAGAATGGCGGGTGGAAATACTACCAGCTTGACGGACACCGCGGGATTTGGATGGCAACCTGGTGGCAAGGCAGCACAAACTGGTATGGGTTTGGCTACGCGTTGATGGGTATCGAGGGACGCGACGGAAATCGAGGTTGGTGTCATCCATCCCCACCCACCCCCCTTCCCTGCCTCTGAAAAAAAAAAAAAAAAAAAAAAAAAGCTCGGCGCGACTGACTGACCGACTTACAGATATGATGGGCTCGCATGACTGCTGGTACGATGGTGGCTCGGAGTTTTGGGGACAAAAAGGCCGCGCGAGTTGTTTTGTTTGGTGTAATCAGTTCAACTGGTGAGCGAGAGCCATCCGCTCCTGAAAGGTAGATGTACAGCAGTGACACTACTCGTAAATCGCTAGCCTGTTAAGCACGGTCTGAAATCTATACCCTCTTGGCTTGTTCGTGTCTCTCTGTCCCTCACGTTTCGGCCTTCCGCCTGCCCACCACAGCCGCTGAGCTACCGGTCTTTCCCTTCCTCGCCTATGGCACGGGCTGGGTCTCGATGTAAGAAGATGGCTGGGCTTTGGGGAGTTTGACGGGGAGGGGCGGAAGGTGGTGGAGAAGGTGGGGGAGAAGTGGGAGGAGACGTGGGCCACGAGCGTGAACGTGAGAGTCCGCTGAAAATCCTGGAAGCCCAGACAATTCAAGGGTCCATCCGGGTCAGCCATTCCAGCAAACCATCATGCCCCCTTATTTATACTACTCAAAATGACGGCAATCTTCAACGCCCCGGGTCATCAAAACCCCCTAACTCCTCCGCCCCACTATTATTCACCACTCCACTCCTGGCCTCAACCTTCTCCTGTCTCGCCTCCTCCCTCACCCAAAAACTCACCAGCTCCCCCGGCCTCTCCACCTCCGTCCGGCAACAACATGACGTAATCTTCACCCCCCTTGCCGCCTCCATCCGATGACATGCTCCAGCCCTCATCTATAACCACACTGGCTAACTTGAGCGCTCGAATCAATAGGTACCTAATCTCCAATTTCAGAACTATGCCTTGATCGATAAGCTGGTGTTCAAAAATCAGCATGATTCAAAGTATAAATTCTCATCTGCACTTTATTTTTTGGTAGACCAGGTTACAGGCGTAAAACATATCCTTAACCTTGATACCGGGCCTTTATACTCTAATAAGTGTAAGCTCTCTAAGTGGGGATTTAGTACAATGACATGTCTTATAAAACCAGTTTTATTAAGGTTTAAAGCGGGGTTAGCTGATAGTTTTCACAGAGTATATAGAAATTATAACTGTAAATATTTTCCCACTCTTCAACTGTGGCAGCGGGAGGATATGTACAATGTTTACTTTTCTGTAAGGGTCTTATCTAAACAGTTGGCTATATGGCAGAATGGCCCTACTCCTTTATCATACACGGCCTTTCTCAATTGAAGCTTGCGCAAGCCCGCCCCATACCCGAAACCGCATCGAAGACACTTGTTGACCATTTCAAAAAACCGTAGACTCAGGCTAGAGGGATGAGCTGCCATCTTCCTCGAGTTCGGGACATCTTCTGGGTCGAGGGGAGCCTACCCGTCGACTTGCAACAGGGCAACCCCTAGGCAGTGTAGTGGTAGGTTGGCCCCATATCGGAGCCGGCCACCTGGGTTCTGGGGCGCAAAGCTGCTTCCAGGGGTGGAGTGAGGCGGCGTCAGCAAGTCCTTGCCCCCCGCCGAGGTCAAGTGGATCGACCGAGAACTTTCGGCTGTCGACTGGGTTGTCGGGTTCGGCATCTCCACAGAGAGATGGAGAGTTCCAAGCGACTTTGCGAGGTCTTCATCATGTGTGAAGAAGGACAAGCCGCCCAATTTCCAGACGTCGTTCATCTACAGGGTGTCGTGGAACTGGAGCACTGCCGTCACAAGGGATCGGGCAAGACGGAACTTCTTCAGTGGTGTTAGATCTGTGGTCGTCCGCGAAATAATGAGTTGGTCGATGGAAGTATAGTCGGTATCGCTCACGACTCCCTGGTAGACTTCACTCCAGACTGTCTCCGAATGCGCGTGGAAGGAGTAGCGGCATGGGTCCTGCTTGGAGTTGATACGGGCAATGCAATTTTCGAGAACTGCTTTTCCGGAGCATGGAATTGCTTGTAAAAGTTTCGAGCAGATGTCCGGTGTTTGGCCGGAACTGAACACTGGGGCCGGGACTGTGGGATCCGACTTTCCATGGGCCCTGACTTGAACTTGGGTACTGCCGCCTCCGTATGCAATGCCTGCAGCACAAGGTTTGAGAGCCGGTTTGTCGACGAAGCTGACTCTTTTTACGTTCTTCATCGGCTGCGGTGTCTCGGACTCGGGTGGGACAAAGCTCGAGGCAGGCCTCGCTTTGGTATTTGGCAGACAACGCTAGCAGTCTTGCATGTCGTATCTTGCTATGGTTGGGAGGGATTACTGCGATGAGATCGAGGTGCGCTTGGTTCTTAGGGTCAAACGCTGCTGTTGTTTTGAGAGAGACGGGAAGCTTGAAAAAATGCCGAGCGTGGCTTGCCTCCCTGCAAGACCAGCAGTTAAAAAGGGCGACAGGGAGGCTCTTGGGGGCTTGCCGCATCCAGTTTGTAGCCTCCCAACCATCTGTGTCTGTCATTTAGGAAGGTTCGGAACAAACCTGAGGTCGCTGTGCGCCCCTGAGCGTCATGATCTGCTGGCGGAGCTGGTAGAAGTTGGCGTTCTCGCATTTGATTTTGCCAATGTCTTTTTCGTAGGTTGGCTCGTGAAAAGAAACATCGAGACGTCCCCGAAGACGTTTGATGGTGTGTATCAGCTTGTCAAGTAACTCGGCATGGAAGTGAGTGGTACTTCGGACGCCCTTCACCAAATCGCAAGGAGAACTGGCAAGCTCTAGAAAGCATTTGTTCCACGATCTTCAACCCTACACTTGTCTCGACATCAAGTGCGCTATGGAGTTCACAACAAGAGAGGAGTGGACCCAACACCTTGCTTGGGACCATGCGTTTGCGCTAGAGTGGGAGAGCGTTGAATGACCGCTTTGCAAGGATACAACGCCTCAAGGAAAAATTTTTCTCCTAAAGCACCTTGGTCAGCACTTGGAAGAGATTTCACTTGCTGCTCTCGTCACCGCTTGTGATCTTGATGACTTGTTGGACGCTTCTGGTGTCTAGCAGTTGGTATTTTGCGACTGCTGTGAAAACGGGTGGTATCGTGACGAGTGCGAAGGTCTAAAATGCTCGGGTTCCGACGGCGAAGCAACCGAGATGGTAAGTCCATGAATTTCATATATTTTACCTACTTATCCATGAGGCTTGCTACTAACAGCATCGCAAATGTATCCCAGCTTTGATCCACGCGAGACTAAGAAAATCCCCTCAAACAGCAAATCCTGCCCAAACTGCAACGAATACCCAGAAGGTTTTATCGGAGAGACTGAGCTTAGAGACCACCCAACACAAAAGCAGGCCTATATCAAGAAATAGAGGTACCGAGACCCAGGTCTGGCGGGAGTCGCGCATTCCGCAATCCCCTCCAAGTCGATCAGCGACTGCAAGCACTGCTCCTCGGGCAAATTGTATGGTGCGTACTACAACGCCGCAGCCCATCTCAGACGCACGCACTTCAGGCCAGAAACACAAGAGGGCAATGAAGGCGAAGGGAAGAGTAACAGGACCAAGAGGCGGCAATTGGCCGACGATCAACGAGCTTGAACTTTGGATGGAGGAAGTCAACGTTCAAAGGGAGGAGGGGAAATTAGATATAGACACCCTTTTACAAGCAAATGCCGCCGCTGAGGAGGATCTTGACCTTGACCACGGAGAAGTGGGGGAAATCAAGGGGCAGGGCTCCGACCTCGTGGCCCCGCCAGGTTCTGGCGCCAGCGACGATGTGTCTCGCGGACAGGCCAAGTACTTCTTTAAAGAGCGAAAGCGGAATGGGATTAGGGTGGGGTAGCCGAGAAGGTCATTCGGAAGTTGTGCCAACTAGTTATTATGTTGAGCTCTTGAGAGGGCAAGATGCCTGTCAGGATATTTGACAGCGGAGAAAAGTCGATGTCCGGATCTTTGCTGGATGTTGTTCGTCTCGGTCACAATTGAATTGTAACCAAGAATCACAAAGAAAAGCAACAACCCTACGCCCTTCTCCCACTCCCTGCATACTTCACAACCATGGGCATCTTCCCAATCCACTTCTCCTTCCCATCCTCCGCCGCATCAACAAGCCACCTCGCCAACGCCCCCCTCTTCTGCGAAAGCGACCACCCCTGCTCGCCAACGAACCCCTCAAAGACTTCCCCATCCTCCCGATCCGCCTTCCAACTCGCCTCATCACTCCCGCCAGGAATTCCCGCAATCCGATAAATGGTCCAATCGATTCCCTCCCCGGCCTCCTTGGCGAAGAGCTCTCCGACCTGAGTAATAGTCGCATACGCCGAGTTCGCGACGAGTCGGACAAGACCAACGACCATGAGTCGCGAGATGGCAAAGGAATCGCCTTCGGCGGGGATGGAGAGGGTTCCCATTGCGAATATGCGTCGTACGCCGTGGGTACGCATCAGGGGGAAAAGGGCGCGGTAGAAGTCCAAGTAGGTGGAGGGTTTGGTGTTGAAGATGCTGTTGGGGCCGAGGAGGGAGATGATGGCGCTGCTGCGGGACACGGCGGTGGAGAGGGCGTCGGTATCGGTTAGTTCGCCTTTGATAATCTGGGGGGATGTTAGTCGGCGTCAGGACTCTCTATGGGAAGGGCGAGGAATGGAAAAACGGGGGGGGGGGGGAGGGGTGATGGGTTGTGAGGAGGGTTAGGGTTGTGAGAGGGTTGAAGAGGGAACTCACCTCGAGCAAGGGGTTCTTGGTCAGCTCTTCTGGGACCTTGGAAGGGCTCCGGGCGTAGACAATGGTTTCGTGCTCACGAAAAAGCAGTTCCCGCAGAAGGCAGATGCCTGCTGGTCCGGTGCCGCCAAAGACGAGAATTTTGCCTTTTGCCATGTTGTGGAAGGTTTGGATGGTTGGGTATTGGACCTGGGCCAATGATTCAGGCGCAATTGGCGGGGAAGGATTCGTGTTATATGCAAGGCTGGATTCTGGGGTTGCTGACCAACACTTCCACACGTCGGAACCATTTTCGCCTTGTCTTACTCTTGGCGCCGGAGTTTTCTGCCGCCCGAGACCCCGCCTTTACCCACCACCATGAACCAGGTTTGTTTGATCTGGAAAAGATGGGCAACAATCCCCACTCAGCTGTTGCGGCTGAATGCCTCAGCTGCATTGAATAGTGCATAGCATGGCCAACTCAATCTTCAGTCAGTACATGCGCTATAGAGGCGGCTGCACAGGCCTCAATCAAAGGTGGGCGTCACTGACGGTCCGTCAGTGACGGTACAATGGACGCGGGCCTGGGCTTCACCAATTGCGGCTTGATAACGCTTCCACCTTGCAGCCTAACAGGTTAGGCAGCGAGCAAAGGCGGAAGTCACGACCTGGATGCGCGAAATCTCGCAACTGAAGGTACGCCTCTCCCGTGAAGGTTTTGCGCATTCTTCAGCGAACAACCCGGTCACGACAATCCGCCGCTATGGTGGACCAAATCCCCAGCGAGGACGAAGAAGGCAGCCGCTTCACCCATGCAAACCTCGTCGGGCTCTTTTTATCGCTTGCATTTTGTGCCATTGCCCAACCTTAGGGAAGCCGTCTCTACTGCCCGCTGGGCAAGGGCCGTCCTCGCATCCTCCAACTCGCATTTTTCATCTGGCGACTGAGCTCACATTGCCCTCGGTGCCCGACGCGATGCAGGAGGAGCAGCTGGCGAGCCAACCTTCACTACCACCCAAGTCTTGCTCTATCTCTCACATTTGGACGATCAAAACGAAGGACCCACCCATCAGCCGCCCGATGAAACCAAGCGGCTTGCACTCGTCTTGCAAAACCCGGCCCTGAGGAGGGTAATCTGGCCTCCAGCGATTCCTCCGTGCGTGTATCTCGGCTACCTTTCTGCATACACCATATTTCTGGTTCATGGAAAAGCTCCTTTCCTTTCCCCTGGGGAGACAATTCCCCCCGCGCCAAGACACGCCATCAGCAACGCCTACCTCCCTCTGTACCCCACCATCTTCACTTTAGGTGTAATGGCCTGGGCGATGCCCTTGATGTTTTTTCTTCTTGGATGTATAGATCTGGCTAACCATTTTCTGTGGCCACGGGCTTTGCGGGGTATGCTTAGATATGTCCTTTCCGTTCTTTCGTGGACTGTTGCAATATTGGGAGTTTGGCCTTGGGCTGTGGCCCGGTTCGGACTGTAGATATGAAAATTAGCGCGCCAAAGCAGCCACTGAACCTAAAAAGACGCCAACGCCATTAGTGCTTCTTTGGGCATCACACGCACCAAAATATAAATAAGCACTGCTCCTCCAAAAAGAGTACCCAGCACCAACTCACTCGCTACCTACTCCTAAACACTCAGGATCTACCACATCTCCCAGACCAAAAACCTCCATACAATGAATCCCAGCATGTCGACGACACCAAAGCCACTTTTCGTGTATGGTACGCTGCGTGCCCTGCCCCTGCTGGCATGGGCGTTGACCGGAGAAGCCGCCCAGGTGGATGTGATCAAGGGGATGCTACGCAAAGCCACGGTTTCGGGCTACAAACGGTGTGTGCTGCACGGCTGTGATTACCCTGCGGCGATCAAGGATGAAAATTCATCTATCGATGGATATGTTCTCCTCCTAGAAACAACCTCACAACGCCGCAAGCTGGACGATTTTGAAGGAGAAGTCTACAAGGTAACGCCAGTTACGGCTTCGATCAAACACTCGGAAGACGACAACGACAAAGAAGAAGATACAATCGAGGTCGACATGTATGTCTGGGATGGTGACATGACCAAAGTATCCACAGAGCCTTGGGAGTTGGAACGATTTCTCGCAGACCGACTTGATGATTGGCTCGACCTTTTTAATGGGATCGAGTTGGTGGGCAGCTCGGAAGACTAGCCAACAATCGGCAGCGGCGGCTCTGCTCGTCAAGACAGCAGACTCCTTTCCCCGTTGGGCGCTCTTTCCCTCAGACGCTCTTTCCTTTCAGTAGGTAACACCCTGCCCCCAGATGGCAAGAGCCATCTCTAATTCAAGTGCAGCAACCACCCACCCTACAAGAAAAAATCCATCCATTGTGGAATATTTCCCGGATTTCAACCAGCACCACAATCAAAAATACTCTCGAATCGCCTAACCACCACCATGCCTTTCTCAATCGGCCTCGAGATTGAGAGTATCGCTTTGGCAAGGGCCTCATCATCCACCGCTCTCCCTTCACGTTTGGAGGATCAACTTTCGCTTGTGGCCAATGCACTCCGAGCCGCTGGCATCCCTTCCCGCGTTTACATCCCAAGCTCAACTCGGGGCAGTGGCCCGGTGTGGAACTTTTGGCGGAGCGCCTCATTGAGCTTGCGAGCAGTGGAAGTGCAGTTGCAAAGTGACTTGTCTTTTTGGAAGTGAGGTCAGGAGCTGAGCTCCAATAAGTACAAAAGAAACGGCCCCGGACCCAGAGCGCCGGAACATTGGTTCCTGCGCTCCAGCGGAGCGCAGGGCCGATGGACCCCCTGCTCGCGGTGGCTCGGCTTGGCGCCAAGCCACCCCCAGATTTTGACACCCGGATTATGATGTTTGGAACATCACTACTGATACTACCATTAGTGAGCTCACTTCTGGCTCTGAGTCGAAGCTCTCGGTATTCCAGACGCGATATGAGTTTGAACTTATCTCTCCCGTCTTCAACGTCGTCGGCGATACGTGGAAGAACACCTTGGGACGTGCGGTAGTGTCAATTGGCGAGGCGATCAAGTGGAAGGCATATCGCAGCACAGGCCTCCACGTCCACCCTGGAGTGTCGCCCCATGGGATAGAAACAGCTTCACACAACGCCTATCATCTCGGTATGACTCTGCCCAGTCGTACCGATGCCAATCCTGGGTGACTTGCAATTGAAGAATAACACCGTCAACTGCAAGAGAAATGCCCAGCATATTACAACCGACTTCCTCAACTCCGCAAATAATTCCGTTCCGGACACCCTCCCCTTTCTTTCGGGAGTACGTAGAGCCAACTAAGAAAGCCACATTGGTAATTCTCGGTAGAATGCCCAGGCCGGCCGACGGTCGACAACCGCACGAACATTTGCTCCTTCGCAGATAAGACATTCCATGATTTCAGCATCGCCTCGGAATGCAGCAAGGTGAAGCGCAGTGAAAGAATTCAGATCCTTGGCCTCGATATCCGCACCGTTGCCAAGGAGGTATTCACACGTTCAACTGATTCCCGAGATGACTACGGCATGAAGAGGGGTGATGCTTAGGTTATTGGAAAGACGTAGGTCGCCGCCTAGACCTTTTAAGTACTGGATGATGTGGGTACATTGAGACAACGCCGCCTGTATTAACGGGTCCACGTACGCTGAAGCTCGTCAGCCCGCGGAATGGAGGCGTGAAACTGTGTTCTTGAAAAACCGAACGAAACTTTCGGTGAACCAGCCGCTGAGGAAAGGGCCGTGTCTGTTTTCAACGCCCAAGTTCGGCCTGGAAGCCTGTACTCCAAATTCACGTCATGTTGGAGGAGGAGTTCGATAATAGTTATCATGCCTTCTCTGATGGCATGATTCAGAAAGCGAGTGAGGTTGGCTGCCGGTCTAGCTGCGCCCTTGAGGAAAGCAACAAGACGACTGAATGATACGCCTTCTCACCGTTCCGATGTCCAATAGCTAGAGCGAGTGGCGTATGTGGGTACCATTTCGAGCGTAAGGTAACATTGGCCCCGGGCTTGATGAGTAGCTTTGCAGTCTCGAGAGAGCCGCCACAAATAGCATGTTATAATGACGTGTGCAGTTTGCCGTGCCTCCAACACCTGTAGACAGGTATCCCATCAGGGTTCTGTCCCATTTGAAGCAACTGTCCAAGTACTTGGAAGCTTGCATTCTCGGTCGATTCTACTTCAATGGCTCTTCGCGGAGCTAAAGTAACAAATTTCTCCGTGAATGTACCCCGCGTGTAGTTTTCCTCGGCCGGGGCGTGATGCTTTGGCGTCGATGTGTGGCGGCTTATTTCTAGGTACGCTGTAAATAGGTCATCCAAATCGGATTCCGAATACCAGCGTGTTTCTTCCATGTTATTAGAGAGTCGGAGCGCCAGCACTTTTGCTGCCTCTTGGAGTTTTTCCGCGCTCTTGCTCGAGAAGATTGCCGTGGCTCGGGAAACACTATCTCCTTCGTAACCTTCAGGTATCAAATTGCCTAGGTTCGTAGCGACTCGTGACGGGCTCGACGAAATGTTGCCACTTATTCTTCACAGCAAGGAAGGCGCCGAACGCGGTCCACGAAGGGTCTGCCACCGAAAAGATGTGAGGACAAGGAAATAACGCAACAGACGAGAGTCGGGTACTTCTTTGGGTACTCATCCCCTGGAATTGAAGCCATGGCAAGCAGGCTGGCCGGCGAGGCAAATTCCATTCTGATCGGAGGAGGCGCGCATAAACTGATATTCGCGGTTGCTGGACGAGTTGGCGCTGCTGATCAAGGGCGTGTGGAGAGAAAAGGCTTCAGAAGTTGAGAGGGATTGCGAGGATTTTGGTCTTCAGGCCAGGTTCCCTGCGTTGCGGCCAGCTGAGTCGCGTCGCTGTCTGGCCGGCCCGATTCAGGAAGGCGGGAGATGGAAGGCGCAAAGTGGCTGGGCACATGCTGGATGGATGGCAAAGGTCTAGGCCACCTATGAACAAGCGAGGACTCGCACACCAAGCAAAGCTGAAAGAAGAGAGCTGCAAGGCCTGGGAGTGCTGACTGGCACGGTACTTGATTTCAAAGTCGGCCGTACGCAGGGCTACAAAAATCCTCAACGAAAGCGACGAGTACGGCGAGCGCATCTTCCATTATTTCAGTTTCCTCGAGGCTCGACCGGTCAAATGGAAAGACCCCCGATTGCGCCCTCCGCTGGTCGAGGGGTATCGCTCACGGATCCTGCGTCGTCGATATCGACCATATGTGGCATCGCAGTCGCACCTGCCTCAGGAGACAAGAACACCCCCTGGAAATCTCAGAGCTTTCTCAGAAGATGCCACCGCAAGAAAAACTAAAACCCCCTTTGAGCCTCTCTGCAAAAAAAAAACTCAAATGGCGACCAATCATTCGCTCACCGACTTGGGAATGTGGCTTGAGGGGGGAAGGGAGCCGGGGAGTGGTTAGCGGAGTAGGGGGCAGGGAATACAGCGAAGGGTATGGGTAGGACAGCGGAGGAGAATTCCATGGCAATGACAGGCGTAATTCTCATCACTTTGCCCAGCCCATAAATGGTTGTTGCAACATCTACTTCCGCGTCTTCATTATCACCTGTCTAGGTTTTTCCACTGCGGTGCGCTGGCAGCTACTCAAGGTCTCGATGTGGGAGGCACCTCTCAGGATACTCAGCATCGGTCTGTCGCGTGGTGGCTAAAACGGCTGATCAGTCAACTGACTTCTTTGCACATTCCCTCAAGCTTCCCGTTGGCAGACCTTGGTATTAGGAAGGGGAAGCCGATGGCGCAGAGGCTTCAAGCATCGCTTCCCATACGGACCAACCAGATTTCACGGCGAAGCCTTACCTGCATTAGCTGAGCGCCCCATGGCGTGGTGCCAACGTGAGGGGCTAAGCGCCTCGAATGCGTCTTTGCTTCATCTGATTATACGTCATGATCTGATGTCAGTATGTCTAGAAGCCATCGGTTTGGCGTCATGTTATTATGGGCTGACGAAATGGTGGGTGATTTCGGATTTATTGGACAAGGTATAGCCTTCACCAACGTCGGCATTTTCAAGATGTTGTTGACACCGTTTGTTGAATTCGCCATTTTTTTTTTACCAACTAAAGTATTGCTCCATCAGAGATTCTTACTCATCTCATCTTCAAGCTAGCATGCGTTTATTGATTATCCAAATAAGTGGTTAGTCGATCTTTCTCAACTTCAAGTCCGGCTTCGACTTTTTCGTTGGCGTGACCACAGTTTTCGGTTTCGGATACGGCATTTATCTCTATTTCTACAATTCAAATGATCGCGACTTCCGAGATCTCCTCGGATCCGAGTACCACAACAAGGATATTCTGGGGTACTTTGCCTTGGAATGTCGCACTTTTCTGCCTTTTCGACATCTACGCCGTCCCGTCCTTCCCGATGTCACTGGGCTGCTTCGCGCAGCTGGCGATGGGGCCTTTACTTCCTCCATGTTCGACTGGATAGTGCCCGGCTATCGAGTAATTACCTGGAGACCGGTTTACGAAGCCTTTTTCCAAGAGTACGCCTGGGAGTGCGACAGAACCGGAAAATCTGGCATAGGAAATTGGATCGGCGTTTCCGGAGTCAAACGAGACGATTTTGATAAGTTCAAACTGAAGGCTCTCAAGGACATCCAACGAAAGAAGAGAGAGGCGGAGGGTGAGGAGATCGGTGGCTCCCACTACCCATTCCAGTAGGCCCCCCCCCCCCCCCCCCCCCGGGCTCATCTTTAGACACCCTAACTGTGTGGCAGCTGACAGAGAAAACCAGATTGTCCGAATTCTCAGCAAACCTTTCGGGGTGGCTTGGGATGCGCTGAGCGGGACCCCAAATACGCCCGGAAGTATATCGCCATGTCTGGAATTCGGAAAAAAAATCGATCACCATCTTTTGTACTATCACTGGTCATTCCCGAAACCCGACGGTCTGAGGCACCACGAACTGCGAAGGTCGCAGAGCCTAGAGAGCGGGGATTCCGAATCCATTGAACGGTCTGTTGTTCGGTTCAGCAGAAGGAACTATTCTCCCGCAATGGTTACTGCTGCCCCTCTTCTAATACGAAGCATAAAGAAACACGGAGTCATCAAGCCCTCAGCCGGTGATGCTGGTTGTAAGTGGCACAAGAATGCAGCAACCAAGCTGCTACCGTGGAGCCATCGACAAAAGCCACTCTGGATCTACCGTGACCATCCGTGCATCGAGGTGTTCGACCGTGAGCTCCTGTCGCTATCCCTGATTCTGGGGTTGAGGCTGGAAGGCAGCCATCGAGCGTTTACCCCTCAGGGGCTTGGCAGCTTTGGAAGCGTTTTGATGTCAGAGAAACGGAGCATGTTCTCCGTTTTGAGCATCGCTATCAATCGGAATCACCGCTCGGACAAAGCACCGGCGGGTAGCGGCTACTCGTCTCTCTTCGCCATCTACATGGCTTGCGGGTTTCTTCCTTTCTCACAGATGGGCTTTCCCGGAGTCGGCGAAGACGACTGCAATGACCACATCCGTGGCCAAAGTGCCGTCGAGACCCACTGCGTCGTAGTGACGGGCTCCACGCGGCAGCGGATACTTGCGGGAGCCCTCCTCGACAACTCGAACGCCAACGGATGGAGGTTGGAACGCAATATGGCCGCGGACCTGAGCCTCCCCAATAACATACTCGACATGACTTGGCCACGTGCGAATCCCATCATCGACAGCAGCTGGTTGGGCAAAACGCAGAGCGGCGACATCTATCATCTCGAAACCCAATCTGAAACCTTCCAGGAGTCAAACCGCGTCGGATCCTGGTGCGAAGCCGTCGCGGGAATCGCATTCGGGGGACTGGTTCCCATGGTGACGGTGGACCTGCGCGAGGCAGTCAAAGATACCGTCGGAGGTGCTATGGCGACGGAAGAAGAGGTCAGAAATTTACACATACTTATGAATAGCATAGAAAACCACGCAGGGAGACGACTGCCGTCTAGAGATATCATCCCCTTGATCGAGATCTTCGGTTCCGCTCACGAGCGCATCGCTTGCTACCTACCCAAAGGAGGCCGACAGCACAACACCGACTTCTTCCTCAGCTTCCAGTCAGAGCTCAAACCTGCAACCACTGAACAGACTGTGGAGCACCTCGCACGCCTCTCGACCATTCTGGAATATCTGATTGCCGCGTCCAAATTGGACACCGAAGTCATCGTTCGCGTCGACCCGAATCTCAGCAATGAGGAAAAAAAGGTTGAAATGGCATTCAGGAAGTGCACCGAAGAGGTCCAAGTGTCCTACCAGAAGGCAATCCAATCGCAGCAGGCTTGGGGGGCAGGCGCTCCTCCGGTTCCATCCGCTGCTGCCCCAATCGCACCTGCCCTATCGGAGATCGAAGTAGTTCTCTCGGATATCACGAGGAAACTTGACGAGGACGACGACATCCTGGCTTCGGACTGTGGAAAGATTGCAAAGTGCATCATTATGGCTTGGGTGAAGCTAGTCACGCTGATATCTTGGAGCGATAGGGGAACAGGGGTGGTGGATGGTGATGGGGTGTACCATCCTCCTCTACTTGAGGAACTTCCATATATATCTGCTTGGGAGTAACCGTGATTTGGAGAATGGGATGGAGCGGATTGGTACTACCAAAATGAGATTGTATGCAGGATAGCAGTAATGGTACCTTGGCTGAGGCTGACTGGCGTTCAGGCCAATCCAGGCATCCAGTCAGCTTTGCTGACCGCAAGCCCAGGGCCCCTAATTTCCTTTCTTTCTGACACATCGGTCGTAACAGAAGCAAGGCTCTGGGCTATGCAGTAGATTTTACACTAGGATTACCACAGTTTGGGTTAAAGCAGCGGTAGCTTAGGATCACGTCTAGTAATAAAAATTGTTAGGCCGTTGGATTCGTCTTAGATAAACTGCTGTTATGCTACGCGGAGAGGACGGGGCTGCCTGTCGACGACGAATTGCGTCAGGAAGTCTTCCGACATTATGAACCAGCGGCCAGCCACGTTACCAGCGCCCCTGACAGAATGAGACAATGTGACACAGATTTGCGATCCTTCTCGATGTCCCAAGTACGTTCGCAGTGTACGCAACGCTCCTCAAACACACCAACTCCTCAAACACACTTCCATCCTCAAGCAGTCACAGCAACAACCTCCTCCCTCACCGCCCCCTTCTCACCCACGAGCTCCGTCTCCACCAACACCTTCTCCAACACCTCAAAGTACAAATCCTCCTTCAACGCCTTCCCCGCATCGCCCAGATCATGATAAGGAAACTCCCTCCTCTCCCCCGTAACCCGATACCCCCGCCGTCCATACCACGCAATCAACTCCTTCCTCGTCCAAATCACACTCATCTCCATTCTGCTTACTCCCCACTCCCTGCTAACCCGCTCCTCCGCATAGCTCAACACCTGCCTTCCGAATCCCCCCGCTTGTCGCTTCGGATCGACGGCGAACATTCCGAAATGGGCGACGTCATCGCTGCTCTTGACGACTTCGCAGCAGGCGGTGAGGACGCCGGTGGGGTCGGTGCCGATGAGGACGATGGAGTTGGGGGTGGTGATTTTGGAGAGGACGCCGGAGATGGAAATGCGTTCGCCGGCGAGGAGGTCGGCTTCGGTGGTCCAGCCCTGGCGCGAGGTGTCGCCGCGGTAGGCGGATTGCACGAGGGGTTGGAGGAGGGCGGCGTCGGAGGGGGTTGCGAGGCGGAATGTAAGGGGGGTGAGTGAGGACATTGTTGTCTTTTGTGGTGGTGGCGGGATTGAGTGGTCTTTTGGGGTGATGGTGAGTTGGGCTGGGGGGATTGAGTGGTCTTTTGGGGTGATGGTGAGTTGGCTGGGGGGATTGAGTGGTTGTCGGATTTGAGTTGAGTCCATTTACGATCAGGTCTTGGTGAAACTGGCTGATTTTAAGACGGATGGAGTGTTGGTGGGGATTGTGGGGGCAGATCCATCAAGCCGTCGTCTCCACGCGCTTCTCGGCTGAGTTCGGCATGCTGACGGTGTGGTTGCAAGGGCGCATGTAGTTGAAACAAGCGCGGCCGAACTCGTTGAGAACTTGCCACCGCTAGCGCGCCAACCCCTTCAGCCAATAGAGCGTCAGTTCAAGAAGCGGAACCGATGATTACCAATTGGAATTGGGATGCAGGGGTTGATTCTCCCTTTTTGATCTGACACTTCTGAGAAAATGTGCCGTGTAGCCACGGCCTCGTCTCCCCTCCCCCCCCCACAGAAAGTAAAAAACCGCAAAACTCGATGTCGAAGCATCTGACACTCCCAAAATGATATCGTGACGAGAACAACATGTAGGACACATTGGATTCAAGAACTTAAAGAGAGGCGCATATCACTAGCTACCTAGATAGTTCCCTGCATAACCGCCAGGAAGCTCTCTCAGCCATCATGTTCATAAGACCATCACATCTCGGGGGATTCCGCGAGATTCCGCGACAGACCCAATGCCCCGTTGAGCGCTGCTCACAGCTTCAACCTTTCCACTGGCTGCAGTTTTGGCCGTCTTGGGCTGAGGGACACCGGTTGCTCGAATGGGTGACCTATGGGTCTTCTGGCACGGGCTGCGCTAGCCATGCCGCGAGGGGACAGTAACACCTCGGAGGGCCTTCACGAGTTAGTATTACACGGTCCTGGCAAAATGGAGAAACACTGGGGCATACAAAGTGGGCTCTTGAACTTGCGCTTGCTTGGACGGGTCATGATGAAAGTCGGATGTGCCGAGTGCCGAAAAGCGGAGAGAACGTAGATGGTGAAATAGTTGAGAACTCGGAAGTAGGTAAGGCCAAAAGGTTTTTGTGATCGGTTCAGAAGGTCCAAAGGCAGCAAGAAATGGACGTGCATGCTCAACGCTGGGTTCCCAGGGCAAGCAAGAAAAGGAAGCAGAGCGTTTATGTATCCTCTGTGCCTGCCTGGTATCTGCGCTCAACCTCGCCCACAAGCACAAGGGTCTTGAAGCCGACACGGTATCTTGTGCAAAAACGATGTATGTCAGCGCGTATCAGTGTAATATCGCCGGGGTCTGACAAGGTGTGGTAATGGAGCAGCGCTTTCCGGCCAATTTCCCCATTGGACCATCTGCTGTGCGCGAGAATTGGTTCCATGTCAAGCTCCAATTAATCAAGAGAACGGCCATTGGGTCTTGGCCCCACGACCGCCGTGTCTGGTCCTGTCCTGTGATACCCACCAAGGTACAGACAGTCATGTTCTGACAGTACATGGATCAAGCGCATTGTCTGAGAGTTGAACTCCACAGAGATCACAGAGCGACAAGTGCGTGCTGTCAAGGAAGGGGGCCTTAGGTGCATCCATTTTCTGGAGGCGGAAAATCGCGTATCGGAGTGGCTGCGACCACTGTAAGGCTTGGAAGGAGCAGTTGGAAGGAATGACGACTTGGGCCCCTGCAGGAGAGAAGCGGGATTCTTTCCCTCTCGAAACCCACAACGACGGTGAGTGTGAGTCGGGACGTTGTGGTGTGGTTTGCCCGCCAGTCGACACGACGACATCGAATGGCATATCAGCATAGGTCTACACGACACGCTGACTCCTGCCCTCGGAACTCATGATGGAACGTCCGCGAGCCAGGACGAGCAGTGGAGGCTCTAGGTGCCGCAGGTATACAGCCTCGCTGAGCTTCAATCTCGTGTACTCCTCCATATTCTTGACGTTGACGAATAGCAGAGATCTCCGCTTCATGTATTGTTGCGCTGCGGCTTGAAATCAGCGTGTCGGTTGGCAAAAACAACTTCTGCCACGTCAAGCCGTCTGAGCCAATCTGGGATAGTTGTGCTTCTTTTAAAATCTAGGTCATGCAAGTCCGCCTCGGTTCTCGCCTTCGCGGGGCATTCCAATCGCCATTTTTCTGATTGACCAAACCTGGTCTGCGAAGTGCGGTGTACGCTTGATCCATTCGTGCAGGTTTCCCCTCCCCTCATTGTCGACGTTCTTGGGATGTCGCCAAGACAAGACACGAAGACCCACGTCTGAATTTCGTACGCGTCAGCTATTATGTTTAGGACACCCTTCATGAATTTTTTGGCCCTTATGGCTAGTGGCTCAGAAAAACTCCATATTGAATGGTGTTACAAGCTACCAAAGGGGTCGACTTCTGTGGCGATTTGGTGATACAAACAGATGGTATAAGCAGGACTGAAGATGTGTGTGGACTTTACACTCTCTTCTCAGGGTTTCAGTCGGCACGACTACATACATAGTGGTGCACTAAGCCTAGCTAGGCATATAGATGCGTGCAGCCACACCTCTGAGAGGTGGTAATCCAAGAATTATTAGGTACTACCTACATGTGACAAAGGGCTGGTTCATGTCCTGGAACATTCTGATGGTGTCCTGCATTACAGTGATATTGTAAAGGTGTGAATACCATGACGGTGTGTTGCCCTTAACCTCCAAGCTTGACGCGTCCCCCCTCCATCTCAGCGTGCAAGCTGGTGAAGGGCTGAAAAAAACATACCAAAAATAGCGAACGGCCCAACGGACGATTCGAACCGACGGCGTCACCAAGTTGTCAATCGAAACTGGCAACGAGGTGGAGTCTGTCCAAGCCGCGCATTGCACCATACGGACCTTTTGTGAGCCCGGTGAGGGTGAAAGGGCCTCAGCGGATCTCACCCGTGTCCATGGTTTCCCCTTCACGGTTTACGGCCATTGCGGTGTGTCACCCTTGATCTCAAGAGTTGCTGAGCCCTCTCCTCTCCAGTCCCTGGGGGCTAGCCGCCGCGGCATGCATATGGCCAGCCTGCCCATCTTTCTTAAGGAACGGGTTTGGGTCAGAAGCCTGGTCAAGATTTCCAAGGGTGTGATTGACGCCGCGGTGGGACGCTTCGTCCGCCTATTCGCTTATCGCTGTCAGAAAACGGCCCTTGGGATATGGGGCTGATACGCACACGTATGTAGAGGAGCAAATCCCTCATCGTCCTCCTTCCCTCACGCATATTCCAATACTTAATCGCAATGCTTGGAATTTCGAAACCTGGCGATGCCCACTGGGGGAGGCTGCCGCTGTCCAGCTCGAGCAAACACCTGGTGTATGTGTGAACCGCCTCCTCCTCCAAGTAACCCACAAAGCGGTGGCAAATCCCCGGCGAGACGAGATACGAGATGAACATCGTGTTGTAGAAGATGCCTTGGGCGGCGAATACCATGAGCTTCATCATCCAGCCTGGCTTATACATCTCCAGAAAAGTCAACAGATGCATTCGCTCATTGTAGGACTCCTCCAGCAAAGTCTTGATCCAGCCCTGGTCGTGCTTGAAGCGTCGGATGGAATGGAGGTGGCGAACAGTGCCAGCGACCATTCCAGGAACGCCAGCAATCGACTCGAGAAATATGAACCGGACGAGCTGAGCGAATGTTAGGGCTGATCGACGTTGAAATTGAAGTAGCCTACCCATTGAGTCTCGGTTAAGGGAGACGCGGCGGGGTTGTCCCTTTGCTTTGGCTTCATGCCTGTGACAAGGTCCATCGCCCATCTGAAGATTTTGGTCAACTATGGTATCAGAGAGTCTCAGATGCTGTCAGTGCACATACCTGCAGAGCTTGGTCAACCGCCACGCGACGTGGTCTCCGGCAGTTACAGGCTTGCGGTGGCTAGGAACAACATGGAGGACCACACTGTCCTCCCATCCATTGTGGGGCCAAGTTACGTGGAGCGTGGGTTGTGTGGCGCGTTTGGGTTGGTCGGGGGCATTGGTGTCGCTATGAGTTCCGGATAGCAATGCTGATTGTCGGGAGAAGCCTCTTGGGAAGCGCAACTGCGAACTTCGGAATGTTGGCCCGGATACGGCGAAGTTTGGTCGAAGGGGAAAACCAAAACGAATCGTGAAGAGCGAGACCATTGTGGCAGTTTGTTGTTGGGAATGGGGGCGAGCTGCAACACCTTGACAGCACTGCGGACGAGGGCTACCAACGAACTGCTTATATGCACCCAACTTCATCCGCTTGGGGAAATCCACACCATGCCCGCTTCCTGGCGACTTTGCCTCATGTTGGTTGTGGATGCAATTCGCGCCATGGGAATATCCGAGGCTGTCCGCGGGTAACGGAGGGCACGGAAACGGTTCGGGAGCGGATCAGAGGGCTCCAAGACTGATGGAGGTGGGCGGCATGTGCGAAATCAGTGACGAGGTGGTTGCGCACGCCCTGCTACCAGTCGGGTTGGGCAGTCCTTCCAGCGGGGTTTGACTTGGGGAAGGATGCATGCTTTCACTGCTGCTCGGGCAGTGCCGCGCGCCGGGCGAACGGAGTCCATGATATGCGCGCGACCGGGAGGTTGCAAAGCTGGACGTGGTCCGTTCCGCAGCGATGCAGTGTCGGTTTTGATCGTGCATCGTCACTGTTTGCGGCCGGAAGCACGTTGGTGGGCCATGGGGGGAGCCGAATGCATACTCAGGGCGGCATGTGAAGACGCCAGCCGAAATCGGCCGTAAAGAGGGCAAGCGCGCCTAAGTTGACCACATGCCAGTGGGCTCCTTCACTGAGAGCGAGCCGAAGAGCTAATCCGCTTTGATCTTCCGTTCCTCTTCGGAGCACAGCCAACATTCTCTGCGTTGCAATTATGACATGTACCAATTGACTCTCCGCGGAGGTTTGGCCGCATGGCCTAACACGCACACCTCCGCCAAGGAAATATCGGCCAACGGATTCCTCCCCAACTTGCGCGGTTGAAGCCACCTGACCTGACTGCTTCACGCCAATGTCGATCCTCCCGGAGGAGCCGAGTTATCGGCCACAAGGAATGCGTTTAGGTTGCGGATGCGGCGACCTGTTGACGTTAGTAACCATTGCCCGCTTTCTCAGACTCTTGGAATGTTGGAGCTCACAGAGTTAAAGGCCTGTGAATCGTACACTTCCTTCCCATTCTCCTCGCCCAACTAAGCCACCCTCAACTTCTCCAACTCCTCCTCCTCCTCCCAAGCCTTTCCGCCGGCCACAACGCTTTCTCCAACCGAGGGGGAGTAGGTGATGGGAGCCATGGCTGTGGTGCGTTTCAAAACTAAGGTTTTTTTCCAACGTATAAAAAAATTACAAACACCAAGACCCCGTTTTCGAACAAAGTGGGTACCGATGCCTTTTCGCAAGCCAAAAAAACGGACGAATCCTGAAGGTGCCTTTTTCCGGCGTCAGAATAACTAACGAAGGAAGCCTGGCGAGCCGGCACTCAAACCTTAAGCCAGAATATAACCACTTCTACTAACTCCTCTCCCCCCTTCCGTTTTACAATTTCCCTCCTCATCAGTCCAGAAACAATAAGATAATTAATATACCAGTTCCTCACACGCGCACTATTTTCCGGCCGTTACCGGTCGATGACACCAGGGTGACGTATCGCCTGGCTAAAATTTCTCCACCTCGCTTGCCTTGCACGCTGGAAATATGCCACCCTTGGCGACATGCTCCGTTTCGGCTATTTTTATGCCCTCGAGGCCTTCAGCCTCGACAATAAGGATCGTCAGGCGATCAAAAACACGATGGAAGCCGCCCTTTTGATAGAGGTGGAGGTGGAGACGGGGATTTTGGAGAAACTAAAGGAGGATTTCGGCAGCTGGTTGAAATACATACGGATGTGGCGAGGTTAATTCTGTTGGAAGAGACAGAGTTATAGTTTAAACATATGGTCATTTTTGTTTTTGTTTTTTGGTCGATTGGAATGAATTGAACTTCCATCCCATCTTTCACACAAGGGTCCCTTCTTTCGAAGAGATTTTCAAGACTATCGATGACAAGAGAACAGCGTAAAGCCGCAATGGGTACCCGGTGAGCTAGCATAAATACTTGTCGGCGGTTTGCAGGATCTCTTAGATGCTTGGCTTGACTCCGAATCCCCGCCATCGTTGGCTTCCAACGCGCACGCTCACTGGACGACTTGCTCGCGGTGCAGCATCAACCGCTGAGGATGCGACAGACCACTCAATCCTCCCTGGGATTTAATACGGAGGCTGTCGAGGAAAGACTCACCCGTCGATCCACACAATGATGGGATCAGCTTCGGGCTGATGCCTGCTCTCGAAAACCCTAGTCGCAAATCCCCGGCGAGTCAGCACAGCAGATGAGGGGATATTGGAATGGCATGCGGGCATATTACAGTAAAAGAGAGAATTCCCATCCAACACGTTCACCGATCTAGTCCATTGCTTTGCCACCGCTTTGCATACATCCTCGCCCAGCTCGTTGATCGTGTACGTCACTCCCGACACTTGCCGACCACTCTCCCCTCCCCCAATGTGGTGGATTGGGATATGATGCTAGACTACGCCTTACGAAATGGCGTTGGCCCACGATGCCAGCAAGAGTGCTCCGCCGGTGGTAGCAAGGGTCGCCTTCATGGTTGCGCTAGCTGAGGAAAGCGGACAAAGCTTTGAGAAAAGTTTAGAATGGATGAGAAGATCCAGAATTTATGGCTCTGTTGTGGGGCAATCGTTGCCCGATTTATACCGTCCCGTCTGGAAGCTGGAAATTCTGTCACACAGATGTGCGCGACGAGGGCAACCGCTGTAGCAATCTACCATGGTAAAAAAAACATAAGATGTTCGGTTCCGATTTCCAGGCACTTGCCGCGGATTTCTTTTTGGCAGTCTTGGGCTATGGCAAGCCGGGATCCCACTGGTTACCGTCATGGGGTCGGCGAGGAAAGCACGAATGATATGATGCTCCGATGTACCCCGCACGGCAGGAGGTGCAGGTGGGTGCCTAGACCACGTCCAACTTTTTCCGCTTCACACAACAAATCCAAACAATTCACTTCTGCGGCGTTGTGCTGCCTCTGCCGGAGTCTTCCTTGAGAACCACTCGCGTCAATCTGACCCTTTTGCCGCGCTTGACATGCCTCAGTCTTTGGCTTTGGCCACGGCCACGTTCACGGCCACGGACGCCGGCCCGACAATGGGCAAGCCACCCATTTTCTTACGACTACCCGCAGAGCTCAGGATGAAGATATTTCGCAGTCTCTACTGGCGCAGGGGCAACCCCAGATGTGGCGGAGCCTTCGCCCCGTCCCTGCACACCCCGCTTGCGGACTACCCAGCTACCAGCGGAGCGCTGTACGTGGGAATACGGCGCTTTCCCGGCCACCGCTACAATGTTGGCAGACGCACGCACAAGCTGGAAACACTGACATCGTTGATGCTTGTCTGCAAGCGTGCGTCATCTCAATCTTTCCCCTCCGGCTGCTCGCTGACAATCACCCCAAGTCTTTTATTTTGAAGTCCTCTCCATCATTTACGACCGCGCCTTTGGCTTTTTCGACCTTCCTTTTCACTCCCCCGCAAAGGCCGCCCCCCACTTAACCCGTCATGCCAAATTCAACACGCGCTTCTTCTTCGACGGCGGCCCCGCGCGACATCTGCGTTGTGTTCGAGTCAAGATTACCAACGGCTTTCCGTATCCACGCAAGGTTTGGCCGCCTGCCAAAACCTGGGACGGCGACCCAATGATCGCCGCCGAGGAGCTCCTTTGGTCGCTCGCCCGTAATGCTACCGGCTTGGAAACGCTAGAGTTGGACTCCAACTGGTCGTTGCGAAAAACCCTCGGCGTGACATTGGGGGATCATGGCAGAGCGATTGCGGAGCTACAACATGGTTTTTCATGGGCGAATCCGGTGCTCGGGCTTGACTTGTCCGAGAAAACCCCCGGCAATGAATCTAGAGCCGACAATGGAGATGCGCCTTCCAGGGAGACGCTGATGCAGAATATCACCGAGTTGCTTGCGCCTGGTAACGCGGTTCTGCAAGAGGCGATGCGGGAAAGACTAGAAGCGAGGAGTACCGTGTCCGGTGGTCCAGTGAGGTTCTCGGGATTCATGCAAGCAACATTGTACTTGGTAGACTGCGCGAGGCTATTCTGGGGTATCAGGCTGTTGGGCATCCTCAAGGGGTTCAGTCCAACACTGCGAACGGTTCGTTTGGCATACGCCGAAGACAAGGAGTGGATGGCCAAAATGGGAAGTGAGTTGGGAATGGAGGTGACGGGTTTACCGTCCAAGTCAGGATCGAAAATGAAGTAGAGTTGTGGTTTTGGAAGCCCTTGCCTTGGCTGGGCTCACAATCTAGAGACACAGGATAATCTACCGCAACTCGCACTCGATAAGGGTCTCCACTCCACTCCGCGGGTTGTCCCTATGATGATAAATCTGGACCACCTTGAGCCCAGCATTCCCTTCCAACAAGCGAACCCACTCAACCCGAGTGCGCTCTCGCGACGACAGCAGACACGCGCCAGCATCACATCCAACGCTGTTGTCTCCCAGTGGGCGCCCGTGTCGGGGATGACATTCTCGTTGATCAGTAGCCGCGAGTATCCTGGTTTCATTGCTGCCTTTATTCTCTCCAGAATCTTCACACAGAGCTCATCCGGCCAGTCGTGCAAGACTGAATGCAAGTAATACGTCCGCGCCCCTATTTGGTTTTAGCCCAATTCGGACACAAAACACAACAATGTCAGGAAAAGGCGCATGGCAAGGAGAAAAGACCACTCACCCTTAACCGGCTGCTCCGTATAAAAGTCATACACCATCCTTTCCACCCTCCCCCCTTCTGTCCCCGGTATCTGCTCAATCACCCTCTCCAAATCCTGCAGCACCAACCTCCCGGCCCCAATCTTCTGCCCCCACCTCTTCTCAAACCCCCTAACATCATGTCCCAACCCCCCTCCCACATCAACCAACACCGCCCCTCCCTCCTCCAAACCCCTCAACAATCTCCCCTCCACCGGATAAAATCCCTCCTCATACCACGCGGGCCGTCCATTCGCATACCCGCCCATATGCCGATTAAACTGCTCTCCCGCTGGCGGATTCGCATGCAACCACTCAAACATGTCCATCCCCGTCTCATGCGCGTACTGCAACGGTCCGTCTGCAATACCCTGTGGCGTCTTGAACCCCTTATCTTCCAGATACGACGGCAGCGATAACACCACTTTTCCCAAGCCCCCTGTCGTCCCTGGGCCGGCGGCGGAGGTGTCGGGGGAGAGGAGGGAGGCCGACTGGGTTTGGATAGATGATAGGAGGGAGGGGGCGGCGTGGAGGTCGTTGGGGTGGAGGGTGACGGAGGGGTCGACGGTTGCCATTTTGAAGGTCACCAAGAAAAGAAGAGTTGAGCTGGGAACAGGAGTTGCTTGATTCAGCACTTGGAGATTCGGAGCTGAAGCAGTCTTATGCTTTATGTTGGAATCCTTCCACCTCAAAAGGAGGCGAGCCCATTACGGAGAGCGAGATGGTGGGGCCAAAGCGAGCATCCCGCTCGCCTAGCTAGTGGTCGGCACGGCGTCGCAGCGTCCAGAGCCATTCAGGTCGGCGCTTCCGGGTTGATCCCTTCTTAGGATGTTGATGTGCAACCCCGACTTTTGTCGGGTTTGCCGAAATCCTTAGCGTGGGCATGCAGAAGAATGCCATCCGGAACGAATCATAAAGGGGAACTCCGACTTGGGGCTGAAGGTTGGTTGAACCCTGCATGTTATCGGACACTCGCGATTTGGAGATGGGTGGATCTAGTGGTGAGAGCTCACCTAGCCGAAGTCTTTGGGTGGGCCTGTTGGCTGAACTAGCGTTGTCAGACCAACATTGGCATGACTATTCAGCGTCACGATGCCTCGCCTATATAACTAGTGTCATGTTGTGAAACGAGCTGTCGATGCAACACTTCGATACGTAGTGAGAGGTTTTTTTGAGCGGTCAAAAGTCCCAGTTGACATACTCCAAGAAAGAAACGCCAAATCAGCAATCCCAACACTTGAATGAGATGGAAACCCGCGGCCCTGGTAGGTCGGGGTCATCTAGTCCGCCGTCTTGTAAGACATGTACACCTGTAACGCCCCTTCAATGCACTGAATGACACCCAGGCTCGTGGTGACGACAAAGACGAGAACCGCTACCCAAAATGCGTACCATTGCACCGAGTTTCGACGGTCATGCCACCATTGCGGGATAGTCTTGGGAGTAGCGTCGTCATAGGCCTGGTTAAGGATGACGAGCCGGTCTCTCCCAAAGACAAAGCGCTCGATCTGTCGATCCTCCACTTGGAGGTTACCGCCGCAGAGAGTTAAGCTGGGATCAACTCTGGAATGCTCGTGTTTTTGTTTGAGATTTCGTAGTCAGTCGCTCTTTGTGTTTTTTCCGTGTCGACGAGTGGCAAACTCGGACTCTGTGAAGGAAATTAGCACCGGCGTCAAGCCTTACTTCAAGGTGGTTGTTTCGGCCACGAAACCATTGTCGACACGCGTCTTGAAGGAGGGTTGCGGGTGTAAACGAACGGGAAAATAGAACCGCAATTTTCCGCAACATCCCGTCAACGAATCCTGGCAGGAATACTGAACTGTCACTTAAAGCGGTGTCAGAAGAGACGATGACGGTGGCTGGGTCAATGTTGAGAACTGACTGGACCTGGTATTCCAGGAACGATGCATGGTGAAAGATGAGGACCTTGGAATCATCCTCAACCAGCAAGAGATGATCCGCAAGGTTGTCGGTAAATCCAGTCCGAATACCGCCAATCATTTCAATAGTCCACGCGTTAAAGGACTTCGGCAGGCGGGTGGATTCACAGCCCAATACCGGCTGGGCGCTGAAGTGATGCGTCACAAATCACCGAGGCATCCTGCATCCCATTGAATGTGTCGTCTGGGGACCGCCTGGTGTTGGACGACGCCAAACTTGATCATGGTCAGGAGTCGGGCGGCGAGATTGATCGAGTTGACGCAATGTTCTTCTGACGCGGCACCTGTCGACCTCAACTCGAAAAGGATGGCGTCGCGGGCGGTCCCCTGCCGGATCAGCCCGACAACACGATTCAACTCCTCGGGGCTCTGTGTTGCTACGTATTGACCGTCGCCATGGCCCGCGATGAGGTGCCATAGCTGGTGATAGTACTCAGCAAATGCATCATGCGTGAGCTCTGCGGTCCGGTCCCCGTTGAAGAGCCTTCGGTTCTGCCCAGAGAGCTGCTGGCCGGAGGAACCCGCTTCCAAAAGCTCCAAAGCATATGCATCAATTGGCTTGAGCGGAGTGGGAGGCATGGAGACGTAGGGCAAGTCTCGTTAAAAAAATTTAAAAAAAAAGAAGTGTGGGGAGGAAAAATAGAGCCCTGAACGACATCCGGGAGCAATTGGGAAGGTGCATCTCACGACCTAGATCTTGGCTTGGCAGGTGGTGCCTACCAGATTTAACCCCCCTCCACAAGCCACAAGCCTCAATTGTCCTTTTGGGAGGCACTGCCTGCAGAGCCCTCCAAACTGGCCGGGTTGGGGGTCTCTTATTCGAGAACACTGCCAACCCCCTCTGCACCATGCACACACACCCTTTTTTTTTGGGGGGGGGGGGGGGGGGCAGGGGGGGCAGCAGTAGAAGGATGATTGAAGGAAGCTAATGCCTCTGATTCGAACAAGTAATTATTCCTGCCCCATTACCAACAACAGTCCGTACAGTTCAGCCTACTGAATCTGCTTCATCACAGTCTCCATATCCGTCATGTCCCAAACATCGGCGTATTTCCCATCAACAAGATGATACAGCGTAAACTGCGTCGTCGACACCTTTCTTCCCGTCGGCGCAACACCCTGGAAGGTGCCAAGATGCGTGCCCGACACGCGGAAGTGCAGTGACAAGTAATCGCCATCGATTGCGAGATGACGAATCTCCCATTTCCAGTCTGGGAAGCCTTGGACAAGTGGCTCGAACTGGGCGGTGACTTTCTCGGTAGGCCAGGGTTCGTCGTTGATGTTAATGGTTGGGGTGGTGTAGAACTTTTCCATGCTCTTGAAGTCGTGCGCGTTGCAGTAGTCAATGTAGGACTGGTAGAGCAGACGGCGCGAGTCGTCGGCGGCTGTCTCGGGGAGGACGGAGGGTGCTTGCTGGGATGACATGACTGCTGGCAACTGACTGTTGGCGACTGACTGTTGGTGACTGACTGTTGGCGACTGTCGAAATAGGATGTACTTTGGTCTGAACAGCTGAGAGCGTTGCAGAGCCAGGTATCGGTGGCGATGCGTCCCCCCTTAAAGCACCACATGGGTGATCCTCCCACGCGTCTGTATGCCGTTAATAGTCAGCAACGGAGTGGCCCCAGGATTTGAGCACCCCTTGGCGACGCATGGTAAATGCAGCCCAAGCTACCCCTCCTTTCCATCCCGGCGAGTCGGCTTGTGAAGATGCAGCTCACACCAAGGCGCTGACTAACCCCCTTGCGACAACGAAACCCGCGTATCTGCACATCGGGAACCTGCGCTCTGAGCAGAGGGGTAACGCGGCACGGGGGAGCTATGGGTCAATTCAATGCCTCCTCCTCACAACCCCCTCAACAACCCTCCCCACCCCCGACTTCTCTAGACTTCTCCAGACTTTTCTCAACCTCTGCATCAGTGCTATCCAAACTAGTGGCCAACGCAGTTAAAGTTTTCTCTGTTATGGACTGCGCAATAGCCTACCACGAGTTACCCAACAACGACCGCTCCGTTCCCTAGAGGAATAGAACTATGATTGCTCTCACCACGATAAGATGTGCTCCCGTTAGTACTACCACCGTCGTAAAGCCCTTCCGCTGGCTCAGGATATTTACAACGATTGGCAACGAGACACTCGCTTCCACAGAGACGTCGAACTGTGGCGGGTAATCGTAGTATGCCATCTGTAATTAGTAGAAACGTGCACAGTATCTCCATCGCCTTTGCCGGTCCAATAGTCTGAATGATGTCCTGGAACAAGGCACAATGCGCGCGGCGTATGGCTGCACCGTCAGCATCCCATGGTGACGTACTTCTCAAGTAGGAATGGTTCGCAAGGATTGCAGCTGTGTGGCTGCGCCGCACTCTGATGTTTCCGGAGATTCAATGCATGTCTCCGGCCGCTTTTACGGTGATAGCAACCGCGAGTACCTTTGGGTCGCCCATGGTAGTCACTCCCTCGTTCGGAACCACCTCAACGCGCCAGCTTCCGCCGTCGCAACCAGCACGGTTTTCGGCACCCTATCAACCAGCCTAGCCACCACTCCCACTCCCACCCCCAACCCCAGCCGCCCAACCCAACCACGACACCCTCTGGACCAAACTATCTTCCATCTTTGTCGAACCTCCGCTCTTCGCCCGCCTCCTCCTTCTCGCGGACTACTACGACATCGCCCACCTAAGCGACATCTCCTTCCGCAGGATGGGACAGATGCTATTAAAGTACTATGGCGACCCAAAGTCTTTTTGAGGAGTCCTAGCCGATGGAGCACATGGTGGAGTTAATTCAGCTTTGTTGGGAGGAGGAGCGGCTGGCGGAGTTGAGGGAGGCGGTGATTCTGTGTCCGGCGTGTCGGATGGAGATGTTGCGGGAGAATGAGCGCGTCTCAGGGGTTGGTTGTGGAGAAGGTGGAGTTGGCGATGGATTTGATGGGGGCGGTGGTGGGGAGGTTGAAGGCTGCTTGAAATGACGGAGGAGGGTTATTGGCTGATTAATGATATCGCGTTGGTTTTCACTTTTTGATACCTATTTCGAACAGGGGCACCATAATGGTTTACGCTTTTTGTTGCGTAGCGTTTATTTGTGGCTGCAAGCCACGAAAGTCAGAATCCAAAGCAGTTTGGGTTACACGGCTTGAAGCCTTCCTTGAGGTGGGGTTTATCGGTTTCGCGCTTATTTCAGCCACATTACTATCACGGCATAAGAACTTTCCCCTGTAATTTTTTTTCTTGTTTTCCCGAGCTGAGAGTTTCCCTGTTGCCTCTTCTTTAAGCCTCATCGTCGTCGCTGAAGCAATGGGGTCAAGCACGTTGGGAACCGCCAAGTACGGCCACCTCTTCAACTGCGAAGAGTATTCCGACCTGACGCTGGTGTGTCAGGCCAGAGAGTTTTTGGTCCACAAGGTCGTCGTTTGCACCCAGTCTCCGTTCATGGCCGCGGCCGTCAGGGGGCCTTTCCAGGTAACCATACCTAACGAAAATGCACACCATTTTTGATGCAGTGTATCGTGCTAGAAAATGCTAAATCAGGATATCACTAGGAGGCAACTTTGGGCATCATTCAAGTTGAGGACTTTGAGGTCGAGACAGTAAGACGGATGGTCGAGTTCCTCTATACAGGGGACTACGATGCTCCACCCCACCCAAGCGAGGCAATTGAAGAAGAAGCGATTACCGTACAACCACTTGCTCTTAGGAACGAAACCAACGACAAGATCCTCCGGCACGTCCGCGTCGCCGTCATCGCAGACTACTACAACATCAAGGACCTCTCCTCGCTCGCCTGCACCAAAGTCAAAAGCAGCATCTCCGCCCCCAATGAAAACCACCCCAGCCCGCAAGCCCTCGCAGACGCAGTCAAAGAGGCGTCCACCCTCTGCGACGACAACAACCAGGACCTACAAGACACAATCACCACCTTTGCCGCCGCAAACCTCAACATCCTGCTCCAAGCCGACGATCTCAACCCCCTATTCAACGACTTCGGTGTCGAGATAATCAAGAAGCTCATGCAAAAATGCGAGACGCTGGAGACGCAGCTCAAGGATACGACCAAGGGATTGAGAGCCATCGTGGAGAGTCAGAAGCAGGCCCTGGCCGCCCTGAATCGAGCGCGTGTCCAGGAGGCGCGGACGAGCGCGAGCGTGACGAAGTGTCTTGCGATGCTGAGGGAGCAGAGCCGGTGTCGGAATGGGCAGTGCGGTGCGTTGTTTGAGTGCTATGTTGAGGGCAATGGGCATTATCCTGTGTACACGTTGAGGTGTGCAAAGTGCGGTTGTAGACATTGAGGTGGTAGATGAGGCAGTTGTGGGCGTTTTTGTTTTTGATACAGAAAACAGTCCTGGCTGGGGGGGGGGGGGGGGGGGGGGGGTTGGTTTAAGGGGAGCAGCATGTAGGGGGATTTGTTGTGTAACGGAGAGTCCCGGGACTTGGGGTGAAAAAGTGAAGGTCCAATCGCTGCAGTTGCGACACACGTTACTTGCAGCTGTGTAGATTCTATTCCACAAAAGCAGCCTAGTTTGTCTACGACGAGTCTATCTAGGCCCTTGAAGTTTTTTTCTTTCTCTTCTGTAGTAGGTGGGTAGTCTCAGGAGACTCCAAGATGGGCGCATCGTGACCGTATCCTAAATAACACTACAATCCCATATCCAGACAAGCATCCATCACTTCGTGCTGCCCAACCCCCGCCCACACCACCAAGATCGTCCCAATAGACGTGATCCATGAATTCCACCCTCGAATTCTCAAACTCGCGCGCCATGACGCAGAGACAATCCTCATCCTCCCCGATTAGCGCGGCGAGAACTAACTGAAACCGTTTCTCACAGTCCAGTGCGTCTGACTCGTAGATTCGACGGTAGGTAGCGTTTCCCGCCGTTTCCAGCGCATCTTCAATCTTGAGCATCAGCATGAGCACTCTCGACGTGACCCAGGCGTAGTTGAGAGCTGAGAGGGGGTTCTTCCCGCACACGTCGTCGAGGATGTCGTGCTTGATGATTTCTAGCTTGAACCCGGCCGATACTCCTTTCCGGCGAAGCTCGTCCTTGCGTCTGTCGGCTTCCACGTCGGCTTCCACGTCGGCTTCCACGTCGGGTTCCGCTCGGGTATTAGCACTCCGTGCTTCGTCATTACACTGTTTATGCCGCACCAAGACCTGCCGGGCGGATTCGATGGTTTTGTTCAGCCACTCGTCAATACTGCAGTCAGCGCCAAGCCAAGATCTCACACGCCGGATCAGCGCTGTCTCCTCGGGTTTTGCCTTTCCTGTGGCGGGGTCTGTGGTCTGCTTCGTTGCCGACAGGCGGAGTATGCTGAGAGCCGAAGGGATGGGGATGTCGTCGTCGGGGATGTTTTCCGGGATCCAGTTCGCCCGGCGAAGAGCCACGAGAATGGACTTGGTCTTGAAAATCAAATTGTTGTCCGGCATCAGCAGCTCGTGGATCGTGCTGCTGCGCGTCTTGACTACCTCTCGCTTCGAGGCGAGCGCATTCCGCTTTGATTGGTGAGGTGTCGCCGGTCCGACCAGATCCCTTAATCCCTTGAGGAAACCAGACGTGGGGGCGTTCCCGTCCTTGAAGAAGGAATGGAAAAAGGTCTCGGCAAGGGAGGCGTAGAGTCCGATCGGCTCCTTGAGGTAGCCTCTCTTCGCAAGCATGTTGTGCAGGTGGACCATGTACACGACCTCTGTCACATGGTCCCAGATCAGCACGCCCAGGAGGTACGCCACCTCCAGACCCTCCATGAGACCGGCACCGCAGAGGAAGGGCGAATATTCCCAGAGACCGTTCGAGCCAACGTGGGAGAAGCGGGAAGCGGGAATCGTCTCCAGGCCGTGCTTGTACTTGGACTCGCCAAGCCAATCGGCAAAGTCACACGTCGCCCCCTCGATCATGGCTATGAGTTGGCGGTGGCAGCCGGAGTTCCGAGGATGACTCCGGGGCTCTTCCAAAAGCTCCTTGAGAACGTTAGCTCCTGGCAGGAAGCCCTGTCCGGACCGCTCCGCCTCTCGATCCAGGAAAAGGTCGACATCGCGCCTGGGATGGTAATGACGGGGGGGAGGTGTGAGAATATGGCCTCGGAGAAGGCTGATGTACCATCCCCGAGAGACGGTAAGGGAGTCGAGCATGCATTGCAGCTGGAATACATGGTGAGGTAGAACACGGCCGCGGATATCGGTGCCCGGCTTCTGCATGGCCCAAGCGGTAACATCGGCAGCGAACTCGTTGATTCCAAAGAGGCAGCGGTGCTTGATACCCCAGGCCCCCCGGACAGACCATTCCACCTCTTCCAGCACATGGCTCTCGCTTTTCAGGTTGATGCGTTGGACAACGGGGCTGGAGTAGACATTGACGAGGTCGTACAGCCAGTTGATGGTGTAGACCCGGCGCCATCGAATCCGCTCCTCGTTCGTGGCGCGTTCCAGGTTGAACTTGGGGTCCCAGTTCTTGATCTCGGCGAGCATGCATCGCGTGGGCTTGCCGCTGCGGTTTTTCTGAAAGTCGGCAACAAAGTCGAGGAGGTCTTGGTACGCGTGCATCAGGAACTCCTCTTGGGTGTCGATCAAAACCTTGTGGACCATGTCGCCCGACGAGCCGTCATCGGGCACCTCGAAAACGCTGATGGTGCAGCTCCCCTGAATCTTGTCGACGTCTCGTTTCATGGCATTCACGACAGCCTCGTACGTGTCGTGGCCGGGGAAATCCAGGAACAAATCCAAAGCAGCCTGACGGACCGCGGAAATGGCAGTGTTGGAGACGGCGCCGGCGACAGCTCCATTCAGCCCCTCGTATGCCACCTCGCGCCATATGTCTTGCAGCGTGTGCCGGAGATCCACCCAATCTTGCACCAGGTCTTGGACAGCCATGAGATAGTCGCTGGTGATGCCCTCCTCGTCGCGAATGATGCGATAACTCTCCAGGGGAACATTCTCGAAGCTATCCCTGCCCGGCTGTGTCGCCTTCTGCTGCTTCTTCTTTCCCTTTATGCCCTTCTTACCCTTACCCTTTCCGGGTCTCGGCTGCGCGCGTCTAGCGGGCGCGGATGATGAGGGTTTGCCGGCCTCATCGGATTCCTCGCCGCTTTCACGTCCAGCTTGGCCCTCGAGGGTAAGCGAGCCATACATGTTCGCAAGAAGCAGTTCATCCGGTTTGTAGTCGGCTGGCGGCGTCGTCTTCGATGGCGGCGTCTCCGCTCAAGGCGGCAAAGGCAGCGTTGAGCGCGTCGATGAAGATCTTATGGGACGCGTTTCTCCTCTCAACTCGGGGATCGGGGTTCTTGGCGACCATGGTTTCGAAGGCGGCGTGCGCGGCGGTTCTAGCATTGATGACGGACCGCAAGAGACGCAGGATGGCGGGCGGTGTTTTTTTGAGATGACGGCCGATGAATTGCGCCAGGCAGACGAGACCCGCTACGGTAACAGCGCCTGTCGTGTTCGGGGTGATGGGTACATCATCCCCCAGCGACCCTGAAAATGGGCTGCGTTACCACCGCTTCCTTATAAGTCCCCACGGAACATCCCGGAACCTGATCCCAATTCACTACCCTCGGCGCTTCACTCACCACCACGACCGCCCTTCTCCGTATACAACAACACCTATTCCTCGTTAGCCCCACCACCCTACCAGGGCCCAAAGGGATGTACTTACCAACTCCCAACTAAAGTCCCCACGCGCCTTATTTCCCAATTCACCCGTTTTCCCTTCCAACCAGTGCCCTACCGCACCCCGTCGCCTCGGCTGGAGGTACTTACGAAGTCGGGACGCCACTTGAACTGACCATTTGCTTCGCTGCCGTGCCAAACGGAACCACACTCTCGACACTTGCTACTTTTGGTGATGGGGAATGTAGTATCCACACCCGACGGGAGAGTGGTGATCAGAGTGAGAGTTGTCTTGTAGGTTGAAGAGGTTTGTAGTGAGGCGGGGCAGTTGATGAGGCCGGAGGATTTGCATGAGATGCCGGTGTATACGAGGGTAGTGGTCATCTCGTTTGTGATGAGAGCTGGAGGAGGCGAGGGCGAGGTCGGTGACGTTGGTGATGAATTCGGCGACGTTGGCGAGCACCCCGGCGACGATGCCGGCAGAAAGGCAAAAGGTAGCGTTGTTCAGAATGGAGGCAATGCCGCTGGTGTCGAGCTCGAGACCGAGTTTGAGGCCGATGCGGAGAACACCTTTGAGGACAACAACTTCGGAGATAATGGAGACGGGGAGGAACTCAAATTGACCGCCCGGGCTGGCATTGTAACCATCAACACTGTCAGGGGCTTCACTTACAAGAAGAGACCTGAAGCCTTCATTGGGTATTGCTATCCCGGGGACAGGCGGGCAAAACATGTCTGGGGTCTGGGGAAAGCACTTGTTGGGATGAGACCGGGTACCCGACACTTATACAGGACTTCATGCCGTTCATCTCAACATGCCAGATACAGATAGACCGTCTGCTGCTGCGGAAGGGAGGAGGGCTGTGGCTGCACGATAAACTGTCTACCTGTTGCAACACCATGCTCATGGGTGCCAACATCCCTGAAAAGGGGCCAAGACCCCATGCTGTCCCCCGTAGGCTGATACAAACACCCCCGGATTGACCAATCAGCTCAGCCACTGCACTGACCTTGCAGGTGATATCCACACTGCCCGCACGCTTCACCTCTCGCTGAACACATTGCACTGCGAGGAAACGGTGTGGGGCAGAATCGTGCTCCGTGCAACTCGATATGCGGCGAGATACAGTAAAATGGAAACTCACATTTTCAGTGGCCACCAAAGACTGTTGCGCTCCGGTCAACCCTGAGCTATCGAATGCAGGGCGTGAGAAGGCAGTCGTTTGAAGAAAACGGGGTGGGAGACATGTCCAAAAACAGAGGGGCGCTGTGGTTGGGTGGCTGACTGTTGCGCAACACCCTCGCCGGGTTGTTGGAGAAGCAGCCAAGAGTCCCCCAGGGCTATGCCGCACAACATCCCGCACTGTCTCGATGAACCTCAATTCCGGGGCGAAAGTGGCTGGTTTCAGAGCTGTTCGAGCCGAACTGTGGTCAAAAGGGCGCAAAGAAATTAAACACGCGGTCCAGGGTCCTCGTCCGCCTGTATGCACTCCGTCCAGGCTTCTGGTATGACATGAATAGAAATTCTGACCCTCATTTGAAGCCTACTTGGGCACGACGGGGGACTAGCCGCCCTGATGATCGCCGGGTCAATATCGCTGAGGCGGTTGTGACTCCACTGTGCTGATGCTTTGTGGGCCCATTTCAGAAAGCTAGTGGCCTCTGTCGGGAATTGGCTCAAAGTAAAGTGGTCGTAGAGGGCAGCTGGTTACGCAAAAGACAATTCAAGATGCCGCGAAAGAGCTCAAGAAGTACCAATAGGCTCAAGATGCGGGCTGGGAGATTGAGGGTGAGAGAAAAAGTAGACTGGTCGATTGTGGGGAAAGAGCGAGGCGGTCATCGGACGTCATCAAGCTGCCTGCCCCATAAGCTATCGGCGGAGACGTTCAGCCACATTCTCAAAGCAAAAATTAAAGCTCGCCTGCCCTAAACCTCCACCCTCGATCTTGTTATCGCTGCCCTGTGGAGAAAAGTACGGCCGAGTGCGAATCGCCGGCCGCAAGACAAGATTTCCGACATTTTCCCATGCGCAAAAAAATCTGATCTTCAAATATTCGGAGCTTCCTCAATCCTCAACCAAACACGCCTAAGGATTCCAGACAATCCACGCACCTTCCAACCCCCCCCCCCCCCCCCCCAATCACACCACGAGCACAAAGTACCGACGCAATCAACAACGATGCGCTTCCTCGAGGCCTTAACCTTCCCGGCCTTCCTAGCAGGAAGGGGTACCCGCCCTCCAGCACCAGACCGACACGTTTACCATCGTGACAGAGGGCCTGCTATCTCAACGAATGGTCGCCTACCCGGAATAAGTCAGTTACATTGATGAGCGTGAAGCAAAATAGCCTGAAGGTTGAGACGCAAACCCATACGATAAAACCGAAGGATTTGTCGAGACGAATTGGGGGTGTTCTTTCTTAACCTCGCTACCCTGCCGCAAGACATCAATGCTAAGTCATGTCTTGTTAATCATCAGGGTAACCAACTTATCTAAGCCTTCTGTGCTCTCGTCCGTTCGGACCTGGCCTGAGTCAGCATCATGCAAGTCCGGGGTCCGAATTGGAGCCCCGCGCGCTTTGTGACTTGAAGCGCTTTGTCATTGGTTCGCCAAGAATACCGTCGTATTACGTGCCGAAAGATTACGCCGGTTTTCCGGCCGGAGATCCTACCGGATTGGTCACACACGGAATCCGGACTTGGCGCCGAGCGGCCGAAGTAGTCAGGACCTCAACCGCCGCGGGAATTCGGCCATGCTTCAGGATATGGCTGATCTCCAAAGACAACCGAGTATAAAGGGAGTCAAGATTCACCGCTACAGTCATCACAACGTTCCAACATCCCTACATCCCAATATCGCAGCATCACAAGTTTCACGACACCACACTCCACAATTACACAACTCCACATCACCTCATGGTCACAGACAACGTCACCGCCACCCACAGCCTCCCATGACAATCATCCCCGTCGCAACCTACCTCCCCCAAGCCTCCACAAAACCCAACGCCCCTCAAACCCGCCTGCCAGCGCGCCCTAGAACTCATGGCCCAACTCACCAACACCGCCGCCTTCCTCAACGCCCCCGGCGCCAAACTCATCGTCGGGCCCGCCCCCCTGCCCATCCCCGCCCACGGCACCGAAGTTCTCGTCAAAAACCATGCCGCAGCTCTCAACCCCCTCGACTGGAAGCGCCAAGCCTTCGGCATCATGATTCCGTCGTATCCTACCATCCTCGGTACTGACTTTGCCGGGGAGATTGTCGCCCCTTCTACGCCCAATCTTCCCGTTGGGACGCGCGTGGCGGGGCTCGCCCATGGCATGGCCTCGGGCAATTCTGGCAACTCTTCCTTCCAGAATTATACAGTCGTTAAGCTTTCCGCGATTATCCCCCTTCCGGACTCGATCTCGTTCACGCAGGGTGCGACGCTCGCGGGTGGAACCGGTACCGCGGGGCTGGCCGTGTGGGAGTTGCTCGGTATTCCGCGCCCCAGCGTCAGCGCCGGTCCTAGGATCAAAGGGAATGCTCCCACGCTGCTTGTCTGGGGCGGTTCCTCGGGCGTGGGAAGCATGGTGATTCAACTTGCGAAGCTTTCGGGCGTGGAAAATATTGTGGTGACTGCCAGCAAGAAACACCATGAGCGGTTGAGGAAGCTTGGGGCGAGCGTTGTGGTTGATTATGCGGAGCCTACGTCGGTCGAGGAGGTGGTGGCTGCGATTGAGGGGGCGGGAGAGGCACCGCTGTATGTGGTTGATCCGATTTCGTCGGGGAAGAGTGCAGCGCCAGTGGTGGAGGTTTTGAAGAAGGTTGAGGCGACGGGGACGAAGGCAAAGGTTGCGACTACATTGCCGTGGCCGGCGGGACTGGAGATTCCTGAGGGGATCGAGCCGAAGATGGTGGGTTCGGAGAAGCTCTGGGGCGAGAATCAGGAGTTGGCGGCATGGTTGTTCGGTGAGGCGCTGCCGGTGTGGTTGGCCGAGGGGAAGATTGTGCCGGCGAATCCGAGGGTTATTGATGGCGGACTGGAAGGGATTCAGAAAGGGTTGGAGGAGCTGAAGAGAGGGGTAAGTGGTGAGAAGCTGGTTGTCGAACTCTAGGAGAGGTAGCTAGATCCACCCTGGTAGCCGCAAATGGAAAAGATCAAGCCCAAAACAACTGCTCCCTCGCCCAACCAGACTCCCGCGAGAACAGCACCGCAACTCTGCCACTGTTTCCCTCATGCGTTGCACTTCGTGGTGGCCCGAGCAACATGACGCCTCGCCGAACGCACCCAGACGGTCCCTTGTCGGCCCTCACAGAACGAAGACGGAACGCAAATGTCTGGATAGGGGCGGAGGGCACGCAATCAGTAACGCGATGCCTGAGGTTAAGTAGTGCTAGCATTTGTGGAACTGTCGCAACGAGTCCCTCCCCGGAACCAGAACCACGCGGTTGATCATCTTGCACATGACCCGAAAGGGTGTGCAATGCCTTCCTCCAACTGCTTCCGGAGTTAACACACTTCTCGCCTCTGTGCTATATAACGATAGCGCCGGGGCGAAGCGCTGCGGAGTTTCCCGTCGCGCGACAGGTCAGCATCTTCCCCGACCTCTTAAGCTCGAAGCGGTTGGGATTGCCCTCCTTCGCCAGGATTCGGCATATCTCTTTGGACACATCGAGGGATCGGGCCTCCAGATCAAGCTTGGTGACCACTCTATTGGTAGAAAAGGGATTTGCAACGGAGGCTGCGTTGAACAGAGAAACAGTGCCCGAACCGGCGTTTTCGCTACAAGTGATGACTGTGACATATTCGCTTCGCCAAATTGACACTTGGTCGTGCTCATGAGTTCGTTCTCAATTCTGTGGAGCTTTCCCCTTGCACCAGGTTGCTCAGAAGACGTCTCCTCGCTGGTGATGCCTGCCGACGCAAGGAGATGACCCGCAACATGGACTTCTCGTGAGGGGCTTCGTCAGGCGTTGATCCATCGGTATGGCTTGAGGAGCTAGAGAATCCCAGTGGAACTAAAGTCGAAACCGAGCTCCACCTCTTTCAGTGCCTCCCCGAGGTGCTCCCTCTCAGCTACGAAGCGGTTTCGTGGTTGCAAGACACAAGGAGTGAGAGCTACCCTGGAGGGCGGAAACAAAAAAAGGGGGCGCGGCTTGTGTTGTCGGCGTGCTTAATACCCAGAACCAGGAAGGCTCGGGTATGTTTGTCGCCAGTTGCACTATAGGTTTGAAGATCTTCGCCCGCAGCAGGGCTTCAAACTCGTCTGTTGGTTTTCTCGGCCTCGTCCTTGCATCAGCTTCCGTGTGCTAGTCTTCCACAGGTTCGAGATAGCGGACGACAGGTTGTGACAAACCCAAAGCGGATGCTTGGACCCGCCGTAGCAAGCCAGAGGGCGGCGAATGTCGACGATATGGAGGAGGGGGCCCGTCCCTCAAATTCTCGACCCTAACCATTTCGGCTAGCTTGCGACCGATTCGCAAGACCTCCTCGTCCACCTGGGCACGGCGACTCGAGTAAGGCCCGCTAGCTCAGTCGTCACCCTCGCTGACACCGTTGCCGTCGTCCTCTATATAATCCACGCCATTGTCGTCGCCCGTTTCTTCTCCAGAGTCAAACTGAAAGGCGTCGAGGGGTTTGAGAAGGGCCTTTGCTTTTTCGGCGCTGCTTTGGCCGTCGGCCAACAGTAGCTTGACGCTTTCATCCATGTTGGCCCCGGGTATTGTCTCCTGATCGACAGTGGCGGGTTGGGCGCTTGTTGACTTAGCGTTGGGCGGCATTTTGGACCGAAGTTCAAGTGTCGACAAGCAGACCCTTGCAGACGAGCTGTGGAATTGGAGAAGAAAGGGGACTGTTGGACGCCAGACCCAGCCTACAGTGGGGTCGCGTTCATTCCGCACGGGAAGGCCGATGTGGAATTTCTGGTGGTTGGGCGTCATGGTGGCCAGTCGAGGGTCGTTGTCGATTTTGCACCGCTGCTTGAGTTCACTGGCAGATCCACTATTAGGAGTGCAGTCCCGACTCCAGCCCAATAGTGGAAACGCAGTTCAAGCTCAGTTGGGCGAGAGGTTCGGTAGGGAAGGTGCATTTGCCCCAACCCCGCCACCCTTCCCTGCGGCCTGACCAATCAACAATTGCGTGTGAGCAAAATGTCTCGGAGCGCACGATCGCGGCCGAGGCAACCACATCCCTCAGACGCCAATGTCTACCCAACGGGCTGTCACGACACACCGTGCATCGTCGCTCAATGAAGCACGTCACCATTTTTACGTGCCCAGCGATCGAGCCATCTCGGAACACACCTCTTGCGCCTTTCCCCGGAACCTAAATGTTGACGGGCTGGGGATGGATCTGCCAGGAGATTCTCCGGCATTGGGTTCAAGAAGCCCTGCCCCGATACTTTGCAGCCTTGATTCGTCGATTCGGCCCATCCGGTTCGCAACCTCGCTGCTGTGCTCTGTGCCTGGGAGGCTTGAAGGCAACACTGACGGCGTATAGCCTGAGATGAACCATTGTTCAAGGCAATGTCTGTTGCGGAGGCCAATGGGGAGTTGCGGCTCAAAGAGATGGGAAGCGGCGCAAAATGTTTCGGAGGTGGTACAAAACATGATACATTCGGCTACTAGCAAGGCGAGCTCGACAAATTCGATAAACACGGGAGGGCCTCAACTTGGCGCGGCCATCGCAAAATAGCTGGAAATCGCCCCAACCAAGTCCATTTTATCACACGGCATCCCTTAGGTAGCCTTGACGAACACGACACCACTGTTGTGTGAGATGAATCTGGGCACACGAAATTTCAGTTTCAAACCCCCTTAACCGCGCGGCGCGGAGAAGATGATCATTACGCCAAACAGGTATGTCGTATAACCATGTACCTTCCGCCCTTTTATTAGCATGAGCCCCACCAACTGACGGACGAATGCAACGGCAAGGATATATCCGCTCAAATTTTGCTTACCTAGGTAGGTATCATGCACTCGCTTATTAGACGGGCCAGATGATGACTGCAGTCAGCATTACCAGGTAACCAAGGGGTTGCAATTTAAACTCCGACGACAAGAACCAAAAATATTACTTGCAGCCTCTCCCGCCCCTCACAACATCCCAAGGGCCCAAACCCATCGCGAATTCCATTCACCACCCACGAATCCCATTCCAAAAATGCGCATCCTCTACCTCCTCCCCTTAGCCGTCGCCTCGGCGACACAGCTCTTCACCAACCACGGCACCACATCCGGCTGGTCCAAGTCGCACATAGAGCACAACGGCACCATCTCCCAAGTAACCAAGCCCGTCAAATCCGGCCGCACCGCCCTCAAAATGACGCAAACCTACGACCCCTCCTACACCGGCCTCTACCACGCCGAGGTGCACGCCTACAACGGCTACTCGCACGGCGACGAGCGCGCCTACGGCTTTTGGTTCCGCCTCCCCAAAGACTGGGAGTTCACTCCCGGCCAAACCTTCAACATTGCGCAGTTCATTGCCAACTTCCCGGGCATGTGCGACGAGTGGATGCCCAGCACCATGATTTGGATCTCGGAGCGCACGCTGTGGACGCGGAGAAAGACGGGGGCGCTGTGTCCTTCGACTGCGCAAAAGACGACGAATATCAATACGCAGCGGAATGTCACGGCGGGGGTGTGGCATCAGGTCGTGGTGCAGGCGCGGTGGACGCCCGATGACTCGGGGTTTTTGAGGGTGTGGTATGACGGGGAGAGGGTGGTGAACGAGGAGGGCGTACCGACGACGGTTGCAGAGGATAGGCCGTTTCAGTTTCGGGTGGGGTTGTATGCGAATTCGTGGAATAAGGGGTATAAGGGGAACCAGCCGTTTCGACAGGTGTGGTTTGATGAGATTGCGTTTGGGACGGAGCTCGAGGATGCGCATTTGGATTGAACGAGGCCGGCCGGGTTTTTATTGTTGTTGGGAAAGGGGCTGAAATCCAACTTTTTTGGGGGGTTGATTTTTGTTTTTCACCTTACGGTAGCCCTGAGGTACCGCAGGTGTAAAGAACGACTGATCTTTCACTACCCCCTTGCCATCTAATTGCGGGTCTGTCCCCACTGTTTGGTTCTCCCCTGGACGGGCTTCCCGATGAGCATGTTGGGGCAAACACCTGATTGGTCAACTTCCGCGAGCCCCACACGCTTTTGCACAGCCCGTCATGCAGTCATTGTCACCGCCATTCAAGCTCCCTCAAAACCCAACCCTACTCTAAATCTCAACCTCATCTCTCTTGCGCACTTCAGCTACTTCTTCAAGAATCATCGAAGGGAAAAAAAAAAAAAAAAAAGAGAGCGGCAAAATGGATTGGTCCTCCCCCCCCTTCTACCCCCTCACCCCCCAATCCTCGCAAATCCCCTTCTCCGAATGGATCTCCCTCCTCACCCTCTGTCTCGCCCCCATCATCGCCCACATGGCCGCCGGCGTCCCCCAACCGACCTACCTCGACCGTGTCGACTTTGACGGCGAACAGCAAAAACCATCATGGCACGACCACCTCCCCCACTACAACCCCATCTCCATCCTCCACCGCTACGCCGCCATCACCGACCGCCGCATCCGCTGCCTCCCCGGCGCCTGGTCCCCATCCCTAATGGCCTCGTCCAACGCCATCTTCTGGACGCGCAACGGGTGGGACGGCTCCGAAGCCATCGCCGTGTCATCACTTCCCTATCTAATACACACACCCAAGCGGGGATACGCGTCGCTGCTGTCGTGGGAGTTTGTCAAGACGGTTGTTGTTGTGATGCAGGGGCTGCAGGTTGTGTACTTGTTCTCGGCGGGGTTCGCGGGGGCGGTGAGGCTGCCAAGCTTTGCGGTGGATATGATTGGGTTTCCGGTGGCGGTGCTGGGGGTTTTGAGGGTGTGGCCGGGGTTTTGGCTGACGGATGATTTTGCGTTTGGGAGGAGGGAAGGGGGGGTTGAGACTCAGAGGGTGAGTGTGGAGGACTGGTTCAGGGCGGGGCAGGATGAGATGGGGTTGTTGAAGACGGAGGAGAAAACAGGGACAGGGCCGTTCCGGGGGTCGGGGTGCTGGGCGAGCCGGTTGTTTCGGGTCGTCTTTGCGCTACCGTTGGTGGGTTTGCTGCCGGTTGGTGTGTTGACGACGCTTCCTGGGCCGTGGCATCGGACGGGGAGGATGAGCATGACGGCGTACCTTGGGGCGCTGCTCAGCACGGTGGATTTGCTCCTCGCTGTTGGGATTTACGGTTATTATGCGGTTCGGGGTGGCTGCAGGTCGACCATTATTCCGTGCATCTCAAAAACGTGGTACAAGGTACTGACGGCGCTGTTCTGGGCCGCGTGGCTGGGCCTCGCTGTTATCTCGGCCGTCGAGACGAGAAGAACGCCGTGCGGGAAGTATACTACTGCTAGGGAGCATATGGATTCATATCACTGTCCTGACCTGATAGCGATAGGGGGGGAGCCGAGGGACGACTTTGGAATATCACGATGGGTTTCCGAAAGCAGGGAAGCCGAGTTTGAGGTGCTGCGCTTTGTCGGGTCGTGCCAGGGAGTGGTAATGGAAAGCATAGGGATCTATAACGTATCCAAATAGTAAATATAGGAACCAGGCTCTCTGGGAAGTAGCGTGGAATTTACAAACCAGCACCTTTCATCCCTTGCTAATCTCCACCGTCGACGTCTCCACCCGCGGCGACCCCAGCCGAAACTCAATATTCCTCACCTTTGCCAAAATCTCATTAATCGTCGCCCCCCTCTCCGCCTCTGGAAATATCGGCGCCCCCATCGCACTTGCCGTCTCCAACGGACTCAACGTCACCGGCCTCTCCAGCTGCCACCAGCCCCACATCAACATCCCCACACAAACCAAACCGCACACCATCACCGCCAATCCCGCCCCCAAGTACCGCCCATCCGTCCGAAACACCAACGTCGGGACCGTCCTCCTCGCCTCAAACACCTGCGTCTCCGTCCCGTTCCCCACAACCATCGCCGCGCGAAACATGAAATCATACAACGTGGCGAGCACATACTCGGTCGGACTCCTAAAATTCAATCTGCATCTCGCCTTCGGACCGATCTCATCGCTACTGTCAACAACGTGAAAGATGTCCCCCACCAGCCCCGGACCGCTGTAGTAGGATACCTCCTTATCCCAGAGGTAGGTTTTGGTTGCGTTATCAGTGATACGCGCAACGGCAAAGCTTTGCATGGCCATGAGCGACCCGACTCCTACGGCGTCGAGAACGGTGGGGTCGTCGCCCAGGGTGGAGTAGCGTGATAGCACCGCGGGGCCGCTGCCGGAGGAGGTGAGCTCTTCGCGGCGGAGACGGACGGTGTGGTTTTGGATGGTGATGGGGTAGGAGACGGTGGCTGAGGTGATGTCGCAGGTTTCTTTGTGGAGGGTGCCGATGCAGTCGGGGGTGATGTCGGTGGTGTACCAGCTCATGAGTCGAAGATAGGGGGAGGACGTTTGATTTTTGGAGGTGGTTAGTTTGACGAGGAAGACGGTTTGATTGTTGGTTGTGTTGGTGGCGAGGGAGAGCGGGGAGGTGGTTTCCCAGCAGGTGTAGGTGAAGCCTGCGGCGGCGACGAGGCCAGCGCAAGTTCCGTCGCAGGAGTAGGGGGGCTGGAGTCGGGTGGCGATGGAGGTGTTGTGCCACCACTGTTGGATCAGGGGGTAGGCGCGGTTGAATTCTGTCATGCGGCCTTTGTCTTTGGAGCCGAACCAGCCGTCGGGGATCTCGCGGGCGAGATCGATGGAGAGGGATTCGGTGCTTTGGTGATACTGGATGACTTGGTAGGAAGACCTTTGAAGGAGAGGTGCTCCGACGAATTGCATCACGTTGGCTAACAAGGCGAAGACGGCGACGGTTCGAGCGGGAGGGCCGGCACGCACGGCGGAGCCGATGCCGAGGACTCGGCCGTGGTCCCAGATGTAGTGCAGCTGTGACAGCTTAGCGCCTCGTTCAGCGCACAGCCAGAAGCGAACAGCTATTCCGGTTGCAAGCGCAGTGTTAAAGACGATGTTTGACGATGCCGAGAAGATGGCTAGCAACACCGCCGGCTGGACTCTCCATGACGAGACCAGGTCATCGTGCGAGACAGCAATGACGACTGCCGACGCGACGAGACATGCCACCATGCCACCGATGGCTGCAACGCCGGGCCATGGGGTTTTGCGAATAAGGGGTTTGTTTGATGTGGTCTCTTGACGTTGCAGCGTGGCCATGTTCGACAGTTTCCGACAGTCTGGGTCTGGTAACGAAAGAGTTAGCGAGAAAGGAGGCTCTCACCATCAGCCACCTCTCCAAATTCAAGCTGCGGGGTGGATGTGGTGTTCTTCAGGGCCAGACCCGGGAGATGGAAGTTTCCGGCGGCATCAACCGGCCGCGTCCGCTGCGCCTCGATGCATCTAGGTTGGCCGCCAAACGGCGCACCGAGGAGATTACCCGGGCCAATTGCGACATTACACCGCATGCCAGCTAATTTGACTTGCAGCAGACGGGAGCAATCGTTCGTCTTCAGTGGGCGAAGCCGGTCAGGCGAGGCGTCCTTCTTTTATAATGGGTGAATAATGGGTGACACGATAGGGAGGCATGAACGCCCTCGGACTCCAAAGGGACGCGGCAGCCTGGGACTGATTCAGGGCCGATGACCAGTCCGAGTCATTCCCCGTCAAACCATCGAGTCTGATCTGAGGGATTCAGTTTGAAGGATTCAGCGGGAGGGCCTCGTGCTGACATGATAGTGCCCAGTCGCAACCTGCCCGTGTCATGGCAAATGTGTCTCGCCCCCAAACAGGACTAAGGGGTTGGCGAGATCAATAGCATAGAGAGACTATATAACCTCAAGTGCCGGCCAGGATTCCTGGTGGCGTCTTCTTGCCTCACGAGTGGGAGTCAAGCGACAGTAACCCTGCATCCGACCACTTGTAATTCACAAGAGGGGTTTCAGCGCAGCCTCAATTGCATCACAACCTCAATTGCATCACAACCTCAACTGCATCACAAGTTCCTGCATCATGCGGCTCGTAAGAATCCTCGCCCTCGGGGTTGCCCTCGCCACGACAACACAAGCAAGCGTCATCGACCGAGACACCAGGTCTTCTCACAAATACGCCGACGACTCAGATGCCAGCATCCTCGAGCGAGCACTAGAGATTATTGAGTTGGAGCCAAGGAGATGCGGCAATGTAAGCTCTCACCATAGGCCAGTACAAGAGATCTCTTGTTGATATGGCAAAGCCGCCCAACCTAGCAGCAGTATCATTCGAGGAATGCTCGCCAAAGATCAAGCAGGTACGTTCATGTATCCCCATCCGCCTAACATTCCAGAGCCTGAGATTAAACCCTGCGGGCAGATCGACAAGCTTCTAAGGGAACTGGGAGGGTGTGAGGTGTACTATCAGCTTCGACGAGTCGTGAGGACAGCGACCCGACCGTGCAGTGGTGTCGGAACCTGCGAAGTCGTTTGTCAGAACTGATCAACCTCGCAAACGGCCCAAGTCAAGTTCCATTCGTCCTTTTTAGCGATCTGATACCATTTTTCTCGATACTAATTACTATATTCACACCACATCCAACATTCAATCCACTCAGTTCTTAAAGTGTCTCTGTTTCCAATTACTTGATTTCAGCCTTCGGAGATGAAACATCGCTCAGTCATGTGCCAGGAGTTGCAAATTGCTCGCTGGCGCGCTGTAACGTTGAGATGGGGGGAGCGCAAACTGTCCGATCTTCAGGCACTATACTCCCCGGGATTCTACGAACAGGCAGTTTCACAGTCGACCAACCTTCCCGTTCTGTCCTCCAATCTCGTGATATCCCGGCTGCGACGAGTTCAGCTGGCTATCTATGACGATGAAGCGGAGTCAACGCTGCCCCCACCCTATCGGTAGTAGCACGTAGCAGCAGCCTCGACATGGTTTCACTGGAATTAAGGCTTTCTCGGACCTGCCAGAGAACATTGAGCCCCTGAATCTTCAATCAAGTTCGTTTCGCTACCAACACCTCGACTCGGAGGCGGCCATGCATCAAATTTCCCTCTTCATTACCGTGGCCCTGATGAGCTTATCCCATGATTTAGTTCTCACGAGGGCGGCGGCAAAAGAAACATGGAAAGGCCCGGGGATCATAAATCTATCACCAACGCGGCGTCACGAAGCAACTCCTATCGTGGTTTGGAGCAGATTATAGGGTTCAATCCGCTGCCGTACACAAAGAATAGCGGTATCAATCCGACGATACACTGCGTAAAAGGGGGATAGGGGAAGCTCTTCTTCTGGCTGGTCGTGAGGAATAAGATTCAGGGAAATTTTATCTCCACCTGGAACATCAGTGCTGGTTTGCAACTTTTTCGGGGAAGTGGTCTCTACCTAATATTGCGGACGGGACGCAGTGGTCGTGACGGTGCGGGGGTGACTCGGCATGGGATGAGGGGTTCAGTTCGAGCCGAGGGCAATATACGACTCGATTGGGCTTCGCCACCTTGCCGGTAGATGACTCTGCTATTCTTGGAAGCCACACTGAATGTTCCACTGGCAAGAACCCGGCTGGTATAAGGCCAGACGAGAGTCAACCAAGTGAATGCCCCGAGTCCCGTTTTCGAGACCAAACGAGTATCGTTTTGTTCGTCGAGGTCGATGGCCACCGCTTGTTTGGACTGCCACAAATCACAAACTTGAATGCACTGCTATCATCAAGTCTGAGGAAATAAAACGCAGTCATGCACACGTTCGCTGTCTTTTACGCAGTTTCGACGCTGCATTTCGCTCTCGCGGCGGTGCCTGCGCGACCACCGTATGAGGGCTTGTCGCCGACTATTGCAGCCCCGGCACCCGCGAAAACTGGTAAACCAGCAGCCAGCTTTGGCTCATCATTGGGGGATTTCAGCCTCTACTCGGACTGTGTGAAATTAGTGAGCACCTTAACCCCCTGAATTGATGCCAGAGGAGCATTGCGCTAACATCTCGACGCAGAGCGTGAAAGAAGGAGAAACTCTAGATGCGGCGCTTAAATTATGTTACCTGGAATATGATGCGCTCTACAAGCCAGGGAGCGGCATCAACCCCCCTAATGATTGCTCCAACTCCGGGCTCTAAATACACCCGTGAACCCTGAGCCAATCAGGGTCCGAGCCTACTTGGGCGGAATCGTCGTCGTCAGGGGTTCACCGTCTTGGGGAGGACGGCCAAAACAACAAAGAAATGACCCAGCAGGTAGCCGCTAGGGAAAAAGACCATCACGTTTGTTTATCTTAACAAGACCATTTGTTTTCTAGTCTGTGGTGGTTTATCATCGCTGAACGCATTGACCCTAACCCTCCAAATCCGCCGCTGGTGCCTGGAGTTTGTTGACATCGGCTCTTCTTGGCAGCCAAACCCAACCCAAGAAAACGGAAAGTGCAAAAAATCAGGTAGCGTCAACTTCCCCTCACCAACATCGAACCTCCAAAGATGCCCACCAAAAGGAAAACGCCATGCGCGGCGTGCGCACACACCGAAGGCCTCCAGATCGACGTCTCGGACCACGCAGCAGAAGCTGGATTCACGCGCCCCAACCCCACCGCGCGAAAAGCAGCTGCCACGCCCTCGGGCCGCATCGGTCAATTCCGCGGAACCACCGTTGACGCCGACCAAGAAGCCATCTTCGCGCATACCTTCCCCGGTCCGCTCATCCTCCCCGATGATGCCCTCTTCATCGACCCCAAGGATCCCCCGCAGAGTCTGCGCTCCTGGACAGTCGAGAAGATGCGAAACCCGTTCACCGAGCAGCGGAAGACGCTCTATGTTGCGCCTGTGCCGACCATTCCGACGAATCTGTCCTGTATGAGATCATGGGCTAGACCGGTGCAGGCTTCTCCCAAAGCATTGACGACGGCGCAGTCGCTTCGACCACCACAGATTGAGGATGTCACCTCTTACCTGGAAGCTTTCTATCACCCTCTACCCGTCAAGACGTATCCCGGGACTGTGGCCTTTACTGAGTGGGAGGACGAGTCCAAATCATCCAAGAAGAAGAAAACAGCCTCGTCCACCCCTCCCGACACCGTAGGCCTCCAAGTCGGCGAGGAAGGCATCACCGGCATTCGCACGCGCTACTGTCCCGACGGAACATTCGCCCGCCAGCTCAACCTAAGCGATATCCTCGACGCAGCGCTGGAGGCTCTCCTAGAGGATGCATACTCACTAGTCATGTTGATAGACCAGGACCTGTATGAGGACGAGGAGGATGACTTTTGCTGTGGGCGGGCGTTCGGGAGCAGTAGGATTGCGGTGGTCTCGTCGGCGAGGTATCATCCAGATTTGGACGTGGGCGTGGTGGATCGGGAGCACATGTGGCCGGCGAGTCACTGTGTGAAGTATGTGAGGGAGATGGTGGGAGAGGGAAGGGTGCCGAAGCAGGCTGTGAAGTATGGGGATACGCCGTTGGCGGCGGCAGTCAAGGCAGCGGTGGAGGCGCCGGCGCCAGAGGGGGATTTGTATGGGCTGTGGTTTTCGCGGGTTGCGAGGACAGTGGCGCATGAGTTGGGGCATTGTTTGTGCTTAGGACATTGCTCGTATTATGCGTGCGTCATGCAGGGTACGGCAGGTATGGGGGAGGATGTGCGACAGCCGCCGTATCTATGTCCGGTGTGTCTGGCCAAGGTGACGAAGGGATTGACAGTGCTCACGCCGGGACTAGAGGAGAAGGAATTTCAGGTGCAGCGGTATAGAGCACTACAGAAGTTCTGCGAGGGTTGGATGGGCGTTGGCATGTTTGCGGGATATCACGCCTGGTTGGAGAAGCGCATTCAGTCGATGGATAACGCAACCTGAGCTTAGCCGTCCCCCATCACCATATTGAGTCGCATTCCCCTTTACCGAAGTCACAATCGAGATCGTCACTCCTGCAGGTCGCTGTCTCCGTGGTCGGCTTTCAAGACTAACACGCCCGACTAACACGCCCGATAACATGCTTAACTCCGGCTTGCGCCGGCTTTGGTGGCTGGGCTTCGGTGACCGAGTGGGGGACAGTGTCGTTTCGCCAGCATGCGCCCTACACAAGACATGAAGGGGGCAACGGCAAGCTAGGTAGGGATGCCGCTGCGCCAAGACATGCGGGGCCGACGCACACCATCGACAAGACAAGAGTCACTGGCATGCGCCTGCCACTCCGCGATAATGACAGCAGTGAAAGGTCCTACCCAGCGCCTCTGGAATAACCGAAGGAACCCGACCAGTCACCGCTGCATCAGTTCGTGTTGAAATTGTTTACCCGACAAAAGGAGGTTACAAATCATCATTTGTCGCATTCAGGCTCCGCTGCACCTCGGACACAAATAGCGTGAATCCCTCGCATCCACTCACTGCGACGCTATCAAGCTGTTTGTGGAGACGCATGAGTCAAGCCGCCGCATCGTCTCCCACCTTATAACGACGACGACAGCTCAGACGCTCCACAAAGTGACGTCTCCAAACAGCCCTATCAACCTTGTAACGTTTTTCAAGATGGTCGCCAACACAGACGACCTCGCCGTGAGGACCAAGGAAACCCCTCAGTCAACTCCTCACAGGACTAGTGACGTGGTGGCGTGGGGAAAGGGGCTTCGGGAGCAGCACTTCAACCTCTTTGACCCCAACTACCACAATCTCAACAATGGTACAACCCTTTGAACATCGCTCTTATTGACTCCCGCTGACACCAACAGGCTCCTTCGGCACCATCCCCCGCGCCATCCAGGCCAAGCTGCGTGACTACCAAGACCAGGCTGAGGCTCGCCCTGACGCATTCATTCGGTACAGGGAGAAGGAGCTCCTCGACGAATCCCGCGCCGCCGTCGCAAAGCTCCTCAACGCCCCCGTAGACACGGTGGTCTTCGTCAGTAACGCCACTCTCGGCGTCAACACCGTCCTGCGCAACCTCTATTGGGCCGACGACAAAAAGGACGAAATCCTTTACTTCGATACCATCTACGGCGGCTGCGCCAAAACCATCGACTACATCCTCGAAACCGCCTACGGCCGCGTCTCCGCCCGCTGCATCCCTCTAACCTACCCCTGCAGCGACGACGAAGTCCTCGCCGCCTTCACCCGCGAAGTCGCCGCCTCCCGCGCCCAAGGCAAACGCCCCAAGGTCTGCATCTTCGACGTCGTCTCCTCCCTCCCCGGCATCCGCTTCCCCTTCGAAGCCATCACCGCCGCCTGCAAAGAAGCCAACATCCTCTCCTGCATCGACGGCGCCCAAGGCATCGGCATGGTCCCTCTCGATCTCAACGCCCTCGATCCAGACTTCTTCGTCAGCAACTGCCACAAATGGCTTCACGTCCCGCGCGGTTGCGCCGTCTTTTACGTCCCCCTCCGCAACCAAGCCCTCATCCGCTCTACCCTCCCCACCTCGCACGGTTTCGTCGCCGCGGGTGCCTCCGCCCGTCGCATCAACCCCCTCCCGCCCAACGGCAAGTCCGTCTTCGTCAACGCCTTCGAATTCGTAGGCACCCTTGACAACTCACCGTACCTCTGCGTCAAGGACAGCATCCGCTGGCGCGAGGAGGTCCTCGGTGGGGAACAGCGCATCATGGAGTACCAAGAGAAACTCGCTCGCGAAGGGGGTAAGAACGTCGCCGAGTTCCTCGGCACCAAGGTGTTTGAGAATGAAGAGGGCACCCTAGGTCGTTGCGCCATGGTGAATGTGGCGCTTCCTATTGCGCTGGAGAGGGATGAAACCGGGTTGGAGAACGGGAAGGCGAGGGATGAGGATGCAGATGGGTTGCCGGCGGTGCCGAGGGGGGATGAGGGGTTGGTGACAAATTGGTTTCAGAAGAGGTTGATTGAGGAGTATGGGACGTTTGTGGCACTGTTTGTGTATCGCGGGAGGTGGTGGGCGAGGTTGAGCGCGCAGGTGTATTTGGGGGTGGGGGACTTTGAGTGGGCTGGGAAGCCGCTGAAGGAGTTGTGTGAGAGGGTGGCCAAGGGGGAGTATAAGTGAGTCTTGGGGAGCGCATTAGGCGAGGGTTAGTCGTAGGAATCGCTTCCCATGATGTTGGCTGGATTGAGAAAATGCCTCAGACTCGGAGTGCCGAAGAACGACATCGGGAGTTGAATTGAGGTCTGTTCCGCTGCGCGATTGAATCCGATTGAATCAGGAATCAGGGTGGTCTTCAGCTTCTCGTGAGACTCACAGCACCGAACCCGTGGACCTGAAAGCGAGAAACTTGAGAAGGCATCCAAACACTGCTCCGCTCTGAATCGCATGAGTGTCAAGGCCAGGGCCCTCATGGACGCAGCGCTACGCCAGCTCCCAAGGGCTGGCTTACTGCAAATGGCATCGAAGGTCTGGAGTTCTATCGGATACTGTGACGCGGGTGCTGGAAGACTAGATACCCTCAGACTCTCCTAGGTACTTGAAGTTTGCGATATCGGTGATGGTCCCCCCCCCCCGCGGTTTGTCACAACTTGGAGGGTGACATGGCATCCTCTCCGCGGCACAGCAAAGGAAGCTCGAGTGCAACGACAACCAGGGCAACGCAATGTCAAGTCTTTCGCAGGCGGCGGCCAACCTGGACGAGACGAAAGATGCCCATGTCAATAACCGATGCGCAAAAAGTCAGTCCAGGAAGGACCCCCTGAACCTTCTGCACGGTTGTAGCCCAGTCGATAACTAGCGGAGGTTTTTTTTTTTTTGCCGGACGAGCTCACACGTGGATGCCTCTCATCCTCTGTTCCCAACAAAACTTTCAGCTGGAATGCACGTCAAGCAATTGCGAGCTTCGGTCTTCGTCAGCCGGGTCGTTATCCGCAGGGTGCATGTCGTCGTGGCTGCCAGCTGGAAGCTCCGACCAGCGGGCTCGCAGGATCAGTCCCCGATCGGAAAGCCGGGGCAATTCTTATTTCCCGTTTCAGTCGTGTTGCATTTGCGCTGAATCGAAGGGCTGGCTTTCGGATGCCTGATATGCTGTCAGCAGCGCCACCAACCCGGAACCGGACGCACAGAAAGGGGTCCGCAGCGCTCCCAGGGCGCAGGCTGTGATCATGCGCGATTGCGGTTGCGCGAGCGATTCCTTCCCGTGTTTGTCTGTTTCGTGTTGCTCGTCAACTCAGCGACCCCACTCTTCTGTGGAGACTTTGTTCCACACCCGCGACTTTCTTCGAAACTGGCTTTTTGCTAGGCTCACCTCGACGTCGCCTGTCAGTCGGCACGTTGCCGAACCAAGAAACCAATCCAAGATTTCCAAGACGCTCGGTAATGGTTCAGCCAACAATTGCGTTATTCGAGTCGACGTGTCAACGGCTGCGCTCCATCACCAATGGCAGGCCGGATCACAGGGGACCGAGAAATGCGCTTCAACCCTAACCCAATCACACCCTCCTCTGCGGTCTTCAGCGCTCGCTGCAACGCAGGGATGGCACGGTGCGCGGGGCCGAAATTGTCAACAACCAACGTCGAATCCGAGCGAGCGAAGTGAGGCGGTGAAATTGGCACAGCAAAAAAAACAAATGTTAGGTTTCAGACAACCCGACACAACGCAGAGGCGCAAATCAGCGGGCGTCTGAAACATTCGCTAATCGAGTGGAGATGAAAGTCGGACTGGTCTCCCAACGGCGCGCACCAACCACATTGGTGGACAAACTCCATCAAGGTGTCTGCGCACGATGAGGATTGTGACAGGCATCCACCATGGTCGCTCACGGACATCCCGCCGCTCACGCACCGGGACGACAACGCAGAGAGTCAGCCCCTCCCCGGTCGATTCCCCTCGCTCCCCGTGCGCTCCCTATTGGCAGCTGACATGGGGAGGGGGAACAAAACACTTTCTACCCTCCGCCCCCCCGCTGCCACCCATGGGTTTCTCAACTCCATCGCAATCCCAAGGCGCAGGTTTGCGGCCCAGCAGCAACATTCTTGTCGGAAAAGCGAGGCGAGATCGACGCTCAGGACTCGGAGCATTTCTTACGCCGGTGAACACCCGCCGCTTCCGCATCCCCTCCGCCTCATCGAGAAGGCCCCTCATCGCAAGCAACCACTCTATCTACATCACAACAAGCAAGGCAAAAAGCGACCGCAGGCGGAAATCACAGCTCTCGAAACCCCCCGCCTCTCCCGCCAGTGCCCCGCATCCCATGTGATGAGCGTGCCCCTCCGCCTTGGACAGCGTCGTAGCGTCACAACCATTACGAGATTGTAGTGTCGCAACCATGGCCAACCCCCATGGCGATGTCGCAATGTCAATGGTGAAGCCGGGGGTTGGTGGCGGCGGAATAGCATCGCTGAGGGGCCGCCAAGACGTCGCCGGTAGATGTGAGCCGTCCATATTAACTTCCGACAACAGCCTGTCCCTGGGGGAGGCGCAACTGGGTCTCGAGCGGAGCTACATGTGCGCCCTGCTGGATTTCGCCGACAACAAACACGACAGTGGCACGTTTGCCTTTGTTGACGACATCGACGCCGACTCTGGAGTGTCGGACGCAGAGGACGATCTGGGCGGCCTCGAGAGTGGAGTGGCAGTGAAGAGCTCGGGATTTTCGTCCAGGATATCGCGGATACCCTATAACTGGGAGCCAGGCGAGACGGGTGGATCGAAGCGAGAGCCCGAGCGAGATCGATGGGACGGCGACATCAAAACTCGGTCAGATGAGCCTGGGCTGGACACAGCTGACACGGCAAGCTTTGACGTATTTCAGTCTATATCCTTGGACCCCCAAGAATCTCTCGAATTAGTGCGGCTGCCGGGTGTCGACTCGGTGTCGGAACGAAAGCGAAAACTATCATCCGTCTCGGTGGGACTCGGCACGGTCCGAGAACACTCTGCGATGTCGTTTCCCGCTGTGGAGCCAGGGGTTGGCGTTGGCGTGATAGACATTGAATCGTCTAGAGATGGCACGAGCCCGTCGGGCTCGCAGCTTCAACATTACCCGCCGCCATCCTTCACTACTTCTGGCCGACCATCAACTTCAACCACCCAAAGCAGCAGCTCCATGTCGGTGAAGAGCTCGGATGACAGGCCGGCTGCAAAGAAGCCCCCTTCGCCCAGAAGGTCGGCAGATCTGTTCAGGCGACTGCGAGGTCGCACCGGTTTGCCAGAAGACTTCATCGAAAGGCGGTCCCTGACACCGCACGGCCTGTTGTCGCCTGGCCCGCAACACCATGATCCCGACTTTACCAAGGAGCATAAAAAGTCAGGAAGCATGAGTCGAATCTTGGAGGCGACCGGGACGCCTGTCTTTGGGGTGGACTTGAACGACAGCATTCGCCTGGCACCGATGAAGATACGGATATCACACAGGGGAAGCAGCACCTCGTACCGAACCTTCCCGTTGAGTGTCTACAAGTGCTGCGAATTCATTCGATGCTCAGGTATGAACCTTTTCCTGCCCAGGAAACACCCACTGACCACCCTCACAGCCGTCGACCCAAACCTCTTCTCATCACCTGGAGACGCTTTCAACGTCTCCCACCTCCTCACACTATTCAACACCGCACCCTACGGCGAAGACTTTTCCTTCACCGACCCATCACCGATCTCAAACCACCAGTACACCATCCACGACGCAGGCCGCATCATTTTGCTCTACCTCCAAGACCTCCCGAAACCTCTTGTTTCCTCCTCCGTCGTCAAAAGCTGGATCATGCTCGCCCGCCAAGAAGGCGCCATCCAACCCATGTGCTCTCGTCCCCTCGAAACTGGCCTCGACTTCTGGGCTGAGGCGCTCAACCGCTTGCCGACGGCAAATCGCAATCTAACCAAACATCTGCTCACTCTGTTCGCCGAGACTGTCACGAAGGGGGACAGCAAAGGGCGACCCCACATCCTGGACGCGGATGCGAGGAATCTAGCAGCAGCCGTGGCGAGGGCGATGTTTCACACTGATGAAACTGGCAGCGGAAAGAAATCCAGCAGAAATGTCCATGCTACTCTGGCGCTGGCATTCTTGATCAAGAAGAGAGGGGAGTACGATATATCGATGGAGCGGGGTCAAGCGGGGGAGACGAAGGAAGAGGTGGGATTCCTGCCGAGTACGAGGGAGATTTTGGAGTGGAGGGGCCAATGAGTCGGCCTTTTTGGTGGCCGATGAAGTAACGTGGAGATCGGGAGGCTTTCAATGGTGGGGCACATGCCCTTTGCATGTGCGGGATGGAATGATGGGACGTCGAAGATACCCCAAGCAACTGCAGTTTTTGGCTTTTCGTTTGTTGATTTATTTCATAGGGTTAGATATGCATACTTGATACCTCAGCTTGCTTCTTCATCAGTTGTCCAGCTCTCGTCTTCAATTCTTTTTGCTTTGGAACCCCTTGCTTTCATTGGGCCAAGCCGACCATGAAGACGGCCCGGAGCGGTTACACCCCCTGAATAGTCAAACACCCACTCAGCCTTGCGTCCCAAATGGGATCTTTATGCATGTCTAAAATTGAGGAGGCTGCCAGACCGGCCATGTGGCTGCATGCCAGGATTTTTATCACAGCGATCACATCAGCCACGTCCCCATCTGTTCCAGCCCCTCTCTCTCGTCACCCGAATGCTCTCAAGGTTCACTCGCGGCATCATCCTCATTCCAATTCATTAGGTGTGCGATCATAGCTGGACTGAGCCAACTCGACCCTCTTCTCATAGTACGGCTGGTTCTGAAACCCATGATCCCAAGGTTTGCCCACCATGGCAGGAGATGGTTGGTGAATAGCAGTCGCCGGCATCTCTGCGACGCTCCGTCCCAAACCTGCCTTCTCTCGCCTGCGTTTGAGGAACCAGAGTGCTGCGCCCAGTATCAGGAGTAGCGCTGCGACGCCCAGGCCTGCGCCCAGTCCGATGGGGACCGCGTTCGATGCGCTACCTCCGCCGCTCGCAATATTCTCGGGTGGTGAAGTCGGCGTGGACGTCGCGGATGCTGTTCCCGCTGTCGTGGAACTCGCAGTACTCGTCGCGCTCGAGGATGACGCGGTACCGACCGTGCTCGTTGTAGACCTCGCGGTCGTCGTCGGTCGGGGGCGCGCCTCGGGGATGATGCTGAAATACGGGGATGCGAACTCGGCGACTGGCTCTGCATTGACGGTCTTGTCGGCTGTGTCGGTCCCGTTGAAGAGCCAGAAGAAGTAGGTGTTTGAGAACTCGGGATCGAGATCGTACGTTTGGACTTTCCAAGTGATGTTTGCGACTTGGGGGTCACCGGCGGAGTGGACTGTTTTGGCTAGGTCAGCGATGGGCTTGGTTGAGGTGGGGAGTGAAGGAGTCGCACCGAAGACGACGCCGCCAAACTCAGCGCTTGCTTTTGTTGGGTGCTCTTGCCAGAGGCGGATGTTGTAAGATGGAAAGTCAGTGATCCATGCGACCACTTGGCTCTGGCCGGGAACCCATTTGTCGCTTCGGGTGGGGCTGGAGAAGCTGTTGATGGACATTGGTGCTCGCCTAGTGGGGACCGACACCAACGAGGAGGGAAAGGGTGACGAGACTTCCGTCAATTCGGAACAACGAGCGCTCAAGTACTTTGCGCCTGTGTCACTTCCCTGCAGCGAGGGCCCATCAACAAGACCTGGGGGAATCTCGTCCCCCGCATTGGTGGCGCTCAGGTCGGCGGTTCCACCCAATCGGCGTGGTGGTCAAAACGCCATGCTGGAGTGGCGGGCAGGTGGGGCAGGAACCACCCAGCTCAGGTTTGCACCTTAGCCTCGAACCTGCAGAGCATCAGGACCGGCATCTATGAGCTTCACTTACACCTGCCCCGCAGGTTTGCAAAGTTCTTTGCATGACGTGGCTCTCCTCCTCCTCCTCCTCCTCCTCCTCCTCCTCCTCCTCCTCCTCACTTCCACCTTTCAGCATCTCACGCATCAAACCGGAAGTGTCTCATCGCACGATGTCCTGCCACCTCCATCGCCGCGAATCGCGGGCTCCCAGCTCTCTACATTCTCTCACTGCCAAATTGCAACACCGTCTGCTAATACAACTTTTTTGGATTTGACTTTGTGGCTACAAGAATTCTTGTACCAGGACACACTATTCAACCATCACCATGGCTCATGAAGGCCTCAATCAACACGTCAGTATAACTGTCGACCGCGGCGGCATAGAGTATCTTGACAGTCGAGTCGAGGTGAGTGCACTCCTTCCTGCCCTACGCCGTTTACGGCCTTTTAATCCTCCATGAGCATACACTAGATCCCGAATGGGACTCCGGCTCCAGAGTCTTTCCAGCTGTCGTTGTAACGTCGGAAAATGGGGCATGGACGGCTGAAGGCTTGCGGTCCGTCTTCGAATCGTTCGCCAAAACCGACGATGTCTTCCAGATGGCATTCACCCGGACCTGAGCATTGCGAAGATGTACATCTTTTTGAACAAGGTAATTACGCTTCCTAATAAATTCCGAAGACTAAGAAGTTGACGAAAGCAAAGTCAGTCGAGTGGCTTGAAGACTGTGAGCAGTTCCACAGCTACGAGAAGTTCCGAGGCGAATTTCAGATTCCTACAAGGCCAGCTCATAGCACGCTGACATGTCTTTTCGCCATGATAGACCCTTGACGTGTTCTATTACTCAAGAACAAAGAGAGATTGGCATGAAACAACCTCGGACGTTCGTAGAATGGATCGTAGAAAGCATCTTGGAGCTAGACAAGGAAGAGAACTTTGTTCTCCTCCCGCTCGGGCAGCCAGACGACTCAATGGCCTTCAGCGCCGTTTTAAAGCTGCCCCAGATTGTCATTCCAAGTATGTGGCGCTCACAACCCTGCAATGGCTTGGAGTGAAGCTGATCACCAGCCTAGTTGGCCCAATTGTACAGAACCCGAACGGACCCCGAGTTGACGGCTGAGTCAAAGATGATCCCAAAGTAGCGACCCTCGTAGGTCCCAAGGGAAGCGATGTCGAACTCATTCACCTAGCAATGTAGGCTTTGGGGATGGCCAACTAAGGTTTTGACCGCCACTGGAGAGACATCCTTCCAGCCGGGCGAGAGTGGTGGTGAGAGTGGTAGTCATTGAAAAGACTGACTTGCTTGAACACCACGGCTAGACTTTGGAGACAGCATGATTAGGTAGATAGACTCGCTATCGCGGCACAGGCCGCTCCAAGACAACTATTTCTACGACGTCTCCGGTGCGAGTGACACCAGGTACACTGACCAAAGGGACCCTCTCTTTTGGCCGGAGCCTTCGTACTCAACTCCAAAAACCTCAATAGTTTTTTTTTTTTTTTTTGGCAAGTTACGGCTTAGTGAGCCTTCCCCATCATCTCCAAGCTCTTGTGATAGTCATTGGTTCCGTTGTCAGGGTCCCTATCCTGAGGCTTGCAGTGCTTCGGGTACTGCCCCTTTCCCCTCCCATGAGCTCCATTGATCTCCATGAACGTCTGGCCCTTTGCCTTTAGCAATTCCTTGTTCGCATCGTCATACCACCCATTGATGAAGTCGCCATGGAAGCAATACCCGACACCAATCTGTGCCGCTGTCAGCTCAACCCCTCAATCCGAGCAGCGCCTACACAATGGGGCATTGTTTTCGTTTTGCAGGACACACAAAGAAAAGAGAACATACCTCCCCGCAAGCCAACCTGATAGGCGGCACCCCCTTCCAGCCGCCGGGAATCGCCGACCGCGTATTATACCTCACCGAAAACCTCAGGCTCGGCATCCGCTTCATCCCCGCCGGACACTTATTCCCATGCGCAGCCGCATACGTATACTCTGTAATCTTGTTCGGGTTCACACAGTCCGGAAACCTCAAGATGGCTTGTAAATGCGCGCTGCACGTCGATAGCGGCAGCGCGGCGCGCGGGCGCTTGTCGCGATCCTCGGGCCCGTTGCCGTCGCACCACCAGGTTATCATGTTGAGGTTTTCCTGCACGTCGGATTGGGATTTGGCGGTGGCGTTTCCGGCCACCATGTAGAGATCGCGGGGGAAGGGGATTTCGGCGCGGTCGATGTTTTCGTAGTAGGTTTTGAAGGTGGCGGGGTAGATTTCGGTGTACTTGTCGTCTTTGACGTAGTACAGGGTTGGGGCCCCTGAGGAAGGGTTAGTTGATATTGTTGAGAGGAGGGAGGGAAAGAAAGGGGGGAGGGAAAGAGAGGGGGGAGGGGAGGGGGGGCAGAGGGACGTACAGTAGACGGAGAGGTCGTTGGGGTTCTCGCCTGAGGGGCAGCCCTGCTGGAGATCGGCGGTCGTTGGGAGGGTCGTGTTGACAGCGTCGGAGCCGTAGAATGAGTGCATGTGGGAAATGTACTTGCCGGGAAATACTATGGGGTCGATGTTCTTCCGGAAAAGGGGTTTGTGTTCGACAACGGTCAGGGCCGAGGCCCCTGCGACGAGGGCCGCTGTTGAGATGGCGCGCATCGTGTCGTCGTCGGAGAATTCAAATCGAACCTAGGGGGAGGAGGCGCCGCCCGGAAAAGAAAGCACTGTTGCCACTGCTTATATCGTTCTTTTTGATGTAGTTTGGTCGGGAGTACCGATAGGCGGTTAATATAAGTCTAATCCTAGCACGGGATATGATTGCAACGGTTGATCTGGGGATCATATCACAGGGTCTAAAATGGCCGGCGGCTCATCGTCATTGGCGGCAGCAAAATCCCCGGATTTTGAGTGCTGCGTCGGTAGTTGTTCGCGTAGAGGCCAAAGAAGCAGGGCGCTTGATATATGCCCGGGGCTCGTAGACCCACCATGCAGCGCAAGAAACAAGCTCACAGCGTCCCACCTGATCGACGGGCGGACGGGCCAGCCGTGAGGCTCCCGTCGCCTTGGCACCGGGTACCAACATGGTGATTAGCAGGAAGTCGGAACGACACATGATATCTTTGGCCCTTGTAAAATGCCATTTCAGACTAACTCTCCAAGCAAGGCAATAATTGTCAGAGATCAAAAACTGTATCCAATAGGTCACGTCTTTCCCAACCCCAGTAAACATACCATCCAAGGGCTGAAACCCACCTCACAAACCCCACTCAGACATACTCATAACAAAGCAAATCCCCCCCAATATCCATAACATCCGCAATCGTCTGACTCGGAATCACCCCCAACATATCCAACACATGCGTCAGCGTCGTCTGATTCCCCGGATCCCCCACCGGCAACGGCGACCCCGGCGGCGGCACCAACGACGGAAACGGCGGAAACGCCTCCAGAGGCGGGAAAAACAGCGGTAGCGCGTTCGGATCCGGGGGCGGGAATGCCCCGCCGGGCGGAGCCGTGTTTTGCCCGCTGATATCAGAGAGTCTAGCAGGGAGGTTGGCGGCCTGCCACTCCCACCAGATCTTGTCGAGCCAGGTGTGGTGCAGGTAAAAGATGGGATCGCCCGGGCTGGCGATGGGATCGAGCATGAGGCCGCCGACGCCGCCGTGGCCGCCGATGTGGGGAGCGGTTTCGAGGCAGGGCCAGAAGGTGAGGTAGGTGGGCTTTGCCAGGCACTCGTCGACGTAGGGTTGGCCGGACATGAGGGAGACGGTGTCGTTGACGATGCGGTTGATGCAATGGGTTGTGTTGGTCCAGTAGCCAGGGCCGAGGTTGTTTTGGAAGGTGGCGAAGGGGCCGTTGGTGATGCTGCGGGGAATGTCAGTTATCGGTTTTTTTTTTCTGGGATATTTTTGGAAGGATGGAGGGGGGAAAACAAAAGGACTTGGACGTACCAGTTGGATGGACCAGAGCCGTCGCCGCCGAAGCCGGTGATGGGGTCGAAGACCACCGAGGTCGAGAAGGAGCCCGCGTCGAGGGGTTCGTCCCAGTATCTGAGAACGTGAAAGTCAGCAAAATGCAAAACAAGAAGGCAAAAAAAAAAAAAAAAATAGAAAGGAAAAGGAGAGAGAAAAAACTCACGGCTGAGCACCCGTGTATCCGCACTCCTCCCTCATCGCCCGCTCATGCGCATGCATGTGCAGACGATGATACGGCAGGAAGGCGCCAACGCCATGGGTAATGGACGCCGGAATCTGATGAATGGCCTGCAGCTCCTCCCAGCGATTGGCAGCAGCCGGCAGGCCCAAAGTCGCCGGCTTGCCCATCAGGCAGAGGTCGGCATCGATGTAATTCTTCTTCTCCTTCCTGCTGAGTTTGTGCCAGGCCTTGCGCTTCAGCTTGTTTTTCTTGCTGCACTTTGCGGGAGGAGGTGGAGGTGGGGGACGTGGGCGTGCAGCGTCGGGCGCTGATTCTTGAGGTGCTGCTAGTGGGGCAGGTGCTGGAGCAGGCACTGGAGCAGGCACTGGAGCAGGCACTGGCGCGGGAGACCTCGAGTTCATGCCACGAACGGAACGAGCGGACACAGACAAGGCGCTGGCCGACAGGGCGACCAGCGAAATCACTGCAGATTTAAAATGCATTGTGAATGATTGAATGGGAAGGGTAAAAAAAAAAACGAGGGTGGGGGTTTCTGGTGCTGCTCCACGCTCCACTGTTGAGCTGTTGTCAATCTGACGCATCCAGCCCTGAGCGCTGAAGACTGAATCCCATGTGAGGCGATGAGACTCAAATATGGTGTTGTACTTGTAGTCCAAAAATTGTGGCGTCCCAACTGCCGTTCTCAAGAGCCGCGTTGTCAAAATAGATCCCGGGTTCGCTATCGCAGCAGTTGCAAGGAAGGATCCGAGGCGCATCTAACCCGATCTGGGCTGCCCACCAGAGCGTGAAATGGAATATGCAGCCTCAAGGGGAAGGATGGCTGGGCTTTCTGTTCTGCCTTGGTGCCAACTCGGCGTCGTCGATGCCACTGAAATGCCCATTCTGTCCATCATTTGACCTAATATTACAGCTGAGCACAGAGTCCATGGGTCACCGTGCCGTTGCATTCAATATTCAAGGGTGCGGCGTTGCAGTGTGTGAGCTTGCTTGCATTTTCACTCGGTCTGACCGGTCTGCTGGGTAACACCATTGGTCCCCTGAGGTGCTGACTCAGGCGCCATGAGCAAAGGAGAAATGCCACGAGGTGGTATCCAATCGTGGCATCCAGGGAAGGAACGAGGATTGGGGTTGCTTGCATGGAGCCGCAAGCGCCTCCGCGGCGCGGCACGAGGCACCCAGCATCCGGGATCCGGGATTCCATGCGCCATCCCAGACAATGCAAACCAAGCACTTCTGCCAAAACAATAGTTGCTGATATTTGTCTGTTTTGGACACCATAAGAAATTCTCACGATGGTAGCTAACAAGAACCGAACTCTTACCCGGTTGGTGCGGTTGGAGCGGGGGTAGCAACTGATGTCACGCCTCTCTCGCTTGTCCCCCTTGCTTTGATCGAATAGGTGGCTCACCGCATGCTGTGCCACAAACGTTATATTGCTGCAGCGAACTTGCGGATGAAACCCCAAAGCCCGTCGAAAGACTTTTCATCCTTGATCTGTCAAGTGCATCACCTATTGGACAAGAGAGGATAAAAGAAAATGGTGATGTATTAGCTACCTGTAGCTCTGCGTCAGGCCTTGCCTATTCCTTCCACTGCGAGCCTCCAGGCCAAACCTGCCAGTTCAATCTCGGCGCCCCCGGCAAAGGCCAAAAACTACCCATGAGTTCCTAAGCACCAGTTTCGTTTTCCCAGGTAGGGAGGTAGACGCAAAAATAAAGTCTAAGCTAGAAATATACGAAAGTGAGTCCCCCAGCTGCGTGCCCAGCCACCATGACATCGTCCCGAGTTGCCACACAAGTGGCATGAAACTCGTCCGGAAGCTACATGACGTTGTCTCCATCTCTCTTCAGCCAGTCCTGGGCTGCAAAGAGGGCATGGCATAGGGACGGTGAGTGGCGGGAGACGAGGAGCGAGAGGAAGGAGAGGAAGAACCAGTGTCCAACACGCCCTCCCCCTCCCCTTGTCAGTCTCAATGTATCGACCGCAAGTGGATAATGACGCCTTGTGGACAACCACACCGACTTCGAGGGTCGCTCTAAGCGAGTCATCGGCGTTCGGGTCCCAGAGGCTAACTCCCTGGTCGGCCGAGCAGGATCTCAGAGGTCCCTTGAGTGTCATACGCCCCAATCTAGTGAGTACGGCCCAGAGCTTAACCGTCATGTCGTCCGACCCAGATACGATGTGCTTCCCATCTGGCGAGAATCGCACCGGGTTGATGCAGCATAAATGACCGTCAAGCATGGCGTGAAGCTTTTTGGACTTGCTGTGAACATTCCAAAGCCGCACCATTCGATCGACCGCCCCTGTTGCGATCAGTGAGCCGTCTGGAGAAAAGGCGACAGTGTTGACACCGCTGGACTGGTTGTTGATTCTCTTGAGCAGGCTCCCCGTCAAGGCATCCCATATAGCCACCGTCTCATCCATGGAGCCCGAGGCAAGTAGCGTGCTGTCCGGCCGGCGAGAAGACAACGGAGTTGACCCAGCGCGAATGCGCCCCTTTGGGAGCATACCGCAATGCTCTGGTCTTCATGTCCCAGACCATGACAGAAAAGTCATCTGAGCCGCCAGCGATCAGGTTCCGTCCGGCGAGGTGGAAACGGAGCTGGCCTTGTCCGTGGACCCCTCGTATATGTAAACGGCTGATTTTGTCGTAGCGTCCCAGAGCCTAACGGACCCGACATTGTACCCGGAAGCAACCTGTCCCCCGTCAGGTGTCCACGCCACGTCACTGACCAAGTTGACCTCGTCTTTGGCCTGGGTAGGAGGGGAGGGGGGGAGCAATGGTTGCAGCCCATCGGAGATGCTTGGCCCAAGGATGCAGTTGACTCCGGAAATGAAGCCTCAGCTCGTTCGTTGATGGGGTGACATCTCACACATCTCCATCCATATAGAGCCCCATCCCGTTCGGTGGATGTAGGAAGCGGCGATTCTTGCTACCAGGGAGCCCAAGTGCATCGGGCGAAGGCCTTTCCATCCGTTGAAACCCTGAAGTGAGCGGGTGAGAACTCTGTGATGCTCGAATTTAAGGGGTGGGCAGCGGAGCCGGGAAAGCGAGAGGAGGAGGGACCGGGAATGAAGAGTCTTCGAAGGATCATCTTCCCAAAGATCGACGTTACCCAAAAGAAGAGTAGGGGCTACCTATCCAACCATGTCGGTGACCACTGCCGCGGGGAGATACAGCTTGTGAAGCTTGCTGCTGGCTAACACTGTATGACAGCGCATGCAGCTCAGAGCTTACATTGGGGCATATGATTCTTGCCTTTCTCGACGGTCGGACCAGACATACCCACGTGACCCATGCCACCGACCGAGTCCATCACCGGCACTACCCCAAGGCAGTGCAGTGACACTTCATGCCGAGCAGCCCACGCTGTGCCCTCACCCGCCTCCCTCACTAATCCCGCCTCCAAGGCACCTCCAACGCTCGATCCTCCATGCCCGTCACACACTGTACCACGCCCGACCCCACGAACCGGAAGTACACCGTCCACGACTTCCTTACCCCCGGCCACGGATCCGTCCGGAAGAATGCCGTCGTCGTTCGTATCTGACCCCTCCGCCCCTCGAAAAAACTCGCCAGATCCTCCAACACCGCCGGTGTCTGAATCCTTCCCGTACCGTACAGCACGGCGAGGATCTCCACACGCCCGTTTTCTGATGCACTTCTCCAGGGGCTACCGGAAAGCGTGGTGATGAACTTGGGGAAGAGCGCCCGCGCGATTCCCTTGCCCTGGTCGATGTGTGCGGCGGGTGTGATTTTGATGTGAATTTGCGGCGCGAATTGGCTGGCGTTGAGGATCTGGAGATCTCCGCTGTCGTAATGGTAGAGAATTGTGAGCGTCTTGATGACGGTAATCTCTGGGTCGGGCAGGAGGTTCGTGTGGATGGTGTGCATGTTGAGTTTGAGGCGCTCGAATTGAGAGGATTTGTCGACTTCGATGAGGCCTTGGATGTCCGAGGTGACGTTGACGCCGCCCCATGTTGCGCCGAGGATGTGGAGTCGGGAGGGACCCGAAGGTGCGGATGACTGAGATGGGGCGGCCGCGGATTCTGTGTAGGGCGGGCTCGGGTCCGATTCTTTGGAATCTGTCTCGTGTAGGGGGGCTTCTAAGAGCGGCATCTTGCCGTTGGCTACTTGGTCCCAGTCGTGAGCTGTCATGTTGGATTGAGGTTTGTTGATGTTTTCGCATTCCCTGGGTCATTTTCTAGCTCAAGATAGCATCCGTCTTGCAGCAATTTGCTGGGAGGGCGCCGTGCCGTGCCGCGCAAGTGACGCGTCGTGGGTTGCATTGAACGTGAAGTCGCACATGTGTTTAACCGCTCTTGGGCACGTCTGGGCCATTTGACGAAGTCCCGCCCAAGCTCTCAGATTCTTTTTGGGAAAAGCCCAGAAGCCATCAAAATCCTTCGAATCCTTGGACCGGCGTTCTTCTGGCCAGGGAGGCGCTTGCGCGACAACATAATCCCCACCAGCTCTCACCCAGCAGTAGAAATGGACCCTCTAACAGTTGTCTTGTCGATGGGCCCAATCAAGAGCAAAGGTCTGCGAATGCGTGCAGTCGACTCAGGCGGAGGTGGAATTTTTCTGGTTTTGGTTGGGGGCTTGTCGAGTGTGCCGCTCTGGTTGGCCACACGCCGCAATGCAGGGGAGGGGTTGCTCCTTCTTCAGTGAGCCGGGACACAGCTCTTCCTCAAGGCAGCAACGGTCAGGATTACCGCGAAGAAGCTCACCGAAACACTGCCTGTCTATCGTTATCCACCCTTGCCCGAGAACCACATTCGTGTATTGCAACTGCTCCCTAATCGCGATGGAAACGCCCAAATCGAATGCAATCTCATCGACTACCCGTTTCTTGACCCTTGGGCCGGACCGCTCCTCTGTGAAGCTGTGCTGTGCGTTTGGGGCCCACCGCCAAACAGCCATGCCCTTATCGCAGACGACGCACCACTCTCGATTCGCCAGAATTGCCAAGCTCTTTTAGCGCGGCTTCGTGACCCCGTGCTACCTCGCTTCCTCTGGGCCGACGCCGTCTGCATCAACCAAGATGACAACGACGAAAATGCGGACCAAGCGCAGCTCATGACTTGGATTTACGCCTCGGCGAGGGGCGTCATCGTCTGGTTAGAAGAACCCAAAGATGGTTGCACATCTCCAGACGACCAGACCGAGGGCGGCCTTGGGAGGGCGCTTCAGATCATCCGAGAAGCTACCGAGGACTCCAGTGCGTTGCTAAGGGCAGCGCCCGGCTCTGAAACTGCGAGAGACATGGTTGATGCGCTTTCGCGCCGCTCCTGGTTTCGACGTATTTGGGTGAGAAGCCACGAGATTCTCCGGAGAGAAAACCCCCCTGACTTGCTGAGCAGGTGCTTCAAGAGGTGGCAGCAGCAGGTCGCGTTACCATCATGTGTCGCGAAAGAGAAATAGATAGCGAAGTATTCTGCGCAGGCTTGGAGGTGATGGGTATCGAGACCGACTCAAAGCAACATCAACACAATACCGATTCAATAGATATATCGACAGCTATCGATTCCAGCACCGGCGGGTCGGTGAAGCCAGTTTCTGCTCGCCCTGGCACACCGGGGCTTCTCAGAACACCGATATTTCTCATTGAGGGAGCGGGTTCCCGACGAAACCGTGCGAGCGGCATGTTGAAAACGTATTCTCTCAACACCCAACCGTTGTTGGAGCTAGCTCGCATGTACCACGGTCGCGACGCCACGGATCGCCGAGATAAGACCTTTGCCCTTCGGGCATGAGCTCTGACATTCCTACCGGGATATCCACCGACTACAATGCCTCTTGGAGTGATATCTTTCATCGCCTCACAGCTTCGAACGAGAATGAAGCGGCTTCTGCAGTGCGGCAAATTACGCAGCGGCATGCCGAGATTGGAGGTGAGGACGAAGACATCAGGAGGTGGTTGCTAGGGTTGCTTGCCGAGGAGTCTGCTGATCTGAGCGATCTGAGCGATGAGGGCCTGGCGAAACGGTGGGATCTATAAAAATGAACAACGGGTGAAGGCAACGAACGACCCAAAGACAATAGGCATTTCGACCGGCTACCTATCATCGCGCCATCTAGCCTAAGGATTGGGAAAATAACGCTACCGCGATCACCATCAGCGTCGAGAGAGCACTATCGATGTGGCGCCGGACTCACTCTTATACCAGTGCTAGTGTCTCCTTCCATGTTTGGGGGTACCTCGCCTCGTTCATTGATTCCTGGGTATGGACTGGCCTTCAGCATGTTGTGTCAGGGTAGGATCAGCCATCCCCGCCATCGGTACCACCGCTAAAAAGACCTCCTTGGTAGTTTCTCTACCGTGATGAACATGCAATAGAGGCGCCTGGCACATGAAGCTGCAAGGAGCAGGGCTGTAACACCATAATGGAGCCCCCCCTGATTGGCTGGGACCGCCGCGAACGGGTCAGAGTGTTGCGACCCCGAGTAGAACGAGGAACCTTGCAGCGTCATGTGTCGTCGCCCCCAAAGTTTAAACATGGCTTCCATTGGCAAGGAAGTAATTGGAGAAAGGAACAGAAGGTTACACTGCCGTTGTAACTGCGGAAGTAACTGCGGATGTCAACAGAACCGTCTGACAAGCAAGAACTAGTCACCATCGTTTGACTCGAGTTCTCGCTAATATGATGAGGAACGGACATGTAACACGCGTTTGCCTTTGGTGCAAAGCTTGAATGGGACCAGATATAAGATCGAGGTCTCAGTCGTCAGTTATTCGATTTCATTCTTTGCCCTTTTAACTACAGCGGTCTCTTTGTTTGGTATCTGATCGTTACCTCGTCCTTCCAGGATGAAGCGACATCTCCTGGCCTTTGCCCTCGCGGCAATGTCCGCCCACGCCGCGCCAGGTGACACAACCCAGACAACCTGCCAATACATCAGAGCCGTCCCATCTTCCGGCTGCTGGCAAATCATGCAAGACTGCGGCGGCATCTCGGAAGCCGACCTCAAGCTCTGGAACGGCGCCAACATATGCAACACCCTCCAACCCAACCAAATCATCTGCTGCTCAACCGGCACCCTGCCCGACTTGGCTCCCCAGCCCAACCCCGACGGCGCCTGCGCGACTTATACCGTCCAGCCCGGCGACACATGCACCGCCATCGGCGCCGCCAACAGCCTTGCCGTCGCACGCATCGAAGATCTCAACAAAAACACCTACGGCTTCCCCGGCTGCAACAGCCTCCAACCCAACCAAATCATCTGCCTCAGCACCGGCCGCTCGCCCTTTCCCAACCCGCAACCCGGCCACCTCTGCGGACCCATGGTACCAGGGACCCAACCCCCTCCGGCAGGCTCGAGCACCCCCTGGCAGAATCTCAACCCGTGCCCGCTCAGAGCGTGCTGCAACGTCTGGGGCCAATGTGGCACAACTCCCGACTTTTGCACCCCCGCTCCGGCGGATAACGGCGCCCCGGGTACAGCCAAGCCGGGGTCGAACGGGTGCATCTCCTCCTGCGGCGTCGAGATTATGAACAATAACACCCCCCCTTCCCAATTCATGCGCGTGGGCTACTTCGAGTCTTGGAATCGCCATAGGAGTTGTCTGCATATGGACATCAAAGACATGGTCAACACTAAGACAAAATACACGCACGTGCACTTCGCCTTTGCCGACATCACAGATGACTACCGAGTCGACGTCAGCCAAGTGCAGCAGGAATTTGAGGGGTTCAAAGCGCTGCGGGGGATTAAGCGGATTTTGAGCTTTGGGGGGTGGAGTTTTTCGACAGAGGCGGATACGGCGCCGATATTCAGGGAGGGCGTGACGGATGACAAGAGGATCTTGTTTGCGAGGAACGTGGTGGGGTTTGTGGATGAGCATGGGTTGGATGGGGTGGATTTTGATTGGGAGTATCCGGGGGTGTGTTGTCCTTTTTACCCCTTTTGTCAACCCCCCCCCCCCCCCCCGTTTTTTTCCTACTCCCTATTTTGCTAACCTCTTTTACGCCGAGGTAAAACTAACATGCCCATGCATCAGGCCCCCGACATCCCCGGCATCCCCCCCGGAGGTCCCAACGATGGCCGCAACTACCTCCAGTTCCTGCGTGCCGTCCGAGAACGCCTTCCCGGGGGCAAGACGCTGGCCATCGCTGCTCCGGCATCATTCTGGTACCTCAAGGGCTTCCTCATCGCCGAGATGGCCCCCGTCTTAGACTACATCATCTACATGACCTACGACCTGCACGGCCAGTGGGACTATGGGAGCAAATGGGCGACACCCGGCTGTCCCAACTGCGCTTGGCACCACACCAACGACACCGAGGTCGATTGGGCCCTCGCTATGGTCACCAAGGCCGGCGTGCCCTCGTACAAGGTTATCGTCGGCATGGCGTTGTATGGACGGTCCTTCCGGCTTACCCAGGGCAACTGCCGCGGTTCCCGATGCCAGATCAGCGGCCCAGAATCAGGCGCTTACCCGGGCGAGTGCACCATCACCTCGGGCTACATCGCAAACACCGAGATCAAAAGGATCATCCTCGAGAACCCCAACCACTTTGAGTACTACGACCAGGGCGACATCCTCGTGTACAACGGCAACCAGTACGTCGCCTGGACCAAGCCCGATACCTACGCGCGCCGTCTCGAGTGGGCGCGGTCGCGCAACTTTGGCGGCACGTCAGACTGGGCGCCGGACCTCGACACCGACGATATCGGCGAAGTCGTGTACCCGCCCTGGCCCGAGGACCTCGGCGGCGAGTACTTCCCCCCTCCCGAGCGGGCGCCATCGGGATGGCCGACCAACGACGACGAGCAGGCCGTCGCATACGTCAACATCATCAACGCCACGCCCGACGACTTTAAACTCGAGGACAAGCACTCGTACCAGATGAGCACCTTCAACTTTGGCGACGTCAAGGCGTTGCAAGCGCGCCAAAACAAGCAGGTCTACGTCGACCGCATCGGCAGCACCTGGAGCGACGACAGCGGCGAGGCCAGCTACGCCATCGCCGGCACCAACAAGCGCTTCGAGGTTCAGGCCCGCGCCACCAACTTTGGCAACCTCCCCATGCGCGAGATCTTTTGGTTCAAGAACCTCCAGACAGCCGGCACCCCGCGGGGCGCCAAGCTCGAGTTCGCAAAGAAGGGCTACCGTCAGCACAACCTGATCCTCACCGGCAGCGAGTCGTACGGCCGCTACTACGACAGCTTCAACCCTCCCATCGCCTGGATGAGCGCCATCCTCGACGTCATCGGCGAGCGCAAGCTCCGCCACATCAGCATGATCGGCTCGCACGACGCCGGCATGTCGATCCGCACCGGCGGCACCTCCTTCGGCCAGCCATCCAACTGCCTCACCCAAGGCTTCGGCATCTACGACCAACTCCTCTTCGGCGCGCGCTTCTTCGACATCCGCCCCGTCATCGGCAACGGCAACCGCTTCGTCACCGGCCACTACTCCACAGGCTCACTCATCGAAGGCTGCAACGGCCAGTTCATCGACGACATCGTCCAGCAAATCAACCGCTTCACCTCCGAACACCCCGAGCTCCTCATCCTCCACCTCTCCCACGACCTCAACACCGAAGACGGCTACCGCGCCATGGACGACAGCGAATGGAACCGCCTCTTCGACGCCCTCCAAGGCCTAACCCACCGCTGCCCCGGCATCTCGGGCGACCTCACCTCCAAGACCCTAAACTCCTTCATCGGCAACAACCGCGCCTGCGTTCTTGTCATCGCCTCCCACACCTCCGCCCGTCCCGACCAGGGCATCTACCGCACCCGCGAGCACTTTGACTGGGCTGGCGAAGGCCACTGGTCCAACGTCGACCGCGCCCCTGTCATGGCCGAAGACCAAACCCGCCACCTCCGCGAAAACCGCAAGATCGCCCCCGAAGGTGGAGACGGTGACAGGTTCTACATCATGCAGTGGGTGATCACCTTGCAGGGCATCGAGAACTGGCCGACCGACGAGCCGTCGACCGTCTCGATCGAGATGCTTGCCACGCGGCTGGCGTACGATTCGCTGTTTTGGAAGGGGTGGAGCGCGATGCGGCCGGATTCGTATCCGAGCGTGATGTTGCTGGATTTTATCGGGGTGATGCAGCAGTATGATCGGAGCGAGTTGGTGCAGAGGCCGAGGTACGAGTTGATTGCGTTGGCGATGGCGGTGAATTTGGCGATTGCGAGTCGGAATGAGTGGGTTGGTGGCGGGACTATTTATAAGAGGGGGAAGAGAGGGGATTAGGTGATGTCTAGTGTGCATGTTGATCTAAAGTATTACCTGTTCAAGTTATGTTGTACCAAATGTCTCCGAGGCGGAAATCAGATGATCTGCAATGGTCTGGCAAACAGCTGTTGAGCCGATACGGAGAGCCCATCTGTGCGGCGTGGTGTACTTCTCGGCAACGTCCCAGAGTGTAGTTGCTTCAGCTTCAGCAACTCTAGACCTCATAAGTCTCTGCATTCTCGCTCCCCACACGGCGAGAACTGCCTGATACGTCGTGTAGTTCCAGCGCAGCACAGGGGCACACGCATCCAAGATTGCGCCTCGCCTGATCAGCTCTTCCACCAGCGGCACAACATCGTTACTTTCACCTGGCCACCCTTTCAGCTCGTCGTAGCCGAAGGGCGGTCGCGCTTGCGCTCCGTTGCGATTGGGTTGCGGCCATGAAGAGAGTGAGTGTATTGGGGTCCAATTCTCGGTCGTGATGGTGTCCGCACGGGCGCCATGCCGCAACAGGAGCCTTGCAATATCACTACAGTCGGACACCTGACGGCGCAGAGAGGGCATGAAGGCACACACTAGTGGTGTCCAGCCATTGTCACTGGCCGTGTTGACGTCAAGACCATGACGGAGAAGGAACTTGACGACATCGACATGTTTGCCCATGGCAGCATAGTGAAGCAGCGACTCTCCATGCATATTACGCTGGTGAAGCGCGGTGCTCGGGTCACGGCAGTACTGTAAGTAGAGCCTCAGGTCCTCCAGGTCTCCATGCATTGCAATGGCGTGCATTGGCGTTTCCCCTTCGTCGTTTGCCATTTGCGGCGATGCTCCGTGCTAAAGGAAGGCCTCGGCAGTCGCAATGCTGGCTGGCGTGGGGCCTATGGAACGTTTGTATTGGTGCAGCGCTGTCATCCCGTCGCGAGCTTGGACCATTGGATCAGCGCCCTTGTCGAGGAGAGCCCTCAGAACGCCGAGGACTCAGGATGAAGCCGCAGAAACGAGGACCGGTCGAGCATTGACGGTCCAGCCCCAGTCGTCTCCAAGTGCGTCGACGAGGTGGCAGACCGTAGTGTATTGCCGGGCCATGTCGTTATCATCGTAGCTGGAACCCCCGAGGGTTTCTGCCAAAGCTTGCCGAACGACTTCGTTGGAATACTCGGCCTTTTCTAGGAGCACGGCAACAATATCATCGTACCAACCCTGCGCAGCCCAAGTGAGTGCACGGCGCAGATCGTCCTCCATCCAAGGGGACCATTCCAGGAAGTTCGAGACCAGCGCGGCATATCGATGCTGCGCGGCAAGCTCGACACAGGAGATATGGCGGTACGAGGGATCATCGGAAACAAAGCGGTATTCAAGACCGCCGCGCGCCCATGGCAAACGAGCGACCTTGCGTTGCCCATGCTTCGCTGCCGTGAGAAGGGGTGTGTACTCGTCGCCCGAGTCCTGTTCCAAGGGGAGGATTGAAGATATGCCAGCATCCAGTATCGTTTCCACGTCGTCAAAGTGTCCTTGGGAGACGGCGTGATGCAGCAATTGGGGACAAAGTCCGTGAGCTCATAGTGGTTCGATTGATTCGATTTCCAGACTTGAAAGATCAAGGGCAGGGTGTCGCGGTTTTCTTGCTGCACATAGGAGAGAGCCGCAGAATTGAAGCCCGGAAGGTGGTGGAAAGACATTTGGTGGCCACAGTCATGGAGTTCGTCGTGAGGTGAAAAGGCGGGAGGGAAGGTGAGGAAACCCCGCTTTTGAGCTGGACGGTGCAAATTTGACGTGCAGTTTTGGCAGGAGTCCCCACTTGGGCCAACCAGCCATCCAAGAATCCAGGCTACAGTGACTCAACCGCTTCAGCTGTTTTCTCAATCGACACGAAGACCCCAACAAGTACCAAAGGGAGCCGTTCCAACTCGCTTAATTTCTAATTCCGCCTTCCCACGAGAAAAAAGCCATCGCAGAAAAATCCAGTGCCGCACCCGCGCTGCAGCGATCAAATTCTTCTCTCAAACCCTCAACTTCTGCAAACACAACTTCAGCTCCTCCAACTCCCCCACTCCCTTCTCCAACTCCCCCTCCAAACTCCTCAACAATCCCCGTCGTATACCCCAAACTCCCCGTCCCCTCCAACAACCCCAAAATCACCCTCTTGTCCTCCTCCCCACTCAACCCCCTTCCTCACCTTCCCGGCTTCTCCCTCCAAATCTCCTGGATGTGTGACCAAGATGACATCTTCATTGTTAGTTATTCTTCTTCCTATCACCATTTTCCTCACTAAACACAAGTGGCACAAACCCCCTGCTCACTCTTCTCCTCCTTCTCCAACCCACAAACCCTCGGCAAGCAAACCTCAAATGGCCCAACACAATGTCCACACGCAGCATTGCAACACCTCTGACCCAATCCGCATCGCTTGGTTCCACATTGTCCCAGTCTCGGTATTTCTTGCGGCTCGCGCTTCGCCACTTCGACGCTCTCTTCAACTTGGGGACAGATGACGGTGAGACATTTGGCGCCGGGCGGAGTGCAGGTGCCGCAGCTTCGGTTGCAGCAGACTTGGCCGATGGCGCAGACGTTGCGACCACAGGGGATGCCGAGCTGGCGGGGGGTTTCGACTGGGCTTGCTAAAACGAGAGAAGAGGAGAGGAGGATGAGGAGGGAGGTGAGTGTCTGGAGGGGTGCCATTTTCTTTTTGGTGCTGTGTTGGGCGGAATTACTAGGGGAATAAAGAGGACAGTCCTGGATGTTGTCATCAATGTGGGAACAGATGTGGAAAGAGCGACTTATATCTTTGTGAACACGATCGGGGCCCGGAGTAAAGACTGAGGGATTACGGTTCGCTTAAGCCAGCTGAGAAGTCAGTAATTTGGGCCGAGATATGTTGCAAGTGTGGCTGTGTCGAGCCAAGAAGACTTGGAATACAACATCCGACGGGATGCAACCCCAGAAAACGAATTCGGTGTAAAGACGAGTTCCTTTGCATCCCAGACGAACTCTTGTCAACTGCCTTCAGCTTCACACCGAACGAGGCCTGGGCTCCTGGTGACGGCAACATACCATCTCAATTTAGCCGTCTTTCTCGAACCAAGGCAGCGACAGCATAGCCCCCAACTGGGCAACATCAACAATTTCCAATCTCACGACAAGAAATAAAAAGAGCGGCGTGCAAGGAGAAACGAAACCCCGAGACACAGTTAGTCCTCCTCTCCTTCCCAGTGCCGACCATCCAGCACCAGCAGCTCGGCCGACTGATCTGGACGTTCCGGGGGTTGGGCACAGATATTTCCTGCCACTGGCGGCCATGGCACGTGCTGACAATGCCGAGATCGTCTCGTTCAGTGCATTCATACATAATCTGGGCTGCGTTTCGAACGATATTTCCGCACTAGACGCCGAGGCCAAACGTGTTCTGCGTCATTCAAGTTAGCATCCAGTCGTTTTCCCTTTGATAAAAAAGGAGGAAAGATGGGAAGGGGGGGAGGGGGGGGTGGGGGGGGGTAGAAAAACCTCCATCCACGTCATTGCAGAGCCAAATGCCACACTGGTCACCGCAGCCGACACAAACACACGTGTGAGCGTTGACGTGGCAGTATCCGTTGAGGCTGTCAAGCCTAAGGACTTGCGGAAATACGTAAGATCCGACTGCGCAACTGATTGGCCGTGCGGAGGACCGCATTCCGTCTTGAAGGAAGGTCAGTCTCGACGATCAATCTTGAAAAGAATCCCCAACATTACTTAGCTGCGCATTGCCAGACAGAGTCACATTGGGTCCGCCGAGCTCAACACGTCCTATAAAAACCGTGGACCCGGGATTCAAATCGTCAGGGACTGGGCCCACCTAGCGAAGGACCAGCTTGCTCGGGCTGGCAGCCACCAAGGCAGCGCCCGAGAGCAAAAAAAGCAAGGATAAAAGTGGACTTCATGTTGATGTAGGGCCTGGATGACCTGGCAAAAGGGGTGTCGATGGTGTTGAAAAAGACGGAGGGAAGCTCAAGTGCAATCCCAACTCTTCTCGCAAATGTGCCAAACTGTTGGGAGAGCAGCTTGCTCGGGCAGTCCGTAAAAGAAGAAAAAACTCCTCTTGTCAAGTGCCCTTGTAACGTCCCATCCAACACCTGAAGTCATAGCTCGTTCGCAGCAAGTTTCCTCTTTGGCAGACTGAGAGAGCCTTTAAATCCCCCCTTGTATACGGTTTTCCCTAAAAGGATGAGTTGACTGAATGATTAATCCATAATAGGACGAGACCCCCTCAATGTCACCCCAGGAAGATCTAAAGGAAAATAAAGCAAGAACGAAATCAGCGGTCGGATGTTCTTAAATCCTAGGACGCGAAGCCAAGATATGTTCCAACAGCAGCTTGTGTAAGAAACATGATAACTAATCGAACCCCTTAACAGAAGCAAGCCAAAAATCTTGAAAGACTAATCGAAGAACATCAACAGCAGAATATTCAAAGACCTGCAGCAGATGAAGCAGTTGGTAACATGCTTGTCGCCCTGAGAGTGACACTGTGTCAGCTGAGGAGCCTTGGGCTTGAATTAATGTTGTGAGCTGACCTACGAAGTAGTATCAGAAGCGGAGAGTTAGCTAGAACGAGGGATATGAATCAAATAGGTTCTTAACAAACGCAAGGGTGTCCTATTCACGATGCTGAATACAAGACAGGGTGAAACAAGGGAACTCAACGATATCTTCCAAAAGCGTCTTGACTAAAGTCGAAGTCGCTTTATGCAGCTTCGCTGGAGATGACGCAAATCTCACCTCTTTCCCCCACCAGGCTGGCCTGGATCGTGGGGAACGTTAAGGAAAGTCATCTTGGTCAGCTCTAGCTAATGGGCCACTTTGAACTGGTACCCTGTGTGGCTACGGGAAACCGTCGCACGATCAAACCCCCGCCCATATTCCCATGCGAGCAATCCACCTATCCTCCCGCTCCATAGCTCGTGCCTTGCCCTTGTGTTTCTCATCCAAACCAAAAATAGGATCCTCATCCCCTGGAGGACTCGTATTCAGAGATGTAAAGCTGCATATCCTGCCTTGGCCTCCCGGTGACGGCGAGTCAACCACGCCCCAGGCTAGCTTCATCAAATGCGGCTGCTTGTCCCCCTCGGGTGGGTGGCAGTTGGCACTGATGGCCAAGCTGTTGGTGCCAACGAGCGGCATTCGGGGATCGGATGGATACCGACGCAAGAGACTGTTGACCATGTAGGCTATGAAAAGGAGGGCCGAGAAGATGAGACCGAGAAAACTAGGGATGGGGCTGAATCCGGCTAGGGTGCGTCCCACCAAGGGGGTCCCATCCCAGTCGTACATGACAAGGCGTATAACGAAGGAGGACTGAGAAACCAGAAAGTGGGCGAGGTAGAAGAACGCCATGGTGGGAAGGGCGTATCGGTAGGGCATGGAGAAGTAGTGGGCTGAGCGTTGGTCACCCTCGGGCCGTGAAACACGCAGCCCCTTGGGTTTTGCAGTGTTGCCGAATCGGGACCACTCCAGCGCGACGAGCTGGCTGGCGAGGATGAGGTTGAACGCTGTGTAAAGGAGGGAGAGGAGGACCTGCCACATGTTTGCGATGACGAGATTCTCGAATAAGCCTCGGGCACCCTGGACGTGAAGGACTGTCAGTGCAAGACTCTCCAAAAGGGATTGAGGAATCGGGAGTGCTGACCATCTCGGCTTGGCCCCAAGACACCAGGGCCTCCCACCTAGCATCGCCAAACCCCAGCCTCCAAAGTCCAGCAAGACTCGCATCTCGGAGGTAAATGTTCTGCAGTATCACTTCGTGCGCCACGCAGAAACTCGCCGAGCCAATGACGCCGAAGAAAAAGAACAGGGCGACGAACCACGTTTCTGGCTCTACTGCATGCCACCAGAGCACTGCTTTCTTCTCCCAGTTAAGCGCTCTGCCTTGCCCCTGGAACGAGCCGCCGATCAGGTTTTTGGTGATGGATGCTTTGGTAGCCACTCCAAAGTTCTTGGTATAAGGATCCGGTTCTTCGAGAAACGAGGCAATAGCATCGCCAAGCGTCACTATCAACACGCACGTTTTGTTGTGGTATATGACCCAGAGTATACAGCAGCACTTGAGGAAGTTGAATATCGTCACCGCTAAACATTTGTTAGTTCGTCTCTTGGAGGGTGTGTCATGGGGAGATGAGTGCACCAACCAAGAAGTAGTTCTGGCGAGCATTGCAGTCGGCACTCATTCTGCGCCTTGTTGGAAGCATCTGTGGAGTCGTCGTAGATGCAGTAGTCCACTTCCGCGCCATGGATCTGAAACTTGAATCCCTCCACAGCTTCCCCGCTTCCCATCAGGTTGCAATATCTCATTCTATTCTCAAGCACGTACCCGGTGGTGGTCAGACAAAGCGTGCCCGGATCGAAAGCTTGGGTAGGATCAGGCATGTAACTGTCGTTGAGCCCCCGAACACCGGAAGACAGAAGAGTTGAGTCAGGGTTCGGGATGCTCTTGTATTTCAGACATCGTACTTGGGCGGTAACCCTCTCTTTGCCGACCAGCAGGACGTTTGGTCGGTAGACAAAGGGGTTGTTGAATTTCTGTAGGCACTCGACCAACGAAGCGTTTTTGTAGGCGTCTTTCCTTTCAAGGTATCCCTCAAGGATAGCGGACGCTGATTCCGAGATGACGATTCTATCATCGTTGTAGAGCGCTGGCCCGTCCCCGAGGCAATCATATCGATCGTATGCGTAACCCCGGTAGCGGTCGGTCGTTGGGGGAGGCGGCAGAGGATCAAAGAAGTCCTCTCTGACGGTATGCCACCGATAGGCATTGGCGTTGAGGGTATTGAAAACAACAGAGTTGTATCTGGACTTCCAGCGTTAGTGTGCTGCCGGCTAAAATCCGATTTGGAATAAACTAACAAGAAATGGATTGGGACTGATGATAGAGCGAGGACCAGCCAAACCACCCGATTCACGGCCGGAATGGACTTGAGGTTGTGCAGACTCAAGACACCTATGTCGAACCACTGGCCCTTCTTATGTGCTCTGTCGATGGCAGCGCGGTTGGGAGCTGTCGCAAGTTGCATCGCCAAATTGGATGCCCAAAGCATCACGGTGCTCAGAAGATTGATCACAGCATGGGCTGCCAGGCTAGCTCTTTCGGCAACACCGCAATCGCCCCGGTAGATGTCGCGAACAAAGTCTTCTCGGCCATCAGTCGTGAGCTTCGTGCTGGCGATCAAGTATAAGCAAAGATTGATCAGAAAGACCAAAAAGCAGGTACCGAAGGCCGCCCAAAGCAGGTTGCGCTGTATCGAGACCAACTTCGACACAGCGTCAAACCGTCTCTGAGCAGCCCCGAAGATCTTTGGCTTCCTCATTCACCGAGACGGTGGGGAGGGAGGGTGCTCTCGAATGGTTGCGGGATTGATGGACGGTTACAATTATAATAACCACGTACTAGCTTGCTTTAAAGCTGACCATCAGCGCTTTGGTTGGCATTGCCCACCGCGCTCGTCGCGAATTCCAGCCAATCTGCCTGTCGAGCGGTGCGGGCGGCCCTGCATCGAGGCGGTTTCGTCGGCTTGGCAGCTGCGCGGTGGTCAAATGGGAATCCTCGTTAGTGAAGAATGCGCCCGAGGTTTCAGCGCATTAGGGAAAACGTGTGGCATCCGAGGCCACGGTTCCATTTTGGGCCACAAGGCTCCCCGGATGAGTTGATGAAAAGCGCTGCCTGGGGTGCGGATGGTGATCGTCCTGCAGGAGAAGGAATGGCTGCATTGCAGGGTCTTGAGTGGAAGAAAAGGAAGGTGGGGTCCGGCCGCAAACCTCCGCAAGCGGTGGCTTCTTATCGACTCAAATCCAGGGCTGCCTGGGCGACTGGTCCCGCGCAGAAGCTGCGTTGCACCTGCTTTCAGCGACCTTTGGAATGGCCCGGTACGCTCTGGTTGCCTGGCCACAGGTGACCAGTCCATTGCGCCGACCGCACCCACCATCGCTTGCTCAAGCGATCGTGTTCTGTCAGATGTGGCATCAATGACTGTGAATCCCCTTTACCTCCAGGTCCGGCAATGGCTATTTTCTCCAACTCATGACTGCATGGCAACCCTCCAAATTCTCATCACCACCCCACTCAATCCCGACCCTCAAGCTCTTCAACAAACCCCAAAATTACCTCCACCAGCTTCTCAGGTACGCCCAAAAACGGCGAGTGCCCACTCTCCAACCTCACCACCCTCTCAAACTCCCCCACCTTCGCCATCGCCTCCTGCACATCTGGCAACACCGTCTGATCGCTCTCACAAAGCACATACATCTTGGACACCTCAATCTCCCTCTCCACAAACTGCGGCGGCGTATTCATGCTCTTCCACGATTGGTATCTACACAGCTCCTGAAATGCCCTGTCCGCTTTTACCGGTTCAACATCTGAATAGAACTCCCCTTTCGCGCCCTCCTTGATGGAGACAAGACCATTTTCGCGGATCCGGTTGACTCGGAGGGGGAGATCCCCGTCCATACCGAGAATGTTCTTCCCTCTTTTGGGAAAGGCGAATCCGGCGATGGATATCAACCCGACAATACCTCCGGGGAGGTTTCGTCTGGCGCGTGCGGGAGCGGATTGGGATTGGGAGGAGAGAGTCGCGACGCTGGAGCCGTAGCTGTGGGCGATTAGGATGGCGGTTTTGCCTGCATCGAGGAGAGGGAGGAGGTGAGTGTGGAGGACCTCGACGTCGTCGGCGGGGGTGGAGTCAGGGGAAACGTCGGTGTCGCCGCAAACAGCGAGGGGAACGCTGAGGACGGTGAAGCCGTGAGCGCGGAGGGGGGAAATGACGTCATCGTAATGGGAGGGGCGGTGGAAGGCGCCGGGGATGATGACGATGATGAGTTTGGATGGGGCCATTTTGGGATTCACTGGGGTGGCTTGAGGTAGCTGTACTGAAGTTCAGGCTTTTGGTGATGCTGGACTGTGGGCATTAAATGAAAAGTCGCCGTGGGGACACCGATGGTGCTAAAGAAGGGACGGGCCGAACCATGCAGAGTGCGCCTTCCCCGCTTCCCCACACTTTCAGCTTTGCTGGCTGTTTTCGCCGTTGAAGCATTGAACTTTGCTCGAACTCTCCAGGACGCCCCTTCTTATCGTCAATTTCTTCGTCCCCTCACGCAGTCCAATAACAGCTCCTGGCTGAGAAGAGCATTTAGTCGCGTCGGGTCCTTTTGCCAGGCTCGCCGCTCCTCCACACTCCACAAACTACAAAGTCCCAGCCGAGAAAGGACCCACATCAATCCCCGGCGCTCTCAACGTTCACAAAGATCGGCAGAGATGAAGAACACAATTTTATTCAACTTCGCACTCACTGACTAAAAAACAAAGGACAACGGACTCGGACCAACCACAACTCGAAAGGAGACAAAGAAACTACCCCCTAGACCCAAGGAGCACACAAACAATCCCCCTTGTTCGGCCTCCCATGCACACAGGGCAGATTCGCATACTGGTCACACAGCCCCGATGCCGCCGAAATCATCTCCCTGCTCATCTCCTGCCTCTCAAACGCCGCAATCTTCCCATCTACCGCCTCGCCCTCCACCCACGACAACAAGGTACCGTTGGTTCTCAGACTCAATACATTCTTCCACTTCTTCTCGTGCTCGGTCTCGGTGCGGTGGTGTGTGCCTTGGAGGCTGGTGATGAAGTAGCGGTAATGAAAGATACCGTTGGGGTTAATTGTCTTCTTGTTGGGGCCGCATTGGACTGTCTTGATGCGGGAGGATGTTCCGGCCTTGGTGATGGCTTCTCCGAAGCTGAAAATGGAGGTCAGTGTTTCTTTCTTCCTAGGGGCGATGGGTATGGTGTTAAGAGGTGAAGGGGACGAGACTTACCCATATGCGTGAATCTTGGGGAGGAAGTTGTCGAGAGACTCGGACCAGCGGGGCGTACTGTCGCCTCGCACCTCGAAGACGACTTGCAGCCCGTTTGTGGGGAGTGGCTCCTCGAGGCCTTGTTGGGTTGATAGCCCGGAAAAACTGCCGATGAGGACGAGGGAGGTCAAGAGGTTGTGCTTCATCTTGTCGACTTGTTGAGCTCTGCAATTTGAGCTGTGTTTGGGATTGAAGTTTTGATGCCAGAGTGCCGTGTGGTTCGACAGAGTAAGGCGGGGAAAGGCGTTGGACTTTATACCCGGCAGGCCGACCCCGATTTCAACATCTTCTCGGATTATGCATCACAGCTCAACAAGTACGAGATGCTTTTCATCAAGAACAAACCGCCCAAATTCCCCTTCGGGTTCACCATTTGCCGATGAGCTTCGCCATGGATAGTCCTTGAAGCGGGCCCAATCAACGTAAGACTCTCGAACCACATATCCAAGTGTGTTTAACGGCGGCCGCCATCATCGAAAATCTAATGGCCAAAGATTCAGTTGTATGCCTTGTTCGATCAAGCTGTGGTGGTGCTTGGCGTCGGCATTCCGCGAGTGCGGCTGAGAACAGGATGCCTTGACGGTAATGTTAAAGCCCACAGCCACTCTGAAACAAACCAATGGAAGCAGATGATTGGCTCAACATCAGCAGGGACATTGGCTGCACCAAGCCACCCCCCTAACCCCCAGGAAGCTCGGGTGACAGCTTCAACTTGAAGTGCCTCATTTCGCGATTAGGTGATGCCTTCCGTGCACTCATCCCTCTCGCTCTCCATCCTGTGTTCAGCTAGCGGCCAGACGCTGGGGTTACCAATGAGGGTAGGCAGTCCCCTGAGATGATGGTTCCAGTTCTCAGCCGATTCTTCTCGCTTCCCACCCCGAAGAGCTTCTCTCAGTACGCCGCAGCCAGCATAACCCTCCCCTCATTTTCTCTGAGCACCACCCTCGTCGACTTTGCCTTCCCCTGAATCTCAACCATTGTCCTCGCCCCGTGCAAGTACAGGGAATCATCCTCTCGATCCAACCCATTATACAAGGCAGCCAACACTGAGTCCTTCCACAGACCAGCCACCTGCCTCTTCTTCAGCTTCACAGCAACCAACAATATCAACCCCAGCGCTTCCAGTCCGATCAGCAACGTCAACCACGCCCACCGAACTTCAACAACAATGTCCGTCACTTTGACCGAACCCCTTACCGGCTCCTCCTCGCTCCGAGCAAATAAGATAGTGTTCAACGCCGCTGCCATCGTCTTCAACATAACCCCCAAAGAGATATTCTCCACCCGAGCCAGTATATCCTTGGCCGCATCGCTCGGCTCGTATATGGGATGAACCATCGCAATTTTGGCTTCGGGTTTCGACGCCCAGGGATTGGTGCCCGTCCAGTCCGTCGCTGAGAGAAGCTTGCCTTTCTGGATGGAGCTCTTGAGACGAATACCAATGTCATAGTCCCAGCCATAATAAGTCAGGCAGAAAGCCATGGCGGTGGGGTCTGCGACCATTTGGCTGGAATTGCCGCCGATGCGATCGTCTTGCTTCGGGAGGTTGGTCAGGTCGGGTGTGCCCCCATCTTGAGGGGCCCAGTATTTCCAAAAGTCCATTTCACCGAGGGCTGTGGATTGGATTGGGGCACGGTACTGCCGACCGATCTGAGGGCCTCCGTTGGCGTAGGAGATAGTGGTGACTCCATTGGTTACGGAGACGACGCGCGTGGCTTTGCACAGGTAGAGTGCCGCCCATTCTGCCCACTCGAGTTGACGGTCCTTGAAGTCGAAAGTTTCGAGCGGGTCGGGGTCGGCAATTCGGACGAAAGCGTAGGATATCAGGGGACGGCGCCGGATCAGGGATGAGTCGCTAGGCTTGCCGTAGTCGTCGTTTGACATCCACCCGAGGATTGACAGTGGGAAGTCCATGATAGCGCGGGGTACGCCTGGAGTATCGCTGATGTCCTTGCTCCCATCACGTTGGAGACTGTAGGTAATGGGGAGTTCCAAGTACAATGTCTGGTTATGAAACGGAGAAGATCAGACTGGATTTGGAGACAGTAGAGAGAGTAGCGACGACGGCGTTGAGTGAGATGTCGCCGGGGACCTGGGGAAATTTCTGGTGGTTGTAGACGCTGAGGACGGCGACGATGGCGATGGTGGCTGCAATGGACAGAAATGTCGAGGCAAACTCCCAGCTCCAGTCGTTGCCTATTTGGCTGAGGTGGTGACGGAAAGAGATGCAGAAACGTCGAAGCCGATGCCGGAGTGGTGACCAGGGGCCGCCGCGCGGTGTCACTGTACTCTGGATATCTCGTTTTGTCGCGTCGGGGCTCATGGCCGGGCTCGAAGGGGCGGTTAGCTCAACGCCGCTAGCAGCGATTGCGGCCATGTTGCGCAAATGCGGACGATTCCATGGCAGGGAATCCACGGGCAGGGTGGCGTTTTCGTGGTGAAAAGGAGGAAAGAGCTCAAACGCAGTTGCCCCGCGATCTGAATAACTGCAGGCTTGCACTGTGACTTTTTCGAACGCGCTATCAGAGCCCAATCACAAGCTGCAGCCCTAGTTTTGAGACGCTCTACGATTTCGCTGCAGCGGCTCATCTGGGGGCGGCAGCAAGGCCACCAATGAGTAGGCCTGAAGAGAGGCCCCGAAGGCGGAACGGCCCTCTCATGCGACCTTTCGGACATGGAGCTCGAGAGCTGGGGCTGTTCCAAACTGGCAAGCTGCCGCAGCACCAAGTGCGACCTAACAGCTTGGCCAGTTCATCATTTGGCCCATGCAATCCTAAAATGCTAATCGGAAAAGTGGTGAAGCTCTGTTTTTGGTATCGAAAGGTCCACAAACGCTGGAGCAAACGCCCATCGGTGGAACAGAGCTGACTTGGCTCACAATGCCGTTGTGGTTCTAGCATGCAGCACAAAGAAACAAGCAGCAACACATGTCCCCGAACACGGACCGATAACCTTTGGAGATCGTCGGCACCTGACTGGCCAACCCTTGCGGCGTCGCATCCGGGCCCGTACGGTATACCGAGAGTCTAAATCGTGATGTGAATATATACTGAAGCTAGATTTCGCTTCCGATTTTTTCCTCTATCTTTCTCTGCTTTAGATTGCTCCCCTCGTTGACCGTCACTTTGTCATCAAAACGCTCACTTGTCTCATATCATCACCGTAATGCGCCAAGTCCGCACGTTGCTCATCATCTGGCTGACTCTTCTGCAGACCACCGAGATGAAACTCTCCATCCTCACTCGCAAGCCTTCTGGCCACCGCTTATGCCATACCGTCTCTTGCCTGCCAGCCAGGCCAGTTTGAGGCGGGGAGGCTCCCTGATACTTCCAGATCCTGCGTGTGGTGGCAGTGTCAAGTTGATGCCACCGCTTGGAAAATAGCGCGGGCATGTGGCACCGGGGCCGATTGTGATCGTGAAGCAGGGCCGACGACGTTTATCGATCGACTGGGGCATCGGTTCTAAGGCCTAATCCCACGAATGGAAGCTTTTGCTGTCGAGGTGGGGCACGTTGAACTATTGAAGGGGCAAGACATCAAGACGAGAATTGTAGCAGGCTTTCTGCCTAGCGCCGTGGGACTGCTGATCTCGTGCTGGGAGGCCGGAGGGAAACGAACATGTCAGAATCAATCGGTATGACTCAGGACACGGATGGGCCTCGTCGAAAGCATTTCTCCTGAATAGAATCAACATCACGAGAAATATAATCAGATGCTGTTGTTAGATCAACTTGAGCGCCCTCCTACAGCGGCCGGGGAGATTTAGTGGGGGTTCTGCGGTCCTGCGCTTGTCGTTGTCACTTTGGGAAGTTACGCTGGACATGTACTGGCTGGCTGGTCGCGTTGAGTTCGCCCTGGTGGAGCTCCACACCTCCAGGCGCAGTTCCTGCCCGCAACAACTCGATTTATCCCATCCTGGCTGCTGCAAACACCATTGAACTGTCAACAACACACTGTCTATTCTTTCGCGCCTCCACGAAAGACCATTAGGCTGAACGCGCCACACACAACGTGACCCCCGACGACCGCACGATCACATCCCACCTGCGGAGGCAATTACCGGCACGGGAACCGGAGAATTTCCGACATGAGAGCACCTCTTGATTGGAGTGGCAATCGAACGCAACCACCTGCTTGGCAAATCAGGCGCTGCCGGGTAAAGAACGACAAACCAACATGTCGAGATCAATATCGCGTCCCGCAAGATGACATGCTTCATCGCTCTTACTCTTGATCTGGAGACTTCCCGCACGAAAGTTCCAGCGCGTAAATAGCGCAGACATCGCTGGTCTCCTGTCTCGTCTTCAAATGAGGTGAGTTTCCCGAAGGACCGGGCTTCTCGATGGTGTCGTCCTGCTACGCACGACGCCGCATGGTAACAAGCTTTATTACCCCGGATAGCCATATAGCGCGCCAAGTTTTATAGAAGCAAGGAGAATAACTACCCCTCGACCACAACGCTCCGAACCGCCGCTATATCACCCGATTCTCCTGCCAGCCAAGAGTCCCGAACCCGCGGCCCCCTCCCATTCGTTCCCCCCTTGCTTCGCTCACATCGGTCCTTTTCCATCCCACGTCAACCGCCGAAAGAGCCTCCTTGCTGCGAAAACTCCAACGCCGGACGATGCCGCCTCTGGGCATCGCGTCCTTCCGACCATGCGCCTCTCACTCGCGCTAGCGACGCTCCGGCTCCTTGTCCTCGGCGCCTCCGCGGCGGATCCCTGCACGCTTGTCGTTACCGCTCGGGTTGGAGACACCTGCGCGTCGCTCTCCGAATTCTCGGGCATTACCGTCTCGCAGTTCATTCGAGCAAACCCGGGCATCGCAAGTTGCAATAGCCTCGTTTCTGGGGCAATGTACTGCGTGGACCCCAATTACGTTGTTTCCACCACGAGTCGAGCTCCTGCCGCGACGAATAATCCTGGAGGAGGCGCTTCACAGCTGGACGTCACTGTTAATGGACAATGCGGTGGTGGCCTGACATGCCTGGGCTCCGCGTTTGGAGACTGCTGCTCGGAACACGGGTGGTGCGGCTCATCCGCTGACCACTGCGGTCCGAAATGTCAAGCTGCCTTTGGGCGATGCGGAAGTGGCGGCGGCTCAGGTGTATCAACAACTGCTCAGCCGACGGGTGGCAATGTGGCGGTCACCGCAACAGTCTATGTCACCACCACCCTGACAGCCCCGGCGTTGGCGACGGCAACACAGATAATACGGCAGACTGTGTCGATAACAGTCAGGGAGAACAACGGCGTTGCGACATCGACGTCGACGGTGCTGGTGACACAGAGCAGCTTGACGTTTATCAGCTCAACGGTCACTACCATCAGAACAATTACAATCACCGATGCGAAGCTATGTACGGCGAGGTCGGCTAATAATGTTGGAGTTGTCCCCAGGGAGGCAGAAGCCACGAGCGCACCCAAGGTGACAGTAGTGAAGGCCGAGAACAATGCTCCCGTTTACCCATCACCGACACAGCCCGGTACAGCGCCAGACTGTAAGCCGTCGTCTCGTCATCGACCAGGAGAGAAGGTTGAGCTAACGGCGAAACAGGCCAAACTTTTTACAGAGTCAAACACGATGACAGCTGCGAGGATATTGTTGGTCGGCATGCAGGGGCATTTGGCATGCAGGAACTGTGAGTGTGGCTTGAGACACCTGGCACCGAATGATAGGGTCCGCTGACAATGAACAAAGATATGCCTGGAACAGACAACTCAGCGTAAGTCAAGAAGCCCCTACTTTTATGAAATCCTTTGTCGCTAACTACAAACAGGGAGATTGTCAGGGGCTTTGGCTCGGACACTGGATATGTGTGGGGGTCTAACTGACCCGTTTGTACGGGCAAGACACGAAAGGAGTTAGCAACCTGGAAATTCTATTGAGCCCACAATCCAGCCACCTACTTCCCGCAGGGTCGTCCCATTTTCGCTCCTCCGATAACCTGCAACTTACTCTTCCAGCTGGCATCTGTTTGGCGAAGCCCTTAATACATCGGCAGGATTTCGTCTGGAGGGGTAACAGTAGCTTGCCTATCTTTCATACTGTGCAAACAGATTTATTTTGCGTCGCACAGACGAAATTTTCCAAACTCGTCAAAATTCTCAAAAACTCCAACCTCAAGTCTCTCACCCTACATCGTCTTGCTACCTCACAAACATCCGCAGGCCATTATCTGAACAGCAAGCCATCAGCTATGAAATCACTCACCTTTGTCGGTGCGTGGCCATACCGACTCAACAACAAACTACTGCTTCTCAACTCGGCGCCTTTCACCGTCAAGTTCGTCAAGCAGCTTCCCGATCGCAAAGGACCCTGCATCGCCAGCCAAGGCGGCATTCACCTCTCGAGGGAGATCTGGGACATGATCCTCGAATTCTGGAAGGAGATGTCAACTTTCCCAGCAACCCATCCATAGTACCTTGTCAAAGCCTCCCTAGTCCCCGACCCCGACTACGCGGCAAATATGTTGAAAGGTGCCCCTACAAAAGTCATCCGCCACGTCCGCCACGAGTTGGACTTTGGCCCTGACCAAGGCAGTGGCCTCATCACAGGCGACCTCACCAGCGCGCGTAGTATCAACCATCTTGAGCGGTTCCTGGACAAAGCCACGCCAGAGGAGGCCGCTAAGATCAATGAGGAAGTTTAGGCAAAGCAACGGCAAATGGTAATGGCGGAGAACCCGACGCGCCCTTACAAACTCTGGCGTGAGATCGCACCGTTTCGTGAGGTGCCAAGGTCAGTCTACTACGTCCGTTTGCACCTGTAGGGCGAGCCAAGTCAGGTTCTGTTCGACGACGTCAGGTTCAGGATGTCATTGCCAGAGCTGAGGGGGGAGAGTGCTAGGTGTGCCAAGGGAAAAGGGTGATTGACGAGGGACGGGAACACGTAGATACGATCGAGAAGCTTTTTGAGACTAGCTCATTGGCCGGTGGGGAGTAAATGCCCCGCCCTTTGTGCGGCAAGTCGTTTTCCGTGCTCGACCGAGAGGATGAGGAAGTGCCGATGTATTTTGCTTAGTTGGGCGCGCGGGGGGGGGGGGGGGGCACGTATTTGCACCTATGTTATGTATTCTGTGGCGGGACAAGAGGGCGGAGGAGAAAAAGCGCCTGTTGAAGGTGCGAATGGAGAACTTGGGGTATGCTTGAGAGACACCTTGATCTCCCTCTGGACGTCAACGCGCGGGATGAAAGTGGCTCTGAAGACCTGGGATGGGTGGTGGTCTACCGCAATGTAGTATTCAGAAACAGATATGGCTGGGAGAAAGCACTGAGAAGGACGCTGCTGGGTTTCTGTTGGGGAGTACGAGATGATCACGAAAACAGTAATTAGATCTTCGAATTTCGTTCATATTGCATCACAGCCTCCTTAGTCATTGCATATCCCCGCTTTCGCTCTAGCATTTGAACTGCGTAACGTCAGTATCGGGACGGCCCTTGAGATTGGGTGAACTTACCGGCTGGGGGCCCGGAACGACATAGTTGCTCGCACCACCGTTGTAGATCTGCTTAGATGTAAGCTCATCAGAGCACGACATGAGGGTCCTCTCAGTGACCACTTACGTTGGCAGTATATCCTGGATCATTGGCCTTGAACGCCCCAGGAATGGAAACTAGAGGTGAAGGGCTGGTGCTTCCGCCGTTGGTGATCTTGATCTGGGCACAGCTGATGTAGAACTGCGGAGGTGCACCTGGGTTGTGGATTCCCAACTGTTGGATGCGAAGGAGGTACTCGCCGTCGGGGATGCACTTGGGGATGTTGGAGGTGTAAGAGTCTGTAAGGGGTTAGCACGGGTTGTCAGGGGGCTGAAAAGGGGGAAGGGGTAAATATACTCTTGAGGTTCCAGTTGGTTCCGCTCGGGCCTGTTTCGCGATGTGTCAGTAGCTGCGGAGACAAATGTTGATGGCGGAAACTCACCCCAATCATGAAACTTGAACCACTGCCCGCTCCCATCATAGTCGGCCACCAGGCCCGGCGCCTTGGACATGTACCTGACCCGAATCAACACTCATCGCTTTAAACCCCTCCCACATGGCACTCACAGCGACGTCGGCCCAACGTGATAAACCGCCGTATCCAAATAAAACGTAAACTCATCCCCCGCCTTAACCGTCAACGTCTTGGTCCCGTTGCTCACCAGCCCGCCAACATTGCACCGCAGATCCTTGGAGTTGAGATCCGTCACGGGACCATTCTGAAGCCACGACGGGTTCGTGTTCTTGCGCACATATTCCCAGAGGGGATATTTTTGCCCACCCATGCCAAACTGCTGGAAGATGTAATGCGCCGCTGCGCCTTCTGCCGCGATGGCGGCGGCGATGAGGGTTGTGAACTTCATGTTGAAGTTCAACAGGCGGGGTGTCAAATCAAAAGCTGAAAACCGGGTAGCTAAAAACACGGCACGGTAGTAAGCTGCCGAACGAGCAGAAAAAGAAGAAAAAGACCTTCCACCGCGCAGTGTGGACGGGTGCGCATATATCGCCCAAATGGACACCCAGGCCCAGGACTCTCACATCCAGATCATGTGGGGTGCTGGTAATTCAGTTTGCAATTCTCGGAGCAGCAGGACGGGAATGATGGGTCCGAGAAAGCAACCGAATTAGATGGGTGGCAATCTATTTTACCCGGCAGTTGGGCTCCGCAGTGGGCCTGGCGCCGAAGCATTGAAGGAAAAGGTAAATGAATGGAGATGAAAGGTGATTGGTCATTGGCTGTTCGGAGCTTCTGGGGTGCAGAGACGAGGAGGGATTGGTGCGATGGAAGCGACTCGGGTAGAAGTGATGACATTCCGTCTTCTTTGTGTGATGCTGTGCTGATTGCCTCCATCGCCCAACCAGGTTGCCGTAACCGTGTTGCCTGTCTACTTCGAGGAACCCCCCACAAGCTCCAAAAATGTTCCCTGACCAACAGCCAATCCCTCGAGCTCCGGACACCCTAACGGCAACCAAAAGAAGTGAAACGGCGTCGGTGGCTGTAACCCATCGTGATTCTCAGCGCTCTCCCACCGCTCAGGCACCGGACCGTCCACAGCAAGCAGGTAAACATGACGATCCTGAATCTCATCCCGGATAGGAGAGATATCCCACTGATAACGACCAAGGAAACGCACCACGCGTAACTTGCTCAGGCCTGTCTCCTCTTCGGCCTCTCGTAGTGCGCCGGCCTCAGGGCCTTCCCCTTCGCGCAATGTTCCCGCTGGAACTTGCAACCCGGAACCGGCGTCGTCGTGTCGGAATACTGCAACCGCCCCGTCGTGCACCACGAAGGCGACTACTTTCTGTACTATATTCTTCATCCGTCGCTGTTGGTCATCAGGGATGGGTTCTGAAGGGAAGAGAAGCAGTGTGGGGAAAGTGTTGTTGATTGAGGAGGGCTAGTCCCCCCAATCTACCCTTTGAAGTGCGGGGCTTCCCCTTATACAGCCACCAGGGATCCGTTGCATATCCGGGCTAAAGTCGGGGTAAGCCAATACCACGTTGGGATGCATACTGCCGTCGATATTTGTTGCCTAGTAAGAAAAGAAGACACACACGTCCAACCCCTAAATCGTAGGACCACACTCTAAGCTGTGAAAGCGCGACGAACGGCAGCAGGTGTGCACTGCGCGTAATGCGAGCTTTTGGGTTTGTTAGCTCAAGATTAGTAAAGGCAGAAGAGAATCACTCACTTCAAGGTAGTGCACGAATAGCCGTCGCGGTATTCGTCGGCTGCGTCGTCACCGGAACGTCGACCAACTGGGTCGGGAACGGGTACTTCTTGCTCGCCTGGCATGTAGTATCTTTCTGATAGTACGCGCCAGCCACGGCGCCAAACAGGGCGACCGAGTTGGAAATGTGTCCAAGGTTGGGGTGCCCAGGGAACAAGGAGAGCATTCCACCGGGGTAGACGTTATTGATCAGGACGACGCGGCCAATGTCGGCAAAGTTTTCGGCATGCGAGCCGGTGCCGTAAGCCGTGGCCGTGTAGTCGTCGGCGATGACGGTATCGCGCCAGTCAGACGTGTCGGAATAGCTAGTAACGGGGGGGCTGGGGGAGACGAGGTATCCATCGACGGCATGGCCGTGCTCGTGGACGAGGGCCGTCGGAAAGTAGAAGGAGGCTTTTCCCATGAGGTAGCCGTCAAGACAGCCGATGAAGCCACCGTAGGATTCAGGATAGACGACATAGGTCGAAGTTGCCTGCCGTATGCCGGCGGGTATCTGGCCAATGACGTCGGCCAGCTGGTCGATGGTCTTGCTGGAAGCAGTGTGCCGGACAACGACCCAGGGGCTGTTGGCACAGTCCGAGTAGGTGACGTTGTAGACGGAAAAGTCGCCGACCTGGAAGCCGTCGACACCGATGCTACCCGTGACGATGGAGGGGATCTTGTTGTTGGTCCACTGGGAGAGAGTGTAGGTGTGGTGAGGCAGGTGTTCCACGTAGGCCTGGTTGCCGGCGTTCTCTTCGTCCGAGATGTTGAGATCCGGCTTGACGTACCTTCCACCGACAATGCACTCCTCGGGCTTGCTGGGGTTGAAGATACAGAAGGGAAAACGCTCGTCGCCATCACGGCGCGAGAACTGGTGCAGGGCCTCAAAGCCCAGAACGCCCTGGACGGTGGCAAGCGCCATAACGGCCGACTTGAAGATGGCCATGATCAACTATGTCAAAGGATCAACAGAGTAAAGGGGGTATTCAAGTGAGTGTCTGAGAGTGGATGTTCTGGCCAGGTCGTTGTGTTTCTCTCACTGTCATCGTCGAGGACGTCGTTCGTACTTATAGTCGAGGCGCGCCATGTTGAGCCATGGCATTCACTTGAGTTTGCAGACAACTTGAAAAGAGGTTGTCTTCTTTTGCTAATGCTTCTGCTGCCTGGTTCGCGGTGCTAAGCCCAGGCACGCGACTCTCGACTGTGACCACACTTCGCATAGATCTGGTATCTTGGCAATTGTTGAAATTGTTGTTGACATTGCCTGGTTTCCCCCTGACTTGCACGCGGGATGAACGGAGACAGCTCTATGGCGCGCATGTAAACCACCCCAGCGGTAGTGATATTGGTAAGGCTTGCCTCCACCGGTTGCGAGGCTTCACCCGACTTTACGGTCGATAGCGCCATGCATGCGGCTGGCGCAGCGCGCAGACCACAACCCTCGGTGCGCTCGCAACCAATGAGTCTGACTCACTTGGTAACGCTAAGCGCGCTGGCCAACCGTTCTGTTCGCATTTTCAGCTTCAGCTCGCTTAAAAGACAGGGCTGTGTACGCGAACCGTCAAGCAAAGAGACGACCAAAAGGACTGTCCCGTCCGTCCAGGCTTCAGCGCCCCCGCCAAGACATGCTGCCAACGTCCGAGTCCCTTCCTGCGCAGAAAAAGAGTCAACACAAAAGGCCCGACTTGCCAACTTGCCTTGGCGACATCCTCAGCCCAGCAACATAGAATGCATCACGAACCCCTGGCCAAAGCGTCTGAGCGCGCTGAAGGGCCTGTTAGGCGCAATCCCTTCATCCTGTTGTGTGTCATAGCCTGAACGTATGGACCGTTGTTTGAACCTCGGCGGACACTATGCTCCGATATTCAGTCTTTGACTCCAGAAGATACACTTCTTGGATGCACCCGGGCACTTCCAACGCCCAGCCACCAGACATCCAAGATCGTGCTTCCCTGCCTGCGCCGCAGCCGCGAACCATGAAGCCCCATCGCCTGGTGACGGTCCGAAGATGCGAGTCTGTGCACTCCATGGGCAGAATGACCGGGTCAAAGGCTGTATCCTCGAGACTGGAGAAGTCGATGTCGTCGTTGGATCCCTGGTGATTTGTGCAGGTGGTGGTAGGTTCGGCTGACCCAGACCTTAAAGAAAGATGACCTTGTGCGACCCGGAAGATGTGACGCTTGACAAGCAGTTTGTGCAGGCACACTTGACCGTTCAAACCAGACTGATCTCCCTCAGCTCCGCACACTTGAACGCGATGCTGTACTCAGATGCCTCAGGCACATCGAATATCCCGACTCTGAAATATCTTCCGGGGATCCCTGCCGAGTACAGCATAAGCCCGTAGTACCGCATCTCGTCTGTCTTGCGGAACTGCCCAAATGTCGCCGTGTAAGACTGAATGAGCGCCAGCTCGACTTCGTCGCCCTCACCACCCTCATCGCTCTCTCCGTCAAATTCTGTTCCCCAGTCAGTGAGGAACAGGTTCTGGCCTAGTCCGTTCTCGGGTTTCTGGTAACGGCAATCCCTGGGAAGAATATCCAGTGTTCTTGCAACCATAGTCACCACGCCCCCTCGAATTTGACGGTAAGGACTGGAGTTGGGCATCTCGACCATCTCCACCTTGGTACGCAAGACCTGCTTCTGAGACACGACGTTCCCGGCTAGGAGACCCCCGATCCAGAATTCGACGCACGGTGTCGTGGGAAATCGAGCCCAGCTCCAGGACGGGGTGATGTAGTCGGCTCTGCGCGGACCATCTACTAGTGCCTGAATGAGGTCTTCGAACGTCGAGTGACCGAGGAATGGCCGGCAGTACCACATCAAGTCGATGTACAGCCGCGGCACCCACAGTCCTGCAGCGTACCCAAACCCACTCATGTCACCAACGAGCTTGGCGATACCACCAATGGACGGGAGCTTGTCGCCCGCGACGCTGAAGCCCTTCGTTGAGTGCTGCGGCACAAGCGCCGAGCGCCAGAATTTTAGCAGCGAGCGCGCAGGGTTGACCGTGTTCTTGTCCATGGCGAGTTCTATGATGCTGCGCTCGAACTTTCCGCGGGTCGACCGCCCCGACGTGTACAGCCGGTTGTCACAGCAAAAGTGGATGCGCGAGTTGCCAAAGTACACGAGCCGCGTCGAGAGCTTTTCCTCCTGGAATGTCCATCCGCGGTTTGACCATGCCGAATCTGCCCAGTCCCAGAGAAAATCGTCGCTGTAGCTGTAGCTGATCTTATCCTCGTTGACGTTAGCCATTGTGGATGTCATACCGCTGACGGGCGAGCGCATGGTGCGCCATATCTGGCAGGCTGCAACCCATGGTGCGAGGAAGCCCTCGACGCAGGTGTCGGTGTCTAGATTGACGATGGTGACGTGGGCGTTGGAGTAGACGAGCCCCATAAGCGCGGCCTCATCGCGCCAGTCGCGGTCGTCGTCCTGGATGATACACAGGGAGACGACCCAGAGGTGACACAGTCCTAACTGGCGCACCACGGCGCAGCATCGCGTACCACCGGTGATAGGTCCTCCTTATCGATTCCGCGCGTGCTGTACTCGGCGAGCACCTGTCGTGTCGTCCTCCAGTATTGTTGCGCATCGTCCTCAGAACCCCAGCAGTACCTCAACGCCGCATACCGAAGCACGTTGTTAACCGAGGACGCCCAGCTGAGGGACGCCATGACCTCGCCACGGGAGACCAGTCGAAGCTGCGGCGGGGACGGAGAGGTGCCGTCATCACACACAAACAGCAGGCGCGAGGGAACGAAGCCGCGGAACAAAACGTGATGGTTGCATGTCTCGACGCACCGGTTGACTTCGGACTGAACCATGCGCACTGTCTCCGATGAGAGTTCTGGCGCATTGTTTCTGCTCTCCATCAGCTGTGCAGGTCTGCCCTTCCGATGGTGAGATGGGTGGTAGTTGGAGTGCCTGCGCTTGAGGGGAAGTGCGTGCAAGGAAAAATTGCCCTAATTGGCCGCTGCCTCACCGCCCCTACCCGACCGACAAAAAGGGCGAAAGCTTTTCCCAATTTGGCCTAACGTTTGCCTTGCACCACTGAGCAAGCCCTGTGGCAGCTGTTGGCTATTGTTGAAAGGCAGGCGCGATGGGCGGGGAGGGCCGATTTCATCCCACCAACCTCGCCTAGCCAGCAGCTGTCGAGCACCATGAAAAGCTGCAGCTAACGTTGTGAGGACCATCTGAGGTTTAACACCAGGACAGCACACCCTATTCGTTGACAGAACCGGTGTGGACAGGAGGAATTCCTGTATTGGGATTCGGCTCACCCCAGGCTCATACACCAGTTCCGTTTTGGTGTAGGGTACCCTGCAACTCACCTGAGTTCAGCGTCCCACCAACGCCAAGCCCTCAGACCTGAAGAAAAGAGCAGTTCCCCAAGAGATTTTGCCCAACTGTGAGAATTTTGGCTCACAAATGAAACCAAAGTTGTTGTGGGCCGTGGTCGGCTTGTGCAGGCTCACTGCCGTCTTCTGAGTCCACTCTGTCCCGAGCGGGCCCTTCGTAGCGACCCCGCCGTTGCGGGCCCCATCGTCGACCCTCCGCGGCTGGCCGACCCACCCCAACAAGGAAGAGTCAACTGCCGTCGCGAATCGTACCACAAACACATCGCCCTAACTTCACCATAATCCAACCCTCTAATCCTCACACAACCAAAATCCCCAAACCCGACGACCCCCTTTCCACGCCACTCAAAACCTTTGCTTACTTACCTTCACCCATTCTGCCTCGCGCATAAAACCTCGCGCCGCAATTCCAATTTCCCCCCGCTGATCCCCCCTAACCAGCCACACCCACCTCACCTCACCCCGCCACAGCCCAACGCCAAACCCCCATCGCACTGACCCCTCTCCCCTCCAAGCCACACTGCCACCCCGTGCCCCTGCGAAGATCATCACCCACAGCACCAGCGTGCCAGCGCAAACCCCCGCCGGGCCCTAACAAATCCATCTCTTGGCACGCGAATGTTTCAATGTTTCAAGTTCTGCTGGCTAGGAAGCGTTGAAACAAATGGCGCACGCAGCGCACGGTGAATGTTTCCTTTTCCTCTTTAGGCTTTTACATTTACGGGGTTCCCGCGCTGCGGACGCCGAGCTGCGGGAGGAGTGGTTGTGAGGGCGGCGTGGTGAAATGCGCCTGTTGTTTGCTGCGATGCAGTCATCACTGGTGACGAGGGGTTGGAAAATTTGGGAGGGGAGGAGTCGGGGATGGAGTGCAAGTCTCGTGATGAAAAGAGGATGATACCGAGGGGTTGGAATTAGGAATTATTTTGGGGATCGCTTTTGCTCTGTGTAGGTAACTGGAGATCTTGCGGCGGCGATCATGGTGGGTTCGTCCCAACTTGACGTGCTGTCAAAATACTCGAGGAAACAGGTCACGAAAGCTGATTTGTGTTGTTCTGGAATTTCGCACCAGGAACGGGAACCCAGAGGGTGGATGCCCCTGAACGTCAGCCGAAAAAAAAAGCCCGTGGGTGACAGGGGAACGCTTGGGAGCAGCACAGGCGTCGGAATTTGATTGAATGTGGACGGGCGGAGGCGGCGGGTTCCCCTGTGATGGTTTCATGCCTGCATGCTTGGCACTCCTTTTGCTGCGGGGAGTGCCATCCGCAAGCCGACGCATTTGGACAGCGTGATGACATGAGAGCCAGAAAGGTATTAAACTCTTCATCTTCTCGATGCGGGTCGACAAAGTTGGCCTCCTTCATCTTGACCAGTTCAATCATTCTGAATTGTCCATCATCTTCAAGCGCAGCTTCATCAGCATTACATTGTAGTCAGGCAACGAAAAGGGGGGAACACACACAACAAACCCACACCACCCACCCACCACCCAAACATACACACAACACCACACAAGATGGCGCCCCTCCTCCAGCGCTCACCACAAACCACCTCATCCTCAGAAAACCCAAACACCTGGCTCACACAATCCCAACCCCAAACCCAACAACCAGAACCAACCCCCCTCTCCGTCAACACCATCCTCGCCATCGTCGCAGGCATCCTCCTAGCCGTGCTCCTCGCCATCGCCATCTTCTCCGTCGCCCGCAAGCGCCAACGAAAACGCTCTCCAAAACCCAAGTCCTTGGCCCAGCGCAACTTCTTTGAGAAGCTTGCCGAGGACGGGCGGGATGCAGAGGAGGGGCAGAGGAAGAGGGACAGGGACACGTGGAGGAGGGATACCATTTTGTATGCCGCCGAGACCGGGTTGGAGAAGGGGAGGAGGGTTATGGCGGAGCCAGAGAAGACTTGGGTCATTACCCCGATACAGCCCGCAATGTTCAGGACGGGGGCGTGATTAGATGCGAAAGGGGGAACTGGGGAGATTCGATTCTTGGATATAACATTTCTTCTTTGAGGCCTTGAAGGTCGTTTGCCGGAATGAGCTGGTGTTTTTTGTTGGTTGTGACTGGATACCCATCATAGAGATAACTCGAGAATGAGATGAGCCCACTTGGGCGGATGAAACGGAAAGCGACCGAATGAATTGCGACTTGAATCAAAGCTTGATGAACAGGGGGCATGGCATACTTCGGCCTGGCATTGCAGACCTTGGCATATTACTTTGCCCACCCCTGCTTGTTGTGCCTCGCTTTCTGCACTTCACTTGCGGTCCGCGCTTTCATCAGGGCGTCGGCATCTTCGAGCGACTCCAGCGCTGCCTTGCGTCCTCGCACGAACACTTCCTCTTCGTAGACTTTGAGCGCCTCCTGCACGCTCGCCCCGCCGTTCTTCATCTTCAAAAACTCAGTAATTATCTTGTCGACGTCTGCGAGGGCGTGGTTCAGTCCTTGGCCTCGATCTGTTTGCACAGTGTCAGCTCCTATGCGGGCAGTGAACGCGATGGGACTTGCTTGGCAGTAGACAGTGTGCGGCATCACCCGCAATCGTGACTCTCCCGCCCCTGTTGTCCCAAGGAACAGTTGCCCAGTAGTGCAGCTGGTTGATGGTCAGAGGCGCAGTTTCGGGGATCCACATGATTGCGGATCGGAAGGGCTCGTTCAGGGGCATCTCAGGGGTGATCGAGGCTTTGGTCCTGGCGATAGCCTCAGGTCCTTCACTGTACGGTTGGTCTGTCTTCCAGACTCTTGCAACGTGGAAAGTATATGTTGTCAGATCGCTCGGGTCGCCGACATCCTGAGCTGAGTTCTTGATTAGTGCTTGGTTCCATGAATTTCTATAGTGGAACGACGTACTCGCAATGAAGCATACGCCGCCGGGGATAACGCTAACAGTGCAAATGGGGTTCGGCTCTCGAAGTGCGGCAATTTGCTCCGCTGTTTCATATTTGACGATGCCGTTAGCAATGGCATACTCCGATGGAAGTGTCTTGCTGGCTGCGTTGCCAAGAAGCCAGTTGCGGATTTGCGAGTTCCCGCCGTCTGTTCCGATAACGAGGTCTGTCTCTTCCACGCTACCGTCCTTGAAAACGATAGACACCGGACCGGTATCGCCCATCTGCAAGTCCGCAACCGTTTTGCCCCATCTAATATCCAATTCCTTGGAGCAGAGCTGTCGGAGCCTCGTCCGCGAAATTCGGCGGACGTTTCCCGGCATGCGGAACACCACTTCACCTGTGATCCCGTCATAGAAGGGGATAGGCGGCGCGTTTTCGTAGTCGAGAAACGGGTCGGCGTGGGCAGAGGAGAAGTCGCTCAGAATGTCGTCGGGGAGCATCTTCTGGAATGTGGCGAGCGCCCAGTGTACAAGCATTGTCCATTCCCGGGTTCGTTCTCCGATGCGGGTTTCTTTCTCGTAGACGGTGACTTTGAATCCGTTCTATGCGGAATTAGCTATCGGACAACATGGAGTGCAGCGCTTCACCTGGGTACAACCTTCTGGAGGCCATGCGCGAGCAACACACCACAGGCTCCGGCGCCGATGATGGCAATGCGGGGGAGGTTCGCAAGTTCAGATGCCATTTGGAACAAAGTCGAGCCGCGAACACGGATCAATGGCTTGCAATTGCCCGAGAAGATTGGAGAAGGGGTTAGGAAAATGAAATCCAGACGAGCGATTTTTGGAATATATAATGGATGCATAAATCCCGAGAGCGCCCGACGCCCGCCTGACGCCGTTCCGTCTTTTTGCACGCTGCATGTGGCGCATCGCTGATCTCTCCATGTGTGTGTGCGTGTGTGCGTGTGTGTATGTGTGTGTGTGCGTGTGTAGAGGTACTTGAAGGCCATGATAGGACAGAGAAGCATGTCGGGCATCGGAATCAGGCGCTGTGATTCGGCTGCGCTCCTTCGTGCCAAGTCATTCCATATCGCCTACCAACCGCACCTGGGTGTCGAGCCACCGTTGTTGTTTTTTTGGGTTGTGAAAAGGCATCAATACCCTTTTTTTTTTTTTTTTTTGAACAAGGGGCCTTGGTGTTTGTGTTTTGTTATACGTTGCGTTTATTTATGGTTTGCAGCCATAAATCCAAAATCGAAAGGTGTCAAGCTCTGTTGCGGGTGGCGCCACTATCGGAGGCGGGAGAAAGCTTGGCGGGATGTCCATGCCCCCCTGGTGATGGACGATTGCATAGAAGCCAGAATAAACCCTAGTATTGCTCTGCGCTGTTCTCGAGGTTCACAGTCGGTCAGGATGAGGATTCACAGAGATCGGGAGGCGTCGGGTGCAGTTTTCGTTTTGTCTTGAATCACTCAGCCCAAAATATCAGCTAGGAGCGAATCCAATGGCATGCGATTCCGAATACTCACCTGCAAAAGCATTGGGCAACCATTCTTGTGTAATTGAAGGCTGCATGGATAGAGGGGTCCAACTGCGGTCGGTAGCGGAAGCGTCCGTGAGCCCAAAACTCTCCAACCGAGGGCTGCTGGCACGCAAGTGCGCTCGTCCCGCCCATCGTGGCTCAGAGTTCGCCTGCGAATGCACGGTGCTTGGGTTGGTATCGATGCTGTATGCAGAGTACTTCTTGAAATTGATCTCCCCAAAAATTCTTTCCAAGTTCAAGGCTGGAGTTGCGCCTGAGTTGCGGTTAAAGTACGTCATCGATGGATTCCAAGGGGTCACCAGTGGAGCCAGGGAGGTCAACAGTGGAGCCATCACCAGGGAGTTCCACCACCCGCCAGGTGAATACCTTAAATTCAACGCAGCTGTTCTACCACGAAACCACGCAAACCGCTACATCCTCTGTCTTCGCAAGACAGCATCCTCCAGATCCGTCTTTGGCAAAATATACGGCCTCGCTAGTTTCCGCGCCCTAGACAGCTGCTCAAAAGCATACGCCACACTCAACAGCTGGGCTTCACCATTCCTTCGGCCATAGAGGTAAAGCAAAAACCTGTTCAACGACCCACGGTTAGCGTCCCAACTCCCCAGATTTCGCAGGTAATACAAAGAAAAGGGGGTTGGTACGATATCCCTGGTGCAACCGACACCAGTCCACCACGACTCTCGTCAACTTTCACCTTAGTCCCCTCTGGGTAGAATCCCATTGGCACAGCTATGACCAGGTTGCCACCTATGGCAGCGAAAACCTGAAGAGAGAGCGATCCAGCGGGGACTATAATCACGTCGAAATTGTGACGATCCGTGGCTCCCTGGAAGCCGCCCGAGCTGGCGTAGTGTTCCTGCTTTTGGAGCATGGCAAGATACTCAGGTGATTCCTTGCTGGTAGCGAGAGCCCGCAGCATGATGTTGACGCTTCGGCCTGGATATCTCTCGGAGGGTTCTGACTTGATCGCGTTGACAAGGTCTTCGAATGTCAAGATACGGCGGGGGTTCTCCGCGAGCGAGCGGAGGTAGGCTTTCACGTCGGTCTTGAACTCGGTTTCCAGCACAATATTTTGCATTCGCTCTAGCAATGAGTCGTAGTCTTGCAGCCCAGCCAAGTCAGAATTGTCGACTATCACACCACCCGCTTCTTTGAGAAGTCCGAGGGCATCGTGGAAGGCGGCGAGTTTCGGCCCGTCTACCTCTTCTTCTGAGTATCTGACAACGCCGATCCGCATGCCATCAAGATCAGCGTTTCGGCAGGACTCAGCATAGAGTAGACGACCCGTCCCGGGTCGCATGTCGAAGTGGATTACAGCATCGAGAATCTGAGCGGTATCTCCGACTGTGTGAGCGATATGACCGACAGTGTCCTGTCGCCTTGACACCGGAATGTCACCATCTCTCGGCAGAAGATTTGCGGTCGGCTTGAAGCCAACCACGCAGCTGTTCTCAGCCGGACTGACCACACTCGTAGTGGTCTCGGTGCCAAAGCTAGCAAAGGTGAGCCCGAGACCGACGCCTATGGCAGAACCCGGGCAATTGCTTCAGCCTCAGGGTTGAGCTCGATGAAAGCATGGATGTGATCGTTGACCTATGCAATCCTCGCAAAGTACGCGCCCACTAGATCAACCGAAGTGAAGTCGCCCCGCGCGAGGCCCTGGTTGATATCGCCCAGTGTCGCATCAAGCAGCGAAGGGAGATTCGAATCATCCATGTGCTCCATCATAGATCAAATGCAAGTAGAAGCGTTGGCATGGTTAGTTGACTAGGAGAAAGAGGAACTTCAGGGAACGATGGCCAGATAAATGCTTCGCAAAGAGCGGGGTCCGAATAAATCTCATCGCATCTTCCTCCACCCGTTGCAGAGATGCCCTGCGTGTGGGGGATGCAAAAGCAGACAGACTCTCCAACCCATATACTGCTAGTCAAAGCCAAATGCTGCCAGCTCAGAGTTGCCGAAAGCTCGAACACCTAGCCTCGCTTCACAGGCGTAAAGTAAACGTTAAGCGGCAACCGGTCCCACAGCGTGTAAGTCTTTTGCCTCTCCAACCATCTCTGACCGTCAGGCGCAAGCTTCATATCAAAGTCGAATACGAGGCGAGCCAAGATCACTCGCATCTCGGCATAGGCAAGACTGCACCCGTTAGCTGCTGTTTAGCCTGTCACAACAAATCCTTGAACTTACTTTCGGCCGATACAGTTCCTCGGGCCCACGCTAAAAGCCTGTAGAGCCTCCAGAACCTCTCCTTCTTTTGGATTGATGAAGCGCTCTGGGTTGAACTCCCAGGGGTCGGCAAAATTGTCGGTGCTATGGTTAATAGACCAATGCTGAATTTCAACGGAAGTTCCCCCCGGAATATAGCGACCAGCAATCTCGGCTCCGCCCGGTGGTACAACGCGCACCAGGCCGGCGGTGACGGGCGGATACATTCGCAGGCTCTCGTTGAGGACAGCTAGCATGTATGACAGTTTGTTGACAGAAGCGATGTTGATCTCGTCAGCGCTCTTGAAAGCCGTCCGCACCTCATCCTGCAGCTTCGCGAGCGCATCGGGGTTGGTGAGGAGAAAGTAGGTGGCGCCCGAAAGGGCGGTCGCTGTCGTTTCCGAGCCGGCCAGAATCAAGATAAAGACGTTTGCTCCTAGCTTCTCAAAGCTGATGTCCCATTCCTCGCGCCGGCGTGCCAAACCCTCAAACAAGTCATCGCGTCCTTCCGGCATGGCCAGCCGCTTCTCCAGCATGACGCGCGTGTACTCGCGAACTCGAATGAGATCCTTTCCGCTGCCGGCGTATCTGTATAGCACCTGCACCAGCCAGTGCAACCCTATGTAGCTGAGGGTCGAGATGCCGACGCCCCATTTGACACTGCCAAAGACAAACTCTATCCACGAATGGTACTTGGATGACTGAAGGCAGCCGAAGGCTTCCCCGAATATAAGGTCGCCGGTAATGTCGAATGTGGTCCAGTTGTACCAAGCTTCGGCGTTGAGTGCTTTGCGTCCGCCATCGGCCTCCTCGTGGATGCGTTGCACGAGCAAATCGATGTACTGGATTATGGTGCTCTCCTGCTCTCGCATCGATGCATCCGAGAATCCGTCTATACGGCCATGGTCAGAAACAAACGACACGGCGCTAGGAGAAAGGGGAAAGGGATCTCACGAGCTAGGGCACGGCGAACCCGGCCGTGCTCCTCCCGATCAGCATTGAGGATGGAGGTAGGGACGTCGTCAATCGAATTCACAAGCGACCTGTGCTTGGTCATTTCTTGCGCCCCGCTCTTGTGCCCAATCAAGTGCCCGTAGATATCTCGCCAAGAGCTAGCGTCAGTGAAGCTGAGATGGTTTGGGGTAATGCGAACGACGGGGCCGTATTTCTCGTGCAGGCGTTGTGTGTGAAACGCCTGTTCGCCGGAGAAGTTTTGCCACGCCCACGGCAGTGACGATGCGCTCTGTAATATCGGACCCGGGAAGTCGCGCAGAGGGTGAAAGAACAGATTGTAGATGACTGTGTAGATTGGCCATACGAGCACCTGTATTCGTGTTACTTTTGCGTCCGCGTCCAAGCCAAGCAGCTTCAGTCATCATATACCATGCCCAACACCATTCCCACGAATGCCGACGTCCCAGGCGCAAGAGCGCCGATAAAATCCAAGATGGCCGGCATTGTGGCCCGCTCGAAGTCGATTGTGGGACTTGCGACGGCGTCCGCGAAAGTGAGAAATTGAGGGAACCGAGGTGGCCGGCAGAGCGCCGCGAAGCTGATTTTGTGCGGAAGTCAGGGAAGCTCAATGAGGTTGGTCATTCGGCCAGGGCACCCGGCCGTTTTTAAACGGCGTTGGCGAATGGGCCAGCTGCCTTGTCATCCCGCGTGCATTCATTTTTGACCAGTGATTGCTACCCTGCCCGCGCTGCCAAACTTGGACAAATATCTCCGATGGGATGATCTGCCCGAAATCCGACCGTGGGGCGAGGCAACGTAGCTCGAAGAGCTTGGGCGCTAGATTCGGCGCGTCGTAGCGTGGCTCGGCGCGCTGTCTCGTCGGGTCGCGGGTAATTCCAGACACCGAGCACCGCACTGCATCGTACCGAAGCCGGCTGGGGTGACGAACACGAACCCGGGCATTTACTGATTCCAACCAGGCCTGCCGCGGCCCTCGGTGCTCCCCTGCGCCACGACGAACCGCGCGATGGTTGTTCTCGCCATTGATGCTTTGCGGTGCGCCGACTCGCCGTTTGTTTGTGTGCCAGGCGAAGTTTTCGGACCAAGAGGTTCCAACAAATCGGCAGCGGCGCCAAGCATTTGTGGGTGGTCAAGCAGCGGGTCCTTGGGTGGACAGGTGTCAGAAAGAAAAGGGTTCAGGGGCCCTGGGCTTCCGGTCAGCAAAGCTGACTGGATGCCTGGCACGGCCTGGCACGGCCTGAACGCCAGTCAGCCTCAGCTACAGTGTTGACGAAGCTGAATCTTACGAATTGGCTTATAAAGAAGTAGGTTCTGGCTGAAAGCCAGAATCTCAAGAAGGAATACAATCAAGCTGCTGCAGCCGACATTATTTCCATCAAATCCGGAGTGCAGTGTTTCTGACAACAGCGGTGGTGGGCTCCATCCAGCACGGGTCGATAGCGATAAACACAAAAACGCCTGGAGGACGGATTCGGATTTCGCAGACATGTTAGGTACAGATCATAGATGTCCTCGGTTCTCCTCCTTTTCTCAACATCATTCCACAATCGACACCGGTCCCGACCAACTCCCCTCGCAACCAACCAAGCAACACCAAAACACCGAAATGATATATCCAAGAAATGAAACCCCTCCCAAACTCCAGCCTAGATATCCGACAGGGCATCCTCAGCCGAGAATCTCGCGATCATTCTCGCAGGTGACCGTGTAGGAGTGGTACTCCCTGTTGCCCGTCCAGAGACAGCCGGCCTCGTCGCGGTATGCGCCGTTGTAGGGATAGTCGTCGCAGATGGGGCTTTCGAAAGCGGTCACTGCGTAACATCAGTCCTCATCCATTGCCTTTGTGCATGTAGGTGGCCCTAGACAACAAAACACTTACCGCGGCATCCCTTGCCGATGCTATGCACCTCCAAGGCGCGGGTGTTGGCAGGTAGCGGGCGGCACAGGCCGTTGTATCCCTGCCAGCCGATGGTCAAGCCCGTGGTGTAGCCCGACTTGTCACCACAGCCGGTGATCCACGAGGTGAATTCGACGACGCGGGCGCTGAGGCGGTCTCTGAACGAACAGATTCCATAAGGGAAGGGCTCAACCTCTGCTAACGGGTGCGCGGGGTCATCTATGGGGGCCGCAGTGGTGAGGCCAAGGGCCAAGGTGACGAGAGAGAGGGGGAAGCGCATTTTGAGTTTTGATGATGATGTTTGGTGTTGACTGAATGGGTTCGAGGAGCTGGCGTTTGCTCCTGTCTGGTGGTGAAGAGGAACGAGCGCCCTGGTGGACGACGACGACACTTATATACACTTCCGGCGCTCATCGTCGACCGCGATCCTGCGTCGACGATTCTATTTACTTTAGCTGAAAGGCACTCACTCCCGGAAGTGATCACGAGCATTTCCGGTACTTTGACAGCACGACCACAATGGATTTGATTACACGCCGGCCGGCCCCACATGTCAAGAGACACTGTCTCTAATTTGACCGAGCCTGTCAAGATTCATTGTGGGGTATGGGGAATCTTGACCAGTCAATGAACAAATGGGATTTTACGAGTCGTCCGGATAAAGGGCCTCGCAGCGGTGGAGCTGCCTAGCCTGACCAGGGGATCAGGTGTAGAGCAGAATGCACGTACTACCCTGAAACAGCACTCTCCGGGTCTAAAGTTTGGAACCGAGCCGGCGTTGACAGGCCGGCTATACAAAGTGCCTTTGAGGGCCCACCCAACGGCATGTTGGCCCTTGTAGTAGTGTTATTCAAGCATCTCGTTCCTCTTGACAGACTCTGTCCTTCACCTACACAACCCTCGAGGCAACACACCTGAGATGCCTACCAATCTTCGGAGAGCGAATGAAAGCGACTCCAAGCCCACATGGGCATCGGAGGATGACTTCAACTACCATCGAACCGTCATCACAGAAATGTATCATCGAAACATGACCCTTCCGCGCATCACGGAGACAATGGAAACCCAATATGGCTTTTTCGCGACGTAAGCATCCCGCACCTGCAGGGACCTTTATCCCCATCCCGCAACCCGGTCATGCTGTCCAAGAAGCTTGACCGAGTTACCAGCACGAAGATGTACAAGACACGCTTTCGTCGCTGGGGCTTGTGGAAGCATTGCTGTCCCTCTACTTCTGGTAGTGACGACCGCGGTAGGATCCAACAGGCCTTGACCCGCCGCCACCGCACCCGAGCCCCAAACGAGTGGCGTGACGAGGAACTCCTCTACCGTACCATCCGGGACTACTACGACGGTGCTTTCTGGTCTCGGCGATGGGCGTCCGACTTTGGTGGTTCTACCCTTTCTGCCGAGGGCACCGGTGAGTTGGCCATTCAACGAACCAAGGACGCTTTTCGATTGGGAGACGAGAACTACGTCCGTTTCCGTGCCGCCGCACTCCTGATTGAGCGGCCATCACATGGCAATAACAACGGCAAAGCTGGGGATTTTGCCCAGGGCGTACGCCTAATGCGTATCTGTTTCGCTGAGCTCTCGCGGGTGCTTCTTGCTGGCCCAGACACCATGGAGTCACCAACAATGGTTATCTGGCTGATGTACATCATGGTCCTGTTCCGGGAATCATCGGCGAGAGATTTTCGCCCAGTCGAAGTACAGCTGCTGGGACACATGCGCGGGCTGACCTCCTCTGAAGGCTCAACTTCCGAGAACAGAGCCAGACATCCCACCGCTGGTCTCTGGCGCGCGCTCTCCTTGGCGGGAAGCACAGGGGGGGGTTCACGGTTTGCCTCAGACCGGCATTTCATCAACAAGTGCGCTGCCATCGCCCTCGATCGCTTCTCCCATCATATTGGGTACTTCCATCCGTGGACGGTTGACCTCAGAGGGTTTGCCATCGGTCTGCTGCGTCCCAACGGAACCGGGCCCGCCGAGGAGAAGACCGCGCGTTTTATGGAGCTGCTTCGGGAGTTGGAGGCTGAGACGGGAGGCGTGTATGACATGCGCCATATCAACGCCATCTGCTGCTGGGCCAGCCATTACCGCCACCACGGAGTTCGCCCGGAGAACCCAGATTTGAGCGCGCTCGGGGAAGGGATCTCTATGCTAGAGGGCGTGCTGGACGACCCGGGCAAACGGCCAGCGGTGGAAAAGTTCCCGGATGGCGCCTTCAATATGCATTCTCTGCTGGCGCGGATGCATCAGGAGCTGAGGCGGTATGATGTGGCGGAACGCTACATGCGTCGTGGGGTCGAGCTCGCAATGCGAGCTCGGGATCACACCGGCGAGGACGGAGATCTCTTCGAAGGGTTGAACGGACTCGAGGTGATCCTTCGCGCTCAGGGGAAGGCCGCCGAGGCCGACGCTGTGCAGGAGGACCGCAAGAGGCTTGTTATCGAGACCCTGGAGAGCGTTGGCGAGAAGGAGGACTCAGCCTAGATTGTGGTCGGGGTCGCGTAGCGAATGCTCGCTAGCCTGTGAGGGGGACAGGAAAATGGGTAGAGCCATGTCGCAGGGAAGTCGGTAAATTTTCGCGGCACGACTCTGCTGAAAGACGCGCCCACAATTCATGCGCACGTGGAAGCTGTGTTAGAGCGTTGTTGTGCACGCACTTGCTGTTGTTTCCTCGAAATTGAAATGATGTCGTTCCCTTACGGTCCCAATTCCGTCGCTCTTTCCTCCGTTGACTCCTCCAAACGCCAGCGCTCCGTCTTCGCCCGCTGGCCATTACGACACCAACCCAGACGGGATCAATTTGTGGGCCTCTGCACTTTCATCCAATTCTGTCTTTCTTCTGGCACAGCGTGATTAGAGCTTTCATCTCATCCTCATCCCTTGAAACAACTTCCTTTACGCGCCTGCGGCGGCCACACACTCCAGAAATGCCGGTGCGATACCAGCGAGAATCCAACATGCAACCTCTCCAGCAGACGCGCAACTCCCGACCGGCCTCTGGTGGCGGTCAGTCACCCTAGCATCCCAGCACACCGCCGCAATCGGACGTTTCGCTAAGATGCAGACTTAGGACTACCTACGGGGTTGCTTCCATTCGACTCCAGACAGCTGAACCTACAGGCGCGGTCGATCACGGTATCGGCGGGGCCAAACGGCGACTGTAGGTTGTCGTCCAGCTAGGTGTGGTGACGTTATCGCTAACTTCTTCAAGCGTCTGCCATCATTCTCGCGCCTCCTCCAATCTTCGACAACACCCCTGGTATGCCCCTCAAATCCCACCCTTTTCGGTCCTTGGCCGAGAAGAGGCTAACGGTTATCGTCAGTCCCGGGATCCGAGCTCCTCGGTTCGCGAGAATTCAGCACACTTCCGTATCTCAAAGGAAAGGTAGCACTATTAGAGGCCCAGCTAGGACAGCAGCAACTGAACCTCGCCGCGCTGAAGGCCCAAAGAGCGGCTCCAAGGTTGAACAATGAAGTCGAATGCGCGATCGAAGGCACCATCAATCGTCTCGCGACATGGCGGGACAGGGTACATATAAAGGCGTTCAGAAGGGACCTACTCATCGAGAGCCGTGAACAGAACCTCAGAGCTCCTCCGCCAACCACGCAGGCTCCAACATGGGCGCCCACCACGCTACAACCCAGAGTAAAACGAGAACCCGAAATTTCGAAAGTTTTTGGGCAGACGCAACGAATTTCAGTCAAGGAGGAGCCCTGCGCCCATGTCGGACGGGTCAGCGCCAACCAGCCACAGTTCAGCCGCCCATTCACTACCGAAAATGCCCAAAAGCCCTCCCCCCGTCGCACCCCAGAGCATGTTCCAGGTTGGGAACGGTCAAACAACAAGTGGAACCCAGTGGGAAGTCGGTTTTCGTTCTATCAGGATCCCGAAAAGCCGAATGGCCAAGGGTCACCGATTACAAATCTCCGTTACTCGGAGTCTCCACGGCCCAAATTCGAGCGACAGGACCAGACTGTCAAGGTCGAGCCCTCATCGCCAAAGATCAAGGTCGAGCCACAGTCACCAGGCCAAATGTTTAAAATGACTCTAAAGGAAGAACCGGTCCAACCCTCCCATCGCACTCCTGGTCTCTTTGGCAACACTTCTTCAGGTTCACCATTCGCCACATTGACGAACGTCATGCCTAGCAACACCCCCAAGGCACCAACGGCACCAATGATACGGCCAGAATCAACTTTAGATGCGAAGAAGCCGGGCGGCGGTCTTTTCTCAAACAAACTGGCAGTTTCACCCTTTGCCGCGATCTCGGCTCTGTCCTCAGGAACCAACGGACCAGCCACGAACTTTGAGTTTCCGACTCCCGCCACTGGCACGGAAGATCGTATCAAGATGGCAAAGGACACTCTGTCGGGATTCCTCATGCGGACAACCTCGGCACCTGGAGAAATACTCAGCACGCCTGCTACCTTCGGCACAAAGAGGAAGGCCAGCGGCGGCGAGTCACCACACGTTAAGAAACGAGCAAAGACCTTCACCGGGACCAACTTCAGCTTTGCACCCGCGGGAGTCTTTGACCGAGAAATTACCGAGCTGTTCGATTGAATGAACTAGCGCTTTGTGAATGATCCCCAAATTGAGGTTTGGGCTCAGCGTGCTGATCGCGCCAGGCACATGTCAGGGAGACGAGCGGAGACATTCAGGCCTGTTCAAAGCATGGCCAACCTTGTATTGGTACTTCGGCCATTCAGGTTTGTCCCTTGGCTGGGGCCATGCTGATGACGTTAGGATCGCGTGTTGTCGGGAAGAGGTACCCATGAACCAAGGGACTTGGAGGATTATACTTTAGCAGCGGCGCCAACGGGTCTGATCCAGTGGATGGGCTCCTGCTCACAACGTCTTTGCACAGCGGGCTTGGCGCAAATGAGCGAAATACAGAGTCGCGGATGTCTTCGACAAGACAGCTTGTATGAATAAGCTGTAGATAGTACGAATCAGTTGTCGTCGAGAAGACATTCGTCAAGTTCTTTGTTTTCATGTCGCATGAGCTTGAGTCGAGACGCTCAACAATAGGTTCTTGCTAATCACTCACGGTGTGACTACTACCAAGGGTGGCCACGGGGAACGATGGACATTGTCGTGCGGCGATGACGAAAGTTGAAAACAATGCCATTCCCTACGGGTTCCAATAAGATTGTCAAGAGTGGCGTTGCCGCGCGACTAGGACAAAGGAAAAAGGGGCTTGTTTACTTTGTCACGGTTAGGCTATGCGCCCTTGTCATGGAACTGCCTCCTTCACTTGGAGGTCACGGATGGACTCGGACGAACCCGAAGGCAACAGCTGGGTGTTGAAACATTGGTATCATTGTTTCTTGAGAAGCGAGCTGGTACTCTATTACGCAAATCCATTGCAGCGATCCTCAAGCCTTCTCGATCCGGGATTCGTCAAGATTTTGCACCGATTGTGAAGGGATAAAGGACATGACAGTGCCGTCAGGCTGAGGGTTGGTGATGAGGATGGTCACCATGCATCCGGTCCGGGCGATTATTTTGTAAACCAAGGAGTTGCCGCGAACGCGGACTGAGTCGCCGATCTGGAACTGGCTATCTTGTTAGAGCCATCTCGCTGGTAGCTGTGACGATACGTACACCCATTGAGTCCGAAAAGGGCAAAGTTGGCCTGCGAGCAAAACCACGGAGTTGGGTATCGGGTATCTCACACGGATACTGGGGGTACGGGCGCGCCGTGTCACAGGGTAGGAGCTGCGGTCTAGTGGTGATGCGATTGGCGGTGAGAGTGTGCGCGAAGGTGGAAACCTCGAGCGGTGAGAAGGGGGTTTGGGATCTCCTCGTGCTGGCCGAGGCCCCTTATAAAGCGCGCTCCCGTGCCGGGTAGATTCTATAGTCGGATAGGGCCCTCTCGTACAGCAATCGTACGTCTTCAGACTAAGGATGCCAGGTCCGAGCGTTCGGCGCCGTTTCCGGTGCCAGGGATCGCCCTGGACCAACATGATTCGCCTGTCGGTTCGCCCAGAGAGGTAATAGCGGTCAGAGAATTGGCGATAAGGGCCCAGGACTAGCCATGCTTCGAAGGAGACACTCTCAAAAGAACTGTGCAACCATGAGGTCGAGGGCAACGGCACCACTGAGTGGTTCCCAGTTTTTTAAGCATCTAGAAATAGAGGCCATGCCAAGTTTGGGACCAATAGTCCCAAAAAGCGGGCTGCATTGCATGAGAAACGTTGCTTGATAGGGCTTTGTCGATCTCCCTTCTGCCGGTGACCCTGGTCCTGCACGGGGATCGATTCCCCACCACACGATCTCCGGGCCGCCCGCTCGGTGTCCGACATCAACAACGAAGAAAATCATGAGTCATCGCGGTGCGATGGAGCGTTCCGTAAAAATGCCTTTGGAACTTGTGCTTGTGAAGCCGACAGCTCGCCCAAGGTTTTCATTGTTCCCAGAGCTGCTGAAGTCACCAGTTGCCGTTCCACAACTTGTGATGTTGTGCCACCGCAGCTGGAACCGCATCAAGACCTCCGCTATCAAACACCAGTTGGTGAGTCATCTACCCGGGCCAGATTATGCGATCTGGAGTGGTGTCAGAATGACGAGAGCGTTGACAATGGGAAGCAAAAGATTGGCACGGAAAGCAGTTCCCCCTCAAAGACTGGAAATACTGCATCTGACCTGTCGTTTTCATGCAAAAGGGGGAGGCGCGGAGGCTCTTGAACCCGGGCGCCAATCGCGGCCACCATGGACCTGGGCCAGGGCGGTTCGGCTGAGGCTTCCCGGCGACGTGGGTGTCTACCTCGGTGGCGTGGGGACGGGTGTGAGATCTCTGCAAGTGAGAGATAAAAGTGGTGTTGCCGCGGGCTACGTCATCGGCTTGCGATGTTTGGGCATCAATAGGTGATAGACCGTGCAGCAGCAGCAGCAGCAGCAGGAGCAGCAGGAGCGGAGCCGGTTTATGTGGTGAATCGAATCCTTCTTGTTCAGTCTTGGGCGCCATCTCCGCTTCTTCCAATAAAGACAAAGTGCATTTTGCCACTGCACCTCCGCTGCTGCCCTGGTTGGCGGATATGCGCCCTTGAGCTGCGAAACGTGCTGGGCATGTCTGACTGATGGTCTCGGTTGCCGTGGCCCGTCTCTTATTCGGCTTCCCGCTGCGGGGATCCTGCGTGTCCATACTGCTGGTAAACTCAAAGAAGGAAATGGCTCCGTGACCCAGGCCCTCCAGCTGCGCTTGTGTCACATCGGATTCCCGGATTGGGGTGATTTCTCGTACATAGCGCTTGCTCTGGCATGACCGGTGAGCCGACCTGCCGCCATTCCAAGAACGGCGCGTAGCGTGGGAGCGCGCCATCGATGCCGCCATCGAAATGCCGCAAAGCTTGACCGTTATCCACTGCGAACAGCATTCCCAATTGCTGAGAGCTTCAACTGCCCTTTTTGCCCCAGCCCTGCTGACTCCTCGCCACGTTGGGTCTGAAGGCTTCGTACATGGCGAAGGCCTTCCTGTCCACATCATCCTGGCGCCCCTTCCACGAGCTTTTCAGTGCCTCAAACATGGCATTACTTGCCCTTTCAAGGTTCTCCTCTCCGCCGAATCTCCTTGTTAGGCTCTGCTCGTTCCCTGCTTTTGGCTTCCCTTTCAACATCACGACGCCCTGTTTCAATCGGATGGGGAAACCCATGACCTTTGATCTCTTCATCGACACAGTTGTGCCTTTTTGCTCGCTTTTTCTTGTCCCGGTCGGGTTCCGAGATGGTACCAATGGAAAGGCCTTTAGAGATAGCCGCAACGCTGGAAATGGTGCTGCCGATGCTCAGACATGTCCTCCAGGGAATGTCGGGGTGAACGAAATGCGCGACGCAGGCGTCCCAAAGCTCAAGCACAGGCGCGCGATTGACATTAATGGACCTGGGGTCTGCTACATCTGTGTCCTGAGACCCGCATTTCCGAGTCTTCTTTGTAAGCCTTCGTGGGCTGGAGGGCTCATCCTCGGCGGTGTTTTGTGCCTTGCGCTTCCGGTCGCCGCCTGCTGTCGCCGCCTGCTGTCACCGCCTGCTGTCGCCGCCTGCTGTCACCGCCTTCGTTTCGTGGCTGGGGCTCTGCGCGTTCTCTCTAGCTGCCGCTCTGGTTGTTGGCGCCATTGATGGCTGGTGTTTTTTTTTGACATAGCTGGCTGTTTTGCTGAACGCTCGATGGGGAGGGGAAGTGCACCAGTTTGCAGTCAATGGAGGCGCGGTTGCGCTTCGATGTCTTGCAATCAGATGACGTCAGGGCTTGAACTCCACCAGAGCTGCTACGTCCGCGACCCCGCCCCGCCATCTGAGTGGGTTCCTTCCGCGAGACTGATAGGGCGCTCGATTCTGTGAAGAAGAAAGACGGGACCGAACAGAGTGCCAATTCCTTCGGAGACCAACCAGGGGCCGTCTAGTTACCGCCTCCTTCTCGTCAGCCCACACGTTTATCCCTCCAGGGAAACCGCAAACTCTCCGCCTGAGAAACGCAAAGGGAGGCGCGCGGGGGTTGACCTCTGCAAAATACACCGAGTACACGCCGTTGCCCCTTGCGAACAGGCCATCTTCATGGTTCCCGTCATCACGAATTGGATGGAGTGGACGCCCTGGCGGAGAACTATAGAGAAAGGACTTGGTTCCATCATGTGCCTTGGCGGCGCACACAGCGGTCAGGTGGGTACCTACCTCTCGCGCGCATCTTAGGTGATATTGCCTACACATCATCCCAGAACGGGAATTGTATCCTAGCCGTCAGCTTGCAAACGGCGCATGCACCAAGTTCGGCGTTCTTGTAGCACAGGACTTGGTCCCGGTCAGCAGGAAAAGGGGGGGGCGCCATGGTTTACCACTGGGACCTGGTATTCGGTCGCTCGTACAATGCAGCCTTTTGCGGACCTGGTAGGTAAGAAACTTGAATGATCCCGCCGACACAACTCTCTAGGAGTTTCATGCCGCTTAGCGGCGCCCGTTGCTGTCAGGACGCAAAAGACTTGGTTGACTCTGATGATTGGTTAGAGGAACTTCACCCGATCTAGCCATGCCCGAACTGCAAGAGTCGTGTAGGATACGAATGGTGACAGGCAGTTTCTTAATCATAGGAGCTTCGCGAAAACTATCGAGTCTCGGATGGAGGCAGAGCGACGTCGGAGTTCTTACGCATGACAGAGTCAGCAACACCGCCTCTGATGCTGGGACCCAGGACATCATGATGCGGCGGGGGTTTCAATGTCATTTTATTCTGACATACGCTTCGTGTTGAAGAGAGAAACTAGTCTCGGCCTCCAGTATAAATACCTCGTCAAGTCCCCCCCTTTCATCATCACAGCCAGCATCATCAACACTCAGCTTTCAGCACTCTCCGCTCCACCAACACCAAAGCTTCACCTCCGCCTTGCAGGTATCAACCCAAACCTCCAAAATGCAGGTCACCACTTTCGCCATCCTCACCGCCGCCCTCGCCGGCAACGCCCTCGCCATTGGCGACTGCGTCCCCGGCCGCTTCTACTGCGGTTTCACCTTCCTGGACAGCCGTGCGTTTTTCCCAACCCTTTGATCATGTTTCCATCAGCTCGAAATCTTACTGACCCCTCTCCCCCCCAAAAAAGAGACCAACATTGCCCGCTGGCGCCCCATCCTCGAAGGCGCCCTTGACGCCGCACACCCCCCTGTCAGCCACAGCCTCATTTCCGATGTGCTTTACATCTGCCAGACGCCGACGTCGGTCATTGTCGATGAGGCGTGCCCGCTGTTTGACAATAAGCGGTGCCAGCCCAAGGAGTCAACCCTGTGCGGCGGCCCGAACGGCGTGAATGCTTGCTGTGCCAAGTAAAAGGAGATTGAGGGGGTACAGAGGATGCGTGGGGTGGTTGGATTCGCTTCTTTTCCTTTCTTTTTCCTACAAAGTGCCGGCCGGCTTGCCTTTTAGATAGACTTATACAAGACAAAAGACTTTCAACTTTCTTGATGTTGTTGCATTTCTCTTGCTGGTTGTCTTGTCTAAGCCGACTCAAAGCAGAATGACCCACAACACCTTCACCTTCCCTTCCCAATTCCATCCTGGTAGAATCACCTCTCGTCAAGCTTCCGCCGAAGCGTCATCCCCCTAGAATGGTTCGACCGGGAAGAAAACAAAAAGCCTTTGCAGTTTCTTCCAGTCCCGAGGCACTGCACGTAGCCAAAGGCGTTGCAGAATCCTCGTCCAGCAGTCCCTCCTCTTCCAACTCATCGTACGCCAGCCTCGCTGCCACCAGCCTTTGGCGGTCTCGGTAGACTCGGTGTAGCATGGTGAAACAGTTTAGGCACGGCGATTCGAAAAGGGCGGGGCTTTCCTCCAGCCGAACCATCAGCCAACCACTTTCGAGCTTTCCGCGCTGGCTAGCCCGCGACAGGAGCCGGAATCGATACTTTGGGTCGTGGAAGAGGTAGAGATTCGGCACAAGCCACGGAGAAAGCCGCTTCCACTTCCAGACCCGGATAAAGTGGGCCAAGTCTGCGAAGACCTCGTCAAACCGTTCGGACTAGCGTGCGGGGAGCTAGTTCGCGAGAAAGGGGAAGAGGCGAAGGTGGGAAGCGTTCCTGCGGGGGACCTTTGGATAGGCAAAGTAAGCGAGGAACAGCAACGTCCACAGCATCTTCCTCGAGCTGATCTTGTTTGCTAGGAAGCATAGGGTGATGACCATCAGCATGCCAATATATCCAGGTAGCAAAAGTCGCAGCCGGAAAGAATTCAGCGTGCCCGCCCACCGGCGACACGGTACGGTGAGGGACGAAGAGGGCGGTGACCAAGGGCTTGAGTGGCTTGGTCATCGCTCATCGAGTTTGCCGCTTCCACCTCTTACACTTTTTCCACCTCTTCCATCTCGTCCGCCGCTTCCACGTCGTCCGCCTCTTCCATCCCTTCATCCGGGAACTGGTTAGGACGCTGGAAGAGGGTAAGGCCTCCGGCCAGGAACAACGCCCGGAAGCGCTCGGGAAGTTTATCACGTCCCAGCCCGAGAACGGTGAAGTCGTTGGTTTGTTCCAGCTCTATGATAATAAACAAGGCAAAGTCTTTGGTAAAGATCAAGCGTGTTGGCGGTGATGTGTGCGAGAGACGAAAGACGACACTCAGCAAGCCCAAACACCTGATGTGATATGTATTCCCCAGACTCCAGGCATACTTTGATCGGAAACTTACTTTCTCCGCCTCTATACTTTCGATGCGGGATGCTTCCCGTCTTTCTGAATATCCATTCCTTGTGGTGGGTTACCTGAAGCGGACTCGGACGCTATTACCGCGCCCTCTAGCCTCTGGTGCGGCACACGTCAAATCCGCATGTTCTTCAGCTCAGGATCCTCTGCCAGATACTTCTTGACGGCCCGCAAGGTTGGCTCCGCCACCGAGAAGTTGATCCAATACCCCTCTTCTGTTTTGCACATGACGACTGAGCTAACTGTGCGAATGTCAGCAAAGCCGCTACCAGCCAAATAGAGTTGAAAATCTCACATCGGCACGGCAATCCAAGCTCCAGGGCCTCACCCAGCACCACAACCTTTGGAACCTTGCCCCCGCGCTCCTCCTTCGCGGCACTCTCCAGTGCTGGGGTGAAGTCGAGCCCTCGCCAGGCTGAGGACCAGTTGGTGACGTGATATGACTTTTCGAGCGGCTCGCAGATGTGTTGGCCCTGGCATTTCCGAGTCAGCTCGCGCTGAATTGCCATGTACAGATCGATCGTATCTGGCTCGAGAGTGCGACGGATACTTTCCCGGTTTCCCCTCGCGATCTCGCCTAGTGGAATGCCATGATGGAAGCGGAAGCGGCTTGTGGAGTAGAGGAGGCCGTTCTGGATGAAGCCTTTGACTGCGTCTGGGTCGGAGAGTTCCGGGATGCGGCCGCGTACTGTAGTAGCCTGTCAGAAAGAAGGAAGCAAGAGTTGGGCGTGGCATTTTCCGTACAGTTCACCGTCTGAGACAGCGACAGCATATGTTTCTTCCTCGCGTCTAGTCGGGATAACTGCACCCCCAGTCAGCTGCGCCCTCGCACAGCAAACACCAACCCGCAAACAAACCTTTGTCAAAATGGCAGTGATCACATCCAAGTTCGTCAACCCCGGATCCTCTTCCCCCTTCTCCCTAAACCCCTGCACGACCCGCTCCCTCAACCCCTCCACCACCCCCGTCGGAAACAACAACACCGACCTCACCTCCTTGGGGTTCCTCACCAGCTGCGGCACAAATCCCAACGGAACCAACACCCCATCCAACTTCCCCTTCACCCTCGTCCGCCTTTTCCCTCTCACCTCCTCCTGCGCATACTCCCCAAACGGCTTCCGCCCGGGTAACAAGTCTACCCCTACCCCCACCATCGGCGCAGGCGTCTCACCTTGCATCAACCCCAGCCAAGCGCGCAGGATACTCCCCAGACCGAGGGCGTCGCACACGATGTGAGGGATGCTAAGCATCATGACCGTGGCGTCGGTGAAGAGTGTGAGGTGCACCAGGAGTAAAGGGTCACTCTGGGCGTCGCCGAGGTGGAAAGGCCACGCCCCATCGCGCGGCTCGAACTTCGCCGAGAGTTTGCGAACGTCAATGGGCAGGACCGCTGTTTTCGAAGGGGTTGCGTTCAGTTCGGGGATGGCCTTGTTGATAGACGAGTCAACATCTTCAGACGACCATTTGAAGAGGTCGTAATCTTTGGGGAAGGATTCATAGGGGACGTGGTAGAAGAGTTGGAACTTTTTGAGGTCTCCGATGATTCGGGCGCCGAGGAGGCGCCAGTGGTCGCGGATGAGGGTGGTGAGTGCGGATTTAAGGCGGGTTTCGTCGAGACGGCCGTTGATGATGAAGAGGGTGCGGATGCGGACGCGTCGGAAGGCAAAGGCGCAGTTAGGAGCGGTGATGTTAGTGATGTCCATGGCTGTGGAGGGGACGACAAGTTGAAAGATGGTGAAAATTGGGTGAGGAACACATGTCTTGAACGTCAGATTTTAGTATTTGCTGTTCGAAATTGGGCGGTTCATCCTTCGGTCCGGGTTTGTTGGAATCCTACAAGGACCTGTTGGCGCCCTGGCGCGGCCGAGCCCGTGCATTGGGGTGCGAAATACGAAAAGCGAGCATGCGAAAGTGGCTCCCCGTCATTGGTCAAGTCCGAACATCACCCCTGTCCGTTTCTCCACGTACCTACGACAGGAAAGGCGTTCTGTAGCTGAATTCTCGCCTTGTGATAACAATGTGACAATGCAGAAGCCCGCTCAAACCCTTGTGAAGTCGATGCTGCTCTTCAATTCATAAGTTGCAATACCACTCCATTCGCGATTTGTGTCCTTGGCCAGAACTATCGAAACGGACTTCCGTGGCTCAGCATGACCGACCGCCTTATCTTATCTCATGCTTCTGGAATGCTTGGAAGGAGCGGTGGACGAAATGACGAGACTGGGCCCACTTCCCGCATTCTGGCTAGCCAAAGGCCCATAAACCTTTCCCGAAAAAGAAGCATCCTTTTCGCCATCTTCTAACTCCATGCATACGGAATGCCAAGCCTCAGCCTTACGTACAGAACTACAATGCCCGGTTTACCTTCCTGGGTCCCGGACTGGACAGTCGAATCAACAGCTACCACACCGTGCATTGAGCTAGCTGGCAGCGCAGAGATGGTAACTGCCAACAATCTTAGTCTCGGCTGGAACGCCGCTCAAATCCACCCGTACGAGGAGTGCAGTAGGACGCATTACTATGCCCGCCTAAGATTCCGTGCCGCTAGAGAAGCTCTCGATGCTAAATCAGCCGCCATCGCCGCTATTCTAAACACTGGGTTCTCTTTACCTGTCCCGAAAATCGAGATCCTCCACGACGAGAAGCTTCTCTCCGTTTCCGACCGATATCTCGACCGAGTACAATCTATGAGCTGCGGGATGTCTTCTGGGTTAGATGCGACCCAAACTTCTTCCAACGAGTCCCTACAGAGACGCAAAGCCCTCGTGCGCTGGTTAAACCTGGCGCGGTCTGTCGGGTACAACAACACGCCTGGGGAGACGGGTACTGTCCCGGCTTCTTTCCTGCGCACTATATCGGGCGACCTAGCCTTTGACTGGACCGATGTGGTGGACACACGCATGCCAGAACAGACTCTGACTGACAAGAGCCCTTGCAGAACTTGGCTGACATGTCCATGCGGTTGAGACTGAGCGGTTGCGCTCCAGAGGAACGTCTGCTGGCGGTGACATGGATGAGGAATATTCATCAAGCATGAAACCACCGAACCCTGAACTGCTCGAGCGCCTGAAGCGCGTTATTCCCTTGACGTGCGTCGGTCGAATGTTTGGGTTGACTGAAAGGCGGTGTTTTGGACTTTTCCTCTGCGGGAATCAGCCGGCTGACTTGATCTGCTCGTTGGACGGGTGCCCTGTGTTCATGTGCTTGCGGCCGTGTAAGAGGGAATATGATTCTTCAACGCTCAAGGTCGTAGGGCCCTGTTACGTTCAAGGTGTCAGTGGGACTGATCTCATCCTCGGTGGCAGGCGCGAACAGTTCGTTTTGTCATAGCCTGTCTGGTGTTACTCAATATTGACCCCCCTCCCCCGCTGAAGTCTTTGCCAAGCTGTCCTTGTTGACAAATGCGTTAAGTTACAATGTCCCCCCATGAGACTCCTTGCCCGCCCCACCTGAACTCCACGCCATTGAATGAAACAATGTAATGCAATGCTGTCCCTCGATCAATCCCTCCACAATCATTGCTCTTCTTCACCCGCGTCGGAATGCCTCGACGTAATGATATAAGGCAACGCAATTTCCCTGCTCGCCTTGTTGTTCGCAATATTGACGCAGTGCTCGTTCTCAACCCTGAAACTGATCCACATCATCCGCCGGAATAGCTCGATGAGCGCCACGACATAAGAAGACACGCTCGAGTGCTGGGAGTTTTTGTTAAACACCACGTATGCAACCCAAGACATTCTCATCAGTGGGTCAGCCACCATGGCCGCGTAATAGACCCATTTCGTCTGGAAGGCCAGGATGTCGCGCAAGAGCTCGGGGGATTTCTTTTGGGCGAGCCGGAAATCCATGTATATGTCCCACCATGCTGTCACCCTGTTAGTTCCCAAGCTCTCAGTTCCAAGGGAGGCCACTCACAAGAATAAATTGTGTTGAATGTAGCGAGGAAGATAAACACGCTCAACGTCAGCTCCCCTGCGAGGATTCTATGCTCGGACAAGCCCACAATCATGAAAAGAAACACTAGATATTTTGCGCAATTCGCCAAATGCGGAAAGAAACACCGCGTGTCGTAGTAACGCCGTACGCATTGGATAGCACGCCACATTGGTGGCAACGCGCTGAGGAAAGCCATAAGGCGCGACTTGCTGGAACCACAGTCCTCAGGCTCGGCCCACCCGTTGGCGTAGACGCAGAAAAAGAGCTCGATATTTTGAAAGGAATATCGGAGTGAGCAGTAGATGTCGCCGAGGAACACATCACGGAACTCGACCGGGTAAAACGGCGCCATTAAGAGCCGCCACTACAGGATTGGTCAGCTGTGAAGGCACAAGGGGACAGGGGTACGAACGTGGGAATAAGCAAACCAAAACCGACTCTTGTGGTGGAAAATGGGAAGCGGCATCAGAATAACAATCAGTGTTGCCCCAATCAGGATAACCGGATACCAGAGAAAGAGGTCGAGACCACCCAACTGGACGCTGAAGTTGAGCCAAAACAACACCCCAAACATGACGCTGAAAAGGGCAGGAAACTGACACATCTTCCTCCAGTCGAGGGTGTGCCTCGTGTCGAACTCGAAGATAAAGGGGTAGTTGATCTTTGCTCTTGTCCAGATGTAGCAGTTGAGGCAGAACATCCAAAACATGCAGAGCATAAGGACGTAACCTCCGTAGATCTGGAGATGCGACACGACCACTTTACGCAGGTCATCATCGACGTCGTCGTCAAACATGAGCTTCAAGGCGGAGATGAACCCCTGAATGCTGAGAATCAGGCCCAGTCCGACAAGAACGCCGTTATGGAAGGTGCTGAGCGACTCGTCCTTGGTTTTGCGCGCTCGGAGCTTGGTCAGAGCCGCTTTCGTATTGCCTCTCTCGAAATAGCGAGCGAACAAGTCCTGTGTCGTTTTCATGTGCCCCTCGATGACGGTGCTGTTGACAAAGTTCGATCTGTCGACATAATTGTGCATAAACTCAAGCTTTTCGGTCGACCCCGCGTTCTTGTCGTATTTCTTGTTCAGCTTCTGAAAAGCGGTGCGATTGAGTGCCGCATATGACTGGATCAAGTCGAGGCTCCGGTAGAACTCGTGCAGTGCTGCTTTGATCTTGCGCTTGGCGTCCTTGTATGTGACGGCTTCATCCTCGATTACGCGTTTCGGGACGAAGTCTCGTCTTCTCTGAGAATCCGAGACGGCAGGTGCAAGTATCGGGGCCGAGACAATATGAGCTATGGTTTTCCGCTTTGGGCTTCTCCCAAACGAGGCCAGTTCAGTAAAACTCCCCTTCATGCGCTCGATGAGGGGCCGGGAAGCTTGGTCGTCTTCTTCGCTCAAATTTTGCGCTCCTTGGAGGATGTCGTCGTTTCTTCGGTGTCTCATCACTTGCAATTGGGCGCGCAGCTCTTGGAGTCGAGCGCCAGCTTCCTCCTCCTTTGTGCGGTAGAATGTGTCGACCTTCTGGAGTTCAGAGATCAGGAAGTGGAAAAATTCGGACTTTGCTTTTTCCACGGGATCTGTCGAGTTAAGGGGGTGCATTTCGCCTTCGAAAAATCTCGACCGCACACCAGAGAAGGGCGCCAACAGAGCGTTGATGGTCCTATCCTGCTGTCTGTCGCCCGCATCCCCCCTGGCTTGATGACGGGGGAGCACCGACGGCTCCGGACCCACGGCTCCGGGCCGGGCGTCGGCGGCCACACCATGGCGGAGACCTGCAGCAGTCCGTCCGTCGGGGCTTGGTGTGGTTTGCCGAGAGGATGATGCTGAGGGGTTGTAACCCTGGTCGTTCCGGGAAAGCGCGACAGCTACGGGATCTACCCTGCTCTGCGCGTCGGAAGCCCGCGGTGGCTGATAGACAGGTGATTCCGGGGCGCGAGCTGTCCGGGCACGCCTCCGAGTCGAAAGTCTCGATAGACCTGATTTCCGATGGACCGGGGCCTTGAATGCGGCTTCCTCCCTCTCGATGGCATCAGCAACCGCTTTGATGTGCTTCTTTCCGGTTTTGTAGTCGAGGTACTTGTCGGCCCATTCTGCGGAAGTGGATTTGGTTAGCTGCCTTTCTATCAACCAACCTTGGGCTACCAACCTGGGACCCTCTCGGCAATGAGCTCTTCTCCGAACTTCATTGTGGGCTACCTCGAGCCACGCCGGATAACAGCTTGCGTGGACAGTCCGGACTTCAGGGGGTGACTCGCATGGACACGTCAAATAAGTGCAGTTGGGTGCGTCGGTCTTGCTGACATGCGTTCGCGATCGGCGGCATCGGGGGGCCGTTTCAGGAGCCCGGGAAATATATTGGGCGAATCAATTATTTAAGGGAAGAAACAAACAGAGACATGAACCAAGACTCTGCGCGATTACCCGCAGTTCAGAGTCCCTGGCCCTGTGGTGCAACGATAGAGACTCTAGTAAGCCGTGAGGATGGGGCGCGACGGTTGTTTGTCATGGCAGGACCCCGGCGGATGCTTATCGGATACGGCACTGATCGGCAGCTTTGTGCGTCCATCACGGCCTGAAAAGGGTCTGAGGGGGCTGGCGTCCGTCGTGATAGACCGCAGCGCATGGTTTCGGCTTGCAGAGTGGGCCGCTGACAGCAACGTGGTTGGTGAGATGCTCGGATTTGGCGATTGTGTTGGCTGCACGTCGCTGCGACGTGGTGCTTGGCACGAACACCAGCGTCGTCTGCGCACCCAAAGCTCTGGCATCGCCACCCGCTACAGTGGAGGCCATGCGATAGGCAGCTAGTGACATTTCATGGTCTGGTCCTCGGCACTGAGCCACACGACACCCTGCCGTTTTAGGACGCTGCGCTTCCGGCTCGAGTGCCGAACTTTGGGACGCAACGGGTATGCAGTCAGCTTATTTATGGACGGGCCTTGGCGTTCAAAGCGGAGATCGATTCGATGGTTGGGAAGGATTTCCTTTCTAGTGCTCAGAGCATGGCCACGACACTCTGTTAGGGAGAAAGTTCAGCTCTCAAAGCACCAATTACCAGCCAAGGCTCGTGGTGGTTAGTGCAAGCACAGCCGCTCAACCCGCCCCCTCGTACAAGATGTTGCTTAACTCGCTCTGGCATAGGGTGAAAGGGACGCACCCAACCAAATCGAAACAAGCGAACAAGCGCTATCCTTGGCGACGCGCCCCAGAGGCTTAAAGTGGCCTGAGCCCGGTTTCTTTGTGCTCTTGGTGCCAGACTCGCAAAATAAGTCGTGCGGTATGACGCGTCGTTCCACAGGGCCAACTCCGTTCCGTCTTGTTCGTGCATCCGTCGATCCGCGCTTCGGCGGGTATCGAAGGGTGGTCCAATTTCATCGCCAAGACACCGCCGAGCCAAGATTCCTCGCATCCGCAGCTGTCAAGAACCCGCGTGTCCACCTGGGGTGAAGGACAAATTGACGCAAAGACCACGCCTCACAGGCTTGCTTGGATTAGGGTGAGTCGTGGGAGAACTGCTTGGCATCGCCTATACATGTTCTGAAAGGATTCAGGATCTGAGTATCAGACCCGAGGATACCGTGGGGAAGCGCCGTCTGACATTGCGGCTGGGTGCATGCAAGACGATACCGTGTGTCTCGTAGCACAGGATCCAGCAGCCGAACTCGGCAATCTCTTTATATGGTCTCGCCCAATATTTCCGCAGTTCTCGGTTAGAAACCTCAGAGGCTGACACCTTGAGGGAAGACGGATCTTGGGTTGGAAACGGCATCAGGGCGAGGAACTCGAAGTTGAAGGCGAAGCAAGTACTTGGATGATCAAGCCACAGGAAGCGATGGGAAGGCGAAGCTGAGATCCGTTCCGTGGTCTTCGTCGTGTTTCAACGAAATGGCTGGGGTGAGTAGTACGACTCGAGACGGAGACGCAACGAAGGTCGGTACTCAGACCGAATGCAAGCATGCGGTTCGCGCTTGAGATCAAGAAAAGTGAATTGCCGCGTATGCGTAGCATTGCACATGATGGAAAACTTGCTGGGAATATCTGCCGTCGACCCGCAAAAGGTGCGCTGACCCTGCCAGCGTTGGTGTTTGGAACAGCTCAAATCGTCTGCAAAACTCGGACACCAAGACTGACAAAAGCTCTTGGGCGTGGACGAGAGAAATAAATATCAATTCAGAACAATTTTGGGCTCTGGCCCGAAGCAATACGTTGCTGATGCTAGCGGGCGCGGGCGGACAAGCCCCGAATATCCGACGAGGTCATGGTTGTGGCAAGATGGCCAAGGATAGCCGATGCGAGAGCGCTTGATGAATGATCTGACCGCCTTGAAACCTTTGCCAGCGCTTCTCAGATAAGATAGGTAGGAAACCTTCAATTTGCTGTCATCCCAGGTTCAGACATCAGGAAGGAACAAAGTGCTTGCGGTGGGGTCCACAGTCACAGGCTCGGCAGGTACGTCAGCGGGCGCGTATCTTTTGTAACCTGGAATTTCTCGATTTGGATACTACAGAGCCGCTGACTCCGTAGACTACCGTGGAGATGGCAAAATGAAACTCGGCGGCATTTGAAGCATCTCCCCTTGGAGACATTCTACGTTGTGTTTACCCCGCGCAACGGCAGGCTATGAATAGCGTTGCTACGACGCCACCGCGTTCCACGCGGGTTCTAGCGACGAGGAAATCACGAGATCCAGACGTTCTGACTGGACGGGGGCAGCTGGAACAGGGGGGCGGCCGAACATGGCGGCCACAGGAGGTGTGAGCGGGAAGGCAAGCGCCACGACGAGACTGCAAATCCCCGTTCTGAGGTGAATGCGTACCTGCAGACGACGCGCCCACTGCACGACATGGTGCGGAAGAGGGCCGACCTTAATATTATTAAAAGAAACCGGAGGCGCTGGTCGGCGATACCAGACCCAGATCCAGGGGAGAGTTTTGGGATGACGTGGGGTGTGGTGAGTTTAAGCGCCTTCGACACAGGTTGCGGCTCACCTGCGGGGCATCCCGCTTTGGTGGGAGAATAAAAACTTTCGCCGATCGGATGTTTCCACGGTCGCGCGCCTCAGGCAGCGCAGGTGTCCACGTCAATGTGAAGAACGGGCGAAATTGACAGGTGTCATTGGTCCTGGATAGTTCACTGGCAGTTGCAAGTCGAAGCGGACTCACAGACTTGCGAGGTGTTGCACTCGGTCGCAAAACCCCAGTTGTGGGCAGAGCACCCCTTTCTTTTGCGACGCTGGGACGTTTGCGGGGCTGCCCCTGTCTCGTGTCTGCAAGGGTGTGGGCAGCCGTTGTGGCTTGACCTCAGGCGATAAGCTTAAAAGTCGTGACGATAAGAGAATGGTGGCGGTGTAGTGTGGCTTCAACAGCCCCACCTTGACACCCCAGCTGTCGCAGACTTCCCTGCCCCCATCAGCACGAATTATGCAGGGTGAAAGGGCGACTCCTGGAATCGCCATGACTGCTACGTCGAAGATTCTGGATGGAGACGGTGAGTACAGGTCATCGAGAGAGAGGCACCGCCACATATGAGCAGAGCCGCTCATCACATTGAGAGATGATGCTGTTTTGCTCTTTGCGCCGTGATCAAATGATGTCTGCGGTCGTGGGGGACGATTGGATTTCGTTGGACGAGGTGCGATGACTTGCAGGCCAACCGGCCCCGGGCCCGCAAATACGGTCCGTGCAGCCCTGGCCAAAAAGCATGGTGGAACACAAGTCGCTTCGGCCCCTCGACGCGTCTCGGCCTGGTAGACGTTCTCCGACTCGACTTGTTACATCGTCGGTCGATCCGACAATGCCCTGGCCCTCCGCTGCCATTGCGCAAAGCGATCAGACCAGACGCTCAGAGAAGCCGTTAGCGCCCGGTCGCTTTTTTCGCTGTTCTCTCACCCACAATCGAGTCTCTTTGCTAACGCTCAGCAGCTTGCTGCCCGAACCCCTCGCTCGCCTGTGTCAGGTCCTGGTCGCACCCCCCGTCGTCTTCGCGCCCCCGTCTCCCGTCACGACTACCATGACATCTCCCATTTCGAGATCCGCCAGTGGTGCCACTCTGCAGCACATAGAGTCTGGGAATCGGCCTTGGGGTCAAGATGATTCCGTCCTGTCATTGGCCCGACGCTCCCTTGTCCCTGTTCATCTGATGGGGATGCCTCCTTTCGGACAGCGTCCCACAGTCCAGACCTTCCATGGTCATGTCATATACAAGGTCTTGGGGATCTTGATCTGCGTCGCATAATTTTCCCATTGCTCTTTATCCCCCAAACGCGGGCTGGCTGTTTGTTTAATCCAGTGATTGACCGCATTGCTTCTAGTCTTGCCCACCCCCCACGGACCTCTTGTCCCTTCTCCTTCCTCTCTTCTTCTCTTCTTCCACCACTGCCAACTCGCTAGGCGGGAATTATCACGCAGTCCTTCCCTTCATCGGGCAGGTCCCACTTCGACAACGAACACACACGCTCTCTTCGAAACGAGTATCGACGCGCCGCCGGACGGATTGGATATAATACTGCGGATGACTTGGTCATAGCGACGGGAAAGGCGAGAACACTACACCGTGAAAGAGGTGGAGTTTACACAACACAATGAAGATGATCTGGCAAACAACGCTTGTCGCCTCTCTCCTGGCGTCAGGGGCGCAAGCCGGCATCGGGGACCTCATCGTGGAGGGCATGACGCGCAATAGCCCAGCGGTGGAGCGGAGGCTGCAGGAGATCGCAAAGTCGAGCATTCTCGCAAGAGGCTACATCGAAGTGCGACAAGCAACGCCACAACCGACCTTGGTCAACGCGGATGGCACCCTCAACATGGCCGCATGGGATGCCGCAGCAAACGATGCCTGCCAGACGGCGCTCATGCAGCTCCCGCAAGCCTCGAATCCGTCGGGCACCTGCGTATGCTACAACCTGCCCCGACTCAACAACCAGACGGGTGCATTTGAGGCCGATTTGAGGTTATTTCGACGGGGAGAGCCAACTGGCGAATTCCAAGGCATTCCTCCTCAGAATGTCCAAGTCGGTCTCAGCTACCGGGGAGCATCGGTCTCGCCGGTGAGCATGGGAAGGACTACTCGTCCGGCTGCTTCCTCTGTTGCCGCCGGGGCGTCCGGTATTTCGGCACGGCAAACCCAGATCAACCCCAACGAGACCCTGGAGTTGCTTCAAACCTATCTTTTCGTCGGTCAGGTTGACCGGGACCAGATGCGTCCAGGCATCTCAATGTAAGCCCCCAGAACCACATGTCACTGATTGCCGACACGATGCTAACCTTCTCCCAGGGCTGAGCTCCAAGCGCTCGTCATGCCTGTGCTCACGCTTAGCGCCACCAACAGCCAGGGCCGCCAAGTCAGCACGAATGTGTCGTCGAACGAAGCCGCCTTCGTCGCCGGCGTCTTCTCGCAAGAAATCGTCATGAGCGCCTTCCGCCTTGCAGAGCTCGCCGTCGATGATGAGATCGCTCGCATGAGGAACGGCACGAGCGCATTCGTTCTCCCCGGCGTCCAGATCATGATCTTCCCCATCGGTCTCGTCATCACGAGCTTATGGATGGTGATAGGCATCGGTGCCTATGCACTGGGCACATACAACCGATACAACTTCAGGGAAAATTACAGGCGCCGGATCCGGCGAGTGGAGAAAGGTGGTGTCTCAACATTCTGAGCACCCAGCGCCTGAGGCGTTGCCGTCCTGTCGAGTTTAATGGCGTTCTCTTCTTTCCATCCACACGCTCCGTAATGGTCCTCCGAGTTGTGGCTCTTCTTCCGCATACCCTTTGCAGCATTATCTTCACTTCAGTTGGACGACTCCCAGCTTCTTGTCACATAGCCATGCAGACAACCCAAACCTGTACATACAAACCTCGTCGTGGCAGTTGATGCCGGCGATTAGACATAGATACCAAACAAAACAGTTAAAGACATATCGCTACCTGTCCTCTCGAATCGTGAGCTCTCCAGTCTAGAACTGGACATCAATTGCCCTGCCCCATGCTCCCCGAACCTGACGCCGTTTGTGGGAAGCCCAGAGTTGGCAATGCTTGGAGAGTCTTGGCCCGACTCCTGGGGATCCAACACTATCAGAGGTGTGCGAGTTCAGTGATAAGTGCTGTTAGTGCACTATTTCCCCCGCCTGTGGACAAGAGCCCCACTGATCTCAGGCAGCTCGCCTCTCGCTTCACTGCTGAAACACGTTCCCAACGCCTCAGCTGGACCTCGAAATTTCATGCATCGATGCGGTGGATTCGACGGGCATTCCCGACGATTTCCTTTCTCAGCATTCCGGTCATTCTCGATGGCTGACTCGGCGACCGAGCCATTGAGCGCTTCGACTTTCTCGCCATCGGCGCAGCCTGCGAGTCGTCTGTTCTAGCGAATGCGAAAGCGCTGCCAATTTGCTGCGGGCGTCGTATCATCGTCCGATGTCTGCAACCAAGCCGCATCGCAACCTGGGTTTTTCGAGCCACACGGTGCGACCAAATGTGACCTTGAGAACTTGCATCGTTGATACCCGCGTCGCGCCGGCATTCGAGAAATCTTGGTCGCGCAGACGTCGAGCGCCTGTTCCACCCAATGGCGCGGCGCAGAAGCCTCAGCATTACCGATCCTCTTCTTGAGGCTCCATCGCTGCCGAAGTCCAGCGTTTGGCACCCTTGACTGCATTGACGGGTCGGTGGAGCGAGGAGCGGCCGCGCCGGGTCCTGACAGAAGTCGCCTCCGATCCCCGACGCCGAGACGGCGACAAAGCTGGGCCATCCTTTCCTCTGCATCTACTGCTCGCTATCCCCACCTGGGTAGTACCCAGACTTTTGCCGCGCGCATTCCAGAGCTGCTCTTTTGTCTTCCGTTCCCCGGTTCTCAGTTGTGCGCACCACCAGTTCAGTTCTTAGCCGGACTTGATGTCACTGGCCGTTATTATTTTCTCCGGGTTGTCTTATTCGAATCACCGGAGCTGGCTTTCCGATCTGCCTCGTTACTATCTTACACATCTCTTAATTACTTCCGGCCCTTAGGCGTTGGCCGAGGCCACCCCTGTGTGCTCCAGTCCCCGGCCCGGTTGCCGTTGCCCAGCGGGCCACCATGGCTTCCAAGATGGATGTTTCGGTGCTCGTGACGCAGATGCACGAGACTCTATCCACTATACATGAGACAATTGCATTTCTCAGTGCGACGGGTCACGATGAGAGGCTCGATGAGCTTGAGAGGCGGCGAGATAGCACGATCCAGTCGTTGATCGCCGCTTTCTCGGCCGAGTCCGAGTCGTTGAACCAGAAGCGCAAGTTGGAACGTGACGAGATTGCAGAACGTCGGAGGGTAGAGGACGAAGAGCGCGAGCGGAGGCGGAGAGCCGAAGATGAGGAGCTTGCTGCGCGGGATCGTAAGCAGGATGAGGTGCGCGATGGCAAGCTCCAGGAGGAGACCGGGGAGATTGAGGAGGAGACGGATGTATTGATGAGTCAAGTCGAGGAGGAGGCAGAGAGGGTGGTGGAGGATGGCAAGGAGAGGCTCAAGACGCTGGAGGAGAAGAGAAGGGTAAGCTGCCTCTGCATCAGCATCAAGGGGCGCGAGCTAATGCCGTTCCAGGAACTCAACCGCCTCATCGATGAGCAGCTCAAGATGCCGCTGCCGGCGACACTGACTAGAGCACGGAGGGGAACTCGCACTAATAGCTTCATGCGGCCGGTTGTGGCGGCAGAGAGTAAGCCCTCGGAGCTCGTCCAGGCGGTTGAGCCCCTGAGTAACCTTGATGTCAAGGCTCCTGAAGTCGTCCAACACCAACCCGATAAGGCAGCCCCTGCGCCTCCGGTCGTTGCCGTCCAGCCCCCTGCGCCTGTCCAGTCGATATTGCCCACAGTTGAACTGTATTCGGCTCAGTCTGACAGGTGTATCACTGAGGCTCCCCGTGATTCGCAGGCTAGCCCAGATCACAACCGCACCCTCGTGGTGAACGAGGACGCCGACTCCTCGGACGAAGAGGTTAAGCCATCCGGAGAAGAGCTCGAGCCTCCAGCACAGCCGACCGAACGCTACCACTCGGATGAAGAAGCCTACCATATGGTATCCAGCCCCGAGCACCTGCCCCGGAATTTCTCATCTACCCGCTCTGCCGATCCGAAGGAGGAAGTGAGGGACGTTCCGACACCTGATGAGCGCATGCATGTGACCCGTGGTTTGGATGGGCATGGAGCTCTCGATGAGCGTTATCATGTCGAGGACTTTGAGATCAAGCCCCTGAACCTCTCCAAGGATTTGGGCTTCGAAACCTCCGAGGAAGTGGTCTTGGAGAAGAACGGTTCTTTGGTGGGAGAGGTAGATCGGGCTGTCTCTAACCTCTCTGAGGCAGCCAGCACCATTGGCCTACAGGAGTTTGAGAACGCCAGTCTGGCCGAGGAGCTTTCAGCGCATGCAGTTTGCAATGACGGTGCGAGTTCGGTAGACGACAACACCGACCGCGAGGCCCAGTCAGCTGGGAACACTGCATCCACTGCCAACCGTCCCCTCTCCGGATCCAAAATTGACTCTGAGGGCGAGGAGGACTCTCGACAGACCGCCGTGGACGATGTTGTCTCCGATTATACCGGAAAGGCTCGACCGTGGCCGCTGCCCGAAGGGAGCGATGAGTTGGCCTTTGAGAGACGTGATCGGAGGGAGTCGGCGGCAAGTCAGCTGGACGATGCGCCTATTCACGTCAACGAAGTAAACGGTATTTCCAACGGCGTTGAGATTGAACGCCCCGGTTCCTCCAACTCGTCTACGGACGAAGAAGTGCTTCCGCACGAAGTTGGAGTCGGGATGACACTTGATGAGGTGATCGAACACGACCCTCAGCGCTGGGATGCAGCCCATGAATCTGAAGCAGAACGGAGTGACGACCTCGAACACCAACCTCACGTTGCAGAGTACGCTCCACTCCCGGCGGCTGCTGAACGAGTCTTGGAGCACGTCAAGGAAGAGGACATGACTTCCCATGAACTCCCTTCGCTTGCGGCTTCGCAAATCACAGAAGCAGTCCACATCAACGGAGGTGAGGTTCGCCCTCATCCCGACGATAACGGCGATGGCGACGATCACGCGGAACCAGAGACTCCCACACCACCATCTCTACACGATCAACGAGAGTTTCCCCACGATAGCTACGAGGGAATGATGCACGAGAGACACCTGTCTGTAGGCCAAGAGTCTGCGGACGGCGCTCCGGCGATGCGGACACACCTGGCCCCCGGAGGAAGTGTCACAGACAGTGACTCCCAAGCTTTTTTCACCCCGCTTGCATCGGCCGGAATCCGCTCTCCTGCGCCTCCTGAGCAGCGGACGCTAGCAGACGAGCTTGATTATGCGGATGGCGACAGCGACTATTTTGAAGAAGACCATCCACAATACCAAGTCGAAGCACCTGGCATTGTCCACCCTGAAGATGAGCGCACGGTCACTCTGCACAATGATCCGTACGCGGGCACTCTGCCCGGCGAGTACCAACTCGAAGACGCGGAGGACCACACCACCACCGTTCACGGACAGGACACTCTCTTCGACTACGACGACCACAGTGTTGGATCATCCGTCGCTCGTAGCGATTCGCCCGCTTTTGAGCACTACATCGTTGATGGGGAGGTAAACGACAAGGAACCGGCCGTCGGGATGAGCGCCGTGGATCAAACAGCCACGATAACATCAACACTCACTGTAACACCGAAGGACGAGAGTGAGCTAGAGGTGTCAACGCCACCAACTGAGGGGTCTACGCCCACGGACGCGCCGCCGGTTGACCAAAACGCCTCGCAGCATCGTGACTGGTCTGAGGAAGGTTATGGCTATTTTGATGAGTCGAGCTATCCTTCGGCAAGCCTTGCAACGCCGCCGAACGATGCCAACCAGCTTGATCTCCACAAAGAGACGCCTTCGCCAATGAACACGTCTCCATCCGCGAACAGAGGGCTGGCCGCCAGTCGACACAACCCTGAACGACCCCAAACTCCGGTCAGGGAGTCCGATGAGGTTAGCCATGGCTACGAGGCAGACGGTGTCGCGCCGCGGGACGTAACCAACATGTCCTGGCACGCAAGGAACTCCTCAACGCCGCAGTCTCTGCACAGTCAGAGCACGATCTCGTCAGCTCCAACTTCTCCAGTTCAGCATCACTCCCATGACAATCACGACCCAGCCATCCGCCACAGCTGGCAGACATCTTCGAACTCGTACTACGGCGGGCGTCCCCGCGGCGACTCCTCTCTCACAGACAGCAGCGGACTAAGTCGCTTTGACACGATCAACAAGGAACCTCCTCCTCCGATGCCGCAATGGCAGGCCCAGGAGCCCTTCACCCCTGGTCCCTCTCTCGAAGACTCCTTCGACGAGTCACACCACGAGGATAGCCTCGACGCCGACACGAACGCAAGCGCGCAGCGCACCTCTCCCTCGACCGGGACAAGTCTCTTCCAGCGGATGCGCAACGTCTTCGAGCAGCCGTCCTCGAACGCTCCCCAACGGCCTGTCTCATTCTCAAAGTCCGCCAGCCTCTCCCAGAGAAACTCCTACGGCGCGGGTAACGAGGAAGGTGACGACTCGGACGAGCGCAGCTCACTGCTCAATTACGAAGCCGGCAGGCGGACGTCCGCGAATTGACCACGCTCGGGAGAAGCGGGGGCTAGTACTTGGACCGCTAGTAGCAGGAGGTCCAGCGTAAAATCCATAACGGAGGAGGTTTCTGTTGACGATATCGATTCAGAGTCGGATGAGTTCGAGTTCGATGCCTCAGGGGCAAGATGGAGATCAGCTACTGCCTCATCGCCGCCGGAAACTGGCAGTGACTTTCGCCTTGCATGGCTCTGGGCAGAGGGCTGGAGAGCGCGCTTGAGGAGGAGCGGCGATGCCGTTGAACAGACGAGGTGGGAGTGGCGGCTGGAGGATATGAGGCGTCCTAATAAAGTGGCTGAGATTGTAGCGAGAACCCCGGGGGTGTTGGTGAGAACTCGGACGGAGGGAAGTACTGGCGCTGGGAGGGATAGGGCGAAATCGGTTCATTGGGCTTAAGGATAGTAAAGTAAATTTATAGAATAAGAGCAATCGTCTTGGAAATAGATTCCATCCTCGAGAGCTCAAGGTCAGTCGGGTGTGCACCGAAACCTCTGAGGCGAGGAAGGAACTGTCAGGCTTGGAAAGTGCGAGTGGAGAAATGACGACTTTGGGCCCACAGTATTCCGGTACTTCAGGCAGGGCGAGCAGCCACGAAATTCCTCAACCGAGCATCCTCCTCACCACCAGTCTTTCAGGACGCTGTCGGTTGGCAGTCTGGCTTGCCTATTACCGCAACAGCGTTGAGGCAGCTGGCAGCAAACCGCGGCGCTCATTTCAGGTGACTACAGTGTTTGCCCCGCCCATCTCCACTAAGGGCCATGGCCGTCAGTGTCCCGATGGCCTCGGTTGTTAGGGGCTGTGCAAGTTTCTGCACGGAAAACAGGGGGTGTGTGCTGGCAATAAGCTCGCGACGCCTCAACCCCTTCGAAACCCCGCTCACTTCAACTTTCCAGCCGTCGGTCCGACGCCATCTACGACATGGATTGGCACGACAGCACTTGCCGACGTCTCTACCAGGCTGTAATCGGAGACCTGGTCACTTGCATGAGCTGCGGCTCCTGCATGTTCCATTATCCGCCGATAAGGAAGAGAACTGAGGTTGCTGCGATTTCATCCTGGGAGTTTTGGCGACACCGTTCGGTTGGTCGCCACTTTGGTTGGCGTGCTATCTTTCAGCACGCGATGGCTCGAGAAAAGCAGGTATCGAATCTTCCGAGCTGGGTCCTGGGCTGGTCCGCAAAGAGACGCCTGGTCCCACCACCTACTCATCACCTCAAGAGCAGATTCCCCGACTCCCCCGCAGGGTGGCTTCCAGAGCCCTTGTATTCAAGACCTTACTCGCAAGGGACGCATGGCTTGGGGGACTCTATGGCCAGCACAGCAAATTGACCACGCCTGGCCTTGTTAGGGACCACGAGGAGGCTCTCTACTTACCGCTTCCAAATGCCGAGACCAGGATGAATCCTAGCTCAGCAGTGAGGATTTCATGCGTTGGAAATATCTCCGCTTCCCCGGTGGGACTCCGCTCTTTGACCGGGTCCGCCGCAAAGGACTTTAGGGTCAAAAGTGTTTGAGGACTACCTCTGTCAAGGCAATACTTCGGCCGACCGACGCTGCGAATGACCAAGAGGCAAGCTATGAGCTCATGGAAGACACGTCACAACATGGCGAGATCACCTGAGTTTGCTTCCCCACTAGCATCTTGAGCGCAACGTTCAACAGCTCTGTTGATGATTTGGTCGACATTCTGCGTTTCTTCAGCCTCGGAAACGGCGCTTGGGGACTCTTCATCCCACTCACCTCACAGGATTGGAGGTCCGTCGTCCCGGAGGAATATGGCGAAGATGCTGAGTGCACTGGTGTTCTATTAGCTGCAAGGGGTGAAATCGGCGATCATGTCCCAGAAACAGTCAAGGTCTCGTATGGCCCTCAGGAGTTTCTTTGTCATGTCATTGATCACCTCAACGAATTGTCAGCAAGTGCTCGCACTGGCACGGAAATCCCATCTGAGTCGGCGAACTAGACGATGATGGAGTTTTTGAAGGCGAACTATTTGCTAGAGTTTTTAGAGGTGCGTATCGTTTAAAGTGATGATAGCTGTACTTTAACTGAAGGACCTACCCACTGTGACAACTTTTCGTCAACATCCAAAATCGCCGTTCGTTATTTCAACACCAGTGTCATCACTACCTTAGCTACGGCTGCATACTTCCACTCAGGTTGCGAGCCCTCTCGCGAATCTGTTTCGTTTTGAAAAATCTGGCTACTGGCCAATGATCTCGACTCAGCCCAACACCACACTTTCCCACGACGGTTGGAGTCCCGTCCAGGCAAGGGGGTCCACTATACCCACGGCTAGTCGGTACAGCACACCTCCCTGCTCTTCCGTTATCATGACATAGAGCGCAAGAGGAAACTGTGTACCGCTCCCACAATCCCGCCAGCTCGAGTATGTCTTCTCTCTCTCCCGATTCGCCTTCCCGGCGCCCAACACCACTGCCCGGTACTTCACGCTCAAGTCAAACGATTTCTCGGCCTAATTCCGGTCCATGGGCATTGTCTGGCCCACGAACAGCTCGCCTCCCCCGACCCTGCTGCCAGCGAGACGAATCATGTCGAAGCAGGCTATGCCTCGAGTTGATAACTTTTCGCCATGTTTCGTGCGCCGGAGACTTACCATGGCGGTAGTAGTAGTAAACACTAACGACCCTGGGACCGTCTCAGCTTTCGTCCTCGCTGCCTCGGAAATATCGACACGCCGCAGGCATGCCGTCGGATTATGGCAACACCGATCCCAGGTATCGTTGACCATGGCGCCATGTATATCTTCAGGGTTCTTCCGCTGCCTTTGCCACGCAGCCGCCAGGTGCTCCGAAAACTCAGCGTCATCCCACATGTCCCATGGTTTAAACCAAGCCCGTCCCTCCTCCACCCGTCTGACCCTGACTATCCCATCCTGACCCTTCTCCGCGTAGAAAAACGACACCAAGCTTCCCACTTCCGACTCGCGTGCCATGAACGAATCCATCGCCACCCTCATCTCCCGCTCGACTCTGACCCTCCCAAACCCATAGTCAACTTGCCCCTCCCATGCCGCCCAGCTCCAGCTCGGCACCCCCCATCCGAGCCCAACCGTATCCCTCCCCCTGGCGCACATCCCACGCCACAACAACCCCATCATCATCCAGCGCTCCGGCAAGCCCCACAGCATGCCACTCCCCATGCGCGCCGCAAGAATGTTCCCCACCCCCATAAACGCATCCACTACATCACGTCTGTACGACAGCACCCTCGCACTATACGCCACCGCCAACCGGCTGTACGGCCCAAATATATCATCCACATCATGTAACCCTTCCTCGATTGTATCCATCCTGTCCTCCCCACGCAATGTAGAATTCCCCGCCGTCTCCACGTCCAGCTGCACGCGAGTATCCCCCTCCCAAAAGGACCCACGCGCGCAGCTGAGGTAGGATTCCGTGGCGTCCACGAGGAGCATCCGCCGGGAAAGCTTGCGCTCTTGGAAGTTCCAGCCGCGGGTGTCCCACCGGGAGCGGTCAACAGCCCAGGCCGGTTCCGGGGTGCCAGCGGAGGCAAAGGTGGGGTCTAGGGGGCCCGGCCAGGGGGTCAAGTCAGGAGGGCTGGAGTCGGGCTGGAGACGTGGGCGGGAGGAAGCCCCGGGGAGTCCGGGGGCGGTGGAACTCAAGGCGACGATTGTCAGGATGGCCATGTGGTAGATGCGGTCCATGGCGGCGATCTGGGCGGCTTTGGAAGCTGGGTCGTCTTGAATTATGCATAGGGCGTCGATCCAGAGGTAGCGCTGGGAAAGGTCCTGGCAGAGCTGGATGGCGTCGGCGAGAACGGGTGGGAGGATAGTGGCTGTTAGGGCGTTTGGTTGGGAAAGTCGCGAGACGTTGGAGAGCAGCAGCTGGAGATTTTGGGGTTGCGGGATGGTGCCAGCGGGGGCCCAGCAATAGGATAGGGCAATGTAGGGGACCGAAGCCGTGGGCGTGGTGATGCATCTGGTGAGCGTGTCGATGAGGCGGAGGCCGGGAGGACTGGTCATGTCGATGGCGTATTCGTTGCAGCGGGACCCATGGTTGGCGGTGCAGTTGGCGAGCCAGCGTGTGACTTTGGGAAACGGGAGAGTTGGTCGAGGTGCCCACGTTTGGACAGACTGGAGATTGAACTGGTGGTCGGCGAAGCGAAGGACGAGTTTGAGAAGGATGGTCCTGTAGCTGTGTTTCCCTTCAGTCGTAGTGCGTATTGCGCCAGGGAAGGTGCATATCTCCGTTGTGGAGTGGGAGTCGCCATCGTCATCTGGTGGCCCGTGGTGTGTTTGCAAGCACTGTCAGCATAGCGCACTGTAAGTGGCTTCCATGTGGCGAACTCAGGCTGAGGACTTGACCCAGTGGATTGGTTCTCGTATTCGCGGAAGAGATGACCCAGTGCCCGGCAGACCATGCAGTGGGGACGAGATTGGTACGCGCCGATGTCCTGGTAAGTCAAGCCATCGAAAATATCGCTTAGATCTCGAGCGTGCACATTCCCGGACCGCTGCACCTCACAATCGTGGCAGAAAGACTTGTAAGCCAATGCATCGCCTCGTTCGCATTGGAGGTAATGTGTGAGGTTGTTCCATGGCTGGTAGGAGCCGCAGAGGTTTGGGTTGGGCAAAAGTGGTCTTTTGCACCGCGTGCAGGCTTCATGTTGCGTGACCATCGCACGGTCGACTGACAATGGCTGAAGGGTTCCCCTACCTTATCGACGAACGCCCGGTGGGTTGACGATGGAGAAGATTGCGGTGGCCCGAGAAGAGGGGAAGAGTTTGATGTCGGGGCGTTTGTGTTACCCAATCAAATTGAGGCAGGCACCATCGGGTGCCCCAATGGTGGAGTTTCGTGCTGGGGCTGCAAGCGATCGTAGCAAACACACCCTGCTAAGATTTTAGAATACACTAGAGCTGTAACGACCGAATGGTACCGGATCCTTCTGAATTCTCTTGCATGACCCTCCCGAGATTCTCACTCGTCAATCGGGCGAGGAACCGCGGTCGGACGAGGTCCAGCAGGTCCATCACCCTTTCCCTTTCCGCCCTTGCCCTTGCCCTTGCCCTTACCCTTCCCTTTTCCCTTGCCCTTCTTTCCCTTTCCCTTGCCTTCGCCCTTTCCCTTGCCTTCGCCCTCACCGTCGCCCTTGCCCTTGAAAGCCGGGAGATCCTCCTGACGACGAACTACCGAGAGGTCGTCCTCATCGGGACCCTTTCCCTTGCGTCCTTCTCCCTTTCCCTTTCGCTCTTCCGCACCCTTACCCTTTCGCTCTTCACCCCCCTTGCCCTTGCGTTCTTCACCTCCCTTTCCTTTCCGTTCTTCACCCCCCTTACCCTTCCGTTCCTCGCCGCCCTTACCCTTGCGTTCCTCGCCGCCCTTACCCTTGCGTTCCTCGCCGCCCTTGCCCTTGAACTCTGGCGGGCCACCAGGACCAGCACCGGCGCCTGTAGGGGGACCCTGAGGAGCGCCGGCATCGCCAGCTCCTGGACCCTTGCCCTTGAACTCAGGGGCAGAGCCATCTCCCTTTCCTTTGCGACCCTCCCCTTTACCCTTACGATCTTCTCCCTTGCCCTTGCGGCCCTCGCCTTTGCCCTTGCGGCCTTCGGGGGCTAGGGCTTCGGCCTGGCGGACCTGGAAGGTGGCGGGCTCTCCGCGCTAGAGTAAGGAAGTGTTAGTCATGTACGAGAAGGGGTGGTGAAAGGGCTAGATCAAAGGCCAAAAAACAACCCCCCGCCCCCCCCAAAAAAAGCCAAAGAAATAGGTTGTCTCACCTTGACAACAGCTCCATCATTGGCATAACCATGGGCCGGGAAGGCAGCAGCCATTACTCCGGGGAGGAGGAGGAGCCAAGTGATGAAGGACTTCATGGTGTTCAGGTTTGGCTGGCGTTTTCACAGACTTCGTGGTGCTCAAGAGAGACGAGTTGCTGCCGAGGGAACCAACAAGTGAGCTCATCCACCAGGCAACTCACGAGGTCTTTATAGACGCAGTTTTCACATCAAGTAGAAGAAATGTTTGCGTTTGGTAAAGACCAGGCTGAGACCTTGCCAGACTGGAGGTCTCGCGAGGTCTCGCTTACACTCCGAGCATCGAATAAATTCACTAAATGACATCGGTATTAACCTCCTCAATTACGCCATCAACTTTCTCGCCCATCAGTAGCACGACACCCTATCAACTCTCTAGAGGAGTCTAGAACCAAAATAACTTGGTTTGGAGAAGGCTGTTTGAGAGCATACCCGACTTACACGATGTCCCCCGCCCGAGGCCCCCTCCCCCTCGGGCGGGAATTACGGGATGTGGGAGGGATGCCGGACCGCGACTTGACCGGGTAATGTTGGCATTGACCTTGTGTGATGCAAAACAATCGACAAGCGGAACTCAGGGTCGTGGCTTCCGGGATGTGTTCGAGGTCGGGTGCGGTTGAAAATGGAAGCTAATTATGGTGGCGTCATTTGCGTTGCGCCTCCGATGACGACGACGCGGGCAGATTGTAATTGTTCTATGCCCTTTTCACTGACAATCCTATCAACTTGATACTTGCCCAGTCCTTCGGGAAGGACTCATTGTGGGTAAACATCTCTACCCTCATCTGCCCCTTTTCGTTCAGGTCCGCCTTTGTAAGTCTCAACTCCAAGTTTGTTGCACTTCACCGAATCGCTAGCATGACAGAATGTCACTGGCACACCTCCTTACCAGGCAAAAAATCTCTTGGCAACGTTGCGTCACGTCCCGCACTCCGGGATATGGACGGTTATATGCATTGGCATTACGACGCCCATCCGCAGGGGCGCCCTACCTGAGCCCTGGTATAAATTGCCAATCCGGGGTAGAACTACCTTTTGCAGTAAAAACTCCACATGACAGCGGCGCCCGACCTGATTCCGGGTATGCGTCCGGCACTTCGCTTGCGTGGACTGTCTAAGCGAGGTCTGGATCAATTCGTCGGTATTGATGGGGGCTACTAATATGACCGATGGTCTCTACTGCCGATGCACCGGGGTCCAGAAACGTCATGAAGATGTGATGTCTTGACCGGGAGGGCTCATGATTGGGGTCTAGGAATAGAACATTCAGCCCCCGCATCCCTGTGCTTGGAATCCCGTGCAACCAGTGAGGCTCGATAGACTGTCTCCCATTCAGCCGTAAATGTCTCCAACAAATTGACTTCACTGCTTATTCCCCTCCAGACTAGAAAATACCACTCCTGACCCAACGGGGTTGATATTATTCGGGACCATTTGTACTGTGAACCGACCTGCTTCAGTTTACAAGGGGGCTCATCTCCAGCCTTAAGACCGTCAATAAACACATCATTAACCTTATTAACCCACATGGTCCCGTAAGGCGTCTCGTGCGCTAGAGCCTTCGGCATGGGTCTAGTCTTCACCACGGGAGCGCTCCCAGTGAGGGTCTGCAGCCTCGTGCGAGCTTCCGCAACAATGGCATTCGTCAACTACGTCATATTGGCGTCTTAAGTGGTGGGGATGTTCTTGGTTGTGTCGGGCACGCTCATGTAGCCCGTCATCTTTGTGAGGTTGGCGTTTTGGACTCTGTGCAACATATTGGCCTGTTACTTCTACAACGAAAAGATAGGGAAAGCTCACCTCTTCTCAAAAGTCTCCCACCGCGCATCCATCACCGCAGCGGTGGACTCCATATGCAGCACGTGCCTCGGCTCGTTAATCGGACTCGCAGCCGTGGCCGACGACACCAATGTCCAAGCATGTCACCAATCCATACAAAGCCCATTACCCGACGGAAATACGGCATCAGACTTGCCATGAAGAACAGCAGTGAAATCCTTTGGTGTCGCGGGCGGCCACGTTACCTGTCGCGCATCGACATGGACATCTTCCAAGAAATCTGGGCCGAGATCACGCTTGCGCTTGCCTTGGGCGCAAAGGGTGGCGAGTTTGCTCCAGGAGGCGGCGGTGCCTTTGAGGAAAAAGAACTTGGCTGCGCGAGCGGCAAGGGGGTGGTATTGCCCATAGCAGCATCCCGCCTCGTTGACAGACAGGGATGGTTCCTCGACTGTGGGAGTGGCGATGGCGAAGAATGTGATAGTGTGGCAGCCGCTCTGAGGAGGAGGGCTGCGAGGTTCTTGGGGAGAAGCTTGTTGGATCGTTGGTGCCCAGGGGAGAAGGGGGAGGGCTGAGATGAAGCCCAGAAAGTGAAAAGCGGCTGATGACTTGTTGATTTGGGTGGAAAATGGGAGATGGCGCGTGGTTATATAGTTGGATGAGCTGAATCTCTTCGCGGCTCTCTGCGGCACAGGATCTGTGTTCACCTTCCTAGGGCAAGCTCGTCAACGCCAACTCGGGCCAGTGGTTGCTCAAGTCCAAAATAGGGCCCGCTCCCAACTCTGGGTCAGTGACAACTCCCATAGGAAACAGCCAGAAGCCAACAGCAGGTCACGGGGCAGCCTGCAGATCTTCGTAAGGCGTTTGCAATGGTGGCCATGTGATGTTTGGAAATAAACTGTCCGCGGCTAGGAAGGATTTCCCGCCTTTCCCAAGCCATTTCCAATACTCGTCCTCCTTGGCCAGCACCTCTTTCACGATGGCGCGGATAGGAACAGTGTCTCCGGCGGGTGTTTGACCACGGATCATATATAAAAATTGAGAGGCGCAGGCCCCTATTAGCAGACGGTATTGGATGTCGGTTGGCTTCGCGCCCCACGTCTTGAATAGGTCTTGCAGTTGGCCAAAAGCTCGTTGGCCCCTATCCCACCCGATGTATGTCCTGCGTAGGTCTCTGGCGATGGATCGGGGATCTCGCGGCAGAACCTCAAAGGTTGGCGCCGTCCCGAGGATGGGCAAAGATCGGTTGAAGAAGACATCTCTGCTGTAGCCACCGCTCCGCAACCCTTCGCACTGGCGGTCAACCGCAGTGTGTACAACCAAGTACACGCTGTGCAGCTGCGAGAGGGTTTCTGTGAAGCTGTGCCTGGGAGCCAGCTTCACGTCCATGGGATCCAGGCTCTCGATGCTGACGAGGTCGTTGACGTCTACTGCCCAGTTGAGCAATCCAACGCCGCGCGGGTCGTAGAGTATCTTCAGGCAATGGAGGAACTCTACCAGCGTGTCTTTTCCCCAAGGCTCTGACCAGATGTGCATAAATCGCACTCAGGGTTGAAATACAGCGTGCCCCATTGCATGTCCACGGCATTGTGCTGCTGTTTGTCGCCGGGATTGGCGCTGAATCGACATGGAATGTGGACACGGTAAAACTCCATGGCTGCTTGGCGCGACTCGCGGTTGACGCGCAATAGCTTGCTCAGCGATTGGTACCCCGCCACGACGGGATAGCAGTGAGTGTCTTCATTCGGCTGGTCGGCCTCATTGACATCAGGGTGGAAATCGTAGTTGCCGATGAAGATTCTCAGTATGCGGCGACGTTTGAGGGAGCGCCGCCATATCTTGAGTCGGAGCTCTGTCGGGAGAAGCGGGAAGGAATGGAATGGCGGCTCGTTGGCAGTGGCAAGTGCGCCATGGTCCGGATTGATGAGTTGCAGGTGTGCATCCGCGATTGGCAGCGGTGCGGGAGACTCTGATGAGTGTCTTGCGCCCATTTTCTTGCTCTGAATTTGGCGATTCCGCTCTGTAGGCGGCTGTGGATCGTCGAGGTGAAATTGAAGGAGAGGAAGAATGGGGGGGTTTTAGATCGTAGTATTTTCCCGCTGGAAACATCGCGCAGGCAGACGAACCAGCTGCACACGGAAGGGACAGCGCAGCCTGCCGCCGCCGCCGTTTGCTGGCAGGAGCACGCACAGCCCCTGAGAGGAGTCGCCCCACATGGAGCTGGCACATGGATTGTTGGACCAACGTTGGGCCAACCTCGGAAGCGCATCCAACTGTACCTCGCGTGCGATTCTAGGGGGGATTCCACTGATTATCTGCCTACTTTAGAGCGGCACGCAAATGCTTGAACAAACTGGAAGCGTTGGAGGGGCAAGAGGCTAATAACCAAATCAATTTTACATAGCCAAACACTGATGAGAATAGAGTCCCAGGTACTTCGATGGCGACACTGCTGATTGATTAGACCCAGATACCTTAGCCCTAAAGCTGAAGCAGGTTTAACGGGACGACGACCTGAACCATGAGGCCAAGATTTTGATGAGACGAACCTTGAAACTGATTAGTGAGTATTGAGTGATGTGGCCAGGACAAGAGAGCTGGCGCGACGGTTATGGGGCTACTGGGTACTCACAACAATATTCTGCAACTTGTCGAGCCGTTGGCGCTCGAGGCTCAGCTGGGTTTGCATGTCCCGCATATCGTTGTGCCACCTTTTCCACGCCTTCCGCTCATCCGACACTTTGGAATGTTTGAACGCCACCGGAGGCTTATTCTCCATGTGCGCGGTGATCAGGTTTTCTGCCTCCTTGATTTTTCCCTTTATTTGCCTCTCGAGCTCTCGACCAGCGGTAGTGTGGCCCAGACGTCCTTCCTTTGACTTGAGCTCATTCTCCAACAGAGTCTTTGGCTTTCCTCTCGTGTCGCTGATTGCCATAATGCGGCGGATGATCTCGTGGGCCGACCGCTGGGTGTTGTCATGCTTGACGTATTGTGCTCCGTTGCTGATCAGCTCGTGCCAAACGCCTCCTCGGGCAAACCGACTGTTAAGTCTTTCCTGGACAAGATCTTCATTGGCAATATAACCCCACATGGTTGTGGCGATGAAGACCCGGTTGTATGCATCCGGGCCCAGAATCTTCTCCAGCAGCTGCGTTCGGTTCAGCTCGGAGCGGCCGGCCCTAGTGTGTGTGACAGGATGGAGGAAGATCAGGCCGTCCAGCTTCCGTTCCTCCAAGTATCCTTTTCGAGCCATCCAAGTAGCGATGTCTTCAAGTATGCGCACGTCGTCGCGCTTGTCGTCGTCGAACCCGGGTGTGTCGATGAGGACGACCGTGCGATTGCCGATCCGAAATTCGACTGGTTGGGGATCCTGTGTGCCTGTTTCATCGAGGGGTCAGCAAGGGTCAAGTCCCTTCATCCCGGAGCGTTGCTCGGAGAAGCTCACAAGGTTTGGAACCATGGCTGACTTCCAAGGTATCTAGGCCGAAGGCGACATTGATGAATGTCGATTTCCCCGCTCCTGTCACCCCCAAAACAGCGATGGTGGTTTTGGTGCCCTGTTTTCGTTTGGCATCCCGAGCAGCCCCTGGGGGTCTCTCTCCGGAGGTGCTACTGTCCGTTCCGTCCATTTGCGTTTGAAGGGAAAGGGGCGCGATGATCTTTGTTGCGAGCGAAGAATGAAATTCGGCGAAGAAACAACTCGCGCCTGCATAAATGAAGTACAGGCTTCCGTCCAAGACAGGGAGGAAGAACTCTTGACAATCAGGCCCTTAACTCCACCTTCTCTCCCCATCGGGTACATTGTTTGAACGTTCGGGCTCTCTTCGCGTCCGGGGTTGGTCAAGGCCAAACCACGTTGTGCATCACCCAGCCACATTGATAATACCGATAAGGCCAATACACCCAATCAACCCAACAGTTCAGGTGCTCTTGTCCAATGGATATCTTGGGCAACCCCCAGCAACCGACACATGCGGCTGCAACAGCGACCGGTGCCCAATCTCCCAACAATGGCTCTCCCAAGATGACTTTCTCCACCTCAGATGTCGGGCGTCCGCAGAGCTGGGGCCCGAGAAGCACTTGTCTCCGCTGCCTCCGTTTTTCTTTCTCCTAGATGCCACGAGGATCTCTAACCAGTATCGAATATTGAGTTCCTTCATACATGTTTTGAGCGTTCATCGAAGCCGCAACAATTCCAGGTTCTGATCAAACGCTCCATCGCTTCACCAAGCAACCCCCGAAGATCGGTGACGCAATGTCTGCAAACCTCAAGGACCCATTACCTGTCATCCTGCTCATTGGCCCTTCAGGGTCGGGCAAATCCTCCTTTGTCAAAGTTCTGACAACCGAAGCCGTGCAGATCGAAAGTGAGGACAAACCATGTACGTACCATGTGAAATTGTTGCACTCATCAACATCGCCCATCTCCCTAGGGTTTGAGATTTGGTCACTCATTCAACCTGGATGATATTGACCTCCCGCGCAGGCACAAACGACTGCAGGACCTACAAGGTTGAGCCCAGATTCAATGGATACATCAAGCCTTTCCTTCTCATTGACACCCCCGGGTTTGTGGAGCCGGCGGATGAGAACCTTAAGATTCTCCGAAAAATCGCAAAGACGCTCTCCCGGCTCGATCGGGATGTTGTCTACGGAGCTATCTATTTTCACAATATCTCCGAGATGCGACTCAAGGGAACCACCGCCGCCATCCTCGACATCTTCAAGGCCATCTGTGGCGAAAAGTTCTACCCACATGTAGCATTCGTTACGACAATGTGGGACACGGTCAACCCGGCCTATCACCAAAGGCTCGAAATAGCGAACGGCGAGCTCGAGAAGGGAGCAATGCGTCTCGACGGAGCCCCTGAGATGACGTTCAAACGGCGCCGTGACGACGACTATTGTTCCAAAGAAGTGCTCGAGCATTTCGCAATCCTCCGCAAGAAAAGGTATCCACCACCTCAATTGCAGTTGATGAAGGAGCTTCAGGGGCGGGATGTGGGAAACATTGGTCACATTAGGACCACAAGTGCAGGATGTCTGATACCGCAAGACCGCCGCACTAGTGCGTCAGGTTGCTGTACAATAATGTAGATGGTCCTCGTTGAAGACCTGCCGCTGTTTCATCTGGTATCGATATCTCGTTGGCTCGGCGGGCTCGGGCGGTCGTCAAGTTGGAAGTGGCCACAATATAACTAGAGAGAAGGGATGGTATCTTTTCGCTCGGTATTTCTCACGGCTTCTCAAACGACACCCGGATGCTGTTCATTCAATAACTGTGCGCCGACGCCCCTTGATGGAATCCCGATGTCCCAGGCGCGGGACCATAAACCTCGCGCTGACGCCACGCTCGCCGCCAGCTGAAGACTGTCGCGTAAACCAGACCATAAAAGCCGACAAAACATAGGTGCAAGCTGCCACCAGCGTGATTGTCACGGTGAACATTTTGGCCTGTCCTGGGTCATCCCAGTCAAAAAGATCTAAGGCGAAGAGTGTCTTGACTGTGTTAGTGGGTTGCTGGGAGATTGGGAACACAGGTAAGGCGGGCAGGAGGGTGGGCTCACGGATACAAAGCTCAAGGGCAGATAGAGAATGGTGACAACTGTAAAAATCAAGATGTAATGGTTCAACTTTGTTGAGTTTTTAGCCTCGTTGACCGACGTTGCGTTGAACATCTGCAAACCAACCGTTGTCAGCGTAACAAGGAACAACCTCTGGAAAATGTGCCAGTGAGACCCACGCCGTCCTTGAGATTTCTGACTTCCTCCTGCTTCCTTGCGATGCGGGTCAATAGCGACTTGCCCAAGCGCTGCTGATACGTCTTGACACTGTCCCAGTTGTGCTTGAAGATCGCGATGGCTGCCTCCTGATCCTTGGCGTCGAGCCCAGAAGGGAGAAAGGAAGCGTAAAAATTGTCACGCGTGTTTAGGGAGAAGTAGAGCCGCTGCATGTCATCCACCATCCACCGCAGATCGTCCATGCTCTCTTGGATCCAGTCGGAAGCAATAAGCAAGATCTGCAAGACGGCAGGATAAAACTCTGAGAGTCGGAGGTCGCTCCCGTCCACCATGATTTCCCTTCGGCCTTCTTGGGAGAGTATGTTCGCAAGCTGTGTAATGCTGTCAGTGAAACCCCTTCTACAAGCGGCCAAGATGAAAAGAAGAGTCAGAAACCCAAATGAAGACAAGCGGTAGTGAGGTACTCACATCGCCACTGAGAGCTTTGTCGACTTGATCGAGCAGACGCGACCACTGGTCTGCCCAGCCTGGGAGTAGCGACCGAATTCTAAAAGCAAATGCAGCAACCCCAGTTGCACGGATCGACGGTTGAATATTAGCCGCCTTCCAGATGCTAACGTCAGACAACTCCCCAAGGTCCTCGAGGCCAGCGAACGAGTTCGTCATCGTGACCATGGTGTAAACGGGGAGATCAAACTCCCAAGTGGTCTTGAGCCCAATAGAGTACCGAATTTCATGAATACCAAGGTTCCTCTTCACGTCGCTCGGGTCGGTGAGGTTTCCGGACAACCTCCCCTGACACGCTCGCCGCGATCCAGTTGTAAACACCCGCATGTGGTACTGAAAAAGAACATCTTCTTTCCAGGACCTCGTCACTGCCATTGAACCGCCACCCCAACCGTCCTCGGATCGGCCTTTGTCGTCTGAGCTGCCCCAGGAGTGCCGGTTCAGTCCCCACTTATCGTTGAACTGGCTGAGGAAATACATGACCAAACGTCGCCTTGGAGAGAAGAGGTGGTGGTGGTCAGTGGATACCGTCTGATCGGCACGGCTGCAGAGTTGGGATACTACAAGGGAGGAAACCTCCTCGTCGCCAACACCCTGCAAGCCAATATTCCTGCAGCACACAAAATCGCCCGTCAGTGGAGTCAAACAGGGTTCGACTTCGCCAGAAACTTGCCATTCTTTTCCAAAGTACTGCCCAGCCCACAAAGGGGTCAAGCTTCGTCCCTTTGCATTCTTGAACTAGGACAACTGTTAGCGGCTTGGTGGGGAGAGGGACAATTCGAATCGACTACTTGCCATGTGTTCCTTGACCTTCTGGCATCTCGGGGGAGAACTAGTGTTCCCCGGCTGCGGTGGGTCTCCCATTGTAGCCGCGCCGTGTCGCACCAAAGTGCATATGTATCCATCCTCGTCGTATCCAAACTCGCCGTTATCGACGTGGCGGTCCTCTCGGAACGGATCGAATTCCCAGGACACACCACCGTAGACACCGGGCTTGAGGTCTTCGCTCTGAGGCTGAAGGAATGCTGTTGGCCCCATCTCGACTGGCTCGTGGCCTGCCGAGGAATGGAGGGTGAAGCCGTTAGGAAGTTGCTGCATGCGGTAGTTGATTGTCTTGTCTTCGTCATAACGACTCCTTCTGGAATCGACATTCCCAAAACTTGTTGAGCTCGCCAGGCAGCCGAGCTCCTTTGGAACTTCAATGGAGTTGTGCTGGGCCATGGACTGAAGCAAGGCACGGATCGCGGCCAGATCGTTTGCTGCATTGTGGTCCAGACAACATGGTGACGGTTCATCGCGGGTGCTGGGCGTGCTCACCAGTGGGCTCGGAAGGGGGTCGGCCATTGTCTTTCAGCCAGAAATGCGACAAACGGTAGCTGTCAGCTAGAGGGATAGGTAAGATGCGGAGGAGCCTTTGTGCTCAAACGTTGGTGAGTGTCGAGCAAATGGCGGGCTGTTCGATGACAGCGCATGATGGCGCCGGCTTGGTGCAGGGAAGCCCGATGCTGCACCTGCTGCACCTGCTGCAGCCCGACCTCAGGCAACTTGGCACCTCACCCTCATGACTGGACAGGTCATTGAAATTTGGCGTTCTCGATAGGTACTTTTCATGGGCTAGAGCTTCATGCGTGCCCCCAAGCTGGTGCGTGCGCCAGTCGCTTCTTGGGGGTGCATTGCCGGCCGGAGAAGAACCAACCAAGATCAATAGGAGCTCCGATGCTCAGGGCTCGGACCAATGGTAGCTTTGATGACTGGGTTCAACCCCGGGCCGTGTTGTTGAAAAAGGGTTAGGAACCAAGGTAGAGTTGTGGACGGGTACTTGGAGGGGCACTGGGCAATTTTGGTGGAGAATGAAGGAATGGATTGCGGTGCGTGTGTCGAACGAGTGTGGTGCGGCTTCCTTCTTCGTCAAAGGTTCGGATTCTGCCGCCTGCCCTAGTGGGCGATGTGGGGTTTGATCTTCGCAATATCGCAGACCTGACATCAACTTCTCAAGCTCCTTCGACCCCCGCGGCGAGTCCGGAGCTTACATCGGGCACACCGTGTTATGGTAAGGTACCTATTTCAGGCTAGGTAGCCATCAGGCCAGTTATTTCCTCTCGCAAACGTTATCCCTTTCATCATCATCAACACGACCAAGACTTCGAAATCACACGAACCTTTAACAAAACGCGCGAGCAATATGTCGAGCAGCAAACGTCAAGTAAATGGTGGACTCTACCCGAATGGTCCACTCTATTAGTCATTACTTCCCTGCCGAGGACATCTCATTTTCGTCTGGGGTTGCTCGGGGGGGTGGCTCTCAATTGGGATGGTTAGGTGTTTTTTTTGGTATACAACGGGGGCACAACAGGTTTCCTGTGCCATCTAGATGACCTTCTCTTCAATTGTCCAAGACTGTGATATTCAAAACCCAGAATGAACACTCCAGTGCTTCCCTTCCCTCCCAGCATTGATCAACTGCGGAGCAAATCACACACGATGCCTCATCGGTTCGTACGCCGTGTCTTGCACCGTGACGCTGACGGTCTTCCCACCTCTCATCGGTGAAGGCTCCCGTGACTGCGTCCTTGAAGAACCCTTCATCAACTCAATGAAAGATCCAGCGTGTAAGCCCTCCTTCCCGCTAGGACCTAGATGCTGGTATGCACCGCCTTGGCCTCCACCCATGACATTGGTGCGCCCATGGCCGGAAGGTGATGAAGCGCGAGCACGGCGGGCTCGGTATTGTCGGTAAAGTATGAAGGTCTCGACAAGAGCAGATACGCAGGAAACTGCGGTAAGAATCCAAGCAACCTTGGTATGGAACGGCCCGCTGCGGAAAATAGTCAGTTCAGTTCTAGCTGCCCAAAGTTGGGGAGAGGACATACGACTGCGCCGAAAGCTGCCCCGTTCCACCGACGTCAAGCTTCGGCAGACTGCTGACCAAATTACTGATAAACGACTGGGAGGTTGTAGCCATCGCGCAGGCGCAGGCAATGGTGACCCAAGAAAGGATACACGACGCAACCTTGGCGTAGAAGAAACACAACCCAAGAATCTTCAGAATGGCGGAGAGGGCCGTCGTGAAGGCGCTTATCAGGAGGGTAATCCAAATCATGCGCGGATTTTGGCCAATCGAGTTGTTCTTGACAAGGTCAACGCCCCAATCGCGCCAGAGCCTTTGAATGCATCCGTCAGAGAATCGGTATTCGGGTCGAGCGGAGGGGCAACTCACCACTGGAGGTCAAACTGGTATCCCCATGGCGAACAGTAATCGGCTTCGTACTTTGCACTCGGTTTGCCGTAGCTATCCTTGCCGCCTTCTTTCTTCTGGCCGCTGCAATACAGCGATGGGTAGATGGCGAAGAATTCTTTTGGTTTGGAAGGGTCCTGCGAGTCAGGGAGTCCGAAGGGGTCATTTGGGCTGAATCTGTACTTGTCCGCGTCGATCTGAAATGGTCAGTTCCACCGCGCAGGTGGTGTTGGGTGATAATTACCATAACGGCGTACCATCCCGGGTAGGAGGGATGCTTGTCGGCATTGTTGAGAGATCCTGTGCCGGCCCGCAGCATGACCACCTCAACCGCCAGCATGGCGACATTGAAGATGACGACGACGGGCACGAGGAGGACGGCGCAACTGAACTTCTTCAGCATTTCAGCGATCGCGTCGGGTGGTCTCGCGCTGGTGAGGAGGGATTGTCGGGTTGGGAAACTTTTGTCGGCAGAAAATGAACGATCGAGAGATGAAAAGAACGACTAGGCACTCTGCGGTTGCAGGGCTAATGTAGGGTCATTGGAGCTGATAAGAAGTAAGACGACGTGCGGGGTATCGCAGCTGTCTCGCCCACTGCTGAGGCCTCGATGCAAGACAACATGCGCGGTTTCGGGCTTAGGCGGCCGCCGGGCGCCCAGCCTCAGCACGATCCCGCCGCTGCCATAGGGCTGCTGGGGTTGCACAACACACGTGCAGCTGCAGTTCCAGTTGGGTCGGCACTTGATGGCTGGGTGCCAAGCCCCGCAATGCTTTCTAGATTTGGCGTTAGGTATGTTGGAATGTTGAGGCTCACAATCGTTGTTGGACAAAACTGCACATGGCCGATTCTCAATTTGTGGCGTTTGCGATATTTCAAGAAATTAGTTGAGGCGACGGCCTTCGTCGTGGCTTCGGCCTCGCACCCTCAGCGCTGAATCGCTTCAGGCGTGGGTAGGGTTTTCATGCCGCAAAGAGGGGAAGCCAAACCGCCGAGCCCCGTCCAATGGCACCCGCTCGTTCAAACTCATCGGCTGAGCAGCCAGCTGCGCACCTGTTGGCCGTAACTTGGAAATGTGCGCTCGACGATAGGGATCAGCCCTTTGTACCAAGTCAAGTTAACGATTTCATCTTGGAGCCGCTTTTTCAATCTTTCATTTACTGTGACATCCCCTCATCCCAGTTATTCTCCCAGGCCCGCTCAGTTCGGCGTCACAGTAATGAGCCTGGTTCAGAGATTTGATTCCAATATCGCTAGCGCCTCATGCGCTATATAAAGCGCTCCTCTTTCCGCTCATTCTCATGGATTTTCCTTTTTTTCTTTTTTCTTTTTTTTTTGCGACAACTCCCGCTCCAGGACAACCACCTCCACCTGCCAGAAGTCTGTGCCCCCAACCTCAACTGCCCTGCGACCCTACACCTGGCCCAGCGACACAGTGCCGGCCCTAAACAAGTTGATAATGCGACAGTGTTAACGGGAACCGCCCAGCCTACTCACCCGTCAACCTACAACATGTTAGCCCGCGCAACGACTCCGTCGTGCCTCTGTGACTTCATGTCCTATCACCTCAATCTCGAGTGTCTGGGGCACTTCTCTCATCTTTGAACCATGTACTAGAAGCCCCCAAGCGTACCTTGCTATGTCCTGAAGCCATGGGCGGCCCGGCAGTAATTGGGAATGGGACTCAAAATCCAAAGGAAAAGGGGCCAGCGACGCGTGGCTCTTGTTGCCATCCATAAGCTCAGCTCACCTCAATCACGTCTCCGACCCTAATTGACTGGACTATACGAACAATCAGTCGGCACGGTTGCAAAAGGCGCGCCGAGGGTTTGCTCATGTTCGTTTGTGTCAGATGATGAGACAGCTCTGTGAGGGTCAAATTTCTGTTCATAGGATATTCCGAATCCCAGAATTTACCGTATAGCTATATCATTACATCCAGCTCTTCATTTCTGTGTGAGATGCAGCAGTGTGGTTTTCCGCGTGCTTGGAATCGTGGTTCGAAGCCATCGAGCTTCACCTATTCCAAGAAAAGTGGGGCATTCAGGGGTAACCCGGTGTGAGCCAGGGTCTTGCCAGTGGCAACAAAAGAGGGCTTGGCGCTGGGAACTTCCCGCAGCCTTGTCTCCATCCATAATTTTTTTCGCAGCGTTGCAAATCACGATTCATTGCCGCGACGGCTCGCTTTCACAATGTCTTTGTCTCTTTATCTCAAACGCCTTGCTCCAGAAACGAATTGTGATTGAGGGCAACCGCGGACACGCACAGAGGGCTGGCCGGATCAATCAGCAACGATGCAAAGCAGATGCCCCGCACCCGATGCGCGCCGACGACCATACGACCTGGACACCCAGGACTGCGCATCTCGGCCACCGAGCAGAAGAGGAGAGCATCTTCACCTAGAGTACTCTCAACATGACGATCTCAGTGTCTAGACCACCTCAATTCCATAGAAGCTCAGGAATGGATGGAGGCTGCGCGATCTGATTGGGAGCCAAAATTGGCACGTCGCTCAGGTGTGGTTCGGGAGCGACGCCTCACGTCCAAAATGGGAATGGCATCAGCGCCTCTTCAATATATCTCGGCACCCCTGTCCACCTCATATTCCTGCGAGATAAGAATGTGTCGTCGACAATAAAAGTTTTCGACCTTGACGCGCTGCAAGCGGGCGTTCGCGCGCTATCGCTCTCCGTCTCGACAATCGCGCTCCGACCAACCTGCCCGCCCGCCCGACACGGGGACGCCAAAATGGCGCTCCAGAGATCACTACTGTTGATCACACTCTGTTTGCTTCCCGGTGACGCCATCGCGAGAATCCTCTTCGAGAAACCGACCGGCCAATGCTATTTCCACTCGACGCAGGGCACCGAGACATGCTGTTGCAACGGCGACTGCGGGTCTGGACCAGTTCCCCTGGGAGAATGGAGGTGGGGGACGGGTTGTGAGGAGTTCGAAACGCCATCCGTCTGCTCCAGTAGCCAAGTATACCGCAGCGACAATGCAACCACAGCTGATGTTGGCGGGCAATGCTACAGCGTTTGCAACTGGGAAAAGTGGCAGTACACGTACCAATGCTGCGACTGCCCACAGGGATATATCTCGACCGCTGGAGTGTCGCCCAACTGCGGCGGGATCGCCGAGACCTGTGTTGCCTGCAGCGAGCCCTGGGAGACACCGGTGAAAGACGGATCGTCGATTCTCTCGTGGGAGTGCCGACGACGGGGCCTCAACTGCGACGCCGTCGACGCCATATCGCGCGGATTCGACACAGCCTCCCAGGCGGGAGGGAGTGCTGCGAGCTACTACGGTCGCCTCATGGACCAAGCCTGTCTGCGCAGCAACTGCTCGTCGGTTGCCTCATGCCAGCGCGTCGCGAGCTTCCAGTCGAACAACACCGAGTGTCGCAACCTGGATGGGAATTTTGAGTTTGAAGAAAAGGTTCTCGAGAACACAGCCAAGGCAACCGATGATGCCAGTGTCGCTAACGCAGCGAAGGAGACAGGCATCGCCGCTGCGGCGCTGAGCAAGGGCTTTGGAAGCTCTTCTATTGCCCTTGGCAGCGAGAATCCTCTTCTGTCCTTGTTCATCGTGGCAAGTGGAGGAACAGACCCAGCAATCTGGGGCAAGACATACGCCGGGATTTCACACTTCTCGGTCGCCCTCGCCCCGCAGATCCAAGGTTTTATCCGAGACATCGTCAAGTCCAACAACGACACTCAACAGCTGCAGTCCAAGCTCATCCAAGTCGCCGACCAGCAGGAACGCATGTTCCGTTGCGCCGTCATCCCCGGCCTCCAAGCCCAGGCAGCTAACAACAATGAACTTCTGCCCAACCCGTCCCTCGCCGGCAGTCTCCTCGCCCCCCTGAACGCTGCTACCCTCCGTATGGCCGCGATCAAAGTCGAACTCGACCGTGCCAAGCGCTTCGAGTCTTTTAAGAAGTCCCTCGCCCCGCTTGGCATCACCCTTCCCCGAGACGACAACCTGCTCTGGAACCCCCGCAACTGGGACGATGCCCCGATCCTCCCCGGCCTCTCCACGACGCTCACAGAGCTCTCCCCCAAAACAGATCTCAATCCTACCATCAAACTCTCCCTCGCCGCCGAATCCAAGTACACCTTCACCGTCCAAGTCCTCGACCGCAGCAGCCAATCCACCCCTCTCATGGCCCGCACTTCCCTCCTCGATCCCACATCCAACCCCTCCCTTCCCGCTCCTCTCTCCTGGAAGGCCAAAGACTCTAACCTCCAGCTCGTCTCCCCCATCGCAGCAATCTATCCCGCACTGGGCGACCTCGCCATGTGGAACGCCACGCACGTCCTCCCGGCCAACATCTCCGCCGAACCGATCCTCTTCGAGGAGTACCTCACCAAGGGGCAGGAACAAGCTACTACCAACGTTGACAAGACCGCCACCACAAACGGAGATAAGTATGCCATGTATCGCAAAGCAAAGATCAAGTTGGGTGTGGCGAAGGATTTATTGGATAAATACCCGGCTCAGGATCTGGCGATGTATGATCTCGTCAGTGGGACGAAGATGGAGGCTGAGTTCAAGGAGCAACCCGATAATGGGGGAGGAGAGTTCACTGCGGATTTGACTCCTGGGAAAGGGAGCTACGATGGGCAATGGGGTGGCGGGGGGTGTTTTGGGATTGGGTACACAGGGCAGAGGTCGGCAGCGGCGGGGAGGCTGAGGAGGGAGGTCCTGGTTTGGTGGGTGGTCGGTATCGCGGCAGGGGTTTGCATGTGCTATTTCTGAGTTTGGCGTGGTGTTTGGGCGGTTGACTGCTTTTTGGGAGTTGAGGGAATGGAACACAGCACCGATGATTTGCATGTCATGATCCTTGTTGCAAGTCACTGCCACTCTCATGACTACACCACCGTCTCACGCCTCCACCCCAACCCGATGTTCCCTCCCCTCAGGGTACATCCCATCCCCCCTCCCCTCCGTCGGCTCAAACGCCCATTCAATGAGCGATATTAGCGTACATGTTAGCAACGAAATTGCCGATGTTGCCCGCGGTCAGACCACCAGCTGCCGTTGCAGTGATTGCTGCTTGTACCAGCGCGCCAACATTAGCATTATTAAGCTGTGCCGCGGGGACCCGAAACCAATCTATCGGGGTGCCGGGTTGAGACAAAGTCCAAGCTGGCCCGGCATTCGGCGGATTGAGCTGACCCGGATGGAGGAGCAGACTACGCTTTCATTAGAAAAATCTGAACAGGAGACGGGGGAGGGGGGGGGGGGGGGAGGGGGTTCAATGACATACTCTCTGATAGCATCATCAGCATTCAGGACGCCGATAACCGCCTGACTTGGGACGGAACCGCCTAGAGTCACTTGCAAAGGGCAGTAGTTCTTCCATTGGTTGACTCGAGTTTGAGCTCCCACTGTGGTGATGCCAAAGCGGAGATAAACGACTTGGGTAGGGGCGCCCGCAACTAGAACTGTGACTGGCGTGGTTGTTACCCAATATACCTCTGACATTGTGGACTGTTCAGCCTGAAACGGATGAAAGGGGGGATATGAGGCGGGCGAGCTGAGCTTGTTCGAAAGATGCTTCCTCAGAGGATAGGATGCAAACTGTAAGAAAAAAGAGGTCTGGGAGTGGCCAAGCAGTCTGCATATATAGTGTTCCTTTAGATCATGTGATTTAGTCAAGGGTGCATCAAGATGCCGACAGAATTGGAAGTTCCGGATATCGAGTACCAATTGGAAATGCAAAGCCACATAGGTTTTGCTCGAATGACTATTGCAGGTCGCCAACAAGCGAGCCAGTGATTGCGGTCGGCTGACGCTGTTGGTATGTCTCTTCGGCTTTCGGTGCACCCGGCAGTGTTCCAGTGCCTCAGCCCTGACCTACACAGCTGGCCATAGGTGACGATCATCTCTAGTTTCGATGTTCAGCTTCCACAATTTCTGTGTGCGTCGCCAACTTGAGCCAAGCTCACAGCAGGCGCTTCAATCTCAGCTGGCCACAAACCGTTTCTGGGGAAGCTAACTGGACAGTCAACGAGCTGCGGAGCATCTGATGGCGCCATCTAGACCACCAATGTAGAAAAGTGGAGCCTTAGTGAGAGTCTGGGCCGCCGCCCAGGTCTAAGCATGCATGACCGGATGCGGGCCGAGCCGAGTTGGTTTAGTAAAGACGGTTTCAGCTGCGCCCTGGCTGCATGGTACCCGCCCCAGCATCTCTTTTTGGCGACAGGCCTCCACACGGAGTCGTGATCGGTTCGTGATATTAGCAAACCCCACCAAACCAGGTACGGGCATTAACTCCGCTAGCCGCGGACGCCGGAGCTATTCCGAGACTGGCCATGCTAGATGCTTAAACCCATTGCAGGGTCTAGAGAGGGCCCAACTTCGAATTTCTTACTCCACTCTTCTCTTCGACAAAGTTGAGACCTTGGAGACAGACAGTCACTTCACCAACTGAGCGTGCCCAGGTTCGTCGCTGCTTACTCGTTTGTACTACCCAGGTCCGCTCCCGTCAAGGTGTCCTACCAGAGCAACAGCCAGCGTGATCCCCCCCCCCCCGTTGTTGTGAGACCCTCAGACGAGAATCACATTTCCCTCGGCATACTTAACACCGTTATGACAGGTATCCACAATCTCCCCATCCATTGCACCCATTACATAACACCCGGCCACTAGCGTGTAACCCTCCAGTTCGCCGCCAACATAGCGGATGACATACGGAGTCTTGGCGCCATAGATGATGCAGACGACGTGCCCAGGAAGCCTGACGACGTGCCGATGAACTGGCGTTTGACCAACCCTGATCCGACAACAGCCTAGATACCACGCTCGCTTTGTTCTTCGCAAGCACGAAGGGCCCGCTGTTGCAACATCTCCTGTGCTAGCGGGGATAGCTTTGACATGATGCTGGGGAGGCGGTTCACAGGCAGGGTGGCCGCGGCCAAGTCTTCTCTGTGATGGATGCTTTCATCGGACACGAGCGCCGTCGGGGCAGCCGAAAAGGCTGTGAATAGAGACCATTAATCGGGGCCGTAAGCGTTTCGCGTATCTGGATCGAACATATACTGGGCGACCTTTGCCCATTTCTCGGCCTGCACGGCTTTGTGGTAGCGAGCCTGCCTCGGTCCGACTCGTGGAGTGGTCCGTTGGGAGTCGTTGGCTGCAAAGGCATCTGAACAGAAACAAATCTTGTCGAAGACGATCCCCTGGAGTGCCAGCGCCCTTCCGTCGACGCTGAGGGTGGGTGGTCGTCGGAGCTCTCGACCGGCCCTGAAGACGCCGTGTCCAACCCCATCCAGCTGTATCATAGACCCATCGTCAACATCAAAACGGGGAACCCATGAAGGCGCCGGGTCAGCCACATCCGTCCAAGCCAGGTTGGATGTATAAGCCAAGATACCGGCGTTACGTGCACACCTCCGGACCGGCTGCCAATCAAAACACAACCCCAACCGCCGCCACGGAAGGATTTGAAGAGGTATTCCACACGGCAGCAACAGACTCGGAGTCGGCAAGGAATAAGGCAATGCGCCTTTTACTTAAGGGCTTTGTGAGGCTGAAGTAAACCTCGTCACCATCGTAAACTTGCTACCTCATCGGCGGGGGTGGAAGCATCATAGCACCTGTAGGGACGGGGAGGTCCGCGGCAATGCTCGCCCGAATTGCTTCAAGCACCTCTGCCGGCTGCGACAGCGGTCGCGGCGGTGTGGTTTCGCGGTCTTCGCTCTCGTCGTTCTCCACTGCAGGCGCTGGAGGAGTATCGAGCCTGTCAATATCCAGGACCCAAATGTGGTGCCCAAGCTTTACCTGCCTCCGCAAGATGCACCGGATAGTCCACTTGCCCGCGTACAGGGCTCCCTCTCCATCCAGAGTTATCTCAGTCTCCTTCCCATGGGGTCTATCGCCCTCCTTGGCCGGCTTGCGCCCCCACCTAAAAGTGGACATTTCAGCCATCATGCTCGACCACGTGGAGGCGTTCTCCGACTCGGCGGACTGCTCGGCGTGAAGAGCGGCATCCGGCAGTGCCCAGGGAAGATAGAGACACAACAGCAAGCCCCTCCCGAGCCCTTCTCTCGCGATGAAGAAGCCCAACTTGATGTAGGCTGGAAGCCAACCGCCACATTCGATTCGCAGGACGTTCTGTCCGGGAGACCACTCAACCCCGCAGTCCGGTACAGGGGCAATTGGGAGCGGCGTAAGCGAGAACTTGGGGGTGGCGACGAGATTGTTCTGCACCTGGAGATAGAGTCGCCTGTGGAGCTTCGCTGAGTCTTCTCGGTTGCGGAGAACAATAAATGCCGGCGTCGCTCCTTTTGCGTCCTCTTCGAAAACTTTGCAGGTATCAATCCTCATGTACTGCTCGACCCCAGTGGCGTCGGTTCCCAGGCCCATGAGATGCAGACCAACATAGCCGGAAAAGTCGTCCTGGTCATGGCAGTTCAGCACCGCAACGCGGTCATTCGGCCTCACGCTCGGAAGTAACGGAAGTCGGATCTCGAGGCCCCTGTTTGTGATTGCATAGCTTGAACTCCCGTGTCCACTGAGCGGTACTACGTTTGCCGCTGGACCAAAAGCTGCGGGGTCGGGCGCGAGCATACTCAATCTCAGGTCGTCGCGAGAATATCGGCCGGACCATGCGAGTATGGAATCGTCAGTCGATATCTTGATGATTTCTTCCTGCAGCCGGATGAATGCATTACCGCCTTCGCCGTAGAGAAGCGGCATGTTGACGCCTACGATACCGAGGAGGGAGTAGGCTTTATCCTCGATACGAGTCGTGCTCCTGCCGGCGGCCCAGGACATGCGTTGGGCGATGCTGTAGGACAAAAGGGCCCGGGAGTCTCGCAGCAGGAGCTGAGGGATGCGCGTTATCCGGGAGAGTCTTTCGCAAAGGGCGTGCTTGTTGCCCAGATACAACCACCTTGCTCCGTGGAACTCGACGCGCTTGGGGGCAATCAGTTCCTGTAGGGTCCAGCCACGCCTGAACCACGGGCTGTTTTCGAGGACCGCATCGTCATACGTGTCCGCACCGACGCGTGGGACGGATAGAGTTGACGTGGTGCAGAGATAGGCGTAGCAGACGGCGGCCTGCTGATACCAACGAAACATGGTGTTGATCGCCTCGGAAAGCTCTGAGCTGCTACTCTTGTCGATGCAGCAAGTGTCGATCCAGATGTAATCCAGGCCATCTCTCCTCGCCTGAATGCAGCTGAGCTCAATCTTGTCGAAACCGCGCATGCGGTGCGCTTTGGCGAGATCGTGTATGTCGGCAAAGGTGACCTCCTCTCGGCCCCAAACGTGCGATAATATCGCATAGCGTGGTGTTTGAGCCTCGGTGAAGAGTTTCAGACGCAGAGAATTGACGTCGAGGAGTCGCATTGTGACAGGTGCGTTGCGGTCTCGAAGGTATTGAAATTGACTGTGCACGGTGGTTGGTCTGCGAACGCGCCTTCCCCTGGAATCGAGAACCAGATGACTTGGTGCTGTCCAAAACTGCAGCATCACGTGACTGATCCCTCGCTCAACTACCAAAACTCGAAGAAGACTGAAATTTGGAGTAGGTTCGTATACATCGCATCGGAAGTCGTGCGGATGTTGTACACAGTCAAGTTGTCATTGCCAAACTGGCCGTTGTTACCTACCTACCAAGAAAGCGGACGAGTTCCGGAGTCGATATCCAACTGTTACTTGAGTACACAAATCAAGTTCCTTCCCGTTTCAAGATGGCTTCCCCGGCGGCGATAGCTGCTTCTCTCCAACATTGCCGTCCTCCACTTGTCTTGGCTTCCGCTCGGAGCCGGAGCGCGAAACGTCGTATACCGCCCTACCGCACCTGATGAGCGTGTCCGCAACTAGCACCAGCGATATGATCTGTCCAAAACCCCAGCTATTCTCCGAGTCACCCTCCAAGAGCGACTCATTAGAGACCCGCAGTGCAACCGTCATGTAGAGGTGAATCGGATACTGATACAACGCCCCGGCCATGACGACCCATTCCAGCTCGGGCTCCCCCTCGTCGATCCCGTCTGGGTCAAAACTCCGAAACGGGTCGCGGTAGTAGTTCCTAAAGGAAGTGATCAAGCAGGCGATGAGGCAAACCTGCATGTAGCAACATGTGATGCCCAGGTAGATCCGGTCCACGGTGGGATGGGCCGCACCGGGGTGAGATACGAGACGGGTGTTGTAGCAGCGGCCTGGCGTGTCCCAGTCCCATCTTTCCAGCGCGCGGCCAAAGAAGATGGAAAAGGTTAGGTGCATCACGGCGAAGACGCAGGACAAGGTCATGCGGACGTAGTGCTCGGAACTCTTGCAAGTGTTGATTCCGGAGTAGGACACATGGACGAGCGCTGCGCAAAAGGATATGCTGTTGACAGTTATTAGGGAATATGAATTAGAACTACTCGTTGGGGCACTTACGCTGTAAAGTTTGTAATGTCGTAAATGACATGCCAGTGATACAGCGTCAGGCTGTCTTTGGTCGCAAACGCTGCAATGAGCAACGCGGTCCCTAGAACGAGGTCAGGGACGACAGAAAGATGTGATAGAGCTCGGACAGGCTTACCGGCAAAGATCTGAGCATCGCAAATACCCTTTATCAGGCCTTTGGCCGCCTCGATGGTAGCTTTGGAAGTCTCGGCTTGCCTGTTGTAACGATCCAACGGCGAGTTTCTAATGGGTGTCAGTTATGCACTCGCGGCATGATCAAACTACCAACATACCCCATCAAAGGATCCCTGGCTATCAGCCAAAATGACAGAATGACTGAGATGCCGCCCTGGACAGCCAGCGCGATGACAATCTAGCGCGGAGCGAAGCCTTGGTTAGCACGAGTCTAAAACTCGTCACAGCTCAAAAAAAAAAAAAAAGACTTGTCGCTCTTATATCGCTCCTTTGTCGCTCTTATGTCGCTCTTTTGTCGCTCTCATGTCGCTCTTTTGTCGCTCTTTTGTCGCTCTTTCAAGGGCTCAGACTCACCCCGAGCCCCGCGATATCCGGGTTCGCCTCACCAACACTGACACACTCCATGGTAGAACTCATTGAACTTTGCGTTATCACGACGTTGGGCCTTGAAGCGCGCAGGACGTGTTTTCAGCTGCACCTCCGCCCAACGGAGGCCATGAATGTCAAGTTGGCCCGTGCCTCGGCAAAGATTTCCCCAAGCAGAGTGGTCAGGAACGGGAGGGACATGCAGCTCGCTGTCTACGACGGCTGTCAGCGCCTCTCGAGGGTCCAATCTTCGTCCACCCCAACCCCCCTTTTCCTGCGACCCTGACCACCTCTGCCCAAAGCAACCCAACCAATCCGCATCAGTTTCGCCCCCCCCTCCATTTTCATTATCAAGTTGCACAAACATCTCTCACAACTTTTCAATCGCAGTTGTCATCCAATCGTTGGCAACGTTTCCTCGTTATTATTTTTGGACTAATTAATTTGTAGCCGCATCCAAGATGCAAAAGTTCCACCCGCCACGCACCGCCGGCCACCGTCCCTTGACTCTGCGTTCCGCCGCTTTGCGGGCCTAGTTTCTCCGTCACTAGCCCAGTAATTTGTTCAGAATCCTCTTCAAAAAAAAATTTCCAGTCTGGACCCTGAAAGGCTGTGGGATCATGACAGATAATCTGTCTCGCATCTTCCAATCCAACTCCCCACGACGTGCTCAGCTAGGGTACAATGGGCATCGCTAGCACCACGCAAATCGTACTCCAAACATCTATATTGAACACAAAGGCTCCGTAAGTCACCGCATCCAAGGCTCAAAGCTCGAAAGCCTCGCGCGCTCGGCCCGTGGTAGGCGACGAAATAACAACACGTCCACTCAGCGGCTCAACGCCCACTTCATGCGGCCCAGCAGGCTGTCGAACACCAAATCCGCCGGCAGCAACACCGAGCTGACTAAACCCACCCATACTCGTCCCCCCGAACCCAGCCATATTCATGCTTCCAGGCCCCATGGGCAATCCAGGCACGCCCATGCCCATGCCATCCGCACCATGCCCCATCGCCTGCACCCTGGCATTAAAATGCCTCGCCGCCTCGATATTCCTCTGCGAGCACACCCGCTTAGCCTGATCATGCCACTGCTTCATCTTCTTCTTGCGCATCGCCACAATCATCTTGGTCGACGACTGCCCCAAATCATCATACGACGCGCGCAGCGCCTCGGCAAACCCATAGTTGATGACATCGTTAATGACCCCCGCGTATAGATTTGACAGCACGTGGATCCCCAAGCAGACCTGCTTCATCCGGCGGATCTGCTGCGCAAACAAGCGGTTCTGCAACGCCTCGTCGCGCTTGCTGGCCTCGCGCAGCGTCGCCTTTTTGGAAAAGGGGTTCACGCGCGCGAAGCCAAGGTTGATCCCCGCGGGCTTCTCAACGCGCATCTTGATCTCGACCAGCCGCTTGATGTCCTCGCTCAGCGTGGCAAACTTGTGCAGGAGGGCCGACACATCGGCAGCGAGCTCCCCGAGGAGTTCGCAGACGAGACTGATGATGTCGACGATTTCCGAAAGCTTGGCCTCTTCGCCCTTGTACTCCTCGATTTGGGCCGAGAGGCGCTCCGCCTTCAGCTTGAGGGCGAGCTCGGCTTTTCGGCGCTGGTTCATCTCGCGCACGGCTTCTTGGAGTTCGTCTTCGGCTTCTTCGCGGAGGTTTTGGGTTTCGTGGAGGGCGGTTTTATTGGCGGCGCCTTTGAAGGGGCGCTTGACGGCTGCCCAGAAGGGATTGTGGTCGTACTCGCGGACCTGTTCTGCGCGAGGAAGAGGTATCAATAGGGCGACTGGGCACATCAGAGGTCAGGGGAAGAGGACATACCGGAAAGCCGGCTTTCGTGATCGCCGGTGCGCTTCGCATAAACCTTTTCCTTTTCTTCCTGTCTCCGAATTGCAAAGATGACCTCTTCCACGGCGGCCGACGTTTCAATGTCGTTAACTTTGACCTTGTGCTCAGTGAGCTTCTTCATTCGCTGCGTGTTCTCAATGTTGGCGACATTTGCATCTTCACGCAGTCATTAGTCAAAAGGTTCTAATGCAGCAAACACGCAGCACTCACTCTTGGCTGCGTCAACCGTCTCCGAGACTTGCTGCACCGTGCTCCTCCAGCTGTCGAAATTGCTCGCTGTCCGGTTTCCAGCAGCCGAGCAGCTGTCCACACAGTCTTGAACCCAGCTGTAGACCAGCTTTTTGGAAGACTTGGTGCCGTCGCGGAGAAGGAGATCGCCCAGTTGATCAAGCTGTCGCACGGGTTAGAAATCTGTCCGGAGGGACCCCTGTAATTTCGTACCAGGCCGCCATTCTGGCACAGCTCCTCCGAAGAGTTGGAAATGTTGAGCAAGTCTTTGTACGCTCCAAGAAAAGCATTGCTGCCTTCGTTGGCGATGCGAATCAGGTTCGTCGAGAGAGCAGGGCCGCTGGGGTTATCAGTCTCTCTTTGAATATTGGGCACAGGGGTGGGCGACTTGCGCTGGAGCAGTTGAGGGCAAAACAATTCTGGCGACATCCCTGGTAGAGGATACGGCCAGGCAGAACCCCAGGTTGTAGAGCAAGTCTGGCGCGGTCTCCAGTCGAGGAGCCAGGATGCTGTCTCCTTCCCTGGAGGCCTCGATATCGACCGCACTTGGTGAATCCATTCTAGTGTTGGTCTTTTCGTCGTCCAGCGCGACGGACAGGAAACCTTTGTTGATGAGGGACGCACCCTGGAGAGCCTAGCTTTCTATTTTAAGTCAGGGCAGGACATGTCCCGCAGAGCCTCGCGGTCGTGGTATGCCTTCACCTGCTCTTATTGGGAACTGCATCAACTTTGTGTAGACAGACCCCCTGAAACTCTTGCTGGCTTCTGTTCATCTGCGTCGGAGTATTGGGTGGCGAGTTGCGCGATTGGGGCCCGGAGAATGTGATCCGCACAGCGCGCTGCACGCATGGACCCGAATTGGGTCTAGACTCTGACGTGGCTTGCAGCTGATGGCGACCCGACTGAAAATGGACACAAGGCTGCGGAATGGATTGTACCTTGACTGTCCGCACTAACAGCGTTGCACTGTGTTGCGTGTGGCTTGGTGATGATGAGTTTGTAACTGCTCCGCGCCCTACTCCTATGTGTGAGCTGCACTGCTTGTTGGGGCTGTGTTTTGTGGGCGTCGGGTCCGTCCACGGGGGTGACTCTCTATCCCGCTCCTTTGCGTCGCTCAAGGAGGTGTCTTGCGGAGCAGTGGAAAACTCTCTTCAAAGGCTTCCTTCAGCCCCCGTCAAAGTTGGGACCCTTCTGATCACCGGACCGAGATCTCGCCAAAGACAATGGCTCGAATACCTCCCTGGCGCCGTCGCCGGCAGGCGCAGACCCAAATATCAGACTCCAGTCCCTCAGAGAGCGACGGCGACGAGGAATACGGGGCCCTGCATGAATTGTCTTCCGAGCCCGAGAGTGACGGAGAGTCCTCAACCCACGACACATGGCGAGCCATGCCGATCATATCCACCTCCGGCGCAGCGCTTCAGGCATTGGACGAGCTTGACGACTGGAGAGCTCATAGCCTGGCATCGACGATCCGCGGCCTAGAAGCTCAGCTGAAGGAGTTGCAGAGTGACCGCGACGCTCTTCAGCGAAAGTTCGAAGCGGACATCCGAGTTACCCTCGAAGGCGGGCTTCATTCCCTGCAACTCCTTGTGGACCACGTTGGCAGGGTGGACAGGTCCATCCTCTTCTGGCACAAGAAGGCGGCACCGCTGCGAATTGCCCTGAAAGTCCTGAAGCCCATCGGCTTCGACCGGGACGCCATGACCATCATGACCAAGAAAGGCGACGTGATCAAAAGGCAGGCGGACAAGACGAGCACGGCATTTGGCCAATGCAGCGACATCTGCCACGCCTCGCTCAACAAGGTGCAAGATCTCCATGTGCGAGCCAACAACTTCGTTCAAGTGGACATTGCTGGCGCGCAGAACGAAGCCCAGGACGTTGTGCGTAACTACGAGCGCAAGAAGCAGGACCTTCAGGTCTCGATCGACGAGAAAGGGATTGACGTCGCCGGGGTCGAATTTCAGGCGTCGAGGGCGAGACAAAGGGTCGATGACCTTGAAGAGCAGCAGGATCGAGCCCTTGAAGCAGCCGAAAGCTCGAGGAAGGTGAGTGGGTGTCCGAAACAAAAATGGGAAGTTCCCAGCTAACCCCGAGAACAGCTGGGCGCTGTGGGCATTGCAGGTAGCATTTTGCTCGGAGTAGGTTGCCTGCTCTTCCCTCCAGCTGGCGCCATTGCTGCGGGATTTGGCGCAGCGGCGGCAGGTGCAGTCGGAGTCTCTTCAGCTGTAATTTCAAGGCACGTCCAGACTCCACCCTTTTGTGGCCCTGCCCGCTTTTAGGCACACGGATGCTAACTGCTGCAACTTCAGTGATCACATGGCCGACGCCCGCCAGCTCGGAAACGAGCAATCGGGTTTCGAGAGGCAGCTCCTCAACCTGACGCGTGAGATACGCAATTTGCGATCCGAAATGCGCGATTTAGAAGGTTCAAAGACAGGCTACGACGACGCCATCCAGTGTATCAATGTCCTAGAGGAGAGCTGCAAGCAGCTGCGGGACCAAACGAATCTCTTCCTGAAAGAGATCAATGCAGCGCGGCTAGCACTATCACGAGGCGTGGCAAGAACGCAAGGAATTGCCGCAGCGCTCGAACGATGCGAGTATGCACGAAGCAGGAAGGACTTTGTGAACCGGGTTTCGGGCGTCCTCGACGACTTGCGACAGGGCAGCCAGCTTGTTGGCCAGCGACCACAGCTTGCAGCTGTGTCGGGGAAACTTGGGACTCTCCAGAGAAAAACAGACGGCGTGGTTAGCATCATGTCCAAGTGTATCTGATATTTTCCATGAAAATCCAAGCGTCCCTTCAAGGCCTCGTGCAGTTTTTTTGAACGCCTATGGCTTGTTTCGGGAGGCAAGTGGTAACGGCAGCAGAGACTAGATTAGGGAGCGATTGCGGCTGTTCGACCAATAGCAAGCTAGAGAGGCAATGGAAGCGGGGTAAAGGCCGATTCGGCAGGCTTCCATTAGCCACTGCGCGGGCCCAACAACCGAAATTTCGAAATCCGCCTTCCATCGAGTCGATCACGGTCCCAGCGAGCATGGACGAGCGACAGCATGCTACTGAAGGTGACCCGGACCTGTACCATAGGCTGAACAGCAACAACGCCGAAATCCGGCTCCTAGAGCTTGAATCCGCCACCGACGAAAGGCAGCATATCTCGGAGATGTAGACAAAGATAGCCATTTGGCTTTCCAAGTGCTCAGAATTGCTGCGAGCGAACGAGCCGCTGGAGCAGAAGCGTCCGATCTGTCCTGGCTGGGACGGCATCGCGAACTTCTGTGCCCATTTGACCCAGCATTAGAGAGGGTCCTTTGCGAGGGCTCCAGTGTCAATGTCAACGCATGCTGGCCGTACAATGCCGCCTGGTGCTCGCTTTTCAAGCTCATGCGCCGCGAATACTGGAAGCGGGTGTGGACATTCTAGGAGGTTGTTCTGCCCTGCACCGTTCATCCTGTATCTGGATCTGACATTAGCTCGTTGTCCGATCTCACAGGGCTAGTATACGCGATACCCGGCTGGAGGTCCGGCTGCTAGCCCGTGTATATGGACGGGGACGTCTGGGAAGCCCTCACAGACGTAAAGTATGCACGATCAATTGCCGGCGCCAGCGCTATTGTTCGCGTATTACACGCGCGCCAAAACGTTCACGGATACGCAGCAACGCCGCCACCGGCCCCTTCCCATGCCTCTAATCTATTCCCTCTCTCGCTTTCTATGACCTGCGGCAAGAGCTATCAAGAGATGCCCTCAGCCTCTTACGCCCAATACGATGGAGACCTAAGCAAAGACGGCCAATCGCGACACTCCATCTGGAGAATCGCCATCATCACAGTCTCCTTGAAAGCCATGGAACCACGAGACAAGATATACGGCCTGTTAGGACTAGCAGAATCTTCGATCATCCCGGACTACAGCAAGCCAATGCGTGAGGTGTTCATCGAGCTCGCCGAAAATGGCCTCCAAAGCGACTTCGATCCGATAATGCGGTAATTATTCACCATGGATCGACCTCAACCGAGAACGGCTGCAGGTCAATCGAGTTGCAGTTCCAGACCTCCCATCATGGGTACCATCTTTGGCTACACAAGGCGGGAGATTCTCCATTCCGAAAAACTCAATTCTCTTCAACGCTAGCGCGTACCAAGATCGGGGCCAAGAAGCAGGGTGCGCTGGAGCATGGACACCATCACTGTCCTAGCGCGATGGAGATATTCAGCACACACAGGGGCTGAGAATCTCCAAAATCTCGCGGGCGGAGAAGGTAGTCGAATATGAAGACATCCCAGATATGGTTTCAAGATATCTCGGACATGAACACTTAGAAACGCCGTACCCAACGGGGATTCCACGGTTCCAAGCACTCCTGCGCGTTCTTCAAGACGAGGACCTGAAACGACAGGAGGAGGTTGGTTGCAGCTGGAAAGCGCGGGACCCTACAAAAATACGCATGGGCGTTCCTCGGCTGGCTTTGGCGCATCCGTGAAGAAAAAGGGACACCTCTGCGAGACTTTCTCAATGGCCTTGGGTTGGGAGGATCCGAGGATATCGAACCATCAGCAGAAACATTTGAGGCTCGAGTTGTGGGCGACATTGAAAAAGCTGAATATGTTGCGGACGAGCTCACAGTTCTCGAAGCTTTGGAGAGGTTAAAGTCACACCAGGGGCTCCGGCGTCCCCTTAATGCCCGCTTGACACGAAATGAACGACATGGGCTGTTTGAAACAGAGGACCGGTACCTCGGTATCGGCCCAAGAACCCTTGAACCTGGAGACAGCGTCGTTGTCTTACTCGGGTGTCGCAGCCCGCTTGTGCTCACGCCGGTTAAAACACATCATTTTCATCCGGGGCCTTACTATCTTCTTGGCTTCATGTTTGGCGAAGCAATGACGGACATGGATGCAGGCCTCAGAACAGTCGAAGAGTTTGATATTCATTAGCGGACGCGTATCTACATCCGTCTTGGACAGTAGGCGAGCGTTCAACGTACGCAACCCGTTGCATCAAGCAACTTACAGGGCGGAGAGGCCTGTTCATCCCCCAGGAAGGTCAGATCGGCGCTGGCCCTACTACAGAAACGAAAGGGGACAAGCTTGCGGTAATCAATTGTGTCTCCCTGCCGGTGGTTCCGCGGTAGCCGTCATGAGGACGATATCTTGCCAGGTAAAATGAGCTTTCCATTCCTCCCTACCCTTCTAATTGAACAACCAGACAACCATTTCCCTCCGATCACCACTCGACCGGGCAAATCTGGAAGTCCCCCTTGGTCGTCACCATCTCGTGCGTCATGGTACCGCAGTACGTCCCGTCAGTCACCGTCATCTTGGCCGGATCACCATTAATCACAAAAACAACCCGATCACCACCCTGATCGCCGCCGGTATACACACCGCGGGTGGAGCCCCTGAGAATCGGGTACTCCCAGAGCTGCTTGCCCTTACAAGCGTCCGAAAAGATGAGCTTCTTGTTGTTTCCAAACTTGTGCGGAAAGTTGTTGACTTGCTTGTTCTTGTTGGCGTTGTCGATGCCCTTTTGCACGGCTTGTTGAACCAGAGCGCGGCTGTAGCGGTGCTTTGCGCCCTCTTTGCCTTTGGAGTCTGGCTTGCCGGCACAGACGATAAACTGGTCTGCTGGGGGGAGGTTGTTTACAGCGCGAGATTGCAGTTGGTTTGCCTCTGTGGGGGCTGCGGCGGCGGATTGTGCGAGGGCGAGGCCCAGGGCGAGGATGATGGTGAGGAGCTGCATTTTGAAGGTTAGAAGGGATCCGGTGAAGGGTTGGAGCTGAGTGTTGGAAAGAGTGATGGCTGTGAAGACATAAAAAGAGGTGTGACGAGTTTTGATGTTTTATACCACTTCTCAACATCTGTAAAATAAATCTCAGCGGTGTGAGCTGCCCCCTTTCTCCTAGCCTGAGACTAGGTGTACGGCACTGTTGATTAGGATGGCGCTGTGCCACGATCCTCAATCCTCTGAGCATTCGCAGCGGTGGGAATAGGCTTGGATACGACTCGGTAGGCTGACATTGCACGAACCGAGTGAGCCCGGGTAACGGGCTGTAATTGCCCCGTTATTTACTTCCAATCATTTTGTCGAGCCGCTGCCCCTATATCCACTGTGTAATATATCGTAACCACGCCGTAAGCTTTGGGTCTCACCAGCATCGCACCACCCGCAGCGCTTATTAGCCGGAACTGCCACAGCCCTGCCTACCGTTCCCAGCCTTACAGTAGTACCAATTGTGCCCACAGAGCATTGTTGCACGCAAAACGAACATTCAACATGCCCCTTTGGCTTCCTCATAGTGCAGTGCACAGTTGCCACATCCGAAGCTAACACCATCATGGCAGAATCTACAGGTTAAACTACTTGCCATCCATTACGATGCGGTGCTGCAACTCCCACTGTCGAATTGAGGCGTGAGCGGGCCAATAATTGCAATTTTGGCGAGCACGCCACTTGTCTTTCGTCTAATCCCGTTCCCACCTACTTCCAGCGCTACTCCTTGCCATGTCTGACAAGTGGATACGTCTTGAGTGCCACTCAGTTCATAAATCAATTGATTTCTCACCGCACCATCTTCTTACTCGGAGTATTGCTGTTTGAAAGCAAGCGCTGAGTCGGGTGCTGTCACCATGACACGTCCCTGCAAAGGGATCCGGGATGAAGTGGGTACAAGTCACCGAGTGAAAATACCACACGCATTCATCCCACCGACCTTTCAAATCAAGCGGGCAACATATGTATGACAATGCCAATTGGTTGATCCTCCAAGCTGGGACGGGCAGGGCTGAGCCACCCCTTGCGCAACGTGAAGCAATGCCGTCCGAGCCGTCCCATGACTAGCGCCACCCAGCGCGATTTCCCGGATCCTGATCGAAGACCCTGCAGCGGCTGTGCCTGCTGCCTGGCTGCCTCACCCAGTTAAACCCCGCAACGATGCACATGTGCGCGCAGTGACGCACTTCATCCCAAGCTCCACCAAAATTCACAGAGCAAAAAAAGCGATCCATTTCCACAACCAAACCACTGCAACAACCGCAACCGCCAAAAAGAACCTCCCTCTCCGCTCACCTCAACCTCCACCGACAAAATGAGCACAATCGTCAAAGACCCCGATTCCGCCAACCCGCCCAACCCCTTCACCTCAATCATCGCGCCCCTCTTCTCAACAACCAACTCGGAACCTCAAAGCGAAACCCTGACAACCATCGCCACCACCCTCATCACCACCGTCTCCACCTCCCCCAACCCCTCGACCGCCCTCTGGCAGCTCTGGGACACAATCCTAATCCCCACCTCCCACTCCCTTTCCGCCCACAACCCCACCCTCTCCCTCCTCCGCGCCATCACCTCCCACCCCCCCACTGTCCCCTCCAACATCGACCCCGCCGACCCCTACGCCGCGCACGATCTAGCCAGCCACATCTCCCCCTCAGGTCACCTCGTCTGGTCGTCCTTACCGCGCTTTAGCTGGTCATGGCGGGATTTTCACGATGGCCTCGAAGCGAACCGCGATCGGTTTCCACGCGGGGATGAGAAGGCGGAGTATTTCCCAAACTTTGTGGAGTTCTCGGCGAGGTTTCTAAAGGAGTGGGGGAAGGAAGGGGAGGTTCATCCGATAAATGTGTTTTATGCTTGTCGGAATGGGTTGGAGGAGAGGATGCCGGAGGAGGATGGTAAGGAAGGGGGTGGGGAGGGGTTGAGTAAGAGGGAGGTTTGGCAGGTGGATGTGAGGGTTGCGGCGATGTGGTTGAAGTTTGGGGCGGGGGTGTTGTGGGAGGTGGAGGAGGGTTATTTGAGGGAGCATTTTGCGAGGACGTTGGATTGGGGGACGGGGTTGTGGGAGGAGGGGAAGGGGTTGACGAGGGAGAGGTGGGCGTTGTGGGCGCAGAGGCTGAGGGAACTAGTTGGGGAGAAGGATTGGAATGGGGATGTGAAGGCGTTGATGGGGGATGCGGCGGAGGTGGTGGAGGGCTTGCTTGTGAGAAAGTGACGGGGAGGGAAGGAGGGTCGTGAGTTGTTTGGATGCCGACGTACTTGTCGGCGGCGAAGTGAGGTTCTGATCAAGCACCGGTAGCCACGTTTTTCACTGGTGAAGATGTTTGCCCCGTTTGGGACTTTTTCCCAATAGCAACAGGTCTGAGCCACTCATACAAACGCAGTCCATCGCAAAGAATGCAGCTACGTCATTAATACAATGCACCAAAAACTCCGAACCGTTCAGATTCTACGCCACTTCAGCTTGCCAATTCCTCTGCATCCTCTTTGGCGGACTGAAGTCGACCCCGTAGAGATCATCATCGAGGGGCTCCAAAAACCATTTGTTGTACACTATTCTCTTTAGGAACGGGCTCGAGCTGGCACCACCTCCGTCTTGGTCGTATTCGGCCGTTGAGTCGTATTCTGTGTTCCAACCGTATTGGGGTCTCGAAATTGTCTTGAAGTTCCTCGGCGGTGACAGAATGCCACCAATATCTGAGACGTCTTTCGGATCCTAACTTCGTTACCGTTTGCTGCAGATAATGGAAAAGAATCTCGTGGTCGCTCGGCAGAAGATCGTAGCGTAGCGCGGTTTGGAGGGTTCTGAGAGCGTCGGCCATTCTCTTGGTTCGATTCATCTCGTACGGTATGTGATTCGACTCGCCTGGAGGTGTGTTGGGCTCCTTTAAAATGAAATGAGCCAGTATCTCGACGATGACCAACCGGGACGACAAGTTGTAGTCGACGGGTATCTCTGAGCAGATCCCGAGCAGGTCGAAACCTTGTCGACCGTCTCCTTGCAGCGATGCTTCTTGTATGACTTCAGAAGTGGAACCCAACGGGTTCCCTTCACGCCCTCCCTATGCCAGCGCTCTCTTGCAGCCGCGATATTGCCCTGGAAATTGACCATCTACCCAACGCTGGGCTGCCGCTTCATCAGGGCCGATGTGGAACATGACATGCTCAGCAAGACCGTAGATGTTTCGCATCAGGCCGACTGGGCGGTTTCGTTCGTCTGAATCGAACTGATTGATGGAAATGCTGTCCATCCAGATCCACTCGATACATCTGCCGCTGAGACTTCTTGGCAGCCCTTTGGAGCCCTGTTCTATGCGTCGCCTTTGATGGCTGGGGAGCGTGTCGAGAAAAAGGAAACGCATTGGGTCGGATTTTGAAGGGATTGTCATTGATGAGGATATCGTGGAAGTCTGTGGGTTGGCTTCATATCCAGTTCCCAAGTCTTGGCGTACCGTTGTTTGATTTGGCCGGGTCGAAACTAACCATGGAGACCTTTGACTTCTCGTCCATTAGGGGGAAGGTAGGCATCTTGTTTTGGCCGCTTTTGATTAGTCGCTTACACAGTCAGCCTCCTCATATTCATGTCTGGCAGTCCAGTCAGTGTCCGCGCCAAGCTGTTGCGTGTTGCGTGCACTCGCGCCGCCGGATGGCGAGAGTGCTCAAAGGTCCCAGATCAGTGACTGGGTACCCCAGGATGTAGTACCACCTGCTATCAGAGCATGCCTCGACCCATCAGTCACTGCATCCGATGGTGGAGCCATCGTCTACATGGTCAATAACTACTGTGATTTTGGCTTCCAGGGGTAAACTTTAATCCCGCTCTTTGCGCATTCCCCCAGCTTCGCTAACTGCACCTACAGCCTTATTCCAATCATTGAGAGTGTCGCCACTTTGACAGCCTTTTGTCCTGTTAGCTGTCGTGTCCAGCATCGAGGCTGCAGGACAAGGGACATTTGACGAGGTCACCATATTGGAGCTCTGCAAGCCTTCGCTGAAGACTGTTTTGGATGCCCAGGTTATCACCGACTTGCCGCCATTGACAAAAATGCGACAGCAGCCCCGAAATCCCCGACAACCCACGTATCGAGGTACGGCTACCCACAGTCCGTTGTTCAGCCGTCCGCAAGGCCTGACTTTTGCGTTAAACCGGACCTGCTCGCGAGCTGTTTCGGCGTCTGCATTCGACAGGGCTGGGACGATGTGGTCACGCTCTTGTCCTCGAAGGTTATCGCTCAGACCAACAGAGTCCTTCCAGCCCAGTTCAATCCCCTTTGGGTTCCCTTCCTTCGCGAGCTTATTGTCTCCCTCGAACCTGCCAGTTCCCCCCTTTCCACACTGCAATGGCGAGATCTGGCGCGTGCGATTCTTATACCCTATCTGAATAGATACGTTGGCGAGGAGCACGTTGGCGAGGAGCACGTTGGCGAGGAGCCCGTTGGCGAGGAGCCCGTTGGCAATGCTGACAATCGAATGGTCCCAGTATCCTGCTATTGCCCCAACTGCCAAGTCTTGAATCGTTTCCTCAAGTCTAACGAGCGAGTTTGGAGGTTCCCCGCCACCAAGATCGAGAGCCCTGCAACGTGGCCCACAAATCTTGTTGCAGGCAGGAAGCGCAGCGCCCAAGACTGAGCAGCGGTACCCCTTCCGCTTGTTGATGGAGCGGGTTCCAAAAGTCTTTTTCTCTTGTGGTGCCACGGGTATTTTGGAGGATGGATGGCGGCCTTGTGATGCTGGTCGCGGGCGGTGTCGCTGTAGGGAGACAAGAACTCTGGTTTAGACAGTCAACTGAATAGCACACATTGGAGCTTATAGTATTCTGTTTTTTGAGCGGCGCGGATGGGACAGTGTTTTGGCCAAAGGGGATGCTGCAGGGGGCGGGGGGGGGGGGACAACAGCACGCGCTGAGTGGTGGACAGACATCCCCACACAGGTTCTGTTCAATGACACACCATCAGCTAGATTGACGGTCTTTGGCGACATCACAGCCAGGAGAACGCCTTTTGCGACTCGCAATCTGGGGATGCACAGGACTTCATGTCCGACACAGCAAAAGACTAGCATCCGGAGTGGAAGGATTTGGGCTGTGATGAAGGATCGCTGACGTGCCCCACTCCCGCATCCCATGTCGAAGGAGCCTGGGCAGTTTCAGCTAGGGTCGCAAGGGGCCGACCCCTCAGTCGAAAACCAAAAGACAGCCCACCACCAGAACGACATCCCCTCGACCATATCTCTCCTCGACCATATCTCTCCTCGAAGCCCTCAAAGACTGGGACCCACAATGGCAAAATGACTTCTGGTCATGACATCGCATCGACAGCCCTGATGGCCGAACCCGAGGGAAAACGTCTCGCTCAACAACGTGTCACACTCGGACAACGGATGGGGAGAATTTCGACTGCGTTCCTCGTCGGCGGCACGGCCCTAATTCTCGGCTGCGTCGCATTCTTGGGGTTCCTCTGGCTCTCAAACGAAACCAACACGGCATGGCGCAACATTGTGGTGTCGGGATGGGTGACGCGGTCCATCACCATCATGGCATTTGCGCTGCGAGCGGTGACAGCGGGGCAAGCTGCGGTCGCAACATCGATGGTAGCATCTCTTCTCCTGCAGAAAGGCCAAACAAAACTCCACAGCACTGCCGCCGTCTCGATCGCGCGCTTCACCAACGCCGGGCCAATGGCGCTTTTGCCTCACCTCCACAAACACGTGGGTTGGTCTATCCATAGCTTGCTCGGCACCCTGTACATCGTCAACATTGCGCTGCAACTCACATCGACGCTCCTGCTCTCGGGAGTGGGTAGGGGGACTATCGTAACAGACGAAACGATTCCCAGCCTCAACTATGGCGTGACCATGCGCTCGCTGTTCTCGGTCCCGCGCGAGCCCGTGGGTTATCTCCTCCACAGCAAAGGGCCGGTTGGATTCCCTGCCTTTGCCGAGCTCGCGGAGCCCGCGCAAGCAGACACCGGAGACGGGATTCGAGACACGGGACCATCGCTGAGGGCCTTTCTCCCCATCACAACCCAAGCCAAGCGGGAGGCCACGCTTGGCTTCGAAGGCATGGCCACCATGTTGGACACGCGTGTGGTGTGCGTCCGTCCCAACATGGACAATCTGCGCATCTTCGCCCCATCCCGCGGCCACAAGCTCAACGGAACGATCTGGACCGACCGCAAGATGTCCGGACTGTTTGTGGCAGAGGCAGCGCCAGAAGCGCCGCTGGAATTTTCTTGCAGGTACGCGCTGGTGGACAAGACTAGGTTCAGCACCGATGGAAGCGATGTCGATCCATCATTGATCGACTGGGATGAAGAGTGGGCCGTCCGTCTCTGCAATCTGCTTCCTCGGAACGGACTCGGGCGCATTCGGTCCGGGCTGCGCTCGCCACTCCTCGAGGACAACCTCTACCCATACCTACCGCCCAAGCTCATCGTCCACACAACGGGTCCGCCCTCTACTTGGGAAGCCGCCATCGGGGAGATCAATATCACTCGAATAACAGGCTCCGACGAATGGCTTGTCGCCGAGACCAACATCGGCGCCTCCGTTCGAATCACCCTGTGCAACACCGATGTTATAGCTCAAGACACCCATATCACCGCGACCCGGCCCTCGGGCAGCCCGGAGCCCGTCCCCCTCTGGAACTCGGACAAGTTCATTTACAACATTACCCATATCCTCCCCCAACTCGGCATCATTCACCAAGGCGCCAGCACGGCTCCCCGCGACATCTTCACCTTCTCCTCCCACACCCGCACCCCCCTCAACGTCTCCACCTCTTTCGACCCCATCACCAACATTACCACCACGATCCCTTCCCAAGACGGTGCGTCCAATTCCTTCTGTTTCCCCCTTCCCCCCCCCACCTCCCTCCCCCAGTGGCGGAAATTTAATTCCTAGTAGAAACATTTCCGCAACACACCTACGTCACCCAAGCCTTGATGGACATCTCCGACCTCTTTTCTGAAAACGGCGAGCCCCAAAACCTCACGCTGTGCTTCTACTGCACGCACGACGGCGACGCTATCTCCTTTGGCCAGCAGGTATCTCCCATCCCTGCGGCGATCTTCCAAGGGGCGTTGCAATCGACGGGGGGAAATGCCGCGGTGGCGTTGCAGGCGGTTATGACGACGGCACTGGGCATGACGTATTACGACTTGACGGGGAGGTTTGATAAGGGTGCGGAGGCGAAGGTGAGAGGGCTGGTGGAGGTGGACGTGCCGAGGAATGGAACTTTTGCCGTGGTGGTGGTGGCGTTGTTGGGGGTGCATTTGGCGCTGGTAGGGGTAGCAGTCGTGTGGTTTGCGAAAGGGGGCGAGGGGGATTTGATCGGCGCGTCGTGGGCGGCGGTGGTGGGGGTTAGAGGAGAGGAGGTGGATGGGGTATTGGAGGAGGTTAGGGTGGAGAGGATGAGGGATGGGGAAGTGAAAAGGAGGATGGTCGAAACGGGGCAAGGGGCTTGTTTGGTGGGCATTGATGAGGAGGGGAGGTTGGAGGTTCGGAAGCGGATCAAGAAAGGGGTTGATGCAGAGTGAGGAAGAAGATTTCCAGCGAAGAATTGAGGTAAGGACTGGTTATTATGATTACCAAGTGTCTAATTATATCATGTCGTATGCTAAACATTACTATTTCCAGGTCTATTCACCATTGCTCATCAGATCATCCACCGGAGGCCGTCGCCGGCATCCCAACACCCTTCCATTTTAGAAGAGCTTGGCCGGGGCATAGCTCTTGTCGGGAACGACAGCCTTGCCGTTGACGAGCTCGGTGTCGGCGTACGAGGGCCAGGTGATGAGGTTCTTGCTGGCATCGACAACAGCCCAGGTGGTGAAGCCACGACCCTCGCCGAACTGGCCGCTCCAGTTGGAGGTGACGGCATACGGGCCGCAAGTGGCGCTTGCGGAAGCACGGGTTGCGGGGTTGCCGGAGACGATGTACTCGCAGTGAGTGGCGGGAGCGACTTGAGTGTCAATGTCGAACTTGACGGTGCAGTACTTGAGATCGGGGCTGCAGCTGCGGGTGAAGGACTTGATGATCCAGGGCTTGACCTCCGCCATGGCCGAGACGGTGGTGGGAGCCGGAGCGGCAGAGGCCGCGGTGGCGAGGAGGGCGAGGAAAACGGTGGAGTACTGCATTTTGGATGTGGTTGTGTTTTGATGGTGATGGGTGGAAAGGGTTATTTGGATTTTTGGAGGCGTGTGTGTGTGTGTGTGTGTGTGTGTGTGTGTGGATGATGTTTGGATGTTGTGATGAGATGTTGTGATGATGAGATGTTGGAGATTAGAGAAGTATTGATGCTCTTATAGAAATTCGGTTTCTCGGAAAGCTGAAGCCTGCATCGGTTCCTTTCGCTTGGCTTTCGGCTCAACTCGGATCCTGGATGGCTGAGATGGATGAAAAGTGGCGCTGCGAAGCCGTATTCGCGAGGACCATGATGATTCGCGGGTCCATGTCATCATCATGGCCGAGGCAGTGAGCTCAGGAATCCATACGAATCCATCTCGTACGTAAATCCACTGACGCTCACCTGACTTTTGACCCAATTAGAATGGGTAAACACGAGCGGCTCAGCCCTATAGCGATGTAACACAATGCTGACAGAAGTGCGTTAGCGTGTCGGTAAATATAGGCCGCATACACGAAGGCCTGATTGGCGAATGGGACTGAAGGATTCCCCCAGCCCGATGGTTCCACTGCGCGCGCTGATCTGTGGGGAAATGCAACGTTATGGTTGTGGCAACCAGAGTTCCATAGAGGGTTGCCACCTGGACGGCTCTTTTACGGAGCGCACGGATAGTCCTCACTAAGCTCCGGCACTGAAGGTTTGTCTCTTCAACGGCTTGAAATTGCCGTTTAGCGGCAACTGAATTGTCAGTTCATCATGACAGACTCTGCACAGGAGGGTCGGCTCCGGGGTCATGACCATCAAAAAAGTTGGCGAGCCGTCCGCCTCCGCTTGGTCTCCACCTCGGCTATTGCATGCCGTAGTCGGCCGCATGCGAGTAATCGTAGCGGTCGCCCGGAAACCACTGCAGCTCGTATCCTTCGCCGCGCTCATGACCTTTCCATGGCCCGTCTAGAAAGTCGAAGAAGTCGACTTCCAGGCCCGCCGGCCCCAAACACATCTCCCTCACCCCTTTCACCCGCTCCAAGGCCCCCCATCATCCCCCCCATCGCCTCCATCCCCGTCCCAGGGTACCCAACCCCCGGGCCACAAACTACACCCCGTCCCATGCCACGGCGTCTTCATCCCTATCACCGTCCTGCCCGCCTCCCACACTAACACTCTCGACATGAAACCTAGCTCTATTCCACACCCACACCTCCTTTAATCCCTTCAATCTCAGCAACACCTCCTTTAGTCCCTTTAGTCTCGGTAACACCTCCCTAGACGTTCTCTCTTATATTCCTTCGCTATTCATAACCTCCTCTATCCCTTTAGATTCCAGCGCCGCTACGTAATAAGAAGCCTTCATCACCTCAGGGCTAGGTAACGGGCGGTAAAGCCGCCACACCCGATCTAAACCCCCTAACCTGAAAATGTTTCAGGAAGTGATCACACCCGTGAAATACGACGTCGTCAACGCGGAAGGAAATGTAAGTTAGACTGCGGATAAGTAAGGCGTGCGACGGGGTTCGGGAGATGGAGAGGAGGGGGGAGAAATCGAGGGAGTGTCGGGAAGATGGTGAGTGAAGATAAAGAGGCGGAGGAGGCCGATTAGGGAGTGCGGACGGGAGAGGAGGCAGAAGGTTGTGCGGGCGGTGCGGGTGTGGGAAAGAAAGAGAAGATGAGGGACCAGACTTCGGGGGGGAGGTTAGGCATTTGTATGGGTGGTTTTGGGACAATGGTTGTGAGGTAGGGTTGGAGTTGGAGTTAGGAGGGTTGCCGTTGGAGCCGAGGAGTTCGGGTCGGCGGCGCGGGGTAGTTCCAAGTCGGCGTCATTGGTGGGGTCCGGTCGTTCGGGGCGGACAGGAGACAGTGTCGAGTACAGTGCGGCTACTAGGTTCCGGCCAGGCAAGGAGGCCCAACAAAAAAAAAAAAAAAAAAAAAAAAAGAAAAAGGGGGGGGGCAAAACCTCAATAGACTCAATGTTTATTGTTGCATCACATATAGTTCAGGGGGGCTAGCCCCACTTGGGATAGAAAGGATTCATTGCAAGAAGCTTTGTTATCAACAGAAACATGAACCAATATTTACGCACAGAAATCTACAGTGGCAGACGGAACCCCCCCCCCCCCCCCATTGTGCCATGTTGACCATCGTGGGCCGTCTTCGCTATGATGAAAAAGAATTCTCTATGTCCTTGGCGAAATCAGGGGCCTGCAAATCTGATCGAGAGTCTCCCTCGTCAACCGCGGGTAACCCGTGGTGGCGCCGGAGTACAGCCTATCCACCACCGAGGTCGTGTCGTGGATGAATGGGCCCAACATCGAGGCCTTTGGACCCGGAGTGCTGCTTTTCGTCAGTTTCGGGCACCGCGCACTTGGTTCGACGAGCTCACCTTGTTCCCGGGAGGGAGGTGGAGGGGATGGATTGAGTGGGGGAGTCCATTGTTTTGAGACTTGATGTGGTTGGCGTCGCAGCAATAAACTTGGGTGTTGTTAGGTTCGGAGTAATAGCGATTGGAGAGTTTGTGTGGTAGATTCGATTGGTGACTGTGATAGAATGCGTGAAAGGCTGATTCTGACAATGCCAAAAACACCAAAGGGATTTTATACCCGAGCCCCAGCGCCGTGCTCAATTATCTCGTGGGTTAGCCAAAAACATCCTGAGCCAGCATCGCCATACTGCAGTGCAGAACCCATAGTTTCATCGGTCGCTATCGTGGTTCAGTCAAAGTGGTTAAGACAGTCCCGCTATGGTATGGGGCTCCGTAATGGTGAGCTCAGCACCGAGCGAGTTGAAGCCCGGGAAGTTCCGGCGCGGCCAGCAAAGGTATCTGAATGTACCCCATATCGTTCTTATCAAGTATCCATTTTGTCATGTCTTTCTCGCACTGACTCCTTGTCGCAACGGAATTTTGGCATCCAGCCAGATTCAGATACAGATAGAACTTGGAATGAAAGGGGGTAGCAGTGTTATATATGTCTAGAATCCTGTCGATGAATTGACATATCGTTGGCTCTTTTGAGGCTTTAATGCCTTATACTATGATCAAACTGCGCACTTCATGGCAGTCATGATGGAGGTGCAGTCATGATGGAGGTACCTTGGGACATGTGGTGACCTCTTGCCTCGGGCGATGTTTCAGGCCCCCGCCGTGTTATCCAATTGGGTCTCAATCAACTTGGGCTGAGCAAGCAAAGAGACCACAAGTACCTACGGTACCAGCTACCTTCAGTGGCACATGCGACATGGGACAGTCAAAGGTAACAGTACAATGCTGAGCATGTGTTCCCTGGTCGCCTTAATTGGATGATCGGGCACATCCCTCCGCTTTCGGTGGGGTGGAATGGGTTTGGAAGACGGGCGATCATCTCACACAATGCGAACATGCGGGGCAAGTGGCATGAACGTGTGGGAATAGATGGCCGGCCCGTCCATTGCGCAGATGTTATGCCCTTCCCATTTGAAAGCCCGGCCCAATGCGCGGGTGAGGCAAGTCGTTGAGCCTGTGGTGCGGAAGAGGGTCTCTCTTATACACATGAGCTACGCGATTTCATGAATAGTTTTCCTCCTGTTTCAGGCCCAAGAGGCAAGACGAAGCCGAAGCCCACGGGTGGCCGCCACAGTCCGGCCGGGAGTCGGGGTTCGGGCTTGTCTTGGCATCGGCGATAAATGCGCCTGCTGCAGGCGGGTAATCGAAGCCTGCAATTGGTTCACACATTTCTGATTAGAACCGCTGCGGTTCAAACCCGCTTGTGTTTAAACACGCCAGGGGTTTGCATTGTGGCTTCCAGGCTGTTCACGCCCCCCAACCAGGCCAGATGACTTGACCGTGGCTGGCTCAACCCAAATGGGTTGAGTCGCGAGGTGTGTCAATCAACGACAACTGGAGCGGGTGCAAGGTGTCTCGGGCCAAAAGAGGCCATGACTTGACGCGGCGTGCGTGCGACATGATGAGTTTCGTCGCCCTTGTGGATTCCTTTGATCCCACTTTCCTCCCGCAAACTTCAAAGTGCACTGTCAATCGTTACAAGCTACGTATCAGGTGTATCTTTTGCTCTCAATTTCAAATCGGGCGCGGACATTGTCTTTCGGTGTTAGGCAACTGCCCGAAAGTTGGATGACTACTTCTACCCACTCCCGCAGCTTTTCGTCTGGCCCTATTCACCATGTCGAGCACCATCAAAGCCTTAGGCTTCAGCCCTCAAGCGAAATCCAATCTCTCCCTCCACGGATGCCCTGGTGCTTCCCCGGCCGAGTACGACAGCGACACCGTCAGAGACTCATCGCCTTGCCCAAGCTTAGTCCACTCTGCGACGGCAACAGACCTCGAGTCAGAGGCTGGCGACGGCATGGTCCCGCCCTTCTATGTTCCGGTGCCCGCCGTTGGGTTCCCCATCCACGTGGAAGCCAAGGGCCATGACGAGGTACCTGTCTACTCGGCCGGGGCGGATGACCCCCACCAGACCCGGGGCCCACATGATGCCAATTGCCTGGGGTCAGACTTCTCAGACGACGGTACAACAGTAAACCAAGGGACAAATTGCGGACACGACTGCAGCGTTGGAGGGAAGCTCGGAGGCGGCGAGGGTGACGGACCTGAAGGTCCCAGTCCCCAATCACCCGACCGGCCAGCAACGGGCGCAGATGCTGTCGAGGAGTCGAGGGGATGGGCTTGTCCGTTCCGCAAGCACGACCCGCTGCTATTCAACGTCCGGGACCATTTCTCTTGCTCGCACCTGCCTTTCCGAACTTTTGGAAAACTCAAGTAACCCCCCCCCCCCCCCCCCCCCCCCCCCGGCGCCCCACCCCCCACTTCCGAGTTTTGTCGCAAGCAAGCCGCCGTACACGCTAACCATGTGCAACCACAGGGAGCACCTCAATCGCAATCATGCCCCGCAAGCCGGCCACGGAGAACGATGCCCGTCCAGGGCCGCGGCCGGAAATGAGTGCACATGCAACATCAGCAGCAGCCGCATGGGGGTCGAAGTCATGGAAAAGATCAACGATATGGCGTGCCCAACCCCCCAGAAGCAGCCGACGTGGGAAGCCATGTACAAAGTGCTTTTTGGGAGGCTGGAGCCAGTGCCAAATGCAGGTTCGTGACAGGCGCGGCACTCTTAAGCCCTGGCGATTTTCAGTGGATGCTAACGTCCTGCGTGAACAGATTGGGAGCCGCCTATCGAGCTCGAGGAGTATTTTTTTGAGATCAAGCAGCGTCTCGATGTGTTTCGCGAGCGCGTCAAGCTCGAAACTCGGAATCTCATTCCGGATCACGAGGCAACCCAAGTCAGAATTTGGTCTAGCATGACTGACATCTTCGTCTTTTTCCTGGAGCAGACCATGTCTAGCTGCCAGCGACGCGTCAGGGGGAACACTGGCATTTCCTACTTCGGACCCGATTGTTCGTGGAGCCGGTCCCCAGGAACAGCGGATATTGGCAGCATCCCTCATGAGTTGCTTGGATTTGGAGACTGGTCGAACATGTTTCACGACAGGGGTTTGGGCGGCGAACAGATCGTACACCGGGACGTCTGCCCCCCGTCGTCACTGCTGTTGGCCGTGAGGCGCGGAGAGCGAGGGTTCTTTTGCAGAGTCGACTGTACAAACCAAGAGCAGCTGGCCATCCTCGGCATGGAGTTGCCACTGGCGGGCAGCGGGACTGCAAAGCTCAGGACTGCCGCAGAGGTTCAGAAGAAGGAGGAGGAGGAACGGGCGTCTATGGAAGTTGATGAAGATGACAGGAGAACATTGACGCCAGATTCGACACTCTCGCCGATGGACACTTCTAGAGTGTCCAGTCGCACCTCAGCAGCCTCGCGAAGCCAGTCTGAGGACCAATCTACCGATGATGAAGATGCGGAAAGCGGCGGCTCGGACGACGAGGACGCCATTGCCGACGAGATGATTAGCAGAGTGTGCGACATCGTCTTGAGGTACTGTGGAGGCCCAACCCGTGCGACGAGCAACGCCGATCTCGACGCCATCGGTCAGGCTGTTGGAACCGCCGTTACTGACTTCGTTTACGAGCTGCTCAACGAGCTGAGTGCGGCCCCACGCATTGTTCAATGCACCGGGAGAGGCACTACCGGCCCTTCTCCGACCTTCACTCCCGAACCCAGCGGCGGGGGCTTCACGGGGTCTTCCGGAGCGCCTGGAGACAGAAGGGCTGGGCTAGGAGGGCAGGGAGCCTCCAACTCAGGCCACGGAAGTCAAGGTTTCGGGGGAAACGGTCCCACCAAGCCTGGACAGGGAGGACTTGCTCATGGCAAGGACCCGCCCGCTGAGTTTCGGTGGAGCTGCCCGTACCGGAAACACAACCCCCAGCGTTTCAGCATCAGCAACAAGCGGTACAAGCAGTGCGCAACAACTGGCTGGAGGACGTTCGACCGACTCAAGTAAGGAACTTGCTTCGGCTCAGGACTTCATCGCACTAATTCATCCGTGCAGGCGCCACCTCAGGGACAAGCACAACCCGACCCCGATCGAGTGTTCGAGATGCAAGGAGGGTTTCCGTAACGTGGAGGCTCTTGATCAACACAATCTCTCGCAACCCCCTTGCGAGGTTCGCAATGCGGCACCCACCGATGGAGTCAACCCGGACGACGGGATGAGCGCCCATGTCGTGCGCCGCCTGAATTCCAGAAGGGAAGAAGACAGAATTCCATCCTGGGAAATTCTTTACCGCGCGCTGTTTCCCGCAGAAACAGCCATTCCTATACCTGGTACGATAATGCGATGCGTTTTCGTCTTTTTCGTTTGTTTTTCTCTTTCTCTTCGTTTCTTACACTTGAGGGCCTCTAGCCGTGACATTGTCATACGAAGTAAGTTGGATGTGGATGGAAGCTAATGGGCGAAATATAAAACAGACTTTGAGCCGCCCGAGGAGACGACATGTTCGGAGCTTCGGAGATACATGAACGCCGCTTTGCCCGACCTTCAACAGGAAATATCCAAGATTACGCCGGCCATGGCAAACGCGATTATAGAACTAGTTCAACGCTCTCAGGATCAAGCCTTCACTAAATATGAGACATCTCTTCAACAAAAACTGGGCTCCAAGAGGTCTTCTGCTCCAGAGGACTCGGTCATGTCGGCAAAACGCCCTAGGATGAGCTCAAACCAGGCTTTGGCACAACCCCCACATGCATTGCTCCAGTTCCCCCCACCGCCACAACAGCATCAAACCATCCACCCCCGACACACAGACCAGGGCTGGGTCGATGTGTCCAGGCCCACAGATTCCCAGCCACAGCCCCGAGTGAACAATCAACGCCAACCAAGAGGTCAAGACTGGACCATTCTGCCCGCTGGCAGGCCCTCAAACCCTCAGCCTCAAGCCCTCCCAGTCAACGATGCAAGCGCCATCTTCATGCAACAACAGGGTGTACCGATCATGGGTGGGATGTCTGCCCCTACATTTCTATCGGGAACAGGGAGCGAACCAACGGGTTCTGATAATTTTCAGATGTCCAGCAACGTCTTCGGCGAGCTTGACAATATCGGGGCTTGGAGTGCGTCAATGACGGACACCCCAGGGCCGCTGAGCACGGACATGAACGCTTATTCGTTCGACGGTGGCTCGTTCTACCCGGTCGGAGGTAACCGGAATATGTCATCAGGCAACACGGAAGTGGACGAGGATACCGGCTCATATACCGACATTGGCAGACTTCCTCCTAGTGCTTAGAAAGTACTGCTGAGCGGTCCTGCTGGAGTAGTCGTGTGGTAGGAGCGGTCCCATGGTTTCTTTTCTGGGGGGGTGGGGGGGCTTCATCGGCTTTTGTGGATTCGTTCTCCTTGATGGGCACGTAAAGGAGGATGGGTCTACAACCATCGGCTTGTCAGCGATACCCAGTAGCTTCATCAGCTTAAAGGGATATGTCTCTAACACACTCCTGATGCTTGGCATGTGCTTCCTGCTCGACATGAAACCCAGCCCCATTCCACACCCGCACCTCCTTTAGCACCTTTAATCTCGGTAACACCTCCTCTAACCCCTTTAGTCTCGGCAACACCTCCCTAGACGTCCTCTCTTCCATTCCTTCGCTACTCATAACCTCCTCTATCCCTTTGGATTCCAGCACCGCTGCGTAGTAAGAAACCTTCATCACCTCAGGGCTAGGTAACGGGCAGTAAAGCTGTAACACCCGATCCAGACCCCGTAACCTGAAAATGCTTCAGGAGGTGATCATACCCGCGAAATACGACCTCGTCAAGATAGAAAGGAGTGTAAGTTAGACTACGGATAAGTGAGGCGTGCGATGGGGTGAGGGAGATGGAGAGGAGGAGGGAGAAATCGAGGGAGTGTCGGGAAGATGGTAAAAGAAGATAAAGAGGCGGCGGGGCTGATTAGGGAGTGCTGACAAACACGTTAGCTTGAGTCCGATATCCAATTACATCTAAGAAAGTTCAGTTGCAGGCTCTAAGCCTATTGGACAATGTACTAGTACTCACAGCGGCAACAAAGTCTCGCGACCAGAAACACGCATGATCTTCCTGCCTCGAAGGCTGGGGAGGCCAGCCGTTTCGAAGAGTGGCGACAAGACTGGTCAAGGTGCCAACGCCAACATCCACAGCGCTTTCATCGGGATTCGGAGAGGCCAAGTTCTCCAAAACCTTGCGGGCTCGCTGGCGCTTGGAAGGGGAGCCGGCGCTTTTGCCTAAGGACTTCTAGTCGGCAGGGGCGGGCGAAAAAAAAAAAAAAAAAAAAAAAAAAAGCCGATGATGCTTTTGCGGGGCGAGCCGCCGGTATCCGAAGCCATTTTGTGCTGGAGATGGTATCTAGAATAGAAATCGAGTTAGAAGTGAGAGCGAGACGATCGTATTGAGGAAATTGAAGAAGTTGTTACGTACGTCGAAATAATTTCGCAGTTGGTTGATACGGAAGACGGCGTGAAGAAAGCGCTGGAGGTTGGAAGTAGGAACCTAGGCAAGCAAATTGTTTCTCATAGTTCAAGTTTATTTGGCTCACTAGTTCTTTTAAATCAAGAAGGAACGATTTCCAGTTCCGAACTTCTCAACGAGACTTGTTCGCAGACCATTGTGGAATCTCGCTCTACCTCAGAGAAGTATCTACAGAAAGTCTTGGATCATGCAAAATTGATCCAAAATTCATCGATTCTCGATGACGGATGTCAAATGCGTTGAACTATCTACTCCGTGCGTTCAAGGTCCAAGCTGACAAGCCATGGCCTGTTGTTCTCCTCCTCTCCATGGTTCATGATGGCTGCGTTGACAAGCAGCGTGTGTCCCACAGCACCCGCAAGCACAGTTTCCTCTGAATTCTTGCGCACTGCTCCAACTATTTCATCAGCACCCGAGTCATCCTCTACGTCTGTCCCAGAGCTCCACGAGACGTCCTGGACTCCGTAGCCCTCGTGAAGGTGGCCGAAACAGTGCACCTTAGGCTTCGCTTCGCGAACTGCGGCGTATAGCATTGGGCAGCCGCAATGTTGGCCCTCTCTGTTGATGTCAAGCTCGTAGACCGAGGAAGGAAGCAGCGGTGGACCGTGGGCCATGACAATATCCACGTTAGCTGGGATCGATTCTTTTGCGCTGAGGCCGAAGCGGTTTTCGTCCGGTCCGTACGCAAACGCGTAACCGTTGAACTCTGGAGTGTAGGGCGACACGTAAATTGTGAAGGTTCGGTTGCCGCTCAATGTGAATGTGTGCGTGCCCTCCTCCAAAAAGTGGAGACCGTTTGTGTTCTCAGCCTTGAACAACTCGAGGGCCTTGGAAGGCTCTGCGGGGTCGTCGTCGTCGTCGTCAAGGTTGGTCTGCCACCATTTGGGGTCGAGAGAGACATCAGGGTTTCCTGGCAAAAAAAAAAAAAAAAAAAGACTCAGAATCTTCGCTGCAATACAAATGGAATGGATGCAAAACGAGAACATACCGGCAATGACCAACTTGAGTTCGGCATCGAGAGCATTGATCTTCACGATGGCTTTCTTGTAGTTGCCGAGTCCTCCAATCATGGTGAGGTCTCCGCAATGGAGAACGACGTCGGCCTTTGGAAGTGACGATGGGTCTGGAAACGCATCGTCATGTGTATCCGAGGGAATGAGAAAGGTGGTGGCCATTTGGATTGACGGGCGCAGCCAAGGTCGGTGCAGGTCGTATTTTTGGAGATCGAATCGTGCCCAAGGTGATTTGGTGTCGTGGACTGAAGTGGAAGAACTGGGCAAGAAATGCTGCAAAGTCTCCTGGAGGACAAGCGAACTTATACCGCGTCCGGCGAAATGCACGCGGAAAGACTCAAGGTTTCCTCGGTGAAAAGCTGGAAACCTTGAATTCTGTGGGGGGTGCGCTGCGCCTTGACAAAAATTGACGTGACGGATGGTTCATAGTCTCGGCCCTGTCCTAACTTGAACCACTTCAGCGCTGGCAGACCAAGCGGCCATCTCGGTCACCGTGCATGGATAAGGCTGAGGAAAGCTGCCGCCAGTCAGGAACTAGCGAAAGGTGTGATGCCTCGCGGGAAATTTTACCACGGCTGCGCAGCCCTCTGCTCCGGTGCTCTATTCGACACCTACAAAAATGTCGCCGGCATGATCCTACTTTCTCCGAGGCTGAGACTATCGAAATGGCGGCGCTACATAGTTGCGAATAATTTCCGGGGCTCAGTTTAAACTGCGCCGATCTTTTCTCTTCTTACAAATGCCGGCGCGACTCCCTCCCCACGCAAATACACCTCCAACTAGGTCTCAGTCGACAGACGTCATACAAAGGATCATTCCTGTTGAACACCAAAGACACGTGCCATAACGCGAGACAGACAATCCGGGGCCTTCACACTAGTACTACTGTCTGTGCTATCCCTAGCAACATCTCTTCGGCTTAATCAACCGCTCAACATATGAACTCGGAGGCTGCACCTTCAGGGGCTCGAGGAGCATGTCATCCTAGCTAATTGCGTGAGCAATACTGAGGAGCGCTAATCCTAGATGGCCTACTTTCTAGGATCTCCTAATACTGGCCCCGATGCAGTTGCCCAGACTTCCTCTGGGAGAAATACGGTTTGGGGGAACAGTGTTACCTCCGGGAAGTTCGGCGATAGTAATATCTTCACTGCTACAATTGGTTCACCAGTCGCTTAGAGAACAGATTTACCCGCCTCGACGTAGCCCAGATCACAGCCTTTGCTTTACCTGGGCCGATTTCTTGGCCTGTGACTTGTGGAATTAGACTAGGACAGGTTTAGACCCCCCAAATTTGTAACTCAGTAGCCTAAAACTTAGACTTTATATTTTCAGTCCAAATGTTCATCAACGCCTACTAATCATACAGTACTCTCTACATCGTTTTTTAAGGTAACTCTGATCGATAAGATAGCATTAATACGAAGAAGTAGCGCCAAAAGACGGCACGAAAAGGATAAATGCCGTGAGAAACTTTTGGATCATATTCGTATGGATACATAACTACTACATCCCAGTATTGTCACGAATCAAGAAGCAACTACCTATAACCTGAGGCATCCATCGGATTATGGGGATAGCCGAACTAATGAAAGCAAGACATACGAAAACAGGCGACGAACTAATTGGAAAGTGCTCTGTCCGATCTGGGAGGAAACACACAGAGCACACAGAGCATACAGAGCAACCAACAAGGGATATCATTGGATACTAACAGTCAGACTGTAGATATATAAGACTGTCATACGGCACTAAGATAGTTCCTTTGTTACGGCAGTAACAATAATAATACTGCTTTGCATTCATCTGCACTGATGCATCTTTTATCTGCTTACGATCTACGTAACCTACCACCTTTCTCGCACTCTTCGTTCGCACGCCTTCTAGTGTGTACGCACCTCTCTTGTGTCAGCTACAGTTGGGAAATCTCGGGGTTCAGGTTGCATAGGTTCTCAAAATTAGCTAAACAGGTAGCCAAAATTTGGGACCGTGGTCAGTCCTGAATTTTAGCCCAGGATATACCAGTACATGATGGGATGTCCCACAGTATGATGTCTTAAAATATACCTTGATGGCACGTAAAGGAGGATGGGTCTACAACCATCGGCTTGTCAGCGACACCAGTAGCTTCATCAGCTTAAAGGGATATGTCTCTAACATGCTCCTGGTACTCGGCATGTGCTTCCTGCTCGGCGCAATGTTCAACATGCGTGACGGCAGCGGCGCCGGCAGGGAGCAGACTTTCTTCCCCGGCACAGCGCAGACGACTTTGTCCAAACCGCCAATCTCAGCAAGAGGTTCATAGGCTTGGTATTGATTCCCATCGTCGGCAACGCCGCCGAGCATGCTACCGCGTTCGTTGTGGTCATCAAGGACAATATGCATCTGGTCATGTCGGTGGTGATCGGGCCGACGATTCAAATTGGTTCTTTGGATACGCCCTTGTTGGTTATGGTTGGGCGGGTAATGGGGAGGGGGCTTGACGTTGCAGTTTGAGTTGTATAACGTCCATGATAAGCGAGCGCCGCAGACAAGCGAGCGCCGCACTTTCCATCACCTTACCACAATAATCCTCAATTACACAACCATAACACTAGGAAATAATAATAACTGAATCAGAAACAGATGAACCAGACGATTCTGCATCCTCCTTGTAAGTGCACGTAATATGGCCAGCCTTACCACACACCTTATAACACTAAATCTTTATACGAGATCTGTGACGACCTGCGGGCCACCCTTGTGGCCGGAACGGGCCGACGTGTCCCCGCAGGCGCCACCGTATCAAGCACAGTGTGGAGGAACTCCGCACTGCCCGCTCTGAGGGTTCGGCGCGCTCTGGACAGAGCATTGAAAATCGACAGAGCACTTGCTCTGTCGCTCTGTCCTGAGTGGCACCGAGCGACAGATCAAGGTACAAGTTACATCATCATTAGTTAGTATAGATAGCTATCATCATACCCACGATAGTGTGAGGAACAGAAAGTTCCTCACACAAGTTTTCGCTCGTCAATTGAACCAACTTCGATTGTGTCCTACTGCACCAACACCTGGAGTGTTGTTCTGTCTTATAGTGACATACGACCGCCATTGACCAGTGAACCCCCGTCTGTAAGGGCTTGCCTCTGTATCACTCCTCTCTCCCCCACCCATATCCCTAGCGACCCTGCCGACCGCTCGTCGACAGGCTAGAGGTCGTAACAAGATCCCCTTACACCACCACCACTTTGGTGTGTTTCCTGAGTTAACTGCTCCCCTACAGCCATTTAATCCAGTAAATCCTATACCTCCTGTACAGTAAGTGACCTTCCAAGCCGTACACGCGTTTTTTAGCCCTCTGTCACTTACTAAGTCCCTTATTAGCCTTTTGTAATGCAGAGACCTCTGTACGGAGAATAGCCACCTCGTGTATCACAGCCATTATAGCCCACTATTAATTACCAGGCTGGCTCTGTTTAACTCTACTACAGCCATCTACGGTAGTAACTATTATAAAAGGTGTGATAATACTGACTCGGGGCGATCGTTCCGATCGCCCCTTGTGGTTCTTTTGGGTGTTTTTTTGTGCATATCGCTGTAACCATTTTGTAATTAGCGAAGTTTTGGCGCGCGCCGTCAAGGCCGCGCCGCGCGGTTCTTCGAACCGCGTTTCTTCTCGAGGCAGGCGAACAAAAAGGAGAAAAAGGACGACATCGGCGATTTCACCACGAGTTGCACCCGCGAATGGCTTGAGTGACCTCTCCTCCCTTCGATCGGAGGAAGAAGTAGTAGTCCCCGGTCCCTTTTCTTAGTTGTCCCTACTCGGTTGTTCCTACTCGGTTGTCCCTACTCGGTTGTGTGCCTCCCTCCAGGTCAGTCCTCGTTTTCACACGTCAGTCCCACGCGTGCTCCTTCGATCGGAGAAGGAGCTACTTTACTGGCGGCCATACTGGCCGCCATCGGCGTTCTTGGGGGTGGTTCTATTCTTTTGTGCCCTGAGTCTTATGGTGCATCACCGCACCTGTTCAATACCTATTATAAAGCCGGTCTCGTCGAAATTATACGTCTCTTTATCAAGGATACCGTATTTAGCTTTCATATTATACATAAGTGTAAACCACTTACTAATAACCTTTAGATCTTTACATTTAGCCCTCTGGTAATCGTATTTACGTGTAAAACGCGTTTAAAGCTCTGGCTAGCGTTTAACGAAGTTATAAACCTAGCTTTTACTAATAGGGGTGTCGCGTTCACGTAACAGTCGGTTAGCTATATCTTCTACATAACAAAGCTAAAGGTGGAATACGCGTGCATATAGCTCGATTATGTACTGAAAAATCGTATTTTCTTCTAAATCCGTAAGCTTACGTGAGTTAGCCGGAATATCGCGTCGTGCAGGTATACCAGTAAGTCGGCGGCGAACCGTTCTGTCGTTAACCTCGTAAATCTTCGCTACGCCTCGTTTACTTAGCTGTTTGTTATTTTTGACGGCTTCAGCGGCCAGAATTACTCTGGCTGTGTTAGAGGTTGAAAACATGGTTTTTGGTTGAGAAATGGAATGTTGAAGGTAGGAGGTCGGGGCGCGTCAAAAAGTGCGGCGCTCGCTTATCCCCGGCGCTCGCTTATCATGGACGTTAAGTGTTCCTGCGCTCGTATTTCGTTTCTAGGGCGGGTAAGAAAAAAAAGGCTGACCCGCTGGGGATATTTCCTCGCTCGATAGTTGGGACGGTGGCGTTTGCTATCTCGGTTGTTGTGGTGACTTGTGTGGTGCAGGATGGGGAGGTCAAATTACCTGGAGGGGCTTTGGTATGCTTGAGTGTGGTTGCATTTATGACCGGAAGAGGAGATGACTGACTTATGAGTACCGTAGCGGGTTACTGTAGGGCGCAACAAGCCTTGGTTCGAAAATACCTGATATAACTGCAACATGGCTCGTTGGCTCAACACGGCATGTTTTCCGGGCTATAACCCCCTGAAAGCCAAAATGGAAGCCTCTGATTGGCCGAGCCAGCTTCGCACGGGCTAAAATTGAAATCTGGCTGCACACTGCTGAACTGCAGAACTGCAAAAGAGCCGATCGAAACTATTTGCGAATAACTTGAAATCGAGCGAAAGAAATAAAGAAAGAAACACCACGAGGAATTGAACAGAGGTCTATCAAGCGAAAGCGGATCACTTGACCGCTCGGCCGCCGGCCAGCTTAGCTGATCCAAAACCTTCCTCCTTATTATCAAAGTAGGCCTTATGAGATCCGGGGAAGGAACAGCTTCTATTTTAGCTTCGACCAATCAAAAGGGGCCTGGAGGGTGAGCCTGAAACATGCCGTGTTAATCCAGCAAGCCATGTTGAATACAGTGGGCTTAGGGGGGTTAACATGCCATGTCCATTCCTGCAATTCCCCCCTACGGTAGCTATTGGGGCTGTATGTGATTATTGCAACTGCGTTTCGGGCGAGTCCTGCTGGGAATGTGTAGGAGATGGGGAATGGAAAAGTTTGAAAAGGAGGTCAAGACGGGGGATTTGTCACGATGGGTTGGGCTGGGCTGGGTGAAGAGTCAAAGGGGGGCCGCGTGCCGGGGCAAACAGAGGGTTGATCAAATATAGCATTGGGGCTTTGTGAACCAATGATCGCATCGAAACCCGACCTCTGCTGTGCGGCGGTGGTATCTTGAATGCATTTGATGCCGCCCCTCCATCCACTTCACCAAACACAATACCGATCATCCCTCTCCTAGGTAGGGCTCAGGCTGCCCAGGAGCATATTTCTGTCGTCAAAAAGCTCTTCCTCTGGGTCGACTGGTCGTTTATTCTTAACCACCAGCGCTCGAGTCTCGTAGTGACTCACTAGGCCAGTACTAGTAATGCCCCCGTCAAAGGTAAACATGACCTCCCTTTCAGCTTCACCAAGCTTACCGATGCTGTTTAGGGTTCTCAAACGCTCATATACCTTTCCAAGATCGAGTAGAACAGCCGCAAAGGCCGGGTCGTGCACCACCGAGACGACGTCGCCGCCTTTGTACGAGATGGTGGCAATGATGAAGATCCAGCCGCCGAGGATACCGGTGCACGCTATGACGAGCCAAGGCAGGAACCAGCGCATGTCGATCTGAAGGGTGATGAAGTACTCGGGAGGGAAGACGTAGGCGATCACCGTGTCCTCTCCTTGGAAGGTATCCGTCATGGCGCTCCACGCTGCTTGGTACGAGACCGCCATCATGCCGCGGGTATACCCATCTAGGTTATTCCAGAATTGAGCACCCGTCGCGTTGATCATGGCAATGTTGAGCATGACTTCGGGCAGGATGTCCAGGATGGGGAGGGTCAGGGGATCGGAAGTATCCTCCTGCTCGAGCTGCGGGAGATGCCCGTCTTCCAGGGAGAGTATAGCCTCGGCAGCTCCACGCGAGACGACTGTGCAGTTGGAACAGCGGAACGAGCCGGCTCGGATGGTGGCTTTGGCAATGGCGTAGCAGTTGATAGCATACAATTCATCGTTCACGAACCAGTTCATTGAGAAAAGGTTGACCTGAGGTGGAAGATTTCCAAAGTATCGGGACCGTTTCGGGCACTTGTCGTCCTTTGGGTTCTCGGGGCGCTCGACCAGGACGGCCACGTACCTCTCCTGCGTGAAGGATGTTGGTGGTGGAAAGACACAACGGTTCAGCGGCTTGGATTGAAACTTGATCGGGGCCGGTGTCCATGGGGTGGTCTTCAGAATGCCGGTATTCCCAATGACAGTCTTGGTCATGACGCCCGTGGGGCTGCTGATGTTGAGCATACCTTTGGTATCCACCTTGATGGCATCCTGGAGCGTAGCGTTGAGCGCGACCTCGGGGTTTGACACCCATTCCAGTTTGTCCACCATCAGGAACGGGACGCGGAGCTCGTGGATGCTGGAGTTGACCGGGGTAGCCTCGGTGAAGGTGAAGAACCTCCGCGAGGTTGCGGGCGTCTCCGGGTGGTGGAAGGATGACGACGAGCCCAGCAAGGCCATGCCGGCGCTCTTCAGAACCAGGTTTCGCCTCTCTTCCTCGAAAATATTGAGCTTATCCCATGGTGTCGACTCGCCCGCGACGGGAAGCGAGATCGAGCTGTTGGTCTGGCTCTGCAAGGTGATGGGGGACCAGGCAATGGACGCGGCGAGCAGCGGCTTCGGGAGATTTTGCGCAAGGAACGAGGCGGCCGTCGTGAGCACGAGCAGGTATGACAGGCGTCGGTACTCGCCTCCAAAGCTGCGCATCCATGGAAGACCGCCGCCCGCGACGCGACTGAGCTCGGGGAAGCGGATGCCGCGCGTCGTAAGGAGCAGATAGATGATGCGCCACGACGAAACAGCACACCATGGCGCTTAGACGAAGGCGATGGCCACCTCAAAAATAGAGATCAGCGCCGACACTTCGGTCTGGAATAGGGGAAGAGCCGGGGTCAGCGCCGAACGGGCACCGATGCGCACTGGCCTCCCCTGGACCCAAAAGTACAGCGCGAAGGCGAGGAGAGGATATGAGAGGGCAAAGAACCAGAGTCCAATGTTATTAAGAAATATGAGCTTGAATATGCGAAAAACGAGGCCTCTGCGTTTGGCATTATTGCTGGTCACGAGCCCCGGATTGGCCCCGGGCTGATTTGCCATGGCTGGTCGAAAGTCGGCGTGTCTGGGGTATTCGATTAATCTGACGTCGGCCGGGTATCTATGTAGGTAGGTAGGCAGGTAAGAAGGTCAATGTGGGGTGGGGAGACTGGGCCCTAATAACAATCAAACCTCGATTCTCTCCCCAGCCAAAGTCCCCAACATATCGCGATCAGCCTCCGTTCCGTATTCGCCGCCCCTCCCAGCCAGGAACCGATCGCGACTGCAGCGTGCTCTTAGGCAGGCCAACAGCAGGCAGGCCCAAATTTAGAAGGCGTTCAATTCTTCAAGCCACAACTGGCAAATGCTCCAATGAGGTAGGCTTGTAGTGCGTCAACAGGTTCCGAATTGGGCCGCCAGCCCCGCCTAGCGCCAGCCTGCCTTTGCAAGAGCCATTTCAAATGGGAGTCGATGGCAGTGTTGCTGAAAGAAAACCTGCAGCTGGTGCAAATGGCCCCCAAAGCCTTGCTCACTTTGAGCTCAACATCGGCGGTTATGGTGGGGGGCAGAAAAGACAGAAAGAGTGTGAGAAGGTCGAAAACGGGGAATGGCTGAAGCAGGGTGATTTCGCTTGTGCGCTGAAGGCTTGGCGGGCCGCTTTGTCTTGCATATAGCTTGTGAGAAGAACAGGCGTCCACTCTGTGTCTGAAACTCCGCCTGCAGCGCACTCCTCATGGCATAAGAAGCCTGGAGAGCGAAATCGAATTTCGATGCCTGGGTTGCTTGCGTTGAGGTTGCCAGCGGGGCTAAGCTCACTGAGAAGAGGTGGGAGATGAAAAAGGTGGGTCTGTGTTGCTGTCGCAGCGAATCTTGTGGAATTCCCAAGAATGACAGATGGCGGTTCCACTACCGGTCATCCAAAACCGAACTGTTATTTTTGGGAAGTATCTGCCTCAAAGGGAAGTGACACCCCATTAGCTAGCCGCAAGCTAAGTCGTGAAGGCCACGATGCGCCTTTCTGGTGGTTCTTTGAGAGTGCGTCACCTGACAAGCGGGGCCATGCACAGCGCACGAAGCCTCTGATTTGACAGCTGTCAATTCAAGCTGAACTTCACGCCCTTCAATGGCGAACCAAGGCAGCAGTGCGACCCTGATGAGCAACGTCGCGATCCATCAAAAATCGTCCCGCAGGAATAAAACGCGTCTTCATCTCGCCTCCGAATATCCTCAATTGATGAGTGGCAATACTGTGGACCATGTCGCGGTTCTTCCGTCGCCCCGATGACTCCGAGTCCAGCTCGTCAGCATCCGAATCTGAGGGCCCAGGCCGGGACTCGGTGAGCGAGACATCTCACCATGCCCCACAGCGATCGAAACATCGCGGCCCGTCTGCCGAGGACGATTCGGAGCCGTCTGAGATTCAGCGAAGCGATGCGCCGACCACGGGATCCGACCAGACACTCTCAGCAGATGGATCCATCTCGAGGTCGATGCAGAATGCGGGACTGCAAGCCAACGCCGACGCCAACCAGCACCAGGGAATGCTGTTGGCCACGCTGCTAGAAGAGCACTACCGCACCCGCGCCGCCGATTTCCTCAATGCAGCCAATCCAGGCAGCAACTACAACCGACACTCGCCTGAGGTGCAGCCTTTAGCCCAGCGATTGTTTTCCCAGGCAAGCACGATGCTAGAATCGGCGGGCATCCTCAACGTGCCAGCCTCTGATGCATTGCGCGACACCCGGGCTCAGTATCTTGCGGGCCTCGACCAGTTGGGCGCAGGCCTGGATCAGGCCTCTGCAACGGATCTTCTCAGCTCGATGAGGCAGCTGAATCTTCAACCAAACCCCACCACTACCCTGACGACCTACATTCCGAGACCTAGGAGCCACTACCAGAGCTCATTTAGAGAGGTGTGCCTCTTGGGACGTGGAGGCTTTGGGAGGGTCTTCAAGTGCCACAATCTCCTCGACCAAAAGACATACGCAGTGAAGAAGATCCCGTTATCGCCGCACCTGAGCAAGAGCTTCGCCGAGGGGAAACACGAGGAACTCCAGCACATTCTCGTCGAAGTGCAGACACTAGCATCACTCGACCATGCAAATATCGTCCGATATCACGCAACATGGGTTGAGGAACCTCAGGGAGGCTCGCCGACCGTTGGACCGTCGTCGATGGGTCGTGGGTTTGCCCCAAACCAGCCAGCCACTGGTCGACGACAACTGTTGCTTGAGAATACCGATGACAATACGAGCGATTCCCTGTTCCTGCCTTCCGAACAAGCACAACAAGTGAGCTGCGGCTTCGTTTTCGCGGAGGATTCGGAGTCTCTGCCTGGCCAGAACAAACAGAAGCTCCTCACCCACGACGACTCGGAGCCCGCCGAGGACGCGCAAAGCAATTCCGAAGAGCCGAGTGCCAACGCAAGCGACATCTTCACCGACGGAACTCGCTCACACCTGCCACTGGTCGAACGACAACACCAGCCAGACGAAGAGTCGCTACACACGCGCGAGCTCTACATCCAGATGTCACTCTACCCGATGACACTCTACCACTACCTCTCCCCCGCGACTTCTTCTGACACACCGCATCCGCGGCACTGCTACCATCTTCTCCCGTCACTTCATATCTTTCTGGCCATTCTCCAAGGTCTGCGGTACCTCTGGTCCAGAAGGCTCGTCCACCGGGATGTCAAACCGCGGAACATCTTTCTCTCTGAACCGGAGTCAGGGCCTTTGACAGGCTACTGCGACGCGAGCTGTCACCACGCCTGCCACGGGCATCAACCACGATGGTTGAATCCACGCATCGGTGATTTCGGGCTCGTTACCCAGTTGGCGCACGGTGAGCTCCCGGAAGGGAAGGGGTCTGGCAAAGTTGTTGGGACACCGTTGTACCGGCCTCCGGCTTGCGCGTGGGCTGGCGAGTCGGACCGTGACGCGGAAGCTGAGACGGAGAAGGTTGATATTTTCGCACTGGGCGTTGTGTTTGTGGAGTTGCTCTGTCCGTTCTCAACGGTTATGGAGAGAGCAACGGCGCTCTCGGGGCTGCAGAAGGGGGTGCTGCCAGAGTGTTTGCGGGAACGATTGGAACGGGAAGGACTTGCGGATAAAGTGGTCGAACGTGTGTTGGAAATGACGGCGGGTATGGTCGATCCCTACCCAGGGTCCAGATGGACGGGGGAGAGGATTGCGGAAGCGGTTCAGGACATCAGAAGAGCCATGGAGACCGCTGCTGGAGAATAATGCAGTAAGCTTCTCCTTCTGTGGCTCGTTTGTATAATAGCTGGCTTGCACACAGCATATGCCATATTTGGCACGTTTGCTCCGACTAATCTCTACCTGTGTAGCCCCTGTCCAGTGCCGAAACTGCTCTTTGGACTTAAGAACGGTGCCTCATCACCTCACTCTATCAACACAGCAAATACACTGGGACTCGTGGACATACCCCTGCATGGTGGCAACTTTACTTGAGGCGTACGCCTTTGCGCCGACATTTCCCATGTCTCTAGATTCTAGTTCAGTAATCATGGTACACTTGCTTGGGGTCCACCGCTGGTCTTGTTCTTGGCACATCTGGCGGCTGCCTGCCTGCTAAGCAGCGTAAGCCCTAACGTTAGGTTGGACAAAATCGAATCATCCATTCCGCAGCCATCACTTCCCTACACGAAGTGTTCCAAGTCCCCCTATTGCAGGGCCTCGGTGGCAGCTTCTCTGGCGCGCTGTCTTCTCCTTCATCTCCTTTCTCGCCCAAGCAGCCCTGTGAGTTATATCGTCCCAAGAGTTTTCACCTCAACCGCTTGCATGAAATAGCCGCGCAGACGCCGACATGGGCAAAATTCCCTATTTCGTCAAGACTCTCCATCCCAAAACATCCTGCGTCCCGCATCAGCCACCCCTAACCGAGCGAGCCGAACGAGCCGAACGAGCCAAAGCACAAAAAAAAAACGCATTTTGCCCCTTGACAAACTACACAGCCGCGCTCGCCCCAGGGAACAGGAGGTTGGCAGGCCCCCACATCATCGACCCGGGCGGTCGCGTCTGCGTCAGGCGCAAGTCACCAACCAATGCCCGTCATGAAAAGCAAACGACCAACCAGATGTGGGGGCTCGTAAAGCTATACTTGTATCATTGGTCTGCTTGGTCAGATAACCTCAGCATTTTTTTTTTTCAGCGAATCCCATTCAAGCTTCTTTTGCGCTGCGCCTCACGGTGCATTGCTGCTTGGCAAAGCTGTGCAAGCGCTTACTATTCACGTGCATTATCTAATTGTTACGACGCACTCAAGACGGGTAGTCGTGCCGAGAGTCAACGGAGGCAAGCGTACAGGTCCCAGTATATAATTTCCATCACCCACTTCGAATATCGACTTCCTGTTCCATCATCATCAAACCATCAAACTCACAAAGTTCTATTCAATTTCTCTTGTTTCCTTTTTCTCTTTTCCTTTTTCCTTTCGTCCTCTTCATTTCCTTGCAGCACTCTTTGTGTCTTCAATTTTGCATCTTCAAAGTTCAATTCCAAAGGTTCTCTCAACACCAGTCAAGAAAAAGATACCCAAAATGCATTCCGTCGCCATCTTCTTCACCTCCCTCCTCGCCCTTGGTGTCAGCGCCATCCCTACCCCTGGCTCCGTCACCACCCCCTCCGACAACACCATCGCCACCTTTGTCATGCCTGCGGCGCCCCACCACGTCGAGAAGCGCCAAGCTACCGGCACCATCCGTCTCTGCGTTGACTTCGACGCCGGTGGCCGGTGCGCTAATGTCGCCATCCCCTCGGACGCCATCACCACCGACCCCGCTCAACAGGGTCTCTCCGCCTTCGAGGTCGACGGCGGACAGCTGTGCAATCTCTTGGGAGGTTGCCCTTCGTCTGCGGAACTCCTCACTCCCGGCCTGAGCTGCAACCTGGGCGATTCCTTCAACTTCTTCACTGGCTGTGGCCTCTTGGTCAACACTGGCAATCAGATCCAGATCACCAGCGAGTCCGGGTGAGTTTGCCATCTGACCCTGAGTAATGACAAAAATGCTAACCTGGAAACAGAGTCCGCAACTTCGACGGGCCCCTGAATGATAACCTGCGGTGCATTCAGTGTGTGACCACCGGTGATGAGTAAGGGAGAGAAGGCGCAGTAGATGGAATGTATGGCAGGTGTACCATACCACAGCATGGGTCCGGCGTTGAGGTAGTCCTTTGAGAGATGCTTCGAATCGAATGACCACACTCTTTTAAACCATCCTGTGTGCATTGTCTTCGGATGTTGCAGGTGCCTCTCGCTGTGTTCATACAACCACAATCGTGCGAAGAGCCGGCAACGTCAATTCTGGCGGCCGAGCTTGCTCGTTGTTTTCAACTCGCCACCACATGCCGACCCTTTCGTACTCGTCCGACGAACCCCTCGTCTCAGGTTTGTCTCGAGACTTGGGAGTCAGAACAAGGCCATATTCCAGCCCTACACCCTCGGGTCCCCGGGCCGTGATGAGAGTAATGGCAATAAGATTGTTCCCGCCGATGGGATCATTGGTGTCAGGCAGGTATCGTACGTTCCTCTGTATCCCGCCACCTCCGGACATGCGGTAGGCCCTTGGATGCGTCTTATACAGGTTCATAGAGCCGGACCGCGGGTTCCCGTTGCGCGCTTCCCAGGTTGGCGCCCGTATCACCACCATTCCAGCGTCGAGAAGACTGCGGGCGCTTGCAACTGATGAGCCGCGCCAAGATACTGAGATGGATACAACCTCAGCGGGAGATTCCAAGCTCTCGGTGCCGGCCGTCGTAAGGGCCAGGTGCTTCAGGGGCAGCAATTCTACCTGCCCCTGGGCAGAGGCCCAAGACCATGAGGGAGCGCAGTACAAGGGCTGCCGACGAACTGGCCTCTTGACTCTCCAGAGTAGCTGCAGTGGAAGGGCGAAGCCTTCGAGATGCCACAGTCCCGCCAAGTATGGCAAACGAGCTCTCTCTTGGACCAATTCCGCCACTCCGGAGAGCGCAATCAGTTTGTCCGTCTCGCGCGTCAGTGCCCTCTCGCTGTAGGCTGTAACGATGTCGAACCACTTTTTGACAAATTCGATCCTTTCCAGCTTGTTGTGAAGCGCTGCAAGCCCGAGGGACTGCAAAAAATCCAACGCACCCCGAATGCCACGTCGCGCCAAAAAGTCGCCGCCATCTCCTACTCCTCGCAGGTCGAGCTTTTGACCAATCCTTGACAAGGAGAGCTCAAGCTGATCAACCAGCTTACCCCCTCGAACCCCGTACTCCTCGGTAGCATATCTCACTCCTTCTGGGTCGTGCTCTGAGGCCTGAAGTGTATTGCACTCGAAAAGCAGCGTGTCGGACGCGAAATGAACTAGCCGCCGTGCAAGAAGTCGTTCTTGAAACGCCCATGCGCGCTGTGTCAAGGGCGCCTGCTCCACACGTGTCTCGAAGAGGGTGCGGACGGAGGGATATGAGCGGCTCGTATAGCAGTATTTCGATCCAGAACGCATGAGGTCGCGGCGATCAGGACGGTCTCTCACTCGACGAGCACGGAGGCAACCTCCGTGAGAATTCTTCGAAGCTGTCGCTGCAATGACACAGTACGCGTTTGCAAATATGTGACCCATCATTGGGGACTCTGATTCCCAGTCAAGGACAGAGTCCTGAACAATACAGAGCGAGTCGATCCAAAGGTACTGAATTCCAAGCCCCCGCGTGATTAGGACAGCGTCTAAAAAGTTCTTGGGGAGAGTGCGCTCCTGGATATGAACGGCCATAGAGGTGTAGTTATTTGTTGTCAACTGACATGCGATGTTGCCGCCCCAGCAATGGCTGAGTGCGATGTACCGATCATCCACCACGTCGGGTCGGTCGACAGCAGCGTTGACGAGGAGTCGGAAGACTGGGACATTAGGCTTGCCGACATACAGCAGTCTTGACGGGAGGTACGCCGGATTGAGTGATGTCGAAGTTCCGCACATCGGGTGTTTGAGACACCTAGAAATCCAAAATTTAGCCATGGATATCCCCTGAACGTCGACGATGTCTCGTCCCTCGTTCCAAGTTTGCATAGTACCCTCGCCGATGCGGGTTGGGGCATACACCGCAGATGAATCTCCTAGAACGAGCGACGCAAACATCGAGTGAGGTTCGTTTTGCCGGTACTCGAGCTGGAGAAATACTTGAGAGTCATCAGGCCGCCGATGGTCGGGCGCCATCAGCGATGCTATCGAAGGCAATTCATCCTTCTGGCCCAGGAGGGTTTCGCAGAAATGGCAGTGGCGCCAATTTCTCTGCATTTCTGGGATCGAATCGTACAAAGCAATCCGCTCGCGTGTCTTCGCCAGCCCGAGACGCGAACCGAGTAGCAGCGATGATGCGGAGATTGCTCTCTGGCAGGATTTGCACAAGCCGCTGTCGCTAAAACGGTCCGCGTTCCAGAACCGCGGCGTGCGTATGACCAACATCCCTCTCGACGATGCGTGTATCAGGCGCGAAATGGTTGATGCTGGCGCCAACGCCTGGCCGCCTATGACCTCTCTACCGATCCTGGCCAGGGCGAGCACGGTGACGACTGTTGTGGCGGAAACTGTGAGAGCAATTATGATGAGCGGCGTCAGAAAGAACGGGGTTCCGAAAATCGCGACTAATATCTTGCGCGCAGTAGACGACGGCGGGAGTGAGTCCAGCAATAGAAAATGAAATGCCCAGAATGAGAGACACGCCGCCAGGGATAATGATAGTACTAGCAACATGACAAGCGTCATGAAGGTGAAGTAAGCCAACAGGGATATTTGTGGCACCAGCCTCGGCAGGGCTAATGCTCCAGATGGAATTAACATGTCTCGGTGTCTGTATGCCGCCGGAATAGTCTTGGACGCTCGCCACACCCATGGAAGCCATACCGAAAACCACGAAATCGTCCATGGAAAGATGCCGATCTCAACGAATGTTCTCGCGGTTAACTGCGGAGACAAATGGTACAGGAGTGGAAGCGTCAGCAAAAAGAGCGAGTGTAGGAGACGGGCGGGAAGATCTGGACGTTGTTTCGAAAACCAGAGGTACCAGGTCGTTGATGCAAGAAAAGCAATGAGCAGGGGCGAGGGAGGCCACAGTAGATGTAACGGGGGGCTCCAGTCAAGGTCTGCCCGGATCATGGGTCGCAGGCCGCGAAAAGTGTCGAGGAACCTGGAAAACATTATTGCGTGCGATTGGCGAGAGAATGCTTGTTATCATTGTGCGAGTTGTCGCGTGGGGAAGAACACGCGACGCGCGAGCAAGTTCGCCTCAATGCTCAACCCTGGAAAGAACGCCGTACGCGTGGCTGCCTTGGAGCTGAAACCATCACGGAGAGTTCCGGTTCTGCTGGGATTGGTGGCTGGGGGCCCCGCCTAGTGCGACTGCTCGACAACCCACATCAGAAATAACTTTCCATTTCACGCTTGTCTCGTCTTTCCAGCCGTCTGGGTAGTGTTGGACTTTCTTCTTTTGCGTACCCTACAACCAGCACCCCGCGATGACTTGACCTCAACCGCATGCTTGGATCCGGCGGCGCAGCACAACCCAACGCCCACTCGTGCACGTCTTGTCCACTCAAGACCGTCAATCTGCGCCGTCACGGGCCGGGAAAATGCAAGTACGTGCATTTCGTCGATTACGTTAATCACGCTTTTCCATCCGACTGGTCGTCAGCACCCAACCGCATGCCAACCTTCCTAACGGAGTGCGGCGAGAAAATCTTCAAGGCGAACTGATAGCACCTTTTCGACGACTTTTCCCAACGCATGCGTCGTCATCTATTCGTAGCACCAACCCGGGAAGAACACTTTGGGCGCCCGAAGGATGGCATATAGGAAGCGCTACCCGCGCTAGTAGGCCTTCCAGTGCTTGCGTCGGATTGAAACCGAGCAGATGGCCTTGGCTACATCTTGGCCTCGTCTTTCAAGAGCCATGTGAACTGGATAGACCAGATATACCAACACCCCTCCGCCCGAGAGACACTTGCTGCCCGCTGAGAACCCAGAACGCTCCAAGTTCCACAATGGGTTCGACTTACACTCCCCAAGGCACAACAATCCGGCTGACGCCAGCTGACGAGACCGCATCCTTGAAGGCCGCATACTGCAACATGGCGCAGAAAGCGTATGAAGAGTGGCCTAACGAGGCTGGGTTTGAGGGCCTGACAGCGCACCGTGGACCTGTCGAGCTCAAGGTCAATGGGAACATACCAGTATGGGCAGCCGGCTCTCTTTACCGGACCGGGCCTGGTCAGAACAAAGTCGAGGACACCAAGTCGGGTGCCTTTCACCTCTCTCACTGGTTCGACGGACTCGCCCACACGCACAAATTTGACATCGTCCCGGGGGGTGAGGAGGGTCAAGTCAGAGTGTTTTACTCATCTCGCCGCCAGTCTGATAAGGTTGCAGCCGACATTAAGGCCTCAGGAGCACTCCACGCGGTGTCGTTCGCCCAACGGATGGATCCGTGTATCGGCATGTTCGGCAAGGTCATGAGTGTCTTCACTAGGAGGCCGGACAGGCCATTCTACAACGTCGGAGTAACCGTGGGTACCAACCTCCCATCCTTCCAGGAACAACCCAACGGTACTCAAGATCACCGCACCACCAACACCAACATCGTCATCGGCACCGATGCCTCCGTTATGTGCGAAATGGACCCCAAGACTCTCGAAACGATCTCCTTCCCCTTGCAATCCAAGTTCCACCCAGACCTCAAAGGCGCCCTCGGCGCCGCCCACGGACTCACCGACCCCGAAACAGGCGACTATTTCAACTACAACCTCGAGTTGGCCAAACAACCCCTCTACCGCATCTTCTGCGTCAGCGCAACCACCAACGAAACAGCCATCCTAGCAACCATCCCCTTCGCCGCCGCCTTCATCCACAGTTTTTTCCTCACCTCCAACTACATCATCCTCTGCATCCCCGCCGCCCATTACGAATGGAGCGGTCTCAAGATCCTATGGACAGGAAACCTCCACGACGCATTCAAACCCTTTGATCCCTCTGAAACCTGCCACTGGTTCGTCATCGACAAGCACCACGGCAAAGGCGTGGTAGCCGAGTTCACCTCCCCCGCGCGCTTCTTCTTCCACGCCGTCAACGCCTTCGAAGATGAAGAGACCGGTGATATCCTCTGCGAACTCGTTGACTATCCTAATCGGTACATCCTCGATGCGTACTACTACGACGTGATACTCAACCGCAAGGACAAAGCAAAGGAGTACTGGACCGATGGCCAGCTGGAACAGAAATCCTTCCCGCGGTTGACGCGGTATCGTCTGCGCAAGCAGGAGTTTGTAGTGGGCGAGGAGGAGTTGCCGACAGCGGAAATCGTCATGGAAATTCCGTCGCCTCATGCGGGGGATATGCCGGTTATTAACCCGCTGTATCAGGGGAAGAAGCACCGATATGGATATATTCTTGTATCCCGGGTGATGAGCACGTTGTTCGAGGCGATTGCGAAGGTTGATACGGAGACGAGGGAGTTGCTGCAGTGGCAGGGTCCGAAGGGGCATACGCCGGGGGAGGCGATCTTTGTGCCAAGGCCTGCGGGTGATGGGGAGGCGTTGGATGAGGATGATGGGGTTTTGTTGAGTGTGGTTTTGGATGGGGAGAATCGGAGGAGTTATTTGCTTTGCTTGGATGCGAAGACTATGACGGAGCTGGGGAGCGCGGAGTGTGAGTTTGCGGTGGCAATTGGGCTGCATGGGCGTCATGTTCCGTTTGAGAGTTGAAGAACGCGCTGTCAGATGGAGAGACGATGTGACGGCAAGGTAATTTGTCAGAAAACAAACAACTTTTTGGAGGTGTCAATACCTAACCCTACGAAATCTCACGGGGCAGGAGTAGGCTCCGGTGCCCAGACGGTACGGTACACTGTCTGCACAACCTCAGCTCCCTCCTCCTCACCTTCACCATATTCCTCACCATACTCCTCTCCGCCCTCCTCGCTCTCCTCGCCATCCCCGTACTCCTCCTCCTCTCCTGGATCGGAAATGATCACAACTCCATCATCACTCCCCTCTTCCTCTTCCTCACCACCACCCCATCCCCCACCGCCAATATTCCCACCCCCTCCACCGATATTCCCTCCCCCACCTCCGATATTTCCACTCCCATCACCAATGTTTCCTTCTCCTCCGCCAATATTTCCACCGCCTCCCCAAGGCCACCCACCACTACCACCTCCACCACCTCCCCATCCGCCTCCACCGCCGCCGCTGCCGCCGCCACGACCAGGAGCACCACCGCCTCTGCCGCCTCCCCATCCACCACCGCGGTCTCTCCCACCTCCACCTCCACCTCTTCCGCCGCCGAACTGTCTAGAGACGACTTTGTTGCCGTCATCAGCTGCGCTACCGATATTGGTGAGAGCCGCATCGCCGTGCAGGCCCAGAGCCAACAAGGCGATGAGGAAGAGAGGTCTCATTGCGTAGGTAGTTGGGGGGTGAAGTATGAGACGATAAGTATGGGTCGGATGATGTTATTCGGGGGTGAGTGTGCCAGTGAGACCTAATTTGGCAATCACAAGACTTGAAAGGACTGGATGGATGGAGACGGGTCTTCGTGGCCCCTGCACGAACGCTTCTTCCATTCTCTTGGCAGGAATATTTCTCCTTTATATACCTTGCCGCAAGCCCGGTGTCGCGCTGTGGCAAGGTTGCAATACCCTTGCGGATGTGACGTTGCGGGGATGGCCTTTGACAACAGGCGTGATCCAGGGGCACCATCTGGAAATTAATATCACCAGGCGGGGAACTAGATTTGAGTTAGTTTCAGCCATGGTGAGGAGGGGAACGGCGTTAGACCGGTTGGGGTGGACGATGGTGGCGAAATGGGGCAAGAAAATGTCGTATACCGGCATTTCATGGAGAGAGACGGGAGCTCTCGGTTCAGCTCCTCCCTGATATGAAAGTACCAGCAGTCGCGACTCAGGGGTGACCACAACGAATCCTCCCATTCGACAAAAAAAGCACCTGTCGCTGTCAGGTTCGCCTTGCCCATACCACAATAGTATTGTAAAAGGCGTGAATCATAAAGAAAAGCGATGCCAAGGGCCAAGCATGCATCAACAACCCCATTCCCCGGATTCTCACCATGACAAGCGACAGCCATGCCGAACGCTGGGCTTGGCTCCGAACGTGGCCAGATGCAGCAGCAAGTCGCTAGGCGTTAGATTACCCCTTTTGATTGCGTCCAACTTAGCCAAGAGCGGAAAACCCAGTCTCGGCGCTTGCCTGAATATCCCGACTGCCGATATGCTAATTCTGCCGGTCTAGACCTCTTCGATCATTTGGATTTCGATCCAAGTGTATTTTGGGACACCAGGTTTGGCTATCCTCCCTCCAAAGTACCCAGAGATGTCTGTCGATGGTTACGTCCAACCACGTGCACCCCAGCAAGACCAGATGCGGTGGGCCGTTCGGGCCTGATGGTTGCGCGGTTTCGTGGTCACGGAGTGCTTCCAGCCAACCTTTGCGGTCTTCATCTGTCATAAGATCGCCGCGTGACATTTTGTCGATGTTGGCTTTGGGGTGGTACTTGAGCAAAGTTAGCACAAACAACGGAGGGGCCGCAGGGGCACGAACATCATCGCCCTCCAGAAACGTAAAATGCAGGTCTTCGGCGAGGGCTTTGGCGATCGTGGTTTTCCCGCACGCCGCAGGACCAGTGGCGAACCAGATCCAGCGGTGGCCGTGGTGCTTGTCGGTCTGGGCGGTATCGCCCATTCTGACTCGCTCGGTAGGCGCAATAATTGGTGATTCTACTTGTTTTGGAATACCGCTTATCCTGTTGAGATTTGATCGAAATGACAGATGCCTTACTCACTGCAGCATGAATGAACAGAAATGAGAGACTTCTCGCCGTAATCCTGCCCTTGATTTTGCTGCAACTTGTGACGTCAGCGTTACAAGACGCTGCACCCCAAAAGGGCACTCCAACTTGAACGATGCGATTGAAACTGATTTGACCCCCCTTCTCAGCATCATCAGGTCACTTTAGATACCCAATTGTATCAATGAGAAGGACCCATCCAGAACCGAGCCACTGCCCTCCGCTTCCCCCCCTGGATGTGTGGCGCCAGAACCTCAAGAGTCCTGAAAGCGCCAAGCCGGAGAACGTCTCTCATATCCTCTTGTCGAACCAGGCACAGGGCGTAAACCAGTGGGTACACCCGGTGTCCATCACTGGCGCGTTGCAAAGCCTTCGGGCTTCCGAAGTAGGGAGAAGGGTCAAGCCCCGCCGGCTTCTCTTTCGTTGCCCATGCCAGCCTTTGGAGAAAGTCTGTCAGCAACGAGAACCAGCGGCCGGTGTACCGAGTTGTGTCTCGTCTAATCAAGGCATGGCAAACCCGCCAGAAGGCCAGGAAGAAAGACAACCAACGGGTCTGTTCCAAGTCCAAACCTCCTTCTTTAGGCGCTGTTAGGTTCTGAAGAGACTGCCAGACTCCAAAGCTGAAAGGACGCTTGAGCGTTTCGTGTTTCTCAAGAACTCGTGGTCGCACCAACTCTTGCAGCCTCTGCTGCACTCGTTTCAGAGCGCGATCGAACTTCCTGCCATCCCCAACACGCAGGTCCACCTCGGCTGTGAGGTAGATATCGGCGATCTCCATCCAACTGCTCCACGTGAGGCCAGTCCACGGGCCATCGCGAAATGCGCTGAGCAAATCTTTCGGCTTGAGACCAAGTAGCGGGTTTCCGAATACCCCTAGAATGAGTTTGTCGATAGAAGAGATGATGAAGTCGAATATCTCGTATGTTTTGGCCCGTGGTAGCTTTTGGTTTGCCAGACCTGGGACAATCCGCGCGAGAATTTGTGGTTGCTGTGTCGCAACGCTTAGACCGGACGTTCTCGACACCCTGCTCTTCCGCTTCCTCGGCGGCGGGCATGTCGACTCTGAGCCCGCGGGCTGCCCTTCTCGGTTCTTTTTGTAGGTGTGGAGGCCCCATCGATGGAGATGTGTTATGCATGTTTTCGGCCTACAAACCAGGGGCGGGTCATCAGTATCTGATCCGACTGCAGCACTGGCCGGTACCCGGCCCCAACCTATTTGAGGATACGTACGTTGCAATGAAGCCGTATTCCCGGGACAATATCGCTATCAGATCGTTCCGATTCCGCGCGCGGTTGAGCCAGATATCTGTGATTGTTGATCTCATGTGTTCCCAGTCGTTTCTGGTCGTTCCCAGACGACGTGGAAGAGGGCAACCAGACATTCTGGCTACGATCGTATGTGCTATCCACAACAATTGTGTGTGAGAAAAGTGCGAGCGAATGTCTCGTCAATGCATCCCCCCCTTGTGTTAGGATCAGGCGAGTTCCGGGGCCTTTGCTCGGATTGCAGACGGAAGTGAGAGATAGTCTGCGGGGTTCACGACGTTGGGCTTGCAACAAGCTGCCCTGCTAAAAAGCAAAATGAATGCCTGACCGATGCAGTGCAAATCTCGGTGCGTGCAGTCTGTTTGATTGGTTCGGTTGCCTTCAGGAGTCCTGTCGAATCGCCACGATCGCATCGCTGTTCTGAGTCCTCCCACGCTCCACCGCAGCCGTGGCAGCAGCTCTGGTGCCGGTGATTCTTGGAAAGGACGAGGTTCAGGTGCTGTGGAACCACCGCAAAGAAAGTATCGAAGAGATGAGCTCTCATTCGACCGTTTCGTGGATCAGTGGGAAGGAGCGATTGGTCCGTCAAATGTCCATGCATGTCACCCAATGGGGGCCGCCGCCCGGACTGCAGAATGCCCGCTTGCTGGCCAAATCAGGGCGTCAAGACTGCGGAGGCGTGAACTCTGTCTGGAGACTCCGGGGCTCGAAAGATGGTCACTGTCAGGTATAAACGATGCCATCGTACGGCACACACTTGCCAGGCTCCCTTCTTTCCATGTCCTCCAAGTCCCCACGGTTTCCCACGAACCCAGGCTTTCAAGTTTTGCTCTTAGGTGCTTTAGAGAACCTCCTGTTTCCGACGCTTCTTCTACTTCTAGCTGCACACGTAGCTCCTCTCGGCACCCCGGCACAACATGGCATCACATCGGACCCGCTCGCCTACTTCTGCTTCCATCAGGAGCTCTGCCAAGCGCGAGGTCGCCTCCGTGGCTCCGGTTGTCCGCAACGAAAGATCAAAGGACAGTATTACCATCGCGATTGCTCAGTCAGTCGCCCTGGATCAGCTGGAACGAGCGTGCGTCGAGCGCAAAGGGTTATTTCGACGATTTTTCCGTTCTCAGAGTAAGCAGCCGTAACCTTCCTTGCGTCACTCGCGACCTACCTTGCGTGGCAAACTCTCCAAGTCAACGATGGTCCAACTGACGTCTCGCGAGAACCGACATACTTCACGACCGCCGAACGACTCCAGGAGACGATTGAAGATATCTCCAACACCGTCTCAGGGAAGAAGAAACGCCGCCCCGTCCTCAACTTGCTGGTCAGCCCTGACCTAGACGAGACTTCGTTTCACGTGCCATCCAAATTCCGCCAGCTGAGAGTCCTACGATGCGTCCCGCACCGCGATGGGAGATATCTTCTCATCGATGGCTCCTCTACCTACAACAATGTCCGCCTCGATACGTGGCAGGCGCATCGCCACACGCAGCACGAGCTCGTCATCGGTCATGAGAGGGGTGTCCGCATCAAATTGTCCAACCTCAGTCGCAATTGGTCAGCAAAGCGGAGCGAGTTCAGCATGGACGAGAAGGAGGAGATTCGCCGCTATTTTGACCACCTCCCGAGGCAGGGAGACACAGGCTCATGGCGGTGGGAGGATGTGAAGAAGCCTGTCGCAACAATTGTGGGGCTGGTTGTTGGAGGGGCCAGGTTCTCACTTGCTATCAAGGGTGCAGCTGGGGGGTTTTACACGAAGTTTGCTTTCGGAAAATTTGCCTTTGAGCTGGGGGCGGCTGGCGCGGAGCTCTCCGTTGTTGCCACCGCAGCAGGCGGCGCCATCGTCTTGGGCGCGGCTGCCGGAGCCGCCATCTATTACATACCTTGGAACGTCTTCTTCGGCTGGCTGAAGGGTGCCGTTTCATGGCTCTGGGACACAATCTGCCACATCTGGGAGAGGTTCACTGGCTGGGTGAGGAGTCTTTTCGTTTCAGGCGAGCTCCATGAGAAGGATTCGAACAGGGAAGGCCCATTCCGGCCAATGTCCTTTGCCAGCTGAAGCTGGGCAGAGTTGGTTCGTCGCTGCTTTTTGGATGGGAATATCTACCTCCCTTGTTCTTTGAGGTGGCCTCGTACATTTGACGAGATTGATGTCATCGTATGAGTCGCTTCCTCTACTTTGTTCTGAAGATTGTATTCGGCAGGTAAATTGTATCGCAGACAGGCTTGAACAATGACAGGACGGTGACAGGATCCTCCAAGTCAGAAAGAAAACCACTCCACTAACTCACCCCATCGCACAAACCTGTCCCCACAACGAATAACAGGGTCCTTCAACGCCAAACATGAACTCTTGCCGTACCCAGAGTCGTTTCCACCACGCCTGTTTACACAAGTCGCGCTTGAGCACCACATCAACCATGGCCTGCTCTCTGTCGGCAGTTTGTCTCCCATGAACAACGTCTCCAAACGGCGCGGAACTCCTCATCACGCATCCTGTCCATCGTTAAATCCGTGCGTTTAGTTCTAGGACTGAGATACACGATGACACTGGAGGCGAGGGAGTAGATCTCGTGCATGATTTGCACTTGGTGGGTTCGCTCGGGGAGGGAGGATTGGTTGATGCATATCGCGTCGGCCTAGAGGGGCGTGGTGGTGAGGGTTTTTTGATAGATTGTGTAGGGCGGTGGCGAGGGTTTCGGTGATGGGGATTGTGGCGTTATTGATGGTGATTGGGTTGGTGTTGGTGGGGGAGCCCCAGACGTAGGAGAGGGCGGTGAAGGGGGGCGCGACGGCGAGGGGGTGGATTGTTAGGGTGTGGGAGGGGTTTGAGGCACCGGGAGGAGCGAGGGTGAGGAGACGGATTTCTTTTTGGGGGTGGTTGAGGGGGGTGTAGAGGCCTAGCATTTTGGGTGATTTTGACGATAAGGATGGAGGTTGATGAAGGTGGGGGCAGGGCTGTCTTGCTGCTGGTGCTTGCTCCACCCACCTGACTGGGTTGAGTGGCGACCTTCCTCAAACTTGGGCGCTTTCTTCTTGGCTTTCCACAGGCAAGCTTTTCGGCATTATGAGCCGCTGGCACGGCTCGTCGTGCGTCTATCTCGACGTCGTTTTTGATGTCCGCGCAGAGGCACCTCGATGTCGCGCTTTGCGATGCGCGATCCCTTATTCCCAAACTCCGCTCCCAACAGCCCAGAAGCCCTGACCTGGTCGTCCCGCCCAACGAACCCCGCGGCCAGCTAAATCTCCGCTAAATCTCCGCTGGCCGCTGTCTGTGTTCCCGCCATCGGCATCTCAGTCCCCGCCCGACCGGCCCCCCACCACAAGAAAAGAAAAGTACGCGCCCTCCGTCGGCGGTTTACGGGTAGCGATTGAAGCCCGACGAACTTCGACTTATATGCCTCTCTGCAGTCGAGAACATCGACTTCCCGGTTCACATCACACTTGAGACGTACCGCCGCGATAACTGTCCCGAATACGAAACCGTCTCGTTCACGTGGGGAGGCGAAGATGGCGACTACACCCAATCCCATTCTATCTATGTCGGGTCCATTGGAATGTGCTGTTCCAATCGCGGAATTGCTGGGAGATGCTGCGATTCATCCGACCCAGGCGGGGAATTCGATTGGTGTGGGTCGAGGACTTGTGCATCAATCAGGGGGACATCGACGAACGGGGAGAGCAGGTTGCCAGCATGGGAGACCTCTACTGGCAGTGTCTGAGAGTCATTGCCTAGCTAGGATCGGACCTCGCACCAATAAACGCCAACGGCATATTCCCACGTCGCCATCCACCCCACAAGATCGACGAAGTTCTCGCGTCGTCGCGGCTTTGACTTTCGAGAAATTCTGTCCAGGAGCTATTTCAGCAGGGTCTAGGTGATACAGGAGCTTCTCTTTGCACCTGGTGCCGTTTTTCACATTGCAGATGTCGACTTTTGGACCGATACAACCGGGGCCAGCCGCCTGACGAGGGGTTCCAAAACTTCGAATTGGGATAGCACTGGAGCACCGTGGCTCCAGTACCTTGGTAAGCGAGCTTTCCCCACAAGCCGTCTGTACGAAGTCTTGCGCCTGACATCAAGATCTCTCGCATCCGATCATAGGGACCGCTTGGTTGGTATTCTGGGAACCATTCAGCATGATGACGAAGAAGCAAGCGCAAACGTGGAGCATGACTTGCTTCTGCGGCCCGATTGTTCAATCTCTGTGCAGCAGTTATTCATTGGGCTTTCCGCCCACATGATCCTCAATGGCAGAGCCAAGCATGTCCTCCATCACGCGGCCGGAATTTCCGGGCCGACTGCCTCCCCTTCCTGGGTTCCTGACTAGGTGGACATCGCAGCGTTCATGGCAAAGCATCTTCAATTCTGATCCCGAGTTGAATGGCGCTCTGGGGCCACACGACATCGTCGAAATGTTCGGTTCTTCCGCTCACTCGAAAGATGCCTCACCTCTCTGGAGGCTCCTGTGGGCTGTAGATTGTGACTTGGAAACCGCAATCATCAGCACCGCTCGTCTGAAGGAAGCCGTTAGGTTCGACCCCAGCACAGGCGCGCTGTCCCTTCCCCTCGTTCACATTTACCATCTCTCTCTCACGCCCGAAGTAACGGTCACAGCGAAGACGGAAAGTCTGTCCCCCGGCGTTCTCAAAATAAGGTCGTGGGCGTCATGCACTCTCTACATCACCGTGCCCCAGTCACTGTGCGCCAGCCCTCTGCTCGGAGAACTCACATAACAACCATCTATTCGCACTCTGGACAAGGGATGGGGATATCTATCCCGGTTTCCCCACACTCTACAGATCAGAGTGTCTCAACATGTATCTTATTGTGCGCGCGGACCGCGGCATTGACTCCTACTCCCTAATCGCCGCATCAAGACACCTGTTCGTCACATTTCACTACCTTCCTTGGCCAACAGCAACAACTTACCACGGGTAGAGTTCAATCAGCGTTCCGCTGCACAGTGTTGACGAACAGGTCCTGTTGTTTAGGTCTTGGTCAGACTTGCCTTTCCTCCTTTATCGCCATGTTACCTCACCTCATCGACACTCGACCAAGCCCTTCACCAGAGATGCAATCTGGTTTCGGCGGTCGGAAACTTGCGGTTGCCAGAGAATATGCTCACTCAATCAATCAAAGCTTCCGCCCTCGCCTCGCGGATGACACGCACGTGGAAATCCGATGCGATTCTTGGAACGAATCACAGCTCTTCAGACAAGTACGAAAGGACCTGGAGGGCCCATTCAAGCATACGCCTGGCCCCATGGTGCAAGCCTCTTCGGAATGAGTGGGAGTGGAAAGAGGTTGCAGCTGCAACCGATGCGCCCTCAGCCACTTGGACTCCCATGAGTGCCGAGATCCCACGACCACCAGCGGGTGCGACTTCTCAGAGGATAAATACCAGCGGGGTGTGGAAGGTCTTTCGGATGCTGCTCGATCCTTTGGTCCGGATATTGGATACTCTCGACGGCGACACCCAACGGCTAGAAGTGCTGTTGAGAGCGGGCGCACAAGACGAAGACCGCTTAGTAAGAGTCATCCCCAAACCCCGACTGTAAGGAGAGCCCCCATCGCCGCCGAGCATTTTGTAAGGTACCAAGAGGTGCAGATCGTCTGAAGACGAGAGCCGCGCCATTGACGGGCCGTCGGAGCAGACAGCGGTGCCGCTATATCACCACCTTGAAAGTAGAAGAAGTGCCAACCCTCAACCGCGGTAGATGGCGCCTCCCCGCGGGGAACCCCTGCTGAACGGCGGGCCTGCGATTGGTGGATATTCTCAAAGAAAGCCATGGCAAGGCTCTCTATGATCGAAAACGGCAACCATTCAGCTGACAGCGGCAGATAGCCTTGGTACTCAAGGTTACGGCATTTGGGACGGCTCGTCAGGCCCGTGCTAGTCGCGTCATCCGGTCCAGTAGGAGATAGGCGAACTGCCGTGGCTGGAAGCGACTGCAACTCGCCGCACATGAGCAATCTGGTGTGCTGCTTTCATTTCCGTCCGAACCAAGGCGAGTCAACCGTGGTCTGCCTTGGCGTCTGGGGTAGCCAATGGGCCCAGGGCACGCAGGAATCAACAAACACGCTTCCATATCTTCGGCGATTTTAGGCGGGTGTGGTTCGTGCCTTATTCGTTGAGCCGCCCCCATATCCCAGTGACACCCCCTTATGCGACGCACCCCGCATTCGGTAGATGAAAGCCTCTCCCGCAACTGGCCTTGGCTTCATCTGCGCGGGATGTTGCTGTCCGGCGCAATATACTCCGCCAAGACGATTGTTTGCTCCACGATGAAGGAAACAGCCGAGGGAACTCAGTGGATCCAGGGCAGTTGCTGAATGGTATTTAAGATCGGAAAGTTTTCTTTGCGGAAGAGAAATGGAAGAAGCAGATTCATCTCATCTCCTCCAGTTGAGCCAGCTCGGTCAGCCGTTGAAGCCGCCATGAAGTTCCTCTTTACCCTCGCGGCCCTCGCCGCCTCGGCCGATGCCCACTACATCTTCAACATCCTCTTCGTCAACGGCCAGCGCCAGGGTGGCGAGTATGCGTACGTGCGACGCAACAGCAACGCATACAACCCCGTCTTCCCAGACATCCTCGACAAGAACGACCTCCGCTGCAACGTTGGCGCCCGGGCCGGCAACACGGCCACCTTCACGGTCAAGGCTGGCGACAAGATCGGCTTCAAGGTCTTCAACAACGAGCTGATTGAGCACCCCGGCCCCGGCTTCGTCTACATGTCCAAGGCCCCCGACGGCACGTCGGTCAAGGACTACGACGGCTCCGGCGAATGGTTCAAGGCCTACGAGACGGGTCTCTGCCGCGGCTCGGCCAACAGCGACGGCAACTGGTGCTCGTACAACAAGGACCGTCTTGAGTACACCATACCCGCCAAGACCCCTCCGGGAGAGTACCTCGTCCGCGTCGAGCACATTGGTCTGCACGAGGGCCACCAGAACCGCGCTCAGTTCTACATGACCTGCTACCAGCTCAACATTGAGGGACCCGGCGGCGGCAACCCCTCTCCCCTAGTCAAGATCCCTGGTCTCTACCAGAGGAACCACCCCGGCATCGCCTACAACAAGTGGACCGGTAACCCGGCACCGTACCAGATGCCCGGCCCCAAAGTGTGGGACGGAAACTAAAGGATGCATCCATTCGCTGCTGCTGGCTTGGTCGTTCAGCTATCATCGGTCTTAGACCATCATCATGTTGCGGAGTACGGTGTGCGGGTTTGCAGGGTAGCGAGATCATGACATTCAATTCTTACCCTTCTCTTGTATTCGCATTAGAGATCAATATTAGAAGAGCATTTGGTCTCATCCGCTCCTAGTCCACCCAAGACACCAACCCCCGTTAAATCAATCCTCCCGCTCGGTCCACTTCCCGAACGCATCCAGCAACCGCCCATGCACTTCCTCCTTCCCACTCCTCCTCATCACCTCCTCAAACACCCCATCTCCCAACTTCTTCACAAACACCAACAACCCCACCCACACAAAATCCACATACGCCACTTCCGTCCCTCCGAAAAACGGTCCGCTCTCATCTTCCCCCAGCAACGCCGTAACCCCCCTCAGATGCACCTCCATCTCCCCATACGCTCTCTCCCCTCCACGCGTACCCTCCAACTCCTCCAAGCTCATACCCACACTGTCCGATCTATTCCGCCGGAAATACTCCGCGCTGGTTTCAGACAGGAGATTGCGAGCGACAGCGGGGAGGTAAATAGCGCGGAAGGAGTCCATAAAGGGCTCGAGATGGCCGAAGAGAAGAGCTAAGGCAGGAGTCTCGTAGGGGAGAGGAGGGGAGGGGTGAAGAGTGTTGATTTGGTGGAGGATGGAGGTATTAGTCATTGTGTAGGTCCCGTTGGGGAGGAGGATGGCGGGGAGGGTGTAAAGGGGCTCAGAGGGGTTAGGGGGGACACTGCAGCGGTGGTGTTAATGTGTGTTTGGGGGCTGGAGGTTAGGGGAAGGGGGGGGGGGGGGGGGGGATGCTGAAAGGGCGAGGGAGGAAGGGAAGGGGGCATACTGGTTCTCGAGACGCTTGCGGATTTCAGGGTATTCGAGCTGTGTCGAAGTCAGGGCGTACCACAACCTAGATGGCTCTTGAATAAATGATACTAACCCATTCGGTGCGGTATTTGAGGCCCTTGTAGCTGAGAAGCATTCGCGCTGCGGTTGCAGTGTTAGTGTTTCATATTTTGGGGATTGCGGGGGGCTCAGGGCTCCTCACCTCGCCAGGGATTGTACGACCAGCACTTGCGTGGGGGCCTGGTTGGAATGTCGAAAAGCACGATCTCTTCTTCTGCCTTATCCATATCGAAAGCAATGGTGATTTGGATTCGAGTCTTTCTACTGCGGCCCATAGGTTCGTAGAGAACACAAAATTGGGAGATGTGGAAAAAGTTTGGCGGCGATGAAGCCCCCGCACTCGCGATGTCCCGCAAAGGGCGCGATCGGTCCCTCGGACTTGGAGGGTCACTCAGGCTAGTGAGATGCCGTGATGGAGCGGCACAGGCATCCCATGGTTCCACACTGTCAGCTAGCCTTTCATTGCACCACGGTTTGACCTTTGAAGCTGCGAATTGGAAAAAAGAAAATGGCGCATATGCGCCTCGAGCCGCGTCCCCAACGTCCAGATGCAGCGCTAATCAACCTTGATTTCCCAGTCGTGGTCATAAAACTTTCGGTTACTGTTGGTATTGCTCGGAGAGCCTGCGGGAGGAGCGAACCAGGCTGTATCATGAATCTGATCGGTGGCGAAAACCTAGGTCGAGCATTTCGGAAAGTTGAGCGCTTCCCGCGCATAGTTCCCTGTATCGGCCCAAAGCCCTTTGGACATATTTCTGACAATCTGCAACATCCACTCCGGGGCGGGCTTCTGACCTTTTGGCGTCTTGTTCTGTAAGAGGGGCTTTGCAATGTGCCTGGACCGGCATGTTGAACCGCAGCAACAAAGAGGTGCTGCGGATGTCGCCATTCAAGCCGAGGAGACGTGCAAGCCGACACCAACGCCTCCTTCCGTATTCCTCTCTTCTAGTGACGCTGTGGTACTGGCTCCCGGAGGCCAGGACGATTGAATCTTCAGCTGAGCAAGCGCAAGCTCCGTTTGATGAAGACGAGCATCATGTTCAGTGATGCCTCCTGGCTGATCGTCGCAAAGGGGACAAAGGCCTGGGCAAAGAATGATTTTCTTATGCGACGCATCGGGACACGACCACTTCCTGCTGCCCTCGACCGACGTGTGGAATAAATGAACAGTAGGGTCGCCACAGGGCGAAAAAGCCCAAAACCTGGCCGTGAAGTTGCACGTTGCGGGCGGTGCTTCGTTTGCGGTCTTGAGTTGACCTCCAGGCAGATTCGATCTCAGCTTTCTTTCTCGCGCTTTATTCCACAATAGGATTGTAGCCATGATGCAAAGAAAAACAAGAACACAGACCACCACTCAAGATACCAGACCCAAGGCAAGAGCGTCCCATTGATTTCTCTTCCGACGCAGTGTGGTCCTGCCCGCTGCCGCCGTCATCCAACGTCCAGTCCCCACCTACTCAACAAAAATCGCCTAACCCCACTCTCTCTCACGGCGTCCTATCAACCGTTCGCCTTCTCAGGCTCTCCCTTCCCAAAACCATACCACAATTCTTTTACCTAGCAACAAGACCCGGGCCTCCTCAAGACTACCTCATCAATCCCTCAACCCAATCCTCCCCCAACCCTTAGTACACATTCACTCCAAGTTCAGTCTACAGTACAGCTATGTTTCAAATTTTGAAGAGCTTCTTTCGAAAAGTGTAAGTAACCAACGTCTATCTTTTCTCCACTCCCATGTTTAAATCCAATTAACCCTCTCAACAGTTTAATCAACCAAAATGAGCACCGTCAACAAACCCCCCGCCAAGTCGGGCCCGGCCAAAGCCCGCTTGTACACCCCCGAGACAATGAAATTCTTCGAGCAGCGAAAGATAGAAGGATACGACGCCTACTCCAAAGCTGTCAATGTACAGAACGCGGCCTACGGCTTCTAGCTGGAAAAGACGATTCAAGAACGGGATGCTGCGATCTCGGCTCTACAAGCTATGACGAAGAAGCTGGACGATGCTGAGAAGAGAGCTACCAAAGCGGAGGCGCGGTTGAGGGCCTGGGAGAAGGAGATGCAAAGCAATATTGAGGAGGCCATTGAGGATTCCGAGGCGCGGGTAACACATCCTGAGGGGAAGCTGTGGACGAGTGACAAGAATCTTGAGTACTTGAAGGAGGTGCTCCTGCGCGTCGAGCAGGACGAGGTCAAGGAGGAGCCAGAGGAGAAGAAGAGACGGATGATGTGAAGGGGATGAAGCAGTGGACTTGATCAGGGCATAAGCACATTGAAAGAAGAGAAGGGGGTATAGCGGTGGGTTCTGGCTTTGGCGCAATGAAAATTATAACGAAGATTTCTCGACAAAAATAAGAATACGCCTTGCCTGACTTACCCAAGCATCAAAATCTAAACCATATACACTGTGGTTCCGCCCGACCCAGGCTCAACAGCCTCCCTGTCCATCATACCATCTATGTACGCATTGCATGCTCTTGCTCGCTTGGGACGCAGTATCAGCGGCGTCGGCACTTCAGCTATGATACATATCCGGTCTCCCGGGATAGAATCCGAAGGCCCGATTCCTGGAGACCTGTGTGTAGAGCTGAGGCCTTTCATCCATCCGGTCATAACTTGCTTTACGCGGAAGACGCGATTGTTGCCCTCGGTGATGTTCGACGATAACACGTACATTCAGATGTGTCCCGAGCCAACGGCGACCTCTCGACGCATGCCCTTGGTTTTGTCGCACATGAAGTGCTCGAACAGTGTGTTCTCGTCAGCGCCACTGACCCGACCGTACGATGCCGCACCGCCAGCCCTGGGTTTGCCGACACGGCGCATCACATCTGTCAAGATGCGACGTGGCTGGGTATTACGCATCTCGGGTGCAAATAGGCCTGGTCGTTCCAGAGGGTCCTCCAGGCCTGATTCCACTTCTCCTCGAGCTGCTTCAACCAGTCAACGAAAGAAACTTCCTCTCCCCCAACAAAAGAAATGATTTCTTTCAGCTATCTGCTTGAGTTGCTGCGCTGGTAGATGCATCCCTTGATGCTCGAGGCTGAACTTTTCGACTCCTCGTTCCCAGACCAGTCCGATATCAGTGCCCGATGGAAACGCTTGAGGGTTCATGGTGCAACAGTACTAAAGCCCGATGGAATGACTGATGGGAAGAGCCTGGCGTCGCAAATGACGATTCAGAGTTGGAGGATTGTGCACTGGTCGAGTTCCCTGCTGCAATGTTGAAGCGACCACTGGTGCACCGACGCGGGGCAGCGCACCGGGGACCAATCATTGGATTTTCCTCGAGACGATGAATGCGAGGGCGAAAAAAAGAAACAATTTCTCTCCAATTGGAGCATCAAGAATTAAGAGCCCGTAAAAGCGAATGAAATGCCTCCCCAGTTTTCTCACACTTTGCACGAACAAATATGGCAACATTGTAAAGCTTGGAAGGAGCAGTGGAAAGGGATGACGAATTTGGCTCCACTAAGGTAAGGTACATACTTTCCTGTATTTCAGGCCAGCTGAATGGCCTCGAAGGCTTCAGAAAATCAACCACCGTTTTTCAGCATCAATTGCCAGCTTTTCGAGAAATGCGGAGAGACCGTTTCAGACAAGAACTGGGAGCGTCCCGGCTGCTCGGAGGACGAACTCGTTGTATTGCAGAGGCAGCAACAACCTCAATTGAACCTTCTGCGCCGCCACCGCCCCCCCAAGGTGACGGCCAAGGCTGGTTCCGGTCTCCCAGCACCGCGCAAACAACACCAGAAATCCCCGCACTCAACCAACCATACCCTCAATGCTGATCATGCCCATCAGTATTGAACTCCGCACGCAAGGGATCAAATAGCTCACGGGTCCCAGGGGTAGCCAACATTAGCCAACAGTAGATTTACTTCTCCTTTCGGACCCCAGAGACCACCCAAAGAGCCTCCGGCTGAGGTTCAGGCTCTCGCTTCAGAACCGCGCGCCTCTTTTGCGGTACAGGTTCCGGCTCTGGCTCTCTCTTCAGGACTCCTGGCCTCTTCTGCGGCGCAGGTTCAGGCTCCGGTTCGCGCCTAATGATGCCAGAGTTGGCAACCCCCGAGGGAAATCCAATCTCGCGTTTGTGAGGCATTGGCCGCCTTGCCAGGGGAGCTGGTTCAGGTTCGCGCCTAAGAACCCCAGGCCGTCTTTGAGGGAGAGGCTCAGGGTTTCGCGTGGTGAGAGGTGCAGCGAGGCTCAGCGCGCCAAGGGCGAGGCAAAGGAGTGTGGCAAGCTTCATGTTTGTGGTTGGGGTTGGGTGAAATGCTTGATTTGGATAGGGTGCTGATGGTCTGGAGGTGGCTGAGTCTGGGGAAAAAAAAGAAAGGATGTCCTTTGGGGTGGCGATGTGCCCCTTTTATAGACAATTTCTCGACCTGATCGCGTCTCCGGAGGAGATGTTCCTGACATACCGGATATGGGATGTAAGTTACCAACCGCTAAGCCAGCATGCGACTTCCTTGTCATGAGAGATTGCAAAGTCGTCTCTTTGCACACTTGATGTCTATCGTGTTCTAGCGCCCCCCTCTTGCATCAGTAATCCCTCGCAATCTTCTCTAGCCGCTTGTCCATTTTTTGACACAGTGCAAGCATTATCCGCCGTTGCCCCCAACACCGACTAACACCCCTTTCAAGAATTATCTTGACAGTGGGGAACACATTGACCACTCGTTCCCGCCACGGACTCGATCAGAGAGCTGTTGGCGTTTTCTTCATGCAGTCGGGCGCTTAATTTTCAATCATCATTTGCTGAGAAAGCATGCAGGGCAAAGTTGGGGACACAGACAAGTTTTCGGGATAGCTGGGTATCGTCCATGTCAGTCTTAACTACACTGACACATCTACAACGTGCGTTAACATGTTGGCTGGCACCGAACCACTATCAAGTGTTTCCCCGTTTGATTATAACCATAAGGTGAATTGGTCACTGCCCCATATACACTCACCTTGGCCGTATCATGACCAAGTCAAATTCAACAGGCAGTGTGGTGGATAGGCTGTCCAAGGGGATGAGACTCTTTTCATTCCCTATGTGATAGGGGGCGCTTGGGGGCTGGGAGCAGCGAGGCGGCTGCTCCAAGGTTCTTACTCATCATCATTGACTACCTGATGTTGTGTTACACCAAACGCGCGTAGATGCGAGCGGCGGGGAGACTAGGCCAAGCTTGGTTTTGATCCCGACTAGACCCATCTTCTAGTTTCGCTTGAGATCGGCTGAGACAACCCCCCATCGGTGCTGTGAGGAATCATGCCTCAGATGGTTTGATCACACTTCGCAGAGCCGGTCGCAACTCCACAATTCCCCGGACCCCAACCCCTGCCGGAGACAAGCCGGCTCCGTGATCCTGTCGGCCGTGAAGGCCAAAGAGCGACGAGAAGCGTTCAAAAAGCCCGTCAAAACACGCAGGTCAATTGGAAAGGGTTTTCCCCGTAATGTCTCGCCTTCTTCTATATGTGAGCAAAGGCATCTGTCGCCACAGCCAAAAGCACCCACTGTTTGTTCAGCGTCGTTTGTTTTCCAACCCCTAAAGTTCCACTCCAGCCCCGCGGGTAGCCGCAGAAAAAGCCAAAAAAAAAAAAAAAAAAAAAAAAAAAAAAAAAAAAGCTCAATTGATGAAGACGCGTCATGAGTCGCGACACAAATCAGAGGTCCCCTGTGACGTAGTCCCAGTCCCAATTTCTCAAGGCACTGTGAACCGCTCTTCTCGGTTTAAAGACCTTCAGACCTCCTGAGCGTGTCCTGAGCCGGCTCGCCCCCATCCCGTCGCTGGATAATCACCAACAGTTTTTGTGACGATGCCTCTATTCTTCCCACCACCGCCCCCGGGCAGCGGGATCAAGATGGGAACCACGCAATGGAAAACCCACGCTATCCTGAATTGCGAAGAGTCGGATTGGAAATCTCCGCCCGGCACCCCCGTCGTGTGCCCCAAGCACGGAGCGAAGTGGAACCCCGAAGTGGAGGCCATGCTCTGGGAGCGCCACCCATACTTTTGCCCCGTCGCCCTGAAAAAGGACGACGAAAGCATCGGGAGGTTTCTTTCCTGGGCACGGGACATTCCACGATAAACATTTTTGGATAAAATTAGGAAAATTCTGTTGAAGGACTACTACTACGATGACAACCATCAGTACGACATGACCGAAACCCCGCTTCTTGATGACGAATACGGGAGCATGCCCGTGTACGACACGTGCGATAAAATCCGTCGCAAGATCAAGCTGCTCCTCAAGCGCGTCCGTGTGAACCAGCCGGGCCTCCTGCGGGGGGTTGGCGAGGATGCGTCCGAAGAATAAAGAGTACAAGAGGAAGACGATGAGCGCCGCAAGCTTTCAGGCCTTCATGAAGCAAAAGGGTCCGAGTGCTGGTGCGTAGAACGTTATCTTCTATGTCGCGTATGTCTTCTTCAAGAAGCTGCGGATCGAGGATGGCAAGCCCAAGACGGAGTTGCGCGAAAAGATGGAGGAGGTATTGGGGAACTATCGTGATCTGGCGACTGGGAGGCGCGTGTTTCTGATCAACAGGAAGAAGCTCGCATGTCGGGAGAAATAAGGAGGTCGTCGAGGACAAGTACGACATGGCGCGGGTTGTTCCAGAGGTGATGCGGGCTGTTCCAAACATGACGCGGCCAGGAATGTCTCGTTAACCGGGCTCCTCGAGCTCAACTTGCGCGGTTGCGACTGTGCATTGGCACAGATAAGTCCATTGCGCCATTTCGGGACTCGTCGTGTTTCGTACTCATTGGAGATCAGGCTCGACTACCTAGCTATTGTTGCATTGCACGCTCTATCTTGGCAGCTGCTCCCTAACATCACCTCAATTTCCAACTACTAACTCCTCTTGAATGATTTCCCCTTTCTCTTTATCCAAACCCGTTGCTCATTTTCAAGGCCCAGCCAGTCCCACCGCTGTGCCACACCCACTCTGAGGCCCCGATCGTTTCTCCCATCAACAACTCTCATAAATAAACTCATCTTCCTCTGCAAAAGTGGGCAGCGCAAGCGTTCCATGAGGCTTCGACCGTGCCTCAGACGCGGTATGCCGCAACATGGACGTCCCCATCTTCGGCTGAAAGTACCTCACTGGGTTGGACGGCTGGGTCCAGTGCGGACGACAGTAGCTGTTGCACTCGTGCATGCTGAAGAAGGAGCTGATTCCCTGCGGTCCGAGATCCGTCACGCCGTAGTCGCGGTTTCGGGAGAGAATGACCGGGTCTGAGAGGACCACCTCGTGCTGGTAGATGCCGCCCTGGATGTCGCAGAGGACGTGCATGCCACCCGTGACGTGGTAGCTGAAATGGGAGAGGGCCTGCATGACCAACGCCCACCGGCGGGTCGTGTCGGTCCAGCCAGTGTTGCTGTTGAACTTCTGGTAGTTCTGGATGAAGGGCTCAATGAGTGTCTTGGCGCCCGCCCACCTCGGGCCGGAGTCGGGGGTGGAGGTCCAGACCTGGGCGACGTTGATCTTGACAGCCTTATCGACAATGTTGAGCTGGTTGAAGCGGTTGACTATCTCAAGAGCTTTACCAACGGCCTTGATGTCGAGGGTGAAATAATCTTCCTCGAAGACGGTGCCGGTCTTGAACCACTTGGTCACGGCAGCTTGGCCTGCCCGGTCACCCCGAGTGTAGCGGCCCTTGGCGACCCAGCGGAAAGCGCCCGCGGCGAAGGGGCTATCGAGGGCGGCCGCGGTGAATGTTGCTAGCGATGCATTGTTGTAGCGGCCACTGTCGGAGGGAGCTGCGTCCGCGACGTCGGAGGCGTGCCCGTGCACGCAGCTAGCACAGCGCGAGAAACCTTCGCCTTTGGCGTATTGGTTCCCCGTGTACGATGTCCGTGGGAGATTGCGACCGCAATTGGCGCACAGGCGGCTCATGGTGGGCTGATACGCGCGATACTCGATCGCGTTCCGAGAGCTTGCGAAGGAAGTCCGCAGTGACTCGTTTCCGGAGGGCCGAACTCCGTTTGGCGTGAGTGGTGAGCGGTCAAGTCTGGCTTGGGCTGCGAAGCTTGGCGGCAACTGTGTCACTTGATACAACTGGCAAGCATCTGTCACAGATGTGGCGGCTGAAAATCTGGATGGCTGAGATTGGTTGTCATCCTCCTGTGGAACCATGCGAAGGGTTCCAGCATGCGATGCCCGGCTAGGTTTTGAAGAGCTCGGTGGTTCTATCTCCTGCTGAAGTGGCTGCAACGGAAGTGGCCCAGAACTCGACGGAATCAAAAAAAAACAAGAAAAACAGTTCTTATCAGGGCAATTGAAACCAAGGTACAACCTCGTTTCTTTGTTAGATGTTGAGGTTTTGCTTCCTTCAGTTTTCCAAACCTCATGCCTCATTTCCTGACCTGCTATTGTCATCCTTCCCTAAAAAGGAAACAAAAACATGAAGCGTCTGTCCGTTCTTATTCCAGAACTACACACTTTGGGAAGGTGCGGTGCCTTTGCGGTTTTGGTTTGGCGTGGCTTGGCGCCCAAGAAAAATGCGTCTCTCCACCTCATGCTCAAGAGGAAGGTGTACCTTCCTCGTGCTCATAGAACTGGGGAACCACCAGAAGGCACTCGTGGCTTCTGAAATGGTTCAAAATTGCCACAATCTTTTCGTCCTCCAATCGCCGCCCCACTATTTGGAGGCCCACTGGCACTCCGTGAAATACTTCCGGGTCATCTGCCAATGTGTCAGCGTGGAGCCCCGTGCATTCAGAGTGAAACAAACAACTCACACAACTCCCAGTGGGCTTGATCCTGGGGAGACAGGAAATCGTCACGATGCTCCACCAAATCGCGGTTCTTATCTACGTTGCGCAGTGGAAACGCCAGAGCGGGATAGTCGAGCAGATTCCAAACGGCCGAGTACGCCCAATACTTCGCTGTATTGTGGATCGACGCTACCCCCGGTGCGACAGGGCAGATCAGTGCGTCAACCGTGTTCGACCATTGGCCTTCTGCCTCGTCCCAAAACCCGGTTTGGTTCCACCGCTCCGCGTACTCGAGTCGATACTCTTCTCGCTCTTCCAGCCAATACTCCAGTTCTTCCCGTGTCAGATTCTTCACTCCCGGGTTCTCCTCCAACATCCAGCGAACCAGTGGCAGCATCGGCTCCTCAGATTCCTCCATGACCTTGCGATCCGCTGCTCCGCCATCGGTGAAGTAGAGGCTCGATGCGATTGCCCATGCCTCGTCGAATTTGTACAGTGGAAATTTTACGACCTCGACATTCGGTAGCGCGCCGATCTTATCGATAAACTTTTGCATGGCTTCAAGAATTGGTGGATGGGGAAGGACCACATTGTCATGTAAAGCAACGCCAATCCGAAGCGGCTGTTCTGGGGTTGGGTTGATCTCGACGTCTCTCCACGGCAACGGAATCAATGCTGGTTCGACCTTCCATGGCTCTGCCGCCAACACCGTCTTCATGAAGTCTTCAATCTTATCGAGACAAATGGACATTGGGCCTATAACCGTGGGAATTGGGTCCGCTCCTGGAGGTGTCGAGCTCCACCCTGTCGTAGGCACCCGAAATGCCGTCGGCTTGAGCCCATAGATCCCGCACGCCGCTGCCGGCACCCGAATGCTGCCCCCTACATCGCTACCAACCCCGATGACACTGCCACGCATGGCCAGAAGCGCCGCCTCACCGCCAGACGAGCCGCCCGATGACAGGTTCGTGTTGTGCGGGTTTACCGTCGTGCCGTACAGATTGCTCACGCACTCGAGCTGCATCATGCTCTGTGGCTCGGTAGTTCGTGCGTGGACGATGGCTCCCGCTCTTTCGAGAATCTGAACCACCAATGCATCTTTGGACGCTCGGTGTTCGCGGGAATCCCACCAGGCGACGTAGCCCGCGGCCATTTGGCAACCCTGGACACCGATGTGGGACTTGACGCTCACGGGTATGCCGTGCAAGGGGCCGACTGGGCGTCCGGTTATTGCGAACTGTTTGTCCAGCTCCACGGCGCGGACCATAGCGCGGGAGGAGAGGAGCTCCGTCAGACAATTGACCGACTTTTGCGCCACGGCGGCCATTTGGCAAAATGCGCTCATCACATCCTCTGTTTTGCGGTATCCAGCACTCAGGAACGTCGACAGACGACATGGATGAATGCCCGTTATTTCGAGAACTTCTCTCGAAATGAGGTTGGGGAGATTGTGGGTGATTGTGATGGCGTTGGACGAGCGCTGCTTGGCGTGCTCAAGCTCCTCGAGGGCTTCGTCGGCGCCATTAAGCTGGCCGTTGAGGGAGGCGTCGCGGTGGTCTTGCGCCTTGCGTGCAATCTCCTGCCATGTTTTCTTTAGGCGGGCGCGTTTTTTCGGAGGCATCTTTGGGGCTTGATCTCTGGAACGTGACTGATCGTCGTTCAAGCAGCAATCCCAAATGACCGGAAAAGGGGCTTCGCCGATGTCACCCCGGCAACCCCGCGCCAGACCGCTTCTTCCGTCAGCGCTGGGGGCTTGGCATTTCCAACCCCAGGCAGCAGCAGCAGCAGGCAGTTGGCGGCCTTTCCTAGCGAAAGCCAGCAAAAGAACATTTTACAAGCCGCTGTGGGCCCAGTCACAGAGGCAGAAATAGGGCGGTTGGGAGAGGCCGACAGAACAGACGAATCGAAGCAAGCAGACAGAACCTGATCAGGTTAGAGCTGAGACGCATCCTGATGCAGAGGTCTTGTGCAGTTGCCGCGAAGCAATGACCCGCCCCAAGAGACAGAGGGTGCCCAATCAATTCGGATATGAGATCCACAACGGCTGGGAAGGAAGAGGCGTCGCTGTTGGGCAACTAAGGCAACAACTCGCAACCGACGAGTATTTCATCCGAGCCAGATCCACATCTAGGAAGCTTTTGAAGAGCATGCAACACATTGCCCCTTAATTATTGCAAGCAAAGCACACCCACACGCCTGAGACTCTCTTTCCGGCAAACAAGACGAAATAGCACACGAAGTTATCGGCCAGTACTACGAACACAAGTGCCACGGCGGTTACGACTGTAAACACAGCCACTTTTCCGAGTTTGCGAGTCGACGGGCGGGAAACAAGGCATTCGAAGAACGCATCAAGGACAAACATGCCATAATCCAACGCTTCCGAAGGGATGGGGATGTCTGGGAGACATACGAGTTCACCATTCGGTCCCCAGACATGCAAGCAGTCCTCCGTGAAGCTCTTGACGAATATCCGGGCTGGCATCCAACTTCGTGGACCTTTTGAGCCGCCGTACACGCCCCTTGTTCACCGGTGGGACCGCATCTTGAATCTCAACAAGAAGCTCGCGTCCGAAACGAGCAGCTCAGCGGGAGAGCTTGACGGGGGGGACAAGATGGCAAAGGCAGCTTCTGAGCTTGTCGAGTTTCTGGCGCCTCTTCTTTCGCCGTCCATCAGCTCCATTGCCGAAGCTCGAGACACCAAGCAAATCGCCTTTACCGATTTTTGGCAAATATTGCCTCCCGGAGAGCTGGCAATGACTGAGTCTCTCGGGGAGAAGAGCATCTGCCGCGTGGCGTACCATGAAGGAGGCAAGAGCTCGTCCGCCACGCTGACGGTGACCATCAAGACGGTCGTGTGGAACGGTTGGGAGTCGGGCTTTGAGGAGTTAACGCGCACCATCGAACCATATGACGGGCTGAAGGACATCACATCTTTCGACATCTATCCGCTCTCCTATGCAGATGATGTTGAGGAGGTGAAGACCAAGATGATTGCGCGCGGCCGCAAGTATGAGAAGCTGCGGGGTCGGCACTTTCAGAACTACAAGGGGCCTAGCTATACGATGGACTATGGCCTTCGGGGACAGTCTGTAAGTTGACGGTCATTCTCGATGGCTGGTTGCTTTATGCTTACCGTGGCACTAGATGTCGGGTCGGGTAATGGTTGACATGTACGGCTATACCGAGAGCGAGAACGTCGAAACGTGTGCCGTTGAGTCAATGAACACACCATCCAGCCCGGAAGCTGCTTCAACGGCGTCTGGGACCGACACCGACAGCTCGTACGCCAGCGTCAGCTCCGCAGCCAATGATCGAGAGGAGGACTTGACCCCTTACACCGATGAGCAGTGCCTTCTCGCTCGGCCGTGGGTCAAGGGCATGGACTTTGTGAAGAAGGAGTGGGGCATATTCTTCGTCGATGGGCTGAGCGATGTGGAGTGGAACGACCAGCCCTTTGAGAATCTGGTGCTCCCGGAGACAGACAAGCAGCTGGCTTAGGACTTTGTGGAGAGCAAGGCTCACTATCGCCAGGAGTATGACGACTTCGTTGCTACGAAGGGTAAGCCTCTACACATTCGGTCGTAGGCGAGTTAGCTAACTCTTTTCAAGGCCGCGGCTTGATGATCCTCATGTTTGGGCCACCTGGAGTCGGCAAGACGTTTACTGCGGAGGCTGGTGAGTGACAGCGGAAAACATCTGGCGGACAGTGTCTAACTGATCTCAGTTTCGGAGAAGGCTCGCGTCCCCTTGTACTCCATCGGCGCAGGAATGCTCGGAAGCGATCCGAGCGATGTAGAGGCCGAACTTGGCCGCGTCCTCAAACTGTGCACCATGTGGAACGCTATGCTGCTCATCGATGAAGCCGATGTGTTCCTGGGTGCCAGGACTAACAAGGGCTTGGTCAGGAATGAGCTCGTGTCCAGTTCGTCCCTGCCCTTCCGAGATGCCCACAGAGATGCTAACCCGACCCAGTCTTCCTCACCAAGCTCGAGTACTACCAAGGCATCCTCTTCATGACAACCAACCGCATCCAGGGCATCGACCACGCCTTCCAGTCTCGCATCGACCTCTTCCTCCCGTACCGTGACCTCGACAGTGCGGCTCGCCGAAAGGTGTGGGAGAATACTCTGAACCACCTCGGCCGAGACAAGTTTGAGGCCGGTGACGCGGACCTGGATCGTCTGGCGGAACTGAAGCTGAATGGTCGGGAGATCAAGAACCTGATCAAGACAGCACAGCTGCTGAGTTACAAGACGGGTGGTTTTGTTACGTCTGAGAAGCTCCACATGCTTGCGGAGAAGCGGGTTGATTTCATCCAGTCGATGCAAGCAGTGAGTTTGGACAGCAAGTAGGGCTGTCTGCTCGGGTTCACTCCGTTCAGCAAAGACTGAAGGCATCCCATTGTCAGTTGAAACGCATCACTCCTTCCCATCCCTCCTTCAGATAGCTCAAATACAACCCCTTCACCCCCTCCTACTCCTCCTCTCCAACCACCGATCCAACATGACATTAAACGTCCCCGGATCCTGCAACGGCCCAAAGTGTCCCACATCTGGCAACAACACCAAGTTTGACCCAGCTATCATCTCCCTAATCTCCCCCGGCACCCTCCTCATCACAACCTCCTCCTCCGCCCCATCCACAACCCACACAATCGGCGCCTTCTCCGCATCCTCAAACAGCGTCTTGATCCCCCCAAACTCTTTCGCCCCCCAATCCGGTAACTTCCCTTGCATCTCATCCATCCTCTTCTTGAAACTCTCCCAGCCTTCCGGCGTGGACGATAATTCTTTATACTCGCTCTCCATCCTCCCCGCCAAGTCCGCTAGGAACGGCATCCCCATCAGCCCCGTCACATTCAACTGATCCGGTTTATAATTCGCACCAAACGCAAAGATCCTGTCTACGTAGGAGGGATGAGATATGGCCATTTGCAGGGCGGTGTTGGCACCGTCGGACCAGCCGATTATGGCTGCGCGGGGGACACCCAAGTGGGAGAGCAGCGCGACGGCGTCGGAGGCGAAGAGGGTGTAGGAGAGGGGGGTGGAGGGGTCGTCGGTGGAACGGCCGTGGGCGCGGGTGTCGAGGGCGATGATGGGGTGGGAGGGGTGGGAAGAGGTGAGGTGGGTTATTTGGTGGGTGAACCAGCGGGAGGAGATTTTGCCCTATTAGTGTTACTTTTTAGCCTGCTTTCTTCTCTCTCTCTCTCTCTCTCTCTCTCTCTCTCTCTCTCTCTGTGTGTGTGTGATGATCGGCGAGGGAAGGGGACGGAAGGAGAGGGAAGGTCGGCGGGCTGGCAATACTCACACCGTGGAGAAGGAGAATTGGGAGGTTGGGTTTGGGCGGTTTGGGGCCGTTACGGGACGGTAAAGGAGCCCCGTAGAGAGAGTACCAGAGGGAGATGTTGTTAATTGGCGCTGTTCCGGAGAAGCGGGCGGGTGGGAGATTGGGGGTTGCAGGGAGGACGGCATAGAGGGGGGTGTAAGTTGGGGAAGGCGATGCAGGTGGCGGTGGTGCAGCCATTGCATTGAGGCTGAAAAGGGGGAGGAAGGCAAGCGGACGCATCGTTCCAGTGAGGGATGAGAGCGGTGGTTGACAGGAAAGAGGTTGAGGAGCGACATGGAGTTTTAAGTACCTAGGCTGAGTCCAAGAGGGAAATTCACGTTGGTGTTAATTTGTCGGCATAACTGACACATTGCGTTCCATTGAGACCCCAAAATGGCAACTCTTATAAAGTTAGTCAGACATTATTAGCTCACCGTAACATTAGAGCACTACTGGAAGTAAGCACTTGGATCGTATGAATATTAGCTCAAGTGGTTGATTCGATGAGATCCAATTAGTAATTCACATCAAGTGGAGAAGGAAGTCTCAGATCCCGTTTTCAAGCTCACATTAATAATTACCTGCCAAATGGAGACGACCGCCCAGGGAAGTGGGGGAGAGCACACATCCCGCGACTTTTACTTCATGAGACAAAATGTGCTGTCCCACCTGCCCAACATGCAACAGGCAAACTTCTCCTTATGCTAATTGCCATTTTGCCAATGCACTGCGCTAGTTACCTATGCTAGGCCAATCCAAAACAATGCAGCGGGAGAATGCGTCCGTGCAGCCCCCACGACTTGCTGCACCCCACGTGAAGCTCAATGGCCGCTGCGCTTTCTTCGACGCTGTCTCACATCGGCAAGACAATGCAATTGTTTACTTCACGTCACCTCATGTTGTGACCAAGCCCGGTCTGTTCGCCAGCCTCACATCAAAATTGCCGTGGTCATTTCCGCGCGCTGCGACCGCGCCCAATCGCCGGACTAGCCCACACTAACAGCTTCCATGACGTGGGTTTTATCTCCGATGAAGGGAGAATGGCGTCACATCTTGCATCCGATGCGCACCGATCAGGCGGATGCTCCCGACCCTCTATGAACCAACGCCTTCCCCAGCATTTCCCCAGTGCTCTGGGAAACTGCGAACGATTTCAGTGGCCAATTGGCGGGATCCCGTTCGTGCATAATCGTTGACGCCAACCCAACTCGGTCGCCGGCATCCGACGCTGCGGATACGGTGCCGTTTATCGGAAGGATTCCCACCACTCAAAACCGGCGCCTCCCTCCTTGCTTTTGAGCGCTGCCAGGTTCATCCTCCGACCGAGAGACACGACAAGCATGGCCGACAAGATCAGCCCAGGGGCAAGCCCCCCCAAAAGGGAGTCCCAGGACACGGGTACCTCTCCCAGCGACTCCACCCTCGGCACCGTCTCCAGCACCTCCATCGCAACCCTCACCACCACTGCCCAACCACCCAAAAAATGGCGACAACGCCTCCACGCCGCAAAAACATGGACACCACCCCCCGCGCGCTACGACCCCTCCAACCCACCCAAGTTCACCATCTGGCTCAACATCCTCTTCTCCTACGCCGCCTGCTTCACCGTCTCTAACCTCTACTACAACCAAGCCGTCCTCAACCGCATCGCCCTCACCTTCTCCGTCTCGTTTGAAAAAGCCTCCACCGTCGCCACCCTCATGCAAGCCGGCTACGCCGCCGGTCTCCTCCTCATCTGCCCTTTGGGAGATCTCTTCCCCCGCCGCCCTTTCATCCTCCTCCTCGTCTTCCTCACCACCGCCCTCTGGCTCGTCCTTTGTCTGACCCACGACTTCACCGTCTTCGTCGCCGTTTCCTTCCTTTGCGGTCTCACCACCGTCACCCCCCAATTAATGCTCCCGCTGGTAGGCGACCTCGCGCCGCCGCACAGACGAGCCTCCTCGCTAGCAATCATCGTCTCTGGCCTCTCACTAGGCGTCCTCATCGCGCGCCTGCTCGCCGGTGTGATGGCGAGTTACACAGACTGGCGAAACATTTATTGGTTCGGCTTCGGGGTGCAGTTCTCCGTCTGGGGGTTGCTGTACGTGTGGATGCCGGCCTACCCGTCCAAGAACCCGGAGGGGCTGAATTACTTCCGGATGCTCTGGGAGGTGCTGGTGCTGTTGGTTACGGAGCCGTTGCTGTTTCAGGCGAGCGTGGTGGCGTTTTTGATCAGCGCGACGTTTACGAGTTACTGGACAACGTTGAGTTTCTTGCTGGCGAGTCCGCCGTATGAGTACTCGAGCATGGTGATTGGGTTGTTTGGGCTGATTGGCGTGGTTGTTATCTTGGCGGCACCGGTGTATTCGAGGCTGGTGATTGATAAGATCGTTCCGTTGATCTCGGCGATTCTCGGGCTGGGCGTGGAATTGGTCGGGTTGATTGTGGGGACGACGATTGGGAGCTGGAATGTTGCGGGGCCGGTGGTGCAGGCGATTACGATTGATATCGGTGGGCAGTTTACGCAGATTGGGAATCGGGCGGCGGTGTATAGCATCAGACCGGATGCGAGGAATCGTGTGAATACGGCCTACATGGTGGCGGCTTTCTCGGGGCAGTTGACGGGAACGGCGGTGGGAAATCGGCTCTATGCTCACGGGGGTTGGGTGTACAGTGGAAGCTGTAGCAGTAGGTTTCCTGTGATGGGATGTTGAGATGGTGCTAACAGGTGCAGTTGCGTTCATCAGCTTCGCCATCATCGTGTGTCTTGCTCGCGGCCCAAGGGAAACAAGGTGGTTCGGATGGAGGGGAGGATGGGCGATACGCAGGGATGATCTCCTGCCGAAAAAGGAGAAGGTGACTGAGAAGGCGCTCGAAGAGGCGACTTCTTCAGATGGTTCTGATCAGAGAGAAGAGAACCGAAGCGAATCGAAATAGTTTTGGATACAACAACTGCATTTACCAGAGACCACCTTCCTGTGCCGGCCTCTGCAGGCTGGGAAAAGGAGTCGAAGTACCGAGCGGTAGCGGTACCCGTGTGCATATAAAGAAATACATCTGCTGGTGGGACTTTTGAGACCCCAGAGAACCCTGACAAGAAATCACTGCATTTTCGGCGTCGAAAGAGGCGCTTGAGCGGGAGTTCACATGTAACACATGAATACGCCAATTCGAGAGGATGGGGCCCGTCCCTAATACTTACAGATGCAAAATAGAAATTCCATCAAGTTTCAGTCACCCCTATGGCCTGCCATCAACGTTGCACTTTTTAGAGAGGAGACCTAGCATGTAAACAAAACTGTAACCCTCTCATAAAGCGCCCTTAGTCCAGGCGAGGGAAATCAGGACCCTCTTCCCTGAGAACTGGGTGACCAAGAAGATACCTAGGTGATTATCCCCAGCAATAAAACAAAACATAATTGCAACTTGAATCCAAATGACCATCCAACCTCGACGCCAAACTCCGCCCCACACCCGAGCTCATTCCACCCCAACCACCTACTTACTCAGTAGTTGTGGTTGTGATGGCTATGGTTATAAATACTATACTGCTGCAGCTCATGATTATCCTCCTCAACCTCCTTCTCCCTCTGATACTTGGAACACCTCCAGATCAAAAACCAAATGGGCAACCCCACAAGGAACACCGCACCCACCAACACCCCGTACCCCATCATGAACAGATGACTCCTCTCCGCTAACCTCAACCCCAACCCCCCATCCACAATAAACACCACCCAAACCCCCCTGCCCACCCACCGATGCACCTTCCCCCAGACGCTATCCCCCTTATTCACATCCTCGCCCCTCTTCTTCGCCGCGTGCCGTCTCACCCCCATCCCCAATCCCCACAGGAACATCCCAAACAGCACCGCCACGCCAATCAACCCCAGAACTTGATGTCCCGTGGCATACCCCTTCGTCGCAAAATGCTCCCTGCTGATCGCAATCCCGGGAACCAACGCCCCGATTGCAAGCGCAACATACACCGTCGCCGACACCCCGTGCAGCACCGGCCATCTTCGCAATGCGCCCGCGATGATCATATCCGCGGGTGCGATCACCAGCGTTGCCACCGCGAAGACGATACCATGTGCTAGGGATTGTTTGCTTCGGGGCGTAGCGACTACACCCCCGATGAGAGACGCGCCTACGGTGCGGGTATCAGGGAAGGGAACGCCGCCGGCGCCGGTGGCGCGGACGAGATCAATGGTGAAACGCCCGTGGACGACGTGGCGGCGGAGAGGAGCGGAGGGGTCATCGGAGGCCAGATGCGAGGGCGGACCGGAGGCGAAGATCATGGGTTGGGAGGGGGAGAGAGGGTCGAAGTGGGTGCGGCAGGTGTGGCAGGTGGCGTTGATGAGCATTTCGTGGGCGTGGATGCCGGAGGGAGGATGGATGGTGAGGCGGATGGAGGGGTCGAAGACGGGTTCGGAGTAGGGGGTTGTGGCGAAGCGGGGGGAGATGGTGATGCCGCCGGTGGTGGAGGGGTAGGCGATTAGGAGGAGGGAGTTGGACATGAGGGAGCCGAAGCCGATGGCGGTGTATTGGTACTAATGAATGTTAGCTGGTGGTGTTGATGGGGATTTGGGGTTGTGTCTCACGTAGTCGGGGGTGGAAATGTAAAAGTTGACATCGTCGGAGTTGGGCGGGAGGTTGACCGAGATGGTGGTGTTGCTGTCGCCAATTCGTAAAGTGGAGGATGCGGCGAGCACGGTTTGCAGCTGGGTGAGGCAGAGAAGAAGCCCGAGGAGCTTCATGGCGGGAGATGCTGTGGCTCGCGGAGCCATGAAGGATGTCTGTCGAAGTGACGAGATTGGCAATCCATGACAATGGGCGCGGACAGGTTCCTTCTTGAATTTAAATTCAACCCCCAAATCATCTCCCATTGCCAAGATTTGGCATGCGGTCAGATCAGTGAGATCGAGGGGCGGCGCTTAGCGGGCGCGTTGAGAGGCTGACGATTGGACGCAGCCAATCCGGGGAAGCGCCCTCCCGTCCCATTGCGACCTATCACACTGCCGCTATTTCACATACCAAGGGTCCAAAAATAGCCCGCACGTCGTTTCCTTCCAGGCAGATACACGAGCCCGCTATAGCCGCAAAAGTCAAGGCAAAGACAAAGCATCAAGCTTTTTATCTTGGCCTGCTCTCGGCCGTGTGGTGCTCGAGTCTTGTAGCAGCACTGACGTTTCTGATATTGTTTTCTCTTTTTTTTTTCTCTCTACGAAAGAAGCTCAAAAGGAAGAGGTGAAGATGGTCAGGAACTGCGGGAACTTCAAGAGACTGTAGCGCTGAGGTACGTTGAATTCAAGGCCCAATCGCAATCGCTATCGAACGCCTCTTAGAATGATACCCTTTGAGACGAATGATAGACATCGTTGAACGCATGATGGCGATGGTTAAATATACATCAACCCATTTACAACATCATTTGTTGCCCTCGCCTTCACACCCCTGGCCAATCCACCTGAGGTTCCAATCCCATAACCGACACAGACCCAATAAACTCCCCCGCTTCCCTTGCTGGTACCATCGCAAGGCCCCAACGCAAACCCAACGCGTCATGAAGCGCATGCGCCCCATCCGGCCCCGGAAACACCATTAAAAACGCCTGCGCATACTCCTCAAAAGCCAGGACCAACTCCAGATAGACCTTGCTCGCCACAAACGTCTTCATCAGAGCAAAGAGGAGCATATCCCCCAGCGGATCCTCAAAGGCTGTGACGCCAGGCATCCACACGGGTTGCACGTCGCGGTTCGTATCCATGAAGTGCTCATACTTGGCGATGAATTCCTCCACGTAGCGCGCTGGGACGGCAAAGTCGGAAGGGTGGTTGATTCTTTCCAGTTCGGTTTGCCCCAGTGGGCCGGGTGCTTCGGAACTTAGCGGGACTACGGTGAGGTCGGCGACTTCACGGAACCAGGCGGCGGGGCGGTCCATTCGCTCCATTTCGCATTGCATCTTGACTTGCTGGTAGGCGTTTCCTAGGAGGCGGGGTAGGAGCTGGTGGGCGATGCCTTCGAAGAGCCACTGCATGACGGGGATGGCGTAGCCGTCAATGCTGGTCATGGACGTTTGGTGGGTCCAAGGGAGGGTGGTGCCGGTGAGAAGGGGTGTTGGGACTTGGCGGGGAGTAAGGAAAAGTTGGCGCGCCGCGTTTTTGAGGTGGCTGCGAGGAAGAACGGGAAAGAGGGTGGGCTGTGGTGTTGCTGATGATGACGACATGTTTGCTGTATGTTCTTGAAGGATCTTTTTGAAAGAGCAAAGGATGGGTTGCGGTTGCGAGGAAGGCGCTTGTCGACGGTTTGGAGGATCGAGGCGAGCGCTGCCCCAGGGCGGTTGCTTGGGATGGAAGGAAATGATGAACTGCGGATGGAAGGAGCAATGAGGTCCCGCCTTATATGGTAGACACCCCACGGAATAATAATATTGGGAAGGAAAGTTGGAGCCAAACTGTCGGGTTGCGAACTCTGCCAGTTGTGGCAACAACCTTCCGACTGGGAAAGAGCGAGTAGGCGGCAACAACGCAAGGTTCCCACGTGCTAGAAGAAAATTTGGCCATCGATAAGAATAAAAGAAGCCGTTTCCTGATGCAAATTCATCGGGAGAACGAGATGGCAGCGGCTGCCTTTGATTGAGGGTCTGGGCGAGGACGAGTACCGAACTCTGTCTTCGGCCACATACGGTTGAGGGTCAGAGTTTTGACGGCAAGTCCCTAAATTCGTGTCGAGAATGATTTCTAGCCACGACCCTATCAAGCTCAGAGCTCACATGGGTTCTCAACCACTGTTGTTTTACCCTAAAGTTGCCCTCAAATCCCCACTCGCTGGCACCATCCCTAGCCACTTTGCTCAGGCGCTGCTCAGGAAATGATCAGAGAAATCGCAAAACATAGTTTAGTTGAGTGGGCAGTACTTTACAGTTCAAATAGTAACATTTCGCGAGGTCTCAGTTTTAGGACATAGGTGGCCCAAAACTAGGACCCCCCCCCCTTATCTTTTCTCTTCCCTTGCCGCCAAAGTTACGTAAAAGCCAGTTTACGTCCCCTATTAAGTTTCCATTTCCAACTTCCTTATTCGCAAAAGTAGCTAAATCTCACCATTTTCAACGCTTTCAAGCTAGGGTACCCCCTAAGCGGATTATTTCGGTTTTAATTATTCGGTTATTAAATGTAGCGTTGATTACGACTGGGTAATTTTAGGTGTGTAACGTCAGGGGGGTCAATAAAAAAGGGTCTCCAGTGAAGCGATGATAAAAGCATAATGAGGTATGCCGTAGTGCTCTAAACCTCTCCCAACTCACACTCTGCATCTCCAGCTCGCACTCGCATCATTCCTACCTCACACCCGCATCATCTCATAACGAACAGTCGAAGATTGATGAAGCTTATTTCCCGAGCAGGCGGCAAACATGCATTCCTCCGTCCCGTTAGTCCATCATCGTGTCGCAAGCCACGCCCCGCCCGACAAACCATGGCAAGATTCCAACCCAGAATGGCTATCGCTGTCAGATTCCATCTTGGCCGAGATGGCTCTTGCGGCCGTCTTTTTGCTTTGCGCGATCCGTCATGGGGGGTGAGGGGCGATGGACCATTTGCTGGGCTGAACCTGATGCATTGGCTCTGACTACTTTTTTTTCTTTCTTTCTTTTCTTTCTTTTCTTTCTTTTCTTTCTTTTCTTTCTTTTCTTTCTTTTCTTTCTTTTCTTTCTTTTCTTTCTTTTCTTTCTTTTCTTTCTTTTCTTTCTTTTCTTTCTTTTCTTTCTTCCACCGTTACAACCATTTGCGGCCCGCAATAAGAACTCGCGGTATCACCGCGTGGTCGTGTGCAGAATCGCTCAGAGGCTGATGCCGATAGGGTGCTGACGTCGTTCTGTGGCGTTTGGATTCGCCTGCTACAGAAGGCGCGGAAACGGAGCGCTGAGGGCCAGCAATAGGAGGCGAAGAAAGGCACTGCTGGTATTGGCTGAAATGACGAGGCATAATCTGAATTGCGCTGTTGTCCTCATCTGGAAATGGACCAAGTGAATTTGTCTAGGGACGTCGTCTGCCCTCTACATCAAGCTGATGGACTACTGGCTTTCCCCTTCCGCTGTTACACTCGTCTGTTGGGGTTTGAAGAGGAGGGCCACAGAGGCCTTCCGGGTAATACGGATCACCTTCCCACCGCCCTTCTTAGCAAGCGAGGCTGTTCCCCTGATCGACTTCTTCTCCCACTGTTCAGCCTTTACCGATACAAGGCTCAGCCTTGACGCCTTTTCCCTGAGCATTCGAGCCTCCCCAATCTCTTCGTCCTTGGCCATGAGACCGCCAGGCAGGGCCTTCTTGGAACTAGCGTCCCAGTTAGACGCTTGTACCTTGAGCGTGACTGCAGTAATGTCGCTAGAGGGGCCACTGAACGACAAGGCCTTCGGTGGTCTATCCAGGAAGTTTTGAGCTAAGCCTTACGTTATTAAACCAGACGGATCTGGTTCATCGAGATACCACTTTTAGCTGGCTGTGGATTACCTACATTCTCAAAATACTGACACCACGCTACAGTCTTTTCAGAACCCTAAAATGCCGTAAGGAGCCTTTGCTTACCACCCGTCTCACCACCCCGTCTCACCACCCCGTCTCACCACCCCGTCTCACCACCCCGTCTCACCACCCCGTCTCATCATTCCCTCTCTCTGCTTCTTATTGGATTTTCTTTCCTCTTAAATCCCACGCCTGACACAGGCCGTCTTGACTTCCTTTGCTCTTTCACCTTGTCACTTTCATCTCCAACTTTCATCCCTCACACCACGTCGCGCCATCTCCCCCCCTCTCTGCGTCCTGTTGGGTTTCTTGGCTCCGGCGGCTATATGCAACAGGCCCATGGCATGTCTCCGTCGCTGGTCACAGCCATGGTCGGAGACATGACTTTGCTCTCCGACCGGGGCCACCAAGACAGAGTCTCATGCCAACCGAACGCCAGCTCCATCACTGATGACATGTCTTCAAATATGCCTCTCACCCGAAACTTGGCTCACCTCAACACTCTGAACGGTACCGCAGACAGCAACATCGACAGCGCCTACCTTTTCAACAACGATAACGACACCATGAAGATATCTACCACCGATTCCGACTTGGAGCAACACGCGTACGAGAACGGTATTTTCGACCCCGTCGCTTCGGTCTCCACGCCAAGGCCTCAGTACCATTGGAGATTTTCCCATTCGAGGAAGAACCCTACAGGCGTCTGCAGAACTTTATCAAGTCTCCAAACCTACCATCTACAGACTTCCTTGTACTCGCTTCAAGGTTACAGACATTCCTCTGTTCTGGCTAGGTAGGCGATGTTTTCGTTGTTTTGGCGTTTTTGACTTTGATCTCTGAAAATGTGGTATCGATACTGCAGGACCTTCGGACGACTTCGCCTGGTCAAAACGATGGCTCGGCAAGGGGCTGAAGCAGATCATCTCCAAGTGGGAATCAAGAGAAACGAAGTCTATTGTTCTCACACAGGACTGTGGCCACTCGACGATCGAGGCTCTGGTCAGGCGCTTTCTCCCAGTCAGCGGAGACACTCTTCACTACTTCTGGATTGCGCCCCTCTGGCCAAAAAAAGGAAGAAAAGAAAGAAAAAAAAGAAAGAAAAAAAGAAAGAAAAAACGCTCGAGTGCCCTCCATTTGCTCTTGCAGACACGGACTAGGTTCAAGCCGAAGTGAAACGCCATATCAAACAATCTGCCGCTCAAACCCTTACCGCTTTCACCAGCAACAAAAACAGCAGTTCTCGGCAAGATTTTTTCAATGTTGATGCAAAGCACCGAGCAGCCAAAGGTGTGTGGCCTAATTTTATCTCTCAATTCGCAGCATCCACTCTGATCCACGCTGCCTTGACAGGATAAGGTCACCCAGAAACTGCTCAGCCAAGTACTCGAGTTGTGGGTAGCCAGTGGCCTTTCTCGAGAGACCGTGGCGTGTCAAAGGCGGCGAGACGCTCGGCCATGTCCTCAATGAAGACCACCCGTTCTTCGACACCAAGAGTCCGTACTTCTGTCGGGTGCCTGTGACGCCCATCATGGACACGCGACTAGACCAGATCGTCATCAAGACGGTTCTCCTCCCTCTCAAGCAGTCTATTCAGCGCGGTCTTCGCGACCTCATAGAAGCGAACAAACCGGACCATTGGTTCACCATCTACCTCTGTATTTTCGTATTGTTGCACAAGTGTGAGATTGTCACGCAGCACGACCGAGCATTCGCGATTCGGTACTCGCTTCAGGTAGGTTGTTGTTGTTGTTGGAATGGCTCATCAAAATGGCAGGGGGGGGTACTAATGCGCCATCGTAGGAGCCGTTCTCTAATTATCCTCTCCCGGAAGGCTTCCACGCCGGCGCCAAAACCTTGCTCGCGCATTTTCATCATTGGCGCAGTAAAGGAGGTGCGCCATTCAAGCTGGACTGGTCAAGCCATCCTGCCGTGAGGTGGTCCAACTTACACGCTGACCAGGTCGCATATACGAGGGATCTCGTCGACACCATCCGGGAGGAAGGTAATCAAGATCACACTGGCCCAACTCTCGAAAGATGAGCTAACCTTTCGGTGCGTACGTAGGTCCAAGATTACAAGGCACTCAAGGAGTCGCGGGCATATGAAGTAGACGCTTTTTACTAGGTACTGGCGACTCGCAAGTTATAATGATTCTAGGCCTTGGCAGAATGAAGACCGTACATCTCCCGCCCTTGAACGCCTCCATAATTCCCAGATAAGCCCGCTAATAGCCGCTTCATGTCAAGAAATACTCCGGTTGCCAGTCGTCATCGAACAACTGAGCGTGCGCGCCCTGAAGTGGATCTTTTCGGCGGGCTTGCGCAATAGCTGTTGAGTGATGTGAGGGAGTGGTGGGGTATGAGATTCTGGGAGTTGGATGGGCTGGTGCAAACGATGGCGGGACTGGAGATAATGTGGGCGTGTTACTTGACAGATGTCAGTTGTGAGGTTGGGGTCCCCAATACAATCTTCACCACATCAGATGCAAGAGCGTGCCATGAACATATCATGTTGTCATATAATACAGAAGCGAGTAGATCGCACAACCCGTCGGACGCTTTTTCAAGGCCCACGGATTCCCTGGCTCCAAATCCCATTCCCCAATTCCCAGTGAGTAAACCGCCGTCCATATGCCACCTGGAGCCATCCAATCCCAATGAAATGCGATCCCATCTATCCCTTCCTCGCCCCATGCACATATAATATTTCTGCTTCTTTGTAGAGTGGAGATTTGTCTATACCGAGCATTCGCTCGTCGTTGTCCTTCCCGAGAGTCCGGTCCTGAACCCCCCCCCCAATCCATCTTCCTCCCAGGAAACTAAAGCCAGAAAAAAGCAAGCCCATCCGAACCGAGCCTCACGAGCATCGTCGGGGCCCCCGGTTCTATTATCCTTGAACGCCATTCGCTAATTCGAAGCGACCCCGTTTTTTGCGGTCCCACGAGATGTGGGACATGAACATGAGAAATCACCCCTCTCCCTTTTCTCGCCTCAGACACCCCCTAGATCAAGAAAATTCAGCCACCGCCTCCAGCACCAATGTTACACAGGGGGTATCATAAAAGGGGAACAACAGAGGAGTATAGACAAAGGAAATAAGGTAGATGCAAATACGGTCAGCGTCGAAGAGAAAGAAAGCCAAAAACAGCACGCTATGCTGTTGAGGCAGTCTCCGCAGCGTTGCCGCCGCCGAGCAGCTCAAGGACCTTGTTGACAACGGCATTGGGATAACCGCGGCCCAGCATCTCCGAGACGACACCCTTGGCGCTCTCACGCTCCTCGACGGCGAGGAAAGCCCGGGTCATGGCCTCGTACGTGCTAGGCTCGCGACGGTCGCGGCTAACTGAGGCGTAAATCTCCTTTGCCTTGGCGATGTTCTTCTCTGCCGCCCAGCCGTGGATGAGGGTGTTGGCGATGTACGGCGTGAGCTCAACGCGCTTGCGGCGCATATCGACAAGGACGGACTCGGTATCGACAACGCGGTGGTTGGCGACCATGGACTCGAACAGGGCTTGGTAGAGGCATGAGTTGGGCGAAACGGTGTGGTCCTGCATGACTGAGTCGAAAATGCGGCGCGCACCTTCCATGTCGTGAAGCACGCAGCCACGAGCATGAATCAGCGAGGCGTAATGGACAGGCTCGGGATGCTGACCGGACGCACGGATCATGTCGAGCACAGCTTCAGCAGCCGTCATGTCCACAGGCTCAAGGGCGGCGTGGGTGTCGACCAGAAGCTTGAAGGTGTGTGCGGTCGGTGCGATACCCTTGGACTTCATCCGCTCGTAGTACTCAAGGACCTTGGTCTTGTCGCGCTTGGTGGTCAGGAAGAACTGCATCATGCTGTTGTACGGAGCAGGGCGGGCCTTGTAGTTGGGCATAGCCTCCATCTCGTCGAAGAGCTCCTCGGCAAACTTCTCGTCGCTAACGCGGCAGAGAGCGTTCACAATGGTGCCGTAGGTGACAGAGGTAGGCTTGATGCCCGAGGCGCGCATCTCCGCAAAGTAGAACAGGCAGTCATCGATACGACGAGCCTTGCCCAACTTGCCGATCAGAGCGTTGTACAAGAACGAGCTCGGCTCGACACCCTCGGCCTTGGCGCGGTGGAAGATCTTGACAGCCTCGGTGGCTTCGTCAAACGTCTTGGTCGATTCCTTGAGCGTGGTGATGTAGAGGCCGAAGGTATTGGCAGATGGCGTGGCACCCATGGCAAGCAGCTCCTGGTGGTACTGCTCGGCCAAACCCCTGTCGCCAAGAGTGAGGCAAGCGCCGACCATAGCGTCGAGGATAGAAGACCAGCCATAGCGGACAACCGTGTACTGAGGCAAGAGCGGGACATCAGTTCGGGCCATGGCGAGAACGTCGTGGCAAAGCTCCATCTTGCCATCGCGAGCCGCGGCAGAGATGAGCTTCGCGTACGTGATGTAACGAGGGTGACGGCCAGCCCGGCGGATGTTGCGGAAACGAGTGAGAGCCTCGTTCAGCTTGGAGCCCTTGCGACCATGTCCACCCTCGAGATCGTCAGAGATCAACGAAGACCCCTTGAAGTCGGTGTTGTGGGCGTAAGGGTCGAACGTGTCCTCGTAGGCCGGCACAACAGGGGTGGCAGGGTACGAAGTGGTCACGAATGCAGATGGCATCAGCGTTGCTGGGGAAGCAACCCGGGGATCGGTGACGCCACGAGCAGACATGAACCTCGAGATGAACTCAGCACCCTCCTCAATCTCGTCCGAAAGTTGCTTGGCCTCGCCTGCATCCCGGCGGATGCGTTCAAACATCTGCTCTGATTGTGTCAGGCCCTCAGCGACCTGGCCAGAGCCGATCATGGCAACAGCGTACATGGCCGTGGGCTCGATGAATGAAACTGACGTCTTGATCTCCGGGCTGCTCATGATGTCCCAGTACCGGGTAGCAGCCGCCACATTGCCCTCGCGAATGCTCATAGCAAGGAGGGCCATGGACGGAGTCACCATATCCTTGACGGACGTGACATTGGAGAACGCGGCCACTGCGGTGTGCTTGTCGCCGTGGTCCGCCGAGACGGTTGCAATCTCGCTCATGCTGATGGTTTTGGTTCCGTTCTCAATGACCTGTGCCCAGTTCAAGGCCTCCTGGTAGATGCCACGCTCAACGAATCCTTTCACGAATCCGGCCGAGACGATGGCATCCTTGATCTCAGCAGCGCTGGCACCGTACTCTTGAATGATCTTCGTGTAGAACTTGACGGCGCCGTCGAACTTGTCAGAGATGACGTAGGCATTGATCACTGCGGCGTAGACTTGGGCGTCCAGTCGATCGTGCAGGGTGGGCTCGCCTTGGTCGTTGGCAATGGCGAGGTTGCGATACTCGTTGTAGCACTCAACGGCGCTGATGAGATCTCCCGAGTTGGCGAATGCAGTGATCATGGCAGGGAACGTAGCCGCGAAGGGCTTAGCTTGGTTCGACTCCATGTGCTCGAACAGCTGGAGCATATCCCCGACACGACCGGATTGAGCGCATGCCGAGATGAGCTGGTGGTATGTCTCGGACGAGTACGCTGCCTTGTTGTACTCAACCGAGGAGTTGAACAGCTTCATGGCGAGGTCCAAGCGATCGTCCTCGACCAAGATGGCATGCTCAAGCTCATGCGACGCGAACATGAATTTACCAGGCTCGTCCATGCCGCCAAAGCGCAACCGCTTCTCCTCCAAGCCCTTCTTCTGCGCCGTGACTTCAAGCGAGCGCGAAGCCAGCAGCCCAACAAGAACGTTGTAGGTATCGCTGTCTGGTGATACCTTGCGCCGGAGCATGTCGGCGTAGACATCCAGAGCCTTGGAAACGATCTCAAACTTCTCGGATGGAAGGTGGATCGCGGCCATGAGGAGCGCATTGTACGCGGTGGCAATGGGTTTGACACCGGCAACAAGCATCGCCTCAAAGACAGCCGGAATCTCAGCATACCGAGCGGCCTCGGAGAGCTTCGTCAGGTGGTCGGCATAGGTTTGAGACTGAGGGTGGACTGGCGGCGACACCGAGCGGGCGATGCTGGCAGGCGTGCGGATTTGAGAAACGGGTGTGAGCGTGCGTGTCCGGATATGCTCCTCCAGCTGCTCGGCAAGAGCTGGAGACACAGCTCGGAGGGATTCTACCTCCTCCTCGAGCGCCTCCAGCTGCTTGCGAACCTCAATCTCATTCTCGAGAGCGGCGTCGATGTGGGCCAGCGCGGCCTCAGACTCTGGCGGCACACTTTGCTGGCCATCTTGAGAGGGTGCAACCTCGCTCTGGCTTGTGAGGCCATGGGAATCGGGCCCAAGAAGAATGGAAGCCGGGGTGGGCTTCCACTCGATGCGCTTCTGGAACTGGAACTGAACCCATTCCTCCTCGGCCTCCTCGGTCGTCTGCGATGTTTGCAGGTGCTCGAAGTACGCGTCTAGACCTCCGGTGGTGGGAAGCTTCTCATGTCGATGCTCTGCCGAACCAGCGGCGAGCTGCGAGCTGGTATGAAAGGCAGACTGAAGGCCAAGCGACGCAAGGCGCCCGACCCTCGCGGTACTGCGCCGCGAAAAAGACGGGCGGTTTTGCGGATTTAGAACATGAGAATGAGTCGCGGCTACGACCGACTGGGCGTAACCGTGTGTGAACGACTTTGCAAATCCCTGGCGGATGAAGTTCTGGAAGACGGACGAGTAAACGGAGGGCATTTAGGAGGATCCAGACGTGGGGGAGGTCTGTAGGTGATGGCACGCGAGTTAGCAAAGCTCCTTGCGCGCGTGCATCGTGCTGTGACTCTTCGATACGGCACCCGCGACGAAGCGGCAATTGAGGACTGGCAACTTACGGGGGAAAAAAGAGTGAGGCGCAATTGCAGGTTCATTTGACGACAGTGAAGCCGTCAAACAAACGCGCGTCGTGGATTATTTGGTGTACTTTGGGATTAGTGGTTGGATCAGGAGGGAGGAGCGAAGAGAGCGACGCGGGTGAGGTTGGCGTTGTATTATGTGTCGTCGGCCGAGAAAGTGCTTGCTTGCGAATTTTTCTGGTACTGCGGGCTATGCAAGGGTGTGTGTGACAACCCCGGTACCGTTGATACGGGTGGACTCGGAACTGTACCGTCGACGCCAGTCAGCTGCTGCCTCCATCCAAACGCCTAGGTTTCAAGGCTAATAACGCACAATCAATTACGCTTCGTTTATTCTATTTTTCTGTCGGGTCAGAAAAATATCGCGACGAGTTGAACGAGCGATGTGTCCTAGGAGGAGCCAAGATTTTCGTGTGTGCTCGAATGGCAAAAGAACAGATATCAAGTGGATGGCGTCGTGAAGAATTCGTCAGCAAAAGCAAACTTCAGCTGTGTCATTCACAAGCTGGAGGCCACCACTGGCGATTCACCTTGCACGCTCCTTTTCCAGGCCCCCCACTCTATTTCTACTTCGAGATTCCACTGCCGTCTGCGACGCGCAGCCCTCGACGCCTCAGTGGACACCCGAGGCCGCCAGGCTCCCAAGCTGGGCGAGAGGTGACGAATGGGGGGCTAGCTCCGCGGAAGGCTCGGGCAGCGGCCTGGCGGGGTCGTTCCGCGAAACATGGAAACGAAGACAAACCGGACTCATCGCACCGGCAGGATGCCGTGGGGTTGGGGCATTGCGGGAGTCAATTGGCCAATACCGAGGCGATGCCATCACCCTCCGTCTCGTTCCTCCCACTCGGAGTTACGACTTGAGTGCATTCTTGAAGCTTTTCCCTTCTCCGCGCCATGATGCCGTCACCATCGCGATTCTCCAGGTTCGGCTCCAGATGTCAGGGGTCGGACGCTCGAGCCAACCGTGACCAACGGGGCGGAATCCGGCTCGCTGCTCGGCGTAACCGCACCGCACTATCCTCGGCTAGGAAGTTTCTCATTTCCAGAACCATTCTAGTGCCGGCAAAGTGGAGGTTTGGTTGTCATGCGTCGCAAGAAGAAAGGCGTCGAAGCGAATAATTTCTCTGGCTTCGAGCTTGCCCTAAAATGCAAGATAAAAATACACAGACTGGTGTGGCTCGTTTGCAGTCAAGGCGACGAAGAAGATCCGTTCGGCTCGCGTTGCACGGGTGTCTAGCCTCAAGAATCCCGCACCACCCTTCCCGGTTATCAGATCGACTGGCTTCAGCAAACTAGAAAAGCGGTTGGATCGCCGCTGGGAAGAAGAGTCACACGTGCATGGTGCATGGAAGCACGAAAATTGGCCGCTGCGTCTCGGGGTGACCCAAAGCCCCGTCTTATGGCGGCCTCAGGCAGCATTTCTCCAACAGAGATGAGATCGAATCTCACCTACCTCGGGTCTCGAAATGGCTCATGAGCAGCGGGGTGCCTTGATCCCGCATCGCCAGCAGCAGTGGGAGGACGAGTGCCGAAAAAGCAAGTAATTGTTCATAATAGCGTCAAAGAGGAGATCAGCTCCCTTCTGCCGATGTTCGCATCGCAGCGGAGGAAATGCGAACATCATGATGGTAGTGCTCCGTCACGAAATTGACCATCGCTAACCCCGCATCGCCCCTCCAAGTTGACCCCGCTCCATCCCAATCCCCTCTTTGTTCCTGGTGATCTTGCTGCACGACAACCAATCGTGGACGTCATTGAAGCTATCTCGACATTCTCTACGCTAGAGTCTCTCAAGCTCGCCCCCTCAGTCAATTCATTTCTCAACAGCGCGTTGTCAAACCCACACTGTACGCTGAAAAAATGGGCCTGCCAGAACATGGGACTGCGGTCTCCGCGCCCGGCAAGGTGATGCTGGCCGGGGGGTACCTCGTTCTCGACCGGGCCTACACAGGACTCGTCTTCGGACTCAGCGCCCGCATCAACGTCATTGCCCAAGAGATCCACACCAGCAAGGGCGTGCACCTCACCGAAATCGTAGTCGAGAGCCCTCAATTCCTCGAAGCCCAGTGGCGCTACGGCTACCACCTCGCCGAAGCCGACGGCGGCATCAAGGTCACCCAGCTGCAGGTGTACGTCGCCCCTTTTCCAAGTAAACACCCCCCTTTACTAACACTCACCCCAGCGGCTCCCACCTAACCGCCAACCCCTTTGTCGAAACCACCCTCAACTTCGCCCTCACCTACATCGCCCGCACCTCCAAACACCGCCCCACCCACGCCGTCAAATCCGCCCGCCTCACCATCCTCGCCGACAACGACTACTACTCCCAGCCCGCCTCCCCCTCCGCGCCCACCTCCAACTCCTCCAACTCCTCCTCAACCACCACCCCTCCCGCCTCCACCCTCAACGCCCTCACCACCTCCCGCTTCGCACGCTTCCCCGTCCCCCTCTCCGGCGCCCACAAAACTGGCCTCGGCTCCTCTGCCGCCCTCGTCACCTCCCTAACCGCCGCTCTCCTGTCCCACTACCTCCCCACCTCCCTCTTCGACATCACCTCCGCCGAGGGCAAGAAAATCCTACACAACCTCGCGCAAGCCGCACACTGCGCCGCACAGGGGAAAGTCGGCTCCGGCTTCGACGTCGCCGCGGCGGTATACGGATCTTCCCTCTACCGACGGTTTTCCCCCTCTGTACTCTCCGCGCTGCCGGAGGCAGGCACGCCGGGATTTGCGCCGGCGCTGGAGAAGGTGGTGAAGGATGAGGAGGGGAAGATATGGGATGCGGAGATTTTAAAGGATAAGATTTCGCTCCCGGAGGGGATGGCGGTGAGGATGTGTGATGTTGATTGCGGGAGTCAGACGGTGGGGATGGTGAAGTCGGTGTTGGCGTGGCGGGCGAGGGAGGGGGAGGCTGCGGGGGAGTTGTGGGGGGAGTTGCAGAGGAGGAATGAGCATTTAGCGGGGGCGTTGAGGGGGGGTAGGACGGGGGAGGTGAGAGAGGCGGTGAGAGGGGTGAGGGAGTTGGTTAGGAAGATGGGGGTGGAGAGCGGGGTGCCGATTGAGCCGGAGAGTCAGACGGAGTTGTTGGATGCGTTGGAGGGGGTGGAGGGGGTTTATGGGGGGGTTGTGCCGGGGGCTGGAGGGTTTGATGCGCTGGCGTTGTTGGTGAGGGATGATAAGGAGACGGAGGCGAGGGTGGAAGAGTTTGTGAAGGGGTGGAGTAGGGAAAAGGGGAGCAGGGTGAGGCTGTTGCCTGTGAGGGGAGAGATGGAGGGTGCGAGGAAGGAAGAGTTGGGGGTTTATGAGGGGTGGATTCGGTAGGTTGAGGATGGGAGACAAAAAAGGACACGGAAAAGAGGCATATAGCTGGCGCTAGATACCATGGAAAACCGTACACACAGATGTGTGTGAACATGATGATGTTGTACTCAACATGAACACACCTAAGTGAGGAAATGGCTGGCTTCTGTCCATGATGTGATAATACTATTGTATGAACTTTTTGGGTTTATCTGAAGATACCATCGAACAGCCTAACCATTCTTTTTGTTCGCGTTCGCCCCTGACCAGAAGCTACAACGCAAGATGCAACCGCAACCTCCGTTGATAACAACATGGCCTCAACTCCATTGACAACCACTATCCGTCCCCCAACGCCCCTTGAGTCTCCCAGTCGGTCCCATCCCACCAAGCCTCCCGCTCCACCTCGTACACAACACGATGATCATTATTGGAGACATCATCGTAGAATCTAGTTTTTCGATGTAATGCAGGTCGTCATGGAGAAGAAGAAGCAAATAATTGGTGATATTACAAGACTCTTGTTCGTGGAAACAGCGAAATGTCCATGGGTGAGAGACTAAGCCAGCAACCGAGTCGACCTCGTCGATTTAGGACTGCCCCGAGGTGTCAACGGGCTGCTGGGGGTTCCGAGGTCAAGATCCATCGGAGTACCGGATCTCTTCGAGGAGCTGGGCGACACAGGCTGCGATGATGATCCGAGGAAGAGCGTGTCCTCAGTGGCTGCGGAGAGAAGAGCGGCGGCCGAGTTCCTCGAGGAGTGTCGTGTGGGGATCGGCGGAGGCTGTCGGGGGTGGGCATAATCGGGGGACGGGGAACGAGAGTGCAGCTCGTCGGCGACACCAAGGCAGGATGCGGCAGCCTTCTCGCGGAGGACGGTGATTCTGTGGGGTGTAAGCAGATGGTCAGGGGATAGGGGGGTGTCCTCCTCGTACTCGTCTTCTGTTAAGCCTGGCAAGATGGCCGTCTCCTTCTTGAAATTAAATGGCTGGGACTGGAGAGATGCACGTCAGTAAACCCCTTGGCTCCGAAGTGCCTGTGCAACTCACAATTTGCAGCTGTCCCTTCACATCCTTCCTTCGCCGGAGGCCAACCATATCCTGCAGCGAGGAGCACAGCATTTTGACGTTCATGCAAACAGACATGACGGGAGATCTCGCGGCGCGTCGATGATCGGTTGTCGCATTATTAAAGGTCATGGCGAGTGGACCCGGACGATGCTGTTGGTAACGAAAGATGAGGCCGTGTGAAACGCTCCGAGAAAGGGAAAAAAAACAATGGCGATGATGCAGTGCGTTTAAAACAAAAGACAGGTTCGCGAAGCGAGTCTAGTAACAGACAACTAGAGACTCCTCAGAGAACATTTAACGAGTGACAAGGGGGATCGAGCAGTCCATGGATCAAAGATCGCGGCTTTGGTCGAGTACAGCCCCTATTTTAGATACAAGTTCAGCGTGGTCACCCCTCCAATGACGGATGCGACACAAAGACAGAAGCGCAAACATAGGGTAGCACAGAGGGGAGGCACAAAGAAGACACAGACTGGTATCGGAGTTGGGCCCTTCCGACTGGAACTTTACTCTGACTGGACAGGAGCCTCGGGCGAAACCCCGAGGAATGTTGAGGGCATTCTGGGGTATCAAATACCGGTGCCGCTCCCGTGCAATTGGATCTGGAATGCCACCAAATAACTTGGAGATTTCCTTCTGAGACATTGTAGCAGCCCTTTCAATTCGAGTGTTCCATCTTGAAGTTGTTGCAGTCGCGCTCGCGTTCGAAGTGATCCCTCACAGAGGCCCCCAAAGGGATTCCCCACAGCCTTGAAACTAGCTTACTTGGGATAATCCTTCAAGTGGTAGCTCTTCAGCTTGACGAATTGGTCAAAGCCAAATCTGCTCAGGGTAGCGCCCTTTCCTGATGTTTTCCATCCCGTCCATGCAAGGTCCTATTGGCAAATGTTAGCTAAGCCCGAGGATCTGGAATTCCCGGGGATTGCATCCTCGTGTGTGGCATACCGGACTGGGGAAATCGCAGCGGTTCACGAATACTGTGCCAGCCTCAATCTGCTCGCACAAGGCGTATCCCTTCTCCGTATCTTTTGTCCAGACGCTTGCGGTAAGCCCGAACTCGCTGTCGTTCATGAGTTTGACGGCCTCCTCATCGTTCTTGACCTTCATGACGGGGATCACTGGTCCGAAGGTCTCATCCTTCATGACTGTCATGTTGTGATTGACATTAGTAAGGAGTGCTGGCACGACAAAATTTCCCTTCGCAGGAAGGCTGGCGAATGTAGCGTTGTCTGGCGTGGCATTTACCGCACCCTTGTCGAGGGCGTCTTGAATGTGCGCTTCGATGGTTTCCTTGGATTTCTTCGAGATGACGGGTCCGAGGTGGGTTTCCTTGTCATGGGGATCGCCAATGCGGTAACCCTTGAGAACGTTCTGGATTGCGGCAACGAACTCATCGTGGATTCCTTCTGCCACGTACACGCGTTCGATCGAGCAGCAGCTTTGGCCCGAGTTGAAGACGGCACCGTCGACAATTTCCTCGGCAGCCCACGCAATGTCGACGTCGTCTCGGATGTAGGCTGGGTCCTTGCCTCCAAGCTCGAGGCCAACGTTGATAATGCGATCAGACGCGGCTCTCTGGACGGCCAGTCCACCAGCCGCTGAGCCGGTGAAGCAAACCAATGCGATCTTGGGATTGCGCACAATGGACTCGATTATGGTCGGGGAACCCGAATGGAAGTACTGAATGACACCGTTGGGAAGGCCCGCTTCGGTAAACGCATGGGCTACCTGCTCAACAATGGTGGGTGTCTGTGGCGATGGCTTCAGAATGACCGTGTTGCCTGCCAACAGGGCGGGTATCAAACTGTTGACGAGGATCAGGTAGGGGTACTGGATGCAGTCAGAACGGCGCGTCCCGTGGCCGGCTCCAGTGTCCGTCCCACTCACATTCCAGGCGAAGATGATGAGCACCGGGCCAACAGGAACCTTGCGGATGAAGCGCTTGAAGCCCTTCTCAGGCTCGCCGTCGGTGTCCTTGAGCACATCGTCGCTGATTTTTAGAAGATATTCGGCTCTCTTGACAGCTGTGGCGATTTCCTTGGCGGTGTAGGCGATGGGGCGGCCCATCTGCACTGTGAGCTCCAGCGCCAGGTCATCCTGCTTGTCGGCAAGAATCTTCAATGCTTTTTTGATGATTATCTGGCGGTCTGGGAGCGCGGTGCTGCGCCATGCGTGGAAAGCACTGGTAGCGACATCTGGGACCTGCTCAAGCTCCTGGGCTGAGATGCCGTTCCTTGTGAGGATAGGCTCGTTTGTAGTGGGTGAGATGGTTGTTATCACTTCAGCGGACATGATGGCTCACTGGAAAGGCAAGTGTCTGGTGGATAAGAGAAATGCTGCTGCGATGTGTTCAAGAAACAAAGAGGGTCATGATAAGCCGTGCTCTCCGCGTGTAAGTTGCCCCTCGTTCGGCTCATTGCCCCTCCATGCTCCGCCCTCGGCTCCCGAGAGAGCGATAAGATAAGCGGTTAGAGGCGGTGACATTACATCATCGATGTTTTACAGAGAGATCTTCGCAACCTACGAGCTCTACAAATCGTGGATGAAAACAAGCGAAAATAGCCTGGAGATCCAATTACACGACTCCCAAGTATCTAGTCACGTAGCAGTTTGATAAATAAAAGGAGCGGCTCGTACCTGCTGTGGCCTGTCCCAGACTCCTATGCCCGCCTGCTGTAGGCCAGCTTGGATGGAGGCCGGACTGTCAGATCCCCAATGCGCAAGAAAGTGCATTCACGGTTTACCGTGTTTTTAGTTGAGTTAAGCTTACGGAACTAGGTATTACAAGGAATAAGGACCCTCTCCTTCCAAGCTTTCTCGAAACTGGTGAGCTGGATGGATGCTTGCAACCCTAACCCACGCTGAACTGTTTCTGCCGCCCCACTTTGCGCGAAAAGCTTCTCACCGCCTAATTTTTCGAGCATCGCAAACATCTGGGATTGATAACTCCTGGCAGTCACTCGCCGATTCGACACGGATACGTTGCACAACTGCGAATCTGCCATCATGCCCGACGACAAGAGAAACGAATTCCTCGACGCTGGCGACAGTGACGACAACGTCGGCCGCGCCTCCGATTCAGAAGACGATTTGCGAAAGGGTGGCCGCAGCGCAAAGCGGAGGAGGGTAGACGACGACGAGAGCGACGTAGAAGACTTTAGCGGCAGCGGTGAGGATGATAATGACGAGGAGAGCGGCGCACACCAGGATGGCGAAGCTGGCGATGCAGGAGAAGGCGCAGAGATCAAGCAGAAGAAAAAGGGCGGGGACAACAAGGCCGAGCTGCCTGGCGTTACCAAACCCCTGACAAAGAAAAACCTTGTCGCAGGTGAAGCAGCCATTAAGAAGTCTGGTGTTGTCTACATCTCACGCATTCCGCCATACATGAACCCAGGGAAGTTGCGGTCTCTGTTGGAGCCGTATGGGAAAATCAATCGCATTTTCCTTGCGCCAGAGGACCCTGCAGCGCGCACCCGGCGTATCAAGAGCGGAGGCAACAAGAAGCGGAATTTCACCGAAGGATGGGTGGAGTTTGTGCGGAAAAAGGATGCAAAGAAGGCGTGTGAACTCTTGAATGTGAGTTTTGAGGAAAGACAGTCATCTCGTGCGGATTTTGCTGACGTTCTACTCGGGCAGGCTCAAACGATTGGCGGCAAGAAGGGAACGTACTACCGAGACGACATCTGGAACCTCCTATATTTGTCCGGCTTCAAATGGCGCAACTTGACGGAGCAGATCTCAGCCGAGAATGCAGAGAGGGCGAGCAGGATGAGGGCTGAGATCAGCAAGTCGATGAAAGAGAACAAGGAATTTGTGCGCAACGTGGAAATGGGCAAAATGCTGGATGGTATTCAATCGAAAGCTGCAGCGAAGCAGAAGGTCTCAAACGAGAAGGATGCCGGCGAGAAGCCAACGTCAGACGGCCAAGAAGAAACAACAAAGGGGAGGAAGCGCACCTTTGCGCAGGTGCCCCTGGCAAAGAAAAGGAGGTTTGATGAAGGACAACCAGAAGACGTGCAGAGGGTACTGAGCAAGATCTTGTAACCCCTGACCGCTGGCGGGGCGGCATCGCAAACTACTTTGCAAACAAAGCCACACCGACTTCCGTCTCACCGCATCGATGTCGCCCTTTTTATGTGTATAACCTTGAAACAGCATTCCGTCGGAGTCGCCGATTTAGTGGTGGACTGATTCAAGCGCTGCCGTCTCCATCGTCCCCATATACCCTGAAATGATAAACATACCATGATCAACCACTCTCATGCTCCAGCTTCGATTCTCCGTGATGTTCGCCCCCATCGATAACCCACATCATTCGACCCGCCCAAAATACCAAGGATGGCTGAAGGCAGCAACACGACAGGGCCGTCTGGTTCGGGTGGTTTCGAGGATAACAATGACCCCGAAGAGCGGCGTCCAAGCATTGTCACACATATTCGAACGCTCGGCGTCACCCGCGAAGAAGCAGCAGAACTTCAAGGATTCATCAAGCGGCTCCTCGATGAGCGCGGTGATGGGCGCGTACCTTGCCCAAGATGCCGCATCGAAGATGTTGTTTTGAGGAGATTCCAAAATGCCTGGAAGGGTGTCGATGAAGAGGTCCTGCGGCCCGCTCTTCGCAGCTGCGTCGAAGCAGTGTCCCAGTGTGTTGATCTCCCTTCTTATGTAGGCAATTATCAAAAGCCGATACGGAAGGTTGGTCCCACTAATGGAAATACATCGCGAAAACCGACAACACACCTGACGTCAGCTCTTGGAGAGGGTCGGGGCTCACCTCTTCCAGCACCTAGGGACCCAAGGAACGTTGTCAGTGGATTTGTGTATACGCAGGAGGCCAAGGGATCGGATCCGGATCTTCACACTGGAGCCAGCGGTAGCTCTCTCAGAACAGTGCTTGGTACGTCTCCGCTTCGAGGTCTCAGCGCGGAAAGCAACGTTTATGAGGGGGAGGGCTACCCTGATCCTCATGGCCTACCTATACCACCTACCGCTCCCTTATTCAACGGCATCGGTCGTAGGCCGGATCAAGCAGTATCTTCGTCTACATCGACCCAGCCAGCCCGCCAACCACGGCAAGGAGACGGCAAGGTGGACCTCTCGGCCATCTCCTTCGGCTGCAAGCCCAACTCTGCTTCAAACCCCGAAAGCCGGAACCCTGAAACTCCCGGACACCGGCAAGCCAACGGGGTCGAAATCCCGGCTCCTCAGGTTTATAACAACCAAAGGCTTTCACCTCACCCTCCGCCCCTAACCAACGGGTATTCCCAGGCCAATCAACAGCAGCCTCAACCGCGACAACCTCATGTCGAAGAAGATGGCGTCACCAGCAGCACAAGCGGCCCGAACGGGAATACCCCGTCGATACCGCAGAAAGGACAGAGTGCTGCCGCCCCCATCAACAACAGCGACAACCCTCCAACGTCTGGGCGACTCCATCTTCCCTCTGTCGACTTCTTCCACCGTCTCGAAGCCTTCCGCCAACAGATACACCAAGAAACTCACGAGTTCGAAGTCACCATCTCTGCCCAAAACCCAGCCAACAATAGGCACAACGCCCCCGCGTCTCAAACCCTCCTCCTCACCGTCAAGCCCAAAGCCCACCCATCATCAAGCCAACCCAACAGACCCCCTCCTCCGGGGATAGCATCAAAAGCACCCCGACCCAACCCCGGATCCAGCAAATCCCCCGTCGCCTCCCATCCCGGGATCCAACTCACATCCGGCCCCACATCCTTCCAGTTCCACGTTCCCCCTGCACCTCCACTGCAACCTCTAACCTCCCAATACCCATCAACCGACAGCTTCAAAGAGCGTTACGCCAGAGCCCACGGTCTACGGGGCCTGGCCAAAGGGATTGAGGCTAATGTAGGTCCTCTGATCGTGCAGGAGCGGCTCGATCTTCGGGGAGGAGGTCTGAATGCGGTTCCCTGTTCATCGTCGTCTTCTTCACTGACGTCAGAGAGGGCAAAGGAGAGAAGGAGGGTTGAGAGGGAAAAGGAGATGGTGAAGAAAGGGAAGACAAAGGAGAGCTCAAGGGGCGGATCGAAACAAAAAACAGTCACAGGCTATTTTGCGGGATTTGGAAATTGTAGTTGGAAATTGTAGGGTGATTTTCTTGTTCTGGGGTTTGTTGTGTTTTGGGGGTATGAGTCTCGGTAGGATTGTGTTGCGAATGCCGGAGGATGTAAGGGTTATTCTAATGTTTTATGCAATGTGCTCCCTGTGGTTTTATGATTGTTTACAGAAAAATCACTGATAATGGGAATACGGATGCACGGCGTGATAAGACTTGGATGGCTGGGGCCCTCTTGTTCGGCCAAATAGACAGTTCTAAACTCCGAATCCTTATCATCACTGCGTCAAATCTGACATGGTAAACACAAAGTGTCCCAAACTCTAGAAAGTGTTCATCACGAACGGCTACCCTACTCTTGATCCTGGATATCAAGCTCATCAAAGTCATCAAGCAGCTCATCCAAGTTGATCTTCGGCCCCTCGTCGTCCACCGTCATCTCCGTTTCCGCGACACTCATGGCGTCAGGATCCTGCACCTTCTTTGCCTTCTGGTTCTTATAAAGCGCCAGAGCAGCCCGCAGCTCCTCGTCCTCCTCCACGTCTCTGAGGAAGGCCTCATAGTCGTCATCCATCCTCTTTTGATCAGACGCCTTCGGTAGGAGTTCACCCTCGTCCTTGGCCATGCGCTTGAGCTTCCAGTTCCTCCTCTTGTTCTTGCGCCGGTTCGGGTAGTGCTTCTTCACTAGAACGACATCGGGTACCATCGAGCCGAAAGTCTTCGACTCCTCAATGGCCTCAAACGCGTCCGAGTTGAAGTTAGATCCAGTGATCAGGTAGCCCATTGCGGCGTCTCCGGGGTGCAGGAGGTTTCCAAGATGCGTCCTTGCAAAATATGTCCTATCGTTGACTCCAAGATCTGACGACTTGGCGACTGTGACCTCCGAGAGCCCCCATTTGCCTTTGCGCTGGCCTGTGGGTTCGATATCCATGACGATAAACTCAACCATCTCCGGAGCGCCTGCTAGTGGTGCGAAGGGCGCCCGCCAGTAAATATCCGCGCTAACTTCGGCCGTTTGGAGCGTGTTGGGGTCGAGAAGATTAACCGAAGTGCCTATTCGGTGGCAGAGCACAAGTGGAGAGATGTTTCCGATTGACCTCGCCAGCTTCAAAGGTAGTGCCACCAAGTCGTCTCTGCACACGGGTACGATTTCGACCGAGTAGCTGAATTTGTAGCTCTTGTTTCCGGTATGCGTATCCTGCGAAATAAGATGCTTTGACTCCTTCACAAAGACCGGAACCACGGATTTCAAGAAGTTAATAAAAGTCACCGCCTGGTTTTGTTGTGAGAAGTAGAAATCGATGCCGTCCTTCTCCTCCTTGATGTTGATGGTATCTCGATGGGCCTGGTGCTTGAGAATTAATTGTTCGAGAAGGAGGAACGTCCGCTTGTGTGTCACCTTCTGGCGGACCTGTACCGAGGCGCGCCAGACGTTGGCGGTATATGACTTGGCGCAGTCACGGCACTGCTGGTAGGCGACCACGTATACGACCTCGAAGCTCTGTTGCATCAAGACTCCATCTGCAACGGCATCCTGGATGGTAATCTTGACCCTGACTCTCCTCGAGTGGGGCTCAGTCCAGACGAATCTGGCATCTGTGATCCGCACCTTGCCCAAGTTCCTCAGCCTCTTTAGGCACAGCGACAACAACTCTCGCGATTCCGGGGCGGCGGAGACCCAGCTGTTCGGCGGCATGAGCCATCTGTCGCAGTCTCTGCAGAAATGAAGGGTGCCGTCTCTCGGAATACCTTGGGAGATATCGACGGTAGATTTGATGCTGGATTCATTGTTAGCTCGGCGGTTGCAACCTGAACGCCCAAGCCCCTGTCTGAGCGCTTACCAGTCGTAGCAAAGAGCGCCAGCAGAGGCAGTGCCGTCAATAGGCGCACCGCAGTTGCAGCAAAGAATCCTGTGAAGCTGTCAGCATGCGCAGCATTGCGAATAGGGTGTGTCGCCTATGCCCTACGTTGCGCCCGTCCGCGAAGTACCCATGTTCGGGTCCAGCGGGACCATACCCATCGGAGTGTCGATATCCATAACTGCGCGCTGACTCGAGACAGTCGAGTCGTCCGGATGAAATAAATGAATCTTGCGCAACTTGGAATTCGACGAGAAACCAAGGATATGGCGAAGAGAGGAGCTGGAAGCCGTGTTGAGTCTGGTTCGGCAGGGGGCGGGGCACTGCTTTTCTCAATATTTTTTGAAGACACAAATTGCCCCGCTGGTTGATAAGCAGCTTATCGGATTTTCTGTGGGGTTCGAAGACCGGGGTGACGGAGACCCTTGCCACCGCCAAGGCTTGGCACCAGTTGCCTGCAGCTGCTGTCTTCCCCCTTTCACATTGTTTACGCGATGTTCTTGTCCATCGACCCATTCCAAGCCCAAGGTTTCCACAGTGTGTCATTGAAGGTGGCATGCGGAGCTCCTTTTTTCCAATTTGCGGTCACAATGAAGGTGAGTCACAGGCAGTTCGTAAGTCAAGGCGGTTCCAGAGGCAAGATCTGAGACCGATGGCCTGCAAACACCACAGCAAGTTTGTTGACAACTGACACATCTACCAAACCTCCAGGCCATACTACCACATACGGCCATACCCACTGGAGAACTCGGGATCCCGTCCGCTCTCCCATAGATAAGCTAGTGAGGGCCAGACTAGTAGTTGGGTCGGTGACGACCAGCGAATCCCTGGTGTTGTATGTTTTTTATGTAGACCTTCCTTTTTTTGGTGGAATTTTATTGTTGTCCACTTGTGTGGCTGGCCCACCACCGAACCTGTGTTGGTCTCTGTCTTGCCCTCCAGCCTACCTATGATACGATGAAACGTATGGGACTGTGGGTTACCCGAGAACTGGTTTGAAACGCCGTCCACAATCTTTTTTCAGCCCCGAGGAGCCTCTGTGGTCACACCATAAGCTTCGTTGCTGGTGAGAGTATCAGCTCTTGGCGAAAGAAACCAATGATCTGGGGTTATATGCGTATCTGCCTCAGATCGTGCTTCCTCACTTGTCAGCTCCACCTCCCTGAAAGTTCATGCTGTAGCCTCCTGTTTTTGGGTCCTGGACCATCTTGAAGTTCTCTGTGCTCAACCCAAACGGCTTGAGCAATCCGTTGCCGAGGTCCTTCAGTTTCCCCCACATTTCTGCTGTCTCCTTTTCTTGCGCCTCTTTGACACGGGGTGGAAGAGCCCTGAGCTGCGCCTGGACAATTTTCTTGTCCGCTGTCCCAAGGTTCCCTGGCATCCCTGATAGCTTCTTGTAGTCTGAGAGAGCACCTTCGAGGTTTGTCCACCCCCCCAACTCGCTTCGGGCGCGAGCGCGTCGCATCAGAGCTTTGGCCCGTATCCGGGCGATATCCTCCTCTCTTTTCTCTCGCGCAGCCTCAGCTGCATCGTTCTCGACATTCTTGACGGCGGGCCCGGCAGATTTGGCGCCCTGGCTGACGATCTCCAGCTCTACCACATCTTCCGGTTCCTTCTTTTTGGCCTCTTCAGATCCCTGCTTCTCTTTCGCTTCGCGTTCCAACTTTTCGAGGCCGTTAAGTGCGGCACTGGCGCTGGCGGCGGCGTCCTTCCACTCCTCCAGCTTTAGGTGACAGGCGGCTACGTTGGAATGGAGAACCGCTAGCTCGTAGTCAAGATAGACTGGGCAAACAGCCAGAGCTTCGTTGTACTTGTTGATGGCTGCGTCGTATATCCCAGAGGTGAAGCGAGCGTTGGCTTCAGCTTTGTGGGCATGAGATGCTGAAACCATCTCCTGGGGCACATTGTCAGCCAGGCGCCAAGTTATGCCACAGACCGGGGGCTACTTGCCGCTTCTTCCTCAGGTGAGAATTTGTCCCGAATTTTCTCCTCGTCTGGCACATCGTGGGCCGACGCCCCGATATCCCTAGACGCCATGACGCCTCCAGTGCTGGCCTCTTGCGCAAAGACCGGTCACCACTGATTGCGGTGATTTCGGAATCGACCTCGATGGATTGGGCGAGAGATGCGGGCCACCAAGTTAGTACAAGACGCTTGCTCTCGGATTACGCTCAGGTCAGCCGCGAAAGGTTGTCGCCAGCGTCAGCCCACGATGGTGTTTTCACATGCGATGCAACGGGCGGGAAGCTGGCCCCGCTTCGCTTGTCAGAGGTGCAAAGAAGCAAGCTGCCCCGCCAACTGCCAATTGGCCCAACACGTCATCCATGCTGGTTCCCGTTAGGCTGTCCACCATCTCAACTTCTGATGGAACCACACAGCCAGACCTCAACCCCTATCGCAAATACTACCGTGATCGAAGCTTTCAACTAGTGCGCCGTTCTTATCTCGGGTCTACCACCAACAAACAGGGGTAAACGGTCCGAGAAATCCCGTTTCACCTGCCTGACAGATCTCTTGCATGCATCTCCTAGCCTCGCTTCTTGCGTTGTCGAGGAGAATGGTGATTTTGTATCGTATATGGCTTGGTGATGTCAAGTGAGGCTCGGGATCGTTTGGTGGGGCAAAGGGCTTCAGGTCGCAATGTGCAAGGGTCGCCGCAGCTAACGTTAGGTGCCCCCTTCCTTGGCTTTCTCCAACTTTTTTGTTCCTGCCCCTCCATCATGGGCCTGGTTTCCCCCTCCCATCTGATTTCCATGGTCCTGCCTGAACGCCGCTTCCTATCTACCACTGACTCACATTCAATCTTACTCTTATCACACCGACCTCTTATACTGGTGCGTTTAATCGGATGCTCTACATAGGCCCGACCGCTACTTGACCGTAAAAACCGCCGAAGTTGTGCCTCTACTTAAGCACTCCCAATTCCCGGACACGCTCCTGGCTCCTCCCCAGACACTCTTGGAGCCACTTATACCCGGAACTGTTGGCAGCAGCTCATTTCTAGCTTACTCACAAGTCGGTTTCACTTGAAATCCACAAAGCCACTCAGCATGGCTCCCAAGACTGAGTAGGTGCTTCATGACCCTGATATGTTTACAAGGTACCCTGATGGAACGATGATTGACGGTTCTGTTTGTTCCCAGTTTCCCGCCCATTCGGGCATGCTTGTTCGACATGGATGGTCTCTTGCTCGACACCGAGGACATCTACACCCTCTGCGTCAACCTCATCCTCGAGAAATACCAGCGTCCCAAGTTGCCGTGGGCCATCAAGGCGAAGCTACAGGGCCGTCCTGGCCCTGCTGCAAACGCCCTCTTCGCCGAGTGGTACGCGCTTTCCCCAACCCAGTGTTACTCCCCGCCCCGTAACTAACTCATCGGACCAGGGCCCAGCTCCCCATCAGCCTCGAGGAGTACGCCAAGGAGCTCTACGCCCTCCAGGGACAGCACTTCCCCGGAACGCAGCCCCTCCCCGGTATCGTCAGGCTCCTCGGCGATCTTGGACGAACCCGCTACTGGGACATCAAGAAGAAGTCCGCAGCGACTAATGGAACTACCAACGGGGCTACTAACGGCGCCTCCAAGCCCCTGCCAAGCCGGGTCCACATCGCTCTCGCTACATCCTCCCACGAGACCAACTTCCGCCTCAAGACCAACCACCTGACAGACCTCTTCAGCGTGTTCGAGGGACACCGCCGGGTCTTGGGAGACGACAAGCGAATTGCCCCTGGCCGCGGAAAGCCCCTCCCCGACATCTTCCTCCTCGCGCTCCGCACTATCAACGAGTCCCTTCCCGCTGGCGAGGAGCCCATCAAGCCTGAGGAGTGTCTCGTCTTCGAAGACAGCGTTCCCGGCGTCGAAGCCGGCCGTCGCGCTGGAATGCGCGTGGTCTGGTGCCCCCACCCCATGCTGAAGAAGGTCTACACGGGCCGCGAGGCCGAGGTGCTTGCTGGTCGCACGGGTGAGGCAGGTGATGTCGATCTGCACCAGGTCGGCGAGGTCGATGACGGCTGGGCTGAGTACTTCCCTACCCTGGTGGACTTCCCCTACGAAAAATACGGCATTACTGTCCCTCCCGCTGAGGTGGAGGATGAGTTGAGCATGCAGGAGGAGGGCAAGATCGAGAACGGCGAGGAGATTCAAGTTGTTGAGGGGGCTTCTTCTGCTGCTTGAACAACGGAAACAGTTGCACTTGCATTGTTCATTCGACGGATACCCATTTGCGATGAATTGACGGGAAAAGACGTGTCACCACGAGAAGGGGCCAGGCGTTTGACATTACTGCTTTGGCGGGGGTACGTTGGTGGCGTTGGAGTTTGGAGCCATTGACATCACCGTTATTGTCAACGATCTCACGACTGAGGGTGGGATCGCCGTCATCGATACACAGCGACGCATTTGTTGTCTCTATCCAACATAAACGTGCTGCCAGAGACTTTGCCCTGGTAGCAGGTAAACGAGAGTTTGGGAGGAGCCACGGCTAGAGGAGATAGCGGAAGCGATAAGCACACAGCGAGTCGGGCAGAAAGCCTAGGCATATGGTAGACAGATAACCCTAGATGACAATATCGAAGCAAACCAAGATAATCCATTGTTTCAGTGAAGGTGATCTCGTGAGTGTGCTTTCAAGGGCCAGGAAGAAATATATCTATTTGGGTATCCAAACCAAGCAAAAAGGATCAGTAAAGATACAGAAGCCCTCAAACCTAAGAACCAGTCCTCCATAGAACTATTTTGAAGCAGGCGCACAGCCCCTACTGCAAGAACAGAAAGATGATATGCAGTGTCATAAAATACCGGAAACCAAATGCGCTTTATCCATCAAAGTAAACAGGGGTATCATGGTGTTATGATCTTCAAACTTCACGCCGACCACAACGTCTGGGGGCTCGCCGCCGCTGTTCTGCTTGGCGGCTCGTACCAGTTCTGGTATGGGTGATTCTTCTTCCCGAAATCTGCGTTTGCCAATAGAGGGTTGACAGTCGGCTTCAACGTGGACGGCGTCGACGTTGCCGTTCGGCTCATGGGGCTTTGTCCTTCCTCTGGTCGAATGAGTGGGGACAGGAAGCTCGGGAGTGTTGGCCCCGATGAAGTGCCTGCTGCAGCACTCAAAGCTCGGGATGCTGCTGCCGAGCCGGACTCCCACCCCCATTTGGTCTTAAGCTCGGCTACTACCCGGCCGAGACGCCATCCCGTTTCTTTGCTTCTCTTCTCCATAATCTCTAGCACTTCCATCTGTTCCCGCCTGTCGGTAAGAACGGCTCCTGCAACGGCAAGAGACCGCAGAGCTCCGGATGCGATGGCTGGGTCGTTGGTATGGGCAATGATGCCGCAGGTGTGGTGAGCGTGGAGTAGTTGTGAGACCCTGTTGTCCTCGCTGTCGCGTGGCTCCATAGGATTGATCTGCGCCAGCATGCACATAGCGGTGTGGTAGAATAGGCGCGCAAGGGTTGAAGGGCGCTTGACAAGCCTACAACCATTGATTAGCAAAAGGGGACAGGGGGTGATACGAATATCTTACCAAACACGGGGGAACAGCGAGGTGGAGGAGGGCGTGTGGCAATATCCATACGGCTGCATGGAGCGGGGACAGTTGCTGTTCCATGCGTCGCACAGGCCTTTCAGCCTCTTCCACTCGTTGAACCGGCTTTGGCGGCGCGCCTGCTCGTCGTGGGGCGAAGCCTCCTGGAAGCGAGGAATACTGGCGTGGAAGTTTGTAATCTTGGCAAGGATATAGAGGATACGGTGAACCCAGAGCTCCTCGTCGCCCTCGGTGCTCCTGAGTAGGGCGTCCTTCTCCCCGTCAACCGATCCGCCAGTCCGCGGGGTAGGTGTCCAGTTTGTGAATTCCAGATCCAGCCCCCACTGGTCAGGGTCCCAGGCCGTCTGCCAGTTGAACGCCAAACAGCTGAGAACCTCCATGCCGATATTCACCCAGAAGCAAGAACCGCTGATTCCCGGCGACGTCGCATCCCACCCGCACTCTCGAATCAGCGCGCGAGCTCCAGCGATGTGCGTCATCCGCTGGCTCGGCTTCTCGGTCATGATTTCGTAGACGTTTAGGATTACGGCGGTGGTGGCGCACTCGGCTGTGTTTCGATCCGGGTTCTGCAAGCACTTCAGGAGGGCCTTGGTAGCCTCATCATAGTAGTAGTGGGCCTTCTCCTCGCCGCGCCCCTCGACTAGCGACAAATGCTTGGCTCCGCAAGACAGAAGCGCATTGAGAAGCATGGGGGACTGGAGCGCCAGGTACGGCAGCACCCTGCTGAACTGCTTCTCCTTGTCCATCACGTCCATCCAGATGGCGACGGCATCGGTATAAGATTGCATGAAGCGGATTTCGTCCTCTGTGCTTAGATATTCCCGCTCACCTGTCGACCTTTCCGTCGGTGGCGTCATTAAACCGTCGGGTACGAGCCCTGGTGTTAGTGCCGAGTTTGGAGGGAAGCACGGCGACGGCAGGCTGGAAAAGTCGCTGAGCCGGTGTCCCTGTGACCGCCGGAATGCATCGTCCCGAATCGCATATTGATCAAGCAACATCCCGCCTCGTGTTGGAGTTGCAGAGGGAACCGGCAGACTCTGCGGCGCTGGCGTATGTGCCATAGGGGGTAGATAGGTGTCACTCTCTTTCCGTCTTGGAGGATGGTCGTCCCGATAGCTGGCTAGGTTTGCGGGCTGCTGGGGCTGGGGCTGGGGCTGGACGTGATGATTCCATTTCTGGTGACTCGGGCCGACACTAGCAACCTCGAGCTCACGCGGCGGTGTAATGTGCTCGGTAGAACGGGGGTAGCGTCCCAATCCCCCCCGATACTCCGATGCAATCATCCGTGATTCGTCATGGAATTGGACTAGATCCTCATATTAGCATCCCGGGGAAAGTCCCCAGCACACACACCGGGGTCAAGACGGCAGCTGGTATAGCTGCACTAGAGGTGGGAGCCATACCTGACCAGTCCCGTGTTGGCGGCACCATGCGCGGATTCTTCACCTGCGTGTCAATGAAGTTGAGGCGCAGACCACGCTTGCACTCGCGGCTGCTTTTGCGACAATTGTTGCAGTCCGGCGTCCCCTCATCACATTTCAGATGCCGCTCGCGGCAAGTAAGGCACCCCGTTCGAACACGGCGAGACTTCGCCGGGACGGTCGTGTTTGGTGTCGCAGCTGTTCTACTCTGGCTGAGCCCGCCGCCAACGGGTCCCCGTGCCGACCCGGGCCTATCATGGCGGGAGGCCGGCTCCGCAGGCATCTCGGATGCTCTACGGTCAACCACCGTGTTACCAGGCACGCTGGGCACTGGCGAAGCGAGTTTTTGGCGTTTCGCTGGCGGAATCTCGAACTGATCACGGGGACTGTAGTTATCACTCTGTGTTGAGTAAGGGGGAGACGGCTCTTCATGCTGCCTATAAGATGAATGCGCATGCTGCGGGGCGAAGGCGTGAGGTTGTTGCAACTCATGCGAAAGCAGATGGCGCGGTTGAGACGGATTCATTGGCCCGAGGCCGAAGCCTGGGAAGATGTCGACGGCAGCCAGCGTAATCGCCGCCAGCTTGTCGTGATGTTGAGAGAAGCGGGTCGTGGGCCTGCCTGGTGAGAAGAGAGCGGATGCGGGACTGTAGAGTGACCTGAAAGATGGTGAGGCGTGCGTGTGCGCCCGTGTCTGAAGCTCCGGCAGCGTGTGTTGCAGAACGGTTGGCCTGTCGTGGCACAAGGTTCGAGCTCAGTCCAGCGCGGCAGTAGCTCCAGGCGATAGTGTCGCGCGACAAAAACAAAAATGATACAGAAGAGAATGTTAGGATGAAAGAGCGATAGTTGGCGCAGCCGGGAACAGGGTGTAGTACTGAGAGTTGAGATGAGAAATGGACCTCTGGGAGGTTGCGTCGCGATGCTGAGAAGTCCTGCTCATGTCCATGTGGGGGAACAGGTGGGCTCCAGGGGTTCGTGTCTGTGCCTGTCACCCTGAAAGCGGGCCCCCCCTGGTCAAGGGTGTCTCTACTTCTGGAGCACACACTTGGGGACAAGCGGCAACCCTCTATCAGCCGGAAAAGGCCAAGGCAGAAGATCTAGATTCTCTGGCACTCGGATGCAATGATGCGCGGCTGGTGAATGTATTCTTGAGAAGTTTGGAGGTCCCGGGAGGGGCGGGTGACCCGTCGTCGTCGTGTGTAGCCCGGAGCTCGACGCTCCCGTCCCGGCCCCCTGGCGAATTGGTGGCTGTTGGTCTCGGACTTGATGGAAACACAGAACACATCCCGCAGTGCCTGGTTTTTTTTTTTTGGGTATCACCATCCAGGCAGAGGCAGGACGGAGCAGTGCGATAGTAAACTTGCTCATCGTGTTCGCTCTATCAGCCACCCAACGCTGAGCCGGGCCGTCCCCGAAAGGACGCCTTCAAGGAGAAACATCTGAGCGTTGCAACCTCGCCCTCGAACCGCTGCGCTGTATGCAGACAAGGCCGTGCGTGGGGATCGCAGGGGTCGTCTGCAGGTCCACGGGCAACGTCCCTGCACGCGGGGCATCAGTTGACTGGCAACTGCACACGGGGAACCGCCTCATCAGGCAATAATGATGTTCAATAGACCGCCGAATCTGGCAGACAAAGTCGCTCACATATCCACCTGACAGTAATACGTGGCTGACGACAAAGACGAGAGGGCTCAGTGAGCGCTTCGCGGCCGATCTGCTTCGGATGTCACTGCCTAGGTTGTGTTTAGTGGTTGTCAGGAGCTTCCCGGAACTGTAGCGACGCGAGACCGTTGCTTGGTTACGTGGTTCGAGCTTTTTGCTGATTTGTATTTCTTCAGGAATAGAAATCGAAGATTCCATACGGCTTCTATGCTGCGTCGTTCAATCGGCAGTCGCAAAGACTTTCGAGGCTATGTGGTTTGATCACCACCAGCCGGGTCAACGCCAAGACAATATGTTGAGCCATCTCTGGACAGCGGGATCGCCTTCTCTCTGCCTCGCTGGGTCTTTGCCTTTGATGGTCAGGCTGGGCACAAACTCGACCCTTGCCTCTAAACAACTGTTTCCCCTCTCTTGGCCGAAACATTGCACCGTTGGGTGACGTGGCGGCTGCTCAGAGTCGTGAGCGTCATACGGAATTCTCCAACCACTGTCAGCACACGCGGGCAGCTCTACGTCTGATGGGGCTCAGGGACAGAGGTGAAGTCTCAGGAAGCCGACAAGCAGCACCACGGGTGTCGAGCCGGAGCCTGCCGAAAATGCAGCGCGTCCGATCCGACGAGCACCCAGGTTTCGTGAGACCAATGGCTAGACGGGAAGCATGCCGTGCAACGTCTCCGAGCTGTGAACCGAATGACCCATACTCTGCCTGTGCATGTTCGGTCTCGCCGCAAGGGTGTAGCTTGTGCCCCTCGAGCGGTCCAGCGGCCTGGATCTGGGCAAGTCGAGCATGCCCAAGACAGACTCGATTCTCCTTCCCGAGGTGCCAAGGCGCCAAGACATCGACGAGTTTGAGAAGAGTGGAGACCACCAGGACGATGATCCATCCAGGCATGTAACTAGAAACAAGCGGCTGCTGCGTCATTGCATGCTGAAACGACAAGAGGTCGGCGCGAGAGACGCCTCCAGGTCATGCTGTTCATGGGCGTTGTGTGGATGTGCGAGCAACCGAACTCCACCGCTTGACGTGGAGATGCGATGCTTCCAAATATCAAGCAGTGTAATGGCAGCACAATATGCCGTCGCACAAGGAGGTGAAAGACCAGATAATCTTGGAAGCGAGCTGGAAAGTTCGTGCAGGGTAGCCACGATGAGATCGCGGTGACCTGCAGGGTAAGGCGAGAAACGTGCTACCCCGCAGTGAACCTAGCAAGCCGCGAAGCGCGATTGTAGGAAGGCACAACCATCGGAGAATTTCCACAGTACATTCAGAGCCACAGAACCCCAAACCGCTGATGGGCAAGTTTTGACGACGAACAGCGAACAGGTTGACTTCCAGAAGCCCTACGAGCGTCAACTCGAACCCAACTTGGCTAATACCGTTGCGTGATCGGCGACACCCCGGGCTCCCGAAAACACAACTGTTTCGTTTTGGCGCTGGCAATTGCGTGCCACCTCATTCGACCTCTCAGATGTCCGTCGAGGACCGGCCGCCGCAGCCCAAGTCGATCCTGCGCGGCCACAAGGCCTCTGTCCATGCCGCCGCCTTCGTCCGCGGCAATGAGCGTCTCCTCACTGGCGATGCCGATGGCTTCGTCATCGCTTGGGATCTCACCATCATGAGACCGAGAGCTGTTTGGCAGGCCCACAGCAATGCCCTCCTCGGGCTTTCTGGCTGGGGCCATGAGCGGGTTGTCACGTATGCTGTTTTCACACCCTTGCACCTTGTATTTCTCGCAGTTGCTAAGCCCCTGGCAGACATGGTAGAGACAACAAGCTGATTGTATGGAAACTCGGCCCTCATGATGAAGAGCGCCTGAGCACAACTCTGCCGCTCGATCCAGGCTCGGAGACCAGACCCCAGCCATGGATACTGCACATGCTGGAGATCAACACCATGAACTTCTGCTCGTTTTCTCCATGTCCCACTTCTGCCCACCTGAGTTTCGAAACGTCGGCTGAGATGCTGGTTGCAGTTCCAAACACCCTTGCCTCGGAAGCGGTAAGTGCTTTTATGGTTGCCAGCTTTGGGCATACGACTTATCGTCCAACTAGATCGACATCTTCCATTTACCCTCGCAAGAGCGCCATCATACCGTCAAGGTTGGGGATAATAACGGCATGGTCATGGCGCTATCGCTCCTCTACCTGGCCGAGTCTCTCACATTAATTGCTGGCTACGAGAATGGCCGCACTCTCGTCTCACAACTCAGCATCCAGAGGGGCTGGGAAGTCAAGTATCAGGCAAAATGCCACTCTCAGCCCATCCTTTCACTGGACGTCTCCCCCAGCAGAGAGTATTTTCTCACATCCAGCGCCGATGCAATCATAGCGAAGCATCCGCTACCACTTGCTAAACCACCCAGAGAAACAGGATCGGCAACATCAAGCGAGAAAAAGGGAGTAATAGCCGACATTTCGGACGCTACCAGCGCTAAGACCGCCACAAAACCACTCCTTTCCGTCGCCTTAGCAGCGCAACATCAGCCTGTCTCCACATCTACTACACCCCAAACCACTAATGCGGGTGCTGGAGAAGCCCAAGTGGCAATTACAGCCGAACCGCTCAAGGTTGTCAACACGAAACACGCCGGCCAGCAGAGTCTCCAAGTGCGCTCTGATGGTCGAGTTTTCGTAACGGCGGGTTGGGACTCTAAAATTCGGGTTTATTCCTCAAAGACAATGAAGGGGGTGGCGGTTCTGAAGTGGCATCAAGTCGGATGCTACGCCGCTGCATTTGCTGGAGTCGGGCCCGCAGCCGGTGATCAGAGCGCCAGAGCCCTTGCGACGAACGACGGGGTTGCATCCGCCACCGGAAATATCGAAACGGACTCCAAGCAGCAACAAGGCTCGGAATCGGCGGTTGTGCCGAAACTAGTTGAGCTCTCCGTCCGCGACAAGCGAATTCGTCAAGCCAAGTCCGCACACTGGCTGGCTGCTGGGAGCAAGGACGGGAAGGTCAGTCTGTGGGACATATTCTGAGCCATGCAATGCATCCAATCCCAAAAGACAAAGATATGTATTTACCTTGCATACTGAGCAACATCTTGCCGCTGCCCACTAGCCCAGGGGCACCTAAATTAGCACTACATCGAGACACATCCAGAGTTCAACAGGGTTACATCCCACACCAATAGCCCGCAACAACGCATGCATATCCTCAATAACAACTGCACAACCCCCATCTATTTCCCATAGTTCGCTCCCCAAATGCACTTCTAACCACCCATATATACACAATGCTACACGTTATCCACATTCCCCTCACAAATGCGCCCTGTTCTCCAACCTCCTCCGCCTCTCCTGCTCCTTGACAAACTTGCTCAGAGACTTCGCCTCCTCACTGCTCAGCCTCGCTGGCGCTCCACCCTTCTTCCCCTCCTCCTGGTTCATCGCCTCCTCAAACAGCTTCTGTCCCAGCTCATCTGTAAGCTTCACCACGCGCGTGCTCACCGTAGCTCCATCACGTCTATTCTTGCCCTCGCGCCGACTGGAGGCGATCTTCTCGGTGAAGTCCCAGAGTCTGCCGGAGGCAACCAGGTTGCCGGTGACGGAGTCGCGGCTACATCTCCAGTCAGGGGCAAGACGCATGCGCGGTGGGATGCGGGGGCCTTTGGAGCGGACGACCTGGATGATGCCTTCCTCTTCGAATCGTTGATAAGAGTTTTTGAGTGTCTCCTTGTTGACGGCTTCGAAGTAGCTAAGATCGCCTTGGTGGTAGAGAGTTTTGCCGAGTAATTGCGCGCTGTTGTGGGCCTTTGACACTTGGATCCAGATGTCATCTTCTTGGCTGAGGGGAGGAGTCAAGCCCATGAGAGAAACTGCGGCGAGCCAGCTGGACTCGATGAAAGGCCAGATGAGGAAGCAGTAAAAGTCGTAGTTCTCTCGGCCGGCGGCGCGTTCGGCGTCGGAGAGACCGACCTTGGTGATGTTCCCTTCTTCATCTTTCTCGATGAAGATGACGTTATCGGCCTCCAAACCGGCCAAAGTTCTTTCGAGATTCGCTGCCAGGCCCTCAGAAGAGTAGATGAACTCGCCGCGGAAGAGAGATGACAGGAACAAGACCTGGTCGTGGAGGTCTTGGTACGGAATGTCCTGGATCGAAGGACCGCCGCCCCTCTTGACCCTGGTGTAGAGTGCCGCAGCAACCATGGCTTCCGAAATGAAGAGGTGAATCGTCATATTGCGGTAAAACGAGAGTTGGAAGCGGTCCACGGCGTAGTATGTTGGCTCTGCCAGCCCGTTGACCACGCCAATCAGATCCTTTCCAAGCACATCCAAGCCTCTCTCGATGACATCTGCCAGGGGTGCAGTTCCAAAATGCGCGACCCGTCCACCCTTCGCCCGTACTCGGTCTGTTAGCCACTCGATCCGGCGAATAAGTTCCGCCCTACCAACACCACGCCCTCGAAGGGTGAGAAGAACAGTGCCAATCAAGGCCGTCGGCATCACAACTGAAACGTCGTTGATGTCGGCCAGAACTTTGTATCCGAGTGTCCGGAGCACCTTTTGACGGACAACGGCATTCTGAGTATCCTTCCAGTTGATGTTGATGGCCGAAGGCGCTTTGGATAATCTGGTCATCTGGCAGGTGACAAACTCGCGTAGGCTCCAAGGTTCATGGAACCGCACGTCTACTCTCCCCAAGCGAAGGGAGAGAACGCTTGAGCCGCCTGATAGGAAATCGGCCAGATTTTCTTTCTTCTTTGGCACGCCCAGCAGTTCTGTGACATAGCCCTCTGTCTCCACCACCTTGTCGTACTGCGTGCTCACAGGGCATATTATGGCGTCCTCAACACGACCAGAAAGAAGGCTGTCCAGCACAAAACTGAGGATTCCAAACTTTGGCGGTAGAAGCTTTCCTGTCCGGGACCGCCCGCCTTCGATAAAACATGCAAGATTGTAACCACCCTGGAGGAGCACGTCGATGTACGCCTGGACCAAGGTAGTATAAAGCTGATCGTCACCAAAGGATCGGCGAATAAACATCGCACCTGGCAAACATGTCAGCAAGTATCTTCGCCACAGTGCGAGGCAGGATACCTACCAGCGTGCTGTAAAAAGCTCCCTACCATTGGGAAGTTCAAGTTGTCTCCTGCGACAATGACTGGGAGGGCCAGCCCAAGACGGTAGCAAAGAAGCTGGAGGGAAACGTAGTCGACGTGAGATCGGTGACACGGCAGAAAGATGATACTTTGCTTCTTCTTCGCCGCCTCCTCAGCAACACTCCGTAACCGTAGAACCTCCTCGCTGGAGACGTGTATCCCTTGATGGTAGGCCCTCAGGAGCAGCTGAGTAACCGTGTAGTACGCCCCGCGAATAAATGTCTTGCTCTCAAACTTGCAGATCATATTGTCCGTGAGATTCTCAGCAACTTCCTGCAGACTTTGTATGATCACGGCGCGGCGCTGAGCGCGCTTCGTTTGGAAGTCCTTTTCATGTTTGTTCAGGAGTCCCTCCCTCTCTTCAACGGCGACGCGCGCATCGGCCAGCTGGGATATCTTGGTCTGAAGAAGTGTTGCCGACACGACTTGCGTCTTGATGTGTTCTGAGAAGCCCGAGTAGAAGATCGGCTGTCCGATGACATCGTCGTACGCGCGCCAGCCAGTTCCCGACACGTACAGCGACACTTCGCGAAGGAACCTAGACCATGTCGGGTCAGTCGTGGGCACAAACGAGATCGCCGACGGCGCGGTATCGACGGGAGCAGCCATCTCTCAGCCTCGAATACACGAGTGAGTAAACCGCGGGTAGGGGTGCAAACACAAGACCAAAGCGGTGTGGGTAATCGCGGAGTGGAATGCTAGGGAACGCACTGCAATGGCTCTGACCGGAACCGCGCCATGTGCTTCATCAACGCCTCTTCCTTCCCACTCTCTCCACCGACAAATCCACTGGGCTGTAGCGTGATCTCATCGCCCAAAATGCGCAAATCCGGCGCTGAATCGTGGCGGTTGGCCATGGTGGGCGATGTAGATAGTCAGTCGTTCGCGGGGAATCGAAGTCGATGTCAGCAGCGCGCCTCTTCTCCTGTCCCGTCCTCTCTTCGTCCTAATTCCGCGGGCCGTCAGCTCTTGTTGTATCGTCAATGTTCGTCGAGACTGCAACTCTAGGCTTCGTTCATCATATGAAAGTCAGACCACGCCAAAATCCAGGAACAAAAGGCCGCCCATGGCACAACTGGCGCATGTTCATGGTGGTATCCGAGGTCCACCAAACCCGATGTAGCCAGGTGCTGAATGATGCGCGATTGCAGGTGGCGGCATCGAATCAGGGATCGCGCCTGTCCAGACAGGGGTTCCAGACGCCGGAGCTTGGGGTACAGCGGGGAAGAGGAGCCGAGGTTAGCCGCGATTGGCACGCTCTTCTGATCGCCCCGCCGCTGAGAGCCAAGCCTCAGCCTTTGAACCTAGCTTGGGCCCGCAGCTCGATCTCCAAACCGCCGTTTCCACTGTGGACATTTCAAGATAAAAAATCCATCCACTGTCGACATCTCCCGGGAAGATATACGCGACATTCACCACTAGACGGCGAACGGCAGCGCGCGACGGGGAAAATGGAAACCAAAGGAAAGAAGGACCAGGAGATTGGGGCGGTTCTCCTCGCAAAGGCACACAGCGCAGATGAAGTCAACCGAATCTTCACCGAGAAAGTCCAGCAGCGCCCATTGTACCTGACCCCAAACTCGCCGCCGCCGAGTGATGCGCGGGCTGCGCGACGCCGAGCACAGGCGAAGAAGAAGGAGCAGCGCAAGAAGGCACTGAAGCCGAAACCACTATCCGCCACGCAACGACGGAAGCTAGGGCTTTACGATGTGCCCCGCGAAGGCCAAAAATACGCCGTTTTCGAACCATTGCACAATCTCTGGGTCGGCTACATCCAAGAGGTGTTGGGGAACGAAACCTACTCTAGCGGGGATGCGCCTGGTGCAAAGCTGGCCAGCGCCGACTTCCATGGTGCCGAGGTGGAGGTTGTTCGCAGTGGCTGTGTTAGCCGTGTGGGCATTAAGGGGATTGTGATCAAGGACTCCAAGTTCGCGTTCGAAATCATCACGAGGAAAAACAGGGTGAAACTCGTACCAAAGGAGGGCACGGTATTTCGGCTCGAAATTCCCGCCCCGAAACAGCCGGTCAGCAGCCAGGTCGCCGCACCCGCCAAGGAAGAACAGCCCGAGAGCATGGTGGTCGAGATCCATGGCGAACAGTTCCAATTCAGGTCGGATGACAGGGCCTCGAGGAAGTTCAGAACGCACTTCTCAAAAATCCTGTGATCGAGCGGACGACAGCAACTTCAGTGGGCTCTTCGACCTCGCCAAATGTTACTCTCGCCTTGGCCGGGGCTTCTCCGGTCAAAAATGAACGTCCGCTCAGTCTTTGCGCGGAATCTCGACGTTTCCGAATTTATAGGAGACGTGATCTTCATCGAAGGGGTAGGTCGGCACTTGCCGTGCCCTGAATGGGGGCGCTCCAAGACTGGAGAACTGGCAAAGAGTAGAAGCTCCTCGAATCAGCATCCGCCATTGTCCTGCACCCAACAAATACCTCTGCCCGGAACAGTGCAAACCGGTCCATCTCAGGCGCCACAAGGAAAATTTACGCGGGATCTTGAGACTCGAAAGGGTGTGTGCAACCCCTTAAGCCGACACAAGCGACGGATCTGGGATCTTTGGTTGTAATGGCTTGGCATTGAGATCCAGCCCGGCATTTAGCCCTGAGGCTCTGCACAGCGCATGGAGTTGCTCCCAGTTGGATGGAACCCCTCTACGACGTTGAGACCAATTGGCTGATTCGGACAGCTCACCTGACATCTGCGATGTGGTCACAGCGTCTGAGACCCAGTTGACGATCCTCAAACCGCTTGCCCGTCAAAACCCCCCGGAACGCCACGAATGCCAAGAATCTCTTGCTCGGGACGTTTCGTAACATGCACGAGTCTAGCCAAAGGCTTCTTTCAGGGTCTTGATGGAGGCGGGCCAACGACAGAGCCCATCTCGGGTTAGGTCTCCTCCGTAGCCACGGGGTGAAGGCTGATGCACCATGGAGAGCCCCTAAGATCGTGGGAAGTCATTAGGTAGTCGAGCCCAGAGAATCAAAATGAAGTGTTCATCGCATCACTCTCCCCAGCAGCTAGTTCCGCACTTTCCTGTCTTGCTGACTCTCCTCTTCACGTTCATTTTTAGTGCCGGTCACTCTTTCTTGCTGTTATTTTCTTTTCTCAGGCACACCCAAATACCCCTACCAAAAATGAGAGCCACCCTCCTCGGCCTCACCGCCCTGGCGGTGACATCCGTCTCCGCCCACGGCAACATCACCTTTCCCCCTGCCCGCCTCCCCGGTCCCGCCATGCTCGCCGCCTGCGGCCAAGCAGCCGTCGACACCGTCCTCGGTGACGGCACCATCGCCCTCGAAGAAGTCAAACCCGCCTCCGCTGCTTGCAACGTCGGCCTCTGCCGCGGCGCTCAATTCGACGACAACCGCGCCAACGTACAAACTTTTTCCCTCGGCCAAGTCATCATCGTCGAAGTCGCCCTAACCATCCCGCACGAAGGCCCTGCCAACGTCTCCATCGTCGCCACCAAGACGAACACCATCGTGGGCGGTATCCTGCTCTTCTTCGACACGTACGCGGATGAGAAGCTCCTGCAGCTGCCTGCGAATAACACCGCGTTTGGAATTACGTTGCCGACGGGTGATGCGGGGGAGGAAGTCAAGGCGGCTTGCCAGCAGCCGGGGGATTGTGTGTTGCAGTGGTGGTGGTTGGGCACGGATGCGAAGCAGACGTATGAGAGTTGTATTGACTTTGTGTTGGGGGAGGCGCCGGCGGCGGGACCGAATAGGGCGGCGATTGAGAGGCAGAATTTGGCGAATGTGAATGGGAAGGGGAAAGGGAAGGGAGCGGAGAGGGCAGGGTCACCTGCGGCGGCGGTGGGGAGTGTTGATGCGGCGAGCCCGGTTAGTAATGAGGCTGTTGCGGTGCCAGAGCAGGTTTTGGATGGGGTGGATGTACCGGAGGCGGATGGGAGCTTTGGGGGCGTTCAGGGGGTTGCGGTAGTGAGTGATGGAAATGTTGAAGTGGATGTGAACGGGGCCTCGGTTGAGGTTGGAGCTGATAGCTTTGGTGGTGTTGTTGAGACGGTTCCCATTGCGATTCGCCGCAGTAGGGTATCCCGCTGGTTGGACTGAGGCGAAAGGGCGTTGTATTGTTCTTCTATTTCGCAGGGCGACTTATTCTCTAATGTCGTTGAGCCCTCTTAGGGCATTGTATTGTATAAAGTCAGGGAATGAGCTCAAGAAACTCAAGCATATCGGGTATAACCCCTTTTCCCAACTTTCAACAATACGCATTTGGAAGCCAATGTCAATAGCTCACATCCAGGGTAGTTGTGACATCGATGCCAAGGAAGATCATGAAACCACCAAACGCCAAAACCATGCACCCAATGCTTGCTGGACCAAAAACAGTATAACACGCTTTAGATGCATAACTTTCAGCTTGGCTGCAGGATGATATTATCGATCAACCTCACCAGTGGCCCGCCGCTATGGCCGAGATCTTCGCCCTCTTGTGGTGCCTCAACCGGTAACATCCGGACCGCACCGCTCAGAATGCCGCCCTTGGCTGGGTCGACGACTGTGAGCTCCTCCATCGTCATAGGATCTGCGAGCGAGATGTAGTCAATCTCAAACTTGACCCTCTTTTCAGGGGCCAAGGCCGTCTGCTCATTGAGCACGTCAACGGCAACCTTTTTCGCCGCACCCAGCACCGTTTCCCTATCCTGGGCACCTTCCATGTAAGCCGCTTCCGCAGCCTTCAAGGCCCGGTTCAGGACCGTAGCGACACCACGCCGCCTCTCACCAAGGTACACATTCCGCGAGCTGAGCGCTAGACCATCTGCAGCACGCTGCGTGGAACCAACCACCACCTCGATCGGCAGCATGAAGTCGCGCACCAAACTCTTGATCACCACAGTCTGCTGCACGTCCTTCTGACCGAAGTAGACCCGCTCGGGTTGCACGATGTTGAACAGCTTCATGCAAACCGTTGCCACACCCCGGAAGAAGGTCGGTCGCGATGCGCCCTCGAGCACCTCACCGACAGGCGTGATGGTCACGAAGCTCCCCTTGCTGTCCACCTCCTGCCCGGGAAACCCAGATGGGTACATATCCGCAGTCGCGGGCATGAACACGGCGCTTATCCTGCCGAGATTCTCCCCGTCGTCTGCCAGTTCTCGATCGAGCTTGGCCAGCTTGGCCGAGTCCTCCTCCCAGGTTACAGGGTACGAGGCCAAATCCTCCTTGACACCGAACTGCGCCGGGTTGACATATATGCTGACGACGACATGGTGGTTCTCCCGCGCGGCGGTGCGAATCAGAGAGAGGTGGCCCTCATGTAGGGCGCCCATTGTTGGAACGAAGCCGACGGAGCGGTGGTCGAGGAGGTGGGGGCGTCGCCATCGGCGGACTGACTCGACGGAGCGCAGCACCCGAATCGAAGTCGATGGTATTTTCTCGTAGCGAGAGGTCGACGAGCCACAGACGCTGGCCATGCTGCGGGACTTGGCGGCGCTGGGGTGCTGGAGCTGAGCGCGGTGCGCGATTTGGTAGACTCGTGAGACGGTGGCGGCGGGCGTGAGCAATGTGGTCAGGGCACGCGAGCAGGGTCGGACAGGGCGGATTGCGTGCCGCAGCAACGTCGGCTGCATTGTGGATGCCCAAATATGTGGAGATGGCGGATATCTCGGTCGGATGGGTTGAGTGCAAAACGAGCGGACAGGCTGGCCATGGTTGCCGGCGCAAACGGGTGGGAACTCGCGGTCTTATCGACGCATCTGTGATGGTTTCTGCACGGGGAGTTTTGAGACTCGCGAAAATGTAAGTTGGCGGCGGGCAGGGCCGCAAGTGGCACGTGCTTCAGCGGGTCTTCCCGTTTGCATCTTTGCCTCTGATCAAGTCCGAACATCAGCAAACATCGTCACAGATCAACATTGGCGCTATATAAGTCCAGAACAAGATTACGCACCATCGCAGCATTCATTTGGATTTTTCTGGGGCTCTAGGTACTGCATCTACAAACCAATAATCTCGCATTGGTCGATCTATTTTGTCCGGACCTTCCGAGTCCAGAGATCCGCATCCTATGGTTGGGATCCAGGCTTTCTTTGGTCCAATTTCTTCCGCGTGTAGGACCTTCCGTCGTTTCTGCTCCTGCTCACCTGGGACAAAGTCAGCCTTGGCCAAGCTCCATGATCCCTACGTCTGGCCTACCTAGCTTGTATTCACTGACGTGCATCAGAGAGGCAATCTTTCTCTTGACGATAGTTGGGTAATGTCCTTCCTTCCCGCGCTGAGACTGTAACTATCTGCTGCCCGCTGGTTGACCATGACGCTTACAGATTCGTCCGAGCTTTCCGGAACCCGAAGACTGATGGCTGTGTTGTCACCCTTGAAGGACTCGGGTAGTGAGAAAAGATGAGTTCCAGCTGTTCCTGTGCTGCTAAGTTTGATCTCCTTGTCTGCAAGAGTGATGAGGAGCGCCTTGGTGCTGGCAGCCCCACCCCCCTCCCCCCAGCTCACTGGTGGGATAGAGATGTGCTTCCGAAAGCAAATCACCCGGCTTCAACCCAGTTGCGCCGAGTTTCGCGAGCGCAAACCCAACCGGCGCTACGGCAGTCTCTTCCACATAGCCAGAAGCTCGAGGTGCTTCCTTAATTTGGCGTTCATTGCGAGGTCTCATCATGTCTTGTGGAAGTCGAAGCACCTCGAGGTCTTTCTCGTTCCTGGCCGTCAGGTACTCTCCGCAGCGAGAGAACGTCGCACCTGTGATGATACAGGGCGTATAGGGCCTATTATGGTAGGAACATATACATCCCACATAAATGCTAGGATCGCAGGTGTCGAACGGCGTTGGTAGGTGTACTGGCTTCTAGTCCCCTGCTCTCAATGTCAGCAATCCACACTTGTCATCACGGTCCAGACTAGGATTATCGGATTAAGGGTCTTCTTCATTTACCGTCCAAAAAGTCCCAAATCCAAACCTTGTTCTCAGACAGGAACGCGAGAAGTGACAGCCGGGGATGAAACTTCATCTCGGAGACCCTTGGAGGCCGGTGCCTGACCATTGTGCTGTGAACCAGCCGGGCCTCAAAACGGGCTCCATAGCTGACCTCAAACACGGCGAGTTGTGTGATGCAGGGCTTTTGGTAGTCGGCAAAGCATAGATATCTTCCGTCGGGACTGAACGACAAGGAGTAGGTGTACCAGTCCCGCCAGGCTGCACGGAACACCTCTGGGAGGTAAGAGAGTTCGCCCGGGTCAAAAGTGCTGAGCTGCGAAGTCCATTTTGCGCCTGAAAAGCTCAAATTCTGCAAGGGAAGCACGTAAGATCTCAAGATTCTGTCGTTTTCTGATGAAGGTCGGATATTGTATATCGTCCGCAGAAGACAAACGGTCCGACAGTCGTGGCCAATAGATGCTGGGAATGATATCTCGAGGTTCTGGTCGCAACGTTCTGCACCGCGTTCCGCGGGCGGCCCGTTGATTCCTGGAACACTGGGCAGCGGGCCGTTGACCGCTGGGCCACCGGGAAGCGGCTGTTTGGAAGAGCTTTCTCGGAAAGATTGTCGCAGTAGGAGAAGAATCTCTGTTGGAGAGAGGGGGATGTCACAACCAGCTATTCGGGTTGTCTCGTCCACCGACCAAACTTCGTATCGAGCGATCCAGCCGGCACTGAGCTTTTCAGCATCCTGGTAATAAGCCGTGGCAATATCCAGCGTCCTCCAGAAATGCGCAAAGCCTAGGCAGGGATAGATGCTGAGGACACCTACCACCTTTCCGTCTCTTGATGTTGACGAAATCTTGCAAAGACACGGCCGTAACTTCGGTTCCATCCTTGAGCTTTGGGGTGTCCGGTTCCAATCCCACCGCCGTCACTGGTGCGGAGTCGCCCAGCTTCGACAAGATACCGGTTTTCCGGAAAGCCAACACATCGTCCCTTATCAAGTCTGGTAATCTGGAGAGTTTTGACGACCATTCGAAGTCTATCTGGCATATTTCCTTAGCCAGGTTGAGAAGCTTTTCTGCCAACCAGTGCAATTTTCCAGCACCACAATTTCCCATCCCCGACAAAGCCGCAACCCTGTTTGACCAATCTTCTAACTTTCTGTAATGGATGGCAAGTCCCTTTGAGCGTGGTAAAGAGACTCGATCCAAAACGCTACAGCCAGGGGATTATCAACGAACGAATTGAGCACATCGAGTAGCTTGTCAGCCGCCGGTGTCTCAGGTGGCTCCAGACCGGTGAGTGTAGAAAGATGGAGATTCGTGCAAATGAGATGGTCTATCCAGTAGCATGAGACGTACGAAGTGAAGGACGTCGTAAAAGCCATGAAATTTGTATCGCTCAAGAAGCGTTGTCGATCGATCGTGGATGGAACCTTGGTTGGAGCGTGGGAAAGGAGTCGGGTTATACAGCGACTCGTTATTTCCATTGCCGCTGTGGAGGGATCAGGAATTAGTGCGGCTTGAACGCTCACACGTGTCCGAGATTTGCTCGTCAGGTATTCCTTCACGGTCAGATGGGTATAGCGGAACGTGGATGGATTGAACTCAACCAGTCCCCCGCAGGCAGAGACTACCACCAAAATGAAGTCTTCTTGGGCGTACTGATCGTCAGAATCTTCCACGGCAGCCTGAAGGTTCGCAAGCGTATGGCATCAAGAATCCGCATAATGGAGCCAGACGAGGACGCGGCGCGCAAGATCCCTCTCGGCTGCATGCAGCTGGCTGATGAGGAGGGCAATTCTGTCGTACATAGCATCTAACCCCTCGGGGAAACGCACGCTGTGAATCGTTCTAAGGCGGGAAGTCGGAGTCAGCGCAGGAGAGTTGAGGTATTTTACCATGAGCTTGGCCCACAGGAACATTCCGTCCGCGCCGTAAACCAGGATGTCAGCTAGCGTGTCGATGTTGCCAACGGACTGAGTTAATTTCCCTTCGTCCACCAAGTCCTGGAGACTGTCCAAAAGGAATATCTTGATGTCGGCTTTTATGTGACTTCGATCGAACTTAACCTGTCGAGTTGGTGGCACGAGGGCCTGTAGGTCGTTGACGCTGGGCCGACTGAAGCATACCAGCTTGACTGGGGTCGTATCTGCCAAGTCCTTCAGCCAGCGGGCCACCATGTCCGGCTCGTCAGACTCGTCAATGGCGTCGAGGATTAGGGTTATCTGGCCCAGACTGTTGGTGCAGAGCCGCACAAGATCGGCGAGCTCCTTGGGTGTCGCCGTTTGTTGGCCGGATGCGGACGGTGTAAGGTCGTCGGACCCGGAGAGCATAAATTTGTCCAACAAATCAACATCATGACGGTTTTGGTGGAGAATCTGTGCCAATATGGATCGGTAGGCTGCTTCGATTGTCGAGTATTTTGGGTCGTTGTACTTGAAGAAAAAGTAGCATACGGTGCCCGGACCCTGCTCTCCATCGTCGATAGTCTTCCCGACAACAGAAGAAGCCAGGACCGTCTTTCCGCAGCCGGGATTGCCTGATCGCGTGTTAGCTGGGAGAACGTTGCTAGAATTAGACTGGTTTACATGAACGTACCGTGCACCCACAGAACCCATGGAGGCATGTTATTCCACATTCGGGGCTCTTGTGGTAGGGGGTGTGTGTTTAACCATTCCTTGTATGTCGAGTCATGGAATATCCACTGTGCTGTCCCTTCTTTCCTCTCAATGCTCTCTAGCACATTCGCAATAGCTGGAGGTGCCAGCCATTCGAGAAGACGCTTTCGAGACGAGTCTGCAGATGAACACATCAGTTCAAGAGCTCCCAAGACATCATGTTTCGTTCTGCAGATGAACACATCAGTTCAAGAGCTCCCAAGACATCATGTTTCGTACCTCTCGCATTCTTTTCCATCATTCGCTTTATATCCGCAGTGAGACTTTCCAGCCTATCTGCCTTTTCTCTGTGCGCTGCAGCCTTCTGCCGTTCGTGTTCAGCACGGGCTCTTTCGATGGCAGCCGCCCTTTCCGCATCCTTGGCCCGCTCGGCTTGCAGAATATCCAGCTCCTCCATGATGAATCTTCGATGGTCATCCATCCGGGCGAGCAAGTCCGCAAATCTTGCTTCAAACGGGCTCCAGATCACGGACGAGATCATGCCCAGAGGACGTTGACTCCTGACAGACATGAGTACAACAAGACGACTTGCGACACCATCCTGATAACTTACTCCCATTTGACGCGGTGAATATCCTTGCGGCGATTTGCAAGAATCCGAACAGGTCCCGATACACACTTTCGAGATGTCGGCGCATGCAAGGCGGTGGCTGCCCATCAAACAGCTTGACGACGGCGTCATACTGTGGGAATGCTTTCTGGAGACGATCCAACACTCTGAGAAGTTTCTCAAAGAAGGTCGGAAAGCCCGAGGCCAGCTGGCATTCGAGAAGTTAAATGTCAGCGGCAACCATGACTGCGCTGCTGGGCAAGATCAGAAACTAACCTGCAAAACTACACGTAAGGCTCCATAGGCTAGGGCTGGGGTCGTGTCTGCGCTCGCTAAAACGTTCAGCGCATCGAAGTATGGCTGCAGCTTTTCGTTGAGTCTTTGGACTACAGCTTAGCATCGGGTTAAACTCCTCTTTTGAACCCTCGTAGTCTAACGCTCCAGCTCCTTAAGTGAGTTGACAAGCTCATCCGAAGAGGAGCAGGCTGAGAAGGCCGCTCGATCTTCCGGGCCAAGGCTATCGAGGAACGACTTCTGAACGCTGATGAAGAACTCGCCGGTGTCGTTTTTGATAGAAGAATCAGGGACGATGACCATGGTTTGGGCAGCGGATGCCTTGTCCCAATGGCGGGCACTCAGAAAGACGGCAATGTTTGAGTTGAGGACTTTTGCGAATGCTGGTCGCTCAGGATTGGTGCACAGCGCCCGTCAACTATTTAGGCGGCCGCGCAAGGCAGATTTTCAGTCTGGATTGGGAGGCAGCTGGGCTAGCGGCCCCCTATGTGCCGTGTCGGGGTTGCTCAGGGCTGAGAAGCACATCATCGATTGGATCCTCTCGCAGCGTGGCCGTTTTGGGGCCGGGGAACAGGCGGCGGGGTAGCTGTTTGACTTGCAGATAGCTGGACGGGAGTTGACAGGACGGTTCTGTGCTGGGGGGTTGCCCGACATGCATTATCTGGACGATGCCCTGCAATTGGAGGTCAATCGATTTGCCCCGGGCCCTGAGTTCCAGGGTTGACTTGGAAAGAGCGTTAGGTTGACCAGTGGAGATGTAGTGCCAACTCACCAGGCAGCCAAGGGTCAATACCTTTAAGGAGCTGCAAATGGTCGCACGGTCTGCTGCTTAGACTCCAATTCACGTTCTCCCAAACAACGAGCCTTCGTATTTCCGGCTCCTTGCAAACTGGGAACAATGTCGACACGATGTCCTATGATGCTCCGCTTGCGCGCCCAGGCGGAGTTCTTCCTTCCTATCTACGACTCTACCAGTGGCTTCAACCATCACGGTCCCTCAGTGCCTCTCCCATCATTCACTATTCTCAAGGCATGCGCGGAGGCAGGATGTGAGCTATGTACCATTTTTTGCGCATCGGCGAAGCCAGTGTTTGGCAGTCAGGAGCTTTGGCTCTACGAAGGTGTTCGGCTCCGAAGGGCATTGCTCGATCCGCATCAGTCCGTCCAGCTGTTCATTGGGATGGACGATTTCTCAAGGACATTCTTCTACCGCATCCCCAAGCCATGGCGTAAGTAAGGTACCGCTCAAAGCCACTCAACACCATACTTCCGTGACCTCTGACGTACAACCATTCAGGCCAGCTTCCACGTGCCACATTGGACCGGCGCAACGAGGAGCTGGATCTCATGCGGTTGTGGCTAGAACGGTGTCGAGCCGGCCATAAAGAGTGCCAAGCCTCAATTCAATCTACTGTCTTTCCCACTCGACTCCTAGACACACAGCCCTTCAAAGACTCCGACGACGTCCGCCTCCTAGACGTCAGGAAGGAGGGTCTTGCCAGCTGCGGCTTGGAATGGGTTGCCTTAAGCCACTGCTGGGGCTTACCTTCGCAGGGCCCAACCACAACCATGACTACAAATCTTGCCCAGAGGCGCCTTCGAATTCCGTTTCCAAATCTGTCGCGGACCTTTCAAGATGCTGTCAAGATTACGCGGGAGCTGAACTATCGGTACCTCTGGATAGACTCCCTCTGCATAATCCAAGATGACCACGACGACTGGGCTAGAGAGGCCGGAATTATGGGAGGTGTTTACAACGGTAGTGTTTGCACGCTATGCGCTCTCAGTTCCGAAAACAGTACCCAAGGGTGCCGGATCAATGGGATGGGTACCTCGACCCACGAGAATATGCCACGCTATGCTGACTTTGACATTGGGGACACGCGAATCCGTTTCTTCGAGCGCGAACCAACCTATTGGCACCAAGAATGCGGCGATGACCCGTACAAGTTCGAAGGGTTCAAGAGACACGCGAGAAACCCGCTGAACACAAGAGCTTGGACACTACAGGAGCGAGAACTCTCTTGTAGGAAGATTCTCTTTTCTCAAAATCTGCTGCTGTGGGAGTGCAGAACAATGAAAGGTTCCAGCGAGCTGCCTTGGCATCAACGAATGTTTGACACGGACGAGCGCCCACACCCGGTACTCCTGAACGCGGACGAGACAGTAGTAGGCGATGGATCTACTTCAATGCGCGATCGATGGTACTCTCTGGTTGAGGACTACTCCAGTAGATTCCTGACCAAGGAGACAGACAAGCTTATCGCCATTGCCGGATTAAGAAACGCCATCAAGACAGGACTGTCTGGGTTTCGAGAAGAGGATTACGTTGCCGGAATGTTTTCGCAGCACATGCCGGGGTGCTTGTTATGGCAAAGCTGGCCATACGGTACCCACAGCAATAATGAGCAGGCAGCTTCAATGCTGAATGCCTTTCAACCACGCCGACCAATGGTTTACCGTGCACCCTCGTGGTCGTGGGCCTCGATCGATGGCGAGGTATCCCACCAAAGCCAGCGGTTGTCTCAACCGGCGTCCTCGGCAGTTGGACCGCTTGTTTCAGATTGGAGCCTGAGCAAAACTGGTCCGGGTGGAACCCATCGAGCAACACTCAACTTAAGAGGTCGACCCGTTCCGGCACGATTTCAATATCGTCGAGCGTCTTTGCTCAGCCGGACAGTAGACAGGCACGTTCCGGGAAGCTGGGAAGAGGATACCCGGCTACTCTTATCTGAAGACGGCAAGACAGTAGGCGCCTTCTTCCCAGACATCATCACCGAAGTTCAGCTTCTTGATCGGGTAATTTGCCTTGCCATACAGAGCGAACAGTTTGGCTCGGTTCTCGGCGAGCCCAACGACTTGCACAAAGATGACTCTCACGAGGAAGAAGATTTCAGCTCTCGCTCACTGGCTATGGGTCTCGCTCTGGTGAAGAATGAAGATTCAGATAAAAACACCTTCCGAAGAGTGGGATTGATACGATGGGTCAAGCCGGACATCTTCTTTGGGGTCGAGGAACAAGTTGTTGTGGTTTTGTGAGCTGGATTCAACTTCGCGACGTCTGCCGAATCTTTTTTTTTTTCGGCCCCTGTTTGAAAGCAACAGTTGGCGGCCGATCAAGGATTCAGGAATCGGCGTCGAATTTTCATGTTGAATGTCTACAAGTCCGATTGTTTCCAAGGCACACAGCCCTGAGATAGAAGATGATAATGTTCCCGAAGTCTCCAGGTTGATGCATCTCCTAAATCACCCCTTGCGCCCAACATGTTGACGTTAACGTTTGGACCATAGACGTAAACGGCACTTCTGGCTTGCCGCCTCGGTGGAAACACGAAATTGAATTGACAGCAAAGATATTGATAAGAGATTCAGTACTTTTTACCTCTGAAACATCAGCAACGCTTGCCTAACATGACGTGTACAATCCAAACCCAACAAGCAAAACGGCTCGAAACGCCTTTCACTACTCATACACAGACCAGCTCATACAAAATTCACCCCAACTCCACAGATGCAACAGCACACACTCCCCCAACATACACCACCACCACAACCAATCAACTCAACTCATTCAACCTCACAACAACACCATCAGCCCGGCAACAGCCGCCAATCCCGCTACCAACCCCTTCCCACCACCACCCACCACCCTCCCCGCCGCACCCTCAACAACCGCACTCCCCAAACTCTGCGCCGTCCCCGGGATCCCCCCAACAAAATTCCCACTCTTCCCCAACGCCGCAACCTCCTGCTTCGCCTCCAAAAATAACGCCGCAAACGTCCCGTTGCCCAACAAACTCACCTCCGGCTGCGCCGTCACGTTCAAATCCGTCGTAAACGGCACCGTCGACTGAAAGTTTTCGACTCTCCCCAGCAGAATTTCCAACCCGCGGAATGCAACAGCGGGTTGATCCTGCGTGAGGAAGTGGCCCGCAGTCGCAACGCCAAAGTACGTCAATCCACGCTCGGTATGGGTTGTCCCGACGATGCCGGCACCGGCGATGTTGGAGAAGTCAGAGTTGTCGTGGTAGGGGATGAAGAGCGGGGAGTTGGGGCGTTGTTGGAAGCCGAGCTGGCCGCCCCAGGTGAGGTTTTGGATGGTGAGGAGGGTACCGTCGGCGATGAGGACGAAGTCACGAGATCCGTGGCCGAGGACGACGTTTTGGGTTGCCTCGATGACGCGGGGGAGGACGGGTTGGGAGCCGGGGCCGGCGTTCTGGGAGAGATCGGTGTTGTTTACGAAGACGGGAGAGGAGGAGCAGAATTCCCACTCGTGGTCGACGGGGGCGTTGATGGCGGCTTTGACGTCTGGCCGGTTGAGGAAGACGGTAGGAGCGTCCGAGGGGAGGAAGTTGGTGCCGATTGTGAAGCCTAGGGGGTCGAAGGCGAGGGGGCAGCGGGAGGAGATTTCGTAGATGTTGAAGCAGGGATTGAGTTCGAGGGCAGCCAGGTAGACGTTGAAGAAGAGGTTGCACTCTGCGCGGGGGGTGTTGTTGGCGTGCTGCCCAGGAAGGAGGGAAGGTTGAAGACCGGAGGGGGGAAAGGTCATAAACCGGCGCAGGTAATCAGTGTAGCCGCACTGGTCGGCAGCGTTTTGGATGGTGGTGGAAAAGGTGTCGTTGAAGGGGAGGACCGTGTTCCACTGGTTGACAAAAGTGGCAACGGGGATGTCTCGCGCGATGGGGTCCTTGGAGTACAGGCCGTCAAAGATCATCATGCCGGTGAGGTTGTAGTTTGTCTGGTCGTTTGTGTCGAGCATGGCGCTGGAGATGAAGGGGGAGTACATGCCGCTATAGGAGGAACCTGTCACGTAGATGGAGAAACCCTGGAGAGCGAAGGTCTCGACAAAATTCTTCCAGAAGCCGAGAAACTGCTGGGCGACGTCGTTTTCATCACGAGCCGACGGAGTGCCCTGAGAAAACCCGGAGCCGACAGGCTGATCGATCCAGACAACGTTGGTCAGGTGGTGCCAGCTCCACTTGTTCTCGACGGGCTTGAGGGTGCCGGGGACCCAAAGCACAGGACCGTTTTCCTGGAGGAGCTCGCCGACAGAGGAACAGCCGGGGCCGCCCGTCAGCCAGATGAGGATTTCCTTCTTCTCCAGGGCCTCGGGGTTGGTCGATGGGAAGAACCAGAAGAAGAGCTGATTGGTCGGGTCGTTGTTGTCGATGGGGAGCAGTCCCGCGTACGACTCGCCCACGTCGAAATCGACTTCGGGGATGCCAGTTCCATTGACGGCGAATTCTTGGGCATGTCAACCAGGGGTGCTAGATTCAAAGGGATTAAAAAAAAAGAGACTCACGTTGAGTGGTGTTGGTGAGGAAAAGGGGTGGACGAGAAGGCTGGATTTGGCGCTTCTCGATGTGTTCCTGCTCGTCCCGGAACTGATGGGCTTGTATTTGGCGCTTGGCAAGCTCAGGATGGAATTGGTTGAAATTGATCGTCGCCAGGACAGAAGGGGCCGAGGCCAAAAGGGGAAATGCGTGAGTCCAGCGCATATTGGGCAAAAGAAACTAACAATTACTAGGGAGAATTGAAAAAGGGAAGGAGAAAGGGGAGAGAGAGAAGGAAGAGGCCTGCCGATAACCGATGATGCTGATGATGCTGATGGTGCGATGATGCGATGATCCACGACAAACAAACCATGGGCAGATCGCCCCTTTTTGTATGCTCTCTCGGGTCACCGCTCCACAACGTGGATCAAGATCACCAGATCTGCCAGGGACAAGGAGTCAAAATCCAGCGTCTCATCGCAAGAGCCGTGCAGCGGTTCGGCATCATCGAAGCGAGCACGCGGTTGGGTAGCAGCCCGCCGCTGTGGCTGCAGAACACTCTCACCCGCAACACCATCTTCACAATCAAAGGAGAAAAAAAAAACCCCCCCATTATCGTCATCCCGCTACCCCCAGAAACACCCCCCGAGACCAAAACAAGCCCCATCCCGCCTCCGCGCCCCCTGCACCCCAACATAGCCTATACTATCCCACCGTCCGTGTCCCTCTCCCAGCCTCGCCTTAGCCCTCCCTATCTCATCCGGATCAATCCGTTTTCAAACACCGGTTGAATGCACTACCGAGCGACACCTGAAACCACTCACAAAGATCAGACGAAAACGCCATCTGCCGTCTTTTCTTCAGCGCCACACCCAAAACAGAAACTCCCGTCCTACCTAATTGGATAAAATCAACGTTTCGTTTCACCACCAAACTTCCCACTCTTTTGTTCACACACGGCCTGGATATACCTACCTCTCCCGAAGTCATACCCAGCTTTTCACTTTCATACCCCTGTCACTTTGAGCGTTGACGCCTCCGATATCTGGGGAAAATGACCAATACCGCATCCAATGTGACCCACGAGCCGCACTTAGGGGCCAAGAGACGGACTTTTTCAGTTTGTCCCGTGGGTTGAAACAGACGTCAAAGCTCACGGGCGCTTGAGGCCGTGATGGAAGTAAAGCCGAGGTGCTCACCAGCCATCATCGAACGGGCGATTCTTCATCGGCATATAGAAAGTTTGTGCAAAATGCTGTTGTTTGGATATTGATAATATCGTCAGTATAGACTCCTTGGTGGGCACGCTGGAAAAGGGGCAAGGAGCTAGGGGCCAGGAGACCAAGAGACTGGAGATGCGCCGTCCTCAGAACGGGCTCGTTTCAATTTCATTCTAATCTACCAGTTGCCTCCGATGATTCCATCAACAGCATCCATCCTATCATCTCCTTGCGAGGCGGTTGCTCCCCTTTTCACATTTCATTATTGAAACCCCTCGTTCTTTCCGACCTTCATGGCAACCTCCTCCCAAGCAATCCCGTCCCGCTTCCGTCTACGGTTTTCCCAACTTCCTCAGTACTTTGTCCCTCTGCAGCTGACTACACTTTCGGCATTTCTGATAGGGTCCATAGTACTGCTTGCGCTCCTTGCACTCCTTCACGTGCCCCTTCCTCACACACCGACGGTTTATGTTTATAGTCCCTCCACACCCTCAACTCGGACTGTGAACGGCATTTTTTAATTCGCTTGCGGCATAATATTTGCTGATGGGCCGATTCTACGATCACGGGAAGGGTAGAGGATGACTAGATAGGTACTTACTAATGATGCTGAACCAGCCCCTTGCTTCCTATTCCCATCTGCACTCTTGGGCGAAGTTGGTGTCTCCCGATAGGAATGCAAACGCCACTTAGTTTCCCCAACCATTCTCCTGAGAGCGTTTTGGAGGACGAATATGCGGATATCTCCAGGCTGGTACTGGTTGCGCTGTTTCGAATCAGGGCTGGATAGGCACCTTTTATATCCAACCACCCTCATCTTCTTCAGTATCTTTTTCTCCTCGAGAAACATGGAACGGTCATTGTGAAGTTGTCATCTTATGTACTCAGTTGGAGTTGATCATGCTGGCTGATGTTTAGAACGACCCTGGAAAGCCATGAGTAAAGCGCGTGATGCTACCTTCACCTTTCAAGCGCTTGGTCAACTTTCAACACTTGACACCTGACAGATCAAAAACCAGACTGGTTCTAGTAGTGCTGATTTCAACAGCTACCTATCCGGACCAATATGATATACCAGGTGGTGCGTTCTTCATGATCTAGACCAGATGCTTATTTGCATGATTGCTCTTCAAGGGTTGTTGATTTTGGAGTGCTCATGCGTAATGAAAGTGAGAATACATTTCAAAAGCTCACGATTCCTGTATACCTGTATCTCTGTCAACCCCATCTCAGGCAAATTCAATTTCACTTGCTGTGCTGTGCTTATCGCGCCAGGCGACGACACAAATGACTGTTTTCCCAATCCTGTTCTATTGTTTCTTTCAGTTGAAAGGCCGGGAATTTTGATAAAGAACAAATTATTGCTGCTACGGTAGGTGGGAAGTCAGTCTGATCAAAGAAAGGGCGATGTTTGGGGCGCGTCTCCTGTCTTAAACTCTGTTTAAAGGATCAGTTGGCGAAGGGATTGAGATTGGTAATTCATTAACGATGTAAAGTGATTGCTGTGATGAAAAAAAAAGGGACCCCTTTTCTCCCTCAATCAAGTATAGAAGCATTATGTTGTCTTCTTTATGGCCTTCGCCATGAAAAAGTGAGGTAAGTTGGGTGCTACATCGGTATTGGGAATGCAATGGAGCATGGCACGCTTCAAATCCACTGGCCGTGGATACAAAAGCAAACTCATCTCTCCAACCGAAAGGAATTGCACTTCCCTTGTGGTCTGATACCCTTCCATCTCTCTGATGCGGTTGCTGTGAGCCAAGCTTTGGTGAGATGGGGATTGGGTTGACTTTGCACAGATGTGCTGGCGCCGGACCAAGACGGATACCAGCGGGGGCCCTGAAACAGTAGCGCATATGGGCGATTACGTCATTGGCTGTTTGGAGTCCTCCCGCAAATACATATCAGACCACACCCCCGACTGCCCTTCTTACCCAGTTGCCCTGAATTTACGACTATCAACACTTTCTCAAATCAACATCCCGCAAGGAAATAGAATATAACAGCCAAAATGCCTCTCGTCGTACCCGGAATCACCTCCAACTCTGGCGACAAGACCGAGGAGTGGACCAACAAGCTGGTCGGCAAGAAGATCGCTGACGAGCCCTCAAACGAGACTGTACGTGCACCCTTGCTCTCACGACCTGCTAAGCCTTTGCTAATCGCCTTTCCCGCCTAGACCTTCTGCAAGACAGAGCTCCCGCAGCAGACCCGTGTCATCGAGCCAGGGATGATGGTAACTAAGGATTACAACCCTGACAGGCTGAACGTCCACCTCAAGGACGATGGCACTGTATCTCATGTCAACCACGGCTAGTTTAGGAAGGGAGAAGTCTGAGGGGGGAGATGTGGACAAGGATTGCATGCTTTCATGTCCTATAGACTATTAGCGCTAATTCGCATTGCACGTACTTCGACATTCCGACGTTCCTGGCCGCATTCGTGACAATCTGATGTTCCCTCCAGGGGTTCTTTGACTGGCCCCACAGTGACGCAGGCTGGCTGCAAGGATCCCCGCCAAACCACAGATCTCGGCCACGCCCCACTCCGACCCCTCTGCCCCTCCATTGAATTCCCAGCTTCGCGGGGCAAAAACACCACAGCAACCGCATCGAGAAGGAAACACTCTCACCACTGCGGCACATCTTCCTCTCCCAGAAACCAACTCGTCCATATCGCACTCGCATACCAACCGCCAAAATGTTCAAAAAAGAGTAAGCTCTCCTCCCCTCCCCACACGCACCCACCCGCGCTAACCCCTCCTCCCTCTCTCCAGCAGCATCACCGCCTCCCCCAAGCAAAAGCTCAAATCCTCCATCCAACGCTCCCTCCGCACCTCGCTCCTGACCACCTTCCCCCTCCTCACGCCCTACATCGACGAAGTTCTCCCCAAGAAGTCCTCCCTCGAGCAGATGAAACTCCCCGACCGCGTCTCCCTCTACGTAATCGAAGGCCAGCCCATCTTCTACAACCAAGATAACGGCGTGCCTGTCCCGCACTTGAAGCTGGTCCATCGCTTCCCGCAGGCGTTTCCGACGATTAGGATTGACCGTGGAGCGATTCGCTTCGTGCTGTCGGGCGCGACGCTCATGGCGCCAGGGTTGACTAGCGCGGGCGGGCGGTTACCGATTCCGACGGTTAGAGAGGGGGAGCCGGTAGCGGAGGGGGTGGCGAATGAGGGGGTAGATGCAGAGGGGCATTGGAGTCGCGAGCTGGAGAAGGGGGAGCCGGTGGTGGTGATGGCCGAGGGGAAGGAGGAGGCTTGCGCGGTGGGATTGTTGGTGGCGGGCACGAAGGAGGTGAAGGAGAAGGGGAAGGGGCCGGTTATTGAGGAGGCGCATTTTCTTGGGGATGGCTTGTGGAGGCTGAATGTTGATTAGAGGGTCGCCGAGTTGCGCATGGTTGGAAGCATCGGAGAGTTGCCTGGGTGAGGGCTTTGTGGTTTCGACCCTGGGATCTAGAAGCTGCTAGTCACAGCAGCATGGGGAAGGGCTTCGAGGACGTGGAATTGCAACGCCGATTCTCCACAGAACCGAGAACAATCAGGAACAACGGTAGGAGGCGGGTGGTACTTCCGGATCCCTAGATATTCGTAACGCAACCTCACCAAAGCTGAGTCCTGGATTGCTGACATCTTGGTTGCGCGTGGCGTATCACTGCCTATATCACTCACATTGGTTGGAGATCCTGGAAAGCTATTAGCTGGAAGCACTCACCTGCTGCGTGCTACGATTATTTCAAGGTTGATGATGCTCGAGATCTCAGGGGTCAAGTAGCTTGACTTAGACTAGTCGTCGTCCATTTGAATGGCACTTGTGCCAACACACTTGTTGCTGAGCCCTTGTTCAGATTCTGCTGCGGAAGAAAAAAAGGAAAAGAAAAAAAATGACACTGATTTTCCTAGTTAGAGTTGGTGATAGAGATCATTCCGTATGAAAGTGGAAGGGGGTGGTGAGTTACAGATCGATTCTTGGGGGTTAGGGGCCATGGCAAGTGCCTCTCCATAAGGGGAAGTTGCAACCCTTGTAATCATCAAGGTCCGCTGGCTCAATGGCAGAGCATCTGACTACGAGTGGTGATCGGAAGGGTTCAAGAATCCTTGATTAAACAAGTTATCAGGAGGCTCCAGGTTCGACCCCTAGGTGGATCGAGGTATATATTTTGCTGTTGCGAGCATGATTGTGACATTTTCTCCGCTGATGTGCCCCTAAAACCTCAATGCCAAGGACAAAACCCTAACCCTAACCCTGTTTACGTCCGATGACGCATATCCCGCTCAGTGCCTGCTCAGCTGGCCCAAGCTTCAGCTCCCGCCGCCAAGGCCCTCCTCGGTCCATCCGCCCACCCATTGCGGAACCTCTCCACCCCAGTTCTCTCAAGCTCCCGCCCAACCGACCATCGACGTCCGCGCCATCGACTGTTCCCTCAACGCCTGCGCGAACCCGCCGGAGTAGTCACCGACAACGATTGCAACTATGACGGCGAGAGGAGTCTCTCTCCTGAAGTTTGTCGGCACCGTGTCGTTGGGCCTCTTGACGGTGAGTTCCCCCGATTCTCGCTTCTGCATCACCCCCTCCGTGCCATGACGTGACTCTTCTCCCCCACCATCAACACCTAACCTCATGCCTTTCCATAGCTGGAAAGGAGTCTGCGAAAGTGCTCAAGTCGCCTCATATCGTTCTAACAACTAACGTGTGACTTGCAGGGCCTCTCGTACACGCTGTCGACTCTCACAATCCCCGCACTTCTCAGCCTCCCCTCGGCCGACACCGCCGCGCGCGCCTTTGACGCCCTTACTGTCACAGCGAAGCGACATCTCCGTACCCTCTCGATCGTTTCGGGCAGCTCTTTTGCGCTCGCCTTCTTCCTCTCCCCTCGCTATTTCCGCCACCCTTACCTCCTTTACACGTCACTGCTGGTCTTCGGCTCTCGCTTTGTCGTGTCCGATTTCATCTCCCCTTATCTCTCCCTCGGACCCCCGCCAACCAGCGCCTCTTCGTCTTCTGCTGCCGCAGCCCGCCGTCATGCTGCCCAGTTGAAGAAGGATCGTGCTGCTGCTGCCCGTGCCCGCATGGAGGCTAGCTACGAGGTTCTCGGTTCGGATGCGCATAGCGAGGGCGCCGGCTCGGCGAGCGGAGAGGATTTGGATATTATCGAGGAGGAGGTGAACGGTGAGGAAGTTCGTACCAAGATTGGGGTGTTCCTCAAGAAGCAGGCTATCCAGAGTTCCGTTGCGGGGCTTGGTTTCCTCTTGGCCGTCATCGGCATCTGGGGCGATGGTGTTGCCCCCGTCTATGGCCAGGGCATTGTTATTGAAGTCTGAGGTTGCAGTTTGGGACATGCAAAATGCAATGTTTTCAAGAGGGGTACAGAAAAGTCGATGCCCTGGTAGGAGGTTGGAGTTCAGGAAATGAGTTGCGCAGATTTCACGTGGAAGAAGTCCACCCCCCCTCTCTCTGTCTCGCGGTATATAAACACGACAGCGCCGCTCAGATCAGAGAATGTATGTAGTAGCAGAAGTCACCGGAGTTACATTGTTCGAGGTGGATGATACCACCTTTCCATACCATCCATTGATGTGTTTAACGCAATCAGTCTGTTGACCTCATGCACATGACTCTCTAAAAGGAGGCTTCTGGGGAGCTTGAGAAGAACATGCATTTATGATTGAATTTATCTGTTGACGTCTTGCTTCCCTGCCACCCTAAGCCGTTCTAGGCCGCTGAAGGGCTGCCGGTCTCAAGAACGGGACGGTGATGTTATGATTTGCTCAAAGGGTCCGAATCGTCCGCACGCTGCAGAAGCTAACCTCATAATATCAGTTGCCTGTGATGTTGGAGAGCTCCGGCCACTGCCCTCTTTTAAATTCTCACGAATCAGGAGAAGTCCACGCAAGAACGAGTTTGTAGATTTTTAAAGAGGGATTCGAGGCTCGCCAAGTTGCAATGTGCAGCGTGGGGGAAGCCCCGTAAAGTGGGGCGTAACCGTTCTTCTGGGACCAGGATTGGTTAGCCAGTCAAACGTCTGCTCATGGACCCACTTCGTAGCTCTACTTTTCACGATTTCTATCGCGGACGTGGATGTCGAACGCGGCAATCCACAAGTCGGCAACTTCACTCGCTTGTCCAACCTCCCGCCCGACTACGAAAACCGGCCAGGGAGTCCCGCCACAGCTCAATTGGCCAGGAAAGGTTTCCCCCCCTTCACTGAACCACCGAGCGACGCACCGAGCGGTTTCCTCTCTGTCTTCGCATCGTCAACTTTCTTCACCGTCCTCGGCCGACCATCGCGCCGACAGGTCCTCGACCAAGAACTCCTCTTCTGGCATACAAGGGGGTTGACGGCGAAGGGATTTCAGTACTCTCGCAGGCATAAAAGCTCGGCATTCCACGCTCTCCCGCCCGTAGCGACTCGAGCAAACACCGACTCTCATCAACCACCCGGCCACAGCAATGTCCTCCCTCCTCTCCCTCCTCTCCCTCCGAGGCCTCGCCTCCCGCCTCTTCCAACCCCTCACCACCCCCCTCCCATCAATGCCAACAGCAATCCGCACCCTCACCACAACCACCCCACTCCTCAACACCCCCAAAGGCAGCAGGAAGCCCGGCTCCAAGCCTGGCGCTGGCAAGACAGGTGGCAAGGCCGGCAAACGCAGCGGGAAAAAGGGGCGCGTCGCAGAGCGTGACCCCAAAATTGTCAACCTCCTCCAATCCCTGGCCACCCTCTCCCCGCGGCGCATCCCCCCTCCGCTGCGCATGGCGCGCAACCGTCACCTCCGCCACTGGACGATCCACCGCGGCTGGCTTCTCTTCCGGCGCCAACAGCGCGAGGAGCGCGAGGGGAATCTGATGCGGCAGTTCCAGTCTATGAGCGGCGCGTGTGAGGAGCTGCGACTCACGGCGGGACCGGGGACGAGGCCCGAGGGGTATTTGTACCGGGTGGCTATGGAGAAGAAGGGGGTGTACGGGTTGAATGGGGTGCCGATTGAGTATGCACGTGCGCAGACGGATACGCCGGCGAAAGTTGCTTGGAATCATGACTGGAAGGCGTAGCTGGGGTTGAATATCTTGTGTAGGGGGGTTTATTGGTGGTGTACTGACTATTGGTTTTGATATGAGATGGGGTTGAGAGGGTGTGCTGTGACAGCTGTTGTGCTGTTTGTATGTAAGGTATGTGCTTGTATCATAAATATGGCATTAGAAGGCAATACAGGAAGGTTCTGGCTGATGGAGGGGCTCTGCTGTTTGGTGTGACGTGATTCCACGGTGGGTTATAATTTTCCCTGATCTTGAAGCCTGAGTTACTTGGCAACACGGGTCGTTGGCATTGTGATAAGGAGTTGAAGATCCGACCCTCGGGCCATTGAGCTAACAACCGCCTGAACTGACTTCACGCAGCATGCAGTAGACATCGGTCCGCTCTTGTAATTCAGCGCTTCTTTCTCAATATCTGGCCAATAAATCTCGACACGCTAATGAGCTCAGTACCTAGTCGAGCCCGCAGCAATCTGAACCATTCCCGGTTTTGTTTTCGCCCGTGCCCCGATTTGACCCTGCATCTCCCAACCTCCTAAAGTGCCAACAGATTCCTGGTCCGCGTGGACCCAGATAATAAAAAGAATGATACCAATTTCCCTGGCTCAGCCTCGAACCTCCTTCCCGGTCCATCCCTGTTCCCATGCAGTAAATAGTTATGGTAGTAGTAGTTTGAGTCTGTGCTGTGCCTCCCGTTTCCCTCTGACCTCGATACGTAGAGAAGATGTGAAATGATGACAAAGAGTGAGAAATGACAATCCGAGAAAGAGAGTGCGGAAGGTGATTCTATAGCGTATTAATACAGATATGCATCTGGCTGTCGCTGCTGTTTGTCTGCCGTTCAGCCCCAGTTCATTAGGCGTCGTGTCGTCACGGTTCAGTTAGTACTGTGAGCCGGAGGGAGTGAGGTAGACTTCGTCGATGAGATTTCGACTGTGGCGTATCCCGTAGTCATACGGGGGTAGCCGGGGGGTTGATTCTGGTGAGAACCGGCTCTCGCTCTGCTCTGACCCCTGATAGAGCCAGGAGAGAGTAGTCGCGGCCAGTGTCGTTGCACGATCCTTCATAAGATAACGCAGCATCCGCTTCCCTCACCCTTCTCGAACATGAGGAGTGCTGCCCGTGTAGCCGCTTCGAAAACGTCGTCAACGCCCTCGCCGCTTAGACTGGAGCACTCCAAGTACTTGCGGGCACCGATTTCCCGAGCGGCATGCTCGCCTTCGGACTCTGTCACAAAGCGCTGTGACCTTTTGCGCATCTCCTCAATTGCGACGGGGTCGCCTCGCAGATCCTTTTTGAGGCCGACCAAGATGATCGGGACGTCAGGACACCTTTCTTGTGCCTCCACAACCCACTGCCCATCGCGTTAGCCTTGACCCCAGTTATATCCATTGATCAACAGCGAGTGTCCGAGACATAGACGGGGTGTGGTAGGACAGGTGTTGCACAATGGCCAAGTGACGTAGCGCCGGGGCGGGATTGGGCGAGGGAACGGGAGCATGTCTTTGGGGCGAGAGCGGGGGTAAAGCCAGTCCAGACGGGTGCACCAACCTTGTGTTTGACATTGTCGAGAGAATCTGGCGTGTCGATCGAGAAGCCTATCAGAATAACGTGCGCTTTCGAGTACGCCAGCGGCCGTAATCGCTCATAGTCTTCCTGCCCAGCCGTATCCCAAAGGGCCAACTGCACGGATTTCCCGTCTACCCTGCAGTCGGTCACGTAGTTCTCAAAGACGGTCGGAATCTAGCAACCAAAAACATCGGTTAGCGAAAGGCCTGCGAGGGGGGAATTCGGCGGGATGCGTGGAAGAATGATATCGGGGCGAGGCGTCGTTGGCGGTGTCAGGCAGAGATGGCGGGAGCCTCGGACTCACATAATGCTAATGACCGCAATTGTCAGCTGGGTTTACGGGGTAAGGGGGGAACCGGTGAGAAGAGAACATACCGTAGGAAAGAAGCCCAAAGTAAACACGCTCAGTAAGCTAGTCTTTCCACAGGCACCGTCGCCGATGATGACGAGTTTCCTAGCGGTTGTCGGTTAGAACTGGGAAAGTGGCGATCGCAGCACGCCAGCAGCTGGTGGGGAGCGAGCTAGCGGGCCTTACTGCCAGGCCTATCGAGAGCGTACCTGCGGATAACATTTGCGGGATTGTTTGCGGCCATGGTGCCGGGTTGGGGAGATGGTGGAGGATGGGACGAGCGGGTGGAGGTCTGGCTCTATCTGCACCCAGCGCTGCTGGAGGACGGGTGCCCGTATTCGCTCAGTAGACCTCGACCTGTTCCTCGGCTTCGAGTAGTCGGTGGCAATCGCTTCGTACGGAGTGAAAGAATGGGCAATAGGCGCACGCTGACCGCCGAATTGTCAGATCTCGTAGGATGTTGGCTACACATGCAAGCTGCTGTGGCCCAGAATTTTGAGGGGAACAGCGGGTTGATAGCTAGTTGAGATGGCTGGATTATGTAACGCCAATTTCTGGTCCAGGTGCGCCAGTGCTTGCACCAGTGCATGGTGTCGCTCCCGCCTGGGAGCCTGGGCGATACGATGGGCACTGCAGGCGGACGGCCCCACTCGCTACTCACAGGACGGACGGAGCCGTTGGCCGTTGATCCAGTCACCCGCCGGCCCCAAAAGTCCTACCGCGATCCGCCTACCTTGTCCGTTCTTGGAAAAGACATCACTACGACTATCTTGTTTCAGGACCGGGACTGGACTAGACGACCCAGGACTCAGGATTATGGCGAGAGTTATTGCTGCTGATTCCCAGCCGGGATCGAGCACCTTGCCGTCCCCAATTCCATTTCAGCCGGTCTGACACACTGCATCGGTCGCAAAGAGAACCGGGTCAGGGGAAACGCTAGGGCAGATCCTCCTCCGGACTCTCGATAGCACCATCATAGGACGGCACATACGCCAGGGACAAGTCCGGCAGTGCGAACGGAATCCAATTAGCGAGGAGGAAAGTGATCGTGGCAGGACAACAACCTTTGACGAGAGACTACAAGACCGTTGCAGACTGGGGGCGAGCTGTGGATTGCTGGTGAGGCTGTGCACCAGAACGCGCCGAAGGCGTGTTTCGAAACATTCAGCTAACATTAGACCTGTGACGGTGCTAATATTGAAGCTTCGCGGTTGCTGGGGCCAAATTACGGGGGGCCTCCCGACCTCTTAACTATGCCGAGAGGGTTACGCAGCGCGCTTGTTCGAGGACTTGACCTCGTGTGTTCCGCGTCGCGAACAAGGTGTGGGGAGCCAACCATCATGCTTCGTGTTTGGAAACCGACTGTGGGTGATCGTCCCGTTACGACTGGGAGGCCTTCAGCTTCAATAAAACTCGGGCTTACATACCCAGTACTGAGTAGGAGTAGAACGCCATGGTACTCCTCGTGTGGGGGCGATCAGCCCGGAGACCGATGTTGTTGGGAAGCAGCAACCTCAATGAACATCGACTAGAACAGCGAGACCTAACTTGCCCTGGGCCAAGGACGGACAAGCCGTTGGGACGAACAGCCCAGGCGGGTGGGTAGGGGCAGGATTTGGCTCTCACCTCAATCCACCTAATTGAGCCAAACAAGCCAAGGCCGGGCCGATGCCTAAGGGAAACCGCCGCGCCTTGTGTAATTGGATGGCGCAGACACGAGCAATTGGAATGCGGCAATCATCAATGGTAGATGTAAAATGTAGGATGGCGGCGTTCGGCAAATCGTCGATGCGCGGGCCTTCGTTGCGTGTGACCGAAGCAAACGCAGTGACGGAACAGCGAACAACCGCCAAACACCAACAAAAGTCAAGTTCGCTACAAATTGGCACGGGCCGCTAGGAATAAGGCGCGCACCATGAAGGTCGTTCAGAGGCGACAAGCGGGAGCAGACGCCTCCACACTCCAAAAAAGGCATTGGAGGAGCCAAAGTGGATGGGTGTAGTGCCCGTCGGATAAGGATGTTCGCCGACAATTTCAGCGGGCAATTTGAGAACTCTTTGAGCGTCGTGTAGGTACCTTGGTAGTCAACTCGTAAAAGAGGGTGAGAGTGGAAACTGGCTCCAGATCGATGATGCTCGTCGGGCGGCTGAAATTACCCACGCCAGGCCACATCGAGGCTGAGAGTCACGTGGGGTGGCTGACCAATGAGGAGCGCGAAGCGGACGGGGTTCATGTCTGGGAGGAGCGGGACCACAAATCCACTGAACATCCGAACAACCTGAGCGAGCGCACACGCATTCGGTGCCGCATTGATTCTTGCGTAGCTCGCCCCGTCGCGTTTGCTGCTGCCGACGACCTTCCAACACCGCCAACATCCCCAGTCCTGGGGCCTATGATCTGGAACGTGAGTAGCACTCTGCTCTCTTTGCCAATCCGCAAGAACCTCCGCCCCAAGGTCTCCGCTGGCGCCTTCCCAAGTCTTCCTGCCCCTCCCCGGCCAATAGCGTCCCGCCTTACTAGCTGCCCATCTCCCTCTTGCCGTGCTTCGCGCCCAGCTTCATCTTGCTCTGACCTTACCCCTTTGCGGTCTGTCAGTGGCAGATGCCGGCCCTCCTCCGTCTTCCCCCCCTCCCATTCCCCGCGTCTAGCTCGCATGATCCGGAACCTTCGCCCCCGCGCTCTCGGTCCTCCGACTCACTTCTCTCAGTCTAGTCCCAAACCGACTTCCGGACCTTCGAGACCATCGGCGCCATCGCCGAACCTACCGTCCTGTCGTCGGCACCGAGACCGCCACAGCAATCCTGTACAATGAAGGGAGGCCACCGCCATCCGCCGGCGGGGGCAGCGAACCCGGCACCCCTCTCGCCGACGTCGAAGTCGACTGCTAAGTACACGAATAAGGACGGGTCTAAGTTCATTACTGTGCCGAAGGGTAGCACACCGGTGGAATCGACTCATCCGTCCCCCACCAACAACGCCGCCGCGGCGACAACCGTGCCCGCTGCCGCGACTGGAGCCACCTCCAACGGGCCACCCCAGTCTGTGAACCGCAAGAAGCAAAAGCGACGCGCGAAGGCGGCCGCGAAGGCAGCCGCCGAGCAAGCCCTCAGCGGCCAGTCTCCAAACGGGCTGCCAAGCCCGCCTGCTTCCCACGAGCAACACTCCGGAGACGCCGATGCCGATTACAGCCACGACGATCTGGACGATGACGTCCCGGAGCCTGAGCGTTCGTACTCGGGCCAGAACGGCGGTTACGTACAAGGAGAGTCCACGAAGGGTAAGAAGCCAAAGAAGAAGAAGAAAAAGGCAGGAACGAGCGCCGATGACCTCCAAGACAGTCAACCGCACCATGCACCGCCAGGGCTCTCCACGGCGCCACCTCCGCCATCCCGGGGAGCCGACGACCACCAAAGTAGGCCAGGTATGTCAAGGGAGAAGATATGGAATACGAGCTCACAGGAAGAGCGAGAGCGGATCAAGGAGTTCTGGCTCGGTCTCAGCGAGGGTGAGCGGAAGTCTCTCGTCAAAGTGGAGAAGGACGCTGTCCTCAAAAAGATGAAGGAGCAGCAAAAGCACACGTGCAGCTGTACGGTGTGCGGGAGGAAGCGGACCGCTATTGAGGAAGAGTTGGAAGGGCTCTATGACGCCTACTATGAGGAATTGGAGCAGTATGCCAATCACCCCAACCAAGGCGATGGCCCACCAATGCTGCGGCCGAATCAATCATTCGGCCCACCAGGCGGTGTCCGCCCTCGCGGTCTTGCCTACTCGGATCATCAACCGTCACATGGCCGAATAGTTGAGCATGTGGGAGATGACGAAGAGGACGACGAGGAGGAAGAGTACAGCGACGACGACCCCGACGACTACAGCGAAGACGAGCCGTCAGAAGAGATGCACCGGTCAGACTATGCTGCCGACTTTTTTAGCTTTGGGAACAGCCTGACTGTTCAGGGTAGGGACAACCTCCCCGTTCTTCCGTCGTTCCTGCAGCGTGATCCTTTGGGAACTGGCAATAACGCTTATGATTCATCTTCTCTAGGCGGAATTTTGACTGTTGCCGACGATCTGCTCAAGAACGACGGCAAGAAGTTCATCGAGATGATGGAGCAGCTCGCCGAACGCAGGATGCAGCGCGAGGAAGACGCCCGGGAGCAGTTCGACCGAGGCCACACCCACGCCAACGGCGACGGCTACGGTCACTACACGATGGGGCCCGAGGAAGAGGAGTTCGACGACGAGGACGAAGAGGAGTACGAAGATGATGAGGACGACGACTACGACAGCGGTGAAGAAGAGGTGCGATCGTCTTGCGTGCTTCTTGTGTATGGGGCTGTTGATTAATCCGAAAGCAGGAAACGATGACCGAAGAGCAACGCATGGAGGAGGGAAGGAGGATGTTCCAGATATTCGCCGCTAGGATGTTCGAGCAACGGGTCCTCACGGCATACCGTGAAAAGGTAGCAAAGGAGCGTCAAGCGAAGCTCATCGAGGAGATCGAGGACGAAAGCCGCCAGGAGTCTCAGCGAAAGGCCAAAAAGGCTAAAGAGGCTCAGAAGCGGAAAGACAAGGCCGCCAAGAAGAAAGAGGCGCAGGCCGAGGAGAAGGCCCGAAGAGAGGCTGAGAAAGCTGCCGAGGACGCTGCCCGCTTGGCCGAGGAAGCCCGCAAGGCTGAGGAGCAACGCGCAAAAGCTGAGGAGAAACGAAAGAAAAGAGAGGCCCAGAAGAAGGCCGAGGAGGAAGAGCGCCTGCGCAAGGAGGCCGAGCGCCAACGACGGGCTCATGAACGCGAAGAGGCTGAGCGCAAGGCCCGCGAAAACCGTGAGCGCGAGAAAAAGGCACGCGAGGAGGTACGGTTGAAAGAGAAGGAGACCCGTGAGCAAAAGGAGCGGGAGGCGCGTGAAAGAAGGGAGCAGCAGGAACGCGACAAGCGCGAGAAGGATGCTAAGGCTAAGGCGAACCGGGAAGCCAGGGACGCCAAGGAATCCAAGGAGGCAAAGGAGAAGGAGAAGCTAAAGCAGGAAGAGAGAGCCGCACAAAAAGCCGCGGCACTTGCTGCGGTTCCGGTACCGCTGACTCTCCCAAAGCGGCCCGCTCAGCATCAGGGACAAACGGCCGCTCCGGCTGTTCCTCAGCAACCCTCGGCTTCGTTTGCCTCGCCACAAATCGCCGTCGCAACCCCAGCGCTGCCGAAAGCCCCCACTCCGATGCGCGCACGTCAAACATCGCACCAAGAAAGCGCCACCGCCTCTTCCTCACAGGCCGGGGTGGGCCCGGGCCAGTACCATTCTTCCCACCCCATCACGCCGGTTCAGACAAGCCCTGGTCCGATCGGCCCTCCTGGAAGGTCAGGCCAAGCCAGCATGAGCTCGCAAGGTGGCGTGCAGCCGCAGTCGCATCCCACCTCGCCGTTGGGAATGCCAGCCAAGGCATTACCACCCCAACAGGGCTCTTTCGGGATGCCGCCGATGGGCATGCCGTTCCCACCAGGGCTTCCGCCTCAGAACATCCCTCCCGGTTTTGGCAGTCCTATGTTTGCTCCTCCAATGCCGCAACCATTCTTCAGGCCAGCGCCAGGCATGGGACATGCGGTGCCGCCTGGGTTCGGCGGCCGAGGGTTCCCAGTACACCCGCCTCCTGGTTTCCAAGGGCCTATGGACTCTCCTGTGGCAGGGATGGCGCAGATCTTTGGGGGTGCCGTGCATAATGAGTCTTCACAGTCTCATTCACGACAGGGCTCTGGAAGCTTTGAGCCGGGCACACCTGTGGCCGCATCGCAGCCTATAAGCCGCCCGACGCCGATTGCCCGGCCGTCAAGCGTTGTTCACGGACAGCGCCCACTTAGCAGCTCTCCCGGGAGCAGACTTGCTAAGGACGAGCCCAATGCTCAGCTGGGGAGCAGCGCGCTCTTAGAGGATGACCTTGATGAGGGCTTTCCAGATATTCCGCTGCATCTCAGGGGGATGTCGCTGTCCAATGCGCCGGGTCCTCGACCGATTCCACAGTTCCCGATACCCCCTTTCGGAATGGATAATTTGTTTGGGGCGCACAACAACCCCTGGGGGCCGGCAAGCGCGCCGCAGCCCGGTTTCTTCCCCCCACCACCTCCTCCAGGCTTCCCGACATGGGGCCAGGCAAACCCAATGAACCCTACCTTCGGCACGCAAGCACCACCCAGCGAGCCACGATACGTGGTCATTCGCAAGATGCTCTGTCGCGCATGTGAAGAGCTTGACGCGGCATCAAGGGATGCTGATGGCGCCAGCAATAGCCTCGAGGGATTCGTCTCGCTAGATGATGTCAAGGCAAAGTTCGGCCAGTTTCAGGGCGGGCATGTGGACGAGAAGGAACTGCTCGACATGTGCGAAACCGAAGGCAATCTCCACAATGGAGGGGGGAGCTTCGACCTGCGCGAGGATAATTCCGGCAAGTTCATTCGCTGGGACCCAAGCAGCGGACGGGCAAACCCACGGCCAATTCAGCGGGCGGTAGGTGCGCCGGGAGAGATCGGCAGCCCTGTTGTGGGGAGCAGGTCGTTCGGGAGTAGTGGTCGTTGAGCTGGTGTGTGATATCCAAACAAGGAGTTGAGAGAATGGGTGGCGAGAGTCAAACCCAAAGTCCGCCTCGTTAAATTTACCAAACGGCGTCTCCTCCGCAACCAACTTATCCGCCCTAAGCTCAACATGCCACGGTGCCACTCTGTTCTTCGCGGATATTTCTTCAAAGGGGGAAGGATCATGAAACTTGGGCGTCTTGTAGAATCCGGAATACCACTGCTTAGGCCACCATCTGGGAGAAGAGTGGATTGTAGGATTACATGTAAATACGTATTCTGCTCAACGGCAAGCGCGGTATCTCTTGCATTGAGACCTAGCATGGGTTGAATTTCTCAGCGGAGTATTCGACATAAGCGGAGAGCTTTAAGCGCCGCCGACTTGGTGGCATGTCCCCACACGTGCGCCAAAGCTAGCACAGCAAGCATTTCGTCGAGCAAGACAAACTGTGTATTTCCCAATTGTGATGATGTTTCCCTATCAGACAGACAGACCCGTGACTCCAATGCAGCGCCTCGCTACCGCGCTCGCTGAAAAGCAGGCACTTGTGCCCTCAGCGTATCCAACCTATTCCTATCTTCGACAGTTGCAGAAATGTGTGAGACGCTTCTTCCAACCAAAGAGTAAAGTGCAATTGTAAACTCCGAAGCTCGCCGTTGGCGATAATTAAACACGTGACACTTAACTATGCTCCTCCCCCTCCTTATTTTCGCTCGCACTTTTCTCAACTTGATGTCCAATTTCACATCCTGAGACGCTGAAAACCCAGTCGCCTTCGAGACCTATCACCTCATGGGGTGCGAGTCGGTGAAAGGGTTCTGGCCGTGGCCGTTATCGTAGTCCGTGTTAGGCGCCTGTTGGTAGCCTCCGCCGTACTGCTGCTGGAGAGCGGGAAGGTCCTCGCCAGCAGGCTGGCTCATCAGGGGCGTGCGATCGGCACCTCCACCGCTGACGCTACGGCTGGCTGACTTCTTGGCGTCAATCATAGCCTGCGTCTTGGCCTCCTGAGCTATTTTGGCGGCCTCGGCGGCGCGGATAAGACGGTTTTGCTGGCGGCGCTCGCGGCAGCAGAAGAAGCAGATGCTGATGACTGAGACGGCGATGAACGAGGCAAAGACAATGGCAATGATGATGCCCTCCAGCGGGAGCTTGGACTGCTTCACCATGCAGCTGGGGTTACCCTGGCCATCGACCTGGCAGATGAGACCATCGGCGCAGACGGAAGAGGGGACCACGGTTGGGAAGCACGAGAGCTTCTTGCCGGAATCACCGCCCGTGGTCTGAACGGGGCACGAGGTAATCTCGACGCTGGTCTCGGTGAAGCAGGTCAATGTGCTTGTGGGTATAGCGGCTGTGGTCGTGGGGTTGTTGTCAGCCTGCCGTGCGGCGACCATGGTGATGCCGGGCATGGGCGCAGCTTCACGAGGAAGGGGGATCGCGCCGTTGCGTCGTCGGCGAAGCTCGGACGGGTCATCGTTGCATCGCTGGAGCGTCCAAAGGGCCTCGATTTGCGATTCAGCGTTTGTGCAGCCAGCGCTGACGAAGCAGCTTTCGAGTTCGGATGCCAGCTGCTCGACGGGCGTCGATGAGTCGGACGACACGAGATGTGTGAAGCAGTAGTTGATCGAGCCCTCATCGCCGCATGACGCGAGAGCGGCCAGCTCTTGGCTACGGTTATGGAGGCATTCTGGGGCGTTGTTGTTCGGAGAAGCGGCCGATGCGAGGAGGAACAGGGATGCGAAGGCAGCGAGGGACGAATGTCGAGACATCGGTGCAATTTTTTATTCAGACCCCGAGCCCGGGTCCTTTTTTTTGCCTTTATTTGCGTCTGACCCGCGTGATTGGGATCCAACCGATTCGCTCTGTCGGGCAGCGAGTTCCCAGTTTCTTGCTGCTGTCCTTCAGGGATCGGCGGGTCGCAGCCGACTGCGCTCTCTGGGCAAACGAATCGCGTTGCTCAAAACCGGGGCGTGTTGGGTATTCAGCGTGAAAAAGACATCGGCCTATGCAAAAACTAACAATAGAGAGTGAACAAAGACAGAATTCAAGTTTATGGTGATGGCGACGGCATCTCTCGATGGGGAAAAGAGAGAAAAAGAGGGATGGAATACTTAGGCAGGGGCTGAAGACGGATTAAATTGCCCAGGCGCATCGCAGAGCAACCTCCTTTTTCTCTGTGCAGCTGCTGCTGAGACGGGCTTGCCCAGCCCCGCCCAGCCCAGCCGCGACCCTGCCCAGTTGCAGCCGGCCCCGGGGAGCACAAAATCCCCTGGTGCGCCCTCTTTGGACTGCCTGAACGCCGCACTCCATTCGAAGATAGCGTTCGCGGTCCAGCTGCACTGCCGCACTTTCTGGGACAGGGGTCTAGAGCCCTCCCCAACCCGCGCCAATGGGCCAATGGAAACGTCCCAGTCGTTTTGGGTGGACCCTGGATTTGGCTCTCCTCGCGAGCTTGGCGTGCCCCTGGCGCTCCTCCACGCTCGCAGCAGACGCTCTCGCCATTGCTCTGCATCTCAGCCGTCTCAGCCACCAGCTGCCACGCTGAAGTTGCAAAGCGAAGTTGACGATTCATTTGGAGAAAGACTGCGCGAACGGGATCCAGCAGATAGTGTCGCTGGAAATAATCTTTCAGTTCTTCTAGCGTCAGCGGGATTGATAACCTACCCGCCGAACGGCAACCAAGCCTGACTTTGAAGCTTGCGCTCCACGTGCTGCGCCGTTTCATCCAACAGCTATTAGGGCCCCCTCGATAAGACGGATTCTCTCCGACGTTCCGTCATGCTGACCAATAAAATCTATTACCCGAAGACTTCAGCAGAGAGCACTGCTCAAAGCTCGGAGCTTCACACATGCGGTCCTATCTGGACCGTCGTTTGATCGGTACCGCAACCAGACGTCAAGGCGGTGAGAAATGTAGCCGGGAATATCCGGCGAGATGAGTGCTCCATCCGATGTCGGGCCAATGAAAAAATCTAGGCCGATAAGAAGGAACGGAAAAAATCAAGATAAGCTTCAATTGAGTCACGAGCGGCCCCTGTTCCCTGAACTGATCAACTCCTCCGTTTGCTTGATATTTTCCTTTCCACTGGAATTGACTCTCCGGGAAGAAACTCGATATCATCCAGTGCTTCCCTTTCATTCGCATCTCTCAGTAGTCCAATCCGCAAGGATTGTCACACATTCGTAACCATGGGCAAGGGTCGTGTCTGTCTGTAAGTTGCCCCTCCAAGAAGCTTTGGGCTGCCCTTTCACAAGCCCAAAGATCGGCCACGAGAAACCACCAGTTGACCCATTTGTAGCGCCTACTCAGGAGGTTCGTGATTTTTTGCCTTCGAGATACTACACAATATCCCATTGCACCATAACTCGCCGCCGTGCTCCCTTCCCGTGCCCGAATCGACCCCGCAACATGGTGAACGCCACATGACGCAGCAGCTAATCCCGAGCTCTTTCAGGCCTCGATACCTCGACCATCCTCAAATGGCTTATCAATGAGGGATATGAGGTCGTCGCCTTCCTGGCAGATGTCGGTCAGGAGGAGGACTTCACTGCGGTCGAGAAGAAGGCCCTGGCTCTTGGTGCCAAGAAGATGATCATCCAGAACCTGCAGAAGGAGTTCGTCGAGGAGATTGTGCACAGCGCTATCCGTTGCAACGCCATCTACGAGGACCGCTACCTTCTTGGTACCTCGCTGGCCCGCCCTATCATTGCTCGTGCTCAGGTCAAGGCTGCCGAGGAGAACGACTGCCAGTACCTCAGCCACGGCTGCACTGTACGTTTCCTTTGACTCGAATTCACATTGCAGAAAGGTCACTGACATAGAATTGTGATTAGGGCAAGGGGTAAATAACTCGGATTCAAGTTTTGAGCGGCGTACTAACTCGGCTTAGCAACGATCAAGTCCGCTTCGAGTTGGCGTTTGCCGCTTGCAACCCCTCCCTGAAGGTCATCGCCCCGTGGCGCATGCCTGAGTTTATCTCCAAGTTCCAGTTCGTCTCCTTTTGCGAAGTCTGTGTGAACGCCAGCGTTTTGACAACGACAACAGAGGTCGCCAAGATCTGCTGAAGTATGCCGCCGAGAACAACATCCCTGTCTCCTCGTCACCCAAGGCACCTTGGAGCATGGACGGTAAGCTGATTCTCAAGACCTACCAAGAGTAAACACTGACTTTGACAGACAACCTTGTCCACTGCTCATACGAGGCTGGCGTTCTTGAGGACCCTGACCACACTCCCCCCAAGGAGCTCTGGACGTGAGAAGCCACAAAGTATTGGAGAGACACGAGTTCAACGCTGACATATGTGCAAAGCCGCACCATCGACCCCATCGATGCCCCCAACAAGCCTTACGAGTTCTCGGTCTACTTTGAACAGGGTATTCCTGTCAAGGTTGCGACCGAAGACAAGAAGGAGGTTACTGACAGCTTGGAGCTCTTCAAGCTTCTCAACAAGATCGGCCACGACAACGGTGTTGGACGTGTCGACATCGTTGAAAACCGCTTCATCGGCCTCAAGAGCCGCGGTTGCTACGACACCCCTGGCTTGTGAGACGCTCCCTGTTGCTTTGCCATAATGTTTATACTAACAGACTATTGCAGGACCATTGCCAGGCTCGCTCACATCGATCTTGAGGGTCTTGTCCTTGACTCCAAGGTCCGCGAGCTCCGCGATCAGTTCGTCACCCAGGCGTGGAGCCGTCAGCTCTACAACGGAATGTGTACGTGACCTCAGTGGCAGGGCGTTAGCGCATTGTTTCGCTGACCAGAATTTAGACTTTACCCCCGAGAGGGAGTTTGTGGAGGTGGCCCTTGTCGCTTCCCAGAAGAACGTCACTGGTGTCGTCCGCATGGCCGTTTACCGTGGCAACGTAAGCCACCCCATCATTCCCCTATATCGACTTCTGACTAACCACTCCAACAGGCATATGTCCTCGGTCGCTCCAGCGATGCCAGCAACCTTTACAGCCAGGAGTATGTCCCGTTCTCTACCACGTCATCAGCCTGCTCACAACTTAACTCCTTTTTGCAGGGATGCCTCAATGGACTCTCTCGAGGGCTTCTCCCCCGAGGATACCACTGGCTTCATTGCCATCCAGGGTAAGATACGCCGCACACAGCAAAATGCTGAGGAGCAAATGCTAACCAACTGTAGCCATCCGCCTCAAGAAGTACGGCCTGCAGAAGCAGAAGGACGGAGAGCCTCTCACCAAGTAAATCATCTTCGCTGTTGCTGCGCTGTATTAGAGAGACTTGGAAAGTCGTATCCAGTAACACAGATACAGGGAACTGTGTCTCTAAGCATAGACAAAAGTATCTTTGCTCTTTCAGGCGGATCGCCTCGGCCCATGGCGTGAGAATAGACTTGCCCTGAGATCCAACCACACTGGTTCCAGGAGATGGGCACTCGATGAACGAAACACATTTGGCTCAGTGCCCGGCTGAGTGGCTGAGCCAGGTCAACCGACCAACGAGAGAAAGCGCAACTGCGCAAACGACCTAGACATACTCGCCTTTCTCCCTTCCCAGCGAGACCGATTATGCTACCCCAGTCAGAGACGTCTTCGTGACATTTCTGGCTGCGTGCTTGGACCTCGATACCAGTCTAACTAATGATGTTTTTCGATATTCAAGGTCGGGAACTGACAGGCGATTTGGCCGAAACCAGCACCATCTCCCTACTTGGGTTGAAGAGTTCTCCCGGCCACCTTCCTTTCACGGCGAGCATACCAACGTTGACGCAGGGGTTGCTTTGCCGTCACCAACTACCCCATATACCATCGATCTCACAAATGGGGCGTTCAACATCCCTTGCATACAGTGCGGTGTCGTGGAGCAAATTCGCTGGAGTGGTCTCGTCCAAGATTTGACTTCCGCGCTACCCTGGAATTGACGATGTTCGAGTTTTTGAATTATACCTTGGGAGGCTGCTCAATACTACGAAGGCCATGTCTTCAATGGGGAACATCCTCCATTGGGGCTATCGCCCGGGTTTTCCAAAACGATGAAGCCTTTGATCCAAGTTTCTCGTCGATACCTCGGATATTGCCTAACCGCCTCGAGCTTGTCACATCATCTTCATATTTCGCCTTATTTTATACCCGGAACTCCCAGGAAAAAAACGGTACTCCAAAGGCTCGGCCTTAAAACAGCACCAAGTGGCTTTGTGTCGTCATTTATTCAACATTTCCGTTTCACCAGTCTCAAAGAAAATCCTCGTCATGCGTCGCCGACAGGATGGAGGAGTAACACACGTTGGCCCTGCATTAGTCCTTGGAATAAGCCATGGGAAGTATCGGACATCATCGCGGATGGCACTTTGGAAGAAGATAGGAGTGGTTCTGTTTCTGAGGTGGTTGAAACAATTACGAAGTGTCCACTTATGCCTAATTGATAGGTAGACTCTGGACTTATAGGTATGCTTTGTGGAACAGCCAGCGTTGTTTTTGAATTGTTCAAAATCAGACCATTGGACCTTGGACCAGGCACACCGTTGGTAGCCAGTGATAACGATGCCAAGCGTAGGATAAGAGCGGGACCCCTGTATTTAGTGGGGACATTATGCAAACCCCACCATAAAATTCAGACATCCCACCACCCCGCCTTCCGTCTTCGCTGCTCCAGATTGATCTGGGTGCTGCCATCGATCCCAGACAGCTTGCGCTGTTTGCTGTTGGCTCTCTGCCGCTCAGTAACACACTCTTTGTGTCTTCTCAAAATGGCGTACCTTACGCTTGACGGAGACTCCTGCTTCACGGCTTCGGAGGCGCAGAAGCTGCAGGACCAGATCAACAAGATTGCGCCCATCAAGGTCTCGTCGCTCTCCGGCATCTGGGTCTACTATGCGCGGATCGACGGCGATGCTGCTACTGCACGACAGCAACTCGCCCAGCTATTGCCTTTGACAATCGACTCTGGCACAACCACCTCTTCGCTGACGCACATTGGCCGTGGCCGCAAATGGCATATCACGCCGCGCTACAACTCCCCCTGGAGCACCAAGGCAACCAGCATCGCCCATGTCTGCGGCTTCGAGAAGCAGATTCACCGCATCGAGCGCGGTCGCGTCGTCACCGTCGAGTTTGAGCAGCCTTATAACGATAAGAGCGTGCCCTTCCGCGACGTCTTGCATGACCGCATGACCGAGCACTTCGCTACCGACGCGCCAGACCTCGCTCTCATGTTTGCCGAGGGCCAACCCCAACCCCTGGAAGTCGTCGACATTTTCGCCCCTGGCCAGGATCCCATCAAGGTGCTCAATGACTACAACAAGCAGCGCGGACTGGCTCTGGACCAATCAGAGGTGCAATATCTCGTCGAGAAGTTTACCCAGCTGGGACGGCCGCCTCACGATATTGAGCTTTTCATGTTCGCCCAGGTCAACTCGGAGCACTGCCGTCATAAGCAATTCAACGCGAACTGGACTATCGATGGAATTTCAAAGGCCAGGAGTCTGTTCGAGATGATCCGGAATACTCATAAAGCTACCCCTGATTTCACAGTGTCCGCCTACAGCGACAACGCAGCCGTCATGGAAGGCTTGAACACCAACTTTTGGGCTCCCGACTATTCCACCGGCTCGTGGAAGTTGAATAAGGAGCTCGTCCATGTCTTGGCGAAAGTCGAGACCCACAACCACCCGACCGCCATCGCTCCTTTCCCCGGTGCAGCCACTGGTTCCGGTGGCGAGATTCGAGACGAGGGAGCCGTGGGTAGAGGCTCGATACCCAAAGCCGGTCTCTGCGGCTTCTGGGTCTCTGACCTGCTCATTCCGGATCACCGCGCACCTTGGGAGATGGACGTCGGTCGCCCAGCCCACTACGCCAGCAGCTTAGATATCATGCTAGAGGCTCCCATTGGCAGCGCCCGGTTCAACAATGAGTTTGGTCGCCCTTGTTTAACGGGTACTTTCCGAACTCTCCTCACTGCAGATGACACCAAGGCCGAAGGCGAGTTCAGGGGTTACCACAAGCCAATCATGATCGCTGGTGGTGTTGGTACTGTTCGTGAGAATCACGCGCTCAAGAGACAAGGGGATGTGCATGAGGGTGCTCATGTTATCGTCCTCGGTGGTCCGGCCATGTTGATTGGATTAGGTGGCGGTGCCGCTTCTAGCAATGCTTCAGGGGAGGGCAACGCAGATCTTGATTTCGACAGTGTCCAGCGCGGCAACCCTGAAATGGAACGCCGCGCGCAAATGGTTATCAACACCTGTGTCGCACTCGGAGCCCAAAACCCTATCGCCATGATTCACGACGTTGGAGCCGGCGGTTTGTCGAATGCTCTCCCTGAACTCGTCAAAGACGCCGGCTTTGGTGGAAGATTCGAGCTTCGCCAGGTGGAAAGCGTCGACCGGAGCATGAGTCCACTCCAGATTTGGTGTAACGAAGCCCAAGAGCGTTATGTCATCTTGGTCAATAGCGAAGGAATGGAGCGCTTCACCAGCATCTGCCGTATGTTTGATTTTCAAATCCCTCCTTTATCAACAACACTAACAGGAGGATAGGGAGAGAGCGTTGCGGCTTCTCGGATGTCGGGAAAGTTCTCTCTAGAGAGAGCGACGGCATCTCGAGGCTTATTCTGACCGACAGAGAATCAAGGGGGTACCCCAGCCCGATCGACATCCCAATGGATGTCCTCTTCCCCAAGGGAAGAAAGCTCGAGCGTATCGTTGACTCAAAGAAGCCTTCTTGGCCGACATTTGACTCCGTTGTCAGCCTCAAACAAAGTGTTGGGGACTCGGCCAACCCTGCGGACATGCTCAAAGAGGCGGTCCAGAGGGTGTTCTGGATACCCTCCGTTGGTTCCAAGTCCTTTTTGATTACCATCGCCGACCGGACTGTCGGTGGTCTCTCAGTTCGTGACCAGATGGTTGGTCCATGGCAGACGCCTGTTGCTGACGTTGCCGTGACCGCCTCTGCCTTCAGCCCCAACGGTATGAAAACCGGTGAAGCTATGGCGATGGGCGAGAAGCCTACCTTGGCTCTCATCAGCCCCGCGGCCTCAGCGAGGATGGCGGTTGCTGAGAGTTTACTCAACCTCGGTGCTGCTGACATCATGGGCGGCAACCACCGCGGAGATCTTCGGCGCGTCAAGCTCTCTGCCAATTGGATGGCAGCGGTTAACCATCCTGGCGAAGGTGCGGCTCTGTATGAAGCTGTGGAAGCCATTGGTATGGAGTTGTGCCCTCAGCTCGGCATCAGTATTCCCGTCGGAAAGGACTCCACCTCCATGAAGGCATCATGGAAAGAGGGTGAGGCTAGGAAGAGTGTCACGGCACCAGTGTCTGTGGTCATTTCTGCCTTCACACTAGTGGAGGATATCAGGCGCACGTGGACACCCCAACTCCGCCGGGCAGAGGAAGTCGGCGAAACAATTCTCCTGTTTGTTGACCTGGCTAAGGGTCACAAGGCAATGGGTGGTTCCGCTTTTGCCCAGTCCCTGGGGGCAATCGGCGACGAAGCGCCAGATGTTCGCGATGTGGACCTATTGAAGGACTATTTCGATGCTCTTGCCCAACTCCACGAGAGCGGCATCGTGCTCGCATACCACGACAGGTCCGACGGCGGTTTGGTTACAACTGTCGGCGAGATGATGTTTGCAGGCCGGTGCGGCGTCACTCTAGCGCTGGACAACGTCTCGAAGTCCAGCGGCTTAACAGACTTGACCGAGGCCTTGTTCAACGAGGAGCTTGGCGCCGTTTTCCAGGTTCGCAAGTCCGATGAGATCAACTTCAAGCGATGCTTCGCTACCTGCGGCCCGCCTGCCGGCCTGATCACAAACATTGGATACGTCCAGCCGACTTCCAACCAGTCGCTCATAATCCGATATGGAGAGGGAGCACCATTCGCCACCCTTGACCGTGTTGAAATGCAGCAATGGTGGACAAAGACCTCGTACGAGATGCAGAAGCTCAGAGACGACCCGGCGTGCGGCAACTCTGAGTATGCTGCAATTGCGGACTCCAAGGACCCCGGCATCTCCTACAACCTTACGTTCTCCCCTGCTGAGAACATCGTTCCTTTGACCGCATCTATCACTGGTTTCTTCGGCAAGATGCCCCGTGTTGCAATTCTCCGAGAGCAAGGTGTCAACGGGTACGCCGAGATGGCTTTTGCTTTCCGGGCTGCCGGCTTCGACGCCGTTGATGTCCACATGACCGACATCATCTCCGGGCGCTCCCTCGCAGACTTTGTGGGTCTCGCAGCCTGCGGTGGCTTCTCGTACGGTGACGTCCTGGGAGCTGGTCAGGGATGGGCCAAGTCCATCCTTCTCCACGAGAAGGCTCGCCGCGAGCTTGCTCAGTTCTTCGAGCGAAAAGACACCTTCGCTCTGGGCGTCTGCAACGGTTGTCAAATGGTCTCCCGCTTGAAGGAGCTCATCCCTGGTGCTGAAAACTTCCCGACATTCGTCGATAACAAGTCATCTCAGTTTGAGGCCCGCTTCAGCATGGTCAAGATTGTCGACAACCCTAGCCGGCCGTCCGTCTTCTTCAATGGCATGAATGGGTCGACTCTACCGATTACTGTCTCCCACGGTGAGGGCCGCGCAGAGTTTGACTCGCCTGCCCAGCTCCAGGCGCTTACTGATGCCAACGCTATCCCGCTCCGGTACGTTGATAACAGGTTGAATGTCACCGAGGAGTACCCATTCAACCCCAACGGCAGCCCGGCCGGTATTGCCGGTGTTGCGAGCAGAGATGGACGTGTCTTGGCTATGATGCCGCATCCGGAGCGGACGATCTTGGCTGATGTGGCGAGTTACGTGCCACACAAGCAGGTTGAGGAGTGGGGAGAATTTGGTCCTTGGCTGAGGATGTTCAGGAGCGCAAGGAGATGGGTTGGGTAGGTTTCCATCAGCCCAAGAAATAAATATCTTTCTGCTGTATATAGGAGTTTGGGTTGTTCTGAGATCTTGATCTGCTCGTGGGCTAGAGGTGGTTAAAAAAGAAGTAAACTCGCTTTGGCTGATGAGATTTGCGTACATACCACGAAAATACCATGGTTGATGAACTGCATTGGCACCCCCTGGTGTTCTCATTTATCTGTTCACTCAGGGGTACAACAACTCTACTGAATCAGTACTATCAACATTGAGTTGTGTTCCACGAACTAACAAAGATTCTCCCTGAGCCCATACTCACGAGTCATTGGGAAGAAAGCAAGGCAAACAGCAAAACAACCACTTGTATTTGAAGCTGAACCATTACTCTAAGTATGCTGAGGTTATACCAGCGCTCTTCGACACCCAGCCTTGCTTCTTTATGGGGCACCGCCTGCACCACCGCGTCCGGCCCCAGGACCGCCACCACCCATCATGTTGCGTGCCCTGCGAAATGTCAGCTATGATCGGAACAAGTCAAGTCAAGTCAAAAAACTCACATCTCAGCAATGTTGGGATCAGACATCAACGAGCCGATATCCGGCATGCCGCCACCGCTCCCAAACTGGTTCGCCATCTCGCGCAGCCGGGGGTTGCTCATGAGATTCGCCATCATGTCGGGGTTGCTCATCAGGTTCTGCGCCATCGACGCAAACATAGGGTTTTGCATGATGGACGAGAAGTCGGGCATGCCGCCGCCGCCGCCCCCACCCCGGCCACCACCGCCGAACATGCCCGCCAGATCGCCCAGGCTGGGCGTTGCGCCGGCACCAGCGCCGGCACCACCGTCGCGGGTTGCGGGTTGGTCCCATGCGCCCGACGCCTCTTCAGAGGCGAGCTCCTCGACGCGGCGCTTGGCCGTCTCGTAGCCCTTCTTCATGGCTTCGCTACCGCCGTTACCCTCGTGCTCGATACCCTTTTGGTAGGCCTCCATGGAGCCCTTGGCGTCGCCGAGCGCGAAGCGGGCAAGGCCGAGACGGCTCCATGCCTTGGTGTACTTGGGGTCGGTGGCGACGGCGGCTTCGGCGTCGGTCTTGGCAGAGGCGTGGTCGCGGGCGGCGCTGTGGGCGGCGGCACGGTTGGAGAGGAAAACGGCGTTGTTGGGGTGGATTGCGAGGGCCTGGGTGTAGAAGTCAATGGCGGTGGGGTAGTCTTTCTGCGCCATAGCAGCGTTGCCCTTAGACTTCAGCGCCTCGGCTTGCTTCTTCTGCTCGTCGGTCGGAGGGGCAGCAGAGGAGGAGGAAGCGCCGGGCTTGGGGGCGGACGTCTTCAACTTCTCGTAGACGGAGTAGATTTGGAGGAGGTTTTGGGAGCCGAGGGCCTCGGAGACGGCTGCCTTGTTAGAAGGGTCGACGCAGAAGACCTCGCTGATGCAGTTGATGGCAACCTCGATAGAGTCCTTGTCCTCAGCTTGGATAGATCCATCGGACGCTGAGTTCGAAAGAAAGTCGCAAATGGCCAGCGCGAGGCGCTGCTTGGATGTTGTGGCCTGCAAGTGACCAGTTAGTTTGCGACCGTTGTGCAGCGGTGCGGGGTCAAGCGTACCATTTTTATGGATAATAAGCTCGACTGAGGTACGGAGTCAAAATCAGCTGAGCGGCGTCCTAGAGTCGGAGATTGTGGTCGAGTGCAGAAGATGCTCAGGTGAATCTCGGGGACGATTTCTGCCCATCTGCGACATGTGGTCGTTCTCGGCCCGCTTCCATGGAGGTCGATGGAGGGGCAGAACAAGCGCTCCAGAAGTCTTGGCACCCCGCAGTCCTCACACCTGCGGGTTAGGGTTGATGATAATCCCTCGAGAACTTTCGCCGTCGAGATTCAAACATTCACAAAAGAGACGGCATATCATACTAGGCCTGCCTGAGCGATGTGAGATAATTCTGCTATGGCTCAAGTGCATCTGTTGTCACACAACATCGCCAGATTTGAGACTAAGCGAGTGCGCGGCGGCTCTGCCATGCATCCTCGCCGCCCAAACTATCGTCCCAGGAATCCATGGTAGCGGATGATCTTCAGTCCATCAAATATCATATTTGGATAAGTCAGTTGGAACGCCAAACCAACAATATGAACAGACGTCTCCTGTGGGAACGTTGGACTGGTGGAAATGCCAAGAGATATGCGATTGCGCTGTGGAACCCTGTTCCCTTTATCGGCTAGCGGACGGCCCGTGCTAACTTTGACCGCGGGGCCTGCTGATGTCACGGATGATTTTCCTTTGCCTGCCGCGCTGATCCGCCCAGCCTTATGACTTCCGTGCACAGCTGAGGTCTCCAACAACCTACCATCGTGAACTTCGTCTCCCGACCCTGCCGCCAAAGGCTCAACGACCAAGGCCGGGGGGATAGTTTTGGGTTCTGGTCTCACCTCTCTCACTCACTATTTAAATCCGAAAGCGCTGCCACAAGTCCCCCGACGTTCTTTGGGAGCTCGAACCACCGCTGCATCAGGCTGCTGGCCAACACCTGAGCGACACCGACAAACGCCGCAAACGGTCTCCCACGATAACCTTCCGAGCTAGAATACTCCACGTCGTCACACAAACCAAAACCCTCCCAGTGCGTACTTCGCGGACGGCCAACGATGGCGAGCCCAATCAGCAGCAGCAACACCATTGTGCCGGCGCCCATTGCAACCGCCGACACGCAGCACGTCTGCTTTATCTGCCTCCAGACAGATGCCGACGCACCAAACGGCCCTTGGGTGCACGCGTGCCCCTGCAGTCTCGAAGCGCATGAAAAATGCATGCTTCAATGGATAGCTGAGATGGAGACCACTCCACGGACGTCGACAAACTCGCAATCATCCCAAGGCCTTCGCTGCCCAGCCTGTCGCGCCCGCATCCGCGTCGAAGAACCTCGCGACTCTGTCGTAGCCTTTTACAATGCCTTCCAGCGAACATATGGCCGAATATCGCCCATGATCTTGTTGACCATCGTATCTGGCGGAACAATGGTGGGGTCGGCTTGGTACGGCTGGAATGCCCTCAGTGTGTTTGCTGGTAGCCACGCAGCACGTCGGTGGCTTGGTGCGAGAGTCATGCCCAGTCGATTTGCCGGAATGCCGACACCAGTTGCACTTGTGACTTCCGCGGTCAGGCTTGCGGAGCTCTCGCTCATAGGGCCAGGATTGGTCGTGCTGTGGTGGGTGCCAGGGGCCGAGTTCTCGATGCTTCCGGGGTCGGTCCTGGTGAGTTTTGCACCCGAAAGGAAGTTTTGCCAATACTCTGTTGCTGACAGCTTATCCAACAGTATGCCGGATCATTAGTTGCCAGAGGTGAACTATTCTCATGGCCTCCATCACCCGAATGGGCCTTTACCTTGATGCCTGTTGTTCATGTGACGTACGACTTCCTATACGCAGAATTCCTCGGGCCCATCGAGAAGCGTTTCAACCAGGTGCTCCGTGGGCGCCCTACAACGGAGTCCACTGCGGCTGCGGAGCAAGTTGACGCGGAGCAAGGAGATGGCGCTCCTGCAGAGCAAAACGGTGAGCGACGTGGACTGGGTCGGACGGCCCTAGCCTGGCTGGGGCGTCTCCTCGGAGGCCCGCTCTTTCATGGAAACGAGGGCGAGGAAAACAATGAACAAGAAGACATCGAGGTTGATATCCGGATAGATCTGGCGGCTGCCGGCGAGGAAGTCGAAGCAGACGACCCCGAGGTTGATGCTGACGCAGACGATCTTGCCGAGGCCATTCAAGGCGAGTTCCAAATGGTCCCAGAGGAGCCGGTTCAACTAGAAGAAGAGCAGCCCCGAGCTGAAGAACGTGACGCGGATCCGCCGCTGCCGGCAGAACCTAGGCAGAGAAGGCGAGACAGGCAACGAGGACGAAACCGCGCCGACAATGCCAATGGTGGGCAAAACCGCCTTGTCGAAGAGCCACGCGTTTCTCTCTTTTCCGTCATCATGAACGGAATGACCACTACCCTTCTCTTCCCGGCCATCTCCTACGGCATGGGCGAACTTGTTCGACGCGTGGTGCCAGCGTCCTGGGCGCGTCCCCCCACCTACCGTCGTCCTGCTACCGGCCTTCTACAGTATCGCTGGGGTCGCAGCCTCATCGGGGCTTGTCTCTTCTTCGTCTTGAGGGACGCGTTCGCGCTCTACTACAAATATCGACGCGTCCAGGTCAAGCTGGCCCGCAGGGTCCGCAATGTTGAGAGAAAAAATGACCGCGGAGGTGCCACTGGGCAGGCAACATCTGAGGCTTAGGATAAGCTGCACACATAATATTCGAGCATTGAACTGGAACAAGACAATCTAGCATTGCCGAACGGGAATCTGCCAAGTGTGTTTTGATACCAGGGAACATGGGACAGGGTTGTAGGGATAGCGATATCATGACCAATACAGCATATCAAGCAGGGTGGAGTTCCATCATGGCATGTAGGCACGCAATGGGAGATACGGGTTTGACTCCCCACGATCCGGGCGTCAGCCGTGCAACAACCTGGAAAAGGCGTTGTTGATATGTAAGAAGGCATTCGAAGGACCATACTTTCTATGCCCTCTATCCGAAAGGCAAGGCCTACTGGGAATGCAAGGAGGCATGGATTACTTCCGACGAGGGGCCAGGGAAGGATGGCAAACTCGTTCCCCACGCCACAGAGTAGGGTGGGCAGCGGTCTCGCCATGAGGAGCTCCCAGCCTACGGAGAAACGAAAGTCGATGCAAGCTATGATTCGCCTTCCCCCAAAGGCCCTTGCAGTGCCTTAGCCTGAAGCATTGATGTCGCGGGCTTGACAGGGAAGAGTCCTGTAGCCCATGAGTTCTCCACAGCGGAGTGAGTGAGAGGAGGAGAATGAGGGGTAGGAGGGATACGAGTTCGTACCACTAGACACTTTATGTGCGGGATGAGATTCGTCTACTGTGTAGAACCTGGCAGCATATGAGGTGCTCATGTTTGTTTTACTGCTTGAGGTGTGGCTCTGAGATACCTACCCAGGTATGTTGAGATGGTTTGATGGATCTTCAAATACACAGTTCAGGCTTCCAGATGGAGGGTAAGGACCTGGGAAGCGGGTGCTGATTGGCGTTTCTTCCCAGCATGACAGCTGCCAGTAACGCGCGTCGGCATGATGTTCCAGAGCCTAGAGGAAGTTGAGGATAGAGTAGAAGCCCTTCAGCATAGGTACGAAGGCTCCGGCCAGAAGAAAGGGTCTGTTTAGCCAGAACGCCGAGCCTGATCAGCATTGGAAAGCGGCGTCGTTCGATATTCATCTAGCCTCTTTCGATGTTGATAAGGCCCTTCTAAATACAAATAGCGCCTTTCAAAATGGAGGTTAGGTATTTTGATATGCAAATAAGGTCTCTTGCAATCCAGCTGACGCCGGCTCGCGCTAACTCAAGGTATTTTTTTGGTCTGGGCAGCCTGTTTTCGCACGGAGCAGATGGGCCCTCTCCTCTGACCGGAGCCTTCGTACCTCCTGGTGAGCTAGTTCCTCTCACCTGAATGTGGGTTTGGATTCCGGATCCATATGAAGCTGGTACCTTCTCCAAAGGCTTGCTAATAACAGCTCCAACGGTACATCAGGCGGAAAGTGCAGTGCGGGGTGAGCTCCCCTCCCCTTTATCCACAACGCGGGGCAGCTCGAGAGCTCCTTCATCACCTGGACATCGCATCGCCGCAATTCTTACGTTGGAATTCCTCTTCGCCGATACACTGAGTTGCTACTTCGAGGAAACAACATCGTCCATCCTCCATCAGCTATGGGGGAACCCGTCGAGGCCGAGTTGGTGCCCATCACCGCGGAACTCAACGACATCTACCATGACGATGAAATTCGCGAGGAGTCCGATCGGTGGATTCGCCTGTACAACGAATTCATCAAAGTCTTCGGCTCCACGCCCCAGCTCATCGCCCGGTCGCCAGGCCGCGTCAACATCATCGGAGAACATATCGACTACTCGCTGTTCCCCGTGCTCCCCATGGCCATCCACGCAGACACCCTCGTCGCTATGGAGACCAAGGAGACTGAAACCGAGGGATGCTTCAAGGTGCAGATCGCAAACCTGGACGGCCAACAATTCCCAAAAGAATCATGGGAGGAGGCCAACGACAGCGACATCGCCATCGACGAGAAGACACACGCCTGGACAAATTACTTTAGGGCTGGTCTCCGAGGGGCCCTCAAGCTACTCCGCGAGAAGAACGGGTCGGGTTGGCAGCCTAGAAGCATGAGCATTATGGTCCATGGCACTGTCCCACCAGCAGGAGGTCTCAGTTCAAGCGCTGCTCTTGTCACGGCATGTTCTCTTGCTGTTCTATACGGGCAGGGGATGAAGAGGGTTGAGAAGCTGGAGTTGACGAGGCTCGCTATTGAGAGTGAGCGAGCTGTGGGCGTCAACTCGGGAGGGTAAACTGTCCTCAATAAGCGATATCTCTCTGTTCGTTCGCTGACTTTCTCTCGCAGGATGGATCAGTCTGCATCAGTCATGTCGGTAAAGGACGCCGCCCTATATGTCCAATTCGCTCCAAGCCTGTCAGTGCGGCACGTCGAATTTCCCAAGACCAACCCACCTCTCGTCTTCATGATCGCTCAATCATTCGTCAAGGCGGACAAGAAGGTCAGCGGGCCGTTCCATTACAACCTACGCGTGGTAGAGTGTACTCTCGCTGCCCTCATGCTCCTCCGACAACTGTTGCCCAAAGACGAAAAACTTCCGAATCCTCTCCCGCAGGACGATTCACCACTAAACATCAGCCTCGGGGCTGTATCCGATTTGTTTTGGACCAACCTTTACTCTGACGAGCACACAAGGAAAAGATATCCCGATGCGGCCGAAGCGGGCGTAGGCATGATACAGCGCCTTGACTTCTTCGCCAATGAACTTATCGACAAGGTTCTCCCATCAGAGACCTATAGCAAGAAGGCTATCGCCGACACTCTTGGAGTCACCGAGGACGATCTCGATCAAAACTTCATCAAGAAACGCTTCCCCGTTCCGGCTGAAAGGTTTAGACTCCGCGACCGTGCGAAACATGTATTCTCCGAGGCCGCCCGGGTCTACAAGTTCATGGACCTCCTTGAGACTGGTCCGAAGGCTGGCGAGAGTGATCTCCAGTTCGCCGAAAGACTAGGTGACTTGCTTAACCAGTCACAACAATCGTGTCGCGACAACTTCGACTGCAGTACTCAGGATCTCGATCTCATCTGCATGCATGCTCGCGATGCAGGCAGTCTCGGTAGCCGTCTAACAGGAGCGGGATGGGGCGGAGCAACGGTACATCTCGTGCCTGCGTCAAAGGTCAACTCTGTTCGCAATGCGCTGCAGAGGAATTACTACCACGATATGTGGGTTGACGGGAAGCGCCTGACCCCTGAAGAAATCGCCAACGCAGTCATTGTCACCCGGCCTGGGAGTGGCAGTGCCATCTTCCATACCAGCAATGACGGAATCCGAGCCATGGACCTCTCACGGCATTTGAAATAGGTTCCAGGTCTTCATAGTGCAAAGGACAGACTCAAAAGATGGAAGGCGAAAATGGATAACGACGACAAGGGTGAAGGAAAGGGGAAGGCTAAGTCGACAGTGGAGGGTTGGCGGGAATGGGACATGGAAGAGGCAAAGCGGTGAGGTGCTCCATTCAGAGACCTCAGGCAGGTCATGTTCAAGCCTCTATGAGTTGAGAAGACGCCTCACCAGATATTGATCAGGCCTCCTTTGATATCAATTACACCTTTTGAAACACAAATAACACCCCCTCAAGAAGATACCGGGCATGTTCAGGAGCTTAATAAGGCCACTTGCAATGCATCTGACAGAGTTTGTTTCATCAAACGCATTTGTAGATCTGGGTAGTGTGTTTTTACGGAGCCGGTGGCCGCTTCAACCAGTGCGCCGAGCGTTATTAACCTTAGAAAGAGGCCGAGTTGAATGTCGGTCAGGCCTCCTTTAATGCCAACGAGGCCGTTCTCAATGCAAAATAGCACCTTCTGGCATAAACACTAGGCATGTCAAGATGCAGGACAAGGCCGCTTACAATACAGTTGATACAGATTTGTTTGAGTTGAACGCATTTGTAGATCCGGGCACGAGGGGAGATGTGAGTTCAACCCCTTTCACCCAGACGGGAGGCTTGTGATGAACTGGAAAAGACCTTGTCCAAATATAAACAAGCATTACAAGGGTCTTTTTATGCCCTCTAACCCCCTAACTTGGAGCTTATTAAGAATGCAGGGAAGCATGGGCTCTACCACGGCGTTCTGGCTAAACGTGTTTTCCCTACGTAAACAGAATAGCTGTCATGGCATGGATGTAGGTACCACATACCATCTTCTGACCACCCAAGTCAAACTGAATGGCACTGTCACTTTTTCAGAGCTCTTAATAGCATGTGTGGGAAATTGAGAACCTTATCCTATAGTACACATTCTTGTATAGTTGTCGAATCTATCTGCAGGATATTACTCATCTCTCCACAAGACAGCAACTAACTACCTTACATCATCGTATTGTTTTGTATTGGTACACAACATCTTGAACCAAGCGCGCAATTATGCCTGACGCCATAAAAAACTCAACGGTATGTCCCTCCTCAAAAGACAAAGGAAATGGGTGCAAAGAAGTCGCTCCGCGGTATCCAAAAGCGCCGATGGGAATTACATGCCGTCCCTGTAGGTATGCGAAAAATTGACATTGGTTAGCTGAAGATCATCCTTGTCGGTGACACAGCGAGTGAGCAGTCTCAGTTGCTAGACGGAAGACGGTCGGTATGAGTTTATTGCCTTTTTCGACGGGACACATAGAATGTTAGAAGAGGAAGGGGTAATAGCGGCGGGTTCAACTCGAAGCCACGCGCGCATGAAGGATGGGGACTTGTCTGAAAGCAAGTTTGATGAAGGAAAGAGAGGCAAGAAAGGAAAAAAGATTTACGTACAGCAATGCAAGTGTCAGGTCACCGTGGATATGAGCCTTCAGCTCAATCTCAATCTCGAGGTTCAAGTCCAGTCGCAATTTGAGCGGGTTCTTGCCGCCACCATCGCCGGCCGGCTGTTGCTGTTGCTGTTGCATCATCATCTGCTGTTGCTGCTGCTGCTGCTGGTATAGCATGCGCTGCTGTTGCTGATACGACATTTTCTTCTCCTCGCGCCTCCTCCGGCGAGGCGCGGCAACCTCCTGATTCTCGCGCTCCCTTTGGTTCTCGCGCATCCACTTGGGCTGCGGCTTCTCTTCGTCCTTGGGAGTGGCAGGCTGCGAAGAGGCAGGTGTGCTGCCTTCATCGGCGGCAGCGACAGGGGCGGGCTTGGCCTTGCGGCGACGGGATGGGGCTGGGGCAGGTTCCGGCTCCGGCTCTCTCTCAGGTTCCTCCTCCTCCTCCTGCTCAACTTCGCCCTCTGGCCGTTCCTCCTCATCATACACCTCCTCGGCGCCCTCTTCCCCATGATAGTCGTCATCTAGGACCTCCTGGTCCTCACCCTCGGGGTCTTCCTCATCGTACTCTTCCTCATCAAAGGGGCCCTCGGCATGATCCTGGGCTTCGGACTCATCATTGTGGATAGCATCTTCGGGCCGTGTCTGGGTCTGGGGCTGTTGAGGCTGGGCTATCTGCTCCTTCTTCTTCTCATCGCCATCCTGCTTAGGGAGTTCGTTGTTGTCCTTCTGCGGCTTGGGTGTTTCTTAGTAACCCCTTGACAGAGTATTTCTTGCGCTATTAGTGCGAACTTACAGAAGCCATGGTGATAGTGATGTTTGGCTTTGTAGTTGTCTTTCTTCGGGGAGAATGGATCGATGGGAAAGTTTGGATGAGTACAATCAGGGGTGAGATCTAGTGGCGATGTTGTTTAAGAGAGGGGTCTTGATTCCTTCCGAGTGAGGTGCGAGACAGATTCAGGGTCCCTAAAACCCTTATGCACCAGGCCTTGCCCAAAAACATGATTTCAGCACACCCTGTGACACTTCAGCCAGATCGCACTTTTCCGACCCCGGTGACGACATAGGGAACGGGGCCACCTGGAAGCATCAGCCGGTTTTCGGACTGATGCAGCCCACTGGGACGGCGAGAAACACGAGAAGGTGGTCGCGGCTTGGCTGGAGAGATGACGTTGAGACACAAAGGGGCGGGACAAGGGTGGGCAGCCACAGGACTGCTCGACCGCTGAAAGGAAAACAAGCTTTGGGGTGATGTGCGGGGAAAGCCCCGAGGCTAGGGTGTGAGGAAAAGGAAACGCTGACCCCTCAACGGCCCCCCGTGCCAAACGGTGGGGGGAGGGACGAGATGGGGTATATGACGAAAGCGCCATGGAGAATCTCCAACAAAGAAGATCCAGGTACTCCAGGGACTCAACACACAGCCATGGTTGCTGTCCATCGTATCCTGCCCTTTTCAGTTATCTTACTCCCATCAACGACTCAACCTACGAATTCGGAGCCATGGTGATCGGGCTGCTCATGGTTTCGGCCATTCCCACGACTATCGGGGTCTGCGAGGCTCTCAGCGCGCAGAAGAAGGCGAACGCAGCGGCAAAAGAAAAGGCCAAATTCCATCTCACAGTTAACCTCTGCCTCGATGAAAACGGGCCGGTGGAGTGCTGGTGTGTGCTGAAAGACGGAAAGGCAAGTTTTACCAGGGCGTCCCCTGCGTCGATAGCGGAGTCACTCTCACACTCCCCCCCTTTCCCCGGGCTATGACATCAGTCTCATGCGACCATCGGGGATGCCCTCCGAGGGATGGCCTCAATCCGAGTGGAGAACTTCTGCTAACAGTCGAGAAGCTCTGGATCGATCACCCGGCCGCTCCAGCGCCAGGGCACAAGTTCACAGGCTGGTACTTCATGTATCCGTCCGAGGCGCAACAGCTGGGGCTGGTGAGCTACGTCTCAGCCGACCCTCCAGCGCTCAACTGGATTTTCGTCGACAAGGACAGCCACATGATCCGACATGGCAGCCGGGCAGAGACGCTGGGCGGGCACACGGTCGGGCCATGGCACTGGAGCAACGACGAACAGTGGCTCGCGCTGGAGGGCAGCGACGCGGAATTTGTGGCCGTCGAGCAAGAAAACAAGAAATGGGCCGTCGCTTGGGATGGGGATGGGAGCATTCGAGCATCGACTGGGTGGGACGACGAAACGGACTCGGACGACGGAAGCGAAGAGGGGAGTCGTCCAAAACGGTTGAGGTGGCTGCCGCTCAAGCTGCGACGCAGGCTGGAGTTCGGGATGGAGAGTCGTTACGTCAAGGGCGAGAAGGAGGGGTGATTGGGCAGGAGGATGGCGTTTTAGCTTTTGTTTCGGTCGACAGAAAGCGGGCATCGGCGGTCGGTGTGGTGATCGGATGAATAGGTTGGCTTGTCAGCCGAGAGCGAATAGCATGCCTAGCGACGACCAATTCAGGCAGTTGCTCCTTTCAAGTTCTTGGCACACCCCTGTAGTGTACTGGACGCTTCAGCGGCAGGTTCCCCAACCCCGAGTCCTGCTGAAATGCGCAACTCGAAGGACTCGACCGCAGTTGCATAACAAGGGCCCCGCTATTGGGCGCGGCATCCGTAATCTGCCCAGGTTGCACGCCCCAGTAATGGGATACCGTCACCGTCACATAGCCGCAGCCAATGCTGCAGCCGTGAACCTCGAGGAGATCGATGACTTCATGTCTAGCCGAATCCTGTTTTGGCCACTTCAGGGTCCTCAATGCGCATCGCCTTTATTAGGCGTCCATCTCGGATCCCCGGACCCTTGGGGCTCGAATTAACACAGATCCCGTTCAAGTCAGCGCTATCCCCTTGGTCTGCCAGTGTCATCCTCGTTCTTTGCTCTCGCAAAACAAACAAACCACCACCCCAACATTACAATGGCGTCCCGAAGCAGCTCCGAGAAGCCCAAGAGGCAGCAGAAGAAGCCGACGCAGGTCTACGAGTCCGACGGCGAGGAGTCCGAGGACTATGCTCCTCCCCAGCGACGACGCGGCCAGCGCCAGCAGCAGCAGCAGCAAGGCGGGCAAGGTCCCCTCGACAACCTTCAACTCGGCAACGTTGGCCAAACGGCCGGCGGCCTCGTTGGCGGCGTCACAAACACACTCGGTGGTGTCGCTGGGCAACAGGCCCAGGGCGGCGGCGGCGGCAAGAGCGACACGCTCCGCCTGCGACTCGATCTCAACCTCGACATTGAGATCACACTCAAGGCCAAGATCCATGGTGATCTTGAACTTGCTCTCTTGTACGTGCTAACTTTCCCTTTTTACTCTTCCTGTCACTTCCTCTCCCCCTTCCCTCATCCTACACTACCGACGCGAAATGCTCCAGTCTCTAGTATATATCTACACATTTTGTATAATTTCTCGACTGTCTCTTATTCGTCATGTTTCTTACCTGGGCTAAAGGTCGATGTAGAGAAACGTGAGCAAGAGATATTGCGCAGCCCTCAGTGGCGGGTTGGGGAAAGAAACACGATGGATGTTCTGGAGGGGAGTGGGTTTCCTGAGTTGGGCGGAGAACACAAGGAGCATGTTGCCATTGTTGTGCCTTCAAGTCGCTTCAAAACTGAGCAAAAAATACCAAGACACAAGGAATTTGGGGCTAATTGCTTAGGAACTGAAGTAACTAGAGTCGGTTTTCTTATGGAGAAGCCCTCCAGAATGTCCATCGTGTACGGAAGGCGAGGCTATCAGTTGCTTTTCGGCGAAGAAGGAGTTGGGTTGGAACAGGGGAATACTCAGAACGTTGTTGTATTGTACTATTATAATTACATTGTCGTAGGGCTAGTTTCATTTGTGGAAAGAAATTCATTGGAGCATTTCCATTAACGTACCATCGTGTTGGAGATCTTGCGGTTGCTTGCAGCGCAAACAAGATGCCAGTAACCTTAAATCGACCGCGATTGTCGGCGGACAGTCACCAAAACTACATCTTGCCTACCAACCGCTTCGCCCAGAGGATCCTATCCACTCCAAAAGCATGACGAGGTGCAACGTCTCAGGCCTGGCCAAGTCCTGCACTCTTGGTACCCAGGAGACGAGAGATGAGCGAAGGATCCCATCCTGGGCACGCCGCATCCTCATGTCGCCCGCCCCAGCAGACCGTTGAAGCCGTTGAAAAGTCTCACAATAGCGTCCTCGTGGTTTAAGCTCCCGCCCTTGTCACTAGCCCGCCGTTGCTCAAGAGCAGCAAAAACCGGTTTATTCTGGCTGGGCTAGGTAGGCAACGGTGACCCTTGCCTAGGTAGGTACCGTAAGGAATCGTTCCTGCGGCGCCTAGCTCAAACACTGGCAATGTCCAAATCCCTTCCACATGTGCATATTTGTGACCGCGCGTCCATTTTTCCGTGTCCCGTGGTTCGCCCGGAGTCAGAAGGCTATTGACAGTACCCGCGTCTCTGGTGGTCTGTCAAGCGAATCTCGATGGTGGGGCTTGCCATCGAGATCGCCAACCTGCATCCTTGCTTCCACCCGCGTCGAGTGACGTCACCGACCTCGCAAGCAAGTGGAAAGCAGGTCCGGGGACTCGCAGCGACCCTGGAACATGCCGTCGGAGTGTTTCTGTTGTGTTCTCCTGCGGCACGTGTATTCTATCGCTTTACCCGAGACTCTGAGACCTCGAAGGTCTTGAAATTTTGAAACACCTCGCTAACTGCTCTCTGCTGTCTTGGAGAATCTTCCTTGTCCTATGACGTAGTTGTCGTTTTTCACACCACTCGCGGCTCACCGGCTTGGCCGCGACGTTTGGGTACGAACACACCGCTGAACCAATACACCATCCAGAGCCCAAATTCACTCAGGTAGTCAATACCTATCGCCAAGTTACTCACTACAAGAAAATTCCAACAAAAAGAAATCATGGCCTCAAGACCTCCTTCGTACCATCAGGACCACCGTCGCAGCATTTCCAACCCCTCCATCCACCAAATCCCACATCAAGACAGTGACCCTGACGAGGAAGAAGAGGACTCCCAGAAACCCGCTCTCCCAGTCCGCCCCAAGGAAAAACCAAAAACTCTGCCTGGATCCCCTGCCTACGTATCCCCTATCCCCAAAATCGGCCGTATCCCCTCCATCAACACACCAGACAAAGGAAGAGAAAGAGAAAAGCCCGTACCCATCTCCCCCAACATGCCCACGCGCCCCAAACTACCCCCCTTCGTCGGCTCTTTCCTCTGCGGGAAAACCATCGACGAATCAGGCGACATCCGCGACAACAAGACGGGCCAGCTACTGGCCCGCGCGGGCGGGGATCTCCCGTCCATCGTCGGTCGCAAGGTGTCTAATTCACAGGGAGATATTCTAGGGGACGATGGGGAGCTGTTGGGGTATGTGGCAGATGTGGAGATTGAGAGGAAGAGTCCTTCTCAAAGTCCACGGAGTGCCGGGGGAAGGGGAGCGCCGCGGAGTTTGTTTGAGGTAGTGGGGGGGAGCAAGGCGGCGCTGATGGTGGATGGAGAGGGCAACATTTTGGACGGAGAAGGGAATGTTGTAGGGAAGTTTCATGATAATAATAATCCAATGATGAGGAAGAGGAGAGAGGAAGGGCAGAGGGAGAGGGCGGAGAAGGAAAATGGTGGTGGTGAAAAGGGGGTGCCAGAGGAAACGGGGTCAACACAGGTGCCACAGCAACCGGTGCCGGAGGAGAAAGAAGAGAGACAGGAAAGGCCACCCAGAAGGACAGAGGAGGAGAGAAGGGAGAACGCGCAGGCGTGGAGGAAGGAGAATCCGGGGGAGAGCCCTTCGGACATCTTTTTGGATGTGAAATCGACGACGGAAGGGATCCAGTTGACAATCAGGATCCCTACTGTATTCGGTGGCCAGCAGGTTCGTCCAAATATATCGTTCTCGTAGGGTTGGTTGCTTTGAAGAGCAACGGAAATGGGCGAGATGGCGTTTTGGAAATACATGGGGGGTTCTGCGGGTTAGCCGTTTTGGATCTTCGTTCTTCATAACGAAATATCGGAGATATTGACAAGGAGACTGACAAAGATAGGGACTCATTACTGTCATTGGTAGTCGTGTCGTGAGATGGGGAGAAGGCACGTGTGTGTTGACAAGAATGCGATTTGTGACGAGTTCGTTGGAGAGAGAAGAAACGGGACGAAATCTTTCACTCGTCGGGACTCCAAAGAAAACGTCCCATGAAAGCAGGTTTTCGGAACCGAATACGTGAGTGAGGCAGGCGAGGTGAACAGGTACCTCCGATGTAGATACAGGAAGCATGAGGTTATGACGTATAAGGATTAGCCCAGATCTTGTCACTGGCGAGAGACACTGGCCGTCTCGGCACTCCTCCACTCCCAAATGTACTTGGAGGTGGGTCGGCTGCAAGCAGGGTTCTTGAAAGTGTAAGTCTACAGGTTCAAGCGGAAGGAATCGTCGATCTCTAACGGTCTTTACGTTCACACCACTCCCTCGGAAAAGACGACGGGAAAACGGTAAGTGGGGAAATGAAGTTCTAAGGAAGGCTTTTTGGGGGGTGTACTGACCTTTACTGCGGTGTGGGGTGATATGATGCTGCTATTCTCCCGTGCGGACAGAGCAAACACCACGACCAACCCACGCAGCCATGGCTCCAAGACGGAATCTGGAATTCTGGCAAAAGAATATCTCCCGTTGGGTCAACTGCCCATTAGAGATCATCCTCTCGCCACACGATTGAAAGACTCCTCAGCCACATGTCAGCGATCTCATCCGTGCCGTTCGCTCTTTACAACCACTTACAACACTCCGACTAACTCGACACCCAACATGGTTCAAGGTTCTTCCCTCCTCGTTCTTCCACACATCTCCAAACACCCTCACCGTCATACCCAATAACACACCACACCTTCACCTTACCACCAACCACCATCAACCCTCCGCCTCGGTGACTCTTCCCTGCCCCTCCCTTCCCCCAAGGCCCCTCCCGAAAGCCATGAAGTCATACCTCCTTTCTTCTCTCCCCCAGCCGCGCAACAAAGCGTCGCACAAAACATGCCATTCCCATTGACGTATCCCATACCCTAACACAGGGGGCGTACACACGCCTCATCTGACGTAACTAGATCCCTCCCCTCTGCCACTATGACGTCCCAACCTGCGGAACTGACTTCACTCGCTGCGCTGTAAGCACGCTGCACTCCGTTCCGTAGAGCACAACCATAGCAGAGCGTGCACAGTTGGGCGTAGAGGGATATACTGTCGTAAGAACCTGTTTGAACTTGCCTAGGCCGCAAAGACGTATAATAAGAAGTGCGCAAAGTTACGTCGCGGAATACAAGGCCCCCTTCCCTCTTTGGTGCATACCAAACAAATCACTATACTCAATCTTCAATACCTCACACCAGCCTCACTGTACTGTCCGTGCGACATTCTGCCACAACTCAGTTCAATCCAACTCACCAATCATCATCCCACTTACACAATCTAACCCAACACCAACACCAAGACTGGAGATATTCTTCAACTACCCCACCATGAGCGACATCGCCAAAAAGACACTGCCTCCCGGCTCCTGGCCCGGCGCCAAGGGTGGTCCCAAGACCGCCGACTCTGCTCAATCCGATGCCGCCGCCCCGCGCTCGGCCGCTACCCCTGAGATCACCAAGGAGGGTAGCGAGGGCCAGTCCGAGGATATGTCGCCGAGCCACTACACCCATCAGAAAGAGAATCCGCTCGAGGACATCCAGGAGGAGGAGCAACAGCCCATCCAGATGACCGAGGAGGGGCAAGGCGAGGGAGATGTGGAGGGGATGAGGGAGGTGGAGCCCAAGCCAGACGACGAGGAGAGCCAGGCGGTAACGGAGGAGAGAACCACGACGGAGGGGCAGGAGGCGAGCTCCAAGACTTCGTTGACTGAGCAAGCAAAGAAGGCGTTTGACCAGGCGTCGGAGAATCAACCGACCGATCAGGCGAGGGAGGAGTTCCTCAAGTCGGCCCAGTCGGGCGCTGGCTTGACGGATCGGACTGGGAAGCCGCAATCGGAATTGGAGGGCACGCAGAAGAGTGGAGAGGAGGCGCCAGATGAGCTTGCGTCATCTGAAGTCAAGGAACAGACTGCGACACAGTTGCAGGAGGGTCTGCAGGGCGAGGCTCCCTCGGCTTCCGGAAAGGGAGAATCTCAAGTAGAGGGTAGCCGGGTGGACGAGAGCCAGGCGGAGGAGGTTGCGCCGACCGCTACGGAGCGGGAAGTCGACGTGGAAGGGACAGCACCGACCGAGGCACAGGGCAAGATTGGCTCGGAGACAGGATCCCAACCACAGGCCGAAACCGAGACCGTGCTAGCAGATCTGGATTCTAAGGCCGCTGAGGGCATCGACGCCCAGGACACCGTTCCGGAGGGAACCGAAACCGCCGCCGAGGGTGCCCAGACCGCGCCGGAAGGGGCCGAGACTGTCCAGGAATCCGCAACTGTTCCTGACATGCTCGACTTCTCAGTTCTGAAGAATGCCAAAGTCAACAAAGGCGGCAATGTCGTCAATGGTGACGGCAAGGTTGTCGGCCGCGTGGTTGAGGGCATCCTTCAGTACCTCATCGGCAAGAAGGTTGACGAGAACGGTGACATCTGGAGCGATAACGGCAAGGTCATCGGCAAGGCCGAGCCCATTACCGACAGCGAGCGTGACGAAATGATAAAGGAGCCTGCCCCCTTCGAGAGCTTCGAGGACGCTGTCGTTGACGGCAACGGTATGGTTGTCTCCAATGGCGAATGGGTTGGAAAGGTCGTGGAGGGCGATATCAAGCAGCTCCGCGGCAAGTCGGTTGATCCCGATGGCGATATCGTCGACAAGAGTGGAAATGTCATCGGCCGGGCCGAGCGCTGGGAGCCTGAGCCTGAGGCCGAGCCGGAGCCGGAGGCCGAAGTCGACCGGTCTATCCTCGCTGGAAAGCGAGTCAACAAGGTTGGCAACGTGGTCGACGGCGCCGGCGTCATATTTGGCCGCGTCGTCGAAGGCGATCCGAAGAGAATGGTTGGCCGCATGTGTAATAAGAACGGCGAGATTCTCAGCGAGAGTGGTGATGTTATCGGCCGAGCTGAGGTTGTGCCTGAGGGTGAGCGTGAGGGCATGAAAGAAGGCCCCTTCGCTGAGCTCCAGGGCTGCACAGTTGCCAAGAACGGAACCGTCGTGACGCCGTCGGGAGATATCGTTGGCCGCCTCGTCAGTGGTGACCCCAAGATTCTCTTCGGCCGTGCTGTTGACGAGGATGGAGATGTCTTGGATCGTAATGGCAACACCATCGGCAAGGCTGAGCGTTGGGAGCCCGAGCAGGTCGAGCGCAAGAAGAACCCCATGAGCGGGCGTAAGGTCAATCGGGAGGGTAATGTAGTCGACGAGGAAGGCAACATCATCGGAAAGCTCACATCGGGCGACCCTACCACTTGCTCTGGAAAGGAGATCGATGATGATGGCGATGTCGTCGACTACAAGGGCACCGTCATTGGCCACTGTACTTTGCTCGAGGACATTCCGCAGGAGACCGAGAGCGCCGAGGACAGGGAGAAGAGAGATAAAGCTGAGCAAGATAAGAAGCTGGCGATTCAGATGTCAGTGTGCATCGAGCAGTGTCTTGACAAGATCCGCCCCATCTGCAAGATGATCACCGAGGTATGTCTCTACTTTTGCTTGTGCCACTGTTATCTAACTAACACTCGTTAGAAAATCGACAAGGCCGAGCGCACGCCCGAGGACGAGCGTGACGAAGAGGCGTTGGTGCGCGAGGTTCGACCTCTGATCGAAGAGGGAGGTCGTATCCTTACCGAGGCCAAGGGCGTCATCAAGGGACTGGATCCCGATGGCAGAATCTCGGCCAACGCGAAGCACAAGACGGCCGCGCACGAGGCCACCCCTGAGGAATACCACCTTGCCGATGTCCTCAAGGACCTCACTGGCGACGTCACCCAGTGCATCGAGAACGCAAAGAAAAAGCTCGAAGATATGCCGCACGCCAAGAAGGAGCTCAACCCTCTCTGGGGCCTTCTCAATGAGCCGCTGTTCCAGATCTTGGCGGCCGTTGGCCTGCTGCTGAGCGGTGTCCTTGGACTCGTTGGTAGACTGGTAAGCTTACCGCCCTTTTTTCCGCACTATCCCAACACAAGAACAGATGCTAACATCGGACCAGCTGAGCGGTCTTGGATTGGGCGGCCTTCTCGATGGCCTCCTTGGCACTCTGGGAATTAACCGTGTGCTGGAGGGTCTCGGCGTCGGCTCCATCACTGGAGGTGACAAGAAGAAGAAGAAGAGTGGAGGCGGAGGCGGTCTCTTGGGCGGTATTCTCGGAGGCTGAAGATGTTACAAATTTGCAACGAAAAGTGGGCAGGCTAGGTTTCGTGTTTGACAAGGCAACGACAAAACCCGTAACGATATGGGTCTAATGAGCAACGATTCTAATGGAGCGCTTTCCGAAGAAAAGTGAAGAGATTGGATGGCGGATGCAATGACAAAGTCTTTTTGAGGTTCATCTGACTGTGCCAATGCGTGTTGATGCAGGTTTGAGAGGCAGGAGCCACCCAACAGATGATGAGTCGGCAACGACCCGGCAACGGTGAGATGCTCGTATCGGCTGCTACACTGTCTTATCTTTTCCGGCGATTACGATGCCCTCTTCTCCATTCGACGCCGCCGTGGAGGCTACCAGCAGCTCCAATCCACATGTCAACGACACCAAAAACGGCCTGGAAAGGCTATGGAACGGGTTGCCCGAAGGAGCACCGCTCCCTGAGCGAAGCCGAGGACGTGTGCGGGGGAGAATTGTTGGCTGTGATTGGCTTACGTTCCCCGCAATATCTGAGATCCACGGGCAAGGTGGTGGAACTCGAAAAGTTGTCACGGCATCAGGGGAAACAGTCAGTCGCGTGACAACGCGACATCACCGCCTCGAGAGGTAAAACAATGCTCCTACTGCGGGTATACCAATCCCTAGAAACGAGAAGCGCATCGCCAGACCGGTAAGGATCGGTGCAGCGAACCGAGGCGTCGATCACGTACAATTGTCAAAATCAGGTCTGGAATCGGTGTGGCCAATTCGTTCCCGACATCTCCGCCAATTGGTGCTCTGCCCGTAGCCGATGTTTGCTGGCCCAGTATAAAAAACCAATTCCGATCTCGCCACCAGCACGGGCCACATATTACCCCACACATTCAATGGAACCAAGATGGGTCATGGATTCAAAATTCGTCTTCGACTCACCAGCCGACTTACGGCGGTCAAACAAGAACCCATAACATCTCCACTCCTAGAGTCCATTGACACTCTGCGTTCCTATGAAAGGAGCTGCATTCTGCGATATTCCTCCATAACAGCTCCGACTGTTACCGTCTTTCTGCCTTTCTTCTGCTTCTTACCTGTAGTTTGTTCGGCGCTCCTCCGCCTTTTTCGAAGTCATGCTCCGCTCCCGCCAGGCCAGCCGCGCCTTGAAGGTGCTGACCGAATCGCAACCATGCCGCCAGCGCGCCTTCACCAGCTCGACGAAGGCTTCCGTCATAACGGCAAAACGCAATGGCCCTGCTGCCGTTAGGAACCAGACCACCTCGGCCGCCGCGAAGGCGCCCGCCGCGTAGGTCTTTCCGACGCCCAGGACTTCCAATGGCGGTGACTCATGAAGATCTAGCATTGCTAACACAAAGATCCAACAAGCAGTGAAGTGCGACCGAAACCGAGCCCGTCATTTAACGCCGAGATCAAGGATCATGTCCAGCCTCTGGTCGGTCGCCAAAATGATATGGACGAATCGTACGTACCTGCCGCTCCGCCTGCTGTTCCCCACCTCGCCACAGGCCATGGCTGACGAAATGCTGTTCAGGTTTATCGGGAAGACTGGAGGAGAAATTTTCCATGAAATGATGCTTAGACACAACGTCAAACACATCTGTGAGGATCCTTTTTCATTGCGCCTCTGCCAGTTTGCGGGTTGCTAATGTGTCTGCAGTCGGCTACCCCGGCGGCGCGATCCTTCCTGTGTTCGATGCCATCTACAACTCCCCACACTTTGACTTTGTCCTCCCAAGACATGAACAGGGTGCTGGGCATATGGCTGAGGGCTACGCAAGAGCCTCAGGAAAAGCGGGTGTTGTCCTGGTGACATCCGGTCCTGGTGCTACCAACGTTGTCACACCCATGGCCGACGCGCTGGCAGATGGTACCCCGATGGTGGTTTTCACTGGTCAGGTCGTGACATCTGCTATTGGCAGCGATGCCTTTCAAGAGGCGGACGTGATCGGAATCTCCCGGGCCTGCACAAAGTGGAACGTTATGGTCAAGAGTGTTGCCGAGCTGCCCCAGAGGATCAACGAGGCGTTCGAGATTGCAACTAGCGGAAGACCCGGCCCGGTTCTTGTCGACCTGCCCAAGGACATCACCGCCGGCATCCTCAGGAGAGCCATCCCCACGAAATCTGCTATCCCTAGCGTCCCGAGCGCAGCGTCCCGTGCTGCCCTCGAGCTGAGCAAGAGGCAGTTGGACGCCTCCATCAAGCGTGTCGCTAACCTCATCAACATCGCCAAGAAGCCCATAATCTATGCCGGTCACGGAGTTGTCTGTTCGGAGAACGGTCCCGAACTGCTCAAGGCCCTCGCTGATAAGGCCTCCCTCCCGGTCACCACCTCCCTCCATGGCCTCGGCGCTTTTGATGAGCTCGACGACAAGTCCCTCCACATGCTCGGCATGCACGGATCGGCCTATGCCAACATGGCGATGCAGGAGGCGGATCTCATCATTGCGCTCGGCGGACGTTTTGACGACCGCGTGACCTGTAGTGTCGCTAAGTTCGCACCGGGTGCCAAGGCCGCTGCCGCTGAAGGGCGTGGAGGTATCGTCCATTTCGAGATCATGCCCAAGAACATCAACAAGGTCGTTCAGGCCACTGAGGCCGTCGAGGGCGACGTTGCCACTAATCTGGCGATGCTTCTTCCTCAAGTGGAGGCGAAGTCGGTGGCGGACCGAGAGGCTTGGTTTTCTCAGATCAACGAGTGGAAGAAGAAGTGGCCCCTCAACGATTATGAGACCGCCGACCGCAACGGAGCCATAAAGCCCCAGACTCTGATCGAAGAGTTGAGCAACCTCACCGCTGACCGCAAGGACAACACGTACATTGCCACAGGTGTCGGCCAGCACCAGATGTGGACAGCTCAGCACTTCCGCTGGAGGCACCCCCGCTCCATGATCACCTCTGGTGGTCTTGGTACCATGGGTTACGGTCTCCCCGCTGCTATCGGTGCCAAGGTGGCGAAGCCTGACGCTTTGGTTATTGACATTGACGGCGATGCCTCGTTCGCCATGACCTTGACGGAGCTGTCCACGGCTGCTCAGTTTAACATTGGCGTCAAGGTTATCGTTCTCAACAACGAGGAGCAGGGTATGGTCACACAGTGGCAAAACTTGTTTTACGAGGACCGATACGCACATACTCACCAGAGGAACCCCGATTTCATGAAGCTGGCAGACGCCATGGGTGTCCAGCACAGGCGTGTGGTCAAGCCTGACGACGTTGTGGACAGCTTGAAGTGGCTGATTGAGTCTGACGGCCCCGCGCTGCTGGAGGTCGTGACAGACAAGAAGGTGCCTGTGCTTCCAATGGTGCCCGCTGGGTCCGGTCTCCACGAATTTATTGCCTGGGATAGTGGTACGTTGAATTTTCCCGTTCCTAATCGTGCATTCGCGGCTGACACATGAAACAGAGAAGGACAAGGCGCGCCGGGAGCTGATGCAGAAGCGCACATGCGGCCTCCATGGGCAATAGGCGTGAGCGTGACACCCTGAGCGGTCGTAGGTATTATTACCAAGACGATGATCAGAATGGTGGTGCTACCGGTACATAATATTTTGTGGCTTTCACCTGGCGGCGCCGTTGTGACAGCGGCTCGAGATCGACGATCGAAGAAGAAACGAAAAGTCCCATGAGGGGAGGTTCACTGCGTTTACCAGGGCAAACAAAAGGTGGTTGCAGATCCACGGCTGGGGATCACGGACTCAAAAAGTGGCACCTTGGCTTGGTGCTCTCAGCATTGTCAGCTTTTTTTTATCATCCGCCAATTTGGCGCGGACTTGTACATATGGGGCGAATGGATACCATTTTGAGCAAGCTTTTTTTGGTGTGAGAAAGGGATTAATCTTTCATGTTGGGTTCGGATCGTTGTTGATGACAACGAGAGCGAGTTTTGACGGCCCGCTATCGGGAGACACCGAGGTCGCCGTTTGGATTGTCGCTCCGAACCGCAGCGTCTGCCCCTCCCGGCAAGCCTTGCGGTTACGGGGTCCCTCCCGTCCGATCCCGATTTCCCCATATTCTTGCGTGGCAGCCTTGGGTGGGCACATATCGACGCCTCAGAGCTGCGGAGGGGTTGCGTTTTGTTCGGGAAGCGCGTCGGGCATGTTTCCCAAGGTTCCGGATAGCTTCCCGCACGAGGCATTCTTGCGCAGCGAACGGTGGCACGGAAGCGGCACCGTCTTGCAGAAGCCGCTGTTAACTTGCACAACGAACCTGGAGATTGAAAGGCGCACTAGTGTCCTGCAGGAACAAGGTGATGCATTGTCATGTGGTCAGCGCGCTGTTTTGCCGTCTCTTGGGCTCTTCAGCGCCGCTGCTGGATGCAGGAGGTCGGGAGACGGGCAGTGGGGGTTCACCTCTCAGAAACGAGAAGGAGGGCCAGGCTTGCGAGAGAGGGGAGGGGCCACCACACCACCTACCACCACCCACCTCAATCAACGTCGCGACGCCTGCGCAGTCGCGCCCTTGTATGGAGTTCGCCCACCCCGCCGTCCTGCGAGGCCGTCGCACTCGGCGAGCACCGTCAAACATTCCAGTGTGCAGATGCTGTGCGCTCCGAGCCAACGCCACATGCGGACAACACACAGTTGTCGTCGCTGCCGGCAGGGAACATGGGCGGATGGACTGCACTGCACAGCATGTTGATCACGGACTCTGGCCCCGTACCTGACATTTCCCGCTGCATGTCCCGTACAATCAGTCAATCAGTTCGAATCGTCAGCACACTGAGGGTCGACTCCCTGTCGAGTCGCGAGCGATCTTGGGGCCTGTTATCTCGATAAGTCCACAACCGGCCAGGCCAATTTCAGCAGACTATGCGGCCCTCCCACGTCCAGAAGGGGGCGACGCGGCTTATTAACCATGCCACCCCTGTGCGCCCAATGGTCTCGCCCCCCGCCCTCCCCGTCGCTGGGGTTGAGTCCTTATCCTCCCCACCCGCCCGCGCACCGCAATACCTGTCTGCCCCAACGGCGCACTCCCTCCTGGGACTGGACGGTGGCGCGCAATCCTTTCGCGGAGCTGAAGGGATGGTTGGTGGATGGGGAGGGCCGACGCCGGCGATGCGATGCGAGCAGCTGAGGCAGCTGCAGTACTGACATACTGACATGAATGGGGTCAGGTCGGGGCCGTCAGCAGAGCCGTCGGTGGGCAGCATCTCACTGGGTATTTCTGCTCAATCAGTCAGACTGATGACTATCGGTTTGCGGGCTTGTTCATCACGACTGTTTCAGATGGCTGCGGGCGACCAACGAGAATGAGCTCGCAATCGGGGTTGCATCAACCACAGCAGCCCGCAGAAAATTGCTTCTTTCACCCTCGAGCCCAACTCTGACTTGCTGACATTGATATGCAAGTTCAGGGGTACTGCGGCAGGGATTTGCGAGGGGGTCTTTGGCTGGTGGGTGCCGCCGCCGCCGCTGCTCACTGGGCTGGACTGGACCAGGTCGTCGCTGCGGTCGCGTTGCGGGTGTGGGAAAGGCAAAGGGAAGGGAAACGGGAAATGGGGAAATGGGCAGGCTTCCAGAAGGTTATTCCATCCCATCCAACCCTTTCACTTGCGTGATTCAAAATTTCTCACTCTCACCCCCATCCCTCTCATCCCTCGTCCGACATCCCGCCGCCCTCTCACCTCTCACCTAACCGTCGTTTGCCCCCTCCCCGAAGTCCCTGCTTCGTCGCCGGACCTGAAGCCTCATCTTGAACCGTGAGGATGCCCGTGGCCGTCACCAAATAGCCAGCAATTCTTTTCTTTCCGGTGTCGCTCGATGTTGATATGACGGGATAAGCGAATCGAGAGGCTGCCCACTCACACCGCACCCCAGGAGCCTGGTGCCGGGAGAGCAAAAAGGGACGCGCCCTCCCGAGTTGCATCTCATCGACAACTCTTCCCGGGTGATTATGGTGGGCGCAAATTACTGGCTGGTGCGCCGAACCATGTTGATTTGACGGAAACGTCTGCTGCTCTGTTCTGCGCCTTTCGCCGCTCCGCGAGGCGTTGATATTCGACGAGACTGCCGACGAGACATTTGTCGCTCACACATTCAGCCTTATCGCCAACCTCAGTCGCACCGCCAACTGCCGGCATCGCCGTCCTGATATCAGCCTTCTGGTTCTACACCAGGCCCTCTCTTTCTCTCTCTCTCTTACCTTGCTTCGCATACGCCTTCAACGACACTTATCCCAAGGAGATTTGCCGACCCCGCGCGGCTCTTGTCTGGTTATCTCTGAGGAGCGAGTTATCGCTCACCTGCCCGCTCACTTTATTGACGGCGCCCGATAACCGGCAGGGCGGATGTCCTCCAGAGCACACACCATGCAGAACGGCAATGACCCGATCGCGCAGCTGCGCGCCTACTACCCGCTCCCTGACGCCATCATCATCCTCCAGATCCTAAGGCCATTACTAAACGAGACGGGGAAGGCATCGCTACCGTTCCTCGAGTCGGAGCTTGCCGCCAACCCCAATGCCGCTCGCTTGTCGATATCGACGCTGGGCAGCAGCAGGAGCGGACGCAGTCTCGCCTCCCCCCTGTTCGAGCGCTCCACCAGCTCGATGGCATTTTCGGATGTGAGCTCCATAGCTTCGGGTTTCATGCCGGACAATGAGAGCCTGTCCGGCGGCGCACCGCCGTCGCTGGGAACCTCCTCGGGCCAGAGAAAGTACAAGTCCACCCAGGCCCATCGCGTGGCCAAGCAAGCCCAGAAGGCAGCAGCAGCAGCAGCATCGGCCGCGGCCTCGCCAATTCTGTCCCCGAGGAAACCATCGTTCGAGTGTCCGTTTTGCTGGGAGCTAAAGATCCCAACGTCCATCTCTCGAAAGGCCGATCTCAAGCGGCATTTCAAGCAGTTCCACCAGAACAACGCGCAATGGATCTGCCAGGAGCGAGGGTGCAGCAAGGCCTTCGACTGGAAATCGGCCTTTGAAGCGCATTTGAAGGAGAACCACGGCAACACGCAGCACCCGTCCGACAGTCACCAAGTCAAGCTGTGCCCGCAGGTTGTCTTTGCCTGCGGCTTTTCCAACTGCCGGCTCGTCTTCGAGGCCACCAGCGACGACGACGCGGAAAAGAAGGCACAGGAGTATTTCAACCACGTGGCCAACCACTTTGACGACAACCTGACGCACCGTAACTGGTCGTACTCGGTCCGGATACGCAACTTGATGCGGCAAGCAGCCGTCGAGTCGCATTGGAAGGACCGCAAGAAGGCGGCGCAGGATCCCATGTGGCAGCCACATACGTCGAGCGTGGTGAAAAAGATCCTGGAAACGCGCCACTTTATGGATATCGCCCTGTTAGTCCAATGGGTCGTGACGTTGGGGTCTTGGGCATACAACCAGCCGCACTCGCCGCTGCCAAAGCTGCCGGCCGATCTGCGGCTACCCGTTAAGGACAACTGCGCCCTCGTTCTCGAAGGTCACGGCCCTTCGCTGCTGCGCCGCGAATCCCACCGCCACCTGCCCCTGGACCACGCCGCACCCCAGCCGAAGGAGCTTGATTTCACAAAGGAGCACGCCGAAATCGATCCCGCGCCAACCCCCGCGGAACCAGAACCCGAGCCTGAACCCCAACCGAAACCTGAACCGGATATGGAACCCGAATATGCTCCCCCACAGCCCGCCACGCAACAACCCCATCCGCCCCCAGAACAACAACCCTTGAACCTCGCCGGCTTCGACCCCGACCCATCGTCATACCTCACCTTCCAGCATCACCATCACCACCAGCTCATGCACCACCAGCTCGACGCCCAGCCACATGCCAGCACCACCTCCGCCGCCGTCACGGCCCCGACATTTGTCGATTCCCAACCCATCACCCACTGGCTTGGCATGACGGAACCACGGCAAAGCATACAACTCCAGCCTCACCTCGACGCCATTATCAGCTACCCTCACCATGCCCACCACCAAGGGAATCAGCATAACCACAACATGATGGCCGACTACCGGCCCGTGACGCCAGCGCACCAACTCCTCGGCCAGGATGTCTTCGCATCCATGATGCCGCCCCAAGCGAACTCTATGGCCCCCGTCGACCTCGAGATGAACGACTGTCCTTTTGAGCCCGATGTCAACAACTGTTTCTAACCAACGCAATTACCGACGCCGATTGTATTATTATTGATATTCAGCATCATCATCATCATCATCATCATCATCATCACCATCATCACCACCACCACCACCACCCCCCCCCCCCCCAATTCCCTTGTCCCGATACCCGACACCCAACATACTTCCGATACGAACAAGATGTACGCCGAGAGCTACAGCGCCGCGGTAGGATCTACCGTTTCGTCGGGAGGGTGGCGGTTGGGCTGGCTGGCTGGGTGTGCAGTCAAACTAAGCACTGTTTCTTTTGTCACTCATTTCGATTCTTGCCCCGGTACGCTCCAGACACGGGTGATGTCACGGGTGATGTCAGCGAAGTATCCAGGGCGTCAGCTTATACTGTATTTCCCATGCTATATATTTGGTTTTTGTGGCTTTCAGCAGGTTCGGTAGGGAAGGGGTATGGATACCACGGGTAACACGGCACAGGATATGGACTGGGCGGCGTGGAATGGCGCGATCGGGAAAGAAAGAGGGCAAAATTCGGTGTTGATATTCAGGGGTTAGGGAAAGGAATAGGGGCTTGAGCAGACGACGTAGGTATACGCGTATATCTGATGAGGTCATTATGATGGTGAGGCGTCTGTGTATTATTTTTTGAGCAGGTGGTTCGAGCGTGGTGATGTGGTGACGTCTGGGGTGACCAGTGGAGTCACAGTTGATGATAGAACAATAGATTCGAATTTCTGACGAGCCACGCATCCAAACCTAGGTTACCCATAGCTCAAGAACTGAGAGATGATATTGTTTTAAGATTGCATGATTGCATGATTACATGATTGCATTGAGTCGGCGAATGAATGCCGGTAAGTGAGTAGACAGATACAAAAGAAAATGCCTATTATTTACAAAAGAGAAGATGTGATGACATGGTCAGCATTCCAATGTGTCCCAGCTATGTTTTGTCCATCAAGTCCGCGGTTGAGAAAACTGTCAACTGCATCGAATAGAATTTCCCAAATATCATCCAATAAATCCCAACCATTCCTCAAATCCACTCATTGAGTTGACCAAGTCGAACAACTGGGTCCCGAAGGGTGATGTAGTGCCGGACCATGACAAAGGGAAGTCGAGTTTGGAGAATTTAGAGTTTGTGTTTGTGTAGTGATCAAGTGTCTGTCTACTTGCTTTGGCCTTTGCAGTCGCCCTAGATGGAGTATTGTTAGTGACAGTCCTATTCAGGGGTAATGCGAAATCGACATACCGAACAAGAGCACTGTCCCTGAGGACAGGTGCAAGTACCATTCGAGCCGCACCCGCAGCTTCCTCCCTGGGTGCACCCGCAGTTTGACGTCGTCGTCTCTGGCATGATGAAGATGATGAAGAAGAAGATGATGATGATGTGATTGGCTGACAAACGAAGTTGGGCGTTTGGTGTGTATGCAAGGATTTGGTGGTGTGTAACAGATGTGCGCACTGATGCGATTGATGCCAAAGGGAAAACCAAACTGAAGAGAGAAGGGTGAGGGCCTGGGAAGAGGTAGGTCGTTTATATCAACTTGCTGGGGAGGCAACCACTTCGGTCAGATTCCGCGGGGGTGACAAAGAGGCTGAACTTTGGAGGGGGAATGTGTGGTGATATGACGTCGGTGAATGCCACACGGAGACGTAAGAAAGGGGTTTGAGCGGGAGATGGGACGAATGTTTTTCATTTGATCTTTTGTTTGTCTCGAGATGCAATCGGCGTGTAGAATAGGAGAAAAGGGAGAGATTTCTGTCTAGCTATCGCGCTCAGTGAAGCGTAATGTTGCTCTAGAATAGCAGCTGGATATTTGCGTACTTGGCGATGAGGACAAAGAACCGTCCATATCACTGCGCAAGAGCTTATCTTGGTGACGTCTGAAGATGGCTAGCTCTGACAGGTCTCCATGCGCTCAGGCTTCCGAAGCTTTGGTCTAACGAAACTAACCCGGTAATCATCGCCACTCCCATGAGCTCGCACATGCAGCGCACCGATCACCCAACTTTTTTTGTTGGAGCTGGTGAGAATAGCCATACCATTGATCCAACCAGACCATCCCCGACACCACAATCATTCCCAGTTTCCATCCATGCCCCGGCCCTGTCCCTGTCCCTATCCCATACTGTACAACAAAGTAATGTGCAGTCAATACATGCCAGAAGCGAAGAAGTCAAGCTTCGAAAACCAAAACCAAAACCAAAACCAAAACACAGTCCGAGAATTGAAGTCGTCACAACCCATGAGCCCAAACGATAGCACCACATCAAGCGGTAAACTGCCTCTTCCCCTTCCCCTTCCCTTTGCCCTTTCCTCTGACAGACTTGAAGCAGGGCGTGCTCGTGTTGGCCGGGGCCGGCGGGAGATAAACCGATGGCATGGAAGGAGGGCCTGTGCCGGTTCCCACCGGTTGCTGGCTCGCAATAACGCTTGTTGAAAGGTAAACCGCAGGAAGAGTAGTGCGGCTGGATGTTGGAACCGAAGTAGCGCTCGTCGTCGTAGACGTCGTAGAAGCCGTGTTGATTGGTGCCAGGCTAGAAATCAGCCCCGTCGGGAATGCCAGCGCAGATGACGCCGTGCTCGTAGGTACCTCCCCAGCAAGATCCCCCGCGGGTACCGAAATCGATGTAGGGGCCCCGCTCTGGGACTCAGGCACTGGCTCCGGCGCCAACACCGGATCCCCACTCCCGGGCGGCTTACCCTCTGCTCGCGATTCCGAATGCTCAGCTGGCGGGATCTCGCTGGGCGAAACCACCCTGGTAAATACTTTGCTCAGCTTCTCCCCCTTGTTGGGCGGCCCAGGCAGCTGCTCCGAATGGCAAGCGTCGTTGAGTGCGTGGCACTTCTTCGCCCAGGCTTCGCACGCCAAGTGTCCTGTTGCGGGTGCACTATCGTGGCACAGCTCTGCCTGGTCCCAGCAGTCCTTCGACGATGCCCAGCACCCATCCAATGTCGTGTACGAAGGAACCTCGACGCCGCACCAGTTGCCACTAACAATAAGGCACTCATCCGGAATACCGCCTTGGTCCTCTGTGAGGGGCGAGACGGCCTTGACTTTGGAGGGCGTGCCAGAGGTGGGGAAAAAGACTTTGGGCCCCGGGATAATGTACTCGGGGCGATGGAGGTCGTAGATGTTGAAGACAAGGCCGGGATCCTTGCGCGAGACGTGACCCGGGATGGTGGCCTTGCTCTCGGAGGGTACGGAAAGGGGCCCAGTCTTGTCGCTCTGGATGTAGAGCTGAGCGCAACCAGAGTAAAACTGGGGATCGACAAAGCCGTTGGTGACGTTTTGAAGGGTGATAATCTCGGAGCGGACGAGATATCTGCCCCTCGGAAGGTCGGGAAGGCTGATGCTCAGAAGGCCTTTGTTGGCAATCAACTTCTCGGTGGCGTAGGTACCTGTCGACGTGTCGTAGCCCTGTTCCCAGATCTTGAACCATCCTTCACCAGCGGCGGCTTCGTCAAAATCGGAGACGGCCTTCACATAGAAGGAAATGGGGCCCTTGTGGGAATCGTCAAGGACAGTTGGCTGCGCGTAGTCGGGGTATCCGCGGAACTCGAACGTCAACTTGGACCCGGGGGTTGCAGGGCAAGCAAAGCGCACGGCCTTCCCACCGTCTCGTCCTGAGGAGAGTAAGCACACCAAACAGATGGGTTGTCAGGGCTGATTCTCACCACATGCCATGTCCGGGTTGCTGTAGGGAGAGTCGATGGGGTGGCTTGCCGTGGACGGATTGTGCGGCATTCGAATACAAGTTGCGTCCCCCTGGGGAACATTGTTGATGAAGATATCGGTAAGGACCGTGTGGGCACTCGAGAGAGTCCCGAAAGCTGCCAGCAAGGGCAGTGAGGAACGCATCTTCTTTTGACAAGATGGCGAGAAGTCTCTTGCAAACGAGCGAGAAGAGGTGGGTGAAGAGGAAGCAAGTGTAATGCGACTATATCGAAACCCAGTTTCTTGTCGACAAAAGGAGCGAATGAAGTCGAATGTGTGATGAAGCAAGTCGTACCAAGTACGAAGAATGTATGAATCCAAAAAAAAAAAAAAAAAAAAAAGTGAGCGACCTAAGAAGGCGCAAGCAGCACAGATAAATGAGAGGAAGGCTGCTTGTCTGCCGTGTAAAACGAAGACAATATGGGAACTTGAATCTCAGAAAAGATCGGACCACAGAACCAAGCCTGTTTGCTGACGATTCCAACAAAGCCGACAGACAGACAACCAAAAGTCGGATGACCGCTCCAATATATTCCCAACTCTCAGCTCTTCTCTCTTCAAACGAAAACGAAGTCCAACACCCCTTCAATAACCCACTACCCACTTCTCTCCAAACGACACCTCTCTTATTCGAGGATTGAGCAAACGCTCTCAGCCTCCATCAACCCCCCCCCGCGCGTCCCCTCGCACAACCTCACCTGCAGCCACTCCGTCGCATCTTAACGAACTCCCTCCCCCTCCCTCGGGACGACGTCGATCCTCATCCACCACAAACTCATTTCCTCCCGCCCGCCGTGAAACACCAAACCCGACTCCACCCTCACCACCCATCCAAACACCCTATGCTGCGAACGCCCATGTTTCGACGCCCATCCCCTCCGTTTGCGCGCCACCGCGTGGTTGGTCAGCTCATGCACAATTCCGATCCACCGATGCCCTCGGCGGCGATTCTCGCCAAGACCGGATTGTTTCAGGAGCCCCTGGTTCAGCTTGATTGGTTGTGCAGCAGCCGCAGCCGCAGGACCGCAAAAACGGGGGTGGGCGCCCGCGCTACCGGGTAATTCTTCGGCTGCGCTTGGTGTCGGCTACCAGAGGGTACATCTCATTCCGGGGTGCTGAACGGGTGCCTGCCCGCGGATAGGGATGGGATGGGTGGGTTTGCCTGTTGGATGTTATTGCGTATAATTCTGGGTAGCGAGGAATGCCGAGAGAGTAAACCATTTTTGGGGCATGTCGGCAGTTGGGGCCGTTGGGGTTGGCAGGCAGGTATGTACGGATACTTCCCTACCAAGTCTTCCACTAGCCGTGGGAACCGGCGAGTTCGATGACCGATGCTCGACGGAGAAACAACGCGCCCGAAGTGATGTAGGCCAAATCTCAGGCCCTGACAAACAGCGGAATATTAGCTTGCTGAGGCTGCTTCCTGAGTCGACCGGAAATGTTTGTCTGCGCGTTTCACAGGAAATACCTGTAGTTGAGCCGTCATATCGCCGAAGTTTTCAGCCTACCCGATCACCTGGGGATCTCACTTCCCACACCACTCACGATCCCAAAGGGACAGGCAGCACGAAAGAGCCAATTAAGCCGAGGACCACTCCCCGACGAGAGAGGAGATGTACATTTTCTTTCCGGACATGTGCATCACTTTGACCTAACCTCCAACAATATGCAGGAAGGACACTAGCGCGAACATGCCAGCCAAAGATGCCCGTGAAAACGAGGCACACCCGAATTACACCGCTCTATGCAACCCCCAATATATCGTCTCAGCCATCGCCACTCTCGTACATGGTTCCCTCCTTGCTGTGATCTCTCCTTTTGGTACAGAATTATATATGGTACACGGTTCGTGATGTCATGGGTATCGTTTTCTGCAGTATTTACTCGTTGATCTTGGCCAGGATTCTGTGACTTGTCAGTAATCATCCTCTTGACAACACTACCACTCGGGTAAACCTACTCGCTATCCCGAAAGAGGTGGTACTCATCCTCTCCGACCTTCACGGGCGCGCCACCATACTGGGGAATGAGGACGCGGTCGCCCTGGTTGACACCCATGGGGACGCGCTTGCCATCCTTGTCGAGAGCACCGGGCCCAACAGCGAGAACCTTGGCCTCGTTGAGCTCCTTGACGCTGGACTCGGGGAGGAAAAGGCCGGAAGCGGTCTTGGCCTCAGCCTTGACGCGCTGGACGAGAACGCGGTCCAAGAGAGGGACGAGGGACTTGATCGAACGGAGAGTGGTGGCCTAATGCGATTGCGCTGTCAGTAGCTGCTGTGTAGGGACAGGGTCCACCAGGTGCCATCACTGTCCAGGGGCAGCTTTCGAGCTTTCAACGAGACTGCGCAGCTATTCATGACCCAATTGAGACGGCAATGCCGTGACGTACCATTGTGAAGGATTTGGGTGTGCAGAAAACACTAGCGACGGTTCGAGGAGGATGTGAGGCGAGATGGCGAGATGAGAGTTTGAGGGTGCGAGTGAAGCTTTTTCAGTTCGAGGGCGACGATCTAACCGGAGCTTCCAAAGGTGTCTAGAAGCTCGCCGATTTTTTTTCTGGGGCCGGAACCCATATTTCTCCCTGCCGAGAATGCACCCCGGCTCCCCCAGTTATGCCCCTGATTGGCTGACAATTTCAAGGTGGGGTCTACTCACCAGCAACGCCGACAGCGTCTTGACATGGGATCACTGTCATCGGAACTCTTTGACGAGCTGAATTCACATGAGTATCCAAGGACGCCGTTGATATATTCAATGCGTGATTCGGCCGCGGTATTTACATTCATCTATTCTTCCTATTGCGTCGAACAGCCACCCGCAAAAAAAACACCACCGCAAGACACACTCGGGATTTATGTTCAAATCTCCCCTATATTTGGGCTGCCATTGAACCTGAATTGCTTCCCATGCTTCCCACACTCTGACCCGTGTCCCGCCGCTCTATCCCGGGGCTCCCCGGCGCCCCCTGTGCGCCGGGGACGTTACCCGAGCGTTTGGGCTTCCTGAAGCACGCAAACTCGTTCTTGCTCGCCTCGCGAAGGCGTTTGAGCACTGCCCGCATCTCGGGCAGCTCGTTTTGTAGCCGTGCTCGCGCATCATTGTCGGTGCGGGCATCAAGCTCCTGGTAGATCTCACTCTGGAGTGCCGAGGCGCGATCTGTCGTGTAGTGGCTAAGAGTCTGCGCGACGAATTCAACGTCAAGAGTAGCTTGCATCAACGCCTCGAGGTTGTACTTGGGGCGCGTCTTGAAAGTATCGAGAAGTTCTCGGGATGCTTGTTCAAGCAGGTAGGAGAGGACCTGGCTGGTAAGTGAAGTCGCCGTCGTAGACACTTGCGTGTGCACAAGCACCAAGCTAAGCAACGCCTCATAAACGTATGGCCGCACTTCTCGTGGCTTCTCCCCTCGAGGCGGCGCCCAATCAGGAGCAGCCACTCCGGCTCGAATAATCTTGCGCATTGCCTCGATCGACGGACGAGTGTAGGACTGGAAAAGGCGTGCGTCTATCTGGCTCAGGACATCGCGGATCGTCTTTGTCTCATCCGTGAGCTTGACCGAAAAGGCGTTTTCGAACTGCGTGTTGAGGCTAGGTACGATCTCGGACCGTAAGCTTTGTAAGTTGCTAAGCGTGAGCAGCATGCGGACGTTCTATCATCAAATTAGCACCAACCGCACGCATGTTAGTATGCCAAAGAAGCTTACCCTATCGCCCGCATCGATTGTCCCGCCGCCCACCGTTGAGGGCCGAATTGCTGGTGGGCCACTTGGAGCTACGTATCCATCAATATCAACCGTCCAGTCGTCGTCGGACTTTTTGAGCGGCCGTTCCGCGTTCTCTACCATCCCGCTCAGTGCCTTGTAGAGGGTCGTCACGTATTGGCTGCGGACCATTTGCAGAAGCTTGGTCGGTGGCGGGAGGACCATATCTCCAGCCTCCTCCTCCCTCGTCGCGTCAGATATGTAGAGTATCTTTTGCATGCCGCCCAGCAACGCGCCCTCGAACGAGGAAAAGCTGGAGGGCATCTTCGTGACGTCTTTACGATCTGGGGATCTGTTCCAATCCTCCACGAACTTGATGTTCTCGGCATCTCGGTTCCACGCAGCACAGAGCGCCGTAACGCATCGTTCCCTTGCGACATTAACCAAGGTTTTCAATCGTTCGACCTCTGCAGCGTCACCTTGTCTAACCGGGGCTATAGACGCCATCTCTGACGCCCCGGATCCAACCAGAGCAAGCATCTTTGCAAGAAAGTGGACTCCGCTGATGGAGTTGGACCATGGGGGCCAAAAGGCAAACTTCTCCCAGGCTTCGCCCCGCCTGGGAGATGGAGGCGGGATGTTGTTTGGGTCGAGATTGAAACGCGGGTCCCGCGGTGTTAACGATCCTGAAATGGCCGAGGATACATTTGGCGTAGTTGGTGTCTGCGGTAGGGGCGAAAACAAAAGTGAGATATCTTCAGGTGGAGGTCCGGCGAAGAACATAAATACGGCTTCGCGCAACATGCCGACAAGCTCAATGGTTCCCTTTCGGAGATCAGCCGTGCCTTGCGCTGACAATCGATGGTGCTCTTTGGACTCGCCATTGTACCCGACCGGCATCGTTTTCTGTGTTTTTTCGTCGACGAACCCCTGCACTGTCTGCCAGAATTCCAAGACCTCTCCCATGATGCCCTGAGCGGAGAGTAAGTTGTTGACGAACCCGACCATCATCTCCCAGAGCTCCACGACATCAGCAGAATCGAATGCCGGGAGTTTGGTCTCCATCGACTGCCGCCCAAGGGTCCTCATGTGTGAAGCGATCGTCTGGGGACTTGGCTTCTCGCCGTTTGCGAGCCGGCGACGCAGAATTTCTATTTCCACCTTAGACCGCTCCACGGTCGATGTGATTTTGCTTTTTAGGTAGTCGTAACGACTGAGCAACCATACCCATATCGGGTTATCTTCCACACCCAACTCTAGGAGGAGGTTGATCAGCTCCATATGCTGCTCACCTGCCTGGCCTGACCCGATATCGGACTTGGAGATGTTGTGCGGAGAGATGAGTCTTCTCCAGACGTCACGTTTCAGCACCTGAATCTGCTCGTCGACGTCATGCCACATACGAGACGCCAGAACAATGCGGTACAGCTCCGCATCGCTTGGTTGGCTCGAGCCAATCATTTGGGCCAGTTGTTTGGCCTCGTCGGCGAATCTCCTCGCCTTCGTGTACTCCTCGACCAAAGTTTCGTGGTCCTTTCTTTTGATACTCTCCGCCATTGCTGCGCTCGCCTCAACATACTCCTTGAGACCATCGAGGGACGATGCCACAGTCTTGAGGTTCTCCTCCTTCTCCCGTCCGCCCAACGCGGGCCCCCAGACATCCTCGGCTTTCGCTGAGACATCAAGCAACGGCGTCTTGATACCCATGACACCATACTCGCTCTCCTTAACGAGAGCGTTCTTCTTGCGAGGGTCGGACGCAATGGGTACCAAGGGGCTGGCCAGAGCAATCGCACCACCACTGCCACTTCGAAAGCTATTCCTGCTAGCGTGACGAGAGTGGCCTCGGGCACGTGGGGGGTTCGGGTCAACTCCACGGTATTTCATCTCTTTGTAGACATTGTCGATGGTTGCCTTTGCCCGGACGAACCGCTCAAAGTTTGACTCCACAAGGACCTTGAGGGACGCCGACTTCTGATCGATGGACCTGGAGAGGACCTCGAGTCCAGCAACGAGCGATTGGGTGTCGGCTGTCGAGTGCATCTGGGACAGAAAAAGCGCTGGCGAGAAGGTTGTCGAGGAAAGGAGAAATCGGTTGCCTTCAATTGCGCCAGGTCAGCATCCAAGGGCGCAAACGATCGCAAAATCAGTAGGGGCCAACTCACGAAGTCTCGTGTCGTCCTGTAGAGGAAGTCCCAGTTGCTTCAGTGTGCGCACAACACTATCGGTTGTGCCCAAGGGGTCTGGCTCGTCCCTTTGCACCAGATTGCTCACGCCGCTGGCAGAGCTCTCAGAACCGGGGATCACGCTGCTCCTGGTACTGACGGCCCTCTCCAGCGCCTGGTACCTGGATTTCCTCCGATTGATCTTTTTCTTGACGCTTTCATCTTCTGATACATCGCTGTCATTGTCTTTCTCGGCTGGCCACTCGGTGGGATATCGCGTTGACACTTGATAGAAATCGAGAACTGTCCGCTCGGACGCCGCCATTGTCGTGTAATGTTCCCGAGCCCACCGGGCCCGCAGCTCTCGGCGCTCGAGAAGCGCAAAACCTGACTAGACAATTCCTAGTTCTGCGAGCATGGCATGCGTAATGCGCTCGAATCTCGTGATGGACGTCGTGAGGCGTTGACGTTGCGGGGCACTGGTGTGTGGGCTGAGCTTCAAGACCTCAGGGATGCGTGTCTTGGCACCGTGAAGTTGACCCACAGAAACCGAGCTGTTGCTGCCAGCTTGCGAGCGGGGCCGTGACTATGTTCTCTGTGGCTTCAGCTCTTCACCGCTTTTGTCAGCGGCTCGGCCCAGTGCTGTTCAGCTATGCCATCCGCTAAAGTTGCCGCAGATTCTGCCGGTCTTATTGTGCGGTGAGCGATTTCTTGACGTCGCCGTCGCTATGCGGCCAAGCACGGGCCACCCGTGGGCCCAATCGCTTGAAAACTTGCATCAGACAGGAGGGTTGCTTGCATGGACGGGAAACCTATCTTGCCATTTAGTTTTTTTGCCCTTTCTACGCTCGTGGCTTCTTGTCGCTGTGCTGCTTGACGCATACTGGGAATATCGACGACCTGGATCGCTAGAAGACCCTTGAAGATGTTCGCCCTCCGCTCAATTGCTGCCCCGGCACAGCGCCAGTGCATGCGCGCAGCGCCCCGCGCAACCGTTCCCTTCTCTCTCCAGGTAAGATAACAACGTCACCAGCTAGCAAGTCGCTCGCGCTCACCAAAACACAACATAGATCCAGCGCCAGTATTCCCAGGAACGTGTCGCCAAGTTCAACGGAAAGAAGGATTCCAACGTAAGGATTTATTCCGAAATCCCGAAGCTCGCCGTCTTCGTGGCGCGCCGCTCGAAAATCACTCAAAATCGACGGCAACAACGAAGATGCTGCTGGGTCGGAGCACCAACAATGAGGCTAAAACTTCTCTTAGGGCAACTACCCCGTCAGCTTGATCGAGGGTGATGGCATTGGCCCTGAGATCGCTGTCGCCGTCAAGGACATCTTCGCCGCCGCCAAGGTGTGTGCCCCAAACTTCCGCTGGTCCGGATGGTAGCATCGCCAGTCGCGATAGCAACTGACACCGTCGATAGACGCCCATCACCTGGGAACCCATCAACGTCGACCCTATTCTCAAGAATGGCAAGACCGCGATCCCCGACGCCGCTATCGAGAGCATTAAGCGCAACAAGATCGCCCTGAAGGGACCCCTCGCCGTACGCAACAATCCCCTGGCCAGATTACCGGTTGGCACTTCCTAACAAGATCACAGACCCCCATTGGCAAGGGCCACGTTTCCCTCAACCTTACTCTCCGAAGAACCTTCAACCTCTTTGCCAACCTCCGACCCTGCCGCTCGGTTGCCGGCTACAAGACACCCTACGATAACGTCGACACCGTCCTGATCCGTGAGAACACCGAGGGCGAGTACTCGGGTATCGAGCACGTCGTGGTTGATGGCGTTGTCCAGAGCATCAAGCTCATCACCCGCGATGCCAGCGAGCGTGTACTGCGATTCGCCTTCCAGCACGCCCAGGCCATCGGCCGCAAGAAGGTCCGCGCGGTTCACAAGGCCACCATCATGAAGATGTCCGATGGTCTCTTCCTCAACGTCGCCAACGAAATTGCCAAGGAGTTTCCCGACATTGAGTTTGATGCCGAGTTGCTCGACAACACTTGCCTGAAGATGACCACTGACCCCCTTCCGTACAACGACAAGGTCCTGGTCATGCCCAACCTGTACGGTGACATTCTGTCCGACATGTGCGCCGGTCTGATTGGTGGTCTTGGTCTCACCCCCTCTGGCAACATTGGTGACGAGTGCTCCATCTTCGAGGCTGTCCACGGTTCCGCTCCCGATATCGCTGGCAAGGGTCTTGCCAACCCCACTGCCCTCCTCCTCAGCTCCATGATGATGCTGAGGCACATGAGCCTCAACGAGTACGCGGACAAGATCGAGAAGGCGGCGTTTGCCACTCTGGCTGAGGGCAAGGCCCTGACGGGTGATTTGGGCGGAAAGGCGTCGACTCAAGAATTCACCAAGGCCATTATCGACAAGCTATGATACCACAAACCTCCCGCTTGCTTGTATGCTTTCTTCCCACGGCCGCACCATGACCTGTTCTTAGACTGTACCAACAGCCAGTATATCCCGCATATTTATGACCCTTTTCCTATACTCTTATCTAAAGAGCCAATGAATGACTGAACGGTGACCCACCTGGTGCTCTCCTGGTTTCTGCGCGCTCTTGGGATCTTGGCGGGATGAATATTGGGACAGAGAAGGTCGCTCAGAGTACGGGCAAACCATGACCCGTCTCTCCCTGTGCTTTTTTTCTGATGGATGGGTTGCAGGGTGGATGGTTGACAATAGATGAATGGGTGGACGGACTGAACGGGGTTGGCACGCACATACAATAGGGGCTGCTCGTCTGTAGTATGCAGTAATCAGATGGTGTTGCGAATCAAGAAAAGTGCGCCACATCGCAACCTCGCTTGCGACCCGTTCATAGCAACCCAAGGCGGACTTGGCCAGATGACTTGGGGCCAAGGCGGCTTGTAATCAGGAGCTCACGACAAACATATTTGATGCGAATTGCAAAAAGTGCGAGGGGAGTGCGGTTGCTTGCTGGCGACTTTGGGGATTGTTTGTGGGATTGAGGGGGAGGGGTGATATGCCCAGAGGTATGCTATATACCGAGGCAGGTTTGCGAATGCCGAGTTGGGTACGTCTTATGTCAGGGAGAGAGGTCGCCAACGAACTGGACGGGTGGGAGGAGGTTAACGCAGGGTGATGTTCATATGAAAGGTCTACTTGGCTTCTCTCTAGCAAACTTTTGGGCCGTTTCGTCTGATGTTTTGGAAGCCAATGGTCTAGGCCGGTGATGGAGATAGAGAGTCCAGATGAGTAGCTAGTTTGATCAGTGATTAGGAGGCCGGTTCGGTAGGTGAAATATAATGCGCATTGTTCTGATAGAAGTCCTTGTTTGTTTATGAAGTTCATGTCGATTTCCGTTATTGGTTGGTAAATCGTTGGGGTTTCTCAATACACCTCAAACTGGAATTCTGCTACGTTTCATGCCCAGCCTCGTCTGAGGAACCTCCTTTGGTTTGAACCATGGTACCGCTACACTGTGCCGGGGCTCGCATGGCCCAGACACGGAGCCGGGACTTGGTGTTTGCCTGTCGGGTGGGGTTCAATAAAGGAGGCATTCATGTGGGAATATCCCGATTTTCCCGCCCCGGCTTTCCCCGGAGCGAAGCTGTACCCCCCGAGATGCACCAGACAGAAACAATGAGCGACGGATGGTGACATCCATGCATGCAGCCTTAGTCCACGAAATCGCAACCTAACCAGCTCCATAGGTGCGAGGAGAGCATATCTAAAGATATAGGGTATATTGGCTTCAGATATCACTTCACTATGCAACCGTGGGTATCTTGATGTCAGATGCAGCTCAGGTCCGGCAGGCACAAGAATGGAGAGTGCGGAAGAGATGACTACCGCGTCAAGAGGGCGTTTGGAGGTGATTGTGATACGTAGTTGAATGCCGTGCGCCGAGAGGTCAGGCGAGCGATAGGACCCAAGAATCCGGACAACCCCCTTTTGCTGGCGGAGGAGACAGTGTGGCGACGCCTAGCAACGTTAATCCGTCAAATATTAACCCCGATTGTTCAAGCCTATTGTTCCAGAAGTATCGGTCCCCAGCTACTGGATCGGCCCACAGTGTCGTGTGCATCGAGATCCCCCTTCCCTACCAATAGGAATGTCCGGAACGGTTCCTAAATCAGGGTCCCGTGTCTCGTGTCTCCTATCCTCGCGGCACCACGGTAGAATTGGCGATGAGGACGTGCCTGTTGCGAGGACCAGGTGGCCATCCTCAACTGTTTGACTGATTTTCCTTCGAGGGTCCAATATCTGAGCAGTGGTCTGGCCCGCTCGGCAAGCGGAAAGTAAAGAGGAAGCGAAGAGAAACGACAAGCAGCCACCGTTCGTAGAGGTGGTGGGCTGCAGAAGTGCTAAACGGCGAGATGGCTCAATATCCGGGATTTAAACCCTACGTCATGATCAGTTCCGGGTAAGGTTTCCATGCAGGAGCGTCGCTATTTGATTGCGCCAACACCGGACGGAAGCCGGGTGTTGATGCCACCGACCCAAGGCTGAGGGCCCGCGCGGTGCCAGCGTGCCGTCAGGGTCAACTTGCCGTCCCGTTTTGAGCGCAGGTTTTTTTTTTTTCGCAAGCTGAGGGCTTGCTCCTCTAGTGAACGGCTATTCCCCCAGACCGTGTTCGGGGGTCTCCTTGATCTTGTTTGCTTGGCACAAATATCTCCTCCAGCTTCCTGAAGGTGTCAGTCATGAACGCAACGACCGTTTCTCTCCTTGACCGGGGCCAAAGGAAGCCACGGCATCATGGTCATGTATAAGATTGTTAAAGCTCCAGGCTAAGCTAGCAGCTAGGCAAGTTCGGCAGGCTAGAAGGATTGTCGAACTGGCTAAATGACTCGCAGCGCGGTTCGTCATGAAGTCGAAACTCTGAGGCCAAATCCCCATGGCTCGCCTGAGCCGTTCGACGGTGCAGCTCCGGCTCCAATGCGATTCGCAGGCGCAACTTGATGGTGGGTGCCCGCGGGAATGGCGTATTGGCCAAGCAAGCCAAGACAAATATTTCCGTGCTGGCCCCTTGAGATCGTCAGTCTTCAAGGCCGAGGGAAACGCGTCCATTGGGAGGGGAGTGCGGAGGCTTTTGGAGGTCAAGCAAGCATGGGCAGCCACCAAAAGCCAAGCGCGTGGAGATGGCTGAAATGTGACCCACATGTCTGTCTCCATCGAGACCGATAAGCTCAGGGCAATCAGGGCAAAAGGCACGGTGGAAATCTGGCTCGCAATTTTCAATAACTTTCCGACAATCCTCACTCCACGGTCGACGTGTCAGCAGCTCGGCACAAGCGGAAGCAGCATACCACCAGCACCCCCAAAGAAATGGCCGCTTCTTTAACCCCAAACTAACAGGCGAGTGGAAGAGGGGGGAAGGAAATTCACTCAACCAACGAGCGTCGATCCTGCACCCTCTCACAATACCCGGTTTGACTGCGGGATGTCGCGGCTCCCACGACCAAACGCCAAGCTCTACGGCCAGATCGGTTCGGTGCATCTGCGTCCTCCTGCGTTACCATATGGTCGCCAAGCAATGGCTGGTTGCCGCGTGGGTTCAACAGGGAAGAGTGGGACAGCCCGTGAGCATGCGCCTTGGCGATTGAAGTTGTGAGACTGTGAGACTCGACACAGGCCTTGCTATGAACTTCTCAGCGCATCCAGGATGATGTGGCCGAAGGCTCGATATCCGGTGCCTTGGCAATCTGATCGGGGAGAAGTACGCACGTAAACTCAAACTCTAGCCCCCCGGCTGGCTGGACAAGTGTTGCTGGCGATTCGCGCATCCCACAAGTTCCGCATGCAGTCTTTGCATGCCCATGCAAGATAGGCTTCACACTCTGTCCCTTTCCGCAGCTGCTCTACAACCCTAGAGCACACCCTTTTTCACACGCACACGAACACAAGCCAGTAATTCTGGTAGGTACAGTACCCCCCCTTCAAAGTACCTCCCAACCCAGCCCGAGGCTCCCACACAAGCAGCCACACAGTTGGCAAAAAGCCTGGAGTAATAATCACCCTCCCCAGCGGCGAGGTGAGCAACTCTAGGCCAGGTCGCCTGGCCTGGGTGCCCCCGTGTCCGCAACGGCTTGATGGCCAACCGTTTCGAGGCGGGCCCAGAGGCCCGATATTCCCCAGATGAATAATGCACGGGATTTCCACAGGCAAGGCCCGACACGTCGGGGCTACTTTCTACATGTCGCGGGACTTCGGACGCCCCAAGCCAGGGTACCCGGAAACTCGGTTTGCTAACAAATGGCTCATGGGTGATTTTTCCCACACAGGCTTCCCTGGCATTGGCGATCCACTACCTTGCTCCTGAAACTAAACCCTCGGTCCTAACCGCACATTCAGTAACACCGATAGGTGGGACGGGAAGAGACGACTCGAGTGAGCCTCCGCTGTCTAAGTGTTTCTATATATCTTTGGTCTCCTTCCCACTTTCTCCCACCGCACACTATTCACCACTTCACACGATCACCACTCTCGCCTTTCACCTTCCACACCAAGGCTTTCCGCTTCCTCTGCTTTTCCTTGCATCTTCTACACATTTTAATATTCAGCTTCCATACAACTCTTTCGAAATGCCTTCCTCTTCTGCCCCCGCTCCCGCTCCGGAGAACCACCCCCTCCGCGCTGTCGTGGAGAGGGGTCTCTCATTCCAGCTTTCCACGGGAGGAAATAAGTGGAAGTGCACCATCCTGGATCGTGCAGCCCAGTAAGCATCTCCCTGTTGTCGATTTGGCTACCAGTCCGGCACAATGGTGTTGACGAGCATCTAGTGAGAGGCAAAAGGCCACCCGCACCGACTCCTCGTCGTCTGTCTCATCTGCCGATTCGGAAACGAGCAGTACCATCTCCAAGTGAGAGTGGAGCCTTTTCAGAGACTGCGACTGTGCTATGACGAAGATCGTGATAGCATGAGGATTGCGCAAAGGGTAACTGTCGCGAAGAGGAGAGGAGGGTGACGAGTGGAGCTTTCTCGGTTTCGTGATACTCGGGATTCGCTATTCGGCCCTCCCGTGTATTATTCCCTCATCGTTACCTATTTACCTTTCTAGTTGGCTTGTTGGGAAGGGGCTTACATAACCGCATCCGGAGCGAGCTGCTTGATGGGTTTTTTGGCGTTAGAATATACCTGCTACTTCTGGAATGGGAAAACAGTCTTGAACATTTGCCCCCTTCGCTCCTCGTGTCTTCCGTTGCGGACCACTGTGTCTAGATTCCGACGGCGATCGGAGCATTTCTGAATCTTCGGGCGCCAGCTGACTTCCCGCTCGCTCCGATCGAGATGAGGCCGTGGGGTCGATAGAGCTGTGGGCTCCTTGAGCGGGGACCGTTTCCAGGACTCAGGGTACCGAGAATTCCAGAGCCGATACCGCGACGCCCAGCCGGGATGTTCCACGTCCACGCAACATCCGAACACCGAGGGGGCGGTCGCGATGTTTCGCGTCTTGGCTCGCTTGGCTTATTCAGCTCCTTTCGCCCCTTTTACTGTATGTACTCGCGGCTCATGCCGCATTAAAGATATTTGCGAAGGTCGCCACTTTTTGGCGCCGACCGATCAATTTGTTTCTCACCAGTCGCGGGCTCGACAGTCGACAAGGGCACTAGCATACCGTGACGCGCGCACGTACCTGGATGACGATGCTGACCTGACCGCATACCTTTGGCTCGAACCTTATTTATGGGACACATGAAGATGGATCTAAGAAGCCGGGGTTTATCCGTTTGTAGGCGAGTTGCGTCAGCAGATCATGTTATGGGCATCGTCTGGGTGAAGGGACGGTGGAGTGAACGGTGGGTATCGCGATTGGGGGTTCGACACCGAGGGCAAAGTAAATGGGAGACAGCAACGATACCGACAGCCGGGGTTGCCAATAGTGTTTGCTGTCTTGTGACAGCTCACGTTACCTGCTCTGGCTGCGGTGGAACCGGGAGGATGTCGAAGCTCTGATTGTAATCATGTGGAAGCTTATGCTGTCCGACAGTTTCTTATTGCCGATGGTCCTCATCACATGCGTCTCACCCGCGTATTGTTCTTGTCCTTTCCGCCCTTTGGACGATTGGTGAGGTTTCTAGGCTTTTCCCAAGTTGCAGGTTGTTGCGTGATGTACGTAAGTGGGCTAGTTGTGATAGATGCTTCAAGGGGGGATGCGAGTTAAGAAGGCTCGCCGATCCCGGTTTTGGAGTAGCGAAAAGAAAATGAAGATGTTGTTTTGCACAGCTGTGCGTCAGGGGTAAAATATGTTGTATAAGTGAGAGGCAGCCAAGGCTTGGCTTGGCAGTTGAATTCAGAGGAACCATTCCATCTCGGGGCCGAGTTGCGTGACACCTGAGGAGCAGGTAGATAATTTGGTCACCTTTTTAAGTGCCAGAGTAAGAGGGAAGCCACCGCTGACGAGGTCGGGTGTCCAAGATTGCCCGTTGGTTGTTTGCCGGCTGGCTGGCCACCAGGCCAACAGAAGTTGGTGAGGCCTTCTTGGCACTGGAAGCTGTGTGAGGTGGTTCCCACCCAATCCGCCGTCGAACAGGCGATAATGCATTCGCCAATGAAAGGGGAACAATCGCTTTGGACTTGCCAATATCTGTAGCTATTGTGTCGAGCGCCCACAACTCGATGGCAGGGGATAAAGAACTGAGATGGCCGACGCGTGGGTGGCAGCGTCGTCACGCCTCGGTTCCAGGTTGACAGCTGCCTTATGGCATGGTGAGCTGCGCGGCCAAGGCTGGAGAGCTTGACGTCCTGTCATGCTCCGGAACGAGAGCCTCGCCACCAACGAGTCCCAAAAGTGTTGAGCATTGCATCCAATCCGCTGCAGGTGAAGCTGGGCACGAGCGGGAGAGCCCGCGAGCTTTGCAGACTAAGTTGTCAGCCCCCAAGCCACAGGCGTCAAGATTCCGGCCGTTGGATGGCGCGTCATCACCCCTCAAAAAGCCCTTGGTCCTTTCCCTCTTCCCTCCCCGCCTTTCACACCGTTGGTTTCTCCAATCCAACAAGCTCTTTTTCTAGCAGAAGCCGTCTTTCCACCGTCGTCAGTGGACTGAAGACGGCTTTTTTGCGCCTTGGGAAAATATGCCCGTTCCTGTCGCGGCGAAAGGTGAGATGCGATCCTTTCCTCTCTTGTGCTCCCATGCACCCCCGCACCCGATCATTTGGCCTGGACTCGGACGATCCTGGATGGTGGCGAAGACCCTCGAGGACCACGCAATCCTCCCTCCGCCAGCTAATCACCATTCCGCGGCGACGACTGCGGTTTGCCTCAGGCTCAACTCTTTATATGTTTTTCTCCTCTTTGCCAGGTCATCAAGAGCGTTTTTTTTTTTTTTAAAAAAAAAAATCCATACATGACCTCCATCGTTTGACACAGCTAGTTGCTGCTCTGCCCCGCCAAGCTCCCCAACTTTTGTATCTGAATCGCATCCTCGGACCGTGAGAATGCCCCCTGTTAACCACCCTGCTCTCGCCTCAGCCGGCATTATCGTCGCATCAGTAGCAGTTGCAGCTGCGATCGCTCTCTACGAATCGCCCGAACTCCGCCGAGCAGCCGAGGACCTTCGCAGGCGAATTGCCATTGCGCTGCACGCCCTCGGCGACAACCTCGACCCCGATAGAGCTTCCGACCGAGAACCGGTTTTCAACCGCCCCGAAGATGCAGAGGGCTTCCTGCAGTCACGCGGCGAGTCTGGAGTTGACGCCGACGACGAAACCCGCAGGCGACAGCGCGAGGAGCTGATGTATTGGAATTCGCTTCGTGAAGAGAAGGAACGGCAGCAGGCCGTAGCACCGCAACCGTCACCGTCCCATAGCCTCACTTTCGACGACTTCCTGAAAGAGGACAAGACCGCCGAGCGCGGAACCTTCGTGTACAACACTGGGGCTAGCCCCTGGGGCGACGATCAGCAAGGTCTTGTCCGACGTCGTGGCACCGAGGGGGTGCGCGGTCTCAGTGCGTCGATGATTGCGAACCCTTTTGCTGATGAATATGGCATCGAGCTGGACGACCATCCCGGCATGCAACCCGAAGCACACGCTCTCTCGCCTGGTCATGATGAGGTTATGTCTGATATCTACGATGCAACTCCCCGTGATAGCCGCTCCGCCGCATCGCACACACTCTCCCCTCAGTCCAAGCCCGTCGTCCCGGATATTCTCTTCGACTTTGACTCCAGCCGACGCAGCGAGTCGGCTACTCTGGACTCAGCGACTGTCGACGAGCAGCAGTTCCAGACTCCAGCTTCCACTCACGCCACGCCCATCCTCGGGAATGAGCTTCGTGAGCCCGAGAACTCGAATAGCCAGGATGAGGATGAGCGGGACGCCTACGCATCGATCCAAGCTTGGGCACGGGGAAGCCATCCCGGCTTCTATTCGCCACTGCCCGAATCCCCAGCCGCTCCGCTCTCCGAGGCGGAATATATCAGCGAAGGCCAACTCACCCCTACGTATTCTGCCTCGCTCGCCGGTTCTGGGGTGGATGTTGCGAATGACACGGTTTCATCAAAGGGTGGAGACTTCGATCTTATGAGCGAAGACGGCTCTGGGGCCTCTGGTATTCCTACCCCCAACAGTTGGTCTGAGGTTGGCAGTGTCATCAGCGAGAGCGATGGCGTACATGCGTAGTCGACCTGGTGTCTTTCTTTACAAACTTTCTTTCTCATCAGATACCTACTCCGAAAGGGCATATGGGCAATGGCGTTTGGGATCAACACTGTATTTATGGGCGGACGAGAGGCAAAGACAGGGATGTGATTCGACGGCAGGCAACTAACAGGACTGGACACGGTCCCATTCTGGGATGGATTCTTGGAGTGTGATGGGGAGCATCTGTCTCCGGGGAGGAATTGTTTCTAGCGCTCGTAGAGTGAGGAGTTCTCGCGGTAGGAACACCTTCGGTAAACCATAACTTTGCATTTTTGAACACACCTTTCAACAGCTTGACTTACCTCCCTCAGCTTCCTCTGTGCTACAGTAATCACCGTAGAGCTGCTCGACTGGCCGCCCCAGCAGCTCAGTCCAAAATGGCTTAGCATCATATTTGTGCAGCCGGAGTTTGTCATTGACGCGCCGGACAGTCCCCTCTCCGAAGCGAGTCTCCAGGTACTGGAGGAAATATGCTGTGTGTTGGTACCCCCTATCCCAATCTATTTCATTGTGAGAAACAGATTAGTTAGAACCAAGAACCGCCCTCATGGAACAAAGGTCAACTCGGCAACCAAAGTAGGGGAACGCACCTCCATCAACCTCGCGTTTCCAATGTGGCGGGCTCAGATCACAGTTGAGACGAACCCAATCGGCGATTCCCTCAATGAGCCCGCCAGGACAGCTCCCACGAGCATCCCACTGGTAGCAGTGAACTAGCTCGTGGGTAAGAACACCAGTAATTTCAGCGGTGAGTCGCGATGGCGGGTTAATGCCGTTGATGTAAGAGAGCGAGAAGTGAATCTCTTTATGGTCAGGGTCAAGCTCGGTCTAGGGCCATTAGCAGAATTCGGCCGTGATGTGGACGAAGGATGAAACGGATATGAAAGGGGAATGTTACCCCTGTCGTATAGGCTACACCGCCCATGTCTCGAAGGATGAGGGTCACGGACCGGGTTGGTGGGCATGTTGTGTGGCGTTCCGAGGGGCTCCGGTAAAGCAGACGCTGGACATTTTGGACAGCGGCGGAAAAGACGGTGCTGATGTTTATGCTGGAGAGAAACTTGGATGAGCCGGGGTGGTCGAGATCGCGGATCTCGAGACGGAGCCTTGGCTGGGGGAATGGGTCTCCCTTTCCGAGCTTAGAGGCTGAATCGGCCGGTGTATCGGCGCTCTCCGCGGTGCGGTCTGGGATGGGGACGGCGGAAGGGGCTGGGCCGTCGTCCGGGCTGGATGCGGGCGGTGTGAAGACCGCGCTGGGCTTGGGAGCTTGGGTGACTTGTGGGCGGACTGTCATTTTGAGACAGGAGGGACAAAGGCAAGAGGTAGGGATAGAGCTTGCGGGTTGAGATGTAGGGGTATCCTTCCGTGGGTGTATGATGCGAAAGATGGAGAAATAAATGATCGTCAAATTAAGTGGCTCGAGCGTGGAGCTTTAGAGCGGTAGAAGATGCGAGGAAAACTGAGGAGTGATACTATCTCCTCGTCATTTCCTACATCAAAGGGCGGAGTGAAGCTGACGGTTGGATGTTGCGATATGTCTGGTGGGGTGCCTTGGGAGAGCTCACAGCTCGAGCGGGGCAGCGAGTGGTTGCTGGGTCCCTGCCGCCAGCTGAGATCCCGCGGGCCCACACAGCCCCTGTCCGTATCCGCGTCTTGTGGAACTGGTACCGATGTACCTCTGCACGCCGACAATAGGCGGGAATACTTATGGCCCGACTGTTGACAGGGGTTACGAGTTGGAGTTGCCGCAATTGCTGAACAACCAAACACACAGACCCTGCAGCTGTTCCCTCATACCGACTGCCACCACAACCTCACGCCGGGAAGCTTTGCGCCGACTCGCATCAACAAAACGCATTGCCGAAACCCTACGGAGCCGCCGCGTATCTCTCTTTGCCGAGCAAGGTTGCGCGCATTCCTGATAAGTATTCTGTGAGTCGCTGCTATTTTCCTCTGTTCCGCGCGCTTCTGGCGATCGTCATCGCGCAGGAAGGCAACTTTTTTCGACCCGCTGTTGGTGTTGTTTTGGTTTCGCTCAACGTCGCCCGTTCGCCCCACGCCCGTGGCAATTGACGCTGACCGCTCGCTCGCACCAAAAGGCAATTTTGACGCCGCTACACAGCCCGCGTCCTCTCTTCTGGAGGAAATGGCGGACAAAATGACGGAAAAACAGGTCGCAGACCTGCAGACAGCGCTGCGATCCGACACCTCTACCGATTCCAAGGTCAACCAGGTCAATGCTATCAAATCCAGCATTAAGCAGCACAATGTACCCGAAGCCTGTGTCGCGCCGCTGTTCGATGCGCTCCGTGCCGCCTCCAGCTCCCAGCACGCCGTGCTTGTCAACGCCGGCTTCACAGCCCTCAACCACCTGCTCACCCGTTTGTCACGACAGGAGCCCAAGTATTTGGCCAAGGAGGCCGCGCGCACTCTACCCCTAATTATCGAGAAGCTTGGCGACCAGAAGGAGAAGTTTCGCTCGATTGCTCTCCAAGCTCTCGTGACTCTCTACGCGGCCGCGCCACTCGATGTCGAACGCTCGGTCCGAAATACAGCCATGGTGGGAAAGAACCCCAGGGCGAAGGAGGCGAGCTTGCAGTGGCTACTTCAGGTAGGACAAATGTTCACCGGACTGAGAGGCCCCTGAATCTGACCTTTCATAGATGCACCAGGAGAATGGGCTACAGTTCCGCAGCTACGTCCCGACGCTGATGGAGCTGCTCGAAGATGCGGACGGCATGGTCCGTGACGCCGCAAAGTCTACTGTTATCGAGTTATTCCGGTATGGGCCCATCTCCGTGAGATTAGCGGGTTCGCGATGACTGACTAAAACGCAGGAACGCCCCCAACGCTGCGAAGTCGGACCTCAAACGGCAGCTGAAGAACTTCAAGGTTCGTTCGGCAATCGAGCAGGCTATCGTCAAGGAGCTTATTCCAACCTCTGTCTCGTCATCCGCTGCCACCTCTCAAGTCCCGGACGAGCCCACACCGCCAACAAGGTCCCTTGCAGCAAGTGTGACTTCCCAGTCTAGCGAGCGCCCGATCACACCCATGCCAGAGACGCGACCCGAACAGGTTGACCCTATGTACGTCAACACACAACGTGAGCTCGACGAAATATTCCGAGAAATGCACTTCCACTTCGAGGGCAGGGAGACGGAACAGAACTGGCTGAAGCGAGAGGAGAGCATCATCAAGCTTCGAAAACTCATGGCAGGGAATGCGGCATCTGACTTTCACGAGAGTTTTCTGAGTGGGCTCAGAGCGCTCCTGGATGGTATCCTGAAGGCCGTCAACTCGCTCAGAACCAGTCTCTCGAAGGAGGGCTGCAGTCTCATCCAAGATACGGCCAGAGTATACGGACCAGGAATGGATCCCATGGTGGAGCTCTTGATGCAGAATTTCATCAAGCTATCTGCGGCTACGAAAAAGATTGCTTCCCAACAGGCCAACATTACGGTTGACGCGATTCTTGGGAGAGTTACGTACAACGCCCGGCTCATGCAACATGTTTGGGGAGCTTGCCAAGACAAGAACGTCCAACCGAGACTTTATGCTACTGGCTGGCTCAAGACGCTGCTTAACAAGGAAGCCCACCATAAGAGCCATGTGGAGCATTCCGGCGGTCTTGATGTCGTCGAAAAGTGTATCAAGAAGGGTCTTGCCGATCCCAATCCCGGCGTAAGAGAGAAGATGCGGTCGACATACTGGACGTTTGCAGGTATTTGGCCTGCGCGGGCTGAAATGATCATGAACGGCCTCGATGGAACTGCCCAAAAGCTTCTGCAGAATGACCCCAACAACCCGAACTCTCCCAAAAAGGACGAGGTTAAGGCCCGACCTGGCTTGGGTCTGTCGAAGAGCACCATGGGGAGCACGAAGCCGAGCCTCCGCGAGACTATGCTTGCACAAAAGAAAGCTGCCATGGCGTCGAAGAACATGCCGACCCGCCCAGGCTCCGCTATGGCTCACTTCTCACCAACGCGGGCGGTATCCAACGCCTCCCAGACATCTGTGGCATCGAGCGCTGCTACAACTTCCACGACGTCTACCGTGCGTACGCGGCCGGAGTTAACTGTTGGCGGGATTTCTGGTGCGCCCATGAGGCCATCCAGGAGACGGCCCGAAGTCGCAGCTAGACCTGCAACAGCCGGGCCGTACTCTGTCCGAAGCCATGATGGGCCCTCAACTGAGCAATCTAGTCCCGGTGAGACGCACAAAACGAAAGCCATTACTCCCAGAAGTATTGCAGCATCACCCAAGCGGACGGCCCCTAGAACGAGACCTGGTCATGCAGCAACTGCGAGTGAGGGGAGCATTCCAACTCCTTCCAAAGTAGCCGCTGTCAAGGCAACGGCATCTCCTCGTACTACCCCCTCCGGGGCCCCTACGCCTTCCTCGAAGCCCAGGTTCGTCGTGCCTAGAACATCAAGCCCACCGAGGGCACTCGAAGACCTTACAATGGTAATGCCGTCCATTTTGAAACCAAGGGAGTCAGTGTCCCAAGCTGCGCGTCTGTCCCCTGTACCGCCATCGCCTGCGCCATCTTCGCAAGCACCACCTTCTCCGGCACCATCTGCCTCCCCACCTGTGGCGGAAGCTGTGCTGGCGGTGACTGGGCCAGTGGTGCCTGTGCCGGTGGAGGCTGAAACTCCTACACGACCTTTGAGGGTGTATGAAGACCCATTCACAGAAGACCAGACTACCCCAAAACCAACGTTCGCCGTGCCCGTCCTGGAAGACAAGCCGGTCAACGAGGATGCCGCGAGTCTACAAAGGCCTGCGGGAGAGAACGGAATCCCTGATGTCTCTATCTCATCTCCGGAGAAGGCGAAGCAGAACATGCGCTTGCTGGACAGCGGCATCGCCAAGGTGAAAGCAAAGTCACTTGATGTCCACGGATTCCGCAAAATCCAGGGAATCATCCGCGAGAGCAAGACGAACTTCCCCGATGACAAGTTTGACACACTCTTATCGGGACTCTTTGAGTACCTCGAGTCGCCTCTCGTCCAGGTCCCTCCCGAGAAGGTGCAGGACGTCAAGGCCCAGATCTTGGCGACCATCAAGCTGATGCTCAAGAAGATGCGGGACAACTTCCAGCCACACGTCTCGCGTGGCCTGGAGAGTTTGCTGCGGGCTCGCGCGGGCTATGATGGTCGTACGCATATTGTGAGCGGGCTGGAGCTCCTCTCGGACGAGCTGGTCACTCTGGGTGATGCCTCAGAAATTACAGTCGTACTTTCTCGCATGCTGGGAAGTATGGATGGAGACGCAACCAGCAGCCGCAGCTTGAGCATGGGTCTACACGTGCTCAAGGAGATGGTGGAACTGCGAAAGGATTTTATGCCATCCACGGCAGAGCTCGATACGCTCGCCAGCCTGGCTGGACGATGCTTGGAGAGCCTGGAGTCAGCAGTGCGCATGGACGCGGTCCAGCTTTGTGTCGCGCTTCACGAGCGAGTTGGCGACGCGAGGTTCTGGGAGGCCCTGAAGGGGGTGCGGGATGACCCGAAGAGCCTGATCACGTACTACGTGGTTAAGAGGCAGAGAGAAAAGGAGGGGACCAACGGGTCGGCGGCGGCAGCAAGTGTGCCTGCTGCGATGGTGCTCGGGTAACACTACGAGTGGTTTTCTCGTCCTCTCCTAGGCTGGCTTGGATTGAGGGCCACCTATCTGGCTATCGTGTGTCTGCTTTCTTTCGCATATCTCTTCGCTTCGGGTGTCGGGTCCGGGTGACCACGGCTGTAGGGTTGGGCGGATGAGGCGGGGGCGTAAAAATCATAGCGTGGCGTATTACGGTGTCTGGTTTGGTTGACTGCGTGTTTCTGTCTCATGAGCTGTTCGTTTCTTTGGGAGGAGAACCTTGACACAGAGATATGAGGAAGGGCGTGATGGTGGTGATGTGTGTCGGTTGGTTGTTTCGGGGGCTGTACAGTGTTGTAATAGCTATGAGGCTCTGCTGTAATAGTCGTAGGATATATTAAGGTGGCTGTTTTGGTTTATTCAACGTTTGCGTGAGACTGTATGGTGATTCTCAAATGAGTATGGGAGCTGTAGATGAGCTAGGCTTGGCCTTGGTGATTGTAGTTGCCCAAGGCGTTGCATGGGGATCTGGAAAGGGGTAAAGCTCAATATCTGCAGGGTGTGCTGAGGGGTGAACTCTAGAGAATCGCATCAACGCTCATAGGCCCCCCTTTCCTGCTTGATACTGTCGGAATGCTGAAGAGGGTCGATGTGGCTGCGGAGAGGAAGCTGCCTTCATTTCACTACCTCAACGAATGCAACGCCCTCGCAGTCTACAAAGACAGGAATCAGGGACCACGACGCTGCCATGTGGGGGATGCATTGTTGCCGGTTGGATCGCCTCACGCCACACCGTAACGCTGGTGCGTGCAGCCGCAATGACTCTGCAGCTTATGCTGATATGCTTCTGATAATCAGGGCTCTTGATTTCTTGATATACAATTCCGCTGTCCACCATGCAAGACCCGAAACCCACGGACTGACCATGTGTCAAATAACGCCGTACCTATGCTGTCCCACGAGCAAAAGATTCCCACGTAAACGAAAACAAAACCAACGCCAAAATCCTGCAACGAATATCATCAAACTTCATGACGGCCCTCTCTGTGCAGTATGTAGGTACGCAACAGGGAGACCGGATCCTAACAGTTCCGTAGGCCTGTTTGTGACCGCTCGGACGGATCCACGAGCTAGAACTGATTACTTCTCGTCCGTCCGTTTGGCACTGCAGCTGACAATCTTGACCTTGTCCGCTTGGACAGTGTGCGCGCCGTTTTCCATCTTAAAGGTGACATTCTTGATGAGGAACGTCCAGACCTCGTCGCAGAAACGATATGTATCAAGCGAGCCCTGTGTGTCGCAAAGTGGTCACCTCGTTAGCAAGACTGTTTACTCCCAGCGCCTAGCGCACCGGCTACTGGCGCATCATTGACCGCAGAGAAGAGAGCCGCAAGTGCCATCACAGGCGCTGTCCAGGCTCCCCGTAGCAAAGGAAGGCACAAGTTAATCACCTTGAAAGTCAAGCGGGACTTAACCTTCTCTTGAAGAGACTCAGCGACGATGCGGTCAAACTGGTTCAAGACCTTGATCGCGAGCTGAGGATCGATGCGCTCGGCACTGATCAGGTCGTCCAGAGCATCAGTTAACGAGACGCCGAGGCTGTGGCCATTAACACCCAGGTTAGCAACACGGTCCATGTGTAGCATGATTTCTGCAGACAGAGCAGACGAGACCAGCGCGATGTACCTTCCATGACGATATAAATCGTAGAAGCTCGTCGAGTTGGTCGCCATCTTGTCTGTCGGTCTCTAGCGGACTGGCGGCGATTTTGGTTGTGTTTGGGGGGGAAAGTGGGAAAACGCTTAAATAGTCTGGGAAAATGAGGTTGCCTGGAGTTGAGGATGACTCAGCAGGGGACCCACACCCCATTGCGCAAGTCGCCGCGTCACGTGCCGCTGAGCTCTCCAAATTGTGGGTCAGCCTCGAAGTGACGCCCGGGTCAATCTCTCGTTGGAGCAGCGAATGCATCCGATGATTGAAGCTCGGAGAGGGATCGCCGCTTTCGAACCATCGCGACAACACAGCCTACCCTCCGGAACCAGGACTCCGAGTTGAACGTACGGCACGGAAATCTCTCAAGATGAGCTACTACTACGGAGTCGGTGGTGTGTCCACGACATTGGCGATCGTGGGAGCTTGTGAGTGGAATCCGCGCCACGGTTGACCGTTGACGACGCAGAGTCCAGATGCTGATTCTTAACACACAGATATGCTCTTCACTGGCAGCGGCGAGTCGTTTAATGTACGCATCAATGCTCCCGAGTTTTCCGGGCTTCCCAGTCCTCGCGCGGAGACCAAATGGCTTTCTAACGCAATCACTTCAGGTTGGCGCCTTCCTCGAATCCGTTTCGCCATACGCATGGGCAGATTTGGGTATTGCGCTTTGTATTGGACTCTCGGTTGTTGGCGCAGCATGGTACGAATTCCTAGCAGACGCTGCCCCTATCTCGGTTTGACATGTCTAACGTTTGGCGACAAAATAATAGGGGCATTCTCATTACCGGCTCTTCCATTCTCGGCGGCGGCGTCAGGGCACCACGAATCCGAACCAAGAACTTGATTTCCATTATTTTCTGCGAAGTCGTTGCCATTTACGGGGTTATCATGGCCATCGTCTTCTCGGCGAAGCTCGCTCCGGTGCGGGGTGAGGCGCTCTACTCTGGTGACGCGTATTACACCGGATTCGCCCTGTTCTGGGCTGGCCTCACAGTCGGCATGTGCAATCTTGTCTGCGGTGTGGCCGTCGGTATCAACGGCAGTGGTGCTGCGTTGGCGGATGCCGCTGACCCTACTCTGTACGCTTCTTTCAATCCCCCCAAATTTAACCGCGCATCGCTAACATAGCGTCCAGTTTCGTCAAGATCCTTGTCATCGAAATCTTTAGCTCTGTCCTCGGGTTGTTCGGCCTCATCGTTGGGCTTCTGGTGTCCGGAAAGGCCATGGAGTTCAGCACTAATTAGAGGGCACTAACACACGCACAAACTGTACCCTTGCTACGTGTATCTGGACGGCTCCTGAGTACGGAGCGTATCTGTCTAGCTTCATTGTCACCGGCGTTAATGGGAAGAAGGACTAGGGATTGTCATTGGGACGGGCAGCATATCTCGCGCAGGTGTAGACGCTTACTGTACAAAAAGTCTCCGAGGTGGCAATATCATTAGGGATAGACCCAAACGCCACCGCTTTCAGCTATCATCATTTTACATGTTCATACCCGCACGTCACCCATCAACAGAGCATCCACCTTGGACCCCTTTCGCAACGGTTCCGTCCCGCTCGGCATACAGAGAAGGGCGTTTGCCCCTTTCATGCTCCCCACTCGGGAGCTCCTCTGCCCGCCAGTGCTCGCGGCCGAGAGTGCTCCGTCCTTCCCAACCGTGACAATAGCACGATGATACTCCGGCCTCGCCTTATCCAGCACGAAATCATGCTCCAGCACCACTGGAACCCGCGGCAACCCCGCCGGCTCAACCCCTGACAATTTATGCAATGCCGGTAACACAAATAAGTGGAAGCACACCAGCGCCGACGCCGGGTTCCCGGGCAACGAAAAGACAACCTTGTTCACCCTCTCCCCATCATTATTCTTCAGCGGGACCGTCGCAAACGTCGTCGGCTTCCCCGGCTTCATCGCCACACGCCCAAAGTGAATTGTGCCTCCGAGCTGCCTCTCAATCGTTGGCTTCAACAAATCCAGCTCCCCCATGGATACGCCGCCAGTCGTGATCACCAGGTCTACATCTCTCAGCGCCTGCCGTAGCGTCTCCTCCAGCGTCCCGGGCTGGTCGCTCGCGATGCCGAGATCGACGACTTCGTACCCCCACCCCCGCGCTGCCGAAATCAACGTCGGCCGATTCGTATCTCTCACCTCACCCAGTTTCAACTCCCCAGGTCGGTTGTGCTCCACAATCTCATCCCCCGTTGATAACACACCCACCACGGGCTTCTTGTAAACTTCCACCTCCGCTACCCCTACCGCGGCGAGCAAACCCATCTCTCCCCCCACGGAGGAGACTTGATCCCCCCTCTGCAAGATCACGGTCCCGGCCTTGATATCGCTGCCTACTTCCCTAATGTTTCCCCCCTCGGAGACAGTCCCGTCTGCAAGAATCTCCACGTCTTTCTCTTCCTTCCCGTCTTCAGTGTGGGAGACTAGACGGGTGTCTTCGACCATGATCACGGAGGTTGCACCGGGAGGCAGGGGAGCGCCCGTGGTAATTCTGGCGATGGTGCCTTCCTCGAGGGGGGGTACGGAGCCGGGGGCGGCGTGGGAGATGGAGGAGACGGGGAAGGTACCGCGGAGGATGCCGGAGGGGGGGACGACGACGGCGTAGCCGTCTACGATGGAGGCTCGGAAGGCGGGGACGTTTTCGGGGGAGGTGACGGGGCGGGAGAGAACGGAGCCGATGAGGGAGGGGGAGACGGGGGAAAGGGTGGTGGTGGGTGCCGGGGTGTGGGTGGAGATGAGGGAGAGGGCGTCGGGAACGGAGAGCATGGGGTAGGGGGAGGAGCGGTGGCGGCGGGAGGGGCCGAGGGAGGGGTCGTTGGATTGGGGGTTGGAGGAGGGCGTGGTGTAGCGGACTAGGTTTCCGTGGCCGTGGCCAGAGCCATGCCCGTGGGAGTGGGAGTGGGAGTGGTGATGATGGTGATGGTGGCCCAGGGAGGTGGTTGAGGCGGAGACACCAGCTTCTTTCTCGAGCTTCTTGACGCCGCCGGAGTGGAGAGCCCGCGAGTTGGCACCTCCTGCTTGGGCGCATGCGTGAGGGAGCATCTTAACGACGGCTTGGAGGTTCTCCTTTGCGCCTTTCGGTGAGCCCGGGAGGGTGATGATGACCGTCTTGTTTCTGACCCCTGCGACGGGGCGTGACATCATGGCGAAGGGTGTGACGGTAAGTGAGCTCGCCAGCATTCCGTGGACCAGACCGGGAGCTTGTTTGTGTAGCAGCACCGAAACAGCCTCGGGGGTGTGGTCGGCGATGGCAAAACCGGTGCCGCCCGTGGTGGCGATGAGGTTGACAGGATCGGGTCCATCCGTCCAAGCTTGGATCTGGCGTTGAATTTGGATGGCATCGTCGCTCACAATCTTAGATTCCGAGACAGTCCATTGCCCTCCGCCGTCTTGGGTGAAAACATCGCGGAGGGTTGCGTCTGCGGCATCTGTGGAGGGGTCTTTGGCTGCTGTTGTGGAGACCACCAGAATTGCTGCAGTGAGCGAAGCCATGATGAGAATATGAGAACTTCGCGGACCCTCTCAGAAATATTGAGTTTAGGTGCGCGCTTGATCGTTTTGTACCTTTTGTACCTTATTCAACTTATGATCGTTGATGAGTGAGCTCATCGAGCTACATGCGGCATGGTGGGGCTGAAGCTTGGGTAGGTAGACTTCGGGCGGGGGACCGTTGATGCCAGCCAAGATAACGGAGCAGATGAAGAAGGGCTCAGTTCTCGCACAGCAGAGGAAAAAATGGACAACTTTCAGGAATTGAGAATTCTGCAGGCCTTTACCTACAGCGAACAACTCTGATCTATCCCATCAGCGAAGGTCATGAAATAAGCACTCAAGGTACCGACTTCCATGCGTACCCTGCAACGACCCGCACACCAACCAATTAACAGCCAGCAGTAAACCTTCAGTTCATCAATACCGTATTCCCCTGTAAATTACCGCTTCAAACTCATTCACCCAGCTCCCATCCTAAGCTCGACCACCTCATCTCTCCATCTCATATCACCTACATCCGCCAAAATGGTGCGCCTCAAAGATCGCTACCTACTTGTCAACATCGTCTACACCGATGTCCAGCCTGGCCACGCCAAAGGCCCCGTGTCGGACCTGATGCTTTACAACCAACCGACGACTGGCGAGCTGAAGCCGCAACACTTACTAAAGGCGGTTCGCAGCGAGGTCAACGCCTTGTTTGGGGACTGCGGATCCGGCGCGGTCGGTGGTTTGCAGGGTGAGAAATTCATCATCTTTCTCCAGCAACTCAGGTCGCGTCGGTCTAACTTAATTCTAGTGAAATATTTGTCACAGGCAACTTCAACCTTTATTTTGAGGATATCGCGGGACCACTACCGCTTAGTTTGGGCTGCCCTGTCTTTCATGAATAGACTGCCCTTCAAAGACGGGCGGCCATGCGTCTATCGCGTCGTGCGCGTCAGCGGCACCATTCGCAAAGTGGAAGAGGAAGCTGTGCGCCGCGCAAAGCTGTTTATCCTCGCCGCTAAAGAAGAGATGGCTGGCAAGCCAACCTCAGGCGCACTTGATGCGCTGTTACGAGGCAAAGAGCAAGGCCGCAGTCTCGCCATGGTTGTGGACGATGACGGTGACGACTTGGGTCGTGACGATTCAGAGATGGGGTTGGATGGATGATGGGATCCATCTACTTCTTTTTACGCTCCACCCGGATACCTGACGAAGATGCTGGACCTAGGGGCGGCAAACCGTCTGCTTCTGCAGCGGCTCGTGCTTGCTCTTCACGAAGCTTCTCTTGCTCCTCCTCCTCCTTCCTCTCGAGCTCATCATACTCGGCCTTGTTATCGATCCACCGCTCTTGGATATCTTTAACGTCCATCAACGACGTCTCATTACGCATGGCCACTTGCCAGACGGTATCGTTGGCACCTTCAGTACTACCGAACGCATACCCCCCTGCACGGTCGATGATGCGCAGAATGTGCATCATGCTTTTCTTGTTCTCGACAGCCAACACCTCGAAACTGACCAACCCAAAATTCTCGACAAGCCCTGCGATAGCCTCGTTCAGCTTGCTGAACTTCCCGCTTCGAATGGCTGGCGTCTCAGCCTCGAGCGAGGGCATGAGGTATCTGAGGTCCTGGACTTCGGCGTAGTAGTCGAGGTTAAAGGGCAGTGGGTCATAATCCGCTATCCTGTCGATTTTGGTCAGGATGTTGACGTGTGGGAGGTCCATCTGCAGCATGGCCCGGAGTGCGAGGAGGATATTGGAGATGTAGAGGGATGGTTGGGTTAGGCAGAAGCAGTCCGACAGGTGGACAGCCACGAGCTAAAAGCGATTAACAAAGTCCCGCACGAACAGAAGAGGATACCCACCCGAAAGCCCAGTTTTTGAAGCCTGTAGAAGATGTTGCGTAGCGAGTTGTGGTGTGTGTAGAGCTCGACCTGACCAGGGCAATCAAACAGAATGTAGTCTTCACCCAATTCCTTGAGGCCCTTCTCCAACCATTCCATGTTATTCTCGAGCTCCTCCAGCGCGTATAAGATCCCTCCGTTAGGCCCTAACCTATCATCGTACATGATCTCTTCTAGGGTGACCAGGTCGCGTATATCCAGTGCGCAGGGATAGTTCGTGTGGTCGTTCGCGGGATCGAGGTTCACCACAGAGCATTGTCGCCCGATTGCGCCCATGAACTGATGCACTAGTAAAGAATAATTTAGCTACTTACGCCTAGCTAATGCGCTACAAGGCCATAACTTACTGCCATCGCAGTACGTGCTCTTCCCAGACCCTGGGCTACCAAGGACGAGCTGTCCGAAAGGCATGTTGGCGAATATGCGTCTATTAGCGCTCTGGGATTAGTGGGAGGTAATGTCTCTGTATCGATGGTTTCTATCGGATGAAGCCGGGTTTGTAGTAGCCGAATGCGTGACAGCGGGTGAGGTTGAGCTCGCCGTAGAAGTTGCCCCGCCATCGAACAATGGGTGATGACGCCCCCAACGTGGGGTAAAGTTCTAGAAATGTGGCGGTGAAGGGCGGCAGAATCTCGACCTTGTTTACACACCCCCGAAGCTTCGGTCGCATTGGCTTGTTGCCTTTGGCAGAGCTCCCCCTTTCGACTGGACAGCTCTTTTACAACCACAGCTACACCTACCCACACCCCAACAATGGCACCATGTAAGAGTCTCTCCCTTGTATCTCCCCAGCGACTTTCATTTTGAAAGCTAACAAGGATGCGCAGCAACGCAATTCGAGGCGGCGCAACCGCCCAGCGATGCAATCTCGGCCCTCGTCTTCTCCCCCGATTCGCCGAACAGGCTACTGGTCTCATCATGGGACAAGAACGTATATCTCTATGAAGTCGTCGACGGCGCAGATGAAGCTAAGCTTGTGAACCAATACGAGCACCGCGCGCCAGTGTTGGATGTATGCTTTGGCGCGAACCGGGACGAAGCCTTCACCGCAGGGCTGGACCAACAAGTGAAGAAGTGTGTGCCTCCACAAGGGGTATTGAAGGCACGAGCTCTCGACTAACAGTGCCATGTTTAGAATCGACCTTGCAACAGGAGAACAAACCGTGCTCAGCAAGCACTCCCAAGCAGTCCGGTGTGTCGTCTTCAGCCCAGAACACTGTACAGCCCCTGGCCCATCCAACCGCAGAAACCAGCTGACATGTCCTTCACAGCCATTCTCATCTCCGCCTCTTGGGACAACAGCCTCCACATCCACAATCCATCCTCCTCCGACCCCCCCATCACCATCCAGCTCCCCGGCAAGCCCCACGCCATGGCCGCCTCCCCCTCCAAAGTCGTCGTCGCGATGACCGCCCGCCTCGTCCACATCTACGACCTCCCCAACATTGCCTCCGCACTCGCTTCTGGCTCCGCTTCCTCCATCCAACCCTGGCAACAGCGCGAATCTTCCCTCAAGTTCCTCACCCGCGCCGTCGCCTGCATGCCCAACGACGCCGGTTACGCAACCTCTTCCATCGAAGGCCGCGTCGCCGTTGAATGGTTCGAAGACACAGCGGAGTCACAAGCGCGCAAGTACGCCTTCAAGTGCCACAGGCAGGCTGCGCCGGAGGACGAAGGTGGAGGTGATATTGTGTATCCCGTCAACGCGCTAACGTTTCACCCGGTGTATGGAACATTTGCGTCTGGTGGCGGTGATGGAACGGTTGCACTTTGGGATGCGGAAGCCAAGCGCCGGATGCGCCAATACCAAAAGTTCCCCGATAGTGTGGCGGCTCTGGCGTTTTCCAAGGACGGAAAGTACCTCGCCATCGGTGTGTGCCCTGGGTTTGAGACAGGGATGGAGAACTACAGCGGTGAGGGCAAGACAAAGATCTTCTTAAGGGAATTGGGAGAGACGGAAGCGAAGGGCAAGGGAGCGAAGTAAATGGCAAGGGTGTTTGTATACATTAACAGGGGCTGATGATGACCTGGGTACTTTGGCGTTTGGGAGGGAATTCATACCAATGTGGCGGAAAGGTTTGCAACTGCAGGGAATAACAGTCCAGCTGAGCTTGTATTTATGCAACCGACTAGTCGAGTTACATGGAAATTGATTGAACTAGCTAAGAATGCTATGTTCTGAAAAGGGGTTGTTTTGGCATACATAACCCGCCCCTGAAATTTTGACCAAACTCCGTCAACTGTATTCGATCTTGGGACAAATCAGATCAAATCACCGATACATGCCCCTTTGGCCAAAAATATTTACATCATCCCATCTCACCCACGAATTTAGGCCCCTATGCCGTCTTCGCCCGGCGAAGCAGCCTCCTAGCTCTTATAGCTGTTACTAGACCTTCTCTCCACTCCAGAACTTCAACTGGCCCATCTGAGCCGCATCTCTGTCTGAAAGGGAATGACTCTTCGATGTGCGTACCCCATCTACTGGTTGGACGATCTGGGAGCTGGGTGCAAGGGAAGATTGAATGGTCTGTCGACTTGTCGACTGGAGCATCCGAGGCTGTAGTATCATCGTTTCTGCCGGCCACCTTGCTCTGGTGTTGCTGGCTCCCCCCCTTCATCCTTTGCTCTTTGGTGGCCTTTCGTTCCTCAATCGGATCTTGCTCTTGCTCTGGGGTGTCGCCGAGAATCATGCTTGGCCCCGCTCCGTATGGTGCCGATGCTGCCTCCATTGTGTCTAATCCCTGCGCAGATATCGGTCGCCTTCCAAGCACTTCTTTGGCTGCTTGGCCGTCTCGCTTCTTGAAGCGTGGTTGAAAAGGCCGTTTCATTTCCTGCAACGCTGTCACAAATGAGTTGTCTTCCACCCTATTCACCTTCTTCCTCGGCTTTGCCTTGACAATTGGCGACGACTGCGTCAGGGTCAAGGTTCCTGCCCCTGAAATGGCGCTCGGTGGGAGCTTCCGCTTCCCCAGGACCTGAACCAAACCTTCTGGCCTCGCTTCCCCGCCCGAGAAGCCATCGCCCGGTCGCTCCCTTCGACTGACAGGTGTCTTTTGTGTCTTCGACTTCGGGGTAAGCTTCTTGAAGCCTCTAGTTGGCGTCTTGTCGAAGATGAGATACGGGCGCCGACGGATTGTTCGAGATTTTGACGAAGGAGGTCGGGCATATTGCCTGCTTGATAAAGTGCCGATCGAAGATGCTGGAGTGGAGCGCGGAGTGTCATCTTCATCTTCGCCTTCGCTGTGGACACTTTTGTTGCTCTCACTGGAGTCTCCCGAGCCGTAGTTGTCATATTGTTGGTAATGGTCACTTTTAGCTTCTACCGTGTCTAGATAACTCTGGTCAACTTGTACGAAATCAGCAAACATGGTAGGTCGCATGCTTACCTAGCACCTCTCCGAGCCCCTCCTCGGCAACTTCTAAGTCCACGTAGCCGTCATACTCTTCGTCGTACTCCTCGTCGAGCTCTTTCTCAACATCGGCAGGCGTGTTTGACCCTTCCCTGTCTGGCACCACCTCCTGCGGATCCTGTAAGCCATGCTTCTGTTGGGATGCTGGCCGAGCGGGTATTTGATCGATCCGTCTCTTTGTTGGGGGATTTTCCCTCAGCCTTGGCAAGAGTCCCTCATTCCCTGGTTTCCTGTGAGAATACGTTCGCATTGGTCGTCTCAGCAAAATGTCTGGGAAAAGTGCCTGGCCTTGAGCGTTTGAAGTGGTTGTAGCCATCGGAACTTCTGGGCTTGCGTGAATGGAGACGAACTACGTCCAGTCTGTGACGCAACGACGACTGTGTTTGAAATGCGAGTGGTTTTCGATTCCAAGACGTAGACCAAATTGCGGGCTTGAAGAATTCTGGCAAAGTGTGTTGAGCACAGAACAACAAGGAAGGAGCGACACAGGCGCATACTTCCAAGCCCCTGAATCTGCGACATGATTGATAATTCGGCATGACGCACCGCCTGTACTGGTCCGAGGGTAGGAGCCCCATTGTTCTTGCCTCCCATGAAAAAGACTGAAGTGGTACGAATCAAGACACCGAAGGACACAACCTGGGGCAGACCAGATTGGCTTGAGGGAGCTGAAGGCTGGCCGACAGAAATCAGACCTGCCCTCTTCACCACATTGAAGGAGTTGGAGAAAAGAAAAAAAAAATGAAACAAATGAGGTGGGATCGCAGCATAACGAAGTCTAATACGCGGCGTCTGAAGGCATATCCTGGGCAATATGACAACCTCAAATCGATCTCCAACATCTTTCAGCTCATGGAAGTATCCAAGAAGTCCCAATGTAGATGGAGATTCCCATCGGCATCCTATTCATACATATAACAGTATATACAACTTCCAAGCGCGCCCTGCCTTAGCAAGTCCACACACCCACGATGCCATCCCGCCGGCCCTCGACCATGTATCCGTCTCTAATTCGTACTCTCTCTACAATCGCTGGCGTCTTGCCCTCTTCCGCCTCAGCAATCCCAGCACCGCAATCCCAGTGCCGCCCTTCGACCTTGTCGTACACCTTGACTACGTCCTCACCCGCAGCACACACAATGCGTCGCGTATCAAACATCATGCTTGTGATGGCATTATCGTATGCGTACGCATCATAGATGGATCCTGTTCGGAGATCCCATATCTGCAGAGTGTCAATATCTGACCAGGACTCGCTCATGGAGAAACCAAAGAAAAAGCAGTGCTTACCCGTATGCTCCGATCCAAGCTTCCAGTTACTAAATGCACGTCGTCAAACTGCAGACACGTCACGGGCCCGGTATGTCCAACTAAGCTGCGGTGCACCTGGCCACTCCTGAGATCCCAGAGCCTGACCATGCCGTCCGCCGTGCCGCAGGCAAGAGCCGACTCAAAGACCTGCAGCGCGCCCACAAAGTCTGCCGACCCATCCGCGGCGCGGTTCGTCTGTCTCCAGGTGCTGTCACCTGCAGACATGGCCGACGCTTGCGCTGCTGCCCACATAACATCTAGAGTCTGAACGCAACGGCCCTTTTCAAGATCCCACTGCCGCAGCGTCTTGTCTGCGGAACCGGAGACTAGGATATTGTCCTTGAAGTGGAGCGCCGTGATTTCGTCGAGATGCGCGTTGAGCGTGAAGAGCGGACAATCAGACATACTTCCAGCAGGGGGGTCTACGGGTTGATCGTCGGGATTCTCAAAGGCGATTCCGTCGTCCTCGTCATCCCGGCCGAACTGGCTACCTTGGGGGTCGTAATGCGCCTTGCTCAAGTCCCAAAGCCGAATCGTGGCATCCATTGATCCGGTTGCGAGGATGTTATCTTCGACCTGGAGAGTTCGGACGGAAGCTGTATGGCCCTCCAGCATGCCGATGCAGCGCCCCGCATTCAAGTCCCATACCCGGACCGAGTCATCCATCGCCGCCGACACCATCATGCCGAACGGCGCGTCGAAGTCAAGCGCGGTGATGTTATCTTGATGAGCGCGCATAGAGCGGATCATCGTACCCGGCTTGAAATGCTCGTGCAGGATCGGCATCGATTTCTTCCGGATGTTCCTGGGCTTCCTTGGCCTCGATGGCGTGCTGTTGGCCGACGGCAGCTTCTCATAGATGGACTGCGACATGAACCCCTCGCCCCTCTCGTCAGCCTCGTCGTCCGACCTCGTTGGAGTTTGCAAAGCAGCAGCCTCTGCATCATCCGCCAACTCCTGCGCCTCCTCTAACCTTCCCTCGACCTCCACGACTAAACAGCCCGTTAGCCACCAAATCACGACTGCCCCACCTCTTCAGGGGTGACCTACTCTCGTGCTCCAACAGCGCCTCCTCTTGCTCCAAACCTGCCAGCCTCTCTAAGATAATCTTTCGCATGCCCGCCAGGTTCGCCAGCTTATTGTCAATCTCCCGGATCTCGCTGCTCGCCATATTCTTCCTCACCCCCAACATCTCCAACTGATGCATCATCGACGCCTTCTCCTTTCGCAATTTGTTCACCGCCTGGGGACCCTCAGGAACGGCCCCATGTTCCGTCTCCTCCAGCAGCTTCCGCCCTCTGGACACCCGCCTCCGATGCTTCCTCCCGTCTTCCGTGAACTCGGGAAACGTCGCCTGGAATCCCTGAAATAGAGAGTACTGATTATCATCCTCGGGGATATTCTTCAGCATCTCGTCCGGCACGTACGACAGCGCGCGCGACTGTATCTCCCTCGAAGACAGTGTCGAGCGCACAAGGTCCGTTGGTGTCGTGCGCGCCATGGAGAAGACGCTTCGCTGCAGCGCCGGCCGCCGTAGCTGTTTATGCACCTCGCTCAGAGCGCTCTGGTAGTGCGGGTGCGCCGTGGGATCGCCCAGCGGCGCCATTAGATGACTGGCCGTTGTCGTCACCTTGCGACCGAACGCCTCGAGACCCCGCGTCTGTTGATGACTGAGGTTAGCCCCTCTCCACAAGCCAAAAATGCCACCTTGCCAAGGCTGTTTAGTACCGATATCACAGAGGACTCGTCTTCTGGCGACGACGGGGGGTCTGGGAATTCATTGCGCTGCGCGAAGTTGGCCATGCGGTGCGTCGCCACCCGCGAAGTCTATTCGTGATCGTTTGAGGGAGGTCTCTCGGCAGGAAAAAAAGGGGGAGGTGCTTAGCAATTTGGTCGCGAGAGCGGTTGAGGTGGTTTGGGTAGCTGAGGAGAGCAATTGGCTGCGTCGTTAAAAAAATTATTAGGTTTCGCGTCGCGTTCAAGTGGTCAGAAAGTTGGTTCTCTCAAGGTGGGAGGCCAAAGCTAAGTTGGACGGGTGCTACCAAGCGGCTGTAAGCCACGCGACCAGGCCAAGTCGAGCCTGCATGTGCCTGCTCGCGGGTGCAGTGCAGTGTTGGATGTGCGGGTGTGTGGGTGAAGGAGGTGTTACAAGTAGGCGCGAACAGGGGTTGGGATTGGGCGGCCTGATGGAAATCGAGAACGAGCTGAAGGCGGTGGGTACATCGAACACCCGGAAGCCGGGAACCAGCTTTCAGTGCGTCATTTCGAAATTTCTAGTGGCGTTTCCGGCTCCGATCCGGGAGTGCCAAGCTTTACGTGGGGTCCCTGGGGTCAGCAACTCCCGTACTGGACAACCTTAACTTGGGGCTGGTTTATACGCGCCGCCGCTGACAGCTTCTTTCGTTTTGGGCCGCCGTTACGCTCGCAACCCGCAACTACGTTGACGGGCGCGCCGCTTGGTACCTTCTTCAACCGTCAAAGAAGCAAAGAAGCAGGAATACCGCCAAAATGGACGCCCTCATCGATCTCTCGGACAAATCCAAGGCGCTGGATCTCTCCAGTATCCGTTACCAGTTGATGTAAGTGATAACAAATCCCTTCCGCGCCCATGTGGTGCCCCTCGCAGAAAAGCGTGAAGCTCACGCACACGTGCGCCTCGCACTGCAGCCGCCTGGAGGATACCATCACTTTCCACCTCATCGAGCGCGTTCAGTTTCCCCTGAACAAGAACATCTACGTCCCTGGCGCCGTGCCCATCCCCAACAGCAATCTCAGCTTCATGGATTGGTACCTCATGGAGCAGGAGCGGATCCAGAGCCTGATCCGCCGCTATGAGTCACCGGACGAGTACCCGTTCTTCCCGGATGCGATCCAGAAGCCCATCCTCGACTCACTTCACTACCCCCAGATTCTTCATCCCAACGACGTCAACGTAAACGATAAGATCAAAAAGTACTACACGGACAACTTCTTGCCGCGCGTGTGCCCCAACTTTGGCGGGCGCGGAGACCGTGGCGTTTCCCAGGAGAATTACGGGTCCTCGGCCACGTGCGACATCGCCTGCCTGCAGGCGCTTTCCCGGCGCATTCACTTTGGCAAGTTTGTCGCGGAGTCCAAGTTCCAGTCGGAGACGGAAAAGTTCACAGGGTTGATCAAGGTCGGTGATCGCGATGGCGTTGGCAATGCGATCACCAACAAGGCGGTGGAGAAGAAGGTTTTGGAGCGGTTGAAGCTCAAGGCGCGGACCTACGGCACAGATCCCTCAATAGGGGCGGAGGCAGGAGACCAGGTAAAAATTAATGTTGACGCTGTCGTCTCTATGTACGAGGACTTTGTCATTCCGCTCACGAAGGAGGTCGAGGTGGAATACCTCATGCAGCGTCTGGAGCCGGCGCAGTGAACGGGATCACCCGCCGAACCCAACAAAAAACAGCAACACCGTAAAAAGTAGTCGTCAAGGAAGTACTGGTAATAACCTAGCATAGCCTAGCCAGACATAGTTACTATCCTCAGGGGTATCGCCCATGCCCAGACAAAAGGGCTCTAGCACGTGATCGTGATCACCTTTTTGGATGCCACCCCCCTACGCAGCACTCCCAACGTAGTCCCCCACCGCCTTGACTGCACTCTCAAACCTCCCCGCCTCAATCAGCATCATGTACCCCTGCGGCTTCACCCCCATCTCTTGAAACGCCCTCTTACTATCTGCAATAGCCTCATCCTCCTTCGTAAACGCATACGTCCCCGCCGCCGCCGCAAACTTGCTCATCCCCTCATCCTCCGGATGGAAATATTGTAACTCGCCCTCCCCCCTCGCCTTCTTCTGCTTCCTCTCGTCCAGCACCGAAGCCACCTCGTAGTACCCCCTCGACACCACCAGGTAGTGCGTAAACTCATACGGCTCCTTATCCTCCACGGCCGCCTCAATCTCATCTATCATCATCGACCACATCGGAGGGATCACCTCCGCCGGCATATTGAGCAGTCTCTCCGCTAGCACAATACCCACTATCGCCTTCTCATCCGCCAAGAGCGTGGGCACCTTCTCCGCGAGCGTCGGCGAGGCCTTGGCGCGATCGCTGAGGTAATCAATGAGCTGGGCGACGGGCTGCTTAGCGTGGTGCTCGGAGGCGTTGAGGACGGTGAGGAAAGCGTAGGCGTCGTTAGCCTTGTCGTCAACCTTGCAAGTGGAGCCGATGGTGTTTTGCTCGACGATAAGGTCGCTCAGGCCCGAGAGGTCGAGGAGCTGGGCGTCGGCATCGAAGAGTTGGCGGAGGAGGGTCTTGACGCCGTGAAAGTCGATTTGGGGGTCGTAGTTGAAGAGCTCGAAGTCGACGTTGACAATGTCCATCTCCTATGGGCCGAAACATCAGTAATCAGATGTCCATAGGTAGAATTGTAAAGCAATTGAAGACTTACCTCATCGTCATCTGAGCTAGAATCCTCATCCATCTTGTCGACGGTGGGGTCGTTGTCTTGTTGCGCCTCGGCGTCTCTCGTTCGTTTCCTGGCCATTTTGGTTGGGAATTTGCGCAAAATGAAACCATGAAAAGTACGAGTAAGATTCTGCCCCTGATCACTTCTTCTGGACTCAGCGTCAAAACTGGTTGTGGTGTTTAGCTTCGTCCCGCTGTTGAATGTGTTGGCAGGCCCAAAATTTTGGAGCTGCCCCTCACTCGAAATTCTCGATAAGCTTCTTATCAGACTGCACCATGGACCCTAACCCTCAGGACAACATGGACTCAGTTTCATCACTGGCGTAACTAACATGAACACCTTATCCTACACCATAGATCGGACTCTTCTATAGCCCCTTATACAGTCAGTAGTGGTCAGTCCAACTCCCCGATCCCTCTATGTGATATTCGAACATCCATTCGGTCCACCCTGAGCTGCAGCTCAGATCATGCTTCCATTGACAAGGTATATCCAGCCACGCGCGCATTTGGTATTAAACTTCCCCGACGTTCCTAGAAGCGGGGCCACTGTGGCCGAATGCCCGGTAGAGCCATCAGGCCGCAGCTACCCTCACTTTCATCTCTCATGCGACTTGGAGGGCGGTCTTTAGACCTGCTCGGCACCCCAGCCGGCGTCGGCTTCCCGCATGTTGGCAGGAGGCTCAATCGAGGGGATGAACTCGAGGGCGACATAGGCGACGCCAACAAGACCAATGATGGATCCGGCAATGATTCTGAGGACGCCGTGGTCGAGAAGAATGCTGCCAACGAAGATGTAGACTGCGCGCCAGGTCAGTTACCACCACGAGCAAGGATCCGCAAGAATGGGGTCGTACAGATACCACGGCCGATGAACGAGAAGAGGAACGATGCGTAGCGCGAGACCTGAGGGGGGATCTGGAACTCTGTGATGGCGTCAGCTTTGAGGGGGAACCGCGACAATGGACAGAAGGCATTTACCAAGCAGACCGGTGGCTATCGAGAGGAGTTAGCTCATGTTCCCTATCATCACCGTCATGCGTGTGGTACTTACCAAGACCGAAAATGATAACGTAGCAGCCGACGATCACGGACTGGCTGAATAACAAAGTCAGCATCTGCAGCATCTAGCCCGCTTCAACCCATCAAGTATATTCAAGTAGCGCTAGCGCAGCAGACACGCTGGTCTTTCTTCCTTCGACGCGAGCGGACGCGTCGGCACTGACACCTCCGTCCCATCAGGGGAGCCTCGCCCATCATCCGATGCGCCAGACGCAACCCATTCCACCTCTCAAACCGCCTGGGAAGGGGGAATATGGGTAAACCTACAAAGAAATGGGAAAGAATTGCGAAATTCCACCCAACACCATGATGGCCGCAACCACCAGATTCACGATCCGGCTGCACCAAGCAAAAAGTCAGCACCTATCCATCCAATTCAATTGACCGTCACCCGGTCAAAACAATCGCAATCCTGCTCGCGACGCAGGGGAGGCCGACATACAAGGAATCAGAGAAGTCCATCTTGTCTGCTGTCGCACGACGAAAGGTTCAAGCAAGCAAGGAAGCCCCGTTGAAATTGCGCGCTTCTCGCTGTTGTCCGCGGTCGGTATCGATTTGCGACGACGCGCCGTATAAGAACAAATGTTGATACAGATACGTATCTAGACGCAGATAATTTCGCGGCCGGTTTCTCGCAGGTGTGGGACGGCAGGCAGCAATTTGTTGCAGATAGAGTTCTCCTGTTTTGTCGCGACGGGATTTTGTGACGAACGATTCAGGAAGCTTGCTTCGGTTGCTCCAAATGTCCTGGGCCTTGCTGACGCAGCTAAGCCAGAGCGCCGCATGCATATCTATCTAAGGAGCTAGCGCCCCGATTCTTGCATTGCCCCAGCCACTGCCGCGCGTATTGAGGTCTTGGCGGGTGTCACAAGGTTGAAAGGGGGCTAAACAATGACCGACACGGCGGAAACATAGATAAGCCAAAGATGCTGCCTACCAAGTACGCGCGGATGGCTTCAAGTTCCACTTGAAACGGTCGCTTGCTTACTACCTATTTGAGCCCACATTTTGTGCCTCACATCGACTGTCGAAGTAGACGATACAACATCCCCGATGCTCTCAGAATCAACGAATTCAAGACCGAGGCTTTCACAGATGAAGCTCAGAAATAGTCTAGCCACTGTGCCGCTGTGCCGCCATCAACGCATAGTTACCAAATATTATCTGTGATACAAGCATATACAAAAAGCATCACCCGTACCACTGCCTGTACCGACGACAACACCATCCCCACGGCGAAATAGCAACAATCCCAGTGACCCAACCCGGTGCTCCCACGCCCAATCTCCCGCTCCTAGACCTACATCTGAATAACGCCGTGACAATTTTCGCTTTTGTGTAGCCAAACGAATGGAACCCACGTCTAGTTTAAGCGTCGTCTAGTTCAGCAAGTTCCCGCTCTTTCGCCGCAAGCATCTCCCTCATTCTCTCGGCTTCCCATGCAAGCGCAGCCCTCTTGTCTGCCTTGGACTTCTCGTCGCCACTGAGCTCCCGTGAGCTCAGCTGAGCAGACGCAAATGGAGGCGGCGTGACAGCAACCCCGGCACTGGACAAGGCTCCGGGACTCGGAGCCGACGCGGTTGTGCTTCCTGGTGACCGCGCTGCCTGTATTGAAGGGTCTTGGTAATCTTCTGCACCTCGCGACGCCGCTGGATTCAGAATCGAGTTGATTGAAGACAATCGTTTGGAATCCCCGGCATCTGCAGGGCCAGCCGGGTCACCTTCCACATTCGAGATTGACCGTTTTCGTGACGGCGAGAGAAACGAGGCGGGTGACAGGGATGACTGGCGGTCGTCGTGGACACCCAGCGATGTCAAAGGCGCCAGCCGATTCTCGTTGCTGAGAGACTCTGGCGCGTTACGCCGATTACCCTGGTAGTCAAACTGCCGGTTATTGCTGGAGGAGCTGTACTGGTATTGTCCTAGATCTCCAGTCTTTGGCGAGTGTTGTCGGTTTTGCCGCAGGACGGTCTCAGGTACCAATGTCCTCGAATGTTCTTCTCGTCGTCGAAATCCTAGGTTGACAGACCCATCTGGATTGACAGACCCCCTTTCTGCATCAGCCTCAGGCGAAGGGGAGTGCATAGGCTCCACCGAGCCCTCAGCTTCACTGCCGAGAACAGGAATGACGCGTTTCCTCCTCTTGATGATTGACTTCTTCATCGTGACTGGTCGGTGAACGCCGTGAAGTTTGTAGTATAGACCTAAGGACCGTTAGAAGCGCCACGCAACGTCTGATACAACGGATTCTTACCGCAGGCGTTGCATATCGTGTGACCGGCTTCGTCTCTTCGCCAGAGCGGAGTAATGGTCGTCCCGCAATTTTGACACGCAATTACGACGGTGGTGTTTTGGTTCTCGAGATGGAGCGCTCCGATATCGATCGGTGCCGCCGGATCATCTGCACTGCCCTCTGGCCGTGCCTTCCCTGGCGATGATCCACCCTGGCATCGGACAACATTTAAGCTCGCGCTCTTCGAAACGCGGTTGTTGTACGCGGGACATCCACTACAGCCTTCGGCGCCACCGGTACCGTTGCACCTACCGCCTCCGGGGCATGTCCCTGACGGTGTTTGGTCTGCTGCGACATACGTAGCTCCGGCCGCGTTCGGGTTCAGTGCCGTGGCCTTTGGTGAAAGCCTCGCAGGTATCTGCCGGGACGTGGGAACGACGCTGGGTGGACGCTTGAGGTTTGTTGGACGGTCCGCGTTTCTCGCCTTCAAGTACAGCCCACATGCGTTGCAGATGGTCGCACCTTGGGGTGACCGCCTCCAGAGAGGGGTACGGGTTGTGCCACAGTTGCTTCGCTAAGGTCAACATCTATGTACCACATGCGCATTCGAGTGTTCTTACCTGCATACTTGGCCAGATTGCCCGAGGTTCGACGTCGCATCCGACGCGACATCACTCTGAGGGGATGCTGTGCGTCGGGCGGGGAGGGGCGTTGGGCTTGCAGTCCTCGAAAAGACGGGAGAATTGCGTGCACTTCCCTCTGTATTTCCCGGGCTCCGTGCAATCGGTCCCTCTGCAGTTTGGTTGTCGTCTCCGGAGATCTCCTGCCTAAGTCGTCCTTGGCTGCCACTCGCATCCTTGGAAGGCCGTGTGGGCAACGCAGTCCGCCTAGGGCCGGGTGCTGTCTGAGAGGCCATCTTAGGTTGATATCGACGATGCCATCAATGTCCCCACGAAGTGAGAGCTCTTAGTGTGCCTCTGAGCTGGGCTGGGGCGACAGAACAGATTTGGTCTCCAACAAGGGGAAGAGTTGACACCGTTTGCCGGGATAGTTGCGGTTGACTGGCCTTGAAAGCGAGGATGGTCGGTATGCCTCGCTTGCATGCGGGACTGGCCAGGATCGTCAAACAGAACTTGTGAAGGCGAGTAACAACAAGGCGCCGATTATGGCCCGCCCGGAATAGTTCTTTCGGCTTAAGTGGATGAGACGGGCACCAGTGCGGGAGGGAGAGTCGTTGGTTACGGATGATGAAAATGGCGAGGCGAAAGCGACTACGGACCTTGCGGGGGGGGGGGGGGGGGGCAGGGTGGGAGCACGCCACCAGAATGGAACCAGACAAGATACGTATTCCCGTGCCACAAGCACTCGGACCGATATCCACGTCCAAACGACTACGTGACCCGGAAAGTAAGTCGGCTTCGATAGACAAGGGCCCTCTTGTGCGCTGGTAGAACAAGAAGAAAATCGAACAGAGCGTCCAGCCAAGCGCGGTCCAAGGATGAGAGGGCGAAAGGCTGGGCAGGTGATCTGTCAGGTGCTGAGACAGTGGCCGAGTGAGTCGGGATTGGGTTTTTATCTGTTTACCTGATCTGATCCCATAGCCGAGAGAGTGAGGAGGGGAAGAGATCCTAAGGTATCCAAGACGGGTCTCGGGGATAGCAGATTAGATAAAGACGGTAGCCTGGGGGCGGAAAGGCGGGAAGAAGGGGGCAGCCGATCAAGGAGGACGCCGAGACGAGGCGCGCTGGCAGGGGGTTGCGTGTAAGATGGAACTTATGGCGAGCGGCCTAGCTGCAGGATGTCTGCTCCGAGCCTGCTATGAGCTGCAAGTGGTTCTGTGCACCTGATTATTTTATCTGAGAAGCGAAACCTGGGGTTTGACTGCTCGGGACGGCAGAGGCAGGAAGGTGCCGGTCAGCCAAAGGAAGCCAACCCGTCCACACCGCAACAGTCCTGGCGAATCAGAACGCTCGCATTGTCAGCAGCACCAGACTTCCCGCAAAGTGGGCCTGCCTGCCGGGTAGCCTGTCCATGCAGGAAGATACAAGGCGTCTTCCATTACGTGCCAACAAGCTTCATGTGGTGTCCAGAGACTTTCAACTTGATTCTGAGGCGGTGTTGTGCCATCTTCACCGAGGCGCGAAAGCGTGGGAAACTTGTCCTCTACCCGCAGCTGAGCACGCTGACGTCGCCCCCCAATCCCTCCACGCCAGCGAGGGGGATGGCTTGGCGCTGCCCCGATCTACTCGCTTCACAGGACACCATCTCCTAAATTGGCTCTCTGCCGCATGCAGTCAAGACTAATTCGACATACACCGCTAAGTTCTCGGCGCTGGATGCTGCCCGGGGCATCTGCAAGATGTTGGTTGAGGATTTTTGCATTCTTGCGTCGCCGATTGAGCGCCGGTTATCCACGCAACACTCTCAGCTCCTCAATGCCTGACAAGGCCGTCGTGGCTACCAACCCACCCGATTGAAAGGGACCAGGCCTAACATTACCCGCCAACGTCTCGTGTGGACCATTTCCCCATTCATGGCCCATCATTTCTGGCCGCTATCATTTTGGCACACTCAGCCTATGTACTCTACACGTTGATCTACCTCTAGCAGCGCCGTGTTGCGGAGATGGTGTGTGGAGTCCGGGATGGCCCCAGATCAATGCCACGTCTGGAAGTTCTTTGCCAGTGGGACGCCAAGGTCCTGGAACGGGGCTAAGCAGGGTTGGCGGGCGATTCGGCGGAGCATCCCATTGATCAGAGAGATCGCAACCCCACCACAAGTTCCGCCAAGATATTTTATCAATTCCATCAGCCATCCTTCAGGGGTGCGCGTCACCTATTTTCATCGTCATCTCCTCGCCAATGAGGGGTTGGGGATACGAGCACCTGCTCGGGCAGGCGAGCATAGCCAGCTGACCGCTGATTCCCCTGTCCAGCAGCGCAGAAAGGAACGGAGTTCTTCCCTCTCGTGTCCACATGCCGAGTCGAAAACGACAGGTCCAGCCAATGGCGCCATATTCGTACGATTGCCTGACCTTAATCCCGGTCTCATCAGAGGTCCGGGTCATCGATTGAGTCTCGGTCCGTGAGCCCAAACTCTTCACGGAAGATCGAGTTAACCTCAGCGGCCTGCATTTTGCCGACGTTGATCGGGATTGCGAGGGAAAGCGCGTTCCAAAGCCACAGCCCTCGATCGTTGAGGCTTATCTTCTCCAAGGCTATCACCGGGTTGTCCGAGCTACCGGTATCGTGACTGGCGATGATTACCGCATGCTGGACCACAGCAAAGCCAAAGAGCGTAGGTGGCTCGACTTCAATCTCGTCGCCGCGCATGTTTCGTCGAGGGTCCGATGCTAAGAACTCACGCCATCGTTCCCCGAGGCTTCTCAACTTCGCGTGGAGGGACCGATCCAACCACTGGGTGAACTTGCGTGTGTCCTCGTCATCAGATGTGCCTTCGTCATCGGAGTCGGTGGCCTCATCCAGCTCCATCCTTGTGTCGTCATCGGCAACTACCTCTTTGTCCTTTGGCGACCGGGTATTCCTATTCTTTCGAGAGACTTGCTCATCCCCATCATCAGACCAGTCCATACGGAAATCCGGGCTGTTGATGGGATATGCCTGGACGAAAAACATGGGTGGAAACAGCTTCGTGTCAATCCCTGCGTCTTTGAGAGCCCATCTGATATAGCTCTGTATCGTCTTGACAACGAGTGGCTCCATCTTGTCGAAGGCGAGCTGATTCTCATAGTCCATTATTTTCTGTGAGAGATAAAAGAGAGACTCGAGAGCCTTGGCCGCTGGGATGATAAGTCAGCGCATCTAGTGAACTGCCATGCTTTGGGCAGCACTTACCAGCAACCTCGCCGCTGGGAGAGAGTGACGAGATGACCACCCGCTTATCGCTATTGACAGGTGCAAAGACGTGCTCGAGCTGTAGCTGGCCAATACCCCACATCTTGTAGCTCATCTTCCATGTTGAGGGTATCATCGGGTGAATGCCTCTCATGTAGATGAGTTGATGAACTCTGATCTGGCGGGCATTCCACTGATCACTCCCGTCGATTAAGGTTACTTCCCGGTCCCAGTCGTCAATCAGGTTTGGAACATCCCCATAGCTGGACCAGTCGCTGTTGTAGATGTCGTCGTCAATGGTGAATTGGGCTCCAGAACCGTGCCCATCTCCTTGGCTCAATCTGCTTTGGCCATGGAGCGAATGTGTGGAGCTGTATGTAAGTCGTCGTTGAATCTCCTCGGCGGTTGTATTGGACCTGGCTGCTCTGCCGCCACCTCGGAGTGAAGTGTCGAGTGGCCGAGGAGGAGGAGCCATCGAACTGGTGGCTGTTTTGCCGCTTTCGACCCCTCCGCCACTTCGCGCTGCCTTTGCAGCCAGCTTGTCGACCATGTGTTCATCCATCTCATTCATTGCGAAAGTTGGTGTCTGAACCCGTGATGTTGAATGGTTTGGAATCAAAGCAGAAACGGCAGAGAAAGCATTCAGAGAATGACAGGGGAGGTTGGCGTGGTCAGAAAATATACCGCCCAACAAGATTGGATCTGAATCACTTGAAGGCGTCTTTGTCGGCAACTTGAGGTTGGAAGTACTCGAAAGGGTCGGAGAAAAACGGGCAAGAGGGGTGTAATCAGTGAATAGGAGTATTCATCAAGAATCGCGGAAGTGGCATTGAATGCATGCAGGTAGTGGTCTCGGGTCGCTTTATGACGGAAACAAAGGTCGAAAAGCCGAGTTTGGTGGTATAGATGTTTCTGGCAAGACATGTTGAAAGAACGGAAGCTCGACGACAAATGTTATGGTTGACACCTAACAATGCCATGCCTAATTTTCCGGTCATTATTGACCAGCCAGACAACTCAGTCTGCAGGAAGGTACCACCCAGCTTGGCATTCAGCGAGTCTACGTAGCACGTATAAAAGGCTAGCTTACAGCGCATGAGGCCTTTGTCCTGCATTTTACTTGAAATGCGGATGGCCCTGTAGAGCGGAGGAGCAGTCCTATTCCTGCAAGTAAAGACAATGGATAATGTGTGCGCAGCGGTTGGCGTGGACTCGTTGAACCGGATTCGGTGGCCAGCCCTGGACACAGATGCATGCATCACACCGCTGGTGGTGGGAGGGAAGCTCATCGAAAATGTGGAGACTGTAATGTGATTACATAACCCTGTAGCGGACCGACGCCGCGATTCAGACCCCTGTCAGTTCCAAAGAGCGTGCATTGGCTGGGTTTTTATTCTGTGGACAGACGTGTTGAATTTCTCGTCTCTTCGCGACGCGCCAACACTGTGCTTTCTTCCTCCACCCCAAACAACAGCGATTGCAGCACCAACATGGCAACCGATTGGAGCCGACTGACGGTGGTCGACTTGCGCGCCGAGCTCAAGAGCCGAGGGCTTCCTCAGGGGGGCAAGAAAGCAGACCTTGTCGAGCGCCTCACCCTAGCTGAAAACGAAGCTCCAAACGAGGAACAGCCAGCCGACGAAGCACCTCCAGCTGGCCAACCTGACGAGGCCCACGTTGTCGAAGATGCACCCAAGGAGGAAACACCTCTTTCAGAGTCCCATGAGATCCCAGTTAAAGAAGTCGACCCCGCTCCAAAGACTCACATAACATCAACAAAGGACGCCGCAGCTGTTTCGCAATCGCCTCAGCCAAACGAAGCTGGGACTGCAGATGCATCCACTCAGCCAGCTCCCAAGCCTCTCACATCCGCTCTTGACATTGAACCCGATCTGAAGAAAGATGATGAGACTGCATCAGCTGAGCCTACCCCTGCCGCTGCTGAAGTCTCCCAGGATAGTCGCAAGCGCAGATCACGGAGCCCTCATCCAGACGACGAAATATCCAGGAAGCGTGCTCGCCCCAGCGATGGAGAATCAGACGCAATGCCGCTAGGTGTTCTCCCTGGAAAGGACGTGTCGTACGCGATTCTTGAGCCGAACGTTCCCTCTCATCGTCCTGACTCGGACACCCGACCATCCCGCGACGAAGCCAACGACGAAGATGACCAGCGCGCGAAACGCGACACGAGTATGGCTTCGGACGATCGCACCGATTTTCGCAATGAGGAGCACTTACGGCCGACTTCCCGCGATCGAGACATTCGACCTTCGCATGATTCGGCGCGCCGTGAAGATGATCGACAAGTTGCGCCAGCTGAGCACCCAGCAACACCGGCACTTTACATCAAGAATTTCATGCGCCCGCTGCGCGATGGCGACCTTCGAGACTATCTCTGCGAACTTGCGGCTCCTAGGGGCAGTGAGATTGATCCTGATGCCGTGGAGGATTTCTTTCTCGACCAGATCCGCACTCACGCCTTCGTGCTCTTTCGGAGTACCTCGGCGGCATCACGCGTGCGCGTCGCTCTCCACGGACAAGTATGGCCTGATGAGCGAAATAGAAAGGCGCTTTGGGTGGACTTCATTCCTCCGGAAAAGGTTGCAGATTGGGCGGACCAGGAGAAGACCGAGGGTACGCGGGGAAACCGCTGGGAAGTGCTATACGACTTTGATCATGACGGCATCGTCACGGCTCGTCTCACCAATGCCACCCTGGAGCCTCCTCGACAGCCCGCCAGGCTCCAAGAGCAGCGTCCGCCGGCTGCAACTACTGCATCTTCTATTCCCACTGGACCCTCTCGGCCGTTTGGAGGCGTTGAGGGCGCTCCCCTTGGTCCCCGTGGTAGAGGGACTGCTAGCTATCGCCAAGACGCCTTCCCAGCCGCAAGTGGCGAATGGACACAAGCAAGACCGCCATTGTCTTTCAAGCCCGTCCCCAAGGACCTGGCAGAGCGCCGCATCGACAACATGCGGTCATATTACACCAAAGATCGTCATCGCGATCTGGGCCGTGAGGACGAGATTAACCGGTATACGTTTGAGAACCAAGACGGCTTTGTCGACAGAGGAAAGGAGAATTTTGTTGGGATTCGTCCACCCCACAGGGAGCGTGAAGTTCAGCAACGTCGTGCTTTGGAACGTGGCAACCGCGGCCAGTATTCCAATTCATATGCCCCTCCCATCCCTCGAGGTGGCGATCGGTACTATGGCACTGACCGTGACGGTGGCCGCAATGGGGGCTATCGCGACGAACCTAGCCGCGGCGACCGTGATGGTGGTCGCAACGGTGGCTATCGCGATGAGCCCAGTCATGGTGGTGAGCCGCGATCGAGGTTGGGTGGTGGCATCATGCCGACTTTTGATCCCTACCGCGGCGGTGGCGGACGTGGTGGCCGCAGAGGCTGGAACAGACGCTGAATCAACAACACGCCGGTAACTTTTGGTGTTAGCAGAAGCGTGATAAATAGTCCGCGATCCCCCATCTGCTCACAACAATTAGCTCGCGAACCCATTTTTGCGGTTGAAACCACTCAATGCTCCTGCAAGCTGCTCAACCGGATAGCGGCATAGAGCAGACGGATATTCACAATGATGAAACCTTGCCCCCACAACATTTGAACGTATGGCCAGAAATCCCCATGGACCGTTCGCAACATTCAAACTCCTGGGCGTCGACTATCCAGTCATGTCGACCTGCGCAACAATCAACAAATCAAAATCTCAAGAAAAGTGTTCTCTTCGGGACAGAAACTCCGCCGTAGCTAGCTTCACAAGTAGCTCGATATTACGAGAGAGTGGGTAGAGCGGATGAGAAGAGAATCTAAAAGGTGTAGCGATAATGTGAAAACGGAGGACAAGGTGTGAGAGATGGGGATATTTGAGGCAAAGGGACGAGTGACAGTCCAATTCAGGCAGGAAAATGAGCAAAAGGAAGAGGAAGAATGTGAGTTTCACATTCGACACTCATCAAGGCAGACAGCCAATTGTTATGTAGAATTAGGAGAGGGAAAGATACCCAAGAATTGATCAGGATCAGCGTGGTGTTGGACGAAAGCCCAATGTCTGCATGTAAGCTGCCGGGGAACGGCCATGGTGGCTGAACTTAATACTCGTGCTACTACTGTCAAAGTGGTGAACGAGTTGAGGAAGCGCAAAATCCAGCCCCCTTTCGCCACAACCGTTGTCAACAAACCGCCATATCCCTGTCAGGGGGTTGCCACAGGAAAACTAAACAGGGGTCTCCAGCAATGCAGGTTAGGCGGTTTGCAACGAAATAGGGTGCCGTTATCGCAGGAAGGATTATTTGCAGGATGATTTTTTCCTCGAATCGACACTTCCATTCTGAATAAAAAATATCCAAAGAACAAGATTTAAGCGCTTTAACACACAGATACAAACAGCCAACATTCCTTTTCAAGCTTTTGACCTCACTCGAATAGTAAGAAAACATGTCCAAGCGCAAAGAGAGCAAGAATGAGTTCTCTCAATTCACCAATAATAACCCAGATGCTTGCCGTAAACCCCTAAACCTACCATGCAGAAAGACGACATACCGTAAGGTTCAAGCGGCGTTGGCCGCCAGCGGCGAAGGCTCAACGCCAACACGCTCCTTGCTGAGGATGTCAAGCATCAGTTGCGAGGGCCTGTTGTCCCTGTAGACCGAGCTATCCTTGAAAAGCTTGACGTTCTCAAGATACTTGTCAAAGAGGTAAGAGCTGTCCATCGGACCACCTTTGGCCTCGGGGTGGAACTGGGTTGAGAAGATGGGCCTGGTCTTGTGCAGCATACCCTCGTTGCTTCCATCGTTGAGGTTCACGAAGTACTCCTTGAACTCACTGGGCAGGGTGCTGGCGTCAACGGCATAACCGTGGTTCTGGCTGGTGATGTGGCATTGGCCCGTGGTCAAGTCCAGAGCAGGAATGTTGTGGGCACGGTTGCCATACTTGAGCTTGATGGTCTGGGCTCCGACGGCGAGGGCCAGAAGCTGGTGGCCCAGGCAAATGCCCATGATCGGAACGGAAGAGGTCTCCATCAGACGACCAAGGTTGAAGACGGTCTCCTGGCAATGGGTCGGGTCACCAGGGCCGTTGGAGATGAAGACTCCGTCAAAGTGGTCGGCAACCTTGTGGATCGGGTAGTCGTATGGGAAGACCGTCACGGAGGCGCCACGGCTGACAAGGCTGCGGAGGATGTTCTCCTTCACGCCGCAGTCGATCAAGGCAACGTGGAAGGTAGCGTTCGGGGCGGAAACCACGAACGGAGCCTTGGTGCTAACGCGCTTGACCAAGTTGATCGCGCCGGGGTCGATAAAACCCTCATCCTCATCGGCGTCATACTCGCTGCCAACAGAGATACGGGCCAGGGAGGAACCCTGCTCACGAAGGTACGTGACGATCTCACGGGTATCAACGCCAGAGATGGCGGGAACTCCCTCACGGGCGCACCACTGGCCCAGGCTCTCCACGGCCGTCCAATGGCTATACTTCTCAGCAACATCGGCCACAACAACGCCAGCGCATTGGATGTGGGGTGACTCGAAGTACTTGAGGAGGTTGAACTCGTCGCGCTGGTTCGAAGGAACACCGTAGTTGCCGATGAGGGGTTGGGTGAACACGAGGATCTGGCCGCGGTACGAGGGGTCCGTCATGGACTCGGGATATCCCACAAGGGAGGTGGTAAACACGGCCTCTCCAGAGATGTTGGAGTTCGCGCCGAACGCCTTGCCGTGGAAAACGGGGCCGTCCTATGGGAGGCGGTCAGCAGTTCATCTCGCCGCCGAGAAAGCGGGTCATCGTACCCTGATGGTGAAGGTAGCCTCCGTGTTGGGGGCGGCAGCCGTCGCCCTAGACACACGGGAAGGCATCGACCGGCCCCTACTTCCCTCGACTGCGGGCTTGCTCAGGAAGCGAGCCTGACTGGGGAGGCAGGAAGCGAGGCCGGCGACATTGGGGCCCGAGGCCTTAGGGAGGCGGGTTGCCAGGCGGGAGAACATCTTGACTTCGACGGTGAAAGAATAAGAAAAGTCGAGGCTCTAGTGCAAGGCAAGAGATCTTATGCGGACAGGGCTCTCCACAGATGGTCTAACAAAGTTCTAGTCAGTAACGAAGCGGTGAGTCAAACGGGACCCTGCGAGGATGCAGACCTGAGAGATAATCCTAGCACGGAAACATGTCAGTTGAATTCAATTGATTGAGATCTAAGGTGAGACGTCTAGAAGAAGGGGCGAGAAGAGAATCGACGCATTGGAACAACAAGGGAGACGTGGGAGGCCGCGGTACCACATGCGAAGGCGGAGAGGATCGTGAGCGATTCACCGATCCAGAATGGCGGGGTACGGAGCCACAAAGAGTAAAGCGTCCCAACATACCTGCGAGGTAAAAACTGACGGGCGTCCTTTCATAAGGGAGGTTGGGGGAGAACAATTCAGAGAGGTGTAGGGCGGACTCGAGTCCTAGGGTGGGAGAGTGCGCGATGTGTTTTTCACAATGGCTCTTGGGGGCAGTGGTGGTGTTTTGCTGTGACGAGATCAAGATCAGGATTGTGGCCGAAAAAAAAAATGGACTTCGTCATTGGGCCCAGAAAGAATTTTACGCAGAGTGCATTCGAAGGGCGCTTATTGGTCGCTGAGCTGGCGCATCACGACTCGCAGGCCGATATCCGGGGAGGGTTGCTACCAGGGGCCTTATCTCTCGGCGACCGCCCCTCTTTGTTCATCTCATTGAATAAGCTCAGCAGTTACCAGCGGAGAGGTTTTCTACGTATCCAAAGGGAGCAGCCGTCTATCAACTCGAATTTGACATGTGCAAGGCAGCAGCATTTCAGAGAAATCAATACGTAAGAATGACCTAAACTTTGCAACGGCCAGCCCTATCTAGGGGACAAGGTGCTGGTGCGTCCGTCTCGGAAGAAGCGCTTCAAGCGCGAGGGGTCCATCAGCTAGACAGGTGGCCGATCCACCCCACACCTGGGACACGCAGATTCCGACTCCTAGATTCCCAACCAGAATGCCGATGCATAAGAAAAGCCGCATGACGAAGTCGGGGAACATGTGTCAGAGCACAAACACTACTGGTAATTTCTCTATTCCCAAGCCATGATGCTACTGAAAGCGACTGTACTGTACAGCACACGTACATGCAACAAAAACAGCTCTAGATAGCACCAAGCTCCTTGAGCTTCGAGATGAGGCCATCAACGTCCTCAACCTTGCCACCTCCCTGTCTCGGTGGAGGCTCTGCAAAAGATGTCAGCTATTGTCCTTGACCAGAAATTGTGCTAGAGACTGTCGTCTATGTGTTGTAAAACCGGTAGCAGACTTACCCATAACCTTGAGGACCTTCAACCGCTTCTCCCCCGTAATACCAAAGTCGGCCAGGGTCTTCTTCTCCAGGGGCTTCTTCTTAGCCTTCATGATGTTAGGCAAGCTCGCGTATCGGGGCTCGTTGAGGCGCAAGTCGGTGGTGATGATCATGGGCAGCTTCGCGCGCACTGTCTCAACACCACCATCGACCTCCCGCGTGACACTGACTATATCCCCCTCACCAAACTCAACCTTGCTAGCCTGCGTCGCCTGCGGCCATCCCAACAAGCCAGCGAGCATCTGGCCGGTCTGGTTGGCGTCGTCGTCGATGCTCTGCTTCCCGAGGATAACGAGGTTGCTCTTTTGCTGCTCGGCCGCAGCCTTCAGGAGCTTCGCGACAGTCAGGGGCTCGAGGTCGTCGTCGGGCTTGGTCTCGACGTGAATAGCCCGGTCGGCACCCATGGCCATGGCGGTGCGCAGCACATCCTGGGCCTTGGTCGGGCCGGCGCTGATGACGCAAATGTCCTCGACGCCGCCGGGAGCCGACTTCTTCTCGCGGATGCGCACGCTCTCCTCGACCGACAATTCGTCGAAGGGGTTCATGCTGTGCTTGACGCCAGCCGTCTCGACGCCTGTCTGCGCCTTGTTGACCCGCGGCTTGACCTGCGCGCATGTTTCGGTCAGTTTTCTGCAGCTGCTTCCCACCATCACCCCTCCCCCCTCAATTGGAAGTTGACTGCATCGCGAGCGCACGTACCGCATAGTCAATCACCCGCTTGACGGGTACCAGTATCCGAAGGGCTGACATGGCGTGCTGTTGCAACTCAATGGCGGGTCGTCGATGGGGAAAAGGGAGGCTTTCTGGACGATGACGAGCCGTCTTTCGCCATCCCGGCTAGTGCCGGCACCAGAACCTCGGTCAAGCGACTCTGTGCGGTCCCGTGCACCCCTAACCCTGAAGATGCCAAGTCCAGAGAGCATCAACCCCTTATTCTGCTGAGTTGACCACGGTTGAGGGCAAAAAGACAGAATGACATGATAAACAGATCTATGTGTTTGCGGAAAAGCTAGCCCTTGGTCCTAACCCACGCCTATATGGTTGCCTGCTCCGAGATCCCGCCACAGAGGAAAGCCCCCTAAAGTCTCGCCTTATTTCGCTCTTCCTCAATCACCAATCATCCCACTCGTCCTTCTTGCTCGCTGGTTGGCTTGGCCGGCTGCTGCCCCCCTTACCCATGGCCGACGTCCCAATTGAACTATCCTTCTGCTCGGCCACACTTGAGAAGTCGTCCCAGAAAGCACGCTTGCTCTCGTCAAATGGTACCTGCTTGTAGCCGCTCCCGGAGGGCCCCTCCACAAACCGGGAGAAACTTTCTGATGCAGTCTTGGCCCCAGACTGTGCTGTCTTCGCAACCGTACCAGCAACCGTGCCAGCCGCAACGCGCGCCTGAGCTGCAATATCCGATTCCGCGAGCTGCAAGCAGAACGTCAGCACCTGTCCTATCTCTCACGCCAAGCCGGGGATTCATACCTGCTTCGCCGTCGGCTGAATGTATCCCTCGTTCACAGTCTTCGCCGTCTTGGTGACCGTAGTTGTAAACCACCCAAAACTCTTCGTCAACGCTGCGATCGGGTCTTTCTGCAAATCATCCAACCCTGGCAGAGCCGCCCCATCATCCCCCCTCGTCTGCGGCGCCGGTGTGCTCCCAAAGCCCGCATACTTCCCGCCCTGGCTGGGCGGCAGATCCGCCGGCCTATTCGCGTTATCCGCGCCCAGCCTCGCAAAGTACCGATCATCCACCTTGACCTTTCCACTGCCCGGCGCCGGACTCCCCGTCCTGCTCCCCTCCGCACCTCCGACCAGCGGTGTATTCGCCCTGGGCGCGCTCCTCGTCGGCGCCGCCGCCGAGGCCCCTGACGGAGCCGGACTCACGCCCTCCCTCTTCTGCCCCGGCACATACTCCTTCCCCTCCACCTTACAGCTCAACCTCTCCTTCCACTCCTCGCCCACCTCCCCGCCATACCTCTCCGCAATCGTCGCATCCTCCCATCCTACCCCCAGCATCTTGGTCTGCTCATGCCCCTCAAAGAACGCCTTCCAATTCTCATTCCCGCCCAGCCTCATCCTCTCAATCTCCGCCTGCTTAAATGCATCCATTGAGATGCTCCTGACAAACGAGATGTGCACGCCCAAGCCGCGATGCACACCCGCGCACGACAGGCAAATAAACACGCCAAACTTTGGACTGGCCCATTGCGGGTTCGGCGCGCCGCAGTCGCAGCAGATATTGTTCTTCGCTTCCTTTTGTATCGCAGCGAGCTGTTGTTTGCAAGGTCAGCACTCACTCTCTCCTCGAGACTAAAGCAATGCGCCCAGCGCAAAAAAACAAAGACGTTAACACCCCACACACCTTGGACCTAGTCTCGGGATCCACCTCCCACATCCCTTTGGAAACCATGGTGGGCAAAATATCGAAGTATCGGGAGCGGCGCGCGTCGTGGTTACAGCAGTTGTAAAGAGTGATGCGGTGGTTGTTGCGTGACGGTGGTGGTGTGGGGGGTTGGTGGTTGGACCCGGGGAAATTTGGGCCCCAAAAACAGGCGCCGCCGGGAGGGGCACCAAATCGTGAATTCAAAATGTGTCTTCTCAGTTTGTGGCCGCCTTGATCAGGAAGTCAAGTCCGGCCGTGTTTGCTTCCCAGTGCCAAACCGAAATCGACCTACCTCACAAAAGAACAAGAGCAGTATGGACCAGAGGTCAAACCAATGTTGCAGGTTCCGTTGTTGGCCGCAGTCTCCGGCTCTGGTCCCCGAAAGCGGAGCCGTTGGCCCAGACCAGAACCACACGAGGGGGGCAACCCTGATGATTTCGTCCTGCAAGGAGCCCTCCTCCACCCAACTCCGCTTGGCGTCCCTGGAAGTACGTGAGGCCAGAACTCCATTTCATGACCACCTCAAATTTGGGTGTGAACGCATATGCACTACGTGTTAGCTCTCGCAATCACATCCACCATCGGTGCCGCTGCCAACAGCATAAAGGGCATGACTCTCGTTGCATTGTGTATCTGCAGAGATAACTTTTCTCCGTTCCCCAACCCCCCATCTCCGGCGACAAACTATTATTGTACACCCCGAAGGCAAGAAAAGAGGCAAAGGTGGTTATCAACTACACAAGATGAAGGTGAAAAAGGTCGTGTGGAAATTAGGGGATATTTTGTTGTAAAGCCGCAAGATAATGGCTCCTGAAGTCTACCCGCAATGAGCCATCTTTTGTGAAAAGCCCGTGCAAATCCAGGACGCCGAATTATCCCACCGCTCAATCTCGCTCTCGTAGCCCTCGTCTACCATAAGAAAATTTCGTTCCAATCCATGCCAAATCGTCAGGGGAAATGCACACGCCCAAGAGTAATACATACGAACAGGTGTGTTTGTCGAATAGAACTAGCGGGTGCGCCCGTTTCTCCAGACGAGAGCACCGCTCGTAAAAATATGAGGCTCTCAAGCAGCGACGGTCTCAGCCAGCTGCTCCTCTGCGTGTGTGGCCTCGCCCTCGGGGGCGTTGGCCTCCTCGTCGGTCTTGTCGGGGCTGTCAATAGCGACCTTGACAGCGATCTCCCGACCCTCAATCTCCTTTCCGTTCATCTCGGCGACAGCCTTAAGCTGGAGCTCCTCGGATGCGAGGGTGACGAAGCCGAAGCCACGTCCCTTGCGGGGCTCACCGCGGGCCTGGAGCTTCTTGATCATGAAGCGAGGGATGGGGCGGAGAGCGATCTTGGCGGATGAGGGCTCGTAGGCGGCGAAGAGTTCCTTAAGCTGTTGAACGGTCAGAATCAAGCTGCACAACAGGGATTCTACTAGAGCAACGAACCTTCTCCTCGGTCAGGTCATACGGCAGGTTCGCAACCATGACCTTAGTCTTGGAGGGGATACCATCAGCCGGGGGGCCACGCTCGCGGCGCTCACGAGGAGGACGAGCCTGGGTCTTGTCGGTCTTCTCACCCTTGGCGCCCTTGGTCTTGTCAGTGTTGGCCTCGTTGGTGATATCCTTCAGAGCCTGAACCTCGCCGGTGGTGGCGGGAGCGTCCGAAACTCCGCCTGCGTTTTCAGGAGAGGCACCATCAGCCTTCTCATCCTGCATGGCATGTAAGCATTCAATGTTAACAAGGAGTCGACCGCGAGGGAGCAAACTTACACCGCTGCCACGACCGCCACGAGTGCGGCCTCCGCGACCGCGACCAGCACGGCCACGACCACGGGTGGACTGCCGGCGGCGTGTGCCCTCAGCACCCTCACCATTGGCACCCTCGACCTTCTCGGCCGTCTCGGGCTTCCGAGCAAGCTGAACGGAGACCTTACGCTCCAGGACCTCCTTGCCAGAGAGCTCAGCAATAGCACGCTCAGCCTCGCTAGGAGTAGACAGGTCCACGAAGGCGTAACCGACAGGGCGGTCGGTGCGAGGGTTCTTGGGGATGGAGACAGACTCCCTAGAGTAACCGGTTAGCCACCATCGCGTCCAACACAGACAAAACGTCGATGCATGCTGATCAAGGTGGTGATGTGCCATGTCGCGTCGTCAAGGGGAACAGGGCCAAAGGTCCCACTCCTATCTTGGTGGGATGCAGGTGCCGGGGGGAGGGCGCATCGCGACCCACAGATCACGACCACGCTCGTTGCGGCAAGGAGGCAGACTGCACCATGGAGGCGGGAGCGCGCAGGCGGGATGTGCAGCAGGAACAGCAGCGACTTACACAAGGTATCCCTTGAAGAAGTCTTTCAACTCCCCCTCTGTTGTCGCGTAGGCAAGGTTGCCGATGTAAAGACGGCGACCTTCGGCAGCACTGGCAAGGACCGCATCGTTGGCGGCGTTCTTCTCGTCGGCGGTCTTGTCAGTCAGAGAGGTGTTGGCCAGAGCGTTGGTAACGTCATTGACGGCAGCGGCCGCAGCGTCGGTAACCTTCTCCACGGTGGTAGACATGGTTGATATGATGATGTCGGGTGGTTGACTGGAGATAAAAAGTTGAGGATTGAGGCTTGACGTGAGGATTGTTGACTCGTTGGAGGAACGTCGAGTAGGTGACGCTTTTCGTGTTGAGAACGAGTTTGATTGAACTCTGGGTCTGAGGGGGAGTTAGAGGGTAGCTACGTGCCCTAGATGTCTTGGGAGGGGTGGTTGGTGAAAGTTGGAGCGAGGCTTGTGATCGATCTTTGATGCTTGACGTGGAAGAGGGAAGAAAGAGGATGTGAGTCGGCGCGCTCAAAAACAAATATTTTTCGCAGGCGTTCGGGGAATTAAGCGAGAGGAAGGCGTGGCGGCGCATAGGGTACGTACCTTTTGCCTTGACAGGGGTATGTGTGGTGCAGGGGAAGCGCAGGCGAGTGGGTTGGGGCAAGGGAGGTGTGCGCCAGGAAGGCTTGCTCTTTTTTTTGCTGGGAAATATCTGGGGCGCACGGCTTTGCTGTCACGGGCAGAGCTTTTGACTTACCTCGCGAACAAACCAGAGTGACCGACGAGGTGCTTCAGTAGATTGTTTGGCAGCTCAAAGTTTGACCATGTGATTGTGCTCTGGCGTGAAGCAGTTGGCGTTCTCTCCTCGAATGGTCGAATCGTTCTTGCCGCGCAGGTTCTGAAGCCCTGGAACACCTCGTTAGCTACCGTTCCGAGGCTGGAGGGGCACCGAAGCTTGTCAAGCCCAGCAAAATTTGGTGGAAATCGTACTAAGATTATGCTTCCAAAGAAGGCGGGGGTGGAGGAGGAAAGGAAAGGAAAGGAAAGGAAAGGAAAGGAAACGCTTGCAGGTCTATGCCAAGAGGTGTTGAGGTGGTGAAGTGGTGGAGGAGGAAGAAGCCGACGAAATATTGAAAACAAATGGCTCCTAGATTTATATCCTGACATTGAAGAAAATATCATCAGGAAGAGCAGAAGATGGCCCGTGCCCTGTGAATTTGATGGCCATGGTGATTTCATGGCAAAGGCAATAGCTGGCATTCTGTCCTGGGCAAGAAAGTCACTGTATTTCGTGGTGGAGGCATTGGCTGTCACCCAGGGATAGGTGAGTGGACGAAATATCGGATGACACAGGACGAAAGACACGATTACAACCCGATGGAAGGCATATTTTCGACATGTAAAGATAACATTTGACTAAGCTAGGACAGAGCTCAACGAGGGACATGATAGCACTTGTCGATGGGTGAGATTGTGAGAATAGGTCTCAATACTATGCGTGCCGATGCTTAATGGGGTTCAAGATGATGTAAGGAAGCAAACCACGCTTGAAAAGGAACACAATATGCTCAGGGGATGAGAGATGTACGACATATCATACGAAGAGGCTGCCTTGCAACCGTGTGCTCTCTCAAGCTGGCCATTGCATTATCCAGGCAGTAGTTTACCAGTCTCCCAAACGAGATTGGGTCCGGTACCTTGTGCGTCATAAGCCTACGAGGAGGGCTTTAGTGCTGATTCCAAGTGTATGTGTCGTGTTCTGAAGCAATCATGGCGACAACAGTATCAACTCATCTCGTTGCTGTAACTCGACCTCGAGACACACCCCCTACAGCTTCTCTAAAACTGATGTTTTATTCAACGGGCTTGATAGGAAGTGAGCGTGGAGACTTCGGTTAAATTGTGACGCTACATGTCCTGGAAAGCAACGCTTGGAAATAACCTCTCGTTTTGATACACCCCAGCACTGCTTGGCGGAGCATCATCTCAACAGCTTGTCACCAGGAACACAACCCAAACATTACCTCCAGCTCCAGCTCCAGCTCCAGCTACCTACCTACCCACCTTATACACAGGACATCCTCCAGATACCTCGTCTCGTTCCGTCCCCTCTGCTGTTTGAAGAAAGAGCTCAGATCATGGGGGAATATCAGCACGCACCTACCACCCGGTAATCAGGGCTCCCATATTCTGGGGAAAGAGGTTCCAACTTGGCCCACACCAAGGGGGACGGAGATGCCTGGCATCCGCTGGGGCAGGGCCACACTGGTTGGATGGAGCAAGAGCTGGTTCCCACATCAACCACTGGTTCCCGCTTCAGGGTAACGAAGGCAAAGGCAAAGAGAAACCTAACCCTGAAAAAGTCAGTCAAATCAGCCGCACCAGCCTCACGCGGCTGACGAGATTCTTGGTGAGGTTGCGGTCCATCTGTCAATGGTGCGCCTCGACGGCAGTTGCATGCCAGAGAATGCGCGGAAGGGTGTGGTGGGTGGCCGCATCAGACCCAGTGCGGCAGGCAGCAGGGCGACGTGCATGAGGGTTGTTTTCGCTCGCCGGATGACAGGGTGAAGTGGAGCGTGGGCGGCCAGTGACGGCAGCTTTCGAGATGCTTCCATTTTCTGCAGCATCCAGATGACGATTCGGCAGGGGGTCCAAGGGTCTCACTCTGGACACACCACCCCGCCTCATCCAAGACATTCGCCCGGGTCCGACTCGAGACATCGTCGCGCGTGGCCCTGCGCTGCCTGCGGAGACGTCGGTGAGGACGCAGCGACGATATCGCACAAGACTGGATGACAACTCGAGCTGGGCAGGCAAAGCTGAACTGCAAACACTGTCCAAACGAGTCGCAGAAATGGAGGCCGTGCAGGCTCGAAATTTCAGCCGGAGAATTTAGTTGCAGCATCGTATTCAGGGGATAGGGGCGCGTCTTGGCCTTTAAAATGCGACTGCAAATTTTCCCATCCAATTTCTGGGAATTCATGCACGAAGGACGGCCAGGAAACAAAAGGACTGACTCGCCTCGGGCCCAATTGCCATTGCACACTTGGGTCCAAAAATATAGACCACAACTTACCAAACCCATCCATCATGTTAAGTGGTAGAGTGCAGGCGGGAGGTCACCTGCGGAACGCATGTGACAGCGCGGGGCAGTCCAGTTTCGCGCGTCGACCTATTCAGCTCCAAGCAGGTGAACCAGCGCGTCTAACTCGACGCGCCAGCACGTAAGTCGGCAGGGAAAAGTCGAGGTTGCCGTGTACGACCTTCGGAACACGGCTCGAGGCCCGCTCTCCGCTCCGGGAAAGCGATCTTGCGGGACGTTTCCAGAGGCCGATCTCGGGCCCGGTTTTAAGCCACCTTCTGAAGCAGTCCGAACGAGTGTCGGCGGCAGGCTCCGATCCTTTCCCAACCACGAATATCTCTCAAATTTTCATCTCGGGGAAGCATAGCGACATTCCACCAGTGCAAGGGCTGCAGCCAATAGACGTGCATTTGGTTTCCAACGAGACCAGGAGCGACGACCGAAGCGCTCCGAACTGAAAGGCGAAGCAAAATATCCCGGCACGTTTGTATGAAGTTTACACCAGCCCTAGCATATCCGATCGATTTGTTTAGACTTTCTCGAGTTTTGATCATCCCCAAGGAAATTATCATCGTTTGTCGGTGACGGAGTTAGAGGTTCCAAGCCAAGTGTTGAGGTACAGGGTCGAAATGGCAGGAGCGGATCAGTCGGTTCAACCCGGGGCGGTCCCGGGCCGGAGCATGATCATTTTGTACGGCTCCGAGACGGGGAACGGCGAGGAGATTTCCGGTGAGCTAGGGAAGATGGCTCAGCGTTTGCATTTTCAGGTTGTGGTAGGCGAGATGGACAGCTTCAAGCTGGTGAGCGCACAACTTCATTGAATTGGTGGGTTGAGCTGACAAGTGGTAAAGTCGGATCTCCTACGCTTCTCGTTGGCCATTTTTGTCACATCTGTTACTGGTCAAGGAGATATGCCCAAAAACACGACCAAGTTTTGGAGGAATCTCAGACGTGAAAAACTCAGTCGCACCAAGTGTTTGGCAAAGTTGAACTTTACGATTTTTGGGCTGGGCGACAGCTCATACCCAAAGTACGGCCGCCCCATGACGTGACCCTTGGCTCTTTTCTCTGCGCTAACTTTGGCCTGACAGGTTCAACTGGGCGGCACGGAAGCTCAGGGTGAGGTTACTCCAGCTTGGCGCCTCCGAGTTCTTCAGGGCCGGCGAGGGGGATGAGCGCCATGACAACGGGTAGGAAGATACTATACTTCCAATTCCGCTATATCTATATCCGCTTTACTAACAAACCCCATTGCAGAATCGACAGCGCCTACTTGCCGTGGTATCAAGATCTGAAAGCTCATATTCTGGCTAGCTACCCCCTGCCCAACTCACTCACCCCTATCCCAGAGGATGTCCAACTCCCCCCAAAATACGTTCTGCGGCTGCTTCCACAGCCAATCCAGAGCAATACACCTACAGACGACATCTCACGGACTACTAATGGAGATGAAACAGTCCGCAGCATCCCAGACTTGCCTCCAGCCGACTTACTGCCGATTCCTGATACTTACGAGGCAAATCTGGCAGCAAACGACCGTGTGACTCCCCCAGACCACTGGCAAGATGTCAGACGTCTCGTTTTTGACGTGAAGTGCCCCAGGCAGGCGTTCCCTTCCTTTGCCGCCGGTGCAACCGCTTACATCTACCCCAAAAATTACCCCAAGGATGTCCAAACTCTCATCGACTTGATGTGTTGGCAGTCCGTGGCCGACACCCCCCTGGATCTCAACAGCCAACTTTCCTCTGACATTCCAGGATCGGGCTCCCTACCGTCGAAGGTCCATGTCAATCCCAACTCGACCCTCCGCGACCTCCTGACTCACAACCTAGACATCAGCTCCGTCCCTAAGCGCAGCTTAATCCGCCAGCTCGAATTCTTCACCCCTGAAGAAATGGAAAAGGAACGCCTCCGCGAGCTTACCGCCTCCGGAAACGAGCAAGACTTCTACGATTATACCTCCCGCCCTCGCCGCACCATTCTCGAGATGCTCCGCGATTTTCCCAATCTCAAAATCCCTTACCAACACATACTCGATCTCTTCCCTATCATCCGCGCCCGCGAATTCAGCATCTGCAACGGTGGTGCCTCTCTCGACGCCTCACCCCCCTACACCCTCCGTATCGAGCTCCTCATCGCCCTCGTACAATACCGCACCATCATCCGCAAACCTCGTCAAGGCCTCTGCAGCCGCTACGTTCGCCACCTCCCCACCGGAACCTCCCTCACTATCGGCTTCAAACACCCCCCCTCACCCATCCTCGACCCCCGCAACGGAGAGCACACCCGCCCTCTCCTCGCTGTCGGTACTGGTACTGGCATCGCTCCCATCCACGCCCTGATCCAAGACCGCCAGATCTTCACCTCCCCGCCACCAGGCGAAACTCTCCTCTTCTTCGGCTGCCGCAACGAAAAAGCCGACTACTTCTACCGCTCCGAATGGGAATCATCCCCCTCCATCCAAGTCCTCCCTGCATTCTCCCGGGACCCCCTTCTCCCCTCTGAAGTCCCCTCCCTGCACCCTAGCGCAGACGGCCTCCCCACAGCCCCAAAAGCAGAAGAAGGTGGCGGCGTCCCCGAGACCACGGCTGTAACTCCCACTTTTGACTATGATGCCGGCAAAAACTACGTTCAGCACCGTATAAGGAAGCACGCCTCGCAAATCGGGCCGTTGATGCAGCGCCGTCCGATCATATGCGTGTGCGGGAATGCGGGACGGATGCCAATATCCGTGCGCAATGCGCTTCTGGATGCGCTGGTCATCGCGGGGGTGGTAGACACACGGGAAGCAGCAGAAGTGTGGCTGTCAGATGGGAACAACGCAACCTACTGGCAGGAGACATGGTAATTCGGGTTATGCTGGTCGCATGTGATGAAACTCGCGAAGACAAGACAAGGGGGAAAAAAAAGAGATGGCGGGGGAGAAGTGAAAATGCATGTGAGAGAGAAGGCGAGGCCGTAGCTGGGGATCTTAACGATCGCCATATAGCGATCGTGTTCCTTTGACCGCGGAATTTGTGTTTGGAAGCAAACAAAAATGGAATACGGGGCAATTGAGGATTATTTTCAATTGTTTCAACTGGGTATATAAAATGACAGTAGTGGTATCACTGGGGGTATAATAACGACATGCAGCATCGTACATAGAAACTCACAACTATCCCGGTCCTTTTGGGACTCATCGTCCATCGGCCGGTATGTTTGGTAACGGCTTCATTATCGGTAGTTCGTCGTGGTCGTCATCAGATTCCTGTTGCCTCCCCCTTTTTGACGGCCACTCCTCCTTTCTGCTTCGTGCGAAGTTCTGCATCTGGACAGCGCCCATCCCGCCTGCTGCGGCGGCTGCCTCTACGTCTCTTTGGTTGTTTCCCAAGATGCCACCCGCGCCGATCGACACCGCGGCAGAAGGTTTCCTCTTTCGCTGTCGTCGTGCCTCCAACTTGTCGCGCGTGCGCTTGGTGAGGAAGATCTTCGCCATGTGCTCACGAAAAGTCCGGGTGGTGCCAAAGACAAGAAATACCAGAGGGCCACCGGATACACCAGGAACGAAGAGAGTGAAGTCTCCGATAGCTCGGCCAGCGCTGAGATCAGGCTCCGGGGGAATGTTGGCTTCCGTGTTGGTGGCGGCCGCACGGAGCTGGAAGTTGATGACGACGAGTTCAAAGAGGCCGAGAGCAATGAAGCCGATCGTAAAGCGCAGCAAGAGCCACATGTCGTAGATGCTCTTCTTCGGCTGTTGCGGCATCTGGGGGGCACTAGGCTGGAGCCTTGCGGCGCTGTTGTCGTTCGTCCCCCCTGATCGCTGGCCGTAGGGGACTTTCCATGACACCAAGGCGATTCTGGCGTGAATATACTTGCAGAGAATAGCAAAGAGCAGCATGGCCCCGAGACCAAAGCATGCTATCACTGCGAGGTGTAAGCATTGAATTCGGAGCATAAGATGGACTCTCACGTACTGATGAAGTCGGCTAACACCATGTACCCTGCAGTATTCCGGTGAAAGACGGGTTGCCGCAGCAGAACCTGTTGGATCGCAGGAAGCACAATCGCAACACCCTTAGCGATGAGGCTTCCGTGGAGGCGACGTGCTCTTTGACTTCGAATCTGGAAGATGGACCACGCAAGCTCGGTGGCCCAGAAGAGGATGAGCATCGACTCGGCGTTGTACGTGTAGTACTGCATGTAAAACACGACCAAATCCAGCCCTGTCGATGCGCCGGTGATGTTGAGTTCCGGATTGCCAGCATTTTCTTTGACATTCACCCATTGCGCCGTTTTAATGTCCTCCCACCTGACAATCGTGTGTATTTGCTGGATGATCGATGCCGTCACGCTCAATGTTAGGACATAGCTCAACAGGGCAACGTCTGGGAGTCGTCAGCGAAGCAGCGGATATCTGTGGAAGGCCGGGACTTACAGCTCGTACGCTCATTTTGCGCCGACACTAGCCAGACCAGGAGCAGACACGTCCCGAGGCAGAGGAAGCTGAATGTGAGGACGACGCCAGCAACAGCGGCGGCTCCGGCTGGTAGTTGGATGCTCATGGCGAGACGTCCGCGGCAAAAGCGAGGACAGGGAAGAAGCCCTAGTGGATATTGGCAGCGACAGAGAGGGTCGTGGCTATGGGAAGCTTCTTCTCTCTGCCAAGCTTGTTTGCCAAAGCATCCGAAACCAAAACCCAGTGCACCCCCGAGAACGTGGCAGCGAGTCCACCGGCTGAGGGAGAGCCCTGGTTATGATCGATCTGCTGCCCCTGGGATCGCAGCCCCATGGTACGGGGTACCGAGGGCGCATTGCGAAAACGATATCCACTTCCAAGCAGTCTCTCCCCCCCCCCCCCCACAAGCGAGGTAGGAGGTTTGTGCTTAAGCGATGACCCTTTCGGCTTGACCATCGCGACACTTCGAGCTGCTAGCCTGTCTAGCCTTCATCGCGATCCTACTTGCACGTGGAGGACAGCGCTCCAGCTCAAGACAGGTGTCTGAGCGTAGCTAGCTCGGGAGCTCGGCTGTTGCCAGCGGGGGACAGGAAAGGCTGGCTGCGTTGAGCGAGCAATGGCGGGCGACCATTCCTGAGACGCGAGCATCCTCCTAGCATCCACCCTCGGTAGGACAAGCGTGCTGCTGGTGGAGAAGGGGCATAGCCCGTCGGACAATAATGCAACCACCTTCGCTCGCGCGCGACCGCCCTAAGCCTGCCCCTAAGCCGGCTGTGGATAGCCTCCGTTCTCCGCACCCCGTCGACCTTCCTCGACCACTCATCGTCTTCTGGGGGGATTCGACAGACTCGCACTCGCTAGCCCAATTCGCAGCGCGAGAGCGCCTCGACTGCATATCCATCTGCCATGGCAAGAGAGAAATACCGGGCTTTGCTGCAGGTCAACCTCCTCGGTTGCCGGGCTGTGGTAGCGTGCTACAACACCGTGCGCGAGCTGCTTGCCGGTCCTGATCCAGCGCCCGGCGTGGGGTGGTCCCTAGGGTAGACGTCCTATCGAACATTCCGTATCAAGCCACTGCGATGGTGGCTGGACGGGGGGAGCCCACGGGCTTTCCCGGTCTTCTCTCTGCGATTCCCGACGTCGACCCACACCAAGGGCCACATGGACCAAATCTAGTCATCTGTCGGTAGCGCAGAGCCGACGGGTCGTTGACTTTTGCTCGCTGTTGCCCGGCTCAACACGTGGCGAAAGGGTCTAGCTTCTCAATAGCGGATCTTGGGCCACCGATCGACGGCGTTGAACGATCTAAGTGGGACGCTCATTTGCGCTCCTTTATCCCTCTGACCAGTGGTATGCTTAGTGAAGGGGATTGGGCTGCTTGTGTGTGGATTTTGTCAACGTGAAAGCTAGCAGTTCCAGATTGCAACGGATCATCTAAGTGGGGGTGTTCAGCTCCTTGGCTCTTCAGCGGTTCGGTTCCGCAGCCTCTGAGCCAGGTCCAGGTGTTGCCCTGTGCCTTCCCCGCAAGCAAAAGCAAAGCGTGAGCAGCGATCCTGCTTCCACCAGGCACCAAAGGGAGGAACCCACTCTCCTTCCCGCCTTTCCCGCCACTGCTCCGCCACACCCGTTGAAACCAGAACCACACACACCACTCTCTGAAGCGCGATCTACACGCTACCTGCATTTTCAGCTATGATCTTATCCCACGCCCAGCTGAGATTGCTTTACCCACGCGCCGCCACTACCAATTTGAGGCTCATGCGGTACTGCTCGCAAGCTTTGTCGTAGTTTGACACCTGCAGCTAAAATCTCGGCGAACATATCATGGACCAAGAAGCGGCGCCCGCCGCACCGGACGGCTACAATGACGCCAATCGTGCCTTCATCCAGGCCTTCATGGCGCGTGGCACCCTTACCTTTGAGGAGGCCCAAAAGATCCTTGCCGAGATAACCGCTATCTTGGACGGCGCGGGCGAGTCCGTGGACCCCCAGTCTATCACCATGGAGGTGTTCACTAGTTTCACCAAGATGGCGCGAGAGGCGATCGAGCCCATGGACTTTGACATCCGCATGACCAGAGACCAAGTAAGAGGCGGTCAACGCGTGTGGGTGTTCATGAATGCACACAGCGATGCGCCTACTCAGCTGGCAACCACTCGGACACCGGAGGAAGTTGCGTATATCAAGCGGCTTCTGGATGCCATGTTTAACGACTATAACACGCCTCGCATGGAGGTCATGGCCGTGGACGAGGGCCAGGCCCTGAAAGTATCGAGGCCCTCGCGTTCACGAGAGAGCCTGGCCAACGGAAGCGGGGAAGATGCAGGAACGGCGGCCGACAAGGGACTAAAACATTCAGAGGTCTTGGCACTGCTATCAAGTCTCGTGGCGGAAGGATGGCTGGAAAAGAGTCGACAAGGCTTTTACAGCCTCAGCCCGCGCGCTTTGGTCGAGCTTTGGTCTTGGCTTGTTGAGACGTACAACGACGAAGACGACGATTGGCTGCACATCAAGTTCTGCGAAGCTTGCAAAGAGGTTGTCACATATGGCCAAAGATGCAACGAGCCTAGTTGCTCCATCCGACTCCACGACTTTTGTGAGGATGGCTACTGGCGCACCCAGAGAGAGAAGAAGTGTCCCAAATGCAGTACGCCATGGGGGGGAAATCACTTTGTCGGGGAGCGGGCGGTCACCTCAAGAACTGCGTATCAGAGAGGGCGGCCAAAGAAGAACACCGCCAGGAGGAGGAGGAGCGGGGTTGAGGAAGCTGGTGACGGAGATGAGATGGACGACGAGGAGTGATTTTTGGTTGTGGAATTATCGAGGATCTGATTGGGCGAAACGGTGAAAGAGGCAATGATACCCACGGAAGGTTAAATGACGGAGCTAGTTGACGTTGTGCATTTGGCAGAAAGTACGGATCCGTATTTTGGGAAATGCACCAGTGGCACGCGCGGAAGAACATTGAGATCACCTGGTGAAACGTTGAGGCCAAGTCTATTTGCAGTTTCATCCTCAATGACATCACATGGTGGTTGTGCCACTGTGGCAGTGCGGGGCATGAGCTCTGGCGACCTCAACGACCTCTGCCGGCCAGTGAATTTGACCACAGGTTCGAGCTGAGACATTGACCGAACCAAATGAGCTCCTCGCGTGACGAAGCGCCGAGACCATATTTCCAGCCTCACGAATATCCGCGTGGCTCCTAGCGCAATCCGTTTGCTACCTCTGACCTCCAAGGTCCTTGCGTTCAATTCGCCACTTTGTTTCCCAAATTCATTCGCTCCCATCAGGAAGCAGCGCAAAGCATTTCCACCGCAACGATGCTCGAGTACTTTGCATACAAGAAGTACAAGAAAAACAAGGGCGAGAAAGAGGATAAAGCCAAGGGAAAGGCGCCCGAGGAAGTTGCAACTTCGACGAGCAATGTCGCGACCCCAACCTCGCCAGCACCAGCCACACCGCTTCTCGATGATGAGGACAAGAACTTCCTGGAGCGCTTGACGGCGACCTTCTCGTGGGATGACGACGACGAAGAGGAAGGGCCCAAACCAGCCCTTCCTCCCCGCGTCAAGACTCCAGACCTTACCTGGGACAGCGACTCGGAGTCCTTTCGCCGTGAGACGGTCGACACCGCAGTCAAAGAACAGGGGGAGGTCAAGCCCAAGAAGACCAACCGTCTCTCACAGCTTCTGCGTCGCAACAAAAAGGGCGATACCGACCTTGCCCCGGCAAAGAGCACCAGCCTAGCTGTCCCTACGCCGGAGGTCGACCGCGAAAAAGATGATCTCACCCAGGTCCTCGATGAGCTTAACCTTTCTGCGCGTAACAATCGCGCCTTCTCAATGTCAGACGAATCCACCGAGCTCATGAAGAAATTCACCGTCATCCTCAAGGACCTCGTCAACGGCGTTCCTACCGCCGTCAACGATCTGACCACCCTCCTTGATGATCCGGATGGTGCCCTTGCCAAGAACTACGAGAAGCTCCCCAGCTCTCTCAAGAAGCTTGTCACCCAGCTGCCAGAGAAGCTCTCCTCTACTCTCGCACCGGAGCTCCTCGCCGTAGCCGCCGAGGCGCAAGGTCTCTCTAAGGAAGACGCCGCGGCGGCGGCCGCGGGTACCGCCGCAGGTGGGATCAAGGGCGCCGCGAAACGGCTCCTCGTGCCCAAGAACCTCAAAGAAATGGTCACGAAGCCCGGAGCTATCGTGTCCATGCTCCGTGGAATCATGAACGCGCTCAAGGTGCGGTGGCCCGCGTTCATGGGGACCAATGTAATCTGGAGTCTTGCGCTCTTCCTTTTGCTCTTTGTCTTGTGGTACTGCCATAAGCGCGGCAAGGAGGTCCGCCTCGAGCGTGAGAAGTCGGAGCTGGCGGCCTCTGTGGGCGTTGTGGACGGCAGCAATCGGATTGAAGAGCTCCCTGACGATCCTACACTGCCGGCCCCGGCAACAACCTCGGCACCGACACCCACCATCGTGGAGCCGCCCAAGTAAGCGGAGTCGCCGGAGTAGGGCGGAGGGACGGACCGCGTTCATACGTGCCATGATATTGATGACAGGTGGCGATGGCAATGGAATTCGATACCCCTTTACCTTGATTGTTGGCAATGACAGCAGGAGCAGTTTCACCAGGATATTTTTAGTATAATTTCCGGTAGCCTTGTTACTCTCTAATCATGTAATTCATAGTATCCATAAGGCATCGATCCATGTTCATTCTGGCGTCTGCGCGCAATGGGCATATACCAGCAACGTACCTGTACACTAAGTATCATTCGTGATCCGTCTTCCCTGTCTTCCTCCTATCCGTCCGGCGCAAGCGTCTCCTCAGTCGTCTTGGACAAGCTCTTTAATCTCCTCCCTCCCGCCTGGCACCATCCCGGGCGCTTCGCCCGCTTTGTCGTCTTTGCCCGAGCGATCCACCACCTTGCGACCGTCCTCCATCCAGAAGCTCACCTCGTCGATAACATCATACACAATGTCCTCGACTATCTGCTCGCTGTAACGGTCGCTTACGGGCCGCAGCTTGTGGGACGCGCCGCCGAGTTGGAGTTGTGGCTCCGCTTGTGGTTCTGGCTGCGGCGGCGCCGTGGCATCTACCATTTCGACGTCCTCCCCACCTTGTTTTTCGCCATCGCCTAGCCCCGGTGGCGGATACCAGAAGCTGGGTCCGAAATTCAGCTCGACTGCGCCTCCGCGGAAGATGCTCACGGCAGGGTAGTACCCCAGCGACCCATCGTCGAGAACGTCGCGCCCCGCGGGTTGTTGGACCATTTTTGAGGCAGGTGGGAGGAAGGCGAGGAGGTCGGTAAAGGGGGTACCCATAAGTACGCCATTCTTGTAGACTTTGATGTGGGAGTTTGGAAGGGTGCGGAGGGCGGGATGGGTATGGTGTGGGTTTGGTTGCGCGGAGGAGCCGGCCGCACCGGAGGAGCCCATCGGTGAGGGGTTCATGAGGTCGTCTAGCTCCTTGGTGGTGTGATAGTCGATGCGCTCGAAGTAGATGTGCGCTTTGAACCGGATGGGGATGCGGTCGCGGACGATGTTGGGCGCTTCTGGCCCGGGTTCGTTGTCTTCATCAGCAAGGTCAACCGCGGGGTTGTACTGCCCCTGGACAACCTTGCGGTGCAGGCGTTCGGAGGGGAGCTGAATCTCGATGCCGATGACGTCGCCTTCTCGGAGGTCCTCGCCGGCTGGGAAGAAGTCTTTAGGTCGGGACATGTGAACTTTTTGCCCGGCGACGTCCCGGATGCCGTAACTGTAGGCATCGAACCCAACTGGCGCATCAAGAGATGCCTCGCGCCGAGCCCACCCCACGCGAACATGACCGTGGGATTCGGGGTCGCCCTCCCCTCGATTTTTGAGGATGCCTTGCGTCACTTTGCACTCCCAGTACCAACGCCCCTCGCGAACTGCTACGTTGGCGCGTGCCATTCGAAACCCCTTGTTGGAAGTGACATGAGTGCCGGATCTGTCGAAGAAGATGTGGGAAGCTGTGTCCTCGAAGCTCATGTGAGCACCGTACGGCTCTGGTTCAGTTTGCCGATAGTAAAACATAGACGGAAAGGCCGGATCGGCGATGCAGTGCGTATAGTGGAAATTCTTCTTGTTATAGACACTGGTTGCGACGATCAGCTCGGGGGTCTCTTGTCGAAGATGGAGAACTTACTGTTCCGAGGTCTCGAGGAATTCGATCGTCCTCCTTTCCGGGTCGTGCACTTCATGGTGGGCTGTAAAGACGGGACCGCGCGGTTGGTCAAAGTCGGAGGGCTTTGGGCGTGCGAGCTTGTATCGCAAAGGCGCGATCTCCCCAGGCGCAAATTCCTTTTGCACCTTGCGATCTGGTGTTGCCCTTGGGTTGTTGTCTGCAACAGATCCAGCAGTGCCCTTGGACTCGCGCTTCTTCAAGGAATCCTTTTTTGCCCTCTTCTCGCGGGGTATGGGCCCCTGTCCTTCCTCAGGCATCTGGATCTGCACTCTTGGTGCTGGTTTAACTTCGGGGTTGAGAGGTGAAGATACGGCGGGGCTATGGTCGTCCTCAAGAGCACGCTTTTGAGGGAGGGCTGGCAACCCAGACGGAGTCGGCTCCCTCTGGGGTGAGCCTGTCTCGGTGGCCATCACCACTGTGCAATGACGCGGTCGGTAGGAAAGTCGGTATGAGAGTGCACGAAAGACACAAAGTCAAAGCACGATGGTCAGGGATGCGCCGAACGTAAAAAGCCGCCGAATATGCACCCTGGATGAGAGAGAGTTGTCGCGATTAACCTGTACCTCGGCTAATAATATTCTGACTTTAATTGGGCAGCGCGGATGACTTCGGTCGTTCTGCTGCTGTTGACAATCCCAGTAAGCAACTGAACTGAGAGCTTTGTCGCAAACACGATCTGCGAAGTTCTCGAGCAGCCGCGTCGACGCGATGGACAGGGATCTGACGCAACTGCACAGGGGTTATGGTGGGGCTTGTTGAAGCTCTGGCCAATTAGAAGCTAACTTTGAGCAGCCACGCCTGCCGTTCGATTGCCTGTGCTTTTTTTGAGGCTGCCTGCTGGAGCGAGACTTCTCTCCCCAAACCTTTGTCGTCAACAGAAACCACTCATCCCCGGATAATCGCACCGATTGAGCGACCGACAAGATGCCCGTCGTCAAAGGAGGCGTGTGGACCAACATCGAGGATGAGATCCTCAAAGCGTCGGTTAGCAAATATGGGCTGAACCAGTGGGCGCGCGTGTCGTCGCTGCTGGCCCGAAAGACGCCCAAGCAGTGCAAGGCGCGGTGGAACGAATGGCTCGACCCTAGCATCAAGAAGATCGAATGGAGTAAGGAGGAGGATGAGAAACTGTTGCATCTGGCCAAGTTGATGCCAACGCAATGGCGCACCATCGCCCCCATTGTTGGCCGCACCGCAAATCAGTGCCTCGAACGATACCAAAAACTCCTGGACGAAGCCGAACAGCGCGAAGCCTCAGCACTCGGTCTAACAGGACCTGATGGCGGAGAGACGCAAGCACCGACTGCTGACGATGTCCGCCGTCTGCGACCCGGCGAAGTCGACCCCGACCCGGAGACAAAACCGGCCCGCCCCGACACCATCGATCTGGACGAGGATGAGAAGGAAATGCTGAGCGAGGCGCGTGCCCGTCTGGCGAATACGCAGGGTAAAAAGGCAAAGCGGAAGGCTCGTGAGCGCCAGCAGGAGGAGTCACGACGGCTGGCGGCGCTGCAAAAGCGTCGCGAGTTGAAGACGGCTGGTATCAACATCAAGGTCACAACGCAGAAGAAGGGGCAGATGGACTACAACGCCGATATTCCGTTTGAGAAGCAGCCTGTGCCAGGATTTTACGACACCAACGAGGAGATTCAACGTAACGAGTACCAGCGCACCCACTTCGACCCAAAGAAGGCCCAGATCGGTGGGAAGCGGAAAGGAGAGGGCGACGAAGATGCCGACCGGAAGAGGAGAAAAGGAGACAAGGACGCACCGTCAGCATCGATGCAAGCCGCCATAAAGGCCGGTCAGATGCAGAAGATCCGTGAGGCTGAGCAGAGCAGTAAGCGGAGGGCGCTGGTACTACCCTCACCACAGGTCAGCGAGGGCGAGTTGGAGGAGATCGTGAAGATGGGAATGATTGGCGAGCGAGCGAATATGCTGGCTCGCGAGAGTGAGAACGACGCTACTCGCGGTTTGATCAGCGACTACTCGTCACTCAATACCAGCGTGCCCATCCGAACACCCATGGCTCCGGCGCAGGAGGACCACATTGCCAACGAGATCCGCAACATCCGCGCCCTTACAGAGACACAGTCATCACTCCTCGGCGGCGATAACACACCTCTTCACCAGGGGGCTGGTTCTACTGGCTTCGACTCTGTTGCTCCACGAAAACAGGTCGTTGCTACGCCAAATCCTTTGGCTACACCTCTGCGGTCTGGTGTCAACGGCGTCGGTGCAACCCCACTTCGCGTTGGCCAGACCCCCATGCGTACGCCACGAGATAGCTTCGCGTTAAACGCCGCCGACAACGATATGTCTGTGGTTGGCGGGACCCCTAACGACACCAGGATGCGTGAGCTATCTATCCGCCACCAACTGAAACAAGGACTCTCTGCGCTGCCGAAGCCAAAGGATACAGACTGGGAGCTCGAGCTTCCAGAAGACCAACAAGAGCCGAAAACTGCTGAGCAATTGGAAGAGGATGCCGCAGAGCGGGATCGTCGGGAACGCGAGATTCGTGAGGCTCGGGAGCTTCTCGAACGCAAGCGAAGGACACAGGTTATGCAGAAGGATCTTCCACGGCCGATATATGTCGATTACGAGGCTCTGCTACGAGCGTCAGCGGAGGTCCAAGATGCGGCAGAGGCCCTCATCGCGTGCGAGTCTGCGCTTCTGATAGCCCACGACGCGACGAGGTACCCCCTCCCAGGGGCTCCACCAAAGACCAAGGTCATCGACTTGCCACGGATCGATGATGAAGTCCTCTTGGCAGCACGGCTGCAGATCCTGATGGAAGTCAAGGACCAACCCAAGCCGGACGAAGTCCAAGCCGTATGGGAAAAGAGCAACAACTCTCTCCTGCTCGGCCTTGGCTGCTACGACGATGACGACGAGGAAGATCAAGTATCAACTATGCAGTCAGCTCTCGAGGTGTGTTTTCTCTCAATCCTCTGCCTTCTATTTTGCCACAGCTAACACCGCCCATAGCAAACAATAAAATCCCTAATCGAGTCCGCCGAAAAGGGTAACAAACTCGAGAAGAAGCTAAAGCTTCACCTGGGCGGGTACAATAACCGCGCCGAGATGCTTCGCAAGAAAATCCGCGAGGCGCATGAGGCGCTGGAGAAGGCACGCAACGCTTTGAGCGGCTTCAAGGTCTTGCAGACCTCAGAAGAGGCAGCCATCCAGAGACGACTGGCGTCGCTGCGTGCAGAAGTTGTGTTCGTCAGCACGCGCGAGCGTGAGGCGCAGGAGATGTATAGGCGAAACAAGGCCGAGCTAGACGAGTTGGTTGCGAGCGCGAGGGGGATGAACGGGTACCATTAGATTTGGACCTAGAGGGAAATCCTCGTTCAGTTGTACTTGCATCGGGAGTTATTCACAGGGAGACAAGCCCAGTTCATAGGGCTCGTGCTGGAATACCTGCGATCCAGCAGAGGGAGAAGGGTGTTCCGCCTGCTGGTTCTGATGGGGAAGGCGGGCATCCTACTCTGTGTATTCAGCCATTTGGGTCGGAGTGTACGAGACGCTGTAGATTGGCGCGACGGGCGGAACGGTACGCATAGGCATCGATGAGCATTGCCCTTGCATCATTGATTGGATCATAAATTCTGAACAATTGTATTACGTTTGTTCCAACATCATCACTGTTCCTAGGTTTTGCCCCTATTACCCCAAATAAACCCCTTTCGCACCTAGCTCTATCCCGTTTTTATCCACAGAGCCCCCTCACTTTCTCTCCCCCAACCTAGGCAATCTAACCGGAACCACAAAGCAGACACTTATCACACCCAACACCGCACAGCACAGAAACGTCAGGCGAATTGCCGATTCGTAGCTCTGTACCACTTGCTCCTGATAGGCCCCCTCCAGCCCCCGGATCGCCTCGACTGACTGTCTCACCCGCTCAATGACGGCATCTTTCTCTGGCCCCTTTACGAACTTCTCTAGATAATACCACAGTGCGTTTTGTACCACTAGTGAGCTACATGCTACACCTAAAACGCTACCTACGCTGCGCCAGAGAATCAAGGTGCTTGTGACCACGGCTTGCGAGGACTGATCTGCCACGGCGAGAATAGCCATAAAGGTGCCTGGAAATTGGAAACCTTGCCCAGCAGATGGAAGCGCTAGACAGAGGACGTAGAATAATGTGGGCCAGCCGCGTTGCATGGAGGCTAGGGAGAGCATACCGAACATGACGAGGGTAGAGCCGATGACGAGGGGGAACTTGAGACGTCGCGTGCGGGAGATGAGAAAGCCGGTGGCAGTTCCTGTCATAGAGGTCACAAGGGAGCAGGTAATCAGGCGGAGGCCAGAGGTTGTTGCGGTAGTGAGGAGGACGGCTTGGAAGAACAGTGGGCTGAAAGCGTTTAGAGACGAGAACCGAGTTGAGGTGGGATGAGAAAGCGACACTTACACGTTGAAGAGCGTGGCGTTGGCTAAGAAAGAGGCGATATGGTTGGAGAAGATGAGGTTCATGTGCGGAGAGTGGCCGACCAGGTGGATCGGCATGATGGGCTTGATGGCATGGCTTTCGACGTACAGGAAGAGAGGGAAGAAAACGGAGAAGATGGCCAGAGAGGTGAGAACGAAGGGATGTGTCCCTCCAAAATGTCAGAGGACTGTGAAAGATAGGGGTAGCTTATCTTACAGGCCAAGATGTTCCCTCCGAGAGTCTAGTTTTTAAGGGAACGATTAGTTTTGATGTCAAGGTAATGCTACGCGTAGGGCAAGACGACTCACCAACCCGAGGATGAGAAACGTGATGGATGTGGACATCAAGAAAGATCCTGTATAGTCAAACTTCTTCATAGACTCCCAAGCGCCCTGGTGTTCCTTGCCGTAGAGCCCCAAGTCGCTGGGAATTGTGATGCCAGCCATGACAACAGACGCGAGGATTAGCGGAAGTTGGACGCCGAACTCCCAGCGCCATCCAAGATAATCAGCCATCACTCCGCCAAGGGCAGCCCCGAGCATAGCACCAGCGCCGTAGGTAATGTTCATGTACGACTGGAACGGGCCGCGGATCCTATCTCTCCCTGTTAAACTCAGGGATGCACGCGGTTTAGTGCTTGGAACTCACTCGATCGGCACAAGATCACTGATTATGATTGAACTCAAGGCCATCATACCACCGGCGCCCAAACCGCACAAGGCACGAGCCAGAATGAAGCTTGTCATGCTCCCGGCAAGTGCGCACCACAGGGTAGCAACGAAAAAGATGGATAAGGTGACCAGATATGGAACTTTGCGGCCGACCGCATCCGAGAGGCCGCCTAGTAGCGGTTGGAAGGCGGTTGACGTAAGTAAGAAAGATGTCGACAGCCAGGAGGCGCTATTGCTGCTGCCAAAGTAAGAAGTAATAACCGGATGCGACGACGCCATAATTGTCGAGTCGAAACAAGCCACGAAGAAAGCCATTACACAGCTCAGAAAGATTGCCCAGAAGCGCGCCGGGCTAACACCGCTGAGATAAGGTGTGTCGAGGGGGGCATAGCTAGACACGGTCGACGTTGCTGATGACGACGTTGGAAGCAGAGGTGTCTCTTCACTGGAGGGTGCTGGATCCTCCTTCATCAAAGACGGGCGTCTTGGTGCACGGCGACTGGCGACCGAGCCTCCCCGACTGCTCTGACGCCGGCCATTGTGGCTGCGGTTGCGGCTGGTACGTCGGAGCGTGTTGCGCAGCATGCTGTGCTCGAACGACTCCGGCTCCAAGATGGGCACCGCTGTTGGCAGAGAGCGCGAGAGCATCAGGTCGAACTCATTGGCGTCAATGGCCTCGCCCTCACTCGTGCAGTCGCTGTCGACAACATCGTCGTCGATAGCTTCACCGTCCCGGCGCCGAGACCGGCGACCGCTGGGGATTGAAAGCGGTGCATTCGTCGATGGGGATGCCATTGGTCGGGTTTGTTGACAAGTTCCTGGAGATCTAAACCTGGACAGAGACCTGAAATCGAGTCATCCAGTCTACCGATATATTTTTCACAGATCCGACTGACCCGTGAGCAGCAAAAGGTCCCCGTAGCAAGCACTCGCTGAAGGAGAACCTTGCCTTAAATACCATGCCGCCGTGTCTCCAAGCGACGAAATCACATTCGGGTAACCACCTGCCCGCAGCTGCACTCACCGCGCTCGCACCCGACAAGCACCCACCCGGCAACCTAGAGGGGGTCATGGGGTCAGAGGTGATCTGTATCAGGCCCGATCCGATGTCCAGGGATCGCATCCGCCGCGCATCCGCAGCTCACCCCTGTCGCCTTCTCCGCTGGTCGCGGTGAAGACGCGTGCGGGACGTCCCGGCGTCCGTGGGGTTCAGAAGAACAGAATACGGTGTGGAGCTCCCGCAAATCGCGGGGATTGGGGGCGGTGTCAAGGATAAGACAAGACCCTGAGACCGGCACCTGGAAAACGCCTTCCAGAAGCGTGTTTCAACGGCACTGCCTCGGCAGAGAGCCGCCCCTCACTCGGCGGCTCCCCAATTCCAATAAATCCAAGAGCACAAGCCAATCCCCGTTCAACGAGCTTCAACTTGTATTCCGTCATTATCATTCCACTGGAATCTGCTGTGCAACTTTGCCCATCTGACGCACAAGAGGGAGCCGCATCAAATTACAACATGGCGTTAAACAAAAAACAAACCGAAGGCTCCGAGTTTGCCATCGGCGAGGCCCGCGCCCGTGATATGTTCGACCAAACCAAAGACCTCGCCAAACACGATCTCGTGAGTCTGCGTGCCCTCGATCCCCCTAATCCGGATATGCACACCCACAGCCCTCTGCAGATACCACCTCCATTTCAATATATCAAACTCCTAGATTGCAATCCTTAACCCCGAACACCCACAACGACCGCTACCTTCGCTCCATCGGTTCCCCTATTCCGCAGGCCACCCGTTCAAAAGCCCCTGTTCCCAGTTGCTTCCCCATTCCCCCCTCATCCCGCAATAATCGCTCAAAATAACATCATGAAGCCAAACAACCTCCACAAAGTCATTCAAAATAACCTCCACAATCCGATCCACCATACCCACCCCGTTCAACACCCATCGGAACCTCCACTAACGCCCACAGGAATATACCAACCCTTTAATGCCCCACCTCACCCTCCTATCCACATCTCTCACACCAACCCCAAGGTGCATTTTTCTCTACACTGTCCAACAAGAACACACCAACCGCGTCAACACATTGCACGGCGGGTGCATCGCCACCCTCTTCGATTACTGCACCTCCGTTGTGATCTGCTTGGTATCGAAGCCCGGCTTTTGGGAGTTTGTAGGGGTGAGCCGCACCTTGAACACAACATACCTACGCCCAGCAGAAGTAGGTGCAGAGGTGGAGATCGTTTGCGAGCTCGTAGCCATAGGGAGGCAATTGTGTCAGTTGAGAGGGACCATGAGGAGGAGGGGGGAAGAGGGAGAGGTATTTGCTACTTGCGAGCATGGGAAGTTCAACATGGACAGCAGGGGGAAGCTGTAGATTCGTAATCGATGTACTATGTAGATTGCTCATATATTGATACCTCCGCTCGTCTTGTTACCTCGGGGGAATAGCTCATTATAAATCACCGAAATCATAAGGATAGTGAAGGAGATCTGCACCAAACCCAAACTCTATGTCAAGTGTGGGAGGCTCGTCGGTCCACGCGCCAAAGTCAGGGTCGTCAAAGTCCTCTTCAAAGCCATCTACTGTCCAACTGTCAGCGACTGGTCAGTGGTTCCAGCATCCCACAAGACAGGGCGTGTTGGGAACCCACCAATGGGCAGGAAATCATGCAGCAGGAACTGCTTGTCGTCGGCCCGGGCCTCGCGGTCCGAGATCTTCCAGAAAGCCGTCGGTCCGCATGGACCGTGTGGGTCGAAGTCCCTGGCACGAGTCAGATCGGCTTTCATACCTAGTAGGGGTAAGATAAACGTACTTGTCGAACCAATTCCCTATCACTCCCCTGGCTGATCGAGCACCGCCGATCTGAACGCCTTCGCTCTTCCAACGCTCCTCACCGCTGAAGATGGAGTATGATGTCCATCGGACTTCGCCCTCAGGGGTGTACTGAACTGTGCCTTTGACACGGACTGTTGTCAGTCAATACTCTTCACAGACGATATGATCGATGGGCCACCTAGGAAATTCACCTCGGAGATCGGAATCCGCATTATCATCCCATGAGCCATCCAATGAGCGTGAGAACCCAGTGAAGTGAACGATTGGTGAACCGTTTTCAGAGGTCTCAATCGAGGTAACGTGGACCTTCATCAGGATCAACCGAATTGCCTCTCCCACATCCAACGCCGGACGGGGGACGTTGGAAGGCAACTCGTCCGCCACGGGAAAATTGTAGTTGAAGAAGTCGTTGTAATCTGCGTCCTTTGTCAGTCTTTCCTCAACGGCATTCACTGCATCACAAACCCACCCAAGAAACAAACCACTCTCAACCATGTCCCAGAGACACCAAACGGATCCCTTTCCTTCAATCCTCTCATAACCCTCACCTCTTCGTCATCCTCCTCCACCTCTTCACCCCCTTCTCCCTCGGCCCCATACCGGCAACCCTCCCCACAACCCTCCCCCCCCTTCTCCCCCTTCGCCGGCCAAGGAACATAACTCCCCTCCCAGCTGCCCCCCCAACCTCTCCCCCAGAAGTTCTCAAACACCGGAAGCCCTTCCAGCCCCTTTCCCCTGATATTCCCTGTGGCAAACATCAGCTCATTATCTCCTTTTTGGGAAAATTTCTGTTGTCTCGGGCGCCTCGAGAGAGTTTTCGCTCCTGAGACAACAGAAAAAGGACCAAGCGGGAAGAAAAACACTCCAATTTGCACTCACCCCCAATCACCATCATCACCGCCTCCACCTTCTCCCAGTCCACCCTCCCACTCCCGTCATTCCAAAAGGGGCCCCACATGCTCCCATTGGTGTACTCACGCAGGTCATACACCTTGGAACAGGCGAAAGGGTACATACTACTGCTGCGCGTGCGTCCGTGCTTGAGAATGGGCGAGCCGTAGAGGCAGTGTAGGTGGGCGGATTGTTGGTGGTGAGGTAGGGGTGTGGGAGGCAGAGTTGGGGGTGAAGTTCCGCGGGCGCGGGAGAAGAGGAAGGAGGAGGTTAGGAGGGGGATTTGGGAGGCGGAAGGCGTTAAAAGGGTGGACAGGATGGCTGTGTCGGCGTTGGTCAGTCTGTTGAGAATGGAATGGGGACGGATGGCTTACAGGCGTTGCGGGAGGGCGGGTATGTGAGGGAATGGATGACGCGCGGGTGGGAGGGGGTCGATTTAGTTGCTGCGAGGATGTTAATTCATGTTCTCTATGTAAAGCAACAGCTCAGGCTTACCATTCCGAAGGATGCGGGTAACAGTCTTGTAAACAAAGGGGAGAGATGCTCTCTGAGAGGCTGTCAGCAACAGCTCCATCAAGACAATGCCTTGGCACGAGGACTTGCCTTCTTCAGCCCATCCTCATCCTCACAAATCCTCTGAAGTTGGACAAGGTCACGCAGTTCCTGCTCCCAGTTGACATCGTTGGAGGCCGGCTCATCCTACATCCTAGTTCAGGTACAGTCCCCCATCTCCTTTCCGGAGCGATATCAAACTCACCAGCGTCCGGTAGTAAATATCCCGACACAACGCCGAATTCCCGTCAACGAAGCCATAAAGGTACCGGCAGGTCTGCAACAGCCTCCCCAAGTCCGCCGGTTCCACGAAACCGAGGATGTTGTGCAGAATCTCTGCCGGCAACTGCGTAATATATTGTACCATCGTACCTTTGTCGTCCGCCCCTCGGTGGCAATCCGCTCTCATACGATTGGTGCTCTCAATATACCGCGAAACTCAACACACCTTACCAATTCTGTCCCTTTCTCAGGCAGTAGGCAGGGAGGCCGAAAAACGTCAAGTCAAGAACCAAAGTCAGTTGAGATTCCACAACCGGCAAGCAAGTCCGATCCTCCGACGACATCCAACTGAGGGTAGCAAGCGGGGTCAGCCGATACGGAGTTTAGAGATAAAGCCATCCAGTGTCACCAATGCACCTTCCCCCTCACCTCTCAACCTCCCTCCTCCGTTTCGTCCGAGCGACCGAGCGACCGAGCGACCGACATATGCGCACACGATTACCTCATACAGACCAGACAATCCATCCACCCAATGAGCTCCGTTTCCATGTTATTTTACTCAACGTCTAACCCTTCCGGGTCACCATAACCGCTCAGACAGAAAGAGCGATGCAGGAACCTATCCAACCAACCCCACCCTGCATTTCCCGGTGCTTCCGTTTTGGATTCGACGAATGGCCGCAACAAGCGAGCGGCGGTATAACTCAGCAGCTAAGATCACTTCTTGCTTTTCATAGTGCACATATAACATCCTAAGTAATTACTAATTACTAGGAACCCATCCACGGGATGAGCAGATCGCTACCGGGCAGCTATAGATAATAGAGGTCATGCATTGGAGAATACGCAAGCTGATAGAGACACGCTCAATGTCCAGTTAGCATATACATTATTTCCACATGCGTTGGGGCCGACCCCCACTGCTGCCCCCAACGGACTTCTTTCGCCCCCACCTACCCATGCTGAGACACACGGATCAGGTTGAAGATCAGGAAGAAGCCCGGAACACCCCCTTCCCCCCTCTTCCGCCTGCCCTTGAATCCTGGCTTTCAGGTGCACCCCCCTCCTTCACCCCCTCTGGTACCAGGCCAACAACATCAGGCACAAGTTTGGACGAGGAAGGCCGCATCAAACCTCTGACTTGATCATGTATATATCCAAAAGACTGACGTACATCCCCCTCGATTAGGGCGCCGAGAGATAGCCAACCAAAATTCCACTAAACATTTGGGGTATAGGTAGCAAAATGTGCTGGAAAATGCCACGCAGTGCTGTTTACGTCCGTCGAACTCATTATGCTCCCAGCAAGGGAGCACCCGCTCACACTTTTCCTTTTTTTTAAAGAATCCGTCCTCCTTCCTGTCCGTACCGCCATCCATCGTTTGTCACATCAAAATTCGCCGCAAACAGGGAAATCATCAAAAAGCCACCAGGAAGTCTGCTTGGTCCAGGAGCGCACAGCCGTCTTCCCGTAATTCGTACAGAGAGATTTAGGAAACATTGGCGCCGGCGTTGAGGTGAATACAGTTCGTCAGCAGCGTCGCTCCCTCGTGAAGTAGCTCCCACCGCGTCCCCTCAAACGAGTCGCGCAAGACCATCAACAGCGGCGTGTTTTGTCCGATGCCCTTCATCGACTTCAGGTCGTCGGGAGTTGCAACGCTGCCGTACTTGACCAGGTAGTCTCTCATCAACCCCACCTTCTCCTGCGTCGTCGTGGGTTGCGGTACATGCGGGCTGGCACCCTCAAGGGCGTACCCGTAGCACCAAACAACCAGAGCTGCAAAATAGAGGACCCATGGGCGGTTGAGCAAGACGTCGTCCCGAGCCGAGTATGGTTCATCGGGGTTGCTGAAGCCGCTGGACTTTGGCGTGCCCACGTCCTTGGAGAGCATGACCGAGTGCAAGAACTTGAGGGCATAGAATGTCGCGTCGCGGGCCTTTGCCGACGGCGCCCAGGCTTCTTTCATCCGCCTTTGAGCGCTGTTGAGGTCCTGTGTTCCAATAGCGCGCCCCAAGAGTCGTTTCGCCCGTGCGAAGATTTGACAGTCCACAATGTCCACATGCATCGCCATGTGGGCGAGGTGGTGGAGCACAATTCGGCTCTCAAAGACGACATTGGCTTCGTTTCGGTTGGGCGAATCGTAATGGTACGGGTCGCTTGACATCTCCCCCGACCTTAGCAGCTTCTTGTCGAAGTCGCCCTTCCACGAGTCGAAAGCCCTTGTCAGTGTTCCCCTCCACTTGTCCCGACCACCTAGCGCCTGGGTGACACCACCGCCAAGAGAGTTGACTTGAAGATCACGTTGGTTCATGTGCCAACTGACACTGAGAAGACCTGCCATGAGAATAGTACGGCCGAACGAGTTCGTCTGCACTTCGTTGCCGCTGAGAGTACGTTTCAGCCCTTCGAGAAACGAAATAGGTTTCTGGCCCACACCCAGCAAGTTCGCCTCGATCCTGCCGACTTCAGCACCGCTAGTGGCCTTCCATAGCTTATCATCGCAGGGCAGAGGTAGGCGCATCTCATGTGCGACCATGACCGTCGAGTGGCCAAACATTGTAGCATGGATCGAATCAATAACAAATGCTGCAAAGGCTGCCCTCCGCGTGGACTCATTCGTGATCCAGTGATTCCACCACTCATCCGGCGTATGTGCCATGCCTGAAGTTGACGACTGCCGCGAGCCATTTGTCTTGTCGTCCCGGGGGTTCGGCGGCGAGTCCATAGCTGATTTGCCGATGAGCGCTCGCCCACGGCGCATGAGCGTAATTGTTGTAGCGTGGTGAATATGGGCGCGCTCGTGCAGCTCTCGCGTCGAGTACATCTTTTCGTACAGCTCAAGCAGCAGAAGCGTTTGGAAGACCCATAGCTTGGCAGGAGGTCGGCAGTTAGGGTCTTGGAACATCTCCCATCGTAGGTGCCATGCCAAGAAGTTGGAGAGTTGTGCGCCAGCCTTGGTGACCTTTTGACCATGTGCCTTATCCAAGCACGCGGCGCCGATAGTCATCATGGCGATTAGAAGAAGGTTTGGTGTCTTGTCCGGGGAGAAGGTCGGCTTGTGGAGGATAGGGACCTGATCGCTGAAATGAAGCCAGTACGAGCCGATATATGCTTGCATCATCTTGCGACTGAGCATGTGGTTATCATCGTTGCGGTCGCCCTCCAGAATGGTATCACGTTGCCTCTCGACCGGCGCGTGTCCGTTTTCGTGAAACCTCTCCTTTATGAACTCGAAAATTTCAATACTCTTCTCATCTGAGATGACAGACTCTGGGAGATTTTGGTCAAGCAAGTTGGTGACAGACATGACCTGCTGCGGGCCAGTCGAGGGCGGGAAATAACCCATCTGGTTCGGGTCGTTGTAATAGGGCATGTTGTATGGGTTTGTCGAAAACTCCCCGTAACTGAGTCGTGTCAGTAAGTCACCAAAACAAGTAGCCTCGAAGCTAAACTTACTTGTAACCCTGAATGGGCACACCCGTCATGGGGGAACCTTCTCCTTGTGCTGTGTTGAACAGATACGCCATGAAATCTTCCGGCATGCCCACATATGGAGACTTATTTAGGACGCTTTCGCTGCCAAACACCGGCATGGTCTGTTGCATGCTCATCTGATCTAGCATAATCATCTCGCCCGTCTGAGGGTGATGATCCGCATACTCGGCAGAGGTGGGGGGCACATAGGGCGACTGTTCTTCTCGACCAACGGTAGCCGATGATGGTGTGTTGAAATCAGATGGCGGCAAAGTAAAAGCGGGGAAGTTTTGAGGCACGAACGGCATCGTGGCAGCGGACTGTGGCGTATTGGTGGGCTGGTGATAGCCAGGCTGGTTTGAGATGGGAGACATCACTCCATACTGCGGCACATTTGTCTGGACAGATGGTCGTTGAGGCCCGGGCGAGGGATGGGGGGGTCGCTGGCCTTGCATGTGATGGAAGTTGGGATCATGATGCATGTAGTCCACACCGTTTTGGAGGCCGTTAGAGTATCCACCCGGAATAGCCGGAGGGGTATTGGTCATACGGGCGTACGGACTTCCCATGGCGTCCTTTGGAGAATGATAGGGCATGGTGAGAGCTCGTCCTTTGTTGTAACTAGTGTTCGGCCGGTTCAGCTCCGGGGAGGCGGAGCCCGACGGCGCAAAAGGGGGCCGGGTGTCCACAATGGGAGAGACCTGACCCAGCATGTCTTTGCGGTTGAGAGCCGAGCCTTTGGCAGTATGGCGCTCCTTGTGACGGTTGCAAAGATCAAGCCGGACGAAAGTCCGCTGGCAGTCCCCGATACCGCACTTATAAACTTGCTTGGGGTTGTGGTTAAGTTGGTGGCGGTAGCTATCACAAGCGTCAGCATATGGGCGTGGGCGTGGCGGCAGCACCGGGGGCTCCTACAGGTGTTCGGCTCTGGAGTAGCTCTTTCCGCAGCCCTTCTCCGGGCACTCAAATTTCTTGTCGAGCCCCTTGCGGCTTCTCCTCCGCTTCCGCGCAGGACCTTCTGACTGCGAAGAATTCGCGTTGCCCCCCTCAGCATCGTCATCAGGGTCGTCTATGTCGAGCTCGTCTACATCTTTGTCGTCCGACCGACTACGCGGCCGGCCTCGCTCGCGCTCGTCCTCTTGCTTGATGTTGTGAGGAGGGGTGGGCTCCTGAAGCGGCGGCATGGCGTGCTTGGATCGGGAGGCAGGTATCGATGACGAAATATCAGGAGGGTGAGAGGTGAGAACGGAAGCCATGCTCCATGGATTTGCACCCGGCGGACACTGTTAGGTTCCGGGCGGATCGAGAGTCGTAACCAGTCAGGTGTCACGGCCAGTAATCACGGGCCTTGACTGGTAAGGCGTGGCGCGCAACGTCCCTCCCAAAAGGCCCAGGCAGCTGGGCGGCAGCAAATCAGCTTCGGCTGCCGGCAAGAACCAGTTACACAGCGCGAAGTTGAAGGGTCTCTTCGGACTCTGGCCGTGCACTTGACGACAGCGAGGACGGGGATGTGCGCGTGCGGCGGATGGGGGTGGGCGCGGCGTTCGTGGGTCTCGGCTGCACCAAATTTGACGCGGCGTTGGACTCACTCTCTTGACAACTCACCCAGACCAATTGGAGCGTGCTTCACGATATCATGACCGGCAGGTGCGGGCAAGCCTTGCCGGATGCGAGTCTTAGACGACAGGAAAAAATGGCGAGAGCGGCACCTCCCAAGCGCACTTAGATCAAAAGCGAGACCCGGGGACAGAGCGCCGTGGAGGTGTTTTCCAGAAGGGAAAAATAATTCTAGCAAAAGAAAGATCAGCAACGGAGTTCTTGAGAGGGCGATGCCGCTGCCCGTTGCGGGAAAAGGAAATGGCAGCGGCACCTGGGCGCATTGGGAAAGCGCCTGGACAATTGGGGGGGGGGGAGGGGCCGACTGGGGTTGTCGAGGGAGGGGTGTGGATCAAGCAAGATGCACGCAAGCAGGTGGACCAAGCGGGTGGAGCTTGGGGGAGTGGCAGGGGAGGACGAGGGATAAAAATTCTGGCCCTTGTTGCCCCCTCCACCCAAAACGAAGTAGAGAAGCCCGGATGCCTAGGAGATGTGTTGAAGAAGTCGATGAAGAAGATGGGGTGCTGCCGTCGCTACCGGTGTAACAGTGAAGCCGACAGCGCCCAGGTCTTCGCCAGCCTCCGTTCGCTTCTGCTTGCGACTCCGCGTGAAGTCTGAAAGGCTCGGCATCAACCATGGCCACTCGGCCCAGTCCGGGCTGCACAGACGCAAGTCGCTGTCCGGGGGCATCCACGACGGGAGTCTTTCCGAATACCCCTCAGAGCCCACGATATTGGGGTGCAGATTGCACTCACTCGAAACTGCTGAGCGCATGGCTGGCAGGCCTCGCTCGAGCCAGAGCCAGAGCCCAGGCACGTAGGACGAGAGAGAGAGAGAGAGAAGACTTGTGTGTGAAATGGGTCTTATACGTACATGACGAGGTAAGCTTGGTCGCAGTGGAAAGTGAATTCGGGTTGAGGAAGCGGGCGGGCGGGCGGCGGGACGGGCTGGCTTGGGGGTTTCGGGGTATCCGCCGAAGTTGATGTTGTCCCGGATGCGAGGCGCGGACTGGCGGCGGCAAGACAATGAGGCTTCCACTTGCGCACGGTTTGCTATCCGTGAATTTCCCCAGATTATCAAAGACCGCGGTGTCCGACCTTGGCTTCCACGGGGAAAGTGATGCTTCTGGGGAAGTGGGAGGATGAAGACGTAGCGGCGGGAAGTGTGGGGGTCTTATGCCCCATTGAGTTTTCGGCCACAGCTCATGCGAGCCACACCACATGAGGTGCCTTCTTAGCGAGTCCTGGGCTCCTTTACGATCCATGCGAGCGGCTCCTTGCTAGTCTAGGGAGTATCACCAGTTCTGCTAATATTGACAGTGGATTAATTACCACTCGGTAGCCCGAGTATACGTGTCGGCGTCAGCCATCAAGCCACACCAGTTTGAAAGCTACCGGGAGACACGAGTTCAAACCTCCGGTTCTAACGCGTTCGGTGGCGGCCTAGGGACCTAGGGAACTGGGTGGTTGGGCGTGAGGCTGCCTAGGTACATGTATGGCTATGCGGTCTTCCTTGGGTTTTACCAACATGAGCCTCCTGAAATCAGGCTACCTTGTGGGTTTTCTTGGCGGGAAAACGTAGACATCAAAATGGTGGGATGTTGAGGTAGCAGGACCATGGGTGAAGTGTGATAGAGGGGGTTAAGTGCGCACTCAAAGATGCCATCTAGTATCCTGAGAATCCGTATTCTCAGCTTGCCTCACTGGTTCGACCTCTCTATGTCGGTACCGCTCCCGACACGGCTCCGATCATGCTTCGAATCCCCCGTTTTCTTTCCATCCTCTACCACCTGTAGAGAACCGTCCCAAAGGTAGCGGACGTACGGCGGCAGAGCAATTGGGCTGGATTTGCTGTTCTGCAAGTAAGGTGCGGGGGACAAGGCCACCAGGTAAGTATTTAGCCTCCCAAACTTGTGTAGCAGTCGCAGCCACCATCGAACTTGTTCTCGACCGCCAGCGACCTCGCCTGGTCGTCTTCCGGGCGGTAGCCGCTACCTACCTGCCTCGAGCTTCTCGACATTGACCCGCAGCGAAGGACCCGGCCTGGGCGTTTACCCCTCTCTTGTCCTCTCTCCCACCCATCGGACCAATTGGCGATGCAGCTCGAGACCTGGCCGTCAGACAGTTGCAGAGTGAGGCCCTAAGGTCGGAGAACTGTTTACCGGGAGTAAGAAAAGGACTTGGAAGGCCTGAAGAAGCTCACAGGGCGGCGATCGACAGAACTCGGAGCGCAGCAACTCGGCGTGGGATGTTTCTCCTTTGGCTCCGACAAGGGTGCCTGGCTGGTGAGAGTGGGCTGGCTTGCTGGCTTCTGTGGGGATTAGTGGGATTGGGGGTGAGCCTGGTGATTGGTCTAAATTGGGTCCTTCCCGCCCCGCCTGGTCTCGAAAGTGAATAATAAGTAAATCTCAAGTTTTACACAGCGAACGTTTGTTGAAGAACTCCCACGGAACGTTTTGAGCGCATACCTTGGCCTCAGGAATGAGATCATTACGCATTTACGAAGTCATCTTCTCAGGTAATTACGACCACGTTTCACCCAGAGTTTACCTTGGCGTTCACGGGTGAGGTGGTGGTATCCGTTCACCGTGGCATCAATGGATCACGCCCACCACCTATCCTCAGTCACCTGGAAGTCCCGCAGGTAACGCCACCTACTACGCAGCAGAGATAGCAACATCGAATCTACTCTAAGAACGGAACGTCCATTTGAGAAATATTTGGCCGCGACAAAGCGGGTACATCTCAGAGTGTGTGGAAGTCTGCTGGTGCCGCCGCCACGAAGGCATCCCAAGCGCTGCCGCCTTAGGTAAGGTATTCCCTCCGCGGACATGGCAGGCAAAGCAACTTCTCTAAGCCACGACAAGCGCGAAGAGCTGCTTGGCCCCGCGTCTCCAGATCCCAACCCCCTGGGTGACCCCCAAACCCGATCGCCTGTTAGGTAGGCTGGCATGAGACCTGGGCTCGTCTTAGGCATAACGCTTTTGTCATCGACCAGCTTCCCCACGGATTTCTGCACGCTTCTCCGCCATGTCAGATTGACCCAGGCTATTGGCACGCGACATTGGTACCTTTGACGAACATCTCAACAAACTCATCCTCCTGGTTTGAACGCTGCTCGACGTGCTCTGCGGCCTCAAAGCAATTTCCACACCCAGACACAACCAGGCCCACCTAGCGACTACCACAGGACGTAGCGGGCAGACTCTAGGTAGCATCAGCAACTACTAAAATACCAGCGTAACTGGGTAGTAACGACAGGCGAGCGAAAACCCACCTCGAAAGCTGGTAGACTTGACATTGTCCTCAAGGCTGGAGTTTCGCCTGGCTTGCTCGGCTGAAACCTGTTGGGGAAAATCAGCTGGTCACACAAGTACGATTCGGGTACCTATATGGTCATGGAAACCTCCCTTCGACGCGATTCTGGGAGTGCACCTGACCGATATGATGGCTGGTGATTTGCTAGGGCTCGGGCACCCAACAACCTCCACGATTGTGCGGCGAAACCGTCGCAGCGACGCGCCACTTGCCTCTTAGCTGCAGTTGTGGGATGCACGTCGCCGAAAAGGTGAGACTTCCGCATTCGAGGGAGGGGGAGTGAGCCTTTCGCCCACCACAGCCCACCACAACCTACCAGGGGCCACCCTGAGGGAATAATCGTCGGCCGCTACAGCCCAAGATGGCGGAGATGCACTGGATATGGGCATACGGGACTTTTTCCAGCCTCCACCGCTGCTGCGCTGGGTAGGCAAGCAGAGGAACATCCGGCCAATGCCGCTGGCTACGCACACACCTCCGTCGGGCCGCCGGCTTGACAGGGTATTGCGGGTCGCACTAGTCCCGGGCAAGACTTGGGAGCCGTGCTGAGAACCCCCGCGGGGTTGCTGCAGAAGACAAGATCATCGAGAGGAACCACGCATGGTCATCATCTTGTCCTCTTGTCGAGCAGTCAGTTCTGCATGGTACGCCCCATGCAACCGACCGTGACAGCGGAGGTTGCGCCTTGTCCGAGTAAAAAAATCCCCTATAGGAACGTTTGTCTCTTAGCGCTTGCCGGATCTTCTTCGTACTGCCTCCGCCAGCTGCCAGATCTTAAAGATGTAGGTACGGGCAACTGTTTCTTCCAGATTACCCCACAACTGCCCCGAACGTGGCACCTCTCTTGGAGACCCCCAAGTTGCTTGCATCCTGCTCCCAAAGCCTTCTAGATTTCGCCTATCTGAGAATGCAGTGCTCTCCTGAAGCACATCACCACGCGGCCTTTTGGAGCCGAAGTCGGATTGCAATGCCGAGCCAGATCCCCAGATGACGCCGACCGAAGTGCATTGATCACCCCGACAATTGCAATCCGCACCAACGGGCGCATTCGTGGATTGAGAGGCATGATGCTTCTCTTTAAGGCTTCTCGCTGCAACAACAAGAAGTTGGCGATGCCTTCGAGCCTGTGGTGAGATTTGAGTGCTCGACAAAGACCAGCCAGGAAGCCCAAGGTTCGGTCATGAGGAGATGGGGGCGGAGCTTCGCGGCAGGCAATCCATCATCCCACAATTTGAAGAACTGTGTGGACCCACCCTCCCGGCAACAAAAAGCACCCAGTCACAGGGCCGCCTGCACCCCAATGTGTCGTCAGATGTCCATGCTCCTTGCCTGTCCGTCCAGGGTCCAGGGCCGCAATCTCTTCGGACGAAGCCCCTCTCACACAATGCCACCTGTGATCCGCGCTGCACCACAGCTTTATCCAAGGTTTTTGCTTTGACGGTGAGCAATGTGATCAAAAGGTCCTCAAAGACTGGGAATCAACAATCGTTCTTTACGAAAAGCATCGAGAATTCTCGCCCGTCGCTCACACGCAACCAGCATCCCGCCATGGCACCGAAGACGTCGCGAGCGGCACAGGATGACACAAAGTCAGAGACGCCAAACCCGAAGGAAAGGAATGGGACCACCAACGCGCAGCAGATCAACGGGAAGATGCGAAGAGTCGCGAGCTCTGCGGGCACAAATGCGCGTGAGGCAACAAACGGCGCCAGCGGTCCCGTTGCACCCCCTGCGACAGCTTCTGCTTCCACCGCCACAGCTCCTGGACAGGAACCCAACGTTCCTGGGGTATGTCTGCCTCACCTTAGCTCTGAATGAGTGCTTGAGGAGCGCGATTGGCTGACGCTTAGTTCTTACAGCTCCAGTGGCCTGCCTTCGACCGTGACGTCCTCCACGCATACCGCCGAGCGTACCGCCTAAGCACACCGACTGCTTTTACTAGCGATTACCACCAATGGGTACTCACACAAGCGGGAAGTATCGGGGTATACTCTCCGACGATCGCCAGACGCAAGGAACTCCGCCGACAAACCAAAGATCAGCTCACCAATACGGTTCGGAAGCATTTCAACGGGTTGGGCGTCCAGGAGAACGACATTATTGTTGACTTCCTTCACAAGGTCAGGAACCAGGCAGTCACAAAGGGAAGGCCCCGAAGGACAGAGTACATATCTCCGGAGACTGAGAGATAAAGAGCTGTCGGCATGTATTGTTCCTGCACTTGGTGAATTTTGGGGCGTTTTGTGGGCAGGGGACTGGGCGGAGGTAATGGTACTGGACAACTTCTTCTGGGCGCCTGGCGGCTCTCCCTGGGCTATTTGGATATAGACAGCGACTCGCACATATACGCATCTCCATATATTCGGACATGCTCGCGTAGGATAGGACTTGATAAAAGCGTTGCAGGGTTTTTGGCGTGAGTCTACCTTACATCACTGTCATTCCGCACATTACGCCAAAATCCCACGCGACGGGAGGAAATCGCGAGTCGCGCTGAAAACCGCAGCTGGGTGGGGCGCAGAACATTCCATTTAACTCGCTGGAGCGGGTCGGTTGATGCCTCAGGCGCCAAGAGACTCAATGCACGGTGTAAAAAAGTTGGCGGCTTCTGTCGGAAAGCTCCCATCTGACGAATTTCGAAGGCCCAAGGTTTTTTTGTTTGCATAGCAACACCTTCACGCCCCAAAGCTTACCCGCCCAGCGACCGATTTGGGGAATGATTTTTGCCGGCTCCTCGATATGAGTTCGACTATCCTGCCAAAAGCCGCTCTTCCGGCTCGCCAGTTCTCGCCGGCGCAAGCATGCCGACGCCAGCGACTTGGGAAATGCGCCAGCCCGAGATCACCATCCCGGAGCTTCACGGTCGTCGCCAAATCCCCCAGCCTCAAATCAGCTGCTCCTCGGCAGCAATTCGCAGCCAGGCCGAAGGTATGCCATCGTGAATCCCCCCCTTTTATCTCTCTGGTTGCCCCGGCCGCTCACCTCTTGCTCCCAGGGCTTTCACACGACGAGACGACTGCAGGCTACCCCTAAAGACCCGTACGGCACCCTCGGTGTGGGGAAGACAGCATCTGCAGCAGAGATCAAGAAGGCGTACTACGGGCTCGCCAAGAAGTTCCATCCAGACACCAATAAGGACCCGACGGCGAAGGACAAGTTCGGCGAAATCCAGTCCGCATACGAGATTCTGTCCGACCCCAAGAAGCGCGAGCAGTTTGATCAGTTTGGCGCGGCCGCCTTCGACCCGAATGCTGGGCCTGGGCCTGGCGGCCACCCGTTCGGCGGTGGTCATCCATTTAGCGGCTTTGGCGGCGGTGGTTTCGGCGGCGGTGGCGCCTCTGGTTTCGGCGCAAACATTAACTTTGAGGATCTTTTCTCGGCCTTCACTGGTGGCCGTGGTGGCTTTGGGGGTGCTGGGGGCTTCGGTGAACGGGGCGGGTTCCAACAGGCGTTTATGCAGGGAGAGGATATCGAGGTCCAAGTCAGCATATCGTTCTGGGAGGCAGCCAAGGGCGTGGCGAAGACTATAAACATTGTGCCCATGGTCACATGCACTACATGCTCTGGGAGCGGTTTGAAGCAGGGAGCGAAGCGGTCAAGCTGCAAGTCATGTGGTGGATCAGGAACGAGGGTACATTTCGCCTCTGGGGGCTTCCAGATGGCTAGCACATGCACGGACTGTGGTGGAAGCGGTTCGGCGATTGCCAGGGGCTCGGAGTGCGGCACCTGTCGGGGTGACGGTGTGACTCGGCAGCGGAAGACGCTCACGGTCGATATTCCAGGTGGTATTGAGAACGGCATGAGATTGCGAGTTGTCGGGGAAGGCGATGCCCCCCCGACAGGTCAAGCGGCGGAGGAAAATGTCAGATCGGCCAAGGGAGACCTCTACGTTCTCGTCAAGGTTACCCCTGACCCCAACTTCACTCGTGCAGGATCCGACATCCTGTACACCGCAACAATTCCGCTTACGACGGCAATTCTGGGCGGAGAAATAACCGTACCGACACTAGACGGCAACGCCAAGGTGCGCGTAGCAACGGGCACCAACTCGGGCGACAAGACGTCGCTAGCTGGCAAGGGCATGCCAAAGCTTGGCAGGCGAGGAGGAAACGGCGATCTGAGGGTCGAGTTCAAGGTAGCGATGCCGAAGTACTTGTCTTCCAACCAGAGGACAATTGTGGAGATGCTGGCCGACGAGATGGGAGACAAGACAGCCAAGCGGATAATGAACCTTGGTGGCAAACCCAGCGATACGACAACGTAAGGATTTACCTCCGTTTTTGAGCCGGCGACAGACCACGAAAGGCATTTGAACGAAACGACTCGAACTAACCGTTGGACTTGCGCTTTCTAGGTCTGGTCAGAGCTCCGACCACAAGAGCGAGGGCTTTCTGAAGTCACTCTGGAACAATATCACGCATCATCACCACGACGCGGAACAGTCCGGAGACAGAGCAGGGAAGCCCAGCAACGACTCCAAGGACAGCAAGAAAGACGACGACAAGAACAAGCCTTGATATTCAAGAACAAGCGGCGAACAGCTAGCTGGTCCTGAATGGTGTAAAATATCTTACAGGGGACTGTGTATGGAGTGTATGTTAGGGCAGTGAGATGCTCATTCTGACTAGGTATACATTAATATCCACGAGATAGATGGGGTTTGGGGGGACTCTGCATGGAAACGGTGTTATCTAAGGACTGCTTCCCAGCACAACAGAGACAGACAAAGGAGGGGTCGAGTGTAAGATGAGATTTCAGCTAGCATCTTGAATACAGAACCACTCTGCATTGATTTTCTGATCTTTTGATATTCTGTCGCAACAATTTCGCATCACCTTGGGGACGTACTCAAAGGGTTAGGGTTCCTGCGTCACGGGTGAAGAACGGCCGAGCTCGGATCAAACGGTGCGACAAAACAATGACAAACACAGGGAACGAATTGACGTTAGTTTTGAGTAGTTAAGGTAGTCGACAGTTATTTGAGGCCCCCCCTCAGAAGCACGAGGTCGCCTTGCTCACTGGGCCGCGGTCCGAAGCGGTGGGCCAATTGGAATCGTCGCTTTGCCAGCTGCCCGCCTGACAATGACGCCCTCGCGTTAGCCTCGGCTGATGGAAGCTTCGACCGATTGACTGACAAGCAACGCCAGCTCAAGCCAAAACAAGCCAAGCCAAGTTAACGACGAGCTGCTCGAACCTTCGATCAGCCACCTGCAAGACCGTTTGCATTGAATATCGATGGCGACAAGCAGCCGAAACCTGGAGGGTCTGCGGTAGGTATTCATTAGCCAGCAACATCCAACGTTGAAAACGACGTCAACAACGCATCTGCGCAAGTCACACTCTTGCAATCATGGCGCGATCCCAGACTGCCACTCTCCCCCTCATTGCGCTCCCGAGGAACAGTGTACTGCTACCGGGCGTTGTCCAGCGCATTCCCGTCTCGTCTACACGACCCGACATTGCCTCGCTTCTGGCTGCGGTCTACACGCGAGCCGCGTCCAAGACACCCAACGGCCGTATCGACACCGTCCCCATCGCCTGCGTACCTTTCTCGTCCCAGATCCTCGGACCCAACGGCCAGCTCCTCATCAAGAATGGAGACCGGTCGCAGGAAAAGGACCGCCCCGATGCTGACCCAACGAAGGCGACAAAGGCGGACCTCTTCGGATGGGGCGTCGCCGCGAAGATCACAGGCGTAGAAGGACGGGGCACTGGCGAATTCACATTGCTGGTAGAGGGTGTCGGTCGGGTGCGCGTGGACAAGGTCTTTTCTGACAAGGACTATCCGGAGGCCAAGGTGGTTTTCTATCCAGATGATGGTTGGTACCTCCACCCTCTGTTCGCGATGTGGCTCTTACCGAGCTGACCTCTTCCTTTGCAGTCACCCACCTCGATCCTACCCTTCAAGAGCTTTTCCAACACCTTAAATTACTTTCAAGGGAGCTGGTTGCCATACTTAGACTGTCGGCCATCCTCCCTCGCTCCGGGAGCACGCCCGGCTTGTCTCCGCTCTTGGCTCGACGACTCGACTTGTTCATCACGAAGCATACACAGCCTGGTGCCTTGGCCGACTTCATGGCCAACATAGTCGAGTGTTCTCACGAGGAGAAGCTTCAGGTGCTGGCGTTATTGGATGTCAAGGAGAGAGTTGCCAAAGTTATCGAGCTTCTCGACAGACAGGTGGGCAACATCAAGAACAGCATGAAGATCACCACTATTACAGCAACCACCCTGCCGTTTGCCATTGACCCAGACTCGACAAAGAACGAAATAGAGAAGATTTGGAAGCCTAGCCAGGGCAAGGTGCCCTTGAAGGGGCCTGCGCCCGGTGTCGGGATGCCATTCCCACCGCCAGGCTTCATGGGCGGGTCCGGCGGAGGTGCAGATGAGGATCAAGAGCCCAACGAGATTGAGGAACTCCAGAAGCGCCTTGATGCTGCCAAGCTTACACCCGAAGCCGCCAAGGTTGTCGTCAGAGAGATGAAGCGGTTGAAGAAGATTCATCCGGCGCAGGCTGAGTACGCCGTCACTCGGACATACCTGGAGACTTTGGCCGATATCCCTTGGTCCACAACCACCAATGACCGTATCGATGCTTCGACCCTGACGGTGGCGAGGAAGCAGTTGAACGACGACCATTACGGGCTAGAAAAGGTCAAGAAACGCTTGCTGGAGTATCTCGCCGTGCTCAGGTTGAAGCAGTCTATCAATGACGATGTGGACGCCCAGATCAAGCAAGCTGAGCAAGAGCTTCCGGCCTCTGAGCCCGCAAAAGAGGACGCCGCAAGGGCCGAAACGCCAGATCCGAGTGTTGAGGAGAAGCTCAGAGCGAATAGCGCTAAGATGGAAGTCTTGCAGAGCAAACGCATGGTCGACAGGTCTCCAATCCTCTTGCTCGTCGGTCCCCCGGGCGTCGGAAAGACGAGCCTTGCGCGCTCCGTTGCTACCGCCTTGGGCAGGAAATTTCATCGGATCTCCCTGGGTGGTGTCAGAGACGAAGCGGAGATCCGGGGCCACAGACGTACCTACGTCGCCGCAATGCCTGGTCTTATCGTTCAGGGGCTGAAGAAAGTTGGCGTTGCGAATCCTGTTTTCCTTTTGGACGAAATTGACAAGGTTGGCGGCTCCAACTTCCACGGTGACCCGTCTGCAGCCATGCTCGAGGTGCTGGATCCTGAGCAAAATCACACATTCACCGATCACTACATCAACATTCCCATCGACCTGAGCAAAGTTACGTTTATCGCCACGGCAAACAGCCTGGACACCATTCCGCCCCCCTTGCTGGACAGAATGGAGACCATCTACATTCCCGGATACACTACGCTGGAGAAGCGACACATTGCCACGCAGCACTTGATCCCCAAGCAAAGACGTGTCAATGGGCTTAGCGAAGATCAGGTCGTCTTCTCGGAAGAGGTGGTGTCCAAGATCATCGAGTCCTACACACGCGAAGCGGGGGTGCGCAACCTAGAGCGCGAGATCTCATCAGTTCTGCGCGGCAAAGCGGTTGAATTCGCTGACGCGAAGGACTCTGGACACCCGGAGAAGTACGAGCCACGGCTCACGCTGGACGATCTGGAGAAATTTCTTGGCATTGAGAAATTTGAGGAAGAGATCGCGGAGAAGACGAGCCGGCCGGGTATCGTGACGGGTCTGGTGGCATATAGCTCGGGTGGTAACGGTAGCATCTTGTTTATCGAAGTAGCCGACATGCCTGGCAATGGCGCCGTGCAACTGACGGGAAAGCTGGGCGACGTGCTGAAGGAGAGCGTTGAGGTAGCGCTGACATGGGTCAAGGCTCACGCCTTCGAGCTGGGCCTCACGCAGAGCCCAGGTGAGAACATAATGAAGGACAGGAGCATCCACGTGCACTGCCCGTCTGGGTCGATCCCCAAGGATGGCCCAAGTAGCGGAATCTCGCAGGCGATCGCCTTGATCTCGTTGTTTTCGGGGCGTGCAGTGCCACCGACCATGGCCATGACTGTAAGTTTCCCCTTTCCGTTTTTCCTCTGCTCAGAAGAGCGAGAGATGCACGCTCCACAGCGCGGAAGTTCCTTACGTGCGTTTCGCTTCGCGGGAGACGGCGGCTAGCTGACACGAGCACCGTCGTGTGCGACACAACGCACAGGGCGAGATTTCCCTCCGAGGACGGGTCACTGCCGTCGGAGGAATCAAAGAGAAACTCATTGGAGCGCTCAGAGCGGGTGTCAAGACCGTGCTGTTACCGGCGCAGAACAAGAAGGACGTCAAGGATTTGCCGAGGGAGGTGAGAAAGGGGTTGGAAATTATTCACGTTGGGTATGTATCCTCGTTGCATATTGAAGCAAGTTCGTGAGTTGCTGACGCTAGGACAGACACATTTGGGAGGCTATTCGCCATGTCTGGCCTGAGGGTCATTGGCCAGGGGAAGATGAGGTGCCCGCCGTTCAGAGCAGGCTGTGAGAATATGACGAGTTTTTGGCCCGCTCCCAGCTCGAAAGGAGACAGTCAGGGACGGCATTGGAGTTGGTCATCTGCGCGCTGAAGACGAAACCGCATGAGGAGGAGAGCAGTATTGCGTTTGCATTCGCATAGCACCAGCGACAGTAGCAGATTTGCTTGAAGCATTTTGCATCTTGGATTGTTTGTTTTTTACAGAGAGAGCGAAGCAGTGCAGTGCATGGGTACCTTGGTTTTGGGTTAGGTTAAGATTGCAATCAGGACATACAGAATCACCGTTCATCATACCCACTCGCTTTGGATGGTCTTGTATGTATGTATATGTCGACATCACCTACTGCTTCTCATGGAGATCACTCTCGGGGACGGCATGAAAACGCGGGGGTGGCGTAATCTTACCTCTCTTGCTGCTTGGCCGGTTGCCTCGCTGGCTGTGCGTCGACCGTTGAGAAGGAAATTCTTGTGCTTCTGTTGCACTGACACAACGGGATGATGCATCTAGGTTGTGTTGTGCGCATGTGCATGTGTCTTGCGTGCGCTGCGGTCTATTTTTCGTGCCTTGCTCATGTTATGTTCTTCATTCTCTCCTATCTATGACGTGGAATATGCACATTTGCCTCTGTTTGATTCATATCTAGGTAACTGTCTGCTTGCCGTTGATGTGGAGGTGCAGTTGATGCAGCTTTCAAAGGTCAGCACTTCCCCTCTGCTGCTCCCAGCCAAAGCGGTTCAGCTCAACTGATCCCAACGATTGGCGCAAACTGCAATCCCAGCAGCTCGGAGACGAAGGTGTCTCAGTTGTTGGTCCCAATTAGGGTGTAGGGATTGTGGAGGAGAGGTTGGACATGTGCTGGTGCGTGGGGACCCAGTATGCAGGAGCACAAGCGAGGGGGCTCAAGCCGGGCTGGGCGACGCAAGCTGAGATGGGGTTTGATGTGGTGTGAGGTGGGAGACAGATTGATGTTGTGGCTCGTGATGTTTGTGAGATTACCTTCGGGTTCAAGTTGGCGACCCATCTACCTTTGACTTGCTCGACAAGGCTCCTGGGTGTATGTAGCCTTTCGAATCCACGTCTGTCAAGATGTAGACGGCAGATGGGCAAGTCGGGCAGAAGCTAGCCCCCTTTCAGAAAAGAAAAAAAACGGTGCAAAATAGGGGGAGCTCACTAGGCAGGTAGGTGAGAGCGCAGTGTCACAGATGACATCGCACCTGTGCAGGCCGTGATGCAGCAGAGGCGGCAATTTTTCTCCTTCCTTAGGCTTATCTCCTAGCGGGTGTAAGGGGGTACTAGTACTGTGTGGTTTGTTTGCCCTGTGGCTACCTGACATGCCCTGCTGCGAGCAAGTTCCAGTGTGTTAGTCACGGCGCGAGAAAGAAGGGGGGTGGGGACGTCAAGAATTGACCCGAGACGACGCGTGGTACAACCACACGGCCCTAGGATCCCCGAGGGAACGGTTGTGGGAGGATACCGATACCCGTCACAGAAGTGGCGGTCGGTCCGGGGCCGTCACCGAGCCTTGATGGTTACATGGACCAAGGGGCGCAGACGGCTGGGTATAATCCTCCGAGATGGCATTCGGGGATGACAAGGAGAGTTTCTTTGTGTGAAGATATCTCCTTCATCTTTTGCCCGCCGTCTGCGCTCCTGTGAGGTCGGTCATTGCAGCGGCTGCTCGGTGCCGGGCGGGTCGAGTTGACTTGTTGATGCCTTCGTCCCCTCGCGGGCTTGGGTGACCATGGCCGTCTTCCAGTGGAACGGTTGCCCCGATGTGTCGAGGCCGAGGGGAGATCTCGTCAGTGCCAGCCGTCTGTGACTGCTGTCCTGACCTCAACGGCCTCCAAATGGAACGGCAAACTGGTGGCAGACCAAAGACGAGCCCAGGCGCCTTGCCTGTCCAGGGACATGACATACCTGCCCAAGTTGGTGGGCGGTTGGTCAGGTTTCCCCGGGTCAAGCAACGCTCACCCCGTCTGGGTAGCTCGACTCGGCCAGACCTGCCCATACTTGGCTAGGTAGGTGCCTGGAGAGGCATATCCCTGGATATCCCTGGATACTCCCCGATGGAAGGTTTCATTGTGGTCTCTGCATATTCCGCAATCAATCTGTCTTGCCGCCGGGACGACGTCCTGCCGACTGTCACCCTGTGGCAGTCGACTCGGAGCCTGCGTTTTGTCTTCTCCAGTCTACGTAGTAAACTTTTCCGCGTTGCTGTGGGGTAGGTCACAGCATAAGCTCGCCGTCCGATCGATATCGGTCGTGGTGGCGGCCTCGTACGCAGTGCAACCGGCACCACCTCCCAGCCTTCGTGCTTCGAAGAAACATGGGTGTGCCGTCCACAACCGCTGCATGGGGATCAATGTTGGCCATCGCAACATGACGGGACGACGCCTCTGGTTCCCCGGGCATAAACCAGATTTCTGCCCGCCGAGAGCACAGCAGTGTCTCTCGGCAGCGTTGTGTGTGGTTTCCCGCGCCACTGCCTGCCTCGGATGAGCGTGTCCTCAGCTTCCACGGATACCCCGGCCTGTGATGCCCAAATTGTTGCCATCGCGACGCCGAAGGCCCGCTGCGGTGTGCGGTGGCTATGGTGCGGATAGCTCTTGCTCTGCATCACACCCAGGCGCAGACGTATCCTGCTTGCCGCTGGGGAAGTCCAGACAGGAGATGATGAGTTGAGCGTAAAGTCCTCCAGCCTAAACAGATGACGCGACAAAAAGAGGAGAGAGAAGTATCAAGGTAGTAGCCGAGTCAGCCGAGAGTGAAGTGGCACTAAATAAAGACACTGGCGCATCCATATTCATCCACGTCGGGGCGCGTAGGAGATCTAGAATTCCGACAGTTGGTAAGCTAAGAGAGCAGGCGGAACAAGGATCCCTACCAACTGGGCCTCTGTCTCCGAGGCGAGGGGACGCGGTTTCCTGAGACGCCTTGTTTCATGTAGACAACGGCCCAGTTGTGTCATTTGGAAACGGAACAGGGAGACGTCGTGAGATCCAAGTCTCGTCGGTAGCCCCGCTTCTTCGATCTTCATCATACCGCTCGTGGGTAGCGCTTGCTGATGAACGTCTACCTAGGTATGTAGCTCGGCAGCTTGTTTGTGTGTGCCGTCAGGGCGGCCGAGTGGCTGACGTGCTTGTGGAACGGCTTGCCAAGAGGACACACACACCCTCAACACGCTTGATGTTGCCGCAACGCCGGTTTCGTGCTTGCAGGCAAGTTCAGGCGGGGCAGACACCCTGGTTGCCTGCCCCTTTTCTTGTTTGTCGATAACAGCACGTCTAAGGAGCATCGAGGGATAGGCCCTCTCAGAAGTCTGGAGCGGTGATCCTGCCCATCATGATGTCCGTCATGATAGTTGGTCTTGTAAAACGCATATCCGTACCCGGAACCTGGTCCGGTGTAAGTGGCATGCCAGAAATCCTCTCCTCTTGGAAATGGGATGCTTTAAGCATGGCGTTTCACCGAAGGCCCCTGTGTTGTGGTCGAGTTCAAGTTCCGCTCAACCCACCGGTTCTGGCAGTGAGGTGAAGATGGTGGGTGTGCTGCTGGGACCGGCTGCTTGCTCTGCTTTGCCCTCCCCAGCAGTAACCGACTCAAAACCAGATATCAGACGCGACCCTCCCTTTTGTTTTTCTCCGAAGCTTCGCCTTCTACGCGTCGGACGCGACACGCACAGATGGCTCCATGCACGCGATTCGGGCTGCCATGTCCACAAGAGCTTGGAAGCGAAGTCCTAGTTCAGCGTCTTGCTCATGATCCACGGCTGTTCTCTTCAGCCGAAAGCTCCCGACTTCCCAAAGAAACGGGATCCAGAATAGAATGATGAGCTTATTTCCGCCTTCTCCCGCATCGCGGCATCCGACGGGACCGAAATTGAAGGGAGCATTGCGCGACATATACTATTATGTATGCCAACACCATCAGGCCAGACTGAAGTCGTCCATGCCTGAGGATCTGCGGAGAGAAACTGGGGAGAGGAACTGCATGGCAGAAGAAACTGCCAAAAGCTATCATTAGACTTGAAAAATATGCTATGCGCGCTGAAACTTCCGTCTGCTCTGGCCACCAACAACTCAACCGACGTACGCGTACGCACGGGAAAAGCAGCGACGATCATCGTCTGAAGAACATGCTGGGGGAATCAGATCCGTCGATCAGAGTTGCGCGAGCGGTTTGCCAGCCTTTGCCTGTAGAGACAGGTAATCGAGTAGCCACACGCCATCTTCACGCAGATTTACACGCAGATTGCTGTGTTGTGTGCTGTGTCGTACCGCCGTGTCCAGCGTAGGGTTGAGATGGATCTGGGCTTGGCCCCGAGACCGAGGCCGAGCCGTGCACCGGCCGGAAGCATCGAATGGAATTCTTCCGTCCGTCTTCCCAATCCTTCCAGCTGCGGGCTTCGATTTCGTTCGAGAGGGTCACATCCATGGGACGCTTGTCAGAGGTTGACAGCCAGTCGGTTGTTATTATAGTGCATGTAATACCAGACAGGGCCCCAGACCCAGGTCCCAGAGCCGCGGCATAAGGTCTAGACAGTGTGCGGCCACACTGCGGGCCAACCGCTTGAACCGGATCTGGGAAAGATGGGGGGCGAAATCGCTACCAAAGGTTGCGACCCTACCGGGCCGGGGTTAGGTCGTTCCATGCGTCGAGCCAAGAGACCTGTGTGGAGTATTACGCTCCATCTCATTTTCCCGTCTCGCCCAAAGCCGTAGAACGGTGTGGCTTCGCCGTCCCCGTCGCCTTTCTATCCCGTCCGCCATCCCAACAAGGGGCTGGCCTGAATTTCGTCTGATGTTGGGCCCGGCCATCCAACGGAAATTTATCGGGCAAGCTCGCCGGTGTACCGCCGCCAGGATACTGGACGGCACAGTGTGCCAGGGTGGAGAAAGATGTCTGGACAAATGTCGATGTTGTGGGCTGTCCTTCCAAGCTGGAAGAGCGAGAGGCATGTGTGGGACACTGCGGGGATACCCAGACCGTTCCCTCACAGCTGCCGACGACGCTGCAGCTTTCGACTTGTTTGTAAAGTCAATTTCTGGCACGGTCATGGAGAAAACTGGCAGAGAGCTTCTTTGACACCTGGACGAATGGGAGCTCACGGGTTCCATCGACCGCTGCATGAGGTAGCAGTCTTCCAATTGGAGAGCCATGTCAACTTTTCTTGACACGCCTGTCACAACGAAACGACACGTCGATCGCACTCGCAGTCGCTCGCCTATTTCCCATATCAAGTAGAAGAGGGGGGAAAACTTGGCGTGCTGGGTGCACGATCCCCTTGCCCCTCCTCCACCGGCGCTTTCGCGGCATTGATGGCGGCGGCGGCGACGGCGGTCCCAGGTCGGTGGGAGCTAGAGTGAACGGCAGGCAGAGCCAGGCTTTTGTTGAGCCAGCAAGACAGGACCGCGACGTGGCCCGTGGCCCGTGGTAAATAAAATCCCCGAAATGACCATCACTGGTCCACCGCTGCCCCCGCCGCCCGTCCGGTGCAAACATGCGCTGAAGTCGAAATTTGCCGTCGATGCGGTGCGAGACGAGGTGCAAGATCCACGGGATACAGATTCGGACGCAGGAACTGATGTTGACGATGGCTCCGACGAACTGTGCAGCGCCTTCTCCATTCGACGCGGTGTCGTACAGGAGGCCCGATGACATGCCAAAGACGGACATCGTTGGAGAGAATTCAATTTAATCATGCGCCAGGTGCGGTAACAGGGTTTCCGCGTTCATGTAGGCGTGCTGCACATCAAGTTGTTGACGTCCGTCCCTCACATCTCTCATCAGCAAGCAGCGCAAGCGAGCTGACGGTGGAAGAGGTCGAATCTGGACAAGGCTGGATGCTGGTGGGCGCCAGAGCACGGCCAAGATGCTGTTCACCCCCTGCTGCCCCTGCTTGGGGGCCTCGGGGGAGCCTCATGGCCCGGTCGATCATCTTTCTGAGACGACAGGTTCCACGTTGCACAAGGGTGGAGCCGTGGTGGAGCAGAGGGAGCTGACGACAGCGCTGAAGGCGGCCAGTGCTTGTTGTTGCGGACTTGCTAGGGTCCCCGAGTGGCTCTGTGATGACCCTTGCGTTCCCCGAACGCAACCTCGACGCCCCTCTGGGTGAAGAGTGGGGGAAGGAATTGGAGAGCGGGAAGTGACCTGATTGGCGACGACCGGTTTTTGCTGGGACCAGTGGTCGAACGACGAAAAGTTAGAGACGACGCTGCAGCTGACAACTGGCAACCAAAGAAAATCGACCTTTGTCGCAGTCGAGCCTCCTGGTTGGCCAAGTCAGGAATTGTTGTATTATAGCAGACGAGCTTGTCCAGCGAGCTGTGGTTACGGGGGAGCTGATATAGGGCAGATCAACATTAAGATGTCGCCGATATGATCGGGATGGTGTGTGGATTTGGATTCCGAGCAACCAGTCGAATCCAGGCTTTCGGGGGATGATGCATAGTAGCGTAGATGAGAAGCGGCGTGGAACTTCCACTTCTCCTCTGTGTGTGGTGGTTGGGATTTCGGGACAACGTCATATGCTAAGGGACGATCTCCGAGCCAGCTCAACTTGGGTCCAGGGCTCGCAAGCTTTGCAGTTCTTCGCGGGCCGGCAGATGTGGTCCCAGTACCTACGGGGCTACTGCGTCGAGCCCGAAATGCGTAGTGCAGTGCTCTGTGGGGCTTGCGGGTGGCGTGTTGCTCGCAGCCGAGCTCCATGTCAAAGCGCCCTGTGCTGTGTAAGTGAAGCTGCGGCGGCGGCTGCCAAGTGCTCTGTCCACACCAGTCAAGCAATTGATATGTGATACGAACAAGAGAGCGCCCCGGTAGGGTCGCTGCGCTGGGGTTCTGCGTGCCCGGAAGTTGCGTACCCGCAGAAGCGGTCTGTCGCAAGCTGTCCGCAGCCGAGGCAGGCATATGGCGGGCGGCGAAGAAGCGAGCCGGGCTGGGCCGGAGCTTTGACGGAGTCCCGATGGCACTCTCGGTGCACTTGTCAGTTACAGAGAGCGGGGGGATGGGATTGGGAAATGCTGCGCAGCTCCCAGCAGCCCCTGGCTCATATTACCTCAATTAAAGGGCTGAACAACCCCCGCCAGGATGCGACATGGGATCTTTGTTCGGGGACATCGATGCTGCTCGGGTGGCCCATGCTTCCAGCTTGGAGAGGATCGTCCACAAGACCACGGCTGCCACGATGTGACCTTCCATCATCAGACATGCTTGTCTCAGGGGCAGGCCGAGGGGTTGAAGAATAGGAAGCAAGCGAGAGCAACAGCTATGGCCTGTGAACACCTGCGTCGCGTAGCATCCCGTCCCGCAACGCTGCGCGCCCGAGGCGCGTCCTGGACGCGAACGCTCCAACGCACGTGTTTGGGGTGTGGGCTATGAAGAGCGGGGAGATGGTGTGGACGCGCAAAGGGGGATGAATGTTCACCTTGGCAGCGAGAACTACTGTAAGGTAATGTGTAAAAAGGTTTTGGCGGATGTGCTTTGCTTGGGCGATCTTCCGTCTCCCTCTTGTGTTGGGTGTCAGAAAGGGGGTGTACCTCGTCACATGAATGGTCGTCTGCCGCAGTTATGCGCGCGAGTTGGGACGACAAGACGCTGTCACGGCCCATCCCCTCGCATCGTACCTTAGGTTTTAGAGGCCAATGCAATTGCGCCCGGAGGATCCTCATCAGCCCATGACGGTAAGTGTCGCAGCCTCCATTGGCTCCGATTGTGCGAAAGCCTTTCCTCCATGGCCGATCCCTGAGATTCGATCCTCGCTGGCTGGATGGGATTGATCGCACATGATCGATGGGCGGGTAGGACAAGCGAGGCGGGAGGCTGAAATGGACGAGGTCTGGGAAGGCTGCCAGCGGGTCACACTTGACCACCGTTCTCTCCCTCACGCTCTTCGGAAAGCCACCCCACCAGCTCTTGTTCGGAAATTTTGCGAAGCGGGAGAGAGATCAGATGAAAAGTCCAAGGATGAGTGCGCACAGGGCAGCTCTTAGCACCCGTGTGGCGGCTCGAATGATGCGGATCCGAGTGCGTCTTCTTCAGACCCTGGTAACCCTTCTCAGAGCATCTCCCGCCACGAGGGCAGGTTCTTCGTGAGCGCCGGAGTTTTGGGCGCCTTCTCCAGATGTGGAAGCACGTATGAGTCGGTTAAGAGGGCGTAGATCATGGTGATGTGAGAGCGAGGTGTAACTTGAGCTCCAGCCGGATCAAAAGAAGATCGACATCACCTGGCAAAGCTCAGACGACTCGGTTGGAGTTAGCATACTCCAGAGCACAGCGAGACTTGGTCGCATGAACGCCTAGGGGTTCCGCAGCGACAAGAAATGTCGGCATCTGTTCCGCTCCCGTCAGTCCAAACAGGGCTAAAGGATACGGCCCATTCATTGGCGAGCTCTGGAAGATGCTGATACACAGCTTGATGGACGAGAGAGAAGTAATTTTTAAGGCTGATACTCCGCGCCGAGCATCCCACCACAATTTCTCAGAGTAGTGGCCGTGGGGGGGAGGAGGGGGGTTATACGGAGTCGGTCGATTTCTCCTTCGGCCCACTGGGCGATTCCTTTTTCCAGGCCAGAATGTCACCGCGGCGTCTCGGAAATGTGCTCCTGATGCGAAAGAAGGGGCACAGAGAAGATCGAAGATAGACGAGACGCACGACTTGCCTCAGCGGTGTGGAGGATTGTCGGTATAACAGCGGCATAAGAGATAAGGCGCCCTATAACAGAGACATCGCGCATATAGTACCTGATTCTTATCCTGGAAGCCGTCCAGGGTTACACCTTCGATTGGTCACCAGAGAGGAAGCTCCCGCCGCGTCACTCTCAGGCACCACGGGCATTGAACCCCTGACGGCAGAAGGTTGATCATCAATGCCTCTTCATCAACATCGGACGGACAAAGGGATACGGGCCCCACCAACCACGTTTGACGGCTGCAGACAGACTTTCGGCCTTTCAGAGGAATGGGATGACGACTCCAACATCTTTCTTCTTAGTCTTGAGTGGCAGATGCGATCGGGAATGGCAGTGTGTCGCAAGATTGGGAGGATGCGGTCGAGTTGGTCATGGTGCCAGCTTTGCCCGTGTTCCTCCACGCAACCTCAGACCAGCTGGCAGCTGATACTCCGCCGAGGCTGCCTCAGTGCTGGTGGGCAACAGCTAGGCCTGAAGCTTCCAGTGTTTGTGACATTGGTCTGCATGCCCATGCGATACCGCCCAATCGAGAATTGTGCTGCTTCAACAAGAAGCCAACCCCGCTCGTCCCGTCTGTGAAGGACAAACTCGGTATTGGGCCCCTTGGTGCTGGGTCATCATGCAGCCTCTGCATGTCGCTTCCAACTTTGGGTCATTGCACAACAACTTCCTCTGTGGTGCGCCTCTAACGGTACGTACTGCCCCACCCGCATGTGGGCGAGGATTCGGTATTGTAGACCTAGGTAGCTGCGCAGTGGCTTTTTTGGTGCTTCGCTCGCCTAATGTGCTAGACACTCGCCATCCACGCCGCTTGCTTCGCCAGACGGAAAAGGACGGCCAGACGACGGCTGCTTTACGGAAGCATGCAGCCACATTGGGAGAGGGCTGCTTGGTGTTCTTCGGCTGTTGCTGTCCTGGTGCGGTTTGAGCAGCTCCATCCTGTCCCGCTGCCTGTCAGGAAATCCGCTAAAAAGGTGGACGGGTGGATCCAAGGAGATTTTCATGTCGGCGTACGGAGCACAGGACGTTGGCCTTTCTTGCCCATGGAGGGGTGACGGAGGGGGTCGGATGGAGGCCAGGGCAGGGGTACCGGTCGGTACCCACAGGCTGTCGCTCGGTTCAGCTGTTGCAGAAGCAACCTGAACCTTGGTAAAGCAAATCCAGTGTTCGCGTGCACCTGCGCCGAAGTGAGGTTGGATGAAGACAAGACGAATGTCCAGCTTGGCGAATGAGGTGAGTTGGAACGTCAGGCCGCTCTCCGCGTGTGCCAATGACGGTGATCTGCTGCCGAGTCGCACTCTCCTGTGAACCACCTGTGCTCGAGGAAGGCATCCATCTTCGGAAGCGGGAAATGATTGGCATGGACTGTCCCAGCTTCATACCTCGTCGCGGCTCCGCTGTGATTTGCATATGCGGAATAACAAATCACACTAAATAAGCGTGCGCACAAATGGGTAGAGGGACAACACACCTGGAGGGGCGGCCAGTCTTGTCTGGGCGTTATCGGGTTGGGGGGCAGCACACAGGCGGGAGGCGGCCGAAGAAGCGTCAAATTGGTGATGAGCGAACATCCACATGCAGAGGAGCACACCGTGGCGCTTGGCAGAATCCGAGACGGTCAAGCCTTCTTTCCCCAGACTTAGGTCTGGCTGAGACTTTTGGGCCCACAACCGTACCCGCAACTGGGAAGGAGCGAGCTGTTCTGCAGCGAGGTGGTTCTTATCGTCCACGGCTTCCATCCCAGTCCAGTTGACGCCAGCCAACCCCCAAATTCGGCTAACCGTTGCCCTCTTGTCTTGCTTTTACCGTGGACGAAGTGGAATGCCCAGCTCGCCAGGGCATCACGAAAGGAGCTTCGGAGTATACTTTACATCTATCCATCCACGTACGGGCTTAGCACCTTGGCCAAAACTCTCCATGTGCAAATGACAGGGCCCGCGTTCGAAGGCTTGCCCTTGCCGGCATAATCCCCCCAAACATCCAGAGAGGGTGGTGCCTTCCGTTCTGGGACACACTTCACACACCGTCAAGCTCGAGCTTTTGAGCCTCGAGCTCCGGGACCCCGTAATTCGCCGGGTCTTGCGATACGCTCATTGGCAGCGGAAGGAAGGCTTGCTTCCTTGACTCCCTTTGATCTGCTACCAATTCGCTGTGCGTGGGCGGCGATGCTCCAGCCTCTCAACAACCAGGCCGGTCCCTCTGGCACACCCATATGCTCTCGTGGACATCCGTGCCACAGCTTCCCACTCGCAAGCCGAGCAGCCATCCCAGAACCCCCCTGGGACTTCACCTAGGGCTGCGACGGCGGCGGGCCTGGGTGTGGCACCAGAACCCAGAATTCCGGACTCATCTTCCCACATCATCCTTGAGACGTCATCGAGCGCATACCCCAAAACGAAGCCCACCACGACGCGGCGGGACGACTTAAGCGACGACCTCGGGCGACACCATTGCGACTCATCCTTTTCATCTCGTCTCCAACCGGGTCCTTTCCTTCCTGCCTGTCTAGCGGCGGAAATCTGGGGGATCAAGATCACCGTCAGGTCCCCGCTTGCACCCCAACCTTTTGTGAGGAGAGCTCGGACGGATCGAGGGATAACGGCGCCTTCCCCCTGGTGCGCATCCGTCCTGGTTGCCGGTGCCGGGTCTGGCACTGACACTGACGCTGATACGGACACGGACTCGTTCACGGACGCGCGACACACACAACCTCTGCTCGCGAATCAAAATCGTGCTGAAAGCGTCTTATTGTGTCTGGACGCAACACGGCGCATTTCTCTGAGCTCTCTTGTCAGGGGCCCACGAAACGGTACGGAAAATTGGTGTAGACCCAATAGATTGACGCCATCCCCAAAACTGTCTGCTGCACCGCCGTGCGTCGAGGGCTCCAGGCCTGTCGGCCCAGCACGCATCTGGTGCTCACAGCGTTTGTTCACTCCCCTCCTACCCACCTTGGGCCGGCACTGGTGCACCGCACACCCCCAGCTGTCTGTCAGTCATATTACCCGTAGCGGTTGGAGGCGCCCGGATCAAAGTTCCCTTTCCCTTTCGTTGCGGAGACAGGCCAGTCTTCAACCCCAGGTGGCAGTCTGTGCCCTTGCAAGGACTATGAGGTGACCAGGGGGGCTTGCTGGCATTGCGGACTACCCTTCGATTAGCGGTCATCCATAGCCGTCCACCAGCCAGGGTGCCCTGACCTACGACCATCCTTGCTCCATCTGGACCCCATCCCAATTGCGCAGCGGTCTTTAAGTTGCACAAAAACCGCCCGGTGCCACTGACACCAAATCTCCTCGACCTACTCGACTCTCCGCCCAGCCCGCAAAACCCGAGAACCGCTTCCCGAGCAGAGTGGAAGACGCGAGACGGCAACCCCGGCAGCTCTAGGTCGACCTTTATGGGCTGGCAGTCCACTCGTTCACGCCTTGCCGTCCCCGCCATCTGGTGAGACTGTGATAGTCTGCAGCTCCCCGATAGCTCACCCAAGAGCCCACCCTCGCACGAAGACACCGCTGTATGCCGTACCGCTGGTCACCCATGATCCGCCTGAGCTAGGTTCTCGGTGCAGCATCTTGTCCAACCTGGCGCGCTAAACCGCCTGCTGCTTCTCATTCTGACCGACGGAATACGCCCTTCGGCCACTCGCCTCTGCCCGCCTCCCGCAACTTGTAAAAGGGGCAACAGTCTGAGTGCGACTGTGTGCAGAACACCTCGGAGCTCTATTTTCTCCTCAAATTTGCGACCTTGTCCGGGAAGACCAACACCTTGAGCGCCCACTCCTCATCGAACCCGTACGACTCTCCGGCTTCTAGCTCGGCGGACCCCCGCGAAGAAACCCCCTGGCACATCGATCTAGGGACGCGTTGCCACTCCGACGACATCGACGACAATATTCACGTTTCTGTCGCATCGGGTAATGTCTGTCGACACCCGCGCATCTGGGGTTTGGTCTGGTTGCTCGCCCGTTCTTACGGAGGCCATCTTGTTGATCGAGACGACGCCGACATCATCATCCGGAAGAAGGCGCCTAGAAGGCTTCACAGCTTTTCTCTTTGCGGTTGAAAGCCATTCTCCATGCGGGAAATAGGCCGTCGAGAAGACGAATCGCGTTCTCCTTTCGGCCACCGCCGAGGCGTTCTAGACCTGGCACGTCTCTCCATCGACCTGACCTGGGCCAGGGCAGACTCTGAGAGTGCTGCTCACTTGGGGAGCTACCCTTCTCCGCCCATGTCAGGGTCTCCACCGCTCCCCCCGAAAGCAAGCCAGGAGGCAGCCGAAAGGATTCAGGGAACAACATATCAAGCGACATCGCAAGATGTTTATCGCGGAAACCTCACGACACAAGGCGAAGAGAAAGTGCAGACGGCAGTCCCTGGGGCTCCCAGGCATTCTCCATCAGGCACATCAGAGCGAATGTCGTACCCCTTTCCGCGGATTGAGGGCACCATGTCGAGGCCTTTACCATACCCCCCACAGCTCGCTGCTGCTGGCCCGCAAGCGCCATACCATTCCATCCACGGAAACGCACCGACACCGCCCCTACCTGCACCGCAACCGTATTCAGCGCCCACACAGCAGCCTGGGCCCGAGCCTCTGCGCCAACCATCACCGAAGCCCCAGAGAAAAACCAAGGGACATGTGGCATCCGCATGCGTTCCTTGCAAGAGAGCTCATCTCCGGTTTGTTTACCCCTTTCCGCCGTCGGGCTCCTCTGAAGGCCCAAAGTTCGCAACGCTGACCGCCCGACAGATGCGACGGTACGTACCGCATTCCGTCTGTTTCTGTTGTTTCTTTGCACCAACCATTGCGTCGCAATATAATCACGAAGGAAAACCAGGCTGCTAGCCTACGGCACTGATCCTGCGGCACCGCGGTTGTGGCCTCTGGAATTAATTGGAATGATATTGTCATACAATTCCGGGGACCTTAGGCGCGGCATTGAGCAGGGCCAAGCACCAGTGTGCGACACGCGATAAAGCCGCAGGAATTGTCCCCTTGGATGATACCGAGTTCCAGAGGGGCCCATTGGCCTGCGCTGCAGGAACGTGTGGAGGTGGTTCTCAAGCGAGTTCCATGGTTTCGCGTGCTCGGATCCGAATTGCAGGTTGCAACGGCTCGGCCAAGTGTTCGCACCCGTTAGGATGACGACGCTCGAGCGACTCGCTACTGCGTGACGGGCGCCAGGTCCCGCGGGAAGCCGGCCCGTTGCCTTGAGGTGTGGTCGGATTCCCGCAAATCAGCTGTCGGCCACAGGTCTCTCCCCCTTTATTTAGCCAGTTTGTGTATCATCGAAAACCGGCCGGGGCCGCAAACGGGATTGATCTCCAAGCCCGCGGACGTGGGCGTAGCGTTACGCACCACCCAGGGTTGCGGGGGTGGGATGATGCCTCTTGCTTCGAACGAGTTGTGGCGTTTGCAGAAGCGTTTTTCACAGGGAGCTGCATGTGTCGAGCGACACCTTTGTTTGCGCTGCAATGCTGGATTTGAAGGTGCTTTGGTGACAGCATGTTGACTTTTCACAGCCCAGCGACCTTGCGCCAGGTGTATGACAAACGGCAAAGAGGAATTGTGTATCGATGTCCAACACAAGAAGCGCGGGCGGCCCCGACTACGCGACGACAGGGAGACAAAGTTTGATGGTCCCAGGTTCGGGAGTGGAAGTGACGCTATGCGGCGGCCCATGGCTCAGTCGTTGTATGGCCCGGGATCCTCGATGGGTATGGCTTACGATGACAATCTCCGACGAACACAATCGTACCGGGTACTGAAATCTCAACCAGCCGAACCGATCGCGCCGAGGTTTTCCGACCGAGCCTTAGCATCCGATGCGAACATTTACCCCGCGCCGCTTTCGATCCCGCCGAGGGCCCCGGAACTGAGAGTATCGGAACCAGCCGCGTACCTAACAGTGGATTTGGAGCTAGGAAACGCCTCGAGCGCTTTTCTCGAAGCTGTCGTACGGCCGTCTGTCAAGGGGATGAGACTTGTTGACCTTGTTGCGCCTGGAGACCGGGATAAGGTGTCCGGACTCCAGCGACAGGTTCAGGACGAGCGGCAGCGGAAGGACCCGACGTATCTGCCACCGATGTTTGGTAGGGAAAATGCAGAGAGAGTGATGCAGAGACTTGGGTTTGGCTCAGATGAGCTATCTCGATACGCCCCCGCCCCGGATTGGCAAGACAACCTCAACTTTGTGGGCCAGGATGGACAAGCCCGACAACTTTCGTTCCGGATGGCGTTGGCTAAAGTGGAATCGATTTATATCGTTCTTCTCTGGCTGAATCCTATCCGGGCCTTCCAGTACCCAACGCCGTCCCCCAACCCGAGGGAGATCACGTATTCGTACCAACCTGGGCCCCAGCATTACTCTCAGCCAACCCCCGTGTCGGCTACGTTCGATCCCCGGCAACCTCGACCAGGTGAGAGCGGATACAATGCGAGGGCACCAGGGGCGCCGGGTGCACCGCCGCAGCCGCTGCCCATGGGTTCGGGCCTGAGTCCGGGCCTGCAGTCGTCATATTCCTCCTCCCCAAACCGACCAGAATACCCCATTGGTCCTTCGTACCAGATGTCAGGGCGACCCCCCCAAGGTTCATATCAGCTTCCACCGATAAGAAATCAGGAGCACACATACCAGGCCAGAGACGATCGGTCGCGGGTAGATATTGGGGGTCTCTTGGACCGCTCAGGCCCACCGAACAAGTCGCAACAACCTTGAGTGCGTTAGGGTTCATTCTTGGTCTTTGATCAAGGCAATGTTGTCCTCTGTCAAAATGACCTGCGGGACGATTGCCAGCTGTCAGGCGGGAGGACCGCATGCTCGATCGTGATGTTTTGAGGGGTTTGCCGCTCATGCGCCCCGGCTTTGCATTCTCATGATACCAGTGTACAATTGGCACATAATTTAGGCGAGTGCGAGGGGCGAACTTGGTATAAACCGGTGCATCGTGGGGCGGGATGGAAATAGGGGGAAAAGTGGGGCATATTTTTGGCGTTGTGTCTTGGTCGCGTTTCCGTGGCAAGCTGCTTCGAAATATGCCAGCAGCCTTCGCTCATATCTCGGGAGATGGGTTTTTCGTCTTTCTGATTTTCGCCACGGAAATCTATTCTTCTTGTGCTGGACTGCCGCTATCTTTGGCGAGCAATTTTGGATATGTTTGTTGCTGCGGCGTTGAGGGGAAGCAAGCGTCAAGCTAGGGCCCGACATTTTTCTTTTTATATCTTCTTATTCTCTGGTTTCTTCTTCCAGGATGTGTATGATGGCACGAAGAGACGCGGTTGGGTCCGAGGAGATGGAGGATCAGCGCAAATGGTTGGCAGGTTGACAAGCAGGCAGGCACCGCGAGGTGCAAGGAATCGAATCATGAATAATTTACCCCGGATGGGGCTGGCGTTGATCTTGGCTATTTCTTTTGCTTTTTGTGTTGCCGTCGCTGCCATCGGTGTCGATTTCAATGCCTATGCCGATACGGTACCCGCTTTGTCCGATTCCGCCAGTTCTCCATCAGTCGCTTGTAGGGAGCCTCACATGGCTGACAACTCAACGGCTTCCAATCCCTGCCTGTAGCGGGGCCGTGATCAAAAGTCTGTCGCGAGTCCGGTCGCAGGCGTTGCTTCTTGTTCGGCATGTTGTACTGAGCAAAGGGGTTTTGGGCGGTGGTGCTCAGTGCTGCAGTCGGATCGGTCTTTCTATAATGGCCTGTTGGTTTCGACGCCCCGGCATCTCATCGTTATCCGCGCCATTGACAGCCCACCGTCCACGCCGTCTGCATCACATTTTTGCTTTTCATCTTTGGCCACGGTTGGAGATTATTTGGTGTTTGTCCCTGCAGTTGCCGGGTTGGATTCCTCTGCCGCTGCATTCCTGTCATCCTGGTCCGTCAATCTAGCCAAGGGCCCATCACCATCTCCCCCTCTTGTAGATATCACAACCTCTGTTTGATGTGTCCTGGTCGGCCAGTTGAATGTGAGTGGATATGCTTGCTTGCCCTCGAGGTATCTTCAGGTCCATCATGTCGTCTCTACCCCCCTGACCTGAATGTCATCATCCTCTTTTGCGATACTCGCCCTTCGCGCTTGTTAGTGCGGAGAGAGTGTGGTTTGGTGTGTTCGTTAGGTTGGCTAAGCGCCATGTCTGGACTTCTCGTCGTCGATCACATCTCTGTTGTTCCCGGCTCTCCATCTCGGTCGAGTGACCATTGCCTCCTCTTCCTGTTCCAACCCTGACGGCCTGTGAACAAGTCAACTCGATCGAATGCTTGATGTCATAGTAGGCCCTGCTTCTCGCTTGAGCCGCGCTCGCGAGAATAGTGTTGGCCTGCCTGTCTTTGGATCACCCTCGTGCGGGCCAGATGGTTGGAGATCAGTGTCGCTCAACCCTGACTGTCGCTGTGGTACCAAGGCTACGCGGCATCGAGGTTGACGCGTCGTCGGCGCGGGGAGGTAGGTCCTTTGCTGGATTCCTTCAAGTGCCGATGCGATGGGTTCGTTGAGAGACCAGATGGCGTCGATTTCTCGACAGTGGTAGTCGCAGAGGCATCGACCACCCATCGCCGGAGTTGCATGGCTTGTGAGTCTTGCCGACAGAAGCATTTTCGACGTGAAGAGGGCGTTCCGAATGCTTCCTTGCGGACGTCAGGATGCTCTCCTGGCCGACCACCCTTCGAGGGTGTGGTGAATGTCCATCTCGATGACGACGAAGTAGAGAATTGAGTTTGAAGACACGCGGGAGCAAGTTGGGATGACAGACGGGATGACGTTGATTTAGACTTGACATAGCGGCCTGGCGCTGGGTTAGGTTAGGTATGAATAAGGCACGGGGTCTACTCCGTGACCCAGGGGCGAAATCAAGGAAGCGTGGGGGAGAGAGGGGCGAAATTAAAGTTCAGCCTGGAGGGCTAATGACGGGTTCTGGTTTGTTGTTGTTCCCTTGCCAGTTGTAAGACCGCGTCACCGTCGGGTCGTATTGGTGGCGGGTTGCTTTGCTGGGTTGGGGGAGAAGGGGATGAGGGGGTTGGATGGATGGATGCCAGGGGAGGGCACAGCAGCAGAGAGAACAACAACGAAGCAAGGGAGGGAAAAAATGAAAGAAAAAAACAGCGACGAGTAATTGATCGGGCGAATGGCTGGCAGGGAAGGGAGGGGGCGGGCGGCAATATTGAAATAGGGAGACGGCCCTGGTGTTTGGAGCCAAGGCTTATAAGGTTACTTACAGCAAGCAGCCCGGACCGGGACCGGGACCGTGTGCTGCGTGTGTTTAACCGCGGGAGGTTGCTGGCACGTATCATCGGCCTTGCTTTTCCAGAAAAGATCTAGATGGCTCGTCCGACGGTGAATGCCAGGGCGCGCCAGTAGGGGATTTTCCGTGTTCCGTGTTTCGTGCTCCGCGAGTTGTCACGTAACTGCCGACGCCACCGCCCATTTTTCGTTGCTTTTGTTTCGCCGATTTGCATCTACATCTGCTCCCAGCTTGTCTCGGCGCCACTCCCTCCTACATCCACCCTCCACGGCAACCGCGGGACCCATCTGCACGAGCCCGTACGGCTCGTCCGGTTGCAGGTGGGCTGGCGGGTGCTCCCCCAATGAGTGGTCGGGGGGGCCCATGCGGCAAGTCTCTCATGCAAGGAAGACGCCGTCCCGTGTCGGAGATTTTGCTTACCGGCAGATTGGCGCCCGCCGATCGGGAAGCCGGCCTTCCCTGCCACACGATCGTCAAATGCGCTTCTAGAAACGCGATTTTCTTCGCTGATGCGACGGTCCATCAAACATTCCAAATCTTTCACATGCCCGGAGAAACAGCGCTTTGGGTACAAGAGGGAGGGAGAGCTGGCAGGGCGCAAATCCGCACGTTCGTCCTGGAGCAAATCTGATGGTAGGAAGCTTTGATGAAATAAGCAACCATGCCGGTCAAACCGAGTGGTTGGGTCATGATCGCATTCCAAATACTGCTCGGGCCGTGGAAAGGGGCAAGTTGGGCATCAAGCCCCCAACCAATAATTGAGAAACGGTAGCCGTGGGTGCGGTGTGTCGGTCTCCGGTTGCCGAACACCCCGCGCTCTTGGGATATAAAACTGAAAACTGCAATAAATTAAACTGTAACCTTCCCCCACGTCGTGTTCCTGAAAGTGCACAAAATCCAAGGTGGGAAGCTAGCTGCCCAAGCTACCAGACTTTTCGCTCTTTGAGTCCTCGTCAGCCACAACCTTAGACCGCGATGTCCTAAATTCCTGTTCGGTTACCGCCGCTGCCGCCGTTGCAGAAGCCTCGCTGTCTTGGCGCGGGCGAAGTGGGATCGCCGTACTGCCAGCCGCCCGGTCGCTACTGTCTGGTCTCGGGGAAGGGTTCGCACCTTTGACGCCCGACGTAGTTGCGGTGCGTGCGTTGGAACGGCTAGTGTCAAGTAGGGTGGCATGCATCTCTTCCAGCTCATCACCGAGTCTGTCTCTTTTCGGGCGGGGTTCGTCTAAGGAGTCGCCGTCGTGTCGTCTTTTTAATTCTTTTACCGCATCCGCAAGGATTTTGGCGTTGGAATTCGTGTCCGTCGGGGTGATAAGGCCTATTAAAATTTCCTCAGTGGAGGGTTGATCTTGGGAGGCTGGAGCTGAAGACTGGGAGTTGTTTGCCGTCTGAACCCTTGAGGGTGGCCCCGGCATTATCGAAGGCGATGGTTCTCTCGACGAGGAACGCGAAGGAGCTGGTGTGCCTCTACCCCTTCGAGATATGTCAGTACCTCGTACTTGTTATATGCTGACCCACAACTCACCTGCTTGCGCCACCCAAGTTGACTTGCACCGAGAGCGACATGTTATCTTCGCTCTTTGCGGCGTCTGGCGACGACAGCCGCGCGACTTGGCGGTTCCGCTCCCCCGCCATGTTTGATATTTGTGTGGCTGAGTGTACTGCCGTTTGCTGTCACGGGTTGGCTGTTATGCCGTTCGGAGGGTGGTTGGGAGGTAGAAAGGACCGAAGTGCAATGTTTGAGACACTTTCGATCAAGAAAAGAGAATGGACTAAAGATATATAAGGGAAATAGATGCAAGCATTTGCCGTGCCTGGGGTGCTAGAGCCGTTGCTGATTATGACGGTGCCTTTGGGAAAGCCTTGGGAAACTTCCTGGTGTGGTTCGCTCCAGAAGCCGAACTTCTAACTCTCTGGGCGCGCGGGTGTGGCGCCGCCCGCCATCATCGTATAGCCCCGTTTCAACGTTTCAATGGTAGCCCTCCATTCTCGAGGCTACCCGAGGGCCGGTCCGCGGCTGAGAGCAAGTCTGATTGGTCTAGTCGAGAAAAAAAATCGAGATCAAGCGGATCGCAGCTGCAGAAGCAGGGATCGGTAGGAGAAGGGAGGGAGCAAGATTGAGGGATAGAGGTGTTGGCTGCACTAGCAAAGCCATCCTTCAAGCTTTGCGAGGCTCTCAGCTGAACTCGAGCTGAATCATAACACTGCAATTTAACACACCGAGATATTGGGGGCCGGACACAGTGAGACCCGTGGAGGTGCCTTGTGGGTGTTGGGAGCCCTCACAAGCGGAGTTGTCAAGAAAATTCGGCTGAGTTGGTGAGAGAGACAGAATGCCGGGAAGCCGCTGGGGTTATCAGAGAGGCCAGGAGGGAGAAGGATTAGAGCTCAGCCATCGAGCTGAAAGTCTCAAAGGGTGGAATATCGAGCTAAGCCCTGAACCACTCTATGCGGAAGGCATCACATGTAACCGTCTTCATGCGCAAGCCGAAAACAGCAAACAGAAACAACCCAAGGCAGGAAAAAGCAGTGTAGTAAAGTGCACCTCCACGGTGATGCGGCGGATTAGAAGCGGTTGGTGACACTCAGCGGACGGGAGTCCAACGTTGCAGTGGGCTGCCTCAGGCCAGGCAGCGAGGAATGCAGGCACAACCCTTGCAGCTGAAATTTATGCGGCGATTGATTGGCTGAGGCTGCGCAACGCACGGACAACTTCGAGGCTGATGAGGCTCCTGTCGTCGCAACGTCTGTTGACAGGGAAGTCGCCACTCACCAGTAAGGTGAGGGAAGCCGCCCTTCCGTCCACACTATGAGGCTTGAGAGAATGATCGGAACAGAGACCTGACCACCGCCGCATTTTTCGGCCAGGCGCTCGGGTTTTGATATTGCATGTCCTCCAGGGGCCAAAATGGCGGATGAGATGGATATCGACAGCCCCAGAGGCTCCAAACGGAAGGCGGATGAGATTGACGGCGACACGAATGGAAAGGAGGATACAGCTGCGCCTCGTCGCATTAGGGTATGATAATGGGTACCGCCTCAACTGTTTCTTATCCGCCTGCTAAGCGCGCCATCCGAACCACAGGCCCTTGATCCCGACGTGGTTAACAAAATCGCAGCGGGCGAGATCATTGTTGCACCCGACCAAGCCCTGAAGGAGCTCATAGAGAATGCAGTCGATGCGGGATCTACCGCGCTAGAAATCCTAGTCAAGGACGGCGGTTTGAAGCTGCTACAAATAACCGACAACGGTTGTGGCATAGACGTGCGCCCCCTCCTCTCCCCTCCCTGGTCTCGCAAAGTACTCACCGAGGAGGGTAGAAACAAGACTTACCCATCTTGTGCGAACGCTTTACCACTTCAAAGCTACAGAAGTTTGAGGATCTCCAGTCCATCGCCACATACGGCTTCCGGGGAGAGGCCCTGGCCAGCATCAGCCACATCGCTCATCTCACTGTCACCACCAAGACAGCCGATTCCAACTGCGCCTGGCGCGCCCACTACGACGGCGGGAAGTTGTCCCCAGCTAAGCCTGGCCAGTCCCCCGATCCGAAGCCAGTTGCAGGCAGGCCAGGCACCCAGATTACGGTCGAAGATCTGTTTTACAATGTCCCTACTCGACGCCGAGCCTTTCGGTCTGCCTCGGATGAGTATAACAAAATCATCGACATGGTCGGCCGCTATGCGGTCCATTGCTCCCATGTGGCGTTCTCTTGCAAGAAACAAGGCGAATCATCGACCAGCATTTCCATCCAGTCCAATTCTTCCGCCGTCGACAGGGTCCGGCAGATTCACGGCGGCAGCGTAGCCAACGAGCTGATAGATTTCTCCACCTCAGATGATCGTTGGGGGTTCAAAGCTACAGGATTGGCTACCAATGCTAACTACAGCATGAAGAGGACAACGATTCTTCTGTTCATTAACCACAGAAGCGTAGAGTCTACAAATGTTCGCAAGTCCATCGAACAGACGTACGCCCCTTTTCTGCCGAAAGGCGGTCATCCCTTCGTGTACCTCAGCCTCGAGATTGATCCCCAAAGGGTCGACGTCAATGTTCACCCCACGAAGCGGGAGGTGAATTTTTTGAACGAAGATGAGATTGTTCAGGCCGTCTGCGAGCGCATCCGCTCCAAGCTTGCAGCCGTTGACACAAGCCGTACCTTTCTCACTCAAACTCTGCTACCTGGAGGCGCATGGTCGGACCCAGATTCTGCGCATGCAGCAATACCCAAAGCAGGCACCAGCGGCGCCAACAGCCGCAAGACGCCGGCCCGACCGGAGAGAAACGACAGTCGCCTCGTGCGAACTGACACCAACTTGCGCAAGATCACAAGCATGCTGCCGCCTGCGACAGGGTCAGGGGCTTCGCCTTGTGGATCGCGAACCGCGAAGGGGAAAGGCAAAGAAACCGAAACGCCAGAGGCGCTTGAATACGAGACAGTTGACCGCGAGCTGACGGTCTGCCGTCTCCTCAGCGTCCGAGAATTGCGCACAGCCGTGCGTGAGGACATGCACCACGGCCTCACCGAGATTTTCGCTACCCACACATTCGTCGGCATCATCGACGAACGCCGCCGTCTCGCCGCCATCCAAGCTGGCGTCAAGCTCTTTCTCGTCGACTACGGCCGCGCTTGTTTCGAGTACTTCTACCAAGTCGGCCTAACCGACTTTGGCAACTTCGGCGTCATCCGTTTCAACCCACCACTCGATCTCCGAGAACTGCTCGACATTGCCGCCGCGCAAGAAAGCCAACAAGCCCAATCCCAAGGTGGAGACGAAGAAGTTGACTTCGCCGAAGTCATCGAGGCCATAACTGAGCAGCTCGTCGAACGCCGCGAGATGCTCCACGAGTACTTCTCCTTCGAGGTCTCCCCCTCTGGTGAGCTCCTAAGCATTCCCCTCCTGGTAAAAGGGTACAACCCGCCCATCGTCAAACTCCCCCAATTCCTGCTGCGCCTGGGCCCAAAGGTCGACTGGACTAGTGAAAGATCCTGCTTCGACACCTTCCTGCGTGAGCTAGCATCTTTTTACGTGCCCGAGCAGTTGCCGCCTATGCCAGGCGGCGGGGCTGAGGCCGAGGAGGGAGAAAAAGGCGGGGTGGATGCAGATACCAAGGCGAGGAGGGACCATGTGCGCAGGGCGCTGGAACATGTTTTGTTCCCGGCGTTTAAGGCGAGGTTAGTGGCGACTAACTCGTTGATGCAGGGGGGAATATTGGAGGTGGCAAATCTGAAGGGACTCTATCGGGTGTTTGAGAGGTGTTAGGGGTAGAGGCTGGTCATCAGTTGAAGCTAGAATTGAGCGTAGTACTCGAGAGACGAGTATGTCTGGGCGCGATCGCGGCATGTCAGAGGTCAATATGGTTGAGAGGGGAAGTATAAGGCAACGAAACATTATCTGTTGGTTGGTCGCATATAGGCAGATATCCGTTTTTCCTTGAGGTAGCCCGGAACCGAGAAACTTTCATACATTTGGTCTGTTCACGCCCGCTCGTTCTCATCCCACCTGTGCCAGCCCAATCCACATGTACCAAAGGGTTGGGGGCCAAATGGAACGTTGCCTGAACCAGCCCAACCGCGCGGGCAGTGCAAGCCGTCACTAAACTGAGGGAGAATTCGATTTTTTTTGGGTTTGCAGAAGGCGAACTTGATACGGCCGCCAGTATTGCTGGGTAGAGTATTCGTTATTCACTTCAGTGCTAGCCTACCTACTCAACAACAACAGCAACAACAACAACATACCTCACCGCGCTGCGACCATTCATCCCCTACAAATCTACCTCGCCACACGTAGTCCTACAACACAGGCACACAAACCCAAGACCATCTCGTACGCAGCCCCAAAACAACCCCTTGATGAATTTCACTTCCGCTGGCTAGCTAGGTGGTAGGCGAGGGGCAATGCAAAACCCCAGTAGTGGGCTCTACTGATAAGCAGAACCTAGGCTAAGATCAGGTAGTGTAATAATAATAATAATAGTAGTAGTAGTAGTAGTAGTTGGTCGGTTGCTGGATCGCCCATCAGTCCATGCCATCCGTCATCACCATACATCGACCATTTGTGCTCTTTGCCTCCCCCCACCCAGACCAGACCGTCAACGCCAGTGTCCGGCTCCGTCCTTTTTTTGTGAGTTTCATCCCCATATGGCGCTCACGAATCCACAGTACGTCGGCAGTATGACAACGACAACAACAACGGCTTGCAACGCCACGCCTTACCACGCCACGCATGACCCACGCGTAATAAAGCCGGGCTTGCTCAAGTCGGACAAGCCTCCCCAAAAATCTCCTTGCTTTCCTTCTCTACCGCGCACTGAAACACAAGAAAACAGCAGTAAAGCCCTGTAATTCGTATCGTTTTGTTTTTTCCATCCCGGCCAACCTATCCCATAAGGAAAGTCCGATGTGATAACGACCTGGTTCAGGGGCCTCTGTATCCGGGCGGCAGCATGCCTCTGCGATCAAAAGGCGCGCCAGGAAATCCTCCCGGTCCGTCGGGTCCACCCTGGAAACCTCCTGGGCTCATACCCGGAGGCCCCGGTGGCAAGAAACCTGGCGGGACGCCCCCATAAAAGCCCGGCGGAGGTAACATGCGTGGCAGCGCTCCAGGTGGAACTCCAGAGAGCCCTTCCAGCGGCGGGGGAGGAGCACCATACGGAGGACCCGGCGGAGGAAAGTTGTTGGGGTACATGCCCGGCAGGTTTGGCATGTTGTTTGGCATATTTGGGTTTCTGGGACCATTGACTAGCCCCGGTGGCGGAATCATAGGCCGCTGCGGGGGCGGAGGCATCTGGCTGTTTCCTGGACCGCCGGCGCCGTTGCCTCCCATCTGGAACGGGTGCATACCGTGGTGGTCGAGGCCCGGCGGAGGAGGGCGCTGAAGAATCTGCGTCGGTTGCGGGCGACTGTCCATCTCCGGAGAGTGGAACTGGTCGTCCAGGAAGCCCGGCGGACCTTGCTGCTGTCTCATATGTTGCTGCTGTGCCTGTTGCTGCTGTTGCTGCTGTTGCTGCTGGCGCTGTGCGGCGAGACGCTCGCGCTGGTAGTCCGGCTCACGGTCAGGGATGTTCGCCAGCGAGACCTGTTTGGTGGGCTGCGGCATCCTAACTTGCAATTCCGGCCTCTGAGGCTCGCCCGCATCACGGTGACTCTGCATGAGCCTCATGAGGAACTCGGTGTTGCTGGCCATCTGGTTGTTATTCTGACCGCCCCGATTGCTTCCCTGGCTGGGAAGATTATGACGCTGCGCAAGGAGCTCATGTAACGCCTGCTCTGGCCTCGAGACCGGAGGCGTCTGCGTGGGCGGCATCATCTGGCGCGGTGACACCATATTGTGATGCTGAGGATGCTGCGCACGCATCCGAGGATCTTCCCGATGCTCACCACCATACTGCTGGAAGGGTTCTGGAGACGCAACGTGCTTTGGCTGGGTCTCCTGCATAGCCTGGGGGGCCTGAACGGCCTGAACAGGGGGCTGATGCTGTTCAAAAAGCCTCGCGAGGGACTGAGGCGGCGGTCCGCTAGCTTGCACCGCTGGGCCTACACCCGACCTCTGCAGCTTCTGAATAAGCATAGCAAATGCTTCCTTCTCCGTGTCATTTTGAGGCGGGTAATCGGATGCAGAGCTTCCAGCTTGAGCTGCCGCCGCAGGTGTTGGAGGCTCCGTCCTTGCTCTAACGTCCTCCTGTGGAGTGAGGAATTTCGCCATAAACCGTGATGACTTTTGCGCCTTTGATGTGGCGTCTTTGCTCTCAGCGGCAGGCGTGCCGGGCGTTAGAGAGGCGCCGCCACCAAAGGCAACAAAAAACTTGTCTGGTCCAGAGTCAACAGCCGGTGCTGAAACGGCGTTCAGGTCCGCATCCGTTTCAATGTTGGCCTTCTCAGTCGCGGCCGTTGGTTTCTCTTCCTGCAACGCCGCGCTGGCCTTCTTCGCTTTCATCGTCTCCATGAACTTCTTGAAGTCCTCCTCGGTGTGGCCATGGGTCTTTTCCTCGAGGGGCTCGTCCAGCCATTCGGGCTCCCTTTCAACGCGCTGATCACGGTCTCGGTCCCAGCGACCGTAGGCTTTGGTGTCATTGGCCCGATCCCCACCTCTTCTGTCGCCCGCTTCCGGATCCCGATCACGCCAGCTCTTGGCCCTGTCAATTCGCTCGCGCTGGGAAACAGGGGCATCACCGTTACCACCTTCGTTCGCGGTTTCTCTGAACCACGGCTCAGACTTGCCGCGAGCCAACCCATTTCTGCGAGGGCCTTCGGCCTCGTCGCCATCCTTGTCCCGGAGACCATCCAGGTTCCGGCTCCGGCGGTCGCCGGTATCGCGGTCGTCCCGGTCTCTAGTTCGTCGATCGTCTCGGCCACCAAATCGCTCTCCTGCAGCACCCATGCGGCCGTGGAACCGCTCCGTACCCTCGGTGCCAAAGCTCTTTCGCGGTTTGACGGTACTCCAGCCCTCGCTGTCCTGGTCCTGATCGCCGCGGCGACGAAAAGTAGCCCGGCCATCCCTGTCTCGGAAGCGGTCATTGGTGGTGGCGTTATCTAGGTCAGTGGTGCGGCTTCGAAAGGCGAAACGATCGGTCCGATCTTGTCGGTCCGAGTCCTTGACCCCCTTCTCGACCTCGCCGCTGATCCTGTTGTTGCGCGCCGACGTCGAAGATGGGAAAGCGTTCCTAGGTGGGCCTAGAATGATCTCGTCCGGATCTGAGACGTCAGTATGCTGGGTACATAAAAAGAAGTCATCCACGTGGGTCCACCGTATTCCAGGCGGGTTGGGGGGTTAGGCATACTGGCTGAGCTCCGGGTTCCGTTGCGGTCTAGAGCCGGGCGCCTATTCTCCTGGCCCAAGAGCAGGCTGTCACCGCCGGCGCCCTTGGCGCGATCGGTGGTTGTCTTGTTGGTTTGGTTCCGAAAGGTTTCCGGGGGCGGCCTATTGTGAGTCCGGAGCGTCAGAAGGGAGTGGCGCAGGTGGTCCGCCACAGCGGGCGGACGGATACATAGCAGGGAGAACAACATACCCCATCCACTCCTCCGCGGGAGGGAGGCCTGGCGGCTTGACGCATAATGGTGAGTCGCGCAGGTGCAGCAGGAACTCTGCCGTGTATCGACCGGCCATGATCAGGTCACGTAGCGACCATCAGCCGGGAAGTGGAAGAGATTTCCGCTGCAGCACCCACTAGCAAAAAAGTGTAGTGCAGGTGCGATTGCCAATCGAGGGCAGGCGGGAGAAGGCGTCGACTAGAGTTGGGTTGGCGATCAGGTGCGGTGGCAGGGCACGAGTGCGGGTCGCAAGGCCGCGGCAATGATTGGGAGGCGAGACTTTGCGGCAGGAGCAGCCACCAGAAAATATAAGGGCAAGCGCAGTTGAGGAAGGTGGAGGGATTGGGTGCGTGTCAATGTATGTCGTGCCGGAAGTGCAAAGGGAGGTGTTGGAGATTTTGGGCTGCTTGTTTAGTCGTCAAGATTGGTGGTGTTGCGACTAGGTTGCTTGTGCCTCATGAAGGGCAAGTGGTGTGCAAGCTGAGGCAGATGAAATCGAAAGCAGCACGGACCAGACGACAGGGGCCGGCGGTCGGTTTGTGGCGCGCAGCGGCCCAAGCGCCTGTCTGGGGTTGACCGTGTCTTCCCAACTTTCTCGCGTTCACAGCCAAGGTGACGCACCTGACTTGTGGAGGCCTGCTTTTGTCGCCTACCTACGCTACCGCAGTGTGCGCAACCGCTATCACCCACCCGCCACAACTTGGCGTTTTTTCAAAAGCTCCCATTGACGGCTTGTTTCTTGTTTAAACTCTAGAGGGTTCTCTCAAAGGACGGGAACAAGCCGTTGAATGTCCGGACAACCCGGCATATCCTTCTTTATGCAGGCCTATTCAGATGCACATGATCCCATACTGCGCCTTCCCGGCCTCTACTATCGCAACTGCACCTATCCCAACCTCGCTTCAACACCCTACAAACCTCCCTCACAAAAGCTCTTTAATCCCGCCCTTACTCCACCTCCCAGCCCTCTCCTGATCGCAGGTCCGCCAAACCCACCCCTTTAGCCCGCTGTACATCCTCGTCAACATCTTCTCTGCCTCATTCCCCTCCGCACACGCCTTCTCCTGCGCCTCCAACCAATTCACAATCCCGAATCTCGTCGTCAACGTGGTACTACCCCCTTCGATCCCCGTAATCCTATACAAAAACCGCAGCACCTGCGTCCTCAGCGGCAGCCTCATGTACGGATTCGCCGCCAGCGCCAACACCCACTCCAGCACCGGTCCCTTTGCCCTGCGCTTGTGAAACAGCTCCAGGTCTTTTGGCGTTCTCAACCCCTCGATGAGGTACCCCAGAAGCCAGTTCACCTGCGCGTAGTATGAGTCTCCAACGGCAGGTTCCTCAAGTAAAACCTCATCCACCAGCGGCAGCCTGTCTAGGTTCCATGCTGGTCCTCGCACGAGGAACTGGTTGATCTTGGGGTACAGGCTGGAAAGAGGATCTCGGAGCGCCGTCAAGGCGTGGCACGCAAATGCCACAGCCGGGCTGGGAAGCGGCCCAGTCTCAATATGCCCCGCCCTTGCGGTCTCGGCGAGTTCAGAGAGAAGCAACCATATCTGTTCCTTCTCTTCGTGCTCTGATTCGCGGATCCTGGCTGCGGCTTTGAGGATATTGACAAGGGCTTCTTTCCTAATGCTGGCGTGTTCGGACGCGAGAAGTTTGATGAGTGATATGACGTAGCCGTCATCGATAAGCTCGTCAACGGCCTTGGTTGCCCATTTCACAAGGGCAGAGTTGTCAACCACCAAGCTGTCGTCGACGCCAAGTGTGGCTTGCAGTTCGTCGTCGTCCATGGCCTCCTCGGACGTTTTTGGAGCGTTGCTTGAAGTCGTCTCGTTTGCCCTCCTGGTTGGTTTCCTTTCCTTCGGAGGCCAAACGTTTTGCTTAAACACTGCTCCTTCGGGTATCTTCTTATGAGCGAGCTTTAATTTGCTGCCCCTGAACTGAGCGGCAATCTTGGCGTATATTGCATCCAACAGTGCCTTGCTCTCTCCTGCCGTGGCCAAAAGGCCAAACAACTTCGGCAAGAATTTGCCCAAACCACCAAGGACGTCTTTATCCCCGGCGCTAATAGCAAATGCTAGCTGCTCCAGAATCGTGACCGCCAGAGGACTTGCCACCGCCTCGGTTTCGCTGCTGTTGAGCCCCTGAGCATGTTCTTGAATCATCTCAAGATACTTGATAGGCGAAGTGCCGCAGCGTGTCAGGCAGTTGTCTAGGAAAGCCCAGATATGAGCAATCACCTCGGGCGATGATTGACCCAGAGATTGCAGCGCCTCCAGCAGAGGAAGTAATCCTGGATGGCCATCCTGTGCCGGAACCAGTTGTTGCTCGACAGCCACGGAGTCAAGTGCGCGGCGTATCCCGTCCAACGAGACTCCATTTGGGGCGTCTACGCAGGCTTTGAGGAGCATGGTAAAGGGAGAGAGGGCGAGCGCCTCAGACGTGGAGAACCAGCGCATGCCAGGCGAATACCCAGCGATGGCGAGGAGGCTCTCCAGCTCCTTGAGACTCATAGCGAGGTCTCGTGCATCCTCATGCTTTTGCTCCGAAAGCTGACCGAGAGACTTCTCCAGGAATGGGGAGACGTCGAACTTGGCCATCAGGGCCACCTGGGGGGTGACTTCGTAGCAGAGCCGGAGTAACCGACTGGCTGCCTCGCGGTGAAGGATGTCCGTCTCCGGGATTGACCGATACGAGTTGATCATATCCTTCATTCCCGGAATTCTCTGGCAAAACTCATCAACAAGCCTTCGGGCAGCCTCTGCCCACAGAGCCCCGTTGGTGTGTGATGGGTGCTGGTACATCTTGACGGCCGCATCGAGCTTCTCCATGGCAACGACCAAAATCCGGGTGGCGAAAAAGGACACCATATTCGACTTGTTCGTCAAGCATCGAACAAGAGCTTTTTGGTTGAGCGGAAGCGGCAGGATGTTGTCGATCACGACTGTTGTTGGTGGAGGTAATTGCGGAAAACCAGACCCCCTCGAGAAGTGCTCCGGCAGCGGAAGTGTGACCGTCTTGAATAGGAACGCCGCGTACCCTATCCATGTCGCTGATAGCTTAGGATCGAAGGTAAACGACTTGTTCTCCCGGAAATACGCCGCCACCAGCTCTGGTGCAACCTTGAAAATCGCCGTAACCAGGTCGCTCTGCTTGACACTTGCCCAAGGCCTCAGGTTCGGCAGAAAGTTCGCCAATGTGTAGTTCCTTACCGGAATCTCCTTTTTGTACCGGTTCATCCACACAATTGCCTCCAATCCCAGTTCATCCAGCTCGGCCGGCGGCAACACCGCTTCGAGATCGACGTCCCTTGGATAAAATCCCTGATCCATTCTCAACACCCCACACCCCGGTGTCGTACACGCCGTCATTAAAAACCCATGCGCCGCGTCCACCACGGAAGGCAGCTTCGAATCCTCCGCCTGTCGGTACTGATAAAGCCCCGCAATCCTCACCAGCGTCGACACATTCAACAACCCCCCCTTTGCCTCCTTCGGCACCTTGTCGTCCATCAAAACCCCTTCCCTCAACTTTGCCAGCATCTCCAACACCAAATACGGCGGATCCTGCTTCAAATCCCTTGTCAACGCCGCAACAATATCCCTTTGCGACACCAACTCCTTCTTCGCCTCGGCGTGCAGGTACTTGATTGCACTCAAAAAGAACAACACCGCCGTCGTCCTTGGCGACGGTTTCTTCTCGTCCTCCGCCTCCTCCCCCATATGCACAATCCCCATATTCCTGACCAGCGACTTAAACGTCGACGCCCTCGCCCTAAACAGCGCCTTGGCCACCGCGCCCCCATCAAACGACACTGCCTCCCTTAGCATCCTCAGCGTTGGCGATATGATGAACGCCTTTCCCTTATCCGCCGACAGATTCCTCGAAATCAGCTCTAGCTGCCGCTTCTGCAACAACGTCCTGCATATCCCCAGGCCAAAAGGCACCATCTCAAGGGATCTCGACAGGACCTTCAGCAACAGCGCCAGCACGACGGGGACCGCTGACATGAGATTCTCATTGTTGGTCTGGTTGGCGAAGCTCCACGTTTGCATAATATCCGTAACATACGGCTGCTGCGAGCCTTCTCCCCCGTTGTCTCCGCTTTCCCGCGGCTGCACGGAGCGTAGGTAATCTCTTAATATCGCGCTTCGATCTGCCTTGTCGTCGACACCGTTGTTATCGTCGCCGGAGAGCATATGGTCCAAAAAGATCTTGAACGACTGCAGTCCTATCCCACGACCAAAGTCAGCTCAACTTTTCCAGTCCCAGTCGCCCTCTAGTCACCCCAACTCCCCAGTTCCTTCAAAATCCACTTACCATGCCTCAACCTCACCGCATCCTGCCCAAAGGCCAGCAGCTGACTCAACTGCCTACTCGCATGAATCTCTTCATGCGTCGGCCCCTCATGCACCACCTTTTGTCTTTTTCTTGATGACGCTCCGGCGCCACCGCCACCAGCAGTGGTATCAAAGCCGCCGCGAGAGAACCGTTTCCCCATTTTCTGTCGCAGATAGTCCGTGTGGCGACCGTAAAAGTTGCTGCGCAAAACTACAGGCGGGCAGGTGTTGCGATGGAGGGACCCTGATCCCAAGAAATTCCCAGGCGATTGGTTGTTTTGCCGAAGTATACCGCCTGCCAATCGGGGTTAGGCCGGGCGATAAGCCCTGGGCCCCTGGAAGGCGGGGCGCGTGGGTTGGGTGTGGGGCAACGACCAAAAATGCTTGTAATGGTATGGGTTTCTTAAAGCCCCTTAACGATGTTACTAGAGGTTTGCATGCGTATACATGAAGCCCTCTTCCAACCTGGATCTAAACAGCTTGTAAACGTTTTCAGAATATACTCAAAATCTTCCAGTAATAATTAAAAACTCCGCGGCAAACACGCCCCCATGATCCACCACTTGATAAGTTTACACATGATTCGTATGCTCTCGTCCACAGATACCCCAAAACACCCTTGCTAGATCGCAGCAGCGCAATACTTCCTCCAACTGTACATTACAACATGTCCCCATATCGATACTGCGGCGGCGGCGGCGGCGGCTGCTGAAGCTGCTGCTGTTGTTGTTGCTGAAGCTGCTGCTGCTGAAGTTGCTGCTGCTGATAATGTTGATGCTGCTGTGCTAGAAAAGCATTTGGCACGTTCGGCATCGGCGGGCTCAAGGGAAACCGAACGTCGCCTGCTGACCTTCCTCCCGTCATCCTCCTCATCCTTGATCTTGTGCTCTGCGCGAGCGGTCGGATCATATTTTCCAGGAAGAATGAGCTCTCTCCGCTCCCAGTGTTCGGCCTGTCGTCATCACCGTCCGAAAATACATCCTCAGGGAACTCGTCATCTGATGCAAAGTCGCTCATTTGGCCGTGATATGACGCTGGCGCTGAAGGCGACGTGATCGACCTTGCGTGCAATCCTGGTCGTGATGAGACGGCTGGTCCAACGTTAAAGGCACCGGGGTTCATGGTGTTCGGCAACCCATCTCGCGACATCATTGGCGGCCTGTCGGTAAAGCCATTTTGGAAAGACGTGTTATTTGAGGCTTGATGCAATATCGGGAGAATTTGTTCGTCGTATAGCTGGGCCCCTGACTCAAAAGTGTCTGGGGAGAATTCTGTGATCGTCCGGGATGAGCGCCCATCACTTGGCGGGCTCGTTGACAGGTCATCAAAGAAATCATCAAGGCTGTCGAGCTTGGATACGAGGTCTCCCATAGGTGCCTCCCCACGGACGTCATCCGACATCATAGTGTCCGCCCGCTCCGAGGCTGGGAAGTAACCGTACGGGAATTCATCAGCGTGGAACTCCACTTCTGGGGTTGGTGTTGGCTCGGCAGCAATGCCCTCTCCGCTCTGGCACATGTAGAAGGCTGCATGTATGTTGGCCCTGGTCGAATCTGTCTTGCGCGCCGGCATGGGGATCGCCCATCCAGACGCCTCTGGTATGCCGAACAAGCTCTGTGTGCGTTCGTACTCCTTGCGGACGACCTTCGACGTAGACCGCGTCATGCTCATGCGAAGATGCTGCTTGTCCATCGAAGACCCAGACATGGTCATGATATTGTCGAGCACCTCCAACGCCTCCATGCAGTACTCGGTTTGCAACAATCGCAGGAGCGGAGAGATGAGATCGGACCCGTGGCCAGCCATCTCTGGCTTTTTCATGTCGACTTCAGGGATGATGACGCATAGGATCTTCATGGTCTTGAGCTTGACCAAAGCGGTGCCGTTGGTGAGGAAACCGATGAGCATTGTGATCATGCGGAAATCCAGCAACGTCGGCGAATAATACTCGCGCAGCGCGGCAAACAAGTCTCTGACAAAGTCGTTCTCCGCTGAATACTTGGATGCGAGATAGCTATCCAAAATCACCGCAATGCGTGTGAGGCCCTGTTGATCCGCTGCTTCCAGTAATGCTTCGACGGTCTTGGCAGTGGTGGGATCCAGCGGTTGCTGTTCCATAGCATGCAGGAACCGAGGGAAGTTGGCGAGAATGGTGAAGAAGAGGCGGCTGTCATCCCCGATCAGGTTGTCATTTGGCAGGGAGATGAGCTTCTCCAGGGTGCTCAGGGTCAGATCAAGACACATGGATGACCGCAACCCTTTGTAGAGTAGGGGCTGGAGCCCCTCAAACGAGCCATCCCACTTCGATGGTTGGCCGTCGAACAGCAGCCTTCGCACGTTTGGCGAGTGGAAGTCCAATTTGTCAAGGAACTCGTTGAGCATCTCCATAGCTTCCAAAAACTCGCACTCGTTGATGGATTCGAGGCAAGCGCATGTGGTCCAGAAAAGCTGTGGGAAAGTCATCAACTTCTCGGGATCGAGCTTGGATATGAGCGTCTTGAGGGTAGTGAGAATCTCCATTGAAAATGTCTGAATCTCGGTGTCTTCGTCGGCGATCGTGTTCGAGAGGCGGGCCAGCATGTCTCCGAGCATGAAGTGATCCAGCGAAGTTAGGATGCACCTGAATATCTGGAAGGACCGGCAAGCAAGGTGACGAACAGGACACGATGTGGCCCACGTCAGCGAAAGCCTTCCCCACTGCTCTTTGATGCCAGGGAAGGTAAGCTCAAACGTCTTGACCACCTCTGCTGTCAGGTACTCCATGCTCGACGGCACTTTGCTGTCGCAGTCATCGACCTTGCCATTGCTGTCCTCGTAGCTCCATACGACTGCTCGGTCGTGTCGACGAATGGCGTCGATAAGGCCTTCCATGTCGTGTTTTGTTGTTGGCGGAGTATTGTCGTCCAGTCTTGAAATGACAAGCTCGTGTATGAGATGGACTAGCATCTCGCGGGCCTGTTCCTGCACCAGTATGGTGTAGTGATCCCACAGTACTGTCACCACTTGAAGCAAGACGGGAAGGTTCTCCGGAACAAGGCTGACAGGCGCCACCATGAGATCGACCAGCAATATGAGGGAGAGCTGGCCAAGAGAGAAACCAGTCTGCTTGGTGCCAACCGGGAGTGCTTCGGTGAGATCTGCGCAGTAGGGAAGCATGCCAATGTCAGGCGGAGGCGGAACGGCTTCGCGTTTCTCGTTGGGCACCATGGCCTTGGGATTGATCTGGAGCAGGAGGAACTCGACGACCTTATTGCCAGGCGTGCTGTTTGTGCTTGCCAAAAAGACCACGATCTGCTTCGCGTACTCCACAAAGTTCTGCTCCCTCCGATCCAAACAGAGGGACATGATGAAGTCTAGGACAAGCCGCACATTGCCGGGGTGAGGACCAGTGGCGAGGGCCTGCCACAACGCCTGCACCTCGTTGTGCAGTGCCGCGCTAGACTTGATGGTGAGCTCGAGGAGATTGGCGAGAAGCACGTATGACTCGGCAATGGGCCCGCCGTTGGGATCAACCTTGAGCTCGATGCACTGGATCCAGGGGAGAATGACAGCGATGACATTCCTCTGCGCAGCGGGCTGGATATCCTTGAAAGAGAGCGTGAACTCGGAGAATATGTGGAAGGCGAAATCTGTGTGTTGTTTGGCCAGCCGCTTGGAAATCTCGAACTGGGCAAGCTTGTAGACTGCCTTGGTCTTATCGGAGATGCTGATTTCAAAGTCCTGGATTTTCGAACTCCGAGCTTGTGGCTGTCTCTCCTCCAGGGCCCTCAGTACGTGAGCTGACTTGGACCTGATTTCGCACTGGTCGTTGCCCAGCGTGAAGAGGCAGATACTGAGCAGCTTCCAGAATGGGCAGGGGTAGTCAATGTGTTCCAGGAGAACATCGGTGACGACAGTAAAATAACTTTCCAAAACCTTCGGGACTTCGGTAACATAGCACCTAGCGATGCAATGCTCTAGAAGATACGGATACTCTTGGTTGTGGATGATCAGGTTTTTGAGCGCCCGCCGGCCAATGACGTTCATACGGTCGCTCCCGGAGTTGAAGATGGCCTCGATCCAAGCCAGCATTCGGCGAATGTCAAACTGGAGAGCAGCGCCGCTTTCCGTGGTCACGCTAATGGGTCCGCCGCAAAGAGCCGACATGGCGCTGAGGGCTGCCGTGCGCAAGTTTCTCTTTTCAATCTCCATTGCCGCCGTTAGTGTGCCCCGTTCTCCTGCGGTCTGTTGATCAATCAAGGACTGCCTCATGCTATCCTCCCTCTGTCGGATCTGAGACTGGTTGGGTGAAAACCCGCACCAGTCTTCCATCAGGGCGAATGAGGACTTGCGAGACTCAAACGTCATCCAGCGTGACGGGTCGTTCGTCCTGTTGATTCCTTCCCAGATTTCTTCCATGAGACCACAGTAGTGGCGACGCAGTTGCTGGAACTCCCAGTCCATCTGCACCTCGCCATCCATGAGGAAGAGCTTCAGATCCTTGGCGTATCCTACGAGGTTGCCAATGATCCAATCGTCCTGATAGACCTCGGGCTCCTTCAAGAAATGCGACGTTAATTTGTAGACATGGGTGATTTCGGTCCGGAGAAGATCCATCTTGCGGTTGCGGCGGGGAGCACTGTTAGTACGCTGGTGGATGCGGGCACGCGCTTCGTCATTACAACGAGAGACATGCCCCTGAAGCTCCTCTAGCAGGGTACGGTAGATGTGGATGTTGATGGAGCCCATAGCGACAACAACCGAATCCCTGACCGAAGGCGAGGAGGCGGACAAAAGGGGGTTGAGGTACTTGAACAAGACTCGCGCCGACACGATCTTATCGGTGGCCGTCTTGGAGCCCTTCCGCCCGTGCTGACCATTCCGTCCATTGCTGGCCTGACTGCTTCCCGAGTCCGAAAGGGTCGTGCAGGCGAAGACAAGGTAGAGCTTCCACTGCTCAATGAACACCTCTGGCTGAGCTGTCGGTGTCCTGCTCGTCAAACGGCCACTGCCTGGGTCGGAACCGTATGGAACGGCGCGTGGCGGGTCGGAGAGGACGACAATCGGCTTATACATCTGGAGGATCCTGTCGCAGATAAGGTCTCTGCCAATAGTGATGGTAAAGGGGCATTTGTCAAAGGCGATTCTGACAAAATTGGGGAAAATCTTGAACCATAGGGTTGTATCGTAGGAGACATCGCTGGTGCACAGCTCGATCAGGGCCCCTTGGCTGTTGGTGTTCTGCATGCCGCGCTGCAGCCTGCTTCGTTCCGCCACAGATAGGTGCTCATCCTTGAAACTCATCACTTGCATCGAGTCATTCTCAAGAATATCGATGAGCCTCGTTGTGTCCTTCTCGCCGCCGCTTGATTTCCTCAAGGCGTTATCGAACTCGGTGATGAGTCGTAGTACATTGATTGCATAGTAGCGGACGCGGCGTGACTGTGAGCAGAGGAAGAATAGCCCGTGAGCTTCAACATGGTCGACTTCTGCCCAGATACCCGAGAGATCTAGCTTGATCCCTCGCTTGTCGGCCGCCGTCCCATGCTCGCCACTCTCCCCAGTTGCGTCTTTCGTTTTTTGCCGGATCTCGTCGATCCAGATGTGAAGGAGTTCGACATATAATTTCAGTGTCTTTTCAATGTGCCCAGGGCCTAGCATGCCGCCATCCGACATGGTTGAATATCGATCCTCAAAGTTGAAGATAAAGCGGGAAAATCCCATCGTCACCTGCTGTGCGTGAGACTGTCGAGCAATCGCCTTTAAAGACTGCGCAGATGACTCCGCAATATTGGACTGTACATGAGCGGTTCCCGTGCACAGGAGATTGATCAAGGTGTTGAAAGGGATATGCAACGACAAGCACCGTGGCAAAGCCTGTACTGCCACATGGAGCAGCTCATAGAATGCCTGCTTCTGGTCTTGCGGGTTCGGATGGTCGTCCCGCCTGGAGAAGTTAAAGGATTCGGTGATGGGTGTCTTCGGGCCAGGGCTGTTGAACTTCTCATCCAGCGCTGCTTGCCCACCAAAGGTACTGTCGCAGATGACGGTGATCTTCCCAAGAATTTCGCAAAATTTGGTGTAGTAGTCCCTGACTGAATCGCTGAGTGACGAGACCAGCACAGGCTTGGAAAGCCTCTCGTCGCTAGTGATATGTACTGGCGTGGTACCTGAAGGCATGCCACGAGGGGAGCTGAGCATAGGGGAAGTGGGGCCACGGTCAGGGGAAGGGGCCGGTGCATAGATTTGGGGGAAGGGAGGTCGCTCGCCCTTCTCAAGGTCTGACATGACAGCCAAGAATGCACGAATTCCTACTACCATCCTGTCGGGGTCAAGCTGCTCTATCCGCAGCTCCTTATTTGAAGTGAAGTGGTCGGCGCTTACGAGGGGAAAGATAATGTTCCGGAAGCAGTACTCAGGGTGCTTGAAGCCGATGATCCTGATTATTTGTATCAGAGGATCGGTGACGGCCGTGTCGATGGCGCTGAATGATCTCTTGGTGTTGGGCAGGACTGATTTCAAAACTTCGTCAAGTTTTCTGTTGACGCCCGTCATGTTGTCGTTGGTACGGTAAAGATATGTCCAGAGCAGTCTGGATATGACTTGAAGGCAGAGCGGCCTGGTGTACCGGTCTTTCAGTCGTGGTTGGAGCGGATATATGAGCTGAAGCCACTGGTTTGCGAAAGACTCGGGCGAAGAGACGCATAGCAGCGTCGCTGTTAGAGGAAACGTATATGACCAATGTCGAGGCTTGACAAACATCTGGGCGAGTCGAGGCCCGATCGTATTCAACACTTCGGCCCACTTTGGGTTTGCGAGGTCGTTGTTGCTGGCTTTAGCTGCAATGGGGAGCAACAACATTTCGAGCACCTGGCAAAAGGCGGATTTCACTTTCAGCCCATGGGAGCGACTGAAGAGCTTGCCCAGCGAAGCCACAAAATCACAAGATCGGTCCCACGCCTCTTCCGGCGACGTCTTGATCCGAAGATGCTTCATGCCGCCCAGGACAAGCTCCATCTTACTCTCAATGTCCCGCACCGAGGCCTGCCCCTTTGTAGACAAGTCCTGCAAAGAGCGGTCGAGATCCGATACAAAACGTTCCGACACACTCGTGAAGTTGATGTCGCTCATGGCGCCGAGCAACTGGGCAAATAGGTTCCAGTTGGCCAGCTTCAAGGGCGAAACAAGCAGCTGCTCGGTTTCCGAGATCTTGAGTTGCCCAAAGATGATGTTTTCGAGCTTGTCTTCCATCTCGGGAGTGATCGAGGCCAGCGTGCTCTGGGTCATGACTTCGATGAGGACACGACACAGTATATAGATGGATACAGTTGATCGGCGCTCTGCTTGGGCAACATACTCCTGCTTAGCGGCCAGCGTCTGCCCGCCCGGCAGGCCATCGGGACCGCCGCCAGCACCCATCGACTGCACTGGCTCAGTGTTCCGCCGCTGCAAGGGACCAACAGCGGGGTAGCTTCGCGATTGCTGAAGCTGGGTCCTAGCCTCATTCGCCGCATCGCTCTTGCTCTTCCTCCACAGCATCATCGAGTCAATCAGCGGCTTGGGCTTCTGCTTCGCAATATGACCGAGGGCAACAACCAGCTGGTCGAAGGCGGGGTCCACGCCGGGGCCGCATATTTGCTCGACCTGGGGCTCCGGATCGAAGGGGACCGTGATGCATTCATTCAGTTTCTCCTCGGCCTGGGCAATAAAGGAGGTAAACAGCACATGCAGCGCATACTCTCCGACCGTTTTCTGCTCGTCTTTGTGGTGCCGAGAGGAGTGCGAATGCTGATGTGCATGGTCCCGCCGGGGCTTCCCGCTCCCGCTCTGCATCCTTTCTGGCTTCCCTCTGCCTTCGGGCGCGGTGGCGGACGACGTCCGCTCAGGTACGTTCGGCCCTGCCGCGGTTGAGCCTGACAGCGCCGTCGGGGGCCGGGACCCTGGCCCACTCTCGCTTTCGAAGCGCGAGAAGCTATTGATATCCGATCGGTCGGCGGCGAGAGATGCACCAGCGGCGGCGATCATCTGCGGGCTTAGCGGGCTCGACGCAGAGCTGGCGAGGCTGCCATTTCTCGAGTGCTGGATACCAATTCCGTGGATGACGGACGTTTGCCGGTGATGGCCGTACGAAGATGCTTTCGGGTCCACAGCCCGCTCGATGACGCCCCCGAGGCCACTCCGCGAGGGCGGCGCATGAGCTCGGCTGTGCGGGAGGTGGCCGGACGACGCGCTCTGGAGCTTTTCAATCGATGATTCGCGGGAATGGGGAACGCTTCGCGAATGGAGGGCGGCGGGCTTCAGCGTCTGTTGCCAATCCTCGCTCTCCTCGTCCAGTACAATTCGGGGCGAGAACTTCTGCTCGGGCAGCGTCGACTGGGACGGAGCTACGAATCGCGGGGGGTCAGCATGCCGAACCCAAATCCATCGCCACGTTGTCGACTCTCCACACCAGGCGGACTGCTGAAACGAGAAGACGACAAAGCCGCCAGCCTCAGCAGCAAGATTCTGCCCAACCCCACGCAAGCCCGAGTCGGGCGTGCACAAAAGGGTCCAGAAAGTAAGAAAAGCGGCGTCCTCGACGTGGGCGGCGACCACCCAGCAGCCACCCATCACGTTTCAGGCGCCGTCACCGCAACTGCCGCCGAACAACGCCGCTGATGCAGATCGGCCACCGGGAAACTCCCCAGGCGCTAAGCACTCACCCATTGTCCAGTTCTTGCATTCCTCATGATACGGTCGGCAACATCCAGCGTAATTTTCGCGACCCGAAGACTAGCGGAATGCAAATGGCGGCGCCAGTGTTGCAGAGGACACAGAGACTCGGGCTCGGTCAGACGGGCATCGGGAGTTCCAGATTGATGTCGCGACACAAGGCCATACCACAGGCAAAACGAACGGGATCCATCCAAGGAGCAACCTGCCCAACGACAAGCAGAGTCCTGTCACGCCTGCAGGCTTGCAAGGGCGCCAGGGGACCTATCAGGGCGCAGCAATCAGGGCGGCCCAATGAGGGGCAGCTTCTTGCCCATCTCAGGCACGTCCCTTCTCCCGCGCCCAACCATTTGGAGATCAAGATGTCCTGCATGAACCCTTACCGCCTACGCGCACGGAATTCAATTGCCATCATCTTGATGGCCTGGCTGTTACAGCTGGTCTCAAGCAGCAGCAGCCAGTGTCCGTGACGAATTTCAGCTCGTGCTAAATGGCTACTAACCGAGCCCGGGGCTCCGAGCTGTAGACAAAACGCTCCCTGTCATCAGCAATGTCGATGGTCATATCAAGCCGCGTTTTCAAAACCAGGCGAGTCTTCTCGAACGCCGAACGCCGTCATGCACAACTTCGAAAGGCGGGAGGGGTGGGATGTGGTCCAACTCGAAGCACCAGGGTTAGGGTTATAGCAGTCTGAACCACCGAGGCGATGATGTGAAGTGAGCGGTGAGCCAAGACATCCCAAACCTCAGACAAGACGTAAGAAGATGCTAAAAGGGGAGATTGGAATTCGGTTTGCTTACGGTTGTACCGCGTAACGGACCGTAGATGTTCAGAATAGCACTCAACAAAACGGGGAACCAGTTTGCCAAGTCGCCACATCTCGCAAATTGACCGCCCCTTTGGCTTCGCAATGCTCATCAAGGTGCTCATGCATGGAAACAAGCCCTAGCATTTCGATGCAGAGGATTAAGGGACGATCGATGGATGCGCTCTTGGAGGTGAGGCACCGAATCGCAAATGACTCCGCCAGCTTCATGGATCCGGGAACGAAGCGGTGCACACATCGCTTCCCGATAGACTTTGCCGTCAAAATACGCTCAGGGATGCCTGCAATTGACCCTCCCCACACACAGCCCCGAGTCGGCATTGGGCAATCATATTGGCTCTGCATTTGGCTCCCAAATAGTGGACTGCGCGATGCGTGCTTCACAAACGTGCCAAACTGGGAATGCGAAGCCCAGGACAGCGTCCAAATTCTGCCATTGACTGGAAGATGTCGTCAGCCTGGTGTTGTGTTGTTTGCAATCTTCCCGTAAACCTGGTAACGAGTACGAGTACGGAGGGTTTTGCCGTAGCATTGGGTCCGAGGAATCAAGTAAACCCGAACGTCCCCCAACCGGTAGTCGGGTGCTCAGCCGTGATGGTCCGCCGGGATGCCATCCGTACGGGCGGGGAACGGTTTAAGCTGGCTGCGCTGGCACGCCTCCAGAAGAATTCCCGTTTTAGCTGAGTAGTCGAGATCGCTTCTCCATCTCCTCTTCTCCACGGTCCCTACGGTCTCCAACAGGAGCGGGGGGGCTCCACGCTGTCCCTCGCGACAACGGAGAGGGGCGAGGAGACGGCAAATATGCGGATATGTGTGGGAGCGCTGCAGCTGCGCATTATGTATGGATCTAGCCAGAAGGCCACCGATGACGATGGGCCATCATCATCCAGCGAAACCCCCCCCTTTGCCGGAGGCATGCCGGCCGTAGCCGGGCTCGGCGCAACGCTGCGAGATTCAGGTTTGGGAGCCTGCGAGGCTCCCAGAGCCGTTCCTGGCGCTTCTGACTCGGATCCCGCGTAGCATCTCTGAACGGCTCGAAGAAAAACGTCGACGGTCAGCCGTGGAGCGTACCCTAGATGCAGTGCTGTGTCGTGCCACGCCCGTCAGCACAGGCAAGGACGGTATGGCCGGCGGGCTTCTGCCAGTCGGACTGAATGGGATACAGGTTGCATCGTTGGCTCGCCCACCTGCACCGAGGGCGGGATTGTCCGATTCTGGCCCGCCTTTGTTCCCAGTACGGGTTGGCAGGTTGAGGTGGTGTGCGGTGGGTGCAGTGGGTGCGGTGGGTTAGAGTGGCGCCATTTGCACACCAAAAGTCCGCGGTGGGGAGTTGCAAACCCCGGGCGTCGGGACCCTAGTTTGGGCCCGCCCCGGCATGTGTTATCTGTCGATTATCTTCAATAGGCCGCCTTGATAAAATTCCGCCTTCACCTCGCTTCCTCCACCGGCCAGGTTTACCTCTCCCCTCCCCCTTTCTCCGGCCTCGCAACCCCTTTAATTCCTCCTCTTCGTTGAACACAGAATAACCATTCGTGTTGGGTATTTGCTGGTGCGCCTCGGTGTTGCGCGTTGCTTTCTTGCTTTTCGCCTCGGCGGTCACTGTCGGCGTCTACTTTTGTTGACAGGTGGTTTCTTCGCCTCTGCGCGTCTAGCCGTCCCGGTTTTAGTCCGGACCCATAAACCACGCTGCCGGGCTAGGATCGCCGACCGGAGCAGCGCTCGAACCTCCGTCGCCGAGCATCTCGTTGTCGCCATTGCAACGAGCACAGCGAAAGCCGCCGAGTCAGTCCGAATCCGAGTCCGAAATCTGTCGCATCGCTTCGACGTGAGCCGCGCATCCGGATCTTGGGGTTGCGCAACCGCCTTAGCGCACTAACAGACGCGGTCACTCGTCCACCATGGCCGAGCTCGATACGCTGGACATTATTGTCCTGGCAGCGCTGCTGCTGGGCACCATCGCCTACTTCACCAAGGGTAAGGCTTGGGGCGTCACCAAAGACCCCTACTCCAGCTCCTTCGCAAACGCCAATGGCGCCAAGGCCGGAAAGACCAGAAATATCGTTGAGAAGATGGAGGAGGAAGGGAAGAACTGCATTATTTTCTACGGATCCCAGACCGGCACCGCCGAGGACTACGCTTCGAGACTCGCCAAGGAAGGCAAGAGCCGTTATGGCCTGGAGACCATGGTCGCCGATCTCGAGGAGTTCGACTACGACAATCTCGATACCATCCCCAGCGATAAGGTTGTGATGTTCGTCCTGGCCACCTATGGTGAGGGCGAGCCGACCGATAACGCCGTCGACTTCTACGAGTTCATCATGGGTGAGGATGTCAACTTCTCCGAAGGCAATGATCCACCACTTGGTAACCTCAACTACGTCGCTTTCGGTCTCGGCAACAATACTTATGAGCACTACAACTCGATGGTCCGCAACGTCAACAAGGCGCTCGAGAAGCTCGGCGCTCACCGTATCGGAGAGGCTGGTGAGGGCGATGACGGCGCTGGTACCATGGAGGAAGATTTCCTGGCCTGGAAGGACCCCATGTGGGCTGCCCTCCAGAAGAAGATGGGTCTGGAAGAGCGCGAGGCTGTCTATGAGCCCATCTTCGGCATTGTCGAGCGCGACGGTCTCACCAAGGATTCCCCTGAAGTCTACGTCGGCGAACCCAACAAAATGCATCTCGATGGCACTCCCAAGGGGCCGTTCAACGCCCACAACCCGTACATCGCGCCCATCGCCACCTCCTACGAGCTATTCAACGTCAAGGACCGTAACTGCCTGCACATGGAAATCGATATCAGCGGCTCCAACCTGACCTACCAGACCGGTGACCACATCGCTGTATGGCCCACGAACCCCGGCGAGGAGGTTGACCGCTTCTTGGATATTCTCGGCCTCACAGAAAAGCGCAACAAGGTTATCAGCGTCAAGGCACTCGAGCCCACCGCGAAGGTGCCCTTCCCAACTCCCACCACATTCGACGCCATCGTTCGCTACCACATGGAAATCTGCGCCCCTGTCTCCCGTCAATTCCTCGCCACTCTCGCTGCTTTCGCTCCGGATGAGGAGTCCAAGGCCGAGATGACCAAGCTCGGTGGCGACAAGGACTACTTCCACGAGAAGGTCAACATCCACCATCTAAACATCGCCAGAGTTCTGAAGAGCGTTAGCAAGGGCAAGCCCTGGACCAACGTCCCCTTTTCCGCACTGATCGAAGGTGTCACCAAGCTCCAGCCCCGTTACTATTCCATTTCGTCCTCCTCTCTAGAGCAGCCCAAGATGATCTCCATCACCGCTGTTGTCGAAAGTCAGCATCTCCCCGGCCGTGAGGACCCATTCAGGGGTGTCGCCACCAATTACCTTTTGGCTCTAAAGGAGAAGCAGAATGGCGAGCCCAACCCTACCCCCTTTGGCTTGACCTATGAAATCACCGGCCCCAGGAATCGCTACGATGGTGTCCATGTTCCCGTCCACGTTCGCCACTCTAACTTCAAGCTTCCTTCTGACCCAACAAAGCCTATCATTTGCATTGGTCCCGGAACTGGTGTTGCCCCCTTTAGAGGTTTCGTCCGCGAGCGAAAGAAGCAGGTTGAGAATGGCGAGACTGTCGGGAAAACAATTTTGTTCTTTGGGTGCAGGAAATCACACGAAGACTTTCTGTATGACAAGGAGTGGCAGGTTCGTATATCTCAGCTTACACCCCCATAACAAGCATGACTAACAAAAATACAGGAGGCGAAGGAAGTTTTGGGTGACAAATTTGAGCTCGTCTTGGCTTTCTCCCGCGAGGGGCCCAAGAAGGTCTATGTTCAGCACCGTCTCAAGGAGCGATCCAAAGAGATCAACGAGCTGTTGGAGCAGAAGGCGTACTTTTATGTTTGCGGTGATGCCGCTAACATGGCCCGCGAAGTCAACACTGTGCTTGCACAGATTTTGTCCGACGAGCGCGGCATTCCCGAAGCCAAGGCAGAAGAGATTGTCAAGAACATGAGGGCCTCCAACCAGTACCAGGTGAGTTTTGATTCTGATGTTGCTCCGTTTGAAAGAGTTGCTGACATGGTGGTAACAGGAGGATGTTTGGTCATAATGGACGGGTAACTGCGATGAAAGCAAGGCGCTGGGTTTTCGGCCATCTAATTCGGCGGTGCATGCGCGCGGCTGCGATTACGGAAGGGAAATAGAAGGAGTCCGAGGGGTAAGGTATACTGTCCATATTTATTGGGCCTTCGGTGCTCCGGAACCTACTTAGCTTTTTTATACTCACGACTCTTTATCTTCCCACTCTCCGTTTGCTGTCGTGTAGCCATATCCCCTAGTTCTTACAGCACCTTCTTTTCTTCCCTATCCGCCCATCCCCGCAGCTGAAAAAGAGATGTGAGAGTTGAGGGCCGAGGGGAGCAAGGGCTTCTCATAGGTAGCTGGGAGGCCACTGATCCAATCACCAAAGGCGATCTGTGGCCCTCACGGAAGCACGAAGCGATCTTGGCCTCCGATTCGACCGGATCAGGGCTTCCAGAGTTGCACGCTGGTCAATATGCAGCTGCAACACCCGCCGCAGCCAGGGATCTCAACTGGATAGTTCAGATTGGTCAAATACATTACAATCCGTCCTGCATTTTTGCCCACAATCGTTGGGGTTTCTGTTTTTTTTTTTTTACTTTTCTGGTGTTGCACCTCTCGAGATGTCGAGCTGCCGCCACCAACATCAATGTCGTCTTTCATCCTGTCATGTTTCTCTCCGCTCCCGATCTTCCGGAGTTGTGGCTTTCCCCCCCATCCCTTTCCAGGCGGCAACCTTGGGCAGTATCACCCAAAATTCCGATTCTTTGATGCTTTTGGCGGACGTTCTCTTGGCATGTGCGACACATCCTCTTTTGTCGGTGCTTGAATTCCGGGGAAAAGATGGTAGTCGAGTTTGGTCGACGTCCAAATTTTATAGCCTCGCTCGTCAAACACAGAATCGGAGAGTTTTTGTGTCTCGTTTCTTACCCAACCTGTGTGACCAAAGAACAGATGTGCCCGCTGTCTCGGGGACTGGTTCCCATCCCCAAGGGGCACTGCATCTCCAACAACCTGATCCAGAGGCGGGGCTGAGACGTGCATACGACCGAGACATCCCATCGACTACCGCTCATTGTCTCTGGAATTTGGTGGGTTAGTGGACTTGGGTCCCAAGACCGGCACCTTTCTTTTTTCCATTCTGCGTGTCTCTACCTTTGTAATCTGATTTGTAGTTGCAAACTGAGGTCATTTGGGTTTCCTTCTTGCACGTTTGAGATAGCGCAGTCTGCAGGGAGGGCTTGCCATCAAGACAACTTCCTGATCTGTGATGGACACCAGCAGGCCAAAGTGGGGGTGCAACAGATCTCTCATGTACCCAACCATCCATGCCCACACTTTCCCTCTCTCCATCGGTAGTCCCTGTTCCGGCTGGCAAACGCACCCAAGGCGGTGGGTTCAGATTCCCGGTGCGGGCGCCCAGAGAGGGCCCATCTGTGAGCCACCTGCGAATGGAGCGAAGGATATCTAAGACATATCCATCCTCCGGAGGGCGGCTTGGATTATACCGACCAATCAGTCATATTCAACACACACCGGGGAGCCGAGTACCCCCCTGCACCAACCAAAGAAGTCGCCATCCCCCCTCCTGCCTCTGTCTGGATCTCTCTATTCAGCCTCGATGCGGGTGCTTGACTCGGGAGGGCGTTTCAGATCAGACATCTGAGAGAAAGGCTTGCCGGCTTTGGGATAGGCCAAGACCGCCCTCTGGCGGCAGCAAATACGCCAGGAACGAGCAGTCCTCCTGAGTGGCTCATGTGGCTGCCCGGTGCTTCCAACCCTTTTGGCATCCGATTCTGCTCCCGAAGGGTAAGCCAAAGAGGCAAGTTCGTCCTACGCAGGCTGGATGGAGCGACAAGTGTCGTTTGGTTGCGGCTCCCCGCCTCTGCATGATAAACCCGACCAGACCCTTCTCCTCTCTTATAGTCTGAAACTGACACGCACTGCTTCCCATGTAGTCGCCCGACTGCTTCGTAGTCCCCTCCGTCCCCTTCAGTATTCTTATCCCATGGCCAACGCCCTTCGTTGTTGGTCAAAGTTGTCATCATTGCCACCGATCAGACCCGAGTCACGATAGGATAGTTGGCGATCTCTTTTCCTTCCGTTTCAGTACTGGACAAGGCTTATTATTGTTGCAAAGCCGAATTCGGGCGGCGACTCTGTCGAGGGACAGCAGAAGAGGACGACTTGCTGTTTGTCTCCGGTCGCGCACCGCTCTGTGTGGATAACCTTTTCCCGACCAGCTCGACCGCAACAGGTTGTTGACAAACCTTACAAGACCTTCAGGGTCAACGAGACGAGCCGGAGTCGAACTCCCACTGTGGAAGGGGAGACCAACCTCGTTCGTCGCGGCACCGAGGAACAAAACAGGTTACTATCCGGGGTAGCGGGTATCTTGACTGTAGCTCGTTTGGGCACAGCGCGACCAACGTGCTCTTTCCGAAAAGAAGAGACCCGAATGGGTGTGGCGACTTGACAGCTGCTCGGGACGCCATCGTGGGTAGATATCTTATCTTTTTCCACGTGCCTCGCAAGAACAAGGGTCGCTCGCAGTTCTTGCATGTCTCATTGTACAAGTCAAGTTGCATGGTTGTATTGACTTTCAGTTGATGAACCGCAGGTAGAAAGGCCTGAGCATCCTGTGCGGTGCCAAAGGCTGCTGATCTGAGAAGGCCTCGAAAGAGACCAGGAATCACATCGACTTCTCAGGTGCGGATTGGAAGCCAAAACAGGTGCCAGTCACCATTTTGGCTGGCTAGAGCTAGAGCAAGCCGTATATCCACAAAACAGCTGGCTCTTGCCGTACCTGCCTTACACTTTCGGGCATTTCGCAACTTCCACTTCAACCCCACAACACAATAGGTATCGACAGAACCTATCCGCCTCCAGCCAGGTAGCTGCCCTCTCTTTTCCCCATCGACAGCCACTGCCTCAACCGCTTGTTTTCTTTGAATTGGGAACACAAGAATACAACTTTGGGTCCCTTGGGTACTTCGACGCGCGAAGTCTGGTCAGGAATACCTCCTATCTCCGAGCGCGCACCTTGGTGAGATCCTATTTGGCTTGCGCTCGCCGTTTTTTTTGGCTTCAGTATCACGACAGGATAAATGGCCTCTGTTCCTATCAATGTTGATCTTCTCGCTGACCACAAACGGAGGCGGTAGCCTTGCACCCAGCCAACAGCACGGGCTGATTTCACCTTCCTCTCATCCAGTTCTACCAGCCTAGGCTCAACGGCAACTACACTTGGAAAGCGGGATGCCACTCTTTCCTGCGCTAGCTGAGCATCGTCCCTTCCTCTAGGTAAGCACAACTCCTGTCTGCTGCCGTGGACGCTTTTCGCCTTTTAAAACCTGGTTCATCCGCTGTCCTCTCCCCATCCCCCGAGCAATCTTTCGGTGACGCGAGCTTCTTCCGATCTTTACAGCATCAACAACACCTTTCCAACACCCCCATCACAATCTCTTCCATTCATCTTGCTCGATAGCGGTCCATCTTACCTGCGCACACCAGAGTCTTTGGCACTAACATTCTCCATCGCTGGATCAGCTGCTTTCTTGTCGACAAGAACCCGCTGAATCTCTGTCGGAATCTTTGATCCCATTTTGGAGGTAAGTTAAAACTCGATTCCATGCTTTCTGTCGGGAGCTTCCCGTGGCAGCCCCAAGACGCCCCCTCGGAGCCCAGCCCGAGGTGCTATCGAAAGTCTCTGCACCGCACCACTCTTAGCACCTCTACCCCGTTTCTGTTCTCTCCCGCCAACTTTCAATTCTCCCCATCACCTCAGTCCAGCACTGTACCATCAGCGCCGGCATCGCTACTCCCTGTGTCTATTTCTTGCTCATCATTTCATCATGAATCGCTATCCCTTTGCTGGCCCCTCGCGGCCAAGGGCCACATCCCCCGATCTGGATGAGTTTGGTATGGTATGTCTGCGGCCATCTGAGCCATCTGGGTCCTCAACTGAACCACTTGGCTCTCAGGGCAGGGTACCCACGCCCACACTGCCTTGCTCCTTCAAGGAGAGACAAGTGTCTAGGGCCTGGTTGCCCCTTTGCCTCTTTGGCCTCCCACCACTTCTCAGGGCACCGTGTGTGACCTTCACGTGTGTGCCAGACCTGCCGCAGGGAATCTTACTGACGAGCCACCTACAGACTGAAGGTATGACCATGTATCGTACCGCATCCGGCACCATGTCTGCGGACAACGGCACGAATCGCCACGGCGGCTACCCTGGCTACCTGAACCCACAGCACACCGCTGCCAGCCAGCACGACATTTCTCCTCACAGTCAGCATCTTGGACATGGAAATGATGGGTTGAGTGCCCTCATGGGCCAGTTCGGCTCTCTCAGCCTTCCCGGCGGTCCCGGCGGTCCCGGCTTGTCCCCCGGCTCGAACCTCGCTCAGGTGCAGGGTCACCATGGATATTTGCCGCCTCAGGAGCACCCTGTGCCATACCAGCCCTATGTCCCTCTTCATGTCGGAATGTCTCCCGAGACGTCTTACCAGCTCAGTTTGGCTGGCCAATATCCCGTTCAGGGCGGATACACACCGATGGCAGTTCCGTACAGCGTTCCTTTCACCCCGGGACGAATCAACACAATCGCCGATCGCCACTCTGAGCGTTATGTTGAACGGAGCACCGGCAGCGATGTCCCTGCACTGGAGAACCGTCGCGGCTCGTACTCGACCGCCGAGACATCCGCTCCTGCTACGCCCTTCTTCGGCAGTGCCTCTGATCGGGGCCCTAATTCCCGTATTCCTCTCATGACCAGCTACACGACGCCCTCTCCTGAGCAGGTTGCTCCGTCATCCACCCCGAAACCCCGGCCTATGGACGAGGAACTCGAGGCGCTGCTCAATCAGCATCCTGTGATCCCGAGGGCGGTTCCAGCTGTGTTCACGCCGCCTACACACATGAAGACGATCGAACAGTGTCTTGAGAACCGAATTCATGGTAACCGCAACGTGTACATTCGAGGCCTTCACCCGACGACCGATGACGAGCTGTTGCTTCAATATGCTTCCCGCTTCGGCAAGGTCGAACAGAGTAAGGCAATCATTGACACGGCAACGGGTGCTTGCAAGGGGTATGCGTACCACTTCATCCTTCTCCACAGATTGATTGACTGACCTTTTCCAGCTTCGGATTTGCCAAGTTCGCCGATGTCTCAGACTCAGAGAAGTGCATTCGTGGCTTCTACGAGCTTGGCTACGAAGTCGGCTTTGCCCGTGAGAGCTTCAATGCCAGACTCAAGGCTGAGGGAGATGAATCTTCCACCAACCTTTACTTGTCCAACTTGCCGAAGAACATCAACGAAGCCGTAGGCATCCCCAATGGCACCAGCAAAGCTTGATGGCTAACTGCAATTCAGGAACTGAACGCCATCTTCATTGGCTACCGTGTCGTTTCCAGCAAAATCCTCCGCGACAGCATGGGCAATAGCCGAGGTGTGGGTTTCGCTCGGTAGGTTCCTTTTTCTGCGCTCATCCCAAATTTCTACAACTACTAACACTCCATAGATTTGAGACGAGAGCGGAATGCGAGGCCATTATCAGGAAGTACCACGGCGCTCCTATCGGCGTGGAGGGCCTCCTCATGCAGGTTCGCTTCGCAGACAATCAAGCACAGAAAATGCTCAAGCGAGCACCGGAATACCGAGCATATTTGGAGAACAAAGAACTAATCAAGCAGGTCCGGTACGCCGATACTCCTGCTCAGAAGGAGTTGAAGCGTGTCACCGCCGAGCGTCGCCAGTTCCGGACGAACGAGTACAACATCGGAGCCTACGGCACCGCGGACGTCGGTATTCATCCCAGCATCTATCACTCCAACGCCTGGAGCCGCCGGCTCACTTCGGGCACCAGCGCGTATGTGACCCCTCCTGCATTTGTGCAAGCACAGCTGACGAGTTCGAAGTAACTTTGCTCCTCGTACCTTCGGCGGAAGCAGTGTCGAGGGTGGCTCGTACTCCGGGGTCTCTCCGGGTGCAGGTAGCTATGCCGCAAAGTACGGGGACAAATTTCCTGAACCCAGTCCCCCCAGTCGTCATGCTGGGCATGACTACTAACCGTCTTCCAGGCAGAGCGTTGCGACACCCGGCACGGACCGCTCCGACGATGGCTCGGCAGACGAAGGCGTGACAATCGTCAAGTCCCCAACTGTGGCAAATGGCAGCACCCAGTCGTCGCCGACCATCAAGAAGGAGAAGCCGTGACTCACCGCAGCGGATGCTCTGCATTGGCATTCTTATTCCGGAGCCGCCTTCTAATGTTCAACATGTCTACTGGCTTTCGATATGGTGGTTCTGGCAGCATTTTTGGCACGGATGTCATGTTATTCTCTTCCATTGATGATCGGCTTGGTCCGGCTTGTCTGCGAGCAAATTGTTTTGCCAGCTCACATAATTACCCTCGACTATGACTGTTTCGGGGAGGAATATCTCAACATGGTCCGACAGATGATAATAATGCGGGGTGGACATGGACTCTCGGTGGAATTGTGTTTTTTGTACCTGTACTTTGCCAATATTGTTGGGATTGTGTGTTTGTTTTGATGGAAGAGACCGTGCTTCTTGGCATCGGTCGAGGCGAACAGATCAGAGATTACAATTCAGGCGCTCACTGATGATTTTCGGGCCTCTTGATGATTTTTTCCGTGAACTGAGGATCTGGGGCTGTGTAGCAGTGTGTCTGGGATAATGAAAGGAGAGTTATGTTCCTGAAAATGTAGGAACTTGGCCTTGATGGGGGGACACGATGTATAGATTTCGTCGAAATGTCTCTCAAAGTGAGAGAACGAGGGCGGTAGCTTACTGGGAGGACGAAAATGATGCCTACAAATTAAGATTTTGTGCTTTTGCCGGTGAAACCAAGTGCACGAGACACCGTGGCCAAGATAAAAACAAATCAGCAGATGCTTCTGATCGCAAATCATGGTTTGACACAGCTGTTGGTATTCATGTATCTCCACTAATCTTGAGCTTTTCCATTGCTTGCGCATTTCCCAATGAGTCGTCTTTGCTGTGATCTTGACCTCCCCTTACTATCAACACTGCTGGCTCTTCCTTGTCATCTCCCGAGCCATGACTCTCCTCATCCTCCTCTTCAGCATCATCTTCGTCGTAGTCGCTAGCAGTCTCGCCGTCACCTTTGGATGCTACCAGATCTTTTTGCTCTTGAATGGCGGCCTCTAGATCCCTGGCCATCTTTTTGGTGAAGCCTGATGCCTCAAGGGCGGCATCCATACGGGGGGCACCGTCTTTTCCCACTGTCTTTCTAGCGTCTTTGAAGAAGGGACCGGGCTTGGTGGGCGTGAAGTGGAACCGCCGGAGGAAGAAGGTCTTTATGCAAGCGACATCACGATCAAAGTACATTTCAGCATTGGGATGGTTCATGGAGACCATTTGGGGGAAGTCGATGAGGATGGGGGTTAGGGTTGTCGTAGGCTCACCATCAGGGTCGGAGCTGGGGACTTTGTCTTCTTTGATGAGGATATTGAACTCGTTGTAGTCGCCGTGGATGAGGCCGTGCCGCGCAAGGCGGAGGAGGAGCTCGATGAGCTCGGAGTAGAGGGCTGCTGGGTCGGGGACCTCAGAGATCTGACGGAGCGGAGGGGCGTCGATGAGGGTCATGACGATGGTGTGACGGGAGTGGCCAATGGGATGGGGGACGGGGAAGCCAGCGTCTTCGAGGGCTGACATGAAGGCGAATTCTTTGGTCGCGGCGAGGCGAGAGAGGTACTGCCAGGAGCCGGTTTTGTTCTTGCGGAGGTAGTCGCGGTTGGACTTGACGGTGCGGAAGGAGATGCGGCCAAGACGATGGATCTTGAGGACGCGCTGGGTGCCGGTTTCGTCGGCGACGATCATAATGTCGGATTCTTTGCCGACGCCGATGCGGCTACCGACGCTGTAGATGTCTCGCTTCTGGGAGTGGGTATGCAGGGCGAGGTAATCGAGGCCGCCGTAGGTGAGGCGGTAGCCGTCGTATTTGGCCTCCTTTATCTTCCCGATCAGGCCGTTCTTGGCGAGCACCGAGATGGAGCGGTGCACACCGCTGGCGCCGCCTCGAAGTCGAGAGAGCTTCTCGATCAGGGGGGTGGGCACAAGCTCATGGTTCTTGGAGCCTTGCTCTACCTAACGTTTGCGCGTGGTCAGCAAGGTACGAGGGCATGTGGCAGGGGAAGGTGACAAACCGCTGCGAGCACCTTCCAGTCCTCGGCCGTGAGGTGGCGCATGGCCTTGGTATCTAAGAACATGTTGGTGATCTGGTTAGGGGATCGCAGCTCCGAGGCCTCGGTTTCGACGGTGTATAAGTGAGGAATTGGTTCCCAGCGACCACAGCACGTAACCCCACCAACTTTCAGTGCCCAGTGCCCCTCAAAAAATTATGGCCTGGATCTACGATAAGAGGGAAGATGGTTTAGATAAGGCATTTGGGGGCGTGGGTCCGGATTTTGTATCCGCCCGGACAGGGGTTGGGGAGCCGCCTGTGGGTCCACTCGAACGGTAGGGGCAGCTTGAGCCAAAGCTGACAGACCAACCAGGTTCCCCTTCTCGATGCCGCGCCGCGCCATCAAACCAAGGACGACGTCAACTCTCGCGACGCATTTGAACCGCCCACCCTTTCTTTTCGCAGCGCACAACGAATATTGATTGACTTGCCGGGGCAATCGGGAAAGAGGGAGACAGAACAGAACATTCGCGCGGGGTCGAGTTTCCCACCCTCACAATGGCCAACGGGTACAGCATCTTCGTCGGCCTCATCATCATCGCCGCCATGTGCGGCGCTGCGTGGTTCTTTGCGCCCAAGGGAGAGAACCAAGTGTATGCTTTATGACATAATCTGTCCTCCAAGACCATACTGACTGTTGTGCCCGCATCTCAGACTCTGGCGATCGTCCCTTATCCTCACCTTCATCAGCTGTTACCTGATGTGGGCCATCACCTTCCTCGCTCAGCTGCACCCCCTGATCGAACCGAGACGGTCCGGACTGCGCAAGGAGTTTGTGCATCACTGAGATTGAAGAGGCTGGGAGAGAAGGAACTTAATGGGTGCGGATGGCTTCTTCGTGGGATCGATGTTGAACCAAGACGGACGTCCGCCACCGCACGAATACCCATCGCTACTACTGCATCACCACATGTTAACAACAAACGGACGGCGCTATTACTTCTATTACCAGGGTTGTTTGGACTGCGCGGTCTCGACGTCGATGCTGCGCGGGTTTGGTTTTGCTTCACAGGAGCAGAAACGGCTCAATGTAGATATTGGCCAGGACGTGGATGGAATGAGGGACTCCAAGGACAGGTGGCCGAGTGTATGAAGTGAAAGGACCGGCCCAGCGTCAGAATTAGAAGGGAAGGTCCTCCGTGTATAGAATATATGCTCAAACAAACTCAATAACCCTGGCCATCCGGGTTCTAATCTCTCTGTCGCTGACATTCATTGCTCTACCCAACCGCCAACCTCCCCGCCCAATCCATTGCCCTCATCAACAAGGCTCCCAAAGCTCTCCCATCCTCCGTAACACTGCTCTCACCGGCCGAATCCACACCCTCCAACCCTACCGCCAACAACACAGCCCTCCCCATCGCCCACCGGCTCAGGGCCCCTGCCGTAGCCAACATCGCCGCAACCCCATACCCGCAGCCAAGGAGAATCTTAAGCGCCTCGACATTATTCGCCACCACCGCCCACCCCAACGACCTCGCCGCAGCCGGGACATCATACTCCCATATCACCATCAATATCGGAAACAGCTTTGTCGACGACGACACCAGCAGCGCCGTCGACACCGAGTTTGGCCTAGAGTACTGCGGCAGGACCCCCAGCAGCGCGAGCGGCGAGTACCGACTGGACGAGAGAAAGCGGATGGAGCCGTGGAAGGCGAGGGTAGAGAGGGAGCAGAGAAGCAGGAAGAAGAGGTATTGGTAGACGATGGGCTGGGAGGCGAGACGGCCAAAGGAAGGATCTGAGGGGGAGGAGTCGGAGGATTGTCGCTCGATGCGGGCCCATGTTAGGTAGACATCGAAGAGTAGTAGGAGGATTCCAAGACGGATGATGGAGGGCTATGGTGGTTAGTTTGACGGGTAGATTCAACGGTGAAGGGGGGAAGATGCGTACGGCAAATTCGTCTTCATCCTTCATCAGAGTGTTGTGCAGCAGGTGCCGGTACACCTGCGGCTTGATCAAGACCAGGTCGATGAACAGCACGACGAAGTCATGTTCGACGTACTTGTCGCAGAAGCGACCGCAGTTCTTGCATACGGTAAGGCGGATGTTGTGCCCACCGGCCTTATCACCTGCGCCTTCTCTCCATAGCGTTTTGACGGGGTGGCGGCATTCTATGCAGATGGGCATCGAGCGCGACAAGCAAGTTTTTGGGCGTTGATGGTGTCGCAAAACGGGACTTGGCGCTTTGTCGGATGGCGGGACCGAGGTACGCCGTTGCGATTCGTGTCGATGCGCGCCAGGGGGGTATTGCGATAAGGGTGTTATCATTGTCATGGGTTTCCAGCCAATCGTTCAGCAGCAAGCGCGGCTCTGCAGATGAAATGTCAACGCGTTTGCTCAATTCCAACAAGGTCTATGGCAATGGCAGTGCATGCTTTGCTGCCGTGTTATATGTCATTGGCTCATCCGATAGTATATACAAAAAGAAAAGGCGGGCCGTAGACCCTACGTGCTGGTGCTGATAACCAGAATATCAAGCTTTCCACTGCTCCAAACGCCACAAGCATGAAAGCTAGCAATGCGTCCCGTTGTCGAACCGTCTTGGGCGCCTCTCTTCCACCTACCTTCCAGGGCGACTGATTCAACGGGTTTCCTTCAAAGAAGGGTATTCAATCGCCTTTGCTACTCTTCCTGGCTCCAGAAACTCTCGCGCTTGTCCGTCCCCTCACCGTTCCAGCACTGTCAGCAGCGCTCCATCCGGTTGGGCCAAACACTTCCTGCCCAAGCAGGTCGCCTAGGTTACTCCCATCCCCATCTCGACCGTCGTCGCTATTCGTATTTTCCAGCTCAATCAGATCCCCATCCGCCACACCGTCCGAGGTCCCGCGGCTACGTGGACCTAGCACCGGTGTTCCTGGGCCATTTCGCTTGGCGAACGCCCCACGCAGCCACGACTCGACGGCCGCCGCGGCTTTATCAAGCCCGGTTCCCTGTACACCTCCAGCGGCAGCTGACCCCGCAGTCTGGCCATCTTCAAAGGGACTCTCGGCGATAGTCACGCTGGTGTTATCAGCCACTTTGCCAAACCCGATCCGGGCCACCTCTGTGCCCATCACTGACATGGACGGCAGCGACTCCATCGTCAGGGAAGGCAGATGCTTCTTTGTCCAAGAGTTGAAGTAATCCCTCTCTGGCCCAGGAGCACGCACGTGCCTCCCGAGGGATCCGACGCCACCGGGTCTACGCATCCAAGCTGGTTTGAGAAGGTCCTCACCACTCACAGTACTTCCTGCACCAACGCTTCCACCCCGGGTCCGTGATGTGCTGGCGCTTGAAGATGTAGGCCCCAGTTGCGGTCGGTTGGACAGGAGGCTGGGTCTTCGTGATGAGACGCTCCCAGGGCTGCCCATGCCGCCGACGCCAGGGTCGGAGCCAAGCGTGATATTCGGTACATCAAGAGACCCGCGTGGTGTCGTTAATGTCGACGTCGTGTGCACGCTCTTCTTCCTGCGTGGAGGAAAGTAACCGAGTGCTTTCCGTGGGACTCGTGCAATCTCGACAGGGTGAGGACATGAGTCTATCGAGACCCATCTCACATGTGTCCAAGGCCGGTCCTCGTCGTAGCGTTGATTTGACTGGCCATTCGTAGCGCTGCTGAAGAAATCATCATGCTGGGGTGATTGTCGGTTGCCGAAAGGATCCGTCTCTTCCGGCGTCCTAGCCAGCAAATCCACCCTTCCAGATTCAGTAGGCCCCTGGCAGGGGCGTCCCCTCACCTCGCAGGCGTCAACGGGTAACGCCAACCATTTTCGCACTTGAATCCCGTCCCGCGACCACAAACCGTTGGCTTTCCTAAACGCGTCCTCACGACATTTGTACTTCAGCACAATACCCGCGTACGTATCGCTTGGCTGAACATGGTGAATGTAAACAAGGTGTTCGCCCCCCTCTTGCTGTTGGGCACCTCCGTCCCGCGCGACCTCGTCCGAATTCCTTCTCTTGAAGTTCCCTGTGACATCAAGTCCTCCATTGACACCCTCATGACTCTCCAAAACGCTTGCGGTCCTCATCGCCCGAAGCGCAGCCTCCCTTTCCGCCATAGATCCCGCCCCGACATCCTGTAGCCGTGGTCTCCTGGAGCTAGGTGGTTCCGGTCCCCAACTGCTCGTCTTCTTGGACACGTCGCCATAGCTCGCCTGTCTTCGGGGTCGGCCTGCTTGGCTGGACTCCCTGCTGTCGGTATCGCTGCCGCCGAGCAGGGAGTTCGCAAAACCTTGTACCGAGGCCCAGCTCGGAGCCCAGGAGCTGTCGAAGAGCCCACGTGCCACCGCAGGGCTTTTCCCGCGGGTCTGGGCGACGTCCACCGTGGCATCGTTACGGCCAGTGACGGAGCCGATACGCGCGGCTGGAATGGGTGAGGCGTCGCGGGTTGGGGAATGCCCCGGGGTGGAGAGGGAGGAGCTCGCGTCGGTGGCTCTGGCGACAAGCCGGCGGTTGCGGGGCCGGGCGTCCGGATCCCGCGCGGCAGGCGCAAGGGTGCTGGAGGATGACGACGATGATGCGGCAATCGGGTGTATCATTGTGTTGGTGGTGGGGATGAGGCTGCCTGCCTCGGGGCGCTGGTGGGATGCCGGCGGGTGGAGGAGGTGTGCATCCGCATTCGCAGGTATTTGGGAGGTGGTGCGAGTGATGCAATGGTTGCGCGGCGCTGGGAGATCTAGATCAGCGCGATGGATGCGAATCCGCCGAGCATGTGCGACGCAGTGTTCCCAGCGGGGAGATTTGGCTGGCGTGTCATGGAATTGGAGCGACGGGCGCACAGGACATGAATAAAAGGGTAGACCCGGATAGAGTTTGGCTGGTTGTTTAATTGGCCGTTGATTTACAGTCGTGGATGAGTGAGGGACGGAATGCAAGAGACGACGTTTCCAGTCCCTCTCAGACAAGGCAGTGGGCAGCCGCTTGTGTTTCCAGCTGCTGGGTCTTGCTTTTGGCGGTTGGAAGCCCCTGGCCTGTCCGCCAGGGGCGTTCGAGCCACCTGGCCAATGAACGCCAAGCCTGCGGGTGAGCAAGGTCCTCACCTCGTTCGACCTGCGTTTTCTATCACGCCTTTCCAACACCACCAAACAAGCTTCACACAAATTCTTCTCGGTGCATTTTGGTCTTCTTTCGCCGCGCGTGAGACTTCCAGCTTGCCGTAAGTCGAAAAACTTACGAAACCCGAATCTCACTCTGCCCCTCACCTGCACTCCAATACTGGTTTTTTTGTTAGCTCAATACCCAGACGGAGATCAGGCAGGGCCTTTTCGCATATCAAATTGGCCATATAAAGCATCCATCAGGGCTCTGTTTCCCAACAGCCACGGCGTCAAATTCCCCGCTATACCTCCACAGGAAGATCTCCCAAGGCGTGTTGGAGGGGAATGCGACGGTAGGAGTATCGAGCCGACAATAAAACCAGTGTTGGATTGTAAGCTTTTCTCGCATGGACCGCTGAGAGGAGAGGATGGTATTAGGTAATGAATAGGTCACTCCTGATTCTTTAGGCTGTTTTGCGATCCTATATAGAAGAACAGCATGCCAGATGGTATCATCGATAAAGGCAGACCGGCAAGTCCGAAATCGCGTTTCCTCCATCTACGTCCGTGTTGGACACCAGGATCTTCTCAACCACGGCGCCAGAGCAGCGAACATCGAGAGTGACGTCCAGCTCGTTTCGGAACAACTGTTTAACGCCCAGTACCCGGAAGACAACAGCCACCCAAAGGTCCAAAGCCTGCCAATTATCATCTTGTCTTCAAGTCCGACCTCATAGAGTGTGAGCTCTCCCCCTAGGGTTACGAGAAGCAGGCTCTCGATTGTGAGTCCGACGACCTAGAGGATAAAGAACCCAAATACTGCCCAGGAATGAGCGCATGTGGCCCCATCCCGCAGCGGCGACGACATGGCGAACCCGTGTATCACACCTGTGATGGCGGAAGCCGTCCATGTTTGGACCATTCCAGAGAGCAAACTATACGGTCGTACACCGAAGGGCCCAAACTACGGCGCGGCCAAAGCCTTGGAACATCTAGTGGTGCCAGCGGTCTAGTAAGAGCTCAGGGCACTAAGGAAGAAATCGACGCACCCTTCGAAACGTTTGATGCCGGAACTGGCCCCAAAACTCCTGGAGGCTGTCTAGACTGGTGGTGTTATTCCCAAATGGTGGGAGGCAGTCCTGATGAGTGTCAGTCAACAATTTCCGCACAGAGCATACTGTTGATTGGAAAATGGAAGAACGCACCTGCTCTGTGGCAGATCCGAGTGCGAGAAATACCGAGTCACAGAGGGCATACATGACTTCGGCATCCGTCCATAACTTGACAGCGATCCCGGGGATGATCACCGCATTCCACAGTCTCGCTGAAGGGGCGCGTTGCTTTGCAGCGAACCTTCAACGAACATGGAAACGCCCGCGAATATCACGGCGCGGAGAAGCTGTTGCAGAGCAAACCACCGTCTGTCGACAAGCCTCTGGCGCGGCGGAAGTGTTTTGAGCTAAAAGTTCCAGCCCACACCCCTCGGTGAGGTGAGGAGGGCGAGGGCCCATTGAAGTTTATCCTTGCCACACCTCATCCCCTCCGACCCATGGACAGCCCCGGTTCGCTACAAAGTCATGCTCCGGGTTGTGAAGCACTATCTTGGCCAGCCAACCCAGGTAGAGCATCCATGCAAACGCAAACCCGGTGCGGATGATGAGCCAGCTGTATGGGGTGGTACACATGAAGAAAGAAATGTAGAAAAGGCATGGGAAGACCGCAAGGTAGGCGAGTCGGCGAGCGGGGAAAGGAGGGAGGGTGAAGAAGAGGAGAAATATGGCCAGGGCGAGAGCATGAGGCCATATTCCGGAGGGGATTGGAGTATATTCAGACATTTTTGGAGGGTTTGATCAAATCCTATTTTTTAGGTGGGTGATGGTGGCATTCCACTGTCCCGTTCTGAGATTGCCACCTCTGTGTGTCTATAACTTGCACACACTCCAACGGCAATTCGACCATGATGTGATCACTGTCCGGGTGCAAAGTCCTGCAGTGGAAGTAATCCGAAAGCTCTCATCCTATAGGCGAGTTAGCATTCATGAAAGGAGGTAGTTGGACATCGAGAGACGTTTTGGGATGGATGCAAGGCGCTGAGAGGTTGTCTTTCAGGGGGTGGCGTGACCTGTCAAGCCACGGGGCATGTCATCAGAGCTGTATCCTGACACGGCGCTGCAAATCGGTACTCTCGAGCTAGGGGAGCCGGGGAAATCAGCACACGGGAATATGTCATAGAACTCAGCGTCCTGCCCTTTGAAAATCGCATGACATGTTCCCCCGCCACTGCCAATAACGGTGATTTTGGTGTTCCTTGCAACACCTTAGCGACAGGGGTAAGGTGGCTCAGCATGCACGGGCCAGGTGGGACCCATGCAAGCCATGCTGACGTGGAGTGGGGTGCGGGGATTCCCTGGTGCCACAAGGTGGGAAAGTAAACAAAAACAAATTTGGGGAAATGGCAAAGCGCGGGCGTGTCGGGAAGCGGTTTTGCATTCTTTACGCGCTAAGCCGACAACTCGACAACTAGCAGCGGCAGGTCCTTTGACAACAGCGCCGCCGACATGAGGGTTATTGAGGTTATCATCGACGGCTTCAAGTCGTACGCCGTGCGGACGGTGATTTCGGGATGGTAGGTTATCTGCCCAACTTGCGATGCGACCGGACGCAACGCTAACAAGTTGAACTGGGAATAGGGACGAGAGCTTCAACTCGATCACCGGCCTTAACGGCTCGGGCAAATCTAACATTCTCGATGCCATCTGCTTCGTATTGGGCATCACGAATATGTCCACAGTTCGCGCGCAGAACCTACAGGATCTGATCTACAAGCGTGGCCAGGCTGGCGTCACCAAGGCTAGCGTCACCATTGTGTTTGACAATAGAGACAAGAAGCGATCACCCATCGGATTTGAGGAGTATTCGACCATCAGTGTGACGCGCCAAATAGTCCTCGGCGGCACCTCCAAGTACCTCATCAACGGCCACCGCGCCCAGCAGCAGACGGTACAAAACCTGTTTCAGTCTGTTCAACTCAACATCAACAATCCCAACTTCCTCATCATGCAGGGTCGCATCACCAAGGTCCTAAACATGAAGGCGGTCGAGATCCTCGCCATGATCGAGGAAGCAGCCGGCACAAGGATGTTCGAGGACAGGAGAGACAAGGCTCTCAAGACCATGGCGAAGAAAGATCTGAAACTGCAGGAGATTAGCGCCCTGCTGCGGGAGGAAATCGAACCGAAACTCGAGAAGCTCCGCACCGAGAAGCGTGCGTTTCTCGACTTCCAGCAAACACAGAACGACCTTGAGCGCTTGACGCGCGTTGTGGTCGCGCATGACTATGTCAGGAACCAGGAGAAACTGCAGCAGTCAGCGTCCGACCTCGAGGCGAAGAAGCAACGCCAAAGGGATCTAGAAGAGTCGGCTGTACGTCTAAAGAGCGAGATATCACATCTGGAAGAGGATGTTCAGCGAGTAAAAGCCCAACGCGACAAGGAACTTCGGAAGGGGGGGAAGGCGCAGGCCCTTGAGGAGGCGGTGAAGAAGCACTCCAACGAGCTTGTGCGCCTTGCGACTGTCGTGGATCTCAAGAAAAACAGCATGGCTGAGGAGCGGGAACGGAGGAAGGCTGGCGACAATACTGTGGCTGAGCTGGAGATGCTGTTGAAGGAGAAAACCAAGACTTACGAGAAGATCAAGGCCAAGTATGACGCCGCAAAAGAGGCAACGGAGAAGCAGAGCCAGGAAGCAGAGTCGAAGGAAGAATTGCTACAGACTCTGCAGACCGGTGTTGCTTCCAAGGAGGGCCAAGAGAACGGCTACCAGGGTCAACTGCAAGACGCAAGAAACCGCGCGACGGCAGCTGTCACGGAGCAGGAGCAGGCTAAGATTAAGATTGCCCATCTGGAGAAGCGAATCAAGGAGGAGGAGCCACGCGCAAAGAAAGCCAAGGAGCAAAACGCTGGTCTACTCAAGGATATCGACGGTCTCAAATCGCAGGCGCAGAAGCTGGAGAAGGAGCTTCAGAAACTAGGCTTTCAGCCTGGGGCGGAGGAAGAGATGTACAAGCAAGAGAGCACCCTGCAGCAGACCATCCGCAGCCTTCGACAGGAGGCCGATACTCTGAAACGGAAGGTGGCGAATATCGACTTCAACTACAGCGACCCGGTGCCAAACTTTGATCGATCAAAGGTCAAGGGTCTGGTGGCCCAGCTGTTCACCCTCGACAAGGAGCACACTAGCGCCGGTACAGCGTTGGAGATCTGCGCCGGTGGCAGGCTCTACAATGTGGTTGTGGACACTGAGGTGACTGGTACCCACCTTCTCAAGGACGGAAAACTGCGAAAGCGTGTTACCATCATTCCGCTCAACAAGATTGCTGCGTTTAAGGCGTCCGCACAGACTATCGCCACGGCACAAAAGATTGCCCCCAGCAAGGTTGACCTGGCTTTGTCCCTGGTTGGCTATGATGACGAAGTCTCGGCCGCTATGGAGTATGTGTTCGGCAATACGCTGGTTTGCGCCGATGCAGAGACTGCGAAGAGGGTGACCTTTGATCCCAATGTCAGAATGCGAAGCATCACTCTTGAGGGTGATGCCTATGACCCGTCTGGCACTCTTTCCGGCGGCAGTTCCCCTAACTCGAGTGGTGTGCTCGTCACCCTGCAGAAGCTAAACGAGATCAGCAAGCAGCTCAAGGAGGCCGAGTTGTCTCTCGACACGCTGCGGGCCCGCATCACCAAGGAGAAGTCCAAGCTCGACCAGGCCAAGAAGGTTAAGCAGGAGCTCGACCTGAAGGCACACGAGATCAAGCTGGCCGAGGAGCAGATCAGCGGCAACTCGTCGTCATCCATAATCCAGGAGGTTGAGAATATGAAGGAAACCATCGCCCAACTGAAGGAGTCGTCCGCCGAGGCCAAGAAACGACAGGCTGAGGCTAATGCTGACATTAAGCGGATTGAGAAGGACATGAAGGACTTCGACAACAACAAGGATGGCAAGCTTGTCGAGCTCCAGGCCTCGGTGGACAAGCTCCGAGCCTCGCTTGAAAAGATGATCACATCCAACAAGGCGCTGCAAAAGGAGCTCCAGAGCGCTCAGCTAGACTCGGAGCAGGTAGGCGGTGATCTTGCTTCAGCCCGAGAGCAACTCCAAGAAATGGACCTCGCTCTCAAGGCTCAACAAGAGGAGCTCGAAGAGCTCGCCGCGCAGCAAAAGAAGGTCAAGGAAACCCACGACGCTGCGCAGGCCCAACTCGAAGACGAACGCGCTAAGCTTCACGTCTTCGACGACGAACTCCGCGCCGTCGAGGAAGCAACCCGTTCCAAGAACGCCCGCATCGCCGAAGAAGCCCTCGAGATGCAACGCCTCGGCCACCAAATTGAGCGCTTCCACAAAGAGCAACAAGCCGCCGTCCAGGCCGTCGCCCACATGGAAGAACAGCACGAGTGGATCGCCGACTCCAAAGACCAATTCGGCCGTCCCGGCACGCCCTACGACTTCAAGGGCCGCAACATCGCCGAGTGCAAAGCTACCCTCCGCAACCTCACCGAGCGCAGTCAAGGTCTCCGGAAGAAAATCAACCCCAAGGTGATGAACAACATCGACAATGTCGAGAAGAAGGAGGCATCTCTGAAGCAGATGATGAAGACGGTCATGCGCGACAAGCGCAAGATCGAGGAAACGATTGTCAGTCTTGATGACTACAAGAAGAAGGCGCTGCAGGAGACGTGGCAGAAGGTCAATGGGGATTTCGGACAGATCTTCTCAGAACTACTACCTGGAGGCAGCTTTGCGAAGCTGGATCCCCCCGAGGGAAAAACCATCAGTGATGGTTTGGAGGTCAAGGTTTGCCTTGGTAAGGTGTGGAAGCAGAGTTTGACGGAGTTGAGTGGTGGACAACGGTACGCTTTCTCTTCCCCCTTTTGGCGTGCCAGGACGAGGTGCTAACAAGACGATAGGTCTCTGATTGCATTATCATTGATCATGGCTCTGCTGCAGTTCAAGCCCGCGCCGATGTATATCCTCGATGAGGTTGATGCCGCGCTGGACTTGTCGCATACACAAAACATTGGTCGCTTGATCAAGACGCGCTTCAAGGGGTCACAGTTTATCGTGGTCAGTTTGAAGGATGGCATGTTCCAGAACGCGAATCGTATCTTTAGGACGCGCTTCAGCGAGGGTACGAGTATGGTACAAGCGCTGACCCCAGCGGACCTGAGATAAGGGTGGCGGTTGGTTAATGTCGTGTTTGGACGTTGGAGTTTGGGTGATGGATGGGTGGTGCATGGACATTCACGACTGGCTAGAGGTTTGATGAGATTTCTTCTCCTTTATTTGGTTTGCTTGTTGGGTTGGAGGTATGACATGTCATGGGTATCACACTGGATGGCCGGAGTGAGGTTTGTAAGTTTGTTTGGGTTGGATGAAGTAGGGTGCGGTATGGTATATCCGGATAGCAAGGCGTGAACGCGTGGGCTTTGTATATGGTATCTCAACTATTATTCTACATGACTTCTGTTTTGTTTCTCCCAACCTACTGCTTCCATACCCACCCCACCACTGTCTATTGTCCTCTAGAGCAGTTGAGAGTCTACTGTAAAACTAGAGCAGCGAGAGTACCTACCATGGAGCTGCCCTTCCGCCCTTCTTCTAGAGCTGAGCCTACTAAAGCATTACCTAATACGCAATGTAAACATGCTCCCCTGTGCTCAACACATCAACGCCCATTCCCACCTCCAGCCACGTCTCCATCCCCCCAGACTCGCTCGTCTCGTCAAACAACGGCGTCAGCTGCATGCCGAGGCATCCGTTGTGCTTAGCGCCCGGGTCAACATTTCGAAACTTGCGAAGGGAGCGGTCGGGCTCAACGGGATGCCGAAGGCCCGTATCCTGGTCAACATTCGGGAGTTTGCATCTGCGCCGGCGGAGAAGTTAGTCTGTTTCATCTTGATTTCTTTTGTTTCTTTCTGGCAACTATATCGCCGAGTGTATCATGGAAGTGTCACCACGACCCACTTGGATGGGAAGAGGAGGTACCGGAGGAGAGGGACACGCAAGGAGGCAGGTCAGGGGAGTACATACCGCACGGTCCGGCACGAGACGTGGAACCGCGGGCTGTCGCCGTTGCCCGTGGTTGTGGATGGGTCAACGGGATGGAAGCGGATCGCTTTCCATGTTTCCTCGTTGTACGCGGGCGCGTCGTCGACTGGTAGAGTTGAAACGGCGTTGTTAGCTAGCACGTGGGCCAGACAGGGGTGAGTAGAGAAGCCGAAGGACATTTCTGGGGACGGGGGGCTAGGGGCGAAGCGGAGACAGAGGAAGGAACGAGAGAAGGTTTGGAAGAAGCATGCATCTTGGCCGTTGGCCGTTACTCGGGGAGATCGATGATAACCTTGGGGAGGGGGGTTGGAAGGGTGGACACAGATTGGGACGCACTAATGATGTTTGCGCGGAAGCGGCGGGGGTCAAGATGCTGCAATTGTTCGTCCTTGGCGACAATAGTCTCGAGGTCTCGGACGCTGGCTAGGTTGAGGAGATGCAGGGGATACTGGCATGATGATCGTGAGTCGTTCACTGGTCAGCGTCGAACAATGGAAATGGCATTGAGTCGGGGGAACGAGAAAAGGAGGGAATGCGCTCGTGAAAGCACATGAAAGGAAGAGGGGCACTCACAGCGTCCTGGAAGCCGATGCATGGTTGGTATCCTGCATCGTACTCTTTCGGTGCACACCGATAGACAGGCCGGAATCGGGCCGGGTCGATGCGAAAAATGCCGAGCCTGTTGCTCACCCCCAAATACAGGCGCAGCTCCCGAGGTAGCTCCGCCTCCATGTTCAGGGCCGTGACGGGGTCCCGCCAGATAGACATGTCCTCGAAGGTATAACCGCGGGCATCAATCTCTTCCTGCGCAGGGAAAGAAACCGGCAGCAGCACTTCCTTTTCGGGCAGCGCGTGCCAGCCGCGACCGAGTTTGGCGACGAGCCATTGAAAGGTGCCGAAAAGGCCCTTTTCCACCCAAGGGAAGCGGAAGACGATGAAGCTTTCGCCCGTCGCATCTTCCAGGCCACGGGTCTTGGCAACATCTGGCACAAACAGGTCGACCTCGATGGTGGCTAGGAGCGGGAACTGACGCTGAGTGATGAATTCCCACTTATGTTGGCTTTTCTCCGCATCCGAGGTGTTGACGCCGACGGGGAACGGACTCTTGAGCTGGCAAAAGGTATAAAGGCGGTCAAACTCCAGACCTGTGGACAGCACCTTGCTTCGGCTGACCTCAATGCCCTTGCACGACTTGATCGGGTACACCCAAAGGCTGCGGAGCTTTGCCGGGCCGGCGGAGTCCTTTCCGGCAGAGGTCCGCTTGGCCCGGCCGCTTCGGAGGCCGGATCGCGACGGATGGAGGCCGATTGGGGTGTGAGTTTGGAGAAGCGCCTCAGTTTTGGAGGGCAGCATTGGAGGGAAGTAGATTAGGGCGGGCAAAATGAAAACGAGAATTGTCGCGACGACCAGCAGAATGCCGCCGGCGTCCACGCCGGAACTGCTCCGCAGCGCTGCCGTCATTTCCGGTCGATCCATCGCCGTTAACCTTCTTGGTTGCAGTGGTTTTTGTCGACGTTGGCGGTTGTTTGTGATTCCGAAACTTCGGCCGCTGCTGCCCGCTTCCGCTGCGGTGACACGGTGCCTTGCAGCGGCTCCGGTTTTAGGGGTTGTTTTGCCATGGCGCGCATCATCATTCGCCAGTCCGCCGCCAGCTCACCTTGCCACCTTGACCTCGGCGCTAATCCGAACGTGCTATTATATAAGCAAACACCCGATCCTATCCTCACCTCACCTCACCTCGCCCGTGCCGGTGCGCGTGTCTTCTCTAGTCGAGTCTCGATGCTGTCGGAAGAGCGTGGGGCGCGCAATGTCAATAGGTCCGAGTAGCTGCTCTGCGCTCACGGCGCACACCACTCCCGGCTTCATCATCGTGAATGTATTGCAATACAGAGGCGCCCATTGGCGGGTGGGTGGGGCCATCGCCAATGGCCCATCCTGCAACACACTCACACACCCCCTGAACCAGCAACACAACACCGCGGCCGACCGCCATCTCTCCGGAACCGAACCTTTATTGCACGGCACCTGGCGCGCAGCCCATCTGTGTGCCATCCATCGCCTAATCAACCCGTCGACTGCCCCGGCAGCGGCGAGATTCTAAGAATGGACCCGTGCTGCGGGATCGATATCAATCTTGATGAAATGTCAGACCAAAATAGCACACGGCAGGTATACTGCAAGTACACCACAACACCCCTCCAGATCAACTTGAAACTGGGACGTGAATTAAATGAGCGCAAGAGGTGGACGCGCGGTTGACTGTTGTTGTCGACACTTAAAAAGCTCCAGATCTCCCGGCGGATGATGGGCCTCGTTGCTCCTGGCAATTTGGCGTAGGGCTGCGGTGCAAAGTCGCCCTTTAACCCCGCCGCCCTGATTTGCTGCTCATCGTGATTGGGCTTCGGTACCCCAAGACCTCCCAACCGGGTCCGAGCCCCAGCAGCCACCGTTGTGCTCTCCCCGCTCCGGTGTACCACTTCCCGGAGAGACGGGATTGCGCCCCGAAATCAGCGCCCGGGCCCCGGCAGCATGCACACTGGTTGCATGCTGCCGGACAGGAAGAATGGCCAGCCTCCATTTTGCCAAATCACAATCCTGCCATGGCCTCTAAAGCCAGCGGTGGAATTTTTTTTTTTTGGAGGCGGGGGATCTTTTTTCTTATCGCGCCATCATTGTCGCATTAGATGCAACCCTGAGCTGGACCGGCGGACGCTTGCCCTGATTCCCACAGCGCATGCAACCCGCGCCGGCACTCTACGCCGGCACCCTCCTATTGCAGCCTGGCGAACGTGAGGCCAAGTCTTGCCTCTTGTGTCCCAGGAGGCAGGTAGCTTTTCTGCGGGTACGTTTCTGCAGAAACCGCTTCCGCGGGTATCGAGATTCGGCATTGGCCTCAGGGGGGGATTCCGGCTCCTGCGACCCAGCAACACTCGGAATTGCCGAACATGTCGTAGGACTTCGCAATACGAGTCGAATGTCTGCGAACCCGCGGAAGAACTGCTTGCTGTCGGACAGGCCAGGGGAAGTCCCGTGGTCCAATTATTGACTTTTTGACTTCCCGCCTCATCAAAACCGTGGCGTCTCAACATAGAGAGAGTAAACACGGAACAACGAAGCTCGGCCAACCCGTCTATTGTGTGTTGTTTTACACGCTGGGCGTTCGCTACCTCGCGGAGAGGCCTTCCACCACCTCATCCCTGCGAGAAACAAGATGGTGTCTCAATCTTGCCGCGACTGGCCGAGGAGACGCGCTGGCACATTCGCCCGAGGAACTTCGTCGTTAGCCCGAGTCGAAGCTTGTGTCTCAACTGGCCTGCGTTGCAGGCAGACACGGAGTCCCGCAACGGGCCGCTGAAAGCCACGAGGGGCCAACCGGCCGGGGGTATTCGAGGGCATCAACAAAAGCTTCTAGAACCCTGAAGTTGGTGTTCAGTCAATCCCCATTCTCAGTGCCTGACAGCTGAGTGAAACAACGAGTTGATAGAATTGCTGCCAGTGACTTCAATGGCTAGGATCAAGGCAGACCGCGCCCAGACGGCGGCTGCGACCTGACGAGCGCAACATAGGAAGAGGGTAGCAGCCAAGGGCGGCGATCGATACCAAACGTCGGACGGTCTAACCATCTCAAGCCAGGGACACTCGTCGCAGGCGAGATGAAGCAATAGCGGACGACGTCAGCTATAGGGTAAGCCATCATATCGTTGCAGAGCCCAGAGAGACGCCTCTCCGATGAAATCGCAGGAGGTTGCTGTGAGCTATGGTTGGACCGGAAACCCGCGGAACAAGCTCCGTTGTGCTGGCTCATTCCTGTGGAACGGTGGGCAGCCCGTCAACTAATTTCAGGAGATTGCGAACCTGGTGCTCGGTCAGTGGCCCGTCATCACGGTCCTCAGCGTGAGGGCGCCAGCGAGGGCGCATGTTGGTCTATGTCTAATCATTTAGCTCTGGGACTCGACTTGGGACACCGCCAACACGTGGGTCGAGTCAGATAAGGTCTTGCGCAGTGCTCTGTCCTTCGCTGGTGGAGATATGACACGCATTGCTGCGCTTCATTTTGTGTCGCATATGACCGACACCTGGCCCGCGCGCCGGCCTCAGATCAGATCTGCTGGCGCGCCACTTCTCCAGTTCGGGGCGGGAGAGTGCAGTGACGTTATGCGGTGCGCGCGCATCGAGCGGTCTCTGGCGCGACTGCCGGAATCCATCCCGCTCTTCCTGGGGCTCAGTCGCCCAGGCTGCTGCTGCGGGCCGGATGGGGTAACTTGTTCGCTGCGGTCTTGCAGAAGGGCTGGAGACCGAGTCCGTGCGACTGGGTGTGGGATTTCCAAGTAATACCAGGACCCAGACAGGTCCGGATTTTGGGCGATGTGGATGTCTGCAAGTCGGTGGCTGGTCTGGGCTGGTGAGCGGCGGCGGTGTCAGCTCTCAGCTCAAAGTCCACAGCAGGAACGACCGTGCTTCCCATCGAAGGGGGTTGACAGGGACGAGACGGGTGGGATTGGCTTGGAAGTCCGACAGTCGACACGCAGTCGAACCTCCCGTTTTCTCGGGAGAGCTGAGTTCCATCATTGCACGTCCCGCTGTCTCCCGTGATTTGATCAGGGATATGACGCTGGGCGAACAAAGACCAAACTGCCCCTGCAGCCGGGCCGGTTGGGGGGCCCGCACGGAGTTGGGATGAACTTCAACAGCTGTCTTGACAGAACCCTGCGCTCTGCTGCAGTATGTGTGTCTCAGACACCCGTGGACCCCGCTTCCATGTGGAAGACGGCTCCAATTCCCGCAGCACCTGCAGGGCAGCTCGATCCTTCCTGCCTAGGTAACCTGAGGATTCCGACGCAACGGCCGTCTTCTCCCACCGCAAAGGGAGCGCTTTTCTTCTTCAAACCCAGCAGCACAACTTGCCAGATTAGACAGCGGGACGTGTACAAAACCGTCCGCGCGACCGTGGAACGCGTGCCCCAGTTCGGGACGGCAGAAGCCGTCCGTTCTTAAAACAACATCGACACTCAGCAACTTACCGGGCTTGCATCGCTGGAGCGCAGGGGCGCTCGCACATGGTCGCCTGTTTGCGAAATAATGGAGGCTGGTTTCCAACAAAAGACAACAATTGAAGCCACCATCAATGCCTGATTTTGCGCATCCCCTATTCTGGCCAAGCCCTGGCCAACATCGAAGAACAGCTTCCCAGATGGACTTTGCAGAAAGCGCATGAACTTGGCTTGCTCCTAACGTCAATACTCATTTCAATCATTTTACTGACCCCAAGGACTCTCAAGCTGGATCCTGGCACAGCTTCTAGAAGCGTGGCAGAAAACAAGGGTCGTCGACCCCTGGCGCGTTCGCGCTTCTCAGCCCCTGTGAGTCGATTGCCTTTTAGCCTCCCGTGTGGCACCTCGTGACGATAACTTCTAGAATTGGAGGAGACGTGAACTCCATGCGAGTGGGGTGAAGGCATATTCCGCGTTGACGCCAACAATCAAAAAGAGCAGACCGCGTGGGCGGCTGTGCAAGATTTCTCGTATGGGGCCTCGGCGTCACAACTGGTCTAGGCGCGGCGACGAGATCAACTGGCTTGCCCGGAGCCCTTACTAAGATGCAAGATCCGGCAACTAACCTCCTTGCAGCACCTCCTAGCAACGGAAGTGCTCAAGGACAACTCACAAGGTACCCCGAGCCATCTGTGATGCCAGATCGCCGTACAGGACGAGCGTGAGGCAGACCAAGACTCGGGATTTACAGCGGATGCCGTCCACGGACTCTGTCGCTTTATAACCCGTCACGTATCGCGCAAAAATTCAGAGCAACGCAAGCAAAACGTCCTGCCGCCGAAACCGTGTCATCTAGAAAACTCAGGAACAGTCTCATCAGAGCGAGTGCGCAACTACAGTCGGACTCGGACCACCCACCAGATGTGCGATGGCGCCTTGCGCTCGGGGCAGTTCCTGATCCTCGATCCTCGATCCTCAGCGTAACCTTGGAGCATGGGTGATCTTGATGAGCGTCCCAGACGATGAGCTATGAACTCAGGCAGAATGGACTCCAGCACAAGCCATGCACGTGATGTTCGTCTGATCTTTTCCCTCGGATCCAGCTGCTAGGACTTAACGACAGTCTCTTATAGGGTGGTCAGGTAGCTTTCCCCTGTCCTGACGTCCATGAACCATGGTACTGTCCGCGTCCAGCTGTTTGTCGTCCACTCACCACCCACCGCCGCCGTCTTGGTGCATCCGGAGAACCAAGCTTCTCTCTGCACGCACTAGCTCGCGCACGCTCGATGATGCGTTTTGGCGAGGTGACCGTTGAGCCAACCGTCAGCGCCGCTGCAGTTACCATTGCGCCTAGCGAAGCTGGAAGTGCTTGACCGAGGGTTGGGGGAAGGGCGTGGTTCAAGACCCCTGGAGCTGAATGGCACTCTTCATAGCAAACCTGCTGGCGATGCGCAAAGGAAAAGGGTAAGTGCGTATGTCGCCCCTGCCGTAATCCTGGGGCAGATATGCTGCCCATGACATTAATGCGCCAACGAGAGATTGGAGCAGTCCGTGAGGTTGATGAGATCATCCTCCATGCAGCTGTCTCGAACGAGCCCGAGTTAGCGAACTGACCGTCCTAATAGAGCCGGAGCCCTTGGGCCGCGCGCAAGAAAGGTCTCTTGTCCCATGTACCGCGTACCTTTGTAGAGAAGACGTAGAGGCATGTGCGGGAAGCTCTTCCTTTTCGCGTTCCAGATCTGAGATGCCAAAAATGGCAGTCTCGCCCATCCACACTTTCTTCTTTTGCTTTACCCGCCGCTGGCCCGTGCTCCCGCCCCAATCCCAGTGTCACAGTATCGACTCTCTCACCTTCCCCAGCGTCACCCTGCTTCTCGACGTCCAGATGTTGCTTCTCCCTCCTGAGAGCCCTGACCCTGCTCCCACACCATCCTCCCGCCTTGCGTGTGTCGCCCTCACATGCTTTCGCAGCTGGGCGCGTGCCGAATCAACGGAGCGCTGAGACGCGGCGGAGGTAGGCATTCTTGTCTATTCCACACACAAAGGTCCGCAGCCAATGCCTGCCTGGATCCCAGCAGCTCTTGCACGAGCCGGCATCCCGGCTGCTGTTGTTGGTTCGCGGCGCGCAGGGGTATGGAAGTATTTTTCCTCATTTTTTGCTCTCGGATTGGGACGAATCTAGCATTGCTTGCAGTGCTTGATATGGGAAAAATTCAAAGAGCGTCTCTTCCCGGCCAGGCTCGACTCACCATAGGATTGCAGGGCAGGCTCTCCTGGCAAAAGACGCAGGTCACAGCGGTCCGTGGTCTTCCATCGGCGCATCTGCAGCACATAAGGCAGAGAGCAACACACGGAGGCTCTGCGGCGCGACAGCCGGCCAAAAGATGCGCTCACCTCGGTCGCCGCCGTTTTCCCTTGCACTAACTCAAACGGCATCGGTAGCACCAACGGGTCCCAGCATGTGTGGCAGGAGAGCGATCGTGGTGTGTCTCGCAGCCAGGGATGGTCCGCCATGGCGCCGCAGTGGAGCATGGCATGGCAAGGAACTAAGCTGGGGGGGTCCCAGCCTGTGCCGTCACCCACGGCTGGCCTAGGCTCCCAGAGGCATACCGAGAGATGGAGATGCGCCGGATCTCAACCCTGGCCTGCGATCACAACGGGCCACTGTGTTTCGCTGCCACTCGCCGGTGATCAAACCCCTTCTCACGCCCACCACCTCGACCGCTCGCCGCACCGGCAAAGCGAAGCTGCGAGCTCCTGCACCCTTGCAGGGATCTCTGAACGCGAGCTGGCTGAGGAGGGGAGGGCCGCAAGAGAGCACTAAGTCCTGGCTCCACTACACACCTACCTTTCCCCTGGCCGCCCATGTCCTTGCTGGCCACCCCCCGTTCGATCCCCGCCGCCGGTCCCACACGGGTTCGTCTGTGGGTTCTGCAGCTCTTTCTTGGCTGCTCGATGCCGTAGCACTCAGCGAGACCTCAGTGGGTTTGCAGCCCTAGCGCGCATCTGATGACAACGTCTTGCTCCCCTGCCACCACCAATCTCACTAGCCGCCGCTCGATGAGACTTCTGCCGTTTTCTGCCGGGAGTCACAGGAGCAAGAAAACTTTTGCAGATGCTTTGTCCCCCAGCAGATGGCAGGTCGACCACCTTTCGGTTCAGCTGGCCGCTGAGGACAGGCAAAGACCAAAGACCGCCTCGGAATAACTACAATGAGTAGCCGAACCCAGGAGTCGGTTTTGTGGGGTTTACGCCCGTCTCTCTTCTCCTTATCAGTGCTCAGAAGGGGTGGGACCAGAGTCTCTCCACGTAGCTGGCACTGAGCAATGCATTATGTATAACCCGATTCATTGTGTCCGGCACAGCATCCGACAAGAGAAGGGACAAAGCACGAGACAATGGTTGCTTCGGCTTCACTCGCGATAAAAAACTTCTAGCAAGGAAGCCCTCGAAGTGAATACTAAACTGAGCAGTCATCCGAGGCAGAAGGGAAAAGCTCCGGGGTTAGGAGGGTCAATTAGCTTGTGGCAGCTCGACCCTTGAGCTGTGGGCTGAGCTGGGGTTGCCCTAGGACTGACACGTCCCCCGCGCATGTCTCTTGGGCCGGCCAGGGCCAGACTGATCCCGGGCATCTTCCACTGGCCGTTGGACGTTCTGCCATCGACGATCGACTAATAAGATCCAAGCTCACTTGCGCATGCCCCTTCATGCCTTCCACATCTGCCTTCCGCCTTCCGCCTTCACGCGCTCAACCGTCACCATCAGGGGCATTGGCGTGTTCCACCTTATAGGCGCCCAACAGGCTGCTGCTGCCGCTGCTGCACCAGGGAAGCCCAGTCACCGTTGCACTCACCGACTGCCGGTCGCATCGTTCGGCTCCTTACAAGGCCAACTTCAGTCCTCTTCTCCCCCCCCCCCTCCCAGCGTGTCGAGAGCAGGTCGCTGTATATACTCTCAGAACTACTCATACCGCTGTCCGCAACAGATTCCACCAGAACTGACCACGGGTGCGGGCGGCGCCATCCTCCCCTTCCTAGCGGCTTGGCCTCTCACCTCCTGTGGACGCTACCTCCTCGATTCTCGCCATCAAGGCGGCCTGGCTCTTCTGGGTATCCTTAGACAACAGCATCGCGGTCCCGGCGCGCGGCCAAGAACCCTTGGTCCTCCAGGAAACGGCGCGCCGCCACTCGCCACTCTCTGTCTCGATGCGGAAGGCTTTCTAGGGACCCCGATCCAAAGACCAACACCAGCGTTGCACTTCTGTGGGCGGCAGTCCCATACATAGTTGGCACCAGTTACAGTAGCAGTATTTGCACAAGAAATCTCTCAGAGTGACGGGGGGATTCACGTTCTTGGGTTCTTCCGTCAGAGATTGCCTGGTGGCGGCCCACCTGCAGAACCACCCTCCGAAAGACCTAATCGGCCACGAGCGTACCATATTCTCTGCACAAATACCCTAGCCAAAGCCGACATCGCCGTCCCCGGTGTCCACTTACTGCCTAACAGAAACGGAGGAGAGTCCCCACAGGTCAACAAATAAGAGCCCCTTGCATATATCCAACTCCCCAGTCCCTCGGCCGGCCAAGGAGATTGCCGTCCCGTACCTGGTCCTTACTCTTCCCACGAGGGTGTGTGGGGATCAACCCAACCCAGCGGTTCTTTGGCCTTGCTAATAACGCTACCCTCCACCCTGCTTGGCCCTCCCCCCCGTGGCGCCTTCAAGCGGCCTTTACCTCCCGGCAGCCCCTCCGAGCTTCTCAAGACCTCCCCTAATCCATCACCAGACATATCGTCATCAAAACAGAATAGAGCAGGTGCTATTGACCAGGTTTCCACCATAATGCCCTTTTCGTGGAATTCCTAGGTTCGATAAAAGTCACCAGTCGACCGGGGTCTCTCTCTTTTTTTCTCTCTCTTGCGGCCTGGACCTGAGAAGTACTCCTCCTCTTCTCGACGGAGGCTGGCCATTACCTTCCCAACAGGTTCCCACGACCGCTGCCAGCAGCCAACTACAGGAAAACTTGCGTTATCTGGCTGCTTACCTACGCGCGGTCTTCGACCGACACCGATAATCCTACCGATGAGTGGCATTCTTCACTTCGCACATCACTAAGCGGCATAACCCCCAACGTCGGCCGGTGTCGCCCTTGTGTTTTCCCCGGTGATCTATCGGCATCCCGCGTCGCGACCCCATCGAGTATAAATGATTGTGTAATCCACATTTCGGAACCCAGTTGAACTTCGGAGCGGGCCTTCAAAGGGGGAACTCGGAGTAATTCCTCGACCTCGATCATCAGAGCAGCCGCCATGAGTGACTACTACCACCACTTCCTGTCCTCAATGGCAGGCGTCGGGGGGCAGCCGCATGGCAACCCACTCGAAAGCCCCCAGCCGATGGCGCAGCCTCCTTCCATACCTCCCGCGGCCCAGGGGATGCCAAATCCTTATCAAAGCTTGGGGTACTTCACCGGGTTTCCAGAGCCGATCATGTTCAACGCGCCAAAGGCGCAAAGAAGCAGGAGAAAATCTGCGCCCGGCCTCGACCACATCAAACATCGCCGCACAAGATCAGGTTGCTATACGTGTCGCAGCCGACGAGTCAAGGTAAGAGGGCATCCGGGCCTGGCTTGCGCTGGCGACTGAAGTCTAACACTCTACCACAGTGCGACGAGAACCACCCTACGTGCGAAAGTGTGCTACCTCATAACCCTCAATGGGGTAAAAGTTGCGCTAACATCGTGTAGGATGCAGGAAAGGCAAACGAGATTGTACCTACCCCGAGCCAGCACCAGCCAAGGGTTCCGGCACCACTTCCAAAGACTCCTCTGGGCCAAGTCAGCAGACGAGTCCCAGCTCGTCCCCTGGAGATGACGACGATGAATCTCTCGAACATGACCTGAAGCTGGATCCCATCCTTGACGAAGACGAGGAGGAGCCCGAAAGCGCAACGACACAATCATCAACGCCGATCTTTCCGCTTCGACGGTCCAGTACGGCGTCCTCGTTCAGCTTGCAGCGTGTCACGTCCTCACATCGACAAGAATCCGAAACGCCTTCTTTTGAAGGCAATGTCAGTTCTGCGTCGCCATCTATCGCGGCCGGTGCAGGGGGTGGCCTCACACCCACCGCGCTTCAGCTTTCAGACTCGCTGTTTGTGACACCAGGCACACGTCCAGATTGGTCGTTTCTTCCTCAGGAGCTTCAATTCTACCTGAGATATTATGTTGAAAATATCACCAGCTATCACTACTGTATAGTCAGCGATACGGACGACTTCTTTCAAACGACGCTGCCGAGCTTGGCACTGCGAAACGAGCCGCTCCTCTATGCTGTGGTGGGCTTCGCAGCCTATCACCACATGTTGAAGAGCCCTAGTGGGCAGATCAGCGAATTTCTGCAGTACTACAACCGCAGCGTAACGCTCCTGTTGGCGTTTCTCAAAAAGAAGGAGAAACATAACGTAGCAACACTACTCACTATACTACAGCTCGCTACCATTGAGGTGAGCGCAACAAGCTTTGAAAAGCAGGAGAAACTGGAGAACTAACGGTTATCAAGGAATACCTGGGAGATTGGGTCAACCTCATGGGTCACCAGAAGGCGGCGTTCGAGCTGCTCGCACAGCTTTTCACGCCACAGACGATTGCCCAAACGGCTCTCGGGCGGACCATCATGAGATGGTATGCACGTTTCGATGTTTTCATCGGCATAATGGGCAGCTTTCCGACCAGCCTTCCTCGAGCGTGGTTTTCGACCATCGCCGATTACTGCAGCGCTCAGGCTGCTGCGGACCCCAGCAACATCACCTGGAAAATCGAGGCATGCGATGCCAGGTTGCGCCTGATTTCCATGGAGATGGCATTGCTGTATGGGAAGGGCGCAAGTCAAGAAGTCACCCAAGAGGAGTATACTGCGGAGCATCACCGACTGACGGGTGCCCTGAATGGGTGGAAGAGCGTTTGGGAGAACGCTCTGAACGACCCGGCGCATCTCGTCATGGACATTGGCGGCGATGACACCATGGACGTTGACGGCATTGTGAGCCCCGGGCCAGGAGTTTTGTTCAGGCCGCCGCTGTTCGCCGCGACAATTCTTAACTGCGAATGGCACTCGATCTCGCTCATGCATGCCAGTCAGTCTGCTTCCGAGGCCTCGGAAGAGAGCCAAACCGGGCTCGTAGAGCATGCGAATGCGATTTGCCGTACCTGCGCGACAGTCGAGGGATGGCAACACAGTCCTGCAGGCAGTTTGATCATGCTCCACTCCTGCCTCGCAATTGCGGCACTGTTTGTGCAGCCAGATGCGAAGCATCATATGTGGATCAGGAAGAAGCTTGCCTTGCTGGAGGGCATGGGGTGAGTTGAACGTCGTCCTTTCCCCTTTGGGTTTACCACACCCGGTATGAGTAACTGGGAAGAAACTTGAAGCTAACATTCGCCTCAATTGGCGTGGTTGTATAGGTATATCTCGCCCATCACAATGCGGAGACGAATGGCAGAGCTATTTCGCGACGACAGCTGTATCCGGTGGTGGCTACCAAACGATGAGGGCTTCACACCTACGGTGCGACATATCCGGGCGTTTGCCGACGAGCGAAATACCACGGCGGTGTCAGCGCAAAGCGAGAACGTCCGGCAGATTCGCAACGTTTTCTCGAAGATGCATATCGGGCCATCCAGTGGACGTTCCGAAACAGTTGACTCTGGTTCAAGAGGCGGAAACTGAGGGCTTGCTGGAAAGTGTCGATCGTCAATGTTAAGGAGGATCGAAACTTATGGGAACCTGGCGGTTCGACGCGTACTCCTGAGATCTCGACCACACACAGACACCAGATGACCTGACGTTGACGGTTGATCACGATGCGGCTCTTTCTGCCGCAGTGTCCGAGCGGCTGCTTGAACACTCAATTTATCGGGTCCCGATTATGCGGTCTCTGCGACGTCAGATCGCGTTACTTATGCAGGGGCAGACGCTTGGATCGCACCCGCATCTTTTCGCCTTCCTGAAACACCATTCTTCGGCACTCGGCCTGGTCGAGGTCCCTACTCTCCGCACTTTCAGAGGGCATCTCCACCCCTCCTCCACGATCCTCCTTCGCAGCCCGCGGTTCTTCCTGCACATCCCATCAAGTGCCGGCAGGCAGAGATCACATTGAAAGAGATCGGACGAACGGGCTTGCCTGCGATCGCTCGGCGAACCTGACCCGGCCTCCTCCCCGAGGGTGGACGCTCGTGCCTCACCCTCGACCCGGCATCCAATTTTGCCAGAAAGGCCTCTAACCGTTTAACGACGCCCCCTCCCGTTTTCCACACGCAAGCCGAACCGGATCAGCTTCGGCTCGCATTGAACCTTATCGCGGCTATCATGGCCCCCCTGGGGTTTATATGCCATCGCTCGCAAACCTTACCGCCTCCAAAAGATGCTACCTCGGAGAAAACACTCACGCAGAGACACCATGCTGCGCTGTATATTTCAACATTTTCCACCTGCCCATTCGGGCCAAGGGGCGCGGCTGGGGAAGTCCCACGCTCAGTAAGCCCCTGACGCCGCTGACGCTGCTTATTCCCGGAGAGGTCATTCGGTATTACCAAGATCTCGAGCCCAAAATTTCGGTATTCTTATTCATCTACGTTCATTTCACCCTTAAGCTTTAATCTACCTTTCCAACATTTCCATCCTTGTTTGTGGTTACCCGTTCGTGTTCCATCGCATTGGGTTGGGCTTTTGAGGGTCCTGTCATTACGAGGTCTCTTAGTTTTTCTACTTGTTTCCTACCTATATGCATTGCCTCGTGTGCATCATCATATACCGGTCGGGCTTGGCATTCCTTCGTTCATACCTCGTGCGGCACACAAAACGGTGCGAGACGGTGGGAAATTCGCAATTGAAACGCAACGCAACAATGAAGGTAGATGATACAATGGGCTCATAATAAATATGTTGGCAGCACAATTGATAGTTGTTGGTGCGTTTGCACGCATGGAGTTGGGTCCGATATCGGGGGTTGACAAGGAGGTTTGTGTGATACCAAAAGCAGGCGTTGTCACTATGATGAAGCTAAAATAGGTGGCAAACATTGCCTACTTAGGTCAGACGTATCCAGCCACCGGCTTCAACACGGGACAAGCGTCGTCGATTTAGCGTTATCCTCATCATTCTGTTGTACAACTATTGTAATCCAACAAGCATGCATGCACGCATACACACTCTGGGCTACTTCTCAGTGTAACTAACTTAGGTCTGAAACCCCGAATCTGAGTCTGGCATACATAAACACCATCCGTCACCCAGGTAACACGAAAAGCGCCCCCTTTTCCCCTGCTGATATGTCTGTTGAGACAATTCTCAAAACTTTCACAGTGAGAAAGTGGGTTCCCTACCATCAAATAATCACCAAACGCCTGCCTTAAACTCGCATTTATGTCGTCCAAAGACGGATGCATCTTGCCCGAGGGAACAAACAGCTAACACCTAGGGATCAAAAGGGCTCAAAGAAATCAAGACAGGCCATCAGGCCTACCCAGTTTCCGTCTCGGTCTTTTTCTCCCCGTCTTCAGCAGTGGGTATCTTGGTCGTATCATCCCTCTTCGCCTCGTCCTTCGGCTCTGCGACAGGGGCTGCCGCCGGTGCGATAGCGACTTGTATCTCGCCAGCCTCAGCATCGTCGTCTTCCACACCGGGTTCTCCTTCACTAGCGGGAGGAGTGGGGACGCTAATGCTGCTGGCGTCGCTTGCGGTTTCTTCTGGTGCAGAGGCGGTCGAGATAGGGCTGGTCGAGGTGGGTTCTTCGTCTGTGGCTGGGGGGTGAGCTTCTTGCTCTTTTTCGGCAGGGGCCTCGGTGGTGGTTGAGAGCATTATGGGCGCGAGTGCAGCCTGCTCAGGTTTAATTTGGGAGGTTGCCTCAGGGCTGGACTGAGTCTGGTCCGAGCCCTCTTCCTTGTTCGGGGCGTCAGGTACTGCAGGTGAGGGCGAGGATTCGAGTTCCGGGGCGGAGTGTGGCTCAAATAGTTCTGTTTCGGGCGATGGAGCCTTGACCTCTGGCTCAAGCTGCACTTCGACGTCCATTTCTGGGATCATCATCTCTTGCAGTTCGAGCTCAGGGATATCGGACGCCCTCATGTGAGAAATGCTCCCTGGACCTGATATCGGGACGACGCTAGAGGGTCGGATGGGCTGTTCAACGAGGTCGTGTTCAACAATGACGGGGATGGTTGCAAGCTCCATCTCCTCGTCCGCTGCAGCCGCAGCTGGGCCGGAAATATGCATCTGTCGTAGTCGGCTGGTGACGTCCGCAGCCGTCTCATCCTCGTCAGCCTCTGGCACGGTTGTCACAGAGCTGCCAGTTGACGGACTGCTCTTGATATGCCGCCTCGTGTTAGTACGCGCGGGGGCCAGGCTATTGTCTTCTGTTTGGTCCAACGGTACATGTTGCGCGGAGGATGACCTAAATCCGGGTTGCTGCTGCGGCTGGTGCTGAAGAATAATCTTCCTCTCGACTCCGTTGTCCACCTCAGAAGCTTCAAGGCCCTCAGCTTCAGGGGGCAGCTTGTAGTTCTCCGCGGGTAAAAGATCGTAGACGTCGCAAACCGTCTTGAAGAAGATGTAGAGACCTGTCTGGCCTTCGACGGACCAAAACACAACGCGATGCTGAAACCAGGCATGGGCAAAGATCCGGTGGAGTCGGCGAAAGACATTGATGAGGTTCTTGAGAGCCATTGCCCTATCGTGAGCATCGACAACAAACCGCGAGGGGAAGATTTTGGGATTGGTAACAACGTTGGCAGCCCAGTCCAAGGTATGACAGCAATAGTCGATGGCGCAACAACTCTTCGGAGCGTCGTGGACGGCGCATAGGAATTGCCATTCGGACGCCCTCATTTCGGGGCACGTTGCCGCACTGCAGGACGGGGTGTCGAAGAGGAAGCCGACGATCAAGCTATTGCATTGCCCAACAAGGAAGCGGCAGAGCTCGTAGAGCCACAGGGTTTTATCGATGCCCTGGGGCGGGGTTGCCAGCGTCCTGGCCGACTCGCGCGTCATTGCGATTGTGTTGGAGGCCGTGTGGTGGTAGTGCAGCGCGGCAAGGTGCTCCTGGAGTTGGAAGGCAGAGTCGAGCTTCAGACGAGTGGTTAGCTATATGTCTTCTCAAAGGTTGCGCTCGATGGAGATGCCTACCTCATGCAGAGGCACTAATGGTGGCCCAGCAGCCATGTCGGCGGACTTGGTGCCCGGATGGATGCGGCGCTTCGCATTGGCGTCGATGGCGGTCTGCTCCATCAGCTGGCCCTGTCGCGCCGCGTTGGGGCCCATCGCGGGCGACTTCGGGCCGATCTGGATTTCGGCTGGCGGAGGCGGGCTGGGTAGTCGAGGCGAGCTCGGCGGGAGCGACATGTTTGTCGCCATGATCATGCGCCTGGTTTCTGCTGCGACAGACTCGACTCTTGAGGGAAACTTGTGATTCGGCTTCTCCTGCCTCCGGCTGTTTTAGGATTCTTGTCCTCCTCGAAAAGCGCAGTCGGTTTCGCAGATACGTCGTTGAGATCGGAGAAGTCGTGATCACGGCAACGGGATCGAAAAGGGGCAGAGGTGAAGTGTGAAGCCTGATCAAAATGGGCGGCGCTTGCGAGAGCTCAATATGGTAGGCGGCTCCGTGTTGTGGTCGATGCTGTTCTGCACACCGTTCGCTAGAGCTCCCATACTGACAGGGGTCCCCTGTCGGCCTTATGTAAGCCCGCCCAGGGACCCACGATCGAGGTTCGCAGTCCGCGCTGTGCTTTTCAGGGCCTTTCAGGGCCCTGACGCGCCGCAACATACCCCATGTGTCTCAGGAAGGGCGTGGACTTGGTAACAACGGATAACCTTGGACATCCGCCTCAAACTCGACACAGAGCAGCCACGTCCCTGCTCAGAGAACTGTTTTCCCTTGAAGCTTTGCGTTGCCAGGGAGACCTCTCTTTTTCAGCTGGGTAGGACCGTCTACTGGCAACCATACGTCATCTCTCCCTTTACCCTCGACTCAACCTTCCCCTCACGACACCCTTGGCGAAAATATGGATTGGGACGACGATGATGCGCCCCCAGATCTCATCGAAACCGCTCCAACGGCTGAGGCTGAAACAGAGGAAAAGTTGGTGAAGGTCCCTATCACCATTGTGACAGGTGTGTCAGTTAGCCCACTTTCACGAGCATATCGGCTGAGTGGCTTCAACAGGGTATCTCGGGGCTGGCAAAACTACGCTTCTAAACTATATACTTACTGCTCGTCATGGCAAGAAAATTGCTGTGATTATGAATGGTATTTTCCTACCTACTTGGACTTGTTTTCTCGCACCAACTGCTAATTGTCATGCTAGAGTTTGGTGATTGTATGTTAGGTGGCTAAATCGTACATTCATGCATCCAGGTTGACCTCAAGCTAGCCTTGGACATCGAAAAGTCGTTAACCGTTAACAAAGATGGAGAGTCTGTTGAGGAGTGGATGGAGGTCGGCAACGGCTGCATCTGCTGCTCGGTGAAGTAACACCACTCTTCTCATGGCTTAAACCTACTCTTGATTAATGACGATGCAGGGATACTGGTGTGAATGCCATTGAATCTCTCATGGCTAAGAAGGGAAACTTTGACTATATCCTGCTCGAGACGACCGGCCTGGCGGACCCCGGAAACCTAGCGCCGCTGTTCTGGGTGGACGAAGGACTGGCCAGCACCATCTACCTCGATGGCATCGTCACCCTCGTCGATGCCAAAAACATTCTTCGGAGTCTGGACGATCCATCAGGCAAGGTGGAAGGCCATGACGACCACGACCACGGCGAGGATCCCGTCATGACAACTGCACACGTTCAGATCTCTCATGCCGATGTTATCGTCATCAACAAAACCGACCTTGTGACCGATGCCGAGTTGCAGGCAGTAAAAGAGAGGATCCGATCCATCAACGGACTGGCAAAGATCCACATTACCAAGCAAAGTGCTGTTCCCGAACTGGAGGGTGTCCTCTTGGATTTGCACGCTTACGACCAAGTTGAGGAACTCGATCGCGCAGGCAAGGGGCATAGCCATCTCGACAGGACCATTTCGACACTTTCTGTCCCGCTTCCCGTCTTGAATGAGAAGCAACTGGATGCGGTAGATGCATGGCTGCGGTCGACTTTGTGGGACAACGTGCTGCCCAGTGACGGGAACACAGACCAGACTACGTTCGAGATTCACCGGCTGAAAGGACGGCTGGTGCTCAGCGACGGCAAGGAGAAAATGATTCAGGGTGTGCGGGAGCTTTTTGAGATATTTGACAAGCCAAATCCTAACTCCGAGACGTCCGTTGAGTCGAGAAAAGACTTAGGGAAGATGGTGATAATCGGTCGGCATTTGGACAAGTATGATTTTGAGCGGAGCTTGCTCAAGGCTATTCAAAAGTCAGTGTAACAAACGGCTAGCGGTTAGACGAGCTAGAGGGTAGCGAACATTGTCAGCTAGTTTCGCGTTTGAACGGATCGCATGTTAGGGACTTCGGTGCCCTGCCAGCTCCGTTCAGAAAATACACAAAAATTGTGTCAAAATGAGATCTTCCTAAAAAGTCACGTAAAGTTAACAAAACCCTCCTGAGGACACATACCAGGGCTACTCTCGTTGCGAGGTCGGCTTACCAGTGGCAGCCCCGACTCTTCCTCCACTGTGTGGGTGTCAGGATCATCGAGTCGCTATCTCCCGTGGCCCCCTTCCCCCCCCCCCACCTTGACCTTGAGATTTGACTTCACGGCCAGCAATATGGCAACCGAGACGATCAAGGGGATATTTCAGCGCGTCGATCGGGAATTGATGATCGCGGTACGTAGAAATAGATTTTTGGGCCAATATACCAGCGTCGTTGAGCTGCTGTCGGGGACGAACCAATAGGCCCCGGTCTTGGCTCAGGTCGTTGAGCTGGTGCGGCTGGAAATCCTGATGTGGGGGAGCACGGGCCTGCCTCACCATTGGCTTTTGCTTTTGTTGCGGAGCCTTCTCAAAGCCCCTGGTAAGCCTGCCTCTTCATCGCAGCTCCAAGCGCGACGACGTCTCGACACCAGATCGACCCGCAACCTCGAACAGCAAACCCCCGAATCGACGGCTACCCGATCGAGCGAACTCCCAGAGGAAACTCCACCGAATTGAACACAGACAGACTGGCCACCTCAGTCTCGATGATGAATCGGCCAGGTATGGTGGCGGACGCCTTCCCTCGACCCCCTCGTTTGCACCAAACTCAACACCAGCTGTCCCACATCTACCCCTGATTTCGAGTCCAACGGATGCCGCTCGACCTTCTCAGTCTCGATTCTTTCTCTGGATGCGATAGGAGGTTTGCCGTGTGGCACCAGTCTCAGGGCGTGATGGTTGCGACGGCATCGCGCCCATTTGCATCCAAACAGGTGTCGCTGAATATCGCCTCCACGCCCTACTCTGGCCCTGATAATCTCTGCGCAACACTTGGCTGGTGGAAATATATATGCAAGGCATGGGTTGTCTTCCTCCTGGCTCCAGTGATGCCAGGGGCGGGTATTGAAGATGTGTCGAGCCAGCCACGTTGGCTCTCTGCTGGGCCGCCAGCATGCTCGTTCCCCCGGACACAGACAGTCTCTACAATTCCCGATGGCTTCCAGCGATGTTGCCCGAGGAGATGGATTGCTGACGGCGTATTTCCTGTTCAGGGACGGTCCCGCAGTCACTCCGCATGCCTGGCGGGTTTGGCAACCAACAACAGCCGCAGTCAGGCCGCGCGGTATCGAATAGGTTACAAAATGGCAAGATGGGTATGCCTTCAAAGACAGCCAGTCCCATGTGTTACTAGGCTAATATGAGGTTAGCGCCCGTGAGCAGCGGGTCCCAATGGCCCTTTGGCAGCAACCTGCCCATGGGCTCTGGAGGTGTTCAGCCTGGGAGACAATTAGCAGCCAATGTCAGCTTCGCTCAGAGCTTGGGCGGCGGCTCACAACCGGCAACACCTTTAGATCCATCGTAAGTTGAACTTGGGCTTTGTTTCTGTTCTCTTAACGTGGGGTGTTTGATTTGGTGCCTTTGAACTGCTGCCGCTTGCCTCCCTTCAACCTCAGCCAAAGGAAATCTTCCCTCGATTGCACCGCTCAGGCTTCCACCACAAATTCTTGTCGGCGCGAATTCACTTGGAGGGCAAGCTCGGAGCATGAAACTTTGCGATCCCATCGCGGAGCTCTACCCCGCCTCACATTCACAAACCTTCTTGCACTTCACGAATCCGCCTGGCTCTCGGCGATCGATCTGATCCACGGTCTCGGCAAGAATCTGATCCACGCATCGCAACCCGATTTTACTGTCAATATGTCGCAGTTCAATCCCGCTGCCAATGCGCCGTCGCGGAAGGGCCGACCTAAGCTTGCTGTCAAGTGCCACTCACCTATCCCTGCCGAAGACGAGCTGCAAAAATGTGCAGCGGGCGTTCCTTATGCGTCTGTTGTGAAGGGGTAAATGCCAAGATCGCTGACACTCCGCTCCCGTTTGCTGATATTTGCTCTTCCATGCTTGCCTCTTTGCTGATCCGATTTTGGAAGACACATGCTGACACATATACAGAGAATTTCCATCACTGTCCAACACGTCACAATTGGGCGCATCGAGCCAGGCCTCCATGTGGTCTGCTACGGGTCCGCGGTCTCTGGCTTCTTCGTCGCAGAGAGGCGCAGGGATGCCGCTGCCGTCGCAACAAAGTCAGCAAGATGACTTCTTTTCCTCGGGGCGCCTCTCATCGGCGCAGGGATCTTTCCGATTCGGAAGCCAGGCAAACGTCACCCCTTCATCGCAGCCGCAGCCTACTGTTGCGGACGAGTTTCCTCCTCTAAACCGGAACGTCAACGGCGAGATCGGTGGTCAGCGGGATGGATCTCTTGCGAATCTGGGGTTTGGCTCTCAAGCAACGGCATCAACGATACACAACACCAGGGCTGGGAACGGCTTGCTGAACGCGCTGTCAAACACGCGCGCGTCGGAAGTGCGCCCACCGAGCACCATTGCACGTCCCCAAGATCCGAGAAGCCCCGCAGTGGACGAGGACCCACGGCAGAAGCCTGCAGGGTATCGAGAAGACAGCTTGGCGTCGCACTCCTCGATTGGGGACGGTCCAACGCAGGTGTCCTTGAATCGCAACCCGCTCGGTGCTATTGGCAACGACCCCCCAACAGGGAAGCTCAGGGAGGAGGAGAAAGTACGGTCGAGCGATACCATTGATCCACTGGAAGGAATGGCGCCAGCGGACAAATGGGGGCTCAAAGGACTGCGAACGTTGATGAACAACTACCCCGATTACAATGCTCTTACGTGCGGAATTGACCCTTCAAACCTGGGGCTGAACCTCAGCTCAAACGAGTAGGTGCCGAGTTCTTGTGAAAGATTGCCAATTGTAACTGACGTGTGCATAGGCCGATTGCAAATCAGATCTACTCGCTCTTTGACGATGATCTTCCCCGGCCGGCTGTTCCAAAGTTTAAGATCCCGGAGTGCTACCGGGTCAGCAACGTACAGCCGATCGAGGCTAAAATCCAGAGCTTCAACGAGGAGACTTTGATGTGGATCTTCTACAGCTGCCCCGGAGATATCAAGCAGCAGCTGGCAGCGATAGAGCTGTAAGTGGGAGTGGAATTAGTAGAGGCATGGTTAGATTGGCTGACAGAGATGCTAGCAATAACCGGAACTGGAGGTGGCACAAGAAGCTTCAGATCTGGCTGACAAAGGACGAGATGATGGTTCCCCAGGCGCTGGGCCCTACCCATGAGCGTGGCTACTACATAGTGTGGGACACCACCGTGTGGCACAAGGAGCGGGTAAGCGGTTTTTTCTTACCGTTGTCACAGGTGTCTACGAAGTTTTGTTGCTGACTTTTTGCAGAGGGAGTTTACACTGCACTACGCAGATCTTGATGGCACTACGAACCTCTCGGCTATGTCTCAGCTCGCGGGAATCTCAGGAGCGACTGCTTAAGCATGGGTCCTGTTGCAGGAAAGCCTGCAAGGATTGGTGAGCGACTAGTGCTTTATGGGGTCTCTTGCGGTGTCCGTAGGGACCATCAGCAATCAATCAAGTGTATTCGCTTTAGTGTATTCGGAGGAAACAGTAGCGTTTTCCCAGCGATGGAGAGGGAGAACTGGTACAATTAACATACTACCCTCGTCCGTTCCCTACCTTTGTGTTGCCATCGTAACTACCGTGATGATTTGATGTGCTCATGTGTGTCGTGGTGAATTCCAATACCCGTGAGCCTCAATGTGGCTGTGCACTTTGGCGTGATAACCCTACCCCTATCGTGCGTTCATCAACCATCCACCCAATACCGAGTGGCCCGCATTTTGCGGATTTGACATCGACTCCAACTCCGCATCGTTGAACCAACACGTGTAATTCCACTTGTCAGCTACCCCCTACCTATTTCGCCCACCGGCACACGACCTCGCTCCTTCTACGTGAAGCGGTTGCTCTATATAAGTTGCTCTTCCCTACGGATCATTTTGTATTCGACCCATCCACTTCCGATTCTTTGTCGCGCCACCCAAACGCCGGAACCAAACGCGCCCCTATTTCGCCGCCCAACCACGACGCATCGGCATCGGCAACCGGGCCACCAACGGACCGCCCTTCCCACCAACCATACTTACCAACATAACCCCGATCGGGCCCCTTCATCAAAAACCCCCATCCCGCCCGCCTGGCCCCAGCCATGGCCAACTCAGAACAAGTCAACCTCCCTTCCCTCATCGTCATCCTCGTCCTCACAGGCCTCGTCGTGCGCTACTTCTTCTTCTCGTCCGGGAACTCAGGGCCTACGCCACAACGGCGCAATGTCGCAGGTAGAACTGGCAGGAGGGTGGCGGATGCAGCGAGCGTGATGGCGGCGAGGGAGGCGGCGGTGGTGAGCCTGCAACAGTTGTTTCCGCAGGTGGATCGGAGGACGCTGCTGTGGGATTTGCAGAGGACCGGGGGGAATATACAGGTTACGGCGGACAGGGTTGCTACAAGGCGGTTGGAGACTGTGAGTATTCGTTCCTTGGTTCCCCTGTGTTGGGGGGTTTTTTTTCGGGGGGGGGAATGCTAACGGAGGCTGTAGCCGCCGATTACGTTCCAGCCACCACCACCGCCGGGGGGTGCAACGGGTGGCAGCACCGAGCAGACGACGGGGAAGTCGGGGGGTGAGCCGGCACAGCCGGATCTAATCACGAGGTATAAGCTTCAGGATCGGTTGACAGATAGCGGGAGTGAGACCGAGAGCAGGGGGTCTTCTCCGGGAGCAGCGGGGGGGAAGACAAAGGCGTGGAGCTCTAACAGGGATGAGAGGCAGTCGTTGTTGCAGAAGAGGAGGGATGAGATGATTCTGGAGGCAAGGAGAAAGATGGAGGCCAAGATGCGTCAAGAGAAGGCAGCAGCAGCCGCTACAACGCAGGAGAGTTGATTTAGCCTTGTGCAAGGGTGAGGTATCTATCCAGAATGGAAAGATTGCGTATTCATTATATCGCATCTGCGCATACGGGTCGTCACAGATGCGGCGCTAGTGGGAGAGGAGGACCTTCACAGGGAGGGGCGAAGGCTACAAATGACACACTTGGCGTCATGATATCGTGCAATGAGAGGGTGGTATCTTGTTTGTTTTCACAACAACTACAGTGTACACCCGGGTTCTAGTTGCAAGGTTGGATGTTGGAATCTCCCCACATAAGCCGCGAGACAGATGATGTGAATGGAATGTGGCCCTGATTGCTAGGAAGCCACTCCGATAATCATGCATAAACCCATCGTCGGGAAGAGAAAAACGCCTCCTTTCTCCTCAGTTCTATTTAAGGCGCCGTGTCTGCGTAGTGCCAGCCACGTCCTTCATATTCGCCCGAAGCCCCGCCCAACAATCGACGGGGCGTCAACTGGTGGATCTTACACGAGGCCGAAAGCAGCGCAACAAGTTGGATTCCAGTCGCAAGCTGCTTGCGCCCCACATTTGGCGGCCAGCGATAAGACGGAGGGGAAGCAAAAGAGGCTAATCTCTTTCACATGCTTGGGATGTTTTCGTTGCCGTGAGGAAAAACGCCACCATATATGTCGAAAAGTGTCAGCGGGGGGCACGCCTGCATGATGCCATGCCCTGGTGCTGTTTCCGGTTCGTCAGTCTGATTCTCGACAGTGCGGTTGCCGCCGCTATTTAGTTGCGTGCTTGAGAAGCTGGACTTATCTATTCGGCGTCCTTCGAGTTCTCTCTCTTTTTCGCTTCTTTACCGATTTTGATCCCCCCGTGTGCACATTGAAAGGAGGCTACGGCGCCTCCCCGCCTGGTTGTCCGCTTCTTCAGTTCTTTTGTCGAAATCGTCAAAAACTCAGCGAGGACACTACCTGCCCAAGATATCCTACCTATCAGTCGAATTGAACAAGAACCCGGTTACAAATGCTGTGGTGCTCAGCGCCGTCGTCCCCTCGCCACTTTGCGAGAGCCCAAACCGCCCCGGAGATGGACCGCATGTCGCATCAGGTCCATGAGGCCGTCGCCGGACCGGGTGCAGCATCCTGGCCGCGGCGCTCGACCAACAACTTGGTCGTCAAGCATGAAGAGAACTTGCACATTGAGAAGCAGGAAAACAGGTTCGCGATGCTGTACATCCTGCCACCGGCAGTACGGGACCGGATTCCCTCGAGGTCGTCCATCATGGGCATGTCGTTTCCCTCTCGGGTTTCCTCGCCACTGTCTGAGGCCGACACCGAAGTGGTAGACGTCGAAGGTCCCGACGATCCCACTCTCCCGGAGCCCGTCGCCTATCCAGCACCAGCGTCGAGGAAATCCTCATCCACTCTCAGTACCCGGTCGAGTTCGACTCTCAGAAGCCGCTCCGCCTCCCCGAACACAGGTATCCACCCCTCGGGGGTGAGGTGGCGACACGCCCGAATAGGCAAGTACCTCTCCCAGTGCCCCAACCGTCCCCGTCTGACACCCTCCCAGGCCTCGACCTCCTCATGGGTTCCGGCCAGGAATCCGAACGTACACCCAGCCCAAACTACGACAGCTATCTAGAACGCTCGTCCTACGTCTCGGGCGTCCGCTACCTCCTCGATGGCTTGCCTGAGGATCTCGACGAATCCGAAGTCATGCTGCTACAGAGTGGGATGCCCCAACCCCTCGTGGAAGGGAACGACGTCCCACTCAGCCGCAACTCCCGCGTGCGGAGGAGCGAGCAGCATGAACTGCCGTTGCCGCCGAATCTGATCCACAGGGTGATGATATTGTTGCTGACGTATCTGGAGATGGGCTGGAATTGGACGTGGCCGCGGGCGCTGTTTTTCATGGGGGAGGTCATGCGAGTAGAGAGGGAGCATCAAGTGTTGAGGGTGTTGCTGGAGGTTGCGGTGGTGGTGTTTCAGTGGGTGTGTGCGATGTGGGATAGCTTTGCTGGGCAGACGGCGTCGAGGGTGGTGAGGTATAGCACAGAGGGGGTCGAGGGTGCGTTAAAGGAATTTGCTAATCGGAAGGGGCCAAGGCAAAGGGCGAGATAGCGGCTAGGGTTTTATGAGACATGGTGTTGATGGATATAGAAATGATGGAATTAGGAGTATATAAAAAGGGGGACTGGCTTGGGCCTTACACACCTGTGGATCCGGGCGGTGGCTTTACTCCCGTGCTGAGCAGTTGGCTTGTGTCATTCATTGATGAGCGGGGGACGGGAGTTGGGACTTGTGAAATATAGAACTGGTTGGGTTTGGGTCGACGCAAAAAAAGTTTCGAACTTTGGATTGGCAGCTCGTGGCACTCGGGCCGGACCTTGATGTTGTTTGCTCGAGCCGTCGGCCTTGGCATTGGTGCAGTTCCACTCGAGATTCCAATTGGAGTTGCTGTCCCCGGTCCTTATTCGACCCTGTAGGAGTCGCGAAAACGCGATGTGCCCCACTCATTGTCGCCAAGAATCCGATAAGATAAGACTCTGGGCTGAGCTGGAAATTTTCTGGCTCGCCCACGCCCATCTCGTTCCCATCCTATCCTGCATCTTTCTAGACATCTTGTCGAGGCCGCGAGCAGAGTTTTGTCAGCGACGATCGCCTCCTGCCTTAATCACTCTTTTACACAAATCAACGGCAGGAAAATTATCGGCCTCGTTGATCGACGGACATTACACAACCCGCCACCATGATGAAGACCAGCGTAATGCGCCAGGCGCGTTTCGCCCGCGTCGCTCTCCAGACTGCCAGCCGTGTGCAGGTTGTCTCCAGACCTATCCTGTCAGCCCCCTCTGCTGTCGCCTCTACCCCCAGAGCCCTCGCAGCATCATGCCGACCCCTTGGGAGCTCACTCCTTCGCTTCTACTCCAGCGAGGCCGCCGCTCCCGATGCTGGTGCCACATCACACGCACCCATCACCAAGTTTGCCGATTTGGGCTCTCTGGGCGTCAATGATGCCATTGTGCGATCAATCACCGAGGGTATGCGCTATGAGAACATGACCGATGTCCAATCGGCGACCATCAACGCTGGGCTTGATGGTAAAGATCTGTAAGTTCTAAGGGGGAAAATGCGACTGCTGGCGAGCCGCTAACACCGTCCTAGCGTCGCGCAGGCGAAGACAGGAACAGGAAAAACCCTAGCCTTCCTCGTACCGGTCCTCCAGAGAATCCTTCTCAAGCAACCTGATCTGGCCTATCCGCAACGCATGCGTCCAAGGTGCGACGATATTCGTGCCATCATCATCTCCCCCACCCGTGAGCTGGCAGAGCAGATTGCCGTGGAGGCGCAGAAGCTCGTCCGGCGTACGGGCATTGTCGTCCAAGCCGCTGTGGGGGGCACTCAGAAACAGCAGATGCTGCGACAGACCCAGAGGCAAGGTTGCCATCTGCTGGTCGGCACTCCCGGCCGGTTGCACGACCTCCTCTCCGATCCGAGCACCCGCATCGCCGCGCCAAATCTCGAGGCTTTGGTACTAGACGAGGCTGACAGGATGCTGGACGTCGGCTTCGACCGGGAGCTCCAGGACATTCTCACCTACCTGCCGAATCGGAACGAGATACCCCGCCAGACGCTGCTCTTTTCGGCGACCATTCCCAAGAACGTCATTGGACTGGCCAGGACCTACATCAACCCGCAAAACTTTGAGTTTGTCCAGACTATCAAGGAAGATGAGGTGCAGACCCATGAAAAGGTGCCCCAATTCATCGCTCCTTGCAGGAGCATGGCGAATCTGTACCCGACCCTTCTCGAGCTCATCGAGCGCGAAACTGCCAAGGCGGCGGCTGACCCCCAGGCCGATCCCTTCAAGGCAATCGTTTTCTTGCCCACCACAAATTCCGTGGTCTTCGCCCACGCCATGTTCGAGCGTCTTTCATACAGCGACAAGTCTCTTCCCCGTGTCATTGACATTCACTCGCAGCTTTCCCAGGCTCAGAGGACCAGGAATGCTGAAATGTTCAGACGCTCAGATTCTGCCGTCCTGATTTCCACCGACGTGACAGCCAGAGGGCTGGATTTCCCGAACGTCACCCACGTTATTCAGGTCCATCTCCCTGGTGAGAGGGACATTTATATACATCGTCTCGGCCGTACCGGAAGGGCTGGCAAGACTGGCCAGGGCTGGTTACTTGTCTCTGATGCCGAGGTTTCCGTTGCCAGAAAGCGGCTTCCAGGCCTTCCTATTCAGCGAAGCACAGATTTGGTCTGCTCTACGGTCAATCCCACAACAGGTAAGGACCTGCCGGAGCAATTCGAAAAGATTAAGGGTGCTGTCAGTCGGTTGCCAAGCCACATTCCTCAGGAATGCTACCGCTCCATGATCGGAAACGCTCTGAAGGGAGTCCATGGCCAGGACATCGTCGACGGACTCAACGAGCAAGCTCTTCATGCCTGGGGCTTGGATGAAGTCCCTACAGTCTCTGCGTCCACAGCTCGCAATATCAAGGCGCGGGGCCTCCGTGTTGGAGATGTCCACAGAGCACCTTCGGGCCACGGCCGTGGTGTTGGTAGCCGTGGCAGCTTCAGCCGTGGTGGTGACAGTTTCGGTGACCTTCTCGGAGGCGGAGCTAGAGATGGTGACCGCTTCGGAGGCCGCGGTGGGTACGGAGGCGGAGACCGCGGTGGCAACCGTGGGTACGGAGGCGGTAGCCGTGGCGGCAGCCGTGGTGGGTACGGAGGCGGAAGCCGTGGCCGCGATAATTTCGAGTCCAGCTTCTAAAGCATGGTGATGTCTCCGCGGAGGGTCTATGCTTGTGTGTGAATAGCTGTAGCATTATTCTTGGCGTTCTGGGTGGCCCCTTTTCTTTCCCGCAATCATCTCGGGTCGTCAGGCGTTGGGGACCTGGCATTTGGCATGTTATAGATAATAGGAGGGAAAAAGGGGGGGAGAAGGTACATGTCTCTTACAGTTCTTGGTTATGTCATCAGGGGCGCTAGCGAACGGATATACAGCAAATCTCCGCTACTGACCAACGGGCTCCTCTAGATTGTTTATTTCTGTGTTTTATGTAGATTTTACAGTGTACTTATTTCAATCACGAATCAAGTTTACTAATGTGTGCAATTACCATGTTGCCTTGAATCATACCGGCTTAGATGCTTTGTCCCATGCAAGTCTCGAAAACGAGAAGTTCGCAACCTAATCGTCTATTTTGAAGCTCTGCACCACATCTGTCTCATTACCGGAACGCCAATTCTATGAACGCGCTACGTCACTATCTATCTGCCATGCACTTTTTGAAATATCCTAGAGTAGAATCTGTTGATGAGCTTCGAAGCCAAATACACCGAGGAGTCCCCTCCCCCTCTCGTCGTGGCTGGGTATTACTGTTGTACAAAACGGACTCAACACAATCATCATCACCCGCGCAGTAACGTGTGCGCATCCCACAGCAACACCCTCTCGTCCCACCCTACCGAAGCCACCCACCCGCCGCTACCGAAAAGACACCAATCCACACCTGTGGCAAACTCCGTGTGCCGGTTCATCAACCCCAGCTGCACCCCCGGCCGCACGGTGTTCTCCGCGGGGTTATGCACCGGCCCCGGCGCGGGAGGAACAGGCGGAGGCATCGTTGAACCGTCCGTCCACACACGCACCGTCATGTCGTAGCTGGCACTTACGAGGATGTCGCGCGCGTGAGGGGACCAGGCCACGCGCCGTACGGCGTACTCGTGGCCCATCATCACGGAGGCAGGGCCGCCGGCGGGATTGCGAATGTCAAAAGTACGGATAGTTCGGTCGACGCCGGCGGTTGCGATGACGGTTTCGGCGTATTTGTTCCAGTCGTGAGTGAGGACTTCGGAGGGGATGGCGCCGGCGTAGGTTTGGCCGGGCGGGCCGCCTGGTATGGGGGAGCGGAGGCGGGGGAGGACGGCGCCGGATGGGGGCGCGTGGACGGGGATGGTGACGGTGAGGTGGTATTTTGCGGAGACGGGGGTGCGCATGTCGTAGATGCGGAGGTGGGAGTCGGAGGAGACGGCGGAGACAAGGGCGGGGTTGGTCGGCGCAAAGCTGGTGCTGTAGGTGCAGCAGCCGACGGGGAGGGTAGCCATGGAGACATTGCGGGTGGGCGTCCAGAGCTTGACGGTGCCATCCCACGAAGAAGAGATGAAGGTATCCTTGCTTATGGGGTTCCAGGATACTGAAAAGGCTTCGCGCTTGTGCTCGTGCCAGTTCATGACGGGAAACTGGTCGACGGCGAGGTCGAAGAGCTTGATGGAACCGTCGCCAGTGGCAACGACGAGCTGGTTCTCGTTGCATTCGGACCAGGCCAGGTCGTAGAGAGCATCGTTGGTGTCGAAGGCTTTTTCGAGCTGCACGCCTTGAGCGCTGAGACCCAGGCAGTAGAGGCGGCCATTGCCTACAATGCCGTAGTTGGCAGATGCCGCGACGGCGAGCCGGGAGTCGTAGTACGGTGAATACTTGACTGAATACGGATTGAACCCCGGCGTGCGGAATTCCAGCATAGACGCCATCACCAGCTATAGGTGTCAAATGTTGGCCACGCAACTACCTAGCAACATTTGGGTGGTTTGAGGTTGGTGTTTCGAGTCTTGAATGTGCCTCGGTTGTTACCTATTCTGCATCCCCTTCCCCCCAATGCTACCTGCTTCGGTGCCCGCTGAAAGCTACCCCGCGCCGCTGAGGTCATGGGCCACTTGCGGTCACCTGACGGCGCGGTTTCAGCGTGCATTGCCCCACACCCCCTCGCCCTTTCAACGACAAACGCGTTTGCAGCTGATCCCCGCATGCGCGTGGCTGACAGAATTGTTTGGCATTTTTGTCCGGCGACGATACCCTAACGTTCCCCTATAACCCCCCTGAAACAAGGTGTTAGTGCACTGAAGCTGGGACAAAAAGGCCAACCAATTTTGCCCCCCCCCCGTGCCATGGAGCCTCATCAAGGTCTTCAACTTTCAGCCGATTGTTTCGCGGTTCGTCTGCAATGCCTTCTGGAATTTTAGCGATAACAAGGCATATGTTTTACCACGGCTGAAAAATGGAGGCATTTGTGACCCGAAAGAAGAGGAAGTCCACTCCCGAGGTGCGAGACGACGACGGCCCAGAAGATGTGGATATTGAAGAGTCGACCGATGTCAAACTGGCGATGCTTTCATCGCTTCATCCGTCTTTCGACCAGGAAACCCTTCTTGATTTTCTCTTAGCGCATGATGGCTCAGTCAAGGCGACGTCGCAGTCCCTTCGACAGTCGCAGTCACCCAAGAAATCCGGTGTGGTCGCTCAGACATCACTACGCTCTTACGCTTTTACTCCCGCCTCAGCCAGCCAAGAGTCCGGGCCCAGCAAGAAACCCAAACTCTTGTCGAAGAAGGGCGCAACAATGCACTTGTTCGATCCGCAGGACATAAGCGAGCACACCCCATGCAGTACCATCCACAACTTCCTCCCTCCCGAAGACGCAAACAGTCTGCTCTTAGAGCTCCTGGAGGAATCCAAGACGTTCGAAAAGATCACCTTCAAGCTCTTCGACAACGTTATCTCCAGTCCACATACCTCCAGCTTCTACGTTGGAACCTATGACGAACTGGACCAGCAAAAGCATGAATACGTCTACAACGGAGCAAGGCTAACAGTACCTCATCCCATTTCCCTGACAAGAACACATCGCTGACCCACACAGGACGTCCGCAAAATTACGCCCCAGCTAGACAAAGTCAAAGATCGCGTTCGTGACGCCGTCAACCTCGAAATCGAGAAGCGCATCCTCACCCACCACAGCGGCCAAAAAGTCAAATACCAATCCCCTTGCCAATGGTCCCCCAACGCCGCCTTCGTAAACTGCTACAATGGCCCCCAAGAAAGCGTTGGTTGGCACTCCGACCAACTAACCGTGGGTCCCCCCTTTCCCCCGTATGGCTCCTGATGTGGTGATTCATGGCTTTGTTGGATGTCTTGGGCGTGACATGACCGCGCCTGGGACTCTCCGTTGCCTACGAACTACCTTCCTGAAAAATCGCTGACGAATATTTACCACAGTACCTCGGCCCCCGCGCCGTGATTGGCTCCCTCTCTCTCGGGGTATCCAGGGAGTTCCGCGTCCGTCGAGTTCTTCCCAAAGACGACGCAGCCGACGACCCCGACGCCGAAGGCCAACTCGCCATCCACCTCCCTCACAATTCCCTTCTCATCATGCATGCTGGGATGCAAGAGGAGTGGAAACACAGTATAGCCCCCGCCACCGCCATTGATCCGCACCCCATCGCTGGGAACCGGCGCATCAACATCACATATCGTGATTATCGGGAAGAGTTTCACCCAAAGTACACGCCAAGGTGCGGCTGCGACGTTCCTTGTGTACTACGTGTCGTGCAGAAGAAGAAGAGAAACTGGGGGAGGTATTTTTGGATGTGTCACGCTGGCAACGTCCCGGGCAAGGAGTCTTGTACGTACTTTCAGTGGGCTGAGTTTGACGATGATGGGAGTCCGATACGGAAGCCAGCTGAGCAGAAGAAATGAAGGAAAGAAGCTAACATTTTTCTCATGTTGCCGACGTCGATACATTCAGCTTCCATGCATCGTTATGCGGGTATCTTCCCGCCAGTCCTGTGAACAAACCCCTTGAACCCTATACCTCCTAATCATGACTGCCACCATCCAGACCACCCCCATTTCCCGTTTCCGACATCCTTGTCTTTCTTTCCTCCCTTGGCCCCGTTATTACCCATCCCATAGTACCTCGAGTTTGGTCCTCCTTCTGCAACCCCCATCAGCCGAGCGCCTGCTCCCGTTCCCATCCCAACGGCAATCCCCGCCGGCCCAACTCCACCCACACCGCTCGTGCCCAGGCCGGCGCCCGCCATTCGCCTTACTTTGCTATCCCCAGTTTCGTCTCCTCTCAAATTAGCCATGGAGGTTGCGCCTCTCAGCATCCGCGCCGCTTGATTAGTACTGTTGACTTCTCCTACATCCACTCTGCCACCTCTCCCACGCATTGTCGCAACGCTCCCAAACTTCCGTAATGGCGTAACTGGCTCTGTGGCTTCTTCGTCTTGAGGAAGCCGTCTCACTGCCACGGCAACTTCTCTCTGAACACTTGAGGGTGTGGGCTGCGGTATCATGGTCGCTGAGGACGAGACTTTCTTGATACGGCTTACGTGGTAACTTGGTCTTGCGCCGCTGTCGCCAACACCGATAGATGTGCGCCGCATCTGGGTCCAGATCTTTCGTGCTGGGTCAGTTTCGCAGTCGTAATCCTCGATGGCGGAAGCGGGCGTGTTTGGTGTTTCCTGGCCTCGAGGAGGGGGGATACCATCGTACTGCGGGATAGATGTTCGGTGAAGACTGGTTTGCCGTTTTGGTATGGGCGGTGCGGCTCGCGCTGGTGGAGGAGCGGGAAGAGGTACGGGCGGTCTGACAGTTTCCTCGCTTATTCTCTCTACTATGGTGAGGGTTGGAGACTGTAGGCTGTTGCTCGACGGGGGCGGATTCCGAGGCAAGGGTGGAAGGGGTTGGGCGCGGGAGTTAATCCTGTGCATAACCTCCCGGGCACTGGCAGAACCCCAATGCGCAGCTATTATTTCGAACAAAGGTGGGTTATGAAGCTGCGCAGGGCGTATCGACCATGGGGATGCCGAATTGTATCGCTTGATGGCAGCACGAGCTGTGGTCTCCATTTTTGTCTCAATGCTCATGATATCAGTGTTCGATGTTGCGGATACCTCCTGTTCTCCAGGCGTGGGACTTAGAACCGGGGCTTGATATGGAAATCCAGAATGGCGATAAGTGATGCGAATGTGCAGATACTCAGTCGTGGTAGTTCCAAGGGCATGTTCCAGGTCTTGGATAAGGTCATCAGAGCTCTGTCTCACATGGCCCCGGGCGCGGCAGCCGAACACGGCAGGGCTAGACAGCTGAATGTGTGCCATGATGAGTAAGCGTGAGCCTGGGTATAGTGTAGTTCTTTGCCCCTTTACGTTAGATGAGTTCAACTAAAACATGGACAACCCCTCTGAACGTACTTGGCACACGACCCCTTACCGTCGAGAACTTCCACAATCCTGCTGTTCGCCGTGGGCAATACTTCAACGGAAACGTCGTACAAGCATCCATGTTGGAAGTCATCTTATGGGGTGATCAGATAGATACAACCGTTATGGACCAGAAAGTAGAACATACCTGGCTGCGATCTTCGGCTATCCCAATCACCTGGCGCACGGTACGTGCTATCAACCCAGCACACCTGCGCCGACAGCTGAACCGCCGCCCAGAGGTCATTGACTCCGTCATCCAGGACCTTTGTCTCAGGCGTGACCACAACCTGCGGCACCAATATCCGCGGGCGAGAGACCGAGCGGTCGGGAAGGGAGTCGCAGGAAGAATATGAATCTGACGGAGCTATGGGTTCTTCCGATATACTCGTATAAGACTGGTAGGGAGAAGCTGTCAAGTGAAGCATACTTTTGGAATTGCGTAATCGAGAATAGTCGAGCCGTGCATATCCCTGGGCTTTGACATACTGCTCCGGAACGAGCTGGGCTCTTCTGTCGATGCTGCTCTGGTCCGAAACCCCCACAGGCCTCCTCTGCGGCAGCGAGAGGGACACATCCTGCTCGCTAGGCTGCTGCTGCTGCTGCTGCACAACCGTCCCACCTTCCGTGTCCAGCGGATCAGTAATCGAAGTCGACCTCCTCTGTCTTGTTATTGCTGCAGGAATAGGTCGCGGCGTTGACACAGCGCTCTTGTTGCCTCTCCTCTTGGGCACGCTCAGGGGGATATCTCCACCAGGCGGCTCAGGCGCACTCCTACCGCTGGTATCAGAGCAGGCACTCTCGCTGCTGTACCGTCGAGACGAGTGCGACTTTTGGCTCCATCGGCTGTCAGGGCGCTTGATGATATGAAGCGGTGGGGGCACGTCGGTCTGTGTGCGGCCGTCGCGGGAGCGGAGCGTTTGGTTGGACATGGACATCGTGTTTGCTGCGTGCAACTCGGTCTGGCCCCCCTCGGCCCCCGTCCATGAAAATAACACCAGTACCACCGTCCTGAAGGCAGTTATTAGTTCACTCGAGCTCCCTGTGCGCCGTAAACAGCAACCGGCGTTCTGACTCGCGGCGTGCGAGGCCGACTGAAGCTAAAAAACCGGAGCTAGCAACGGCCAAGAAACAGTTTCTAGATTGAGCACAGGGAATATCGGACTTTTACAATGCTGTTCGGCTATTGTGGGGAAAACCCAGTCTGGGATATGGATGTCGGGTTCACGGTTCTGCTGGCCAGATCCACGATGTTGAGGAAGGAGCAACCCTGTGCTACTGTCCTGTCAATAGATCACTTGCGCTTCATGGAAAGCGACTATCTACATCGCCAAGTCATGGAGGGAAGCAACTATTCACGCAGGATATTCTTTTCGCGCGCGACCCTTCGCCTTCTCATTCTGCTGTCCCGAGGGTGCGGAATAAATTCTTCTTTGCCCCGTCAACTTCGGCCTCGTCCATGCTGAGAAAATTGATCTGTTCAAGTCAGCATCCTGCCCATGTAAGCAACAGTAAACAAAGCTAATCTTACCACCTCGTCCGCCGCTCCGGCGTTCCCGTACAGCACCCCCTCGGACAGACTAGCCGCAATCCCCCTCTTGACCCTCTCCTCCCACACGCCCTCCCAGCTCCACTCGCCCGGCTTCCTCGCCGTACCTCCTCCTCCTCCTCCTCCTCCTTTAGCGCCCGGCTCAGGAGGCAGCGCTTTGCCAGCACCGACACCTGGCCCAGCCCCTTCCCCCGGGGGTGCTGCCTGTCTCTGGCGCGCCTTCCACGCATGCCACGCACCCGGGTTGCCAGCCGCCTCGAGCGGAACCGAGTCAAGCACGTCCTCGTCATCAAAGGTGCTCCGGATGTACCTCAGCACCTCAAACGTTGAGACATCCTTCCGCCTCGCATGAGTGGCCAGCGCCTCACTTGCCGCCGAAGACGCCACCGAGCCAGGCGTGCTGCCCGCTACGCTGGCGCTCCCGGCGCCCGGCCGAGGGGGCGTGCTGAGCGGCGTTTGCGTCTGCTGCTGTGACTGGGAACTCACCTGTCTACTGCGCCGTGTGGCACGGCCAAACCAGTCTGGAAAGCCGTGACGCAGGCTGAAACCGCCGGGGGGCAAACGCTCCTCGTCAGTGGCGCTTACGGTCCCGCCGTCTTGAATGTCGGTCGTGTACATGTAGGTGGTGAGCGGCGTGATGAGGGGGTGGAACATGTCAGTTGAGAAGGTGACGAGTGGTGGTAGGGATGGGAAGGTGTCCGGGAAGGAGATGTAAAAGCGCAGGACGGCTGTGGCGTAGGGGCCTGTATTTCCGTTACGTTTTGCCGTTGGTTAGCAGTGAGGTTCTTTGCTGGTACACGCGAGGGAGTGAGAACAAGGTGCTGAGCGACTGAAGTGAGCCGGGATGGAACGGAGCGCGGCCGGGGTCGGCTGTAAGTGAGTGGAGCGGTGCGCAAGAACATGAAGAGGCTGAGAAGGGATTTGGTGCGCGAACCTTTGCGAACAAAGATCACACCCGACCACAAGCTTGGGTCGCCAGGGGTCAAGCTCACGAAGACACCGTGAGGACATGCTTGTTTGAGGCCAGCACTATTGCGTCGTGTCAGCCAGCGATTAGCCACGCGGGTCCCCATTGAGGTCAAGATTCCGTCAAGCCTGGCTTCTCGTCGGTCCGAAGTTCAACGTCGGACCAGGGACCAGGACCTGAGCCGCAAAGCAGGCAAGCAGGCAAGCGGGCAAACAGGGGGGAGGGGGGTTGGTGCTTGGGTGGAACGCACAACTCGGCCAGCAAGTGCTGTCGTCGCAAGGCGGCCAGGCTGCTCATCTTTGCAGCCGCCGTTGGCGAGGCCATTTTTGCACAACTTCTGCCTTTCGCTCTGCTGCGAGGTCGGAAAAGCTATACGCGATCGGGGGTTGGAGGTTGAAAGGTCTGGGTCTTTCAAGGTGCGTGAGACGCAGGGGTGCGCGACTGTGTCGGGCCGGGATGTTTGAGCTTCCAGGGTTCATGCATCGGCGGCTCGAATCGAAAGTGGAATTAGATGCAGATCAGGCGAGTCTCGAGCTCAAAGGGTTAGGGTTATTTATTGCACGGCATGGAAGACGAAGAACGTCAACAGCAGCATCAGCAGCAGCCAGGGTGGCAAGACAAATGAGGCGAACGACACTTTCAGGTGGCTTCCGGGCCCGGCCCGTTAGCCGGCGAGGGTACCTCTCGCGCTCTCCAATACGAATCTATACAACACATGGATGCATGTTTGAACACATGCCTATTGTTTCTTTTTCTTAGTTTTTTTGCCACAACGCCCGTACGAGAAACAAGTCCTCGCTTTCTGACCGCCTCTTCCGGATGCCACGCCTCGTTCAGGCCGCTCAGGGGTGCTTGACGGGCACGGGAAAAACAGGGTGATGATGCCTAACAACGTAAAAGTTTTCCCGACCGCCGCAGCCTTCGGGATGCCGAAGCATACCAACGATCTGCCTCTAATCCCTCGAAGCCAAGCGGCCTTCGACCTTGCTCTTCTCCGTCTGCCTTAGTTGGGCAACCTCTTCCTTGGTGGCGTCGTAGGCGACGGATACCTGATTCATGGGATTCTCTGGGCTCTTCTCAAACTCCTTCCTGATTCTCTCCTTTCGCTGGTTCAGGCGCAAGCCTGCGCCTGTCCCATCGGCATCCATTTCCTGGAGCCTGCGCTCCTCAAAGGCTGCGTAAGCTGCCTTGCGGCGTCGTTCTGGGTGTCGATCAATCTTATCGAGCCCCCCTGAAGATTCCCCCAGCCCCAAGGCGTCTAAAGCGTCGTCGATGTTCGTCGCCACAAGCCCAGGGAGCTTTTTACTTCCGCCATCATCAAGTTGTGAAAGATCCAGGCCCCTTGTCTTCTTGGGAGCTGTTTTCGTGTTTTTGGGTCCGGCTCTTGAGGGCAAGCTCTTTTCTTCTTCCACCATAAGAGCATCTTTCTCTGTGGCGGATATCAGCTCATTATCTCCTTTTTGGGAAATTCTCTGTTGTCTCAGGAGCGAAAACCCTCTCTCGGCTCCCGAGACAACAAAAAAAGGACATAATGGGAAGAAAACACTCCAATTTGCACTCACCAGCCTTCTTGCGTGCGGCCTCGGCTTTCTTTGCGGCCTCAGCTTCCCTGATTTGCCAAACATGTGTCAGTACGTCTTCGTCAAAGCATCCACATTGGCCGGCATGGCACCTGGTTGCTCGTCCGTTTGCCACCGACCCTTGCCGTTCCCCATGACCTATTCTCTCATCACCAGGCGCAATGCCACTCTGCTGACCTAGCGAGCGACGGGCTTGAGCCGGTTGGTAGGCCGTAGAGGGCACGCAAGGGTGGATCATGTGCACTGCTTCTCACAGACAGACCAGCAATACCCAATCCGAGGGCTGTCCCTGCGAGGCACTACCTCTGACTCTCCTGCGGAAGCTTCCAAAGACGGTGGACATATCCCTGCGGGCCGGACTTGGGCGGTCCGTCATCGGGGGTTACGTGGTGCTCGCTGGCTACGCCTCGGCAAGAGAGGATCCCAGATTTGGATGTTGCCCGCCTAGTCCAAGGCGAGCACACAGCACAGCGCTCCACTGTGTGCCTGAAGCACAGGGCGAGGGGGAAAAAGGACGTGGGGCAGGGGAGGAGATCGGGGGGGGGGTGTTATTGTTTTTTATTTTTTTTAGGAAAATGCAGAAACGGCTTACTTTTTGGCATTGGACTTTGCGCCTTTCTCCCATTGCGCAGCCTCTGCAGCGGCTTTCTTCGCGTCTTCTGCGGCAGCTTTCGCAGCGGCGGCGTCAGATTTGCGAGCTTGGCCCTGTGCCTTCTTGCTGTTGTTCTCTCCTGCTGCCTTCTTGCCACCCATTTTTCCGCCGGCGACGATGATCTTCCTTGTTTTCACACCTCTGTCTGTGTCGGTTCCCTGCTGCGATGGCTGCGACTTCGGCGGCTGGCTCTGCTCAGCTGTCTCGGATCCTTTGCGTGACTAGTCAGCTGATTCCCCGGTTGTGTTACAACGTAGACCAAAGCCTCAGAATCCAGGGTCTGTGGCACAGCAGGCGGGAGGCGGGATGCGATATCGTGATCCTTGTGGTTGGTGGTGTTTGGGCGTTGAGCTGGGGCAAGAATCATTCCGCGGGGTAGTGAGGGGAGGCACCTTTGGTACCACCAGGTGCGTCAGAGGCGGGGCACAAGACAGGTGGGGAGGGGTGAGGTTATCGGCCTGGGTGGGGTCTGATACGGCTCCAAAGGCTCAAGCTTGAGGTTGGTGTCAAGCAACCGCCCCCCAAGTCCATTCTTAGCACCCGGCTCTCCTACCCACTGGCGCAGCACGCGCGACGGAAGCCGATGATGCCAGCATCCAACTTGCGGTAATTTTCTCCCTTTTCTCTCAACACCACGGGGCCAATCCTGCCCTGGCATCATCTAGCTCTCTGTTGCTCTCTCACGAGCCTGAGGCTTGCGGCACAGAAACCTCCAGGTGGAAACCAGTTTGGCTATCCGGAAGCAGGAAGATCAGCCATCCCCAGCCCAAGATCCTTGCGGACCCTACCCCTTTGAACTTTTCGTACATGGCACACACGGCCGCGCCGCGCGCAATGGTTGACGCACGTTTCCACGTTTTTCTGCTGCCGCCCTGTCTTGCCAGTTTGCCGGCACTCACCACTCCATGTCTCCTAGCGCGAGCGGCTCCAAGGGTCTTCCCAGTGTTGTTCTCCGAGCCACAGAACACCCAAGAAGGTCCGAACCATGCCGCGGTGATCGATATGCAAGCAGCCAGAAATCGCTATCGTCCTTTCCAGCAGACGTCTGCTGACCTTCGATGAGACATGCAGCAGGCAAACTTCCTGATTGTCTCATTGCAGCCCGTAATCCATGAATACGGCTTTGGGCCTGCCGGACTGCATTCGCCCCCAGCGAGACGAGACAGCACAGAGGTCAGAGCGAGCGGGTTGTCGGTTGGCCATTGGCACCAAAGTCGACGTTACACAAATGAGGTCGCCAAAATAGAAAAGAAATCGTACGGATTCGCGCCGCACGGTATGAAGCCGCCTTCCAATCGCCTTGAGATGGTGCAGGCGTCCTGCGTCTAATGATCGACGGCATCCACCCCTGCAACAATTGTTTCGTTGCGCCCGAGTTCACACGCCCACGACGCCCAACCCGCTGCCACTGTGTTGCGCCGCTTCCTGAGATGCCTATGCTACCGCTGGCGCATTCAAGCCCCAGCATGGTGGTAGGGCTGGGGGTTGTCCAGTCTCGTCGTTACCGAACCAACCCTTACCGCTTCACTCTGGCCATCAACTCCCGTTCACCGAGAATCTGAGCAATGATGGCTCGCTGCAAGCATTGAGAAACGACCGCCGATTCGCCATAAAGCTATACAACCACAGGGTAGTGGGCTATAATCAGGTTGCAGTCGCAATCATCATTTTCCTTATCTCAGGAAATCTGATATTGTGTATGGAAGGCGCTTCCGGGGGAAAAGAACGGGAGGCCGAGCCTTCTCAAGACGAGGCAATCCTCTGGACTCAACGCAGTGCCCGAGGGATCACAGTCTGACACGTTACGCAAAGGCCGTTTGGCTGCCACCAAAGCATCGGCGATGCGTCAAAGTCAGCCCAGACATGGCATGGCCGTGAAGATCCCCGAATCCGACTGCTAGAAGCGACCCTGCGGGATGGTGCAAAAGGGGGAAAGGAAATGAGCGCGTGATCGAAGCCACTCCAATCGTCTCACCTGTCCTCAGCCGAGTCGTTCATTTAGTTGGTCTGGCTGCATCAATATGTGAAGCCGGTGTGGGACTGTGGTTGGGATAGGAGGACGGGATATGGCACCGACTAAACCGCACTCCCGAGGCATGGCGGTTGTCTTGCCCATAACAGACAGCCGCTTCCAAATCGAGCCCGGACCGGTAGCCGAAGGAAACGCTGGATGTTCGACAGTTTCATACAATGGCAATGGCGGGAATGATATGTCATTTTGTCGTGTGTAACGTAAGGCAGGGCGAGGCCAGTCGCCTTGCCATGATAGGCAGTTTGCTGGAGTCTTTCGGGGCATCAACGCTGCCCAGCCATCAGGAGGGTTATCTCTCTTGGAATCAGGCTGCACTTCTGGCCTCTCGCCGACCGAAGCGGATTCCCAACTCAGGTTAGAGGCCGATCGTGATCCTCACGAGCGATTCCGTCGAGCTTGATTCTCTCCTGTCCACCAATGTTGCTGATGCCCGCAGGGCGACAACCCACAGGTTCCCGGAGTAAACCTAGGCGGGGATCCCTGCGCGTTGCGCCTCGCCAACGCATCCTCAGATAGGCTGCCGCCGAGGGACTGCGGGCGCATTGATCCTGCGAGGATGCCCGAGTACGATGTTTGATGGGAGGAACCGTGCCGCGACTCATGAATACAGCCATATTCCTGCAGAAAGTTGTCTTGAGGGCTGAGTTGAGGGTTGTGCGGAGTTTGGCGGTTGCTGATGGTGGGTTGCGGGCTTTCCGGGCTGGTTAGCAACCCAGCAGCGCCGATATCCCTGTTGTCTATCTCAAAATCGCCCCAGCGCGGCCGGGGCTACCTCGCCGGCTGGCCACCGCGCACCATGTCGCCGCGAGAGCAACAAATCAAATGGAGACAGATGAGATCCAAGGCCGGAGCATGGGGGTCGGCTGCTGGGTAACACCAATCAACCTCGCCCGCTGCGAGGCGGCCGCAGGGTGGATATGGAGCGAATTGCCCACCCAGTATTGTCCGTTGAGCCAGCCATTCGAAGAGAAGTTCCCAGTTGGTGCATCCCGGTGCGACTAGCCCGTCCACACACGGCGACGAAACAGGCGCCGCTGAGACAGGATAATCAACGAAGGAGACGAGCAGCTGCATTGCCGACCAGGAAGGGACTGGTCTGACAAGACAGCAGCTTGCGGGCCACTAGACAGGGTCTCAACCACAATCCTGGGATTTTTTTTCTGTGGCTGAGACATTGAGACGTATTTATGACGTTTGATAGCGCCCGCGTCAGGGCCGGAGTCCGGAGCGATCAACAATATACTGATATGCTTTTGCCCTCGTGGGTTGGGGCCAGGCTATCTGAACGGTCCGGCGCCGTTTGCTAGGGGAGGTGCGGAGGCGGAGGTGCCGCATTCCTGCGGCGCCAAGACGTAACCTAGCACGAGGTTGCTGGTGAAGGCAGCGGTGGCCGCTGCACAGCGCGCTTACAGTGCATAGTGAATGTGCAGGCCCGGTACCTCTTCCACGGCCAACGGGTCCAAGAATGGCTGAGGACGTCGCATCCGGACGCGTTGACGGGATTGGGGACCGGAGTGGCCACATTCTTTACCGCATGTGGTTGTGGTTGAGGTGACACCCGGCGAAGCCCGGCGTGCGGCGCGGGGGCGGGTATTTGTTGGGACGAAGGACCAATGCCACGCCCTTGGGCCCGGATCAATATGGGCATCCCGCAACTCGAGATGCTTCGGGCAGTGCATGAAGGGGAGGAGCGCCCGCGTGATGGGATTGATGCGGGGGCGGCGGCGGCGACGACGGCGGGGGTTTCATGCAAGATCACTTCTGCCGTATGAACCGGCAAAGTTGGCGGGATGCCGACGACTTGTTGGCGGGCTGCCAACACCGAGGTAGGGTACTTTGGCATGGACTTCTGTCATCAAAAAAGGGGAGGCAGAAGTTGGTTCGACGATAGGCTTTGCTGGGGTGGTCCTGCCCGGAGTTAAGGCTGATGGTGATGGGTCAACTCGGATAAACCCCGGAAGGAAGGTACAAGCGCGGCAGATGACAACCACGCAACTTACTCCTACGTCGAGAGCGAGGGCTAAGCTGTGGATTCTGATCCTGCCTGTGGCGCGCCTTCTCCTCGCTCGTTTATAGCCTGCTCTGGTACGCCTACTACGACGTCTCCCTGAGCCGCCGGATTCCGTCATTCCAGCACGAATGAAGCATGCCTGGGCTGAATTGTCTTAACTACCTCCTACAACCCAGAGATCACGGTGCTTTTTCGGACAAAAGACCGAGGCTGGATCAGGAATTGAGAGTCTGACCACGAAGCAAGCTGATGAGCACGCAGCCATCAGGCCATAACGACGGGATGCCCCTCCCCGTCAGCGGCACCAAACCCGTGGGGGATGGTCTGCCTCAATTGGCCCCCCAATTGGCCCCCCAATTGGCCAATGCAGAGAGCTGCATGAGGTCACCTCTGGCTTGGTGAGACGGAGGCTGGAGAGTGCCGTAACTTGCATTCAGGGCAGATTACTCAACGCAGCACCGTGACTCGTGTCCCGCCACCTACCCACTCGATTCAGGGCATGCAACCTTTGGCGTGTGCAGCTGGAACATGTGAACCAGCGCAGTGGGCGCGCTACGGACGCTGCGGTGCATTGGATTCCATGCTACTGTCCGTCCGTCCCGTCGGCGGGAAGAGCCTACACTACACCGGCGAGCTGTCAGTCGGGCAAACGTGGGCCTGCGTCGAATACCTTACAATGAGAATAGTGTACCGCTAATGGCACTCGTGGTCCTGACACCGGGGGTAGCGGGGCCTTAGCGCATCGTCAACAAGTGGCATGGAGCTGTCGGCGAAAGATTTTATTTTTTTCATTCAATCCAAATAGTACCGGATTTAGTCGCTGCCCCTCAGGCGTGTGCCCGGCGCTGACCCGCCCTGGGCAGCCGTGCGATCCAGCCACAAGCCTTCGACCCATTCCATCGGAAGCTCTCCACCCTCCCTCCCGCACTAGCAACGAGGTGGGCTAGCGGGATCCGAATGCTCATCTTCCTCTCCTCCAGTCGGCTGCTCCCCTTTTGATGGATGGCACGCCAAAGTCTTGGTTGAGCAGTCAACGCCCGAGTCTCGTCACTCATTCGCAAGCTAAGGCGGGTGAGTGACTTTAGCGCATCCACGCCGTCGAAACCCACGTGCCGTTTTAGCTTTAGTGGTCGGCACCGACCTTCCATCTGCTGGGGGCGACGTCAAGAAGGGCCGTGTGGGAGGCGATCGAGAACCAGCCGCCACCGTGAGCGTACTGTCGATGGTCAAGCCAGGGAATTCGCCCAATGGTGCAAGAGAAGTTGGCAACCTGCTGATTTGATGCACGACATGCAGGCGCCAGGCGAGGAGTCCGCGCACGCCAACGTGGATATCTCGCAAGAAGAGCAATAACAAAGGGCAGGAAAAGCATCGGTCACGATCTCGGCAGTAACACGGGGTAAATGAGCCGTTCCCCCTGGTATTACCATGGTGAAGAACCAGCTTGCAAACCGCACTGCTCTTTGTCGCTGGGCGAGGCGTCTCAATTGGGCTGGTCTCTGGAACGCTACCGCAAATGAGCGCTCAGAGCACATGATTGAACTTGTATGCGGTTTCGACGAGAGAAGTTGGTTCGGCCAATGAGGTACGGTCACCACGGCACCGGGACCTCCGTTTTCAGGTCGCGGACCCAGGAGGGTGGGGACGGCAAGTTGGTGCCTCGCCTGCCGTCCAAAACTGTGGGGGCGATTCCGTTTCTCAGGTGTCATCAGAGACCAACGGATTCGAGCGAGCCGCGGATGATACGACGCGCAAGTGCGGTGAAGGTAGAGCGCCAAACCTTGCTGCCATGAGAGTGGCAATCGAAACTCACCGGCGTGGCAGGGAGCTTTGGGCGGGCTGAGAAGGCGGTCGGATGCGTGCGTATTCCAGGACTACCATCGTTGTCTCTCGCTTGAAGATGCAGCCACGCAATGAGGAGGGCTTGTTGCTGAAGGTGCAAGCCCTCGTACACTACTAATTTGCTTTCTGGGCTACCCTCTCCGTCCTCTACCACACCAGATGGAGAATGCTCTCAGCGCAACCCATGGATGGATGGCCCCACACAGCCCCCGGCCCGACAGTCTGGTTGCGTTTTTTATGGGGAAGTCAATTTCTCTGGAAGCGAGCCTCCCGACAGGGGCCGCTCCAGCACTGGGCGGCGCTTTCTGCGCCAACAACCAATTGCTGGGACTTTCTCATCATCGTCACAGCATCACAAACGGTAGACGCCACATTCACACCGTCGGTTCCCGGGGCCAGGGAATGGGGACAAGGACCATAGGCACACGTCACAGCAGTTATACTATTTCCGTGGCCTCTCTCTTCCCGCTCCACTAAGAGGCCGAGAAACTGAGCTAAAGGCTGACCGCCATCCAGCTCAAACAACAAAGAAAGTGTGACCGGGACAGGCTCTGTGCTTTTCTCCGTCCCCCCGCGGCTACCATCCCACTCTGTCATGCACCAAGGCTCAAGAAGAAGATCTTCCATTTCATAGGCGGGAGGTTGACTGCATGGACCGTCTAGTTTGCTCCAAAGAGCTTGAAGCACGGACCGACAAGGTTCCATTGCGCGCTGAAAGTGGGTAAATTGACAGCTTGAGCCTTCAGGGTTCCGGGTTTTTCACCCAAGGGGAAGATGGAAGGATTGCGCTACCGTATCGCCCATGTGGCTCTCGGGCGTGGGCAACGAGACCTAGACGTTTTGGCACAGCGGATACGAAAGGCTACCAATCGACCAACCTCACTCTGAGGCCTTTCATATGCTGGCCAGAGCAAGATTATCCGAGCTCTCGACTACCCTTGCGCGGCCTTTTGCCCACGGAGATCGGGATCTCAGGTCGGAGGGGTTCAAAAGCGTTCAGGCGATCACATTTTACGTGGAGCGACCCCGATCAGCGCAGCATCGTCCATTCGTGGGGCTCGGCCGCCACATGGCGCAAGGGCTAGCGCCGACGTTCGTTCGAGCTACGTTCCATCTGGCTGGGCATGAAAAAAAAAACTGGGTGCTGAGAACTTTCCAGGCTCATCAGACGAACAAAACGGTGGGCTCAGCATCCGCTTGTCGCGCCAACAACCTCCACACCGGGACAACTCCCGGGGTGCGACAAAGTCCCCACCAAATGAGGCATTCCGAGACAAGACTGTTGGGTTGGTGTCTCTCTCGAGATGTCTCACTGGGGGTTGTCAATCGCGAATCGTATTTTTGCTCTGTGGCCCGGACCCGCCCACACTGCCTGCCCTGGTGGGAGTGTCGAGGCTGGAAGTAATGCCCCGTCTGCCCTCCGATTGGGCAGCTGTAGCAACAGCGACAGCGACATAGAAATCTGGGCTGCCAAATGCGCTCACTTGATGGCGAAGAAGCACCGCATGGCGCGGACGCCTGAAAAGTGAGCCCCCTGCCCTGCCGAGGACGAAATCGCAATGCCGGGACGCCTTACGCAAAAATCGCCGCTACCCAGCTCTGTGTCACCGGGGAGAGGCAGGGTCAGCTTCCGTTTGAAATAGCCGAGGCGGGCACGAGGTCGCAACTGTCGTGCTCTCTCTTCTCTCCTGTGCCACTCTATGTCAGACTGGATCTGTGCTCAGCAAGCAGAGAAAGCCAGGAGAGCTCCACTAGAGGGACCAGAGACGGCTTCCAATTCGAGGCGACGTGGTGTGAAGTGTCGATCTCCCCGACAGCCCTAGAAATTCCTGGGATAACACGGCCCCGACATTGTCCGTCCCCAGCTCTTTGCTTAGCCGTCAAGTTATGTCTGGGGTCCGATCGCCTTGGTTTCGTCATCTTGTTAGCACGGCTGGGGATGGCTAGGATTGATGCGCCGTTGACACCGCCAGGGGATTCTGCGCACTTCATCAGATGAGTGTACGGTGGAAAGCGTGCCGCAACTTGCGGTAAAGCTGCTTGAAGCTGCCTCTGATGCGTTCGGGGCCCTCATCAAAGGAATTGGCGCCGTGGTTGGTCAGCTCGGAATGCGCAGGGCTAGTTGGTAGCGCTTCGGACGATAGCCCGGCTTTCTTGTGCGCTGCTAACATGGAACCAAGGAACATGTTGTGGACCCAAGTCCCTGTCCTTGCGGACACCACGTACAGGCTGCAGTAGGGCAAGGACGAGCAGGTAGGGCCTAACAGGTAGCAGAACGGCTTGAGATTGTAGAGTGAGGGTCAATGAGAATAGGGGACAAACGTCCGGTCGCTCTTGCAGCGTTGATGGAAATGCACGCCTGCAGATGCACCAGATGCAAAAGCTGCGGGCACTCTGCAGCTGCGTTTTAATCTCAGATACATCTCAACACGCACGATATTCCGTGTTCCCGTCGGACGGGACAAGGCGCCGTCCTACTGGTTCCGGTACTGCCCAGCAGAGATCAGCGCAAACTGACACAGTGTCTAATCTTGCGCCATAGCGCGGTCTTGGCTCTCTCTGTCTCTCTCTCTCTCTGCCATAATCCGTACCTCCTAGAGTATGTGGTCCACAGGTTTGACGAACGATACCCTAGTCCGGCTTTGCGGCTATGGCTTGGGCTGCTGCGTGACTGACCACCGAGCATCCAAGCAACAGTCCCCGACCGGGCTGCATTTCGGCCCTTGCCTTGCTATTCATAAGTGGGCTGAGAATCGTTTGCCCGCAGCGCCCATCGCGGCATTACTCGTAAGGTGCGCGAGGTACGATAAATGTGCCTTGTCTCCAACAAACCCCAAGACCACAACAGCACCTATGAGAAGAGTGGAGGTGGGAGCTGGCGGTTGTGAAGTGAGCCTGGGAGGATATGCCCAACTGGTACTGACAGCACGCATCCAACGACTGTGACGCAGTGCCCTACGAGGCATCCACTTAGGTAGACCCGAAGCGAGGGTGCCCAGGGAATTACCAGTTTGTGGGTTCCGTACTTTGCGTGTCCGCCCGTTCCTTTTCTGCTTCTGTAGCAGCTCGGTCAGCTTCCTCCACTTTCCGGGCACAACCAAAACTAGTACTTGTTTGCGGAGGTACCTTTGATGTATCGTCCTGGGCTAACTGCAGCTTCACGGCAAATGCACGACTGCCCGCCCCCAGAAACGCATGGAAGCGCATCCCGTCCTGCGGCGCTTTCCGAAGTCGACATCGAAGCTCAATGTGACTGGGCGTGCTATGCTGGAGTTCCAACCTCGTCCAGTGCTCGCCTCAAGACTCGCTTGTAGAGCTAACTGCACCCCCCAACGCAAGGCGTGCTCTTGCGCCGCGCAAAGAAGTGAGCAATCAGGCATCAGGCATTGACACCTCACACAGAGATGGTCTCGTCCTGCCTGCGTCTCTCGCTTACATGGACGGTCAAGGCTCTGACAGTCGTTTGTACCGCCCACCAGCGCCGACATCGTCCACCATCCGCACCGCCCGCGCATTCTGGGGTATCTCGGGTCCGGTTGCTGAACTTGCCAGACGACGCAACTCATTCACCGCCTTCTGGCTAGCGGCCTCCTCGGTCAGCAAGCATCAGGTCGTCTTGAGCTTACCCGGTGCTGCCACCCGCCCTGCCGACCCACAGTTCCCAGCGGGGACGCGACAAGCTGTCCTCGCTCACTGGCTGCTGCCGCGCACACCAGACGGCCCACCCCAAACAAGCATCATCAGTCCACATCGCAGCCATTCCATCATCGTACCGCCTACCGCGGCCATCTACATGTGGATTGCCTAGCGCGCAGAAGGGTGCAGCATGCTTTGCGCTGCGTTAGCCAAACCAGTCCGGATGGATGGGATTTCCCGACCTGCGCTGGGGCGGACGGGGAAAAGCGCATCCAACGTCGGTCGGAAGTCTTGAGTGCCAACATTAGCAACAATGCATGGCGGGACACCTGATGGTTCTCGCGTTCAGACCAAAGCGTCGCAGGTCGTCTTGCAGCAGCAGCAGCAGCAACAACAGCCGCCGCCACGACGCACGCATCGTCTCTTCTCGGAAGTACCTCTCTCGTCGATCAATCGCTTGCGCTAGCTTTCTACTACGTAGCCACCAGACGATGCTGTCCCGCCTCGCCATGTCACGGCCTCACCTCTCCCACTGTATCCCTCCGGCCTGAATGCCGCCGAACGCCTGCCATGCTCCCTAGCGAATCGGATTGCTCAGTGGCCGAAGCAGCCAGCCGACTACCGTTGCCGTCTCAGGCCTTCACCCGATGGCGATTTGCGGTGGGCCATCTAAGTGGCTGGTGACCGCGTTTCCGGAAGGCGGTCTGCCAACCCGCCCGCTGCTGTGCGATGCCCTCAGCGGCACTCTGGATGAAGGGAGCGCAAACGCTCTGCCCAGGCTTCCTGCTTGGACCCAAAGCAAACATTCTGTTCTCGTGGTGCGGCAGACCGCTGGCAGTGCGGGCCCAGCGTGGTTGCCGCCGTCCTCGGGCTTCTGGGCGATGAGCAAGTTCTGAGCCTCACATCCTCCCAAGGTGAATCACCCCCTCCCTCATCCCCTTTTTCGGATTTGGAGACGAAAGGGATAGGCTAACGGTGCGCTGGGTCGACCAAGGGTCCACCCGTCCGTCACGACTTTTCGGAGAAACGGTGACGAAGGAGAAGAACCCACAGAGCCGTCAACCTGCGCCGTGCCCCTGCAAGAACATGGGTATGTGGACTGGGGGATCTATCGGTCGGGAGGGGCCAGCCCAGGCGTGGCGCCAAGACCGCGCTCCTGCGCCCCTGTCCACCAGGGTCGACGAGAAGACTACCGCAGCGTCCGCAACCTTGCTACGTACCGGAACTGACCTAGTGCACCAGCAGGATCATCTCGTCTTCTCTTGGGGGCAGAGAGTCGTAACTTTTGTCACCGCTGTTTCGTTGTTTTTTCTTACAAGACAATTTTACGCCGGTCCTTCGGCGCCGCCAGTCCCCACCGTGAGATGGTGATCTGGTGACCACGGTCGGTTTCCAGCCTTCCTGGCCCCTGGTTGCTTTTCTGGGTTCCTTTCCTAGTCAAATGCAATGTAGTTATATACAACAACGACAATGCTCTCTCTCTCCCTCCTCGCGGTCTCAGCCCTTCCCAGACTACTGTCCTCTTACTTCCCTTTCCTCTTCCACTTCGGCTTGCCTCGCTCAACCAACGAGTGCAAGATTGAATGTTCGCCCTCCACTCTTCGTGCACATTCTTCCCCCACGCAAGTGTCTGTCCTGGGTCGCGTTCGAGGTCCTTTCCATACGCGACGTCTTCTTTGACTTTCCTGCTTCTATCGGACGAAGAAACGGCGCCAACGCTCCGGACACCGCCCTGCCACTAGCCACCCGAAGAGACTCGCTTTTTGTCACATCCGTCCTGCTTGCCTTAAATAGATTGCTGCCCTCCGCCTCGGTGCCGCTGGTCTCAGACACCTTCGAGGCTCATCAGCGCAGAACCACGTACAAAAACAACAATGAGGTGGATGCCGTTCCGGTCGAGGCCGAGAGCCCCGAGGCAGGATGCCGCCGAACCTCCCGCAAAGGATCTCCCACCCTACCCGGCCAGACAATTGCTCATCCTCGGTATGTTCATCGCCATGCCTGGGATGGCACCCTTCACTCCTGGCCACCAATAAGCCGTCTGTTCGACCGGTAGCTGAGTCTTGCTAGCATTATGTCGCATCAGTGAACCAATCGCCTTCATGTCCATCTTTCCGTATATCTACTATATGGTGAAGGACTTCAACATCACTGATGACAAGACCAAGATCGCGTGGTATGCCGGCATGGTGACATCGGCATTCACCCTCGCCGAATTCTCGACCAGTCTCTTCTGGGGCAGGCTGAGTGACAAGATCGGCCGAAAGCCTGTCCTGCTCATGGGGCTCGGCGGAACTGGCCTCAGCGTTCTTATTTTTGGCTTTGCTCAGAATCTCAAGGTTGCTCTCTTTGCTCGTGCCCTTGGCGGTTTCCTCAACGGGTATGTTTCGACCCTAAGACCTGCGCGCGGCTTCGTTGCTGACCTTACACCAGCAACATGGCCGTCTTGCAGACAACCGTTGCAGAGCTAGTGACGGTCAAACAACACCAGCGTGAGTCGCGCCATATCTCCGGGTATGAGGCTGGACTGACGATCGACAGCTCGTGCATATGCCGTTATGCCAATGGTCTGGTGTGTAGGGTACGATGACCAGACACGCCCAATCGCTTTGAGTTGCGCTGAAGCTGACTGCATTGCAGGTCCATCGTAGGACCGATTATTGGAGGTGCCCTCGCCAAGCCGGTCGACAGCATGCCCTCTATCTTCGTGCCGGGAAGCCTTTTTGACAAGCTCCCGTACCTTTTGCCGAACCTGTTTAGCGCCGGCTGTGTCTTCGTCGGCCTCACTATTGGCATCTTCTTCCTGGAGGAGACGCATGCGGAGAAGAAGCTGAGGCGAGACCCAGGCGTCGAGGTTGGCCGTTATCTGTTGTCCCTGATCTCACGTGCCCGAGAACCGAAAGGGAAAGCACCTGAGGAGCAGCCTCTGCTGGGCGAGTCGGACGAAGCGTTGCCCGGATATCGTTCGGCCGATGCATTCGACCCGCAGAGCACTTTGGATCGACGGGACGTTGAGGACGGCGGAGAGGTCGGACTACCCAAGACCGAGACCGAAAAGCCCAGTCTGAAGACGTTCAACCGGACGACGGTGCTTATCATTGTTACCTTTGGCATCCTCGCCTTGTAGGTGGTCTTGCTGTTCTACACGTTGCTCTCCTGCTCACCATGAAATCTAGCCACACAATGGTCTTCGATTCGCTCCTCCCGGTGTTCCTCAGCACAGCTCGGCCAGAGCCACGACCACCCACTCACCTTCCATTCCAGTTTGCCGACGGTTTCGGCTACGACACCAAGACGATTGGCTTTATTCTCTCGGTTCAAGGCGTGTATTCGATGACTTCGACATACTTCTTGTTTCCTCGGGTGGCAGAGAGGCTGGGAGCTCTCGGGCTGTTCAAGCTCATTTCGATCTCGTATCCGCTGCTCTACATCGCCACGCCGTACCTGGTGTTCCTGCCTGATACGCTTCGAATGGCGGGCATCTGCGGGATTGTGGTCTGGAAGTGCACGCTCTCGACTCTGGCGTATCCAAGCAACACCATCCTGCTGAGCAACTCGGCACCGACCACACTGTCTCTCGGGACGATCAACGGAGTGGCGGCTTCGACGGCCAGCTTATCCCGTGCCGCAGGGCCTGCGATCTCCGGGTGGCTCTATGCTAAAGGGTTGGAGAACGGCTATTCTGGGCTCGTATGGTGGTCGACTGCCATTGTCACGCTAGCGGGTCTTTGGCTGAGCTTGAACATCCAGGAGCCCCGAGGCAGACTCGACGAGAAGGAGCCGTCGGAGTCACCAGCTAGGCCGTCGGGGTCGCGGGATGTCGCAGGCTCGAGTTAGAAAGTTGGTGGTTTCCTCGAGCGCAGCAACACTCTCGCATCCTTGAGAACAGAGCGTTGGTCCCGGCGACCTGCGTGCGAGTGGAGAGGAAATACTGATTGCACGAGCGAATTCGTAGGCTGGATTTACGGTGTTCTTTAGAGGATAATGATCACGACCTTATCGGGATAGACTAATGGGCTTTCTGGCGCAGGACATGATACAGTTACAAGGGCAAAGCAAATATTGGCGACATGGGCGAATGGGTTTTGAGCAGCCGAGGGCATGTGCTGCGTTTCACTTTGGGCATGATATTGCAAGCTCCAGGGACATGGCGGCATGCAATGAGCTGGCTTTTTTCCGGCGAAGTAGGAGGATATCCATATGGGCCTGGCATTTCTCTACTAGTTAACTTCTCGTGTGGGATTATTCCTGGAACGTCGAGGCATTTTTAGGTGCTTGTATTGTACCAATTCTTTTAATATCAAACTTATGGGCTCCAAGTCTGGTAGGGAATTTTGAGGCGTTCTGCGGGTTGTTTTGCCACTTCAAGTTTGATGGAGCGTTACCTGCGTTTGCGTTGGTTTGCAAGGATCCCAAGCTTCGGACCCCCCGAAGACAAGGTAGGTGTCCGCTCCGGTCCCTCGGCGAGGTTCAAATCACTGGCGCTTGCTCCTGAGCTCAGGGGAAGAAATGTTAAGCTGACGTCAATCAGAGCTATTTGGGAGCTTGATGTAAGGAGCTGGTTGATGATCTCTGAGAAGGACTTAGGGTCCAGTTGACCGCCAAACATCAGGCGACCGCCCTTTAACCAAGTCAGGCTGCCCGTTCATGCTAAAACGCCAAATCCTTAGGCCCTACTAGGTAAGACCCAACGAGGCCGACAAAGTGGGGGTATTTTCCAGTTACTCGATCGAAACAGCTTGGCTCGAGGCAAATGATTCGCCCGCTGGTCCAAATCCTTATCAGCAACCTTGGGGGGCTCCCGCAGTTATTTTCTCCTAGACTGCACGATAACTACGCAGTATGGGGAATCGAGGAGAGAGAGAGAGAGGCAAATAAATACAAGCGAGGAGTTTCCCGGCTTTTTACTCTAAACGACAGAGTTTGGTCTCCGCAATCGAATGATTGACTTTTGAGTGCCGGTTTTTTTGAGCCTGTTGTGCCCGCCAAATAGCGCAAAACGCTGCGCCGCCGGTTTTTCTTGAACGGCAGGCCAGACCGATACCGATTGACCGAAGACACACGATAACGCTACGCCCAGGACCTCGGGGAAAGGCTGCCGCAGAAAGAAACGAGAGAGGAAGCGGGGGAATTTCGAGATATGGGGCCGACGCATTCCGACCGCGACGAGGTAGAGTAGACAACGAAGACGAACTGCTGCCGTCCGTCCGATTCGGAATCGGTCGCGCGTGGTGTTTTTTTCTCCCTTTCTTTGCGGACTTGAAAAGGTTCGGTTCGGCACACGGCTCCCGTGCGGATCGTCAGCTTAACGTTAGCGGCTTCGTCCGCGTTGCACGATGCCGGCGCCTGCGCAGCACCACAACCACTCCCCCCCGTCGCCGGATGTCCATCCCAACAAGCGCGCAAGGCAGTCGTCACCGGGGCCGGACAAAGATTCGCCGACGGCCTCGCTGCCGTCAGCTACGTCGCCGACCGAGGAGCACCTGCACGATGGGTTGGGCGGAACCGCCGGAGGAGGGGCAGGCGGGAAGGGCGCCGGCGCGACGGGGCAGAGCAGCGGGTTCCGCAACGTGAGCGCCTGCAATCGGTGTCGCCTGAGGAAGAACCGGTGCGATCAGAAGCTGCCGAGCTGCGCAAGCTGCGAGAAGGCGGGGGTTGCTTGTGTTGGGTACGATCCGATCACGAAGAGGGAGATTCCCAGGAGGTAGGTTTCTCCATGATCAGGGGACGTTTATAAAGGAGGTTGCGCTGATGATGTGTCAACAGTTACATTTTCTACCTCGAAACCCGAGTGGAGCAGCTCGAAGCGCTCTTATCGTCCAGCAATATCGCCTTCCCCGCTGCCGAGAACCTCGAGTACTGCTCCAAGCGGGGCGGCAATGGCGCGAGTGCCGTGCGGTCGCCTACTAGGGAAGCCGGCGGCTCGACCGTCTCGGACCTGGCCGACTCCGCCAGCGGCGCTAAGAGCGAGGGGAATGGCGACGACGCGAGCCGTCTACAGAAGCTGGTCACTACGTCCGGCCTCTCCGGTATCCCCGGGGCCGCAAACCCGCGACACCTCGGGGCAGCGTCGGGGGTGTCGTTTGCACGGGTCGTGTTTGCAGCGGTGCAGTCGTCGGTGTCGGATCAGCGGTCCATGTCGGATAAGGGTGGCGTGAGGCCGTACAAGTCGATAGCTGGGAACGGGCCGGCGGCGGCAGCGGGAGCGGGGACGTCCATGCGGGATTCGTTCTTCGGGTTGCACACGAAGCCGACGATTCACCCGGCGCCGTTCCCAGAGCGGTCGGTGGGCAAAAAGCTGATGACGCTGTACTTCGAGTATGCGAATCCGCAGATTCCAGTGCTGCACAGGGGGGAGTTCATGGAGGTGTTTGAGCGGGCCTATGCGGAGGAGGGTCGGGTACGGGGCCCGAGGGAGTTGTACATGTTGAACATGGTGTATGCCATCGGTGGGGCGATCATACTGGGCGAGGGGGGGAAGAGTGATGATATGGCTGTTCAGGGGGTGAAGCAGGCGCAACCGGAGGAGTACCATGCTAGTGCCATTGTACACCTTGAGTCGTGCCTTGGGAGTGGTGGTGGTTTGGAGGAGCTCCAGGCTGTACTGCTGTTGGCGAACTTTGCGCTTTTGCGGCCGGTGCCTCCAGGACTTTGGTAAGGGATCTCTTTTGAAACAGAAATGATGGGAGGCGGTTTGCTTACATGCGTGACAGGTACATCATTGGCGTTGCTGTGAGACTAGCGGTCGACCTCGGTTTACACTATGAGGACGGTAAGGACGTCGAATCGGGCTTCGGGGCCGCAACATCGCAACACAACGAGAATATGGCCCGGGAGAAGGGGAGGAGAGAGTGGGTGCGAGATCTCAGGCGGCGGCTATGGTGGTGCACTTACTCCTTTGACCGGCTGGTCAGCGTGTGCGTGGGCCGGCCGTTTGGGATATCAGACCAAGTCATTACGACCGAATTTCCGTCACTCCTCGAGGACCGGTTCATCAGCCCAAACGGGTTTCAGGAACCGCCAGCCGAGATGCTCAGGCCAACATACAAGCTTATTGCTCACCATTACTTCCGACTGCGTCTCCTACAGTCGGAGATCCTCCAGGTCTTGCAGTTCCAACAGACGCAGACGGCCCGAGCTGGCGGGCTCAACCAGAGGAACCCCTTCATGCACACCTCGCTTCCCTCGCCGTTTCTTTCAAAGTTTGACTCGTTCCGGTCATGGCGGATCGACATCGACAAGCGGCTCTATGAGTGGAAGAACTCGGCACCCACAAAGGACGATACCGGAGTGAGATTTTCGACTGAGTTCTTCGATCTCAACTACTGGCAAGCTGTGATTATGCTATACCGACAGAGCCTGAGCGTCCCGGCAATGTTTGAGGGAGAGTATCACACGTCGAAGGAGGTCGACAGTCCATCCATGTACAGCATGGAGCTTCGCGAGGACGAAGACCGCGTGTATCTGAAGGTCGCCGAGGCAGGGCAGAAGATCCTGCGGTTATACCGGCAACTACACCTGATAGGCTTGGTGAACTATACCTACCTCGCTACTCACCACCTGTTCATGGCCGGCATATCGTATCTTTACGCGATATGGCATTCTCCCATCGTGAGGAGTCGATTGGTAAAAGCCCCTGCCCCTGGCGTGCTTTATGACAGAGTTGACTGACTGTTGGCTTTTAGACCATGGACGAAGTAGACTTCACAGTCCTGGCCGCAACATCGGTCTTCACCGATCTGATGGAAAAATGCCCACCAGCGGAAGCCTGTCGTGACGCCTTCGACAGAACAGTCAAAGCCACCGTCAAAATGGCCAACTCCACCGGCGGATTCGGCCAAACAGTCAAAGCTCGCACAAACATAGACCGCCCACGACATATGGACTGGTCAAGCTCCCGCGCTGACAGCGCTTCCCAATTATCATCTAGCAAACATGGCCACCGACACCGCGGGTCCATCGACCAGCTTGCCGCTGCTGCTGCAGCAGCCTCGGACGTCAGCTCCATCTCCGACGCCTACTCCAACAGCGCCTCCTCCCTCTCCCAACTCTCCGCCTTCGCCAAACAACAGCAACAACAAAAACAGTTCCGTCTTAAAAGCGAGCCCTCAGACAGCGGTGCGAGCGGCTTTTCCATGATGCGCAACCTCCCTCTCCCTCCGCGAAGCAACGCCAGCGCCGGCTCCGCCGTTGAAAACCTCAACACCGTTGGCAGCCAAGCCGGCACCCCTGAAGCCATCGACCCTTCCCTGATGGGATCTCCCGTCATAGGTCAAATGAGCTCCCCCATTGTGTCCATGGCGCCGCCAGGGTTCCCCCAGGCGCAACAGCCTGATAATGTATTTGGGTTTGGCGGCCTACAAGGCATGGATTTCCTGCAAGGTCTCGAAGGCGCCGGGACGGACATGGATGGGAGTGTAGATTACGGAATGGGCGACCAGATGGACTTGGGATTTGGGCTTGGGTGGGAGGGGCTGCATCATGACTTTAGCGAGGGACAGCAGGTTGATTTGTTTGACGGCTTCTTCTTTGGTGGACAGCAGGGAAATGGCGGAGCGGGGATGGGTGGGGGTATGTGAGTGTCATCAATTGTGAGGGTCATTATCATGAATTGTGGGTAAGATGTGGGTGGATACTTGTATAAATATTTGATATGGGAGGGCAACTGTGTTAAAAGTCAAATAGGAAGAAAGGATGTGGAGGGACGGGAACCTGGAAGGGGCGGTCTATCGGACTTTGTGTTTTTGGCTTTGTTAGGTAGTGCTGGGCCGATCGAATATACCCTTGACTGCCGACACGTGGGAATGTTTGTGGGTTGGGCTGTGTTTACTAAGTGCGGGAGCGTTTTGATAGGTGAAAGGTGAGTTGTTCCAAGAAGGTATTTGGTCAAATTATATCCCAAAATCGTAAGACACCTATTCTAAACAAAAATTCCTAATACCAACAAATACAATCCACACTTTTTATCCATGCCCTATTGAACCCTCCTTACGCATCGTCTCACTTCCTCAATCCCAGCACCATCCCCTATTTTCAACAGCAACATTCTCAACTCTCCTAACGCGAACTCCCCCGCCCGTTCCCGCTCCCGTTCCCCTTCTTCCTATCCTCTTCCATGTCCCCCGCCTCATCAACCTTCTTCTCCCCATCCCCGTCCAAAAACATCCCCATCAGCGGCATTCCCTGCTCCACTCTAACTTGCACCTCTTCCTTTACCTCTCTAGCCCTTCCTACTCCCATACCAAACACCCGTCCTACCAACCCCAACACCAACACCCCAATAACGCACCACACCGCGCTCACTAGCTGAAACCAGCCCCACACCATGGCCCCCGGTGTCATGAGCACGAATTTGATGAACTCATTCACCTGGTACAGATCCTCCTGCTGCGCAATCCGATACTTCCTCGACTCCGACGAGGTCCCAGACGGTGAAGATGCCGTGCTGCTGGGTGCAAGTCGGGTATGAACCTTTGTAGCCTTTTCCGCTTCGAGCGCGGTGTCTGTCTCGAGTGAGGCGACTTCTGCAAAGGAGGGCTCCGTAGGGGCGTCTCCTAGTGCGGGCAGGTCGGGGGAGGAGGCGGTTCCATTTTTGATTGCGTTGGTGTTGGAGTGGGAGTTGGAGCTGGGTTGTTGTTGCTCCGGGACGAGATGGAGGAGGGTTACCAGGCGGACGGGAGATTTGTGGAAGGGGAGGAACCAGAGGGAGAAAGTTTGGGAGAGGGTGACGTAAAGGAGGTTGGCGCGCTGGTCGAAGACGGTGGATTCGATTTGAAGGGTGATTTGAGGGGATAGGAGTTTGTACCATTTATAAATGGCGAGGATAAGCATGCGAGAGTTGACTTCGCCGAGGAGGGGAACGGTTTTGTTGGCGAAGGAGGGCACGCGGACGAAGGGATGGGTGAAGGACGCGGAAGGGAGGAAGTAGCGGTTGATAGTCTCTTGTTGCTCTGCGGGTGTGCCCTGTGCGAGGGAGCGGATGACGCCGCGAATATCGCGGACTGGGGTGTGCGTTAGTCTGCTTGTGCACAATGCTGTGTTGACATTCAGGGGCTCAGGGGTACGGATAACTTGCCTGGGTGTTCCATGGTCACTTGAGAGATGGTTCAAAAGTGAAGAATGCAGACTGAGCGGATGATGATTTCTTTGATTCAATACTCAGAAGAATTGCCCGGGGATTGTTGAAGTGAGGAGGTTATAGCTACCCAGTGAGCCATAAAGGAGCCCAGTCATTGGTGATGTCATTGTCGCCGAGTCCGGAACCAAAGCATGTGAATTAAATGTGGACTGAAAGCTAAATGCCATCGCGGCGGGGCATGATGACGAACATGCTGCGGGGACAAGAAGAAAAGACGAGAATGAAACATCACTCCATGACTATAAACGACAGGTCACGCAGCCCCTGATCGTACGAAATCAGTGGCGGTAGGAAGCGATGCAAAAAATGAAGCTTGCGGTTTATGTGGATCGAACACATGACCTTCAGATATCAATTAGGTTGATGGATTGAAGTGGAACCTCAGTCTGACACTCTCCCTGTGATTGCCTGACCTATGTGCAAAGTATGCCGAAGATGGCCCGCGCGCCGCCCAACGGCGCCCAGAGATTGGAATGCTGGGACGCAAAACTAGGGCAGAAACATGTACAACAGATAGGTCTATTCGCTTTCTTCCCCGTTTACCTTCGACGCCAGCTGCCGTTTCTAACCGGTCGAATTAGGCCTCTGCACTGGCCCCACCCTTTCCAGGGCCGATTTATTCCTCCACCAGAGACTGCCCGTACCTGTTCCTGGCCCACGATGCCAATTGCTCATGGTAAGTCCTATCCAGTGCACGACAGCCTCGTAGCCTTTTTCGGTAGCTAGCGACAGTGGCGTCCAGCCATCACTATCCGTTACCTCGGGATCGGCGCCCCATTCAACAGCTGTATAACAGCCCCCCAGCCTTTTTCAACAGCCCACGATAACGGCGTCCAGCCATCCTTATCCTTTGCCTCGGTATTAGCGCCCCGTTCAAGTAGCTGCAGCACAACCGCCTCGTGGCCATGTTCGGCAGCACACGACAGTGGTGTCCGGCCCGTGTAATCCTTTGCGTCGGTATTGGCGCCCCGTTCAAGTAGCTGCCGTACGACGGCCTTGTGGCCTTTTCCGGCAGCCTCCGACAACGGCGTCCAACCATACCTATCCTTTACGTCGGTATTGGCGCCCCGTTCAAGTAGCTGCCGTACGACAGCCTCATGGCCTTCTTCGGCAGCCCACGACAGTGGTGTCCGGTTATAGATGCTATCCACCGCCTCAATTTGAGCGCCGTTCTCGATCAGCAGCCTTGCGACGGCCGCGTGGCCTTCTCGGGCGGCTAGCGATAGTGGTGTCCGACCATAGCTATCCGTTGCCTCGACATTGGCGCCCTTTCCAAGCAGCTTCTCCACGGTGTCGTCGTGGCCTTCTTTGGCGGCCCACGACAGCGGCGTCTACCCATATTTAGCATCCTTCGACTCGTGGACGGCGTCGTACTGGAGCAATCGCTTCACGATGTCGAGATGGCCTTCCTCAACAGCCGACCACAGCGGCGTCTGGCCGTGGTTATCCAGCGCCTCGATATTGACGCCGCTGTCGAGCAGTTGATTCACCACATTCTCCTGGCCGAGCTCGGCAGCCCACAACAACGGCGTCCGACCATCGATATCCTTTGCCTCGAGCTTGGCCTTGTCGCCCCCCAAGACCTCGTCAACTATGGACTGAAGTTGCAATCCGGCCTTTTTCTCTGCTTCCTTCTTTGCTACCTCGTGGGCTCGTGCCAGTTCTTTGAGGATGATCTCAGTCGTGGTTGCCAGGCCATTTATGGCATCGATCATTCGCTTCATAGTCGGCGTGGCAATGACATCGGCGGACCTTTTGTAGATGATGTTATGTTGCACCTCAGCCCAAGCCTGCGACACCACCGTCCCGACTTGGATCTCCACTGTGACCAACTTGGAATTCTTAGCGGGGGCCGTTTCCACTCAGCCACCATTTGCCAGGACTTGTATCCCGAGTGTTCCCAGTCTTCAACAGCCCCGTGGACATCTTCAGATTGCCAATGCCCCTTCCCGTGGTCCTGAACGTTCAAGTTTCTGTCCTTGGTAGCAGCATGTCGCCCGCCCGTGACTGTACCAAAGAGATGCTTTTGTTTGAAGCGCTTCAAGATCTCTCGCTCGACCGGGAGAAGGCCGTCGGGGAAGTACAGCCCGATGTGAACCGCGGCAAGGTCTCCCATATCGGGATGTTCGTATATGTCGTTTTCATCCAAAATCCACTTTTGCGAAGTTGGACGGATCTTCCATCTTTTTCTTCAACGAGTCATACTTCTTCACTCTGGCGTTTCATAAGCATCGAGGACATCCTTGACGCAGGCGCGGACTTTCGAGTCCCAAGTGCTGAGACTGTCTGTTGGACTCAAAAAGCCAGTCAAGAATAGGGGCTGCGAGCGCAGGAAAATTCCGTATTTGTGATGCTGACGGTTGGAACTGGCCTGCCGACGGATAGAGTGACTTCAAAACTTGATGTAGAACTTGGATCGAAAAGATAGGAAACTCTCCCGACGGCGAGTACCAGACTTCAGAACAGACGGGCATGGACATTGCGGGTTAGGCTCTAGGTCTCAAGCCTCAATCAGCGTGGGCTAAAGGCTGGGCGACCATGGCAGTGGCTATCAACATGCTGGGCGCTGGTTTGGCAGCTCTCAATTGGATACGGAGACCGAGGCGTTTCATGCAAGCCAGCCCAATTAGGCCGCTCAACAATATTTGTGAAAGTCATGAAATCACTTGAGAAAGCGACAGGCAGTATCACTGGAGTTTGTCGGCTGTCGATCCGAAAAGAAATGATCGGGCAGCTCTAAACTTAATCTGAACAGGAGCAAAATACGCCCAGCAACAGGCCGCCCACAACGGCAGCTTTACCCAGATCACTATGGAGAAACCTCAATACCAGTATCAACCATTGCAAAACAATGACACTATCGAGATGCGGCCCATGTCTTGGTATGGCTCGGGTTATACACAAATAAGGAGGCAGCGTCAGCTTTTGGTCTCGTTCACGAGCTTGATGAGGCCCTCAGCAGCCATCCCACAGACAGCACATCTCGTGACCCAGACTCAGTGGACCTAGAAAGGCACGTTACAGACAACCAAAAGGCTCTCCAGGCCTTGGCTGACCGCGCATGGGTAAGTCTTTTTTTTTTCTTTTTTTTCCAGGGAAATGACCACTAGTTCACCCTCAAGAGACCTGAACACTAAAAGTGCGGACAGTTCAAACGAGGATGGATCGCACAGGAAATCGGGACCAACACGCCAGCAACCAAAATCTGGGCCGACGCCTCGATCGACTGGGAAACGCTGGCCGGCGTGTGTGAGAAACTGAATAGCTATCACCATCTCCGCAGCAGGCTAGGGATCACCACATCGGACATCTGCTTTTTGTATCGGCGGTTCATTGAGCTGGACGAGAACACCCACCACGCCAACCGCTTCAACTTCGTATACGAGCTCCAGCGGTCGCGCCACCTCCGTTTCACCGACGATAAGGACCGTGTATTTGCGTTCCTCGGCCACTTTTCCGTCCGCTCGACCCATCCACTCAGCTGTGGACCCGTGCCGATCATGGCCGACTACACGAAGACCGTCGAGCAGACGTACATCAATGTTGCGGTGCGAATGTTGCGGGCTAACCCAGCTGCGGTTGGCATCTTGTTAGCAGCAGTACAACATCCCCGCCGTAGCCTCCCTTCGCGCCGCAAAGCAGCAGTCCAGGCAGAATTGTATTCTGTCTCGAGAGTTGTCTGGCCCTGGCCTCTCTTTTCTGGACGAGCCTGCAAGTATGGCTCCGCGACGAACACAGGCTGCCATCCTGGGATGCCCGACTGGAGATACTCCGAGGGCATCATCCTTGCAGAGCCGATCTGCCCACACCGCGCCCACGGCGATTCGACGGCGAAGCTCGAGATCGTCGGGGAAGATGATCTGGGGCTCCGAGCCCCTCAGGGTTGAGCCGGGGTAAGCCAAGGGTGAGCCAATAACCCCAAGTTCAGCGGTGCATGGGATCAACGTTGGAATTTTATGTATCTGCGAGCGCCGTGCTTATCTTTTACATACATAACCCTAAGAATATACCCTTGCTAAAATGACCAAATCTCAGTAAAACTTCTTATAATTTAAATTTAAGTCCTTTAACTGTGACGACCTGCGGGCCACCCTTGTGGCCGGAACGGGCCGACGTGTCCCCGCAGGCGCCACCGTATTAAACACAGTGCGAGGGAACCTCACACTGCCTGCTCTGGAAGCTCGGTATGCTCTGGACAGAGCATCGAGAATCGACAGAGCATCGAGAATCGACAGAGCGCTTGCTCTGTCGCTCTGCCCTGAGGAGTACCGAGCAACAGATCAAAGGTACAAGTTACATCTTCATTAGTTAGTATAGATAGCTATCATCGTACCCACGATGGTGTGAGGAACCTTCTGTTCCTCACGCAAGTATTCGCTCGTCAATTGAACCAACTTCGATTGTGTCCTACTGCACCAACACTTGGAGTGTTGCTCTGTCTTATAGTGACATACGACGGCCATTGACCAGTGAACCCCCGTCTGTAAGGACTTGCCTCTGTATTACTCCTCTCCCCCTACCCTTATCCTAGCGACCCTGCCGACCGCCTGTCGACAGGCCAGAGGTCGTAACATTAACATCTAAAAGCGAAAACATAATTTTTGATATAATTTTATTAATAAGAACAAGTAGTAAATAGTTCATTAGGCTAATAATTACATATATAACCCTAAATGCATTTATTAATTTCCAAAAATAAGCTAGTAAGTAAGTAAAATTCTACATGTACACTAATATTTTATTCTTGAGTTATCATTTTTAAATTTTCAAAAGTTTTTGTTATAACATGACGGTTTTAGCAAGGGTATGTTTTGTAGGGTTATGTATGGGGAAAATTGAGTGTGGCGCTCGCATATAAAATACGTTGCTCTCGATCGCGTGGTATTTTTGCTGATGTAACCGGCCAATCCACTGTGCTCCGGCTCTTCCTTTCTCTCCTCGCACCCCACCACCAACCACCAACCACCATGAGCGACCTGGGAGATGACGCAACTCGGCTTCTGGCACGTCTAAAAGCTTCCGCGATCCTTCTTGTTGAATGGGAGACGAGCCTGCAGATACGTTTGGGTTACCCCCTTGCGCCCAATGGAGTAAGTCAGCGAGGTATGATTGAGGCTGTATATAATTGACTTTTTTGGTAGAGCCGATTTTTCCTTGTCCCTGACGCCCAGCTGCGGAAAGTCCAAGACATAGCCGCTGAACTGGGCTTCTCTCCAGCCCATGAGGATGTTCTGCGCTCCGTCTACCCATGCGAGCTGTCGGGTCTGGCGGTTCGCTACTTAATCGATGACACAACCTACGACCAGGGCCCGCCGCGACGTAGGCTCGTCTTCTTGCCCATGTCCTGGACGGGGATTACGTCGGACGAGGTCGTGCCGATTCTAGTTGACGACGGCCTTCAGCCCGCACTCCCTCCTTCTGCCTGGACAGTACCACTCCCAGCCGCCTGCGCTGCGTTTGCACGTATTGCCGCTCGTGAGAAACGCACAAGTCCAGTCCGTAATAGTGTTATTGAACAACTTTCGAGCGTGATTGGGTACAGCCTCTTCGACATGAGCTATGAGGGGGATTATATGGAGGGCTTGCCGAATGACCAGCCGCTGTCCGAGGATGAAAAGTTGGAGATTGAGCGTGCCGTAGAGGAAATAAAAAGCTGGAAATTGAGGAAGGATGAAGAGTGGATCAAGGACATCTTGGTTGACATTTACGCTGGGAAGAAAACCTTTTCTGATCTCCCATGTGCGAAAGGCCCAACCTTTTAGCCGCCCTTCGATGTATTTATTAGACCCTTTGAAAAAAAAACCACTCGTAACAAGCTATTTACGGAGCTAGATAGTGTATGTTCCGGAAAATTCAAGCCCCAGACACCTTCTTCTGGTCGTCGACCTCCAAGACCGAGTCCAAGAGTTGAATCAAATCATCTCTACCATCACCCTTCCAGTATTCCCTCAAAGATTTAACTGCCAAGTATAATCTGTCAACGTTGAGAGAAGAGTAGCCCACGAAGTCCATCTGTTGGCCGTGCTCCGCAAGCCACCTCAGCAGAAATTCGACGTCCACAAGATCTTACCTAAGTTTGGTAATTGATTTCGGACGCGTGCCCCCGACGAAATGGATACATTGTTTAATCTTGGTTAGGACCAAGATTCCGGGGCGAAGGATGGGAATGTCAGCTATAGACACATTTATTAGCTTTGACCCCCTAAGATCGAGATAGAGTTGATAAATACTGTTCCCGGGTCGGATCACGCTCAGCTGCCTAGGCAAGCCAAGGTCGTCTATCACAAGAGTCTCTATAGGGATTTGCATTTCTTGGTCCGCGGGCGTAAACACGAATTTGTTGTGTTCTATGCGAAACCTTGGGTCACCGCCCAACACAGGATCTGCAATCCGTGTTCGGAGATCGATGATGTTGGCAAAGTCAATTTCGACATCGATATCCGCCGTGTTCCTTTGGCAGCCGAGGAGGTTGACGGCAAACCCTCCAATGAATCCGTGGTCAATACCTTGCTCTGAAAGAATAGCAGAGAGCGCATTTGCGGCTTGCAGATGGAGTTCCTGGGGAGCCATGGTCGGGGAAGACGTTCTGCGATATGCCGTGTGTGATGGAATGTCGAAATGGAGGTTGACCCTGAGCATGGATAGCATGCTACTCGCACCATCCGGCAAAATGGTTGACCACGAGTATGTTCGATCACGAGTGTGTTCGATCAGGAAGGCGAGCGCAGACCCGCCATTTTCGGCATGCTCAAGCCACCCCCATTACTCGGTCGCCCGAATATGAACGGGTTGAACTTCTAACAGTCGCTACGCATCCCGCGTTGCCACGGCGCCAATCGCATCAGGGTCGACGACATCTCCGCCAGTATCCGCTTTGTCGGTAGTTCCATCAGCCTCTACTGTCCAAAGAGGGTCGAGTCGGTTAGAATTCGAATCTATGACTTCCTGCGGAGCAGCCCACGATAGTCAGAGCGAGATATGCACATCCCCCGCACGGTTCTGGTGTTTACTTTGCCCCTGCTTTGACGACCAAAGCTATGTATAACCCCGATCACAATATGATATGATATTTTAGCTTATTTAATTGAGTTCTCTTGGGTGGCAAGCTCGGGACCTTTCGCCGTCCTATTACAGAGCGACAATAATCCTCGGCCAATAAAAAGGAGTGAAGGCGCAGCCCACCATGAAAGAAAAAAATAAAGGTTGCGGTTTATGTGGATCGAACACATGACCTTCAGATTTGTGTAAATGAAGTGATGCTTCAGTCTGACGCTCTCCCAATAACCGCCATACTTATGTGCAAAGTATGCCGAAGATGGAAGCCCGATGAAAATGAGAGATGGCGCCAGGGAAATGGGAGATGGCGCCAGAAAATGGGAGACCAAGAAATGTGGCCGGGCAAATTGGGGCCAACAAAAAAGAGTCGCCAAGTTCTCACAAGAAACTACATCTCTAGCGGAGCTTCAAGTACTCAAATTAGAAGATTTCTTGTAGAAGCAGAACCATCCGGCAAACACCCCACGTTTGGCGTCCAACTCTTTTTATCGCCAGAAACGGCTAAAACGTCACCTTTTTAATTTATGACACACCGTTTCAGCAAGTCACTAGCCGCCGTTTTACGGTCGGAATTAGGGCCGTGCGCTGACTCATTCACCCTGAGCATCCGAGGCCGCTTCCATAAACTGCGCCCTCCTTCCCTTCTTGATATCAACTATTTCTCAATCTTGATACTACATACCCACACTCGGATGCCTTCCGGTTGTGGCGCTGTATCTAATGACAAGGAACGCCTCGTCGTCAGCAGGTATTTCCCTTCCTGGGGACTGAAACGACTCATTCACTAACACTGACTGTTGCTTCAGCCATCGGAGAACAGAGGCGCTAGCTGATGAACCGGCTGCCGACAAACTGCACCGACTTCCCTGCCAGGCTTCATGGGTCTTCCTGGCCGTTTTGATCAGGCTGCAGGGTTAAGAAAGGGCAGCATCAAAACGGGCCGACCTGCTCGCCCGCAGCCTCAGGATGTGGAGGAATGCTGAAGGGCCCGGCGCTATCACTCTCCTGGGAGAGTGAAAAGGGGTAGATTCATGGGAGGGTCGGAGTGATGGTTTACAGGGCGAAATGCTTACAAGGAGGCAAATGACTCATAACGCGGCAAGGACCTTCGGTGTGCGTCTCGGAGGGTCGCGCCCCTTTTGGCGAGACATCAGGCACTGCGGCTGCAGCTCGGTGGCAAAAGCAGGGTATCTGCCAGTTGGCGCGTGGGGGAATGGAAAAGGAGTTAGAGGGTTGAACGGCAGGAAGTGTCTCAGCCGTATGAGCGGAAGGGAGGATGTGTCTTTAATGTAAGATGGTGTGTACGGCAGACCAGCCACCTTGCAGCTGACGAGTGTAACAAAGGGTGGCGGGGGCTTATATGAGCGTTATAGTTGGTCGAACTCTTGTCTGAAGGTCCTAGCCAGCCCGCATTCTATCGACGGCAAATGGCAGGCCTAGTCGCCTTGCCCCCCCACTCGGAATCGGATATATCCGCCAACTGGGCACCAGTGGCCTTTGACAGAACCGTCCAGGGGCGTGGACATATCCATGGGTGAAGGGCCTTGTCATGGAGCAGGTGAGTCGGACATGGCCGCTGCAGGCTCGCGACAGGCGAGCATCGCCGAGTACATGGCGGACCCGGCGCGCGCTAGATGGATGGCGGGCTATCAGGCTATCATGGGGGATGCTTTGCGGATCCAGGAGAGTCGAAGGATGGGCTGTCCTACGAGCTAGGGGAATCATGAGGGAGCCCCTTTTCTTCTGCAGGGGATACTGGTGGAGGGCGTTTCATCGGTGCGTATCCTCTGGAGGGGGCCAAGGGGACGTATACGCCAGAGCGTGTATTTCCTGTAAATGCCTGGCGATGGTGACGACAAGAGCCCAACTGCGGCGCTTTCTCCCGTCCAAAAATACTTACACGAGTGGGAAAGGAACACGGGTAGCGGGCCTGGGGCATGGCGGTCAGGTAGCTTCCATCGTAATCCAATAAGACCAACTTTGATCACAGCGACATGCTACATACAGTACAGTAGTTTGTGCTGTCGGGACTGCGGCTAAGAGCCGCCCGCCTGCGCCCGGGATCCGGGATCCAGGACGCCGGGCCCGGAATCCAGGAACACAGCATGCTTCATATAGTCGGCTCCTTGAGATGGCTCTCCCCGAAACTAACTCCCTAAAATTCCACAAAAATAAAGAATCATCGATGAGACCGACGGCAACCGCGGCTGCGAAGAGCGAGGCGAAGCGGCAGTCTACAAAGGCGTTCAAGCGACGCAAGACGTTGACTAAAAAGGCGCACGAGTTTTACATGGATTGTGGGTTTGAGATCCTCCTGCTTTTACAGAAGGGATCTGGTCGCTCTTACATTTACACCTCGTCTGGCATACCGTCGTCGTGGCATCCCATCGTAGAAGGCCTTGTAAGTCTCCTACGCAGCCGACCGGAAAGGAAGCTAATTAAGAATTAGAAGCAAACATACCCACTCCCCATAGTCTACACTCCGGTAACCCTTGCGAAGGAACAGAGTCAGAAGGTGCTGGCTTCGTCATAATACAAGGGCAAGCAGGTGTCCAAAGGGCTGGCAATATTTTATTATTAGTTCAAGTTATCTAGCCTACAAAACATCTGTGATAATTATCCAGCGTATGTTTTTACAGCTTCAGTTAAGTTGACAGCCATACGAGAGTGTATGCTTCACGCCCCTGGTGTCGTTCCCGTGCCCGTCTAGCCAACTGAGACCCTTATGTAACGACGAGGGTTGCTGTACACCCTCCTGACCCTCCAACTCCTTTCCCATCTCACAATCCACGCTCAAGCTGGTTCCGGTATTCTCCTGTCCTGGAGGCCCCTGGTAATGCTGGACAACATCTCGACCCCAGGCAGTGCACCGCCTCTTTCACGGGAGTGAGTCATGGATCCGTCTGTGGCCACCCCAAACCCACTACGCTGCATCGTCCTCCTGATTTGCCGATGTCTGGCTACTTTGTGACTGGCCATCTAAGCCCATACAAAGTGTCTTCAACGCCAACACCGCGCTCAGGCCGACATAGATGGCAGTCATCCTATACCACGCCGAGGTCCACACCAACCGCTACTTTCCCTTCCACATGTTGCACACTCGCATTTACAGTTATCGCGTATCTCCTAAGATCGAGTCATGCCTCTGACGGTATGGATTACTCTTCAGTTCTCCTGGGACGAGGATCTGAGACCAGTGGCATCTCGAGTCTTTCCTAGCCTTAGGGTCGTTCACATAGCCGACGTCCATCTTTCGTTTCCCCGGAACCGTCGATCGGCTGGTTAGGCTTTGCCAATGGTCGCCGCTGACATGTCGGAGTAGACTTGTGGTCCTCTGCAAATGCAGCCAGGTTCTCACTCAGGTCCGCATCTTCCGGCCATCCTCTCCACCGTCAAGCGGGTTATTACTTTCCATACACTTCTTACTCCTCAGCACAGCGTCCATACTTGCGACGCTCAGAAGAATTCGCGAAGCTGCCTGTGTTACACAGCCATGGGGTTTGTTGGAGGGAGGATGCGATCGGTCGGGGGCGGGGTAGATTCGGCGACGGAGGAGAACGGTCGAAGTCGAAGCCGTCGGCGCGGAGCGAGAGTTCAAGTCGCAGAAGATCGTCTCGAAGGGTGCCGGGACCCGTTTTAGCGGGGAGCAAGTCGGCAGCGGGAAGGTTTTCAGGCCCTGAGAAAGGCGCGAACGATGTTCTGGAGATCTACAAGACAGTCAAACGGACCATCTTAGGACAAAGGTGCGCTTTCTTTCTCACCTTCGTAGCCAAGCTGCTGCAGCGCTTGGATGGTTGAGATTTGTCGTTGGAGCGCATCCCCCCTCTTCTTCTCAGCTACATGGATTGACCACCACCATCGGTGAGGGCGGGGAGACCGTCGATTGCGCCGAGCTGGCTTGGAGGCCCCGTTCTCGTCCCCTATGCCGACTTTTGTGAGATGCTTGTATGTCCGTTGGCGCTGTCGAGACGCGGGCGTTAGGTCGCTGCAAGTGCAGACCGCGCCGTGGCGGGTCGATTCTAATCGAGGCGGTCCACGAGGGCGCGGGTCAAGACGAAAAGCCTATACCCGGCGTCTACGCAAAAGCAGAGTGGGCGGCGCCCAATTGGCGTCCCACGACCCGGCGTGCTGTGTCGAGGCCGGTACGATGGATCGAAGGATGCGGCGGAATCGGCATCGACGCAGAATCAATGCCAAGACGGGAGGTTCCGTCGGCGGGGCTGCGGGGCGCCATTGTGGCGGAGACCAGGTGTTGTTGCACATATGCACGATAACGTTATCATCCATCGAAATATCAAGCCTTTTTAAGGCAGCTGAGGCGACAAGTTCCTTGACGGACTTCGGCATCGCAAAGGTCGTCAACGCTTCAAAGACCCTGATCGGAACTTAGTGGTACGCGGCGCCTGAGGTCCGGCAGAAACTTGAACGAAATGACCAGAGCACATAGCAGTTTTTCCACGCAGCCGCAGCCACGTGCACAGGCGCCTCTCAGCGCCAGCCTGCGTTGACACACCAGCGTAACGGCTTGCGCATCATCCGGAGCCAGGCTCGACTTGCCGCCCAGTCCAAGGGACCGACTACCAATCCGGGCCCTGATGGGTACAGGAGGTCGTGATCTGGTCGCTGAGAGTGGGCAGTTGCCGACGGCATCAAGTGCCCTGGATCTGTGTGTCTCTTGTTGTTAGGGGTGGCCCGTTTCGGATATAGGGCTGAAGCTCAAACGGCTACCCCGCCATGGAGAACTTGCCCCTCACCACCCGTTCGTTGTGTCTCAACGCGACCCAAAATACTTACAGGCAGCTGCCACAGCAAGAACACAACAAATTTCTCTACTCTACCAAGCCACCGAGTCAACATGTCCGAACCCGCAGCAAACCCAGCCCCACCAACGGAACCACCAGAAGCTGGCGAGGAGGGCGCCTCTACTTCCAAGAAGGCTGCTAAGAAGGCTGAGGCCAAGGCAAAGAAGGAAGCCGAGAAGGCGAAGCGCGCCGCTGAGAGAGCCGCTACCATGGCTGCGCAAACCACCGCCGCGAGCGAGCATGGACTCTGGCCAATGGCTTCTATCCGGTCTTGGCATGCCGAAGATGGTTAAGTGGGCCTGAGCGGTCCCGTGATGTCGCGACACCCGCATTCTTGGGCCCCAAGCGGTGTGTGCTGATCGCATCTAGGGAGCTTCCCTTCTACAGCCACGCATTGCAACGAGTGAACCCTTCCGAGCAGCCATCCACCAATTGCTTTCCACCCCCCCGAACATCACAACATTTCCTCGTCTCCTTTGAGTCAACCGCGACACCCCCTGCAAAAAAGGCATCTCGATTTGTGCCACGGCAAACGTCACCGATACCTCCGCATGCCTGGGCATCGAGCACCAAGCAGACCCTCCTCCCTTCGAAATGGCGGGGACACTAGAGGACCCGATTCTCATCGATGATGACAAGCCGGCGCGGCCAGCAACTAGGACTTCCATATCAAAGCATGCCACACCCGTTGCTTCTTCCAAGCAGCAGCCGCATGTGACGCTGAACTCAGTTCTGTCGCAGGCAAAGACATCGCCTTCGGCTTACATAGCGGCCTTCAAGGCGAAGATTGACGAAATTGAACGTCGTCGTCTCTTGGCCCAAGAGTTGGCCAACGCTCCGTGTTCGGTGCTAAGGGGATTTCGAATTTCCGCCTGGCGCAAACGGTCGCGGTTCTGGATTGACTCGCTTGGCGGCTGAACTGCCTTGGTTCGGTGGTGCTTATTCCGGGGAGTCCGAGTGCCTGCAGCATTGGGTTTGGCAACGGGGTTGTGGTCGGAGATGCGAGGCCAGTACGGCCATGCGCGACAGGCTGCACGCAGCCGTCATCGAATATCAGCGCGCGGACCAAAGCTTCGTCGACGAGCATGTGTCTCAATGAACTATTGGCGGTTTTCCCAGAAGCCGGCACCCTGGATTGGGCGCAGCCTTGCCTCGGGGTCCCGGACCGTGAACTGTTCGCTGGAGACGGTATCGTCGTTAAATTTCACTCGTCCTTCGACCCGGCTGGTCGCTCGCGGCCTCTCGCGATGGACTCGTTGGAGATTTCCCGACGCGGCGATGGTGCGCGTCACCATGTGGGGACTCCTCCACCACTTCCATCGAAACCACCATCGCCAGGATAACTCTGCAATTCCAGCCCTTTCTCACACGTTGGTATTACTCTTACGTAGGGAACACTGTGTCCAACCTTTGAGGGAACGTGGACTCGACTAACCGCATGTCGAACCGCATGTTGAATGGCGTGCGTCGCAGTTGATGGCAGCTCTTGGCCGAGGCAGATAACGAGAAGTGAAACGATCGCAGCTTACCGGAAATCAGATCCAAACAAAGCTCGGCCATCAAGATCACGACGGGCGCTGGAGAGATTGGTTTCCAATTTGAAGCTACCCCAAAGGGCCATTCTTGTCTGATGGTCGTCCTCCCGTGTGATGGATCCTGTCTCGTCCCTGAACCTTCGAACCCCATCTGCTTCTTTCCATACCCAAAGATCGGAAGCTCCTGCAGCTCGAGGCAGTGCTTCCTAGTATCCTTCCCTTTCCCCAATGCAAATTGGACCCTTGGCTCTTCAGGTCAGGTCTCCGCAAGGCAGTTTCAAGCTTGACACGCCATCACATTGTCCCTCCATTGGTAGAACTGCCTTCACGATCCCATCTGCTGAAGGTCCCACGTCGTGCCATCGGCAGAGGCGACTTGGACGTGCCTGGCGCTGGTGCTAACCGTGGATGTCTCTGCCGCCTCTGCCGTGAGCGTGGTCTCCGTGTAGCCGGCACACTCATTGACATCATCTGAGTTGAGGATTGAGCGAGGCTGCAGGGCGTGCTTGAGCCGTCGCTACCAAAAAGCTTTTCTAGCATCTGTGCCGCCGACGCCCGGCGGTCCGGATCGGCTTCCGCCATTTCTTTAAGACACGCGACCCTGCTGTCCTCTAGCGACGCAAATACAAGATTAAATATCGCGTCAAGGTTGTCAAGAGTGTGCTCAAGCTTCCGAAAGCCTTTCACGTCGAGTGCCCAGAGCTCTGTCATGAACAGAGACCAGACATCTGACTTGGGTGTTGGCTGTCCTTGCCGTGCTACCTCGGGGGCCATATACACGGTTGTGCCAGCTACCCCAGGTTGGATGTGAACAGTACTGTCACATAACCCCAGATCACCGAGTTCGAAGTGATACGAGTGCTGTCCTCTGTGCCTCTCGATGCGTCGATAAAGGATATTATCCGGCTTCACGTCTCGATGGACCATTGACTGGGAGTCGAGGTAGGCGAGAGCCCGAAGCATATGCTCCAGAAGAACATCGGTGATGGCAGTTGGTAGAGGGTCTGGGGATGTGGCGAGAGATCTGAGCGACCCAGCGCACAGGTCCATAAAGATCTTGTATTCCTCAATCCCTTGGTTACAGCCAATATATCCAACAATGTTTTCCTAGATTCATTTAGTTTTTGTCGATAAGCGGATGAATTGGGGAACTGACGTGCACGAGCCTTTTTAGTGTCTCAACCTCAGTCTTGACAGCAAGGAAGAAGGCATCACCATCATGGCCAGTTGCATGTTTTGGCCTTGAGATGACTTTGACCGCCATCGGCTTCCCGGTGTCCACATCGATGGCGCTATGTACTGCCCCAAACTTCCCAGTCCCAATCTGGCCATTCTCAAAGTACCGAATCAGCTTATTCATGCCCGTGTGGATCCGGGTTCGTGGTCGAGACGACTTCTCAGTTTCGGCAATATCGTAGGTTCGGGCCAGATTGGGGTTGGGGACGAGGTATGAGCTCCTCCGTCCCCGAGCGTCTTTCTTCCACCATATCAACCGGAACTTAACCGGGTCGTCGCCATGTCCCATGCTGATAAGCTCGTTAAGTTGTGGTGCGACGAGGACCCTGCGAGGGCGGTGGTCATCGAACGGACACACTTTGCCCTGATTCCACGCGAAGACTTCAGTGGAGCCCTCAGACGATCGATCATAAAGCATAATAGCCTTCGATTCATCATGAATCTCAAAGCTGCACTGCAACCTCGAGATGGCGCCGATTGGGATATGGATGCCAGCGTCCGTCGCCCGTCCCAGTGTCTCCAGTGTCTGGTGCGAACTGGCACCGCTAATACCCACGTCAATTCCATATCGCTCGATTTGGGTGTTGTAGGAGACTAAGCGGGCGTTCGCTGTATCTTCGACCACAACATGGGCAGAAGGCGATTGCGGATATAGCGTAAAAATGGCATGACGATTGCGTTGACGGGACGGCAGTGACGGCATTGTCGAGCAGGCAGGACGACTGTCAAAGTATCCGACTGGGTGGCACGATGGTCAGAGCTGAGCTTTCACCTGACGCAGGCTGTCTCCCTGTTATAAAGTCATGAAGGCGTCCGGCTGCGGTTTTGGCCGCCAAGGCCTTGCAACCAACTGCAACTTTTCGCGCCTCAGCCTGGGCCAACAACACTGGACCTGAAGCCAAACTCGATGTTTGGTTGCCACGGCGCTTAAAAGTGGGGTAACATGGACCGAGCTTCGACGAGCCAGCAGAAACCATCCAAGCATGGCGACACCAGCCGAAACAACAACTTCGATACCTTAAAGACAACACCAGTTCCCGCGGCGATATTCAGTTCTATTTCCTAGTCACTAGCTACCGTCATGGTCATTCGAGGCCGCGATGCTGGTCAACTGGACCAAATCCTTGGGGATTTTATCGATAATCCCCACCATTTGACCAGCGCTCGAGAACGGTACGATCGTTCTCCAGGACCTTCACAATCCGGAACGACGACGCGCGGGTCGAGCGAGACACCCCTTACCCCCGAGGAGCAAAAGAAAAGGGAGCGCGAATTACAGGAGTATTCACAAAAGCAAAGGTGGCGTTTCGCCATCCCTTACGAGCAATTCAACGCCGAGGTCATCTTAGAGCAGTGTCGAGAATGGCAAGAATTGGGTAAAGATCCAGATAAAATGGCGCCGGATTATTCCCGCGATAGAGCAAGGAAGAATGTCAAGTCATCATGGGTTGAGCAAGGAATTTGGCGCAAAGAGTGGAAGACTGAGGCGGCAGATCATCCCCCAGCTAGCTGGAAACACGAACTCCCTCGCCCACCAGACATGACCGAGAAAGAACATGCAGCTTCCCGTCCATTTTATCGATTCCTCAACGAGCTCGAACGCGACCGTTTGATACTTGAGCAGGAGAGGGGCCAATTGGCTGAACAGAGCCCTTCCCCCGACATCAATACGTTGGCCTACCATCGGGTAAAGGACCGGTGGGTTCAAATGGGATTATGGAATGACGATTGGGGGATTCTGCCTGGAGTGGCATGGCTCTATGAAGACCTGCCAAAGGACAGCTGCCCACCAGCGGTCGAGGCGGTCGAGGCGGACAAGACGAGCAAGAGGGTCAAGAAACGAACACCCATTGCCCGTGACCGAGAAGCCGAACGTCGAAGCACAAGACTGGCTGCCAAGAAAGTTGCAGCAGAACATGCAGGAGGGCTGGAGAGGCAAGTTGGCTCACCTGTCACGAAACGGACACTTGGTGGTAGAGTGAGGAAGTAAAATCGCGACATGAAAACCAGAATATATCAGCATAGCTCAAATTTTCCAGTTTTCTTCCCATGCCTGAGAATCTCCCCCGACATGTAACCGTCGACAAAAACATCGCCAATGAACCTCCATAAAGGTCCACAACGTCGCAATACAACAGGCGTATAGCAGCCCAGGGGAATAACAACAGTATCTCCAGGAGACATAAGCCACGTTCCCATGCCGATGACATTTTCTGCAATAATGCACACACAACGCCCCATCATACGCTTTCCGCAGACATCTTGGACGATCCTGTCTTGTGACTCGCGGGTCATGCGCACACCCGTGGTCCGACGATAACTTTGCAGCTCATCGTCTACCTGGATGGTGGGTAGGTGTTCTTGCAGCTTCAACGAGAAAGCTTCATAGCATGATGCCCGCCAGTTGGATTTATACTGATGTGGCACCTGGCCCAAGCACAAGGCATTGCAGAGCGCTTCGTGAGCGGCCGCGCCGGCGAGACCACGTCTAGCAAGCATAGCGCGCGAATGGGTGAACCCCATGAGGAAGTCGTCCGGCCGGCAAACTACACCTACAGGGACACTGTGGTCCATGATGGTGCCAAGTTCTAGAGCGCCGATGGTAAGTCTGCATCGTTCGTCTGAGAAGGTATACTGCACCTCTGTGCCGGGAGTGGCGTCGAATTTGTAGGAGAGCCCCAAGGAAGACGTCGGGGGAAGATGTGACCAGTCTGGAACCCAGCTTGGTAAGTCTGTGGCGGCATTTGGGTTTCGGATCGCCTCGCAGACAACATCCATACGCATCGTTGTAGCAAGCAAGTGGTCGACAACATCGACGTATACCTCTCTGACAGGTCGACTGTAGTCCGGGGAAAGCTCTGTTGGTATTCCGGGACACACGCCGAGGATCCCGAACACTTTGTCTCGGGGATCAGATGCAAGCTTTTCCCTACAGGTACGTAGTACCCATAGGAGACCGCGTTTCAACCCCTCTGGGTCGGGAAAGCTCCCGGGGCCACACCAAGCGAGTACGTCGGAGAAGCTTCGTTGGGTCGTTCGACTAGTGTCTATGAAGCGATGAGCTATGAAGCTTTCGTGTTGCCGAAACACGTTATTGGCATCCTTGTACACCTTCCAGGGGAGTGTTGAGGAGCCGCAATAGACATTGACCGTAGTGGCGTTCAGTATTTCTTGAACCACCCAAAGTCTTGCGAAGTAGGGCCGCTCAAACAGTGTGACTAAAGCGGCAAGTTGGTGGTGATTTTGGAGCAGACGAGAAACTTTCTGGCCCTTTGCCACACGCTCGAGCAGCTGGACAGCTAGCGCAGACCCATCCGCCTCAGGACCGAGCCATACACCAACGGATGCTGCATTGGCGTATATGCGGGCCATCTCCTTGACTTGGGATGACCTCTCTTCTAGATCTTGCTGGTTTATGCACAATGCATCTGCCCACAACGTGACGTCTTCCCGGGGGCTTCGCAGGGCGTCGAGCGCACCATAGAGACTTGTGGTGACTGCGAGCTCGACGGCGTCGACCTTGATGAGTCTCGTAACTCTGGGGTCGCCCCATGTGTAAGAGATGGCGATATACGGAGGAGCGTTGGCGAGTGGGGCGTGGAACATCTCGCACGATATCGTTGACATCTTCTTGGAGTGGACGCGCAGGAGTCTGAACTCTCCCGGGCGAAGTTCCTGGTACTGGAACATCTTTTTGCTGGAGGCCATTTTGGAGGTGAGGGAGTGAAAACCGGAAGGTCTGCTAGGCGGGGAAGAATCATTAACTTTTAGCTATTGCTTCGGTGGGCCGTTCACCCAGTCGGAGGGGTTTCGCTGTCCGCATGCACGACCCCCGGGCGATGACAGTATTCACTGGAATCATCACCGCCTCGTCACGGATGCCAAAAGCGCCGCTCACAGGGGTCTTTTATGCGTCTATGAGCCGATGTGGGCCTGTTGGCACAGGTTCTGCTGGCAAAGCCGGTGTCGGCCTAATGCAGAGCTCGGTGACAAGAACTGCAACGGGAGCTCCTCAGCTTGAACATACGCACGGCGCAAGCCGCTACAGGGGCTAAATGCCCAACTGCCCTGATGATGGGCGCTGGGCTGGGCGAAAAACCATGTTGCTGGCAGGTACCCCACGTTGGCACTCGGGCGATCTGTGTTGTCTCGGATGTTTGGGAGGGGAGGCGCGGGCCCAACGGGTCGGGCCGTGGAACAATCCGTAGCAGCTTTGAGGCGTAAGGGACGATAAGCTGGAACATAACTGGCTCGTAGGTTACGTTCAAGTTTGCTGGCAGCCGCCAAGTGTCAGACGTTTTCGGTGAGCATCGTGCAGTTATTGGTTTGTTGGGAAGACGCCGTCTCGGGTAAGGCACCCACAATGGTGCGCTTCCGAAGCCAAACGTCCGAACGGCCTTGTAGTTCTCCTATACGGGCTTAGGCGCGGCAGTCGGTTGCCCACTTGCCAAGTTAACCCACACGTGAGTGTAAAGGAGGCGTGTTTTCGGCTGTCTGTGCTGGCACGCGGTGGTGGTCGTTATAAATGCCCCATATTTTAGCGCAAATCACTAACAAATGCGGGACACGATTTTCGACGGTTGCGCGGAAGTGGGGAAGACCTAGTCTCGGGTAAGCAGGCGTTCCCGAAGGGGAATTGAATGTGGAGCTAGCCTTCCCGCCTCATCACGGGAAACTCCATGTCCTAGCAGCTTCCCGCTGGTTCTTCGCGTTTAGCCGAAGCGTTGACACCAAGCAACAATGTTTCCACAAGAGGGAAGAGCTCGTGCGAAACCTCTCATGCGAGGCATGGCGGCGCACGATGACGCTGGAGTTGGGTTTTGCCGGGCTAAAACTTTGCACAGGGTACGAGAGGTGTCGACGCACCAGCTCTTGCCCGCCTACTCTGTGCCGAACCGTTACCCCGCATCAGTTCACGCCGGCGCTCCGTCGTCATCCCGCGCTAGTGCCGCTCCTGCGCGACAACGACCCTAGAACGCCAACACCTTCCAACCGACTATTGCCCTGCTCAGAGCCCGAGAGCGAGCGTCGTGGGCTCGCGCAAGGCGTACCTTATTATGCAGGCGTCATGTCTGCTCGCAACAGCGTGCGAGATTCCCAGAATGGTTTTTCTGGTTATGAGCGATGCGGTTACGAGTGATGCGGTGTGGGAGTTGACGCCGATGCCCAGATTCATCTGGTGCAAGGCGGGAGAGGCGGTCATCGTCATCACGGCTTGCACGCAACCATTGACGTGGCCAATTCGGGAAGTGTTAGGACGGTCAGGGAGAGGGTTCGCATACAAACCAGTGGTTCGGATACGTACGGAGAAGAGGATGTGTACCGCGTCGGCCTCAGAACCCCCCGACAGGCGATGCCTCAACAACTCGATAAAGCTATGAACCAATATCCGGTGCGCCCTTACCAGCGCGTCTTGGATCTCACATTTCCTGCCGACCAACACCACCAGCACCACCAGCACCAGCACCTCCTCCTCCTCCTCCTCCTCCTCCTCCTCCTCCTCCTCCTCCTCCTCCTCCTCCTCCTCCTCCTCCTCCTCCTCCTCCTCCTCCTCCTCCTCCTCCTCCTCCTCCTCCTCCATCACCACCACCACCACCACCACACCCTCGGTCCCCAACGCAACTTCCCCATTACCTTTCGGTTCTACCACTGCCAGCGCAGCCTACACAGTGGGTGATGCTGGCGAGTGTAAACATCACGACACTTACCGTCGCCGGATTTCGTACCTGCAGTAGACAGCACGTCTTACCATACAGACATTCAAGAACTGCCAGAAACTAAATACATATGTGCCCATGTCGCGGCCCAAAGATAGTGGTCCGCATCAAGCCTTGTGTTCTCCAGCGCCAGCGTCCACCCAGGTTCAGTCTGTCAGGACGCTGTGATCTTCCTGTCGGGCCGGGGTGGCCGGCTGATGCCTATACCCCAAAGCGAAGGGGTTGAGGAGCCTCACGGTGCTGTTCAGGTAAGGCCGGCAAGGCCGCCACCGCCACCGCCACCCTCATCGCGAGATTCCCGAGGAGTCGGCAGTGGTGTAACCATGCTCGACGAGCAGGCCACCATGTTTCTCATTTCGTTGAAGCCCGCGCTGCAGATCCTTCAAGACGCCCCAAAGGATCCGAAGGTGGCCGAGTTGTACTACGCTTTACATAAAAGCTAAAGCCCAGCTGCAATGCGGGCGATTCGGTCGACACATACATAACGGGGCGAAGGAACGACGAATCTTCTGTGCCGAGAGCGTGTAGACCTGACGCCGTATGCAAGGGAATGAGATATTGAACGGCAAAGGTCTGAATGAAATTAGCTAAAATACTATATCATTGTGATTGTGGTTATATGTACATACCATTGGTCGTCGAGACAGGGGCAAAGTAAACATCAGAACCGTGCCAAGACGGCAACCAGGCAACACCCCGCACTAGAAAGTCACCATGTAGCCGGGCTCCATCGACCACGACGGTCGCGTGCTGTGCTTAAACCACACTCGTCGCGCCTAGCCTGCGGTCGGGGTGAAGGTTAGAAGCGGCCGTCACAAACGCGGCGATGTAGGATAGAAGTCGCCATAATCGTCGCCTTCGAGGGAAAGGGGAACTCCAGCCCCTAACAAAATGCATTGCCACGCGGACGGCCAAACAAAAACGCCGACGATAAAGGCCTTTGCTCCAAAGCGAACTTTATGCATACCGTGTGAGACCAACGACTAAGCATTCTCCTTCTTGAATGCCGTCCATCACCGTTTGCTGGGTAACCAAGTGCAGTCACCGACCCTCCGAAAACCACTACAGACGACGGGGAGACCAGCAACGTCAAGGGGCGTGCATTACAGGAAGAGATCGATCGGGTACGCTCCAGGACCGCAGATCAGTCAGGAGCTCGACCGAGAGTGGCTGCTGGGTCGTACCGTGGCGCGTGGGCTTCTTCCGAGCTGGAGAGTGCTAAGGTCTAGGACATCATTGACGTTGCTTCTTCTTCCGGGTTTGGTTCCGGGGGTCGCTCTTCCTCTTGCCACGCCGTTTTTGGTATTCTCGAAACTCTGAACCATTAGGGTCAACCGCATGGTTATGTTTCGTCACTTTGAATGCGATGCGCCAGACTCCGCTGTCTTCATTTATCAATGAGGCCTTGACAGGGCAGCTCTTCTTCCGCCGCATTGAGCACTCCAGGATTTGGGAGCCCCCTTGATTCGTCTTCTGGATCACCAAGTAGTAGCCCTCTTTGGCTGTGTGCTCATCAATGGCGGTCCATGCCAGTTCTCGACTCCCCCACTGGCCAGTTATTGCTGACGCTGTGGCCTCAGCCACAGGCGCACTCTGAGCGGAGTCTCTAGCTGACGCTGACTCTTCAGCCGTCCCGAACCGCACACGAGCTAAGAGGGGGTTGATATCCTCCTCGCTTTCGATGTTATCTGGTAAATGCTGCCGCTGGTCGAAAGGGTGGTAAAGCTCCTGAATTGGTACCCATCTCAACGTCCTGATTCCCATTAGTTAGATACCATAAGAGAAATATTAGCCCCTTACCACTCAGTATCACTAATCGCAACTGGGATCTCCTGGAGGTCGGCATATTCATCGCCGTCTTCATACCCCGGAGCCCACCTGAGCTCACCGGTAGGGCTAATCTCGTAGCATGCCGGGTGCTTCTCAGCAAGACAATCTGGAATAGAGGGAAGAGCGAATGCGGCGCGATCTTCCCCCTGGTCATCCCATACCAGAAGCCTTGCGTGTACCGGGGAATCAGAGTCGGTCAATAGTCTGATACCTTGTGTGTCAAGGCGGTAACATCTTTCAGGTGCTGAAGCTCCGGCTTGAACACGGCTTCGCTTGGCAGGTGTGCGGGTTTTTGGGGTGTGGTGTTGGTCGGTAAATTCGCGCTGAGTGGAGGTTTGAGCGCGAGATGGCGACGATGGTTGTAGAACGGGTGGGTCCTCTCGAGACAGTCTGGACAGTAGATCTGTAAATCTGTCTTTTCGGGCTGCGCGTTCTTTCTCATACACTCTCCTCTCATCTTGAAGATCGCTGTCTGCTTTCCTCCTTAGTTTACCAACCAGAATCTCCATAGCGTCCTTCGAAAGGTTGAAACTCTTCAGTTGCCGCTCCCACTCCTCACTTTCCTTGCTTAAGACGGCTAGGCGTGACTCGGATTTGGCGCGGCGTTGCTCTTCATCAAAGCTGAATTGTTCTTTAAGTTGCTGTATGCCTGTAGTTATATCCATGTTTGCAAGGATCGGGTCCGGGACGGCGAGAGACAATGGAAAAATGATATCCACGATAAATAACCTACATGAACTGATGGCCATTGAGAGTTATATATATATATAATTACTGCCCTAGCGGAAGTTTCCTTTGCGGGAGGGGGAGGGGCGGGGGGGGGGGGGGGGGGGTGGTAAGTTGATCCCGAGAGCATGGTCCAGAGAAATTAGGTTACCTTAGAGGCTCTCCCGTGGCTTACTGACCGAGAATCCCTACCATGGGTCCCCGGCACCCATCAAAGAAGTATCCAACCAAATATCCTCCCATAGAACCGTCAGAACCGAAGGCAGTGCCCTTCTCCCCGTAATTCAATGTGAGGGCCTGATGATCACACCTTCCTGCCACGGATGACCACACACCCTTTGGGTTTGTGCCTTTGCTGGCGCCCTATCGGTTCAGCTGCTGGTAGGCCCTGGACCATCCCGTTGCGGGCGAGCATACCTCCGTTGACCGAGAAGTTGCGGCAGACCATAAACGCGCGCATTGCGGCATTCTCCTGGGCCAGGCCACCGGATTCGTATGGAAGATCTGTCTGGTACTCACGGCCATTAACTAGTACCAGGCAAATGTAACCGTTGTTGGAGTCACGGTAGCACTCGTACATGGGGTCCTGCCACCCGCGACGCCGGCAAAGGCCTGCAAAGGAGCTTCAGTTAGCTGCATTATCCCCTGGCAATCAGGTAACTTCCCTCGGGACCAGGGCTTGGTAAATATTGAGGTAAATAGCTACGGGGACTGAGGAAAGGGGAGTTATTTGGGCTATGTTGATGAGCCGACCACTTACTTTCCAAGTATTGCATGTAGAAGCCGCTCATGTCAATTGCCTTCAACGACTTAAGAAAAGTAGAGCAACGCCAGTGATGAAAACCTGCCCTATGGATGAGCCGAGTGTTTTTCGCTGTAATAGTACGGTTCAATCTAGCCACATCGTCGGGAAAGACTGTTCGTTAGGTGCTGCGCAAACCAAGTTTTGGGGAAAGAACACACCATTGTTGAATCCATGGGCATTGTTGAGCTAAGAGATGCGCCTACTTAAAGGCTATTGGATGCGGCTCTGCCAGCCTCACACAAACATCGGATCCTTTTCATATGGCAGCCTGGTTTCCGCCCGGGAGGATGTCAGTGTAAGGAAACTCAGGGGCTGGGTCATCTGCCTCCACCTGGGGGAGTACGCAGGACAGAGGCCATCAATTGAGTGCCCAAAGAGGGCAGAGACCCTACTACCTTGTCAGGCTGGAGACTGATCACGCTACGGTGCTCGGGCAGGGCTTGGAAAGACTGGCCGCCAGGAGGCTCGCCAGCGCAGCCGCCCAGGGGGGTAGGTCTGCCACACCTTTTGGTCCGGCTGGCTCGGCGATAGGCCCAAAAGCCCACAACGCAAAGCCAATCCATAGAAACGCTACTCGTTCAGTCATCGCAAAGTGGGCTGTGCCCTTTTAAACCGTGGACATGCGGCTCCCGCCAGTGACGTGTCCAGCCCAAAGCATTCTGAGCGTACGTCAAAGTTGCCCGGTTTATGCTGTGATTCCGTGCAGGTCCTATGAGAGGCGTCCACGATCTGCAATTTGCAAAGCTCAACAGTCCATTGCGCCTTACTATCGAAGGCGGACCCAGGTAGCCTGCGGGACAACTACCTTGAAGTTGTAGGGAGTACACACGGCCTCTGGCCCAGCGATTATTTCGCGCTCGGATGCCCCGTCGGTCACTCCCACTCAGTCCAATAATCGATTACGCTGTCCTAGCTCCTGCTGCAACATCAACCCGCCCCTTATGGCTCTACCGAGAGTGGCTTTCCCCTCCTCCACATGCCCCTGACTTTAGGATGATACATCAATGAGATCACCAGTGTCTCCAATTTTCTCACCAATGTGCATCTTCCACAACTTATTATACCTCGCCGTTCTTTGCCACAAGCTCATCGTGAGTGCCGTACTCCATGATCTTACCGTTTGTGCCCAACACGAAGATCCGATCTGCATGCCTGATGGAAGATAGCCGATACCTGTAAACGATTTGAGCATATCGACTCACGCACACGATTTCACTTTGAACCTAGCCCAAGCCGACGTCGCACCGCTTGTCGCGCGCTTGCGACATATATCGATGATGAGGAGTTAGAGGGCTTGGAAGATGGAAACTCTGATATGGAGGTGGATTGCGAGGAGGACGAGGACGAGGAGGACGAGGAGGAAGAGGACGAGGACGAGGAAGAGTCTGCGGCGGACAAAACCACCCCCAAAACCGCCCTTCTCAAAACCACCCTTCTCGCCGAAACCGCCCTTCTCACAGTCAAAACCACCCTCCTCGCCGAAACCGCCCTTCTCATAGTCGAAACCGCCCTTCTCGCCAAAACCGCCCTTCTGACAGTCAAAAACACCACTATTCGGCACATCGCTGAGAATACCGTCACGCCCTGGAGCATCTGGAAGGTCCACAAGATCGATGCTCTCAGTTGGTGCTGAGCTAGCGAGCTTGATGTCGAACTCCGGATTCACGCTAAACTGATGCGTCTTGCTGTCGTATCGCAGCCACTTGCCCTCCCGTGCAATGCGACACCCAAGATACAGCACTCGGATCTTCCGCTCCTCTCCCATGGAAGCAGCTTCCAAGCCCTTCTCATCGTCCTCGATATTTTCGTTGGAAAACCATCCACTCGGGTAGTACTTCTCAGCCCAAAGGAGACCCCTCATTGCGTAGTCCTCAGGGAGGGGTCGTGGCGGACCCTCAGGGTGGGGAAAATCTTCACTCTCGATGGAATTGTACGCCGGGCGGTCCTTGAGTAACGTATTTAACATCAAAGACATCAGCTTCCAAGGAAATTCCGGTGCCAAGTATTCCATGGTTTCCTCGGAAAACGTTGACTGGTAAATGAAGACAAGTACTATATGAACGTATGAGAGGATGTTGGGATCCTCATGGCGCCGGAAGATCACATCGTGTGTTCTATTGGCGAATTTGAGGACGACTGCGAGGTCTCTTGCCTCTTCAATACTGCTGCCTGACATTTGCTGGTCCTGCTGCTCGCCACGAGTGTGTTTGATCGCACCATAAACAGGATTGCTATTGCTACCGTATCTCGTGATAGCACAGCAGTTCGAGATTCCAATATAGCATCTAAGAACCGAGATGTTAGCGATTGTCCAAGGAAAAAAGTCAGATCTAACTCACCCCGGTTCGAGGAATCGGCGTGTGGAGAGGTCAATGTGGTTATCTAAAGTATTGATGAACTCGTCCATCGAAGCATCCAACTCCGCATATATCTTTTTGCTGAACATGATCCCGTGCGTCTTGACAAAGGCATGCTCTGTGGAAGGGAGTCTGCATTGCTGGCTCGAATTCGGAGCTACAACAGACTCAAAAAGCGTCATGATGCTTTCCCGAGCCGCATCGAAGGGAATGGCCACGCAGAGGGACTTGTTATAATAGAAGAGCTGTTGCAGGGCATTCGGTCGAGCCAGAATAGCGAGATGATGGTATAACCTTCCTGTTGTTGGAGATCTATCCGACGCTTTGCTGTACCATCCATGACTGATGGCTGCCCAGACCTCACGGTCCCGAATGTTTTCATCTTCGATGGCCATACGGTACCGGCCGAGGTCTCCAAGGCATTCTATCCAGGTATCTTCGAAAGCAGGCACCGTTTCGTACAGCAACGTCATCATCGAGTAGGCCAAATCGATGAAGGTGAGCATGTGCTCTAAACTGGCTGGCAAACGATGCCTTAACAGTTCAAGAAAGCTGAAGATACCATGTCGCCACATCCGATCCGACATTGCGTATTCCGAGGCCAACTTTCTTAGCGCAGGACTTGCTGACGGATGCTGAGACGCCAGGAAGAAGTCGTGATGCTCGTGGAGTAACGTTCGGTGGAGAGCAATGAGCGCCTGCCATTGTTCGTTGTTGAGTTTCGTGTCTGCCGGGCCGGCTTGAGTGTTCTGAGCGGTGTCTGGTGGGCTGGTTTGAGTGTGCTGAGCGGTGTCTGGTGGGCTGGTTTGAGTGTGCTGAGCGGTGTCTGGTGGGTCGGCTTGAGTGTTCTGAGCGGTGTCTGGCGGGCTGGTTTGAGTGTTCTGAGCGGTGTCTGGCGGGCTGGTTTGAGTGTTCTGAGCGGTGTCCACCTCGATACATTTATTTTCGACCATGACGAGGCCAGCGTAGATGCTTTTGACCTCAGCAACAAGTTGCTCCTGGGATATAGGTCTTGTCTCTGGCTGCTTGATCAGCTCGGGGTCCTGGCATAACCAGCAGTTAGGGGCACATGGAAGTATGTCTTCATCCCTGGTCTTGTTCGATGTAGTTGACAGTACGGCACAGACGCTGGCCGCACCGTCATTGTCTTCTGGGTCCAACCAAGACACTGAAGACGATGACTCTGAAGACGATGAATCTGGAAACGATGACTCTGATGACGATGAATTTGTCCTGTACCAGCTTAAATATCAGCCAATTGCAGTTCAACGGGGATGGGAATAAAGTCGTACGTATCTGGCGGTTGAGCCGGCTGAGATTGAGCTTGCTGCGCTTGTGGTAGCTCTTCGGCCATTGCTTTAATGTTCGAGGAGCAACTGTGGTGTAGATGCTGACTACAATGGGCACGGTGCTGGCTCCAAGATGTCGCGATGGCAGGAGGAGCCCCCGCTTCGGAATGCATTGGAGTTAGGCCAGACGAAGGTCTCGATAGCTGCGCGGCGTCTTGCGTCTCAGCATGCTGTGCACACAGTTGACTGGCAAGCATAGAAAAGACCGCTATATCCATGGTAGAGTCTTGTTGAATGTAGTTCCGGGCAGAGAAGCCATTCTCGGGGATCGTCAGTCCCTGGGTGGTGTCAGTCTCCCAACGACTCTTAATCAACAGCTCTGCATACCTCCTCAATGAATGTCGTTTCGCACTCGGGTACGGAACCGTTCTTGGTGTGGTCTGCCATCGTGAGATTCGGACTGTTGAGTTCTGGTAGGCCACTTACCCTGAACGGTAAATGGAACAGCAGCCCCAGGAATTTTATTCTCCATGCAAGCGGGCCAGGCGAACCACAAGCCGCAGCTCCGGTAAGGCAACCGAGGTGTCATTCCAACCTGTCTTTGCCTGAATGACACAGCCAGCTCTCCACATTCAGGGATTCTCAGCACCCGTGAATTTGTAAATTTGAGTTGATAAATATGAGAGGGTTTGTTCCCTTCATCTGCGTTCTCGGGGGCTTCATGCTCCTCAGCGATCACCATGAGCGTCTCTTCCTCTCCCCATCATCCCAGGACACCCGGCTCCTCTGATTCAGGTGATGAGCCAGGGCCAGCAGCGGCCTCACAGCCGAAACCACGCGAAATCGGTCTCGAAACGAGCTGCTGTTTCTTAGCCCCATTGCCTGAGTGCCCACCAACACTGACGGAGAGGTTGGACGATTGGTCAGCGTCGGTTGCATGTGTCGGAAGTGCCTTGGAGCAACTCAGCAGTGAGCTCCCCGCTATCAGCAAGCGCGAGTCGGCTCATCTGCCTGCTGATGAGCCTAGCCCACCCCCTCTCGCTAGATATGCCACACCCCCTCCATCCTCACGGGAGTGGTTCTCGGAAGCAGTCGTGACGAATGACCCACCAGTCCAGCCCCCCCTGAAGCCAAAAAGGCTGTCTCTCCAGCTCTGCAGCAGAGGCGGGGGAGAGGAGAGAGAGAGGAGGCTGGGGCTCCTAATGAGAGGACTTGAATGGGGAGGGCAAGCCCGCGAAGGGGACAGCGCCCTGCTGAGCACCCACAGCGGCACGCATTGTAAAGAAGGACTTGCGCTTGGATTTGGTAGCCGCAGGGAGCTTTTGGGGTGGTTTATTACCAATGGGTTATCCGCTGTTCATCTCGCCATGAAACGAAATGTAGAGCATCCGGTGACTCACCCAGGCCAGTTCGCTGCAAGCAAGTCGTCAGTCTGTCCCGTCCGTCGTTGAAGTCGGTGTGCTGGCCAGCGTCTCCAGCATTGGCGGATAAGTCCAACACCCCTTCACAGTCACCCGGAGCCAAGACCACATGGAGCCAGCCCTACAATCCTACCGCTTCCTAGACAACGCTGAGAGAAGGCAGGACGGGAAAAGGCTGCGCATCACCGGGGATGTGAAAGGAGGACAGTGACTAACTAAGCTGTCGGCAGGCAGGATTGGCGTGCGGTACCGCGAAGTGAATTTCCGCGTGCTGGGCTGCATGTACCAAGGCGGTCGCCCCAGGGAGTGCACTCGCAGGAGGCACCTTGGTTGACGGCATCATTGAGTTTTGGGTGGAAGGGGGTGGATGTAAATACGCGGACCCGACCCGCAGTCACCTTACCCCTGGCCCACATTTCTGGTATTCTTCCAAGGTGGGTACACTTTTGCGATTCCTTGCTTCCCCGGACGCAGCTGTGATCATCCGCTGGCTGCATTGAGTTTTGCCGCCAAACCAGGGGTAGATACCACAGATGCGTTTACCCCAAACAAACTGGCAGTGTTGATGCCGCAGTGCTTGTCGCTGCCTGAACCAAGATAAGAAGTCAACAAACCCGTCAACCGATATTGTGGCTTCTTCCCCCACTCTCATCCATTTCCCACCGCAACCAAACCATTTACCATGACCCGTATGTTCGCACTCTGCCGTGCCTTCCGGGCAAAACCGCGTCACCTGACCTCGATAATGTTCACCCCGCATCCACCACCGAAGATTGGGTACCGATTGGTCGCAATGCCCCGCCGAAATTGACCGATGCAAACTACTTGCGATATAAATCGAGACGGCGAGACACAAAATAGCATACCATGGCGGACGCAAGACGTGATGAGTTGACAAAGAAGTTGGTATGAGCCCACCGGCAGGTTTTACACTGTTCCTTTGGTAACCAAGTTGCAGAAGGACGCTTGGAAGAGCTTAGAAAAGCCCGACAGCTTCTTCGATTCGACCGAACGCCGCATGTTCTACGAATTCTCATCAGCGACCACAGCGACCACAGCGACCAGAGCGACCACATTATATTGCAAGGATTGTCAGGTGGTGTTTTACGCGGTCGACGACCCACATCCGTTGTGGCAAGCAAACGGGGATGGGCAAATTGAACTTCCGGATGGTATAAGTGTAACAATATTTCGAGGGGTTGCTAGAGCTACCTGAAGATGTTCTCGAAAATGGAATGATCTCTTTCAACATATACGGTTATCCTGCAAATCTTAGATTGTTCCACCCAAAACTCTATAGCCGTCATAGATTTCGCTGCCTCAGCGATCCTGTCGTCAGCGAAGATCCCCTGCGGCGGGAAGGGTTGAGAAGAAGTACGCAGAGGGTGAGTGTATATCTCGATGCAAATGTCCTGATTCTTCTCGATGGGCATGAACCCTTCTACCATCTGCAGAGGCACTAGGCCCCAAGGTTGCAAAATGATACTTTGAGAGAAGGGATGACAAAATATTCCACGTTCACCTACAGTCCCTCGTCCACGCCAGCCTTCTGTGCAGAACACCACGCCTGGATTCGTCCCAAGCGTATCTCGCATAGCCATGAACCTAGCTGTAGGATCTTCCACGAGGTAGTTGGGATATTGAGAAGCACCCGGCAACAATGGCAGTGAAGTGCCTAGACTTCCATTGACGGTATGTGAGTGGTTATCGGCGGATGGACTCTGCGGATGGGTATGTGGAGGCGCAATGTTGTCGGGGAGTACGGCAAGGTTGGAGATGCTGGGGGGATCGGATGGGATCCAGTCGGCATTGGTGCGTGAACCTGGGATGTGAAACGCTCATCAGCCTACTGTCTCGCTGTCTGAAGAACCATAAGACTTACTGCCATCCGAGCCCTGGGTCTTGATCGCCTCCTTATGCGGTTGCGAAGAATCACCACCTTGCCCCATCTTTGCTTTCTTCCTTTTGGCCCGATCACCACCTTCATGGCTGGAAGGGGACTTCCGTCTCGTCAAGAGGGCAGCAGGTTCAGGGACTCCGATTCCTGGAACGATATATTAGCAAGTTACCTAGGCCGAGGTCCGGTACCACTAACTGTCCACCTGATGATCGGTGATCTCAAGGTCGATGTATCCGGTGAAAGATTTGTGTGGCGGGATAGTGGCTAGGACCGCGAACAACTGTGTTAACTCTTCGACGTGGATTGTGTCCATTCGCTCCAAGAAGTCGGCTCGATGCCCAGGCACGACAACATGAAGCGCAGTGATAGCTAATTTCCCCCCTTGGGCGTAAGCCACCATCCAGACGGTGTCAGCATCGAAGAGCTCTCGCTTGCACGCAGCAATAACCTTTAGAATATGACTCTTGGAGGCATCCTTCTCGACCAGCGGGGCAGAGAGCACATCCCTGAGTTTTTGCGCGCAATAGATTGTGTTATCTGAGGGCCAGAGTTCGGGATGTTGGAGGCGGAGAAAGAGCAGGCAAGTTCGGAGTGTTGCATTTGCGTCTAGCGAGTCACGATTTGGGGAGTGATCGGGGGGGAATTCAGTGACATCGAGAAGTTTCTCCGCGCCAGCGGATATGCTGAACGGCATTGGGCGATTTAGTGATGAGAAAATGGAATTGTTGATGGAAGACGAGGCTCCCACAACAGCGGTGGGAAAATGGACCGCTTCCCACAGGGTGGTGGGAAAATAGACTGCTTCCCACAAGGTGGTGGGAAAATGGACCGCTTCCCACAAGACGGTGGGAAAATGGACTGCTTCCCACAGGGTGGTGGGAAAATGGACTGCTTCCCACAGGGTGGTGGGAAAATGGACTGCTTCCCACAGGGTGGTGGGAAAATGGACTGCTTCCCACAGGGTGGTGGGAAAATAGACTGCTTCCCACAAGGTGGTGGGAAAATGGACCGCTTCCCACAAGACGGTGGGAAAATGGACTGCTTCCCACAGGGTGGTGGGAAAATGGGCTGCTTCCCACAGGGTGGTGGGAAAATGGGCTGCTTCCCACAGGGTTGTGGGAAAATGGGCTGCTTCCCACAGGGTTGTGGGAAAATGGACTGATTCCCACAGGGTGGTGGGAAAATGGGCTGCTTCCCACAGGGTGGTGGGAAAGTGGACCGCTTCCCACAAGGCGGTGGGAAAATGGACTGCTTCCCACAGTGGCTGTGGGAAGCGGAGTTGCAAGGGTAAGTGGATGGGAAGGATGCACCGGGGTGTACATAGGACAGGGTTCAGGATCGCTGGTCAAAGCCCATCGGCAAGGATGACGGCCGGCGGACCCACCAAGGACCGCAGGTCTTCGACGACAGGCAAAGCGCTCGGAATGGATGCAGTCAATGCACGAGTTCCGGAGGCCAGGTGGAAACTCTCGCACATCAGCTGCGTGTGCGACGCCTCGCATGCAGCGTTTGCAGCATCAGCACGTAGCCGCCTTGGGGTGATGGGCGCGGCCGCACCCTACATCCAACTTGATGGACAACCAGTCGAAAGGATGAGGATGAACGGAAAAGAGCAGAGGATATTCACAGCTACCTTACTCAAAGCTCGTGAGTAGTCCATCCCCGGTTTCAGGTAATCCTGCTTATTTATTCCTCTTCTACTGTTTGCGTCTTTTTTTGAGATGATCTCCAAATTTGGTTTCGTGATCGAAGCCGTTGGCATGTTTGAAGAAGACCTAGCGCAGCTACGTCAAGAGATCCATACTTGGGAAGTTGTTGCTGGCGGGGAATAGCATGTACATCAAGCTTCGATGGGGACAGGTTCCTACTCTTTAGGTCTTGGGGGGGCCTCAGAAGGTGTGGAATGATAATCCCAAACCTCAATTATCAGCTCAGCAGGACCCTTGGATTCTGCAATGCACCACCATCACTTGTCTGCCGCGCTGCTGTCGTGCATCGCCGGTTGCAGGGCAGCCCTTGGGTTTCCTTGGGGGTGGCGTTCGGCCTGTCCCCAGTCCAATATTTGAGATGAATGAAATATCCGCTCCTCGCCCGTTTGGTACGTTCGAACACTTCTCTCACAGCACAGATCTTGCCAAACCATGACGTCCGGCGAGCGAGAGTCTTCTCCGCTGTTTTCAACCTTCCCTCCGGGTTCATACGGGAGTGTGACGCCTGTATCCATGTTAGTCCCTAGTACCTTCCTCTTCCCCAGTAACTAATATGTTTAGTGAGGGTGCAAGGGAAACTCTCGGTCTGATTTACAGCTTGGTCGATGGCTGGCTTCTCACCCCTGTGCTCAACTCTATCGATCGTATTCTTGATCGCCTCGATGACTTCTCCGAACGCCTCGGCACTGCGCTACGCCCTTCCAATGAGCGAGGACTCGAGAAAAGCCACAACAAGGAGGATGACGGACAGCGAGTAGGCGAGAAGGACACGGACAGCCACAACGAAAAGGGCATAGACAGCGACAGAGAAAAGGACAGATAGATATATTGCACTGGCCCCAATGCTGCTGATGCCAATGGTCCCTTCTATCCTCGTATCGTGCCGTTGGTGGAAGGCCGGAATGATGGAGATAGCAAGGTAGAGATCACGCAATGACAGTTTTGTGATTCTGTGCCGCAACCTGACCTTGTTGCCTTCGGCAGATTGTGGTTCCCTGTGCACGGAAACTTTGCGCCTCATGCATCTTGTCCACCCCACAGCCCACTCTGGGCATCATCTACCAACAAATGCCGCCAACGTCAAACGACTTGTCTCATGGAATTACGACGGCAACGCAGACGAGCACACGATACGATGCTATCGCTTGGCTGACCTAAGCAGGGGCCGACATCCAAGGATGGGAGTTCACCTGTCGCCAGAATGGCCAAGTTCAGAACGGTGGTAGCTGTCCATCAAGTCCACGGTTTCTGCCCCTTTCTCACAAGCCACCCATTTATCTAATGCCAAGGGCAACGATGTGGACCTCTCAATTCTTCTTTCTGCTTTTGTTGCAGCATCCTCTCTTTGTGCCCATTTCTTTCACGCACTTACTCTCTTGACCGCAATCCACGAGGAATGGAACTGCCCAACCTACATACTTGGTAAGTCGAATCCGTGACAAGATGTAACATCCACTAATACGTTATACCTCCAGGCTCGGAAACAATGGAAGCACTCAAACACCTCGTGGCGAACATACCCGGCTGGCTCAAGCGCCTCAAGGACCTCGATGGCCAAATCGCACAACGTCAAAATGATTTGGCCCAGCTGGCAAAGCCGCAATCACAATCTGACCCGGGCGTCCCATCTGCAACCAGGTCACTCAGGGGATCTCAAGAGTCTCTCAGGCCGCGAGATGAGCCAGAAGCACATCCGGCTACTCCGCAACCAGAGGTGGCCCCGATAATTACCACAGCGCCTCCCGCCGTCGGTGAACAGCCCGCGCCGGGTACCCCATCAGAACCTCAATCCCCATCAACCATTGCACGACAAACAAGCCAAGCTCGCGCAGCTGGGCAGGCTCGGGCACGCGCGGTGGTACGCAAGCGAAAGCGTTCCATCTCAGTCGTCAGTGCCGAGGGAGCCGCATCCAAGCGAGTTTACTACGACAGCTACGTACAGCACTCCTTCGAGGAGCTTGTAAAGTTCGTCAGAGAGTGCCGTAACATGATGCGAAAAGTGAAGATGGCCGCCAACGTGGCGCAGATTAAGCGGCTGGCCGAACTGGAGATGCCCGATGAGGAGGAATCGCAGCCCAGCACACCCAGCCCTGCAGACGGCTTCATCGCTCCGCTCGAAGCAGCATCAACTGTCACGGAGGATGAAGCGGAAGAGAAAATACCCAGCTTGCGATGCATGAGCGCGAGGCAATCACCAGGCCTACTCATGACGAAAGCTGCTCTTTGGCGCTCAAAGCACTCGCGAGTGGGCATCACTGACGCGCATGGCCGGGGTGGTATGGGCCCTCCCGGATTCAACCCACTCGAGAAGGATATATACGACGACCTCGATAAGGGGCTGGAGGACGTGCAGAGCACGAGCGAGCACGCGGCGCATCAGGTCTTGAAATATGGTGACTGCGCCGAGGAATTAGAGAAGATCTCTCGCCGTATGACCGAGACCATGGCGCTCGCCGACCGCGAACTGGAGCGGGTGAAGCGCGAAGATCCAGAAGCTCTCAAGGCCGCCGAGGACGAATCTCGTGGACGCCGCTACCGTCCACAGCCATCGGAGCGATATCAAGGAAGGCAACCTCGCTGTAGCGAAGGTTATCACAAATGCCAGTCCCAACGGCGTGGCCGGCAGCCAGCTCACCGTCAAGGCTTAGATCCTCGCCAGGACCGAGTCCGGGCTCATGTTTATAAATGTTAGCGGCCACTCCCGCTCCACTTTGGTAAGGGTGTGGAACTGGCAGCCGCAGCCGCGAGACTTCAACGATGCGATGACGGCGTGGATAATCGTGGAGGCGCAAGCATGTACTATCTGACGACTAGTAGCGGTACAACGGGAAAGTGCCGCATGCAGCTTGCAAAAATTGGAGATTCCTCTCGTGTACGAGACGGGTTGGAGAATACCCGCTGAACAGATTGGACGTCATTGATAGGCATGGAAGGTTGCTGAACTACCCCAGTTAGACTGAACGTGCAAATTCGTTGCGAATAATATATTTCCTCTTTGTTTTCAGTTCACTCTATCTGCGATGTATGCGGTTTCGCAAAGGTTGCCCTGTGACAGAGAACATGGCAGCGGTGGGTAGGACCCTGAGGCAGCGGGAGCAGCCAACCCATTCTTTCCAGCACGTGGGAGGTCGTGATGGCTTTCAGGGTTGAGGGTTGAGGGTTTAGGGTCGATGAGGGCGTTCTTCTTGTCCAGCCGGGCAGATCTCGATCCAGATGTCTCTTAAGCTTGGCCTTGTGATCGTGCGTGCCTTCTGGCCATCGATGGCCCTTGCCTCATCCATCTATGCAGAACATGGGTGTCTGCAGGACCTCCACGATTGGCATTCTCCGACCCTCCACCCACGCGGGTACCTGGTATATGTCCGGTCACTGCTAGTTAGCAGGTGTGGCTGCTTGTCCCAGGAATCTTTGCCGCTAATGCACCCAGAAATCCGCCCCAGCCCCAGGTGTCTGGTGGGTGCGTTCTCGATTGTCGCAGCAGTGTGCTCCTGGCCGTATATTGCTCAATATTCGCTTAGCGTGGTACCACTTTTAGAGCATGAGGCATGGCGGCTGTGGAAGCTGTGGGAGTTGTGGAAGCTGCGGAGGCCATGGGAGTTGTGGCGGTCGTGAAGGTTGTGCAAGCGGTTGTAGTGGGCGATACCGGCCTGGCCACATGCTACGGTTTCTTCGACTATGGGTACCGGTTACCTCACTGCGGCAGATAAGGAGGGCACTAAGAGAAGTTCTCTGAGCGTCGCCATGGAAGCAGCCCCCCAAAGAAGCAGAGACTCGCCGTCGCGCGACATCAGCGGCAGCTCCGACCTCGCTCCCTCCGCAGGATGGGACAGTTGCTCTGACCTCAGCCTCACGAGGTGGGAAATAGAAGCGCAGGGAGCCACGTTATGACCCTCGACCTGTATATAAATAGGCAGTAAAAAGAGATCAGAGGCTTGCGCTGTGCCTGGGTGTGTTTGCAGTAGGAGAAAGTCAAACGGGTTCAGGGGCAAAGTAAACATCAGAACCCCGCGGGGATGCGCCAAGACGGCACTCAACCGTGTGATGTCTCCCGCCCCAAGAGCATTCAGATTGCATCCAAAGAGCTCCATGTTCTCGTTGCCAGTCAATTCCTGCTTAGGGCCCAGGTCGGATCCCTCAGCGTGACGTCGGAAGATGGATGAATCTTGTGCCGAGGAGCACGCCTCCACCTGGGCCAAGAACGCCGAAGCCGGGGTGATCGGTCTTGCCGCTCCAGAGCAAAGATGGCGGCGGAGCCATCTCTCCAGGCTGCTGGCGCTTTCGGAGAGTGCTGTGGGGCCCCGCTTACGCCGCTGTTGTCGCCGTGCTACTCGTTGATGGACGGTGCCAGGCTGGCTCTGCTGGTCGTTCCGCTGGACGGTGGGAGAGACCGCACTAGACAGTAAAGCTTAGAGCATTCAGACATCCAAAGAGCTCTATGTTCTCATTACCAGTTACTCCTGCTCTGGGCCTAGGTCGGATCCTCGCGAGGTCTTCAGGCGGAAGGGCCGAGGGATGGTGATGGTGACTGCCGCAGGATTGAGCTTTGCGATCTTCTCTTCGACCGTGGCTCTGGGATATTCCCCTCCATGCAGGACTAGGCGTTCGAGAACTCGGATACATGGGCGCTAATAAAGTGACGTCGGAAGATGGATGACTCTCATGCCGAGTAGCACACATCCGCCTGGACTAGAACGCCGAAGCCGAGGTGCTCCAGAGATGGCGGCAGGGCCATCTTTCCGGGTTGCTGGCGCTCTCGGAGCTGTGAGGCCCCGCCTACGCCGCTGTAGTCACCGTGCTACTCGCTGATAGACAGTGGCAAGCTGGCTCTGCTGGGCTGTCCCGCTGGGCGGCGGGTAACACGACATCCCAAGAGACAGCACTAGACAGTGAAGATGGCATCTTGCTGTCTAGACGTATTGTTGTTGCTATGAGGGGTGAAGTGACTGGGGATGGGGAGGAGGAGGACCGCGCAGTGCGGGTCGCTTATTTTTTCCTGCTACAGGCCCTATCCCTCTTACCTGGAGTAGCCTTCTGCTCTTCTCGATCTTGTTTATCTCGGGCGGGACTACTCGAAGATTTGAAAAAGAGGTACTCATACGACGTTCACTGATCCTGCTGCTTCGGGTCTGGTGGGGTCCGAAAGCAGCTTCCCGGACGATATCAGCATCAAGCGCCACCGACGACCCCAAGGTCGCCCTTGCTGTGAGCGAGCATGGATTCGCGACGTCTCCTTCACCTTCTTCCCAGAACCTGAAACTTACAGGTTGTGGCCGGCTCTCATCAACAACGACCTCCTTTGCCGCGAACCTCCTTGGTTGGCTGCACCCCCTGGATCGGCCCTTTTTCTGGGATGGTGGCTTTAAAGATTCACCCACCTTCTTGCCCTGGACTTGGCGCTGCAAGACCAAGCCCCTATCGAAGACGGGTTGGCTGCTGCCGCGCCGCCTGCCCAGAAGGCAGGCGTCGTTGGCACGTCTACTTTGCCCGCTGAATTGGTTCAGCTCGCTTTTTCCACAATAAAATTCCTGGGGCTGCTGTTCCATTTACCGTTCAGGGTAAGTGGCCTACCAGAACTCAACAGTCCGAATCTCACGATGGCAGACCACACCAAGAACGGTTCCGTACCCGAGTGCGAAACGACATTCATTGAGGAGGTATGCAGAGCTGTTGATTAAGAGTCGTTGGGAGACTGACACCACCCAGGGACTGACGATCCCCGAGAATGGCTTCTCTGCCCGGAACTACATTCAACAAGACTCTACCATGACGGCAAACATGCTCAGTGATCACCACGGGATCGAGGCAGTGAGAGCTGTAAGGCTTCTTTGTACAGATGTCGATGAGCAAAGCCTCTTCCCGATAAACCTCCTAACTTCTGACGGTCAAACCTGCTCCTTGCCGGACTTGAGAGAGAGTCTTGTAATAGGTGCCAACCGGCCAGCGAAGGGAAGCGGGATTCTACCAGTCACCTAGGGGAGGGTTGGAGAATGCATCCTTACTGTCACGAGCCAATGCCTTATTCGCGATCAATATCACCCCCACGGGGTCCTTCCCGTCAACAGTAACATCACGTTCCAGGCCCATGCTGACACGCCCACTGGTACGGACAGGGGGAATCTGACTGTCTAATTGACAGCCATTTGACCGCATATTGGGCCTCACATCGGCTTCATGTCTCTCCAAGAATAAATGATCGCGAGAGTCACTTAGACACGCACAATCAACCCGAAGCCCACACAGAGGATCGATTCCGCATCCAGTGTCCAGGTCACCAGAGCTCCCGCCGCGAGCAGTCCTTCCCAGCGCGCAGTAAGGGGCTTGGCCAAATTAAGCCCTGCCATCGAGTCACCCAGTCTCAAGACACCTGAGCAAAAAACCCCGAGCGGTCCGGTTCAACAAGGAGCCGCCTTGCGAGAGAAAAGTCTTCAATGGAATCTCGGCAGCCTGTAGATACAACTGTCAACTTGGGCTTTTGTTGGGCAATCACGTCGTTCGCGATGGCGAGCAACCCGATCCTAACCATGTTACGAGAGTGCCATTGACGATGATGACGACTCGTCCGACTTGGAAAGCTCATTGGGGGACAGCGGCCATAGTGTGAACCACGAGTTCAAGGTTCAACGCATAAAGCCTGAACTCACCTCCCGACGATCTCTCATCACCCTGATGCTTGCGCAAGGCAATCGTGGACAGAGACTTGGTAACAACGCGTCTCAGTCGACCTCCACGCTGCCTCACCCTCACGCCACGCTCAACAGCCCAGTAGTCAACTACCCTAACGACTCGGATAAGGCACTCGTGATGAAGCGGTGCACACGCGCGTCACCTATGCGCCCTACCAACGAAGTCCCTCGAGCATCTGCGCAGCCTATTGACATAACTACCACAGGCATGAACCACCAGGCCGCGCTCTCCCCGAGGACGACGCGTCGCAATATGCTCGCCGCCGAGCTTACCAAGTCTCTCCGCCAGCAACTCCTGTCGGAGCGGTCTCAGCTGACAGCCAACGCAGTCCTCAAGCGTCGCCACACATCGCACGACGTTGCAAACCTAAAGCAGCACCCGGAGAGGCCATACATGAACGAAAGAAACAACGTTGACGACGGACTGGACTTCGGTGATACTGGCTATCACGCACGAGGCTGGTGAAGCTAGAAAGATGCGAATGGGAGTGAATGTCGGCGTTGAGTATTCCGCGTCTACGGTGGTGAGCATTCCAGAGCTTATGGTCAGGGTTTTATTGTGTAGCTAATCTCCGGGTTTGCAGTCCGCCTCTTTGGTGAACAAAGTTCCAGCTGGCGGTCGATCAAATCTCGCACCCAGGCGTCGCAGTCCCGATCGACCCAAATATTGATCACGCCGTCCCAGCTCTCAGCTGGCTCTGTGAGGTTCACAAACACCACTTTTCCAGCCCGTTTGTGAATGACCTTCGCAAGTCCTTCACCAGGCGCTTGACCCCGTGGGTTGTAAGGCTCGTGCCCATAATAAGAAGGACATCTGGGCGCAGCAACAGATCACGCCGTACGATGGCGGAAATAGATTCAGCCCGCGGGTCCAGTTCATCGTAAAGCACGATGTCGGGTCGAAGCGTTCCGATTGCAATTGCACCGCCATCAGTTTTCAGGCGTTAGAACCTGGCACCCCGCAGCGAGTGGTCCGTGTTGGTGCATGTGCATCCTCCCACGCTGTCGGGTCGCACGCCGTTTCATCGAGTTTGTCCAGAGTGACGATTGGCTGACCATTTCCACTTTCGACACCAAGCATCAGTGGCAGACTCGGGGGCTGGGCCAGCCTGGCACTGCCAGGCTTCACGATGCGAGGCGCGCAATATTCTGGGGTGTGCACAGGAACTAGCCCTCCTACCAGCCCTGCCAAATTGGTCAGAATTTCTCGGCGCTGAACCCAGTCATAGCCTGACCACGGCATCCAACGCTCCTCATGCGGTTTCACGGATTTGGCTGCATGAAAGCGCTCGCGTGAGGTGACCGCGATTGCGCGGCGGACTGGAGATACGCGACGGGACTTCTTGCTGCGTTACTTTTTTTACCTGCAGAGAACTGGCACACTCGTGCGTCGTTGGCACTTGAGATCCTCCCAAGCTTAGTGTATGTGCGGAAAGCAGCCATGTCCGATCCCGTAAGAATCTTCAGCCCTTGATCATTTCCATACCGCGAGCTTCGTCTTTGATCGATGGCTTGCTGGTACCATCTTACTCGCTAGCTAGACTCGGACTTGGCTCACCGTGAAGTTGACGAAGCCGCAAAGAGTCTACTTTCGCGATTCTGGGACCTCTCAAGACAACTAGGGGGATACGGCGATTGCGGAGGCTGATCAGGCGGAATGGTACGGAGGGAAGAGGATGTGTCCCGCATCGGCCTCAGAATCCCCGAGGGCGACTCTACTTCTGCGCTTTAAGCTCGCTTTGGCACATCCCCGGCAGGGTTTTGGTGTTTACCTTACCCCTGAAGAATCAACAACAATCCCTTGGACGGATGGAGTCGACATTGGCAGCGAGTCGGGGCGAGCGGAGGTGGGGAAGCCATTGGGTTTTGACCCCGCCATCTATCCTCGCAGCCACGAATGTGGGCCAGCACCTCGCTTGACATTATCGTTATCACCACCGCTCTCCACCAACGCGCCCTAAAAACATCTGTCGTGCCCAACATCGAACCGCCTCTTGCGCTGCTGAGTGGAGATAAGGTCCTCAAGATGCTGCCGTAGCGACCGGTGCAGGTAGTCGTCGATATCGTCAGGGGACGCGCCCCGAGGCGTCGCTCCAGTGTTTGCGCTCATCGCTAACGGCGGCCAATTTCGAGTATCCAGAGCGGCGTGTCGGTGCGGGGTGCCTTCCAAACAAGAAAATAACGCCATGAACTGCGAACCATTCGGCACGGGCATTACTGGTCCGTTCATGGTCCCCCCTAGGCGGTACGAGCAGTACGTTGAGTTGGCCGGGCTCTTCGTCTCCGCTGCGTCTCAGGGCCGGCATCGGCGAGGACACCGACTGCGACGGCGCCCGCGCGGCGGTGTTACGACCAACAATGCCTCTTGACCCGGGATCGGCCGGCTCGCCGGATGGCCGCCCTCCGGGCCTTTACGCGCACCCCATCTACGGACCCACCCATTACCCCTTCAAGACGGCCCGAGACTTGCGCCCTTGACGTCAAAGACATCAGTCTCCGCCACAACGGCGCCCCGCCTGCAGCGGGGAGCGAAAACTCCAATTCTGCCGTGCCAAATTCTGCGTCGATCTTGATTCCGCCGCCTGCCCCTTGCTCCTCAAGGCGCGACATATTATATTTGCTATGATGATTGAGTACAATCCCCCTCTCCTCTTTATTGCAATGACTGACCACCCGATTCAACAGTCAACCGCTCATTTCTAGGGGTCAAGAGGCTTTTGAACAGTGTGCTCAATGCCGAGCTTCTGGAGAAGATATGCCATTTCCCGCCTGTGTATTTCTCCCAGAACGCTGGAATTTCGCTTGCGCCTGCTGCATCGCACGGCGCCCTGGGAATACTTATACCCTTTACACCAGTAACAAGTATCGCGACAAGGTGTGGAAGCAGGTCACAGGTAAGCCGCAGACTACATGGTTACGTTACGAGTTGATCGTGACGCAATTTGGTATTATGTGGCGAGGAGATTACATGCGAGTGTGCAACATGTAGAAAATAGCAGTTGGAACCGAGGTGGACGTCGGCGTGGTGGCAACATAACTGCCATCTATGTCGGCCTCGAGACGAGTGTCGGCGTTGCCGAAGACACTTTGAGCTGTATGGGCTTAGATGACCAGTCACAAAGTACTAAACTCGACATGGAGTTTGATGTCATGAATTGGCGGACCGCAAGGAGGGCACGCAGTAGATCGCCCGACTGCAGAAAAAAGTGGGACCAATTCAGGGGCAAAAGTAAACATCAAGTCGGCACCCCCGAGGCGATCAACCCGGGCACCGGCAAGCCATGCGACCAAACCTTCTCTCGCCCCTACGACCTCACACGGCACGAGGACACAGTTCATAACAGTGATAAGAATAAGAGATATTGCACTTATTGTATCCCGGAAAAAAAGTTGGCCGGTCGGACACATCTCACTCGGCACCACCGTGTTTGCCACCCTGATATCGAGCTCACCAAGGAGCAGCCTGCCGGCACGAGACTATAGGAGGTTTAGTCAGTGGCGGGCTAGGCAAAGTGAACAAGAGTTGGGTTTTCGTCGCATCGGTTTATAGGATATTGTGCAGAAATAGGTCCGCTCAATGTCTGCCCCTACTCACAGAGGCTCATACTCTCTCTGTTCATTGCCACCCGATGAGCAGACACAACACAAAGCAACTACGGTCAAGAAAAAGAGGCTGCCAAAAGAAAAGCGACAACAACGACAAAGGCACTCAAACGCAAACCAGCAGGGGGTGATGTCAATTGATGGTCTAGAACGCGTTAGGACAGCACCATTCTTGCTACATTTCCCTCCGCTATTACCACCACCACCACTACCTCCTCCTCCTCCTCCTCCTCCTCCTCTCCATTGGAAGAGAAACCAGCGAGTCGCCTCCGTCTTACGATCTCAGCAATCTTCTGCAGCCACAGCCCAAATCCCCAGCGAGCTGCCCGCAGCCCAACCTCACGGTGACGGGACAGACGACCTCAACACCGACGCCCGATAGCCCGCCCCCTGTTGCGAAGACAGACATGCCGGAGAAATACGGCCGCAGAAATCCGGCAGCAGATGGATATCTCATTACTACTCTGCAGTTAGATACTTGGTTGATAGCGGAATGGTAGGCAGCTGCTACATGTAGTAAGACGTGCGCCCTGCGACCCGGCGCGACCCACCCCATCGTGCGTTTGAGCCCGCCGACATAAACACCCCGGCCCTCCTCTCCTCGCCGCTCTCTTGTTTACTAACTCGACCTGTCTGAAAAGTACGTTGCTCTCTGAGACCCCCCCCCCTTACCAAAACCACCTCTGACCGAGCACCAGTAATGCCCGTGAATGGTTCGCAGTTCATGGCGACGACAATGCATTTGTGGCCGAAACAGGACGCGCCGACGCCAGCGTCAGCGGCGAGTCGAAGTAGACCCGCCACGCCGTAGCGCTAGGATTGAGGCCAAGGACACGCCGCCTACGCTACCGGCGTCCGACCAGAGAACACGGGCAAGAGCGGTGAGGGCGGTAGCGGTCGCGGTACCCGCGGGGCCATCCGAGGAGGGCGAACGGGCCTAGCAATCCGTCCGTCGTGTCGAAGGCTCCTCCGTCCAGGAAGAGTGGGAAGAAGGCTAATGCCGGGATTGTCACAGTCTGGCCGCTCGCCCAGAATGTAGTGGAACGTTTACTCGGAACCAGTGGTTGTGACTATCCGCCCTTCGATCTCCGTCTCCATCACCCCATTTGTGAGTATACCGCCCTCATCTCCTCCACTACCGATTGCATCAACTGGCGACATCGGCCTACTAGGGCCATCAGAATTGACGTCCTGTTGCATGCTTGATGTGATGGAACCACCCTCCCAATCCTCTTCCTCCTGAAACTCTGAATGGATGAGCCAAAGGCTTAGGTCAAAGAAGTTCGGAGGGCCGTTGGTCGGCTTGTGGTTGTCGCTGTAAGGACCGAAGACAGAGGGGTCACCAATCTTGAGCTCCGGGAAAAACGTCCGGCGATAACCGGTCAATTTAGCGTCTCTAATAGCAGCGCTGAGTCTTTCCGTTAGGACGGTACGGGTCTTGGGATCGGTGAGATGTGCAAAGGCATATTGTACCTCGTGAAATGATGGAAAGACGTTGGAAGGTGGGTTTTTATCGGGGTGCGTATGAAGAGATGCCCTGCGGAACGCATGAGCGAAGAAGTGAAAGGAACTTCCCTGCTCGGGGATATCTATCCCTAGTGCGTTTAGGGCCCAGGCCATTGCGAGAACGAAGAATAAGCCGGGCATGCGCCTGAGGAGCAAAGTCCCTTGAAATCACGGCTTTTTAGAGTGCTCAGTTCCAGCCGCTGCAGGTGTCACGCCGCTTTTCAGGGAGCGGGGTAAACTGTGGAAAGCCTGAGGAACGGCCCCGATTGGCTCCTTTACTGCATTGGCTCCAGCATTCCGTCCCGTTTTTTTCTCCCGTTGCACTCCTGCAACCGTTGACAAGGGAGGGTGGCCGACGAGGACATGCCTGTCCAATCGCTGGGCAAGATCATCCGAGACCCGTTGGATTGCACCCAGAGGCGAGTGGGCCGTTCCACCCGACCAGGCGGGCGACACCGTTTCCGCCCGCCGCGGTCCGGTGAGAGCGCGGGATGCTCCGGGCCTCCTAGGTCACGGATGCGCGCGACAAGGTGCACGCTGTGATCCCGGAGGCAGTACTCGTCCCATTTGCAACAGCGCCTGACCTAGATATCTCCCTCTGCAGAGTGGCCGAACGGAAGAAGCAACCCCAGCTGGTGGGCACTGGCGACCTTGTCGGTTACATCTAGCTTTTTGCCTTTAAACAAGAGGGCCACCTCTACACATCCAACACCACCGTGCGCTGACCTTAGCCATTCCTCTCCGAGACCAACGCGATCCGGCCCTCAGAGCAACCACCGAGCATGCGATCTCGACGCCCGCGACTCTCCCCTTTGCACTTGTGTGTACCGACCCGAGCGTACGCACCGCCCGTCACTGAACCGCCGTCACTCGATTCACCCCGGCCGATCGATTGCAGTCCAACGCCGCGAGCAAGCGAAAAGCGTCTGGCGTTTCCGGTTCGACCACCGGAATCCCGCGTCCGGACGCTCCGAGCGGAGCGGCAACCAGAGCGACGGCGACCTGTCCAGGAAGGGTGGTAAAGCTCCTGAACTCTATCATGGTAGCCAATGAGATTCACCAACGTGCGTAAGTATGCAACTGAATCTGGGTTGCGCAGAATTGCCGACATTCATGCTCGCCTTGGAGATGTAGCTGGGGACTTGTCACCTGCAGTCACGGAATGCGGTGAGGGGCACGTTGACCCCCCTCCCCAGGAGCTTCTCGGCGCTGGACTGCATGATGCGGGCACTGGCGCGGCTCACCACCGATGGCGCGGGCATGCAAGACGTTCCACCCCTGCGAGCCAGTGCGCGGCCACCAAGGTGGAAACTGCACATCCCTTGCAGGCAACCAGAAATGCATGGAGATAGTGCTTCCTGTGCGTCTGGCGATGCAGATCGCTGCGAGGAGCCCGCGCATCAAGAATTCAAGCGGACACGCTTCCCCGGTCCGCTGAAATGTGCAGGAGTTGTTGGTCGGTACGAGCGTGCGGGACCCCACCTTTGTTCTCTGGGTGGTTGGCTGGCGGGGCGAAGTGTTGGTCAGACCGAGAAAGAGCGGTCTTACAGCCGCTGCTTTTAAAAGGCTTATACTGGCTGTCCGCTCATCTTCAAATTTCACCATCTAGTGGCCTCCAGCGAACTTTTCCGAGGATGACCAACTTGCGGCCTCGGGCTGCTGAGCTTCTTCGCCTCTTTCTCGTACCGAATGATCCCGAGGTATATCCTTTTCAAAGGTATGACGGTGATCCGGATGAGTTCCTCACCCGGCGTGACCGACAAGAACGCGTCTCTCAGCAGGAGTTGAGAGTCTACTCAAGGGCATTTTCCAATCTTATACCGATGTACCGCCGATATCTCACGAGTATGTAGCAATAAACCCCTTACTCGGGTAGACTACTTATAGCTCCCCTTTTAGGATGGATTGGCGATACCCCTCTAAACCAGGTTCAGAAGCTGGGCATTCTCACTTTGTATCGTCAGTTAGTTACTGCAAGTCAGGCATCGATTCTCAGTTGCTACGATTTGGCACGTTTCGGCGTCGACGAGCAGGAAAAAGCTGAAGATGTACTCCAGAGTCTGTGGCACGGAGTCAACGAGCTGGTGACATTCCTCTTCAAATTCCATCGCGATAGCGACGATGACATCCTCCGTGGTTCCATCAAGCTTGCTGGCACGATTGTGGGCATTTTGCTTACCGAGGCCATCCGACTTTCTAGCGCATCACCCCCCATGGCATCCAAGCACAGGATTATGTTGATGGAAATTCTTGGAGATCTCTCTCGGTACCTGATTGTCGCCGACAAGGAAGACTGGAGGGACGTTGCCCACACTTGGTTTTTATGGGTCTCCGATGAAATCCCGACGACAGGGAGGATACATCACCACCTTGCAATCACTTCCAGGCGATGGTTACGAAAGGGGTTTTACTTGGTGAAGTCTCTTTGCGTCGCGACACAGTTCGAGAAGAGTCCGGAGAGCATTGAGATGATTCTCGAAAACCCTCCCAACGGAACCTCACCGGCTGAGCTCGCCTTTCTAAAGGTTCACTCCATTACAGCCGGTATTATTGAGGGCGATCTGGACAAGGAAATGGACGGATTTATATCTCAGTTGGGCCCGTACATCGAGTCTTCGTGGCCTGAGCCTGGGTAAGTCAAGCATCGACTTTCGGCGATCGAGACTAACACTGGTGCAGGTACGAAGTAGCAATCATGACTTGCTGTTCCATTCTTGGGTATAGCAACTCAGCCCAGCTCCAAGACCTCACGGAGATGACCAAAGACGCTATAAGGCTTGGTAATCTGATCCATTGTGTTGTCCTTGAGCGAGCTGGGGACCCAAAGGTCTTTCCATACTTCCATGTCTTCCTGGTATTCCTCTGCTTCTCACCAGGTGCTATGGACCATCCGGACTTGGGAATCCCGAAGGGCTTGGTGGTAAATATGCTCAACAGGATGCTTGGCTCATACACCAAAGACTTACTCCATCTGAAAATGGAGCGGTTTCCTAGACCTGAAGGGCGCGGCTCTCAACGACCGTTTCCTGATGACTATGGTTTGAGAGGTCTTGCTTGGACAGAGAATTACTACCCGAAAGATTGGTTCTCATGTACTTTTGACATTGCGGAAAAGCACCCGGGGGTGGCTGATGAGGAGTACGTGGAGAGGGTTTTGTGGATTGCTTTCCGGATGGTGAATCGGGCCTCATGGCTAGGGTACAGCGGTAGCTTCATTCTGTAGAGCTGAACTACTGCACCTCGTTGGAAAGGTAGCAAAGAGACTTGTGATTTGCAGCCCCAGTGCCCTTGGGTTTCCCTGCCTCCTCCATGCGGGCGTTCGGCCTGTCTTCCGTTCAGGGTACGCAAGCCTGGAAGTGCGAAATAAAAGTATCCAACCCTCGCCCGTCATTCCATTACTATTGTCACCACACACTTTGCACAGATCTCACCAAACCACAAATCATGACTTCCGACAAGCAAGTAGTTTTCCTGTCAACCTTCTAGGTAAGTTCCTAGTATTTCTCTTCCTCTCCAGCTCATTATGTTAGTAGGAATGTTCCGGTTTGGTCCTCGGACTTCCTTGACCGTCTCGGCCGTATTAGCCTCGATGCCTTCTTCCCGCGTTTTCGATCGCATACGCCATTTTATTGAGCGAGGTCTCGGGAAGAGCCACGGTGGGAAGGATGACAGACAGCAAGGCGAGAAGGATATGGGTACGACACGGATTTACGGGGAGAAGGATATGTATTGAGGAACGAGGTGGGCGTGTGAGAGTAGTACGATGTCACTTGTGCATCGACATGTGATGAAGGCGGAATAATCTGTTCTATCCTAGATCTCGTCACGAAAGTTTCCCCGTTCGTTGGTCAAGTCCATCTCTGTGTATGCTCTCTCTTTTCGGTCTCGTCCACTGACTGAGAAGTCGCGACAGACCATAAAAGCACGCATGGCGGCATTCTCCTGAGCCAGGCTACCAGATTCGTATGTAAGATCCGTTTTGTACTCGAGGCCATTAACCCGAAGCAGAGGAATCAGGAGAGTCCAAAGTGCAGGTGATGGTCGTCAACGAGTTGAATTGAATGCTGAAGATACACCATGAAAGCCCTATGGTCATGTCGGGGAAGACGCCCAGCCTTGTTATAGCCCTCGATGCGGCTCTGCTAGCCTTGCCGTCCATGGATCCCAGCAGCGGCCTACTTGGGTGCCCAATGGCGCAGGTCTAGCTGGCGATTGGTTTGCTGAGCGCGGAACAGATTGCGATTTTCCTCCTCATCGCCGCCCCGACTCCCAGAGCCCCTTTGGCAGACTGGAGACAAAACATTGAAGAATTAACTGCTTCACTCCACCCATCCGTATCCCCTGGCTCTTCGTCAGATTCCTTGGCTTTCGGCACAAGCTCCTTCCGCATGCTGGGTGGTCGGTAGCTGCGCCTGCGGGACTCGTCCTCGGCTGCCTTGAGAGTATCTGGCTCTTCGTGTTGTACCCGCTGAAGCTCCTTGTCGGCAAGCCCCTTGGTCTCGGCCATACGGCTAGCAATCTTGCCTACTTCCTCGACACAGTCGCCATCGCGCAAAAACTGGTGGGCGGCGTGCTCGCACATGTTTTGCACAAACTCCAGCCCCTTGTCAAGATCGTCGTAGATGTCCTTCTCCAGTGGATCAAGCCCCGGAGGACCCATTGCGCCTCGACCATATGCACCCCTCGCTGCCATGCCAGCCGGCGAGTACATTGAGCGTCCGGGAGCAGCTTGAGCCATGAGTAAACCTGGAGACTGCATCCGCCTTGCGCTCATGAACCGCAGGCTCGGCAATGACTCCTCGGCTTCACCACTCTTCGTAACGGTTGGCCCAGCCTCGAGTGGGGTAATGGCACCGTCCGAAGGTGTGGGTATATGGGCTCAGCTTCTTCGTCGTCACTCTCGTCCGGCACTTGCATTTCGGCCAGGCGTTTGATCTGTGCCAGGAAGCCATCTTTGCTTCTCATATCATATTACGGCTTGCGCTGACGAACTTCACAAGGTCCTCAAAGGAAAGCTGTACGTAGCTGTCGTAGTAGAGCTGTGGAGTACGCTCAGTCTTGCCACTGGTGCCAAAGGCTGACTGTTGATTTGGAGCGGTGACCGCATAAGAGGTCGTGGGTCAACGGCATCTGTCCCAAAGAGAACGTCCACGTCCGTCACAGCCTCTTCAATCAAGCCGGAGAACTTGCTTCCTCATCGCGTAATCCTCACGCATTGGTCGTGGCGAGTCGCCTTCAGGGGCGGGGAAGTCCTCACTCTCGATACAAGACGAATGGCTGGAACTGACTCGCCTCCGGGTCGCTCTCGTAGAGACCCTGCTGCGGGCTCTTGGTTCCTGCTGTATGAGTCTGGGGCAGGCTCGTCGTCAGCACCGGCGGGAGCGAGGCAAGGCTGAGAGTGGCGTCAGACATCGCGGGAGGGTCGTAGATGTTGAAGGCGGTCAAGGAGCTTGATAAATGACCACCTGATTCACAATCGCTCCCTTGGATTGTTCGATTTGCACGCCTCGCGGAGGGTGATCGGTCGACTTAGCAGATGGCCGCTCCAAGAGAAGCTTGCTGCGTTTGCGCACCCACTCTCCGTCCTCCCGCCAGCGCGCCTTCGACGGTCTCCGGCACACTGGCGAGAGAGTGGCCCCGAAATCCCGCATCTTCCCCCGCCCCTAGAGCGCCCGAGCAAAAGCCGCATTTCCAGTCGGTGGTTTATCCTCCGTGCGAACCCCCAGAGGCATCGGTAGGACGAGGTGGGGGGCGGTCGCGGCTTCTAAAATAGTCCCCGCCTGCATGATCTGATGAGCACCGTCTCTGACCAGTAGTCCATACGACCGTCGGCCATGGCGAAGGCGAGTATATTGTCGAAACGAGTGGCCAGCAAGGCTTGAACGGTGATACTCTGGCTTTTGCCGAGCGCCCGATTGATGTGAGGCAGGATGACGTGTTCATGACCGATACCTTCATCCTCGCAACTGGCCTGAAGGCACACCTCCGTAGGCACCTCCACATCGCAGGCACTGGTCACGCCTTTGTATATGCAGTTGCCGCAGACTGGCACCCCTTGGTTAGTGCTTGTTTGCAGGTCATGAGGAAGCTGTCGATCGGGTTTCCCTGGGAGCAGCACAAATATATGGAAACCGCGAGTGGCGCCGGATACCAAGGCCGAGACGATACATGCCAGTCGGTGTTTCCGGAAGCGAGCCACCTGATAAAGGCGGGTTCCTTAGCGTGTTGAGCTTCACCTCATTGCGACCCTGGGTGTGAAGGGCGAACACGCTCGGGTGACGGATAATCAGCTCTGCAAAGCCCCCAGATGTCGAGTGTCCCTTTCGTCGGTAGCAGCGAGTACCTGCTACCGGCGGCTTTGTCTCGATGGGATCGTGCTGGGTGGCTGACTCTTTGCGCAAGTCGAACTGGACAGGCGCGCCAATGACCTCCTTCGATGGTCTTGTGCTGGCAGCGTTGGGTTTGGCGACCTGACTGTGATGTGTGCAGTCTCTTTAACGCCAGCAAATAGGTGTTCCATGGCCTCTGTCGCACGCGACTGGATGGTTGTCCATTTGCCATAGGCCATATGACCACTCTTCTTCATTCTGAAAGGGGTCCCATCGGACGCCTGAGTGGCATGCTGTGTTGAATTGAGCCCTGGCTGCCCTGGCAGCACTGGCGGGGCTTCGGGAATGGAGATTTGTCGCTGCTGAGAGTGTGCCGAGAGTGTGCCGGAGGGAGGATCGCGAACCCCGATTTGTGTCGCCTTTGTAAGGAGCGTCGTTTGGGGGTCCGAAGACGGGCAGGCGGGCGACCGAGCAGTGGCTCGAAAGCGCGATGCGGGTCGGCATTGTCACGTGCTGCCCCACTCTGCGCTCCCGCAGGTGCAACAGCGGCTTCCGCATCCCACACAGCACATTTTTCGCCTCCTACCTGTGCCCCGACGTTCACACCATGCCTCCTCCGCCCGTCGACCCGATTTGTTGAGGCTGTAGGTGCAGCCTTAAAAACGACCTACGGTGCTGCTGGCGTATCAAGGTCGCTAGAGCCGCCTCGGAGAGCTTGATGCAGGCGCCACGCCGACCGAAAGCCTCGTCAACGACCTCGTCGTCCGCGCCGATCCAGCATTACGTCGCACGTCCCGCAGTAAAGGCGCGCTTGATGGCCCACGACGGCAAGTTGAAGCCGACGGTGACAAGGCTACGCCGCAAGCCGCGTGTCGCCGAGCTCCTCAAGCCTAGCCGACAAGGCCCGCCATGGGGGGAATACGACCGCTGTTCCAGCATGGGCTTGCCGTCGGCTGAAAAAGGCATCCGTCTCGAGCAAGTACAAATCCCCTTCCTCACTATTATCTTCACCACAATGACTGACAACCCAATTTAACAGCCAACTACTGCTCGATAACTATCCCGCGCCGCCCTTTAGTCTGCTTTCCTCGGCCCTATGCTGCCAAGCAGACCCCTCACCGTCCGACCTGCAAAACGTAACAGCTGCCGAACCTGCCCATAAGCCCGATCGCCGCCGCTGAAGCAAAGCCGACGGGAGGGGACACAATTGATCGAAGCAACACTGTCCGCTCCTTTAATCGCCATGCTCGGCGCCGCGTTCTTCACCTCGGCCGTGCGTCCATTCGACGAGCAATAGAGATCAGTGGCGGACTGACCAGAGGAGTGATTCTAGTCATGACGTCCTTATAGTGTGGCGCGTCGGTATTGGGGGGTAGCCTTCGTGGAACTCTTCGGGACCAGAACCGTCGTCAAACGCGGATTCATCTCGCGGCAGGCCGGGACGAGGCTCGCCTCATCGTTGAAGTCTCGCGGCTGCGGCTGCCAGTTCCACACCCTTACCAAAGTGGAGCGGGAGTGGCCGCTAACATTTATAAACATGAGCCCGGACTCGGTCCTGGCGTGGATCTAAGCCTTGACGAAGCTTGCGCAGCGAACGGCGGTACATGGGCTTCCTGGTGCCGTTGTGCCGGGGCATGGCGGTCCGGGTGCAGGGGAGGGGGCCAAGTCGCCGAGCCCGTCGGTATGCCGATGCGCTGCTTTTAGCCACCCGACTGGGGCGGATGGGCCTTGTCGGCGACGCTTGAGGGCTGGGCGACGCGCAGCTTGCGGCGGTTGCGAGGCGGATCTCGTTCTCGTGCCCCTCGAGGTAAACGCTCGTGCTGTGGACAGGGAAGCACAACGGGCACCTCTCGGTGGTCTTACCAAGCCAAGGCGGTCCCGTGCAAGTTCGACGCGGCGGCTCTCGATAGCGGGAAGAGGGTCTCCGGAGAGGGCAAGGGACTGGTGCAGAGAGGGTGCAAGCAATCAGCGAAGCTCTCAACAGCTGACCGACGGAGGAGCTTGTCGGTAGCTTTGGCAAGTAGGTCGTAGCGGCGGAGTTCGACAAGTTCCGGTAAGAGCAATTCGATATGTGATTACTAGTCTCCGACTGAAAGAGATATATAATGTAGTCGCGAGTCATAACGGGCGCCGGCGTCGCGGCATTGCGGCAGGGTAGGCTCGCGGTGATCCCACCCAGTTTCGCCATAGGAGACTCGACGATGTCATCAAGGAGGTCGTTGACTCCAAGTGCTCCGTCCTCAACGCCCTGACGTATGGCCCAGGTCGCAATGACATGGACTAACTCTGGAATTTGGCTTCGGCCGTCGCGTCACGCGATGAACAAGCGGAACGGGGACATGTGGCGTCGATCACCGAGGCGGCGCCACGGATGAGGATCTTTGTCGATCGGCGTTGACAAGTAGGCGCCAGACACAGGCTAATGCAGCCAGGGCCCCCAGCACATCCGGGGAAGCAGCAGGGATTACAGCCAATTCCTTCTCATGCAGTAATCAACAAGGTTCTGCTCCCTGGTCTCCTTCCCTTCTGATCACATCTCCCATGGCGGGTAGGTCTTTGGTTTGCACTCTCCGCACAGCTCCTCAGCTCTTCTTCAGTCAATAAGATGTTCTTGTATTCGAAATGGGTCACATTAGGTTGGCAGTATTTGTGCGTGAGTGTGCACCATGCATTGGCGATCCAGCGAAATTCGATCGAGTTGGGATCGGCGATTGCGGGCCACGCTCACGAACAAGGACCTCCGCGCATTCAGGGCTCGCCTGTATCAACGACAGCACAGCCTACCTCCGCGTTCAGTGGCGGCGACGCCTGCTGCCGCAGTACATCTACCACACCGTATCGGTGGCGGGGAGCGGCGGATGGCGACTTTCCAGAATTCTCTCCAACAGCAGCATTACCGACAGCTCCCCATGCCGGATGTCTGAGGCTTGATTTATACTGGAACTTCTGGGAGACCGCCATTTGGGTTTGTGGGCCTGGTGACGATGGAGGGGTGTGGGTAATTGAACGAAGTTACCATCGCGCCAAAAGTGACCTTGCATTCGGCTGATGGCCATTGCTTCTTTTGATGCTTGCTGCAGATGTAAAGCAGCTTACGCGGTGTGGCAAAGCGAAGCTTAGGGTTAGGGTTTTTTGTTTACTTACCCCTGAAACATTGCTATCTCATCTCAGACTCCCGTCTAAACCCCAGTAGGTAGGGAAGAAGTGTTGAGAAAAGATTGCCATGTCAGCGATAGCCCCAAGCAAACCTCCAGCAGCTTTGCCCCTGAAACCGATGTCGAAAGGGACATCGCGCAGACCGTCAGTACAGTACTGGGGGCAGTCAGGATCGGAGAGAAGATATTATTACTATCGGAAATACGTCCAGTCAGGCTGAGAGAGGGTCGCACACGGGACGTGGCACGAAGAGAAGACTCAGACACGATCAAGAAGACGAAGTCACAAACGACCGACGTGAATTTGGCATGGTACGGCTGCAACATCCAGACATGTTGATCGCCTCGATGACTTCTACGAACGCCTCGGCACTGCGCTACGCCCTTCCAATAAGCGAGGACTCGAGAAAAGCCACAACAAGGGGGATGACGGACAGCGAGGAGGCGAGAAGGACACGGACAGCCGCGCCGAGGAAATAGAGAAGATCTCTCGCCGTATGACCGAGACCAGGGCGCTCGCCGACCGCGAACTGGAGCGGGTGAAGCGCAACCTCGCTGTAGAACGCTGCCAAACTCGGAGAGCATGACCTTTTGGGGATTGGTTGTACCGCTACTAGTCGTCAGAATTGTGTACTACATGCTTGCGCCTCTCACGGTCATCCACGCCGTCATCGACGGTGAGCTGGTTGCCGGCCACGCCATTGGGACTGGCACTTATGATAGCCTTGGCTGGGAGAAATGCGTTTCGCAGTTTCGCCATTGAATATCGCCGTCGTCCCTTGAAGCACATCATCAAGACGCCACCTCGGTCGCCGCGTGAGGCGACGTTCTGGCGCGTCCTCAAATTTTCTAGTATTTACCCTTTGCCAGCATCGCCTGCATTAAATTCGCGCCCATCAATAAAGAAGTGTTTTGTCTTGTCTTTGCGCCAGCTGCGCCCGCTCCGCTCACCAACACTAGAGATTCGACGACGCGCACCTCGACGCGCATCTCAACTCGTGCCTTGATGCCTATATCCAAGCAAAAGCGGCGCGGTTTCCTGGCGACCAGCACGCTGCCTGGGACGGACGCCCCGTTTGGTGCGCCATCATTCTTTCCCCTATCCCAGTGGCCGATTCTAATCTCAAACCATCCCTATTATAGGCCTTACGAAGAGGAGGATATTACGAGCGCACGCTACACCACGGCGACGAAAATCCCGCCGCCCATCCCGACCCTGAATGCTTTGAGCAATATAAGGGCTGTCCTCGCCATCCGCGCCGCCACCCTCCGTGGAATGGAGATCGCGGGACCGGTAAACCCCCGGGCATCTACAGCCATCTCAAAGATCTGCGCGGCAGTGAAGAAGACGTCAAAAGCGCGCAATGGCGGCGTGTTCGGGCCCGCCTCAACTGACGGGCCGGCCGCTGGCAAACCGCTTTCTCCATGCGGCAGAATCGCAAAACGTGGGGGCGGAAGAAGAGAGTGTTGGGGAGCGTAACGCAAACCTGCTCAGACGGCTCACCTTCATCACGACACCAACGCTGTCGACCTCTGCTTGCTGCTCGCCTGCTCGCCTGCTCGGCGTCGAGGTGGAACCAAACACCCTATGCTCCCCGCACTGGTCATGTCAACAGCTCACTCACTGACCTCCAGTCGCCAACCCAAGCAGTACCTTCGCCATAGCCGACAACAGCTCCGCACGCGAAAACGCCCAGGCGAAAGCTGGAGCGGGTAGATGGCACGGTGGGGCAGCACAACGCGTGTCTGAGGTCAGCACGACCGGATCACATTCGCCTCAGAAGGGAGTGGTGATACTACGCACTTCTACTTTTGCCACTTGTCTCTTCGTTACCGAATAATTTCGAGGCAACAACTGGCCAGTATCGAATCCCAGAAACATCGCAAGATCAACAGCTCATGCTCGATGAGCAATCGTTCTTACGAACCGCACCACCAAAAGGCTCCTTCCTAGCACTCTCCACTTCACTACGACTGACCACCCGAGTTAATAGTCAACCGCTCCCTTGCCCCGCGCCACCCTCCGCCTCGATGCCCTCTGCCCGCCCCATCGACGCCGCATTTCCCTGTTCCGCTTGTTCATCGCGTGACGCGACGGCCGAAGTCAAATTCTGGGCCCAGACAGTCCATGTCATCGCGACCTGGGCCACACAGCAGGTCGTCAGGGCGTTAAAGACGGAGCACCTGGAGTCCGGGCTAGGCTCGCGGTGATCCTACCCAGTTTCGCCATGACGAGACTCGACAACCACCACCGCGCTGCCGCAACGCCGACGCCGACGTCGACAGCCTCATCAACCCCCGTTCCAGCGATGCCTGTCATGTCGACGACGGTCGCCAGAGCCGAGAGGGAGAGTACAATTCACTTCAAAGGCCGTCATCTCAAGCCGTCAGAGGTCTCGGTGAGGCGTATAGACAAGAGGAGGGAGTAGGAACAAAGAAGCAGTTAAGAGCGGGAAGCAAAGAGTTCGTATAGTGCTACTCCCTACGTTCAGAGCCATTACCACAGGCTTGATTCGCTGCTCCGCCCCGAAAGCCTGTTGTTCGGGTCAGCAATTTTAGTAGGGCATCGACGATGGAATGCGAACACTTCGCAGGCCACCCTCTCCACTTAACCAGATCCTCAACACGTTGGCGGTTCTCATCCTATCTAGAATCTATGACTTCTGAACCGAGAACACTTGATCAGCGGGACCTTGCCGGGGGATGGGGCCCTCGAGGGCGGGTTGGCCGACACCAGGGATTTCCAGCCTCGTGGTGAGGGGGTTGTGGTCGTCTCTTGGCCCAAGAGTTGGCCAACGCTCCGTGTTCGGTGCTAAGGGGATTTCGAATTTCCGCCTGGCGCAAACGGTCGCGGTTCTGGATTGACTCGCTTGGCGGCTGAACTGCCTTGGTTCGGTGGTGCTTATGTCTCCGGGGAGTCCGAGTGCCTGCAGCGTTGGGTTTGGCAACGGGGTTGTGGTGAGTGGCTGTCCCACCAGTAAATGGGCATTCCACGGCCTGTAGTGAATGCTCGAGGCCTTCTTCTTTCCTATTTCCGGCCCCGTTCCCCATATCTCCACCAGATCGCGTGAGACGTTTTCGTTTTCCTCATGCACCCATGTCTTCTTCGTCGAATTCGACTAGGTACTCCACCTCGAATTTGCCCTTAAAGGAAGACGTCATTCGGGAACGGGAGACTGCTCCACTCCGAAGCCAGTTGCCCCCATAGGCTCCGGCTCTTCGTCAATTCCTTAGCTTTCGGCGTCGGCGCGGGGAGATCCTTCCGCATGGTTGGGGGTCGATAGCTGCACCGGATCTTGCCTACTTCCTCGGCGCAGTAAGAATTGATGTGCCGCATGCTCCCACATACTTTGTACGAACTCTTGCCCCCTGTCAAGATCGTCCCAAATATCCTTGTGGGCCAGGCGCCAGAGTACCCCTTGCGCACCGGCCATGCACTGAGCGTCTGAAAGCAGCTTGAGCCATGAGGAGCAATGATTCCTCGGCTTCCTCGTCACTCTCGTCTGGCTCCATTTCGGAGGCGTTCGATCTGTGCCACCTTGGCAGCCATGCTTTTCGCATCATACCACGGCTTGCGCTGACGAACTTTACGAGCTCCTCAAAGAAAAGCTGTACGTAGCTGTCGTAGTAGACAACAAACTGCGGGTGCGGAACTTGGGCATGGCGCCCTCGGCACGACCGAACCGGAGCGCTGCCATCGGGGGCTGGGTCGCTCACCAGCCAGAGCTGCGGTGGTGACAATCGGGGCCACCTCTGGTTGGGGAGTGAATTCTCTTGGGTGGGCTTCGGGCTCATCGAGTCAGATTGTTTCGGCTCCGCTTGCCTAGCCAGATCGGCCTGACGTTTTGCGACTTGGCCATTGAGCTCCTCGAGGCGCTTGAGCCAGTCGGGTATGTTCGCAACAAGATGCTTGAGTGCATCCATTTTTGCCGAATCTGGGTAATGGACTGTTAGCCAACGTCCTCTCGTATTGCGAATACGACCTACTGGGCAAGAGTTGAACCGAGTTGCTGTTGTTGGAACGAACCGCATGAAAACTGAGGGAAGGAGGTGATGTTGATAGCAACAAGAGCTAAAAGAAGGGATGTGAAGAAGACCAGCAAAAGCAAAGTCAGCAGAATTGAGACGTCACATTGTTGCGCTGGTTGGCAGGGGAGAATGTTGGAAGACTTGAGGATGGTCTTGCTACGTGGGTCGGAGCGGTTCCATGTGCCCCCGGGGAGCTATTCCGTGCAACCCTATTGCGCGGGATGGATCGCCTGGGCTTCTCGGTAGCTTTGCCAGTGGCCTAATAGGGTGGTGGCCCTGTCGAATCGTCATTCTCGACAAGAGAAGACCTTTGGTTGGTTAGGAGGCCGTGGGGGAATGGGGAAGATTGCAGTGAAGTTCGGGTTCACATGCTGCCCCATTTCAATAAAAAAACGTGTTGGGAACCCGCCCTTGCGAGCTATCCGGGTTGATAGCTCATTCGGGGAAAGTTGGCGTTCACGCTTCCGGGCAGATTGGGCAACTCAAGAGTGGAGCCTGAGGCTGGAACAGGGCAAGGAGTGCAGATTTATTTTCACCCCCATGCACCACACACCCTTGTCTCCAGGCGCACCCAGTTTAGTACTAGCGTTTAGGACTAGCTCCGCGCGCGCCCATTTTAGGAGCCGCATCCAGTCGCCCTCTTTCTCCAGTTCCGCCAAGTGTCAACATTCACTACCCAGCCCATGATGCCCAAGCCCACCGAGCCTGCCCGCTGTAAGCAGTGTAAAGAGAAACATCTTGAATGCAAACCAACTGATCCGTCGCATCGCGCCCCGTGCTCAAATTGCAAGCGGAGAAACTGGATATGCGTTCCACAGGTCCGGGTGCAGCGTAGACCTCGCTTTGACACCATTGTCGACATAGAAAGTAGGGTCCCTACTCCACCTCGTCTCATAAACTGACAAATAATTTACCGGAAGTCACCGGTCAGGACAGAAAAAGTCTCAACCAAACGACCTCGGTGACGTCTCTGATCACCACGGCCCCAAATGGAGGATGTTTTAAAACGGCGCATTCCTCCGCAGCCCCTGCGAACCATTATAACACACATCTCGAGTCGGTCATTTCAGACATACAATGGACCTACAATATCCTCATGCGATGGGCGTGTCCCCGTTCTCCCGACACGGCACATGCTTTCCCAACCCCCACGGACCTAGAGTCCGTGACCTCGAATATTTGTAGAGCCCTCACGTCCCTCAAAGCGCTGAAAAGCCGCCTAGAGATGACAAGCTCCGTTAGGTCCGCTACAGAATCGTCACTTAACAATGGTGAGCTAAAATCCTCCATGAACCGGAGAGCTGAACTCGTTGACAACCATACCCAGGTCCGCTGCGGTTCGGGGACACCTGGCCTCAAAGAGCAAGCATTGTACCGAGGACGCTCCCAAACGCTCTGGATGACCAGAGCACTGTCTCGGATCCGTCTGCCCCGATACATCCCTTATCGGCGTCCGTAGGGACCATCACTGCTCAACGCTCGACGTCCGCCTCATCCTTACCTGTACCCAGGAACGGCCTTCAGCTTTCCCAACAGCATATAACCGCGGTGATAGATGCCCCTCGTGCTGATATCACTGACGAACGCGCCTCAGTTCCATATACCCTGCCTCAGAAAAATGGCAGTCTCTCTACCCCGGCAATGCCCCTTACATCTGGCGGGCTTACGTCTGGCGGGCTCGAACAGCTGAGGAGCATTCCTGGGATTAATTCGAACCAGCAAAGGCTCACAGTCCCACGACATGGTAGCTCCAGGGATGCAAGATTCTTACTGCCGGTTAGCAACAGTACCCCGTTTCCGGCCAAATATCTTTGCTTTTATCTTTGCGCGGCAGCCCCTAAGTCAATCGATTGGGTGGAAAGCAGAATCCATGCCGACATGGAGTGGTCGTACATTGCCCCTTTCCTTAACCTCGGCATTCTAGTTCAGGTGACTGCGCAGTGGTTTAGACAGAAGGTACCACAGAAGAGCTCCCAATCCATCGATCGGAGTCTCTTTTGTGAATGGTATACCAGCGAGTTAGCAACCCATGGAGTATGTGGATTTGGCGTGCAAGACCCCGAGCTTTCCTCCTCGGCGCATTGGTGGACTAAGGACAAGAGAGGAGATGGTGTAGTTTGGCCGTCCGTTGTCGGCGAGATGGTTATTAGGTGGCAAACACCGGCTGCTTTCCAACATTATTTGAAGTGGAATAATGGACATGAAGTCTAAGACTTCTGATGGACGAAACGAACATCCGGGCGTCTGCCGCTAGACGGTGTGATAATAGAAGCACTGCTGGTAATATATAAAAGGGTGCCACGCTCTGATCCATTCTCGCCTGTTGTCAACCACTCTCCACCCACATCGACAATTCCACTCGGCCCCTCGAAATTCACAATGACCGCAACATGGTTTTTTGGCTTGTCGTCTATGTAGAAACCCAGCACCTCTTTCACTTCTGGGATCTAAGAACTCAGCATCTTTCTTCGAATCTATGAACCTGAGTTCTTACCAAGCCTCTCCCAACTTCCTCCCTCACCGCGTCAAGAATCTGACTCTCGTTCCAACTCCGGATATCTTCCCGGCTCATTATGTATTTTGTGTGTTCACGGGTCAGATACCAAGAAGCGATTGCGCGATTTGCGCGCGACCCGCTATCCCCAACGGCGGGGCATTGCGACAGACCTCAGCATTTCGGCGGCGGATTAACTCGGTTGCGACGTGGATGGGAGGAACCGCTTTGTCAGATGACATCGGGCCTGCCCGGAGGCCTTTTTTGCGGAGTTGACCATCGTAGACTTGCTCGCAGTGGATTGAGGGGAAGGGAGCTTTGGAGCGTCCTGGGGCGGGGTCGCAATACTTATCTGCGTGACGAGGGGCAGCTTTATCGATTGCCGGAAATACCCGAGGTTCAGGCGGCCTGGTTTCCGCCCGCGGTTCAGCACCCTAGCAAATCGACGCCACTGCACAGAACTAATGCACCAGGGGACTCTCGCACGTCTGGGGAAGCATGGACTCGAGCAAGGATTACAGCCACTTCATTCGAAATAGATAATCAGCAGTCCCCCTGCTCTTTCCCTTTTCAGCCACGGGCAGCGACCAACCCCGGAATGCGTCTCAGCAACTGTAGGTTTGCTGCTTGTTCGACCTCTTGATCATGTTCTCCCATGGCGGATAGGTCTTTGGTTTGCACTCTCCACACAGTTCCTCAGCTCTGCTTCCAGTCAGTAAGATATTAGCGAAAGGAACTTTGCACTGACCGGTATTCGAAATGGGTCACATTAGGCTGGCAGCGTTTGTGCGTAAGTGTGTAGTCCTTACACCATCTACTGGCAATCCAGCGAAAATGTCCGCAGGAATATTCGCGCTGTCTCTGTCAGTTCCGGCTAGCCAACAGCGTCAGGGTAGTCACCTGCGTATAATCGCACATACTGCCGTTTCGATGATGATGATGCCCGCTGCGGTGGTCGTTCTGAGTTATTCTGCGGGAACCGAACCTGGGGTGGCACGCAGGTTATATCTTGACCCCGCGGCAGAAGCAAGTTCGCTTTCAATCTGCGGGTCAGTAGTCTGAGACACATCCCATGCTAACCATCCATCAAGCATCGAAGAAGGAAAGCCATCGCGAAGGACGGCTGAGTAATGGGAGTTGATGGGGTGGGTGACCTGCAGGGCGGCTGGGACTCGGCGCTAGAGCTTCTCTCGAGGGGTGGCTCTATAGTGAAGTATCCTGGAACGGCCTGGTGGGGACGGTGTCTCCGGGGCACTTGTGGAGCTCCAACGCCGTCCCAACCCCCAACCTTCACTGCAATTTCCAGCCAAAATCCCCTAGGCCAGAGAGTTGAACATTTCGAATTGGATCGGCGATTGCGGGCCATCCTCACGAACAAGGACCTCCGCGCATAGGGCTCGCCTGTATTAACAATGGCACAGCTATCTAGGCGTTTACAGCCACACCGTATTGGTGGCGGGGAGCGGCGGATGGCGACTTTTCAGTCTCTCCACTGCAGCATTACCGACAGCTCCCCACGACGGATGTCTGAGAGGGCTCGATTGATGCTGGAACTTCTGGGAGATCGCCATTTGGGTTTGTGGGCCCACCTGGTGACGATGGAGGGGTGTGGGTAGTTGAACGAAGTTACCTTCGCGCCAAAAGTGACTTTGCATTCGGCTGAAGGTCATTGCCTTTTGATCATGTCGCGGCCCAAGAGAGTGGTCCGCTGTGATCTTCCTGTCGGGCCGGGGTGGCCGGCTTGCGGTAATGGAGACCCAAACTCATGCCCATCGGCGCCTGAACCGTCCGCCCACCGCCCGGTGTCCCACTAGATTCCTTCCCATTCTCCAAGCCCAAACGCGCCGTTAGTTAAAAGAAATCGGTGATGCCGGCTTAATTGATGCCCGCGGCCCAAACGGCAAGCCCATCATCGTCCACTCGATCAATCTCGGCCTTGGCTCCGCGCCGCACACGCACCCCTTCGAAGTGGACAGCGCTTCTCCAAGTGAAGCCTGTGCAGTTCGACGGACAGTGTCGAGCAGGGGGCTGATATCGATTCCGACGACGACCCGGACGGCTGGAAGAGCGATATCGAGGACGAGGGTGAGTTTCTCTGCTACTTGGAGGGGATCGGCGCGTGCTAACCGCACTGTGTTCTTGCAGCCATGACTGGATGAGCCGGCCGAAGAGCCCGAGGAACAAGAACTGGGTCTGGACACGAGAGACAAGGCCTTCAACCACAGCCCCCCAATCCAACGCCTTCAATATATATATATATATATATATATATTTCTGATACAGTTTGTGAAGTGAAATCGTTGACAGCGAGCAGGCAATCATGACGAAAATTCCGCCATAAAGACAGAACTCAGTCTTGGGAAGGTAGTCAGCCTTCAACAGCAATGGAAATTTCCCAATACGGATATTGCATGTTGAATGGACGCAGCTTGGTATGATGGCTGTACTGGCGTCTATGTGAAGCAGCCAATGCGCGGTGTGGCGAAGGGGAGCTTAGGGTTGGGGTTTTTTTGTTTACTTACCCCTGAAATACTGTTATCACATCTCAGATGCCCGCCCAGACCCAACAAAAAACACTATATAGGAGAGACAAAATTACTGCTGGCCACCCTCTGGCGTTGAGTAATACCCCCGCGTCGGGGGGCTAGCCGACCGAACCGGAGCGCTGCACGAACCTGCCCAGCAGCGTGAGCCTGAAAGCTACCCAGTTGTCAAGTACCTTCCACTACTAACCGACCAGGCGGTCAAGTCCTTATCGTGTGAAAACAACCTGATGAGGGGAGATGACGTGGCCGCTACCGCTGGCCACCAGGCGGGCCCTCTCGAACACTTCTTGTTCCGTGATCTTGATTTCTATGCCAGAATCCACCTCCTTCTCCTGAGCCTCCAATTTCTCGAGGTATAACTGCCGCACAACCTCCGCAAAATATTCCACCGCGCCAGCCGCAGGTATCAAACTTGAAGTGATAGTTTTGAAGATGAAATACAAGGATTCATCATAGGTTACCGGGAGAATATGTTTGGTGACTATCGGCTCCCCATTCTGGCCAACTTCTTGAGTCTCCACTCTTTCGGCATATTTGCCAGTCCCAAAGCAAACCTGAAGTCCGGGGTCCGCTTCCATGTTCCGGATGAGCACGTCTTCAGAAGACAGGGACGAATGGAATCGCATATTGGAGGGAGTTTCTTTTGAGACACCTTCCATGTGGCGGCTTACTGGAAAGCTGCAGGTGATATCCATGTTGAATTTTTCTTCAAACACGCAGATCGCCGTTCCAAACTGCGTGTTGATGACAAGAGTTGTTTTGTGCGCTGAAAATGGCGGAGGCTCGAGGTTTTTCTGCCAGAAACCGCCCTTCGGAAGGGGGATAAGAGGGGCCTGAGATGTTGGATCATCATCGCCGTTCTCCCAGGCTGGTGTATCTCTGCGCTTGTCGTCCAACCCTAGCTCTCCAAGAGCGCTTGCAAGATCTCCATCGTAGTCTCTGTCCGTATCGTCTGGGGCAAGATCCGTTCCGGCGAACACCTCAAACGCCCCACGAGGAAAGCTCTCCTTCATTGGTGCGGGAGGAGGCTCCAAACTCGTCCTCCGGCACCTCTTACACCGCGAAGCGGATGATGTCACAACGGTGCTGCTCGTGGTGTGCGGTTTGTCGCCAGAGACATCTTCGGTCGGAGTGGGTGGTGCTACAATCATGCTGTGTCTTGCAAACGCTTCGAACTCGAGGCTTCCTGAGCCAAAAAACCTTTGGATGGTGCTCTCTGTAAGCGCGGCACGCCTACCGAGATTTCCGTTACGGTTGGACATGAAACGTGCCGGTGCCCAGGAGAAAAGGTGTCGGTGAGCACTTCAGCGGGCAAGGTTGGTGATTGCCATGTGACAGGTGCTGCCTAGTGCTACCTCAAGCAGCGAGTGGCCGACCTTCTTATACCCCCCACCGAATCCGGTCTTGGACCTCGATGTTACCGCTAGCAACACCCCATACACCGGGTTATCGCGGATGCGGGGACATCACCGCTCACCGTCCTTGACCCGGGCCTGGAACGGACACTTGATGCAGAGGCAACAGGCAACCACCGGCGATACGCCATGCACAGATGTGCTGTGCCGCATGGGGATGCAAGGGAATCATGCATCGTTCGGGCGTCCAGGCGTCGATACTGTTCGGATCCGGGCAAGGCTGCCGTTGGATGGCCGTGCGCCGCCGCCGCTAGCTCACCCTAAACCGCCCCATTTGCGGGCCGGTCCGCCATCAACCGTTGGCTCTTCGGCTCAAGACAAAGGCGGGTATGGTCTCTTACTCCACGTCGGTCATCGGGAATGTGAGAGAGACGATGTGGGTCGGCTCGTGTTTTCAACAGCAAAGAAATCGCGGATAGGGGCCGCACGACAGGTCGTCAGCCCGCCCTGCCTTTTCCCCCAACCATTTTTTGCCCCGTCGCTCCTGGAGCCGCACTGGTAAAAGGGGCAGTGACACCGCTGATAAGCAGGAAATGGCGGTAAGCATTCAGACGCTGAAATGACCCAAAATGGCAGATTAAAACGAGGCAAGAGCAATGTACTGACACCGTCTCCATCGCATCTCGTGGAGACAATCTCCCCCTATTGTGAGTCGTTATCGACCGGCGCGTACCTAATGACACTGATGTGGGGAGCATTTCCTGACGCGATGTGTTGGATGTTAACGACAGGTGAGAAGTTTTGGAGTGCGTTCTGCAGAGCGCTAGGAGACGTGCTGAGGCCGCAATTGTTTGCGCGGGATAGATCGCCTGGTGTTCACTCAGCTGGACACCCAGGCCCTCTTGGCTGGCCTCCCGAAATAAACACAGATTTGGGTTTGTTTGCTCTGCAGGACGTGCCCACTGAACTCATTCGCAGGACGTTGAAAAACTAGGAGAACGACTTTCCGGCGGGCGCCACCGAATTTTCACGCGAGCTTCGTCTTTGCCAGTACAGTCCTCCGCAATGCTGCCCGGCCCGCCGTCACACTGCGATTATTAGCGAAGTGCACAAGATGGAGGTTGGCAGCTCATTGAGGGAAGTCCGAGTTGGCGTCCACACTTCCGGGCAGATTGGGCAACGTCAAGAGTGGAGCCTGAGGCTGGGTAAGGAGCGCAGATTTATTTTCACCCCCATGCATCAGGTCTCCACGCGCACCCAGTTTAGGACTAGCTCCGCGTGAATCCAGGTTAGGATTAGCTCCGCGGGCACCCAGTTTAGGACTAGCTCCGCGTGAATCCAGGTTAGGATTAGCTCCGCGGGTACCCAGTTTAGGACTAGCTCCGCGTGAATCCAGGTTAGGATTAGCTCCGCGGGCGCCCAGTTTAGGACTAGCTCCGCGTGAATCCAGGTTACTAGCTCCGCGTGCTCCGCTAGCACCCAGTAGGACTAGCATTCCGCAAGTGTTCCTTCCCTCCGCCCATACATGTCAACCCAAACATGCACTACCCAGAGCCCATGATGCCCGAGCGGTGACGATGGAGGGGGTGTGGTTTTAAAAACTTGTGACCGGGAAGTCGCCTCAAGGTGCAACAGCGCATAGATGTATGTCATCACAGTTGAACACAAGTTTGCCTGCCGCTGCCCCCTCTTTCTGTGATCATGATCTTTTTTCCTCGGCGGAACTCCCCGGAATGAGCTACCAGCCTCGGAAAGCCCGCGACGGCGCAGTCGCCCTCAATTCGTACACACGATGTGATCTTCCGGCGCCATGAGGATCCCAACATCCTCTCATACGTTCATACAGTACTTGTCTTGGAAGTCGCTTCCATGGCAGAGGAGCGGAAGATCCGGGTGCTGGATCTTGGGCGTCTCGTTGCACGGGAGGACAAGTGGCTGCGGTACGACAGCAAGACACATTTTTAGCGTGAGTCCGGAGTTTGACATCAAGCTAAGTGAGGTATCGATCTTGGTGACCTTCCAGCTGCGGGATCGCTGTCCGCGACCCGTCGGGATGAGGGAATTGGGTAGCTTGCAGATACAGTGGCGCGCCGATTCTCCTAATGGCACGTTTGTTTGCACGTTCCTTCAGTTGAGGCTCAGATGCTTGACTGCCTGCCGGCCACCCTTGGGTATGGACGCAACGCCTGGGAAAAAGCTGTGTAAAAACACTACTGGGCATGCTCGCTGATGGACGCCTGCGAGACCCGGGGGCGCATCACACCGCTGGGAGCCTTATCTGCGGGGTATCTTGGCCTGTAGGGCGGGTATCCGTGCCAGGCCCAGCCTCCTTGCCCCTTACTGCCTGAGGAAATAGAAGCTGTCGCGTTGTGGGCGCGCTACCCAGCATGGGACGGAGAAGCGTGTCGCTGCTGCGGTCGATCGGCGCCGCTGTTTCCTCCAGCCCTTGATCCCGCTTCGATCCGTCAACCATTACACCAGCGCATATCAAAACCCCACAATGCACGAGGAGACGAAGCTGGTTGCCAGGCACAGTAAGTTCTAATATATCCGTGTAACTATTTCTGTCTTCTAACCCTTTACAGAGGAAATCTGCCACAGCCATACCGGAGAGAATGGCGCAGCCCGAGCGGGGAGGTCGCTTGCTTTTCATATCGGGGCGTGGCATGGCTAGAAAGGCGGACAACCCGCCGGGGGCGGGCTCCAGGCTGCAGACCCTTTATTTACTTGCCCCTAAGGACCCCAAACCTCAATCTCGCACCGGCTACATCTCGGGCTCCAGCCGCCAAGCAAGGCCGTCGGTTGAAGAGCTCGGCGCAAGGCATTCTGTCGGTCAACACCAGGCTACGGAGGTCAGCTTCCACAAGCCTAACCTCAGTGGGTATCTCGACACCGAACAAGGCTATAGTGGCCCTGCGGTTGGCTACGTGTCCAGCTTGCTTCTCCGGCCCGGCGCAGTACGGTATATAAGAGGTCTGCCACTTACCAGATCCTGAGCAGCGTTCGCCAATCTTGAGCATACCTTATAGAGATACTTGCCGTACCGATTTCACCCACGTCTCTCTGCCCCTCAGCCATGGCGCCCCCGCAACGCATTCCATCACCCGGCCCTAGACCCGGCATGTCCCTGCGCGAGAGGGCATTTCCCGTGGCCGAGCTTGTCACAGACCAGCTGGAGACGTCGTCGCTGGATCACCGGACCTACCTTGTCATCCGCCTGCGCAACGCGCTCGAGGTGATGCTAGTGCACGATCCCAACGCCGACAAGGCCAGCGCGGCCATGGATGTGGCCGTCGGCACCCACAGCGACAAGGACGACATGCCGGGCATGGCCCATGCCGTCGAGCATGTGCGTATTTCTTGGTGCCGGCTGTCTTTCCGTCTCAGCACTGTTTGCTGACACCTTGACCTCACAGCTTCTGTTTATGGGCACCGAGAAATACCCTGCCGAAAATGAGTATGGCCAATACCTGGCGGCGCACTCTGGGGTTTCCAATGCATACACGTCCGGAACCTCAACAAACTTTTACTTTGAAGTCTCGGCGAAGCCCAGCAACGACGAGGAGCAAACTGCTGAGAAACCTTCCCCCTTACGTGGAGCATTGGACCGCTTCGCCCAGTTTTTCGTCAAGCCCCTGTTTCTCGCGAGCACTCTGGATCGTGAGCTGAGGGCTATCGACTCTGAGTATAAAAAGAACCTCCAGAGCGACGATTGGCGACTGAAACAGCTCGAGAGATACATGTCAAACCCGGAACATCCCTACGGTCGCTTCGAGATCGGTAACCTAGAGACTCTCAAGATCCAACCCGAGGCTCGTGGCATCAACGTCAGGGACAAGTTCATCGAGTTCTACGAAGAGAACTACTCCGCCAACCTGATGAAGCTCTGCGTACTTGGCCGGGAGCCGCTGGACGTGCTAGAGTCATGGGTGTGCGAGTATTTCTCTGGCATTAAGAACAAGAACCTTCTACAAAACCGCTGGCCAGACCAGATACCTCTACCAAAGGAATTCCTCGGCGTTCAGTGCTTTGCGAAACCGGTTATGGATTTCCGAGAGGTGAGCATTACCTTCCCGTTCCTCGACGAGGACGAGCTCTTCGAGGCGCAGCCAAGCAGGTATCTGGATCATCTGATCGGGCACGAGGGGCCTGGGAGCATCATGGCTTATATTAAGGGCCAGGGCTGGGCCAACAGCCTGCTTGCTGGGGCGTGCGCTGTTTGCCCCGGCTCGCCCGGACTCTTCCGGGTCACAATCCGCTTGACTGAAGAGGTATTCAACCCATAAACCCGAGATTAAATTAAATAGCGGTTTGCTAACTACTAACCCAGGGCCTCAAAAATTACACAGAAGTGGTCAAAGTTGTGTTCCAGTACATCGCGCTTCTCCGTGAAGCAGGGCCACAGCAGTGGATCTTCAACGAACTAAAGTACATGACCGACATGGACTTCAAGTTCAAAGAAAATACGTCACCGTTCACCTCACAGACCAGTGCTATCATGCAGCGACCGCTCCCACGTAAATGGCTCCTGAGTGGGACCCAAAGGCTACGGAAGTTTGACGCCAGGCTTATCAAAGAGGCCCTTGGGTATCTGCGGCCAGATAACTTCCGGCTTACCATCGTCTCCAAAGAAATTCCCAGGTGGGAAGGGAAAGAGAAGTGGTATGGGACAGAATACACGCTGCAACCGATTCCGCCCCCTTCTATGGCCGAGATCCAAAAGGCTGCCACTAGTGCTGCTGGCGATCGCATCCCCGAGTTGCATCTTCCACATAAAAATCAGTTCATCCCGACGACTGAGCTTCAGGTCGAGAAGAAGGAGGTGAAAGAGCCTGCTGCGGCACCGCGCATTATCCGCAACGATGGATTCGTCCGTGCATGGTATAAGAAAGATGATACCTTCTGGGTTCCGAAGGCGAATCTCAGAGTCAGCTGTAAGAGCCCTATCATCTTCACATCGGCACGAAACTACGTTATGGCTATGATATGCACTGATCTAGTGCGGGATGCCCTCGAAGAGTACTCGTACGATGCGTCACTCGCGGGTCTTTAGTACGATGTGTCTCCGGACTCGCAGGGCCTTTTAATTGAGGTATCAGGCTACTACGACAAGCTAGTCGTGTTGTTAGAGAAGGTGCTTATCACGATGCGTAACCTGGAAATTCGGGATGATCGGTTTGCTACCATTAAAGAACGGCTTACCCGTGGTTACCAGAACTGTGAGCTTTAGCCACCATGGGAACGGATCCACTATTACTTGATCCGGCTGGCTGTGGAGCATCACTATGTGGCAGAAGAGCTTGCGGCTGAGTTACCCACGATTATGGCCGAAGCTGTCCGTTTCTTTTACAAAGGACTCCTTGGCCAGCTGTGTATGGTGGAGCTCTATGTGTATGGTAACCTCTACAAAGAGGATGCTCTCAAATTGACAGACCTGATTAAGGACGCGTTCAGGCTAAGAGCTCTGCGGCGCGAGCAATGGCCGATCTAGCGCTCGCTTATCTTTCCGCCGGGATCTAATTACGTCTGGAAGAAAACGCTAAAGGATAAGGCAAACGTCAACCACTGCATTAATTACTGGCTTTACCTTGGAAAGAAGGGAGACGGTAATGTCCGGGCTAAGGTGTTGCTCCTTGGTCAGATCGCGGAAGAGCCTTTCTTCTACTAGCTGCGAACTGAAGAGCAGCTGGGGTATGTTGTCTTCTTTGGTGTCAAAGACAGCGAAACGACCTGTGGCTTTAACTTTCTTATTCAAAGCGAGAAAACAGCGCCTTACCTGGAGACGAGGATCGAGTTATTCCTGGAGACGCTTTTTAAGACTATCCAGGATATGAGCGAAACCGACTTTGAGAATAACAAGTGCAGCTCGATTGTAAAACGGCTGGAGAAGCCCAAAGACCTCAAAGAGGAGACGGCGAGACATTGGCGGCAGATCCACAGCGGATACTACGACTTCGGAGCCGGTAAGTAGCGATGAGCACCTATTGTGCTCGCCCGCTGACTGGGCTTAGCGAAACGTGACGTCGCGGACATCGAGTCACTTACTAAGGTGGACATGATCGAGTTTTTCAGTCAATCAGTCCATCCGGCTTCTCCCCGGCGGGCTAAGCTCGTGATTCACTTCACCGCTTAAGCTAAGAGAGATGAGGGAGAAAAGGACGCTCAACCACCGCCGTCAAACAGTACCTCGCAGATCATGATCACCGACGTTAGTAACTTCAAGTCTAGCCTCACAGTCACGGACCGTGCACGCCCGGTTACGGATCTCAGCGAGTTTGAGAAAAACGGGGACGAGCTTGTGGCAAAGAACGGCAAGTATACCAGTGTGGAAGATGCAGCCAGCGACACCCAGGGATAAGCAGTCGTCAGGTCATCGAAGACAGAGCATCTCGCAGGCCTGCAGAGCAGGCGCTCAAACAGCCGCTCGGCGAGAGGACGTGCTCCTGCATTGCCCGACCATGACGGTGTTCACGGCGCGCCAGGCACCGCGTTCCAGGGCTTTTTGCTGGTTAGGGCGGCGCCTCTTCCTCGGCAGTCTTCCGCGTGTGGTGGCGCTTGGCTAACACCCGCGGGTGCCCTTGCTTCTAATGGAGGGCCACCCCTTTGGCGAGTCGTCGCGTGTTTGTCCTCTGGACACCTCGAAGCGATTAGATCACGGTGCGATTCGAGGCGCTCGAGGCGAGCTGGAAGCGATGGGCGGAATTTGACAAAAGACCTGTATGGCGTAGTGGTTATACTAGTGATGAAACGTGTTACTCAACAGGCCCTGGCGGGGTTTGAGAAGACCGAACCTGATGAAGCAGGGCGCGTCCAAACCCTCGTCGCTACCAGTGGTTGTTACATTCGACGAGCTCAAGATGAGGTGGCGTCTGCGAGATCCAGCAGCCTTCGATTGGGGGCGGGTGGTTGAAGGTGCGGGGGCCGGCCGTTGATCTTGTCAGTGTCGTGCAAGCGATACGCGATGGATGGATTCGGTGAGTACGCCCTGATAGAGAGTCAACGATCGTAGAACAACTACTGAGGCCCTTCTCCTTCCTGAGTCCGCCGAACCATCCTTTGGGGCCCGGGGCGGCCATCCCCAACTGCTGCACGGTACCCCGTCATCTCAATTGTGAGGATGAGCTAACCCGCTGCCGGCGTTGTCTTCACATCCTATCTTCTCCCACCGCTTCGGATCGAGTGCCCCACATACTTCAGACGAGGCCTCCCGCGGTAGCGCTGCTCGCATGTGTCAAAGCCGACGCGCCGGGGCTCGCTCAGCTCGGCTACAGTAGGAATTGTCGGTGTCGAGGAGACGGAGGGCAGCGTGGGGCAAGGATAGCAAGAATCAAGCGATTGGCTTTTGGACCGGGTGGTTAGTGGTAGTAAAGAGAAGAGGGAGGAAGGGGACTTGAGTCGCGGCATGCCGGGATGACCCGGCATTTTAAGGCGAGCATGAGCGCCGAGAACAGTGGGGTTGGTCGGGGATGGGAAGACTTGGCACTCCCATCGTCATGGTCGTCTTCAAGCGGGAGGCTCCTGGGGCGGGGGTGCGAGAGGCAGACCTCGGGGGTTTGATCGGCATCGAAATCGTTGCGCTGTCGCTTCTGCGGCGTCTCTGGTTGGCGGGGTCTCGAGAGGCCCCGCGATGACGTTGGGATGGAAGGATGTATTAGTCATCATCCACCGGGCGACACCGTATTCCGCCGGCGACGTTCCATTCTATGATGGTGGCGCCGGGCTGGGGACGGGCGGTGCCGAAAGATGAGGCCTGGCATCTCCACGTTGCCCTTGTCGCCAGGCTGGTCGACTTGGAACACGGGCTTGGGGTTCGCCTTGTCTTTGAAAGACTGTCGTCATTGTGAAGTCAGCTACTGGCCTTGTCTCTATTGTTGCTCGTCGCATGGACGCACGGCGGAGGTGAAGAACGCGGCGGCAAGCCCGGCGGTTGAGGCTGGGTGTGGGCGTGGGTGCGGTGGCACGGAGAGGGGCAGTCCCGCACGAACGGAGTGGTTGGTTGTTGGATCGGGTCAGGGTTAAACGGCAGCTGCCACCGCTGTAAGCTCAGGCCTCGTTAGTTTATTCAATCTCGCGATCGGACTTTGGGGCGAACAGCTTTGATGAGGAGTGGGCGGCGCGGAGTCAAGGGCGAGATTGGTCGATGGGCTCGCCGTTTGGGCCACGGGCATCAAGCAAGCCGGCATCCCGATTTCTTTCAACCGGCGCGTATGGCTTGGAAGCGGCAGGGCGTCGTTGGCGCTTGGGAAGGAGGGTTCATCTTAAGGATGCGGCCAGGGTCATCAAGAGCAGACCCCACGCCTCCCACCGAAGCCGGATCCGGTCCCCGATCCGCCGACGCGGTGCTTGGTGCAGGGCTCACCACACTGCACAAAAAGGAGCTCACACACCTGTGTGTCCTTATGGAAGCTCTCAGCTCCGCTTGCCTGCGAGACGAGGTTAAATGGCCCCTCGCTGCCGAATCCATCGCTGCCGCCTCAATTCACGGAACCGCTCCATCGTGTTGCAGAGAAGGTCGAGAGTGGAGAGGAACGAGAGGAGTGGTGTCGAGCATCACGGGAGGGTCGTAGGTCCTCGTCGACGTTCCGTGGGCTGTCCCGCGCACCGCCGAGCCCAGCGGCGCCGGTCACACCGACGGCAACCTCACCTACGGACCCCGTCGCCGACCCTGCCAATTTTGACGTCTCACGCCGGGCGGCTCCGCGTGGCCATTATCGCTGTCGGCTCTAACATACACCGCGCCCCCTGTCGTACCGAGACCGGAGCACAAGGAAGCACCGGACGAGCGCCGAGAGAGCGGCAGAGGTTCATACAGCACACAAATCGAGTTGAATGGCTGTTGAATCGGGCGTTGTCGTGGAGACGAGAGCGCAAGGGGTTTGGCGAGGCGCGGGAGTTGCGCAGGCGAGGTTACACACAGGGCTGATATGAGGGGCACATGCCAACCCGGCCGCCAGCGACGGACCACTGGGGCTGGTGACGGTAGGGGCGTCACGCACCTGCCTGAGGCGGAGCTACGGCACATCAAGCAAGCATCGGCATACCGCCGCAAGCCGCGTGTCGCCAAGCTTCTCGCCGACAAGGCCCTTCAGTACCAGCTACTGGGCGGTCAGAAGCAGCGCATCGGCTCTGGCGAGCACCGTCATCGTCACTGGTAGGCCATGCGGCAGTCGGCTATGGCGAAGGCGAGGATATTGGGGGTGGCGAGGGAGTCCGTAGGCGAGGCCGCCGTCGACGTGACGGGCGCCGCTGGATGGGGGTCGGCGCCGTGCGAGACGTCGAGGCTGTCGGCGTCGGCCTGCGTGGCGGCGTGGCGGGGTACGTGGCGCGTCCAAATGGGGAGGCGGTCGTTTGCGCTGAGTTGGCCTGGAGACCCGGTTCTCGTCCCTGTGCTAAGTTCTGGTCCTTAAAGGCCAAGGCCAAGGCACCTTAGGACGCGGGGGGTCGTCGAGGGCTCTTTGACACAAGATTGGGTTACGTCTACCCCAGGGTTCTAATCGGTGGTGGATGGTTGCAATGCACTTGCCGGCCAAGACACCGTCGCCGTCGTTTTGAGAAGAGCGAACATTGGACAGCCGACCTAGTTAGCAGCTCGTCGTACCCGCGTTGCCTGTGGACCGAAACTTGGCTGGGCCGCAGTCCTCTCCTTCAAGCGCATTCCGCCCGTCATGGCAGACTCGTCGCTGTCGGTGGTTGTTTGCGACTTCGGATGCTGCTGCTGGGGGGCACCTTCTGGAATAAACTTGCCGCCCTGAGCTCTGCTCCTCCTGGTCGTTCCCAGGAGTTCGTCGGCTGGGAGATAGTACCGGCGGCGGAGGAAGCGTTACCGACCACAACTTCGGAGCGGTCCCGCGGTTGTCGGTCTTGGAGCTGGCCATAGGCCCGAGTCTTGGGCCACATAGTTGAGCTGGCGGTCGCGTCACGCAATAGTTTGAGAGGACGCTGGTTTCGACTCCTAAGAACTTGCCATCGTCAAACGCGGTATATTCGTCGAGCCGTGGCATGACCTGGTCCTACTTGTACTCTGAGACCCGGAGCACACGACAGCAAGCTATAGTAGTGGTAGCCCTGAATCCTTACCCCCTCCGCCTCCTCTTATGGCTCGTGCCCGGCTCACCCGCACCGCTAGGGGCGGGGTCTCGTCGGTTTTCAGTGTCCGGATCAATCGCCGCCGTACTCTCGTCATTGACGCCAACGTCTAGATATACAGGTCTTAGGGGCGCTTGATCCCGTCCTTCTCCATCGACGCCTCTCTCTGCCTCCCACAATCTACTTCGGCAGCTCGCAGGATGGCCGATGAGAGCACTTCACTGGGACAGCCGGCGCAATCCGGGACATAGCTGATTAAGTCGCGCACCTCGAAGAGAACGAGGCAGTGTTGGCTGGTGGAGCGTGGGCGCGCAACAGGCCGGGGCGTAAGTCCCGGGACGGTCGGCCACTGGCCTAGTGGCCGCACTGGTTCATGAATGCGAAAGCGCCAGGTAGTCTTGACGGATATCAGGGGCGGATTCAACGCGGGACAGCATGGCGGGCTCTTGCAGAGGCTCCACGCTGGGATGGGGTTCGGCGGTGCGCGAGACACGCACGGAGAGGAGGTCGTTGACGAGATTGTCGACGTCGACGAAGCTCGGCCATCGAGCACTGGGGGTAGCGCGCCGTGCGGGGTCACCGAATGCATAGAGTTCCATCGTAGCGAGAATCAAGTGATTAGCTGTTGGATCGGGTGGTCAGCCATTGTAGTGAAGAAAAGAAAGAGGAAGGGGGTTTGTACAACTATCATGACGAAACGTCTCCGTCAAGCATCGCCTCGTCTTCGGTAGCTGTGCTGCAAACCAAGCATCGGAGGATTTCTCCGAGGGTCGATATTTTGGGACATCTCGGGGTAGGTGCGCAAAGGCAGTACGCCGGTTAACCTCGCCGGAGTCGTACCGGTGGGATCCTGCCCTGTTGTAACGCTGCCAATCCGGCAAGCATGTTATCCGCAGTAGCCGGGGTAGTACCAGAGGACCAGACAGTGAGTGGGAAGCAACAGTATATAAAAGCTATAAAGGACTACTGTGTAAAAAGCAATACTTGGAATACACTAAAATATGAAGAGAGCATAGAACAAAGAGTCATAATCGAGTCCTTAGCGGGTAGACCTTGACCGCTTACTGGTTGCAGGTTCTTCATATCTATCCCGAGCCGCAGAGAACTTTCGCTTCTTCATCACGCCAAATTGTGAACTTGGCGGCTGCGGAGCTCCTCCAATTGAGACAAGAGATTCCTGAGCGAAGCCTTCACGGTTAGCTCTCCCCTGGCAAGGCTGCTCTGTTTCAGAGAGGCGACGTAGAAATCTCTCCCACGCCGCGCTTTCTTGGGCTGGGCCACATGATTGGTATGCTTGCTGTAAACTGGTATTACCCCCCTTACACGGTTTGGTATCGCTTCCTTTGCTGGTATTGAGTGAAAGGGCCTCTGGATATTCTTCCTCGTTCGAGAGAAACAAGTCGGCTGGGTCTACCGGCGTAGTGTACCAGTTATTGTTTCCTCCACTGACCCCCCCTGCAACAACGACATCTTCGAGTTCGAGAGCAAACTGGAGCTCATCGTCATCGCCGTATCCGCTATCGTCGCAGCCACTGGAAATTGAGATAATCTCATCTTGAAAGCCAGACTGCTCGAAGTTATCGTCGGAGGAAGTAATCGAAAGAGCAAGCTCTGGGTGTTCTTCCTCATAAGGCAATCCACCGTCTCGGTCATACTCGGCAGGGTCTACAACCGTTGCCTCGCTTTCATCAAAAATAGTCGACGTTTCTGTGGGGTAGGGAGCTGAATGGTAGCTCATCAGGGTGGGCGTGGTATCGACTAGAATATCTGCGTACGGGCCGAGAAACCCTATGCTGACTCTTTGTGGTATCAAGTACGAGCAGAGCTGGAAAGAATCCATAAAACTGCGGCTTCTATTAAACCGGCCGAGGGCATCGTACCGACGTTTTTCGTCTAGGACAGCGTCCCATAATCTCAGGACTGACGTGATTTGATGCTTGACAGCATAGTAATAATCGATTCCGAGACTCAGCCTTTCCTGGCAAGCCATTGCTGCGGCTGAGTTGTCATAAGCCGCAACCTGGCGGATGAAGGAAATTTCCTCAGGGTGGAGAAGCTTCCGATCATGTAGGTTGTGTGCATCCGGCTCCATGGCGGCGATCGTTTGGTAATAGCTACCAAACACAAGGATATTGTCGGCACCGTGCGAAGTGGAATTGATGGACGCCATATTATACGTGCAGATGGAATGTAATGAGAAAAGGGTCGGTTGTAGGAAGTTGCTGGAAGGAGAACGCATGAGGAACGACAGATACTTAAACTTAGAGCTGATCCGGGAACCGGGTGCGGCTCAACTGAGGGCCTCCGGGAAACGGGATGTGTGAGCCGTAAAATGGGACAAGGCGGCCGGAGTCCCGGCCGCGAATCTTTGGGGGGCACCCTGTAAAACGGATTCCCAAGAACCCCCAATAACTGTAGTATTCTGAGCGCGTAGAGCAGAAAGGGACTTATGGTGTCGAATGAACGCTACGATTGAACTTTTTGAGATTCGGCCATTGGTCAATTCCACGGTCTCTAGATTTGGCCAAAGAACTTGATCAAGAGGAATAGTTGCGTTAACCTCGATATCGTGCATCTTGAGAGATAGATTTCGGAGTCGGCTAAAAGAAGAGAGAAATCGAAGGAAATTTCGATGGTTAGAGCACTTCATAGAGGTGATTTTCAAGCTTTCAATAAAGTTGCCTTGTACCGGCCCATCGATGTCGTACGGGTTGAAGTTGCCGTTAATCTCAATTTCTGTAATTCGAGGAAACTTGATCAACGTCCCAAGGACCCAGGTCACTGTCGGGCTAACCGAGTCTTTCACGTACGGCTGAAGCCAGATCTTCTTTCTCAGACGAGAGTACTGAGGTGGCCTAACATGCGAAGCTCGAATGTGTGTTAGGGTAATTGACTTCAGGTTAGGGAATAGTTGAAGAACGGTAAGTAGGTCGGATGGTTCGCGGGAGCCTTCACGCAAGACAAAGTTTTCGTAGTCCTGATAAGCTTGATCTGCTACATGGCTTCTTTGGCTGCCTACGTCCATCCGATCGCATCCTCCTAATAGCAATGGGTGTGTTTCCCAAGCATCTCGGGTACAGACAGGCCAAGTCCCGTGGTAAATCGTCAACCTTTTAGTATAAAGGGCAGTTTCTGGGTTCTGAGAGATGAAATGCTTGAACTCGTCCAAGCATCCTACCGTGTTTACAACGGAAAGGTGCTGGACGAAGAGTGGGTACGCTATGTCAGCAAGACGGCGACTAACAAGCCGGAACACTCGTAAGGTAGCTAAAGGCAGGAGTTTGGCGATGAGCGCCAGAATCTCGGCAGGGAACTGATCCATGGTTAGGCTTGGAATGGCCTAAACGGCGCCGAAGGCCGGCTTATGTGGTGATCCAAAAGGCCCGGCGTTACTGGACACCAAGGCACAGGGGCCCTGCGTTACTGGACACGATGATGTAAAATGCCCGGCGTTACTGGACACGATGATGTAAGATGCCCGGCGTTACTGGACACCATAGCACAGGGGCCCGGCGTTACTGGACACGATGATGTAAGATGCCCGGCGTTACTGGACACCATAGCACAGGGGCCCGGTGTGTCCAGTAACGCCGGCACATGGTGTCCAGTAACGCCGGGCATAGGGGCCCTGCGTTACTGGACACGATGATGTACCTGCCCGGCGTTACTGGACACCATAGAGCAGGGGCCCGGCGTTACTGGACACGATGTGTTAAAATGCCCGGCGTTACTGGACACCATAGAGCAGGGGCCCTGCGTTACTGGACACGATGTGTTAAAATGCCCGGGTTACTGGACACCATGCGGGGGCACGCGTAACAAAGATCAATAGCTATGATACAGTATTGTACAAGGTTCCATTCGCAAAGCTTAGTTGGCGAAAAAGTCCATGGCAAAGAAGTCTATGACCTCCTTCGTCCACAGCCTTTGGTTCAGGCCTTCAGGGGCGGCTGATACTTGCTGAAATGATGGCACATTGCCGTTGAATGGTGCAACAGCAGTTTCCGAGCGCACTTGTGGAAGGCATAAAGCGGGCGAGGCGGACGAAGCGGACGATGCGGATGGAGCGGATTTAGACGATGCGGAAAAGGTTGAATCGGTTGACGATGTCGAGCGGCTACGGCTCGGGTGAACGCGAGCGTAGCCCAGATCCCTCAGGAGCCGCTGATCTCCCCAGGTCCATGCCTTGCCCCTGAACGACGATATCAGAATTGCTCGGCCTCCGGGAATGTCATTAAGTCCATCAACCTTGGCTTGACCTGTCTTGTTTCTGTCTGTGAACCGCCTGTAGTCCTTTTGCTCCTGGGTTCGGGTTCGGCGTCTTCTGGCCATTTTTTACTGGCTAAATTGCTGATGATAAAAGGCGTTTGGTGTTTAGTGTTTAGAGGCGTAAACAAAAAGCTGGGATACCTGATATATAGCACACACTCAAATTGTACCGAGGGTCAGGAGTCTGAAACGGAGGTGGTGGGGGCAGTGCCCGTTTCAAATCACAGCCACTACCAAAAAAGCTTAGTGCTATTAAAAGACCAGAGCCTCCCGGGTCCCAGGCTCCCGTGGGTGAACCTCGTTCCGGGGATGCACGGCGGCTCAGGTGTTTCCCGGAGCCGTGCACACTAGCCACCAGGGTAAAATGGGCAGGTAATAGAGATATATATGTTTCCGTAGACTCGACGGGCAGTTGGCGTAACTTTTTGCAACACGTGCAATGTCTTGCCACCAGGGAGACCCGTCGGGGTTCTCTCGACCTCCAACCCCATATCCCTTCCTCCCCGGTCCATCCTGGAGAGAAACACCACAAAGCGATCGCCATCCTCCGTACCAGAGGGACTCTATTCGCATGTCAGAGAGTGTCATTTACCAACCTCCTCATATCCATACACCGCTGTTCGGCCGAGGCCATCATGCCATCCCGAGGCCATCCGAAGTACCAAATGCAGAGACTGACAAGCGGCATGGCCGTTCTAGTCTAGTCGAGCGCCGCGTTGCTGTTTGGTCCGAGGACGAAGACCTTCAGCGGCAGATCTTCGCACAGAATACAAAGATTGACAAACGAACCCGCCCCCGCCAAGCTAGGATCCCAAGGCGGGCTGACAAGCGAAGAGTCCGATTTCAACTACCAGGCAAAAGCACAGAAACCCATGGAGCCAATCTTGTGGGATCGCTGGCACGGCTGGAGCTAGAGGATTCTCGATCTCGGTCTGCGCGGTGTAGCTCTTGCCGCCAACCGTTGCGCTGCCGCGACTGCGGGGTTATCGTGTTTGCAGATCTTCCATAGATTGGGCCTTAGCCCTTGGTATCCCACAAAAGAATGTCAGCGCCATCCTCCACCACAACAAACTACCTGTGATCTGTCCGTGAATTGAGGGGCTGCTTCGGATTCGGAGGGCAGTCCTTGCCAATACAACGAATGCTGTGGTTGCCGTTTTATCTGCCCGAGCTATCCGGACATTGCCTGCCCAGCCTGTTAAACGCCTTTTATCATCAGCAATTTAGCCAGTAAACCACCACTAGGAATGGTGCCCAATGCACTGTTGAGCATGAGTGTGCTATTGATGATGGCGATTCCGGGGGCGCATGAATACGGCCACCGGGCATTTTGGTGTTTGGAAATACTGAGTTCCCTCCTTGGGTATGGCTGGGACGTGGAATATGTCATGTTGAAGACATCTTTATTGACTTTTACCCCTAGAATAGCCCGAGATCCCGGAAGACGGGCTCCCATTGTCACCGCTATTTCAGGGTACCCTTCACCAGCGGAATCAGCATCGGCGCAATGCCCCGGTGTCCCTGGAGCCAGGTGGTACGCCGCTTATAGCACTTGTTACCTGATTGCGTTTTTCTCGCGTTCTCGCATTCCGCGATTTCATTCTTTTGTTTTTAATTTTGATCTCTCTTTTTGACTGTTGAGTGGTCTCAAGATGCGAACCCGCGTAGTACACACCGCCACCCACGAGCAGGTCTCGAGGACTGTACACACTACTCATGAGCGGGTCTCGAGAATCCGTGTCGTAGTCGGCATCCCTATCGCAATAGTAAGCCTCGTACTTGCGGTGTTAGCACTTATCGCCGGCATGAGTCCCGGCTTCATGGAGGACTACCACATCCTCTTACTCAACACCTCCACATTGGGCCATATCCCGGCGCCGATAATGGGGAGCGACCCTTCGCCAACATCATGTGGCCCATTTGGAGGAAGCTTGAGCAAGATATGCGCAAGCGCAACTGAGGCAGTCGGGTCGGCCGTCAGCTCAGGCCTTGCGGAGCTTTCAAATATAGAAAACGAGGTCGCCGACAGGGTCGCGAAGGAGCTAGGGGTCCAGCAGTGGTACTCCCTCCACGTCATGGATATCTGTAAAGGCACCTTTACTCCTAATGCAACCATTGCAGGTGCTGGCTATCACGTAACCAGCTGTACCAAGCTTTCAGATTGTAGGTTTATTCCCCATGATAAATATACCTAGTGCTGAACAACGCTCTATTCAATATCTCGGCGCTCCTCGACCACGAGCTAGATGCCTTACACCTCACCCTAGCTAGGCTTAACACGGCGGATCTCCAGAATGAGCTGGACAGGATTCCATCGCTCTTCCAAGGTTTAAAATGCCTCTATATTTCGGCTGTCGTGGCTTCGGGGCTTTCCCTGCTACTCTGCATCGCGTTGTCCTTCCGACCATGCGTTGTTGTGTCTTGGGCAAACGCTGTCGTTACCTTGATCGGGTCTGTTGTACTTCTCATTGGCAACACTTTCATAGTCGTAGTAGTGGGTGGAGATTTGGCAGATAAGGCCAATAGTTTCGGCAAGCACATCGGATTTTCAGTATCTGTGGGCCAAAAGTTTGTCGCTATTACATGGACTGCTTCTGCAATGATGGCGGTAATGGGAGGATACTGGACCTACAAGTCTCGCCACTTGGTTAGGGAGATTAGAAAGGTTGTTCCGCAGGTACAGCGCTGGGGTGCCGACTTTTGAAGGAAGGTTCACAGCAATGGCCATTAGGGAGAGCTTTATTCTTGTGTTGTCTGCAGTCTGGATGCTGCAGTGCTTTATGCCACTTGAGTACCAGTAATTCTAAACTCATTTGATCCAACTAGAACATTCAGTTGCGTGCGATGAAGATCCATTTCCTCAAACTCAATCCACATTTTACCCATCCATGGCCCCATCTAAGGCCTCGAGATAAAGGGTCATGCTGAATCCAGTCTTGCATACTGTACCCGCTGCGACAGCCATGACAGTCGACCATGCACCACTCGCGCATCTTTGGAACGAGGTGCCATCAATACAGTTCCACTGGCCTTCTGAGTTGCACGCGGTACCGGCGGAGAAGGCATCGCCAGCGTCCAGAACAGGCAGGGCCGAAACAATTGGCCCATCGGACGGCTTAGGTATGGCCAAAGCTGGAGAACTATTAGACTTCATAGTCGGGGCCGGAGCAGAGGTAATGTATTTGCCGCCGTTGCTAGAGCGCTGGTTAGAGGTAGGCGCTACCATAGCCGAGCTCTTGACGTCAAAACCATCGCTACTAGCCAGAGGACGTCTAGCTGAAGCGCATTTGCCGATAGGGAACGCGAACTCTCCAGTACCGAAAGATTCAACTGAACTTCCTGGGTCAGGGTACTTGTAATCTTTGCCCTCCTCCGTGGTACAACCGTTACCAATGTTGGCCACCAGCATATCAGGGAGAGACTCCCAGTTCGACTTATTGCCGCCCTCGCCTGCGAGGAAAACGGGAGCGCAGTTCATGTAGAACTCACGATTTCCAACCTTGTTGAGCCAAGTCCACGCTATGGTAGCATTACCGGCTGGGACATCGTTGGGGATAGGAAAGCCGTAATCGAAGGGTATCTTGAGGTTTGGGTGGTTTCCGAGGTTACCAGATGTGCCTCTGGCAGGACAGCCGCCTTCGATCGAATGAATAACCTTCCAAGTACTGTTTTGGTTGGGAGCGATGTCATAAGTAATAGAAACCTGGCAAGACCCTCCACCGTGGACAGCTGTGCCAACGAAGGTGAGGGCCTGCATCGAGCCGAGTGGCATTATATTGATTGCTCCGCCGCTCTGATAGACTCCATCAGTTGATTGGCAAGGGAAGTCGCTCCCATCTGGTTTGAGAGGTCCATTGTGAAGAGCAGGAATGCTAAAGGGAGCCGGAGTGCTCATCAACACATGTGCGCTGGAGAGAGCCGCAGAGCCAGCCAGGAATATAGCCCTAAACATAGCGACCCCAAATAGTCTGTAGGAAATATTAGAATGAAGGGTGCCTTGAGAGCCTAGGTCCCTCGCCCCGCTGGTCGGGTTGCTCTGGGGATTTTGAGGTGTGCTTGGGATCCGGGATCCGGGATCCAGGACTTCGGACGTCGAACTAAGAACCCAGCTTCGTGGACAGCGTGCCAAACCCGACATCACTATCAAGGTCGGCCGCCTTGCCTCATTCCCCGTGGCTGCAGCTGCTGCGAGCCCACATGCCCAACGGCGTGGTTCACCCCGGGTGCTGAAAACCTATGACGGCCAAGACCCGGGCGAGACCGATCAATGCAGACCGATCGGGTTCTCCAGCCAGGCCTCGGCGGCGAGCTGATCACCCTGCTCGGCGCTGCTGGGGCGTGCGTTTAGCGGTGCCGTTCGTGGCCAGCGAACCGTTCTCGTCACCTTCAGAGGGGCTGAGTGGTTGGGTGTTGCCAGCGTCGGCGGGCGCGCCCTTTCAGGTGGTGGTATCTGCTGGTCATCTAGTGTGTAGCGCGTCGAGCGGCGGCGCCAGTGGTTCCAGGGCTGCTGTCGAGCTGGGGCGCTAGCAGTGGGCTGCGGCTAACCATCCGACCTCCAGCTAGCAGTGGCCCGAGTATGTAAGACATTTCCGGGGGCGCTTGCTGACCTTTGTGGAGGCTGTCAACGGGTGAGCTGCGTGACGACGGTGGGCGACCCGAAGAGCGCGAGGGTTACTAAGGGGGTTACAGGCTGTTCGCCAGTGGTCGATTACGCCATGTAGGCAATGGGACCTGTGACGCTGGTTTGTGGCCGATCTGGTTGCCGAGGGGCGGTGTATTTGATCGAAGCGCATGTTGGCGGTACGATGGACGCTGCATGCGGTCGACGATGGTAACTCGATGTTGTGCAGGCCGCTTTTGATATTGGTTCCGGGCAAAGAAACGAACCGGAAGCCACGTCTAATACCCAGATTCATAGTACCAAAGGGCGCGAACGACTCCTCAAGCTACCTAAGTACCATACATGCCGTGATTACACCTTCAGCTTTTTTTTCTTTCTCTCGGTCTCTTCTGCAGTCCCAACAGTAATACAGTTGTCAGGCTTCCTGACCTGATGCGTCATAGCTTCTGCCACAGGGTCGAACTGCTCCCCTGTCGATCGTGCCTCATCACTTGACTTTATAGATAGCTCCTGCCTTAGTTGATTTACCCGTAGTTCACTTCCCATGGCAACAGCCTTGAGCCTTGCAATCTCAGCCGTTGCCGCTTCGTGAGCTTGCTTGGCCTCTGCCGTACGCTGCTTCAGCTCATTCTCCAAGTCCCTGATCTTGTCGTCCTTGGTATCGATAGTTTCTCTCAAGACCTCGATAGTACTATCGCGGGCTCGGACTTCTGCGATCTCCCGACGTGATATTACAAAAACATCGTCTTTGGCATTCCGTAGTCCAGCTTCGGCTGTCTCTCTTAGTTGCCTCTGCTCATCAAGTGCCCTCTGAAGTTCTGCTCGTTCTTCTTGGGCCTTCGCGATCTCGACAGCGAGACGGCTGTTGTTGCTACGGCTTGTCTCATGCTTTCCTTGTAGGATGTAATAATGGGAGTGCATGGTCTCGTAGTGAGCTCTCAATTCATCGTATTTATTGCGTGCCGATGCTGAATCGTTCAAGTGATGTTGGCGAGCTGCAGCAATCGATCGAGACGCAACATCAAGGTTATAATTGATCGGGTCCTCCCCCCCAGTTACGGGTGTCTGTTTCCACTACATTAGCCTTTCAAGCCCGACTTATGCCAGCGGATTTGGCACGGGTGTTATACGCACCTGAGATCTGCGGGAGGAATTATCGTAGACATTCAGTGTCTCTGGCCAAACACCCGGTGTGCCGTGTGCCTGAGCACTGGATGTCGGTACCGGTGTTTGCTCACTATTCATGGTGGCCTGGGCGTTTTCTCTGTTCATCTGAGCAACTTGGAGGAGGATGGACAATGGAGAGCGGAAGGGAAAGGGGGAGGGGGAGAGGCGAGAAGGGGGGGGGGGAGAGAAGAGAAGAAGGGAGAAGTGAGGGGGGGAGGGAGGAAGAGGAGGGGAGGAAGGAAGAAGGGGAGAAGGGGAGGGAGGAGGGAAGGGGAGAAGGGGAGGGAGGAAGTGGGAGAAGGGGGGGCCGATGAGGGCGGAGGGAGGGCGGGAAGAAAGGGGAGGAGGGGTTGGAACACCGCCAACACATCTAGGTTCTGGGTCGATGAGGAAGCGGTTATTGGGTCAATAGCAGCGCTGCTTGGCCAGAACCTTGCCGCCATGAAAGCGCTTTAGTCCTCAGCTGGTGATTATAAAGATTGTCCCCCTCCGCTTTTTATTTATTTTTAAGTCTCGTCTCTTCATCAGGCAGCTTCATCCAGTCCACTTAAAAGCAACCATGGCCGCCAACGAGAGCTCATCAGTGCCAGCTGTTCCACAGATAAGGTACGTAAAAAGCCGGAAGCGCAAGGGCGCATGGTTGACGTATTAGGGAACCGGAGGATTTTCTAAGAAAGGCGATTGAAGGAAATGACAAAACAATCGCGGCAATTGATAGCATGATTTCTGAGATAGAGAGAGCGCGGGAGGATCTCTCAAAGTTGTCCAAGAAGATCGACGACTTGATCCACCGGGGGCACGAAGTTCGGTCTCAGGGGGAAGACGCTGGAGGATCCAGACCATTGCAGCGCTAGTGACTGTGGGCTAATTCTGTACCGTTTAAATTCAGCGTAGCCTACTGCCTGCCATCAACTGTTGCAGCTTAAGTTGAGGCCCGAGTGGGGGAGTGGCTCGCACGGGTATGCTAGCCGTGATGTTGGCTAATTGCCTGGTAGGGCGTAAGCTGTGCCACCCTGTTGCCGCGTCGCTTAGGATCCGCACTGTATATTATGCATGTTATTGGCCTCTTGCGTCCCGACAGTCTGGTTCTTACCCACCATCTCAGGGTTATTCCGGTTCCAATTGGTTAGCTGCTATGCTGCGCCTCATGTCATCTGCAAAAATCTTGGATAGGACCTGCTCCTTTTCGCCGCTACCGTCGATTGATGGTACCACTTAACGCTCACTTTGCGGGTCATTGTATGCAGCAGGCTCCAAGCTTGCATCAACCAATCCAAAACACGGGTCCTGGATTAACCACTTCCATTCCTGAATGACCTCTTTCTCTCGACACAGAGTAAACCATTCACCATGTTTGAAGACTCGCATGCATGCATTACGCGAGCTATATTCGTCCTTTTCACATCGTCTCCAATGTTCATCTACTAGAACTTAGTTTGGAGCAGCAACATAGGAAGTTGGGGGGGGTTACCATCTCCGGTTTGACTATCAACAACCGAGACTTCTCCGGTAGTGCCGTATTCCATGTACAGATATGTCAATGCAAGACAAGGGACTACACGCTTGGCGACAAGGCCCCTTTGCCACTGAATAGGAATAACCATTCGCCCAACGAAAGGTACAACAAGTATTTCGAACTCTGGCATTCTTATCCTGCGCAAATGGATAGGTGTTAAGCCTGCGGCGCGCTGCAGTTTTATAGACGCACCACAAACAACCTGATGCTGTGCGCGGCGGAGTTCAGGAATAAGTGTCAGTGCCGGATGTCCAACCAGCCAAGCTCTTCACAGTGTGAAACAGCGGTCTAAATTAAATAACACAGGTGCAGATCATCAGATCACATGAGACTAGCACGCTGCAGCACGTAATTTACAGGTGGGGCAAGCACATCACCCAAAGTGTGCGTGAGGATGCCCGAATCCCCGATCTTCAAGGAACGGCGGCTATCAATCCGCTCAGCCAAGCTGAAGAAATCTGAATCCATAATTCCTGCGCCCGCCTCACTCGCCACTCTTCTCGGGCGGTGTCATGTCTGCTGGTGACTAAAAAGACAATGGTCAGCAGAAAGAAAATATCCACAGGAGGGTGTAATTTACTGGCCAAGGTGCAAGAGGGCCATGGAGCTCTTCGAGCGCTAAAACCACTTGGGTGAGCCTATCGACAGCAGCTTCAACCATGTCCATTCTGACGGAAAGCTGATGCTGCCCCTGGAAAATGATTGAGCTCAATAGGCAACACGGCGATACCCCCACAATGTTTGGCAGGTGAAGATCGAAACGATTGTTCATGCTGCAGGCGGAATAGAAGACTCAGTTAAAGACAAAATGTCGCAGGGCCGACTGACGAAGCAGACACGATATCCGATGTGGATGGCATTGTGATTTATACTTCGAGTCCTTCGCTGCCGGCTAGTCCGCAAGCCATTCGATTTCCTTTGCAAACATTTGAAGTAGATTAATCACGCTTTATTCAGCCTATCCATGCGAAAAAGGCGCAAGCACCGGGAGAGCAGCGGTTTGCTGAGCGGATGACGGGCTGGCGGAGCCAGCTCATGTTGCCAGAATATTGTGATTTCGTCAAGGCACGACGGCAAGGATTTGCGTCTGTTCGCTGATCTTGTTTCCATGGGTGAAAGGCACCAATTACACACCGTGGCTTATTGGCCAGTGACGAATCACATGTCGACCGGCTACCTTACCCGTCACATTCCACGGGTCGTTGGCTGCAATACGAGTGCCCCACCGCAAAGCGGGTGAGTTAATCTAGCTTGCCTCAGCGATTACGTCCCGGAAGTGCTCTTGCCGGTGGTTGGCTGGCCATCACGTCATAATCTCTAGTTCATAGGGGTAATCATTGACATCTATCTATACTTGGCTGTAGATACGTATAATCTCGCTAATCGCGTCCGAGATTGAGTTACTTTCTATGCGGGTGTCGCCTGTACGGGCATCACTCGTGTGGGCCGTATTTGTGTGGGTCTCTCCGTAGTTGGTTGGATTTGCCGACTGCCATGGTTGCGCTTGTTGAAAGTCCCGGACGGCGACAATGATGCTGTTTGCGAACTGAGCCATCTCATGCTTCCGATCAATCTCCCGCCCATACTGAGCATTCTGCTGCTTCAGAAACGCTATAGTCTGGTCTTTTTCCATATCAACTCTCTTTTGTTCGAGAATTTTTTGGCGTAATTCCCTGTTATCCTGCTGAAGCCTGTTGATTTGGTCCTCTGACCAGCTTATCGCTCGTTTTGGCGGCTTTTTTGTGGGAGGAAGCCTAGCCTCTGCGTGAAACCTTCTGGCCGCAAGTGGTGCTAGGGGGGCGTGGTCTCCAGGGAGTTTTGGGAGTGGTTTCTGGGTTGGAGTCATATCCCAAAACGGGGGAGAGGAGCTACGACGCTTCTCCCCCTTTCCTGACTGTTTCACTTCCCCCAGTTGGAAATTGAATAAGCTAGCAAAAAGGCACCTGTTACGTGTTCGTGTATGCTTCGTAGCGTTCATGGATCGCTGGTTTCTGTCGATAAGGCTCCGGATCGAGTGCAACCACGTACGATGAGCGAAGTTTCTAAGCGCTATCAATATATACAAATAATCCCGTAGGCGCCGAGAATCCCGGTTCCAGGCCGGCAGTACCGGTTCTCCAATACCGGGTTCCCATGACTCGCAAGGGGGTTGCTGTGCCACTCGTGCCCACATCTTCATGCGAAGTCGACGGCGGCTGGTTTATCGCCCTCATCGGAGCCTCCAGTGAGGAGGCGATACAGGCCTTTCGAGAATGTACTCAAGTTGTTCCTCAATCTTTCAACTGCTTCTCGCACACCACTCATCCCCCGCTCTAGTTCTTGTAGGCAATTGTATACCTGGCCTGAGAAGGTTTTCGTCTCCTGCACTGCTGTCTCAATTTTGTCCAGCCGGGAACAGACCATAATGAGCAAGCTATTGGTGTCAGCTTTGGCTTTGCTGCAATACACTGTACTTACCTTCTGATATCCTCGTTAGACGCCAAGTCCTGCTCCCTTGTGGGGGAGATAACGACCCTCTGGATAGGCAGGTCTGAATCCTGTCTAGGGAGAGTCTCTGGGAGAAATTCTTTCATCCACCACTCGTCCCACTCACCGAGGTTCTGCAAGTCAGGCTCCATGACACTTCCTGATATTTTTGGTTGATCGTGCTAGCAAAGGGAGCCGTGGAACACGGCGGCCAAAAGAGTGAATGGAGTCCAAGAAGCTGGTGGCATGACTCCGGGATCTGGGTGCCATAATGAGCAGGATTTCGGTATTTAAGCCCGGTTGTCGTACCATCTAAGACCATACTCCATCATTTCGAACATTACCAACCTACTAAAAAAAGCATAGGACGGCCATGAAAATCGCCATAGCGGCTTTGTTGGCGGCAGTGTCGGCTGCCTTCAGGGACTGGCCACTTGTGTGCATGTCTAGTCCTCCGATGCAGCTGATTGCCGGCACCACCAACGTTTCAGCAATGTAATACCCCACCTCACCTGCCCAAGATAAAAATTGACGATATCCTTTTATAGAAACGAGAATCCATATTGGAAGCAGTGCCGTGCCATCCTTCATTTTGCAGATCCAGAGTTCGTGCCGATCACCTACTCATTCACACCAACCGCGCCTTGTTCAGGCACCCAGGTGACCAGCTTCGTCGTCCCTTCTGGTGCGCCTAATGGAGACGCACGTATAATCTGGTTCGCCCAACCAAGTCTCTGATGTGACATACCTTTCTAATCTTACAACAGGCAGTGCAAGCGATCCTCGGCGTGTAGCTTTGCCGTAGTCTCCAACGGGACGGGCGATCGATCTTTAACACCCGAGCAAAATGGTACTGTAGAATGTTTGCCTTGGAGTTTTGGTACAAGCACGAGCACTTTCGAGCAGCAGCCCCGACCGCCATCCACAATGCCCAACCCGATAGCAACCCCTAGGCTGAATCCTACAGCTGGCACCAACGCCGGCCAGACCGTCGAGCTTACTCGAATCAACTCGGCGACCCAAGTCCCACCCTTTCCAAATACTACTGCCACCGAAGTCACTCAAGTAGGCTCTGCTAGCCCATCGATTCCACCATGGACGATACTTACTATAACACATACTGTTACAACACTGCTAACGACGACCCTTGTGAGTTTGTAGTTTTTAACACGACCGGTCTGTTCTGTGGGTCTCGATTTCGCCTGAAATGGATTCGATTTTCTTCCCAGAATGTAAAGTAGTTTCATCCACGGGTAGCCGCTTCTATCTATAGCCTTTCTCTGTAGGGTGCAGATCTGGCATAGCTCAGCCACGGGCTATAATATATATGTGTGTCGTTTCTGACCAGACCATCCCCTGAGGCGGGCGTAAGAAAATAGAAAGTGATCATTTTTCCCTATCTCTCACTTGAGACCAACTATCGATATCCATCTGGTCGCCCCTGAAGATGCAGCTTTGGCAACGAAATAGGGGAACGTCGGCTTTGAAGAACACCGAACGGTCTTCGAAATGGTCGGCTGTCTTCTCAATCCGAACTTTGTGCCGGGTTGAAGCAGATGAGACACTTCCAGAGAGCGTGCTGCAGGAGATTAGAGGGGGTAGGGCAACGAAAGCACGGTTAGCAAGAGATTCCCTCAGGCCTGCCACAGCCTGCGATGCCAATATATGCGGAATACAGCCCGAGGAGTACGAGGCATATAACCACTCATCCCTTCCGAGCCGAAAACAAATTCCCGCATCATACAGACGACAACTACCACAATCATCTTCCAGTTCCAGAGTGCGTTACGGAGAAAAGCAAATAGCGATACCAAAGAGCCTACCGCCAGTGTCCAAGCCACCGCCGCCCAGGGAAAACTACCTCACTAGTGGCAGAAAGCCTACCTTGTCGACTATCCTAGAAGCCACCAATGAACCCATTCTTTCCCCTGGACATGCGATCGACAGCGGCTACATCTTTCTACCTGCGGCACCTTTCACACTTACTATACCCACGTTTCGTCATGGCCCTATACGCTTGAACAAAGCCGACGTGCTAGCAGGAAAATCTCCTGCTGCTTTCGATGATACACTGGACTGGACTGCTTTCCAGATGGCCATTATCGGCGGCGTTGGCGACTGCTTTGACGAGTCTACCGACTACTCAAAGCCATCCAACGCCGGATTCAACGAGCAGGATGATATTATGGACTGGTTTGTGGGGTTTGGCTTCGAAGGGCCAGGAACGTTGATCTCGGCCGCCGATGTGAACCAAATACAGAAGCCAGAGACTCCACCAGCAACCCCCAAAATCTCGGACGGCGGCGATGGGCAAGAGAGTATCAAGGGTTTCCAGAACTCCACACAGCAGCCTAATCTGACTTGGCAATGCGACGAATTCAGCAACGGGCAGAAATCAGGAGGGGTGGATGCTTCACATAAGCGTGCCAGTGTGAGCAGTATCCAAAGCCTGCCACAAAGTCCGATGCTTGATTTAGTATTGAGTCATGATGTCGACGGGAATGAGTATACCGTATCGATGGGTTTTAATCTAGGGCATGACTTGGAGGATTTCCTGAAATGGGAAGCGGAACACGTATTTGGAGGATATCACGATCGGGATCAGGTGCTGTAAGGTCTTGGAAAATCTTGAGGCACTGAGCCTGATGTTGGTAGGTGTAGAGTTGGGATGCATTGTGGACACCATAGATGTACACTAATCACACCTCCTTTTTTTGCAGTGCATCATGCGTCTCCTCCATAAGCGTGGAGGCTGGAGTAAGTGTTATATCCTCCCACTCATCTTTCTCCTTATCCATTCTAGGACGTGGTGAGCTGCCGCGCTCACCTGTTCCCTTTTCCAACGCGTCGGCTACATCAGCTACACTAACTGACGGCATACTTGGTCGGTATTGTACCTCGGTGAATTCAATTGGCTGAGTCGCAGTTGAGCTGGCCATCGTTTCTTTGCGAACAATTAGAGAGAACTCGGGATCACCACAGGCTATTTCCCAGTTAGCTAGACCTCGTGAGGAAAAGTTTTCACTTGCCTATAACTATACTTTTCCCTCTGCATTGTTTAATCATTTCTTGTGCGTAGTTTTGACGACTTTCTTGGTAGCAACAGCGCCAATAATCGTCCCCCTTAAAAGCCGGCTCTTTTAATTTTTTGGAAGGATATAGTAACCATCCAAAAAACAGCGTCTTCACATGTTAGCATATCGATTCACAACTAAGATGTAGGGTAGCGAACTTGAAAGGGGTCTATAGCTCTCAGTATACTCAGATTTTCATGCGCCCATTCGTCTTGACAGTTATGGTCCAGGCTCCACAGTATGTTAACTCTGCGGATCATGCCATCGTACTGCTTTTCCCAGAGATGTAAAGCAAACGAAAGGACAGTCGAGATCCCGGCCCCCTGGGCCGCGAGCATCACGGTATGGTAGTTTTGTAAACCCAAATCTTGCCCGTAGGGACCATCTAGAAGCAGTCTGTGATTTTCTTTAAACCGCAGGGATCGGAGTGGGCGGCTACTGTGCGACACCAGGAATGTTAGGTGTGGCCCCGGCTGGGCAAACTTATCTAGAAGCTCTGCCTCCTTATATAACTCCTGAATCTTTTCTGATACTTGTGGTCGCTTTGGCCAGTCCGCCGGATGTTTCTTGAGTTTTTGCCTAAGAAGCTTTATTTCTTTCTGCTTGTCTTCCGCAAACACTTTGATGTCCTCTGTTGCTACAGACGACGAGTACCACATCACAGTCATCGGGAAGCTTGTGAAAAGGTTGTACTGGAGGAGTTTCCCAGAGGGAAAAATGTAGAAATAGGATCCTGGGTAAAAAGAGACCGGGCGGTCACATCGTAGATCGACACGTGTGGCCTCCACATAGTTCTCCTCCGCTATCACAGTTGCTCCGGTGGTGTAATATGTAAGCCTGATGCACCTATAGATGCTCGAAAATACCCATAAGCTGCATGAAAAAAAGACTGCTATCTTTGCCTGCTTAGGGGCCTGGGAGAGTATGTGCCAGGTTGTCGCACCAAGTGTCGTGAGCGCAAGAGCAAGGTGAACTTTCGCAAATGTCCGGAAGAAATACCGCCGCATAAACCAGAAGGAGGTAATGAGAATAAGAGCGAGCCCTCCGGAAGCCTCTTTCTGTCAGCCTTGGTATAGAAATAACAGAGTAAGCAACTTACAATATAGCCCGACGTCGTAAGTCGATCAAGTCGCGAACGTTTGAGGGCGAGTACGGCATGAAGCACGCCTTCCACAATTACAACTCTGCCAATAAAATGATGAAAAATATGGTACGTCGATAGAGGAACACCGGCAAGGTCCGCGAAAGGGTTTGTATGACCCCCCAGAAACAGCGGTGTTGCGTTGATAACGGCCAGCGTCGCCGCCGATGACCCGAGATTCACTCTTCGGAGAAACAGAAATGTGACATTGGCTCCGAAATACAAAGCGAGAATTACAAATTCCAGCCGAGTGATACTCATCCAATATCTCCTTTTGAGGAGGAGAGGATACTGAAAATGGCGAGCAAATAAGACAGGAATCTCTGAAACTAGTGGGCGTAACAGAAATCCTAGAGAGCTCAAAAATAGGAAAGAAACAAAGCCTGTGGCGTAAATCACGATGGGGTCCATTGTTGTCCTTACTGTTGGGAAATAGAAAAACCGCGATGATAGCGGGTTGCTTCATAGAGTATTTCTCATCTTGACAATGGAGTTAGACTTCAGGTTCCAGGATTTCTGGCTGAGGCGCCGGCTTGGGGTTCCCGGTTCCCGGGTCAGGATTCTCGGGTTCCAGGATTTCCGGCTCATGCGCCGGCCTAGAGTTCCCGGTTCCCGGGTTCCAGGATTCTCGGTGGATGTCTGGGTTCTCCGGTCGGCTCCGGGTTCCCCTACCTGCGGGCTAGCCTGCCCAAAAACTCGGCCACCACAATCCCCAGTTAAGGGCACCCTGCTAGACATAAGAGGGAGTTCTGACATTTTAGTTTCAGACCACTTCCCTGATTGACAGCATTCATTTGTACGTATCCCAACTCACCACTGGACCCTCCCCCCCCCTTAAATCGGAAGAAATGTCCTCCGGCGCCGATATAAGTTCACCGGGAGGGAAGACCCCACCGGAGACGGAGCTGGAACGGACGGAGCCGGAAGAGACGGAGCCGGAAGAGACGGAGCCGGAACGGGCAGAGCCGGAACGGGCAGAGCCGGAACGGACAGAGCCGGAACGGACAGAGCCGGAACGGACAGAGCCGGAACGGACAGAGCCGGAACGGACAGAGCCGGAACGGACAGAGCCGGAACGGACAGAGCCGGAACGGACGGAGCTGGAAGAGACGGAGCTGGAAGAGACAGACCTGGAAGAGACAGACCTGGAAGAGACAGGCCCAAGAGAGACAGACCTAAGAGAGACAAACCTAAGAGAGGCAGACTCCGGAGGAAGTTACACTGAAGATATCAAACGAAAGGCACGTCAGCTGCAGGAGCTCAGAGACGCCAAGGCGGAATCTGGCAATTTCGGCCCACTTAGGCACTCGGATGTTGCTTACGCCTTCCACATAGCACCTGATTATGCAGGGACGAAACGAAAGGGAGAAGTCAAGTATTTGAAGGCATGGGATAATGACAACCAACTGGAAAAATTCCTCAGGAAATGGCGTGATCCCATGCGAGACGAGGGAATCGATTTTAACAACAGAGAAGTTTACGACAGCGGTATACCTGATAATTCAGCCTGGCCAGCATCTCGGGAACCAACAGCGGAGTCAACAGGAGAGCCGGTCACCACAAGGTCCAGTGCACAACCTGCGCTGTTCAGTGATACCAGCTCTTCTTCAACCCCTCAAACTGTATTATCAGCTCGGACTAAGGGGAAAGAAAGAGCAGATGAGCATCTGGCTCAGTTGGGGCAGCCTCCAACTCGTGCATCTGCTTCACAGTCAACGCAGGCGAATGCTTCAGGTCAACATGATGCGCTAGCCCAACTTCTTGAAGAACTGGAGCAAAACCCTGATCGGGCTGTCGAATTGGCTAGGGTTCTTGCTGGGTCCATGCCAGGTCCACAGCCACCAGCGCCGCCAACTTCACAGCCAGGTTCACCGATTTCACACGCCGAGTCAGCAGAGTATGGAGTCGATGATCCCGATTATTACTATGGAACTGAAGGTGACGAACCCGTTGAATCAATTCCTGCTACTGCTAGAGTGGGAGCCTCTGACGGATTTACGTACTTTTTTGGGGAAGATCCTGAAGTGAAGGGAAACGCGACTCGGTTCCGAATCGAGGGGCGGGCACCCATATCGGGCAGAATGGTTATCAGTGCGCCATCACGCAACAAAAATCCGAGATACAGCACAATGCGCCGAGAGTATCTCGTTATGTGCAGCATTGCTCAACTAAAGTGGAGCGACCTGACAAAGATACCCATTGGAACGCGAGAGGATATAAAGGGTACTCCTATCACAGCCTTGAAGGTCTTGGCAGTGGCAACAGACCCGAATATATCGAGGTCGCAACCTCAACACTATCCTCTGACGTACGTAAAGATCCGTTTGCCAAACAACTGCGAGGTCTACTTCAGTAAGGGAAGTATCAAAAATAAGTGGGCCGATATGGAGACAGATGTGCTCAATAGAGTCCGTCAGAGGGTCGGGCAGTTTGTCCCTGTAGCGCCAGATTCTCGCGAAATCAGGGAAGCAAAGCAAGAAGCTGGAGAAAAGTATCTCCGCTCAAGGAGAGAGACACCAGAAGAGTTTCGGGATCGACAGCACACAGCCCGTGGTGGCACAAGGACACCTGCACCACTTCAGCTGAGCAGGCTGAACGAAGCCCTTCGTTCAGCCCCAGAAGGATATGAGCTTACAGCATATGGACATATGCCAACAAAGGTGGGCAGTCAAGTACCAATCCTAACACCTCAGACTGACATATACTAGTGGCTTATATCTCGCAACAATCTTGAGATAGGTCAGAGCAGGAAATGTATGGCCCAAGACTGCCAAGTTCCCCTGAGCGGCCACAAAGGGGATGTACAACTTGCTTGTGGTCACGCATTCCACGAAGGCTGCATAAACCTAGGCCTGACATCCCAGGGAGTCTTATCTTGCCCGTGGTGTGGGAGACGGTATTCGTTTTTCTATACATTCTACAGTATAAGATATCCCCTCATTCTGGTCGATTTCAACAAGCGCCAAAATAATGGATATCCTCGTCCGGGACAGACGTTGACTAACCAATTCCTGCGCGCCATTAACGACGACTACACGCTTGAGGACTGCTATATATGCAAAGCGGAACTGTTCGACCTGAATAGAGCATGCGTTGTGGTACACTCTTGCAGCGTTCCTCATACCATCGTCCACGCGTCTTGTTTGGCTGGAGAGACCGAGTGTCCCTTGTGCAGAACAGATATCACATCGGTTTTTACACAGGGGAGAATCGTACGGAAAACCAACTTTATGTATCGAAACAACCGCGTCATTCGATATAACCCCGATGGTCCTGATATCGAAGGTTTACAACAAGACGTAGATGAAGAAGAGGAAGAATAAGAAGAATACTGAGATTAATTTCCTGCCTTTCGGTTTGTTCTAGGATCTGCCGCAGGCGGCATGATGTTTGACAACAACCAGAGTGGAAGCGGCTATGATGATGAGGGGGAAACTAGCAACCTGCTCATAACCCAGAAAGGCAAAGGGATACCATCGGGGTCAGAAAATGGTAATAACATCGAAGCCGGAGATATCACAAACTCACCTCTCTCCAATGCGCTTACCACAAATAACACCAGTACATCCGCCACCAGCACACGCAACACACCAGATAATACTACGTCTCAGTCCAATGCCTCTACCACTGAAGCGCCTTCTCCAGGGCCTAAAAAGGCAGCTTCAGCTCCAGCTCCAGCTCCAGCTCCAGCAGCTCCAGCTCCAGCTCCAGCAGCTCCAGCTCCAGCTCCAGCAGCTCCAGCTCCAGCAGCTCCAGCTCCAGCAGCTCCAGCTCCAGCAGCTCCAGCTCCAGCTCCAGCAGCTCCAGCAGCTCCAGCAGCTCCAGCTCCAGCAGCTCCAGCTCCAGCAGCTCCAGCTACAGCTCCAGCAGCTCCAGCTCCAGCAGCTCCAGCAGCTCCAGCTCCAGCAGCTCCAGCTCCAGCTCCAGCTCCAGCTCCAGCTTCAGCAGCTCCAGCTCCAGTCTCAGCTACTAGTCCTGCCCTTCCGCAGATCCAAACTTCTGCAAGTCAGGCTCTTTGGCCACTGTTTAAAACAAGATTTGGCGAGGAGATATTCGCAACTTCTGAGTGGAGAGGACTAGTAACTAGGTTTGAGGACAAGGGCTGCGACGAGGCCGACATTATGTTCTACGTGGAATTCTTGTTGAGACAGAACCCATCTATCACCGAGCCAGAGATATGGGGTTCAAGCATTCTATTTGCCACAGGCCTTCTTGGATCATTAACAAGGTTCGACATGGATATCAACAAGGATGCCGAGTTTAAAAACGTACGTGATACGTACAGAGCACAAAATCGGCGACTCAAGCGTCCGCCGGTATGGGTTCGCAACCCAGAAGAGTATAGGAATAAACGCCTAAGGTCCGTGCTAAGAGATGAAATCCTAGACTCTGAAGATCTTGTCCCGATCATATTCGCCCGCGATCCGCACATGCCCAGCAAGGCAGGCGAGGTTAGGGGCTGGATTATTTATTCTGTTTGGGTCTTTTTAGTCGTTCGGCTTCCGCTATTTCGAGGCTCCCACCCCCGTGCCGGAGAGAGATTACTATTGGTGAGACGGACGAATCATGCCACCGAAGCAGAGGCGTTCGACAACACTGAACGGGGCAGGCTTATGACGATAAGACCAGTAGGGAAGAGAGATTCCTTAAGGGGCCGGAAGATAACTGATCTAATCATTCTGGGCTTTGCGGCCGAGGCCCAAGAAGAGGGTGATGGGTGGCCGTTGCAATATACGTTTGGGAGGGACCCAAAGTCGGATGACCCTGGTCATCATGGCTGGGTAAGGTCAACATTTTGCGGCAAGTTTTCCAACGGACTTGAATGGATTAACCAGCAAAGAGCAATGTGTATGTTAGAACCTATTGGCAAATACTGGGGCGGTGGAGATGAAGTGATGAAGGGAGTAAAAGGATATATGGAATAGGGGAGTGGAAGCTGAAGGAGGGGGAGCTGAGACGGAGCTACAGGTCATGATCCTAATTAGCAGACGATGGGCAAGACCCAGTCAGAACAGTCTTTACCTAGTTAGCAGGCCTTTGCAAATTCCTTGTCAGCTTTGGATAGTTTTTAAGAAATCCTTGTTCGCTCGCTTTCTCGTGCTTCGTGAACTGCTGGCGACTCCCGCCTTTGGCGGCGCCCCCCGCCCCTTCCGGCCAGGATGTCGGCGGCAGGTGGCGGCGGCAACGGTCAGCAGTCTGAGAGTTCCGGAACCTAGCCCTAGTATATTGACAAAGCCTGAAAAACTATGTGCGACACTGCTTTGTCCACTCCAAATAACGGAACTCTGTCACATCGACTTGAGACCATGTCAGACATTATGAGACCAAACCCCCCGTGAGGAACAACGCTGAGGCTCCTCGAAAGCCAAAGTAGTTGCCTCCCTGTCTGACTCTTTGAGCTTCTCAGGAAGGCATCTGCTGCTGAACGGGGCGGGGGGGTCCACAATTTCCTCCCTTGATGCAAATTACTCTTCTTCGGAATCATCTTCCGGTTCAAGATATTTGAGGACTTCTTCCTCACTTGCTCGCTCAAGAGCCGTAAGATCCGTCAGGTGCTCCCAATTATACACCCGCATATCTTTCCCATCTCGGACACAGTCAGCAAACTTATCAGCCATCTGGTACGCCTTACGGAACACATCCGACGACATTACCAGCCCCCGGAAATGCGAGACGTCCGTCTTGCTGAGCTTTATGTAGTCGTTGATGCTGATGTGAAATGGCGCCTCCTTGGTAGCTGGAATGGCGAACAGAAGCCCAACACCTTCGACGCAAAGGCTGTTTAACGTCCGCAGGTTTCTATACCTCCGGTATGCCCTGTCATGGGTGAATTTATCGCCTGGCTCGATATTGAACTCGGTCTTATGCTCTAGGCGCCCGTTGTACTCGTGCTTGTGAGCAATCTCATTACACACAAGGATCCCGAAGATGGTGTCAATCATGCCACTCAAATGTGCAGCAGGTTCCAGCGGACATAGAAGCCTTTGCAGTCTTGAACCCGCCTTCCATCCCTCGGAGAGTTGCTTCATTGAATAGTTTGAGCCCCAGAATTTTATTGCCTCGCAGATTCGTACGATAGACCGGCGACTCCAAAGTGCGAGAATGTGTCGGAAAATACGAGGTGCACGAGTAATCGCATCAGGAGGCGTGAGCGGTTCGAATGAAGAAATGTATCGTAACCACTGACTGACAGGGGCATCTTCATTTGGCTGCTCGTCACTATTTCGACATAGCTTTGGTCGCTTCCTGGTCTGCTGGCAAATCGTAGCCGCCCTCTTCAAGGCCGTACGCTGCTTGGTAGGCGATATAGTCGGAGGAACCAGCATTTTGCGGGTGATTGGATTCTGCCCGGAGCATTTGCACTCCTTGAGCTTTGGCGGTTCCCAGCCGGTAGGGACGTAGTTGTTTGCCTCGGCTATATTTGTGCCCAGGTTAAACCCGTAGTGAATTGCCCCAGGCAGGACCAGAACAGCAACACCCGGCCCTTGTAGGAAACAGGTAAACTTCACGGATTTCTCATCTAGGTATTTGGGATGAATGAAAAGGCTTGCGTGTCGGAGAAATTGATGGCAGGAGCCTTGCCGCCGAACAGCTAGCTTGTCGCGGGATAGGGCAGCCAGGAGCTTCTCACGCTCACCAGCAGGCACCACAAACCAGAGTTTGGGTTTCCCTAGATGGTGAACATTTACTGTTGGCATATCGAAATCCTCTGAGTGCATTGGGAACGTTGTTCCATACCCATTACTGCAGAAGCCTTCTGGAATCGTTATCCCCGGCGTGTCTGGGGCGGATTCCAAAAGCACATTGCCCTGGAGCGGGTAGATTGCCGAATCTTTGGGCAAGCAACAACTCGCTCGATTGTCCGGCCCAAAGAGGTCAATGCCTATGGCGTATCGCGGCAGAGATGCGGATCGGCCGGGACCAAACTTCGACCACCATTCTTCAAACGCCCACTTCACTTCTTTTCTCGCGGGAATCTGGCGGCTCATTGGTGAGCTCGGCGGCAATTGTCACCTCCCCACCATTAACTGAAGCAGACGAAGAAGCAAGCGCTGCAACTGTTACTGGTCATTCAGTAATAACCACAATGATCACGGTGACTGTGACCACCACGGCGATATTGTCGTCGTATCAGGAGCAAACCGAAGCGCGTACCTAGCAAAAATACTATTGGCTCCTTGACGGAAGTTTGCTGGGCCGGCTGGGCTGGCAAATGACAGCTCGAGCCAGCCCACAACTCGGCCCGAGTTAGGCGGGTATGTGGCGTCTCTTTTTTGCGTGGTGGTAGTTCGCTGGCCGAAGACCTGGTGGACGGGTTTCTCTCTCATTAGCTGGTTGACCCTCAAAGCTCCCGATTCGCAGGTTTTGTAGACCATTTCTTAACTGAATTTGAATCGTTCTTGTCTGTGGACATGTCTACAAACTCTTACCGTCACTACGTTACCATAGCTCCGAGGCCCCCCTACGGCGTCCGACCTATAGGCAGATTATCAAGGTTCTGTATTTGCTGCGTTTTTGTATCTCATAGGTCCAGCGTTATTTCTTTTCTGATAGACTTTGAAGAATACAGTAGAGGCCGAAATCAGTGTTGTTTTGATGTAAACATTCGGCCTTGCGTGGATCGCACAGTGCGTCGCAGCAACTAAGGATAAGCAGGCTGAGCTCCTAAAACTTGCTGCTACAGTCACCCCGCAAAAGTTTCGAGCCGCCTTACTTTTCCCACCTAAAATCCACTAAATTTCACATTTTAACTTTTAAATAATCCACCACTCCTTCGTATAAAAAGTGAATTGAAAATGGCTAAATATACCTAGGGCAGTTGAAATGCACATATATTATTTTAGTAAAGTTTTAATATGCTCATGTACTTATTTGATGCCAAACTTTGACCACCTTCACGCTAATAATTTAATCCATTAAAACGCCACTAAATGCGCCTTGCTCTACTGCACGAAATCATGCTTTAGGTTTCTGAAACACGAAAAACAGGGTGTTTGGTTGACCAGAAGCTAAAAAACAGGGGGTCTGGTTGACCAGAAACAAAAAAAAACAGGGGGTCTGGTTAAGCAAAGTTTTTAGGGGGTGTTAACCGGAAACAGGGGGTTTGGTTAACCAGAACTGAAAAACCAGGGTGTTTGGTTGACCAGAAACTAAAAAACAGGGGGTCTGGTTAACCAGAACTGAAAAACCAGGGTGTTTGGTTGACCAGAAACTAAAAAACAGGGGGTCTGGTTAACCAGAAACTGAAAAACCAGGGTGTTTGGTTGACCAAAAGGTCTGGTTAACCAGAAACTGAAAAACCAGGGTGTTTGGTTGACCAGAAACTAAATGTTGCTTTGTAGCACTCTACAGGCCTGTATTACAGCGCCTGAGAGCCTGTGGGAGCCTGTAGTACAGTGCTCCGGTCAGGGGAAGAAGTGCGAGTACAGTGCTCCGGAGGAGCTGTTACGACCTCTGGCCTGTCGACAGGCGGTCGGCAGGGTCGTTAGATAGGATGGGTGGGCAGAGAGGAGTAGTGCAGAGGCAAGTCCTTACAGACGGGGGTTCACTGGTCAAGGATGGTCGTATGTCACTATAAGACAGAGCAACACTCCAAGTGTTGGTGCAGTAGGACACAATCGAAGGTAGTTCAATTGACGAGCGAATACTTGCGTGAGGAACAGAAGGTTCCTCACACCATCGTGGGTACGATGATGGCTATCTATACTAACTAATGGAGATGTAACTTGTACCTCTGCTCTGTTGCTCGGTACTCCTTAGGGCAGAGCGACAGAGCAGGTGCTCTGTCGGCTCTAGATGTTCTGTACAGAGCGCACCGAGCTTCCAGAGCAGGCAGTGTGGGGTTCCCCCACACTGTGTTTAATACGGTGGCGCCTGCGGGGACACGTCGGCCCGTTCCGGCCACAAGGGTGGCCCGCAGGTCGTCACACGATTCCCCCTCTTCTTGCTTCTTTTTCCACAAAGAATACCGTAGGTAATTTTCCTCCTGCAACACCGCCATCATGCCTGCTGATGCGATTAGGAAACAACAAAGGAAACCTCGTCTTCTATCTACCGAGCGCCGCCGCGAAGCCGTTCTTTTTATCCATACGTTTGGTATCGTCATGCCCGTTCGCTGCTCGCGTTGCGAGACCCTTGACCTCGAATGCAAGGTGGCCAGCAAAAGCGAGTCCTGCGGGAATTGCTTAAGTGCTGTTTCTTCGTCTTGCAACGTACATGGGAATGATCCGTCGATATTGCGGGCGGTTTTCGAAGAGAAGAAGCGTTTAGATAAGGAAAAGAGGGAGACTCTGTCGAAGCTCCTCCGTTTAGAGGCACAGTCGCGGGCTCTTGAAGCTCGCGCCGATAAGCTCTTTGGTCACGAGATCGAGATTCTCGAGGAGGAGGATCGCCAGGCTCGTCTTTCCCAGTCGGGCAGCGCTCCGGTCGTCCCTTGGGGCAACGCTTCCGAGGCCCAGTTCGACTGGGGGGGCTTCCTAATTGGTGACACGACTGCGGGGTCGCCGCAACCGGCGACAACCGCTTCCTAAGGTAGGTTGTCGCTTCTTTTAGCTTCGGTCCGGTGTTGACAGTCGTTCAGATCCATTCTGGGGAAGGTAGTCCAGCTACCAGGGCTAAGGGTTATGGTAACGAAGGTGAGTTTCAACAATGGAATGGTCCGTTGGCGCAGTGGTCAGCGCGCTTGCTCTAGGTCATCTTTTGTGAATAATCGCGGTTTGTTCACGAAAGATTACCCTCGGCGAGAGGTCGTGGGTTCGAATCCCACATGGGCTACTACCTTCAACTTGCTGTTTCACCCATCAGGTGAAGCCGCATGTTGAACGGTTTTTGCATGGCTAACAGTGCCATCATAGTGCCCTTCGCGCCATGGTCCTCTGGGGGTGGCGTCTTTTTGCTGGTTGTGGTCGATCTGGATTTTCGCGGTGGAATTTCTCGATTAGTTCAGGGCAGGAGAGATTGTCGACTGGCTCCCAAGAGTTCGACTCGGGGCCGTAGTCTAGCCATCTGATGAGATAATGAAGTTTGCCTTTGCGATATTGTGAATCCAGGATTTCTTCGACATCGAAGTCTTCTTCGTCGGCGTGCACTTCGATCTTCTTCTCGAGCGGGACGTTCCTTGGTGCTGGCTCGAGGAGGGAAACGTGAAAAACCTTGGTCCGTACCTTCATGGAGGTGGGTAGATCGAGTTCGTAATTGGAGGTAGCGATCTTCCTTTTGACGAGGAACGGTCCGAGTTTCTTGAAGTCGAGTTTACGGCTCGGTCGTTGGGTGTGTAAATTTCGCGAAAAAAGGTAGACTGGGTCTCCTTCCTGGAGAGTCGGTCCCTCGGCTCTTTTATTATCGTAGTATCCCTTCATTCGTTCGCGGGTGAATTCGAGTTCGGCCCTCAGGTGGTCGTGCAGCTCCTGAAGTCGGTCGGCTCGGACGGCGGCTCGGGGCGCATTCGTAGGTGGCCCCCTGCGGAGCTCCGGTTCCCGGCCGAAAAGTGCGAAGAATGGGGAGATCTTGGTTGACTCGACGATAGTGGTATTGTAGGCTATCTGTGCTGTTGGCAACAGCTCAAGCCAGTTGTCTTGTTCGAAGTTGACAAACGCTCGGAGGTATGTTTCAAGGGTCTGATTCAGGCGCTCCGTTTGTCCGTCGGTCTGGGTACGAACAATACTGGGTAACCTGCCGGTGACTGGGATTTCTGGATGAATCCTAGGGCAAGGTTTTCTTCGATGTACTCCCGGAGGGCCTCGGCTTGCCGAGGGTTGAGGTGGTATGTTGGGAAGGATTTCAACTGAGCCCCTGGCTTCAGTTCGATCTTATGGTCGAAGGGTCCGTGGTCCGGCAAGCGTAGCAGCTTCTCTCCAAACACTGAATACTTCCGGTATTCCTTCGGAACCTTGGACAGGCTATCCGGAGCCTGTTGTTGCGGCTGGGCATCTCGTTGTCCTGCCGTCTTCTTTGGTGGTTGTCGACGCAACTGCACCTTCTGGTCGTCACCAGATTCGTAACCTGAGTCGTGCGGATCGTCCGTCTCATGAAACCGTATCCACAGTGGGGATAGTTCATCGACCTCAGCGTTCTTCGGGTCGTCCTCAGCGGGTACGCTATCCGGTTTAACACCCATATTATACCGTTCGGTATGCCCCTGTGGTATACTGGTTGGTATAATCCGGCTACTGGAGCCTGGATCCTTGGGTTCTTCCCGTCGGCTGAAACTTAGCTGGCCAGCGTTCCAGTCGATCGCGGGGTTGTACTTCTTCAGCCATGGCTTGCCTAGGATTATGTCGTAGCCAAAGACTGGTAGGATGTCGAAGGTCACTTGTTGTTCGTTGCCGTCCACCGTGATCAAAAGTGGTGCCTCGTGAGTGAGCTTCCCGTTATTGTAAGCGTAGAGTTCTCCTTCTCCAGAGCGGATTGTCGTTTCTTGCGCTCGTTTTCGGTAAGGGAGTTGTTTCTTGTTGACCAGCTTGGGGTCAATGATATCGGCAGCGCTGCCGCTGTCGATTATTGCTCGTGCGCGGAATGGTTTCCCAAGCCCATCCGTTGCGTCCACATAGACAGACCAATGGTTTCTTTCTTCCTCGAGGTGGGTCATCATGATGGTTCTGTCATTAAGAGGTCTTCCTTGGCCTAGCCGACGAGTGCCTCTTCTTCGTCTCGTGGCTTTTGCCAACCAGCGGTTCACTGGTTTCCGGCCCTGGCGGAGGGCCTGAATCCGTTTCCCAGGCGGATTCGGGGGTGAGCTTCATGGATTGCTCGGACGTGGTACGTGAGGTGCTCGGCATCCTTCCTCAGGTTCCAATCGGCTTCTTGGGCTTCGATGGCGCACATTCGCCTGAACTCGGGGATGAGCGGCCATGCGTTGTTTCCGAAGACGCTGTTTTCGTACGTTCCTTGGTGGAACCGGTGATGCCAATCACGGGTCTTAAGGTCCTGGTGGATAGGGCAGGAAGGACGGGGACATCGAGCCAACGTCTGTTCCTTCCTTCCCTCATCCGTACATGCCACAGGGATGTTGTTGAACAGCGTGAGGTTTGTTCCTCCTGAAAGTACCTGGTAGTGACTCTGAGGCATACCCTCATAAACACAGGCCACGGATCCTCCTTCTTGGATGGTGGGCCAGTGATCATAGTATGTCTTCATTCCCCTGTGGGCGGGGAGGTCGCAGAAGTCGTGGACACAACTGATCCAAAGGATCTTCGAATGTTCTTCCTCTCCTCGGAGGGCCCCGAGGGTGGAGGTGCGTAAGTCGAGGCTTGGCATGCTGAGCGTTCTTCCAGCCGTTGTTCGCTTCACCACGGGAATCTCTTCCCAGTCTCCCCAATGGTAGACGGAGCTGGGGGGGTTGTAGATTCCTTCTGCCCTCTGTTCGAATTCTAGTTCGTTGACGAACCTTCTCATGGCGTTGCAGAATTGTCCTCGGAGGGTGAGCGTTATGGACGTTTCGGTTGCCGGGTTTATGCTTTCCTTGACTACACGAATCTCGGTCAGTGCTTTCTGGTAAAGCGATTCCGGTCCGTAGAATGTGTGGTGGTTCCCTAGGTATCTGGCCATGGAAACTCGGGCTTGCCGTACGTTAGGAAATTGGTAGTAGTTTCTGGGAGAGACACTCCCCAGGCCACCTGCTGGCGCGTTTCTGTTAGAGGCGGCCCATTCCCGGTGTTGTTGACGCTCCTTCTCGGCGTCAGGCAGGCTTTCGTACAACATGCTTTGTACGTAGTGCTCCCGTGCTCTCTGGACCCATCCGGGGAACATGTCGCGTCTCGGGGTGGTCATCGTTCTTCGTGATCCTCGGATTATTCCTCGGCCTAAAGGGACCGAGATTCGTTCCCTGAGTCGGTCTTGGTCGACCTGCACCTCAGGTACCTCGTCCCACGCAGGCGTTCCTTCCGTAGGTCGGTCTTCTGCAACCTGAACCCCCCGGGGAACCCTACTTGACCTGGGTATGTTGGCTCCGAGTGTCGCTAGTTGGGTCTCCAAGCTAGGGATAGGCACTCCTTGTTCCCGATTCCTCAGTCTCCGTTCCTCCGCCATGTGCTCACTGGGGGGTGGTGTGTCTCGGGTGAAATGCTGACCCATCCCTTCGGCGAGTTCTCGTACTACCCTGGCGGTGTCTCCTGAGAGGGGTAGTCGCTCCGGGGGATCCCCGTACTGGGTTTCGCTTGCACTGGTGTATTCGTCATCGGTTTCCGACCAGTGGGGTAGGGAAGTGGTCGGGTCGTCGTCGCTTCCCGAGTTGACCATTCGTATAGTGACTTCATCCTTGCTGTTGGATCGAACGGTCTTTCCTTCTGGTAACGGGTCGAACCTGACCTTCTTTTTCTCCTGGCGGCATTCCCGTGCGTAATGACCGTTTTTGTTGCAGTTGAAACACTGGATTTTCGACTTATCCTTGGGCTTAGGGTTCGGGCCCTGGGCGCTCTTTCCGCTTTTTCCCACCATGCCGATATCCATTGGTCCTGGGTGGGTACCGTGTGCGGTGCTCCGGTGTCGGTACTTCTTTCCTTCGTTGGCCTTCGGCTGTGGTTTAGGCGTTTGGTAGCGTCCTCGATCTTCCATCTTTCGTTCATACAGGCGAGCGTCGATCTTGATGGCTTCATTGGCGTAGTCGTCGAAATCAAGTGCGTAGCGATCCAACTTGCACAGCTCGTCCTTGACTTGGGGTTTGAGGCCCTTGTAGAAGCGGTGCTTAAGAGCAGACTCATCCCAGTTGACTCGGTAGCGGTCTCGATTGAAGGCGGAAAGATAGGCTGCAGCCGAGCTAGTCTGGCCCAGCCGTTCCAAGCGGTCTTCGGCTTGCTTTTGTTCGTCGCGTTCTCCGTACATCCTGGTGATCTCGTGTTCGAAGTTGACCCATCCTTCGTCTGCGTCGAAGATTCTGGCAGTGATAGGTCGCCTTTCGTCGGGGACGGACGAGAAATAGTCGTTGAGGATTCCATTGAACCATAGGCTGGGGTCTCCTTCCATCCAGGAGGCTGCGTACATGATCTTGGTCTCGATCCGGGAAGTGTTCTGCAAACGGAAGTTGAGTTGCAGGTGAGTAAGCCATGGTGAAAGTTCCGAGGCCTTCCCTGTGAAGGGCTTGGGATTGCCGGTTTTGATCGTTCGTGCAGCGATTGCTGAATCGGTGGCATTAGACCTCGCTAGGGAGTTGACGAACTTTCCCATCAGGGTTCGGAGTTCGTCTCTAGTGAGTTCGTCATTGTCCGAGGTCTCCGGGCTGGTAGGTTGAGGAGGAGAGGGAAGGGACACGTCGTCGGTCCCATCGTTGTTGTTACCCCTAGAGGGGTTTTGCGATGAGGATCCAACGGCGGACATGGTGTCTGTAAGCTCTGTAATACTGGTCTCTAAAGGGTAGACGCAAGTATCGTGTTACGACCTCTGGCCTGTCGACAGGCGGTCGGCAGGGTCGTTAGATAGGATGGGTGGGCAGAGAGGAGTAGTGCAGAGGCAAGTCCTTACAGACGGGGGTTCACTGGTCAAGGATGGTCGTATGTCACTATAAGACAGAGCAACACTCCAAGTGTTGGTGCAGTAGGACACAATCGAAGGTAGTTCAATTGACGAGCGAATACTTGCGTGAGGAACAGAAGGTTCCTCACACCATCGTGGGTACGATGATGGCTATCTATACTAACTAATGGAGATGTAACTTGTACCTCTGCTCTGTTGCTCGGTACTCCTTAGGGCAGAGCGACAGAGCAGGTGCTCTGTCGGCTCTAGATGTTCTGTACAGAGCGCACCGAGCTTCCAGAGCAGGCAGTGTGGGGTTCCCCCACACTGTGTTTAATACGGTGGCGCCTGCGGGGACACGTCGGCCCGTTCCGGCCACAAGGGTGGCCCGCAGGTCGTCACAGGAGCGCTGTGAGGTACGACAGCAGAGCTTACTAAGGTGCTGAAGGAAGCAAACGAAGGCCTGTACTACAGAGCCTAAAAGACAAGTTACAGCGGACTATGCGCTGTAAAACAGAAGGTTTCAGTGAACTCTGCACTGTAATGACAACTGTATTGCTTGTGAATTGCTTGCTTCAGTGAGTAGTACTCAACTGAAGGAAGTAGATTGCTTGCTTGGGAGGAAAGCTAATTACAGGAGAGGAGATGGCTAGTTATAAGCTGTGGGAGCTCTGGAATGGAAATTCCAGAGCTTTCTACTACTAATACAATTGTTAAATTCTAGCCTCTGAGAGCGCTAAAGAGTCCCTGTATTTACAGGGCCTGCCAGTGAGGAAGGCGCTGGGTACCCTGCACCCACTGGGTACCCTGCACCTGCAGCCACCACCCACTAGCCACAATGTGGCTTGGAACCTTCTGGAATCCAGAAGGCCTCAGGGCCTTCAGGGGGCCACAGAAGGCTCTGGAAGCCCACAGGCTTCCACAACCTTCTGAGGCCACATCAGTGATTACGAGGCCTGTGGAGAGCCTCCACCATACTATTCTATTATTGTATTAGTAGTAGAAAGCTCTGGAATTTCCATTCCAGAGCTCCCACAGCTTATAACTAGCCATCTCCTCTCCTGTAATTAGCTTTCCTCCAAAGCAAGCAATCTACTTCCTTCAGTTGAGTATTACTCACTAAAGCAAGCAATTCACAAGCAATACAGTTGTCATTACAGTGCAGAGTTCACTGAAACCTTCTGTTTTACAGCGCATAGTCCGCTGTAACTTGTCTTTTAGGCTCTGTAGTACAGGCCTTTGTTTGCTTCCTTCAGCACCTTAATAAGCTCTGCTGTCGTACCTCACAGCGCTCCTCCGGAGCACTGTACTCGCATTTCTTCCCCTGACCGGAGCACTGTACTACAGGCTCCCACAGGCTCTCAGGCGCTGTAATACAGGCCTGTAGAGTGCTACAAAGCAACAACAATAATAGAATAGTATGGTGGAGGCTCTCCACAGGCCTCGTAATCGCTGATGTGGCCTCAGAAGGTTGTGGAAGCCTGTGGGCTTCCAGAGCCTTCTGTGGCCCCCTGAAGGCCCTGAAACCTTCTGGATTCCAGAAGGTTCGAAGCCACATTGTGGCTAGTGGGTGGTGGCTGCAGGTGCAGGGTACCCAGTGGGTGCAGGGCACCCAGTGCCTTTCTCACTGGCAGGCCCTGTAAATACAGGGCCTCTTTAGCGCTCTCAGAGGCTAGAATTTAACACTAAAAAACAGGGGGTCTGGTTAACCAGAAACTGAAAAACCAGGGTGTTTGGGTAACCAGACACTGAAAAACAACAGGGGGTCTGGTAACCAGGGGTAAGGGGTCTGGTTAACCAGAAACTGAAAGTACTGGTAGAATTCCGCAGCTTCAGCTTTGGCTGTGGAGCGTGGTCATGGGGAAGGGGGGGCTGTTGTTCTAAGGAACATGTTCTCGCCCAAAGGGGTGTCTTAGGGCAGTTTTCTATTCAAGTAGACGCATGGGCGAGTTTTGCAACCTTGTTAGTCCGAACACCGCGTTGCAGGCCTGGGTGTGATTGGGATTCGGAAGTCGGCGAGCGGGAGTTTCCCGTTACATACTTCGACGGTCCAGGGTAGATGTATTGGCGCTGGCTCGGAACCTTTCGCCGTCTAATATCCCTGACTTTGAACAAGCACTGCAGAGGCAGAGGTACATCGGCCCCCGCCGTGGGCAACCCGCCATAATTATATTGACACTTTGGAATGAGGAAACGCCGCGGATCGGCCACAAGACTCTGAACGTGATGATGATACACGTGGTCAAGGTATTCCCGCTTAGTTCATTGATGTCAGAAACACTGCACTGGTTTTGTGGAACTGTCGATTGTATGTGTTCATGTGCTTCTGGCTGAACCCAGAACCTTTTTTCTTTATAGACCAAACAGCAGGATTCAGCTTCGACTGTCCCTTGTGAAAACCCCTTCAGAGCCAAAGAGCTTAGATCTGGACCACGCCATTCTATCTTACAGTAGCTCCTGTGGCGCAATCCTTTCTGGAAAGGTTGAGGGTTCGATTCCTTCCAGGGCACTCTCAGCGTCCTGGTTCATAGCTTTTACCCAAGAATCAAAACGCTAGGCTTTTTACTAGCTTTACCCGGAAGCTGATCACAGAGGACGATGGTCATGGATATGGATGAGCATCACCACCGACGACATCGGAATTTCTACAAGGAGCTAAATGTAGTTGGCGGGCGCAGCTGCGTCAAACTGCAGGGCCGTCAACGGTCACCTAATCCTGACTGAGCCGTCCCCCACCCTCTGGGCTATCCGAGCCCCAGCGTGTCGCAGCGTAGCTCGGCATCCGGAGCTCTGGCCTTGGGTAGAGGATATCCCGCCCTCAATCAGTACCCTTTCGCCTCTTTGAGCGCCGTGGATCACCCTCTGACTGTCGCCTTTTTAACAGAGCGGGCTCTTCGGTAGACGTCGATGCCCCAACCGGCTGAGGAGCTCTCGAAGCAGTCAATAGGTCCGGGCGTAATATTCGAAAGGCCTTTACAAAATAAGAACGTTCGGCTTCCCGAAGATTGTTATACCTGCACACAGGTTTAGCATTCCTTCATTGTCAGTCCAGATATAAGACTTACTCATTTGGCGTAATTGGCCGCGGAAGCGACTTGAAGCATAACCTAGTATGTGGGAAATCGGCGATGAAATCATGGGGTCGAATGATAGCGGAGGGAAATGTAGCAAGAATGTGCTGTCCCAACGCGTTCCTAAGAGCGAGTAGACACTCGCCCTCCTTGACATATGCCTTCAGATCGTCAATTGACATCACCCCCGGCTGGTTTGCCATGTGTTCAAGTGCCTTCGTCGCTGTTAGTTGCCGCTTTGCTTTTGGCACATCCTCATTTCTCGACCGTAGTCGCTTTGTGAGGAGTCGGTGTTGTGCCTGCTCGTCAATAAGTTGTCTTAACATGTCTTGATACATGGTAGCGAGGAGAACGAGAGCAACTCGCTCCTCATATGTGCACTTTTGGACTTTTTGACGGATGTTCTTCAGTTTGGCAACCAACCCTCCCACAGTCTCATGGTCCTCTTTATGATAGATTGCAGGCCCAGCTGGTGGGGCGGAGCACTGCATCACCATTTGCAAAACACGTGCGTTGGCCTCTATACCGAGATCGCCATCCACCAATGCTGTTCCTTGAGGAAAGCTTTCGAGGTCGATGAGAAAGCACCGGTGGCTCTCAGTGCATAGAGAAAGTTGGCCGAATAGGGGATCTGCAGCTTGGTCCGGCTCGAGCTGTGGGGGGATGTTTCCACCTGCGAGTTCGCTATTTCGCTGTTTTTTGAGGTTCTTCCCCTTCCGTCCCTTTCGAGTCTCTTCTTCCATATCTTCCACCCGTTTCTGCTCCTCTCCGGATCCAAGTAGTGCCAGAACCTCCGTTGGGATGTAATCCGGGCACGATGGGGGGCGACAGACATCATGAGCATCAAGTCTCCAGTCTTCATCTGCGTAGTTCACCGCTTCGGCAAGTGTGTAGCCAGTGCTAAATCCGGAATGATAGGCCCCCGGCATCGTGATAATTATCTCAGACGCTCTCTGGTCAATAATCGTATGCGGGATTCTCCATTCCTTCAACGTCGACACGGGCACGAATACTCCTGCGTGCCGAACACATTGGTCGCAATCCCAGGTGATCTCATGGTCTGACTCTTTAAGCTTCTCGACAAAGGCATCTGCTGCTGACGGGGGGATAATTCTCCACACTTTCCTTCCTTCATGCAAATGGCTTATTGAGAAGAGCCCAAAATGTTCCACGTGGTCGGAGAAGGATGCTCCAAATTTGGAGCCAGATTCGTACCCGTACGGCCAGTGAAGACCAGGTACCGAGTACTTCGTCATAGACAATCGGTTTCCTTCCAATGGCCAAATTATGCTCTTGGGTGGAAGGTGATTTGTGGCGCGTTGGTTGGGAGTCTCCACAGGGATGTCGGTGCGGTAAAAGACGCCGCCTAAGCCGTCCTCTGATAGAAGTTTTTCGTGCTGTTCGAAAGCCTCATCGGTTGATGCTGAGTAAGTGGAGGATGTGCGGCCTAGGACTTGACGTGTTTGTGACATCTCGACTCTATAGGCCTTGTTCAGTGCTTTGGCACGATAACCCCAGCACCACCTTTTGGTTGTCTTTTCTTCCGGGAGGAGAGGGTACTGCAGCTCTGCCGGAACCGTAACCTTGAAGGCGCCGACATCACAAGCGCCAAGAGCTTTTGCTGAAGCGATAACCAGCGGAAAACGCTGCCACTGGCTCTTCGAAGGTTCTAAGACCAAGATGTCACCCTCGTATCTGAATGCAATATCAGACTGAGTGGGGGATACCGCCGTTTCTTGCTGAGTTTCTTGCTGAGCGGGCGATGTCTCTGGCTGGGTTTCTAGCTGAGCGGGCGATGTCTCTGGCTGGGTTTCTAGCTGAGCGGGTGATGGAGCTGTTTCTGGCTGGGTTTCTGGCTGAGTGGGAGCGGGTAAAACTGCCTCTGGTTGGGGTTCTTGCTGAGCGGGTGATAGAGCTGTCTCTAGCTGAGTGGGGGATAGCGCCGTTTCTGACTGGGTTTCTTGCTGAGCGGGCGATGTCTCTGGCTGGGTTTCTAGCTGAGCGGGTGATGGAGCTGTTTCTGGCTGGGTTTCTGGCTGAGTGGGAGCGGGTAAAACTGCCTCTGGTTGGGGTTCTTGCTGAGCGGGTGATAGAGCTGTCTCTAGCTGAGTGGGGGATAGCGCCGTTTCTGACTGGGTTTCTTGCTGAGCGGGCGATGGAGCTGTATCTGGCTGGGTTTCTGGCTGAGTGGGAGCGGGTAGAAATGCCTCTGGTCGGGGTTCTTGCTGAGTGGGTGATAGAGCTGTCTCTAGCTGAGTGGGTGATACTGCTGAATCTGGCTCAGTGTAGGTGTCGAGTAAATATTTTGCTTCCTTGATGATGCTTTTAAGCGTCTCCAAAACAGGGTGATGCGCGCGCTCTAGCAACATAGTCGACCGTGTGCGAGTCGCCTTCGCTTCCCTAATGCGAGGTCGCGGCGACGACTTCAGTTGTTTAAGGCCCCGCAAGAGACCCTCAACTCTGTGAATGACATCGTCAATATTTAAAGAATCGACAGCCTCCATGTCTGATGGGAGATAGCATAGGGGGGGCAGAGAAGTTGAGAGTGATGGGGGTGGGGAGTAAAATGAGAGCAGAGGATGGAACAGTATTCGCATGCGACTGGCTAAAGTACTCTACTTTTTCAGAGGAGGGAATAATCCGGGGAGCCCACCAATCATATCGCTTCGGCTGTCACTCAGCGCTGCTTTAGCAGCGCTGAGTGACAGCCGAAGCGATATGATTGGTGCACGCCAAAGTACACTACTTCGCGGAAGGGGATGTGTCGCGCATGCCCCACCTAGTCAACCCACTTACCCCGCACGATGATCGCGATTTCCTCCCCTTCGCCTTTATTATTCGACAGTCACCCTGAGACCTAATTGTCAACCGTTCATAACATGTGACTAAACCTCCTCAGCGCAGAAGGAACTTCCCTCGTGTCCTTCGACGAACTCATCCTCCACATCCTGGGATTTTTAACCACCAAAGATCGTCAGAACAGAGAAAGTCGGCGCCTCCAGCGACTCGCGCGTTCCCGCATACAAGGCGTTGTGTGGACCGGGTCCGTGGCATCGTGCGTGCACTTTCGCGCTCTTGCCATTGAGCTACCAGGTCTACGAGGACAGGAGCAGCGACGACGAAGAAGCACTCCTAGGAATTTGATGATGGGTACATTTCTACCGACGAAAGGAATGAACTCGCGACCGAGGCCCTGTTGATACTGCGACGGAAGTCCAGGGAAAGACTGGGCTGAAGACGGCACTCATGGCACAAGGTCGATCGAAGGAGGCCGAAGAACACTACAACTGTGGACGTTTTGGACCACTTCCTGAGCGCACATTTCGGACATACGCACGCTGGGGCTGGCCTTTTACCATACCACTCCCAAAAAACACTGCGCCGTGCTATTTTTGGGGCAGCTTTGGCGGGAAACACATCGCTGTTGATAGACTTGCATCAGCGCCCGAGTTGCGTTGGACGACGGCACCGAACTTGGAATTACTAGTTCAACAGGGCATCAACATTACTGATATCCCGCCGTCAGGAGGGCCTCCTTTGTTCGACGCTGTCAGATGTGGTCGATATGCGGCGGCCAAATTCCTTCTCGATACCGGCGTTACACCAGTGCCACCGCGGGACGTCACCCGTCGACCTTGCCGCAGTGGTCAAATTGAGATTCTGCGTCTATTCATGCAACATACCCGCGTTGAGAACCCAATACGGCAAGCTATGCATCGAGAAGGTAGTTGTTGGGGAACAAATTTGCGTTATCGACTATTTTGCAACCTGGCCGTGGACTCAGGTGTTGAAAAGATTATCGAGCATATCATCGCATTGGGCGCTGACGTTCACGTATCTGACAACGGCCAAACTGCCTTCGAACGCGCAGTGTCCCGCAACAGTGGTTGGTTGGTTGAGCCGGTGTATTGATGCTCGCCCGGAGGGGGTTAGAAAGAAAACTGCTGAATTCGAACAGAATCGTGGACTCGCTGCAAAAGATATACCTACTTGTGATGATCCAGCAGGATACCGACGTCTCTCACTCGCACTGGGTTGATATGAAGGAGAAGTTCTATGTCAGATCGATGTCCAGTATGGCTTTAGACTGGTATGAAAGGTTCTGGGCACGAACTTCGGGGAGATTTATGAAAATATTCTCCTAACTGCCATGAATAGGAGTCACACCCAGATTGTTGAAGGCTGCGATGCTGAAGCAAAAAATGTTGCAGGGATGATAACACATCAGGAACCACAGGTTGATGGGATAGCGTATGAGCTACACCGTGGCATACCCAGGAAGGATTTGCGCACATTCGAAGCATGCTTCTCCACTGCAGAGGGACGTATGTTTATGGTAGGGGTCCACGATATGTCCGACACAATTACGTTAGCTTTCCAGGAGTCCCTCGGGGTTGTCCCTCACCGGAAGGTGCTTAGACTAGTAATTTCTGACATAGTTTTCAAGTCGATATGACATAGTTCCGTTGTTGGAGGGAGTAGAAAAAGCAGTGTCACACATAGTTTCCGTCGTTGCAAACTTCGTGATATATTGCTACTATGAGTCGGCAAGTGCCAGCCTTGCTGCTTGAACTGAGAAAAAACCCGAAACCTCCAAACATAACAAAGGTAAGACAAGATCTACTGCTCTGTCTTACTTCGGCGTGGACGTCTGCGTGCACCCCGCCGGAGACCCCCGCACGTCGGTGGGAGATTTGAACGGGGAATCGTGGGTTGGAGGAATCTGTGAAGGGCCGCCCGGGCACTCATGATTCATGTCATCGGGGCCCTCCGAAGCGGGGCTGGTAGGATCTCGCAGGATATTCTTCTTCTCGTCGGTGTTCGGCTGGAAGGCTTGGTGGCATGGCTCAGGAGATAAAAAAAACGCTTCGAGTCCTGGCGGGGGCTGGCTTGCAAACCAGAACGGACTGTTTGAATGAGGTGGATGAAATGGATACGAAGGATAACGAGGAATGATGTCGTAACCGCGCAGTTTGTAACATAAAATGGCGACCGCTCCCTTTACATTCTCAGACGATTGGATGATTAAGCCGACAAGGTGCGCGACATCAACGGGCAGCTCAGAAGCTGTGCTGGTGGCTCGGTTGGGGTTCATCTTCGGGGGCGGATGGCTTGATAGTGATGACGAGCAACATCGAGTTTGATGTGACTGTCGAGGTCGCCGGTATATAAGCCGTGTCTTTCTTAAACAAGCATCTGAAGACTGGCAGGCGGCGGCTTCGACAAGTTTCAGGAGCAGCGGCTAAGAACCAATGATTATTCTCGACAAGGTAGACATATTGAGTCAGTTGCTACGCTCCCAGCCCCCAAATTTCACCGGAATAAACTTGTGTTTGGGGAACATCTGGCGGTAAGTCCTGAGGCAGAGCAGCAGATTTTGTGACTCACGACCCAGACAGGTGCGGTTCGATTGGGAATGTTCCCATCTTGGTAAGATGCATTCACACCTGAAACATGGCTGACGTGGTGGCAGCCCAGTTTTCGAGGGCCGGTTGGACAACCGCGGTCGATTCAATGGAGCGGCGAGGAGCAGGAGCAAGCACACGATGCGAGGCAACTGGAGTATCACTCTGCGCAGTGGAGGTTGGGCAAGGGCTCTCGGCGACCGTGGAAGGTCTGCTACATAAGGGGCGAGGTGGTGGGTAGGAGTGGCGGCACAGGTGGCAGGCGGGAAGAATCGTCCTTCGCATGCTGAGAGTTCGCTTCTCGTTCTTAACAGAGAATACGGTGACTTCTGGACATGTACTTCCGTTCCCTCTGTTTCCGCGCGCTCAGCAGGACCCAGCTCAAGAGTCGGTCGCGTCGACGCGACACCACGCGGCGCGTTTTTGCATCCCGAGTACATTGTCGGCCGGAATGACCTGTAGCAATGTGGGCGGCGCCGTCAACGCTCAAGGATAGGTGGCTGCATTTAGCTGCCATGTCGTCTAGCCGGGCCGTCTTCTACTCAACTCATGCTGCGGGTGGCTGGCAATATAAGCTCATTCCCCTCCGTGTTTGGCGATCTTCGCACTCATCAGGATTTCTTCGCTCTGCTTCACTGCCCACGCGCAGAGTTTGGCCGTTGCCGTCTTCTTCTCAAGAACCAAAAGGCCCAGGACACGCTCCAAAAGAGGACCGATACCCTCTCGGCAGCTTTCATAGCCCCTGGCTGGAAAACCGCGAAAATCCGGCCAACAGCAAAAGCCGACACAAGCACCAGGTGCTCCCTGAGAATGTGGGCATCCAGACTTGTCCGAGCATTATTCCAGACTGCTCCACCCCGAAGCAAGTGCCGTTGCCAAGTTGAGTCGCGGGATCGGGAACAGCACGATGTGGCCACCAATGTCCAGCGTGATGCCCGATTCCCATCGCAGCTTGAAGAGCAGGGCCATGGTGGTGACAAGAATGTCAGAAACTGCAGCATCATCGAGGATCACGAGCCCGGCACGCGCGCCAACGAATCCCCGGCCCCGAGCCCAACACCCGTCTGCCGGCCCAACACCAGGGATTGCTCGCCTGCTCTCGCCCCGCCGAGCACTGGAAGCACGTCGTCTGCCCAAGAACCCACAGAACCTGCTGGCGGACTAGCTGTGATACAGGAGGGTAACTTATATCACTACTACTACGGCGAGGGTTCCGTTGAGGAGAATGGCTGTTGGGTAGTTCAAACTCTACCATGGCTTCACTTGATAATGAAGCAAACGGGACTAACGGAGTGGCCGGAGTCTTTAACGCATCAACATGGAGTCATTACCGGACAAAGACCCGGATGTGAAGAGGAGGCTTTCATTCTCTACCTGAGTGATCCGGTAGATAACCACTGGTACAGTAAGAAGAAACCCCCTTCCTCGACAAATGCTGATCCGGCTTAGTGCAACCGGTTGGGTGAATGTTAAGGACTTGATGCCTTGCGATCCCAACAGGCCAGACATTCGTGGCCATCCCACACCGCAAGAATGTCACAGTGCGTATCCAATCAGTATCCTTAGGCTTCTGCTAACGCTTCGTCAGAGGAACATGCTCATTTTCTTCGTTCCTGCATCGAGACCGAGCCATGCGTCGAGCTCGGTAGTCCTCACGATCCGGAACATGAGGCAATTCAGGGGCAACACACAGATGACTGGCTGCCTTATGAACAATTTGGATCGTCGCCCTCGAGGCTAGGCAACCCGCAACAGCAACAGGAGGCTGCGTGTTCGGAGCTCGGGACCAACGCAAAAACCAGCCAAATACAGACGGCCAAGGCGCAACGGGAAGCAAAGAATTCCAACAATCCACGGTTTTTAAGTGAGGAGGGAGCTGTTGCACCCAATATTTCTAATATTCTCGAGAGAGATAGCCCCAGCAAGCAGCCGCCTAGCAACACTCGGGCGAATTCTCGAAATCACGGCCACACACCCACTGTTACACAAAACTTGCCAGAAGATTTTGTTGAGCATGTTTTCTCTTGCATCGAGCCATGCGTCGAGGACTCAACATGTTTAGAACTTTCCGCCACCGACAAGGCGAAGTCGCGGGATCGGGAACAGCACGATGTTGTCGAAGGGGCCACCAATGTCCAGCGTGACACTGAGAATCTGACCATGGCGGCTGCGCCGCGCGACACTCTATCCCCGACTCCAGGTCCGCAGGAAAAGACAGGTGTGCTGCGACTTTGCAAAGAGTGTCTCAATCTCTTCCCAGGCAAGGAACTGACACCTCCCGACGCACTCCAACCTAGCGCGTGTCTTGCTTGCAATGATACGAACAACCCCATTGGGCAGCAGTTCATATACAACTACGTGGCAAACGATTGTGAGCCTCCGGAGTGGAATGGATGTTATATCGTTCAAGTCCTACCACGGTTAGGCGTACCATGGCAGTTGGTTTCGAGATGGCTACCTCCATGCTTCGAAGCAGAAGATGGAGTTATTACAAAAGTGAATCCTCTCGAACAGTTTGTTCTTGTTAAATACATCGATACGAGGTAAGTCAAACACTCCCCTTTCAGAAACACATACTAACTAGCATGGCTCAGTGAACTGGGCTTCGTAGAAATTGACAGGTTAGAGCGATACGATCCCAAAAAATCTTCAGACTTCGCTCCCTACGATCCCGACAGCCAAGGCATTTGTGGCTTTTCCAAACCAAATGAGCATCATGGCTAGTATCCTATAAGTAGCCCAAGACGACAACTAACAGTTTGTTAGATGTAATTGCTAGCCAGGAGCGCCCTCCTATTAGGGTAGAGTCACGCGTCGATACGGAAGCAAACCAGTCTCACGTTCCGACGCCGGATAACACGGAATCAGACCCGGAAAGCAGCCAGCCAGTTGCGAAACGGGCAGCAGCATGCGATGATTCACCACATTCGAGCGAGCATGACGGACCGCTTACGCCACCGGGTGTACCGAGTGGGCTCACCAACCCTACTCCGAATGTTTATCCCTTCCGCAACTCCAGCGATCCGGAAGCACATCAGCCCCACAGTCCAAGTACGCCGGAACAGGACTTAGATGACGAGCCCGAGGAGAACCTGGAAAACAGTCAGCTTGAGATAGCTGGGGAGGAACGGGTAGCGGAGAGTTCTAACGATTCACCACTTTTCAGCAAGGAGCTCAATGTTGCGCCTAATCTTTCGGCTATTGGCGTCTCTCAAGAGCGGCAAAGTGATGTCTGCAACAAACTTACAATACCGCTAGAAGTAGCGCTAGCACCTCCGGAGTTCTTGAAAACTACAGCAGTCTCCTATACCGCACCTAAGGTGGCAGGACTCCCTCGCGAATATGTCAATCCTCTTCCGAAAAATAGTCGCTCTTTGTCAAATACATTACCGGAAGATTTTTTGTTTAAACGCCGGAGGTTTAACTCATCCACACATGTGACTTCGATCTTCAATCCCTCCCAGCCAGAAGTGCGGAGCGTCAGCAAGATTCTATACGCAACATCCAACCTCTTGGAAAAAGTGCCAGCCATAAACGCCAGGTCATCACCTACAACAGATCCCCAGCAAGCTGTATGTTTTCCTGGCGATGACAAGCTTGGGGGTAACATAGCAGCCAGCCGAGAAGTTGATACTTTCAGCGATTCACGATTTTCGAGCGAGGACCCCGATGAATCTGTTGCGTCTAATCTTTCAACAATGCCACTAGAAGCATCGGCACCACGTATCCCCACCCCACGCTTGAACACCCACGATTCCTTTACCGCAACTAAGCCGCAGGTGGCGAGGTCCCCATGCGAGATCTTTTGCCAACCTCATGAAGTACGTTTTGCTAGGTGTATTAGAAGCAGTATTAACGGTTAATAGGAACTTCATGACGAGCGTTCACCCAAACGCCAGAGGCTGGGGGTTTCTGGGAACTACGCAAGTGCTGTTTCAAACTTCAATCTCGCAGAGCCCAATCCAGGCGATCGAGCCGTACGGTACACTCCACAAAATCCCATCTACATTTGCGAGAATTGCCGCAAGCCTCCCCCCTGCTCTTGTGCTCAGAAGGTATGTTTTGACTTGAAATATCAATCACCACCTTTATGCTAACGCTCCATCTACACATCAAGAGGTTCATACAGATGCACCTGTGCGATCTATGCCCCAGATACTTCGCTACATCAGGAGGCATGCGAGTACATCGTCGTGAACACATTCGCATGCAAGCTGATAACCCCAGCAAAGCTAAAAAACAGCTGAAAATAGCGGCCCCATCCCCGCGCTTGATCACCAGCGATTCCTCAAGGACTAAGGCACTCCCCAACACCGTAACCAAGCCGCAGGCGGAAGGACTTCCTTACGAGATCCGTGGTGAAAAAGTACGTGTTCGAGTCGATGTATCGAATTCGCAGTACTAACAACCGACAGAAACGTCTTGCTATGTTGCCAGACGAGCGTCCCAGACCTCTGACCGCGGTTTCTACAGCTATTACACCTGTCTATGTAGAGGTTTACCTTTGCGAATGCGGCCGACATTTCAAGACAGAACAAAAGTGTAAAAGCCATCGCTTGAAGTGTCCAGAAGCTGCTTCTGCCGAGGTGCCAGCGAGCGTGTTCAGGGAAATTTACCCTTGCGAACTATGCGGCAAACATTTCCCTACAACAAGAGGCCTTGACAGACATCGGGGCCAACACGGGACGCTGAGGGAAGGACCTTTCACTTGCGGTAAATGCAAAAAATCAATTAGTACAGCAGCAGGTCTTGAGAGGCACCTTTACCATTGTGAGAAGGTATGTTTTGACCTGAAAGACAAAATTTCGTCGAGGTGTTCACACTTACGCTTCCCCATCGCCTCAGGCAAGCGAAATTATCTGCAACACTCGGTGGAATCATAGAAACATGACCGCCACAATGAATATGCGTGGTTCCGCTGGTACTGCTCTCGGCGCAAATAACGCCATTCCCGGCACCGCTCAGCCCAACCGCGTGCTTGAACCTCCAGACAACGTTGGCCCGTTAAGTCTAGCCGCGGAGCCGCGACGCCTACCGCTGATCACGACAGCACCTCATTCTTATGCGGTATCCCAAACTTCCAGCAGCGGCGGCACGTCTCAGCCGGCTGAGAGGAAGTACACGTGCAGCACCTGCAACCAAAGTTTTGCGACTCCAGTTGATCTCAGGAATCACCCCTGCACACACCTAACCCACCAACAAATCCTGTCCTTGGAAATTTTCTTCCAACAGAAAGGGGCCCCAGATGATATGGAGATATTATTAAGGTCAACTGGCTTACCCCTATGGAGGGCTCAGAGGTGGTTTCGTAACCGGAGGAAGGGGGTAGGCACAGCATCTGAACAAGCGGAGCCGGCGGGGCTGCAGCTATCCGCATCGCAGACGACGCCGCCATTGCCGTCTTGTGCTCCATCGAAAGCAGGCAGCCAGGCCCTACCAGATGCCCAAATAACGGCCGAGGCGCACAAAACGACTACCCCGAGCAGCAGAGCTCAGCAGGTTGCCATCAGCAGCGAACCCGCTACCCCTTACCTTCAGAGCAACGCCTCATACCGCAATAACGTGGTTCTACCCACTCAACTAACATCGAAAAATTTCCGTCCCGACACCGAGGCGACGCCATTTCCGCCCCTCCACTGGCCTCCAGATCTGGAGAAGCAAATCCCTCCCCCACCGGAGGACATGAACCCCCCTGATCAGAATTTTGTTCCCCAGAAGCAGCTGAAGTTTGAGGACTTGTATACACCCCAATGGATCCGTGGTCACGGTAATAATCGCGAGGGCTGGTGCGGGTTTTGTAAGCCCGGGAAGTGGCTGTCCATGCGGTCTGGTTTCTGGTATCACAAGACTTTCACACATGGTATCAACTCGTCAAATGGGTGTGCTTTCAAGCAGCCGCAATCCATGAGGCTCAGGGGGGGCACTTGGGAAGGGCGTTGCAGCCGCTGCCAAAAGTGGATTCGGCTGAAGGGGGGGGTCGTGAGATCATCATGGTTCCACCACGAGCATAAGGTCAGTTGTTTAAACAGCGCGCTTTATTCCTTTACTAACTATTCCGCAGTGCTATCGCCGCCTCGGCTCGAATGCGATTAACCCAGTCCCTCCTCCCTGTCACAAGCTAAAAATCCACAGTGAAAGTGGCGTCTTAAGCACTCACGGCATAAAATCTATCCCCCCCTCAGCAGAGGATCCCGATCGATGTGTTGTGCCTATTGTATGTTTTGACTTGCAATATTGATTAGCCTTCAACGCTGACGCTCCCCCATGGCGGTTCCTTCTGAAGCACAAACCAGCGGCGGCGGGCCCCTTATCAACAGCGAGCTATCCCTCAAACTACGCAACGGTGCCCACGGGGGCCCCTATCTTAACGAGCTGCAAGATCCAGTTCAGCAGCCAAGTGAGAGCGAATTGAGTCTCGAAAATCCCCCAATTCAGCCGATCAAACGCAATCCGGCCCGAGGAGCTCACCACAAAGGGTCTCTGGCTTATAAGACGTGCAAATGTACAGAGGACTGTATTGCATGCGAAAACCGCGGGAGACGAATCTTGTGCAACAAGTCAAACTGCCAATTGGAAGGCCGGTGCAGCAACCGCATCCCTCGCCGAAAGACATTCCCGCGGCATGAGGTCTTCCGAACCAACGACCGTGGCGATGGATTAAGAATTTTAGAGGAAGTCCCATCTGGTGTGGTTGTTGAAGAATACACTGGAAAGGTTGTACAACCTTGTGATATATCTATACATATGAAAGCGGGCAATAAGTAAGAGGGACAAAATCTTGAGCTCATTTCGGCCTCTAACGTCATAAGATATCTTTTAGAAGCAGACGGCATTGCTGTTGACGGATCGAATGGCTCTGATGCGAGATTCATCAACCATTCGCACTCCCCTAACTGCACGATCGAGAAGTGGGAAGTTTCAGGATCGACTCGGTTTTTCGTGACGTCCAAAAGAACGATCCGTGCAGGAGAGGAAATAACAATCGACTATGGGATATATTTTCTGATTCTGAAGTGCTGCTGCGGCGAGGAGGCTTGCCCTAAACGGAATGGGAAGTCCTGGGAGATCAGAGATGTTTTGGGGAAGGAGACTGTTTTTTCTCTTCATCCACAGATAGCATGTCGTAACTCAAAGTGAAGAGCAAGATTCGCTTGAGCATAGTCAAAGGCATCCTGTTTTTCGTTAACCAAACTCCCTGTTTTTCAGTTTCTGGTCAACAGTTTTGTCGGTCCCCACTTGGTCGAGTGGTCGGTGCTTACTTGGTCGAGTGGTCGGTGCTTACTTGGTCGAGTGGTCGGTCCCCACTTGGTCGAGTGGTCGGTCCCCACTTGGCCGAGTGGTCGGTCCCCACTTGGCCGAGTGGTCGGTCCCCACTTGGTCGAGTGGTCGGTGCTTACTTGGTCGAGTGGTCGGCCCTTACTTGGTCGAGTGGTTAACTAGACCCCCTGTTTTTTAGTTTCTGGTCAACCAAACACCCTGTTTTTCAGTGCTGTTCACCAGTCCAGGGGATTGAGTGACGCCAGGGGCCACGCCTTTGGAGGTGTCGTCGGTAGCGCTGGACATGATGATAGCTCAGGGTGGAGATGAAATGAAGTCGTGTGATTGCACTCAGTCGTGCCTGCAAGCGGCTTGTTGATGCTAACATGCAGAGGAGATCTCATCTTGCTGCTTCAGTTGGGGTGCCGGTTGGGTGTGGGTGAGTGCCCCGCCTGACGGGTGGTGAACGACCCCTGAGCCGCTCAGCTTGGCTGCCCGTCGCTGTCAGCGGGGCACGCGGGGTCCAGTGCTCAACAGAAATCTGGCAGCAACCAGGTCAGAATACGCTCGGCCATACCAACGCACAATGGAGGGCCTAAACAGCACTGTCGCCCAGGGGTCAGCTTGGCCGCCAACCTCCAAAGGTGCAGGGCGATTCGAGCAGGCAGGATGGCATGTCACAGTCTACAGGGCGGGGCCAGCAATTACGTTTACCCCACCTCCTCCCTCCCCAGACCGCCGAGACCAGAGCTTCTCGGTGCTAGGAATTTGCAGAATAGAGAAAGCGGCTCCTGCCCTGCAATCCAATCGGTTGATGCGCCGCCACCGAGGTGGAAACCGCACATCATCAGAAAACCGGCCATCGTGCTCAAACTGTCGAAATCTGGACCAATGGCCACACTAAAACTCCCACTAGAGCTATGGACCCTTATCATGCGAGACGATTGTCTCAGCTGCGAAGACAAATTCGCGATCAACAGGACAGATGATACCGGCCTGAGCGTCACCTCAGCGCGAATATACTGGAGGACGCGGCTGTATTAGTCTGTGCCTGTGCGACTTGGCAATCAACCTCTAGATGAAGGAATGGCTATGTGAGAATACTAGCAATAACGGTGACGATAAAGACAATAGCGGCAATGATATGCCAGAGTCGGTCCGGAGAACCTAGTGGCATCAGACCGGCCCTAGTACACGCGGAGTATGATATGATAGAAGCTTATCGGTTGTCCACCTTACAGCTTCACGGCAATTTTCCCGACCTGATCACCAACCAAATACCCGATCTCGCTGATGCCGACGCAGCAACGGTTTGGCTGCATTACCCCATCAGCACATCGCGCCACCGCCATTCGAGTGACGTAGATCGAGACTTTCCAGTTTGGGTAAGGATTCCGGCTGGATAACCTCGCATAGAGGCACTGGGTGGCCAACGAGAGACATAGGCTGGTGATATTTGGCATCCCGGTGAGAGTTTGAGCGAGGATGATGCGGCCCAGGGCTCTTTCCATAGTTTGGCTACACTCGGAAATCATCAACCTTTCCAGCCGCCTTTCCGCCGTAATAATGCCTTTCAAAATAGCATCTATGTGGCAGCGGACGCCTGTCTCTTTGCTGAATCCGATTCTTTGCAGGTCCAAGTCTTCGTCAAATTCACAGACATGCCGGATCTTGGGGGTTTGGACGCTATTGGATATGTACTGTGTGGCCCGAGGAACGAGTACAACCGCCTTTAGGTTATGTTGCTTGGAGATGAACTCGCTTATTGCCTCGTAGTCGGTGTCTTGATCGAGAAGCTTCTGTTGCTCCTCGTGCTGATACTTTGCGAAAGCCGCTTGAACTTGGTGATCAGCCAGGGGACGACTGGATGAGGGGTCTAGCGGCGGCAACACCAGCCACCTGACTCCGTTTGACAGGGCATCCGTGACTGGATGGAAGGAGATCTCATTTTGCTGCTTTTAGTTCGGGTGCCGGTTGGGTGTGGGTGAATGCCCCGCCTGGCAGGTGGTGAACGACCCCTGAGCCGCTCAGCTTGGTTGCCCGTTGCTGTCAGGGGTCCAGTGTTGCGAATTCGAGTCTACCGCCTAAAGATAGATTCTGGGGTAATTCACGGCAGCCCAGATCGCCGTGGACAAACCCACTGACCCCTTTTCCAGTGAGCTCGGTGTAGCGGCCGGGATTCTCAGCAGTGGAACGAGTCCTTACAAGGCATCTCACGTCTTCAAGACACACAATCCAGGCAACTTGACTTTCACTGAAAGAATGTGCAAGCAACTTTCCCAATTTCCTCATCCCGACAGGTGCAAAGTAAACAAAATCATTTCGAAAACGCAGTTTATCTACTGGGATACGAGCTGTGTGCCTGTCCACCCTCGTTTCATACTCAGGGTTCCAGTTCCTCAAACTCGCTGAGATCCGTAACCGGACGTGCGCCGCCCGTGACTGTGAGGCCAGACTTGAAGTCCCTAACGTCAGTGATCCTAATCGGCGAGGTACCGTTTGATGACGGAGCGTCCTTGTTTTGTGCGAGGAGCTTCCTCCATATTTCGGCGGCCGCTGAGATCTTACTCTCAGTTACCTTAAGGTCGAGCAAGTAATTTCTCAGGTATCCAATCTCCTCGTCCTGGGATACGGCACTGAGGCGAGCCTGAAGATCTGTGGCAGCCTGTGCTGCTGTCTTCTCATTGAGCTCGAGACCCTTAACGAGCTCTGATATGTTGGCTTGAGCGATGAAGTGAATCGCGAGCTTGGCCCGCTGGGGAGAAGCCGGGTGGATTGACTGCCTGAAAAAGTCGGTTATGTCCTTCTTAGTCAATGACTCGATAACCGCGACGTCGCGTTTCACTAGGCTTAGTCAGCGCGCGAGCACGATAGCTGCTTATCGTTACTTACCGATTTCAAAGTCGTAGTATCCGCTGTGGATCTGACTCTAATACCTCTCCGTCTCCTGTTTAAGGTATTTAGGCTTTTCTAGTCGTTTTACGATTAAGCTGCACTTGTTTTTCTTAAATTCGGTTTTACTTATATCTTTAATGGTCTTAGAAAGCGTCTCTAGGAACGACTTGATCCTTGTCTCCAGGTAAGGTGCTGTTTTCTCGTTTTGAATGATAAAGTAAAAACTATGGGTTGTTATAATGTTATTGACGCGAGAGAAGATAATGTATCCCAGTTACTTTTTAATTTATAACTAGTTAAAGTAAAGCTCTTTTGTGATCTGACTGAAAAGCAGCGCCCTGGCCCGGATATTATCATCTCTTTTCTCTCCAAGGTAGAGCTAGTAATTAATGCAGTGGTTAAGGTTCTTCTTATCCTTTAGCGTCTTTTTCCGGACGTAGTTAAATCCCGGTGGAAAGATAAGTAAGCGCTTAATCAGCTATTACTCACGCGGCAGAGCTCTTAACTTAAACACGTCCTTAATCAGGTCTGCTAATTTAAAAGCATCCTCTTTATAGAGGTTACCATACATATAAAGCTCTATATACAGCTGGCTAAGGAGTTCTTTGTAGAAGAAACGGACAGTTTTGGCTATAATCGTGGGTAACTTAGCCGCAAGCTCTTCTACTATATGGTGATGCTCCACAGCTAGCCAGATTAAGTAATAGTCGATCCGCTCCCACGGTGACTAAAGCTTACAGTTCTGGTAACCACGGGTAAGCTGTTCTTTAATAGTAGCAAACCGATCATCCTGAATTTCCAGGTCACGTATCGTGATAAGCACCTTCTCTAACAACATACCTAGCTTATCATAATAGCTTAATAACTTAATTAAAAGGCCTTACGGGTCCGGAGACACATCGTACTAAAGACCTGTAAGTGACGTATCGTATAAGTACTGTGACGACCTGCGGGCCACCCTTGTGGCCGGAACGGACCGACGTGTCCCCGCAGGCGCCACAGTACAGGGCACCGTGTAGCAACCACTTAACACTGTGTGATCTGTGCCAAGGAATCCGCTCTGTCACAGATCAAGCAGAGACCCACAGAGCACTTGCTCTGTGATCTGTAAACACCAAGGGACGGAGCAACAGATCAAGGTACAAGTTACATCTCCATTAGTTAGTATAGATAGCCATCATCGTACCCACGATGGTGTGAGGAACCTTCTGTTCCTCACGCAAGTATTCGCTCGTCAATTGAACTACCTTCGATTGTGTCCTACTGCACCAACACTTGGAGTGTTGCTCTGTCTTATAGTGACATACGACCATCCTTGACCAGTGAACCCCCGTCTGTAAGGACTTGCCTCTGCACTACTCCTCTCTGCCCACCCATCCTATCTAACGACCCTGCCGACCGCCTGTCGACAGGCCAGAGGTCGTAACACGATACTTGCGTCTACCCTTTAGAGACCAGTATTACAGAGCTTACAGACACCATGTCCGCCGTTGGATCCTCATCGCAAAACCCCTCTAGGGGTAACAACAACGATGGGACCGACGACGTGTCCCTTCCCTCTCCTCCTCAACCTACCAGCCCGGAGACCTCGGACAATGACGAACTCACTAGAGACGAACTCCGAACCCTGATGGGAAAGTTCGTCAACTCCCTAGCGAGGTCTAATGCCACCGATTCAGCAATCGCTGCACGAACGATCAAAACCGGCAATCCCAAGCCCTTCACAGGGAAGGCCTCGGAACTTTCACCATGGCTTACTCACCTGCAACTCAACTTCCGTTTGCAGAACACTTCCCGGATCGAGACCAAGATCATGTACGCAGCCTCCTGGATGGAAGGAGACCCCAGCCTATGGTTCAATGGAATCCTCAACGACTATTTCTCGTCCGTCCCCGACGAAAGGCGACCTATCACTGCCAGAATCTTCGACGCAGACGAAGGATGGGTCAACTTCGAACACGAGATCACCAGGATGTACGGAGAACGCGACGAACAAAAGCAAGCCGAAGACCGCTTGGAACGGCTGGGCCAGACTAGCTCGGCTGCAGCCTATCTTTCCGCCTTCAATCGAGACCGCTACCGAGTCAACTGGGATGAGTCTGCTCTTAAGCACCGCTTCTACAAGGGCCTCAAACCCCAAGTCAAGGACGAGCTGTGCAAGTTGGATCGCTACGCACTTGATTTCGACGACTACGCCAATGAAGCCATCAAGATCGACGCTCGCCTGTATGAACGAAAGATGGAAGATCGAGGACGCTACCAAACGCCTAAACCACAGCCGAAGGCCAACGAAGGAAAGAAGTACCGACACCGGAGCACCGCACACGGTACCCACCCAGGACCAATGGATATCGGCATGGTGGGAAAAAGCGGAAAGAGCGCCCAGGGCCCGAACCCTAAGCCCAAGGATAAGTCGAAAATCCAGTGTTTCAACTGCAACAAAAACGGTCATTACGCACGGGAATGCCGCCAGGAGAAAAAGAAGGTCAGGTTCGACCCGTTACCAGAAGGAAAGACCGTTCGATCCAACAGCAAGGATGAAGTCACTATACGAATGGTCAACTCGGGAAGCGACGACGACCCGACCACTTCCCTACCCCACTGGTCGGAAACCGATGACGAATACACCAGTGCAAGCGAAACCCAGTACGGGGATCCCCCGGAGCGACTACCCCTCTCAGGAGACACCGCCAGGGTAGTACGAGAACTCGCCGAAGGGATGGGTCAGCATTTCACCCGAGACACACCACCCCCCAGTGAGCACATGGCGGAGGAACGGAGACTGAGGAATCGGGAACAAGGAGTGCCTATCCCTAGCTTGGAGACCCAACTAGCGACACTCGGAGCCAACATACCCAGGTCAAGTAGGGTTCCCCGGGGGGTTCAGGTTGCAGAAGACCGACCTACGGAAGGAACGCCTGCGTGGGACGAGGTACCTGAGGTGCAGGTCGACCAAGACCGACTCAGGGAACGAATCTCGGTCCCTTTAGGCCGAGGAATAATCCGAGGATCACGAAGAACGATGACCACCCCGAGACGCGACATGTTCCCCGGATGGGTCCAGAGAGCACGGGAGCACTACGTACAAAGCATGTTGTACGAAAGCCTGCCTGACGCCGAGAAGGAGCGTCAACAACACCGGGAATGGGCCGCCTCTAACAGAAACGCGCCAGCAGGTGGCCTGGGGAGTGTCTCTCCCAGAAACTACTACCAATTTCCTAACGTACGGCAAGCCCGAGTTTCCATGGCCAGATACCTAGGGAACCACCACACATTCTACGGACCGGAATCGCTTTACCAGAAAGCACTGACCGAGATTCGTGTAGTCAAGGAAAGCATAAACCCGGCAACCGAAACGTCCATAACGCTCACCCTCCGAGGACAATTCTGCAACGCCATGAGAAGGTTCGTCAACGAACTAGAATTCGAACAGAGGGCAGAAGGAATCTACAACCCCCCCAGCTCCGTCTACCATTGGGGAGACTGGGAAGAGATTCCCGTGGTGAAGCGAACAACGGCTGGAAGAACGCTCAGCATGCCAAGCCTCGACTTACGCACCTCCACCCTCGGGGCCCTCCGAGGAGAGGAAGAACATTCGAAGATCCTTTGGATCAGTTGTGTCCACGACTTCTGCGACCTCCCCGCCCACAGGGGAATGAAGACATACTATGATCACTGGCCCACCATCCAAGAAGGAGGATCCGTGGCCTGTGTTTATGAGGGTATGCCTCAGAGTCACTACCAGGTACTTTCAGGAGGAACAAACCTCACGCTGTTCAACAACATCCCTGTGGCATGTACGGATGAGGGAAGGAAGGAACAGACGTTGGCTCGATGTCCCCGTCCTTCCTGCCCTATCCACCAGGACCTTAAGACCCGTGATTGGCATCACCGGTTCCACCAAGGAACGTACGAAAACAGCGTCTTCGGAAACAACGCATGGCCGCTCATCCCCGAGTTCAGGCGAATGTGCGCCATCGAAGCCCAAGAAGCCGATTGGAACCTGAGGAAGGATGCCGAGCACCTCACGTACCACGTCCGAGCAATCCATGAAGCTCACCCCCGAATCCGCCTGGGAAACGGATTCAGGCCCTCCGCCAGGGCCGGAAACCAGTGAACCGCTGGTTGGCAAAAGCCACGAGACGAAGAAGAGGCACTCGTCGGCTAGGCCAAGGAAGACCTCTTAATGACAGAACCATCATGATGACCCACCTCGAGGAAGAAAGAAACCATTGGTCTGTCTATGTGGACGCAACGGATGGGCTTGGGAAACCATTCCGCGCACGAGCAATAATCGACAGCGGCAGCGCTGCCGATATCATTGACCCCAAGCTGGTCAACAAGAAACAACTCCCTTACCGAAAACGAGCGCAAGAAACGACAATCCGCTCTGGAGAAGGAGAACTCTACGCTTACAATAACGGGAAGCTCACTCACGAGGCACCACTTTTGATCACGGTGGACGGCAACGAACAACAAGTGACCTTCGACATCCTACCAGTCTTTGGCTACGACATAATCCTAGGCAAGCCATGGCTGAAGAAGTACAACCCCGCGATCGACTGGAACGCTGGCCAGCTAAGTTTCAGCCGACGGGAAGAACCCAAGGATCCAGGCTCCAGTAGCCGGATTATACCAACCAGTATACCACAGGGGCATACCGAACGGTATAATATGGGTGTTAAACCGGATAGCGTACCCGCTGAGGACGACCCGAAGAACGCTGAGGTCGATGAACTATCCCCACTGTGGATACGGTTTCATGAGACGGACGATCCGCACGACTCAGGTTACGAATCTGGTGACGACCAGAAGGTGCAGTTGCGTCGACAACCACCAAAGAAGACGGCAGGACAACGAGATGCCCAGCCGCAACAACAGGCTCCGGATAGCCTGTCCAAGGTTCCGAAGGAATACCGGAAGTATTCAGTGTTTGGAGAGAAGCTGCTACGCTTGCCGGACCACGGACCCTTCGACCATAAGATCGAACTGAAGCCAGGGGCTCAGTTGAAATCCTTCCCAACATACCACCTCAACCCTCGGCAAGCCGAGGCCCTCCGGGAGTACATCGAAGAAAACCTTGCCCTAGGATTCATCCAGAAATCCCAGTCACCGGCAGGTTACCCAGTATTGTTCGTACCCAGAAAGGACGGCAAACTGCGCATGGTAGTCGATTACCGTTCGTTAAACGAAGTTACCATCAAGAATCGATACCCGCTGCCCCTGATTAACGAGTTTGGAGAGAGGATCGCCGGGGCAGATCGGTTCTCCTCGTTCGATTCTCCAAACGCGTTCGGTCACAAACGAATCGCCGCAGGAGACGAGTGGAAGACCGCATTCCGAACACGCCTAGGCCACTACGAATATCGGGTGATGCCTTTCGGGCTCACCAACGCCCCCGCAACGTACCAGAGCATGATCGACCACGTTCTCCGCCCCTTTATCGACAAGTTTGTGTTCGTCTACCTTGACGATATCCTCGTCTACTCGAAAGGAGATAAGGAACATCGCAAACATGTCCATCTCGTCCTCTCCGCCCTGGAAAAAGCCAACTTAACGGTGAACCCCAACAAGAGCCAATTCCACGTCCAGGAACTCGATTTCCTAGGATTCAGAATCTCACCCGGAAGGATAGAGATGCAGAAGTCAAAGGTCGAGGCAGTCACGAACTGGCCGACACCCACTTCACAAACAGGAGTTCAAGCCTTTATTGGCTTTGCAAACTTCTATCGACGGTTCATACGACACTTCGCCAAGATTGCTAAACCGCTCCACGAGCTCACGGGCGAAGGAAAACCGTTCGTATGGACAGAACGACAACAAAAGGCGTTCGACGAGTTAAAACACGCCTTCACAACAGCACCAGTACTAGCACTCCCCGATTTCTCGAAACCTTTCAGGGTTGAGACCGACGCTTCCGATTTCGCCTGCGGCGGAGTGCTGAGCCAGATCGGAGCCGATGGACTCCGACACCCCGTGGCCTTTTTGTCAAAAGGGATCCACGGACCAGCACTAAGATACCCCATCCACGATAAAGAATTAATGGCCATCATCTGGTGTTTCACGGAATGGGCTCCTTACCTCAGTGGCACAGAGGAACCAGTCGAGGTCCTGTCCGACCATGACAACCTACGCTATTTCCTGACGAAGAAACTCAGTCCCCGGCAAACAAGATGGGCTGAGCTAATGGCACCATTCCATTTCAAGATCCACCACGTCAAGGGAACGGAAAACGGAAGAGCTGACGCCCTTAGCCGTCGCCACGACCACCAGGAGAACGCCAAAGACCTCGAACCAGTCACAATGTTTGTTCTAGCAGCCGATGGAACCCTGGAACATACACCACAAGTCTCAGACGACTGGATGCCAGAAGAGGCACAGGTTTTCATGAACCAATACCCGGACTGGGAAGTCAACGATAGTATTCAACTCTTCACCAACTCCTGCCAAGAATACCGTGTTAAATGGCAACAGGACGACTATCAGGCAAAGAGGCAGGACTTCCCCGGGTACTGTGGCACCTCCTGCCAAGTCAGAGGACCTTGCCCAGACTGCGAAAAGACCAACGAACTATTGAAAGAAATAGAAGGAGGACCCCGATCGAGTGATCTCCTCTTCTACAAAGGGAAACCCTACATCCACACACCCTCGAAGCGGAAGAAGTACATTCAACAGGTACACGGAGCAAGAGTTGGAGGACACATGGGAAGAGCAAAAACGCTTTCACAAGCACAACAAGGATACGCCTTCCCAGGAATGAAAAAACTGGTGGAAGAGGTTGTCGATAACTGCGATGTCTGCAACCGAACGAAAACACGCAGACATAAGCCTTACGGGCTTCTCGAACCACTTCCAACCCCCCGCGCACCATGGAGTTCCATTTCGATGGACTTCATCACTGGGATCCCCGACTCTAAGGATCCAGCAACAAACGTCAGCTACGACTCCATTTGGGTAGTCGTCGACAGAATGACGAAATGGGCATATTTCTTGCCATGCTCAACACGAACGACAGCCGAACAACTTGCTTACCTCTTCGAGCGGCATATCGTCTCCCAACACCTTTGGCCTGACGATATCGTTTCCGATCGAGACAAGCTGTTTGTCTCCAAGTTCTGGCAAGGATTGATGCAACGAATGGGTGTGAAGAGCAAGCTGTCAACAGCCTTTCACCCCCAGACCGACGGACAAACGGAGCGCCTGAATCAGACCCTTGAAACATACCTCCGAGCGTTTGTCAACTTCGAACAAGACAACTGGCTTGAGCTGTTGCCAACAGCACAGATAGCCTACAATACCACTATCGTCGAGTCAACCAAGATCTCCCCATTCTTCGCACTTTTCGGCCGGGAACCGGAGCTCCGCAGGGGGCCACCTACGAATGCGCCCCGAGCCGCCGTCCGAGCCGACCGACTTCAGGAGCTGCACGACCACCTGAGGGCCGAACTCGAATTCACCCGCGAACGAATGAAGGGATACTACGATAATAAAAGAGCCGAGGGACCGACTCTCCAGGAAGGAGACCCAGTCTACCTTTTTTCGCGAAATTTACACACCCAACGACCGAGCCGTAAACTCGACTTCAAGAAACTCGGACCGTTCCTCGTCAAAAGGAAGATCGCTACCTCCAATTACGAACTCGATCTACCCACCTCCATGAAGGTACGGACCAAGGTTTTTCACGTTTCCCTCCTCGAGCCAGCACCAAGGAACGTCCCGCTCGAGAAGAAGATCGAAGTGCACGCCGACGAAGAAGACTTCGATGTCGAAGAAATCCTGGATTCACAATATCGCAAAGGCAAACTTCATTATCTCATCAGATGGCTAGACTACGGCCCCGAGTCGAACTCTTGGGAGCCAGTCGACAATCTCTCCTGCCCTGAACTAATCGAGAAATTCCACCGCGAAAATCCAGATCGACCACAACCAGCAAAAAGACGCCACCCCCAGAGGACCATGGCGCGAAGGGCACTATGATGGCACTGTTAGCCATGCAAAAACCGTTCAACATGCGGCTTCACCTGATGGGTGAAACAGCAAGTTGAAGGTAGTAGCCCATGTGGGATTCGAACCCACGACCTCTCGCCGAGGGTAATCTTTCGTGAACAAACCGCGATTATTCACAAAAGATGACCTAGAGCAAGCGCGCTGACCACTGCGCCAACGGACCATTCCATTGTTGAAACTCACCTTCGTTACCATAACCCTTAGCCCTGGTAGCTGGACTACCTTCCCCAGAATGGATCTGAACGACTGTCAACACCGGACCGAAGCTAAAAGAAGCGACAACCTACCTTAGGAAGCGGTTGTCGCCGGTTGCGGCGACCCCGCAGTCGTGTCACCAATTAGGAAGCCCCCCCAGTCGAACTGGGCCTCGGAAGCGTTGCCCCAAGGGACGACCGGAGCGCTGCCCGACTGGGAAAGACGAGCCTGGCGATCCTCCTCCTCGAGAATCTCGATCTCGTGACCAAAGAGCTTATCGGCGCGAGCTTCAAGAGCCCGCGACTGTGCCTCTAAACGGAGGAGCTTCGACAGAGTCTCCCTCTTTTCCTTATCTAAACGCTTCTTCTCTTCGAAAACCGCCCGCAATATCGACGGATCATTCCCATGTACGTTGCAAGACGAAGAAACAGCACTTAAGCAATTCCCGCAGGACTCGCTTTTGCTGGCCACCTTGCATTCGAGGTCAAGGGTCTCGCAACGCGAGCAGCGAACGGGCATGACGATACCAAACGTATGGATAAAAAGAACGGCTTCGCGGCGGCGCTCGGTAGATAGAAGACGAGGTTTCCTTTGTTGTTTCCTAATCGCATCAGCAGGCATGATGGCGGTGTTGCAGGAGGAAAATTACCTACGGTATTCTTTGTGGAAAAAGAAGCAAGAAGAGGGGGAATCGTGTGACGACCTGCGGGCCACCCTTGTGGCCGGAACGGGCCGACGTGTCCCCGCAGGCGCCACCGTATTAAACACAGTGTGGGGGAACCCCACACTGCCTGCTCTGGAAGCTCGGTGCGCTCTGTACAGAACATCTAGAGCCGACAGAGCACCTGCTCTGTCGCTCTGCCCTAAGGAGTACCGAGCAACAGAGCAGAGGTACAAGTTACATCTCCATTAGTTAGTATAGATAGCCATCATCGTACCCACGATGGTGTGAGGAACCTTCTGTTCCTCACGCAAGTATTCGCTCGTCAATTGAACTACCTTCGATTGTGTCCTACTGCACCAACACTTGGAGTGTTGCTCTGTCTTATAGTGACATACGACCATCCTTGACCAGTGAACCCCCGTCTGTAAGGACTTGCCTCTGCACTACTCCTCTCTGCCCACCCATCCTATCTAACGACCCTGCCGACCGCCTGTCGACAGGCCAGAGGTCGTAACATCCTCTCCTTAGAGGGCCCTAAGGGTGGAGGTGCGTAAGTCGAGGCTTAGTATACTAAGCGTTCTTCCAGCTGTTATTCACTTTACCATGGGAATCTCCTCCTAGTCTCCCTAATAGTAAACGGAGTTAGGAGGGTTATAGATTCCTTCTGCCTTTTGTTCGAATTCTAGTTTGTTGACGAACCTTCTTATAGCGTTGTAGAATTGCCCTTAGAGGGTGAGCGTAATGGACGTTTCGGTTGCCGGATTTATGCTTTCTTTGACTACACGAATTTCGGTCAGTGCTTTCTGGTAAAGCGATTCCGGTCCGTAAGATGTGTGGTGGTTCCCTAGGTATCTGGCTATAGAAACTCGGGCTTACCGTACGTTAGGAAATTAATAGTAATTTCTGGGAGAGATACTCCCCAGGCCACCTGCTGGCGTGTTTCTGTTAGAGGTGGCCTATTCCCGGTGTTATTAACACTCCTTCTCGGTGTCAGGCAGGCTTTTATATAATATGCTTTATATATAATACTCCCGTGCTCTCTGGACCCACCCGGGGAATATATCACACCTTGGGGTGGTTATCGTCCTTTATGATCCTTAGATCATCCCTTGGCCTAAAGGGACCGAGATTTGTTCCTTAAATCGGTTTTAGTTGACCTGCACCTCAGGTACCTCGTCCCACACAGGTGTTCCTTCCGTGGGTCGGTCTTCTACAACCTACACCCCCTAGGGAACCTTACTTAACCTGGGTATATTAGTTTTAAGCGTTACTAATTAGGTCTTTAAGTTAGGGATAGGTACTCCTTATTCCCGATTTCTTAGTCTCCGTTCCTCCGCCATATGTTTACTAAGGGGTGGTATATCTTAAGTAAAATACTGACCTATCCCTTTAGTAAGTTCTTATATTACTTTAGCGGTATCTTTTAAAAGGGGTAGTCGCTTTAAGGGATCCCTGTACTAAGTTTCACTTACATTAGTGTATTTGTTATCGGCTTTTAACCAGTGGGGTAAGGGAGTGATCAGGTTATTATCACTTCTTAAATTAATTATTTATATAGTGACTTTATCCTTATTATTAGTTCGAACGGTCTTTCCTTCTAGTAACGGGTTAAACCTGACCTTCTTTTTCTCCTGGCGGCATTCCCGTACGTAATAACCGTTTTTATTACAGTTAAAACACTGGATTTTTAACTTATCCTTAGGCTTAGGGTTTGTACCCTAGGCGCTCTTTCCGCTTTTTCCCACTATGCTGATATCTATTAGTCCTGGGTGGGTACTGTGTGTGATACTTTAATATCGGTACTTCTTTCCTTTATTAGCCTTTGGCTATAGTTTAGGCGTTTAATAACGTCCTCGATCTTCCATTTTTCGTTTATACAGGCAAACGTCGATCTTAATAGCTTTATTAATATAATCGTCAAAATTAAATACGTAACGATCTAACTTACACAGCTCGTCCTTAACTTAAGGTTTAAATCCTTTATAAAAGCGGTGCTTAAAAGCGGACTTATCCTAATTAACTCGATAATAGTCTCGATTAAAAGCGGAAAAATAAACTGCAGCCAAACTAATCTGGCTTAATTATTCTAAACAGTCTTCAGCTTACTTTTATTCGTTACACTCTTTATATATCCTGGTAATCTTATGTTCGAAGTTAACCCATCCTTCGTCCACGTCAAAAATTTTAACAGTAATAGGTCGCCTTTTATCGGGGATAGATAAGAAGTAATCGTTAAGGATTCCGTTAAACCATAGGCTAGGGTCTTTTTCCATCTAAGAGGCTACGTATATGATCTTAGTCTTGATCCAGGAAGTGTTCTGTAAATAAAAGTTAAGTTACAGGTAAGTAAGCTATAGTAAAAGTTCTAATACCTTCCCTGTAAAGGGTTTAAGATTACCGGTTTTAATTGTTCGTGTAGTAATTATTAAATCGGTGGTATTAAACCTTGCTAAGGAGTTAATAAACTTTCCCATTAGGGCTTGGAGTTTATCTTTAATAAGTTTATTATTATCCGAGGTTTCCAGGTTACTAAGTCGGGGGGGGGAAGGAAGGGGCACGTCGCCAGTTCTATCGTTATTATTACCTGTAAAAGGGTTCTGTGGCGAGGATCTAACAGCGGATATAGTGTTTGTAAGCTCTGTAGTACTGGTCTCTAAAGGGGTAGACGTAAGTATCGTGTTACGACCTCAGGCCTATCGACAGACGGTCGGCAGGGTCACTAGATAGGTTAGGTGGACAAAGAGGAGTAGTACAAGGGCAAGTCCTTACAGACAAGGGTTCACTGGTTAATAATAGTTGTATATCTTTATAAAACAGAACAACACTCCAAGTGTTAGTGCAGTAGGACATAATCAAATGTAGTTCAATTAATAAGCAAATACTTACATAAGGAACAGAAGGTTCCTCACACCATCATAGGTACGATGATAGCTATCTATACTAACTAATGGAGATGTAACTTATACCTCTGCTCTATTACTCGGTACTTCTTAAGGCAGAGCGATAAAGCAGGTGCTCTGTCAGCTCTTAATGTTCTGTACAGAGCGCACCGAGCTTCCAGAGCAGGCAGTGTGGGGTTCCCCCACACTGTGTTTAATACGGTGGCGCCTGCGGGGACACGTCGGCCCGTTCCGGCCATAAGGGTGGCCCGCAGGTCGTCACAGTAAGGCACTTACACTGGGATTATTTACACTAAGTATAAGGAGATATCTCTCGGCTGAACACAGAAATACAGGTTACAAGGTCTTTATAACAATCGGTAAAAGAAGGCTTACACTTGTTAATACGGTAACAAGGTATGGTGAAATTGTTAGAGGAGGAACTTACGGTTGTAATTCTTTATGGAAAAAGAAATTAAAGAGGGGGGATCGTGTGATAACCTACAGGCTACCCTTATGGCCGGAACAGACCGATGTATCCCTACAGGCGCCACAGTATAAGGTACCGTGTAATAACTACTTAACACTGTGTGATTTATACCAAGGAATCCACTTTATCACAGAGCAAGCGCAGACCCATAAAGCACTTGCTCTGTGATCTGTAAACACCAAGGGACAGAGTAACAGATCAGGGTATAAGTTACATTCCCCCTAGTTAATATAAATAGCTATTATCATACCCACGATAGTGTAAGGAACCTTCTATTCCTTACGTAAGTATTCACTTATTAATTGAACTAACTTCGATTATATCCTACTGCACTAACACTTAAAGTGTTACTCTGTCTTATAGTGATATATGACCACTATTAACCAGTAAACCCTTATCTGTAAGGACTTACCTCTACATTACTCCTCTCTACCCACCCCTCCTATCTAGCGACCCTGCCGACCGTCTGTCAACAGGTCAGAGGTCGTAACACAAGGCCGGTGGGAGGAGGCTGAGAAGTTAAAGGTGCAGGTGATAAAGACTCTTAAGACTAAGCTCAGGGCTGATCATCCCTTTACATTAATAAGTATAAATAACCTTACTTTTACTTAAAAGGGTTAAAGTTAAAAGGCAGATGCTTTAGTATTAATACAGGAGTATACCCAGGCTTAACAGCAAGTGTTTAATGAAAAGTATCTATATACGCTAACGTCTTTAACCGTTATCGACAAGTGGAGTAGCTAGAATGTTTTTTATGTTTTAATTTATAAAAAGTTATAAGAGTTCCCTTAAGGGATTTATTATTAGGAGATACGTATTATTATGCAGTTATCAGGTTGTTATTATATACCTGTTTGATTGAATCGGCTGATCTCGCTGCTTAATATGCCTAAGCGTAACTACGTCGGCTGCCTAAAGCGGCTAGTGCGGCTGAAACTGGGGCCAATTTTAGAGCTGCAGCTATAGCCCAGTTTTAAGCTGACCTTGTACTTGGTACGAAGCGAGCAGAAGCGCACTGTGTCATCCCGAACTAGGGATCTAACGGCCCGTGCGGAGAAAGTTTGAACATCAAAATCATGGACACTCATTTCGGTCTCTACTGTACACCTAAGACATCAGTAGTAGATAACAGCCACATGCAATCTGCACGTGGCGCCTCATTCCTCCATCTCGCCCTCTTCGATAAGTCTTCCCAAAATAAGACTCTGTATCACCAACTCATCACTGAGCGTCCGTATTTTCTTCAGAGGCGGCTCCGTCGAGGCCGTCGACGCGACGGCGCTCGCCCTCTTGCGCTTCTTTCCGCCCCCCGTGGCAGGCGTAGCAAACAAATCCCCGGCATCATCCTTCCCATCCACATACACCCAGTTGAAAGGCGTTCCTGCATCTTCCTCCGCCTTGACCTCCACCCTCGCCTCTTCCATGCTATAGACACGCGATACCGAGGCGCCCAGTATCCTCGCCAGAAAGACATACGCCATCTTCTTCCCTTCGAGTGCCTTCTTCATTACCAACAAGATCCTACTTCCTGACAGGAGCTTTTTTCTCCGATCGATGACACCCTCCAGTTTCGCAGTAGACGCGTCGTACGAGGTCAAGATCCTCGATCGAATAGCATCACCCAGAAACGTCGACTGTCCTGCGCACAAGAGGTATGGCATCCAGTCCACAATTTCACCACGCTCCAGACAAGATGTGACCCAACGACCCGCAAGACAAGGCAAGCCCAGTGCAAGAGCCTGCATATACTTGACTTTGCGAGAGTGTCCGTCCGCAATCAGTGCTGTGAACCCAGTGGAGCGGCCCGCCTCAGTAAGGTGTAGTTCTGCTTCGCCCTGCGCCAAGCTTGATGGACTTCCTGTTGCTGTCTTTACCGGCGTGACGTCGAATAGCTCATCGAAGCCCGCCTCAAGAATCCTGCCCCCGGCCTGCTTAATTCTCTTCTCAATCGTCGTTGCAAACTCGACGCGGTTGTTGTATTGGTCGTTGGTTTCACCCGTTCTTTTGGACTGAAACGAGATGGCGAAAGCCATCCCCTCAAAAATCTTGGGTCCTCGTTGGATAGACGGCGCCCTGCTCGATATCCTACCGGATTTGGACAAGGAAAGCCGAGAGTGGCGGATACTGGGCTCAAAGGTAGGCGTTGTTGTGGCCGATCTAGAGAGCTCGTCGGCTGAGCTGGAAAGTCGCCTTCCTCTGCGGGCGGGAACCTTCAGGCTGTCTTTCGAACCAGTATTAAGCTTGGCCAACCTTCCCGCCGCTCCCCGCCGCTTCGCCTTCGCTGGTGCTGGTGACGAATCTGCTGTAACCGAGCTGCTAGCAGCCACGTTCTTCACATTGCTGGAAAGGCGACTTGCCGGGGTGGCGCTAGATGATATCGACGGAGTCGACGGCAAATTGCTCAAGCTTGACGTCGAGCTGACAGACGCCTGTGCCCGCCTGGATCGCGTGCTGAGCGCTGGGGGTGAGGACTGCAAGGTTGGCGTTTTTTCCAACTTCTCCTGTCTTTTCTTGACATCTGGTTGCGCTTCCTTAGCCTGAGTCTGCACTAGTGCTAGTGGTAGGTTAGATGAAGAAGGCCGAGGCTCCTCCCGGATCTCTTGTCTTATTGGTGGGGGACTTGTCTCCGGGATCGCATCGGCTCGGTCGTCTACGGCCACCAACTGCGTCGCGACGAGCAGCGGGCTCCCCGATGCCACCAGCAAGCACGGAGCCGTGTCTGGTATAGAGTCTGGCTCAGCGGCGAGATGGTCATCCACATCTGACCGTGTCGATTTTTCATCAGGAGCAACTGCAGGCTGGGCAGTCTTCGGGGGTTTCTGCGAATCAGCAATCTCGTCCTCCTCTTCCGACTCGGTCTCCTGCGACCCATGGCACTGGGCCAGATAGGCTTTCGCTTGTGCTTTTTGTTTCCCCTTCGTTGTTGAGGGCACCTCAACGTCATCATGTTTCGTATTCCGCGGGAGACTTATCTTAGTCAGTTTGCTGAGTGCAGCCTCCTTTCGAGACTTGACTTTCCTCCTTCTCGAGAGAGAGTCTCCATCATCGTCCTCCTCATCCTCTACATGACGTGCCAAGGTTGGCTGAACTAATGAAGCAGACCTTCTCTCCTGAGATTTACCCATCGGTTCATATGTGGCCATCGGCTGCGGCACAGATCTCATCCTGTGAACCTTTGGGCTTTGGGAGTCTGGAATCACCGGCCCGTTACTTGACACCACATCAAGCGGGCTGCTTGGCTCATTAGGTCCGGTTGAGGTTGTCCCTGGTAGCACCTGCGGGCTAGACGTGGGGGCGTAAGGAGGCGTAGATCGCAAGCCACGAGCCTTAGTTGGGGAGGATACCAGCGCTAGAGGATTTGGTGATATAGAATTCTGCTGGGGGAAATTATCGGGAGAGGGCCGGGAAGATGTTGGGCTCGCCAGCTTGACTGCCGATGAGAACTGCGTGGCATAGAATAGCTGAGACGTTGGAAGCACCTGTGATCGACCATGGCGAAAGGGATTCTTTGCTGGGTGGGCTGGGGTTTCCGGGAATTGAAGAGTCTGCGGAGCGAAGGGGTTATTTGTCGCCATGTTCTGTGGACGGGCTTGACTCCCGGAGTCTACAACACTGGATTGCTCCAAAATAGAGGACGTCGTCTTAACCGTCCCGTCGGCATCAAAGTCGAAACGGACAGCACCAGTCTCGTCCTCGCACAAGGTTTTCTCCTCACGAGTGCCGCCCTGCGAGGCTTGGGCGTGATCGTTTTTCTCGTCCTCTAGCAGCCTTGGAATCGGAGAAGACCGCCGGAGGGACTGGTTGTAGCGCCCGTAACTGCTGCGGTCGCCGTTAGACTGTGTGGGGGATTGTGACCTGTCCATCTTTCTGGGGTTTTTCTTCGATGGACCGAGGCCCTCGCCGGGACGTGCAGACGGTTCGGCTACCCTTGCATCTGCTGCTCTAGCTCGGTTTGCAGCATCGCGTCCTCGCGACGGCTTCTGCAGTGTCTCAAGAGACGTCGTGTCGCGCGCGTCAGAAACTGGAGAAATCAAGCCGTGACGCGTGTCATCAAAGCCATCGACATCACGCGTTCCCCGCGCCTTAAAAACGGTCAGTGCAATCCATGAAGCCGTTCCAGCAGGGGTCGTGTGCAGCACAGCGCAGTAGGCGGTCGCGCAGGCAGTTGCTGTCGCTGAAAAAAAAGCTTACCGAAGAGGGCAGATTTAGTGAGGTGCCGCTAGCAGCCAGGTTCGCTATCCAATCGGTAAGATGCCGCTGATAAGCCACGAGGTGGTTTACAGCTTACTCTGATGGTTTGTCGTCTTCTTGATAGATGCGATTTGCTTTGGGACAGGCAGCGCAATTGATTCTCCGGGTGGCGGTGAGCTGCTCATCTGGTTCAACACAGTGCCTCAAGTGGTTAGCAAACGCTGCGACCCAATTGACCTGCGAACAGGGGTCTCGGCGATCCGCCACACTCACAAGTCCGATGCCAACATACTTCATGTATGCCTCAAGAACCTGCTGGCTGTCTTGAGATTCGGCGGTGCCTTCCAGAGCCCTTTTCTCGGGCTGGCGCACGCTTCCCGAAGGCGGTGCCATCATCGTTGGCGAAGACTGTCGCAGAGCAAGAAGTGTGTTGCTGCTGGCCGTCAAAGAGAGAAACCAAAGGACGGTGCAACTTTGCAATCGCGGGGCACGAGAATGTGAGATTCCCTGTCTGTTTCACCCCGTGGAGGGCCTGCACGTCATTGCAACTGGAGAAAGCGAGCGACGCCTGGTCCCTTCGCTCTTCCCGCCCTGCCCTAGACCGCACCGAAGCTTTTTTCGGATCAAAGCGCGACCCATACGCGAAGTCACGTGTGCCATTCTTGCTGGTTCCCGGGTCCCAGAATCTGGGGTTTTCGAGATCTGCAGGGATCCCAGCTCCGCCTTGGCGTTGTTTCGTTTGGCCAGCATTCAGTTCTCTGCACCTGAAGCTCAACACCACCATGACGGTCTGAAATGTGATGGATGCGATGCAATGCCATACCAAACCCTCCAGGCAGTTGTCAGCTTTTTCCAAGATTCTCGAGAGACCACTCAGTGCAAGAGACCCTCTGTTCTGCATGTCATCGACCGGGCGACGAGATGGAGCCCCAGTGCTTGAACGGATCTAGACTACTGCCTCCCCCTCACCAATGGCTCACCGCTGTTGAAACTCGGGGTACCCCCTGAGCGATGAGCTAAAACGGGACGCGGTGCTTGCTTTTGTGGATCACGCGTCGAATTCGCACCTCTCATGACACCTTGTCAGCTGGAGTTCTCCATCGCCTCGTCCCATCGCGGATGGCCCCAGCGCGGTTTCCGTGGCGGCCGTACAAACGCAGTGCGGAAAACAATGGATGCATGGATCCGTCGCAATCGAAATGAGAGTCATCAGACATCTATACTTATATCCCACTCCAGGCGTTCCGAACGCGGCGGGCTTCCGGACTTTTACTTGAGCGTTGGGAGAATTTCTAGACCTTCTTCTCTGCTTCCTCTTCCATCCAAACCACTTTCCGTCCCTCCCACATCTTTCCATCGATCGGCCCGCTGGATACGACGCTCCTTTCCGCCTAACGCTCCGTTTCTCGCCTCTTGCCAACTGCCAGTCAGCTGCTGTCGCGTAGGTTGTTCGTGCATTCGGTCATATTTGAGCATACGCGTCCCCTCGAGCATTGGAGACCACAACAGTACCTCCACCATCCAGATATCGAGCCAGTTCTTGCACCAGGGGCGCATCACTTGCGAGGCCACGATTCCGAACCGCAGCGCACGAATTGGCCTGCTGAACTGCGCTGCTGCAAGGGCCTGGTTGCTGCAGCGAGGGCCACAGCGAGCACCCTGTTATTGCCTACCAAGCGGTCTGGGCAGTCTCGCCAATCAGAACCCACGATTGCATGAGAAGGACGAGATGAGGTGCCCACACACCCTCGTCGTCTTTTGAACCTTCACTCGTTCCCCATGACCTCCGTCCGACTTTTGCAGAACTGTTGTGTGTCGGCATCCGCAAACACTCTTTTCCTCCGCGACAGCCATCCGCTGAGCGTCCACAAGGCCGCCGTCGTCGCCAGAAGAACGACCAGCTCCATCTCTCCGTCACCGCCTTCTTGGAGACGCCACCGCCGCAACAACTGCGCTTCTCCCGCCAGTCCTTACCGTCGACGGAGGACCTCGTGCGCCGCCTACTTCCCCGATTTCTTGCGCAAAACATCCCTTACCTTTGCTCCGCCCAAGCTTGCGCTCAAGCGGGTCGAAGCAGTTCGACGCCCTTCGCAGGAGAAGCTGTGCATGGAGCAGGAAATTCCTCTGCACAACAGCATGGAAGACGCTATGCTAGGCCCCCTTGCCTCCCCGGTGTCCCATGTTGGTCGCGACGACGGGGCAGGACCTCGTTCCGTCACCAGTTCCGTTGCCGAGGATTTCGTCCCCCCGTCCCCGTCGCCCTCGTGCCGGTCAACCCGGTCCGCTTCGTCAGCGTCGCGGGCCAATCGGCTCTCCTTGACCCTTCCCATTGCACCACCGACAGCCTATCCGTCCCGTCCCACGCCAGTGTCATCCACAGCGCCCTCATTCCCCCCAACGCCCCTCGAATCGCCCTCCGCGCTCACGCCCGCAGACTCTGGCGAGTTCATCACCGCAATAGCCGCTCAAGAACGGCGAGTGCTCGAGCTGCGCGAGGAGCTCAACCGTGCAGAGTCTGACTTGGCGAGACTCAAAAAGCAATGGGCGACGCATGAAGCGTACAAGAAAAGAGCAGAGAGGCGGAATATCGAGCCGCTGCGTCCAGTCAGCGCGAGTGTAGATGTTCAAGAAGATCCTACCACACGTCGAAGTGCGGAGCTGGACAGGAGGAAAGCCCTGCTCAGCCATTTAAGCCAGCAGAATACGCCGGAAAGGGGGCGCAGAAGAGTCTTTCGTGGAGGACACACAAGGACTCTTTCGTTATTGTCGCCTACGAAGGACAATGACGGTTTCTCTGTTCACGAAGATGGTCCGGAAAGCATCAGACCAAGATTCGAGGAGCACGATTCCCCATACGTGAACCGCTACGCCCCCATCACCCCGTCGCAAATGTCAAAGCGAGCGTCCTGGGCGCCCCGATCGACAGTTCAGCCAACAGGTGTCAAGCAAATTGCTCAAGATTTGAGGCATGGGCTATGGACATTCATGGAAGACCTTAGGCAGGCAACCGTGGGCGAAGAGCCCATCACAGGGCAGGGAACGTACCTAAGGGGGAATGATGGCGCATTGAGGTCGACTCTTGGTGTCATCACCAGCAGCCCACTGAGTCAAGACGGGGGCCAGGACACAATACGTGCGTCGGGGACAAACCCGCGCCCGCGCGCTGCAGCAGCTTTTGAAGACACACCGACGCCTGCGTCAAAGACCAGGGGTGAGGAAGAGGCAAAGGATGATGCAGAGGCTGAGCCCACAACACAAAGACGAACCCTCACCAGGTCGAACACGGAGGGCGCCAAGTCAACAAAGCGATTCTCATGGACACCACTCACCGTTGATTCGTACGACGACAACGACTGGTCAAACTGGGACACCCCGAGTGCTAGCTCGCCCCGTTGGAGTGGCACAACAGTGAATGGCGACATCATTCCCTCAATCCCCGAGAAGCGCGATGAGAATGACACGCCTCTGTAAGATGTTCACACTTCTCAAGCGATGATTTTCACTGACATACTCCCCAGCAAATCCAAGTCATCCAAATCCCGGCTCTCTGGGGGGCATAACTCGTCACCGAGTGCGCACAAGCTAGAGGAGCTCCTGCCTCCGATGCTGAACCGTCTCGCGCCGAGCAACCTTAAGAAGGCCACTTCGGACTTGATGAAGGAGTGGGAGCGGAGCCTGTACCCTCAGTCTGAGTTCCCTGCGGCGCCAGTCGTGGCGGGTGCGGACAAGGCCGCGCAGGGCTCGCTTGTGTGATGCTCGCCGCCGGTTGCCAAAGAGATGTGATGAAGTTCAATGTTGGTTACAAATGTTGCATATTTCGGAGATGCATACCAACATGTATAGCGGGTTTGATGTGGATGGCGGGAATCATGGTTGGGATATGGGACACTTGGATCGGGGGTTGGTACATGGGTTGGAATCGGAGCGGGGTTGGCCTGTCATCGCATCGGCTTAATGATAATGACGCGATGATGTATATATGTAAATACTATGTATGATGACATGCAAAGCGTCTTGCAATTTTCTCGAGGTGGCGGGAGGTGAGTTTGGACTTCTGAATTGTCATCGACACCTTTGTCATTCTGTCGAGCCTTCTATGTGGCTCGTACAAATGCCAGGCGACTCAATTCCCATCCCAGACATGCTGGGCGAAAAAAATGCACGAACCTGACCTCTATTGCAGAAGCTGAGTACATGCTCTGTTCGACGAGTCACCAGCTTATCGATGACGTTGACAGGTAGCTGGAGGTTGTGTGCATTTTTGAAGAGCCTCAGAAACCTGCGAGGCTGGGCCCCGTTGTTACTGGCATCGTTGGCTCAACAATCTAATCATACCTGATCGGAAGGAAATATTACCCGAACCCTCGTTCTTCAGCCATAGCTGAACACGACTCCTTCAGCTCCTGAGATGTTTAGCCAGAGAGGTGAATGCTACGGTGGCTCTGCTCATATAGTGGTTCCATCGTCGATGGGGCGTCTGAGGTGGGCCTTGAGTTTATTGTTTGCGGCGAAGTTGCTTCTATTGCTATGTACCCTCAGCTAAAGTTGCTTCACATGTCCCTAGGGTTACATCTCAGTTTAAACCCGACTCTCAGCGAAAATATCCACAAAACCAAGAAAATAAGAATACGATCTCAAAAGTATGCAGAGTGTCTTGCATTTGCATTACTGAGACCCTCATGCTCGTTGGTTCCCATCACGAGCCGCTGCGCGGGTCACACTGCCCACCTAGCGATCCACTCGCCTTCCCGCCGATCCCGGCGATGTGGTTCCACATTCCAACGCCATCCTATTCTTAGCAGCCATCATCGCCATCTCGAAACCAGCAGCTGACGATACTGGGGCTACTGAGCTTCTTACTTTCTCGCTTTTTTTACGCAAAAGAAACTGAGGCGCATCGCCGAGTTGGAGGAGGCGCTGCTTTCGCAGATGCGCGCTTGCTCAGCGCACGAATCGGAAAAAAGAAGAATCGGGGTTCGATGAACCGCTGACGTTGATCTGATCCTGATCCTGGGCAGCTTGAGAGCTCAGCTCAGCCCTACAGATTGCGCGCAGCTGTCCTGCTTGAGCACTTTGCCTCTGTTGTGATTGAGGTGATGTTGTGCAACCTCGGGAAATGCTTGTCATTATCACCAGCAGCTGGCCAGCCAGCCACCTCCACAGCCTCAACCTCTGCTCACCTCCTTCGGTGAGATGGTGTACCTGCCGGCAGTTGGGATGCGTAGCTACGCCGGCCGCACATCCGTATCCGACCCTCCTTCGCCGAGAACCGATCACACGTTGGTAACATGCCTCAATATCGGGCCGGAGAGGAGTTGATGCTTCGCCTCGTTCGCTTGGAAGTTCAGCTGTTCGCATTCTGAATCTATAGTGTAATACTCCTTCGTAGGTTGCAACTGTGATATGATGAATAAGAACCACACACCACACGTTCGAGTATATAAAATCGGCCGTTGATGCCCACTCTCAAATCTCATCGCCATCCAACAACTCACACCCATCCTCGCCCAACGCCAAACCAAAACCCAACACGCCGAGCCCAGTCTTCAGACTCGTCCCCCTAAACCCCCAAAATGCAGCTCACCACCCTCTTCCTTGCCACACTCCCGGCCCTCACCCTCGCCGCCCCCTCCACTAAGCGCGACTGCACACCTATCTTCCCTCTTGGCACCTCCCAAATTTCCCTCTCCAAAGCCGTCGGCTCCCCTTCAACAAGCCAACTCCTCTCCTTCGTATGTCCCCTTCTTCCCGCCTTTCAACCCAAAACTAACAACCAGCAGAACATCCCCCCAGGCTCCTCCGGCCCTTGCACCCTCATCGCCACGTTCCCGGCGAACTTCCCCATCTCCTCAAGCGGTAATGCCCAGGTAAACGTCATCGACGTCAACGGGCCTGTTGCGGGAGCCATCGTGGGAACGGTCACGTTCAGCAGTGAGACTTGGGGACCGAAGAAGACGTTTATCAACTCTTTTGGGTGCCGGCCGAATATGCAGTTTGAGTTGGAGCTGGCGACGGAGGGCGCGGGAAGTGTTAGCTTTGCGAATGGGAATGGTGCGGGCGTAGCGATTACTGCTGGGTGTTAGAGAGCTAGGATTCTGATGGCTTTGGAGTTGGGATCAAGGGGAGCATACAAGGTCATGCATGGGTGGCGTTCAAGGTATGTGTTTGAGATAGGGTAATGTATTTTTGGGCAAGGTGGTAAAGTCATTCCTTGGCTAGCTGTTGACACAATATGACGCCATCACGGCAGTTCGAATAGTATTCGTTCTATTATGATGGTGAACGTGTGAACCTCTGGCTGGAGGGGAGATTAGCGTCTTGAAGATGGTTAAACATAACTCACTTGCCAGGTTGGACAAGAGTTGACACTAGAAGCATCACTTCAAATCAGCTCAAAATTGAAGATCTATCCGACCCCCGGCAGAGAACTTCCAACTCCGGCGAGAAAACCCTGAAACCTATTTGACAAACGCCATGACAGCGTACCGGAAACTGCCGTTCGAATACCCCCTTCTCATGGCCCGGAAGGACTGCAAGAAGGCAATGCCGTCTCTACCCTGAGTGAAGGCAAAACCCCACAAAGCTGGGTTTTGCACGAGCGACCATGAAATGTCCCTAGGCTTGTCAGCTCACCCTTTTCCAAGACGAAGAATCTCGTCCAACATACCATGTTTTGCTCACGTCCTTGCTGATATCCTTCGGACCACCAGAGACTTCCAATCCTGCATCTTTGGCAAACTGGACATACCCCTGCTGAATGCAGAGCGGCGGCAACAGCATACCATCTGCTCACTGTCAGTAACTCTCTCAGTCTCTCCATTTCCCAACCATAACCAGAGCTCACCCTCAATTAGCTTGATATCGTCATCAAATTCCTTCTGCCCCAGGCCCTCAGCTTTGAACCAATCCGCCAACACCAACTTCCCACCCTTCTTCAGAACCTTATGGGCATTCCGGAAGAATAGTGCCTTGTTTGGAAAGTGACTGAGAGCCTCGCTAATCCACACCGCATCGAAAGCTCCCTCGTCCTTGGCAAAGTGCTCGCCCATCTGCTCAGCATCCAGCTCGATAAATCTCACCTTTCCCTTTCCCAGAGCGATGAACCCATCCGCGTCAGCTTCCGCTTCCTTGGCGGCCTCTCCCTTGGTAAGCCGTGTTGCTATCTGGACTTGCTTCCCCGAGATGGTGATGCCGGTGACGGTGCACCCAAGCTGCGCGGCAAGGTACCGCGACGTCCCGCCGACACCGCAGCCGACGTCAAGAACGGTGCTGCCATCAGAAACACCGGAGATGTCTAAGAGCAGACGGATCAAGTTGATCTGCGCCACCTCCTTCGAGTCATTGGCCTTGGCCTCGTCGGTTGCCCAATACCCGTGGTGGATGTGCTCTCCCCTTTTTTCTCTGGGCGTCAGCAACGCAAACACGCACACAAACAACCTGGAAGGACAAAAAAGCAAGAGACACAAAACATACCAAAGATTGAGATAGTAATCACTCGCCAAATCATAGTGAAGCTTAATCCTGTCCTTCAACGCCTGCATTGTTGTATGAGCCAGCCCCATCGGCGTCTCATACTGCTTGCTGAGCTCCGTGACCTCGTCCCCCGCCACCGCGGGAGTCGAGGCAGCAGTCGCAGCCATCCTGAACTCGACAAAAATAAAAAGAAAGAAGTAGCTGCCCTGGCGGAAAGGAAAACAATTGGATCTCGTGCTCACGTCCAAGATCAACGAACGCTGAAGGGGAAAGCGCAGCGTTGATCTACTCGGGAGAAGAACGAACCGAGCCCGAAAGTTTCCCCAACGCTCAAGGGCAGGCACGATAGGTCACGGCGTCATAGGGGCGTTTTTTTTTACTGGTGTCCGGTCCACTAGACCGCCTCCCGAACGAGATGCAGGCCCTCGCCGACAGGGAGTGGAGACGCAGGCCGTGCCCATTGGTCATAGTAGGTATGCAAGCAGCGCTGATGAAGGAGGACTGTTACTATGTAGTGAGCAGGGGTGGAAAGGGTGAGGGGGATTTGCAGTTTTTGATTTTGGACCGAGATTTGGGATGCCGAAAAATGGCGTTGTTGAATGTGGGATGGTACAACCCGGTCCCATCATCACGCAGAACCGTTGACGTCAAGGGAGTGAGTGGGTGGATTTCAAACACAATATAATCCCTCAACTTATAAGAGTGCGCTGCGGGCGTGGTTGAATGCTTGGGCCCAAGTCGATCCTCCAGCACAATCCCGGGTGAAGGTGAACACTTCAGCAAAATGTGGAAGAGCAGGTCATCGGAAATGGCAAAAATACAATGACAACTGTGAGATTCGAACTCACGCCACTTTCGTGATTAGAATGCACCCCTTTGCAGGGCAAGGAGATGTCCTTGAGTCTAACGCCTTAACCAGCTCGGCCAAGTTGCCTTGATTGGATGATGTGAGTTGACCACTTCGACATCCATCAACGTCGCACTGCCAGACTGTAGCAGTGAGAATGTCTTCCTCCTGCCGAAGCTTGGTGAGAATAACCTGATCCGTAGACCGTTTATGTTTACGGTCAAGTGAACAGCGTCCGTGGACATCTTGTGTCGAGGAACAGCTGAAGATGTGCCGCAGACCCTGTCAGCACAAAGCCCGAGATGTTCCATGTGATGCCATCCACGAGAGCCTCCACGGCGGATTCGGACGTCCCATGGACACGGCAAATACCGATGCGCTGCAGTGATCCAAAGAAATTTGATACATTTGCCCACAAAAACAATCCGTTCTGTCTGGCAATAAATTACGTATAGCAGGCCTGCGCCGATGCCACACATGCTTGGGATATCGTTCGCCCACCACCACATCCGCCCCAGAGCCGTCGAGTCTCCGTGTCCATGGTTTTATCTCGAATGCTCTGCCAAGCCTTGCCTGCCGCAGCAATTGTCTGCCATCTGTGTGACCACGTATCGAATAGCCCACCACTTGCGCAAGGCCTCCCTATCCTACCATCCTGTCGCCCCCGCGCCCGTCCGCTCCTTTATGCGCCGCCGACGAGGACGTTATTGAGGGGGATGTGGATAAGTTTAACGACGTAACCGACGGCACCCATGACTGCGTCGCATTGTTAGTTCTCGTAGATGGGAAGAACTCGGGGAATGAGGGCTTACTCAGGAAGCCGACACCAACAGCCTGCGAGATCTTGATAAATTCCCTACGGTCGGCTACAGTCACATTAGTCTGCAATTCCCACCAATCCAACTCTTCAGGAGAGGGGTGCCTACGTTTCTGCGACTTGTTGATGAACTGGATGCCATCCCTGAGGAACTCGCGCGGCACGTCGAGGATTTCTTGGACCTGGTCCGACATGGCGACTTGTGATGTGTAGATGTGGTGTAGAAGTGGGAATGGGTATTCGTCTCGTGGATAGGAATTCGGCGCGGTGGAACGAAGACCTCGTTTGTTCGTGGGAAATGGGACGTGGCCGGTTGACTGTCGCGTTGGTGGTGAATAAGAGAAACAGCTGTCACAAAAGGAGCTGGGACCCCTACCAAATGCCACCTCGCCTCAAAAAGTTCAGCGGCGATTCCATGCCGCCCCAGACATGGGTGGCTCGTGCTCCGCCGAAAGGGGGTCCCGCCTGTGGCTGGGTGTGGAGACAGCTGGGAAATTTTAGCGGGGCCATCGCAGCGGCAGCTCTCGCGGATTGGAGAAAGTGCTTCAGTTCCAAATTTCAGTCTTGATGGTTTCGATGTAGTCGCGATTATGATAGCAGCGCTATGGGTGTGTCGAAGCTGCGCGCGGTCGCTGAGACGCGTCGGCGTTTCGCAGTTTATTCGGAAAGTCAGCGCTGGTTTGTGATCCTTTTCCAGCACTCAATGGCACGCACAGCAACTTATAATGTTCTCCGTGACAGCAGCCACAGCATCGACGCTCCCACCAGCTCTGCTTCAGAGAGCTAGGAAAGTGGCCGCTGAACACGAAAAGCTCAGCGCCGAGCTAGCGACATCTTCTAGCTATGACGAGAAGGCAGCTAGGCGCATCGGCGAAATTGCGGGGGTTGCGGCCGCACTGAGAGAGCTCGAGAAGACCAAGGAGTCGCTGGCCGAGCTCAACGGCCTCCTAGAGTCAGACGACGCTGAGCTGCGCGAGTTGGCCAAGGATGACTTGGAAGCTACGAATTCCCAACTAGAGGCTCTGGAGCGTAACCTCTCCGTGGCACTGACACCGAAGCATCCTTTCGCCGACATGCACTGTCTTCTCGAGATACGACCAGGTCCTGGCGGCACCGAAGGCCGCTTCTTTGCCGACTCGCTTTTCAAAATGTATACAAGCTACTGCGCAAACAAAAACTACCGCACACGCATCGTCAAGTACGAAAAGTCGGACGGCGATGGGCAGACTAGCTCCGAGGGCGAAGCAGCGCTTCAGGAGGCCGTGATCGAGGTGCAAGAAGATGGCGCATACAATATGTTCCGCGGAGAGGCAGGGATGCACCGGGTGCAGCGAGTACCTTCCACCGAGAAGACCGGACGCACACATACTAGCGCCGTGGCGGTTTGGGTGCTGCCGTCCTTTCCGGAAAACGGCGCTGGGTCCGAGGCCGAGAGCGAGTGGGATAATCCTGAAAGCGACTTTTATATCGATCCGGCAGAGGTTCGCTCGGAGAAGATGCGAGCCGGCGGTGCCGGCGGTCAACATGTCAACAAGACAGAATCGGCCATCCGCTTGACGCATATCCCCACCGGTACAACAGTCAGCATGCAGGATTCGCGGTCACAGCACGTCAATCGCAGAGACGCATGGCGGCTGCTTCGATCACGAATTGCGCAGCAGCGGCGTGAGGCACGCGAGGAGCAGGCCCGACTGATGAGAAACAGTGTCCTCTCACAGTCGCAGATTACGCGCGGCGACAAAATCCGGACGTACCAATACCAACAAGATCGATGTACAGACCATCGCAGCGGAGCAGACTTCCACAACCTTCCCGACATCCTCGAGGGCGGAGAGACGCTTGAAAAGGTCATGAGAAGCTCTCAAGGCTGGTTTGTCGAACGAGATATCCAGGCGCTCATTGCCGAGGAAATGGTGAAGGACGCGGAGAGCAAGGCTCGAAAGTAACAGCAATGGTGTAGCCGCTTGGCTCGCGTGTTTTTCATGTGTGGAATACTCTGTATACACCGGCCTCCTGTACATATTGTAGCATGTAGTTAGACTGGCCGCAAGATTCATAGGCCTATTCTGGTGTTCTGTGGGAAGTCAGTCATTTGCCCGTCGCCTTACTCTTCATCTTGGCAGCTGAAGTTCCGCTCGAACCAGTACACGCCCAAGTTGAGATTACAAATTTGCGACTCGGTGTCACTTGCGCGAGGGTGTCCTCTTAGACGCAGAACACGGGGTTGAGGTGCTAGCAGCGAGCCCGCCCCTTGTTGTGGAGCTGTTTGTTTTTGTGTGGCAGCGACTTGGCCGAATGGGTCTCAGCCTATCAACCGCTTTAGACGTCCAACCTTCCCCTGACATCCACAACTGGATGTGTTGACTTTTCAGTCTCAGATCAGCCCTCGTTCTACATCACCAATATTTTTTGGTGTTCTGTCTCACTGAACAGCGGCGATGCGTGATTTCCTTCTGTATCACAGCCCTTAACGTTCGACCGAAACATAGGTAGCCAGTGTTGCGAGTGACAAGCCTCGTGGACCCCGGTATGGCCGTCCCCATCCAGTCGCTGGTCGCTGGTCGCTGGTCGCTGGTCGCCTGGCCACCTGGCCGCTTGGGAGTTTGTTAACTTGGACAGCCCGAAACTTACCTGTAGCATGCATGCGGCTCTGGTGTTAGAAGCTCTCGACGGTAGCAACAAACAAAAAGACACATGATGAATTCGGCTGGAGTTTCGATCCCATGTAGTACCCGTCAGTGGAGCCTCGAGCTCCCAGACTTACTTTGCACACCTACTGATGTTGCAACTTGCACGGTTCCATGCCTTGCGGTAGGCGGCTCAATGCGTACTCCTCGCTTGGGTGCAGCTCGTTGCTCCCGTCAGCCCAACGAGGAGGGATTGCTACGCACGAATGGCGAGATCGCACGCGAACAACCCCACGAATCCATTTACTTGATTCATCGGGACTGGATCCGGATGTCCAGTTGGTCAGAGTTGAGGTACTGGTTCCGTCTGAGAGGACAGCAGACAGCTCGGTGAGGTAGCGCGAGCTCAATGTTGACCCAAAGTGATGCCAGTGTGTTGGCGTATAAACCGCACCTTCCTGGCCGTTTGTGGACCCGCACCTTCCTTGAAACACCCGACTCATATATCATAGCGCCAGTAACTCATCTTGGGCAAGGTTCCTTCTCGTGGTACAGCTGACTTATCAAATTGCTCATCCAGAAGCAGACAAGATGCGGTTTATTGCGGCGATTTTGTCGGCGTTGCTGGTATTCTCCTCAGCGGCCACAGCGGCTTTTGGCGCAACGCGTGTGCATCAACGGTTTCAGCAATTCACGTCAAAGCAACGTGCGAGTACTAAAGAACCGGGCTTTGGGACCAAGGAGAGGATACCTAGGAGCCCTGCTTCCAGCCCGCAGTTTCTCAACGCCAACACTACCAGTATGTCGTAGGGATGTTCAAAAATACTCGCTTGGCCGCTTGGCTAACATCTTGCTGGATTCGCTGTCAATGGTAGCGCCATCCCGGAGGTGGGTTTCGACGTCGGAGAGTCCTACGCTGGGTCTCTGCCCATAAGCAGCAGCTCAACCGAGCAGGCCAACTTGTTCTTCTGGTTCTTCCCCTCAACGAACCCAACGGCAAGCAAGGAGATTGTTATTTGGTTGAATGGTGGTGTAAGTGCTCCGTTTTGACTGCCGGCTAACCATCTCTGATCGTCTGACTCCCGTTACAGCCTGGCTGCTCTTCGCTCTCTGGACTCCTGCAAGAGAATGGGCCAATATTGTGGCAAACAGGAACCTTCAAGCCTGTGAGGAACCCCTGGGCATGGAATACTCTCACGAATATGATATGGGTTGAGCAGCCAGTGGGAACGGGGTTTACCACAGGTCCCGCAACTGCGAAGAGCGAAGAGGATGTTGCCTCCCAATTCAATGGGTTCTGGAAGAACTTTGTCGACACTTTCGGGATCCATGGCTACAAGGTCTATATTGCCGGAGAGTCTTATGCGTGTGTACTCGTCATCCCTCCAACTCCTTAGTTCATATCTGTCTCTAATATCGTGCAGTGGCATGTATTGTCCGTACATAGCGAGCGCCATGCTGGATGCCAACGACAAGAGTTATTTCGACCTCTCAGGGCTCATGATATACGATCCCGTCATCGCCGAAGACGCAATTCAGTCGTTAATACCCATGGTCCAGTTTGTTGACTACTGGAACGGTCTTTTCTCTTTCAATGATACCTTCCGCGACTCGCTCCATGCTCGAGACAAGAAGTGTGGACATTCCGCTTACGTCAAAGAATACCTGGTTTACCCGCCCAAAGCCCCCCAACCTGGAGGGGCAGAACTGCCAGGCTATATGGATCCTGATTGTTACAGCATCTTCAGCGACGTCGTCGATGCGGCGATGACCCTCAACCCATGCTACGACATCTACCAGGTCGCAACCACCTGCCCGCTCTCCTGGGACGTACTCGGCTTCCCCGGTTCACGAATGTTCACACCGGATGGTGCCGACATATACTTCAACCGGGCCGATGTCAAAGCGGCCATCCACGCTCCGAGCGATATCAACTGGTCCATTTGCGGTACGAGATTTGTCTTCCCCAACGGAGACAATTCCGAGCCACCCATCCGCTCTGTGATCCCGCATGTGATAGACGCCACTCAAAATGTCATGATTTCCCACGGAGCCCTAGACGGACTCCTCTTAGCCAACGGCACGCTCCTCGCTATCCAAAACATGACTTGGGGCGGGAAGCTAGGGTTCCAGAACAAGCCAACGCAGCCGTTTTACGTTCCCGCGAACAACTTATGGGACTCGCCCATGTCCATCGCCGCAGAGGGGGTTTTAGGCACAGTCATAACGGAGCGAGGGCTCACATATATTGGTGTGCCACTGGCTGGCCATATGGTTCCCATGTATACGCCATCAGCGGCGTATCGCCAGTTGGAGTTCTTGCTGGGGAGGGTCAACTGCTTAAACTGTACTGTGCCGTTTACGACGGATACCACAGCACCCTCGCAGAGTGAGCAACCACTGGGAGAGGGCACTGCACCTCAAGGATGGAGTGGTGAGAGGCCTGACTACTAGAAGAGGGCCCGCGGATTTAGTCACTGAGGGTTAGGTTCCCGAAATATGTCTTGTGGTTACTTGGGAAGTTCTTGCACAAAGTACCGTGCCGCTTGATATCGTGTCGGAAGAGGAGACTGGCATGATCGTAATATCAATGATATTGATTCGGTCAATTCACATTTTGGTAGCCGCCGTTTTCTTTCCTCCCATTTGCCCTTCCGAGCAAGCCGGACAGGGCGGTTTCCTAATATACAAAATGAGTGGAATTGGGCTGATGCCTCTTCGAATGACACAATGGATATCGCCTCCGCTCAAGTCCACATAACCTCGTTGTTGCTTTTAATATCATCAAACAGTCGTAGGACGCCGTTTCGCCCATGAATTCCAACGCCGTGCTACTAAAAGCATTGTGGTAATGAAACAGATAGTGTACAGTACTACTCGGCAGGAAAGACTGCAGTGGGATGGTGGGTGCTATCCTCAGAAGCATCTTCGGTGGCTACCCTTAGAGAGACGGCTCGGTTGTTGGTGTCTAGCTCCAGTCGTTGCCTGCACGAGGGGTGAGAGGGCGGAGTTGTAGAGACACCGGCTAGGTGGCCAGGAGAAATAAGGGGAGGGTTGCAGGAGTCCATCTATTCTCAAGAAAGGGCCCGCGCTCGCTCCTTAGATCGCCTCCATGCCCCGCTCCCGAGCCCTTTTCCTAAGCTCGAGCACGCCCATGATACCGGTCTGCCGGAGCCTCTCAAGGATGATGCGCATGCCCTCCCTGCTTTTGCCTAGCTGATCCTGCGTCTTGGTTGACGCGAGACTCTCGATGCTGCGCTGAATACCTCTGGCACCCAGCCTAGCAAACCATCCACTCTCCTGCGTGGTATGTTGGATCGGGTGGCCGAGCTTGTCGCGAATGCGCTCACCTAGTCGCGAGCGGAAGACTACCTTGGTCTCAACGTCCGTCTTGCCGGGATCGGCTACCCCGTTGGGTGCCGCGTATAATTGGCGTTCGACCACGGATAAAACGCCCACGAAATTAAGGTTGCGGCTCTCGGTCGACATCCAGCCCTCCCGCATGTCGACGACGCTAGTCTCGAGAATGTAGGAGGCCTTGTCGGCGGCGCCTCCGGTGATGCTGGTTGGGAGCAGCTTCATGACGGCAGGCGGCATGCGTGACTTCTTGAGGTGGATGCGGGTTGTGTGCAGTCGACCTGTGTCCGGGTCGACATGCGACGAGATGGTGTCGGTGCTCAAGACATGGCTGGCGAAGGGATTGAGCTGCGGGGAGCAGTAGCGAAGGAAGAAGGCAAGCGTTACAGTCGGAAATGGGTGGCTGTAGGTGTGGTTGGTGGTGTGGGTGAGAACCATTTTGCTCGGTTTGTCGAGTTTTTGGTCAATGAACGAGGAGACGGATTGAGCGCTGGGGAGTTCGATGTCGATTTCAGAGCTGGAGTATGTACGACTGGGACGGCTATGGTATTACATTCGAGTTCGGGGTAGCGTAGATCGATATGCGCGAGGGAGGAGCTTGACATTGGCGTCGAGCATCGGAGCAAATGCGATCAACTGCAGACCTCCGAGATGTCAATCGAGGTTCGGTTTTGCTCCCCTCGTTTGCGCCCAAGGCGACCCGAGCAGAAGCGAGATAAAAATGCCGTCTTCAGTGTTGGGTGGAGGAGGGACGAATCGAACTAAATTGAGGGGAGGAGTCTACACATCCGTAGAACAGGTTGGAACGGTGGGCGAACTCTGACGACGATCGACCCATTGCCCAAAGCTTCACGGCTTTTACTGGTCCGTCACACGGGAACTCTGGAAGCACAGGCAAGGAGCGGCCATTATCACGCGCCAACACTGGAGACTGCTTGGAGTAACCCTTCAATTTTTAGAGGGTAGGATTGATTGAGAAATTAAATAGGCTAGTGGGTAAAAGAGGCATCAAGTTGCTCCCAAGTATATTGAAAAGCCCCATGAATGGCAGGTATGTCTGAGGGAAATACTTTTTGGCATCATATGCTGTGATCGGAGCTTGTTACCTGATAGTTCTGTATGTCGCAAATGTTGCCACCATTTCATCTGCACTTCTCCGCCAAGCCAGCCGACCAAGTGCCAAAGTAGGCCTAAGATATCAGGCATAATATCACCAAGCCTTAGCGGAGCCCCATTCACACCAGCCAGGCAGCCAGTTTCTTGACAACCAGATTAGTCACCCTTCCTGCTTCCGTCGTTATCCTTCGCTTCCTTCAGTTTCTCCTCTTTCTCCATTCCTCCATGAACACCACACCACGAACGAGAAACGGCAGTTGATGGAAGTTTGCCAACACTTGTTTTCCCTTTGCTCGCCAATTTTCTTTGCTTCTTCCGATCGCTCATTCCATCTACCGAGTCTTTGATCCCCCCCCGCAATTCGCGCGAGGCGAGAACAAAGCAGCGCGACCATTGAACGTCAGGCGACCATCAAGATCATCGCCTCCGCGCATCGCCATCACGGAGATACCATTCCGCGCATGAAGGCGGACTCGGATTTCCTCTGGGATTTTACTAACCGATTGAGATTTGAGTCGTTGGCTGTGGTCAAGGGTGCTATTCAGGAGGAACAGTGCAATTCACGCCATTCATTCAATTGAAGTGGCAGCCCATACTTCGCTGGGGATTTTGTACTTTTCCTTTCGGTTGATCACTTTACCTCCGTTCATAAAGCGCTTTTTGTCTCGTTTGAGTACAATCAGAATTGACTTCCAGTCCGGCTTTTCTGCCACGTTCAAGAAAAGGGAAAAAAAACTGCTCGGGGGCTCTCAATACCTCGTCACTCTCCATCCCCATTGTGCGAAACAGGCATCGCGGTCACCTCAACATCACATTGAGCGTTTCTAATCTACAGCATCTGCCCCGGATTTGTGGAATCGCCCTCACTACCCAACCAAAGCCGCCACAGGGCGCTCCGATATCAGCAAAGATGGCGTCCTCAGTCTTCTTTAAGTGGAAGTCGCAAAAAGAACCGACCCGCGTCGAGTTCGATGGCACCGGAATATCTGTCTTTGAGCTGAAGCGCGAGATCATTCTCCGATCCGGTCTTGGCGATGGCAACGACTTCGACCTCGTCATCGGCACCGATGAGAGCCTGAAAGAGAGTAGGTCTTGCCAGACAGTCCATTGCGAAAGTCCAGGTACTAACAGCCCCACAGCCTATGACGATGACACGGTCATTATCCCACGCTCGACGACGGTCATCGCCCGTCGCATGCCCCCGAAGATCCCTGGGAGGGGCGCCGCAGCGCGATATGTCTCTGGCAAGATGCCGGTACACGCCAAGAATTCGTCACGAAGGGAGCAGAACTCGAAGCCTCATGCCAAGGCACCGGCCGCCTCAATGGTGCAGCTGAACAACTCGATGACAGAAGAAGAGAAGATGGCTGCAGTTTTTCAGGCCCAGGCAGAGAACTTCACAGCACGCGAGGAGGAAATGGCCACGTATGTCACCGCACCCTGCTTCACAATGATGACAAGGCGCTAACCAGTTAATAGACAGCAATATGTTGCCAAGGGAGGCCCGAAAAAGCCTGCCAACGTGCCCGATCACGACCCCCCGCAGGGCTACATTTGCTACCGGTGTGGTGAGAAGGGTCACTGGATTCAGCTTTGTCCGACAAACGACAACCCTGAATATGACAATCGCCCTCGTGTCAAGCGAACCACAGGTATTCCCAAGTCATTTCTGAAGACAGTCGATAAGGCCACCGTGCTGAGCCATACTGATGGTGACGATTCGACGACACCTTCTGGCATCATGGTCAACCCCGATGGTGAATGGGTGATCGCTGAGCCCGACAAGGCATCTTGGGAGCAATTCCAAGCCAAAGCCAAGTCGACTTCGGCCCAGAAGTCTACTCTCGAGGGAGACAAGGAAGTCCAGGAGCGAGGCTTGGAGTGCCCCGTCGACAAAAAGATGTTTATAGACCCAATGAAGACTCCGTGTTGTGAGAAGACGTATTGCAATGATTGCATAACCAATGCTCTCATTGAGAGCGACTTCATTTGCCCAGGTTGCAAGAGCGACGGCGTACTCATCGACGACCTCAAGCCAGACTTGGAGGCAGTCGAGAAGATGAAGGAGTTCTTGGCAGAGAAGGATAATAAGGCAAAGGCAGGGTCGAAGAGTCCCAAAACCGCCGAGGCTAAAAAGATGCAAGCTGCTGGCACCGGAGACGCGAGCAACCCCAAGGCTGAGCCAGTCCAGGGAAAGTCGAAATCGCCATCCCCGTCCAGCGCGGCCGCAAACACGTCGCAGCCTGCCACCGGAACACCGCAAAGTGGTTCGTCAACCCCAGCCAATGGAGAGCAGGCTTCCAACAAAAAGCGACCCGCCGACGAGGCACTGGAGAACCCCAAGATCCCCAAGGCGCCTAAAGCCATGCAGCAGCAACACCAAGATGTCCAGCAGCAGCAACAGGCTATGAGGGCTCAAATGATGGCCGGCGGCATGAACCCCATGATGAACCCCATGACTGGCATGTCCATGATGTATCCCGGTATGCCAATGATGCACAATTTCGGCGGGATGCCTATGTCCAACATGAACATGGGCAACATGGGAATGGGTATGATGAACCCCATGATGGGGAACGGTATGCAAGGCTTCGGCATGAACGGCTTTGCGGGCGCCATGCAGGGCAACGCCAATGGTATGTGGGGAGGACCAGCTGCAGGGCAGAGCATGAACATGGGCAACTCTGGCGCCGGTCAGAACATGAACATGGGACCCGCCGGACCTCAAATGAACGGCTACAACCCACAGCAGCAGCACGGCCCCGGGTTCAAGAACTTCTCCCACCAGCCTGCCGATGAAGAAGACGCCTACTTTCGCAAGCCTGTCAACCCGCATCGCCACCAGAACCGGCAGCGACGGGCACGACCAAGCGACTATCGGGAGCTCTAGGAGAGATGCCGTCCCAGCGGTCAGTACAGACAGTATTAGTACGGCAACATCACTTCACGTGTACACATGGATCATCCACATTGAGGGCCATCATATCGCTGGACTCGCTGATCGGCAATGGATAAAGCGGAGCTGGCATTTTTGTCTTTTGCTGTATCCCTCTTGTTTTTCGGAGGGATAACCGGAAGCCACAAATCTAATATCTCATGAGACACGGAGCGCACCACAAGGAAATTGGGAGAATTATAACGGGCCAAAGGGGGGAAAGGATACGATCGATAGGTTTCATTCGCATAACTGCATTGCCGGGCGTTTGGGGGGTTGGGACAGCATGGACTGGCAGGGTTTATTTTGCTTCTCTCGCTCAGGCTATCATCTACTGTGTGCTGCTGCTCACGAAGACGAGGAGCCGTGGCGGTTTTGGCATGAGACGTACAACAAGAAAAGGGAACGATGGAGTCTGAGTGTTGTGCATACACCAGACTGCTTTGGGGTGGATTGGGACGGGACGCAACAGATTGCGTCAACAGCGGGCAGCGAGAGCTGCTGATTTGGTCCTTGTATTGCTTGTATAATGTAACCTATCTATCCATAGATAGATGCCCTAGCGAGAGATGTTGGGCGGTAAATGAACTCATAAAATAACTGGCCGTTGTTGTGATTCAAGTGACACGTGGACTTGTGAAATTCATGATTATCTTGCACGATGTAGACGGAGACTCGAACCCTGGTCGTTGCTCGAGGAATCATTTATTTTGATATAGCCATAGCAACCCGCTCAAAGAGTCAGGACGTAGGCCCTTAGCAATACATCCACCGCTGTGTCTATCTAGGGCTGCGATTTAAATACGTAAACACGCCGATGCGTTTATGCCTCGCAATCCAACATACGCTGCGCTGACCCGCTCCCTTGCAAGTCCTTGGTTTTCAGAAATCAGAGCCGCCCGTCCTAGCCTATGGTATCACCCCATCTAACTCGTCGCCTCTTTACGATGGTGGGACAAACGGCTTGATCAGCATTTCGCTGAACTTTTCCAGACGCTCCTTTCCGCGGACCTCCTCAACGAGCAAAGGCATCTTGACGACATTGAACTCATCGTACAGCTCTTCGATTTGGTCCAAGTACTTCTTCTGCATACGACGCCGGGCGGTGCATTGCTCGCAATCGCTGCCGGGTTTGGGGAAAAGCAGCTGGTTGACAACGATGCTATGGGTGTCGATCTCGTAGCTTGCGAGCTCCTGGATCATACGTTCCGTTTCATAGAGCGACAGGAACTCGGGAATGCATACACAGACAAAGGTTGTCAGGCGCTCGTCCTTGAATTGTGTGTTGACCTCGGAGATAGTCTCACGCAGTGTTTCAAGCTTCTCCATCATCTCGGACAGATTCTGGCCGTTAGGAAGCGTGCCGTTGGCCCCAAGGAACCCGTTCAGCAGAGGTCCGTATTGGCTTGACAGCTGCGAAACCTTGGCGAGCGCCTTCTCGAGGACGGAGGGGAATTGCAGGAAGCGGAGGGTGTGTCCTGTCGGAGCTGTGTCGAAGATGATGGTCTCGTATGAGAGCGACTTGACCTGCTTAAGAACTTCGGCGAAGGACATGGCCTCGTCGATTCCAGGAATCTGCCGCAAAGTCGTGAGTTGGCGGCGGCTTACACTAATAACCTTATCAAGTAATGCTTACCGCAAAGGCCAAATCCTGCATCATTCCACCCATGCCCCCCATATCTCCTGCGTCGCCGCCCTCTCCCTGGCCGGCCATGAGGTCTTGAATGCTACCATTAGGATCGATTTCCATCGCGCTCAGGTTCTCGAAGCCGTCGATCAGGCGTGCTTCCTTGCCGAACTTTTGACTAAAGGCATCACTAAGATTGTGGGCAGGATCGGTCGAGATGAGCAGCACCGAGCGGCGAACCTTGGCCAGCTGGATTGCCAAACTGCATGAAGTCGTCGTCTTTCCAACGCCGCCCTTGCCACCGACAAAAATCCATCGCAGTGTCTTCTGGTCGAGGATGGACTGGAGCGTAGGCTCCAGAGCGTCCGGGTCATCGACGTTAATGAGAGCAGCCGACATGATTACGGCCTCGAATATATGGTGTCAGGGTTCTCAAGGTTGGCGGACTCGAGCTTGTCCGTCGGATGGGTACTTTGCCTGACAGTCGCAATCCTGAAGTCAATGAATAACTCTTGGTGGGGTAACTCTGGTCGTCGAGGGTTCTCTTCGAGATGAGAAGGTGGGTGATAAAGCAAATGACCTGCAAAAACTATGTACAGGGATCAAAGCCGGATTCGCGCAAGAGGGTCTCGTGGTTATCCTTTGGAGGCGGTTCACGGTCAATCTGACTTTAGAAACAGTTCGAACCGCAAAGTCGAGCCTGGCCCACGCAACGTCAGTCTGGCTTGGTGGGGTTGATGACCCCTCGCAGGGGTGTGGCCTTGGCGGGCAGGGGCTGTCCATTATAGGGTTAGGGTTACTCTACGGTTTCTGCCAATGCGAATCTAGACTCTGATGTCCCCAAAACTGCAGTGAAAACCAGAAGTGCCTCTATTGAGCGATCAAGGTCTTGGGTGTACTTGTGGGTTTCTCGAGCCCTCAGGCAGGCGCAAATCCCCAAGCCCAAGTTGTCCTCCCACCGGCTCATGCGGTAGGACGTGTTGAAGCATCCAATGGCATCCCGTCTTCACTCTGATCATGCCTACCTACTATGACGGGACCCAAAAGTCCTATCCGTTCCACCAAAGCCGATCCAAACCAGCAACCCAGCATCTGTCTTGCCCTGCCACGCATCTGTGAGACGTTCCCCAACCAAAGCTGGAATCCTTCCCCAGAAAAGCCTATAATTGGAAACAACGGTGACTTGGCAGTCAGGGAACGCGCCTTTGGCCCCCAATATGAAGCTCCTGACGCCACAGCGCCGGTCCGGTGGGATAATCGGCGGGATGCGGCAGATGCCGACGTCCTTCCTGAACGGTGGGACCAGGAGACGCTCAAGCGGACCCCACCCATAGATTCTCTCTCCTCACTCATCCATCGACTTCAAGTAGGACTTGATCTTCTCATAAGAACCCTGCATCCAGCTTGCGTTCCTGCCTCAGCTTACAGCTCCACCTTCGCGTATATTTCAAGCTCAGCCCCGTTTGTCACCTTTCCGGAGCTGTTCGCTTTTGTCTTTCACGAACGCCGTCTCTGGTGCGTTCATCCCGTCCCCGGTCCCTTATCGCTGATAAACCCCGCACCCCACCACACAGCTGTAAACACCCCCTGTTTGACTTGTCTTACACGACAACACCCAACAAACCAGCTAACCACTCTCAAAGAATCCTCCAAAATGGCCAACGAAAAAGACCAAATCACCTGCCACGTCCTCGACACGCGCGAAGGTAAACCTGCCAAAGGCATCCGCGTCAAGCTCGAGCTCAGCGCCCCCTCCGCTGCCTCCCCGCACCACGGCGTAACCCCTGCTTCGCGCATTTTCGAGTCCCAAACCGACGACGACGGCCGCATCAAGGTGTGGCTCCCTTACTCCTCCGAGACCAGCTCCGGCGAGGTCCCCGTTTACACACTTGACGACGTGTTGGGCGGCGTGGAGTCTACCGGAAGCGAGACGAGCCGGTGGACGCTGAGGTTCGACACGGCGGGGTATTTTGGGGAGGAGAACACCTTTTTCCCGGAGGTGACGGTGGTGTTTACAGTGAGGAAGGGGCAGCATTATCATGTGCCAGTATTGTTGTCGCCTTATAGCTATACGACTTACCGCGGGAGCTAGAGGGAGATTGCAGTTGAGGGAGTAGTGGGAGATGGGAATGCTGGCGCCCGGGACCGCGGACCTAGGTGGTGGAACTGGGAGGAGCCAAAAGAATTGTTGAGCGAGCGAGTGGGTAGATTTATTGGGCGATGGGGGCATCTAGGCGATACACAAGCAAAAATCAAAACAATCTCCGAGTATCTTCACGGAGTCTCGGGCTGGGGCGTAGAAGGCAACGGCCGTAAGGTATCCGACCAAGTGTCAATGTGGGAGGAAGACGTCCGAGTTGACCATGGCAGAAAATCCTCCCGCCGCAACCACATGGTCATCAGGTGCCCTATGACCTGTCTATCAAACCCATTGTCAACAGCTAGGCGGAGCCACTGACATTGCTGACCGTGTGACAACCACAGGTTATCTGGATGAGGTGTGGTTTGAGGCAGGGAGTTTCAGGGGTACAGCAGGTGGCTCACTTTTGTGTTTACGGAGGGTATATCTAGGTTGCACACCCTCGTTTCCTTTTGCTTCTCACTGATCGACACTGATCGAGAGAGGCCTGCACGCGAAGGGAGGCATGATAAACATGAGTATGCTTATTCCTTGGTAGAAGTAGCTGCCATGAAATCTATTAATACATCATAATGATATCCAGGGGCCACTGGATTGTGGTGTTGCTATTCCAATGGGCTATCCCGCGCCCTCCTCATGCTATCCAACCAACTAACGACCGACATATGCTCTGTGTCGGAACCATGACAAAGCAATGCAGCGTAACGAACGACGACGCTATTCCCAACCCTTCCCTACAAAGGAAAATTCATGACAGTCATGATTTTAGTTGCCCAGGCCATCCTGGCCATCCTGTATGTTATGCAATGCCCCTAAACCGATACTCCTCGCTTTCCCTAAAATGCAAATCGCAACCGTCGTAGCCTCCTCTCAACCTGGAGGCTCGATACATTCGTTCGACTCAGACAGTCCCCGGCCGTGACACCTCCTATCAGCTTCTGCTGCGGATGTCCCTCCCTCACCCGCTGGTTAACATGCTCTTGCTACCTGCGCGTCATCTTCCTGAAGAACCTACTCCTCCGGCTTTCTCTCCTCCTAGGAAGCTCCGTCGGCGAATGCGTCGGTGAGCTTTCGGCGCTTGAACCCATCGTAGAGGCGAAGCTATGGCCGTCTTTGGATGTTGGCGGCTCGTCTGAACCAAGTTGTTTCGTAAGCTCGGCGCCATGGAGCGAGGTGAAGGCGAGTCTGCCTATCGTAGACAGGTTTGAAGTCTCGTTCATGAGGACGGGAGAGTTGCAGAACAGTTCCTCGGCTTCTTGGGGACTGTTGGGGATCATGCCCGTGGTGAGGGCTCGGGAGCGGTCTCGACCGACGAGCATGGACATGCGGTGTCGGACTTCTGCTCTAGAGATGTTGATATCGTCTTCTGTGAGGCAGGCGTCTGGCGAGAGGTTTGCTTCGGGGTGTGGGAGCGAAGTTGTTCGGGAGTGGAAGTATTCCGGAAAGCCGGTGTCCCGGTCCCGGAAAGAGAGCCGGGACGGGGATAGTGATGAGCTTGGCATGGTGTCTGACGATGACCAGCCGCGAACAGACGCCTTATAGAATGTCTTTGGTCTGCGCATGTCGAACGGTTTAGTGTTTGAAGTTGTAGGAAACGACAAGAGAGGCTATCGTGAGTCTTTAGGGAAAGTGCAAGTCGCCACGGGGGGCTACGCAAGCGTGTTGCCCAGCTTCGGCTCTTCAAGTAGCGTCGGCAAGATCGGCACAACTCGGTGGGACACAAGACGGCGAGACAACAGCCAGATTTACGAGAAACCGGTAGGAAATGTGAAGTGGAAGTGGCCAGTGATCAACACCGAGGCAATTGGATTGCGGTCAAGTGAGACATAGGAGTCCTGGCCTAGGTAATGAAGTGAACGAAAGACCCGAGGAGAAGGAAACATCCTGACAGAAGGTTCGAGTGGCAGAACTCTAAAAGGTTCACCAGCGCGGCTCATGAAGCCCGCACTTTAGACGCACTTGACAGCAAGTTACGGAGCATGCAGTGAGTGCAGCTTGTGCCGTGTTTGCCGTCATATGCTGGCCCACTCCTTACAACGGCTTCGATCTGGGAAAACAACCTCAACTAAATCCACGCCTGGCTAATTCGGGGCTGCCCACTTGGGCGATATTTCCCCAACACTTTTTGTTGAAGTGCCCAGTGGTGACTGGCCAATGAACAGTAAGAGGCCTCTTGCGCTCACCTGAGGCTGGCGGGTTGCCCCCCGCAGTGGCTTTCGGCAAGTTCCTCCGCGCTTCTTCGGCGGGCGTTCAAGGGCCAAATCAGGCGCGCGGCAGGTTAAACGGCCCCAGCCAGTTTGATGTTGGTATCCGCTACTGGCCAAACAATGGGAGTTAACCCGAGATCCAACCGCTCGGTGTAACGATGACGCGCAATGGCTCGACAAGAAAAGAAGCCGTATCACACGGCGAAGAAGAGGCGGAGGGACAGTGAGACCGCTGCGGAGAGGGGTCCGGGTCTCGAGACGCGGGCACGGGGAGTCGCGGCCGTTATAAGCGTCAAGGCACTTTATCCCACGTCATCCTGCGATGTTACATGCAGGTGAGCGGTGAACTGCGTGCGAGGTCAATGGGTCAGGGCGTCGGACACTCGGCGGGAACGCCCCGAAGGAGGGGTTGCCATCCAGACCTTCTCTCAAACTAGGAAAATGCGCAACTCCATGGTGTGTGCCTCGTTTTTTGGTTTGCGCAATATTCATACCTGCCTAGGTACCCACATGGCTCTACGCTATACAATTCTCGCATCACCACTCGCTCACTCAACCTCAATCACTCCCACATGTGACACCCCCGCAACGCCCAACCACACCACCCATTGTAAATAGCAAACCTCACTACACCTCCCAACTCCAACGAAACTGTCAAAAAGCCACTAACGCCCATTCCAGGCCTTCATGACCGCTGTCTCGGAATCATGCAAGGAGCAAAAACACCACCCCGAATGACCCAACATGAGTCTTGGCTACCGACGGCAGCCAAAGGTCAACTGACCTGATTGCTACAGATATATAAGACAACGTGCATCCGCTCGGCAACCCATAACCGCAAGGGGCTATCCAAGCCCAATATCGTCATGGCAGGTATCTGTGACTCCGCAGCCAAAGATCAAGATGGGATTATTATTGAGGAGCTTGATGATGCTTCAACACACAAATTTGTCAAGTCCGGCTGGAAAGCTGACTGAGTCGGCTGGTGATTGTTGCACACCGAAATTACGGAAGAACCGGAATGCAGCAAGTGGTTCGAAAGAAACGAGTTGCGAGCAACCGCAGAACGTCACAAGGACTAGGAGAGTGTACATTGGTCTCATTTATTGTATTACAAAAAAGCCTAGGGAATCGTGTTTTGTACAAGAAGCTGTAGATCATATGCCGCCAGCGCCTCTTCTTAGCGCAGCTGTCATTACAGGTTGCCGTCGAGCAATGTCGATGTGGGCACCTCCTCCCATCTCACAGGACCACATTAGTTTCTCTCAAGAAACGTCGCTGTGTTGCCACCCCATCCTCTGGGGGCTTGGCTCGGGTTGGGCGTTGGCTCGTGGTTCACAATGCTGCTGACCATCGATAGAGTGCAGGTCTCCTGAACTGAATCCAACGCGTGATATGCTTTGTACAAGTGCCTGGCTGCATTTATTGCGCCTTCTTGGCCCTCATCGCCGCCAGCTTCTTCTCACGGCGCTTCTTGTTGGCCTCCTCGCCGGCCTCAGTGTCAAGGCAGTAGTCCCACCACCGGAAGCTGGAGGCATAGTTACCAATGAACTTCTCATGGTGAAGATCGTGATGGTCGGCACCGGCCCAGACGGGGAGGATGTGGCGCAAGCTCCATGGAAAGTCGTAGCCGCTGTGGGCATCGATGGCCTGGAAGAGACGGAGGACGATCCATGTGAACATGGTCAAGAGGTGAAGATCGCCGATCACAGAAACCCAGACGATGGGAATTCCAACAATGCCAAAGCCGAGCAGCATAGCCTCGATCGGGGACGCGTACTCGGCGGCGAGGCCGAAGGGAGCGCTGTACGTGTGGTGAAGCTTGTGGATGTTCTTGTACAAAGGTCCGTAGTGCAGCGCGCGGTGGAACCAGTAATGCCAGGCATCCTCGAGGATGAAGAAGACGGTGATCTGGAGAGCCATGGTCGACAGCTTCGGGAACGGAACGCCGTAGTCCATGCCGAAGTAGGTAGCAATGGGGTGGAACAGCCAGATCTGGGGCAGCTCAACGGTGCAGTGGCTCAGAAGGACGAGAACCGTGCAATCCCACTGTTCTTTCCAGGTGGGCAGCTTTTGCTATACGGGTGTTAGTGTTTGAACCGATGGATACCGGAGCAGAATTTGCCACCGACATTTTGAAGCTTATACTTGTTGAAGTAGGGAATGCTGTCGATGATGATCCAGGGGAGGGACCTTCCGAAGTAGACGATCTCGTGCATGACGAACGCCATGATACCTGTGGCAAGGACATCGTTCTGCATCCAAAGATACCAAGCCTGTTGCCCAAGTCAGCACGTCGTTGTTACCGCTTTGCAGTCGGGGCGGGATTGCGCGTACCGCCCACAGGCGCTCGGCCCAGTTCAGGTGAACATTGTATTTGGCGACTTCCTCGAGGACACTGGAGTAGCTGGTGGTGGCATTAAGACCAGCGATGGTCGCGTTGCTTGACAGCTGTCAGTTGAGGCGCCCATGAGTCGCGACAGGGAGCAACATACACCAGAGACATTGTCATGGCTGCGGTTTCGGAGCGCAACTGCTGGCGTCGTAGAAGAAGGGAGGGGAGAACGAGAGGATGATGGCGAAAGGGGAGTCCCCGGAAGACAGCAATGAGCGCGTTGTCTTGAAGAAAAATAGGGATTGGCCTCTCTGGGTCAATGCCAGTCACGATCGGTGAGTGAGCAGGATGGAGCAAAAGTCTCGGATGGGACGGTTTTTTTTTATGAGAAGCGAAAGCATGCCCCCACGACTGATAGAGTTGGCCAATGGGCGAAAGTCGCACCAGAATCGGCCCACCTCTTCGAACCCCTTTCCGCTTTCCGGGACCCAGCAATCCACCTCTAATTGGCCCGTAACATTTGCTCTTGCAGCCGGAAACTCTTCCCCACAGCCTGGACCTGCCAAGACTGCAGTACCCGATAGGAGCATGGAGATTGACTTCTGACCTCGCGATCCTTCGAGATCAACCAGTGTTGGCTTAGGGGAAAGAAGGACAGAGCTTGGTTGCGGCATCCTGATGGTTTCCCGCACATTTGTAGAGCTCATTGAATTTCTTCAGGCGAGCTTGTTCGTCCAGGTGCAGGCCCAGCCATAGCGCAGATAACGCAACTATCGCAAGTAGATGACCTTGATACGAAGGTAGCGCGTGGGCTCGTGTTCGTATATGCAACTAATGAAGACTGCCACCACCACTGTTGAGACGATGAGCTCATAGCGCAGGGCATGGTCTTTGAAGGCTGGATGAACTGTGGAATCCAAGGCGAAACGAAACGGCGCCAGCCGTTGCGAGTAAACACAGCTTCCAGCTGCGCGTGTTTTGCGCTCTCCTTTCCAAGTTTTGCAAGTAGACTCCGCGAGCCTGCCGGTTCGGTGCTTGCTGTTGGTCTTTCGGTCACTCAGCAATTTCGCGTCCAGTTTCCAGGCCCGAGGTCCGCCATCTGCCATTGGCATGATTTCATCTCAGTCTCTGGCCACATCCCACAAAACCCGGAAAAGAACTCGAGTGTTTTGGTTCAGAACAAGAAAATTTCCAGGCCCTAGACGCCACTCCACCACCACTGCTGATCAACGATTGCCCGCCCGGCAGCAACCGCTTCCGGCGCAGTCGGATGGCCTGATCCCATTCGCAACTCGCCACCTTTACGCGTCGTTCGGGCGAAGCACCACCCGTGGATACGACAAGCAAGCAGCACCCCCTTTTCTGGCCAGAGCCCCCAGCTCTTGGCTCTAGAACGTGTGCAACCTGCATCAGAGGCGTTACCATGTCGCTTGTGGCCGAGTTAGTATTTTCCCGGGGTTCCACCGTCCGTTTTGCATCCCCGCATTGGTTTGTTGACTTTGTCCCTGTGCTGCAGTCAGGTGCGCCGCCTGGATGCGCAGATTGATCGCATCTCCCTGGTGCCTCTCACGCTCAATGAGCAGGAAATAGAGGACCAGGGTTTTGACGGCCAATCCGCCCAACCCGGTATTTCCGTCGCCGATGCGCTCTCATCGCCGCGCGTCGGTGAGCTGGTGCGCATTGCAAAGTCTCTGTCATCCAGCTCAACCTCAAGGTCCACGTTGGGCTCGCTACGCATCCAGTCCCTGCTCATGCAGTCCGGCCTGACCGGCGAGCGGCCCAGTTTCCATGAACTCGCAGGTAAGAGCCAATATGAGACGGAGATCGAATGGCTGCTGGTGGGCAAGGCGACGGTGCAAACATACGGCCTCCTTTTAAACACTCTTCTTGACCAAATCATCCCTCTAAGCGACGACATTTGGTACTGGGACGATGTGTTGGGGTCTTATTGGAGTAGCGCCTTGTACACAGTTCAAACCTCACCATCGCGCATGTGGGGATGGTCTCGGGACATTTATTCGGAGAGCCTTGATCGATTTCACCGTGTACGAAGGGAGCATGCGGCATCGTTGATACCGGCGGCTTTCTCTAGCGAATCTGGCACTCATGGAGACGAGTCGGAGCAGGACCAGGACCAGGGCCAGAGCAGTGACGCTGGGCATTCGGCACCACGCAGAGAAAGTCTTTCCAGACAATGGCGCCAGTTTTACTCGATTGTAAGGGAGAGCATCGCGGAGCGAACCATCACGGATCTCCGCCGCCGGGTCGTGTCCCACGTTGGCATTGGCCGCGCGGAGGCCCGTCGAAAGCAATCTCAGCTGAGGAAACTCCGGGAAATGACGGCAACGGGCTTGGGTATTCTTATGGTTGAAGGCCTCAGCTTCGGGACGACAGAGGAGGGCGATGGCGATCACGAGTGGAAAGGGCTGTTGGAGCGAAGCGTCGCTCTCATGGACGTGATCCTCCGGAAAACTCACGTCCTCGATGTTGGCCTCTCCGAGTACGAGGATAAAGTTTTTGCGGGGGTAGAAGAAGACCCAGAGCTATCCATCCACGCCGAGGATTCTGTGGACGCGGAACGACCGGCCATCCTGGCGCGCAGAATCCTTGAAATTCTTCAAACTGGACTCCCGAGGCATACAAGAAACATGGCAAAAGTAGCGCGCAAGAATGGTCGGCCATCAAGGCTCGTCCGCTTTTGGTTGCCAGCGGTAGCCTTGCTCGTTTCGTCGTCTACAATTCTCCGCGTGTTATCCAACAGGAAAGAAGACATTATCAACTGGATCCGCGACCTAGGAACGACAACGCGCGATTTTTGGTTCAACTGGGTTGTAGATCCCATCCGCAAGATCATCGGAACCATCCGACACGATTCGACGAGCGAGATTGCCATCATGAGTCGAGACAGTCTCAAGGCAGATCGGGAAAGTCTGGAGCGTATGGTGGTGGAATTTTCAACAGATAGGCCGGACATGGCGGTCGGCACTTCCTCCATCACCGAGAGCCAAATCGCCGAGATTCGATCAAAGGTCAAGGAAGGAGACGTTACCCCGGTTCTCAAAGCGTACGAAAAGGATTTGAGGCGACCTTTTGTTGGCGCCGTGAAAGGAGATTTGGTTCGGTCGCTTCTCATCCAGGTGCAAAAGACAAAAGTAGACTTGGAAGTGGCAATCAGCGGCATCGACGCCCTGCTGAAGAGCCAAGAATTGGTATTTGGCTTTGTTGGGTTGACACCTGGTATTCTTGGTCAGTTTGTTTGGTATTTGTTCCTGCTACTGCTTGCTGACACAGAAAAGTATCAATCAGCCTGTTTCAATATCTGAGAAACGTCCTCTGGAATCGGAAGGGTCTTCGTCGCGGACAGAAGACCCGACGCACCACCAGAGTCCTGAGGAAAATTGACAAAATCTTGTCCGACGCCACGCCTTCGCCTACTAATGTTATCTCATACAAGGACCATGGTCTGTTACTGTCTGAGGTTCATCTCCTACGCAGGCTAGCGCACGGCGTGCTCCCCAGCGAAGTTGAAAAGGAATTTATCGAAGATGCCGATGAGTTGGCTAACCTCAGGGGGATCAACGTTCAGATGAGAGCGCTGGACAGAATTCGCTGGGCATACGCTGAATGGCTGGGCAGGAAGGCCTAGATGTCCTTTTGACCATTTCTGCTGTGACTTGTTCTCGCTCAGCAGGCACAAACAAAAGCGAAACGAGCATCGAGGTGGCCTTCTGCATCAACGAGAATCACCTATTTGCTTCTGTTGGTACGATAGCAATGTTGAAATGACTGCACAGCGTACTGAATCAATATGAATGCATTTGTCATCTGGCTCCAACAGATATACACAAGGGTTAGCAGCGAAGTTCAACTTGGCAGAACGTCGTAGCGCAATTGGTTTGATGCAATATGAGCCTCCAGGATGTGCACCTCACGGAAGTTTTTGGTGCTAGGAGCGCGAGTCTGGAACCCCTTTTCCAGCCCGAAGGTAGCGATGACCAATGATGTGTGACCTGGGTCACAGTTGTGGCGCAGGGATGACGACGCCACTTTCTGTGTCAGCCGTCGTTGTCAGTGCGTTTTGCCAAGACCCAAGCACCAAGCCGAGACAGGGCGGCGTCCCACGGTCTTTGAGGTGCCTGGAGTGTTGCGGCTCACTCAACTTCGTCAGTCAACCCCGGGACGTCACATCTGCCTTTCCAGGTTGCTGCACCTTGCACATACTTCGAGCCTTCACGCAGCAAACCTTGCCGCCATCTTTCTGCCTGCACTTCAGCCTGACACCTGACGATTCCAAGCCGCCAGGTGCAGACCTTCCGTTGCTGTTGGAACAGAGACAGGTGCGTCAGCCCCCTTATGGCCGCCCGCTTGTCGGTCGGTCACATCGGCCATTCTGTCATTTGCCCATCTCCACCCCCGACTTGTCTCGCCGGCCTGTCCCCCCATCTATCGCTGCTCGTTGTCCTTCTTCACAGGGCGCCCTGAACTCTGAACTCTGTAACCCGCTGTCAAAAGTGGCAATCAACTAACTCTCTGCTTGTTGCGCCGCTTTACAGTCCTGTGGGCGCACCGAGAAACAAACTCTCGACACTCTACCCCGTACTCTTAATTTCGCAGCGCATCGCGACACGCACCCTTCCACTCGCCCAACTCCGCTACTTATATTGGTCCTCTGTCATCGTACATCTTACGTGAACGCCTCCCATCCGCAAACGAAGATTCCCATCCATTCAGCCCACACCACACCGAACCAGCGAAACGAGGAGACACAGCCGGCGGCGTCCATTTCGTCAAAATGTCTAGTAACAGAAATTACGACTTCTTGGTAGCTATACCCCTCCGTTGATCGCCATCGCCAGCCCACCGCCCCTTTCGGTTGGATGCGGACTTGCGAATAGATCGAATTGCTGCTTACGATGGATCTTTGCAATAGATCAAGCTGCTGCTGATCGGAGATTCGGGTGTCGGCAAGTCATGCTGTCTCCTGCGCTTTAGCGAGGACTCCTTCACGCCGTCCTTTATCACCACGATTGGCATCGACTTCAAGATCCGGACGATTGAGCTCGATGGGAAGCGCGTTAAGTTACAGATTTGGGATACGGCTGGGCAAGAACGCTTCCGGACCATCACCACGGCGTACTACCGCGGCGCGATGGGTATTCTCCTCGTCTACGATGTCACTGACGAGCGGTCGTTCAACAGTGCGTTTGGTCTCTTGCGTTCGGAAGTTGTGGTGGAGGCAGGAGCATGAGGTGCTGACAGATTGTTCGCTTACAGATATCCGAACCTGGTTCGCAAACGTTGAGCAACACGCAACGGAGGGCGTCAACAAGATCCTGATCGGTAACAAGTGCGACTGGGAGGAGAAGCGGATGGTTTCGACCGAACAAGGCCAGGCACTCGCAGACGAGTTGGGTATCCCATTCCTCGAGGTCTCGGCCAAGACCAACAAGAACATTGAGGAGGCTTTCTTCAGCCTTGCCGCCGATATCAAGAAGAAGATCGTCGACACGTCAAAGAACGAGCAATCAACTGGCCCCGCTGTCAATGTTGGGGAGCAAGGAGGTGCATCGGGTGGCAAGTGCTGCTGAGGGGTTTCTTTGATGTCGGGGGTGGACTACGTTTGGCTGGGAAGTAGGACAGCATCGAGTCCTGGAACTCTGTTGGACATGACGACGCTAGCAACATATCGAAGGATGCTACCTAGCGAATAGAGCCGCGTGTGGGGAATCCGTGCCGAGGGCCCAGGGAAGAAGAGAGAACAGAGCCCGTGGAGTGGAACGCGATGAAAGGGGTCCGACATACATCATGAATTTCATCGCCATGGCCGGCAGCTATCAGCCTTAGGATCTCTCGAACCGGGGAGGTGAACACGCAACGAAACAAATGTACGACTACGACAAAGTTTTCTCGCGTCTTTCCTTCTCATCGTCTTTTTTATGTCGCCGTTTTATTTCAGTAGACGAAGGAGGTTTTCAGGGTTGCTTGGGCAGGAGCCTGACAGGCAGGGCATAGCATGGAGGGGGTGGGAAGACAGCGCAAGAGTAGTATCCGGTCACGGAGTTTGGGGTTTGATAATATGATCTTGGCTCTTCTAATACATGATCTGACCCCCTGTATGCTACCTACTTTAAGTGGACGTGGGTTTATCAAGAGCATGATTCATAGTGAGAGATGAGGTTTCCATGTGCTCTGACTTCCCACAGCCTCGACATGCGATAAATTCATGAGTATTTATGGCACTTTGAGCGTACGTGGATTTGATTTGAGACGAGCAGATGTGTTACCTAACATTCGACCAGTAAAAGCCTCAGTGTAGACGTTGAGATGGGATAGGTACCTCACTGATCATAGAGGAAGGGGTTAGGGTTGTAATAGCGCATCATACCCCGGATTTTAGCGGGGTCCATCGTGAACCGCAGTCTTCAGGCCTAGAATTTGGGCGCGGCTCGCACTCAACTTGCGCCGGCAAGTGAGTCAACCGCCGAGACTGAAACTGCCCACTTCAACCTCAAAAGCAGCGGGCATACTGGGGCCAAATCCTGTTGTATCCAAAAGCTTGGTACCTAGTTTCCATTGACCTTTCCCCCCAGCGACTCTGAGGAAATCCCGGAGGAAATTTCAAGCCCTCAGCGCAGAAAGCCAATCTCACCCACTTTCGCCCCGCTCTCATTCGGACCTTCAAACGACATTGATGAGCAACCACAGGCCTGGAAACTGAAGCCAAAATGGGCGGCCCACTACCCACCCTCGCAGAATGGCGCATCCAGCTGAACGCCATGAAAGCCGCCGTCGCGAACTTGCAACAACAAAGTCAGAAATCACCAGACATTGCAGCACCAGACTGGAACGACGACGACATAGATTACCCCTACCAACCCCGCTCCTCGCCAAGAGATATCTGGGATTTCCTCTCCGATGACGATTTAGACGAGATCGATTTCGATTCGGTTGAGGATGTTGCCGGACCGAGTGGATCTGGCAGTGGGGGATACGGACTGGAGTGGTTGTCTACGCGGTGCGCGGAGATCGCGGGCAGGAAATCGGGATTAGACCCGGGAGCGTTGCAGGGGCAGATAGTGGATTTGCTGACGGCGGGCAGGTCGGAGGAGGAGCTGCAGGGGGGGTTGACGGATTTGGTGGGGTTTGATGATTTAGAGTTTGTGATTGAGTTGTTGGAGCATAGAGGGGAGGTTGTGGAGGATATGAAAAGGAATCAGGGGGGTGGAGAGGGGGAAGGAGGGATGAGGTTGTTGACGAAAAAGCAGAGGGAGGAGGCGCTGAGGAGGAGGGATAGGGAGCATAAGAGTGCGCCGTTGGCGGCGGAAAGGGCGAAGGAGGAGGAGTATCCGCACGTTTATCGGGCGTTTGCGGCGGGGAATACGTTGAGTCACTCCGGGAAGAGGTTTGCGCTGCCAGCGGGGAGTGAGAGGAAGGAGTTTGAGAAGTATGAGGAGTACTCGATTCCAGCGGGGAAGACGGGGGTGTTGGGCGCGGGGAGAAGGTTGGTGGAGATTAAGGAGATGGATGGGCTGTGTCGCGGGACGTTTCGCGGGTATACTGCGTTGAATCGGATGCAGAGTCTCGTGTATCCGGTGGCGTATAAGACGAGCGAGAACATGCTCATCTGTGCGCCCACGGGTGCGGGAAAGACGGATGCGGCGATGTTGACGATATTGCATACGGTTGGGCAGTATTTGACGCCGAGCCCGTTTGAGCATACCAAGGCGACCGATTTTGCGGTGCAGGCAGAGGAGTTCAAGATTGTTTATGTGGCGCCGATGAAGGCGTTGGCGGCGGAGATCACAGGGAAGTTAGGGAAGAGGCTGGCGTGGTTGGGGATCAAGGTGCGAGAGTACACAGGCGATATGCACCTCACCAAGTCGGAGATTGTGCAGACGCAGATTATCGTCACGACGCCGGAGAAGTGGGACGTTGTGACGAGGAAGGGGACCGGCGACACGGAGCTGGTTCAGAAGGTGCGGCTGCTGATCATTGACGAGGTGCACATGCTTCACGACGAAAGAGGAGCGGTTCTAGAGTCACTTGTGGCGAGAACGCAGAGGCAGGTTGAGAGCACGCAGTCGCTCATCAGGGTGGTTGGTCTCAGTGCCACGCTGCCGAACTATGTCGACGTGGCGGACTTCTTGGGCGTCAACAAGTACGCCGGTCTTTTCTACTTTGACAGCTCGTTCAGGCCTGTTCCGCTGGAGCAGCACTTCATCGGTGTCAAGGGCAAAGCTGGGACCAAGCAGTCACGAGACAACCTTGATCAGGTGGCCTTCGACAAGGTGAGGGAGATGCTGGAGCTGGACCACCAAGTAATGGTCTTCGTTCACTCCAGAAGAGATACCCAAGCAACGGCAAAGATGCTTTATGAAAAGGCGGTCGATCAGGCATGCGTTGATCTGTTTGATCCCACTTACCATGAAAAGTACGAGGCGGCCATGAAGGACGTCAAGCAAACCAAGGGAAGAGAACTCCGTGAGCTTGTGCCCAAGGGCATTGGTATTCATCACGCTGGCATGGCGCGGTCAGACCGAAATCTGATGGAGCGGCTGTTCGGAGAGGGTGTCCTGAAGGTCCTATGCTGTACCGCCACTCTTGCGTGGGGTGTCAACTTGCCGGCCGCAGCCGTTGTCATCAAGGGCACGCAGGTCTACAGCGCACAGGACGGTAAATTTGTCGACCTGGGAATTCTCGACGTGTTGCAGATTTTTGGTCGTGCCGGCCGTCCCCAGTTCGAGGACGTTGGTATTGGCATGATTTGCACGACACAGGACAAGCTATCTCATTATCTCACTGCAGTCACGGATCAGTTGCCTATTGAATCGCGGTTCTCGGCCAAGCTTGTCGACAATTTGAATGCTGAGATTGCGCTGGGGACTGTCACTTCAATTCCCGAGGCCGTCAAATGGATCAGCTACTCGTATCTCTACGTCCGCATGAAGAGAAATCCGATGGCGTATGGCATCGACTGGGCCGAGTATAACGACGATCCGTCACTGGTACAAAGGCGCCGGAAACTCGCCATCGAGGCTGCAAGGACGCTTCAACAGAGTCAGATGATTATCTTCAACGAGGCCACCGAGGAGCTTCGCAGCAAGGATATCGGACGTATTGCCAGTCAGTACTATATCCAGTACACGAGTATCCAGATCTTCAACACCATGATGACCCCCGAGGCCACGGAAACGGATATTTTGAAGATGATCGCTATGAGCGGCGAGTTCGATAATATCCAATCGAGAAACAACGAGGCCAACGAATTGACAGCCATGGGGAATAACAAAAATTTTGTTCCTTATGAGGTCAAGGCGGGCGTTGACACTCCGCAGGCCAAAACCAACATCCTCCTCCAGTCTTACATCTCCAGGGGACAGCCTGACGACTTTGCGCTGACAAACGACTTAAACTACGTTGCTCAGCAAGCGGGTCGTATCTGCCGAGCGCTTTTCATGATTGCGCTTAACCGGAGATGGGGCTATCAGTGTTGGGTTCTGCTCACGCTGGCGAAGAGCATTGAGAAGAGAATCTGGGCCGAGTTCCAGCACCCCTTCCACCAGTTCGACCTTCCGAAGCCGGTGTTGAATAACCTCGACGCCAAAGACTCTCTGAACATCGAGTCTATGCGGGAAATGGAGCCGGCCGAGATTGGAAATCTGGTTAACAACTTTCGAATGGGTGGCAAAATCGCCAAGTTGCTGGACAACTTCCCAACACTCAGTATCGAGGCCGAGATTGCACCTTTGAATCGCGATGTGCTGAGAATAAAGCTCCATGTGACACCAGACTTCCGCTGGAACGACTTCTTGCACGGAACATCCGAGTCGTACTATATTTGGGTTGAGAACTCCGAGACTTTCGAAATCTACCACCACGAGTTCTTCCTTCTGAGCCGGAGGAAGCTTCACGATGATCACGAACTCAACTTTACCATTCCGCTGTCGGATCCTCTCCCAAAGCAAATTTACGTCCGTGCCGTCTCAGACAGATGGATTGGCGCAGAGACGGTGACGGCGGTCTCGTTCCAGCATCTCATCCGACCTGACACCGAGAGTGTCTACACGGACTTGCTCAACCTGCAGCCCCTCCCCATCTTGGCACTCAAGAATGCGGCGCTGGAGGAGATTTATGCGCAGCGCTTCCAGTTCTTCAACCCCATGCAGACGCAGGTTTTCCACACTCTGTATCACAGACCGGTCAACGTGCTTCTTGGGTCACCGACAGGAAGTGGCAAGACGGTCGCTGCAGAACTGGCCATGTGGTGGGCTTTCCGTGAACGGCCCGGGTCCAAGGTTGTCTACATTGCACCAATGAAGGCCCTCGTACGGGAGCGTGTCAAGGACTGGGGTGCTCGCCTTGCCCGTCCCCTGGGCCTCAAGCTGGTCGAGTTGACGGGTGATAACACTCCGGATACACGCACTATTGAGAATGCAGATATCATCGTCACCACGCCTGAAAAGTGGGACGGTATCTCGCGTAGCTGGCAGACAAGAGGCTATGTGAGAAAGGTCAGTCTGGTCATCATTGACGAGATTCACCTTCTTGCTGGAGACCGCGGTCCTATTCTGGAGATTATCGTGTCGCGAATGAACTACATCGCAGAGTCAACCAAGAATGCAGTGCGGCTACTTGGTATGTCGACGGCCTGCGCCAATGCTAACGACCTGGGCAACTGGCTGGGTGTTAAAGAGGGACTCTTCAACTTCCGGCACTCGGTGAGACCAGTACCTTTGGAGCTGTACATTGACGGCTTCCCTGAGGTAAGAGGCTTCTGCCCTCTTATGCAGTCGATGAACCGCCCGACCTTCCTGGCCATCTTGAACCACAGTCCCGACAAGCCAGTCATCGTCTTTGTGCCGTCTCGCCGGCAAACTCGACTCACGGCGAAGGATCTCATCAATCTGTGCGGAATGGAGGACAACCCGAGGCGGTTCCTGCACATGGACGAGGATGATCTCCAGCTGAATCTTGCCCGTGTTAAGGACGACGCGCTCAAGGAGGCCATCAGCTTCGGCATTGGCCTCCATCATGCCGGTTTAGTTGAGTCTGACAGACAGCTGGCCGAGGAGCTGTTCTTGAACAACAAGATCCAGATCCTGGTTGCCACGAGTACGCTTGCTTGGGGCGTGAACCTCCCAGCCCACCTTGTTGTCGTCAAGGGCACCCAGTTCTACGACGCCAAGATTGAGGCTTACAAGGACATGGACCTCACCGACGTGCTTCAGATGCTAGGACGCGCCGGGCGGCCGCAGTTCGACAACTCTGGTGTGGCACGTATCTTCACCCAGGACGCCAAAAAGGACTTTTACAAGCACTTCCTGCACACGGGCTTTCCGGTCGAGTCCTCGCTGCACACTGTTCTAGACAACCACTTGTGCGCCGAGATCTGTGCCGAGACGGTCATCACGAAGCAAGACGCGTTGGACTACCTGACGTGGACATTCTTCTTCCGGCGTCTGCACAAAAACCCGTCCTATTACGGCCTGGAGATCTCAGCCGAGGAGCGCAATAGCACATCGGCACAGCAGGCGGCCAACGGCTTCATGATCGAAATGGTCGACGCATCGCTCAAGGCCCTCGCAGACTCCAAGTGTGTCGAGGTCTATCCCAACGGCGATGTCGACCCGACGCCGCTCGGCAAGATCATGAGTTACTACTACCTGTCGCACAAAACGATCCGCTACCTGGCGCGGAAGGCCAAAGCTGGGGCTTCTTTCATCGATGCCTTGACATGGATGTCCCATGCCACCGAGTACGATGAGCTGCCCGTCCGCCACAATGAGGATCTCATCAATGCCGAGCTCTCCAAAGCCCTCCCGTTCCCCGCCACCGGCTTCGGCCTCCCCATGTGGGATCCCCATGTCAAGTCCTTCCTGCTCCTTCAAGCACACATGTCGCGGATCCCGCTGCCCATCACCGATTACGTCGGCGACCAAACGAGCGTTCTTGACCAAGCTGTTCGTATCATCCAGGCCTCCATCGACGTCATGGCTGAACTTGGCCACCTCTCTTCTCTCCTCGAATTTATCCATCTCCTCCAAAGCATCAAGTCCGCCCGCTGGCCCACCGAGTCCCCCCTTTCCATCCTTCCAGGCGTCGACACCACCCTGGAAGGCAAGAACAAAGACACCACTCTTCAACAAATGAGCTCCTCGTACCGAAACCCCCACCAGCTTGAAAAACTCGCCCGAGACCTCGCCATTCCACGATACTCGCAAGACAAGTTCATCAAGGCGGCCTCTGCCGTGCCCAATGTCGATGTCAAGATCGACACCCTCAAAATTGACGAACTTGGCGTGGTCTTGAGACGCACAAATCCCATCACGGAGCGAGAAGGGCGCATGTACGCGCCGAAGTTCCCCAAGCCGCAGACAGAAGGGTGGTTTGTCATTGTTGGGGATCTTGCCGGGGATGAAGTCGTGGCTGTCAAGAGGGTTGGATGGGGGTCGGGAAATAGAGTTGTGGATGGGAAGAAGATGGGGGTGGATATTGGGAGTAAGCCTGTCACGAGGGCGAGGATGAAAGTGCCTGAGGGAGAGGGTAGGAAGTTGGATGTGCTGGTTGTGAGTGATGGGTATGTTGGGATGGAGTGGAGGGTTGTCAATGTAGAGATGCCGAAGGCGCCGGTTGTGGATGGGAATGGGAAGAAGGAGGGTGCCGGTAGTGTGAGTGGTGGCAATGGTGCTAATGGAGAGGGAAGTGGTGTGCAAGGGTGAAGGGGAGGTTGATAAAACGAAGCGAAAGGAAAGGGGGCTATGCGATGAGAAATATGATGCTCATGAAAGTTAAATGGTGACTTATGATAGATTTATAGGTATGGAAATGTGATGGTGCCCCTTTTCTCTTGCCTTGGCTGCAGCACCAAGTCCCACACAAGAAACGGAATAGGTAGGTCACGGCCTTCAATAACTAAAAAATAATCATTCCACGGCGGTCCGTAAAACACTTGGGCTCGCACATTTCGCATCGCGAGGAGACTGCAGCTTTACCCATCGACGTCGCACGTCCAAACCCGAAGCGCTGAGTCGCCAAGCAACCATAGGGCGCAATACTGCTCCCAACTCACATGATTTATTGGTTACAGGCCGCGTGGCCCAATGGCTAGGGCGCCAGATTTCGGCTCTGGAGATTGTGCGTTCGAGTCGCACCGTGGTCGGTTTTCTTTTTTTGTATTTTCTCAAAAAACAAGAGATTTTATTTTATTCTTTGGACCTGTCTTCAAATCGTTGCGAGGATGGCTGTTGTATTTTTATTTTTACCGAATCTATAACCTCCCATCCCACAGTCTCCATCTGCCCTTGGCTACGTATCTCTGCCCTCCCAATCCACAACCCTACGGAGTATTTCACGCTAATTTCCACACTCGTTTTCCAACAAATCACATCGGATATGGTGTAGTGGCTAACGTCGCTGACTCCCATTCTTGAGTCCTTAATTGCCCGGGATTCGATTCCCCGTTTCCGAGATCCGCCGGCACGTTCTAACCGAACTACAGCAGATGGCGACATCTGCATTATCTTCCGTAGTATAGTGGTCAGTATGTGAGCTTGTCAATCCCCTTGTTGGGAATGTCATCGCTCGAGACCCGGGTTCGATTCCCGGCGAGAGGGTACTGAAGGGCTTGGGCGTGTATATATTTTTGCAGAATTTCTTTCCATGTTTTGGGTATGGTTGTGTGGAGGGGGCAGGCGGGTGATGATGGCAGTGGCAGTGGTGGTGGTGGTGGTGGTGGTGGTGGCAAGGAGCTGGTACAAAGGAAAACCAGGAACGGTCTCTACGGCGTATTCTCTGGAGTAAAAACATCAATGTGGTGCTAGGAGGGAACCTGCCTGTCTGTGAAGTCAAGCCAACGTTCAATACTCTAACTGCATGTCGTCCAAGTTCCTCAGCGCGGCATGGCTCGGCCTGTGTTTCCTCCAGTCAGTACCTGATTCCTCGGCCGCTGAAAACTGAGAAAGAAATGGGAGCAGTGTACCTTTGGCGTTTGTGCCATCATTTCCATTCATTTCCATCCATCCGTCGGCGCCTTCAAGGGGTGTTCTGAGGCATAGTTGACTGTCGGGGCGAAGAAGACCAAGAAGACCACACTGGTGTCTCATAATTGGACCACCCACTCTTCTCCAGTCAACCAAACTATCTCCCGTTCTATAGATCCCTTCCCTTCACCAAAATCATGCAAGATACTTCTCCAAATCGTCCCTCATAAACAACTGCTGCCGTATCCTAGCAGCCTTGCGTTTCTCCTCCTCAGCCATCTTCCTAACTTTCTTAGCATCAAGCACCGTCTCCTTCTTCTTTACGGGCTGATGCTTAGGGGCCTCCATCCCAATCCCCAACCTGTCCTCCTTGACCTTGGTCTTCACAGGATACTGAATACCCTGCTGGTCAAAGCCAAGACCTTTCCTGGAATCGGGGTTCCAGCCATGGGTGGACAAGTAGTTTAGGCCCATGCGTGACCTGTCTAGTGCAGAGGGTGGATGTGAATGAGGGAGGCACAGTTGGTGAGCTAGGGAGTTTTCGTGGGGTGTAGCTGTCCTTGGCGTGCCATCCTGGGATTGGGAATTGGGTGTGTCTTCGGGGGCGAGGCATGTCATGGGGAGTTTGCAGACATCGCAGACGACAGGCGGTGCAGGCTCCATTTCGACGCTGGCGTCTGGAGGTTTAACATCCTCTGGTAGTACCATGCTTAAGTAGATGTTTGCTACATCCTGGTGTGATTTGGTGGTGGTAGTGGTGTCGGCGGAGCCGAGCCGAGGGTTGCCAGATGCTGGGACAAAAGCAATTTGTTTGCGGTGAAGAGTTCCGAAGGGCCGGATGCGCTCTAATGGCGTTTTGACGTCGTAATCACATTCTTCGTCCTCGACGGGCTCAGGAGGCCGAGATGACGACTCCATATTCTGGTTGTGGTTGTTGAAGGTAAGTTCGAGGCAGCTGGTCCCAGGCAGGCAAGTGACTGTTGGCGGCTCTCGTTAGTGGCGGGATCGCGGTGTAACGCTGGAAGGTCCCGCCCCTGTGAGGATAACCGCTAGGCGCTCCAGGGACGCTGCTGCGGAGGTTGGAGCTTCAGCGCAACTAGGCCTGGTGAGATGATAAAGGAGAATGGCTTCTATAAGATGACTCTAATGAATTTATAATTTTTGCCGACTTCACGAGGAGATTGGAATCTGAATCTCTTAGGTGACAAGACTATGTGGATAATCGTGCTGATCCAAGATTTGTGACGTCCCCACTTAATTCAAGCTTTGACAGGGGCTACGTAACAGCTCACCGGCCTGGAGCTAGCGACGATGGCTCCAAGTTCAACATCGAATTGTCCTTCCAATACTCTTTAGCGCAACACCGTGGCCCGGAATGATATTATAGTGCTCGCACCCACCAACTCACAATGCCGATTCCCTTCATTCTTCACGTCTTCCAGGAAGGATGGCCGGAAAAGCTGCCGGACCCACGGCACTTCATCCGCGCCGGCAGCACCATCGCCGCCCTCGCCTTCACCAAACGCTACATGGAGGGCGCCCTCTGCACTGCCGAACGGGATATGCACGGCCGTGTAGTGTTGATGACGGGCGGGACATCCGGAATTGGCGCCATCACGGCCTATCAACTCGCCAAACGCGGCGCCCAGGTCATCCTGCTCACGCGCCAACCTCCCTCGGATCCCTTCCTGGTTGACTACATCGACGACCTGCGGACCCAGACCGGGAACCGTCTCATTTATGCCGAGCAAATGGACCTAAACGATCTGCATAGCGTCCGCCAATTCGCAACGAAATGGGTCGATAACTCACCACCCCGTCGTCTGGACATGATCATACTGTGCGCTGCAACCATGACACCGCCTGGCGGCAAGAGGACCGAGGGCCCGGAAGGCATTGAGACCACTTGGATGGTCAATTTCCTAGCAAACTTTCACCTACTGGGAATATTGAGTCCAGCAATTCGTGCTCAACCTTTTGACCGCGACGTCCGTATCATCCTGCCTACCTGCTCAACTTACATCTCGTCGCCACCACTGGACGTCCCCTTGACCGAGAAAGACTGGACGGCGCGTGCTGCTTATGCCCGGAGCAAACTGGCGCTGATGGTGTTCGGCCAGGCCTACCAAAAGCATTTGGACAGCTACAAAAGGCCCGATCAGCTGCCCATGAATGCTCGCGTTTTTATGGTGGATCCTGGGTACACAAGAACACCCGGTATGAGGCGGTGGCTCACCCGCGGATCGCTCTTCGGTCTTCTCATCTACATGATGCTGTGGCTCGTGGCCTGGCTGTTCCTCAAGAGCCCGTTCATGGGCGCTCAGTCTATCCTGTGGGCCGTATTCGAGGGTAGCCTTGTCCGCGAAACAGGAGGGAAGCTGATTAAGGAGTGCATGGAAGTCGACCCAGCGAGAAAGGACGTGAGGGATGAAGAGGTCGCCAAGAAGCTCTGGGAGGCAAGCGACAAGTTGATTGAGACAGCCGAGAAACAGGCAGCCCTGAGGAGAGCTAAGGAAAAGCAAAAGGAAGAGAAGGAGAAAGCAAAGGCGAAAGAAGAAGATGAGAAGGCAGCGACGGCGGCTGAGATTGAGGCTCTCATCAAGACTCTTGCCAAGAACAAGGAGCAAAAGGAGGGGCAAAAGGGAAAGAGTGGGAAGAAATCAAAGAAGAGTGGAAAGGGTACCCCATCATCTAGTTGAAGGGATTTCCATGGATTTTTTATTTCATTTGAAGATCTTATGCGACGGGAGGCGGTGGTTTCGATCTCAACGTGGACTTGGCAGGGGTATGACCAGCGAGGTGCTGAGAGTGGGGCCGCTCTCGGTACTTCACGTGAAGTCGGAGCCGACAAATGACGACACCCACTCCCTACGTACCATCCATCAACCTCGCTTGAGTATCGGCTCACTCATTCCACATTGTATCGGCGCCCACAACGGCCGACCTTGCCAATGAAGATTTCCGCCAACAGTCTATAAGATTCATTGGATTCCGACCACAGATTTCATACCTCGGCTCTCCATTCGCCGTTTTCACCTTCCTCTCACCTCAACCTCACCCCTGCTCATGGCGGCCCTCCAACCACCACCGCTGCTCGTGCCGCCACCAACACAAGTGACATCCCAGCCCACCTGGAGCGTATCACACTGCCACCCAGTCTTCTTCACGCAAAAATTGCGGCGACAGCCTCTTGCGTTCGCCGCGCCGCTAGCTCCACAGGCTAGCCCGATTGTCCATGGCTATGCCTACCAAGATGCCTCGCGAAGCAAAATAGGGGCAAATGGGACAGCTATACCAAGGTTATGAGAAAACTGGTATTAGGCGGACTTGAGAGGATTAGCCGGGAGCAGGCTCTTGGGACGATGGAAATGGTCGTCAAACCAAGTCAGTGGTCGAGCGGAGCGCGTAAACCTGATCTCACTCAAATAAAGAAGGATGTTACAGGAAGAGGCGGTAAAGGGAGGATTCTGAAAGGAACCCAAAATCTGGGTATCGGTAATAATGCAGAGAGAAGAAACATGTAGCTTCGAACAAAAGAAACCAACCACTGCCGAGTCGTTTTATCTGTCCCTCTCCATCGTCTTCCTTTTCCCCGTGTCTTTCAAACACGTACAACCGTAGCACTGATACAGCCGTTGCATAGCCACAACGTTCTCTAAGGTAATTGAACCTCAACGCCCGCCAAGCCAAAAACGCCATCCAAACAACAGAAACCACCCCCCTAATTCATACTATTCTTGACCGAAATCACAATCGTCACCAAAATCAGCACCATCACCAACCCCAACAGCGCCATCAACTTCACATTCTTCCACCACATCCTCCTCTTAAGACCCCTGCTCCTCACCCGAAACTCCCTCGCGCTGCCCCCCAATCTATCCGTCTTATCCACCAACAAATCAATCCTCTCTCCCCTTTCCAACAACCCCTCGATGTTCCGCGTCATGATCCCCCGCACATCATCAATCTCCCTCTGCGCATTCGTAATCGCATCGTCCCTTCCGTGCCCCGTAGTCCCATACTCTACCATCAACGTGCGTAGCTCTGTGTTGAAACCCGCCGCACCGTAGTCTTGCAGATCGCCAAACTCGGTGGTGGCTTCGGGGTACTTGGCGAGGAAGCGGTTACGCACTTCGACGAGGAAGCCGAAGGAGATGCGGCGGCCTAGGGTGGAGTCGGCGATGACAAGGAAGGTCAACCCGCCGGCGGAGGGGTTGGTTGAGTGCTCTGACGGGGCTTCGGAGATGTAGTGGATGTGGTAGCTGCCGTGGGTGTAGGTGAGTTTTTGGGGGGTGGAGTGGGAGATCTTGGGGAGGATGAGTGATGCGAGGGAGGACGTTTGGCTGGAGGCAGAGGTGGTGTGTTCAGTGAGAATGGTATTGTTGTGGGCTATACAGGCACTGGAAACCCCCGAGTGGGAGGAGGGTTAGTACCTGGATGGTGGGTAGGGCATAGGGGGCGGGAGACGTACTAGAGCAACGGAGTTGCTGGGGTTGACGAGGAGGCCATTTTGTGGCAGGGCTTTACTTTTGGTTTAGTGATAAGGGTGGTAGTGGCTGGGAATGGAGAGTGTGCAGCGCGTGGTTGGTTGTGGGAGATTGTTGGGGGAGAGGAAGAGGTGCCTGAGATCGCAGCTTGACGAGCTGCAAGGTGACGAAGCAGGATGCAGGGTGGGGCCGAGTTCCACAGGTGCTCACGTGGATTGGTGTCGCGCCAAGACAGTGACCCACAATTTTGGCCGATAAGCTGATTTGACAGGGGTCAAATCCCGTTTGACTGGCAAAAAAAAAGTTGATTTGGTGACTTCGCGACGCCATCCGATTTGCGCAGCACGCCCTTTCTTGGTGGGAACGAGCATGTGGGTATACGCATCGTGACCACGGCAATGAAATCGCTGCTTCGGGTTTCTTCGAGCTCGGAGCGCGCAGCCCGTGGCCGCGCTCTCAACTCCTACCGAGCAGCGTCAACCTCGGCCTCGACGCATTCGGGGCCATCGCATGCGCCAGCAATGCCAGGGAGGAGGCCGCAATCACAAGCTCCGATCCCCATGAGATTTAAACAATCGGGACACAGAGTTGTATGTTCTGTTCCTCTGACTGAAACTCGTCGATCCTGTCTAATTTGTGCGTTAGGTGCCAGACTTGAAGAAGGCGGTCGAGAGTGCGGCAGTGAATCCGGGGAAACGAGACGCCTCAGCCCAGCGAAATTACCAGTTCTTTCTTGCCCTAGTTCGGGCGCGCTTCAGGCATATTCAAAGGCTTTCCAACACCGACTACACATTCTTTGGCCTGCAGAATGAGAGGGATATCGAACGCCAGGTTGCGCTTTTCCTCAAGGCCGTGGACACGGCGTTCCGTCTCGCGACGGACCGGCATCTAACATCCCGGGAACAGAATCCGTTATTCTGGAACCTGCGCAATGCCTTCGTCAAGGGGGATACGCGCGGCCTGACGTCCGAGCTCAAGTACTCGTTCGAAAGCTTCCTCATTCGCAACCGCTTCCCCAAGGCCGTCACCGAGCTCCATGAGAAGCTGGCAGACTTGCGATTCCCCTATGAGTGGTACCCCGCGACACGCATGATGCAGCGGACCATCCATGTGCACGTCGGGCCCACAAACTCTGGCAAGACGTACAACGCTCTGAAAGCGTTGGAGAACGCGAAGTCAGGCTTATACGCGGGGCCTCTTCGTCTGCTGGCGCACGAGATTTACACACGCATGGAGGCGAAAGGGATACCATGTTCTCTCATCACCGGCGAGGAGCAGAGATATCCAAAAGGTGTAGACAGCAATTTCGCAAGCTGCACCGTCGAGATGACACCGCTGAACAAGGCGGTTGATGTCGCGGTCATTGATGAAATTCAAATGATCGCCGACGACGAGCGTGGATGGGCTTGGACCCAAGCATTTCTGGGTGTTCAAGCCAAAGAAGTGCATCTTTGCGGAGAAGAGCGCGCTGTGGAGTTGATTAAAGACTTGGCTGGCAGGATGGGCGACAAGGTCATCGTGCACAACTACCAACGGCTCAACGCTTTGCACACCATGAATGATAGTTTGAAGGGAGACTTTTCCAATCTTCAAAAGGGAGATTGCATTGTTTCGTTCACTCGACTCGGCCTCCACAAGCTCAAAAAGGGCATTGAAGAAAAAACTGGCCGCCGGTGCGCCATTGTTTATGGCGGCCTTCCGCCAGAGACCCGAGCGCAGCAAGCAGCGCTCTTCAATGACCAGGATAACGACTACGACTTTCTCGTTGCCAGCGACGCCATTGGCATGGGTCTGAATCTCGAAATCAAGCGCGTAATCTTTGAGACATCGTTCAAGTTCGACGGGACGAAACATCGCTCTCTCACGGTGCCTGAGACGAAGCAGATTGGAGGTCGAGCTGGCCGGTTCAAGACAGCCAGCCAGGCGAACGCAGCAGCCAAAGGGCAACAACAAGCTGCCAAGGGGTGGGCGATGCCAGGATTCGTAACGACGCTGGATGACGAGGATTTGCCGATGGTCGCCGAGAACATGCAGATGGACATCACCCCGATCAAGACCGCTGGCCTTAAGCCGCCTCCCTTCTTGATCGAGAATTTTTCAGCGCAATTTCCGCCCCAGACACCCCAGTCATTTATCCTCCTTCGGCTGCGCGAGATGTGCCGGCTTTCCAACCGATTTCACCTCTGCAGCAACACCGATGAGATTGTCATTTTGGATTTCCTCAAGGATGTGCCCCTGACGCTGCCCGACAGGCTTATCCTCATGGTTGCACCAGCTGTCGTCAACGATGAGAGGGTAATGAGGGCATTCAGGGGCCTTGCGGAGGCTCTCGCGCACCACCAATCAGGACACATCTGTGATATCGAAGGGATCGATTTGACCATCCTCGAGCTTGACACCAAGACTTCGAAGTTCAATAAGACTGAGCTGTTGCTACGACTTGAGTCGCTGCACAAGCAGATCACTCTGTACCTGTGGCTGAGCTACCGCTTCGAAGGTGTCTTCCAAAGCCAGCACCTAGCATTCCATATCAAGAGTCTAGTCGAGACCAAGATTGCCGGTCTCCTCGGCGAGTTCGACTTCACAGCCGAGTCCGCCCACTTACGCCGCAAGTTCCTGAGACTGAAGGTCGAGCAAAATCGTAAGAGGGAAAGCACGCTGGTCGCTGATGAGCCCGAAGGGGGTGAAGGCAAGCATGGTGAGGGCGAGCATGGTGAAGGCCCAGGAGTGTGGAATGAGGAAGGGCACGAGGAGCCGCTCCTTGACTTGAATGAGCTAGATCAGGGTCTGAACGATGAGGCCAGACAAATCTGAGCCAGACCATTGAGGACGGCAAACACAGCACACATGTATTATATGCCCAGCGGGGCCGTACTTTTATTGGTGTGAATTCCAGCATTGCATGTAGACGATATATACCTGTAGCATAGGAAAAGGATTGGCATAAAGAGAATTGGAATGGCCCTTTGTCTGCGGTACGCAGTTTAATGGAGTCATCCGTGGATGAGACGCGTCCCCAGTGGTTGCCTACCGCGTTGCGGGGTTGTGGAGTGGGGCCTGAAATTGATGGGCGCTGGTGAGGTCATGGTCACCTGGAGCTGATTGCTTGCCACACTTACAAACTCCTCAAAACTATCCGCCAGAGCATGCTAATCCACTGGAAACTCCAAGAAAGTTAGCTTAGACCTACCGATTTCCACTTTCCCCCAAGCCTCAAGCCTCAAGCCAAAATCGCAGGCACGTCTGAACGCCATACCCATTCCTGCTTTCACCGCGCTCTCGAGCATCACCGCCTCACCTACCTTCTTGGTACTCACCATGGCATCTACCACCATCGACACCCACGCCGGCAACCCGGACCCCTCCAGCTCTGCTCCCGCATTCATCCCCCTCGAAGCCAACCCCGAGCTCATGACCACCCTCCTGCGTACCCTCGGCCTCTCCACCGCCCTCCAAATCCACGACGTCTACTCCCTCACCGACCCGGACCTCCTCGCCTTCATCCCGCGCCCTGCCCTGGCGCTCCTACTCGTATTCCCCGTCTCCGCGGCCTACGAATCACACCGCCTTGCAGAGGACGCGCTCTTCCCACTGTACTCCGGCCGCGGCAAGGACGAGCCTGTTCTTTGGTTCCGCCAGACCATCCGCAATGCGTGCGGGTTAATGGGACTGCTACATGCGGTGTCAAACGGTCCGGCCAAGGGATTTATAAAAGAAGGGTCGAATTTAGACAGGATCATCAAGGAGGCGACTGAGTTGGGGCCCGAGGAGAGGGCGAAGTTGCTGGAAAAGGAGGAGTCGCTAGCCAAGGCACATAGGGCGGCTGCGGAGAGGGGAGATACAGCGGCGCCGGATGCGACGGATGAGGTGGAGTTACACTATGTTTGTTTTGTGAAGGGGAGTGATGGGCGTTTGTGGGAGCTGGATGGGAGGAGGAAGGGGCCATTGGAAAGGGGACAGTTGCAGGAGGGCGAGGATGTGTTGAGTGGGAAGGCGTTGACGTTGGGGCCATTGAAGTTCCTAGAGAGGGAGGGGGCGGACTTGAGGTTTAGCTGCGTTGCGCTGGCGGGGAGCTTGGAGTGATGATGAGGTGGTATGGCATGTCTGAGGGTGCAGAGGGATCTGCGAGACCGTTGGGCAGAGAGAAGCTGCGAGATCTACCCTCATGGAGTCATCATAGGGCTTTTGATCTCGAATCTACACAGCGTTGCTGCTTAGCCTGCCTCTGCAGTTTATCTGGACTCTTGTCTATCGTTACACGGCCTGCCTTCCGATGATTTTGGGTCTTACTCTCACCCCAAACGCCAACCGGGTCCTCCAAGAGGAGTTATTCCTCAGGAACAGTCTCAGGAGCCAGCTCTGTCCGACGCCGGGATGGTGGGTGAACTTAGATCATCTTAGACATTGACCAGGGTCATGAGGATCGCGAATACCATTACCCACGGAACGTTCTGGCCTTTATTCCCTTCTCAACCATGGCTCAGTGCCTGGCAGAAGAGCTTGTTATACCCTTCTTAAAGGGCAAGCTGCTCGTAGGGCCTGAAGGGGTCACTATGTGGCTGATTTATAGCAGAGTTTTTGCTGGTTCTCGGCAAGGTCAGCGGTTGCGACGTTGCATTATTGGATCTATTTCCCAAAGTATTGCTTGCGTACGGGGTATAACCGGCCCGGAAATCTGAAAGTTTGGATCTCGGCCCCGGAGCCGCCCAACGGGAACGCGACAGAGGTACGGTATCCTCGCTGATGCCGCGGTTCATGGTATCACAACAATGACTATCGTCATCTTCAGCTCCCGAGTCCAAGTTTGCTATCTGGTTTGCAATTTCCAGACCCGCCTCGCCGCCATTGTGGAGGGTGGCTCCGCTTCGTCCAAGTCCGGTAACCTGCCTACCGTTCGCAGTGCTCGCACAACTGGACGAATGGCCCTTTGATGCACGCTCAGACTCGATTGCATCGTTGAGTTGGCCGTGAAGCACCTGTGGAGGAGAAGTTCCCCGCAAGAAAGAGGATCGGGATGCCACCCTCACCGATGCACGGTTGCAAGCGCATCCAAAGGGGACAAGCTCGCTACCCATTCCCACGCCGATGTAAACTGCCACGCAGCGTCCACGGAGCTTGATCAAGATTGGGGAAAGCTCGGCGCAGTCAGGATCGCGAACCAACTTCGAGTGTCAGTGCAAACGGCACGATCGCGCACCCTAACCCTCGGCTGAGAGCAGACAACCTTTTCCGCTCAGGCGAATTGGTGACGGCACCCTGAGCGACTGCATTGCCGTTGCAAACGGGAGAATAGGCGACGGGACAAGAAAAGGAGAAAGAGGCGGTATGCATGCTGTTGTCTCACTACTGGACGGGAGACGGCAGTGCTCAAAGGGCGATTACTGCCTGTGCGGTTTGTACCTGCAGATTCCCAGCGACTTCCAAATTGGGGCGGGACAGCTGGGCTGCCGATGTCGAGGCTTCCCGGTTCGGCCCAGGGCACCTGCTTGGGAGTGCCCCAGTTTGCTTGTTTATTTCCAGGCAATGGTCCGTGCCACCTAGGCTCTCCGTTCAACCATGAGAGGAGTCTCTGCACTGTGTAGCGGCAGTGTTGAGATGGTTTCCAGGCAGATATTTGCGATCGATTGAGAGGATTCGAGCGCTGCCGGCGTCGTGGCCAGCGGTGGCTGGTGGGCTCTGCGCATGACGAGTAGAGAAGAATCTTCCTTGCAGTAGTCAGCGCAGGAGCCATTTCAGGTGCAGCTGCCCACGGGTGTTCCAATGTGCGTTGCTAGGCCGAACCCCCGAAGCAGGTGTGACAGGTTGCTCACGCCTTCCCTAGGCGATGCAGCAAAGTATGACAAGTTCGCCAGCTCCTTCCCCAGACGCGTCCCTTTTTCCTGCCGTGATTCATGTGTTGTTGGACGGGAACCGGGAGGCTGGACGAAAATTGTTTTTTTTGTTCTGATCGGCCACCTTTCATGGGGTCCCTGGACGGTCGAATGGCGGGAACATCCTTGCCCCGGATCGGCCTCCAGGATCCGCTTGGCCAACGGAGATCCCTTGAACAAGGCTAGGGCGACCCTGGAGACGCCGAAGGCGCCATTCTTTCGCCAAGGCACCGTACTTGAGGAGACGTTTTCCATGGATTGCATGGAAGACGCCAGGACGGAAAAAAGCAAAGCTGAGCCATGTGCTGGATGGAGCAAATCAGGGGGGTTGTTTCTGCCAAACGCCAAACTCAAGACGAACTGGGGCGCCCCAAGTTCCGATCGAACTCGACACTAGGGGAAATCGAGATTCAGCGAAGGTGTCGCGCATGAATCATGGTAATTTCGTCGACGCCTTGCGAGTTCTCTGGCCCGACTTTGCGACAGCTCTGGCTCGATGGGTCCGAACCGATACTTCGGGCGCGTACAGCATGGTCTGGAAATGATGGCTGTGGCACAAATTGGCACAAAATAATGGATGGATTTCAGCGCTGTCGCTCATTACGGGCTTCCAGCCACATCAGTGAGTGCCACCAGCCTTCTTCCCGCGCTCCGGCCGCGCCAGAGCACAGTTGGTGTGGGTGGAGGAGATGCATGGCTGCGAGGCGGTGACCTCAATTCGGTCGGGATCAGACCTACCTAGACGGCTCGACCGCTGCTCGACGACGCTTCGCCAGCAACTCGCCAGCAGAGAGAGGCGAGCGCACGGCCAGACTACCACGATACCCCTCGATCACGCCGTCCCCCGCCAAGTCGACAGCCTCCCATCGTCGCCATCGCTCTCGCACTACTCAAATCACGAGCCTCCTCCAGCGTCTCGCCCAGTGACGGGTTGCTGCGTTGCTCGTATTTAGCCGCTCCCGTCCTGTCTCTTCACACAATTGAAAGCCCCTTACTGCGGCGTGCAAACGGCCTCGCTCCGCCAGGGACTCGGGCATGTTTGTGATGTCGCGACAGCTGGAGTATCGTATCGTTGGCCAGAGCCAGGACACCCCTGTCAGTTGTCCTACCCCTGGCGCCCTCGGTTTGCATATGCCGTGCCGTGCAGCTGGTCTGGTCACGATAGGCTGGGAGGTCGTGAAAAAACGCAGCTCTCTCACAAACTGCTGTCCGGACACCTGCCGCCCCGCCGCGGCGCTAGGTTTCCAATGTCAGGAGAAGGAGTGGTAGCTCCGACTCAGCGTGCCTCGACTGGCGACCTGTCCCTAGCCCCAGTGGCTACACGTGTAATGGGCAGCGCCCGCACTGGGAACCGTGACGCCTTCATGCAAGGTTCCGAGCCTTCGGTGCGGCTTATCACATACAATCGGGCGCGCAGCGTGCACAGCGCACCAGTACCTGAGGGGACTTGAGGAAACCTGAGGGGGGGGATGGTGGCCTGTGCCGGGCTGGTGTAAGTACACTACCTACGGGCGATACAAGGTGGGACTCTGCTGCCACCCCGTTCGCTCAGGTGCGTCTTGGAGTCCCTTGGTCTCGCGTTCGGGATCTCCTTGCACTCCCAGATTGTCAGATCGCTCTGATTCTTGGTACCCAAAATCCACGGCGCCATATAGCGTTGTGCGCCGGGCTGCCGTCCCGCGCTCCATCTCATATTTCTTGGATCTCCCATCTCTTCCCGCCCCCCCTCCACTCCAATATTTCCCGTCTAGTGATCCTCCTGCCATTGCTGCTCCCCCAATTCAGTTCCTGTCCTATTTCAGGTCTACTGCCCCCCTCACCCACCTCCCAGACGCTACTCTCTCTCTCATCCCGCCGCCCGCTCAGTACACGAGAGCTCACCGGCTCACCACCCTCGCCGGACTCGAGGCTGCTGGGCGCCCATGGCAGCCGCTCCCTAACAATATGGGCTTTCTAAGCTTTCTCACCAAGAGGTCAAGTGACAAGGCCAAGGGAAAACAGCCAGCTCCTGCAGGGGCTCCTCCAACTCAGAGTAAGCTCCCCTCAGAGAAATCCAGCTTCAAAACAGCATCAGCTTACAAATTGCCCAGATCCAACGCCCATAGTCACCAATGGCTTCTCCAGCAAGCCAGCCGCCCCTCGAGGCCGCTCTAAGATCAGCCCCATTCGAATCTCCCCGCCCGCTACCCGTGTAGCCGAATCTCCAGCACCCGCGCCAGCAGTGCCTTTGTTCAAGGAGGAGGAAGCTGTAGAAAGGCCAAGCACTGCGCCGGACGGGAACTCCCCGCCCACAGTATGGGCCAATGCTGGGTCCCGGTTACGAAAGAATCCCTTGCGGGTGGGACCTCCGGTTTCTTTTCGGCTTCTGACTCGGCCAACGACAGCGAATCCCGGAAGTCGCCCTGCATCTCTCACTGGTTCTGCTGAGTCAGTTGCTCAGGGGCCCCAGCCTGTTGTCGGCCACTCGCGGAGCAACTCAGTTAGCAATTCGATGCGAAGTGATGGTGGGAAGGGGTTCAAGGATCTTCTCGATGCTCAGTCCGAAATCAGACCAGCTGATTTCCGGTCAAGAGTCAAGGCGTCTGGTGCTAGAGACTATGGAGAGGATGTTGCAGACAGAAATATCGGAGTGAACGGCTTCAACCTTGAGTCCTCTCCGGTACAGAGGTTCTACGCCCACGTACCTAGGCTTCCTGCACAGGAAGGTCCATCCAACGGTATCAGCATCGCCGACATCAGGACGAGATCGCTCACCTCTTCTTCGGCAAACTTCTCTTTTCCCAAGAAAACAGCCGCCCTCCGGCCTCTTGTTCCTCGTGTTCGTGCCCTTGAGTTCACATACTCTGAAGCAGATTCACCTCTTCTGAGGCGGCGCCAGTCTGTCAACAGCTACGTACCCACAGCGTCTGCTGGCACCGAGAGTGATCCTTCGCCGAAGAGGAGTAAAGGCATGCGAACTTCCAGCAACCCGATTCGGCCCGTCACTTCCCAATCTAAAAAGCCATCGTGGGATCTTCCCACGCTGGCATCGCTCACTCTCAGCTCGCCAACCGTCCAGGAGCGGCCAAAGACCGCACGACCCGCCACGGCCCATTCCCCAGCACTCCCCCGCGACTCGGTGGTCCTCGCCAAGCAAAGGGCTGGGGCGCCAATAGGAGATTACCTGTTCCACGACAGCATCTACGGAAATCCTCTCCCGGGTGACAGATCTTTCCCTCTTCGGCCTCCATCTCGCCCCCATCGTGGGTCAGTTACCAACCCTGCCAGCGCCTCTCCTCGCAAGCGTCACAGTCTGCATACCCTCCAGCCTTCTGCTTCGTTTGCCAGCCGGGACCCGGTTTTCGATGCGACCCCTTTGTCTTATCCACGCTCCAAACACCACCACGCCAGCAAGAAACAATCCGTGATTTCCCTTCCCGAGGTTACCATTGACTTTGATGTTGCTGCTTCTCCAACAACCCCCGTGGGCCCCGGGCGCTCGCACTGTTAGTGCTTTTTTGATTCTCGTCTTTGTCAAATGATTCGGATTTAGAATGCTGACTTGTTTGTCTATAGACATCAGGAGTCCTTTTACGATCCATGAGATCCCAGAGCCAGTGCCCGAGTTAGCCGGGGAAAGTAACCCGGGGAATAGTCCCGAGCTAGCTCCCCTGAGAACTCGAAGCATACGCGGATGGTCTACCTCCTCGGCAACACCAACAACCTCCGATACCAGCTCCAAACTCTCACGCCATACCGCAAACACGTCGATCGACTTGAGCCAGGGCGCCCCTTCCATCACCAAAGTGCCCAGTCATGCTTCTTTGGACAGCGGTGCCGCGTTTTCACCCAACAACATCCCATACAACAGCAATAACAACTTCAATATCGACGACTACATCTCCTCCGATGACGATTCATTTATCGAGTCCCGACGCCCACGCGGCGAGGGCGAAGAGCAGCTCCTCTTCAGCGATACCGGCTACGGCATGGGGGGTTTCCAACTGCCTGGTCTCCCCTCCGCTCCCCCAAAGGAGGCCAGCCCAAAACAAAGGCAGATGCTGCAGCATGCCCGATCAAGCATCTCCCTTCCCCCGATATATGACCATGGGTCCTTCGGGCCTGCCGGTGGCCGTCGATTCATTCTCGACACAGCTGCCGACTCCGAAGATGAGGACACACCGTGCAACTCTCCTATTACCGCCTCTCCGATGCGCGGTATCCGTGGTACTAAGCGACTGTCGGCGATCTGCAGTTCTCCTGCCAGGAATCGCGCCTACTCACATGAGGTCATTGAGGAAGAACGAACAGGCAAGGTCGACGTCTCTGCTGCGGTTCGCCTACGTAAGGAGACCAAAGCACGAAAGAGGGCCTCAGGAATTCAGGCCGCACGACCCAGGAAGGCCAGGTCAGCCGTCGCGCTGGGCATCAAGGAACCGCTCGTCGCACCTATTGACGATGAGGCCAATCACGCTGATGTCGAATTTTGACATTACACGTATCCACAACACACATTTCATTTGTCAATCAGTTCTACCTGGACGGTAAACAGGAAAAGGAATCGCGAAGAGCATCAGTTTACATGGAAGCGACGGCGTTTCGAAAAGGGGCGGAAGCATGAGTATCATGTCTGGTATTGATTAGAAACGGGATTGGACGGCAAGGGAGCACCGGGTTGTTTTGGGGTCCTTTTTTTTGTTTCGCCAATCATACCCACCGCGGTTGGACGCGGCTCGGTTCAGTTCGCGAGACGCGGCAAGGGGAAAGGGTAAAGTCGGCATTTGAGGGGAGGGCGTATCGGCTTGGATTTGACTCTTGATGATACCTTGACTTGGCTGCAGCAATAAGGGGGGATATTTTGACACCAGCGTGTGCTGCACTTTAGTACAGGATATGCCAATTAGGTATTTGGGTATGTTTACCTATGGGAGCATTGGAGGTTTGGTTATGGTATTCATCGAGTATACCGTTTAATAATGCCTTTAATACGAGAGAAAGTTTTCCCTTATTTTCTGGTTGAGATAGGTGTTACCCAGCTGACGAGGTTGGCTGTGCATGTGTGAGGCTGGAATTCCAACAACTTGCGCGGCGCCCAGCTCGGTATCATTTTGAAGGGGGGTGGAATATGAACTGATAGTTCGAATTTGAAGCTGTCTGTGGGTTCAATGTTGTGTTCAAGTTTGTAGTGGATGGTGGTTATGACCTCATGTTGACTTGTGCTGCCCCTGTCACCCCCCTTCTGCTGTTATCTTGCATCAAGCCTAGATATGCGTTAGCTTTGAGTAGCATCATCGGTATCACTATCCCCCACGGAAACTGATGGTCTGAAACAGATATCCCCAAGAACGTGCGTGTTGATGGGTAACATCGGGTTGAGATTAACATGCACGGTTGATCAGGTGGTGATAGTGTCAGTGACATCTAGGTATCTGCACTGCGACGATGAGGTTGGCGGGGTGTGTGGAAAGCTGATATATGCACAAGGCTGTCATTGAACACCTTACCGGGAACAGCTCATAAATATGCTGTTTTAATATACGAACTGTTTTGTTTCTATTTCATGAATATTCAGTTTTCAGCGAGCATATGTTTCGTTTCAGCCTACGAGTTATCTAGGTCTTATCTAAGATTAATCCTGTTCCTTTCCGAAATCTATCCCGCTTTTTATCATTAGAATTAAAATTTTACCCCTTCCCTGAGGTACCTAGGTTCAGACTCCATCAAGCCTACGAGTAGTCACAATTTAAGTTCCTCAAGCCCTCTGATTATCAAAGTCTAGTTAGGGTAACATCTGATAGCTCACGAAGGAACACCATACCAGCACACAGTTAGTCACTGTACGCTGAACTATAGGTCATCCTCGTCTTGGAGGCGTGCTAGACAATAATAGGCTATCTGAGGACGCCCTGAAGCAGTTGTTATGGAAGGCAAGGCACATGATCGATCATATTCACGCCTTGATAGAATACGTCCAGGCGTCGCGGAGAACATTCTAGGCTTCCAATAGAACTTTCAATGCATAAAATATCATTTCGAATGCAACTGATATATTACTCGCCGCCTCCAAAGAATGGTCCACGCCTTCTAGAACCCACCCAACCCTCCGTCAGGTGCCAAAGGCGCCTCACCGAATGCACATTCACGCCTCCAAGTTACGAAAACACGCCCCAGAAATATCAATTCGCTAGATATTCATAACGACAAAACGCTTCTGTTATCATAACCAACGCCTCAACTCACAAACGATAGGCGCCTCAACCTAAAATACAGGTCCAACCGCCTTCTCAAGATTGCTCGTATCTCCATCCACCATGCAATCGCAACCATAGCTCCCCCTGAAGGTGTCAAAATCCAAGCTCTCAAGAATTTCAACGGCTTTCTTAGCTGCCGCAGGCTTGGCGTAGCGGCTGCTTTCTGATATCGCGTGGGCCAGCATCCGCCCATGGACCATGATGCCGCAGATCACCTTTTGTGATCTCGTTCCGCTGCCACCTAATAGATCATCAACGCTGTCTCCGCTGCCATTGCCAATGGGAGTCGACTTGGTGAGCATGCGCCAGTCTGAGCAGTAGAACTTTGACTGCATCATTTCCTTCACTTGGTTGATGGGGTGGTTGTTGGCGTACGTGTCGTAAATTCGCATATCCTCGAACCACGGCTTCACGTGCCGGTCGAAAAAAGACTGAACAACGCTGAAGTCGTACTCGCTATCGACGAAAATGGCTCCAATATAGGACTCTATCACGTCCGGAAGCGCCTTGGGTGGACGACTGCAGTTGACCCAGAAGTTCCTCTTGAAGTCGGCCTCCGTCTTACCCTCAAGGACCGCCTCCTCCTTTGCGGAGCGGAGCGCTTCTTCCATTTCGGTTGCATAATCGGCAATGCCACCAAGAACATTGGGCGTGTTCGCCAGAATAGAACGGTGGAAACCGAGATAGAAGGCTAGGCATCCTAAGAACTGGTTGGATACCATGGCCATCTTGTGCTCGGTGAGCCACTGAGGGTCGGCGCCAGGATATCGGTGGAAGATGTAGTCTATGCAGACCATATCAAACAAAGAATCTCCCAGAAACTCGAGACGCTGGTAGCTGGGCAGATTTTCATACTGCGTCGGATAGGATGGATGATGGAAGGCCGACCGCAACAGCGTAGGGTATTTGAATTTGTAGCCCAACCGGTCGTAAAATTTCCGAGCCATGTCCAACTGTGTCGCGGTTGGGCGCCTTGTTTGCCATCCGGGCTTCTGGTAGGCTTGGTAGTACTGTGTCCACTTCGTCATGGCGTGCTTCTCGTCCTTGACAGCGGCCGTGACTGCCCGGACTGCCATGTCGAAGTCAAAGCGGCCTTCTTCATAGGTCGTCAGATAAGCAGCGCCGATGAGGGCTTCGCAGACGTCTGCAATGGATTTGTCTCCAAGTGCGTGCCTCCGTCTCGCCTCTGTCCGCTTGCCTTTCTTCAAGGTCAACCCATCTGGGTACCACGTCCGTCTGTTGAAGGCCATAGATCGAACATACTGCTCCAGCTTCACCTCCAAGGCATTGTTGAAAAGGTTTTGGTTGCAGAGAAGAGCCATTCTCTCACAGTGGAGGTGGAACTCATTCAAGTCCAGCACCTGAGTGAAGATGGAAATGGTTGTCGCCATCTTCAAGAAGCAGTCGCCCAAGAATTCCAGCCGTTCATAGTTATTCCCCATGCCTCCCTGAAAGTTAATCCTTTCGGCGTCATGCTCGTCTGAGTTGTCGCTATCTTTTGTGAAGGCTTCCAAGGCAAGATTCGGACGAATGTTCGGCAGACCCATCAGGTTACACGCATCCAAAGCAATCAGGTTGGACTCAATGCGATGTATGATAGCCGGAAAGTTGTATGCCATAGCAACCACCTCGATTGGCAACTATGATATGTTAGCATTTTGCATCTGTGACTGAAGTGAAATCAAAAACTGACAGGTGAGATTCTCAGGGGCTCAAGGATGAGAAAACACCTCTTGGACTCCAAATCTTCATCTACGATATTCTCGTCCAAAATGTTCCGCCGAATAGGGAGCAGCTCGGCCTCAACAACTGGCTGGTCCTTTTGGAACACGATAACGGAGCGGGATTTTGACCACAGGCTGATACTGTAGTTGAAGATGTCATGGTTCTCGGAATTCAGCCACGCGCGATGACCTGGAGCAACAACTCTGTCAGGGACAGGATCTGTAGGCCTCAGGTCCTTGCGGCGACCCATGAGGAAGAATTTTCGTGATCCATCGAATGGATCGCTGACAAACTTGTTGTGGAAGAACTCATCCGGCGCATCAAAATCATATTTGAGACCATCGTTTTGTGAGACAAAGTGAACCGTCTCCCAATCTAAGATCTCCCTGGGGTTGGCGGCAGATGAAAAGTCGAATGAGTGGTCTCTGAGTGCCGGAGCAATGAAGTAAGGTAACTCGCTTGCCGATGCCTCGTACAACTTGCTGAAAACGTCATTAAATATCCGTATGGTTGTCGCTGTCAAGCTCTCAAGATCCTGCTTATTGACGGTAATTGCGCGGGAACATGGCGAGGAGTGCACCTCTGAGGACCGATCTGTTCCCCAAAACAAAGGGAATGGTGCAATCTTTGGAATTGGCTGCCTGGTTAACAGGGCAAGTGGCTTAGAAGGACGACCCAGTGCGTCAGGCTTCGCCAGAGTCAAAGCCGTCAGATACAGTTCCGTAGGTTTCCCGAGGTACGACCATATCTCCGGCTTGATACGCCTATCATATTCTGCTCTTTTCTTCGAGCTGATAGCAAGCCGAGCGTTGCGCAGAGCTGGCAGTTGCTTGGTGAACGCTGGTAGGAGATGCTCGTCGAGATACTTCCCTTTGATGAGCTCGAGGCACATTTCAAATGCTGCCGAGCACTTGGCCATTGCCTTGCTGGGATATATCCTTCCAACAGCTTTAGTAACTGGTGAGCAGCTAGGAAGCATGACTTCACATTGAAACCCGCCGCCAACTGGAATGATCGCATACTCAGGGTGCAGGGCAACCTCGGGCGGATGCGGCAAATGGGCTACAAACGTAGCAAGGTAGACCAGGCTCTCGCGGTAGTTCAGTTTGGCCCCGGTTATTGGAACAATGAATTGCCGGCCTTTCGAAGGGAAAGAATCTGGACCGAAGTGGGCACCCTTCAACTTCCTGTCCTCGGGCATGGCTCGGCAGAAGTCTCGCAGCTTTTGCTCTGCTGATTTCGTCTCCTCGAGTTTTGCCAAGTGATCCATATTCCCTCTCTCAATCATGTGGATGTACTCGGATCCGTCTTGGCGAGCCCTTCCGCGAGACTGGATGTACTGGATGAGGGTTTTGTACAAGTCGAACCTGATGATGACGTTGCAGTCAGGGATATCTAGACCTTCCTCGGCAATTGAAGTTGCAAAAATGCAGTTCAGCTCGCCGCGTCGAAATTTGAGGATGGTCAGGACCTGGTCTCGAAAGCTGACTTGTTTCTCATCTCTTCCACCGCCACCCATCTAGTTGACATGGTTAGTGCACGCGAGCAAAGCACACCAGCTCTAGAAAACCCACCAGGACGCCCACTCGGACTCCAGAGATCTGCATATCGGGCTGCTGAAAGAGATCCGCAAGAATCATGGCCGTTCTCCTCTGATCGACGAAGATGATACACCTTCGGTTGCTATCGAGGTCTTTGTAGCGCTCTCGGATTATGTTTGTCAGCTGGATGACTTTGTCCGATAGCAGACTTGGGCTCAGCTCTGGTCGCGAAAACGTATAACTTTCCACTATCTGACGAGCTTGGCGAACCTCGCCGAGGAAGCGATCTGCGGATGCATTGCTATACTTCGCATCTCTCAACGCCTTGGCTTCCATCGACTCGGCATTTTCTTCCTGGAAAAATGTTTGCAGGTGCCTGTCAACACACCAAAGCCCCAATTCCACGGCTGCGAATCTAGCGAAGTGAAGCGCCTTTTTGAACATCCAATGATGCCCAACTAGGGCGCTCAGAGCGCCTTGGAGGTCGGTTTCGGTGGCGTTCCTTGTCTTCTCGTACACATGTCTGGTCTCTTTCTTTGGCTTGCATACGGTATGTTGCAAAACGGCCGGATCGGAAACGGTGACAATCTGGCTGTGGAGAAGACCCTCGAGCTCCGCGGCGGCCCTTTCGGGTGCGATCTTGGAGTCCACGGGAGAGGCAGTCATGCCCAGGATACGAGGGCGGCATTTTCCGGGCTCGGCCTTTGCGTAGAAGTCCTTGATGATGCTTGCATACGGATGCTCTTTCTTCGTGTGGTGTGCCTCGTCGAAAATGAGGAGACTGACCTGATCGATTCGAATCCATGACCGATGCAGACAGGTTCGCAGGATATCAGCCGTGCAAACAATCGCCATGTTGTTGTCAAACACCTTGCTCCAGAAGTCCTTGGACTCAACACCATCCACCAACTCACCGCAGAGCTTCTCGATGGGATAGTCAAGGTTGCAGGTCAGGACTGCATGCTGCTGGAACACCAGCGCAACTTTATCGACCAAGAAGAACGCTATGCGCCTTCCCTCTCCTCTCGCCCGGGCTTCTACTTCGTTCTGGAGCGTCCATCGCAGAAGAAGTGCGGCGATCAGGGTCTTTCCGGAGCCTGTGTCAAGAACGGCAATAACATTTTGTGTCTTCGCCTTCTCAAACAACTCGAGCTGATACTCGCGCGGCGTCGAAATAATCTTCTTGTTCTCAAACTCTTGGACCAAGGCGTAGGCTGAGAGATCGTCACCGGGCATCATCTTCCGCGACCGCTTGACTAGGGACACCTGATTCTGCTCAATCCACAGATCGAAAGCCGCGTTGTCGGCGCGGCGCTTTTCCGATATCTGGCGAGGCTTCGAGGTGGGATTGAAGATCCATCTCTTGACACCTCTGCTAATCTCTCCAACTTCGCTCTCGTCTGATGTGTCGCCATCGTTCCTATCCTCATCCTCGCCGAGAGTCGGAGCGTTCATTGTGACTGATGGGCAGTCTTGAGTATCAAGCGATGAGGTTTGGGGGAGTGTGGGGAGGCGGGACTGAAAATAGACTCAGTTGAGGTGAAAGGTGGAAAGAGAGATGCGAGGAAGGTGCGTGTGGGAAGAAGATGCCGATGGAAGTGAAAAAAGACCTTTTGCGCCTCGGAGGGCATATTTCAAAGGCGACCAAAAAGTGTTCGGGCAGTATTGAATAACTTCAGATCAAAAAACCTTCGAAGTTCAGAGGAAAGGCCGTGAGGTGATATGTGTTGGTTACTCACCGTGTTGGTTACTCACCAGAGGGTAGGTAGGTAGGCACTCTCGTTCAGCCGAGCTGCCTTGTAAATCGTCGTTTCGCTATTGCGATTCGCGGGGTACGCAGTTCAACGATTGTGAACCAACCGTGAAGTCCTGTGCTGCCAGAAAGAAGGAAACTGCAGCAAGAAGAGAGAAAACCCAGCGCTCTCGTATCTACGGAAAGAAGGAAGATTCTAGACGGGGCCAGTGGTGGAAGCTGTTTTGTTTGCGTGATTGCTACCTAAAATAATCAAGCAAACCATCTTCACAGGAGCCCAAAACCATCACGCGTCCCAACGCGTCCAGCTGTAGGCTTCCCGCACACAGCACACCCTAAGGACTCAATCTCACCAACGTCCACTTCCCCACTTCCCCCTCCACCCTATCATAAACAAACCGATCATGCAACCGACTCTCCCTCCCCTGCCAAAACTCCACCCTCTCCGGCACAATCCTCAACCCGCCCCAAAACTCCGGCACCGGAATCTTCTCCTCCCCATCCCACCTCCTCTCCACCTCCTTCACCCACCCCTCCAGCTCCCTCCTCCCATCATCCTCCTCTCCCTCGACCTTCAAAACCTGACTCTGCTTACTAGCCCAAGCCCCAATCCTACTTCCCCTCGCCCTCGTATCAAAGTAAACCTGACTCTCCTCCCTCGGCAACCTCTCCGCCCTGCCCTCTACTCTAACCTGCCTCTCCATCCCCTCCCACCAAAACACCAAACTCGCCCAGGGGTTCCCCGTGCTACTCCCACCCGCACTCCCAAACAAATCCCTCGCCTTACTGCTCGTCTCGAAATTAGAATAAATCACAAACCCCTTCGCATCCAGCTCCTTCATGTACACCATCCTCGCCGAGACCCTTCCCGAAGGAAGCTGCGCCGTAGAGAGTGTGCATGCTTCCGGGTGGGAGACTCCATTTTGGGATGCGGCGGTGAACCAGACGTGGAATTGGGCGATGGGGGAGGAGGGATCTAGATCCCGATGGTAGAGCTCGGATTTGAGGAATTGAGCTGCTTGGCCGGGGGCGGCGGGGGCGGAGGGTGCGCCCGTTGGAGCGACTGGAGGGTGGGTTAGGTTTGGTGGTGAGGATGGGATTGAGAGGCTTACAGATGAGTTTTGCGCCGTCTTGAGGGGGGTGCAGGGCCATTTTGTTGCAGATGGTGGTGAGCGGTGGGGTGAGTCGGAGGCAGTTGAGCAGTGGTGAGATGGGATCCAGCCGAGGGGTTGAAATCGTGGAGACGGAAAGAAAGTGTCGGTAAATGACTCTCATGAGAGGCTTTGCGAAGGATAATAAGTTGTGAGATGTGCTTTATGTGGGGGAGGGCTTAGTTTTGCCTCGTCCGATCTTTGAGCACTCTGTGCTTTGAGAATCGACTGACGTCTTCGGCTGGCGACAACGTGCAGTCATCGGCCCACCCCGCGCCCGGCGAATGAGGGGAGCCAATCAGCCAGTGGTATGCGTGTAAGTGCCCCTGAGCAAGGGATGGAATCTATAAGCAACCATCCATGCATCGAATTTCCGGATACATATTTGTTTGATTGAAATGCAACGAGAAAAGGTAACCCAAACCCAACCCGCCCAGGGTATCCTTTAATTCTCACAAAGCGGTCGTATCATCATTGGCTTTACAATGTAACTCCCATCGCTGTCGCGCTGGGCTTACAGGAAGTAGTCTGCCACCGGCTTCTTGGCTGGCATTCCCCTCGAGTCCTGTGGGGCCGCCTGGAATACACGATACCTCCTTGCCGGCCCGGGCTTGAGATCGTTCTCCAAGACATTGCGCAGACCGCCTCCGCTCACGCCGCCATCGCTGCGGCCTACATCCCCGTTGCTTCGCGCAAAGATGCCCAGTCCGGAGTCGTCCTCGGACAGCTCAAGTAGTGCTGCCACATTTCCGCAGCGATAGCAATAATTCGGCGCCGACCACACCGTGACGATGCTGGTGTCGAACATTTCTTTGAACCCTTCCATGACCAACTGGTGCGCGCGCGCAATCAAGCTGAGATCGTTGCGGTAGTTGAACATCTTGACGATGTCTGCCCCAAAGAGAAATCCGGCACCGCGGGGGGACAGACCCCATCCGTCAATCTCATCTGGGTCCGACCATAGGAGGTCGCACATGGCTCCTTCGTGTGGCACCTCCTGCTTGCGATCTAGCAGTCGTATCTTATCGACCGTATCGATCAGGGGGCTGAGGCCACCATGCACACAAAGTACTGCGCCGGCAGGGTTGCCAACAGATCCCCCACTTACCCCCGATGCTCCCGAACCCGGAGGTCCCGTGCCGGTAGGTACACCGCCTGATGGCCCGCCACTGGCACCGGGCGCAACACCGTTGGTAGTCCCACCGGCGCCGTTGGGGCTCTTCCCCCTTGCCCGTGCATTGCGCGGAGTTCGCGGAAACTGTGACATAATCTGTCCGTCCGCATTACAAACTTCGATTTCGATGTCCTCCGTGCTCATTTCAGTTTGTTCTGGGTTGGGGGAGATTGTGTTGGAGGCGCCTAGCACGATGGCGCCCAGCGCGAGGTAGTCGAAAACGTCGCAGCAATAGCGCCAAACGTTTGCGCTACCATATTTCCTAAGGCATTCGTCGTAGAAACCATAAACCGTTGTGATTTGCCGCGACTCGTGATTGCCGCGGATGAGGGTCATTCGGTCGGGATATCGGACTTTGAGGCAAAGGAGGAGGAGGAAGGACTCTAGCGAGTAGAAACCACGATCGACGAAGTCGCCTATGAGCAGTCATATCAGTGGAGGTTCTTGCGCATGTGCGCCGACCGGAGGAGGAAGCCTAGGCGGTCGCATACCCATGAATAGGTAGTTGGTATCGGGGACGTCGCCGCCAACCCTAAACAGCTCCATGAGATCATGGAACTGGCCGTGGATATCACCGCATATCTATAATGAGCGAGTCAGATCGGATGATAGACAGCGGGGTATCCGCAAGACCACATACCGTCACTGGCGCCGTGACAGTCACAACATTGCCCTCCTCGATGAGGAGCTCCCTGGCCTTGTGGCAGAGTTCCCGGACCTGCGCTTCGGGTATCGGCCGGCAGGCCCGAAGCTGAGCGATCGCCCTAGCAATAAGTTAGATCTGGTGCCCCGATGTTGACGTTGCCGGAGCTGACGCATACTTATCAAGGTCGCTCATTTTCGCAACTGAAGGGCGCCTGAGATTCGGTTCGAAGGTCGGAACACCCGTTTGCGCTCAAGTCAAATGAGTCCTCTACGTGTCAGCTCAATACCATGGTAGTTCACCAGGCCAGGGCGCGGTTGTTTGGTTTCCAGGTAGGGCGTCCCGGAGCGAAGGCAACGTCGCTTTTTTGTTTTCACCGTTTGCTTGGTGGCGAAGCACATCGGCTCGTGGCTGTGACGAACGTTCCCAGGATTTTGGGACTGGTCGCGACATGGACTGGTCCGTGCGTCACTAAATTTGCGGGGCTGGATGAGTTGCTGTGTGGGGCGATAAGCACTCTGGCTCGTTATCCTCCCGCAAAACTCCACAGGGCGCCTCCAGCTGCCGGGCCGGAGCGGCCCACGCGTTGCTGGGAAAAGGATTTCTTGGAGCTTCTGAATAGCCGATGTCAACTTCACCAGCACGTACCCTAGCTCCTCAACCCAGCTTCGCGGGGAAGAAAAAAGGCCAGAGACGGATGCAGAATGGTGTAAGGGGAGCTTAATCAAGCAATTGGTAAGTTTGGGAGGCTCAATGGCTCGCACAAGGGGCCTGATCTTGCATCGGCGATGCTAATTGACGCAGTGCTTCCCTTTCCTTCTCGCCGCCTACCATCGTCATCACTGGCCCCGCGACCCCGCGAACTCGTCGCATCATGCCGCCGCCTCACCTCCATCCCAGGTCACGAATGACCTCGTCTCTTTTTGCAACCACGGTCATTGCCAGCTTCTTTGTGGTCGCACTTCCGCATGTGCTGCCATGCCCAGCACCTCGCGTGGTCTACGCCGACGGCGAGATGCCAGACGGGGCAACAAGGAGGAGGAGAAAGAAACGACCAGAAACCACAGATACTACGAATGGGGTTGTTCAGTTCCCAGTCACCAGCAATGTTGATGGCGATGACGACAGTACAGGCAAGGCCGCAGCGTCGAAGCGGGAGTGCCCCGTTCCGAAGCCCTCCGGAATGCTGGGTGAGCTGCTCGGATTCAGAAAGAGCGCCGCCGACGACTCAGATACACGACGATCCGATAGGTGACAACAGCCAAGTTCGGACGGAGGATGAAATATGCTTGATAGGGGATCAACCGGATGACTTTGCTGAAAGGGCGCGTCAGGGATGGGAGGGCAAGACGGATCTCGCCGCAAGCGGTCAACCGGAAGACGTATTCGATGTCCATGTCTCCACAGAAGTAGCGAAAAGACGTTATGTCTGTGGTAGAAGATTCCCTTTCCGGAATCGGACTGGGCTCGGCGGTTCAGGGCTTGTGCAGATCAGTATTCATCCAGTGGCATATGATACCTGCTGGGAATCACCCAGAACCAAATCTACTCAATTCAAGGCATGCGGGAACTCCGCCTGCCGCCCTTACAATTCCACTGCTAGGCGCTGGTTCCAGGCGATCAACGGATTCGAGAACTTTTGAATTTATCCAGAACTCGGATGAGAAAGGGGCGTCCGGAGTGCTGTCGATCTTGTGTGAGGAGATGCAAGAGCACATTCCCGCACAATATCACCCTGTTAACGCTCTATTGCAACCCTTACTTGTCTCAGCGTCCCTCTGGTAAGCCGTCTGATTCCTGCCTATCTCCCATCGAACGAATATGCATAAATCCGGCCGTCTTGGCAGGCTGAAACGGTTGATGGGGACTGCACCACACACTTTTCAGTCATTCTGCCAAGCTATCGCCGACCTCCCGCCCTATTGAGCGGCGGCCGCCAGCACGCCGCGCAGCGCTGATCGGCCATGCTTGCTGGCCTCGCCCTATGATATCGGCTCATCACCACTCTCACGATCTTCCGCCTGATCTGCTGGTTTCTATGGGGTGTTTCATCGACACACGTGTCTACCAATGTACTTGTTTGTGGCAATCATCCTTTGCCGTGATGTATTGCCGTTCTGGAAGTGTATAACAGGGTGTCTACTCGCCTACGGCGCCTTCGGTCCGCCTTGATTCTGATCTGGGTGTTGCGTCGGTTTGCCAAGAATCAAGCCCCTTCTCTTCTTTCGTTCATAGATTTTTTCAGAGGTAAGTAGCATTTGGATAGAACCGTTGAAGCTGACTTTCAGCATGCTGACATCCTAACTCTAGCTGTGCTCTCTTTTAGTTTTTAGTTTTATTAGGCTTGACGTCTATCACCCTATCGACAACCACAGTCATGAAGTTATACGCGCTCCTTTTCTCGGTCGGCCTGGCGTCGGCCCAAGGGCTGCAAGCTGGAGGCGTCAATAATTTGAATCTTGATGCGAACGCTCTTTTGAACACCACCTTTAACGTCAACGGCAACGCGGCGGACTTCGACCCAGCGTCTCTGGGGATCAACCTTGCGAGTCTCGGTAATCAGGGGTTCAACTTCGCAAATCTGGACTTCGGCAACCAGGATGCTCTGGCTCAGGGCATCCAAGCCCTGCTCGGGCAGCTGTGTCTGGCCAACGCGCTCAACTTCAACAACATCATTGGCCTCGGTCTCAACAACCAGCTCGATCTGTTCCTGCAGCTTGCACAGCTTCAGCAGCTGCAGAACCTAGGCTTCATTGGCCTGGGGGGCGCTGCGGCGCTTTTCAACAGTGGCCGGATTTTCGGTGGCGGCGGCTTCGACGTTGGTATGTGACAGTCTTCCGAGTGTGGCAGAGGTCAGAATAAGCTAACACATTACAGGCTTCTTCAAGCGTGAGCTGCAGAACGCAAAGAAGATGATGAAGCGCACCAAGCTGAGGCGTGGGCAACGTGTGACGAAGCGACAGTGCCAGGGCGTTAACTCGGCTCAACCAGTTGTCGCTGGGGCAAATGCCCTCAACGCCGGTGCAGTAACCATCGCAACCGCGAACCCGTCGGCGGCATTCACCATCGCGACGGCCGCCCCGCCAGTTGCTCTGGCTACCCCTGTCGCTGCGGTCGCGACCCCCGTTGCTGTGGCCACCGCGGCACCAGTGGCTGCTGCCCCCGAAGCGGCCCTCCCCGCTCCGGCTCCGGCGGCTGCCCCCGTCGCGGAGCCCGTTGCTGTGGCCAGCAACATCCCAGCTGCTGTGGCCGCAGTTCCAGATGCCGGTCTTGCTGCGCCAGCCGGTGGCGAGGAGAACCTGGCTGATTTCACCCGTTAGACTCCGACAGTCCGAGACATTCGGAAGTTCGGATATCAGATGGCTGGACGGGGAGGAACCTCTGGACGAAAGCAAGGAAGCGATACCCTTTTCGGAGTTCGGACTACACCACGGAATGGAGTTTCGTCCGACCCAGCCGCCATTCGGCCAAAACAAATGTCAAAACAGCAGGCTAGGTTGACGATGTCTCAGGCATTATTCCGACGAGGCTCCTACCAAGTAATATCTGGGGGAAATAAGACACCCCGCCAAGCAAAGGAGGCCGCAAACAAAAAGAAGCAAAAAAAGCATACCACGGTAGTAATTGGGCCTGGTAGTGTACAGGGTCTCAGATTGGTGTGATGGAACCTAGCCCTGGCGGGCGTTAGGTTCGCTGGTTAGCGGATGGTACCTTAGACAGCTGGGCCCCCCTGGAGGCCCCGGTTTCCTCTCGTCGTCAGGATTGTATCTAATACCCTGCCACGCCTTACGGAAGTGTTTTACCGACACTTTAGAGTTATTTGACGTTTCCACAGATCCTGGATCCCAGGAGGCGCCAGATTGTGAGCTAGCAAGCGAGTGAATAGGGGGCGGCGAGTTGTGCCGACGTATCCACTGTATCCATTAAGTCCACCGCACATATCGTGAGCATTTACGCGCGTAGCTGGGGATCCGATGCCCTTGGCCTTTTTTTTTTTTTTTGGTGCCACTTGCGGCTGTCCTCATCAGCATCTTGGGACGAATCTGGGGGGAGCCCATGGGTCTATTTCGGGATCGGAGAGTTTCCCACTTGGATCTGCCGCAGAGAAAGTCGTGATGGACAAACGAGACGCATGGAAGGTTGTTCGAGCAGATCAGGCCAAACACGCCGCCGTCGAGCCGTTGGCCAGTGCGACATTCGAAGCGTGAATGACACCACTTGCCAAGCTGTTTGCAAGCAGATCGGAAGCAGCGCAATTCCGGGTTTGCCAAGGCACCAGCAATCATCATGAGGCGAGAAAACCCTCGCGGTGCGTCTGCGGCGGTGAGAGAGCGCTTTGATGGCAAAGGCATGGATCGGATCTGCTTCATCGCCCATCTGCGACACAGTGGGTGACGGCTGGAGTCTTGGATGGGCCGAAAGAGGCAAAACGACAAGGGTTGCTTTGACGTCGTCGCTCAGTCTGTCGGGCACCTGCAGGCCCCACCCAATCACGGAGCCCAATCCGCCTCGCCTCTGCCCCAGATTTGCAGGGGGCCCTCCCATCAATCGGCTTCAGCCATTTCAGCCTCTTCCGCAAGTGCAGCAGCACCACTTTAGCCACTACCGCCGCCTTTCTTGGCAGGCACGGGGCACCGCTCCAGGTGGGCTTTGAAACACACCTCCGTCTCGCACTGCTGATTTGCTACGGCACTCGGCACCGCTGCGCCATTCCAGGTAAGCTTAAGTGACAGCCGAGACCAGATCGGGGACCGGCCAATGACGGCCACAGCTGGGGCCCCTACCTCACCCTGGAAGGCCTCGACTGTGACCCCGAGTTTCCCCCCCTTTCCAGCCTGCGGACCCCCACTGCCCCAGGTCGCGGTTGCCCAGTGTCGCCTGCCATCCGAGCTCTGGGTCTTTCCTTTTTCCACCATTGCGCCGTTCTGCCCAGCGCAGGTGGCCTCGCCGCTTTGCTCCATCGAAACAAGGCGAAACAGGCTGCCCATCCTCGGCGTCGATCAGGGAAAAGACCTGTTGAGGCCTTCAGCGCGCGAACTTCAGACGAATGCTTCCGCAGTCCCGCCGCCGCGCCCCTCGACACCAGGGCGATGAGCGCGCTCCGACGGTGCTCCGGGCCCCAGTACCCACTTGGCCAAGTAGGCTCGCTCTCGATCCGTGCCTTGGCTAGACGACGCTAGAACATGCTGCGTATTGCTATCGTCACCAGCTGCGCGGAGGTTGTGGCCCCCTGGCGCTGGTGTTTCTCCAGCCCTCTTGGCGTCCAGGTTACCCCCCTGACGTCGAGCCCAATTTTGGGTCCGGCCACAGAGCCTTCCGCGCATGACGTTGCAACGGTCTCGAGTCTCTGCCCACGATCTCGCGCTGTGCGCTGTGTGGCACTCGCACCGCATCCATCTCATCCGGCCTACCAGGTGGGATGGCGGAAACCCTGGCCCTAGCTTGCCTGAGGTGGCTCTCGGAGGATGGCCAGGACCTGCATCTGCAGCCACTGTGCCGGCGTGCTCCTGCAGCGCAACCTCATCCCACATGTCGGGCTGGGCGAGGGTCTGAGGTCTCGGTCCTCTGTTTCCCGCCACGGTCCCCAGCTCTGGGTCCATCGTCTGTTTTACCCGCCCCTCCGTTTCCACCCAGTCACGCCTGACAGGCCTGCATCTGACACGCTCCGGATGCCTACCCACGCCCCCTTCCGAGGGACGCTCCTATGTCCCTGAAATTCTTGGCGGGCGGCTGCTCCTCATGCCTTGGCCATGGACACGCCATGCCGCCATGGCCTCACCACACTGTATATAAGACGGGACGGACGGTCGACGATACTCCTCTCCTTTTGTTTCCTCATCCCATTCACCATCTCATCTATTCAGTCATTCTCTTCAGAGGTAAGACTCCCACACCTGACTGAGCACCAGTACCACTGGTACCTCCATCGGGACTTCGCTAACTGATCAACAGCTGTGCTCGTTGTTCGCTTCACTCCTTCAACTTTTGAACATTTTTGAGCTGTGCTCTTTCATAATTCTTTAATTTCGAAAACTCGAGTCATTCACTCAAACCCACAATAACCGTCAAGATGAAGGCCTCCACCGTTATCGTTTCTGCCCTCGCCACCCTGGTCGCTGCGGCCCCCACTGAGAAGAAGGTTGAGGAGCGTGGTTTCAATGATTTCCTCGGCGGTGGCTTCAACGGCTTCCCGTCGACCAACGTCAACTACATCTTCGGTCTCAACAACGGCCTCAACAACTTCAACGTTCTCCAGCAGCTCGCCCTGAACCAGAACTTCGGTTTCAACCAGTTCGATGGTCTCTTCAACGCCAACAACCAGTTCCTGGACCTCAACACCATCCTCCAGCTCCAGCAGCTCTCCGACTTGGCCGCTATTGCTCAGCTCGGTGTCTTCGGTGGTTTCGACCTTGCCCAGCTCAACCTCCAGAACGCTCTTCTCCAGACCGGTCTGTTGAACCTCGGCGGTGCCAACCTCGGCCAGTTCGTCCAGCCCAACGTCGTCACCCAGGTCCAGACGATTGCCTCCCAAGGTAAGTAGTTTCTTCTTGTTCCAACCCGAGCAAGTCGAGAATGGAGAAGATCGGTCTTTTTGTGTTTCCCAGTGTGTATTCACGCACACCCAGTCATCCCAGTAGGTGGCCTCGTCGGGTCAGGCTTTGCGGGCGTCCCTGTGGGAGGAGTGGTCTCCGGAGCACCCTCGGCAGGCGTCTCGACCGGTGTCTCGTCGTCGGTTCCCGACGGCGCTGTCACCGCTGCCGAGCAGGACGCACAGGAGGGCGGTAGCTCTCTCAGCAGGGCTTGAGTCAGACGCTCGACGACACCGTCCTCCCCCTCCTTCGATTCTCAACATTTCGGCGAGCAAACAAGAATACAGCAACTTCGAGAGACATCTGGGCTAATTCGGTTTTCCTTTCAAAGTCTTCGTTGTCAAGGAGTAAATAAGTTTCCTCCTCCCACCTACCTCCCACCACTCATCATCCTTTCGACCACAACACCAGACCTCGCTATGAGCGTGTAGCGAGGAAGCGAGAATGACGAGAGACAACACAAAAAAAGTCGCGGGGAAGATTTCGCAGGATAGACGGATCACACTCGGGGATTTCAGGGCCGGGACTACGGGGCCACGACATTGCCTGAGGACAAGCAAATGCAGGCCAAGGGGTGGTGTTTGTATCATCGCTGGGTTGTAAATCATCTATCGCGTTTTTGCCTTCGCACTTCCTCTGGTACAAATCTCCTCCCTTTTCCTATTCCTCATTTCCTCATACTTATTTATTTTTCCTTGACATCGATGGGGCTGGTATTCATTTTGGCTTGGTTACTCGGGTAGACTAAAGAAGAATGAGAAATGTATGGGTCTTAGTGTCTTGTCTTGTTTTCCTATCGACTACTTGTTGCCGGGGGAGAGCGGAGGATAATGGTGCGCGAGAATTTGACGGCAAAGGGCAATTCCCACCATGAAATGACTCGAAGGTAGATAGCAGCATTGCAGATACCTGACTGGAAATTTGAAGAAGAAAAAACCACAAAAACACGAAACAACGAGCATCTGACTTTGCACATTGTGAGATGGGGGATGGTGCGAGGGGCGGGGAAGCGGGCAGAAGTTGGGGCCGCGGCAAGGGGAGAAAAGAAGGGGCTTCTGGGACACACCCCAAACACGCGTGCGTAGATCCCGGTCCCGGGCAGCGTGCTCGATGACGCGATGACAGGCGACACTTGACGGGGTATTCCGTGTCAGTGTCAGGGTTTGGTCGGGTTTCTATATCGGGATCGGGCAGGACGGACGGGGTGGGGGAGGGACGGGTCGGCATGAATCTCTCCGTATTGCGGGAGCCCGTGTCGCGTGGATACAACAGTGCGTTTGGGGGGTTACTTTACTTGATGCTTTGGGGGGGTTGGGCTTGAGTTCTAGGTCGGTGTCCGACTCTGTGATCTGTAGACGTCACGACCAAGCAACGTGTGTTGTGCTGGGTTGTGGTATGCGTGTATTGAAGCTGGGTGATCTCGAGGTTGCAAAAGTTTTCTCGCAAGCTCCATGATATGAGTAGGTACGTGATGTGGTGCGGCGAGATGAGTTTACAGAATCGAATTTTGTTGCAAGGCTCGAATTGGTTCACCAGGCAATGGGTCGAGGTTCGGCGTGCGCACCTTCCTCTAGTTTGTGTTTTGCGATTTGCTGGGTGGGCTGAGCACATGGTCGACGGGGAAGGAGTGAACGTGGACCTTCCCTGGTGCCAATAATGGCGAAATCGCGTAGGACCTGAGCCTGGATGGAAGATTATCACATCTTCATCCCCCAGTATACGCACCTAAAATCCCATCGCGTACCCTATGACATATCCTAACTTTTTGAATCCTTTCCACCCATTCATCTTGGGTCGATTTCTACAAACGTCTGTCGACACCGATGTCGGCACCAAGTTGACGTCGTGGAAGCATCATAGCTTCCGCATCCCCTACACTCAAGGCACGAATTCAAGGTGGAGCGAAATGGGTTCCATGTGGTAAGACCTGGGTGTTTGTGTGGGCAAGCGACAGGTGGTCGAGTGAGAAGCTTGGCTGACAAAAGCCTAGTCCCCTAGAGGGCACCTCGACACCTACTTCTCGAGATACAGGACACAGGATCGCGACAACGAGACACCAATAAGCCCAATGGACGGATCGATCAACCAGCCGCACAGCAGCGGGGCGTCGATCACATCGAATCGAACCACGCCCGCTTTCGGTGTCGACCCTCCTCGACCGCCCAAGGAAGGACACGAATAGGTTTGGTACCCCGAGGGATATTGGGCCGAGCGCGAGTTCCGATCAATAGAGACATCCACTTTCAAGTCGCTGGATATCAAAAAGTGGGCGAAGCGAAGAAGACGATCACAAAAGAGCCAAAGCAATGGAGGCGGGAGCAGTCAAGACGGTCTGGACGGCGACCAGGTCGTAACATCCTCACCCATCTCGCCCAGGACCCTATTCAATCAGCCTCCGCTTCCGAATTCTCAAGTACCGCCGAGTCCCTATCTCACCGAGGAGGCCCATGTACACTCCTTACAGCACCCACCGTCCTCCCCAGGCCAGAAGGATGACTCTGGTGGTTGGCTAGCGCCCAAGCATCGACGAGTCTCGTCTTCCAACATCCCTCACATGCCGCAGCTTGAGGAGGTGTCACCTGGCGCGTCAGCATCGGAATCACGCTCTGTGTTCCCAAACCTCCCCTGGAGAAAGAACAGCATCGCGCGTCTGAAGATTAAAGAGGTATGTAGACAAATCCGTGAGCGTGAGCGCCGTTGACGGGATGAGAAAGAAAAAAAGTGCTCCTCTCGAGCCAAGTATGGTGTCGGAAGCTCCACCAAAACTCGTTGAAACCGCTGATGTGGTGGCCTCAGTCAACGACCAGAGTTCCGGAAATAAGACCGAGGTTTCAGTGAAAGCCACAGTCGAGCGCGCCACATCAATGGCATCCAGAAGCCGACGCATCCGGTTCATGAGAGGTGGCTCCTGGCATTCCACGAGGGATCATAAACGATCAGACAGTAGCGCCACCGACACGGTTGTGACGAAGCCGCCCAAAGTGTCGATAGAAGAAATATCCAGGGCTGCTCTTCTGGGTAGGCAGACGCCGTGTAGCGATTAGATACAGAGGCTAACGCTTCCTCAATAGTCCGTCCGCAGCTCTGGGCGACGCAGTTTCCAGGCGGTGTAAGTCAATTCATTTAGCAAAGGTATTGTAATAATGAGTGAGTTGTACCCAGCTAATGCTGCCTGGCACAGGAAGCGACGAGAGTAAACACGCCCCCGTTGAAAGAGGATGTGGCCGACGGAAGGCCACGAGGTCTATTTTTTGACGTTAGCGGTCCCAGTACCAGCGATCAACCACAACCGGGGTCCGAATCAGCTTCATCGTTTGGACCAAACGCAACACCAACGCCACGGCCACGTCAAGACGACAAGGATCCATTCGACCAACGAGCAGCTGCTCGGCGGAGAGAGTGGTGGGATATCCCATCCAAGTCAACTGCGGCCGCAGCCGCATCGAAACGGAACCAGCTACGCAAGGCCGTGTTGTTTGAGTTCAACTTGCCAGAGCATCTACCGACGAGCCCTATGTGTCCAGCCAATCCGAAGAATCCTTCTGGTGGAAAGGGTGTCTGTGTTGTGAGTTTCTTGTTGTGACCGTGCCTGGACAGAGATGTAACAACATCTGACTGAAAATGACTTTATCAATAGTATCACGGCCGGAGGAGAAGTGTCCACCGGGCAACCGCTTCCGCTCCTAGTTCTGCCCCGCAGACCCCGGCGAGCCGTGGTCAAGGCAGCTCAACTCGGACCGAGTTTTTCATGACTCCAAAATCGCATGATGTGGGAGGGGCACTGAGGACGCCGGGGACACCGGGGGAGCCACCAAGGACGCTGGGTTGGACTCCTAGAACGCCGTGAAGGTAGCCTGGAATTCAGGGAATTCCGCCTCCTGGTGCTGGCCTCAGGTTGCGTTAGGTGCATAGCTCAGCAGCCCAGATGGTATTCTGCATTGATCATTATTTGGAATTGAAAAAGATTAAGAGATATAGGTATTGGACATGTCGGAACGGATGTTCGAGACTCGTTCTGGTACCTCGAGCTTGACCATTCACTCTTTCCGAGGTGCAGCTCTTTCCATAGGTGAGGTTGTGAATGGGCCGAAAATCGCGGTTATGCACCTGACGAGGTACGGATCGCTCATGTCTTATTCGCTGCTTGGAGCTGCAGCAATCCAAAGTGGGTCCACGGCCATCAATCATCACTTTCTTTCAGCCTCGCCAACAACCTTGAAAGCACCACCTTTGCAGCGGTAACTCGAAACGAACTCTCAATCACCAACCTGCTACGACGCAAAAGTCAAAGAGGCAGCAGATTTACAAGAAACCAAGCGCGCGCGTTCTCGCCAAAGCGGCAACATGACGAACGCAGAAGCAGATCCTCTCCTGCTGCTACGGCAGTCGATCGCGTCTGGTGGCGCCATCATCCCGACCACCACCGCAGACCCATCTCCCAACATCCCCGAGGTCCCCCTCGCCCAAGCAACACACCTCCAGTTCACCCATCCTGCACGTGTAGCGATCCCCATCGACGCGCCGACGCGCTTTGTTTCCAACGACCGCCCCGTGGACCTGCGGAGCATCTACTTTGCCTGGCTCAATCGCGAGATTGCTATTCCTGACTACAATGCCTCGGCTACCAAGCTGAACGACGAACTGGCTGGCACCGCAGCCGTCCACAAGTTTGCATTCGTCGAGCGTCTCGATCTCATTACATGGCTGGAAGGCGCAAGCGAAGAATCGGAATATATCAAGCCGCTGATCGGCGAGAAGGATGGCGCGCCGGCAAGCGCGACTGCGGTCGCTGCCACTTCAAAGACGGTTCTCGTTTCGTCGTCAGCGCGCTCGGGTCGTGGAACGCTGGACCCAAGGCTGGCGCAGATCTATAGTGGGGAGAGGCGCATGGGGGATAGAAATACGGCACTGAGGGGCATCAAGCCTACAGTATGTTCCAGCTCAAAGGTTATCTCTGGTGGTATTATGGGTTACTGACGGCGGGAACAGGACTTTTCGCATGTGCGCAAGGTCGCGCAACCGTTTATGTCGCGAAAAACTAGCTCGTCTACCAACACCGGCAGCAGTATTCCAAGTGGCGTTGCTATCCCGAGCCACCAAAAGCCAGCACGCCGACCAGATCCTATCATCTTGCTCTCACCATCAGCTTCATCTCTTCTTCGGATGTCCAACGTCAAGGCATTCCTCGAGGGCGGCAGGTACACGCCGCCAGATCACAACTCCACCACTTCGATGCTCCACTTGTCGCGTATCATGAAGGACATTGATCCCAACCGGCCAATGCGGTTTATTCTAGTCGAGGGACCAGAACAGTTCAAGCCCGAGTACTGGAACCGCGTTGTGGCAGTCTTCACGACGGGTCAGGCTTGGCAATTCAAGAACTACCGGTGGAGCAACCCTGGTGATCTGTTCAAGCATGTGCTGGGCGTTTACTTGGGGTGGCGCGGCGAGCAGCCTCCTGAGTCGATCAAGTCGTATGGTCACCGCGTTTTGGCCTGCTCCATAGAGGGATGGCGAGACGCTGGCGCGCCTGGCGCAGAGAGCAGCCGGTGGAGGGATCGTGAGGTGGTGGAGCAGATTTGGAAAGCGATTGAGACAAACATGCGGGCCAAAGGGTGGCGGAAGGATGCAGCGCCCACATCAATCTAGGTTTGGGTTTGCTGATTGTGGTTGCAAGCGGTATGGGGCAGGAGAGGGTGTTTTTATTTGCTCAAGGTACCATACAGGAATCAGGTTTGTAACGGCTTGGGCATAGATAGCTGGGCAGATGGACAAGCCACGGGAAAACGCCGTCTGCAAGGAAGGAAGCAGAGAGGTGACGAAGTGAATATAGCAAGCAGCGAGCATGGCGGGAGTTCTATATAAGGCAGCTTCTTTCCGCTAGGTCGAGAAAATGTGAAAGCAGACAGGCAGGCATTGCAAGGCGCTCAGGGGGAGGAGTTGGGTGTATTATTTATATTCCACAGCAATTTGAATGCATTAACAAGAGGTGCTATTGTGGGAGAGCATCCTTCATGTCTGGTGGTTCCTCATTTGTTTCGACTCGGGGTTCGTGTGTTGATATGCCCCCTTTTCCATATCAAAACCGTCCAAACATTCACCTCACCAAAATGAGTGTCTACCTGGCCCAGAGGGTCAGAGGCCGGCGCACCGCCACAGTGGTTGTTGAACAGTGTTCCAACAACAGTATCCCTACATGCTGTTCCTACAACAGCGTTCCGACACAGGGGCTCCTACGACGTTGTTCCAACACACAGCGTTCCGACAGGGTGATCCAACGCACTCGGTTGTCCCGACACCAGTATTCCTACACAGACTGTTCCGACGCTGATACTACATGCAGTGTTTCCGACAAGGTGTTCCTGCACATGCGGTCATCCAACAGCATACCTACATATACGTCCTTCGGCCCACCAATCACCATTCCGAGGGCCAAGACCTCACCAGACCAGTAGATGGACAAATTCCCGGCTCACTGTTGTGAGCTACGACAGCAGTGCTGCCCACTGTTGTGGGCTACGACAATGTGCCCCCGCTAGCCTTCCGGTGACGACACAGAGAGAGGGGCCCCACTCGACATCCATGAGCCCTAGAACTCTCCGGCAACATAGCCTGGGGCCACATGGTATGCGATCACCACCGAGAGAGGTGAACGAGATGTTCATCACCAACCAAGGCATGGACACGCCCGACACTCGACCAATTCTACAAGATGTTTGTCCTCAACATTTCGACGCCATACCGCACTCTCAAACTCGCAGCTGCCGATAACAAACTTTTCAAACCCGACGACGACGACGACGACGGCGGCGGCGGCGGCGGCGGCGGCTCGTCAACCGCGGGTTCACAGCCTTCGAGCCAGGTAACAGATCACCTGGGCATACCACGGCACTTTACGTAGCACCGCAGAGCAGCAAGCAAACACTCCTACACAGACGTCACACCAACCCTCCGCAAAACAATGTCCACCACGATCGTCTCTCCCGCCTGGAAGGTGGTGATATTGCCCATTATCTCCGACTTCTCCGGGCTGAAGCCCTGCGACCGCCAGCGTCGCGGGTGACAGGCCATTTCCTTCCCGTCTGAACAGCGGCAGCCCTGTGAAGACGCCCAGGATCGAGTCTCTGACGAACAAAAGCAAACTGGAGCACGACGCAAACTGAAGCACGACGCAAACTGAAGCACGACGCAAACTGAAGCACGACGCAAACTGAAGCACGACGCAAGGGGAGCGTTCCGCAACCTCCTCACCGAGTATGGCACCCCCATCTTTCTAGGCAGCTTGATCATTTACTGACAAGTTCGGACCCAGGCGACTAAGCAACTGTCGGCTATACCGGCAATCACCCAACAGGTGGTCGAGTCTTTGACACAAGACCTCGACCAGTCCATGATTTGGCCCTGCCCTCTTTCAATATTTCAGGGGGCGCCTCAGGGACAACCCCTCGGCGAGAACGGCAGTTGCTACGAGAGCGACTCTGAGGACTACGGCGAAAGCGATGACGAGTTTGACATGCTCAAGCGCCCCAAGAAGAACAGAGCATATGGCCTGGCGCGAAGCATGCCAACTACCGGGACCTTTGACCATGCATCGCGTCGGCCCTCGACTCTGAGAGCTGGAGATGACTTCGTCCAGTTCGACACCGGTGAGATGACGGTTGACATGACGTCGACGTTGAGAATCAAACCAATCAAGATATAAAGTTTTGAAAGCCGATTTTTCCATCTCTGCGCAAACAGACGCCGACGGGTGCGAAGATGTGTCCGTTGTATCGCCTAGGTTCATGGCCCAGGAGAAAGAGAGACGCCCGGTAGAGGCCTGCTTGAGGAACGCCCAAACCGCTCTCAAACAGCAAGAAAAAGCCAGCTGGCCGCGCGGGAGCTGGTGGCAAAACTCACAGAGCTCGCCGAGGCAGAGCTTACCGTTGAGTTTGAGGGCAGTACGATGCGGCCAGAACAGCGTGGACTGAAGCATAGCCCGTTATGCGCCTACGGGGCTCGCTCAAACCTCCAGTTCCGTACAAAGTGCGGGAAGCCATCGCATGACCCCAGGCTTTGCTCAGCCAAAGAAGTCCGGAAAATTGATGTTCAGAGCGCGGGCGGGGCTCTGGGATTTCACCAGCTTGGACTGTCAATCGTCTTCGTCACTCTGGACGAGAGATCGCGACCGCTTGGACGCAGCACTCAAAAACTCGGTGCAGAGCAATGGGCTGTCCTCCATGGGACGGTTAACTCGCTTGAATAACGGCGATGATACAAGGGATGACAATTTGGCGGACATCTTGGTGAAGTCATTGGGGAGGCAAGCCTTTGAGAGATTGCGAGATCGTATGGAGTGTCAACAGAAGCTTTCGAAGAAGCGGAAAGGAGGAGGCATACAAGCAAAGGAATAAGGCGAAACGGGGATAGAATAGAATCAGTTGACTTGCCAAACTCCCCTCCCTCCTTCGCAGACTCCCATAACAGCCCCGTAGTCTCCCCACCCCCCAACCCCCTGCGTGACCATCCACATCTCTAAAACCTCACCGCTCCATCATCAAAACATTCACATGCCCGCCATCCCCTCGTCCGATACCCATCGCACAACCCACCAGATCTCGAATCTAGACCCGTCCCGTACTACACTCAACATCCCACCGTGCGACCCCCGCCCCTATGCCGCCATCCACACAGCCTGAGACAATCTATTCTCTAAATACTCTAAAAGGAGAAGCGGTGTCCGTCCTCCTCTGCAGCATCTACCGTTCTGTTTCGGGCAGTGACAGCCATGCAGCATCTGCCTGTGCGGTGTTGTCGGCACACGCGATCGGGTTACACGCAGTCTGCCGCCCCGCGTGGCCGTGTCTCTCTCTGTGTTCTGTCCACGTCTGACATTGTGCTGTGGACGGTGTGGCTGCGACTTTGGAAGCAAACATAACACTCGCTATGGGCATCTATGTAGGGTCCATGCCGTCGTGTGCTTCCCTTCGAGAAGCACAACTCGAAGCAAGCACCGGCGGCAACGGCACGGCATAGCCATGGCATGGCATGACAAACAGGATGCCGGGATCTATCTCCCGGTTTACACCAAGTACACCCAAGGGAGCTCGTTAGGTAAGTAACCTAAGACGACAGGTCAAGACATGCGTCCCGGCTCAGACACCACGCGCGCCGGCAGAAAAGCCACGAGGGAAACGGAAACACATAGACAGCCCCCAGCCAATGAAAGCCCACTGGTCGGGAATCCAGATGATGCATGCTGCCGGCCCTGCAGGTCTGCGGTACAGCGGTCCAAGACGGCCCGGCACCAACCAAACTCGGAACCTCACACTCATCGACTGGTGATGATGGGTCTCAAGTCGGCCACATCCGTAATTGCCGAAGGGAATATCCTGCGAGGAAGAAAAAAAGACGAGAACAGGGGGTATTGAGCTTCTAGGACTTTGGGACGTAACAGCGCTTCCGACTTCACCGACTCCCGCCAGGAGTCCCAACTTCCTTCGTGTACTGCAAGGCAAAGTACAGCACTGACTGGCGTCCTTTGTTCCGACCGCTTGGGTCGCTCTCGGGTGCCTTCTAGAAGCCAGACCGCGAACCACTAGTCCGAAGACCAACGTAAAAAAAAAAAAAAAAACGAGCAGTGACGGAGCCGGCCGCTTTCCCTCTCGGTCCAACCACAGACTATGGCGAATGAGCCGAATAGCAACAGTGGTTTTCTTTTGTGATGTGATTTGTCGCCATCGTCTTTCTTTGTGGTCCTTGTCTCACCCGTCACCGCCACAACGCGCTCAAGAAAGACCAAAGACCAATGTCTCTTCTGCCTGCTGCCGCGGTTGGCTCGGAGATGTGATGACAGGCAATGGCTGGCATTGATGATGGAGCATTGGGGCTGATCCCATCTCTTCAAACCTTTCTTTATCCAACCCGGTGATCTCCACCGCGCCCCATCACGCTTACTGGTTGGCTGAAATGGCTGGGTGGCCACGACCCAGCTTCATGAAGTAATACCACTCGGCAAGGAGGTCCCTTGCGGGCAGGGAGAGGAGCCCAAGGAATGGATAGGGATTGCAACCCCTGACGATCCAAAAGGCTCAGGTTAGCCGGGCGACCAACCCAATGACGCCCAGCCTGGGAATGAGTTGTGAGCTATCGCCTAGAGATGGGGGATGCGTGTGGGATAAAATCAGAATGGGCGGTTTCATTGGCGCTTTCGCGAGAGGCAGCTCCCGACAGCCGATCGCTGGGTCAGGCAACATTGTACGCAGAGATAAGAAAAACGCGCCGCTTGAGCCTGGGAATGGACGGGAGGGGAAAAAACCACTCACCGACAATTTACCTGACAATCCGGTTCCCTTCTCCTTGCTCTGCAAAAGAGAATCCCCGCCGCAGAAGCTCCTCTTCATGTGACGTTCCACACCGAAGGAGGCTCGAAGCGCCAGAAGCAAAGAAAACGGCGGCGTCTCTGTCGCTCATTCCTTTTTCCTGCCGACTACGACTGCCACCATGTGGCTGCCACTTGCTCACCACGTGGCTTTGGCGTCCCCCAGCCGCCCTTGCCCTAGGCCTTTTGGGCCCACCCGTCCTCCACCCTCCCCCGCCTCGTACCGGTACATACTCGCTAAACCGTCCTCTAACGGCTCCAGAAATGTGGGCAAAATTGGCGACCAGTCCTAAAGTCCAGCCCCAGCAGCATGCCCCTGCCGTCCTGTGTCGTCGTTTGACCCTTCAGCAAAATACATGGAATCCACACCGCCCAGGCGTACTACGACAGTATCCTTGAGTTCCACAGACATTCGCTTCACAATGGATCTCTTCCTTTCGTTCACAATTAACTGGGATAAGCATCTCGGGAATAATTGACGAAATTTGGACTAGCTAGAATGCTTTACCTTCACAGGTTAGAGGCGAGTGGGCCCTGGCATTCCGATGTCCAGAACCTCGACCCGCCCGCGCAAGAATAAGTTTCGAGCGATCCGAAACGGCCGCACGCAAGCCCTGCTCATTGTGGAATAGCCCAGTGATCGCAGACGGTATGGATCGCCTGCGCTATTGCTTACGCTGTCAACCCTGCTGAATACACAGTAGTGACGAGATGAAGACGTCCCTGAATTGACTTGATAGGGGAGGCGATATTGTTATTGTGTGCATTCATTCTCATGTCTCAGCCACGCGCCTTTGGAATCCGTACTGCCTGTTTAGGGATCGCAGAGTGTCAACTCTTGCTCAGCACAATTCGCGATGATGGCCTGACCTAGCACATTCCGCATCAAACGAGATGAAACGGACTACCTTACCCTCTGGATCATTTTCATTCTCAGAGTGGAGATAAGGGACTCAATTCACAATCCAAAAAAAAGCAGGGAAAGCATGACGCGGGAAAGCTTCGGCAGAACCCCCCACCAAGGGACCTCCAATTCCCGTCCGCACGAAAGCTCACGTGGGGAAATCTCTCAAGCAAGCAATGAGGGGTGTCAGACGGGAACGGGGCAACGCGAGCCGGGTTGGACGGGCACTGTGTGGCAGACACCACACGAGAGCCACGTGTAGAGCAGACATTTCGCGAGGGCAAATGGCAAAAACGTGGGAATTATCCCGACAGGCGAACTGCAATCAAAACGTGGGGATTGTGCCTGCTGTCAGCCATGCCGCTTGCTGACAGACGGGACGCGCGGAAGCAAAAAAGCGAAGGTGGTGGTGGCGGGGGAAAACGTATTTCCTTCTCGGCTCTCTCAGGTATTCGCTGGCCTCGTTTTCCTCCGAGTCCTGCCCGCGAAACACTTACACTCTGCTGCTGGCTGCTCTCGCCTGTTCAAACCACCCAACTTCTCGGCGAATGGGGCCGAATGCTTGCAGAATGGGGGTGGGTGTCATCAGTCGCGCCTTGGCAACCGACCAGCAACTCGCTTGGCCGCGCAAAAATGGGGTTGAGCCTCCTCTCCTATTTTCGGGAGGGGCTTGTCGATAGTCTCAGTTCAGTTCAATTCACTTCAGTTTCAAACCCCCCTTGCGGAGAAAAGATTCATCAAGAAATTACCTCAGGAATGCCACAACCTCAGGCCTAGACTCCATTAGCAAGAAAATACTCTTCGAAACCCAACCAGGTGGTCCCCCGGGAGCAGAGAGCTGGTGATGTGAGAGCGGTGGGGCCCATCTCAGTTCAGGTTCCTTTCGCTCGCCTCACGGAAGTGGAACTAAACTGCGCGCAATGCATCCCACCCAATAGTGCTGTGACGATCGTGATGGACACGCGCGGAGGGGGCCGGAAACGCGCAGGGCGATGCTGCGGAATGAAGGAAAGAAGAAAACAGTCGGCCAACGGCTGGATGGAGCGGCGGAACAGCGAAGACCCCTGCACTGATGGATGGTTGACAGGGGCGCCATCGCGTGATCACCGTCGCTCCATCTCGTTACGGATCTGGGCTGTCGAGATGAACTGATACGACGGGCGAGAGTAAGTCGACGATAGTCTAGAAAACAGGAACTGAGTTGTTGTTGATTAAGAAGTTTGAAGCTGGAGCTTTTGAGCGGCGGCTTGCTTTCGCAGAGGCAAGGCCTGTGCCACCCATCAGGGTGCCTCTTCGCTGCTCTTTAGAGCAGGTGGCAGGACCTCACCCCCTGCTTGGCCATGCCATATGCCTTTTAACCCTGACCCAGGTTGCCCTGAGGATCCAGAAACCGGAAGCGAGAGTGCCAACAATATCGCAGTACGCCGTCCGAAAGCAAAAAGGCTTTGCACAGATGGAACCGCTCTTCTGCACCTTGTAAACATCCATTTCTCCCCCATAACCACTTTCCATTCCCTTCTTCGAACCCACACTCGGGCGCGAAAACCGACGTGTGGCATGAACGGATCTTCCCTCTGCTTTCCACCCAAACGGATGATCGGTACTTTTCTAAATTTAAACCCACACGCGACAGCGAAACGCCAAACGTCCGAAACGTGAGAGCTAACCAGGATCCAGAAGCAAAGGCCTGGTCGGTGGAGTTACGAGACAACAAGGTCGGTGTTCCATTTCACTTGTCCGCTGGCTTCCAATTCATGCGCGAGACGGGTCCCCCTTTTCCTCCCCTTCTAGAAGCTGTCATTTCCTTCCAATCTCCACACCGCGGCCACGGCGGGAACATCTCAATCCCAAACAAAAATCCCCATGCTGTGGCAACTGCCGTGCGGTGGACACCATGTTGATCTCCAGCCGCTTTCCTCTGTGCTTCGTTGGCCCTTTTTTGTTCTTCCGCGCATGTGTTACTTATCGAATTTCGTAATAGCCTTGGGACCTCTTTTCTGACAGCAAACAGAGGCCGCAAGGCTTGAATAGGTACTTTTTCGCCTGCGTCGCCTGTCTGATAGTCAGCGTGTCGCAGCGAAGGGCGTGCTCCTCATCAGAAGACGATCGGCGGCGTCCATCGAGATCTGACATCGCGACGCACAAACGTCCCCCAAACCCGTTCGGGTAGCACCCTCGCATCACGACGGCTTGGGTGGGCAGGACGCAAGGGCTTTTGTCCAAGGGTCTTTCCATCAACGGACACGGCCTTGCCCTCATTCGGTGGCCCTAACGGTCTTCCCGTCGACGAGGCCCCCGCCAATTTCCGCAGCCAGCCAAGGCGAAATCTCGGCTTCCGTTGAGCCTATCGGTGCCCCAGCTTACGGCAGCGTCAACCATCGCCTCGCTATCCGCGGAGGAGCCGTTGCAGTGGACGGCGAAAGAGTCGGCCGCCGATTGGACGTCAAGGTACGTGTCTGCTTTTCACTTCGACGTTGCAACCGTACGCATGCGTGACCTCATCCTGGACCGGGTTTCATACTGTCACTGCTACCTCAAATACCCTGATTTCGATGTCTGCCTCGCACGATTCCTCTTCCCTTCCGCCTGTGGCTTTGTGCTTCCGTGCCGCTGCGGCGCTCACCGAGTGTCGGTTCTCAGTTCATCCGATCATCGGATTCCACGGGGATAACATCGCAGAACCAGAAGTGGTGCCGAGTGGGTCGGGAAAGAGCGTTCATCTCGTCAGTGATCGGGAGCACAGAGCACTGAAATACCAGAGCGTGAGCGGTGTGTGGAACTTGTGGAACGGTGCTGTCAGTGGCGGTTTTGCTGGGCGCTGGCTCCGACGAGCTGTCGAGTAGCCATCCGAGCCCCATCCACAGGTTCACCGCGGCGGTAAACCCTCTGAACGTTGTTTCCCACGACAATTATGCCAGGCTTGCGGTGCGGGGTGCCGCCAAGATGGCGATCGTCCTCCATGTCGCAGGCTCGCAGCTGCCAGCAGCGTGGTTGCAAGGAACCAGAAGTGGAGAGTCAAGCGCTCTGCTGGTGAACAGCCATCGCATCAGCCATGTTTCTGAGCAATGCGAGCGAGGGGTGCAGCCGACGAAATGGGGGGCTCGAAGGGCCAAGCGTCTAGTCGTGCGAGGCTGGACCCCACCTCGGGCCCACCACTGGAGACGTGGGCTGGCAGGGGTGTTCTTCGCCCGAAGCGGTTTGGCTTGAAGGGAAAGATCCCTGAAGCCCACGCGCAGATCGTGCTCCGCGTTGTGAGACTTTGCTGTGAGGAGGCTTCCATGCTGCCCGCCACTTCATGCAGCGGTCGCAGCCATCCCCAGCATTTTTCCTCTGGCCGCCAACTCGTCTTGACCCGAGACCCCCTGTCCCGCATCCTTCGTCGCCCGCTCCCACCACATGGCCACAGATGAACACACTCTCTCCAAGCAGCGCTCCATCCTGACCCTGACCGCCTTTCTTGATTTCGCTGCTTCGCGCAGAGGGCGGGTTCCGCTCCGCACTACTAAGATTCACGCTTGCTTCCGTTGCTGTCCACCGCCATCTCGCCAACCCGCCAGGCAGCTGCAAGGCGCTCGCCGTGGATCTGGTGTTTGGGATGTGCATGCTAGTCGCCTGGTGGTCGGATCGGAGGGGGGATCCGCACTTCTGCGGCAAGCCAGCTTGCAAGCGTCTCTTCTTCGTTGCAACGCCGTTGTTTTGGCTGCGCTCATCATCGTCGCCTTCCACATGCCAATTCGCTGCCCAACAGGGCGCGCGGGCACGCTGAAATCATGGCCCAGCACCCGGGCAAGCTTGTTGGTTTTCTTTGGTGCCGCTGGCTCAGCCGCGAGACGGGGAGGATAACTTCCGAGGGGGTTCAGCTCCCGCTCTGCCGCTGCTGCAGCGAGAAGGCTGCCCGTTTCGTTTCTGTGTAGCTATGTCGGTGCCTAACGGGCGAGGTCTTTGTCAGGTTGCACCTCGTTCGGTAAATCGGCGAGGGTCGCGAAGCAGCATCGGGTGCGGGTGAGAGCGTGACGAAGGCCCCGAGCGAAGTTCGAAGAGGGGCTCTTCTGCAAGTCGCGGGTCGCAGAAGAACGCACAGAGAATCCAAAGTGAGGGGATGCTGCTGCAGTCACGAGCTCCTCGCTCCTCATTCGACCGTGCGGTGCGCTTGGATAGCAGTGCATACCTTCCGTCCAGCTTCTCATTTTCTACTTGTTCTTTCCTTCCCTTTTTGCATCCTCGTTTTCCACATTATTTGGATTCTTCAGGTTGTCCTCTCGTCTCTCCGCCCAGTTCGGGTGCTCCTCAGGTAGTTTTGCTCCGGGTACCCCGTACGCTCCGCATCGCTAGTCCCGTTCGCCAATCGCTGTGTCCCATATTGAGGTGGCTCGCAGGCTGGAGGCTCACTTGTCTCTGCTGCGGCAGCCTTTCTTTGTCTACGGGCGACCGATTGGGCATGGGCGACCAAGTTTCGCCAGACGGCAAGTGGCAGTTCCCACTGGCAGGCCCATCCCCCCCTCCACTCCGACCCTCTTCCCTGAGAGAGCCACTGAGCAGCTGGCGTGGGTCGTAGTGTACCAGTACTTCTTCCTGGGTTCCCTGCACCCACATTTCTACCATGCCCTCCCCTGGCTGCAGTTCCCATTGTCTCTTGTTCCCTCGTGTCCCTCAATCCCTCCGGCTCCACCTGGCCGCACTCACAGAACCGTCCCTCTTTTATTTGAACCGACTGTTGCCCATTCCCGGCGCCGACGCACACACTCCCACCGCATTGCTGCTACTTTCCCTCGACTAACCCGTCCACGTTAGATGGCCGCGGTCTCACAGTCAACTCAGCCGACTCGAAAACCACCATTCTCTAACTCGCTGTCCTCCCTCCACGAGGCTGCCGTCGTCAAACAACCCTCCTCTACCTCGCTGTCGTCGACTGCTCCAGGATCGCCAGCTCCAGGTCCGGCCCACACCAGCACGATTGCCTCCTCGATCCCTCCAAACGGCCATCGACACCTCCCTTCTACCAGCTCGCAGAGATCGGGCGGTTTCCTCGCACTCGCTGCAGCGGCCCTCGACAAGACCCTCGCGGGCATTTCGGAGCCAAGGATCAGGCCACGCCAGTCCTTCAGTCGGCTCTCAACCGGCCCTGATTTTCTGCTCTCTGCTGGTTCGCCGCAGTTGAGTCCGGACAAGCCTTCCCGGACCCGGCCTGCATCTAACTACGCGGCCCCATCGCCAACGCTGCCAGGCGACACTCGGCATTCGAGCTCGCCCTCGCCGCGCGACGACCCTTTTGCGAGGCCATATACCGAAACCAACCCTAACTATCCTCAGCCGGTTCGCCTGTCGCGACTCGACAACAAGATGCATCAAACATCGTCTAGGCTATTACGTATGACGGACGATGACCGTCCGTTCACAAAGGTTAGTGCCCGTCGAACGCCGATATTTCCTCCCCCCTTACGAGCGTAGGCGCCCGGCAGACCTGCGATGCCGGCCACAGTACCGTCAAGACTTTATCCTCTAACTGGACTGGCAGGATTTCAAGGATCTCTTTGCTACACTAATCGTCAGCTTGCTTCCGCTCTCTGCCCATCGCGTTCGTCTAACCAAGGTGGAACACACCTTCTTGTCTGAAGATGCCATCAACAATCTTGGCTCGCTCAAGTTCTCGCAGTCCAACCGGATGCCGGACCCTAAGGACCCCTCCCGGATAGTGACTACGACTACCACTACGACCTTCTCCATGGCCAAAGACATGGCCCGGTCCATATGTCAAAGATTCCTCGAGGCGCGATTCATCGAGTCCGCCGACGGAAGGTACCAGACGCAGTACACGATGAAGGGTTCGGTCTGGCAATTGACGCCCAAGGGAATCTCCATTCTGGACCGTTTCTGCTCGAGAAATGGTATTCAGCAAAAGCAGGTGGCCGAGCTCATCGGTGGCTCGTTGCCGCAGCTGGTTAGCCTGGAGCGAGACGGGCAATCAGACAAGCTCCTGACCGACCGAGGCACGATTGAGGTTATTTTCCGGAGATTCGTCGGTGCAAACGGACCCAATGTGAAGTCGAGCGTGAGCTCGGCGGACTCGGACTCGCTGAGCGACTACCGGGACGGCATGACTGGTGTCAAGATGGCCGCGGAGCGCAAGGTTGGCGGCAAGACTTACAAGGACACATTTACCGGAAAGGCCGCGACGGATTGGCTGATGGATTGCTCGACAACTGTGGATCGGAGAGAGACGGTCGAAATCGCATCTCTGTTCGTTGAATATGATCTGATGGAGCCCGTCCAGCAAGACAGGTCCCACATGATCCAGGTGCCCAGCCATAACCTGTTCCAGCCTACCAAGCACGCCATTTACCAGATTACGCCCAAGGGCAGAGATCTGGTCAACGGGGCGCTACCCAGAGGACGGCCATCTGAGAGCGAGGGTCGCAGCGGCACCACATCGCGGACTGTCGGAATCGCCCGGGATTCCAACACGCAGCGTCTGGACAAGATTCTCAACGACCCTGCGTTGCGTCTGCTCTTCAGGGAGAATCTCCGCGAGACGCACTGCGAAGAGAATCTCTCCTTTTATTTGGACGTGGACGAGTTCGTCCGACAGTGCAGGGCGGCGACTCGCGCAGCGCAGAAAAACCCCAGCAACACGTCGTCGCTTGACGGGATTAAAGAGATTATGGCACAGGCGTATGGTATTTACAACGCCTTCTTGGCGCCTGGCTCCCCATGCGAGCTCAATATCGATCATCAGCTCCGAAACAACTTGGCGACCCGCATGACCAAGGCTGTTGGGCAGGACGTCGCCATGATTGACACCCTCCACGAAGTCACTGCTCTGTTTGAAGATGCTCAGAATGCCGTCTTCAAGTTGATGGCTAGCGTAAGTTGAATGATTCTATCCCCGCCGATACAAATGCTAATGCCATTGTAGGACTCGGTCCCCAAGTTTCTGCGCAACCCCAAGTACGAGCAGACGCTGAAGAACTACGATTTTGATGCCATCGGAGCCCCCGCAGGCCGCATGCCTGAGCGGAGCCAGAGCCGGTCGACCCGCAAGTGAACACAAATAGTGGGAGGAGAATAATAAGAGCCGGTCATATACGTCGCGACCTGAATCAAATACCCGATTCTCAAGGCGATGATAGGGGGGGGGGAGATTTTATTTCTGTTGCTGGGGGCGGACTGCCTTGCATTACAGGTCGCTGGATGCCTTCTTTGTCAACACCTGTTGGCAGTTGTGATTTACTAATTTTGTCATCGCCTTGTCATTTTCTACTCATCATTGCGCGTTTCAGAGACATAATGGCGTTCAGAGGGCATCTCTTGCTATAGATGGGGGGAGCCGACCACCGGCGCAAAGCCTTTTTGGGAGCCTGGAATGACGTCGAGCATTCACAAAGTCCATTGGGACAGCTCTCGGTATGGAAGTTGGGGCGGACGGACCGAGAGCAGTGGGTGACCGACCGATGTCTTCTAACAAACCAGACAACCTCGGGGCGTTACCGCGATTCATTTTATAGGAGCATATGGATAGGCTGGTTGGGGCGGGTGGAAGAACAGAGTCTGGAGGAAAACAGGAGACGAAGGGAGGTGCAGTCGAATGTACATACGTGGGAGTGACAGGTCACGCCTTTCACATGCAGGCGGTGAAGTCAAATGGAACAAGAGTCCCAAACAGAATTGTCCTGGCGGAGTGGGATATGTGGTTGAGGAATGCGGCGCCCGAGCAACGACGGGCCGTCCATGGCGGCCCACCGCCGCATCTTGGAATGAATCACTGACTGGCGAAACTTGGCATTCCTCTACGAGGTAGCAGTCGGTATTGTTTTGTCTTGATAATGGTATTCAGGCCTTCATTGGATACATCTGGGCTAACGAAAAGTTTCAGAACTGCATGTCGTCGAGGCATCGTCTCCTCCCTAGGCCGACCTGTCTACTGGGGCAGTCTGGATAAAGATGGCAGAACGGCCATCCGCGTGTGGCCAGGCCCTCCTTGACTAGACAATCGCTCATCACACTCGCTCAGTTTGACAAACAAGTTACTCCCACAATCACGCACTCCAGCATAAGATCTACACACAGTCGCTACCAAAATTTCACACCACAAACCTCTAGGCTGGGAAGAAAACATCGGGCACTCAACATGAACTTCAAATCACTCCTCCTCACCTCCCACCTCACCGCATCCACCACGGTCTCAGCCCAACAACTCAATGCAACAGGCGCACCTCTCCCAGGGACTAATGTAACGGGTCTTTCCACAGAGGGTATCGTTACTGTGGTCACCGTTGTGGGGAGGTTCTTGACGTATTGCGCTGAGCCGACGGTGTTGAAGTGGGGGAAGAACGCGTATAGCGTTACGGCGCCGACTACGTTGACGATTGATGATTGTCCTTGCACGATTGCTACTGTGGGTTTTTCTTTTCGTTGGTAGTACCTGTGTACTGCCCACGGGGTGTTGTTGGGGAGAGGAGGGAAAGGGGTTCGAAAGTGGTTCGAAAAGAGGAGCATCAGAACTGAAAGCTAACAACGATAGACGCGCTGCCTCGGTCCGGATTGCTATTACAAAGAGCCTGGCCCGCACGCGATGACGCCAAAAGACGATACGCCACCTGTGCCGACGGCGAGCCCGGGTTTGGATGCTGTGAATTTGAAGACCAAGATAGCTGCAGGGTCGGCAGCGGCGAATGCATCTGCGAAGAGCGTTGTCTTGTCTGGTTCAGGTTCCAGTCTCGGACGTCGCAATGTGGTTCTGGGTGTGGCTGTTGGGATGATGATTGGTGGTTTGGTTGGTCTTTAATAAGGTGATCTATTTGGCAATGTCGGCTTGGAGTCTGGAGTCTGGTTTGGTTGCGAGGGTTCGCAAAAGAATTTCAGGGTGAGGGCAAAGCTTTCATTTCAGCAGGTTTGGCAAACCACATTTGAACGATAACCTGGAAACAATTCATTCTTTCCCCCACGGCCCTTGTGTTGGAATGGAAGTCCTAGAAAGCCCTCTGGGACTTGAACGATCTCGGGCTCTCTCGGATGAGCCATGCTAATTCAGACCTGCTTTGCGGGTTACGGGCCGGAAGAGATCTGTCTGCCACCAAACAACTTATTCAGGCACTGAGTTCAGATCGCCCTATGTCTTCTCAAGTTCTAATATGCCTTTTGATTAGGTCGAGGTGCATGGACAGAGTGCTCTCTAACGTTGCATCAACCCCGTTTCCGTTTTGTCAAAGGGTTCCTTCCGCCTGAGTCATGGATGGTCAAACTCACACCCCCACCACATATCGCCATGAACCTAGATCGTCTCCACACCCTTCTCCACACCACACAAAAACTCTTTTCTGCTCTCTTAAGCCCATTTCCCACTCCGCCAACCATCAAGGTCCGCTGGCTCAATGGCAGAGCGTCTGACTACGATGTTTAGGTTGCTACAACCCTAACCTAAGTAATCAGGAGGTTCCAGGTTCCACCCCTGGGTGGGTCGTGATGTCCTCTTTTTGCCTTCTCCCCTCCCTTCGTCACAGTATCGAAGTGATAATCTGAACTCCAAGCCAAACCGTCGCAACAGTGCCCCTAAGGCAGTTCCGCCAAAATAAATGGCCCTTTCAACGTAGCCCCCACTAGCGACTCACCCTGCCCCTGCTCCTGGCTCTGGGCTTTCCCAGATGGCGGTGGAGGCGGCGAATTCTCACTGCCAGAAAACAGGCAAGACTCCCTCTGCTGCTGCGCCATCCTGCTGTTGGGATTTCCATTCCGCTCGCGTGGACTAGTCGAGGGGAGGCGTAGTGGCGAAGGGACGAGTTGGGAGTGTTCTATTTGGCGTTGGCGTTCTCGGGATGGTGTTCGTTGTCTTTCTGGCTGTCTCGCGGGCGTTTGTGGGTATGGTGTTGATTTAGGTGGCGGTGATGGGTGTGGTGGTTGTTGGTACCCCGTCAGGTGTAGCTGTGGTTGGGATTGCGGATTTGGCGTTGTTGGGTATGGCAGAGGTGGGTTCGTAGACGTAGACTGGGGCGGCGGGCTTGCGTGCTGTTGTGACCGTTGCTGTTGCTGTTGTTGCCACTGCATCGCAGGGGATGGCACCCTCGGCTGCAACGATTGCTCGTAGTACTTCATCGTCTGCGCGCTTACCCCTAACCTGGTATCTTTCCCCGTTGCAGGCGAGGGACTCCTCCTGTTCCGGTTCATACCGGCTTCTCGCGCTTGTTTGAGCTGCTGCCCCGAGACTTCCCAAGAAGTGCTCTCCATCCTGGTTCCGGCGCCGTACCCTGAGTCGAAGCTACTTCCGCTACTATCCATCAGACTGAGGCCCCCAAGTGAGTCCAATTTCCCGCTGCCATTACCGCTCACTGTCAGACTCCCCTGTTGAAGTTGCTGCTGCGGAAGGGGAACGCCCCCGCTAGCAATTTGCGCTTTGGCCTTGAGCCGCTCAATCAGAGCCGCATGCGAGTTTTTGAGCGTCTTTTTAACAAATGTCGTAAGGAGGATGTTGCAGCGCATGTCGACGTCCTCGCGGATGTAGAGGCCTGTGAGGGGGGCGCCGATGCCGAGCTCAATCGGCTCGGAGGGTTCGTCCGGGAGTGAGCCGTTGACGGTCCATCTATCGCGGATTGCTTGGGTTGTTAGCAATGCATGAACAGGGGATGGAGCAGCACCTACTCAGTCCAGCTGGCGCGTAGCAGTGGGTTTGGAGGCCGTTTCGGAGGTCGTTGAATGCGCAGGTATAAGTGACATCTCCGGTATATAGTCCCCCGGGAAGATATGAGATCTTGTCGGTTAGGGAGTACCAGACGCACTCCAATTCCTCTGGCGGCGCATGCGGCGGTGGTGCGATCGGGTGGCGGTCAATGACCAGGGGGTTGAGATCAATCATTTCTTGGTGGTCATGGAGGAAGTCGAGAACGACCTGCCGCGAGATGTTCGCCGGCAAGGGGCTAATTGTTGTAAACTGCGTGCGCTTGAACATATTGAATGTTGAGATGGACAGTAATAGGAAATGAAATATCCAGGAGATGGTGATGGCGTAGAAGAGATCTTAGGTAGATCTTGAGTTGATGAGAGCGAACAAAGAGATAAGGTACCCAAGAAGGGAAAACCACGGACCTGTATCCGGTGATGCCCTATGGTAACGGTGACTGCTTAGTCTCACACAAAGAAAAAAAACTCTCGTGACGACACAGTGGGCATGACTTTGCGACCCCTGTAGCGAGCAACGAGAATGAAACAGAAGGAGAAATGAAAACAACCAAAGGCAGATCCTGTGGTATTATCAACTCGGGGATTAAGGAACGAGACTAGCCAGAACCAGCCTTCTTGCCTCGCAAACCATACTGCGGTGGGCGCATTGCCTGCTAAATCAGTCCGTTATATGCAGTGTCGTTCAAGTCTGGCTGAGTGCGCTTCGCGCGGGCTGTGTAACTGGGGGCCTAAAATAGACGCTGAGAAATGTGTGGCGTCAAGGCTGTCGATTGGATGCCCGTCATCTGGGCTGTCAAACAGGCCAGCTGGGCAGGGGTGCAAGCCACGCGACCGGTTTCATCCAGACTGCTGGGACCAACCCATGGTGTTGAGAAAATGGCCGTCGAGAACACCGTTAGTCGTAGCCGCGATGTTTTGAAGTTGCGCAAACAAAGGCGCCGTTGCACCGGAGGCCCAGATCGACGCTCGAGTCTCCTTTTATCTGGTCGTCCTGGCACTCACCAGAGTAGTAGACCCAACCAATAGCCACGGCGTGTGTCCCCTCGACACAGCCCCCGCTCCCGCCAAACCCGCAGGCGGGACCGTCGGGATCCGACCGAACAAGGACCTGACATCATCAGGAACCCCCAGCATCCCCTACCCGTCATTCCCATTACCAAGATGTCGAACAGGTCAAAAAGAATCTCATTTTAAGCGGTCGCCCCTCAGATCTCCTTACACCACCGGCCCAGCACGGCGTTCAGTTTCACCGCAGCGGGAATCTCCTCCAACGCCACATCCGCCTTCCACATCTTGGCGTCCAGCCCGCTCTGTCCCGCCGCACCCCGCCCTACCGTCGCAGCGGGAATGAGCATGCCCAGTGTGACGAGCCGCTCCCACGCCATGCTGGCAATCCCGCGGCCCCACACACGCGCACCACCTCCCAGTGCCACCATGCCCGACGTCGCCGACTGCACGCGCTGCCGGCTCATGAGCGACGTGTACTCGTCGTAGGCCATGGCGAAGTTGACTGTGTCGGTGTGTGCCACAATGTCTAAACGCGCTGCGGCGATGAGCATCGACAGGTCTAGATCCGAGAGCGCCTGGAGTACGTGCAACTTGGAGTCGGGTGGCGACAGCGACACGACACCTGAGCCAGGGATCTGCAACGAGGGAGATGCCGGGGACAGCGACGAGAGCGGCAGTATGCAGCTGCTGAGGAACGCCGGAACTGACTTGGTGCTGTAAAAGTGAGACTCAAGGTGGTCTTGGAAGCTAGAGGCTTTGCGCAGGGCCTAGAATGGTGGCCTGTCAGTTCCATGTCACACAGTGTGTGATCGCGTCGTGCCTACCTCTATACTCTCGTTCCACCACTTCCAGAATTCACGATGCCCTTTCAAAGCGGCGTCGATCCCCTCCTTGGACATATCGTCGTCATCGATGCTGAGCCCTTGCCTGCAAACGTCCCAGTATGCGGGCAAGCTCTTGGGGAGCGAGAGGTAGACATATCTGTGGCTGAATCTACTCTTTACCCGCTTCTCCAAGCTCTCGACAACATCGATCCTCGTGGTGAGCCCGAGCACGGCGATCGGTGCTTTTCTGGCCTGTGCAATGTCAAATAAATTGTAGAGAAGAGTCTGCCTGGCGTGTGTTGCGAATAGATCAAACTCGTCGATCAAAAAGATCACAGACTTTGAGGTGACGCCCTCGTGAGCCTCAGCGATTTCTGAGGGGTGGGATAAGAGAGCCAAGAGCGAAGCCATGGTGTCGGCATAGTTGTTGGTTTTGTTGATGAGGTCGTCCTCGACCTCCATCTCTTTGCCGAGTTGGCGCCATATCTCCCTCAAGGCAAGTTTGTCATCCGTGTGGATGAATCCGTTCAGCCGCACGACGTGGAACTGGTCTTTATGCTGCCCAGAAAGATCTGACACGATCATCTCCACGAGCTGAGAGTAACGTTAGCCCCTCATAGATGATGAGAAGTCATACATGGGCACTTACCGTGGTCTTCCCGCACCCGCGAGCACCTATTACCATCATCGAGTTACCCTCACCAGCCACAACCGTCTGTTCCACCAGCTGGTAAGCCTTGTCATAAGCATCATCCTGGCCAACGAGCTTGATCCGCCGCCTGCCCGAGCAACGATCAAGCAACACACGTTGCGCGGCTTGGAGATGCTGCTCAAAGTTTGGAGTGTCTGGTTGCTGAGCTTCCCGAGCAACCACCGATGCAGCTTTCTTCGTGGCCGGGACAGAAGTCACCTCTTCCTGCTCGCAGCTTCCGCATATCCAGTCGCCCTTGGGAATCTTGGCTAGACCGCAGCATTTCTGGTGATACGCCGAGTCACAGTTGTCGCAAAAGACAATCTCGTTTCCCTTCTTCGAATCAGGCTTGGAGCAGACGGTGCAAACTTCGTCGTCCTGTTCCTCCTCATCTTCCTCCTCCTCCTCCTCTTCCTCCCCCTCTATTTCAGCGCTCGATTCATCCTTATCTTCAGCCTCCACCTTCGCCTCCTCAAAGGCAGCAGGTTTCCGTCCCCGTGCAGGCTTCGATGCCGATTCAGACGCCTTAGATAGGGCTTCCTCAAACGAGCCCTTGCCTTTCTTGCCGCCCGGGACACTCTTGAAAGCAACGCTCTTGCGGCGATGGTCCCCATTCTTCTCCATGGGCGTCAAAATCCCCTTTGGCTTCGGCTCCGGATCAACCCACTCTCCTTCAGAGTTCTTCCACCGTCGAGCCCTCGGTAGTAATGACCTTCCTTTCCCTTCATTTTCGGATTCCTGCTCAGTTGGATCTTCGATGGTTGGTGCGGGCTGTCTCCTTGCGGACCGAGGCTTAGTAGGCGTGTCGGCTGCAGGGAGTTCATCCTGGGTGTCCTCTGCGGCTTCTTTGCCCGCGCGGCCGCGTTTTCCTCGTGTTGATGTTGTTTCTTTTGTGGAAGCTTTTAATTTCAGCTCACTTGCAGCCTCAACGGTCTTCCTCTGCCGGGGAAGTTTCTTGGGGGTGATCGCACCCCCTAGCTCGTCGCCAGAATCTGGGACATCGTAAATATCCTCCCCGCCTTTGGCTGCCGGTTTTTGTGATCTCTTTGCTGCAGACTGCGCCTTCTTGGGCTGCGCTGGTCTGGTTGAGCGCTCACCCTCAGAGTCGGGGATCTCCCACGGGTCTCCATTTGGCTTTCGTTTGGGCTTCTCCGGTGTTGGTCGACCCCCTGAGACTATGCGACGACCCAGATTGAGAGCACCGTTGATAGCGGTTGAGATCAAACTAGGGGGGTTCGGGCTGATTTCGCCAAGTGGCGAGTCTGCAGTGTTGAGTCGCGGCCGTTTGGCGGTAGCGGATGAGGCCGACGGCGAGTCGTCTTCATTTTGCACTCGTGGGCGCTTTCTCCCTTGTGGTGCGCTTTTGCGGCCTGACATTACGATTCTTCTTATATGTTTTGTTGAAAGGTTGGCCGAAACCGATGCAAGATGAGTGGTTTGGTATGGAAAGCGGTCGTCGAACGTGGATGAGAGCCTCAGTGAGCCCGAGCTCTGCAATTTTGGCGTCCCACAAGCAGTCGCGTCTTCGACTCGCCAAGCGCGCCTTGCTGGCTTGCTGGCGATAAAAAGTGGACCCACCGCTGACGCCCAATCAGCTGACAGGCTGCGCGCACTTCTGGAACCCCTGAATTCAATTTGAGGTGGTGTCCGTGGACAAAACAACACCTGCCAAGAGAAGCAAAAACCAGAATTTCAACTTCTGAAGGAGTTGTTGAGATAATTGCGCCAGCCGCGAATCGAACGCGGGGCCCATCGATGGCAACGATGGATTTTACCACTAAACCACTGGCGCTTTTTTTTTTTTAATATTGCAGGCGTTCGGAAATGGGATATTTGTGGGTGGGACGATGCAGCCATTGAGGCTACTTCTGTTACAGGGTACGCAGAAATCAAGCTGGGATCACAGAACACGAATAGCATGGCTGTCGCACACTCGGGGCTGTCGCCCAGCTATTCTGTCACGAGTATATCTACTACAATCTTACAAAGCCACTTTTCTTGTTTGGATGCGGCTGGTCTACAGCTGACTCCTGCCGATGTCGCTGCCCATTTGGACCCAAATGCCATCTCCCTCACCTAGCAAGTTTCCTATCACATTGTTAGCAACACAAAGTATCCAACACGCAACCGGCGACTCACCATCCTTATCCTCAATCGAACCCCTCACAAAGATCTTCCTCCCCTCTTTCTTGACAACCCTGCCTCTGACAAGCACCACCTGCGGCAACTTTACTGCCTTCCGGAACATGGTGTTGAATTGCACCGTATACGCTCCGTGTTCTGCAAAAGTCAGCACAATGCGAAAAATCTGCCGCCGAAAACCACCAAGGTGGCTGGGACCAGAAAAGAGTGCGTCAAACCCACCAGCCTGGAAGTTAGCCGCCGTCCCCATAACCTCATCCATCAACACCGCAAACAAACCCCCATGCAACGTCCCCTTGAACCCACACATATCCTCCCCCAGATCCAACAGCGCATTGAACAGCAAAAATGGATTCCTCGCCTCCTCCCCATCCGCTTTGCTACCCCCCTTCAGCAACGCCGCGCTCTTCGACAGCCCATCCACCGCCAGTCCCTTGCCCCCTGGCGTCTTGAGCATCCGGAAGAAGGTGACGCATGCGCGAACCGTGGTACCGGAGTTCATGACGCGCCGGACGAAGTTTGATTCGCCTGAGGCGAGGGGTTGGCGGTCTGGGATGATGGTGTCGAGGACGGCGGGGTCGGTCATGAGGGTGTTGCACCAAGGGATGGAACGGAAGTGGGAGACGGGGTCGGCGATGAATTGGTTGTGGTTTTTGGGGGCGGAATGGGGCTTGACGGCGGGGCCGCCGGTGGTGGTTTGCACGGAGGAGGCCATTTTGATGAGGGCTTGGTGGTTGAAAGGTTGACAGGTAGGTAAGTTGGTCAGGGCGACGGATGATAATGTGGACCAGGGGATGGGGAGAGATGATGTTCTTTAAGAACCGTGATCTCTTAGAAAGAAAGGGGCATGGTGTTGGCGTCGAATCCGAGTCGAGATAGTCGCACTCACAGATCGACCCAGGTCGTGGTCTTGGAACGGACGTGGGATCGACAGGCTGTCTAACTCTTATGAGAACCGAAGAGATAAGAAAACGGTGGCTCCTTCCTGGGCCGATGCACCCGTTGTGAGGGTGTTGTCATGGAAGCCGCTAACCAGCCATGCCGTTGCATCTAGCCTACATCCATCGCGAGCAGGTAACTTACTCGGCAAGCGCTACTCCGTAGGCCGGTTCAAAACCACGAGCTCGTAGTGAACAAAAGAAATTACTTCTGTTTCCAAAAGGGTGACAGACATGCCGCCTCTGCCGTGGTGTATCTTACTTCTGCGCTCAACATACAATTCCCCATACGCCGGGGAGAAACGAGTCTCCAGTCAGCTCCCGCTCTAAGATCAGCCGTGGGTAAAACAAAAACGACAGTTCAACGCAAAATGCCTTCCAACGCCGTCCCATGCAATGATGATGGTAGCCAAATTCCTCTTCGTCTAAATGCCGAGCCATGTCTTCGTCCTCTCGTACGTGTAGAAAGCCGCCGCCGCCATCGGTGCCACCTTAACGTAGCCAATCGTCAAGCCGACAAAGAAACCTCTAAACCCACGCTCTCGAAGGATAATTTTGGCTATTTCTCCAATGCGTAGCCTGTGCCCGTCACCGACGGCGCCGCCCACTTGCATTCGTCTCCTGATGACCTCGAGAGGGTACGACGCCGTCTGGGAGATGACACCGGCAACACCACCAGCAAACAGCTCAGCCCATGATCGGAGAGGTGCTGCTTTCCCGGGCGGCGCGTTCTCGGGCTGTGGTAGAGTCGTCCACTTCGACAGCTGAGGATGGCGAAGAATATCACCCATGGTGTCGTGGGTTAGGAATGACATGCCGGCGTACGGTATCATACCGAGAAGTGTGGAGGAGAATCCACGGTAGAAGTTGATGAGCCCACCGCGAGGAGTAGCGGTATTGACGGCGGTGGCCGCAGCGGCAGCGGTTCCGCTGGCATAGTCGGCCCCCAGGGGTTTAATAGTGGGGTGTTCGTGGTAAATGCGCTTGCATATCGATGTGAATGTCGAACGACCATCCTTCTTGGTTTCGAAAGCCAGTCGCACCCGGATGACCTCGAGGGGGTATGTGAAGAAAACCGACGTCACGCCAGCCAGCGAACCGCTGATGAGACGTCGGAAAGGCGTTTCGTATTGTTTGCTGGGAATCACAACGGCCCGGATCTGCTCGTATGCGAGAAACTTGATGGCGGCGTAGGGAAATATCCTCAATGCCGTGGCCGAGTGACCTCTGTAGAGACCAAGAACTCCGTCCTGGTGATATATGTCCTTCATGGCTTCGGCGACACCAAACCAGGAACCCGTGTACTTAACAAAGTGCGGATTGTGCGCCTGGAAGAGAATCTTGACTCTGTCGAGCGGTGCAACGAGTGTCTTGGCCTACGCAGAGGGGCACGGTCAATCGGTGCAATCCAACCACGCGCGAGAACAACCTACCACACAGCCGGCCATACCACCAGCGACGCCAGACCTCCAAAGATAATCCAGGCTCCGCTTGTTCTGCGCCCCTTTCCTACGCGGAACTGCAGCCTCCTCATCGGTTGGGCAGAGGACCGGATCCCTCTGCCCCCGGGGTTGGCGCGGTGCGTCGCGCATCATCTCTCGTGGTTCGTGTGCGCCATGGCTTATGAGCCCTCCCGCCGAGGGCATCCCTCCTCTGATCTCCGCTGACGGATATCGCTCCGTCGTTGCGCGCGGTGTGCTATATGCGACTTTTGCTGCGGGGTTTACGATCGCATCGGTCGGGCTCGACGGTTGTTGGCGTTTAAAGAGGGTAGAGTTCGTGTATGTGGCGAGTTTAGGTGACGGTGCTCGCTGAGTCCAAGTTTCCGGGAAATGCGACGAAAAAGGGACGTCATCCAGCCAGGCCGTGGCTTGCGGAGGAATTTTTAACTTTTTGGGGGAGGCAGATCCCCCAGCCCGATGGGACAAGCCGAGGATTGCCGAGATTTCTCATCAGCAGGAACCGATTGCAGAACAGGCCCACAAAGCGACCCCGGGCCAGCCCGACCCTGAATGGCACGCGAGCAACGGACGGAACCAATCCCGGCTTCTTCATTATGCACCGAGACCACGCCGGCTTCGCGCAACGGCTTCGCTTATTGTTCTAAAGGCCGATGCAAAAGTACCTTATACAACACATACATGAGTTCCTCATCCATACTCTTTCAAAATGCCAGCAAATCAGTCATCCTTCTCGACCTCCCCCGATCGATAGAAGAAGCCCAAGTACCCTCCGACCGCCTAACAAATGTGGACCCTCCGAAGCTCCGCCGGCTCGTCTCGGCACCGCCCCCTTCGGCCGCTTTCCCGACTCCGGAACCTAAGACACGAATTGGAGCGCCCACAACTTCCGCCGCATCCCAGATCTCCGCCCTCATGACCCTCTGCGCCGCCGACTCAGCCCTCGCCGAGATCCGCCACTCCCACGCTGGCCCCTGGTATCTGCCACGAATCTACTCACGTGGCTCCCCCAATGACAACACTAAACCTCCTCTCTCCCCTCCAACGCCTAACTCCTCCTCATATATCATCCCCCCTTCCTCACACTTCCTCCACGGCACCATCTCCTCCCGACGCCAAACCTTCCTTTCCACCGCCCCTCCCCAGTTCAACCTCATCCTCCTCGACCCCCCTTGGCCAAACCGCTCCGCCAAGCGCAAACGCACCGGCACCACCTACCACACCGTCCGCGACTACGCTTCCATCCATGACCTACTCTCCCTCATCCCGATTGCCTCCCACCTCGCACCAGACTGTCTCGTCGGGGTATGGGTCACCAACTCCCCACAGGCGGTCGAGGTGTTGACTTCACCGCAAGGCGGCTTATTCATGCAATGGGATGTTGAGGTGGTGGGTGAGTGGATTTGGTTGAAGGTCACGACGGAAGGGGAGCCGGTGGTGAGTTTGGATTCGGAGTGGAGGAAGCCGTGGGAGAGGTTGGTAATCGGGAGGAAGCGTGGGGGGAAAGGGGGAGGGAAAATTGGGACGAAGGTGGTGGTGACGGTGCCTGATGTACATTCTAGGAAGCCTAATCTGAGGAGGTTTTTTGAAGAGGAGGGGTTGGTGCCGGGAGAGTATGAGGCGTTGGAGGTATTTGCGAGGAATCTGACGGCGGGTTGGTGGGCGTGGGGGGATGAAGTCTTGTTATTTCAGCACCGGGAGCATTGGAGGGAGGCTGATGAGCAGGATGCCGTGGCGGAGAAGAACGGCAATGCGGCCTCTGCGGCTGACGGTTGGGGATTGACCGAGCCTGGCTTGTAGATTTGTTGTATTGTGCTGTACATGTAATACACCGTCTCTAGAATATCGTACATCCAATCTCATGGTCTCCCCCAATGTGCCTCTCGGCAGCAGTATTCGATTATTCGAAACCGCACGCTCAGGGCCCCCAACTCGTACAATCAAGGATCCCTCGTAGTCGTCGCATACCGTATCCTTTCTTCGCACAGCGCCTGCCCTGGGCTACACAACCACCTGAACAAACGATCGGAAAACCTCAGATACTATCCGGGACTTCATGCTCCCCCGCCTAATTCCCCGATTTTCCACTCCCCCCTTCCTCAAAATTAAAGTGATCATCCACCTCCACCTCCCTCCACTTCCCGCCCTTCACACCCTCTTCCTGCCACCGCTCTGGCTGTTCCAGGAACTCCCTGGCCTGCTCCCTCAGCCCCTTCACATCCGCCGGAATCTTGGACTGCGACCTCAGTGGAATAATTCCCTTGTACTCATTCATCATATCCTTGACCCTGTCCTCCTCGTAACCCTTGAATTTTCTGTGCAATTCGTAGTCGAATCCTTGACGGTCCTCCACGCCCGGCGCCTTGGGCCACACAAAGGGTTTGACCAGCTCCGCAACCATCATCTTCTCCGACTGCGGACGGTACCACTTCCCAGCGTTATTCTTGCGCTGAGGCGCCATCTGGTTGATGTAGGAGCGGATGCCACGTACTTCGACATCGTAGAGGTGAAAGAGGTAGTCGCGGAGGTCAAACTTGTTCCATTTAAGGGGGACTTTGAACAGAGCGTGGTTGGCAGGCTGTCTGGGCCGTGGGCGGACGAAGGTGACGACGTGATTAGGGCTGGTTTGCAGTGGTTAGCTGGGGTGATTTCGGCTTGTCCTGAGCTACGAGGTTCTTTCGTACAGGAAGAGCTGCTTCTGGCCCACAGGTTTGAGCGTTTGGTATACTTTCGTTGCAGCTGAGGTCGCCATGATGGGCCAAATCTGTAGGGGCGTCGCAGTGTTGGTACACGCGATGACAAGAGACAATTGGGCGGGGAGGTCTTGGAATGGCGTCGTGAATGAGGTTCTCTCAAGGGTTCTCGTCGGCATCCACATCCAGATTTTCGACGGAGGACGCGACTGGCTCGGGCCGTTGTCAGCTGGCGTAAGCTGTTGTGTGGGGAAATTTTGGGTACCGTGCCAAGACAACCCGTCGGCCCAAGATCGCGGCCCAGCTGCTCACAATGTCACCGCCGCGTGCGCTGGTGGAAGTTCAACACAAAGATTCTGGCTGCACAGAGAGGACACTCAGAAGAGCGCATTGTAATCCCAACATTTGATTGCTTGCCATTTCCCATTCCATATCATTTGTTACATCACTCATAGGCCTTCTGGCAGCTTTTGTCTATACCACTATCTAGACATCAATTCCATCGACAACAATGCCCTTCTTGAACTCGAGCTGCATGACGCGAGCAACCTCGTTCGCGGACTCCTCTGAGACCAGGACGCCGACAAGATACAGGGCTGCATCAATGCCGGCGGCCACTCCCCCACTCGTAATGACTCGAAGACCACCTAGCCGCATCGCGGCGCGGCGGGCAATTGACTCACGGCGGGAGTTTGCGTTCTTGAGGGAGATAGAACCCTTTCTGCACGCCACTTATTAGCTTCTTTGTTTTGCAGGGTAAACAGGGGAATTGCATACCGTGCATTGGAAGGCCGACGGCCAGCGTCGGACTTGCGACGGATATATGGGTTCTCATCTTCGTCACCGAGCTCGAAGCGGAGGTTGTTGACGACGTATCGGGTATCCTCAACAACGTCGGTCCGCTCACCCAGGTCACGCACGGCGGCCTGGCTGCAGAGGTTCTCGAACTTGATAATGAAATCGGGGTGGGTGGTGGCAGAAAGGCCAGCGAGAATGCCCTGCTGGGCAAGCAGGAGCGACCCGGTGCAGATGGACAGCAGGGTGCGCTCGCGTGCGGGGTCTGCCTTTTGGACCTCTGAGAAGGCTGTGATCAGGTCAAGGGGTTCACCCTTCTGCTTGATGATTTCCTCAACATTGCCACCGACGACAACGAGCACGTCAAAGTCGGAGAGACGCTCGTGGGCCTCCTTCCAGGAGACCTGCGAGCCAATGATGACACCCTGCTCGGAGAGGACCTTGGGCTCGCCAGCGGCGATGGTGATCTCGAAAGCCTTGGACGCTGCGACCGCCGAGATGAGTCAGCCCGTTGGACCGGCACCAGGCAAAGGCGTTAGACGGCGGGCATCACTTACACTTGTCGTTGGCGTCGTGCAGAGCAGTGGTCAAAACCTCGAGCGGACCGGCAAAGTCCAGGAGGTTGAACTTGGGGTGCAGGGCAAACAGAACATCAACGGGTTCGTCAGCCACTGCGGACGTCTTGGATGCCATCTTGCCGACTGAATTGGAGTGTGGGGGAGTGTGATGTGGTGTGTGCCGTTGTATCAGGTGTTTCAGTTAGGTGGTGGCTTGTCTTCAATGGACAAGAGAGGATGGGAAGGACAAAGATGGAAAGGATTGGGACCTTTTGGGGGATGTGGTTTTTGGATGGTCTTTGATGATTGATGAAAAGCCCAACCGGATTGTGTGGCCATTCTTCCAATCGAAGTAGGAGATCGGTCGCGGTCACGAGAGCGAGGAACGGCATCGAAAGACAACCCCGCTGTCTGCTGAGAGGGAGGGGCACGCTGCTGCAGGTCAGGCCATCCGCGACCTGCAGAGGTTACCCCAGTCCGCTCCGTGTGGACCCCGCTGCCCGCTGGGGATGCGGGGTTCCAGCGCCCTTCCCCACAATGATTCACGCATCCGTGGATGCCATTTGACACCTCAGGCCCAGGATCGGGAGACATCGGAGGCAGATCAAAGTGGCTCTGCGAGGTGTCTGAAATTATATAGCACCATCTCCACGCACCCACTGTGTCATCAATCGTCTCTGCTTGGTCTGATCAATGGTGTGTGTGTGTTTCCAAGCCCATTGATGTGCTCATCCAGGCACGCCCGCGGGGCCGCATCCAGCTTCCAAGCCCTTGCGGCAGGCCAGGTCAGCAGGGGAACACGAAGGTCACATGCGGTTGTGGGTCCTTGTCTAGCGCTTTCCGCACCCCAGGGAGCTGCATCCAATTCCCAACTGAGCCGCCTTCGAAAAAAGCTGCATCCATGCTCCAGAGCAAGAATGCTTTGATGCAACGGCGCCTTAAACTATTACGCCTTTGGCAAACACGTTTCCCGGCTCCTGTCCAACCAGCAGAAATCAACTTACGGCATTTTCTCCGAGAGTGGGCCCTTCCATATTGTCTCCCGTCCGAACGCTACCACAGCTGAAAGAGTTGACGTCCTGGTGCGGGTCCAGGAGCTCAACCCGGTCTACCGCCAGCATCCCAATGTGCGATCCGCGCGCCGATCAGGATGACTTCATCCGGGTATGTCCCCATCACATCGCAGGTTGGCATTTGGCGATCGCCGCAAAGGCCAGCCTTGCAATTCCACTGTGAGACTGACGTTCGCCCGCCTAGGTCTTCCAAGGAGCTCACTAAAGCCCTCACTTCTTTCTTCCAGGCACCAAGTGTCCCACTTCCCGCCGAGATCCTGACTATTATCCATGCCTACCTCGACAAACACAACAAGTTCGAAGAAGGCGTCTCGGACAGACTGAACGACGAGCTTGTTTCTCTGTACGATAAGAGCGTACAAGAATACCCCGCGAAGTATGCCGCGTTTCTCGCTATCCTCCGGGAGCTCCGCCCAGCGATTCACACAACCCGTCGCGTATTCGAATGGTGGAACAAGCTTCTCGACCCTGTGCTGGAATGCGTTGACAAGGAGAAGGGGTTAGCCCGCGAAGTGCTGGACCATACCCTCGATTTATTGTCCCTCGATGAAAACAATGGGCCCGCGACCTGGAACGAGGCTGGGCTGGCTCCGTTTATCGACCGGCTCCTCAGCCGGTGGATGGAGGTGAAGGAGTCGCAAGAAAACGCCAAATCCTCAATTGTCGAACTGAAGGAAAGGATGATTATGGAGGCGCTGCTGATATTTGGCAAAAAGGACCCAAAGGGCTTCATGACGGCTTTGAACGGCTACCTGGTGAAGAAAGACTTCCGAGACAACTCGCTTCGGCTTCTCTGCGATTTTGTTGCCAGCCAGCCGCCACATCTGCATGTCATTCTCCAGACGCAACTCTTCCCCAGCATCTTGCATTCGCTGCAAAAGGATGAATCAACGTCGACGGTGAACACAGCTTTACTTGCTATCATCATGATCTTGCCTTTTATGCCGAGCTCACTCGTGCCTTATCTGTCGACACTCTTCAACATATACGCTCGGCTTCTGTTCTGGGACAGAGATTCTCTCTTCGCCCAGGAGCATACTGAGTTTGGGATTGAAAGTGAGGGTGCCGGTGGTGGTGTCACTTGGGAAAAGACACTGTTGGATCCTGACTATGATGGGCACTCGGTCCACTACCTACCTGGATACTTCACAATCCTATACGGTCTGTATCCCATCAATTTTGTGGACTACATCCGGAAGCCTCAGAGATATTTGCGTCATGCGAGCAGTGCTGAAGACATTGATGTGCAAGCCACGGAGATCCGGGCCAGGTCAGAGCGATTCCGGGAGAAACACCGACTCCATCCCAATTTCTACAACTTGACGATTGAATCCGAGAAGACTGATCTCAGCCGCTGGATCAAGAGCGAAGGAGATGAGGTTCTTGCCGACTGCCTGGCTCTATGTATCCCCGACCAGGATGAACCACGAGAGGCCCAAGAACTATCAGAACTTCCGGGGGTGCTGGGCGGTTCATTCCCTCTCGAAGATGCCGACAAGGACGAATTAGATTGTCCCCTGTTGAGCAGCTCTGCCTTCGTCGAAACTCCACTACGGAGAGACGCTTCGTCGATCAGCCTGGTCCAGCACATGGACCCTACCAAACTATATACTGGAGGCCGAGAGAGCATTAGGTCGGGCCACTCACAGTCCAGCCAACCATCTGGTCACGATCCTCTCGAGAATAAGTCCCAGAACCTTGGTGGCGACAGCCCGACCTTACCCCCTCACCTTATTTCGAGTTCGTCGCACACCCAGCTCCAAGACATGATGCACTCTGGCAAACTGATGAAGTCCGGCCTCAATCAATCGCTGGCAAACGACAGTGTTCCTTCGCTCAATTTAGGTCCCCAAGTGTCAACGACAGAATCCAGTTTGCTCCAGCGGCCACGCATACAAACCCCACGGGACTCGGGCGAGAGTGAGATGGATTTGAGTGACCAAGCATCGATGCTCTATCACCAGAGCCTACTTTTGCTCAATGACTTGCAGTTCGAAAGGTACATCAAGCAGCAGCACATCACACACATGGGAGCTTTGCGACGCAAACAGATCAGGGAGGCCGCCACGGAAGCTGAGACGCAAAACCTTGTGATGGCGAACCGTAGTCTCAAACAGCGGCTGGACGAAGCGAAGAGACAGGAAGGGCAAATCAAAAAGGAGTTCGACCATCGCCGAAATATGGCGCAGAAGAGGGAAAACGACATTTCCGCCAAGCTGCGGGCCCTTCGTGAGGAGCAGAAGAAGTGGAATACGGAAGGGACTGCACTTAAACTCGAACTTGAGAAAGCACTGACCGAATGTGAAAGGTTGCGTAAGATCATCGGACAAGCAGAAGAAAAGCGGCTCAAGTCAGAGCAAGACCTGGAGGCTGTTGACATGAATACGGACGAGATTGAACGACTCAAGGCGGAGATCGCACGCCTCTCCGCAGTGGAACACGAATATCAGGGCAAAGAACTGAAGATGGAAAGGGCCCTGGTGGCAGCGGAGGCAGCAGAGAGCAGAGCGGAACAGTGGAGAGCAGATCTTGCGGCACGAGAAGCCCAGTTGCACCAAATGAGAAAACAATACGAAAACAAAGTCACCGATCTCAGCAACAAGCTGACAGAGGCGCTGCGAGATAACCAGCGTGGACGCGCCAGCGAGATCACGACGATGTACGAGAATGCGCTGGCTGCGAGCCGAGCGAAGCAAACAGAGCTGCAGAAACAGTACAGCGCGCTCATGAGGAGGTACACGGTCCTGAACTCGTCGCTACTGGATCTCCAGTGCGATATGGGCGACAGGAGAATAAACGAAGTTGGCTCGCCCTCGTACGAAGCGGCAGGGGATGCCGAGATGTTGCCCATGTCAGGAAACCCCATCGCGATCCGGAACCGTGGCCACCGCGGTTTCTCGGACCCGGAGGCGTTCGAGGGGATATCGCACAATGCAACCTCGCCGCTAGAGCCGGTCTCTGGCTCACTTGGCTCGCATAGGCCCTCGACACCACCCGAGGGTGCGGACAAAACTGGCACCAGCACTAGTCCGCAGATGGAGAGGTACTTCGGTCGAGGCGAGTTTCTTCAAATATCACCGGTCTGGAGGTCGCTGACGAGTCACAGGAGGAGTGCAAAACGCAGTCCGGAAAGATAAAAGGGATGACAAGTCGGACAAAAAGGACAAAAAGGAGAAGAAGTCAGGGGCTGGTTTGCGGGGGATCCGGTTCTGATTGAGGTACGAACCCGTACCTTGCGTTGCAAAGAGTGTTTGAGCACTTCCGTTGCAGTTGATTGTCGCTTGAATCAACGAGCATGGTTTCCTAACTATGTGTCTGATTCCGGCTCAGGTAGACAATCGATGAGTTGTAATGTAACCCTCGAGAGATCCTCGGTTGCCGTGGGGGCGATGTAAACAGATGGGAGGATCCAAAGCCCACCCCGCGCCAAGGAATTCAAGACTCTTTGTGCCTGAGGTCCCCAGCCCCCCTCCAACCAGCGGCTGAGCTCCCGTCCCCTCCCGTCCCGCGATCTGCTGTATTCCTGGAATTCGAGTCTTCAAACAATAATCAAGAGGTTATATCATTGATGCCGCGACTTGATTGTGCGCGGGACCACGGCGATTAGGAAGATATCGACGGCATTGGCCGACCATTCCTCCTTGCAAAGCTATTCGACCAGGCGCAAAACTGCACTTTCTCATCGCTTTCCCGCATCCCCGCGCGCTTCCGAGCGGCTGCCTCTGATCATCGCGCCCTCAGCATCTGAATCGTCGCCGTCATTTTCTCTACCACTATAGCCTCCACGCCTCTCTTGCCGCGACGAACAACCCTTCGGGCCCGAATAATGCGCCTGCGATAACATCGCCGAACTGTTTGCGCTGCCGTGTCTCGCATATCGCATATCCTACATCGCGGCCCTCAACCCCGCGGACGCATATGTTTACGGACCTTCACGAGCTGCTCACTCATCCGACACAGCAACGATAAGCCATCAGCCAACCCTGTACGAAGCGAAGGTCACTCGTACGCTGCATAGACCCAATTGCGGCCACATTTTTTCGGCGCCACATAGTTCAACAGTCTGCAAAGTCGCGCAAAGGCGCAAGGCTACGAAGAAGCCGCGCGAGCTCATCGCCAACGCCGGGAATCGTCTTGCATCGCATTGCAGCACCCGCGCAAATCCAACACTACCTCCAACCTAATCCTAATCCAAAATGCCACCGCCGATTCTGCTGATACGACGCCCCGCGCAATTCCCGCGAGAACCGCTACCCGCCGCCATCGACGCCATCACCCCCTTCAAGTCACTAGCCTCCCCGCCAACGCTCGTCGTCCCGCGCCAGGCTGCAACCACAACACCGACTATCCCCGCTCTGTACGGCTCGGCGGATTCCAGTCCAACACCGGGCGCCGTAGCTGGTATTACACTTGGCGCCGTTGGTGGATTTCTTCTTGTTTTGTACCTTATTTATGTATGCATCAACATTGGAAATCCGCCCGAAAACGCAGAGTCCTCCGTCACTGGCTCCGTCGTCATAGAAAGAAAGCGAGCACATCGTCACTCACATCACCACCACCGACGATCGCATGGGGAAGCTACAGTTGAGGTTCGCAGGACGTCGAGAGTGGTTCCCTCAGCGGTCATTGTGGAGGAGGAGGTTAGGGGTGGAAGAGGGGGTGGTGGGAGCATAATTATTGAGGAGGCGAGGAGAGGGCCGAGGGGACCGAGGGTGGTACATGAGAGTGATGATGATGACGAGATTGTGGTGATGGAGGAGCACAGCCCGCCGAGGAGAAGGAGGTCGAGGGTTAGGAGTGTGGAGAGGAGGAGCGCGGTTTACGAGAGGAGGGATGTAAGTAGTTCTAGGGCGTCGTGAAGGGATACCTTGTTAGTGTTGGATTCAATGGCCTGAACAGGCGGTTTGGATTTGGTGGGAGGGTTAGCAGGATATGCTGATAGAATTAAGGGAGAGGCGGGATTGTGTAAGAGTGCAGCAGTGTGCTGGGTTTTGGTATACATGAGTAGGTTATGCACCTCAGTAGATAGCGTGTTGGATTTAGCACATGGTCACGCGTCGCTGCAGGAATTGGGTGTCCTATCCTGCAGAGCGATGGCGATGGCGATGCAATTATCAGATCATGGAAGGTTTGGGTATGACCTAGCAGTAAATCACAGCCGTGTCACTGAAGAGTGTCTCGTTTGCCATGTTGCGAACACGGCGATGATCACGTTCAACACAAAAAGGGAGAGACCCCTGACGAAGGAGCAAAAACAAGATCACCACGATCCACCCAGGGGTCGAACCTGGAACCTCCTGATTCGTAGTCAGACGCTCTGCCATTGAGCCAGCGGACCTAGATGCCAAGAATGGTAGAAAATGCACTCATGGTGGTGTGGCGGGAGGATGTGAAAGTCGAATCGTCAAATTTGAGCGCAAGGAAATGGAGCTCACAGAAGGTTGCGAGCTACCTAGCCCCGCTCGTGAAACTCACTAGTTGTCGGGCAGGTGCAACCAGCTGCAACCCAACCCTCGTCACGCCTTTCTGAGCGGCAAATTAGGATAGGATATCAACCAAGCGGGTTTAGCTCAGTTGGGAGAGCGTCAGACTGAAGTTCCACTTCATCCACACCAAATCTGAAGGTCATGTGTTCGATCCACATAAACCGCAAGCTTCATTTTTTGCATCGCTTTCCCACCGCCATTGACCTCGTACGATCAGGGGCTGCGCGACCTGTCCTTTAAAGTTATGGAATGGTGTTTCGTTTTTGTCTTTTCTTCTTCATGCCCCGCTGTCGATGGCATCTTTCATTTTCAGCGTCAGACTGAATTCCACATAAGTGGGGCGGTGGGGTGCTGGCTTTCCTCTTTCAGCCCTAACCCTTCACACGTGCGGGACCTTTGAAACGGAGCCGGTGGCCACCGCTTTTATCGGACACCCGTTACTTGAGAACCGGGCTTCTCGGCACCCCCCTCCGGGCTTTTCGGTGCCCTCCCCCCAGCCGCCGTTTCTGACCAACTCAATCCACACCATGGCCAGTTTTCCCCCAACGCTCTCCCCCCAATGTGGTCTCTTTTACGTGAGGGAACCAGGCTTCTCGGTGCCCCCCTCTGGGCTCGTGTCCCCCCCCCCCCCGAGTCGCCTTCGACATGGCCAGATTCCTTCCTCTTCACCCCTCCTGGGTCTCAGCCTTTTGTCTCTCCAACCCTCAATTTTAAACTTGCCCTCTTCGCCAGTCACTTGAAGTCAACACCAGTCTTAGCGTCATTCGCGCTTGCAGCCACCTCCTCACGTCAACGCAATGGCCGGCCTTCTTCCTCAATGTGCCTGGCTTGACCAAATGTCCGCTCAGCCTGCTGGGCAAGAGCAGGATTTCCGGCTGCTTTTCGAGGACGTCCAGAGCCGGCCAGATAAACAGGACGGCCCTCTTGTCGACAAGCCCACAAACTTTACAAGGGACCGGGTCTGGGAGCTCTGGAAAGGGTAAGCAAGCCTTTCGTAAGTGAATTTTAGTCGCTAAGCCGGCTGCACCAGCTTCACTCGTTTGTCTAAGAGAAACTCGTCTCTCGTCTGGGAACAGTTTCTTATGGGCAGTGATGCGGGGCTCCACGCGATCAAAGTATTCCTTCAAAGTTACGTACGGAACGCAGTACAGATGCGCATTGTTCTCGACGAGCGCGAGTTCGCAAAAGTGCGAACTGTTACAAATGCTTCGGCTGTTGTTGCAATCTGGAGGTCGCTTGTTGCCGCCGCCGACTACCATGTTATGGAGCCCAAGAGGCGAGGTCAGCCTAAGAAAGCCCGTATGTGGAGACTCCTATGGCTCCATAACATAGAGGGCCGCCTTGAAGGGCCTGCATTTAAGGTTGTCCTGGTCAGTGATACCCCTTTTTTCCATAGTGGCATCAATTGTTGACACGGCGGTCAGTGGATCTATGAGGAACTGGCCTTGGAGGAGAACCTGCTCCTCGACTCCCCTTACCAAAAGATCGCAGCAACGCCCTCGGCCGTCGAAACTTTCCTCCGCAATCTGTGGGTATTGGCAGCCTACATCCGTTGTAATCCACTCACGAGGCTACTTGTCGACGTTGTCGTGTTGCTCTCCGCGCTCGGCGGCTTCCGGCCGAAGTCCTTGCGGACGATGACGTTTTCTCAGTTCCAGCTTGCGTTCATCACTCTCCCCGACGGCAGAACTAGGCTGGCTTGCGAGGTCCGTGTAAAGAGGATCAAAGTCAAGCGGCGCCAGAGGTGCAACCGAAAGATATCACCGTGGATTGTCTTCACAGTCCTGGCCAATCCTAACCCGCTTTTTGACCTGCCAGACCGCATCGCAGCTCTGGGGATTAAAATGAACGCCTTTTCCGCCGGTTTCACCTCACCCGAAGATTTATACACTTGGCCTCTCCGAGAAAAGGCCAGATATGTCCCGCTGAAATGGAAAGAATCGATGCTGGACAAGTGCATTATCGACATTTCCGATGTCTCTCTATACAATGTGTGGAATCGCACATGTGTCGTGAGCGGCGCTAGGGATCCTCCCCGTTTTTACTGCCTCCGGGTTGGGGCGGGAGGTAGGACGATAGGTACGGGACTCATCAAACGGCTTCTCAGACCGTGCCCTTTCTAACCACAGTTTCTCCCGCCTAGGTGCCCTTGGGGAGGTCCTGCACTGCTATATATTCTCCAACTCGATCGACGTGTTCAAGCAAAGTTACCAGGCATCTCTTTCGGCAAACCTTATGGAGCTCCTAACAGAGGAGGCGAGGCAGGACCAGCCTTTTCTGGCTGCCCCTGCAGACTTCTTTTTCACCGGCGATGAGGACGCCCCAATCGATTTGACGGCGGACGAGCTTTCCCAATTTGAACTACGCAACGACATTACCACATTTCGATCGGAAATCAACGAAAACACCGGACGTGCGAGGGCTTTGCCGCGAGATCGATGCAAAAATCGGATCAGAAAGCTGACAGAACTTAAGCTGAACGTTAAGAGGGCCCAGTTTTTTGACCAGATCGACGATCACATGGCTCGTGGCTCACCGACAGGCAGTATCCGGTCTAAAGCCCGTGAAGAGAGGACCACTCTTTCCCTAACCACCAGCGGAGCTGCCATATCCCAATTTCTACTGGGGCCGTCATCTGGGAACCGGCACGCCCAAGCTGACGACATGCCGGCAGACTGGGCGGGCAACAAACGATGGATGGAACTCCTGGGAAACCTACGTGTTCCTCAGTCGCGAGTTCCTTCCCCAGCACCACGGGCAGGTCATGAGTTCCAGTGCCTGCTATGCGACAAGCAATTGACAACCCGCACAAGTCTCTCAAGGCATGTCGAGATGCACGCGGGCGAGCTTTTGCGGCCACACAAATGCCGCGCTTGTGCCGCATGTGGGAAGGATATCGAGGTAGCCGCCGGTTCAGTGGCATGGTCTATCCATTGCGCGACATTCCACGGCTCAAAATGTACCCCAAAACCTGCTGACGCGATCCCCTGTTTCTGTGGCTCGAGCATTTCACACGCCGTGTTCGCCAACCATATGAACTCCAAGCACGCAAAGTTGAGCGGGCAGGTGTCATGTAAGGAATGTGAATCACATTTGCCGAGCATGGATGTGGATGAGTGGCTTGAGCATCTTCAGGCCCACCAGCTGGCTGGGTGCCGTTCATTCCAGCGCTGCCCGCTCTGTAAAAGAGTGTGCCAGGACGTTCATCGGCATCTCACTCGCACGCATAAAAAAGAGTTTGAGAAACCTTTTTCGTGCCCTGACTGCGGACGAGAAGTAGTTGGGCTAGATGCATATGAAGCGCATGTGCTCGAGTCTCACACGAAGGAAGGGGCAAGTTTACCAGTGTCATATCCTTCAGCAGTATCAGACGATGAATACCACGAGTACGGTCTTAGCAACAACGATATGGTTGTTGACACGGCCAGCGACGATACCGGCCTGGACAACATTGAGACATCGGAATTGATGGATAAAATACTGGACCGGGTTCATTCACTGGGATGGAGCGACGGCGAGAGCTTAGGTTGGATGCGGGAACTACGAACACGAATCATGCAGACGGGGTCACATCTGGCCGCTCCACCACCCCGCCGCACGGTTCCCTTAACAACAAGTCGTGTGAAGCGCAGGGCCGAGGAGATATTGAGCTTGGAGAAGCTAAAGAGGAGCAAGCTTCTTCATTCAGACGTGGACAAAACCGTTATTGAAGACGGTGGGATGGCATCAGGCGACGACGGCGATGATGGCAGTGACTGGGACAAGGATGATGACAGTAGCTGTTCTTCAGACGCATGGGATGATGAAGAGGGAACTTTGGCACCCGTGTTCGAGGGGCTAATTGAATCGGCGCGCAAGAGGGCGACCTAACCACGTTAGCTTACGTCCAATGCAATTCCTCGCGCATCGCTTGCAAGATCGAAGACTCGACCTCACTTCAATCACCCCCAGGCGCGGACTCCTGGAGGATCTCTTCCTGCTACCCAAGACCACCGACAAAAAAAATGCATGAAAGCTTCGCAGTCATCGCTACTGGACCCCAGCTGGCGTGTTGTGCGGTAGTTGGCAACCGGCATATCCGTCTCGAGCGTCTTGTGTATCTACCGTCTCGATCCTTGGTATGTGTAGAACGGGCGGTCGCGACTCGACGAATCCACCCCGGACGGCGCAGCTAAAACAGACGGTCAGGAGCGCATCGGCATGCCGATTGGGCTGGGCGACTTCGCCCCATCCCTGCGTGCGGACGCCATCGCGAGGCACGACATAAAAGCCCCCCGTGGGTAGTGTATAACTTTTCGGTGGCCCGCCCTTGTCACTGGTGGGGGATATGTCCCCCTCGTGTTGCGATTCAAGAGGGATATCCAGCGTCCACGCAAGGAGCCGCTGCCGGGTTATTTCTGCATCTTCGATGTGATCTTGCAGTATAAAGGAGGCCTTCGGCTGTATGGTTACTCCTAATAGCTCTCGATAAAACTGAGTTCTGGTTCCAGCTAGCCCGTGTAACGGCGAAGTGGCTGCCGCCCACTATCTCCTGTCATGCCCGACCAGCACCTCTACTGGTTGTAGATGTGGAATGGACCATTATCGCAATCAGGATCAAGCTGGCAGGTGTCAGCCACCATTCGGGGACAGTTGCGCACCCACCCCGCGGTAATGCTGCTTGAGGCAGATGACCGGTCTGGCGTATGCGATCAGCGAAGCTCTCTACAGGCGATCGGGGGGGCTTGTCGGTGGTCCGAGCAGGTGCTAGCGGAGGTGGGAGCGACGTGTGGTCGTGTGGTGGGAGCGCGTATTCGGTGGGTTCGAGCTCTTGTCGTGCAAGCGATGCGCGATGGACTTGTTCCCGACGCGGCGATGATGCGCGTGGGGACAGGATAACTCTGCAATTCCAGCCCAAACGTTGGTATTGCTCTTCTTCATGAGGGGAGTGTGTCATCGTTAGCCACATCGACAGATCAAAGGTCACTTTCGTCACTCTGGCATTTGCATTGAGCACCCTGTTCTGTGTCGTTGGTAAGCTTTGAATTTTCCATTCAATCGAGTAGTGAATGCATGTGGGTGGGGATTCATCATATGGCAGGTTGGGGTTCCAGTCGGTGGAGTAGTGGCAGTCCCGGCCTGCCTCTTTGTACCGGGTCGTTATACCACTGGCTCATATCGAAATCCTGGTAAGCCATGCTTGCAACGAGGGGCGAATCTGGCGCCGACGATGACTCGAAAGAGAACGTGTCAGCGTGCCAAAACAACGGACGCCGTGCTATTTTAGCCGAAGAACAGCCGTGCTGGACCCTCATTCTGGACCCCACGCTCTTCGATCAGGACGCGAATTTGCGACAGACTGACGGAGGCTAACTTGCTGCAGCACTCGTACACGAGCGCATCGAAACGGGCTCAATTGCTGAATCTCCTCGGAGCCCTTGGTCGCCGCTTCTTTGTTTCACGCCGTTCTCTCCTCGACCGATCCGGCCCGCTCCATCTAGTCAACCATGCCTGCCAGCGCACTCCGCCTACTAGCCCTCGACGGCGGCGGCGTGCGCGGCCTGTCCTCGCTCACAATCCTCCGCCGCCTTATGGCCACGGTCGTGGCAGTCAAGACCCCCCATACATCCTCCCGGGACTTCTTAGCTCAGGACTCCTGGTACATCTTCTAGAGGTAGCCTTCCAGACGGTAGGATGCCGCCACATGGCGGCCTTACTCCGATAGCCCGCGCAATCCAAGAGGGCGACGATGTGGCCGTCGCGCACCATGATATTTCGCGCGGCAATATCGCCGTGCGTGAATACGATAGGACACTCGGCAGCAAGCTGGGTAGTGATCTGGTGAAAGTATATCGACTCCCCCGACGACAGCATCGGCGCGACAAGCCAGGTATGCAATTCGTTCAGGGAGTGGAACGGCCCGCCCGAGCGTGTCATAATGGTGGGGACAACGGCGCCCTGGCCGTCAAGGCGGCCGATGTACTCGCCGCTCAGAGCACGCATCTGTGCAATGTAGCCGCGGAGCTCGGCCAAGATTTCGGAGCGCTGATCGTCCGTAAGAACCGGCCAGGCTTGCTGCAGTGTCTGGCCCTCGACGTACTCCATGGTGATGCGGTCCCAATCGCTGCTGATGACCTTGGGTACCGGAATTGTGGTACGCTCCTTGACAAAGCGCAGCGCCAGTGCCTCGTTCGGGTGGTCATTCGCCCCCATACCATAAGAGAACGTCGTGTATTTTGTGATGGTATCGCCGTTATCGCCGTGTCGCACGATATGCCGCATGTTGCATTGGTAGATGATCTCGCCCTCGGGGTAAGGAGCAGGCTGTCGCGGGGGGGGGGGGGGGGAGTCGCCGAAGAGCGCCTGTATGCGTGCCTTCTCCTTCATTTTGTCTAAGGGATTTGCTCGCGTTCTCCGGCTCGGCTCTTGCGAGATAGGCGCTTGGTTGCTTTCCATTCTCCGGTTGTGTGGGGAATTACGGTCAACTGCACACGCAGGGGCCAAGCCATTTTTATGCGCAAATGGGCCGTGCCCGTGGCGCTCCCGATCAAGCGGGGCTTCACCTTGGCCGCCCGCACACATCGAGCTGCCGCCAAAGCTTGCGGCCGCCGACACCCGCGACAAAGCAGAGCCCTCCTCAAAAGCTAGCGTGACATCCTCCTGCGAGACGCGTTTGGCTGCCCCCGCCCTCTGTCCCAGTCGCATGCCCGCAACACCTCCCAAGCGTCAAGAGCCCCCAGTCCCACGCAAACGCCTCGAGCCAATACGGGGGCGCTAACTGAGGCCCCCCTATCGATACCCAGGAGAAGCCTTTTTGTTCAAGATCTGACATACGTTTCCCGATCAAGGAGTCGTCCAGATGCACGAAGCCATCCTCGTCGAGACATCGTATGTCTTCCAAAGAGAAAGTTGACGACGCTACTGAGGTTCGCAGCACAACACCTCAATTTGTTGAGGTCGGCCATAATCCTTGCAAGATCCTAAACCCTACTCATTACCCCGGTGATCATTGCGCTTCATCTAGTGCCTAATCTTGCGGCTGGTGCCGAGGGGTATGCGAGAGATGTGTGTTCATGAGGATGAGACTTTTGATGAGACGTTTGGGGATAAGAGGCTGGTGCTTAGTTGATCGGGACATTAGAAATCCTGGACACTCATTTCGGTCTTCACTGTATGTTTCTTCTTGGCTACAGAGAATCACTGGAAAGTGGTGACCACTTAATAAGCGCAACTTCCCTAAGCGGCACGTATTCTAAGAGTAAAGCAAGTTGAACTGAGTCACACTGCCTTCAAGCGGCCTTGCTGCGTAATACTAGCTGGAACAGTTTGACATGCCTTCGGGATATAGGGCTGGCTGGCCCTACAACTCGCGCCCTGGAGAGCGCTACAATGCTTCTTTCTATACCTCCCCGTCCACGGAGGCCATTTATTATATCCCGAACTTTCGGGGGAAATGTCCACATACGACATGTAAGCTTCTGAGCAGAGAATCGTCCATGCCTCTCCGATTTATAAATTGTTGTTAAATAAGCCTGGCTACGCTGGAAATCCTGCATAACAGACGTATCATACGAGTGTTTTGAGTGTATTAACTCGAACAGTGGGATACCAAGGACCTGGAGACCAGTAGTATGATAGCTTATAGTCCAAGACTCGTAAAGGACCACAGATCTGGTAGCTGCTGTTAACGCAAAACCTGATGAATGTCTGGGACAACCTACTCAGGTGCGGCGAAACGTTTCTCAAGCAAGTGTATGGATTCAACTTCAGAATCTGCATCTCCACCCTCGCCAATGAGACGCGTGGCCTCGTCGTAATTCATAAAGGCGCCCATATTGCGTGCGGGAGACAACTGTCATCCAAAGCTGAAAGGAAGTAAGGCATACGCTTCTTATACTTATCTCCCATGTCTCTTTGATAGGATTTTAAGGCCCTCACAGAAGCTGCTGTCCAGGATCCGGGAGCCCGGGAGCATGCTGGCACTTACAACCTAAGCCCGAGGTGTCCCGGATCCAGGACCTAGCGAGGAATAAATTTCCCTTACTTCCACATTTACCTTAACTCTATTACACCTTGTCAAGTAAGTCGATTCCTACCGCATTACACCAATTTAGCAGGCCCGCTGGCGGGCAAGCCATCAAAATGGACTTACAACAACGCCGCTGGTCATGGAAACCAAGGGGGGGTGCTAATATGACTCGTGAAGAAGTCCTCGAACCTATGGCCATCGATGAGCCTATCGAAGGAGATCGCGAGATGGGAAACACAGACGTACCAGCTTTTCATTTTATGGATATCGATATGCTTGAAGTAACTACCGCCATGGATCAAGGTGACATATTCGTGGGCGAAGCTAGACTAGCCTCACAAGCGCAGGTACGGCCAGAAGAACAAGAGCTCCCTTGTAATGGAGGTGATGGCGACAGACCTGAAGCGACATGGACCAATACATCTTCAAGAGAGGCAACTCAAGAAGTAACCCCTAGGAAAGCTAGAAGAATAAATTTACTCTGCAACAGACTTATAGGGTCTGACGCAATCAGCAACTTCGCCGACAACTGCGAAAAGACCCTCCCAGACTGGGTAAAATTGCTCCGCAAAATCACCTTACCGACGAATATTACAAGCAGAGATCCCCGTATCATAGCGGCTTTTAAGGCTCTGGACAGTGTTATCTGCGGGCACGGTACTATTATGCTACGGCGACTTGCTAACGTTCATTTGATGCAACTCTTTGGTTCCCTCGAAGCTATTATAAAATTCGAAAGAAATATTGGACGAATTCACCGCGAGCCTTACTACCGAGACGATCACATTGCTATGGACATATATCTGAGCGCCCAAGAAAGTCACTCGAACACAAATGATTTAAGGCGTAAGCTAAGACAAAATCGGAAGCGGTTCAGCAAGAGATGGAATGATTTGGCCATAACATCACCACTCTTTGTGTTGGTTTATTCGGACGCAGCTGAGTCAATTATGTATGCGACCTTTGCTTTCAACATACCACCAGCTAACTATCGTAAAGTAAGGACTTCAAGAATATAGACAACTCAACTCTGGCTCTACTGGCGACCGAAATCCGCAAAGCGTGCCCTAGCAACCTCGTGGATGCCTGTGCACGTCTTGCCAACGCGGCAGAAGTCGCAGTCCGATCGAACCATCCCTTTGATATGGGCCAGTTTTCTGCTGTGTAAATTATGCGGAGTCTCTCCTGACCTGGTTTGAGAAATCTTTTGGATTGGATTGGGTGTGGCGTGGAACCGGGAGTCTGGGTGTGCATTTGAGTGTGCCTCTGGGTGTGCCTCTGGGTGTGTGCTTCTGGGTGTGCATCTGGGTGTGCATCTGGGTGTGCTTCTGGGTGTGCTTCTGGGTGTGCATCTGGGTGTGCTTCTGGGTGTGCTTCTGGGTGTGCTTCTGGGTGTGCTTCTGGGTGTGCTTCTGGGTGTGCGTCTGAGTGTGCTTCTGGGTGTGCGTCTGAGTGTGCGTCTGGGTGGTGCGTCGGGTGGCGTGGCCTGGAGCCGGGAGTCTGAGTGTGCTTCTGGTGCATCTGGGTGTGCATCTGGGTGTGCATCTAGGTGTGCATCTGGGTGTGCCTCTGAGTGTGGCCTGGAACCGGGGATCATCTGAGTGTAGCCTAGAACCAAGGATCTGGGTGGCATCCAGATGGTAGGATTGGCCAGGAGCCGGGATCTGGTGCGCATGGCCTGATGCCCAGATATGCGAACCATTGCACGTCCTTCTCCATTTAATAGTAAATGCAACCTACAGTGGAGACCGAAATGAGTGTCCATGATTTCAATGTTCAAAGTTTCTCCGGACGGACGGTTTGACCCCTGGTTCCGGCTGACACAGTGCGCTGCTGCAGGTTCCGTACCGAGTACAGTACAAGTGGATCCCAAAAACTGGGCTGCAGCTGCGGCTCCCAAATTCGCGGCAGCCCGATGACCAGGGAGTGCAGTAGCCGTTTTCGGCAATCGACGGGTTGCGCGGCTCGGCACTGCCAAGAGATCAGCCCGATTACATGATGACAGCCCGATAGCTACATAATGCACCCTACCTAGTGGTGACAGAATCCCAGCAGTGACGGAAACTACAGAACGCATTCTAGTTACACCACACAATCCAATTGTCGATAGCGCTAAACATCGCAGCTTACCGAGATGCCTCGCGGCGAAATTTGGGCATAGTATATATATATATCTCATGCGGTGGGTGATGCTGTAGGGGAGCTGAGTGTCGGCTTTGACCTTTTCAATGAAAGGACATGCACTATATGTACATACTCGCAAGCGCATCCAGGTGGTCGACCCCAAGCTTGGTCTTTCGAGCAATGCCTACGCCCCAACTTCTCGGCATCCTCCCACCAGCCCTGCTTCCCGTACGTCAACGCCATTTGGGGGCCAGCGTGCCAGGGTGAATGGCCGCAGACTCCGTTTTCATCGCCTCCATAACATGTATCTCCAACTCTCGACCTGCTTCGATCACCTCGATCCAAACGATTTGGATGCCTGGCTGGAGCCGCTAAGCCACTCATCGTCCCCGCTATCCTCCCTTCACATCTTGACTTCAAGCTCCTGAAACGAAAACTCGATCCCAATCCGCTTGAGTATGCAGTCCTTAAAGTCGTACCGGTGGGATCCCGCCCTGTTGTAACGCTGCTCGAGGCTGATTCCGCCTCGACGTGTAGTACGACAGGCAGGCGGGTACGCAGGCGAGAAAGGAGGGCAGAGTCTCGATAGTGTTGTGCACGGAGCGTCATCAGCGCCTCGGTCGCGACGACGGGGCGGGGAGGCGGCCGCGGTTCAATTGAGCGGATCGCAACTGACGCTGACGAGAACTGGCGGGGGCGTCTTGTGCTGTGGGTTGCGTGAAAACCGGGATCGAGGTTCAACCGCCACGTCGGTCGATCTTGCCAAGCTTCTAGCTGTTGGATGGAACTGCTCAGCCACTAAAACTGGGCCAACGGGCCAACAGCCTGCAGCTTGACTAGATCGTCCACTTCGAACGGCCGTCATCACTGACGACCAAAGCCACAAAGGCCATCAACATGTGGGCGAGATCTGGCCTCTGGTCCTCGCCGGTGACGACAAGTCTTTCAGAGACAAAGGCGAACCCCAAGCCCGTGTTCCAATGGCGGCAAGGGCAACGTTGCCAGACCTCATCTTTCGGCACCGCCCGTCCCCAGCCCGGCGCCACCAACTGGAACGTCGCCAGCGGATACGGTGTCGCCCGTAGGATGATGACTACATCCTTTCATCCCAACGTCATCGCCTCTCGAGTTTTAACGAAGCCTGTTGTGTCCAAGGCCCACGTCCCGCCTGTATCGACCTGGAAACCCCGTCTGTACGCTGCCCCATTCCATCTCTGTGGGTCATTCGGTGAAAGGGAAAATGCGATGCGTCGGGGGCATCCCTATAGGACACGGACCAGATCGGGGCCTTAGTTATGGCGGTGGTGCTGCGACTGCCATGGACGACGCGTCTAAGATGCCGCAGAAGCGACCGCGCAACGTTTCGATGCCGATCAAACCCCCCGAGGTCTGAACCACCTCTCGCACCCCCGCCCCAGGAGCCTTCCTCCCGCCTGAAGACGACCATGACGATGGGAGTGCCAAGTCTTCCCACTGGCCGTCTGCGAGCAGAGTAGGGCTTACGAGAGGAGGGTCGAACATTGAGCTGGGTGGTACACAGTCGCCTTTTGTCCGACGACCCCGGGGCCTTCCCTCGGTGCACCCTCGTATAATGGCGACACCGACTGTCAGTGCTGCCGGTTATAACGGGCCGTCGTGTTGCCGTCCACGGGCAGGAGGAGAAAACAAAGCCAACCCCCGCTCGCTACATTCAGCCAACCGGCAGCGCGCCCCAGCAGCTATCTTACCCACCAATGTCCATATCGTCGCTATCTCCATCGTCTAAATCAGTATCGCCTCCGTGATGCATGGAACCCTGTGCGGCATGCCACCTCAGCAGGGCCAAAATATGGCACAGGGCAGCCCGCCGACCATCGGGGGACTGCAGGTTGAACCACGTCGAGCTCTGCATCGCGACGAAAACCTCTTTCCCCGGGTCGCTGGCCATGTCCAGCTGAGTCCTTACATCCGTGGCATCGAGATATTGCAAAAGACACACACTTAGGGCTTGTTGGAGAAATGAGGATAGGAGGTTAACCGTCAGCTCCTCGGGCTTGCTACGGCGCTCATCATACTCATCATCGTCGACATAACTCGAGTCAGCGTCAAACTCAGAGGAGGACTGCTCGATTGGGGAAGAGGACCCAAGAATGGCTCCCGCCGAGTCGACATATCCCTCCTGCCGGACCTGCTTTCTTTCACGATGAGGGTGGGTTTTTGGTTGGCCGGTGAGCTCAGGACGGGTTGCTCGCGCCAGGGCAACCCAGAAGGTGCCGTGCGGTAGCTGCATAAGCTCGTGTTCGGTCTTTAAACACAGGCTTCGCGGTGTCGTGCCTGTTAAGGCGTCGGTGTGGGCCTGGTTGATAGTCTGGAGACGATGATGGTGGTCGCCGGGACCGCACACGGGACAGCGTTGATCGTGGTCAGTCCCGAGAGCGGGGAGAAAGGCGGCCTCTGGGAGCACAAGGAGTCGGTATGCAATCAGATGGCGAAGCGTCCACCTGCTTGCAGAATTGGCTAACTCCCTAGAAGTCAGTTGCAGAGGGACCTGGGGTCCTCCGTTCAACCTGGACGCAGCAGCGAGATCATCAGAGTCTTGCGCCGAGTACGTTTTGTGTTGGGCCATGTCTAGAAAGTCGGATCAGATCCTCGTAGGGAAGCCTAGACGTACAGGAGAAACTAAGAAGAATGAAGGGAATTGGGCACAATTAGGTTGAACCAGTGCCTATATAGGGTACGCAGTTATGGGGGGCCATGATCCATGGGTTGAAACTAGGCAACGGCAGGTCGGGCACAATGTGCACAATACGGCTGGAATGCTGCCAGGAAGGCAAAGTCTTGGTCCCGCACGCCGGCAAGAACATCGTTATCGTTATCGTTATCGTTATCACTAGGTGGGGCGGTTCTCACAAATCAATCAATCACATGGCGATGCGACGCTCACGCGATAATTCCATTCGGCCTAAACAAAACAAAGTTGACCTCAACTTGCCAATGCACATGATGTTCACAGCCTCGTCTAACCGGTCACCTCTGCATCACGATGCAACCCGCTTCAACGCGTCCCCTGCCACAACGTTGCTAAAATACGATGCACCAGCATTGAAGTTAAACGACAGTTCGCAATCGAAGAGCGGCCGCATCACGTCTAACCACGCCACAGCGCCGTCGCTAGTATGGCTATCACGATCACCCGAGCCGTCTTCTATTAACGATATATTGCGGAGCCACAGCAGAGACCGCCTCTATATTCCGCCGTTGCAATGGACGGCCCAGCATCTCGATCTCCTCGGCTGCCCGTTCGTCCGCGACAACGCCCCGAACCCGACGGATGAGGGCCTTCAGGACAACCTACCAGCTTACCGTATACTGGCAACCCATCTGTTGCAGCCAAGCATCACCGAGTTCAAGACTACGGTGATCCAAGCACACCTCAAAGACCACAATATCACTTACAGAAAGAAAGTACCTTCTCTGCGTCCCCCCCCTGCGGACGAGTTATCCTAACCTAAATCCCTCTTTTAGATCTGATTTACTTTTCAGCTTCGGTTCCCGTCCAGTGGTCAAACTCCATACAAACGGCGTGTTCTCGCTCTCGGGAACCGACTTAGTTGCCCCGGTTGTGGCATATTTGGATCTTGAGTTTGTCAGATCATGTCGCAAAGCGTCCATCAAAGTCTCTAGCGGTAACAGACCTAATCCACCCATCGCTCGCCTTCGACAGAAGATACAATGCCGGCTGAATCCAATTATGGAGGCTGAAGATCCATATATCGCAGCTGTCTTGGTTGCGCTTGCACAAGCGGCAGGGAGGGATTCTTCGGTCCTAGCCGCGTCGCAAGACGAAGAGGTTGCCCCAGGGGCCACTGTCAAGGTATGTGGATAGCACAACCGATCGTCCGGATTCAAAACTAACACGTTCTAGGTCTGTCTTCTTGCTCGACCATCGGACCATCCGGGCCTCTACTTTTATAAGGCTCAATTCCCTCGTGCATTCCTCGACAGGCTCGATATGCCCTCCCGCCATTTCCCAAGCAACGGGGTCAGGATTTCATACTACCTTATCCCCCTCTCGCCCATAACGGAATTAGCACGAGTGATGGACTATACAATTTCTACTATCCACGGCGCAAGGCCTAGAGGTGCCAGGTAGGAAACCTACAAATGTGAGAAGGGTTTCATCTCTATCAAAGACTTGGACGTGATTGTGTCTGTACGTTGATGTTCCCTCCCAGTCGGCTGCGTCAACCTTAATTATGTTGCCCCGGACCTTGTATCAGACACCGCCCATGGAGCGGTTCACTCGGTGGGAGGGGTTCGACTGATCCTACTGGGAGTTGCTGTTGTGACACAGGCGCTGCATCTACTAGTGTGAGGAGTCTAAATTTCGCTGCGGTCACGCCGGCCACATCGCTTATTCATGGCAGGGCCTGGCAGAGGAGCCTCATTGCCAGAGTGTCTGAGTGGGCCCTCGAGCAAAATTTATTGGAACGTCAAAGGCGAGCGGGGAATCTGCTTACTGGGTTGGATCGTGTTCACCAATCTCTATGTCAGACCCCTCATGCAATAGGGAATGTAATGTGGCGAAGCCCAGAAGGACATACCGAAGGGTGACAAAGGCGTCCGACATGTTCTCGTTTGGACTAGTGGTAAGTGAACGATGTTTAATTTCAAGAATTCACGCTGAGCTCTGTTTACAGTGCATATATGTTCTTGGGGGTGGGGAGCTCCTGCTCTTGAACGATTACCAGGAGCTAGTGAAGAATGGTATATGCCCGGAACAAGAGATCCTAATTCGACACTTTTCTTATTTCGGGCCCGTTACCGAATGGCTCCTCCAGCAAGTTAACAGTGAGGATTGGTGTAACGCTCTGAAGGGAGCGTCCCAAATAGCTGAGGAGACAGTGAAGGAACAACCTGGGCTAAGATTCGAGTGTGGGGAAAGGAGTTTGACAAAACATGATATCTGGAATGACACACACGGGCCCAATGGCTAGAATAACGATAGACCAAGTCTTAGCGCATCCATGGTGGCAAGAGGCTACTTAGGTTGCTGTCGAGAGGCAATACGGTTTTGATCCGACCGCGACATCGTGAGGCTCCTCACCCCCATTCGCTCTGGGGTACAGACGTCACCGTCGGCGTTTCTGTTTGTCCGTCCGCGTGGCCGCGCAGCCTCTAAAGCTTCATCGATAAACTCGAAGGCGACGGCTGTGACAACTTGCTTCCTACATCTGCCTCGACACCCACCACCACTTCCTGTCACGACGGCCCAGGCCGGCATTTGCTTCACGATGCCCGACTCCCCGATCTTCAAGAGACTTGAGATCCCCATTGGCCTCATCGGCTCAAATGCCTGACTCTGTGGGCGTCGCACCGGGTACACCGCGGGTGGTCGCAAGAAGGACAACATTCCGTCCATTGAATCGTCTGATCAGGTCCGCTCCTGCCGCACGAGCACTTTAGAGATTGGCCAGTCAGTTTGCGTTCATGGTCCAATACGTGTATAGGAAGGGGGAAGACTTACACAGGTCCATATCCATATAACGGTGGTCCTTTTTTTCTTTGTGGCGCTACTAGGCTGGAGGAGACAATCAGCTAATGCGGGATCCTCGATTAGGGATTCCGCCGCACCATGGTGAAGTGCGCTGCCTCGGTATGCGGTGCAGCTGATCAATACCGGCAGGACAACTCATTGGCGCACGCTGTGAAGGCCGCTGTTAGAGGAGCAGGAGAGAATAGAGGAAGGCGAAAGCGAGGACGAGAGTGAGTGTGGTGCAGCGGAAGGAGAGAGCGAGGGCGAGGTAGGAGACGGTCAGGGTGAGGGTGAGAAGGCGGTGATGGTGAGGGTCAGAAGGCGGTGGTAGTGAGGGTTGGAAGTCGGTAAGACCCGTCGAAGGCGCCGAATGCCAAGAAATTCTGTTTCCGAAACAGAATTTCTTGGCACATCTCTTTCTCCTGGATTATTCATGTGCGGAAAAAGAGCACAGGGGTCCCGACGCCACGCCCCACACAGGCCTGTTTGGCTGTGGTGGCAGGGGGACACGCATGAGAAATCACGGCGCGCTTGCGTGCTGAAAACCTGCTAGCGTCCTAGCGCCGAATGCAGGGCTCTTATTGGTATCCCAACCTCCATCCCAAAACCATGCTGCAGCGGTGGTAAGTATACAAGATTGCCATATGACCGAGACCATGGCGCTCGCCAACCGTGAACTGAAGCGGGTACAGCGCGAAGATCCAGAAGCTCTCAAGGCCGCCGAGGACGAATCTCATGGGCGCAGCTACCGCCCACCCAGCAAGGACCTCACCAATGCAGCCACCGAGAGACATCAAGGACACTACCCTCACTGCAGCGAAGTCAAGCGCAAACCAGTTCCAACGCCATCGTGGCCGGCAACCAGCTTATCAACCCCGTGGTTAAATCGGTTGGAGGTGTGGGCCTCTTGATGCGGGTCCCACCCTCAATTAGTGCGGGGTGTTGCCTTGGTTACCCCATCTTGGTGTTTAGTTACCCCTGAAATGCTTCAATTCTCTATCAACGACCATCTGAGCACCGTGGTCGAAGGGGGCTCTCCTGGAGAGTACCCGATCGAGCTGTGAGGCACGCCCCTTGGCGTTGCTGGTTTTCGGAGGGTCGGTTACGCAGCAAACGGTGATGAGCGGTATTCGAGAAGGAGAATGCTTAGTCGTTGGTCTGGCACGGTATACATAAGGTGCAGGCTTCTCGCTCCCGTTCGCTTTGGAGCAAAGGCCTTTATCGTCGAGTCTGGGCGGAAACCCGGACAATACAGGAAAGGAACACGCTGGGTGGAATAGCTTCATCTGAGGGACTCATCGGGCGCAGCCCGTCGGGAAATATTCTAGAGTACTGTGCATCGAGCTTTAAGGAAGCGTAAAAGATCGTGCGGGGAGGTGTTTCAGAATCATAGCACGCCGACTTGGAACAGATTCCCCAACTGGGCCCGATTCGCAGCGAGATTCATATTGGTCTGTTCAACGTAGCCAGCCAAGCCACCTCCTTCCTTACAGACCATGCCGGGCTCGACGTCAACGATCTGAATGTCTGCCGTTAGTCAGTTATGAGTTTCATTATTTTGGCTGAGAAGAGGAGCTTACCAACTACGGATGTGTATATTTGTGGGGTCTTGACATAAGGCACTGCAGCGTCCGTTCTGTTGGCGTGGAAGCTTGCAGGCGGCACCGGAACGCCGACTTCGCTCATGGTTGGCCAGTCCCATACCCATATAATCGTGTATATGGCGCCGACGGGCGTGTCGCAAGGAATTTGGATGTCTGTCTGGCACCACAGATTCTGACCCATTGGGTCTTCCGGCGTCTTTGGGAATTTTTTCTGCCGTTGGAGGGAGATAGCTTCGTTGTTTATCTGATAGCACTGCCCGTCGTCGTAGTCCCGGGTTGCGATCAGTCTGCCTTTCCGATCGCCGCCGGTACCGTCAGGCGTCCACGCGAGGTGAACATCCACAAGATTAGTATCTGTAAGGTTGTTATGCAGAGTGCCGTACACATAAACCGTCCCGCGATTCAGTGTCTTTTTGGGATTAATAGTCGGTAAGGTGACGTGGCCATTCTCTTGGTATTGAAGAGCGACGAAGTTGCCTGGGGCAGCTTTTACCGGGCCGAATTGGTCGCAATAGTGAAGCGTGCGTTGCCGCGGGTGCGCGATCCTATGGTCAAGGTGAATTACTTTTTCGTGAGGACCATCGGGGGGCAGGAGCCAGCGTATGTCATCTTCCGGGATTGTACCCCGCACCACGTGTGCGCGCTCGTAACCAGGCGCTCCGATCATTGTCCCGTTGGGGGCAATGCGCATTGTACGCTCAACCCAGCTATGGGCTAGGGATAGAGGAACAAGTCCGCTGGTAAAGAACCATGTCTTCATTGTAATAGCATTTATCAAGCACACGGTCCTGGATTTTTCCCTCAGTCTTGCTACACATGCTAGTGCAATGGTAATCGTCGGGAGTGTGGGGCGACCTCCTATTTCAACTACTCTTGCGGCGCCAGAAACACCGGTGTCACTGGGGCTGTTCCCTCCGGGGTGCTGTGTGCAGGTGTCGGGGGAGGGGGGAAATTGTGCCATTGGCCCCGAGTCCCGGAACCAGGATCACAGATGCGATTCGTTGCCCCCCACGTTGTGCTCCTTTCCGTCAGACTCAACAGGCATGCTGCACCGGGAACCACGAGTGTGGCGAATGCGACTTGTCCTTGTCTCACTGGAGGTCAGGTCGATACAGTGGAGACCGAAATCAGTGTCCATGATTTCGATGTTCAATCTTTCTCCGCACGGGCAGCTGGGCCTGTTGCAGGTTCTGTACCTAGTACAAGTGGATCCCAAAACTGGGGTGCTGTGGCTCCAAGATTACCGGCAGCAGATGGTCGGGGGCAGTGCACTAGTCGCTTTCGGCAATCGATGGTTCGCGGCTCAGCAAATGCAAGGAGATCGACGAATGATGATGACAACCCGATAGCTGCATAATAATGCAGACCATGTCGTGATGACAGCATCTATGAAGAACTCCGTGGGTTCTCATTACATGCACTATACCTAGCTACAATATAGTAGTCCAGGTACCAACAGCGGCCACACATCGCGGCATACCGAGATGCTTCGCGGCAAACACACGTTGCTGCGTTTGGGCACAGTCCCTCCCATGCAGTTGGTGCTGCAGCAGGTGAACCGAGTGTCGACCTTGATCTTTTCGATGGAAGCAAGATTGTACATGCTCACCAGCGTGTCGAGGTCATCGACCCAAGCTTGGTCTTTCGAGCCTCTATCACCTACGCACGGCTTCCGCTATCCAGTCACTGGCCCTTTCGCGTCGGTCAAAGGCGGCGTAGTCGACAAACTTCGTAAAGACACTAGTATTTAGTTTGTTTTATCCGGATCCCGCCAGCAGCAAGTCCCCTGGCATGGAGGTCCGGTGCACCGCATGAGACCTTCCAGACAGTGGCCAGGCCGGCTGCCTCTTGTTCTTCAAGGAGCTCGGCCCTCTTCGCAAGCTATGTAGCCGTCACCCATCCTCGTCTCGTAGTCTGTCGCGTCCTCACTGCAACCTGTTGTGTAGTTTCTTTATAGATGAACGAGATATCGATCCTCAGCTACCTCCTGATGGCTCCAGGCCACCAGCTGGTTCTCTATGGCCCCCCAATCGATATCCAGCTCGTCGAAGCGCTTGGTCAGGTCTCGCTGGGAGCGGTCGGTAATGGACACGACAACGTTCGTCTCGTCGGGTTCGTGGCACTTGTTTCTCGGCGTCTTCTTCGCCAAGAGCTGCAGCAGCTTCGGCTTCAATGTCTGGTCCCAAAATGCGCCGGGCGCCGGCACGAGGAGGTTCTGTTCTGTGTCGTTAGTAAGCTTGGACAGTCTTCCTTTGTACTGGTAGTAGCATGTGGCCAAGCCGGTATCGCCCACCACAACCGCTTGCACAACCTCCACGACCGCCACAACTCCCATGGCCTCCGCTGCTTCCGCAACTCCCACAGCTTCCACAGCCATGCTTCATGCTCTAAAAGTGGTACTACGATACCGCACCGTCCCGGCCCGCCGAACTGCGTCCGAACAACGAAGCAATACCTCGGCGCGCACCTGCTCCAGCGCCAGGCGGGCACTCACTGGGCCGGCACTTCGCACTGGGGAGGACGGAGAGTGGGTGCGCAATCGCAGCAAGCTTCCCGAATGTACGGCCATCTGCCAAGTCAACCGACACCCTCCCCGGGCGAGAGGTATCATCGTTGTCGTCGGTGTTTCGGGCGTGTTGATTACGTCAGGTCTTATCCCTCGACGGCCCACCGCCTGGTAATAGGCGAGTCCGATGCTGTTTATGGTGGCTGTTGAAGGCAGCGCGGGGCCTGTCGATTGAGGGCGGCGCGGAGGCCCACGCGGGGCATGGGCGGTCGAGGCTGGTGCGGCGAGGGAATTCTATGTAGCGTAAGGACCGAGTAGTTGGCTGTTCAATTGCGTGGTGAGCGATTGTCGTGGAGGGGGGAGTTTGTACTCATCTGGCTTGCATGACGATTGTGGCTCCTTGATCTGTATCGTCTGTCAGGCCCAGCCGCGTCTACTTAGTCGGAAGGTTCCCCAACTACCACGACGAGGACCAAAACCCGGCACACGGTACTCCAACCGGACTTGGTCGCGCCCTGGCCAAAGTGAACTAACATCATTTGTCGTTGGTCTTCGATATAGAGATGCTTGTATGTCCATTGGTGCTGTCGAGACGCGGGCGTTAGTCAAAGTCATCGCAGAGTGGGCGGCGCCCAATCGGCGTCCCACGCGCGCTGTGTCGAGGCCGGTACGATGGATCGAAGGATGCGGCGGAATCGGCATCGACGCAGAATCAATGCCAAGACGGGAGGTTCCGCAGCCCGCTGCGGGCGGCAAGTGCCGTCGGCGGGGCTGCGGGGCGCCGTTGTGGCGGAGACCAGGTGTTGTTGCACATATGCACGACATCATCCATCGAGATATCAATCTTGTTTTTCCGTCGCAAAACCCTTATTTCGCACGAACAGTAGCGTACCGTCGGATTTTCGAGTGCTACCCCCGAGTACAATCGTCTCGGCTACTTTCAGGCGCTGGCGAGTTTGGAAATCGATGGCTCGCTTCGTTTTGGGGGGCAGGCTCGGGCCAGTGGATGTTAAAGGGGACGGCCTCCACCCGATGCCTAGTTCGCGCTAGCTCTCCGATCCGCAAGAAGTGTAGCATAGCTACCAAAGACCAGGCAATGCTTGACGAGATGTCTGTCATGTACCCCCTCCCTCCTTTCCTCTTCTCTTCACTATGACTGACAGCACAATTCAACTAACCACTGCTCGACAACCACCCTGCGCCGGCCTCTGATCTGCTTTCCCCGGCCCAAAGTAGATCTCTCGCCCCACGTCGACAGCGACCAGGTCAGTATGCGAGCAGAACTTCGTACGCGGGACGAAGGTCTCCAAGCCAGCTTAGCGCAAATGACCGCCTCCCCGCCCTCGTCACGGCCGAGGCGTCGAACGGGCCCGTCACTGACGCTATCCTCTAAGAGCCCCACTCGCCTGTATGCCTGTCGTCTCATTACGGCGGGCTTGGACGCACCTACGTACCCCGCCACGATGCAGACGCCGACAGTCTTGTCCCGCCAGTATACCTGCCTTTGCCATGGCCGATGGCCGCATGGACTACTATTTCGGAAGCCGGCTCGCACGGAGGATACGGGCGCTCTGAGGTCAAGGGGACGATGCGGGTCTGAGCCTAAACCATCTCCGTCTCGTACATCACAATTGATCACAGGGCGGGCCCACTCAGCTGGTGAGATTTCCACCACCTGAGTGGACCGCCGAAAACGTTCCCCCTGGCCTGAAAGTTTGGTAAAATACATTGTATTCCTCCCTATTTAATTGATCGACCGGAAAACTAAAGCTCCTTGTCCTCCATTTATTCTTCTTCGTCTTCTGTATCATAGCTTCGAGGCTTCCCTAACCTAGTTTCTGAAAAAGTCTCAACTTCTCCCGTTCTATGGGGGTGGTTGGGAAACTCCGCGTTCTTAGGGTTCACTCTTTTGGATGAACTAGTAGAAGGGCCTGGAGGGTGGACGGCGGATCGCCTTTGCCGTGTAGGGCTCCTCTCGGACGAAGACGTAATGGGATGAGTCGTAGGAAGGCCACCTCCAGATGTACCGGGAGTCCTAAACTCAGAAGTCCCGGGAGGATGGATAGGTGGTCTTGGCTGCCCTTTGCCCCCTGGATGCGCTGCCGAGCGCTCAGAGCGCACTTCATGCCTTCGGGGCTTGAGCGCGTCTTGTGGAGGATCGGCCGACTTGGTCAACCGTGTCGACTGGCTCACATTCACCTGGATTTCTTTTCCTTTGCCCTTTCCATCCGCTTGTTCTATATAGCCATCTTCGTGCGGGACTGTCTGATGACTAAAAAGATGTTTGAGCAAAGCAGTTTTATTCTTGAATTCCAACCGAGCTTGCTCGATTTGGGAAATGATGGAGACTGATCCGGAGGGAGAAACGGGAAGCTGAGCTGGAGTCTCAGCTCTTTCCGGGATATCATCTTGCGGAAATCCAGGTGTTTTTTCTGAAAGGGGGCTTACTGCTTCAGGCTCCTTGCGCGTACGAGGCACCCCGCGATTGACATTTAATTCGGGGTGTTCATGGGCATGTTCAATAGGCGCAGCTGATGGACCGTCTGATGGGAGGGGAAGGGGCGTCTCGGACGAAGCCCGTAGATCGCTTCCATTTTGTTTTTTAAGGACTTCTGATTGGTTGGTCTGGATCGCCCTCCTTTTTCCATTCTTCGCTCGATTCTTTGGAGGGGAGGCAAGTTGGAAAGGGGGTAGGACCGGAGATCGCTTGGATGACCCTGCTTTCGCCCGACCTGGCTTTTTAATGGGGTCAGCCCACTTAGCTTTCCTTCTATGTTGTAACACGCTACGATGATCTAGTGGCTGATGGGGTGTGCGCAGACGGAGTCTCTCGCTACGCCTTGGTGTTTGGATCTCGTCGCGCAGACGGAGTCTCTCGCTACGCCTTGGTGTTTGGATCTCGTCGCGCAGACGGAACCTCTCACTGCGCCTGGGTGTTTGAACGTCGTTAGTAGACTCTCGGCTGAGCAGGCGAGACCTCTCGCCGCGTCTGGGTGTTCGGATATCGTTGGAAGCAATGCTAAGTTGCTCCGCTGCCTTTCTCTTTGGCCGAGGTAATATAGGGTCTGGAGAAAGGATCTCATTTTGAAGCGGATTTTGAATCGTTTGCTGCGCGGAGCCTTCTGGAACTTGGTTGTGTTGGACAGAGAGCTCGTGTTCTTGCGGACGTCTTGACTGTATTTCAGCTGCTTCACTGGTAAGCCTAGGTGAAACGGAACCAGGAGGTCGGATTGGAGAGCGCCTTTCCCGACGATTTCGAGATATAGGACTCCGAGATTTGGGCGATATACTGCGTGGTTTACGTGAACGGTCTCTTTTAGATTGCTTATTATGGAAGTTCCGGATGCTCTCCTCATCCTGAGGCAGAATTTTTAACCCCATTGCATTCCGTGCTTGATCGAGTCTCGGTTCTTGACTAACGGTTTGCGTCGGAGGTTGTGGATCCTGCGTCTGACTGAATGTGGGTTGCCACATTAGCTCTAGAGCTGATCCAGCCCTGGCAAGCGGCTGGATTGGAGCCTGAGATTGCTGTACGGGGTCTGCTGTCAGGATAGCTATAGTCTCTTGGTGGGGAATTCCCGGGAAGTCCGGCATAGCCGTATTAAGATTTTCCGGCACGCGTTGGGGTGGGGGCGCCTGTATGAGATGCTGTTCAACATCGGGAGGGCTAGGGGGTGGAATAGGACCTGGGGGCTGGACTGGAGACCGCTTTTCTAATGCTTTCACCCGGTTTGGCAGGGGATTAAACCGGCTAGAAGACCCCACGGCCCGCTGCCGGCGAACTAGTTTTCGGTTACTTTCGCTGTGCGAGGGCGCATTTGTTATCAGTGATTGTTGAGTAGGTAGGTCGGTTGTGGGCCCTTGTAGAGGACCGATCGAGGCCCCGTGAGCTGGGATCTCTGCGGGTAGCGCATTGTTCGTCTGGAATTCTGTAACTGCTTCGGGCTCAGGGGGAAGTATTATAGATCGTGGTGACCCTTTTACAGCCCGCTCCCGGCGGGATCGGTAGTTAGGGTTTCGCGAAGGGGATCTGCTCCGTAACCCATCCCCCTTCCTCAATACCTTGTAACGGTTGGCACTATTTCCACCGCTATGCTGAGATAGTTCTGCTGTCTGAGAATTCATAAGGGTTTGCGGTGCCGTACTGAGGATTGGCTCTTCCTGTTGCTTGCTGACCGGGCCTTCGGTTGTCTGGATCTGTGGTCTCTCAAGGGGTTGTATAGCGCTCTGTGCGGGCGATACCATTGTCGCTTCACCCATAGGGGGACTAGGAGCTGGAGGACCAGAAACGGGAGGACTAGGGGCTCGAAGGCCTGGGGGGGTAATTATAGACCGCGGTGACCCTCCTCTAGCTTGATCTTGACGGTGACGATCGGGACCTCGTCTACTACGCGATCTAGCTCCTCTCCTGGATACCTCACGGCTTTCACGATTGTGATCTTCAGCAGGTCGAGGCAGGTTCTGTGGATTCGCTTGTGGCTGGCCGACCAGCCCCTCATACAGCCTCAACGCCTCTTCCGGCGTTACGGCAATCGGAGGAGTTGGAAACCGGCGCGCTATCCTACTCCGTTCTCGGTGGTTTCTGGAGATAAGACCCCGGGAGGGGGGGGATTTGCTGCGTGGCTTACTCTCCCGCCCTCGCGGTTTGTAACGTTCGTCACGATCGCCCCTGTCAAGTGCTTTGGCGAGTAGTCCTCGTGTATCCACCACCGCCGCACTAAGTACTGGCGTTTCACTGTGTGGAAGTTCCGAGACCTCCGCCATTTGGGAGTCTTGCTGAGCTTGTTGCACTTGCTCTGCTCCTTGGTTAGGTAGAGTCCCGCCCTGGGTTTGTGGATTTAGCCCAGAAATCTGTTCAGCATGTGAAGAAGGCAGTATCTGGTCGATAAATTCACCAGAAGGAAGTAAACCTAGCCGGAGAAAACTTGGGGGTCGGTGAGGCCAATCGGCTGGCATTTCTGGTCCGTCAATCATGTATGAACATGAACCGAAAAACATCTCCATAAAGTCCTTCTGCACGAACGCTGCCGTCACTTGATCTTGGCTCTCAGCTTGCTGAAGGGTGGGAAGGAAGGCATTCCACTGCAAGTCAAGAAAGTTTCGAGTGGTGGGCGTCCCGGATCGCCAGTCTTTTCTTGGTGTGTCCCCATCCAGTTCTTCCCACCCCTGCCCCCATTCCTCCCACTCCTTACTCCCTCTCAGTGGGGTCGCTGTAGCAAGCCCGCGATTAATTTTGTTTGTAGAAAATCCTTGTTGTCTCGCTCGGGCGTGAAGCCGGAAGACGTGCCAATTATCCTTTCTAGTTGTTGGTGGGGGCTCACCGCGCCTGTCTTGGAGGAGTTTTTCGTTTAATAAATAAGGGAAATCCCTAAGTTCATCGAGAAAGAGTAACTGACAGGCTGTATCACTGTCTAGGGAAGCCAAGGGCTGAACAAAGTCTTCCCGTACCTCTATGAGCGGTCTGGCCGGCTGTATCCAATCTTTGAGTAGTCTGTGGAAGGGAGACTTGTTGCTCTTCTGAGCTTTATCTGGCTCCTCATCAAGAATATGTTGAGTCAGGATATCAACCCCAATTGTGAAGTATACCATGTTTTTATGAAAGGTCTTGAAGCTTTGAATAATCACGTCGAGATGGAGGAGCTCTGTTGTAATTGTTTGCCGGACAGACGGGTTTTTCACCTCGGGGAGTGCTTGGCCCGTATCCATTAAATGCCTTAGGTACCTTCTGTCTCGGCTATTCGAGGGATTGCGGCCTTCTATATCGCTGATGAATTTGGCATCGAAATGACGTGCAATTGAGAGTGTGTTGCTCGCGATCCGAAAGATTCGAGAGAAGATTGTGTGCAAGCATCGCTCTAAGTTGTCGAGACACCGTAATGCAATGTATTTATGCATACTTCCAAGCTTAAATTCTCTCCTCATACCAGGGATGCTGAGAATGTTATAGAGGGCCGTTACAATGCCCTGGTACTTGAACCCGCCCTCCCGCGGGTAAACGTGAGGCCAGTCCATGATGGGTCCGCCAGGCACTACACGGTCTCTACCCTCGGCTTGGAGCAGCTGATTAAGGTTTTTTCGCTTGCTTGGTGAAAGCTCAAACCTCCAGTCCTCGGTTAACTCGGTATTTTCAAAATGGAATTGGAGAATTTTCCAGCATATATCGCCGTCTGTGTGTTTGGTCTGACGCGAGAATGTCTTGACGTTGCGATTGCGATAGAGCTTTACAGGCCACCAGAAATCTGTTCCAAACCTCCTCCGAGCCGCGGCAATTCTCTGCCGCCCGTCGAGGCAAAGAATGCATTCCCGAATAGGCAGTTGTGGATATTTGCCCGTCTGTACAGTATTTCGCAACTCATCTTCGGAGTAGCTTAAGGCAAGTAGTATTCCGTTGTAGATTTCGGCATCGACTTCACCCTTTATATGATGGCTCCACTCGTTAGGCCGGCAATCCTTCTCGAAGAGATCGTAAAGAAGCTTTGTAACAGCCTCAACTTCACCTCTTCCTTCGCCGGGCTGGTAGGTAAAGGCGTCCAACGGGACTTGGATAATACCGACAATATCTTCCCCCATCGTCGATGTAGAGCATCAGATGCAGAGACTTCGCAGTCTAATAACCAGTCTACTTACATGAATTTTGAGGGTAACGTGGAACCGGGGAACATGTGGCAGGTGCGGGGGCGGGCTACAGCCTCCGGGATCCCGGCTCGCGGAGCCCGGAATCTTGGGCTGATGGAATCTGCAATCTAGGTTCCAGTGTACAGTCACTAGCGAAAATCGGCTTCCGCTTTTCTCTCATCTACGGATCCGTACGCATAGGCTTTTTATGCATTTAGCCATCTACTTTGATAATGTAGTAGGGGAAGGAATGCCATATTCGATGTGTTGATGCCATCCGAAGTCAATTTTTTTGCGGTGCAGGTTGAAGCCGATGGCGAAAACGGCCACGCCGTTGACTAGCGCGGGCATATTAGGAAGACGTCGAAAGCCGCTGGCGTCGGCGTTGGCTGGCGCGTCGTCCGCCTCGACTGGTCCGAGCAAGAGGTGGGCAAGCGGGCAGGCGGGACTCGCGGAGGCTCGATAAGAGGCGGAGGAAACCCTAACTGGCGCGTGGGCGTACCTGAGGAGCTGACAGGACGCCTCGGACGGTCGAATGGCAAATACATCACTGGGGAGACTTCCCCGGCGAGACATTGGATGAGCCGCGCCTTCGATCGAGTGGCAGTGCTTCTGCACGCGTCGGCTCACGAGTGCCTGTGCCACATCCTCGGTGACTCGGCCGCTGTGGCCGACACCGGATAGAGATGACTCGGGTGCCGAGGAGCCCGCCTACGACGAGAACGGCGAAGCCGGTGGCCGGCCTCGCGGGCCCGGCGCTAAGATGGCGGTGCCTCTCCGGCCTGCTGACGTTAATGCTTTGAGCCCAGTCACGCCTTCCGCCAAGACACCACGGAGAGCGAGATTGACACCCATTCGTGACTGAAGGCGAATCAGCGATCCTCCGTCACCCGCCCAAGTCTTCTGACTCCCAAAAGCTCCTCACTCAGAGTAGATCTTCGACAAGCCAAGTGCGCCTGCCTTTCAACCACAGCTGCGAGTGCCTGCACGTCGTCTTCTCGGCATGCTGGAGGCGACGCACGCTATCGGGTTCGCCGTCTTGGTACTGGGGCTGCGGTCTTTGCAACATCGACAACGACGACCCCTCAGTGGAGAGATTCTTGAATAGGTCGCCGTCGCTCTCATTGCCGCTCCGCTCGGAGCATCCGGGGTCGGGATTCCGTTGGTCGGGCAAAACGCCTACCCGACGGATCGCTTGCTCGCTGTCTTGGGCTGCAATCGATCGGCCGGGGTAAATCGAGTGGGTATGGCCGGCAAGCGGGTCAGTGACGGGCGGGGCGTACGGTCAGGTCGGTGCACACGAGTGCAAAGTAGTCGGCGAGAGACGTGGGCGTTAGGGTCGCAGACGGACAGTTACAGCACGCTCGGCGGTTCCGGATCGTATTAGTCTCGGGGGGGAGTGCTTAGGGTCTACGCACGATAAGGTGCAGTAGGGCGTGGGAAAGGAGTTACTGCCACGCGCGACGCCGGACGGTAACGGGATGGTGGTGGTATTAGATGTGGGAGAGGTGGCCTACCTTTTGGTGACGTGATTACTGGTGGGCCTGAAACACCGCTGTTCTGCCTTTTTTCGATTGAGAACAGTGTGCTGACAGTACGGTACTGTAAGCGCACAGTGCACCCCGACGTATTACCCGCTTTCAGCTCCTCTTTTCTCAACGACACTACCATTCGGCAAAACAGTACAACGCAGGCCTGAACTTTCTTTCCTTGGTGCTGGGGCAGGTCCTGGCGTCCAGCAAAACCAAATACCTGGTGCCATTGCCGTTGATGGAGATGTCCAACCAGCGCAATCGACAGTCAATAACGTCGCTCGAAGCATGAGACTCATTGAGAGAGAGCGCGTCGACCGCCCCCCAACTCTGCAATGGCATCTGACACCCGACCCTTTAGCACAATTCTCACAACAACGTCGCCGAAACCACTCTCAATCAATGCGATTATTCGGAAGCACGATCGAGAACGCTTGTACGTCCACCCGCTACAGTGGATCCAACAGCATCTCACGCTTTTGGGCTGTCAATTCCATCATGGGAGAAAACTCAAGGCGGGATCAGGACAACAGCATCTAAGGTGGTGGAGCGTGAGGTGATCTCCGTAACAACCTCCCTGCTCCAGCGATGTAGCCTCAACAATCGAAATCCTTACCACAACATCCACCGTGCGACTTCCACTAATAGAACAATTCTTCAGCTCCAAGCTGCCTTCCACTTCGGTCAACGGCTTGTGACCACCTTACCCGCCGACGGCGTCTTCTCAACCTCCTCCGATCTTTACTAGCAGCTTTTTACCCCGAACGAGATATGGCGCTTACAGCGCACCGTCAGGACGTACTGCGTTTGTGCTCGCGAGTCGGTTGCGCCCGCGCCCCTCAACCGAAATGCGAATCGTATCGGGCCGCACCGGCCAGATGTTGGCGAACTACACCGACTCTCACGCGTTCGTGCTGCCCAAGCAGGGCACGCCGAACCCCGCCGAGGCGACGTACCGCGCGCTCGCCACCCTCCTCAAGGAGGGCCTGACCTAGGCCTCAGCCGGCTACATCCTGGCCAGCAGCCCATCGTCCAGGAGCCCGCCTACCAGGAGCTCGCCAATACACGCCCACAGCCGAGAGCGCTGTCTTCGACCCCAACGCCTGGTTCACCGGCGGCGGTGGCAGCGACTTCCAGACGCGTGTGACCGACACCCTCGCCTACAAGGCCCCGGCGCGCACTGCCGTGACCCACATGCTGAACGGGATAGACCGGTTCCTCTCCCAGATCGAGAGGATAACGATGACTGTCTCGAACGCCGGCGTTACGGCGCCCCCGGCGGGCCCTGCCCGACTCCCGGAAACCCTCGGGCCGGACCAGCGCGCGCACAGCCGCGCCCGGCAAGTCCCTACGTTGAGCGGGACAAGTCCGGCTACCTGTTTGTCGTGCCGTTCGCCGTCGCGACCGGCCTGTTCCTGCTGCTGCCGACGCTGTGTGGATAAACTTCACGAACCAGAGGTTCACAGGCACTGGCTCCGAGTTCATCGGCTTCGCCAACTACGCCGAGGCCTTCAGCGATCCCCAGGCCTGGCAGGCCCTGTGGAACACCGTCTGGTTCACGATCCTGAGTATCGTGCCCCTGGTCACGGCGCTCCTCGTGTATAACGGCCTGCTGGGCTAGTAGCTGTAGTGCATGTCGTTCTTCGCGCCCTACTTGCTGACTAGCGCGGTAGTCTCCTCGCTGAGCAGCTGGCTGTTCTAGCCCGACATCGCCTGCTCGACTAGCCCGCAGGTCCCGGCCCCGCGCCCGTCGGCTGGCTTACTGACTAGAACGTCGCGATGAACTGGGTGTTAGTAGCTTAGACCAAGAGGGTACCAGCATGAGCCGAACTGCACTTGTCGTCGCGTGCCTAATGCATGCAGGCAGTTTTTTTTCCCAGGCAATGTGGAGTTTCCTATTGTATTGTAACTGTCATTCGCGACGTGGGAGGGGGGCAATCGCTCCAGTCCTGTAGGATTGCTACACGCGCGTTAGGGCCGATATATGAGAAAAGAGGGAAGCGAAAGCGTACTTATCCCTGGCCCTTCTACTCTGGCGCCGAAGGTACCCGCTCCAGGATGTTCCGATGTTGTCGTCTCGTTCGGTAACCCTGCCACACAATGAGTTCATGAAGTTCAATACGGATGTAAAACTGTACCTCTGTGCCAGCCGATCTCATGCCTCCTGGTTCAAGAACCACAAAGCATCAATGAGGTCGGCATCTGGAGCAAAATTTATCACAGTTCGCTCTGGTCCCGGCGGTCTGTGCCATCCTGGCTGCTATGCGATGGTGCTTTGGCTGGGAGGCAGCGATGGGCAGCCAAATTGGCGGCTGTTGGGACATTCACCGTTGCCAGCGGGGCATGCCGACCCGATCTGGCGTGCCTGCACATCAAGACTGTCCACGCTGACCTTGCACGAACTTCATCTTCATCTGACTCTTAGGTCAAGAACCCCCGCCCGAACGTTGGCCAGTAACGATTGCAGGGCGTGATGTTGTCGCGACGGAATGTGTTGGATGTGGGACGTGCTCACGTCGCGAATCCTCCCTGCCACAGGTCATTCTCTTCCTTCAGATGGTCGTGATCTGCCTCCCATTCTTTTATCTTCTTCATCGCGTCTTTCAGCTCCTCCAGTGTTCTGTTTTGTTCTTCAAGTGCCTTGGTTGGGCGCGAAGAGTTGATATGTACCTTCTCGGAAATTGACAGCTTTTTGCCTAGCTCTTCAACTTCCATCTTCAGAAGGGCTTTCGCTGCTTCGACTTCAGCGATGATCTTAGGTGTTCTTCAGCTGGCTGCTCAAGTCGGCAAGCGTCGTCTCCAGATGGGCGTTCCATTCTTAGAGTGCCTTGAGATTGCTCGAGACAGCGGCCTGGCACTTGCGCACCGTCTTCTCTAGATCAGCGTTCCGTGCTTTGAGCTCTTCGGTCTCGCCTTGCGTGCTCATCAGCTGTTTGCTCCAGTCGACAAGTGTCGTCATTAGATAGGCGTTCTGTTCTTCGAGTGTCTTGATTGCAGCTTATCGTTCTGCTGCGACACCATCGCCTCTAGATGAACGTTCCGTGCTTTGAGCTCCTCGGTCTCGCCTTGTGCTTCCTCCAGCTGGTTACCCAAGCCCGTAAGTATTCCCAGATCGGCGTCCTGCTTCCTGGGCCTTAGGCTATGAAGCCGACCGCGCGCCGACAGACCAGGCGAGGCAGCCGTCCGCCTATATAAACCCCTTTCCCCTTTCCCCTTTCCCCTCGTTACTCTTGTCACCAACAGGTCAGCGCGCTGGTTACGGCTGGTTACGGTCTGCCGCACGCTTCTTACCCGCCGCACGATAATTGCCAACTAGAGGAACGAAAACTTTCCCACCATGGTCTCACAAGCACCGGTAGACAATGATTGTGCCATTCTAAGATATGGAATTTACGCTAACTCTTAGCTAGCTTCCCCTCAAACTCACCACTAAGACACAGGCGTCAGTGAAACAGCTCCAAGTCAAGCGCCTTGCCTTCATTCACCCGGACTACAACAAGCAAAGCCCACACGTTACCAACGCTCTTCTCGCATACTCCAGAGGTCAAGAAGCTTCTGAACCGTGTGCTCAGTGCCGAGCTTCTGGAGAAGATATGCCATTTCCCACATGTGTATTTCTCCCAGAACGCTGGAATTTCGCTTGTGCCTGCTGCATCGTACGTCGCACTGGGAATACTTGTACCTTTTACACCAGCAACAAGTATCGCGCCGAGGTGTGGAAGCAGGTCACAGGCCAGACCACATGGTTGCGTTGCGAGTTGACCGCAACACAATTTGGCATCATCGATGATTTCCTTACTGATGCGTTTATCCGCTGTCTCGGCTACCGGAGTACCATCCGCACGCTTTCGGAATCACCAAAGAGCCTAGATACCGCCGACGAAGCCGAGGTCCTGGGGATTGTCCAGAATTATGTTATAAAAAATGTCGACTTAGATGTAGCGGTAGAGAAACTCCTGTTGGTGAAGAGTGTTGGAGATTTTTATCACGAGCTTCAGGACGTTATTCGACATCACTTTACGAATCATCTACGCCGTTATCTGTCGATGTATCCCTCCGACTGCCCCTTCGAAATCAACAGCACCGACCGCTTTGGTTCCAACGACGCCAGCGTTACCGCCCGGCAGCATATCAAGCGCGGTGCTCCTATCCGATACCTCACTGCGTTACGGGTGGTCATGTCACCAGAGGAAGAGCTCTCTATGGTGGAATCTGGACGAGACTTCAGCACACTAATTAGTGATAACCCACACTTACTCGCAGGGCCTGCACGATTTATAAACCACGATTGCGACTCTAATGCGGAGTTCAAACCTGAGGGGAGGATGGGCATCCAAGTTGTTGCGAAGAGAGACATCAGGTGTGGCGAGGAGATTACAATTTCTTACGCGCCGAATTATTTCGGCGAGGGTAACTGTGAATGCAAGTGTGCAACATGTGGAAGGGAAAGTAGCAGTTGGAACCGATGTGAACGTCGGCGTGGTGGCGACATGAAGGATGGCTGTCATCTATGTCGGCCTAAGCGCGAGTGTTGGCGTTGCCGAAAACACTTCAAGCTGTATGGGCTTAGATGGCCAGTCACAAGCTACTAAATTCGACATGGAATTTGATCATGTGGCGGACCGCAAGGAGGGCGCGGTGATGCGAAGATCGCCCGGATCACAGGAAAAAGTGGGGCCAATTCAGGGGCAAAAGTAAACATCAGAACCGTGGGGATCAACTCCAGGTAGCGCCCCTGAACTGTTGCCAAACGAACATCAGCACCGGAGGCGGGTATTGTGCTCGCAGTCAGATGATGTTGACAGCTCGTCAGGAAGCACCTCACCCCTACCCTTCCTTACCCCCTTCAGTCTCATCGTAAGCCACCTATCACCGACGCACCCGTAAGCGACACCCTCAGTACTCGGTTTTTCTATTGCTGCAATCAAGAATCGCTCGAACGAGGAGATGCTTGGCCCTTGGTGGACCAGACGATGACGGAAAAAAGCGAAGGAATAGCCCTCAGCTTATTTTTAAAGAGAGCTGGCCTTCCGTTTCATGCTCTACTTTGCGTGCACATCGACCGCCCTGAACCTCCACCTATTACGATGACCCGGCACCCGCCGCTTAAATCATGACGATGTCATCCAGGCCGCCCTTCAGCCCTCCCACTTTTCCCGTCACGCACAGTAGCCCACCACTCCGAATCGGCCCGAACGGTGATATCCAGAAGGAGTTCCACGCCGAGACAGTCCCAAGGCGGCTGGCCGTCGTCCAATATCGTCGTACAGAGACACGCCGCTACTTTCGCAAGAGGACACTGCGTGTTAGTTAGTATTTAGTAGGGATGGGATGGGATTAACGAACCGACAGGCAACTCAGCCTCAATTCACACTCTGCGAGCTGTCATCGTTGCTTGAGTGTGCAGTCAGCGCGGGGCGGTTGCCTGGAGCCCCGCCACACCCCACGTTTGAAGAGGGGCGTTGATGTTTAGCCCCTGAATCAACTGGCACTGTATCGGGGCGGTCCCCTATTCACAGTCGCTAAATCAGCCGTCCAAGACAACTACCTCTGCGATACGCATGCACTGCTTGCGCAGCAGCAGCGCCGCGTATGTGTCACTTCTCGAACCCAGAAGCAGGGTGCGCAGGACCTCGCGGAACCGCAGCGTCGGATGCTGTGTTGCGACAACGTAATCTGGCATGCAAAGCCTCCCTTGCCGCATGCCAGTCACACACGCGCTCGCGTGGACAAATGTGGCAAGCCGGCGCAGCTGTGCGGAAAGCAGCCGTGTTCGACCCCGTAAGAATCTCCAGCCCTTGATCATTTCCGCTCCACCTAAATACCGCGAGTTCGTCTTTAATCGACGGCTTGCGAGTTCGCAATTGTCGACAACCTCTTCTACCATATCATCCCGGCGGCGACGGAGGAAGAAGACCTGCTGCTGCTGCTGCTGCTGCTATTGCTGATCTAATTTTGGCGTTGAGGCTGCGGGCGATCGTCTTGTTGTAATCCGAGGCCAGTCGCTTGAGTGCCTGGGGTGAGGAGGTAAGTGGGACTCTGAGCGCGCTACTGCCAACGCTGGATCCGATCTCAGAGCATGGTGGCCTTGCCCTTGATGCAGTGCGCCTCGTCCACGATGATCCTGGCCGGCTGGACGGCGAACTGGACCATAGTGGGGGGCTTGCGGTGGTCGCCGGTGATAGCGAAGGTAGAATCGATACCCTTTAAGGCGGACGTGTTAGGCAGTAGCAGGATATACCGAACTGGCCGGGCTTGGGCTTGAGCCTGGCACTGGAGGCCCAGCTTCTTGCTGCTCGCGGGAGATGCGCGGGGTAGCTTGGCGATGTTGATGTTGGCGATGAGATTGCGCACAGGATTGTCGGGCAGTGCGAGGAGTATCATGCCGTCGTCGGGACTAGCGTCTACAAATTTGGATTGGAACACTACCGTCGGTCACGAGAGGTCAGCTTGGCGGACCAGCTGTCTCACAGGGGCATCGCGCAGGCGGTGGCCAACGACGGTGACGGCTGGGGATGTGGCCGTCTTGCCGAGCCCCATCTCGTCGGCGAAGAGGGCGGCGGCAATATTGCGGGCTGGCTTGCTCGCGAATACCCAGAAAGCGGTGATGGAAGCCGATGGTCTCGCTGACGAAGGGTGGGCCGTCACGCGCTGTGCCGCCGACCGCAACGCCATACCTAATCCGCCAAGCCTTGGCTGCGTGGGCGGATTGTGCTTCTGCAGCTGTAGGGGCATGATCGCTTCGTTCGGGCTCGCTCGGCGGGTCATGGGCACAAGGGCTGGATTGCCTGTCGCAGGTGCCAGTGACTTGGTTGATTGGGCCTTGGACTCGTAGGTTTTGTTGAAGAGGGCTGTAACCTGGTGGGGATAGTAGTGCGTCGCTGGCTTGTATGAGATGGGTGTCCGGGACGAGGCGTGGTAAAGGGCAGAGGCGCCGCTTTCAGGCCTTGTATTTTCATTGCGGGAGGCGATGCACGCCATCGAGTACGCCTCGTCTTAGTGTTGGAGCTACGTCTTTGCAACACCGATAACGACAACCCCTTAGTGTTACCGGTCGGGATTCCGTTGGTCGGGCCGAAAACGCTCACGACAGACGCTCTTCGCTTGTTCGCGGCATTGGGCTGTAATCGATCAGCCGGGGGTGAATCGAGTGACGGCGGGTTAGTGACGGGCGGGGCGCACGCTCGGGTCGGTACACGAGTGCAAAGTAGGAGGGGAGTGTCGCGTGCGCCGAGTTCGCAAACGGAGGGTCACAGCATGCTCGGTGGCTACAGCCTGGAGGCACTTGCGACTAGAGTGCGTCCGAGCCAGATCGTGTTGGTCTCGGAGAGGAGTGGCCAAGTTCTGCGCACGATGAGGCGCAGTAGCGCGCGGAAGAGGGTGTTGCTGCCCCGCGCGACGCCGCACGCCGGACGGCGACGGGATGGTGGTGGTGTTAGGGGAGAGGCGGCCTACCTCTTGGTGACGCGATCGCTGGCAAGGGCCTAAATAGTTTACACCGCTTTTACAGTTCTGCCGTCTTTTGATGGAGAACAGTGCACTGACAGTACGGTACTACTGTGAGCGCACAATGCACCCCAAGGTATTGCCTGCTTTCAGCTTCTCCTTTACAGACTATCACGTCCGTAAAAATCTGACCGAGAGAATGCGGCTCTCCTGCGCGTGACGTCGTGGCCGATTTTTGGAGCCCTGCCACGGGCGATCTGCCCTCACTTGGTGCGGGGTGTTGCCTGAGCGCGTGGCACATCCCTGTGGAGTTCTGATGTTTACTTGCCCCTGAATTCGTTCGGCTTTCTCATGCAAACACACAGGGCTAAACACGGCGTGTGAGCTGCTACCAACTGGAGGGAGCTTGACTCGCTGGCGAGCTTGTCCGGGACGGCATCAGGCAATCGGAGGGTCCCGACTTGGCGTTGTGTTGTCTAGTCTGTCTTGTCCTTGTCTGCCATGTCCTCGTTTGTCCCGTAATCATGGGCTTGTCTCCTTTTCTTGCGCCTCGCAGGCACGCAGTCTGCGTCTAAAGGTTCCATCGCTTATGAGCCCAGGCCTCCTGCGGCCACTATGCGTTTGGGGGGGCCATGCTCTCGCGGAGCGGTGATGGGAGTTGGAGGCGCGTGAGAGAAGATATTCCAATCTGGGCGCAGCTTAAGTGGACCCAGCTAGACGATGGCGGCGCGCAAAGGGAGGACGGATGTCACTGCGTCCCTTGGGCGTTCGCAGGGTGTGCGGACACCCGGCCACGTGCGGGCACCTTGTGGCCCGGCGCCGCCCCGCTCTCGCAAAAGTGGAGGCAGCATCAACCCCGCCGTAACGGGGTAAATACCCCACCAGTTGGGCTTCGCGTCATCGCCCGACGCGAACCTTTGCCTCGCCCTCGGATCCCAGGACGTTCAAAACATCACGAGATGTCTTTCAGCATCGTACAAATAGTTACGCATCAACCAGTAGCACTTTCACCGGTCCAGATATATAGCGGGCGATTATATGTTGATTGTGAATCTTATTGATGACTGGTGCCACCCGTCCTACGCCGGGCCTTAGCGATCAGAAGCAGAGCTCTTCAGAAAAACAAAATAGAACTCCAACCATGCTAATCCTGAAAAAATCCAACTATCCCAACTCCCGACCATCCCAACTCCCAACCTCTCAACTTCCTCTCTCATTCTGTGCTCTGCTACGCGTCAATACAAACGGCCTGTACCACCGTAATGAGAGTCCGTGAATACTCACAGTTCAAGTACCTCTTGTCTTGCCACAGGTAGGGCATTCGCTCCTGACAAGACCCCGGTCCTTGCAGGTTTCGCACTCCGGCTTAGGTTGTTCAGGCATATTTAGTATCGAGAAAACCCGAGTTATCAATGAGGAGCGTCAAAACTATCGGTCTTTTTTTGCAGGAGAAGGTAGCTACAAGGGAACAGGAGAAGGATGCCGGAGCGCCCAAGATTTTTGTCCATTCCATGCCCAAAGGCCTGCCTGCGTCTTCAACGGGCCCAACTGGCTGCGTCCGGAACAACTTTAGTGCGTATCGCGCGTATCGCGCAATATCCACCCCACCACCCCTCGCCGGACATTTCAGGTGCTCAGCACTTTAAACATGGCCGAACCACCGCACGAGTGCACTTGCTCTGCTTTTTTTCCAACAATCGATGCATTGAAAAGCCACGTCGCTGAATATCAAGTTAGCCATCTGTCGTCCGAATTTAGAATTGATGGGAACTAATGCTATATAGTCTTATGTGGAGAACCTCAAACGTATCATCGACAAATGCAAAGACCATTCGGCGGTAGATGAACAAAGCGACAGGACGACGGCGGACAGGACGACGGCGCCGAGACATTGCCCCTACAATAGATGTAAACGAACTGAGGCATTTACCAAACGCAAGGAACTTCGAACACATTTCCGAAAACGTTAGGCCCTCCTTCTCCTTCCTCCTTCGCAGGCTCTAACCCGCACAGATGTCGGATGCAACGAGGTCTGTCTATGCTGCGCCGGAATATTCAGATGGGCAAGCGACTTCTTAAGACATGCCCCCAATGCCGATAAAATGGACGGCATGCAGTGTACCTTCATGCATTCGCGCCGCCAAATTGTTGTGGAGACAGTTGACCAACAGCTCGAGGCACTGGAGGGGAAAAGAAAGAGAGACGGAGATGAAGACGAAGATACGGGAAAGAGAATCAAGACTGACACATCCGGTAATGATATGAGATCTCTAGGCTTTAGCTTAACTGACTATAAGAAGTGGCTCTCGAGAAGGCGGAGCTTGACCTGACCCTCGGTGCTCCGGTTCACGACACCATCAACTTCACGCCCGTCCAGGCGACAACAGGAGCGAGGCTCGGTGCTCCCATTCACAGCACCATCAACTTTACAAGCTTTGGGCCAGGGCAAGACGTGGGCTCCGACTTGAACCTTGGTGCCTCCGTTCACAACGCCATCAACTTTGCGAGCACTGGGACGGCGACAGAGGCGGAGCTTGACTTAATATGGATGCCAGGAGCATATGAACAAACTCAATGACTATCCCTTGCTCTCAGATAAGCTTGTAATTCACCCTGATTTTACCGCTTTGCATTCCTGTAATCTGTGGCTCGAGCTCTGCTGTGACCTCCATCGGTGGCCATGTTTCGGGAAGAGAATCGCCAGTCACAAATTCAAGCGTGATTGTGTACTTGTTCACTATGGTGAAGCGCAGTCTACCATCGACGATGGTTCTTGAGCGTATGTTAGGACAAGCTTAGCGTATTGATGCGATAACTCACATGCCACCATTTGGGAAGGGTTTCGTGAGAGGGACGCAGCCGGCTTCAGCAAGGGCCGACGGTTGAGTTTCCCACAACAGGCGGGTCCCCGCGATCATAGACAGAGAGTGAAGGTGCGAGCCCTTGTAGTATCTAGCCTCCCCTTCTTTAGGATGCAGATGAACCAGCAGAGCGCACCGAGGAGTTGCTGGGCCACCGATCCAGAAGCATTCGATGCGGTCATTGCGTGCCTGCCATCTCAGCAAATGTGAAAGCATGCACTCTCCGAGTATGGATTCGACAACGGCTCTAATACGCTAGAAAAAAGTCAGAGCCAACATACCAAGCTATAATAACACTCACTTCATCGTCAAGGACTCGACGGCAGAATTCCAGCCCATCTTTTGATATAAAGGGGAAGCCCTTTTGTTCAAGATTCGACACACGGTCTCCAATCGAGGGGTCATCCAAATGCACGAAGCCATCCTCATCAAGACGCCTTCTTGCGTCTTCTAACGAGAAAGTAGTCGACGCCATTGGATTCTGTTGAAGTCGGATTCTTCCACAATGTTGACGCGACTGATCTCCGTCGCGTCATTTCTGTGAGGGGTTTGAAATATCCCGCTATCGGAGGTTGCAGCCCCCCTCACTTACCATGAAAGGGGTCACGCTCTGCGATCCGATCCCCTCCACGACAGGGGTCACGCTCTGCGATCCCCTCCACGACAGGGGTCACGCTCTGCGATCCCCTCCACGACAGGGGTCACGCTCTGCGATCCCCTCCACGACAGGGGTCACGCTCTGCGATCCCCTCCACGACAGGGGTCACGCTCTGCGATCCCCTCCATGACAGGGGTCACGCTCAGCGATCCCCTCCATGACAGGGGTCACGCTCAGCGATCCCCTCCATGACAGGGGTCACGCTTTGCGATCCCCTCTATGACATGATTAAGCTCCGTGGCTGTTCGTCTCTCCTTCCATGCGCCCTTTGCGGACACAGAAAATATCGAATTGATATCATTTTGTAGAGAACTTCGCCTGGATCTGCTACATATACATTCTTGTGCATGGTTGCTGACTAGGCGCACCAGGTTGAGCCTAAACCCGTTTCACCCTGCTCCAGCGACCCCATCATCCCGGTTCAGGCTTGCCATTTTTGTCAACTGGAGTGCATTCCCAACAGGTCTGATGTCCGCAACGAGGCTGAGGAGACCGCCATGCTGAGAGCCGCATTTTGACTCTCACTTGCATGTACAAGCAGCAGGGGTGCCCACATCCCACGCCCGTCTACGTGGCTCATGCATGGGATAACATGCGTTGGTGTGGATCCGTGGGCCAGATATGTGAAGGTACTTGGTGCCCCTGATGAGGGTTAGGGAATCATCGACCGATGCGGCCACATTGAATCATGCAGGTCGGCTCACGAAGGTGGCTCTAGACTGGATGTTTGGCTCGGCTTAACATCTATCGCATCCGCCGCCTTGCTTTTGGTCCGGCTTCATAGCATATAACATCTACCGGTGCAACGTGGTTGTAGCTGACGCTGCAAGTAGCTCGGGGAAGCTGAGGGCGATGTCCGAGGGGTTGCCTGTGCTTTCGGCACACACTTCTGCAGCTGTGAGAAGCCCAGCCCCGGGCAGTCCATGTCTTGGTTCCCTATACGGCCAAGCTGTGCGGTTGAGCTTCTGATAGAAGCCGCTGCTCGAGTGAGCGGACGTGGTTTCATCGAAAGACTTGAAGAATGGTTGATGAACCAGTGGACCAGGACATAAATAATAGGTATAAAATAGACCATAGTTCCACTACCTCTCTAACAGTTTCTACTGGGTCCTTGCACTTGTTCTCACGGCCCCTCACCTCGTATATCTCGGTTCTAGGATTCAGCAGCCCTACATCATGTATCCTCCTCCTCCCCCTTTTATCAGCAGCTCCAATAATGGCGACAAGGAGAATCAGTCTCCTCGCCAAGACCCTCCTCCTCCAGCGCCGCCATTATCGCGTACCCTCGTAGGCGTTGGCGAAGATTCGGCCGTCTCTCCTCACGACTCAGTACGCGGTGCTGATGAGGAGCAACCAGGCGGGCCTCGCAACCCGGCATGCGGTGCCGAAAGGCCATCCACTTCACTGCCACATGCCCCCCTAGGCGTTGGTGAAGAGCATTCGGTCGCCCTTCCCCACGAGGCACGCGGTGGAGAGGAGCAACCGGCCACTCCCCGCAACTCGGCACGCGGTGGAGAGCAACAACCGGCCGCTCCCCACGACACGGCACGCGGCGCTGATGAGGAGCAACCGGCCCCTCCCCGCGACTCGGCACGCGGTGCCGAAAGGACATCCACTTCTTCACCGCCGCATCCCTGTGAGGAGCATCCGGCTGCCCCTCCTCCAACTCCAACCCGTTCTGGCCACCTAGTGAACGGCGAAGGAGGCGAGGAACAAAATCTCCTAGCCACTTCGGACATGAAGCACTTAGTTTGACTAAACAAATCGGAGGGTTTATTGCCAATCTTTAAATGTATTTACGATACTATGGTAGCTGAAATGTTCTCCGTTTATTTTTTGACACATAAGTGAGAAGCCATTTTGGTGTTAGCATTTTGGTGTGGATCTCCGCATAGCGCTAACTGCTAACCTGATTCGTGGCAGCAGGGCTCAATGCGGGGCATTTGGTGAGGCACCCATCAGGCGCCGCTTGTTTGGACAGAGCCTCAACACTGTTAGCCGCTGTAGTATAAATCGTGGCTGTCTCTTCCTATTCTAAAAAACTACATCTAGCGTCATGTCACCAGTTCCGTCAGTAGTTACGCCCCTCACTCTCTCCCCGAGCATCGCTCAAGCCATCGCCAAGGTGCAGTTGAACGATGACGACCTTGAAGAGGTCCCCGGATTCCCCGAGGAGATGGTGCTGCATCGCCTGAAAAAGGGCATGCGACAGTTTGATATCATCTTTCAGCAAGCCATCAGCGAGATAGTAAGTTAACCCCCGATTTGCGGGGAACCCCCGAAAATAACTTAAACTCCTCAGGAGCCCCTGATCCGTCAAAGGCAGGATGGGGACCTTAACGCTAGTGTTGAGCCAATCCCCCGTGTCTTGGATTTCCAGAAGGGCGCGCTGACGGCGAGTTCTTGGGCCTTCGCTATACCATTACCAAGAAAAAGAAATCTGTCGGCGGGTGCAGCATCTCCGGCGCCACAGGAACCTTTACCGGCAGACACAGCGACCAGGCCACAGGTCACCTTCTGGGATGACAAGAACCGCAAAGTCAGCACGGTCTGGAAGCCGTTCTCCGCGGACCAATGCGAAGGGTACTTGCTTGAAAGTGGTGTCACCATGGGGATTACAGGCGAGGGGATCTCAGTGATTCTCATTCAATGGCGAGGGGATTCCGACGGGGTTGGACGGGAGAAATAACCTGTGCATTGGGAACAAACTGTGCCTGGATAGTTACAAGATACCTGCCATATCTTGCTTCGGAAAATACCAGTTGAAGGGAAGGTCGAAGTCGTCACTCGTACCCTCAGTCTCACTGCCCAGCAGCGCTGTCGGACCAACGTGCTCCGCTGCTCGCAGAAGGACACCCAAACGCGCGCTCTGGTCCGACTCGTCGAAGTCTCTGAACTGATCTGTCGGCATAGATTGGTGCCACCAGTTTGGCCCGTTGTGGTGAGAGACGTCGTGCGTCGGTCTGAATTGCGAGTGATTGACAGTTGTCTGCCCCTGAAGCTGAGGGTCGCTGTCGTTGCGCAGCCCTGCGTAATGTGATTGATCCTGCAGCTGCGACGCGGTTGGCGAAAGCAGCCTAGCCAGAGCCATCGGCTCGGTTGGCGGTGACTGGTGGCCGTCGGTGGCATCTTCGCGTTCGGTTCTCGTTCTCGTTCGCTCACCGGCCCTGTCAACGTCGCCCTCGCTTATAACCGCACCTCTGACTTCCGTATAGGTCGGCGATGGGACGAGTCGGCCCGCCTCGTGCGAAAGATTGATGACGTCCATTCCGTAAGCCGTAAGACCATCACTCGAGTTGTGTTGCACTAGTGACGTCTCCGCCTTCTCCGGCCCCCCGCCTTCTTGAAGCATCTGGCGCTTCGTCGGGGCATGGTTGCATGGCTCTCTGCCCCTCTTTGTCGAAGACCCTTGCCGGTTCATCCACACCATCTGCATAGAGTGGATGTATCCCAAGATCCGTGTCGCCGCCGGGTAACACTCTTCCGCGTGCTCGACGATGCCCCGGCGCCTCAGATTCTCGATGAATTGCACGCGATCTTGGTTGTTGGCCTCGACAGGTAAGCGAGCCCATCTGAATAAGTCGTTAGACTGGTAAGCTAAAGTAGAGGAGGGATTTCACTTACACAGTGTCTGATATGTCATCGGGAAGAACGAGTAACGCGCCATCTCCAATGTCTTTCATGACCTCTGCGTACCGGCTGCCTAGCTTTGCCCATTTTGACCAGGTGCTTCGTACCTTTTTTTCGTCCTCGACTTCGCCCAAAGAGCTCAGAACCTCGCCAAGAAGGGAGTTCCAGTCTAGATTACGTTGAGAAAATGAGCCTTTTAGCCGATGAATCGCCACAAGCAACACTTTATGTCGAATCCTACACAAGGCAGTCTGGCTGACTACGTAGCTCCCAAAATGATGCAGAGAACCCAGGAAGTTACCGGAGAAGTCAGGAGTGAACGATTCGCCGCGAAAAAAACGCCTCCGGGTCCTTAGACCATATCTGTATACCTGCTTCAACGACCTTGGAAAGCTCAATCTTCTTCTCGGATAGTATCTTGCTGTTCAACAGGCGGTTTTGCGCCCTCCTGAGACGAAGTTTACCCAGAACGAGGTTGACATCATCGTCCGGTAGAGCCTCCCAAAGGTTCGACAAAGTCTCAATAAACTAGATTTTGTGAGTGGGCGTTTGGATTGATTGGAGAGATGCTTACTTTTTCGTCCTGTAACACACCACTTAGTTTTCCGACTCTGTCAGCCGCATATAATATGTCGGTGAGCTCTTTGCTCTCAGTGGCCCCCATTTTCTTTGAAGTTATCAAGAGACAGCACACAGCGGCCGCGAGGTGGCTTCCCTCATTTGTAAAAACAGAGTGGTTAACCACTCTGTTTTCACAAAAGGGGAAATGGCCAATCAGTCGTTTCCGGGATTAAAGACGCGAGTGGCTGATCTGCACTCCAGGGTTTGGATGGTGCTAGTTCCAACAAGATGGAGGCTTGCATCATGCGGCCTGTCGGGCGAGCCGGGGCCAAGCCCACCCCTATCATTGGCAACGACCACAAAGTCCTGCCGCATATGGTGACCAGCCGCTGTGTGTTGGTGGGCGGATTTCGCTCTCTTGAGGAGCAGGAGTTGCACTTTCCCCAACATGTTCCGGCGCTCTCCTTAGACGTCTCTTCACTACATTCTCCCACACCCTTTCCATCCTCCCACGGCACCCCCAGAGGTTTGTTTGCCCGGAGTCCTTGGTCGCAGCTTCAGCTGCATCTCTTTGCCTTACATTACCGACGGCTGCCTTGTTTTGCTTTCCGTGTCGGAACGCCTGTGCCTGATTCCTTTCCTCTGCCCAACACCTCATCTCCCCTCGCGCCCATTCCGTACGGCCTTGGCCAGGATTCGTCCTAGCTGCGGGTTGACACGTCACGGTTGATCGACTGCTTGGATGACAAAAGGAAGAGCTCTGCCTCTCGTCCTGAACCAGTCTGGAAGCGCTGGAGAACAACACCATGGGCTATCTTCAATATGTTTCGGGATACTTCAACGACTTACTCACATTCATGCGTGAGTTGCGTCACGAGCTTGGATCACTTTCCATTTCTATGGGGGCAACTGTGCCGACGAGTACGAGTGCGACTGCTGTCCTGAGGAGAGTCAATAAAATCGTCTGGCCACTCAAGGCCGGCTGGCATCTTCCACTCTTTCCAGTGGGGAGCTGGGTCGTGAGGGTCAGCCGCTGTTCTCGCCTAAGCCGCTTGAACCAGGGACATGCGTAACAGCTGGCCTGCATCTGCCGTGACGTGTCACGGCTTGACCGAGGCGTGCATGCCGGGGATTTGGTGCGCGGCCGTGCCAGCTTGCCTGGTTGTGTTAGAGATTTATAGCCTTCCAGCCGCACCCGGCCTCAGTCTTCACCCTCACAATCAGCACCACTTATCCTTCTCGCCTCTTTCGCAGGAATGTGCCCGCCGCCCCGAGTAAAGGGCGTCCCGACTCCGAGGGTGACTTGGTTTCTGACAAAATGCCCAATCGCACGACCAAAAAAAGGTGAGATATACAGCTTACGGCTTGGTTCTATCGTTGAAACCATGCTAATGACGTCTACATGCTTCCGTCTTCTCAATTCCTCCACCAAGTCTTCCAATGCCTGTCTGTCTTTGTCGATGTGTTGCCACCCGCCACAGGTCTGCTGTGCTTCTGGACGCCTGTCACCACACCATTGATCGGGATTTGTTCCGGCATTTTGACTTATTCGGGCTGGTCTTCTCATCTCCGGCCTCGCTGCCGAGGAGCTACCCCTGCGGACCACACAGTCGGCAGACGGGGAACTCCCATGGTACCATGCCTTTCATGCTCGCCCAGCAGCCGGCTCGCATTCATCCCGTTTCACGGGAGGTTCATCCTTACCTCTCCACTCACACTCCCACATCCTTCCCTCTCTCGCCCGCGGTATGTCCTCATCACACCTTACCACACCACTATCGTCCAGAATGCGCCCACACAATACACGTCCGGTCCTATATCCCTTGTCCCTACTACCGAGCCGATGAAGGACTGGGGGATTGGGTGATACCCGATCCGAGAGGTAAGGTGCCCGCGACGCCAACCCCTTTGTGTCTTGCACTGGCCATCGACACCCACACCAACGCCCCTAAGCACACACCACGCCTCCTTCCGGGTATCTTATTCATGACACACCCGCCGCGAAGTACTCCCGGCCTTTTTACCCTCTTTTAGCTGGTCCCGTGTTGTCCATCCTCCACCCTGCCGAGCCGGGGTGTTGTCCCCGCGACCCGGTCACCCGCACAGCTGGACGGATCGAAGAACGGGGGCGCTATTTGGCTTTATTCTGTTCGTTTCTTTTCCCCCGTGGGGTGTTGACGAACAGGATCTGTCCCGTTACTTAGGTGGGGCAGTGAGCAGAGGTCTGGAGCTTTTTCTTTTCCTCCGTGTCCGCTCTCCATGAACCCCCCCTTCCCACATTAGCATTGCCATTAGGATCCGCAATCCGGTTCCTCAGCTTGGCATCTGCTCGCAACCCTTCCTCTCCCGTTGCGAGTGACGCACTCAAAGTTCCCGGGTCCACGCTCGAACGACGCCTCTCGGCCAGGGATGATTTGTCCGCTACCCCGTTCTCCAGCGTTCATATAAGCTCGACCCGGGTCGCCAAAAGTGCACATTCCCAAGCGAACATGGAACGCCCTCCACCCTCCGTACCTGTGCGATTCCGCTGCGGCCTCAACCAAGAAAATGCTCCGCTGCCTCCCCAAATGGCTGCTTCACCTCCGTCCTAAATGGCTGCTTCGTCCCAGCCCGCTGGTTCGCCCTCGCTCTACATGGCTGCTTCAACTTCCTCCATGGGTTGGCTTCTTAGGCTTGCTAGTTGCCATTGCCCTGGCTGCGGTACCCGTGTGGATGGAGTATCACAATATCCGCCTTCCTGAGACGCTCCCTCAGACAGTTGCACTTATTCTCATGGCTTGCGGAATATTCATCATCCATTTTATCCACCTCTCCCTCTCCCCGACAAGCGCCGGACGGCGTCGCAAGAAGGAAGTTCTGCAGCGGTTCGTACCACTCATCGTCCTCGCTATCGCCAACTTCGGTACTATCATTCCGTTTGGACTGCTGGAAGGTGGAATAATAGTAGAGAAGGGTCCTCCTCAAAAAACGCAGTCTCTTTCAGAACTGCTTTTGCACCTTCCGCAACTCTTCTGTATTTTCCAGCTGAGTGTCATCGAGGTATGTCGCCTTTTCTGAGGACTGTGATGCCTGACTGACGCTGTCACAGCTGACCCTCTATTGGAATGTTGCTCGGGGGCGTGTCAAGTGGGTCGTCAGATCCTGTATAGTGCTCCCGGGTATACTATTTCTCGTCTTCTTCATCACCTCGATTTTCAGACGCACTGAGGACATCATTTGGTACCCAAGTATCGGCTTTCGGCTCACTCCGCTTGTCTTGTACGGAGCCGACTTGTGGACGGCGGAGAGCCCGCATTTGGTTCGATTTTTGAGGCTTCTGGTTTCTGTCTTCACCCTCTTACTCGTGGCCTCTATAATCCCTTTTCGGGCTTTCTTGGACATAGAAAAGCACCCGAACGTGATCTTTCAGCAGCAGATCTTCGTTGGGGTTGCAGGTTCAAGCACGATAATGCTTTGCCGTCTTTGCTGGTACGAGGAAAAGAAGACTGATGCTACCACACGCTGGGAGACGGATGCCACGGAACTGGCACAGCCAGGGAGCACTTACAGTCCCGGTCACCGAATGTCTAGGGAGTCCTCTTCTGGTAACTGGAGTTTAGCTGGGTCTCAGATTGAAGGTGATGGGTTGCCATCAGTGTATTTCCAACGTCGATAGATTACGAACATGACATACGCATGGATACTCTCCCTGATTCCGCACCGGCTAGCATAGGTCGATGGCGCCTCACAGCTCGCCAGCTCAGGCCCCAAGCAGGTACCAAGCATTCCCGCATGTGCCTATGATGTGAGAGGAACCCCGGGCGTCGGTAGCATGGGCCATGGAAAAAGTTCAACCCGTGTGAGCGCTAATGAAATGCAACGACTGGGGAGGTGGCTTTCCAGCCGTGCTTTTAAAGTCCCCATGGCTCCTTCATTCCTTCCCCTCATCTCTCCTCACTTCCTCCCCCGGCCTCCCAACAACTGTGCACCATTCCCACCATGGTTGTTACAACGATCATCACGACGGATCACAATAGTGGCCTAAATCTGGTGTGTCGAACTTTTGTGCAGGTAGAGACTCTTCGTCGACGGATCGAGATCCGCTCATACCTGGCAGAAAAACGAGCCGATTCCATATGACATCGACCCTCTCCTTCGGCCCCCCAAGAGCGATGATGAGGACTGGGTGCCTTGCCTTGTCCCAAACTTTGACGAAGACCCGTGGTTGTGGGTGCGGCATCTCCCCGGAATTCACAGAGTCCAGGTAGTGGGCCAGGGGGTTGAGGTAGCCATACGGAAATCGTATGTTCCGTGGCTCATTCAGAATCGCTTCCTGTTCGAACAGTGCCAGGAAGGGAGTCGCCGATGGCATGGTGTGTATACCAGCGGTATGCTGCCAGAGGCGATTGAGGCCGCGAAGGTCCGGTTCTTGTCAACTGCTGCCTTTGGGCTGTCCTCAGGAGTTGGATTTGGGCTTGATCGGTACTACCACGACCACACGGCTGGTCAATGCGACCTGTGTCCAGCCATCGAGTGGGCGATTTTGGTACGCGATATAGTGGTACGTTCTTAGGACTTGGCTTCTAAAGACGGGTTGCTGACATTGCCTAGAGTTCCGATCGCCTGATCTTCTGTCGGTTCCTACTACGCTGCGCATTCCTCGGGCTGCACCTGCTTGGGGATTACAACAGCGCTTCCGCCCGCGAGATCGTCGACAGAGGCGAGAAGGAGTGGGCAGAGCACTTTCGGCAGCTCGGGGCGAACAAAGTAAGACGCGTCCCTCAGAGAGATTTGGGGGGGGAATTGCATAAAGTGGCGCTGCTCCGTGGTGTTCTCGAGGCGGTCGGTGGGAGAAGGGATGTTCGGCAGCACCGTTTTGACCTGGCGTTACCAGTCAACAAGAGTTTCGCAGCATTTGGCGACATTCTCGGCCTCAACGTCAGCGCGGAAGATTTGGCGTCATTTGGCAGCTTCGACGTCGCGACGATGGAGGCGAATCTTTTGGCATCCAGGGTTTTTAACGGTGTGCTTCCGGTTACCAAGACGCATGTGGGCTTTCGTGCTATACCAGGCGAGGAGCTGCTTCAATGTATCCCAATCGGGGTTCCTGATGAGCTGCGCCGCGTTCTGCCGACAGAACTAGTTCACAGCATCGGACACGGAGATCTCCGAAAGATGCAGGTAATATTGTAAGAACGCGAGACTCCCATACATCCGTTTGAGCCTTGAACTTACCAATTGCAGATCGACACTATATTGCAGCAGGCTTGAGGATGCCGAGGTTCACGCACTGGTGCTCATATGCGACACTGCTCAGTATCCTACGGCTACGCCCGGGCTCCGCAGCTGGTTGGCATCTGAAAAGGGCAAGAGATTCTACCAGGACACTCTGGCGAGCATGCGCGAGTCACGGAGCTTGGAGCTGACGGCCTCAGCTGTCGCCGCTCTGCTCTGGCGCAGCCGAGTTCTCAGCTTGGACAGCTCTTTGGGCCCGACGAACAGTTCGTATTTGCGGGACTTCGCCCGATTGTTGGACGGCTCGGGCGGTCTGAGGGAACGGGCAGTGTTAAGGAGTGTCGCACACTCTTTCGAGCGTGCCGTGGGTGATAAATGTCATCCTGCTGTCCGCCACTGTGTCTATTCTGTTGTTGAGGCAGAAGGGATCAGCGGCTTATCACTTGATATAATGGATGGACTGTCTGACACATATTGGTCACATATGGTGGCTGGTCTGCCGCACAAGGATGCATTGGAAAAGACATGGGAAGAGTTTAGAAGCCGTGCCGATCGGGAGGATGATTGGTTCTTTGTTTAAAATGCGGCCCCGCTTTTGGTTTCTTCCGCGCCGGCTTGCCGGTGAGCTCCGTACTGCTCTGTGCTGCTTGGTGTTCTGCCGCTGCGATACGCGCCCGGTCCCGATTCTCGCGCGCCGGGGGCTGTCGCGCCCTGTCTTTTACCGATCAGGTCCGGCTGTGGTTGCCTTGCCGGTCGCCTTTTTCCCCTCGTGGATGCCTTGTCGGACTTGCTCCGTCTGCATTTGCGCCGCGGCCGCTCCTGTAGTCCTACTCAAATGGCACTCCCCAAGTGCTCATCTCTGCTATCTGGCTATGCACCTCCCTCTCTTCTCTTGCCCCCCGCGTGCAAATCCTTCCACAGTGTTCTGCTCGCACGGGATTCACCGTCGACGTCCCTCTCTTGCAGCGGACGGCCAATGGAGCCAGCTCGGAGGTGAGTGTGCCGTCCGGCAGGTGTGACGGCCTGCCGAGGACCACGCACTCCGCTTCTGCGCATTGCTGGTGGACTTGTCGGCCGTTGTCAGCTTCATCCTGCCCACGCACCACATCTCTCCATCTTTCTCGCCCCGGGAGTTGGACATGGGCAGCGCCATCCACGCGAGACTCCCGCGCCACAAATGGAAGCTTTCCCACCAGGAGCGCTGAATGTGATTCATCCACCTGCTTTGCACGGACCAAGTCCCCCTCTATCATCCACTTCTGTCGTCGCACGCCGACGGCCATTTTCCGTTTCCTTGCTCGCTACGGTACTGTGCTCCTTGAGCGGCTTCTTACTCCGAGGCCCGGTCACGCCCGCACCATAGTCAGCTTAACCCGTCTCTTCCGCTCCGTGTCCTGCCCGGTCGCTGAGAAATACCGAGACCGGCGCCAGCGCTGACGCTGGTGAGCCCGCCGAGGAGGAAAAGCAGCTCGCGACAGATCCCGTCCGCCGGAACAGAACCACCCGTGGACTCAGACGCGCAGGCTGGCACCCTTGGGCCTTAATCCTGCGAAAGCACCTTTGAGACGTATTCCTGGAGCTGATCCCTATTCCCGGAGTCCGGATCTCCATGCACATCTGCCATGGCCACAAAATCATGCCACAACTGCAGGAAAAAGCGCCGAAGATGCGACCGGGGTGTTTAAAGTGCTCAATGGACGGCTTGGAGTGTTTGGGCTACGACGACATACTGCTGAAATGGACGGGAATGCCCGCCATGAAGGGCAAGCTCAACTGTGAGTTGGGGATCAACTTAGTCGAAACCAGGCCCGAAAACAATGAGGACAAGGGCAAGCTCAACCGTGAGTTGGGGATCAACTTAGTCGAAACCAGGCCCGAAAACAATGAGGACAAGGGCAAGCTCAACCGTGAGTTGGGCATCAACTTAGTCGAAACCAGGCCCGAAAACAATGAGGACAAGGGCCAGCTCACGGCGGATTCTGGCTACTCGCCAACACGAACGCCGCCATCCCGTCTATCTTCTTGCACCCCAGCAACATCCGATGTGGCACGCGGCAGCAACAAAGGCATCAAGGGACATGAGGGGAGCCCTAATGTTACCGTTATTACTCAGAGCACATCAAGGCAACTCTGTCCACCAAAGCACTGAGGAGTTACAAGTCTCGCATATGGAGCCACCATCACCGTGCTCCGAACCGCCCTGTGGCAGCCCGTTAATCAACAGTGGGGCCCGGAGGACCATTCAGGCCGATACCCAAGCTATTCCCGTTAAGGTGGACCGAGCTGTTGCTGACATCAAGCCCGAGCAGTTCTCCTGCGCCCTAGCAACATCGATCTCGGCTTCGCCCCAGGGCAATGGTGCGATCTGCGAGGAGACGCCCCATTCCACATTTGGCCGCCCATGGGACGCATACTTCCTGGATTCTCACCTCGACGCACTGCCGACAGCTGGCGTCACTCAGTTTCAAGCACTCGCACAGAACGAACCGGACTATTGGTACCCGCAAGACTCGCAAAACTATATTCAAGAGCTGCTGCATTTCTCTGAGCTGACCCAGTTCGGAGCGATATTGGTTGGCTTAGAGACTGAGGAGACTCGAAGCCTGCAACATCCAGTCAACTTCAATGTTGGGGCTGACACTCTGAAGATCCCTCGTGCAGATACTGGAGCGATTCTCGAAAAGGCCGAGTCCGGCGTCGAGCCCATCAGAGACTCAAACACAACGCTCAGCGTCCATCAACAAAAGCACGACACCTTCGACGCCGGCGAAACCCGCACCGATGGGTACCGCCCCCTCGACAGCTCACTGGCGCTTCTCGGCTCAGATATGGATCTTGAATCGGGCGCCTCTGGCAATTTTATTGATGCCTTGGTCCAGTTTCAAACAACCTTGCAGGATGGAGCGCACAACTGGTCGGTTGACCCGGCGGCCGAGCAGACCCGAAGCCTGCAAAACTTCAGCAGCGCCCCTCAAGCAAATATCCAAGCCATTCCCTTTCAGGCTGGACCCGGCAATATGTGGCATGTCACCAAGTCCGAAACCACCGCTACTCCAAGCCCCCCCACACAAGATGCAGTTTCTCAGCAGAGCATGCAAGTGGCGGCCCAGTTCATGCTCTACGAGCAGACAATGCAGGTGGCCGGCCCACCTAGCGAAACCCACACCGATGAGGCAAGGCGCGAATGTCAAGTTTGCGGTCGAGATTTCTCGCGGAAAAGCAATCTCAAAGTCCATATAGCACGCCACAATCGAGTTAAGAACTTCATATGTCCGTATTGCTCTAAGACCTTTGTCACCGGGACAGACCTTTCGCAACACAAGAAAAGGCACAAAAAGTTGGAGAAGTTTCCATGCTGCGGCGGGAATTTTTCGGACCGCGAAAGTCTCACGGTAAACCTCCCCTCAGTTGCTGGCTCGTTTGTCTTAAAGCTGATATGTCTCAGGCCCACCAGATGCGGTTTCACGGCGCTCGCCCTGCAACAGAGCCTGGCGACACTTGAGCTCACCATTCCACCGTCTCTATAAGAACATTAGTCTCTCCCTCTCCCTTCCCCGGGCCCGAGGATCGACATGGAAAGTGATTCCGCTGCTAGGTCCCACAAATACCCAACTAACTACGACGAAGGTGGGTGGTGGAAGTGGTGACGACAGGGTTCTGGTTAGGTGGTCAGAACGGATTCCATGTATGTTTTCTTTTCATGGTTAAAAGTATCTTGCCTTTAGATAGTTTGCAGGCAGGATGGCTGCCTCAAGCACTTTGGGTGCAAGCCCGGCAAGTGTGGATCTTGCAATACCGACACTCAAAAATCCACCAGTGGGGGCCAGAATGGCATAGGTTGCAGTGCCACTGAATCAGCGTGCTGTCTGACTTAATCATTCTAAATACGTGGGCGCAAAGGGGCATTTTGCGTTGTTGATATGCGAATGTGTTGTCTGCGTTGTGTTGCTTGTCTGTTGGCGGCATGTCTCGGCACGACTCCTTGAGTTTTTGTAGACACAGCAGTCTTGGCAGCTCTGTGTCTCCGGCTGTAGGCTCCGAAGAAGCCAAAAGCCCCCCCCCCCCAGGCCGGCTAGGTCGTCCCCTCCTCCACCTCTTCCTCAATTTTCGTTCCTTGCCCGCACTGTCGACACCCCTTCGAGTATCACACCTCAAAGCACCTACAACGACACACAACCAACATGAACGATCCGCCCTCCACCGCGCGGCCCCACGACGACCTCTCTCCGGGCGGCAAAATCCCGGACCACGGCGAGGGCAATCATGGGAAGTTTGAAGACTCCCGGATCCGGGTCGCGGACACGAACAAGTGGCAGTCCTCCATCAAGAAGGTTATCTGCAGCGTCGTCTCGGTTCACTTCCGCTTTACCCGCTCCTTCGACACCGAACACGCCGGCAGTTTCAAGGCTTCGGGCTTCATTGTCGATTCTGAGCGAGGCTACATTCTGACAAACCGCCACGTTGTCGGCCCAGGTCCCTTCCGGGGGGTTGTTGTCTTAAGTAACCACGAAGAGGCAGACGCGTACCCTGTTTATTGCGACCCCGTCCACGACTTTGGCTACCTCAAGTTCGACCCTAAGGCCATACAGCATATGCTAGTCACCTCCCTCCCGCTCCGGCCCGACCTGGCTAAAGTTGGAACGGATATTCGGATGGTGGGAAACGACGCCGGCGAGACGCTCAGCATCTTAACCGGCGTCATCAGCAGGACAGACCGCAACGCCCCCGAATACTCCGAGGGATATCACGTTCCAGGCTAGCTCTGCCGCCACAGGTGGTAGCTCCGGCAGCCCTGTCGTCAACCTTGATGGATACGCCGTCGCTCTCCAAGCCGGCGGTCGAGGAGACAGCGCATCAACGAACTACTTTTTGCCTCTGGATAGGCCACTCCGCGCCCTTGAGTGCCTGCAAAAGGGCAAGCCTATTACTCGGGGTGATATCCAGTGCAAGTTCCAACTCCGGCCATTTAATGAGTGCCGCCGTTTCGGCCTTAGCTCGGAGTGGGAGAGCCAAATAAGGCAGACCTTCCCGAATGAGAATGGTATGCTGGTCGTTGACACTGTCCTCCCCGAGGGTCCGTCCGATCGCAAGCTCGATGTGGGTGACGTCCTTATCAAGGTCAACGGTAACCTTCTCATTCAGTTTATCCGCCTGGACGATATCCTCGACTCCACTGTTGGTCAAACTTTGAAGTTCCTAATTCTGCGTGAGGGCAAGGAGGTTGAGGTGGAGATTGAAGTCGGCGACCTCCACAAGATCACGCCTGATCGCTTCGTTTCAGTCTCGGGCGGTATCTTTCAAGAAGTCTCGTACCAACTGGCTTGCCGCTACAAGGTCGCTTGCAAGGGGGTGTACTACTGGTGCGCAGATGATGAGGGGTGGTTCATCCTAAGTGTTGACCACGCGGAGTTGCCTGAGCTGGGGAGGTTTATAGAGGTTGCCTCGAGCATCCCGGACAGGGAGCGTTGTGTTGTTCGGTATAGGACCCTGCAAGACCCTTACAAGATCAACACCTGCGTCATCAAGATCGACAGGCATTGGCGTGAAGAGATGGAGCTTGCAGTGCGGAACGACGAGCTTGGGTTATGGGACTTTTCGAGCCTTGCTGATCCTTTACCCCCAGCAGCCCCTATCCCCCAGGAAGGGACCTTCGGGGAGCTTACCGCCGCTTACCCAGGTAGTGAACTCGTGCAGAGCTTCGTCTACATCGAGTGTACTACGCCCCTGGCACTCGACGGCATCCCCAAAGATGTAATATCCGGTTGGGGCCTCGTCATTGACGCCGATAAGGGCATGGTGATAACATCGAGAGAGACTGTGCCGCACGGCCTATGCGACATCTCCATCACCATCGCCGACTCGATTATTGTTGAGGGCAAGGTCGTCTTCTTCCATCCCATGCAAGGCTACGTCATCATAGGGTATGAGCCTAAGCTGGTCGTCGCTCCTGTGCGTAGCGCCATACTTAGCACCGAGGAGATCAACCAGGGCGCTTCGACGTATTTCATCGGCCACAACAACAACAACACCGGTCAGATCGTGCATACCGCCACCACCGTTACGGAGATCTGTATAACGGCTATCCCGGTGAATACAGACTCGCCGACATACCGTGCGATCAACATCGATACTATTAAAATCGAAACCCGCTTGAGCAAGATGTGCAATAGCGGCGTTCTGGTTGATCAAAACGGCGCCGTCCAGGTTTTGTGGCTCGGGTGCCGTGGCGAGAGCGGCATATACTGCATCGGTCTCGCGACACCGGCCATTTCTCATGTTGTACACCAAATCCGAAGTGGCATCGTGCCGAAGCTGCGCATACTACCTGTCGAGTTCGGAACTGTCAGGATGACAGAGGCGGGGGATATGGGTGTGCCAAAGGAGTGGATTCGCAAGTTCTCACTGGTCAAAAAGGCTCATCGCCGGCCCCTTATTGTGAAACGGCGCGCTCATACAAGCCAAGAGCAAGGAGGCGACGAGCTGCTTGAGGGAGATATCCCCCTTTACCTGGGTGATAAGGTGATCAGTAAGATCTCGGACCTCGACGTCATGTACTCACAGGAAGTCCTTGATGTTACTGTCATCCGTCATGGCCAGGAAGTACGCCTCGAGTTATCCACCATCGCCGCTGACGACCTTGAGACGGACCGGGTTGTATTATTCTGCGGTGCTACTCTTCAGGCGCCTCACCACGCAGTTCAGCAACTGATTGGTCCGTTACCCAGCGAGGTCTACGTATCGGACTATACTCCTGGTTCACCAGCCGATCAGTACGGCTTGAAAGATGCGACCTTCATTACTCACGTCAACGACGAGCCTACTCCAAACCTCGATTTTTTTGCGGCTGCCCATGTTGAGATCCCCGACAATATTTGTAAGTTTTTCCCTCTGCGCTTTCCCTCTTGCATCGTGCAAGCCTGGTAACCATGATTAGACTTCCGTCTCCGGGCCGTGACCTCTGACGGCGTGAAGCATGTGATCACGATAAAGAAGGACGAACACTTCTTCCCCAGCGTGCAGTGGATCAAGGACTCGGACCGCGGTTGGCGCCGGGTGTCACGTGAATGTGGCCAACCTTAAGGGTAATGGAACCTGTCCGTGTAAAGGTCGTGCGATCACAACAACACCAAGATACAACTGGGAGTTTTCCCTGCTGCACCTGTGGACTCGCTAGCATCATCAATATCATCTTTGAGATGTATACCATTCCCTGACAACTCTGTGTTGCGAACGCGCATTGCGTGGTGATTTCTGACCAAGGTGACTCGGAGAGTGTTTCCCAGTCATGTAAACGGGCACAGTTTTGTTCTAGGCTCTGGCGGATGTCCATAGAAACCTTGGCCTCTCTTCTCCACCCACACTTCTTCCCTTCTCCACCTCTTCCCTAGTTCCACATATAACTCTTTCATACTGACCGCTACAAGGCCAGCTACTTCAGCATTTTACCCTTACACCCGCCCCTCTCCTGTGTGTTCTCCTTTGCGTTATTTCTAGCCGAATCTTGAATATGTTTGCCTCCATCTTGGCATTCTCCTGCCAACCACGTTTGGAAGTGTATGCAGCGCTTGCATGCGCCGCTGAGAGCAGAATGGGTTCCCATTTGAGAGTATCCTAGGCGTGCACAATTGGCCGTCCGGACACGGGTGCCTATCCCCGCTTTGGCTGTAAGCTGCCGCATCGCGCTGGGCGCCCTCTGGGTGATGAGTCTGCACTTCTTGTCCCTTCCTCTGCCTGCCCCCCTTGCCGCGGGCCTGCCGACCGGCCCAAGAGCATCTCTCGCCCTTTGGGCGGTGACGTGTCGCAGCTTGACCGAGGCGTACTGGGGCCCTGTAAGAACACGATGACGACGGGTCCGCAGGTCGCCCCCTTTTTCCCATTGTACCACGTTGATGAACTACACGTCTCTCAAGCTGCCCGAAGCCGCTACCAGCTGCCGAATTCCGTTTGAGTGACGTGTGCAGACACGGCACACAATGTGCAGATTGTTCACGACCGGTTTGTTCTGGGTGACAGGGACAAGCGGGGAAAGCAACTATTCGTCGCCCACCTTCGGTGCCTCACTTCTATGCCGAGCGGCCGCCCCATATGACAACTTGAGGTCGGTGTGGGTGTGGGCACCCTGACCAGTGAATGAGTAAAGCGCCTAACGGGTAGTGATATTTAGGTGGCGTGTTATACTTTGACCGAGACGTGCATGTGAGGGCCTGCAGTGCGGGTTATCCTGCCGTCTTGACCTATAACGTTTGCAGCGTTTATGGTCGGTGTGCTTTTGTGGGTGACAGGGACGGGCGGGCACAGTTGGTCGATGGTCTGGTGTTTCTGCCCTGGTTTGGCTTGCATTTCGGTCCCTTTGAGCCATACAGAGACCTTGCCTGCCGGCGGTCATGCCCGTGTTGGCCTGCCGCCTCGCCGCTGATGTGCTCAGCGGCCGCGCCATGGTAACCGCAAACGGACATACAAGTGCTCTGTATGCACCAAGGCCCACCGTCTGGGCTTAATTCGTCATGCCCCAAGATTCTATTCGATATCCGCCGTGGCCGCGCTTCCATGCACGGGGGTAAACGCGGATCGATGCAGCGAGTTGAACGACGTGTTGCAGAGCATGTGGGGCTCCAGAATAAGCTGCTTAAGGTTATATATTTCTGCTCTGGCCATGTGCCCTTGTATTCTGGACATCATCACTAAACTTATTAACTGTTACAAGGTTACCCACCCCCCCCCCTACTGGGGCCATTCAAGATGCAACCTTACCACTACGTTCCGGGTATTCAACGGCTGGATGACATCCACATTGCTGGCGAGAAGTTCATGTAAGAGTGAAATCCATGCCGTACAGGGCAATGATGGTCTAATAAGGTTTCCTCGTGTCTAGGAAACCTGAATTTGAGGGTTTTGAACATTGTGTGCGGATATGCCGTGCAGTTCAACTTGGCCGTACCGACGACCTCCGCACGATATACAACGACGCAGACGAAAGAATTAGCACCACACTTCCGAAGCAGTTGACCTTTATGCAGGAGGACGCTACGACCAAGCGCGAATCGCGATTCTTGCGAGTGTGGTTGGTCCTTTGGACTACCCTCAGAGTTGCGGAGGTCGAATCTACCCTACCTGGCTTCGGCAGTCTGGCATCTGAGTCCCCTGTCGAATGTTTATGGGCTAGGTTGATATGCCTAGAAGACGAAATGGACACCGCTCTTCCTGGGACTTGGGTGAGCCTGCTGTTGTCGCTTTATCCCTTCGCCAATCTGCTTGGACTCTCAAACGAGGGTATTGCCATTCCAGAACTGGGGATAGATGTTCAAATTCTACTCCGGTATGACGAACCGAAGATTTTATACAAATCGATTACGGATGGTTTTTTCGGGCGTGTTTTAGAAGGGTATAGCGTGTTAGATGCGATAGTGTCTGGGAAGCGGGAGCGAGATGAGCTGTTTCAGGAGGTTGGAAAGCGGCTTGATCCAATGAAGTGGTGCAGGACATGTAGCTTCACTAACCCTGGTCCATCATATCTTGAAGAGGCAGTTAGCAGGCTGGAAGTCACTCACGCTCAGGTAAGACCTACGACGTCTGCCTCCTTTCTTCTACTGACCATCGCAAAGCTACCCGACTCATCCCTGATGCTTGGTCTCACGCTTGAAGAGGCTAAAGAAGGACTCATCCCTGATGCTTAGAGGCGTTGGAATGTGTAGGTTGCGAGTATTTGGAACCATGGGCGATCGTGAAGTTTCTGTGGTGTTTTTGTAGTGAGTTTGGCTTGGCGCCCCTGAATTGTTTGTTGACTTGACGTTTTGTACTTCGGCAGCAGTTGCCTCAGCAACCGCATGATAGTGAATCCCATAATTCACCCACCTCATCAAGGAACGAATATGCTGTATGAAATTGCCTAGCTGCAGCTCTTTTCGGATGGTTAACATCCTCCCTCTGCGCGTGCCGCCCTATGCGCCCTGGTGGGAAAAATGGATCTCTTCCTGATCGGCTTGTATCCATTCGCCGATCAGTTTGCCCTTCCGTTGTGGTAGTCTCAGAAGGGGCTTGGCTACTCCGGGCAAGTTCCGTTAGAGGGTCCATCGCTCTAGCTGTCACCTGCGGTCCCTTGACTCTGCCTGGCACGAGCAATGCCTAACCGCCGAAACACCCGATGGCACCCCTCCAGCAACTGAGCGGGCTGCTTGGCATTCAGTTAACGTTATGCGGCCTGACCCCGAGGACGACCATGGGGCAATTTACACAGCCCGGTGGCGCGGTGGTCCGGGTTTTGCCATGCAACCTGGACGCTGAGCCGCCGAGTTGAAGCCGATGGCGAGCAGGTCAACGGCGGGCAGGCCGACGACGAGCTGGCCGACGAAGAGCAGGCCGACGAAGAGCAGGCCGACGAAGAGCAGGCCGATGGCGAGCAGGTCGACAACGAGCAGGCCGACGAAGAGCAGGCCGATGGCGAGCAGGTTGACAACGAGCAGGCCGACGAAGAGCAGCCCGACCAAGAGCAGCCCGACAACGAGCAGGCCGATGGCGAGCAGGTCAACGACGAGCAGGCCGACCAAGAGCAGGCCGACAACGAGGAGGCCGATGGCGAGCAGGTCGACAACGAGCAGGCCGACGAAGAGCAGGCCGATGGCGAGCATACCGACAAGCAGGTCAACGGAGCCCCTAGCTCTAGTCTCGGCCCACTCGCCGACATTGTGGACTCCAATGCTGCAGAACTGCTAGCAGCTGACGCACTGGGTAGTGTGGGTGTCTGGGAATACCTGCAGCAAACGCCAGTGGCGACGCCAGATATTACCGAGTGGCAGAACTTCGATTCTCTATACAACCAGCTGCACTCTTCACATCAGTCTAAAGGCTTCGCTCTCATCAGGGTTCCAGAGCCTGCGCTTGGAGACTACCCGGAGAATGCACGACCGCGAATATCTTCCAGCTACCAACAGACACTCGAGTGGAGAACCGCAACAGCCGCAAAGGTCACCTACAAGAAAGTCGATGATGAGCCCTCCACATGGGAGGTGGAACCTTTTTCAGCGGGCGTCGGTGTTGAGGTCGTCTGTCCCGTCACCATGAGGTTGGGCTGCGGGCAGCTCGCTGGGGATTTGGGCTGTGGCTGCAGAAGATTGCTGAGATCGTAAGACGGAGGCGACTCGCTGGTATGTCTGGCTAGGCTATAATTCCCCTTAGACCGGAGTGCTAACTGGAACGTGGGGAGGACGCGCTTCCTCCCCACCGGCTTCGGTTCGCGCCATAGCCAGGTCTGCGGCGAAATCGTGCCCCACCAGGCGGCGATCTTTGGCTCCACGGTTTAAGGTTGATGGATGGGAAGCTAGCGGGGTGGCACTGAACAGAGAGAGTATGGGCCTCTGTGAGTAGGGGCAGACATTGAGTTAATGAGTCAGTGCCTGCCCGGATGGACAGAGGGTCAAGGGACGAGGTTCGCCGTCGCGCGCTCCATTTGCTCTGCAAAAAAGGCATCTCGATTTGTGCCACGACAAACGTCACCGATACCTCCGCATGCCTGGGCATCGAGCACCAAGCAAACCCTCCTCCCTTCGAAATGGCGGGGACACTAGAAGACCCGATTCTCATCGATGATGACAAGCCGGCGCGGCCGACTACGAAAGCAGCAACTAGGACTTCCATATCAAAGCATGCCACACCCGTTGCTTCTTCCAAGCAGCAGCCGCATGTGACGCTGAACTCAGTTCTGTCGCAGGCAAAGACATCACCTTTGGCTTACATAGCGGCCTTCAAGACGAAGATTGACGACATTGAACGTCGGGGATGCGAGGCCAGTACGGCCATGCGCGACAGGCTGCATGCAGCCGTCATCGAATATCAGCGCGCGGACCAAAGCTTCGTCGACGATGTGTCTCAATTATTGGCGGTTTTCCCAGAAGCCGGCACCCTGAATTGGGCGCAGCATTGCCTCGGGATCCCGGACCGTGAACTGTTCGCTGGGGACGGTATCGTGGTTAAATTTCACCTGTCCTTCGACCCGGCCGGTCGCTCGCGGCCTCTCCCCACCTCGTGCAAGCGATGCGCGATGGACTTGTTGAGATTTCCCGACGCGGCGATGATGCGCGTCACCATGTGGGGACTCCTCCACCACTTCCATCGAAACCACCATCGCCAGGATAACTCTGCAATTCCAGCCCTTTCTCACACGTTGGTATTACTCTTCTTCATGAGGCGAGTGTGTCATCGTTAGCCACGTCGACAGAGCAAAGGCGACTTGCGTATCGAAAAGCCTGTGTCTAACCTTTGAGGGAACGCGGACTCGACTAACTGCATGTCGAATGGCGTGCGTCGCCGTTGCGAGGCAGATAACGAGAAGTGAAACGATCGCAGGTTACCGGAAATCAGATCCAAACAAAGCTCGGCCATCAAGATCACGACGGGCGCTAGAGAGATTAGTTTCCAATTTAAAGCTACCCTAAAGGGCCATTCTTATCTAATGGTCGTCCTCCCGTGTGATGGATCCTGTCTCGTCCCTGAACCTTCGAACCCTATCTGCTTCTTTCCATACCTAAAGATCGGAAGCTCCTGCAGCTCGAGGCAGTGCTTCCTAGTATCCTTCCCTTTCCCCAATGCAAATTGGACCGTTGGCTCTTCAGGTCAGGTCTCCGCAAGGCAGTTTCAAGCTTAACACGCCATTACATTATCCCTCTATTAGTAGAACTGCCTTCACGATCCCATCTGCTTAAGGTCCCACGTCGTGCTATCGGCAGAGGCGACTTAGACGTGCCTGGCGCTGGTGTTAACTGTGGATATCTCTACCGCCTCTGCCGTAAGCGTAATCTCCGTGTAACCGGCACACTCATTAACATCATCTAAGTTAAGGATTAAGCGAGGCTGTAAGGCGTGCTTGAGCCGTCGCTACTAAAAAGCTTTTTTAGCATCTGTGCCGCTGACGCCTGGCGGTCCGGATCGGTTTCCGCCATTTCTTTAAGACACGCGACCCTGCTGTCCTCTAGCGACGCAAATACAAGATTAAATATCGCGTTAAGGTTATTAAAAGTGTGCTTAAGCTTCTAAAAGCCTTTTACGTCGAGTGCCTAGAGCTCTGTTATAAACAGAGACCAGACATCTGACTTAGGTGTTGGCTGTCCTTACCGTGCTACCTCAGGGGCTATATACACGGTTATGCCAGCTACCCCAGGTTGGATGTGAACAGTACTGTCACATAACCCCAGATCACCGAGTTCGAAGTGATACGAGTGCTGTCCTCTTGTAAAGCTCAACGCCGCCCTCATCGTCATACTCAACACCACCCTCATCATCACACTCAGAACCCATCTCATAGTAGAAGGGTGGCGTTGAGGATGGTGTTTATAGCGCGAAGGGTGGTGTTGAGGATGGCGAGAAGGGTGGTGTTGAGGATGTTGTCCACAAAAAGAAGGGATTTTGTCGATTTCTCTAGGTTGAAAGGGTGTGGATAACATAGTCATGTAACACGCGCATTCCATTTACCGAGGCTCTATTTTCTGGTCTGCGAATTGTGGCCTTGCTCAGTAAAGCGCAGAAGTGTCGCCCTCGGAGGCCGATGCGGGATATATCCTCTTCCCCCCGTGATATTCCTCCTGATCAATGGCTGTGTGCAAGCCGTGATGACGATGGCCGCCTCTCCCACCTTCACCAGATGAATCTGGGCCAGCTCTAGAGCCGGCTCCGCTCGGTATAACTTGGCCAGGTCCGAAGTGAACCCTGACAGCTCCGAAAATGAGTGAGGTGGGATCAATGGGTCGAAAACCGTCAGAATGCTATCTTTGGTTGTATCAAAGATCCGTTGCAGAGCATAATAGGGGCCAGCCAAGACGGCGAGGTGGTGATATAGCCTGCCTGACCCAGGTGCGTTATCAGATGCCTTAGTGTACCACCCGCGGCTTATACAGTCCAGACCTCGCGATCACAGGTTGCGGCGGCGAAGAAGTGGATGGTTCTTCACCGCGTGCCGGGTCGCGGGGAGTGGCTGCTCTGGCGGAGGAAGGGAAGTGGCTACCCACACCCATGAAGCGTATACTTGCAGTTGTAGATGCGCATGCAGAGTCCTTGCGCTTGGAAAACACGCTGCAGACACTCTCTGCGCGCGTTGGTGGTGTCCGCGACCCGTCGAGATGAATTGGGTAGCCTGCAGATACAGTGGCGCGCCGATTCTCCCAGCACGTTTGCTGGCACGTTCCTTCAGTGAGGCTCAGGTGCTTGGCTGCCTGCCGGCCTGAAGCCGGGTATGGACGCAACGTCTGTGTCAGAGAACGCATTTGTTCCTTATGGTCCCGAATTAGACAGACAGCCTAGCTCTCAAGTGGGATCTTTGGTGGCCGGCCATCTGCGCCCATACAAGTCGGAGTGGCGTCGGCAACGACAACACTCCTCTTCCTTGGACCGACACAGACGGCATTCATCCTTCATGTCGCCACCACGCCGACGTCCACATCGGTTCCAACTGCTACTTTCCCTTTGACATGTTGCACACTCGCATTCACAGTTACCCTTGCCGAAATAATTCGACGCGTAAAAACCTGTAATCTCCTCGCCACACCTGATGTCTCTCTTCGCAACAACTTGGACGCCCATCCTCCCCTCGGGTTTAATCTCCGCATTAGGGTCGCAATCGTGGTTTATAAACCTTGCAGGGCCTGCAAGCAAGAAGGCGCGGCATGTGCGATCGTTGACCAATACGCTGAAGTCTCGCCCAGAGCGTGTCATAGAGGCCTCTTCCTCTGCTGACACCTCTACTAGCAATGCAGTGAGGTATCGGATAGGATCACCACATTTGAGCTGCTGCCGGGCGGTAATGCTGGCGTTGTTGGGGCCGAAACGGTCGGTGCTGTTGATCTCGAAGGGGCAGTCTGAGAGATACATCGATAGATAACGTCGTAGGTGAATGCTGAAATGATGTCGAATAGCGCTCCCAAGCTCCTGATGAAAGTTGTGGATACCTCCCACTAATAGAAGCTTCTCTTCCGCAGCAGCTAAGTCACCCTTGGTGATATGACTCCGGATGATTCCCGCAACCTCAGCTCTGTCGGTGCCACCTAGGCTCCTTGGAGATTCCGAAAGCTTGCGGATGGTGGCCCAGTAGCCAGGGCAACTGATAAGCACATCGGTAAGGAAATCATCGATTGCGCCAAATTGCGTTGCAGTCAGTTCGCAACGCGTCCAGACGGTCTGATCTCCGACTTGGGTCTCCATCCATATCTCGTCACGGTCTTCGTCACGAGTGTGGAAGGCACAATGCCTCCCATGGCCACGTGCAATGCAGCAGGCACATGCGAAATTCCAAGGTCCCGCTGGGAGAAAGACACAGGCGGGAAATGGCATTTCGCTTCCAGAATTTCGGCACTGAGTACATGGTTCCAGAGCCATTTGACCCCTAGAGTATGCGAGAAGAGCATTGATGAAGGGCGTTTTGTCCTTGTTGTACCGGGTCTGGACCCGGGCGAGACGCCTGACTGGAAGTGACTTCACCATTATTTGGACCTTGGTGGTGAGAAGGCCTTCGAACTGCCGATCTTCAATCTGAACCCATTTACTGCTAGGGCCGACCACTTCGAGCTAATTAAGAGTTAGCGCTAATTCTATACCCTAAATAAACACAATCACGTTTACCTGTTGTTCTAAAGCCATGGCAGGGGAATATCCGGTCATCCGGTTGGCGGTTATCAGGTGCTGGTGAAAGCAAACCAAGGGGGAAATATGGGGAGAGAGTGGGAGAGCGGGAGAAGAGAGAGGGGAGGGAGGGAGGCACCTTATATGTGACGGTTGCCTCCCCTTGCCCACGAAGCCTCGGCATCTTGGCTGTATGGCCTAAGGCATTGCCGAAGTGCCGGTGTGAAGCTGTTCGGTGCCTCGGTGTCAAGAATGCCGGCCCTCAGACTGCATTCTTGATCGGGTCCGTGTAAAAGCTGTACTGAGTGCCTCTTGCAGGAAACCAATAGCGCGATGAAACGGGTATCCGTGATGTTATTACCGTGTGATGGGAAGGAACCGCGTTGGGAATAAGGCATTGACCCGTGATAAACCCTCCTCGGCAATGGCGCCCATGACACGGCCAGTCTGGTGTCTCAAGCTTGATCCCTTGGTGATCCCTGAGCATGTTTGCCGTAGGAAAGAGCGAGTTGGACCAATTCAGGGGCAAGTTACACATGCCAACAAAACCACATCTGGCGAGCAAAGCACTTCTTGTTCTTGGCCTGGGCCACCAAGATGCCGTGGACCAGATGTTGCAGGAGTTTGATGACTTGCTCCGCGAGTATGGCTTGACGGACGAGCATTGCCTCATGGCAAACGGCGCGATTGACGTATCTCGCGACTCGCTCCAGCGGCTTGGGTCTGGGGAATGGTTGGATGCGTGGGTGATCGCTGCAGCCATGGAACTAACAGCTAAGCCACTGCCCGTCCGAATTGGCCTCAGCGTGCCACTTCATGAGGGCAAGAACAAGATCAAGCCAAGAGAGAAACCATTGGCGGCGTGGAGAAAAAAGGTTGATGCGTCCCGAGCAGAGGAGCTCGCGTACTTCTGCCCCTTACATCTCAGAAACGACCACTTCACGCTGCTGGAAATCGACGAAGGCACGCAGACAATATACCACTACGATTCACTAGCACAGCAAAGGAGAACTCTTGTTGGGAATGCGGTAGAGGTAAGGAGATTGTGTTAATCTGAGCTACTCCTAACCAGCAGCAGGAGGAATTCAAGCACCACCGCCCAGGCGGACGTCACCGTCCGGATATTATGGACCGCCGTCGAGAGATCCCTCATAGCTGGCGTGGGCGTAGGCTGGTGCGGCACACTCGCGAACTTCGCTGCTTCGACTTCCTACTCAAGACACCGAAGAGCGGCGGGAATATCCAAGAGATATCTGTGCCTTGAGACGCGTCTTCATTCTGAGCACGTGTGCTGTGTACTGCGAATGTTTTGGCTGGTGAGTCTCTGTTTCGCCTGCCAAGGAGGTGTGGTGATGCGGCCAGAAAATGAAAAGTAGCGATCGTTCGGGGTCGCCGCCACGGACGTGGATGCCAGGACCCTCCCAATGTCAAGCACCGAGCCATCATACCGGGGGCGGGCTATCGTCCCAGATCTCAGATGTGTTTTGGCATTGATTGGCCACGAGGAGCGGGTGAAGACATTTCCCTCCAGTCACTCCGTAGTGAGGCCCCCGACGTGCGCACAATGGGACTCTTTGTAAGCAAAAGCGGCCCTAAGCTAATGGCTTCGCTGTCTCGAAACGGTTGTTCTGCCGATTGGCAGCGCGAGAGCCGTCCAACCAAACTTGAAGACGTTCCAGCCTCGAGATGCTGTTTCCCCACCAGTTATCAGTCATGGCTGCAACCTAAAAAAGAATTAAATTAATAAGGATAGCCCCTTGGGCCAGCATTGCAAACGTCGTTGTTCCAGCACATCTGTCTAAGCGTTGGGAGTTGGACGACTTGTCCATGTTTGAGGATATGGTGGAGGAGCAGGGGTTCTCCCTTTTGAGCGTACGAGCGCTGCCTGACCTGTTGTATCTTCGGAAGTTAAGGTCTCGGAAACGTGTGGCGGTTTGAAGAGGAGCAGTAACATGCGAGGGTTTGGCAGCGGATTGAGCTTATGGCTGGCATGAAGAATGATGATAGTTTGGCTTGAGCCTTGTGTTGTTTTATCCTGTCCAGTCTGGAGATTGGTGACGTCGAGTTGATCGTTATCCCTCCTCGGATGTCCAGGCATCTTTAGAATTTTGGAGCAGCGGGCACGAGGCGAGGAGGGACTTTGGTCAAGATGGATCGAGGCTTGATGATGCTGGAGAGGGCTTCTGCTTGGGCAGCGATCGACCGCAGCAGCGACACGCTTCACGGCCCTTGCTCGCGCTCCACGTCGAGTGGCGCGCCCACAACGCGACCGCTTCTATGTCCTCAGGCAGTAAGGGGAAGGGGAAGAGAGGAGGCTAAGCTTAGCATCACATCATATTGAACACGCGTTTGCCTGCCGGTACCCCTTCTTCTGTGATCATGATCTCTTTTCCTTGACAGAACTCCCCAGAATGAGCTACCCAGCCTCGGAAAGCGCGCGACAGCAGGGGCCTGGAAAAACCTCTCACACACGTTTGTTCGTCAAGTATGGGTAGCAATGTGGACTCCGAATTCTTGTCTACCTTCACTACTTCGCCCTCGACTCCGTCAGGAGCTATCTAAGTAGCGGGTGTTGATGTGGAGGCATCTGGAACTATCCCGCCTCTGTAGTGGTTGACGTGCTTTAATTGTGGGGAACATTGTAACAAGTTTTCAGAACCTTTCTCGGCACCGAGATCAGACGGGCCACACGCACGTGACTGGCTAAAGTACTTTACTTTTTCGGAGGAGGGAATAATCCGGGGAGCCCACCAATGGCTATGCTTCGGCTGTCACTCAGCGCTGCTTTTGCAGCGCTGAGTGACAGCTGAAGCGATATGATTGGACGCATATCAAAGTACAGTACTTCGCGGAATGGGATGTGCCGCGCATGCCCCACCTTGCTTCCGTCTCAGCTGGGCAATTCTTGTAACTAGCGGCGCTCGAGCAACTTGACCAAGACGGTAAAGAAGACACCACAAGGCCCTCTAACCATTGTGCAGACCTCCAGAATCTCACCATTGATCTTCTTTTGGCATTGCAAAGCCTTCGCGCCTCTCGTCTGCTCCATTCCAGTAGCAGTGGCAAGAACCTCTTCAGCGATCGAGTCTTAACTCCACTGTCAGCTCCGACGACTGCGACCCGGTTGCGTTCTTCGATTGCGCTTCCTCAACTGCGTTCCTCGATTGCGTTCTTCGATTGCGTTCCCCAACTGCGTTCCCCTCTACACTCCTCCGAGACCGAGCCTCCCATACCGTACGAGGAGGAAGACATCGTTCGAAAGCCTATCGGTGTGATCATTGAAGAAGACGGGGCAATACATTTCCCCACTCGCCCGCCTGGGCTGCGGTCGCCTGTACACCGTGGAGGACGATCTCGAGGTTATGAAAATTGGCCGAGTGAACCTCGAGTCACTGGGGGGTAATAAGCCTGGGGTGGTGCGAACACATCCGGCCTGACCTTGGTGCTGCGGACGGGTCCTCGGCCAGTAGCAAATGGGAGACTAGGACGCCAACTCTGCGATGATCCCGCATGTCCCACGAGATCCCTCCAACAGGAGAGCTTCTGCTAGATGTGCCTCGCTCTCCGCCCAAGGACTCTCCCGTTCCCCTTCCCGCTAGCCTTGCATGTGGGTCGGGTCGACCGGAAAACAGAACTTGAGTCTGCGCATGGAGGGTGACGGTTGGTCGCCTTCTGGCCTCTCGACTGGGCTCAAACCCCCTGCCGCATGCTTGTCGAGCCCGAGCAGACATGCGACGACAAGATAGTTCGCCTTCGACGCGAGATGGAACGCACCAAGTATGACACTGATGGTGAAGCAAGTGAAACCCTTACAGGTGGGCTGGGACATCTCCAATTTAGGTGATATCTCGAATTTAGATGGTGACTGGGAGAGTCAGCGTTTTGAAGTGCGGCTGCTTCGACGCCTCGCACAGGATGTCTTGCCCCAGGCAAATGTAAGGCCGAGGCACCAGGTTGCCAAGGGGCGGGAAGAACCCCACTAGCCCTCACAGCACCGCTTGGTACTTACACAGTTGAAGTACCTTTGTAAATGCGGTGCTCCTGCACCCAAACTTTGAGGATGTAGCCGGCACACTACTCTCGCGTCGCGAATTCAGCTCACGTCTTTCACACAGTGCGACAGAATATTACACGTCTGGTATTATGACTCATTCAGCAGGTATCGATCACACGGCGAGCGCGACCCGAAAGTTCGGGACTGTCAGCAACGGCCTTGGCTCGCACAATCGTCACGCCAATCACGGCGCACTTGCATGCCGAAAACCTGCTGGCGCTCTGGTCGAATGCAGGGCTCTTATTGGTATCCCAACCTCCATCCCAAAACCATGCGGTGTGGAACCTGGTAGTCGAGGTTGCGCCCCTGAACCCCGCTTACTGATTCTTGTGTCAGGGAAGGCCATAAAATGGAAGCGCTCGCCTTTGTAAAGCTCTCTAGCACACTCTCGGCACACTCTCGGCACACTCTCGGCACACCATCAGCAGTGACAAATTCACCCACCAAATACGACCACCCAGCACAATACTCAACCATCAGCAATGGACGCATGCGTTCAGCGGCCATGGTCGGTGGGGAGGGTTATTGAGGTCGAGGGGTGGGTCTTTGAGGCCGTCGAATCGACCCTTCAATCGACCTTGGGGGAGGACTTCGTCTTGACGGATGCCGAATGTCAGACGTTGAAGTTACATGGTGGTCGAATGAGATTTCACAAAAAGCACATATGGGAGGCCGCCAAAGTGATCTTCACTAAAAATACGACCACCCAGCACAATACTCAACCATGCGTTCAGCGGCTGTGGTCGAGGAAGTTTTATACGATCTCATTTCGGGGGTCGGTCGGATCGACCCTTCACTCGACCTTGCAGAAGGACCTCGACTTAACGGGCATCGAACTTCAGTGCTCAGATGATCAAGAGCTCTATATACTCCTATTTCCCGAAGGGGCCGTATGGAAGGCCGCCCTAAAGATCTTGAAAACACCGCTTGTAACAGAGACTGTGGGCTCACTTACTGGTGGAACAGCCACCCACCACCATCCCGTCGCCAAATCCAACGCTGCCAGCACAAGTCCACCGAAGGAGGCGGCCACCCAGCGCGATCCCACAAAGCCCCTGGCGCCAGGCGCTGGCATCCGGGGCCGTTCGCGCCGGAGGAATCGTACCACAAAAACCAAACACCAAGCTGTCCAGAGTCAAGGAGAGATGATCACTCAGCACAAACCCCTTACCAAAGCGCCTGGTGTCGGCCAACCCGCCCTCAGCAAACACGGCTCCGTCTACGTGGTTTACAAGGTTACAGGTTCTAGGTGGAGGGGGCGCAAGCGTTTTGAGTATCAGGTTTGGTGGGAAGGATATGATCAGAATGATTGTACTTGGGAGCCCCTCAACAACTTCATCACCGATGGATCACGAGAAACAATACTTGAATTCCATCGTCAAAAACCTAAAAGCCCTGTTCACCCAATCATAGCGAACTTGATAGCCTTGAGGGAGGGACGAACAGTCAGACAGTGTACTTAGGAAGTAACAATATTAACTCTTGTTGTTTCTGCTCTTGATTACTTCTTTGTTCCTTTTGTCTATGTCTATCACGTTCCCTAATCCGCTGGGTCGTGTGGCAAAGACGATTGAGATGCATCGAAGGAGAAACAAGTCGACTTGGACAGCCCGATGGAAAGGTGGTGAAAGGTAGGAGCGGCCAGTCCGCCTATGCTTGGTGGTACCAGTATTGGGGCGGCGTCCGTGTCGGCGCTGCTCCAAAGTTTCGAGGCCCCATTACGTTAGCAGGTCTTCGGATTAATTCCAACCGGCGCGCTTTGACAAAGTGGTTGACGGCCCGCAGGCGGGCGGTACACTGAGTATGCTGATTAGAGGAGCGCACTACAACAACGCTGGATTGTCATAGGGATCGCCCTGTCTGCGCATACCGTATTGAACGAAGCACGGAAGGCATCAAGGCCATCCCTAATACTCCTTAAGACGTACCGGCGCCAGCGCCGGAAAGACCCGTCACACCGCTATGTCCAGTAGTCGGTAGGAAGCGTGTGAGAGGATGTGCTTCTCCGTTCCGTGGAAGTGGTGAGCTCTTTCGCAGCCGCGCTTGGGAATGTGCCTGCGCCCCTCCCCACCCGCACTGACTGGTTCTTGGTGGAGGAGACGGCACCGCTAGTGGCTGACGGTCGTGCTCTGCCTTCAAACTGTCAGATGGCTGTGATCTACCTCCAATGCTTTTATCTTCTTCATCGCGTCTTTCAGCTCCACCTCCAGTGTGCTGTTTTGTTCTTCGAGTGCCTTGGTCGTATCGTCCTTTTGGGCAGCGAGTTGACGTACCTGCTCGGAAACTGACAGCTTTTGGCCTAGCTCTTCAACTTCCATCTTCAGAAGGGCTTTGACTGCTTCGATTGCAGTGATCCTGCCTGATAATTCCTTGGTCTTATCGTGGGCGTTCTTCAGCTGGCTGCCCAAGTCGGCAAGCATTGTCTGCAGATGGGCGTTCCGTTCTTCGAGGGCCTTGATTGACCGCCGATTGCTCAAGCGGTCCTTGCGTAACTCATCGTTTCGCTTCTCTAGATAATCGTTCCGTGCTTGAAATGTCATGATTAACCGCCGATTGCTCAAGGCAGCGGCCCAGCGCTTGCGTAACTTATCGTTTTCCTCTACCGACGTCTCTAGACGGGCGTTCTGTGCTTTCAGTTCCTTGGTCTCGTCTTGCGCGCTCCTCAGCTGGTTGTTCCAGTCGACAAGTGTCGTCTCCAGATAGGCGTTCTGTGCTTTGAGTGTCTTGATTAACTGGCGCTTGTCGTTCTGCTGCATCTCTAGATGAACGTTCCGTGCCTTGAGCTCCGAGACCTCGCCTTGCGCGTTCCTCAGCTGGTTGCTCAAGTCGGTAATTGTTTCCAGATCGGCGTTCTGTTTTCCGGGTCTCATGATCTTGGCTCGTTTCGCGAGTTGAGTACTCCGCTTGCGGGCGCGAGGCCCGCACGGTAAGGGGTCCGTAGACACCTGGATGCATTCCTCAACAGCTTCGGTGGCCATTTTGGATGGGTGAGCCGAGTCGAGTCTAGCAAGTGGTGGCGAGTAAGATACCAAGCCGCCGATCAAAGACGAGCTCGCGGTATTTAGGTGGAACGGAAATGATCAAAGCTTGGGATGATCCCAAGTGCCAACACGCAACTGACGCCCATGTTCGAGCTGCGCCGGCTTGCCACATTTTGTCCTGGTATGGATACCTACGAGTGTGTCACTCGCCTGCAGGTAAAAGTGACGGAGCAAGAAGTGCCTCACTCACGCGAGCGCATTTAACACGCGGCCGAATCCGTGAAACCCATTAGGAGCGTTGGATGCTGGGTTTCAGCGCCGAGAGATTCTGCCCTAACAGAGCATTTGGCGGGTTGGTGGGGAGCTTGTTCCTGTGCACACAGTGCGCGGAATACGCCTCGTGACTCTCTCACATTGTGATATCCTCAGAAGCCTGGCAGTGCCAGGCTAGCACCCCAGCCCCCCGTCGAACCAATTGCGCGGAGCGGCGCGCCCATTCCTTTTGTGCCTGGTATTGGTACCTACTTGGGCGCGTCAGTTGCTTCTCTCCGCCTGTAGGGTAAAGGGAGACGCACCGAGAGGATTCTGGTTCGCTTCCATCGCGTATCTCCGGTCCGCTGCGGACGCGGCGCGCAGTTAGATCGCGTCGCCTCACACGAGCGCGTGTAACTGGCATGCGGAAAGGGAGGCTTTGCATGCCAGATTACGTTGTCGTAACACAACATCTAACGTTCTTCATGCGGTTCCGCGAGGTTAGCTCCGCACCCTGTTTCAGCGCCGAGGAATGCTGACCTAACAGTTCAGCAGCATCCGAATCGTTCCCCGCCGGGCCGTTGCTCTGCGAGATATAAACCAGATGAGATTTGATGAGAATTACAAGTACCTTCTCGCCAAATACCACCAAGCCCGATGTATGAGCCACGTAGCCGGCGAGAAACATCTATAAAGAAACAACCAAAACCTCCCTGCCTCCATTTACCCCTTGTTTTCGTACCGAAACCCCCCTGGGTCACTAACGGGGTGAATTTTTATCACTATGCCTTCGTGGACGAATGTTGAGTATTTCGAGACGCCTCTACAAGGCGCTGCCCACTGCGGAGTTTCGAGCTTGGGGAAACGCGACTTGAGTTCGGCGAGGCATGTCATGTGTTCGTCAACAAACCCCCGATCCACACGTTTGTACTCGAGAGCCAATTTGTACAGGCGGTCCCTCATGGCGATCGAGGCTTTATTTCTTCGGGTTTCTATATTCTTGATCCTCTCTTGGAACCTTTCCATTGTTAGAGATAGCGATATTGAGGCTTGAGTCGACATGGCTTAAGAGAGGCCCATGTGATAAAAACGTCTGCTGACTCACATACTTAGCGACTTGGCCGTGCTAAGCTCGCCATTACACGGCTGACAACTGTCCGCGTTATTTGGAAGCGTTGCTGGACCCCCCCCAAGTCCCTCATCCTCGCTGCCTTTCAGGTTTTGAAGCTCCTAAAAATATCAGTAAAAAATCCGTGCTAAGTTACAACTCGGCACATACTGTCGCACACCGATTAAATGAGGCCCTCCAAGTGCGGATCTGTTCTTGTCTCGTCCGTAAACATTGGAGTTCCTTCCCGTAATACTCCTTCACACGGTTGAATGGGACAAAGCGCGCTGAAATATCAGTACTCGGCGTCAACGACTCACAGATTTTCAGGTAAAGCTCTGCAGAGTATACCGCCATTTGGATTGTTCGAGACTGTCGGCTTAAAGATCGGGAAACAGTTGTTAACCAGCCGGATGAAATTCCAGGGAGCTCAGACTCTGAGGCTTGCAATTTCGTTTTCGGGAGTTCGATAAGGTCATCGCGGTACTCGTCAACAGGCGGGTCGGGTGGTCCCAGTAATCGAAGTAGGATATTGCGCCAAACGGTAGCATCGATTTCCGGAGGCACCGCGATATCCGACGCCTCACAAAACCCTGCAACGATACACATTACACCACAGTCGAAATCGTTTCGCTGTCGTAGCGGCGTGGTAAACCAGATATCTGGATAGTCGTGTGTATCCATCTGAAGGGTCTTTGAGAAAAACTGGTGAAGAAGAGGCGAGACCTCCTCCTCAGTGCATTGGGTCGGAAGGGAATCATAAACTAAAACCCTTTCTTGTTTATACACACCAATGACCCAGTGGTTTTGACGAATCTGCATTGGGAGGAGGACCTTATTGTAACGATCGTCATGTTGGTAGCGGTCGTCATGTCGTAAGGAGAGGCTCAGTGGCTCAGCAACTAGCACACCTTTATCGCTGACATCTGCGATAAGCCGCAGGGCACCGAAGACAATCTGGTCGTTCAGCCAAGTGGACCCCTGTAACCTCTGAAGAGAATGGTCGTCAATAGCAAAGGTGCTGCCTCCAGAGAGCTCTAAGGTAGACACGATCCGATCTGTCTTGAGCCTCTTGGACGGCGGTTCATCCTCCGACTCTGCGGTCAAATCGCACACGGGTTTTGCAAGAGAAGGGCTAGGGTGGGCGTCCAGTTGCGTCTCGGCTTTTTTTTTTTTCTGACTAATAATTAGCAGTGTACGATATAATAGCAGGGAGTAGCTCGCAGACCAGTATTTGCAACGCTTGCCCGACATCCCCTGGCTGAAATACGGTTTTTTTACCGTGCTTTCGCTGGCGCCGGGCTTCCACAAATGCGGCTGTCACAGCATTCCATGAAGCGGCTTCGAAGGCCGCTAGGTCTTTGCTGAGTGTCTTCCAAAAAAGAGTTCCGGTACCTGCAAAAAATGAAACACAAGTTTCCAAGTCGATGCCGAACCATTTCGCCGCCCTCGGCGCAACACTTTCCTGTCTAGAGTTGATATTGGACATTCTGGGGAGGATGCGAGACTCAGGACAAATCGTGAACTAGGGTGGGGGCGTGCCACATTTAGGGGACAGCCAGTGTGGCCTGTGCAACCTGGCAATGTGGCCTGGGCACTGTCCTGGCAACTGTTCTGGGCAATCGCCCTGGGCCAGTGGTAATCCCGCTCGGGCCATCCGGGTCTCACCCTGCATCTGGCGTGGCGGTTTTCGTTTTCCCCAACAACTCGCCTCGCCCTGCTTTTTGCCGCGTTAGGTTGCTCGCTGCCTACAGCCTCGAGAGACAAAGCCGATCTCCTCGCTGTCTGCCTCCGACTTGTAGTGCTAGTACTGCCTAACCTCCATGTTTGTGGACAACTCGCGGTGCGATCTGTTGGACGCGCCATCTACTTTTGTGACAGTGTCGCTGCTAAATCTGACGTGGTTATACAGCCAAGGGGGTTTGTGCCAGTATCTGCGCCCTGAAGCCGAGAATGACTTTACGAGCCAACAATGGGACGTGACACGGCCGCAGCTGAGGTCTCGCCGAGTCGCGTTCCGCGGTATATCGTGAAGGTTGTTGTGACGGTTGGCGGGGAACGGGCTGTGACGGCAGGTCGACCGCCCCTCCCCTACGAAGGGCAGCCTGTTCCATCCAAGGCCCTCGCAAACCAAAAAGGAAGAGTCTCAAGACTCCGTGTTGGTTGAGGTGGTGGACTCACAACCTTCACCGCGTTAAACTTGTCATCTCGGACGACTATAGCGTACCCCGCCAAAGCCGACAACCTGATTCTCACGATGGAGTCCTCCGACTGCCTCCTCTGTTGGTGCAGGCAGGGAGACAGTCATAATCACGAAATAACGAGACCTAACACTCACGCAACTATACCGATATGAAGTACGGAGGGAACTACTCGAGCGGAGGGCAGAGCAAGAACGTCCGGAATTTGTAATTTTCTCCAGAGTTGGGGCGGAGCTGCGCAGAAAAGAAGCGGTGCTGCTCGAAACACCAGAGCGCCGCAGACAAGAAGCAGAGCGCAGACGTGAGAAATACCGACCTGAGGTATGCAAAATTCTGGTTAGAAGGTTATTAGGCGATCCAGATCTCTAATATCGAACTCTTACTTCACCACCTGCCCGGTCTCGTTTGGTTGGTCGGTTCCGTCCTTTATGTCGGTCCCCACTTAGTCGAGTGGTTGGTCCCCATTTGGTCGAGTGGGGACCGACCACTCGACCAAATGGGGACCGACCACTCGACCAAGTGGGGACCGACCACTCGACCAAGTAAGAGCCGACCACTTGGTCGAGTGGTCGGTCCCCACTTGGTCGAGTGGTCGGTCCCTACTTGGTTGAGTGGTCGGTCCTCACTTGGTCGAGTGGTCGGTCCCTACTTAGTTGAGTGGTCGGTCCTTACTTAGTCAAGTGGTCGGTCCCCACTTGGTCGAGTGGTCGGTTCCCACCTGGCCTTTCATCACGACTTCACAACAAAGTCCCGAACAACATCGCTTTCTTCAATTCATCCACCGACCACCATGGCCTGCGAAGTCCCTAATGAACTCACTGGACTTAGTCCTGATCATACGTGAAGTTCCATACTTTCGAAAACAGATCCAACTGCGCAGCACTGATAAGGAGAACTTATACGGGACGATATCCTGACGGTTCCCATCGCCATTCTAATAGCCGCCTACGAGAACGTGATGCTCGAACATGAATTTCTCGAGTTATATTCGTCCATTCCGCGGACAACGCAGTAAAGCTACCCGTGCCCGCACTTGAGAGCGTTCTGTTCGTCTGTTGAGAGGAGGCCTGGCTTGGCAAGCAGACAGCTGATTAGTTAATGAGAGAAGACTCGCCATAGTTACGAGGTTCGGCACTGTCAAGCCCCCTTAGGAGTTCTAGCTCCGCCAAAACTCCCCTCAGTCAGCGAGGAGGCCGCGGTCCGAACTCGCACTAGGGTACGGAGTTGTGGCAGCCTGACGATGCGGGCCAGCGATATCCTCCGCCCCTATTCTGTATTGTGATTGCTCGGGCATCTCGCGACGAGAGCGGCGGTGGCGGCCTTGGCCCTTTCCGACCGCATAAACGACTCAAACGGTAGTTTCTCTTTGTCCGTTCACGCGGCTGCCTCTAGGACTTCGCCGATGAAAGGAGCGGTTTCCCCTCTCGAGAACGGCTACGACAACTTGCCCTTCTGCCAGCCATCCAAAGTCACCATTGTCAATAACCCGATACCGGCTTTGCCAGGGAGTGGGAAGAGAGTGGTCAAGGCATAGATGCCTGGACTCCAGAGTATATAAACCTCCACTCGCTCCTCTTGGCTACCGGGCGGTGTTTCAGTCCGATGTCTGGTGCGGCCTCGCGCCGAGGCGATACATTGATTGGTAAGTACGCCAATGGATCCCCAGTCTAGTCCTGCTTATCGGAATATATTCACCAAAAGGTGCGAAACGGACTGAGATAAGACTAGTTGGAGCCCCGTCATACCCCAGAGTTGCATTCAACACATCCCGCACGGCGCTTACTTTCCCCCTGAATTTCTCCCAGGCAGCTGGAATCACAGGCCTGCCTCCGAGCCCTGGCATAATGCGATGCTGACCTGTTGGGTTGGGTCAGGACCGCCGGCGTTGAAACCAAGAGATGGCCAACTTCTGGGACGATGGAACGCTGCCTCTCTTGGTCAACCAACCACTGCCAGGCCATGTGCATAAATCAGTTTAGATAGAGGTCCTGCAGGACTCATAGGTCGACATCGCGGATGCCGAAGTCCGCACGCCCCAGGATGCTACAGTAGGAACCAACTAAAAGCAAGTTACATCTGCCAACTGATTTTGGCGAGCGTGGGGAAGAGGGAGTGGAGTGGAGGGAGTGCAGTAGAGGGAGTAGAGGGAGTGGAGGGAGTAGAGGGAGTGGAGGGAGTGGAGGGAGTGGAGGGAGTGGAGGGAGTGGAGGGAGTGGAGGGAGTAGAGGGAGTGGAGGGAGTAGAGGGAGTGGAGGGAGTGGAGGGAGTGGGAGTAGGACCATGGCTGAGGCTGTGGCGGCGGGGCTCCTCACCGACTTGCTTCAGTCACGAGGTGGTCTTTATACGACGGTGATGCAGCCGCCTTGTTGACTTGGATTATCTCCGGCGTGGAACTCCTTGTTCTGGAGGTCCTAAACAGCGTTCGGACCGATTCCAAGGTGGGATGGTGTGCCGGCGGCATGAATTCACAGGCCTTCCAAGAATAAGCCGTTAAGAAATGCGTCCTCCGTGGGCGTGAACATATCCAAGGGCGAAGGACCTCGTCATAGACTAAGTGAGTCATAGGTGTGGGTGTGGGTCATCTTGATCAATGAGTGTTAGGTTACTCGATGTTAATGGTGGACTAGATGCGTCCAGGAGGTGAGCAAGTAATCGGCGCGGACGTAAGTGCGCCAAAGACCGTGAACCGGAAAGCTAACTCTTTTTTCGAAAACAACCCATTCTATACAGAAGCCGAGTAAACAGGCGTTACTTCGATTTCAGGGAGTCGACACTATCACGCAATCCGCCAAAAGAGGAGCCAAGTCGTAAGTCTGGTGATGCCACGGGGCCGGCTTTGCAAGACTTTGCAGAGCCGAGAGGTCAAATGAGCAGTGAGACGACGTGCTTGGCGAGATGGGGTTCTACAACGAGAGTGCGAGCAAGGAGCCCAGTACGTAACGTTTTAGCTCTTGATTAGAGATGTCGCGTTGAACAGCGAGCCGCCCTCCCCTCCCTCCCTAGTCCCCCGACCGCGCCGCCCGCCGCGCCGACCACCACGCCCACGCCTCCCGCCAACCCGCGAAAGCTGTGCTTCCCGCCACTTTCAGGGGCGCCCCAGAACCACCGCCATTAACGCAGGAAAATGAACGAAAACCTCGGCCCGCTTTGTTCAGGACTGCTCGGAACGCTGCCGCTCTTGGTCAACCAACACAGGTAGAGGTGGGAGGGAGTGGGAGGGAGTCGCCAACTTCTTACCAGCTGAGGGCGCCCAACGGGCCGTAGACGTAGAAGCGGGCTCTCAAGAAAATGTCAACCTCTATTGTCGCGTAGACAATGAAAATCTTTCGCAATTCAGCCGCTCGTGCCCCTCCGTCCCATCTGTCTTGTCCTTTGTCGGTCATGTCCTCGTTCATCTCATGGTGCCACTGTGGATGTCCAGACCTGAGCAACGTCGATGGCACCTCTGCGGTTCTAGCCTGTCTCTTCCCTGATGAGTTTATATGATGACGTGTCTGCGGGCGCGAGGTACGATCCATCCTGATAACTGCGTTCAGTGTAATTATTGCCCACACCTGTGTGGGAGAGCGCACGATTCTGCTCGCGGGTAACTGCTGACCGATTTGTAGGCGCAAGGTATGATCCGGTTGTGTGATCGCCATATCCCCATTGTGAGTATCCTTCTGTGCCACCAAATCCAAGGTAGCTGGGATTCTCGACGAGACCATCGCCTAGGTTTATAGGCCCAGTTCCAAGTTGATGCTCAACTGAAGAGACTCCAGGTTCATCCCAAAGGTAGTTAAACCCGCCGAGAACATCGGAAATCTCGACGGGACCATCAGTTCCAAGTTGATACTCAACTGAAGAGACTCCAGGTTCATCGCCTTCATCGTAGTTAAACTCGCCGAGAACATCAGTTCCAAGTTGATACTCAACTGAAGAGACTCCAGGTTCATCGCCTTCATCGTAGTTAAACTCGCCGAGAACATCAGTTCCAAGTTGATACTCAACTGAAGAGACTCCAGGTTCATCGCCTTCATCGTAGTTAAACTCGCCGAGAACATCGGAAATCTCGACTTCGTCATACGGCAGTGCCGTACTCTTAGCCATCTGTAGTACTTGCTTAATCGAGTCTAGTTTTATCTTGAAATACTCGCCAAGGCTGGTAACATGGTCGAAATTGATGTATGTTCCTGAAACGGAAGCGTTGCCGTTGACTGGAAACTTCCCAATATGGGGGTAGGCGGCGAAGAAAGCAGGTAACCTTTGTCGTTTGATATTCTTCCCTAATTTCAACAGATGTGTCGCGTTGATGACCCGGGTGGATGGTGTGCACGCTATTGAGATCTTATTGTACTCCAAGATCCGATAGCCTTCCGGAACTGTGTTCTTATTCCTTTTCATTTTGGTTACCAGGTAGTTTGGTCCGCGGGGGAGACTGGTATTTGCAAGGGAGAACAGCCCCTTCAGGTCGTCGGCAAGGCCTAATGTCCGACAGAGGAAGACCCCGTCCCGAAATGGAACCCACGACTTGTTGTGCTGTTTAGTAAGCAAACCACGACGTCTGAACATGTTCATATAACGATCGCGTGTTGGCTTATCCAAAACCGCTGCTGCGCAAATCTCTGTAGCGTTCAGGGAATCGTCCGATTTACGCATTGAGACTCTTTGCCGCCGGACGATGACGTAGAGCACACCATCGTGATAACGGATTGATCGAGTGCTTAGATGTGATTCCGAAGGATTTGGTATTGATTCTTGGCCCACTCCCGCATACCTTGGAGCCCCCTCGCCCACGAAGGCATCGCGTTCGAACAGATCCTGTGAACGAAGTCAGTCAAAGTTCGCATAACAGATAACGGGACATACCTGATGTGGCAAGATTCGAATTGTCTCTTCCCCTCTTTTGCCTCCAGGAGAGCCATAGCTGCCTGGAGCTGTATCGACCAGGTCTGCATCCCGATCGTCATCCGCTGAAATAGAACGATCATCGAGATCATTACTGTCATAATCCCAACCGCTTGGTGCTGTATTGGCTAAGTCATCCCGATTGTCGTCCGTTGACAGATAGCCAGCAACATGTTGATTCCTTGGTGTCGCAGAGTAATCATCGGGATCATCATCGCCAACCCAACCGCCTGAAGCTGTATCGACCAAGTCTGCACCCTGGTGGCCGTCCTCTGACAAAGAACGATCATCGAGATCATTAATATCAGCATCGCCATAAACCCAACCGCCTGGAGCTGTATCGACTAAGGCTGTATCCTGACCGTCATCCGCTGACAGATACCTAGCAACACGATGTGTCGCAGAGTAATCTTCGACATCACCAGTGTCAGCATCACCATAATCCCAACCACCTGGTGCGGTACCGACCAAGTCTGTATCGTGACCGAAAAACTCGTGTTCGAGGCATTCCTCCGCTGTGGGGCGTTGTCCTGGCTCCAGTTGAAGCAAGGCAGAGAGAAACAGGGACAGTATGCTGTTGTCAGAGGCCGCTAGATAACTCAGGATCTTGCTGTGCCAACCGCTCTTCGTGAACTTTGGCAAGCGAAGAGTAAATTCCATAACGATGACACCGAGTGACCAAATATCCACTTTACTACTACCCGTATTTCCAGCAAGCATCTCCGGCGCTGCGTACATCGGTGTGCCCTGAGCTGTGACTTCAGGTGATGTAGATGCCAGACCGAAATCCATGACCTTGACGTAAACTGGGTCACGCGATACGAGCATTGCGTTGGCAGGCTTAAGGTCTCGGTGGGTTATCCCGCGATAGTGAAGATGCTGTAGGGCAAGAAGCATCTGGTATGCGATCTGCTTTGATTCTGGCTTGGTAAATGGAATGGCGGAATGTTCGTCTTTTAGGTTTCGCCCATTTACAAACTCCATGACAAGTGTCGGCGGTCCCTGGTTCAGGTGAAACTCTTGGAATCTGATAATGTGCTCCTAGAAGTATGATTAGTATGTGTTATGATGCGTTTGTGTTGTTAAGCATACATGCGAAATACTTCGTAGGACTTTAGCCTCCGTAGCTGCGAAAACGATGTCATCACGGAACTCTTTCATCGCATATCGTTCAGCCGTGTGCCGATGAAGGACCTTGTAGACGGTCCCAAAGGCCCCGGAGCCAATTATAGCTTCGCGAATATAGTTAGGGTTTGATGACGCCGTTGTCGAAGCAACTTTCAGATCTCTAAGATCCGGAACCTCGGGAGAAACTCGCGTGAGAAATACACTTAGGTTCTCGCAGTAACCCCAATCGCCTCGGTGATCGGGGAAACAGATCTCAATCTTGATGCCGGCCGGCGTCCTGATCTCTGCTGCTGCTCCACCTTCCGGTATTGCTAACTGCGACTCTAGCTTCAGCGTGCCCAGAGTAGTCGACTTAACCAGAGTGCCATTGCGACTGAGGTTCTTGAGGAGGATGGCGGCACTCCTGGGCTCATACCCAATACAAAGCTGTTTTCTCCCCAGCCAAGGCATTAATATGTCGCACCTATCTGGATTTCTGCCAAATACAAAGCCAAGCGCTGGATTTAGAGGAGTATGGTCGGTGGTAATTCTTAGGAGATATGTTGCATCATTCTGAATGACATCTTGATCGCTTTCGCTGTAGACTGAAGGGGAGAATGGACCGGCTCGGCTAGAATAGGGATCATGGCCGTAGGCATCCTCATCTTGAGATAAGAATTGTTTGTTGTGCTCGTCATTCAAAAAGGCGGCATTGCTGAATGCGTGGACCGTGCATATGGTCTTGGAGGCTATCGACGCCATTTCGAGGATGAAGAGACCAACAAACACCCCACTAGATTGGTGCGAGGAGTCAGCAAGGGGGCACCTTTTGTAGGGAGAGGAGACGGGTGGTATACAGCTGTTAGCGCCCACCAGGCCGGCGAAACAGTCCCGGGCTTTGTCTCGTGGGGGTTTGAAGAGCAATACATTTACCCCGGCCGTCTCCTGCTGTGGATTGCACGTGACTCGCGATACTCTCTTTGCCAACCCCGCACGCCCTGCACCAACCGATGCGATGACGACTTTCAAGGAACAGCAGCCCGCCTACTGATTTCCCATTCTCGTGTCAATATGGCTCATCTGCAACTCACTGAGGAAAGATTGAAGGGGCTCCAGAGAGCGCTCGCAGCAAGCCCTTCGGCCGTGTCATCCACGTCATCAATAACCTCGCGCCAAAACGAGACACCCGACAGCACAGAAGAGGCGAAGCAGTCAGCCCTCCATGTCCTTTCGAAGCTTCGGAGGCTCTCTAAAGACATCGATAATAAAGCTTCCCTGCGCGAATTCTTCAACGCTATTTGCTGCCTGCGCGACATACGAAAGGCGGACTCGCACAGCGCCGAATTTTGGAATGCAAAAAGGGCGGAGTTCGAGAAGGTGTATGATCATGTCACCGACCTGAGAGAAAAAAAGTGTCGGATATATCTCACGTGGAGAGCCATCGAGAGGCTTGGTGACGAGGGTCGTAAGACTTTACGGGAAGAGGATGAGCTTGTCATCAGCCATGGGGTCGTCAATCATCGAGACGGCAGTACAGATCTCAAATACTGGGAGAGCAAACTTCAAGCCTTACGATCACAATACACGTTGTTAAAACGCAGATCGACATTACGTTTCCCGTCCCTCATCACTCCGGAGAACGCAAAAAGATGGATCAGCGACCTACAGGCAGCGCTCAAGAGAGATCGAGGTGAAGACAGTTGGGCCCTGAAATACAGCTATGATCCCGACCCGAACGAGGTAGATCAAGCGAGGCAACTAGGACAGAGCTACACAGTCATTAAAAACAAGGAAAGGCGCCAGCACCCACCTCCGCCTGATGTTGGCCTGGAACAGGCGATGCAGATGGTCTTTGACGTTATGTTTGCGCTCGCACTGGACCCAGAAGGTTGTCGAATCCTTGAGGAGGATGAGCTCCGTATCATCGGATGGAATACCCTCAACAGAATCGACGGTCGTCAGCACGATACCGCTTACTGGATTGAGAAACTGAGATACTTTGAGGACAGGTATAACGAAATAACACTCTGGAACAGTGAGCTGGAGGCACTTAAGACTAAGGTACAGAACGCTCTTGGACGTCTTCGGGAACTTGGAGACATCGGTTTGCTGGCTGCTACATCCTCAGACCATTATCTCGATGAACAATACAACCTTCGTTATCGAGGCGATGACCATTACGATAGCCGCTACCAAGGCCGTGAACGCCCAGATCTCAGGGATCCGCAATATTGGGAATTGCAACTGCGGCATATTGAGCAAAAATATGAACACGCCAATCAATCTCTGGCACCCAAAGACCTCACTGCCGAAGAGCTGGAGGAAGTAAGTTTGATGAAACAGGAATACGGCACCTGTTTGGAGGAACCAAGACTCACTCAACCCGAAGCTCTCGTCAGAGCTTGGGTCAGTCAACTGACTGCGGAGAACGATGCAGAGTGGGACAGCGGCTGTGTCCAGAAGAATACTCGGAGCAAGAAGCTAGGGCTAGCAGATGGTAGAAACGACCCGGGCGATGATCTGCGGAAAAGCAGCCGGGTAGAGGAGATGGGCAGAGTAGCGTCACAGGCGCAGGCATCACCATTGCACCCGGTAAAGACTCTGGCTCGCGACAGTCGAGCCACGAAGAATGCATCGCAGCGCCGCAGTCTCAGAGCCGCTCGATCCGCGCCGACAACTGCAGAAGACCTGCCACCTAATCGAAGGCGCCGCCCGTCTAAACTTCACGCGGCCGAGAAGCTTAGTGACAAAACACAACCTCAGCGGGGAAGCCGAAGGCTCGCGGGACAGTTGCCCGAGTTTGGGTTGCTTGGTGAAACACAGTCACTTTACGGCACCTCTTTACAACTTTCGAATGCGCGCAAAATGAGCAGTCCAGGTGCTCGCAACGGTCGGCTGTTGAAGAAGCCAACAGCCAAGGGCGCAGAGCCTCAGGGGGTTTTAAAGATAGGGAGAAACCCGAGGAGATCGGCGAGGATTCAGGGGCTGAATATCGGGACACCTGATCTCCAGCTCCGGGCCATCTGAAAATTGAGACCAAAGCCAGGCTTGCTGCCCTTCTAGTTTACAACATCAGTTCACACATTCCTTGTAATACTTCTCGAGATTCTCCAGTGACTCGGGGTTCGCTCGACCAATTTTCATAACCTCGAGATCGCTCTCCACGGCGACTGCAGGGCGAGCGGGAAATATAGTTGCTTGATCACAGACGTCACTAGGGCGGAAACCGGCCGGAAGAGATTCACACGTTGGGAGTTCATGGCATCTTCCGCGAAGAACCTAGGACCGCGCCCATGTGTCAGTGTTCTCAGCAGCCTACCTAGGGTCTGTTATCATGTCGCCGAATTACTCGCCAGTCGGGCTTCACGATGGGGGCGATGCCAACATGAGAGGTAAAGTTTATTGGCTCTTACGTCGCCGTATTGCCTCTCGACAGCAACCTAAGTAGCCTCTTGCCACCATGGATGCGCTAAGACTTGGTCTATCGTTGTTCTAGCCATTGGGCCCGTGTTTGTCATTCCAGATATCATGTTTTGTACCTCGGGACCAAGCTCCTTTCCCCACCACTCGAATCTTAGCTCAGGTTGTTCCATCACTACCTCCTCAGCTATTTGTGACGCTCCCTTCAGAGCGTTACGCCAATCCTCACTGTTGACTTGCTGGAGGAGCCCTTCGGTAACGGGCCCAAAATAAGAAAAGTGTCGAATTAGGATCTCTTGTTCCGGGCTTATACCATTCTTCACTAGCTCCTGGTAATCGTTCAAGAGCAGGCACTCCCCACCCCCAAGAACATATATGCACTGTAAACAGAGCTCAGCGTGAATTCTTGAAATCAAACATCGTTCACTTACCACTAGCCCAAACGAGAACATGTCGGACGCCTTTGTCACCCTTCCGGTCTGTCCTTCTGGGCTTCGCCACATTACATTCCCTATTGCATGAGTGGTCTGACATGGCTCTCCACCTTCCAACTTGGAAGCAATATCAAAATCACCCAGGGCTACATCAGCGACCGTCTTGTTACCCTCTTTGTCGCAAATCCAATTGACCAAAATGTTATCAGGTTTCACATCTGTCAGATAGCACGGATGGTTAGCGGTTTTGAATGCCAATTCCCGAATTGCGGAGAATGTACCGATGTGGATCCAGTCTTTGCCATGAAGTTCTTGGATTGCCTCTCCTACACGTCGCAGGATTTTCTTTCGCTCCACCAGAGGAAAGCCTGGATCTCCCTTGATCAAGGCAAGTAGGGTATCTCTAAAGTAAGGATAGAATAGAATGTGTTCCTTCTCGTTACAGTCGATGTGCATTCGAAGCCGACGGGAGCCTGCAAACTCGGCTGCGAGGTTTTGGGACAGATCGTACACCCGGGGAGATACGCGTTTGAAGACAAAAGACTTATTTCCGGACCTGAGTGAGATGGTCAGAGAATGGCTAAGTTGTGAGATAAGGGCATGGAGTTTGACGTACTCGGCTTTGAAGATGCTGAGCTTATCGTCCTTGTGGTGGCGCCGAAGCACCTCGCCTTGAACGTACAAGCGACCGGATGTGCCCACAATGGTGGATGCCATTCTGATGCTTGTACGGTGGGCAAGCCGACTGACGGATGCATGGCAGGCAAGACGATTGAGATGCATCGAAGGAGAAACAAGTCGACTTGGACAGCCCGATGGAAAGGCGGTAAAAAGGTAGGAGCGGTCAGTCCGCCTATGCTTGGTGGTACCAGTATTGGGGCGGCGTCCATGTCGGCGCTGCTCCAAAGTTTCGAGTCTCCATTACGTCAGCAGGTCTTCGGATTAATTCCAACCGGCGCGCTTTGACAAAGTGGCTGACGGCCCGCGGGCGGCACACTGATCCCTTAGCGAGCCAACAGCAACAGCTTTTGGCACACCACTTTTTGTCGCTCATTTGCCGCCCTTCTGCAACGTCCATTCGTCCTCTGAGGGTTGCTCGGAACTGCGACACAATGCCCCTTGAGCGCGATTTCTCCCCAAGCGGGATTACCAGAGCATAATGCCTGACAGCGTATCGAGCACCCTGTTCTAGGTGTCTGTCACATATATATTTAAACTCATTCTTTGCTCAGACGATAGTTTCTATCAACCAAGTTCGAGCCGTTCCGACGAAATCATCCACCATTCAATCTTACCCAGCCCTCGATTTATGTTATGCAGCTTCCAAGATGTCTAAGGTGATCAGCAGTTCCACAATCAAGACGATCGTGAACGGTGGTCGGTCCATCACGCTCAAGTATGCGACGGAGACCGATACTTGGAAGCGTTATTATCTCTCTGTAGATGTGCAAGAGAAGTTCACCAAAGCCATGGAAAAGACCGATGTACCCACTGGTGCCACGACCGCCATCATGACGTGGGCTCCTCTCTCATGTACCTGTAGACAGCCAAGAAGTATTGACTTAGAACATAGTGAAACCGAGCATCCCAGTAACAAAGATGCCTATCCCCATTACACCACTGTCTATCAGGATGACAGCGGAAATCACATCACAACCAAGCATGTGTATCCCTAGCCATGCACCACGCCCATGAGAAGATCGGGAGATGGAGAGGCGAAAGCCGGAGAGGTGCAGGAGGGCTGTGAAATTGTATTCACTCTAAACCACTGTGCATGCAAACTCAGCAATAAATCTGGGCAAAGTGGCCACAAAGACCCGACCAAGAAGGTGTGGTGATAGACTCTACTTACTCCCACATATGGAATAGGCAGCATCGTCGGTATCGAATGCCACGGTGTTCTTGCTGGGAATGGGCAAGTCACGGACATCCTGGTTTGTTGAACTGCCAGACGCCAGCTACGGCGTAGTTGGAGCAAGCTGCCGGGCTCGCTCCCGGAATGAAGTTGTACTTATAGGCCCAGTACATCCTCAAGCAGCTCCACGGCGCGCTCGGGGTCGATGTGCGGCGGCTCCTCCGCTGTGTCCAATGCCACTGACTGGGTTGTCGTAAAATTCGGCTAGATAGGCCAGCGTACGGCGCCGAGGCTTGGTTGAGGCTCGGAGGGCGTAGAACTCGTCGGCATGTATCTGAACCGTCTCGTCGTAATAGTGTCTGGCGATGTTAATGACGCCTTTGCCAGTCACCTCGCGCAATAATTCGCCTTCCTCACCGCGTTTCGGATACTGCCATGAATCTTTGATGACGAGCGGTATCTGTGGCTGCCCTTCGCGATAGCTTTCCAGCATGTCGTAGCCCGACCGGCAACCCAACGTGCTCGTTGCATCACCTCATCAATGATGAGTCGTTCCTTCGAGCCATTCCGCTCGATCTCGATGAACCGCTGGCCGTTGGCCGTTGTAAATGTTGGATCGAAGCCGAGCTCCTCTTCATTCATCCAGAGAAACCCGAGGACCGTAGACACAAAACGCAGCCCATCTTCGTTGATAGCCAGCGGTGTGACGAAGTGGCAGCAGTGCCCGCTGAGCGCTGAGGGTGTGTTGCAAAATGGCCCTCTGCTGTTCGAGTCTGCTGCCATGAATTCTGGGGTGACTCACAGCGGCCCAGGTTGCCGTGGACAAGCCCCCTGACGCATCTTCCGGTGAGCTCGGTGTAGCGACCAGGATCTTCAGCAGCAGGGCTGAAACTCCTGAACCGCCAACTATCGAGGGCCTAGGGAATGCCTCGGCTGCCACATTGCGCGCCAGGCTTCCGAGAGTTTGATGAGTCGGTAGGCACTGGAGAACTTGGTTTGGAGGTATGTCGTCCATGCGGCCGCACACCGCACCGAATACCGTTGGGCGCGGAACGGTTGGGTACCCCACTACCGTGCCAGGACTGGGAGGTCAGTTCTGAGTTGGATATGGCCTCTGGCAGCAACAGCGCCCGCAACCTCGCCTCGGTCGATGCTGCGCTCTTCGGCAGGCTACACCGTGAATCTCTATTCAAGCCGAGCCAACCGCATTCCTTTGACGCAGCCCAAAATACCTGATGATGCGACTCTGCGGGATTGCTCCATTCAAACTCGTCGCTGACAGGATGCATGGTACGAAGCATCCACAAACGTAGGCAAGGGGTCGGGGCGGAGAACCACGCACCGAAGACGCCGAATGCTGTCCTACGCCGCGAAGGAAGCAGCGCACGGGATTCCCTCTTGACTACCGACTCGAGGCTGTGCTGGGTAGACGACTGCGGTTGGTGGCCAGTAAGGGAATCTTCTGGGGTCGCGACGTTGTCCAGCACTACCAGTGGGACTCCAAGGGAGAGAAATACTGCAACCAGCTGCGCACCACGGCACGGAGAGTCCCGGTGTGGGAGGAAGCTGTGGTTGGCCTGAACTGGTCCAATGGTCTAGGGATCTCCGGCGACGCCCGGTCCAGCCTTTGGTCAACCCGATCGAACAGGGGGATATGGAGAGCCTCAGGACCTGGTCGCGCGAACATCCGTTTCCCTGCCAGACTGCCGAAGACTTGCCGCCTGCCTTCGGGTTCGATAAGTATGGTCTCATGGCCCAGAAGCAGTTTGCCGTCAAACTGCCTGAGCCCGACGGTGCCGGTATTGCGGACGCCCAGCCGCCCTCTGACAGCTATGGAGCGAACAACTATAAATAGCTGCTTCCACTACTCTTCTCCAGACGAGGCCCCGTAGACACCATTAGCTTGTTCTAAGAGCAGAGGTAGGGGACAGATAGCATAACGGTGAGTAGAGTTGTGACCACGCAGCATACGGAAACGGGAACTCGCACGCGGATGGTCTGTTTGTCATGCTCAGAAATTAGGACACGGGACACGTGGTGTGGCCGACGCCAGCCAGAGTCTGTTTCCTCGCTGCAACTGTGCCTCGGCCCCCGAAAGGTGACACTTTCAGCAGCCACTAAATGCCCGCTCTTACTGCGCCTGTGCCTGCGCTGACTGGCACTTCTTGTCACCGGAAAGCTCAGCGAGTTCGTGATCTATGGGGCAGAGAGCTATCGATTATTTGGGGAAGTCTGGCCCCCAACGAACGTCGGGTGCCCGAAGCCCTGATGTTGGCCCAGACGAAGAATCTTGAGCCGGGGCTCCCACGCGAGTACAAATACAGGATGCACAACGGGAAATCGGGGGGAGCGTCACGGTAGGGACAATCTCTGTACCAAGAAACGGCTCTGTAGACAGAGCCCCTGCACTCCACAGAACCCGGGGGCTCTGCCCTCGACCAGCTCTGCGGACCATGCGTCCCCCAAACTCGGGCCATCTGTCGAGGAGAACGTGGGTCAAACGCCCCGGGGCTGAAATGCGGATAACCGCCCCGGCCCTTCTCTCCTCGCTGCTTTCTTGTTTACTAACTCGACCTGTCTGAAAAGTACGTTGCTCTCTGAGACCCCCCCTACCAAAACGTAATTGCCGTGCCGAATGGTTCGCATGGCGACGACCTTGCATTTGGCCGAAACAAACACAGGACGGCAGGCCCCGCATCGACGGCATTCTCCGGCACAGTCAGCGCTGATCTTTTCCACCAGCCAATGGGACGGGGCGCCGCTGGGCTGGAACCCGACCGGTGTGATGGCTGGACAATGAGGGGCTTGGCTGCCTGGAGTCGAGAGCCTTCTCGGTTTATTTTCTTGTTTGGAAGGTACCCCGCACCAACACGCCGCTCTGAATGCGCAACCGCGAACAATATGCGGCCGTGGTCGAAATTCACCGCCGTTGGAGATGAGCGCAAACACTGAAGCGACACCTCGGAGCGCGTCCCCTGACGATATCGACGACTACCTGCACCGGTCGCTACGGCAGAAACTTGAGAACATTATCTCCACTCACCAGCGCGAGAGGCGGTCGGCGTTCGAGCGGGAGAAGAAGGCTCTCGCGGGTGCGGTAAAGGCGCGGAGAGAAGACATACGCGCCGTTCAGGCCAAGATGCAGAAACTCGAGGACATTATCTCCACTCAGCAGCGCGAGAGGCGGCGGTTGGCGTTCGAGTGGGAGAAGAAGGCTCTCGCGGGTACGGTAAAGGCGCGGGGAGAAGACATACGCGCCGTTCAGGCCAAGATGCAGAAACTCGAGGAGACTCTGCGTTGGCTGGAGGGCGAAAACGCTGCCGGAGCCGACAAGGAGCGCTTGTTGCAGGATAAATACGGCACTGCGATGCGCAAGTTAGACCGATTGTTGACCGAAGGTTCGGTTTTTGATCTTCGGCAGCAGGCTGCTCGACCTGTCCCACCGCGGCCGACAAGCCCGAGGACGAGGCCCAGGAAGAGAACCAGGACGAGGATGACGACGAGGACGAGCAAGCGCCAACGGCCGGACACGAGACAACCGACGGCCGGAGTTGGCCAAACCAAGGTCGACAGCGAAGAGTACATTCCCGTGCGTCCCGGTTCAGGATATTCTCCGGTTTGATATCGCGATGGAGAAACTTTAAGTGGATTGGAGAAATGAGTTGGTCGGCGATGAGGAGTGTGGTCTTGAGCGAGAATTTCCGGTCGCAGTAGTTGAATGCTGTTGTGTCAGCTCAGTGACAGCCAGTCGATGCTGAGTGAATGCATCAAGTCATGTATGATCCGATGGCTGGGCTGTTGGATGGACAGAACCCCTCAGATCTTGACGGCCACCTCCATCTCGATCCCCGTTTTGCCTGGGGTTTGGAAGTCCTGATGTGTGGCACGTTGCTCTCTGGGCAATTGATGAGCATCACCCTATATTAATGACACTGCGGTGTTTCCTAGCTAGCAGTGGTTCCCTTGTATTCTTCTACCCTCATCGTGGTTGTAAACACGCAGATGTCTTGCCATGAAGCCAACATGGATGAGGAGCCATAGCTCGGCCACTGCCAGCGGCACCGCAGCTGCCCCGAGCTGGGAAGGGTATGCGCTGGTATGTGCAGTGCTCAAGTCAAGCGGATCGAGCCAGCCATTCGCTGAAGACTTAGCGGATCGTTGGTGGCCCCGCTGGCGCTGTCATGCTGTGATCCTGAACCTTGCCCAACGATCCTTACCGCCCGTGGGAATCGCAGCCCACCCCACCGTCGCCTATCTGTACTAAACTTACGCTATAGCCCGAGAAGGATAAAGTGGGGTAGGAAGGGGAGCTGCTGAGATTTATCCTCACGATGCCAAACCACAAGCCGCAGCTGCGGTAAGGCAACAGAGCCTCTGACGGGGCGCGCGAAAGTGGACCTGCCCCATACCAGTCGCGCAGACCAGCGGAGCGGGGTTCCAGTTGGCGGGCGCAGCACCGTGTTTTCTCCTGCGTGTCAGGGTTAGGGTAGCCCCTCTGTTTACTTTACCCCTGACGACGCGTTACCTTAACCAACATGGAGCCTTGGGATTCTTCCTTTTTAGGTTGCGAGTCTGACGGCAGGCTGCCCTTTGTAGAGGGGCTGGCCGACCTGCGGAGTCATCGCAGTCCGGTACTTCCTGCCCGTCCTTCGTTTCACACCGTGACAACAGGCTCAATACGGCGCCCCGCTGGCAGCTGCAGGCTGAGAGGACGCGGGAAAATGGGTCAGACACCAGAATACCTGTGGCTCGGTGAAGGGCCAGGGTCGGGCGAAAGAAGCAGAAAAAACTTCCCCGGGGGCGCAGAGAGAGGGGAGCGGAATTCCAGTCAGACGCACTGAGGCAGGGGGCGTTCTTACAGTAGCCAATCAGGCGCCATAATCTCGGCCAACCACAACCAAGGAAACATGGAGCTTTCCCAGGACTCCTGGCATGCGGCTCTGCTAGCTCGAATTCGGGGGCAGCCCCGACCCCCACCTCTTCTCCCAACACAACTTCACGTTTGGCCTCCCCTCACTGAGCTCCCTTCCTCCTTTTCCACATTTTCCCTTCACCCAACCCCGGCTCAACAGATGTGCGGCGTTTCCCTATTCCGCGGCTTGCAGCAGGCTCTCGCAGCCTGGTTGCAGTTCTGTTGCTCCGTGTTGCGCATGCCGTCTCCGCGCCATGAACGGTACGAGCCCTTGTGATCTGTCTAGGAGCCCCTTCTTACCTGCCCGGGGTTACCTTCTGTCATCTGTCCTGGTTCCCCCGCTCCTAGGCACTGATGCGGTGGTGTGCGAGGGATACCCGGAGAAGCAGATTTGGAAGAGTGGCAAAGGTAATAGCAAGCTGTCTGTGTACATCTTGTCTCTAAGGCCCAGGGTTGTAGAACAGAGCGCATGATATTCCAAACTTTGCCACTGACCCCCTTGGCTTGGAGACCATGGAGGATAGGATATTCTGGAAGCACTTGCTTACTGTGGAAGGAGAACGAAAACACGCTTTCAAAGATCTTTTGATCCCGATCGCTGTGAAGCATCAAGGCCTTATGCATTCCATCCTCTCGCTCGCCAGCAAGCACATTGACAACATACTGAGGCTCAATCCCAAAACAAGTCTCCGACGACGCTCGCAATATGCTCGCCGCCAAGTCTCTCCGCCAGCAACTCTTGCGGGAGCGGTCTCTGACGGCCAATCAAGCGTCGCCACACATCGCACGACGTTGCAAACCTAAACCAGCACCCGGAGAGACCATAAATGAACGAATGTGCTGGATGGGGACGAACCGCGGAACGAGCGCTGGGCATCTGCGCGAAAGTGGGTCTCCAGCACCTGAAATCCTTCTGGGCGCCGCGTTCGCCTTCTGAATTTCCCCATTGGCCACCTTGGCCGCGCATGAACCGATTGGCTCGCAGGGGTGGAACGTCTTGCATGCCCGCGCCATCGGGGGTGAGCCGCGCCAGTGCCCCGCCGAGAAGCTCCAGGGAGGGGAGTGCACATAAACGTGCCCCTCACCGCATTCCATGACTGCAGGTGACAAATCCCCAGCTACATCATGCATAACCCAGGTTCAGTTACATACTCACGCATGTTGGTGGATCTCATTGGCTACCATGATAGAGAACGCCGCGACTCGCTCAGTATTGCTCGGCACGGGTTGTCGGGCAACTGAGCCCGTCCTGTGCAATTGGCATTGACATGAGCGGGCTCTTGCTGATCGTCCGGAGTCTGAATACTGCATGGCAGATAGCGGGGAACCATGCTATTTTAGCGTTGTAATGAGACTACACGCTAATTTAGCGTGTAGTTGAGAACACACGCTAATTTAGCGCGTGTTTTGCAGTACAAGCTAGTGGAGAGAGGGTTCTGAGGAGGCTGATCTGGAAACAGTGGATGTAGGTCCTCCAGGCACACGCATCAGCCCAATCCCCTTCCATAAAGTCGCGGGTGTCCTTGCAGCGGCTACGCACCCCAGGTGTACAGGGTTCAGGATCCGCTGTCTAGCATGGTCAGCGGAGCCACTAAGGAACACCGAGTTTTCTCAGAGTCATCCGAAAATTGGCAAGTTCAGCGAAATGTGGTGTTTTGAGAACTGCGGTTGGTATAATGGCTGCTCACCTTTGACACAACCCACTGCCAGTGCTGCGTGCCGATGGCACCAGTCGAGACGACACACTGTTCAGGACGAGTCGCCTCCATGCGGGAAACAGCTTTGCGAACCCGGGCTGGTCTCTAAGCCGCCCAGCCCGGAAGCCCAGCAATCGGTCACCCAGTGGCCGAGTGAGAGGGCGACAGCCCCTGTGCCACTCTCCACCTCGAATTTCATCAAGGAGCTTTTCTCCAGGCCGTTGGGGTGGGGGGAATGCCCTTGTGATTCGCCATTGTGCCTGCTGAAGACGTTCTTTCAGTGAAAGTCGCCCGGATTGTGTGTCCTGAAGACAATGCCTTGTAAGGGACCCGTTCCACTGTTGCTGAGGATCCCGGCCGCTAGGGTGGCTAGCAGTGATTTTGTTTCCTGCTATCTCATATATAATCGCTTTCGGTTTTTTTTTGGTTGTTAAAAGGGAAAAAAAGCTGGGATAGCAATGTTTCAGGGGTAAGTAAACAAAACACCCTAACCCTAAGCTTCGCTGCCGCCTGAGCTGAGGGCAGGGGACGCGGGGGTTCACCGTTAGCATCAGCCGATGCCTCAAACAGCAACGACGCCAGGTATGGGCCGGGCCAGACTTCGCAGAAAGGGCGGCATCTCCTTTCAGAACGGGAAGACATATCGGAACCTCGTCTCGGGGCCAGCTGTAGATGCAGGAGGAGGTCGCCCTCGCGAACCGAGCGGAGCACAGCTTCGGGCTCAGCGCCTTGGTGGAGCCAAGGCTGCCCTCCAAACCACTTTATCCTGTCTGAGCACTCTCATGAGCCCCGTGGTCTTGTCGTCGATTATTTCTCCAGTCAGACACACGCTGCCAACTGGGCCAGGACGATTTATTTTGTTGTTGAGGATTTCAATGTTGAAGGAATTGGCTCTACTCAGCCTCTGACAGGCCCACTTGCTCCGTATCCAGATCCAGGACAGTTGGACTGCTCGGCGCGGAAGAGCGGGAGGTTTGGTGGTCATCGCGCCGAATCTTGACTTCGCCCGCTAAGTCTGACGGGGTAGGATTTCATCTCGGTAGTTTGATCGACTGTGCCTTTTCTCTCTCAGAGTGGTATAGGAGCCGTGGATGGGGCAAGCTTAAACAGAGCAGTATATTGGGGTCTGTGTTGTCAATTGATGACGGTGCTGAATGCGATAGTTACGATAGTACGGTCGAGGACGATAAGTCAAGCCTACTCGTCGAGCCCGACGAGACTTACTCTTGGGATGGAAGCTTTGATGTAGTCACGTTTATGTATGCTTAACTCTATTGGGTAGCAGGATAGCTTACATACTGGAACCTAGACCATCGGCCTACGCAGAAGAAGTACATGGAGAACGGTCTCATCAAGGGATGTAAAAAGGGAGCACGGCGAACTGACGCCAGAGTTGGAATCGTGGAGCGGGAGAGCGTGAGGGTCGCCTTGGCTATCACGCTGTACTCTGGTACTGTCGGGGTGGTTTGTGGGTGGTTTGTTATGGCGTTCTAGGTTCGCCACATCCTTATTTCGTTCGTTAAGCTGTTAGTCGATCCACCTTCGCTCCTTTTCGCCATTACGTGTGAACGAGGACAACGACCTCAGTGACGTCTCGGATCACCACGGCCCCAAATGGAGGATGTTTTAAAACGGCACATTCCTCCGCTACATCATCCCGATCCTAAAGCACCAGGACAAGACTGTGATGTCCTGGCTGGAGCCGCTACATCCTGCTATTCCAGCTTCTCTCCGCATTGCATATCATGTCCGTGTAAACATTGCGAACTCGTCCAAGACTGCCCCTTGCGCACAAGTTTACACGATTGCTATCAACACATGTCTGCCTGAAGACGGTTGGGGGACTCCGTGTGGGTCGCAGGTGGCCTTGAAAGGGAGATGGTGCTAACGGCGTTGATTGAGATTATTTCTGTAACCTAACAACATTATCATGGGGCAGCCTCTCGCCTTGACACACCAAACCCGAAATGGCAACCCGGGGCCGATAGTCACGTCCAAATACCACAACCAATCCAGTCACAGCCCTCGCGGACCAAACATCACCTAAGCGCCCTCAAGACCTGGATACATATATGCTGCGGCTCGCCGCGAGTAGGATAAGAGAGAACATATAGAAAAAGCAGATCAGGAGGCGCCATCCGCGAGACGGAGCCTCCCACATCCCTCATCGGAGGCGATATGCCTTGACTGCACCACGACGAATTCTTATCCCAAGGCCCACGCAGGTGAACCCAAGCAGCCGGAACGAACAATGCCGATATATCCTCGATACGTCAGCCCACGCCGAGCAAAAGAACACGAGAAGAAGAAAGGCAGACGAGTTGGTCGCCGTCGTTACCTCGCCCCGCCCCACACCTCCGTCTCGATAGCGGCGCGGTTTAGCTGCCGCCGGCGAACCACCATCTCGGCCTTATTATCCGGGTCGAGAAGCAAGGTTAGGTGCGGGGTGGAAAACCCGCCCTCGCGGTTGATACGACAGCCGACCTGCGATTGCTTGGCGACAGTGCCGAGGGGGCCGAGAAGGACAAGATAATTCGCCCGTGCTAAGTTAAGACCCTCGGCAATAATGCCGGTGGTGGTGACCAGCACCCGAGGGGCGGGCGGCTCCATAGGGCGGTCGAGTTCGCGCCGCAGCCGGTCGAGGGGGACGGTGACGAAGGGCTCTAGAGCAGCCAGGCGGCTGGCCGCGCTCATGCCGCGATCGATCATCTGCACAGGGATGTCAAAGGTGTTGGCGATCCACAAAAACGCTAGGTGGGCGACAAAGGGGGAGTCGGAGTAGACGAGCATCTTCTTGTCGGGCACGACGTCGTCCGCACCGTGCGCCGGCTCTCGGTCGGCCAGCATTTTGCGGATCTGTTTGCCAAGCTGCTTCATCTTGGTGCTGCCGTCACAGATGCCGGGCCAGAGTGGCCATGCCTTGGATTTGGCCCGGGCCTCCTCGACGGTTCCCTTGGTGAAGACGCCCTGGAAGTCCTCGCCGGTGAGGCTCCAACCGCAGTAGGGCTCTTCACGGTGCAGGCGAGCCAGCGCTGGGAAGGTGGCGCACAGCCTGAGCAGGCGGAAGCTGCCCACGGTGTTGGGGACGCCGGAGCTGATCTGGCGGACCAGGAGCTCAAGGGTGGGCTCGGCACGCCGACGATGTTCCGGCAGCTCCTGCCACCTGGCGTGGCGTTCGTCCAGCAACGCCTGCACCTCGTCCTTTGCGTACGAGAATATGTTCTCGATGTGGGCGGCGAACTGGGCCGGGGGCGGGCATTCCACGACGTCAAAAGGAACCATAGGCACGGCGGACAGCGGCTGACCGGCGAACATATCATCCCGGCGGCGACGGAGGGTGAAGGCGAGCACGAGGGCGCTGAGGTTGGAGAGGAAGACCTGCTGCTGCTGCTGCTGCTGCTGCTGCTGATCCAATTCCGAGCCGGCGGCGGCGTTGAGGCCGCGGGCGATCGTCTTGTTGTAATCCGAGGCCAGTCGCTTGAGTGCCTGAAGCGTGGACGTTGCGGGGGGCTGGAGGGGGCTGCTCCAACCAGCGCCTGGGTGGTTCAGGTGCTCTAACAACCTCTGGAAGTCTGTCGGGTCCCGGGTCATGGGCGTTCCAGTCAGGGCGAGGTAAGTGGGACTCCGAGCGCGCCACTGCCAACGCCGGATCCGATCCCAGAGCATGGTAGCCTCGCCCTTGATGCAGTGGGCCTCGTCCACGACGATCCTGCCCGGCTGGACGCCGAACTGGACCACAGTGGGGGGCCTGCGGCGGTCGGCGGTGACAGCAAAGGTAGAATCGATACCCTTTAAGGCGGACGTGTTAGGCAGTAGCAGGATATACCGAGACTGGCCGGGCTTGGGCATGAGCCTGGCGCCTTCGTCTTGGAGGCCCAGCTTTTTGCTGCTCGCGGGAGACGCGCGGGGTAGCTTGGCGATGTTGATGTCGGCGATGAGATTGCGCACAGGTGCTGGATCGTCGGGCAGTGTGAGGAGTATCATGCCGTCGTCGGGACTGGCGTTTACAAATTTGTAAAACTCGTCGGCCCACGATCTTAGGATCAGCCTAGATCCAAACACTACCGTCGGTCCGTACGAGAGGTCAGCAGCGATCCTGGCGGACCAGCTGCCGGTCTCACAGGGGCATTGGAACCCGTGGGTGTAGGTTCCCGACGGGCATTTGGTGCGCTTGTCGTTGGGCGCGAGATGCTGGTTGGGGTGCTGGGAGACGTGGTCGGCTAGTGTGCGCAGGCGGTGGCTAACGACGGCGACGGCTAGGGACGTGGCCGTCTTGCCGAGCCCCATCTCGTCGGCGAGGAGGGCGGTGGCAATATTACGGGCTGGCTTGCTTGCGAATACCCAGAAAAAGGACCAGAGCTGGTGGAGGCGGAGGCCCATCTTCATACCTGGAGGGGTATGTGTAAAGCCAGGCCTGACGGCGTCGCTAGGATCGATACCGAAGAAATTGCACATATCGTAGAGGACCGCCTCGACGATGCTGGGATCGATGGGTCCTGGCTCGAACGCCTCGTCTTCGGGCTCGACGGGGTCGGGATTAACGGCGTTGGACTCCACAGAGTCTAACCTGCTACCCGAAAGGATGTCCTCGGTAGGTTGATCAGGTGTGGAAGGATCAAGCTCATCGTCCGTTAGGAGATCTACAACCTCTGCTCCAGGCGGCACCGACGAGTCCGGCGCAAGGACGTCCTGAGGGGTACGGCCCAAGGGCAGGGCCCAGATGCGGATGCTCACGGGCGAGGTAGGGCTGTAGTAGCGGCTAGGGTCGAGAGGGACGCCCGAGATCTTGAGCTGGGTGAGGAACAGCCGCCATTCGCGCTCGTTGGGGATGAGGGCGAAAGAGGTGCGCTGGTGGGCGTCTACCGGCGAGACGTACTAGATCTGCAGGCCGGAGAGGCTGAACTGGTTGGAAAGACCTTCGAGACGGTAGCGCGCGGCATCGTTGAGCGGGCGGGTGATGTCATCGCCTCGCGCGATGGCGGACAGGGTGTCCACTGGATAGTCTCGGGGAGGGTTAAACGTGGATACCTTAACCAAAACAGTGTCGAGGGATAGAAGGAGGGACCGAGGGCTCCAACCACCGACCAGCAGGTACGCGCACGGATCGGGCTCAGAAGCGCTCGGCCTGAGCCGCTTGGGCGTGCTGTATTGATCGCGACTGGGCCGCTTGGAACCGCGCGTGTCGGGTGTGGTGCTCATGATGGAGCTGTGAGGAAGGGTCGGCAGAGCTGCGTGTGGGTTTACCGTTTAGCTTCGAGGGGCTTATGAGAACTGTGTCGATGGATCACTGTTGTCTATGTCGGCTGCGGCAATTTGCCAGAGCCTCGTGTGCGCTTCCTTGTCCGGCGGTCGACTCGATGCGCGGTAGGTTAGACGGTGGCGCCGCAACAAAGCGATCGGGTTTTACTCCGACGTGGTAAATCGGATCTTCTAGCGGTTCAGGTCGTCAGTAAGCCTCTTGCTTAGACGAAAAGATGCGAGGATAATCGTGGGAATCGCTATACCTTGGATGATCTGCCTCGAGACCAACCTACGGGGATCAGGACCGGCTGCTGGCCGCGTGCTGACGACAAGGCGATTAGCGGGCTTTGGTGGTCCGTCTCGGGCTGCTCAAAAGACGGGCGCGGCGATGGGGGAGTTGTTAGGATTAAACAGGGCAAAAAAACACGCGCGTAAGAAAAGCTCGCGCGCTCCGGCCAGAGGTGGGGTGAGCCGCGCGACCAGGCTTCACATTCGGGGCCAAAAGTCACCGACGGGAGAACCAACGTACTTCAACAAGCCCACGGTGACGATGCAAACCCTGAACCCCCCACCTGCCAACAAAAAGCGTAGAACAGGGCCAGCGCAGACGTCATCACCATCGGTGCAACAGAGCAACGGTACCTCACCACAACTACGGCCCCGACGCAACTCCGTTCGCACGAGCAGTGCATTGGCATCGACACGAACCCCGCGCTGTTGAGGGCTTGGCGGGAGCTCGCGGCCGGGAGGTCCATGCTGCTCTTATCTCTCGGCGACGTTGCGCTCCTCGGTCGATTTCGCCATTCTCCGTCTCTAGATAGACGATCTGATTTTCGAGCGCCTCGATTTCCGTACAGTCTGTGCTCTTTACAGCCCGATTCTTGCGCAGTGCTGCCTCCGGGACCAAGTGGTGCCGTCCTAAAGTGTGTGTGGATGCAGGTGCACCCCCTGGTACGTTAGTCCCACGCCACCCTCCGGCAGCCTGGCCGATACCCTCCCGTACGTGCCACTAGGACCAACATCGCGTCTTGTGGCGCGCTACGGACTGTCCAATGGTGAGACGTGTGTCCCATTTGCAATTCTGAGGGGCTGGGACGCTCCTCGGAAGGGCGACGCTGCTCCGCGGTGCCAGACATGCAATGTCGACATCCCAGTATGAGGAGGAATCGTGGGGCCAGTGAGGTCATGCCTGGCACAGCTGGGACCTTTAAAAGAAGCCCCTCGGCCGTCGACACCGATCATTGCACACCCTGCCCGAGACCGACAAAACAATGGCCGCCCGACCTAACGCCGCACAATCATCGCTCTCGCTGTCCTCGTCTGTGGCAGGACTTGTTACCGACCACGAAACAAAGATACGGAGATGTGCGATGATTCCGCTTCCTCACCCGCCTCCCGAGAATATCCAGCGGAATGACTACGCTTATAGACAGCAGGGCCAGGAAGTAGATGACATAGCCTTGTGCACCTCGCAGCAACTAGACCAGGTCTCTGAGAAAGCACAAAGCAATCCTACCCTCCTGAGCCCATACGACTCCGGTCCGCGGCACCCACCAACCACAGGTGCTATCCGCCAAAAGCGGGGTGGCTATCGCAGGGGCGCTGGGAGGCCAAGGCGCATCAACACGGGCACAGCTGGTGAGGTCTCCCCGCGTCGGTTGAGGTCCAGGCCAAGCACCGAAGGCACGACCACAGTTCGTGAGAGCAACAGAGGTGGTTGGCGCCTGGGCGCTGGGAGACCAAAGGGCTCTGGGAGATCAAAGGGCGGGAGACCAAAGGGCGGGAGACCAAAGGGCTCTGGGAGTCAGGGCGGCGATGGTCGGCTCATCGTGTGGGGAGAACATAACCAGCTTACTGTGGATGATGGCGCGGATGACCGTCGAGGCGGAAGCATGTAGTTACCCGCATTACATATTATTTCCCTACCACTAGCATTGCAGGTTGCGTATAAGTTATATAGATACAGCGGGCTCCCCAACAGAGAATCCTAGAATACCGGTGTCCTGGCGCAGAAGGCGCTGTTTGTCCTCCAAAAATTGACTTGCTCAGCCTGGCATGATCTCTGGTGCTGCGTAACCCCCCCCCCCCCGAAGCCGACTCCAATTTGTCTCATCAGTCCAGTCACCGACCTACATTGCAGTTTTCGTTGTCTCTCCATGTTTGCCCATAGCAGCCGACGTCAATCGAAGCTCGACACCAAATTGGGGATCGAGATGGAGGTGGCCGTCGATAGGACGGACATCGAGTAGGCAAGAAGGATATTGGGCAGCGGCGTGGACAGCGATGACGGACAGGGAGGCGAGAAGCATATGGGCGACATTGACAACGAAAAGGATACGGACACACATACGGCGAGAAGGATGTGTACTCCAGGTGTTGGTGCCCCTATCCTCCTCGTACCGTTGGCGGAAGGTCCTGGCGAGCAAGGTGTGTAAGAGCAGATAACTGCGCGTGCGCGATACACCTGGAAGACTCTGTTTGCCGGCGTTGGTGGCATTTTGGTTTGAGGAAATGACCCAAGCAGCGCACTCCTTTCGGCGAGACATTTGCCCAATCTTCTTCCCGCGGCCATACCCTTCCTGAGTGAGATGGATGGTTGGCAGGCCTTGTAAATTGCTTTCCGCGTGCCGCCAGGATCGCACTTCCACTCCACCCAGTAGTCGAAGATTTCGCGGCATTCCCAGCCTGACGACGCCAAACATCTTGACCTAATTCCCTGGACCGTTCACTTGAGACTTGTGCCGAGAGGGTCGGCCAACAGGTCACGGTCTCTCAGTTCCGCGATGTCTTCACCCACGCCAATGGTCTTCGCCTAGGTAAACCATGTTCGGCAACGCACGACCAGCCACCCTCGACCCCGGCTGGACGGATCAAACTCGTCCGCACGAGTCTCGCATCGTGACTCGACGCATCCCACCGCGTTCGACAATGCTGAGGCACTAGTGGTGTAGCATCCCCGTGCCGTTGCCAGCCAGCCCGTTGGGCAGCCGACGAGGATTGGGACAAGGCGGTGCGCAGAGAGACGAGGCGTTGACTTCATCACCATGTGGAACTCTACATATTACCGCCGGGTGGCCTGCCATTAGTAGCGGTAAACGCTGTACGCTACACAGAACTCCTCTCTCCGCACCAGCATCGACCGCCCATTGCCTCGCGTGGGCCTCCGCACCGCCCTTCAATCCAGGCCCCCGCGCTGCCCGAGAAGGGGGTGGTACAGTAGTAAACGCTAGGGGTAGTTTTAGTGCATTCTGCTCAGGGTAATGGGTCTGCACACACTGTAAGGGGGCGCTTCTGTAGGCAGGACTCTTTTCCTTGGTAGGCGAAGATTCGCGCATCACCTATGTTCAACGACAACCAATCAATTTACCCTGGCCCTTCACCGAGCCACGCTTATAGTTCGCATGGTCTGCCGTGAGGATAAATCTCAGCAGCTCCCCTTCCTTACCCCACGTTTATCCTTCCTGGGTTATAGCGTACCCCGCTAAAACCGACAACCTGATTCTCACGATGGAGTCCGCCTGCCTTATCCGTTCGTGCAGGGAGGAGGGTCATAATCACGAAATACGAGACCTAACACTCACGCGACAAGGCCAAATTGAAGTACGGAGGGAACTACACGAGCGATTCACGCAGATTCACATGGAGCAAGAACATCCGGAATCTGAAATTCGGTGCGCGATCTTGTTCGAAATAGCCAATGTAGAAATGGAGCTACACAAAGAAGAAGAAGCGGTGCTGCTCAAAATATCAGAGCGCCGCAGACAAGAAGCAGAGCGCAGACGCGAATTCCAACCTAAGGTATGCAAAATTCTGGTAAAAGGTTATTAGGCTAAAACATCCCAGATCTCTGATATCGAACTCCTCCTTCAGCGCCTGCCCCAGGAGGTTAAAATGATGATCTTCGATGCCACCCCTATTCCAGCCCTCGCAGTTCTCAACCGAACAAGCCAACTTCTCCGCAGCCTCACAACGCGACATCTCTACTCAAGGCCTAAAACGTTACGTACTCGGCTCTTTGCTCGCACTCTCTACGAAAATCCCGATCTCGCCAAGTGCGTCATCTCGCTCTCCTGTACGTATGGCTGGCCTAAGGTTCGGACCCCGATGATAAATCTCAGACAGCTGGAGTTATTTCCCGCAGATACCGTGGGGAACCATGTATCTGAAGCTGAGAACCTATTCCGGAGTGCCCCAAATCTCGAGACCATCAATTTTGTTGGGTGCGGTGGTGGTGGTTTGGGGGGGGGGGGTTCTGATGCCGAAACTTACGACGCTACGCTTCGATCTCAGCCACCTTACGGCTAAGGACATACGGAAGATTCCCTCGTTATGCCCCAAACTCAAGGAGCTATCATATACCGGCACCCGGGATATGGGTGCGGGTAACCATTTCCTTTTGTCAGTAGCCACAGAGGTTCTTACTAAAGCAGAGAAGCTTGAGAAGGTCTTTTTGGACATGTGCCATGCAGATGATCTGCCTGTGGATGAGGAGGAGGCTTGGAATGCGGAGGATGGATTTGCTAAGCATGGGATTAAGTTTATTTTGCGCTACAAGCTGTGTAGCCGCTGCGGCGTTGTAGACCTGGGAAGTACGGAAACATGGGATATAGCTTGCTACTGTCACCTGGCGGGTGATACGTTGTTCCGCGAAAATTTTCAGCCCCGTATGTAGAACGTTTGCCCGGCTCAGATCAGGTGCATTCGCACGGTTCGACGTGTGTCGCGACCAGGTCAAGGGCCGTGGAGTACCCAAGGGCCGTGATAGCAGAAACCTCCCACAGGTCGACAAGTTCACGCAACTCGTCGAAGAGGAGATTGTCAGACTAGGAAGGGAGGAAGGGGCAACATTCTCGCCCGATTTCCGTTGCGCATCCTGGTATTGCACCTTGTACTTTGCGTGGGAGCCCCACCCATCTCACTCTGGAAGGGCCGGCTCTGCCAGCTGCGCCGATGGCCGCGGGTCAGCCGTTGCCCAACCACCATGATAGTGTGGCATCTCGCCACTCAGTGTGGCGTCGTTCGTAGGAAGAGTATGAGATGTTGCTGTACTGTTGGTTTGTAAGACTCCCAAGAGAGAAAATATTAAAAGAAGAGGAGAAGAGAGAAGGCAAGAGGGGCAAGGGGAGGTTTATATACTCTAGAGTCTAGGCATCTATGCCTTGGCCACTCTCTTCCCCGCTCCTGACAAAGCCGGTATCGGGATGGTGACGTTGGAGGGAAATGGGGCCTCAGATCAGGGATTTGGTAGTTATTGGTGAAGAAAGTTCTGGACTGGTCCGTTCAGGGGGTGGTGGCTCTAGGCGTTGAGATAAATGTAGGGAAGTTGTCGCAGCCGTCGCCCTCGGGAGGGAAACCGCTCCTTTTATCGAAGTCCTAGAGGCAGCCGCGTGGACGGACAAAATTGCCGACGGTGGCTCATATACCCAATGGTGTCACGATGTCGTTTATGCGGTCGGATCCTAAAGGGCCGGTAAGGTTGCCACCGCCGCTCGTCGCGAGATGCCCGAGCAGTCGGCAATTCTCGGAGCCTCGAAGAATACCCTCCGGGCTTGACCCGACAGCGCATCACTTACCCGCTATCCAATGGGAGACGCGCTACCTGTGTGGGAAATATGGACACTGGTGCGGTGGCTTGTCAGCTCGAGACTGAGGGTCTTGGAGTGTTCGATGGCGGCAATGTATCATGGTCCCCAGTTTGGTTTGGGGCTTTCTCGAAGAGTGGGTCCGGAATGGCTCCTGGTCTTGGCGTCAGGGGAAGTAAACAAAGGAGTTAACCCTAACCCTGTTCCTCTCTTGTCCCTTCGTCAAAAACAGAATTTCTTGGCACATCTCTTTCTCCTGGATTATTCTTGTGCGGTGAAGGCACGATGGCATCCGACGACGCGCTATCGATGGAACCGGGTTCCAGGCGAGCAGGCCGACGACGAGCAGGCTGACGACGAGCAGGCCGACGAGCAGGCCGACGACGAGCTGATGAGCATACCCGCCAGTCGCAACACTTGGGATTACCTTACCCCCAATTGAGACCCGAATACTCAGCGCTAAAGCACACCGGATCCTCGGAGCGCGGTATGATACACCACGAAAACCATTACCACGGCAGAAGCAGCAGGAGCCGGTTTGGAGACTTGTATGCAACCCCCGGGTCCTTGGTAACTCCCTTGAGGGCTGTTTTCAGTTCTCACATGATACACATGGTATCAGCAGTATAACCCAATGTTTCCAAGAGCCGCAATAGAAACAAGAATTTCAAGCAGCGTGGCACCAACTACCGGGCGATTATCTGCGGGAGAAGATGAGGAGAAGACGGGAGAGCAGGCCACCACCTAAAACGCGTAACCTTGGCAAAGTTTGGTCAAATACAGGCATCCCTCCCATCTAATTGTATCGACCGAAAAACTAAAGCTCCTCCTCCTCCTCCTCCTCCTCCTCCTCCTCCTCCTCCTCCTCCTCCTCCTCCTCCTCCTCCTCCTTCTTCTTCTTCTTCTTCTTCTTCTTCTCTTCTTCTTCTTCATTCTTCTTCTTCCGTATCATAGCTTTGAGGCTTCCCTAACTTAGTTTCTGCAAAAGTCTTGAGTTCTCCCGTTTCCCCTAAATTTCGATGGGGGGGTTCTTTTTTGGACGAACTAATAGCGCCTGGAGGGTGGATAGGGGATCGCCTTGCATTATGGCTCCTCTCAGACGAAGACGTACTGGGATGAGTCGTAGGAAGACCACCTCCAGAAGATGTACCGGGAGTCCTGAACTCAGAAGTCCTGGGAGGATGTACGGGGGGTCTTCGCTGCCCACTGCCTCCTCGATGCGCTGCCGAGGATCGCTCAGACCCCGAAGGTGAGTAGTTGCCCGCGGATTGAAGCATCTGCTGACCAATTTATTTAGATACCTACAATGGACCGAACGTTGGGAGGGGCATTTGCTACTCGCCCACTATCGTCAAGCTTGTGGAACTAGCGACAGGCCGCAAGATGTCAGCAACCGAACCGCTTCCTCACCAGCATGACGGCAACCGCTACAGTAAGGCAGTTGTGGTGCGCTAGTTTCGACACCTTACTCGCTGCTACCGACGAAAGGGACACTCGACATCTGGGAGCTTTGCAGAGCTGATTATCCGTCACCCGAGCGTGTTCGCCCTTCATACCCAGGGTCGCAATGAGGTGAAGCTCTGGGGTGTCATAGTGAAGGAACCCGCCTTTATCAGGTGGCTCGCTTCCGGAAACACCGACTGGCATCAAGACGTCCAGCTGGCGACAGTACCTATGGAGGACTGCATGATCGCCTGCGTTTAGCCATTGAGCATCACCGTTCAGGCTTTGCTGGCCACTCGTTTCGACAACATTTACTTGAGGGGTAGCTAGAATCAAGTGATTGGCTGTTAGACCGCGTGGTCAACCATTGTGTCGGCGCGTCTGACCGCGACGAACGGCTCGATCGGTGTACGCAGTGAATTCGCCGAGTGGCCCACAAAAACGCCTGCCCACGGTATCGGAGCCACAAAATCCCAGACCGAGTAGACAGTACGAGCGAGTACCGCAACTATGCGCCAACTCTTTCTCTGCTCGGCGGCTTTGATGGTCGAGATCGACATGTAGACCTGTATGGCAATCTAAAGCCAGGCCCTGCGTCCAGGAAGCGCAAAATCAAGGAACTTGGTCCAGACGCGCCGCCCAAAGAGACTCAGGGGCAGAGGCGCAGTCCAAAGCGGCCCAAATGCGGGAAGAAAGAAGGTCCAGGATAAGCTCTAGTGTGAAAAGCAGTCCTTAGCGACAATTATGTGGTTTCTTGATGAGAGATCGTCGGGAACCGAGGAGATGATTGCAACTCAGGCAGCCCAATGCACCAAAAAATTGCTCTAACACCTGGCACATTTCTTTGCTGTCGTTCTGGCGTCGGATATTTCGGCACAGTCGAGACATAGTGGCCCCTGTCCCGCCAGAGTCTCCGCTTCTCGGCCACACTCGTCCCAGCTATGCGTGCCAGATCGGAAGTCCTAAGTCGGGTGAGCGGTGTTCAGGAAGGGAAGTGGGAATACATACAGGAATACCCGCGTTTGTGCATCGCAAACGGCGGTGAGACCGATGGAGGAGAACACAATCGACACCTCTGTCTTGAAGTTGCGGCTCGTATTGGACTCGGTGGTGGTCTCGGGTATGCCTTGACCGATGCTTCCTGCAGAAACGCGATCTACTCCCAACCCCCTTATGCAAATCGGTGGAGAGGCCAACCTTCTCTTCAAGACAGTCGATGTTCTGGGTATAGTCCCCGAACCAGCTTGCCAGCGTCACGCAAACCAAGGATAAAGCGATGTGTTTCTGTCGGTTCACAAACACCACTTTTCCAGCCCGTTTGTGAATGACCTTCGTAAAGTCCTTCACCAGGCGTTTGACCCCGTGTGTTGTAAGGCTCGTGCCCATAATGGCGTTTATTCCCGAGGTCATCGCCGCAGGGTCATCTTCTTCTTGGCCGGTAGCGGCGCACCCTTCAGAAGCATGTCCGTGAAGCCGTTCGACAACAGAATGCCGAATGTCGCTGGTAGCGTTGTAGTTTGTACTAAGATAAAAGTCGTCGCGCGGTCGAGCGACGCCCGTTTTTCTTGCCCCATTGACATGGACCGTCGGTCAACCCGGGGTTGTTGCACTTGACTTTGCGGCAAGCGCAAACCTGTTAAATCCGCCGACAGCAGATAACTCCTTAGTCGATAAAAACGACTGTAACTTAGGCGGAAGCGTCACATAGATCCCGACTTCGGCCTCCCTATCAACATCCGCCCTTAACACGCTCCGCCCGTTTATCTCGGCCGCGGTATACCCCAGTATTAAAACCGATCCCCGGCTCTAATGCAAGTTCTGCCCGAGATAACTTCCCAGTATACTCGCCAGCTCCACCGCGTTAAAATGCACCACATCAGCCTCGACCTCCGTCGCCACCTCGTCCACCACGCTCTTCGCTGCCGACATCCCCTTGCAATTCAGCATTGACAGAATCGTCACCGGCCGCTGTAGCTCCCTCAACCTGCTCCCGGGACTCTCCGCCGTCAGCTCCGCCCTCACCGCCGCCGAGTCTCCTACCCAACAGTGTCAACCCCCATGAAAGCTAAGTCGATGGCCAAGAGCACGTCGCTTCTGCCATTAACTCCTCTTGGGATCTCCTTTAACTCTTGACCCGGCGCCATGACCACGTCTGAGCTGAGCCGGTCTCGATGTCTTCGGCACTGACAGTGGAGGCGGCTTCAGGACAGACCTCTTCAAATCTCTTCTGCGTCCAGTCAAAGACGTTATCATACTTGAATCACTCGGACCTGAACACGCGCCGGAAAAGTCCGCGAAGGTATGAGTAGTTGGGCTTGTCGTTGAAGCGCAGCGATCGAGTGCAGTTGATATAGGTGGCAAATTCGCCAGGGAGAACATCTCCGCAAAGATCTTTCCCGGACAGGCTCAACTTCTTCTCTTTGAGCAGCTCGTTCCTCTCCTTGTCCGTAGTTGCCTTCAGACCCTGCCAAGGCAGCGAGCCGCAGGCGAAATACCACAACATATATCCAATGGATTCCAGATCGTCCCCGAAAGACTGTTCTTCTGATCGTTAGCAAGCCGACGGGAAAGACTGGACAGGGCATTTACCACGACCCTTGTGATTGTTGATACTTGCGTAGCGGCTGGTGCCACCGAACGGGCGACCTTCGAAATCTTTGTAGCGCTCGGCATCGCAGAACTCCTTGGCCAAACCGAAGTCGACAGCGTAGAGTATGTTCCCGTGCATGCCGGTTCCCATTAGGAAGTTCTCCGGCTTGATATCGCGATGGAGAAACCCCTTTAAATGGATGTATTCCATTCGAGAAATGAGTTGGTCGGCGATGAGAAGTGTGGTCTTAAGCGAGAATTTCCGGTTGCAGTAGTTGAACAGATCCTCAAGCGACGGACCAAGGAGGTCCTCGACCAGCACATAAAAATCGCACTCCTCTCCAAACCACCAGACACGCGGTATTCCAATTCCGCCAGCTAACGCATTGTACGTTCCCGCCTCACGTTCGAGCATATCGCGCCCATCTCGAACGTTTGTGAGCTTTATAGCAACCTCCTGGTCCAGTTGGATGTCGGTCCCTGCCGGAGTGAGCCTCAAGTGGAGTGGACAAGAAGCAGAGCGCAGACGTGAGAAATACCGACCTGAGGTATGCGAATTTCTGGTTAGAAGTAGGCTAAAACATCCTGATCCAGATCTCTAATATCGAACTCTTACTTCACCACCTGCCCGATCTTGTTTGGTTGGTCGGTTCCGTCTTTATGTCGGTACTCACTTGGTCGAGTGGTCGGTCACTTGGTCGAGTGGTCGGTCCCCACTTAGTCGAGTGGTCGGTTCCCACCTGGTCGAGTGGTCGGTTCCCACCTGGCCTTTTATCACGACTTCATAATAAAGTCCCGAACAACATCACTTTCTTCAATTCATCCACCGACCACCATGGCCTGCGAAGTCTCTAATGAACTCACTGGACTTAGTCCTGATCATACGTGAAGTTCCATACTTTCGAAAACAGATCCTGCGCAGCACTGATAAGGAGAACTTATACGGGTCGATATCCTGATGGTTCCCATTCTAATAGCCGCCTACGAGAATGTGATGCTCTTATATTCGTCCATTCCTCTCCATATCTGACTCCAAGTTCTGTGCAGTCTGAAAGGCTTGGCAATGAGTTGTTTTACAGACTGGAAGACAGAATAGTGCGGACAACGCAGTAAAGCTACCCGTCGACGAGGACTGCAGAAGACCTGCCACCTGGGTCCGTTGATGTCCTCCCCTACACGTTTTGGACGCCGTATGTCAGTGCCGAGAGCGCTGTGAGCCTGCGTGAATGGATGGCATGGCGCGAACCGAAGCTGGTGGGGAGGAAGCGCGTCCTCCCCGCGTTCCAGTTAGGGCCACCCCTTCCCTGATCCTATTTTGCTCGTCTGGTAGGTCTGGGGAGCCTGTCTCTTCGGTTTTAATTGGCTAGCTACCCTTGGTAGGATGGGTTGACTCGGCTGATGGCGGAAGTGTTTGGTGGAGGGGTGGAGGCGGTTGGAGGGAATGGCAAGCCAACGGCAGAGAGATCCTGCGCTTGCAATCAGGGTCACCATAGTGACCCCCCCTTCCTGGGCGCCCTTCCCTCCCTTCCCTGCCACACTCCCCCAAATCTGTGATTCTTCACAACCCGACATCTCTCTAGCCTACTCTTGAGAGATCCTGATTCAAGTCTTACATGCCGGAGCCAGGAGCGAGCCTGAAGATTGGCTGGCCGCCGGTCCTAATCGCTTATATCTCATAACTACACTGGTCCAAAAAAACGCATGCTTGGAATCACCTCGCAACTTATATTGCAGCAGGAGTGGTAGTATATCGCTGGACGGGACGTGGATACGGAAAAAGATTGCCGTGAGTCACACAGAATCCATATCTTTCGTTGATTCATGGTGGCAGACCCGAACAGCAGAGGGTCATTGGCAAGACACCTTGAGCGCTCACAGCGGGCACTGCTGCAACGTCGTCACACACTAAGAGCCTTATCTGCGGGGTTTCAGGCCTTTTAACCCAGGCCCAGCCAATATATATATCTGCAGGATGCGGGCCGAGAGCAGCCCCTGATTCTTCTCCTAAAGTAAGACCACTAGAGAGGGAGTTGGTCTCACTTCAGGAGAAGAATCAGGGGCTGCTGCAGGAGGTGGACTCACTTCGGCAGCAGAATAAAGGACTGCGGCAGGAGATGGCGGCGATGAAGGAGAAGGCTGATGTGGAAAAGGATCAACAAATCACCAGGCTGCACGTAGTTGCCAAAGCGAGCCTCTCCCCAGCAGCGTCTCAATCTCCCAAAAATGATGATGCCTCCCCAGCAAATATCGCAAGCTACTCCAAAACCGTAACAAAAGATTCATTTTCTTCTTTTCCACTCTAGTCATCATCCCCTGCTACGCGTGTTCAGCTGGGTCCAACTCAAAGAACACGCCAAACGGCTCGATTATCCCTGAAGAACCGATTCACATGGCTCCATTGCTAGGGGGTCGGATCCGGTAGAGTCTTTTCTAGGTTTTGTTAGGCTATTATACGTAAAAGGTAAACGATTACTCACCGAGTTTCAACAGTATATCCCCTTTTCGTTTCCGCCCCTGTAGACATGAATTTACCATCAATAACAACTACTCCGGAAGGCCCATCGAAGTCGACAACGGGTGCAACGTATTTACTCTTTTCATCGATGCTGTACTTGAGGGGCTTGGTTCGGTTTCCAACTATCCGAAAACGTGACAACGACAAGATTGAGGATGATGAGAAGGGCCTAGAGGCCGCATCGATGGGAGAGGAGCGGAAGATTCGCGGTGCTATATACGACCACACGCCAGTTTAGCGTAACTCCGCAGTTTGATATCGAACTCGAACCTGCGGAGACCATCGACTTGGGGGAGCTCCCGGATACGTTGGGTTAGATGGACGGAGGGCGAGTGGGTGAGGAGGATGTGGATAGATATGTAACACACGCGCATTTTGTGATATGGTACCGAGGCTCTGTTTTCTGGTCTGTGAATCGTTGATGTCACGGTCTTCTGGAATTGAATGTCTTTTGCTTAGCGATCCCGAATATAGGCAGCGTAAAGCACAGTAGAGTCGCCCTCGGGGAATTCTGAGGCCGACGCGGTATACACCCTCTTCTCTCCGTACCATTCCCCCTCCTCTAGAATCGCGATATCTGCACTGGTTTGTATGCGAACGCTCTCCCCTAACCGTCCTAACACTTCCCGAGTTGCCCGCGTCAATGGCTGTGTGCAAGCCGTGATGACGATGGCCGCCTCTCCCACCTTGCACCAGATGAATCTGGGCATCAGCGTCAACTCCCACATCGCATCACTCGTACCCGCATCACTCGCAAACAGAAAAACCATTTTGGGAATCTCGCACGCCGTTGCGAGCAAACATGACGCCTGCACAATAAGGTACGCCTTTTCCTGCCACCGGAGTGAGGGGAGTCGAAGAATGTAATGGATAAAAGTGGCGGTGAAGATGAAATCGCTGAGTACGTATATTGCCGTGGATATGATTGAGAAGGCGATGGTCTGCCCGTGACCGAGGCACTGGGGTTCAAACTTCTTGCACAGATGCAGCTGCACGGCTTCGTACAAGATGATGAACAGGATTTGCAGGATACCGATTGTCCTGAATGCGTATTTCCAGAGGGGATTCAGACCAATGTCCTGGTGGAGTCTGAGGTGGAATAAAGCGATCGAGGTACGAGCAAAGCCCGAGGCATTGACACCCAATATTCGGTCCCAAAGAAGGAGGCTGGCGCTGCCTTCAGGGATGCCAGAAGTGTGCTCGCCAAAGCCGTGCTTGATGGCGGCGATTGTCAGGCCACACGAGGCAGCGTTGGCGGCCACGGCGATGGTGACGGTCCAGTCGGCGGGGTCAAAGAAAAGTCGGCGGATGATGATACGGATAACGTAGACGACCACGGAGAAGGCGATGTCGAGGATTGGCAGAATGAGCCCGTATTTCTTGTTGCTGGCCATGCTGGGTGAGCTTGTCAGAGAGCAGAGAGGTGGAGGTTTGGCTGCGTATTTAACCACGCCTCTGCAGCACCCCTTGACAACTTCGCAGCATGATGTAAATGCCAGAAGCAGAAACTCCGGGGGCGCGGAGAGAGGGAATGAATTCTGTCAGACGCACTGAGGCAGGGGGCGCGCAGAGAGGGAATGACTTCTGTCAGACGCACTGAGGCAGGGGGCGTTGTTAGCGTCAAAGACTTTTGGGACGCATGGGAAACAGTCCCATCCAAATGGCAGGGCCGGGAGGCGGAAGTTTACCAGACACAGGGGCAAGCGGTTCGTGAGGTGCTGGAGTGCATTAGCGGTAAAACCCCCAGGCCCCCGGGACACGCGGATGGCAAAATCGTGGGAGGTCCTGGCCTGGAAGTTGGTGAGGCGAACCCAGGACGCAAGGGCCTAGGTGCGCCCACGATGACGGCCAAGCCCCAGCAACGTCTGGATCTGCCTGGCAGCTGGCCCATCGGTGCCAGACCTCAGGAGCGTGGAGTTGGCTGTCCCCCGTTGAGCATTTTGATGTTGGTGATCATCAGCGAGGCACGAAAAGAAGTATTTAGGAAGATACAGTTGTATTAAAAGAGCATACTTCTCTAAAGAAGACTGGAAAACATTGAAGAATTAACTGCTCCATCCCGAAGCCAGTTGCCATATCTGTATCCCTCACATAGCCTCCGGCTTAGGAATTACGCGCAGGAGACGTCAAGCTCACCACGTCGGATTTGCATTAGCAGCTCTTGGGCCTCTGCATCTGTTGATTTGAGCTTGTCGAACTTCTGAGTGCGAATAGTTGGGCACCTTGGCGTGACTGTCCTGGCATGCCTGGGTATTTGCAATCCTCGGAAGATTACACCTGTTGCATTGCGCACACACGTATCGTAAGCTTGAGCGATCGTCTTCCGTTTTGGTTCGGGTTTCCGCAGGGACCATTAGGTCTCTCGCTCGGGGCGGCTGTCTCTCGCTTTGGGGCGGGTTGAATTGCCCTGTATTTGTGAGATCGGGGAGTCAGGCGGGGCATGGCGAAGATTGCAGTGAATGGGAGAAAATAAATTCTGCATGCCTGCACGTCCTTTCGGCGGATCGTCAAGCGTTGTGGTGCTTGTCACCTACTTAGCCATGTCGTGAAGAGTGGGGCTGAGGCGTTCGCATATCTACGCCGCTATATTCACCCCCTGTTAACCAGTGGTACCAGGGTCTTGGCAGCCAGCCACTAGATTACTCTGACCAATCATCCTCCGAAAGCCCTGCAAGTTCCGTCAACCCGCAAAGTCCCGCAGAAGTTCCGCAGAAGTTCCGCAAGCAGTGTCAAGAGTTCCGCAAAGTCCCGCAGAATTTCCGTCAATCAGCTCGTGTGAAAAATACCGCAAATATCTGAAACTCCCGCAGAAGTTCCGCAAAACACTCACTTGCATAGTCTTTTCATCTCTCCTTTCAAGATGCCAACCCCTACCAGCTGCGTGCGGTGCAGTACCAACAAAAGGAAGTGTGATAAGAAGGTACCTTGCGCCTCATGTGTGAAGGCTGAGGCAACATGCATACCAACATATTGGGGTGATAAAAGAAAGCGGAGGCGAATGCGAGATGGTAAACTTGGTTATTGCCGTTTTGCCTGACGCTAAAGAATCTAACCTTATGTCCAGACAGCTCTCAAGAGCCCCGCCACAAGCTCTCTGGCGATACGGCTGAAAAGCTTGACTTTCTCATCTCCAACACGGGACAAATTCTCGACACCCTAAAAACGCTGAAGACAAATTCTCCCCGATCGACACCAAGTCCTTCAGCTGCAGCAAACTCCACGCCCGCAACAGCCACAGCGCTCAATAACAGTGAGACGCCCCCACTGCTACGTCGACTTCGTGTATAGGGCAAGTATCGCTGACAGTTCGCTCGGCTACCAGGTACCAGTCTCCATGCGACGGCCGCCGCCTTGACGGATCATCTCGATACCCTTGCGACGTCCGAAGCCATCCCAGCGGAGTCGTTGTCAAGCGTGGGTGGCACCGGTCCGTACCTAGCCGAGGCTCTTGTGTCCCCAACATCCTCAACAGATGCTCAGCAGTTCGCGCCACTTGAAGTTCAACTACTGCTTCAATTGAAGGTGTCTTTTAGTCATGGAAAACACCTAGCAGCTTTTTTACGACTACATATACCAGAAAAAGTCGAGTTCCAGCGAATTGGTTCAGATTATGTGGCTGGACCGTTTGGTCCGGAAATTCAGATCTGTATCCGTAAAACCTGGGGAACACTGCTGTACCCGGCCGAATGTCGTAAGTCTATCCACACAGGTTATGTAAACTGTTGGCTAACTATCAATATAGCAGGCAGCTTCACTCAAGATCCCACAGCAATAATTGAAAGGACTACTACTGTAGTGTCGGTGCAAAGGCGCGCCAATTGGTGTGTATTTGTGGAGGGGGCTTGTGAGGTTCATTACAAGGGCAGGCACGGCTGGCCCGTTGGGGAAGGGAGTAAGCCGATGACATTGTACAAATCAGTTTTGGGACTGCCAGAAAGCAGAAGAGCCCAAGAGGAATTAAAGGCTATCCGGCAGGCCCTAGACACCAGCCACAATACGATGCTGGAGAGCTAAACAAGCAATATATCAGGTAGTTGCCCCCAGCGACATAACAGCTATGTTTTCTCAATGACCTTGATTACAACACCCCCGGTCCGAGACCACTCTCCACCTCGAATTTCGTCAAGCCTAAATAGCCATTCTCCAAAAAACCTATCCAGATAGCCACTTCTTTCATTGCCGAAAGTGATGCTTTCACCAAAAGGGATAGCGATATATACCATGACCGCATTCTTTACATCCTCAATATTATTCGTAGCGCTCCATGGGATGTCGTTCAGCTTCAGCTTAGCCTTTGTTGTGCTGATCTGTTTAGACGTCAATAACGATGCAGAATAGGTGAGTTGAACACACACCAGCTTTGCGGCAGTCTCCAGAACTTGATCCTGGGACTTGTTCTGGACAGATTCCGGCATGATGCTTCGAGCTTTAGAGGTATCACACCTCCTGTGTGCGCTTTGCGCGCATCCGATGTGATCCCCGCTGCGCGGGGCATTGCGACGGAATTTCGGAGCCGGATTAACCACGACGTAAGAGCGACGGGAGGAGCCGCTCCGTCAGGTGACATCGGGTTTTCCCGGAGGCTATTTTCGCGGAGTCGATCATCGTAGGTTTGTTCGCAACGGACTGAGGGGAAGGGAGCGCTGGAGTGTTCTGGGGCGGGGTCGCAATACTTATCTGCGCGACGAGGGGCAGCCTTATCGATTGCCGGAAGTACCCGACGTCACCGCAGGTGGCACACAGGCTAATGCAGCCAGGGCCCCCAGCACATCCGGGAAAGCAGCAGGGATTACAGCCAATTCATTGTCATGCAGTAATCAACAAGGTTCTGCTCCCTGGTCTCCTTCCCTTCTAGACAAAGTTGAGCCTATGTAAGGAATCTCTCCATTTCAGTACGCTCTTTTAATACAACTGTATCTTACTTCTTTTCACGTGATGCGTTGCTGATGATCACCGACTGCACTGGATCAAATCAACGGGGGATAACCAAATCCACGCCTCTAAGGTCTGGCACCGATGGGTAGATCCAGACATTGCTGGGGCTCGATCGTCATCGTGGGCGCACCTAGGCTCTTGCGTCCTGGGCCCTCGCCTCACCAACTTCCAGGCCCCATGCTGAGCATGGGCGTCTGCAGGACCGGGGGCCAGTCCCGGGAATTTTTGCCGCTAATGCAATCCATCGATAGAGCTCACCACGAACCGCTTGCCCCTGTGTCTGGTAAACTTCCGCCTCCGTCCGGCCGGCCATTTGATGGGACTGTTTTTGGATCCCATCCGATGTGTCCGCTAACAGCCCCCTGCCTCAGTGCGTCTGACAGGAATTCCGCTCCCCTCTCTCCACACCCCCGGGAAGTTTTTTCTGCTTCTGGCATTGACTTCCTTGCATCATGCTGCGAAGTTGTCATGGGGTGCGGTTAGGCGTTGTGAAATACTCTCTGACAAACTCGCTCACCCACCATGGTCATTCTCCCAATTCTCGACATCGGCTTCTCCGTGGTCGTTTATCCGTATCACCATCCGCCGACTTGTTGACCCCGCCGACTGGACCATCACCATCGCCGTGGCCGCCAACGCTGCCTCGTTGTGGCCTAACACACGTCTGGCATTCCTGAAGGCACCGCCGGCCTCCTTCTTTGGGACCGAATATTAGGTGTTAATGCCTCTGGCTTTGCTCGTACCTCGATCGCTCTATTCCACCTCAGACTCCACCAGGACACAGGCGTCATGTTTGCTCGCAACGGCGTGCGAGATTCCCAAAATGGTTTTTCTGTTTGCGAGTGATGCGGGTACGAGTGATGCGATGTGAGAGTTGACGCTGATGCCCAGATTCATCTGGTGCAAGGTGGGAGAGGCGGCCATCGTCATCACGGCTTGCACACAGCCATTGATCAGGAGGACCCGCATCGGTCTCCGAGGGCGACACTTCTGCGCTTTACGCCGCCAGGGCTGAGCAAGGCCACAATTCGCAGACCAGAAAACAGAGCCTCGGTAAATGGAATGCGCGTGTTACATGACTATGTTATCCACACCCTTTCAAACCTAGAGAAATCGACAAAATCCCTTCTTGTTGTGGACATCCTTAACACCACCCTTCTCGCCATCCTCAACACCACCCTTCTCGCTATAAACACCATCCCCAACACCACCCTTCTCCTTGTAAACCTCAAGACCGCCCTCATCGTCATACTCAACACCACCCTCATCATCACGCTCAGAACCCATCTCATAGTCAGTCGTCATCCTCACCTCATCACCACCCTCATCATCACACTCAGAACCCTCATAATCAGCACCACTCTCGTCGTCATCCTCATCACCACCCTCATCATCACACTCAGAACCCTCATAATCAGCACCACTCTCGTCGTCATCCTCATCACCACCCTCATCATCACACTCAGAACCCATCTCATAGTCAGCACCACTCTCGTCGTCATCCTCAACACCACCCTCGTCGTCATTCCCAGCACCACCCATCTCATAGTCAGCACCACTCTCGTCGTCATCCTCAACACCACCCTCGTCGTCATTCCCAGCACCACCCATCTCATAGTCATCAGACAAAGCAACCGGGGCAGGCTCCTCGAACTGCGGGTTCACGCTGAACTGGTGTTTCTTATAGTCATACCGCAACCATCTGTTCCTTCGTGCAATGCGGCATCCAAGATATAACACGCGAACCTTCCGCTCCTTTCCCATAGAAGTAGCTTCCAGACCCTTCTCATCATCATCAATCTTTTCGTTGTCAAACCACGTCTTTGGATAGTAGTTGGCAACCCAAACCAAGCCCCTCATTGAGTAGTCCTCGGGCAGTGGCCATGGAGAGTCGTCCTTGGGGTGGGGAAAATCCTCACTCTCGATGCGAGTATACGACTGGCAGGAACCGTCCACTCCGCATTTGCAGATACGAGCCTCATTGAGTATCGTATTCAGCAACAAAGACAACAGTTCCCAAGGAAACTCTGGCGCCAACGTCTCGATAGCCCCGTCATAAAACGTTGAATGATAGAGAAAGGCGAGGACCGTGTGAACGTAAGCGAGGATGTTCGGATCCCCAGAGCGAGAAAAAATCACACGGTGCGTTTTGTTCGAGAATTCCAAAGGAACAGCAAGGCTTTCGTCAACGGTGTTTTCGGGCAGGGGCTGGAGCTGGCCGCCAGTGGATTGCTTGATGAGGTCGTAAATAGGGTTTCCATCACCACCGTATCCGATGATGGCATTGCAGTTCGAGATCCCAATCCAGTGTCTGTTGGTGAAAATGTTAATTTTTGATCAACGAGTGGGAGAAACTCGAACTTACCCCTGCTCAAGGAATTGGTACTGGTAGCTACCAATGTAGGCATCTAGGGAGTTGAGAAACTTGTCAACCCATTCGTCCAGCATTACGTGCTGCTTTTTGAACATGAGTGCATGTATCGTCACAAATGACTTGCCAGTCTCTCGTTCGGCTAGGTCCTGCCACGTCTTCAGCCTAGACAGTATGTTTTCGGCCAGACTTCCAGTCCCCTCGTCAACCGCCCCGGAAAGTAATAAAATCGACTTGGCACGGTTCTGAATCGAATGCACCAGGCCGGGAATCGTTGGCGTCGCTATCTCCGTCACGATTACTGAGCTCGTCTCTAGATCTAGGTCGTTCGCCGGTTCGTTGCTTGCCGGTTCGTTGCTTGCCGGTTCGTTGCTTGCCAGTTCGTTGCTTGCTGGTTCATTGCTTGCTAAGCTGCGTAGCTTTTTAGCTGAGCTCACTAGTAGTGTCACTAGCTCTTTAAACTCCTGCGTTTTCGCAAGCAATTTAGATAGCTCCGTAACCCAACTAAAAATGTTTTTGGCGTCTGACGTCCCTAATATCATCTTAACCAGCTCTTGAGTTTGCCGCATCCGCCCCAACGAAACCAGCTTCGACATTTTATCGGCCGACAAGGGCACCCCCGCAAATGGAATCAACTCGGCCAACTTTAGAGCCGGCTCCACTTGGTTTAAGCTGGCCAGGTCCGAACTGATTAACCCTGACAGCTCCGAGAATGAGTGAAGCGTCAACGGGTCAAACAACGTCATGATGCTGTCGCGGGCCGCGACAAAGGGAATAGTTACACACAACGACTTGCTGTAGTAGAAGAGCTGCTGCAGAGCATTAGGCCGAGCCAAGATGGCCAAGTGGTGATACAGCCTTCCTGTCCCGGGTGCGTTATCAGACGCCTTACTGTACCACCCGCAGCTCACGGCCCTCCAGACCTCGCGTTCACGAGGATTCTGGTCTTCAATGGCCATCCGATATCGGCCGAGATCTCCGAGACACTCAATCCACGTCTCCTTGAAGGCGGGTACAGTTTCGTAAAGCAACGCCATCATCGAGTAGGCCAAATAAATGAACGTCAACATATGCTCCAAACTCGCAGGCAGACGATGCCTCAACAACTCGAGAAAGCTGTGAATGCCGTGTCGCCACATCCTCGCGGGCATGGCATATTTCGAGGCCAATTTTCTTAATGCTGGACTCGCTGACGGGTGTTGCGAAGCCAGGAAAAAATCGTGGTGCTCATGAAGCAAGGTGCGGTGGAGGGCAATGAGTGCTTGCCACTGTTCGTTGTTGAGCTTGGTGTTGTTTGGGTCATTTTGTGTATTTTGTGCGTCCACCTCGATGCACTTGTTTTCCACCATTACAAGGCCAGCGTAGATCCCTTTGACCTCGGCAACAAGCTGTTCTTGTGAAATGGGTCTTGTCTCCGGTTGCTTGATGAGCTCGGTTGAACTCTCCTCTGAGGGCCGAGCGGTAGCGTCCGAGGCGTCTCCATCCGACAGCTTGCCGCTGCCAGCGCGGCTTTCGTCCACCTGCTTCCATTTGGGACGCTTGGGCCTGGGCTCTTGGATGACAGATGGGTTGGCATCACTGGATGGCCTGGATACTTGCGGTTGGGAGGATTGGGGCGCGCCGGGCGGACCGTTGGAGGTTGGAGGATTGCTATAAGTGCGTTAGAACCGGTGTCTGAGAAAGAGGAAAGCGAAAGCGTACGTATCTGGTTTCTGTCGAAGGTAACTCTGTCGAAGGTAACTACTCCAGGATGTCGCGATGCCCTCGGGCTTTTCCACCCGAGCCCTCGCGACCAAGGCCCGCAGAGCCCTAACATCCCCTGGAGCGTTCAAAAATTCATCGTACTTCGATGTTGGGGTAGAGAAGCCGGCCTCAGGAATTCCCAGACCCAAGTACTCGTTGGCTAGATGTTGTCGCAATATGTGTTCATGGCCATAGCCCGTCGTTTGGCAGTCAAGCTTCGTGCAAACGTGGACGGGTGGATCCATTGTGAGGTACTGGCGGTGCCGATACTAACCCTAGAACGGTAAATGGAACGGGGCCCCGGGACTTATCTTCACAGGATACCAGCGAGCCATGCGAACCACAAGCAACGGCCCCAGCAAGGCAACGAGGCAACTTGCCAACTAGTGCACAGCCCTGCTGCAAAGCCAGCACCCATGTCGCACGGAAAAGTGACTCTTAGAATTGCCAACCTCATGCTGTGAGCCCGCTTGGAAATCGTCACTTCGCTCACTTCTGGACTGGAGTGTAAATTCCAGCTGGAATTCTCTCGTAGCGGATGTTCTGAATTTGTAAATTTTGAAAGTGTGATGATAAATAAGTAGCTGCCTTTCACCAGTGCGTCTGGAAACCTCATCCATCTCAACAATCATCATGAGCGCCTCTTTCTCTCCCCACGATGGGGCATCTGACTCTTCTGGGTCATGCCAAAATCCAGGAACCAGCCTCGAAACATGCTGTTTCGCAGCCCCAATACCCGACTATCCGCCACCAACCGAATTTGCACAAGAGGCTGGGTATCAGCCGACCGAAGCTGAGAGAGAGGGGGGCACAAAGAGAGTAGGGTGTATGTGCAAAGGGTGTGGAGGACTGGTTAAGTGGAATTGCACACAAACACCAGTCGAGGATGTCTTGAAGCAGCTCGGCAGCGGGCTCCCTGCAGTTCAGGTAACCGACACATTCTCCCACTAGGGTACAGCAAGCCAGCGAGGACCTGCCACGGGGACACGATGGGTGCATCTGGCAAGGACTGTGTTACCCTGGTGTGGCGCCCATCAAGGAGGAGGGGGTGGTAGTAAACGCTAGGGGTAGTTTTAGTGGATTCTGCTCAGGGCAAGGACATGGTCTGCACACACTGCAAGGGGGTCTTTTCCTTGGCAGGCGGAGATTCGCGCATCATCTATTTTCAACGACAACCAATCAATTTCACCCAGGGCCTTCACCGAGCCACTTGTTTGACCCATTTTCCTGCGTCGTGACTTCTCCCAGCGTGCAGCTGCCAGCAGCGCGCTGTATGAGCCTGTCGTCACGGTGTGAAATGCAAGGCGGGCAGGAAGTACCGGGCTGTGACGGCAGGTCGACCGCCCCTCCCCTACGAAGAGCAGCCTGTTCCATCAAGGCTCCGTGTTGGTTGAGGTGGCGGATTCACAGCCTTCACCGGCATTAAACTTGTCATCTCGGACGACTTTGTAACCGCTGGTCGTCAGGGGCAAAGTAAACAGAGGGGTTACCCTAACCCTACGACAGGCTCCGTGGGCGGTCCCCGCGCCCGCCACCGCCTCACCAACTGGAACCCCGCTCCGCTGGTTTGCGCGTCGCGCCAAAAGCGACCTGCATTCGGCTGAAAGTCATTGCTTCTTTCGATGCCGCTACAGTGATTACATTTGTGTCGGGAAAGGGAATGCCACGTCCATAGAGGTGGTCTGGGCAGTGTGTGTGGATCCTCTTCTATTCGCAGCCCAGTAAAATCGCATGGGAATTGTTTGCCAAGTGACTCACAGCATGCTTAGGGCGTGGCTTCTGGCCCTAAACACCGATAAGTATAGAGGCCCATTCGGCAACTATAACAGCTAATTCATTTTCCTCTCCATCAGTCTCGTTCTCACCTACGAACCAATGGCGCCCAAACTTCTAGTGCTGGCTTGCAAGCAATGCCGCAGAGCAAAAGTAGGCCACACCCTCTTCTTTTCTCTCATCTATTACAATCATACAGGTGAGGTGCGGCGCATCAAACCCGGGTTGCAGAGGCCGCCCCCAAGGTCTTCATCAGGCTTGCAAGCCATGCCGCAAAAAAAAAGTAGGCCAATCCCTCTTCATTTCTCTCATCTACTAAACCCATCCTCAATACGCAGAAGAGGTGCAATGGATCGAGAACGACTTGCGCATATAACAAGAACACGATGGAAAACATCGCAAATCTCGACGCCAAAGGAGAGGAAGGCCTCGACGCCAAAGGAGAGGAAGACGACGCCGAAGGAGAGGAAGACCTCGACACAGAAGGAGAGAAAGCGGCCCCAGTACCACCCGGCCAGCCGTCTCTTTCTGAGCATAAGCAATCACAAACATCGACTGAATCGGCACCAATGCCGCTCTACATACACACCAGCAATGGCGCCCAGACGGCAAGTCTGGCATGCTGCATAGCGCCCAGGACACGGAAAGTCTGGCGTCTCTGGCAGGGCTGCTGGAGCGACCCCCTCCTTCTTTTTAAGCAATCACAAACCTCGATTGCATACCCACCTATGCTGCATAGCGCCCAGGACACGGAAAGTCTGGCGTCTCTGGCTGCCGGGGACGCAGCTTGGTATGGCGACCGCTGGTGATTGACCCAGTTGCTGCGAGGTGCACAAGGCCATGTCATCTTGGCCCTGCTGCGTAGAGAGCGCGTGTCGGGGGGTGCTATAGGTAGCGTAGTCTTCTCTCCGATATTCTCCTCTGCCGTATGGGAGGCTGGTGAGGAAGCGGAATCATCGCACATCTCGTGGTCGGCCGAGGGGCTTCTTCTAAAAGCCACTTTGAGGGTTGCTTGAGTTATGCGCATTCCCACACGCTTCCAGTGTTTACTCTACCCCTGATTCACTATCGCAAACGTTCGGCCCTCGTCCGGCGTCATATTCCGAGTCCTCCTGCATCTCGTTGGCTGCAGTGACGGGTTTCTCCTTGGTTGTCGGCTCGCGATCACGATCAAGTGGCCGATTCATCGTTAGCACCAAGGGGCCAGCGTCAGCACCAGATGGACCCCGTGGACGCGGCCAAGTTACAGCAAAATCACCCACAGGGCCATCTCGGCTGTGTCAGGCATGACCTCACTAGCCCCTCCTCATACCGGGATGCATGTCTAGCAACGGCAGCGTCGCCCCCAGAATTGTAAATGGGATGGCAATTCTCGCCATTGGATACGTAGCGCGCCATGTGATAAGTGGCCGCACGGGAGGGTATCGGCCAGGCTGCCGGAGGGTGGTGTGGGACTAACGTTTGGGACCTTGTACCTATGTATCTGCAGGCCGAGTCTCAGGGAAAGCTCTCCAACGCGGTACGCGCTGCAGGGCAGCCGAAAATACCTTGGCTCTTCACACCTGTCAGCAAACGGCGTGCACTTCCATCAGTGATAGAGAGCTACAGCCCCATCAAACCTTGTGACTCATGGCTGGTGAAACGCGAGGAGATCCCACCGTCTGGTATTTACCCCTGCGTGACCGGTGTGTTGGCAGTCAAGGGTTTCGAAGGCTGGTTGACTCTGGTGTTGGTTTGGACATGGTAATCGGTGAAGGGCTCCGAACTACAGTTACATACCTGGGTTTAATGTTGGGTGGAATGGCTGCACAAGTTGCAGGCCCTCCACTCCGCCACGCTCAATACGACCCCATCCGCGTCCTCGGAATTCCGCGGCGCGTTATGTTGGATGGTGTCCACAGACTTTTTGCGCGGGGGAAGTTAGCCGCCGTACCGGCCAGCCAAGCTGCCTCCTCGCTGCCAGGGAGACCCATCAGATATTATTACGCTGCTCGCCAGCAGTGGTCTGGCAAACTTCTTCGCTCTTACTTCATCTGCCACAGAAGGGCTCTTTTAGCCACTCATTCTCCGCTGCTTGTCACCCCTGAGAGGGAAGTTCTCGCTGTTCCTCCCCATTCATTCTCCTGCTCCTCCACAGGCGTCAAGGCAGAGGCTGGCAGGAGATGGGTTTGGGTGTGACATCAAGTAAGTAGCCCCTTGGAGCTTGATACTTAGTAGAACGCCGTTCACTGACTGTGAGACAGTGCGGCTGCTGAACCGACTGCTCGCTTGCCGTGACGCAATATCGCAGCTATCCGAAAGCGAACCACAGCTTGAAGAGTATCGTGATGACAGAAGCTGCAGCATTCCAACTGTCGGCCGACCCAGCGGGCCTCTTCGCTCGCCTGCTCCAGCACCTCTGAGCACAGGAAGCACGGCGTTGGCGCAAGAACCTACAGGATCTGACAGCAACCAGGCTACGGTACATCAGGATGACATCCACAGCCCTTCTGCAGCAGATCGGCGCAGTGACCCGAGCGAGTTCGCCTTGCCGGCCGCGGAACGTGCTGAACTGACCGACCCAGAAGGTCAGCACGAGGTAGCCACGAATTCCCAATTCCCACCGCAGCCTGATGGTGACAAGTCTGTCGGAAGTCGCAGCACCGAGAGCCACCTGACCATGGCGGCTGCGCCCTGCGACACCCTATCTCTGACTCCAGCTCCGCAGGAAAAGACGGGTGTGCCGCGACTTTGCAAAGAGTGTCTCACCCTCTTCCCGGAACTGAAACCTCCCGACGCACTTCAACCTAGCGCGTGTCTTGCTTGCAATGACGCCAACAACAAACTCCTTGGGCAGCAGTTCCTATACAACTACGTGGCAAATACGATTGAGCCTCCGGAGTGGAATGGATGTTATGTCGTTGAAGTCCTACCACGGTTAGGCGTACCATGGCAGTTAGTTTCGCCATGGCTACCTCCATGCTTCAAAGCAGAAGATGGAATCATTACAACAGTGGATCTCGAAAAGTTTGTTCTTGTTAAATACATTGATGAAGGGTAAGTCAAATAATCCTCTCAGAAACACAAACTAACATAGCTTAGTGAACTGGGCTTCGTAGAAATTGACAGCCTGAAGCAATACGATCCCAAAAAGTCTTATCCGTTCCACATTCATGGTCATACCGAACCAGAATCAGACTGCGCTTCCTACGATCCCAACAGCCAACGCATTTGTGGCTTTTCCACACCAAATGAGCATCATGGCTAGTATCCCTATGAGCAGCCCTAAGACGATAACTAACAGTTTTAGGTGTAATTGCTGGCCAGGTGCGCCCTGTTAGGGCCGAGTCACGCGTCGATACGGAAGCAAACCATCCGGAAAGCAGCCAGCTAGCTGCGCAACAGGCAGCGGATACATGCGACGATTCACTACATTTGAGCGGGCATAACGGACCGCTTACGCCACCGGGTGTATCGAGTGGACTTACTAACCCCACTCCAAACCATGGAGATGGCAAAATCTTCGAGTGGGCAGAGACATACGAGGATGGCGGTCAATCGGTAGGGAAACGGATGGTGAACACAGAACACCGAACGATTATTTCTGGGACACATGAAAATTCCACATCGCAACCACATCACCAGCATTCTAAGGCTGCTAACGCTTTACCAGAGGACCGTGATGCCTTTCCCATCGTTCTCGGCAGTCCCTTGAACCCGGACGCGCCGGAAGGGCACATCTTCCTTCCTGGTGACCTCTGCGGTGTCTTCAACAAGGGTATGATCCGGCCTGCGATTGTAGGTGACTGGACTGACAGCAGGGAATGCGAGATGGACGTTTGGTTCTTTGACGGTAGTCATAAGCGAACTAAAGATACTGGCATAGTGAGGCTAGGACATGTCTGTGAATGGGAGAAAGCGGTACTTCATTTCCGGGGTAGGGACTTTTATACCTGTTCTCTAATAACCGCGCTAAACCATCCCAAGAAACACCCGATCGCAGGGAACAGTTCCGCCTGCTTCAGCGAGAGGCCGAATGTCGTTCCGTTGATGGTAAATCCAGGAATATGAAAGAAAGCAGCCAGCTTCGGTCAGCTGGCGCGCAACGGACTGCAAAGATCTGTGACGCTTCAAGCGAGGCTGATGGACCGCTTACGCCCAGTTCCTCGGCTGAAGTTGGCATACCGGCGGCACCGCCCACTGCTAAGAGAGTAAGTTTCAACTTATGATATCAAACCATCAGTATTAACGGTCAACAGAAACGCCCTGCGGCGCCGCCGCCAAACCCGAATAAACGACAGAAGGCTGAGAATGTTAGATGCAGTTGCGGCAACACTTATACTAAGCAAGGCCTCAAAATGCATCAGAAGAAGTGTCAAAGTAGCGGGGCAAAAAGCACGCTATCGGCATCCGCACCCAGATCCCGGGGTCCCGACCACACCCAGATCCAAACCCAGAGCCCCGCCCCCCCACAGGTAGCGCATTATCTGCAGGAGCAAACCGGCTACCATCACTTCTCTCCGCCAAGGATGCGGCAGCCACGGCCGACTACCGCAGCATCTCGCCAGATGGCTTACAGCCCAAGCCAATACCAGGGCCAGGAAGTGCAGCGTGGGCAGGAGATGTACCTGCGGCTGGGAGGTTCTCCCCCTCAAACTGATCAGAATACTTACCGCTCTGAGAAGCCAATGCGCCCCCCTCAAGCTGGCTGGCTTGAAAATGGCCAGGAACTTCCTCCAATTGCCCCGTCTGGTCTGGATAGAAACCGGTGGTTCGAGCCTGAGAGCCACTCATACCCGAGGCCCGCCCAAACGGCTATTTCTAGCTCCGACCGTTCTGCCGGCGTAAGAAATGGCATACCTTACGCCACTCCACACAGCTCTATGTTTGACCCTCTAGCCAAGCGTTGTACACTCCCGGAACGACTACCACCACCACCACCGACGACCATAGGCCGTCAGGTGGCGTATCAGATACCCACTCCTAGCAGCGGCAGCACACCTCGGCCAGCCGAGAGGCAGTGCAACACCTGCCGCCAACATTTTCCCTCTCAAGATGAGCTCAATTTTCACAGGCATTCGGAGTCATTGTGCGCACCCCTCACTGCTTCCCAACACCGGCTTCTAGAAGATTCCTTCCAAGAGGCTCGAGGGGAAATTCCAGATTATAAAGGTATATCGACGCTATCTGGTGTGCCCCAAGTTAGGGTTGAAAATTGGTTTTCGAGCCGGAAAAACGTAAGCACCCCGACTAGGCGGAATGGAAGCAGCCGTTCTAACCTGGCTGTAGATGCCATCTTATCAACCCGCCAGGCGCGAGGACGACGTAGTCTTCCTGTACGAACGCACCAGAACAGAAGGTCCGCCGCAGTCGCAGCACTCGGGACTCCCTTACCCCCAATTCAGACCCGAATACTCAGCGCTAAGGCACGCCGGATCCTCGGAGCGCGGTATGATACATTCCTCCCATCACGACAATCATTGCCGCCGCGGGGGCAGCAGGAGCCAATTTGGAGGCTTGTATACAACGCCCCCGGGTCCGTGGTAACCCCCTGGCTGGTCTTGGTGAGCCTAGACGGTGGATAAAGCAACAAGAATTTCAGGCAGTGTGAAAAGTGGGCGTCCGCAACACCAAAGGTTAAGACACCCATATTTGGTTAGTTGCTCAGATAGCGATTGATTGCTGTACTAACCGCCCCGCAGTGTCACGGTCGGTAACCTGTAGCTGCGAGGGACCGACGACAACGTCCGTCGCCTTCCAGCTCCTCCAGCGAGCGCAAGAGTCCAGCTACGAGGAAGAGCCGAAGAAGTAGGCATGATATCGGTGGTCAAGGGCGAGCGGAAGAGATCGATCGCGACACTGAGGAGCTGCGGCTGGCTCCTCCTAGGCCTCAGGTGCCTCCCCGTTCTGCGAGGCTCGGTCAGCCTGTCGGGCCAAGGCGACTGTTGGTAACGGTAATGTTCGTAAGTCCCACCTGAGGCATCGTCGGGGGCAGTGGGTACGGCTTCACCCCTAGCCTGGACCTCATAGGATGAATTTTACAGAGTAACAGCACTTCAAATACACGGTTTTCTCACGTTACCCTAAGCTACGCAAAATGCGTTCTCGTTTTTTCTACGAAGCTTCCCAACTTCCAAATACTTTCTGAGCGTCTAACCCCCTAGCGCAGCTATGATCAATCTTGACTCCAGGAGAACAGTTGTTTAACAAGAGCACAGAGTTGAGGGAAGTTTGGGAGATCGGGACGGCTGCTAGATATGACCGGTGACTTCCGGTAAATTATTTGTCAGGACGAGGTGGAGTTTGTGACTGCAGCCTCTATCTTGATCCCCATTGGGGCTTTCTCGACTGTCCAAGAGTATAGATCACTGCAATGGAGCCCAGGTGAATCAGCGCGCGCCCGTGCATACGGGTTTCCACACTGTGTTTTCCACTGTGTTGCCAACCGCGTTCCCAACCGCGTTCCCAACCGCGTTCCCGACCGCGTGCATACGGGTCTCCACACTGTGTTTTCCACTGTGTTGCCAACTGCGTTCCCAACTGCGTTCCCAACTGCGTTCCCAACTGCGTTCCCAACTGCGTTCCCAACCGCGTTCCCAACCGCGTTCCCAACCGCGTTCCCAACTGCGTTCCCAACTGCGTTCCCGACTGCGTTCCCGACTGCGTTCCTGACCGCGTTCCCGACTGCGTTCCCGACTGAAAACTTACAAGGGAGATACTCTACAATGCCGCAGTTTAGACGTTGTGGTCTTTGCGATAAGGATGTGGCAAACTTCAAGCGACATAAGGCAATCCAACACAAAAAATGCGAAAACTGTTCCCTGTCTTTTACTCAACAACAGTTTCACCAACATCGTCTGGAGGCGCACCAATGTCCGGTCGGGTGTAAAAAGGTGGTAAAGGAGAGCTTAAAAATCCATTTGGCAAGACCTCACAGGAAATGTGGCCAGTGTGGATGGGTAGGCATATTTCAGGCAATCGGGGGCCATAAGAACTGTCAGGGGAATCCAGTAGCGATTCCTCCATCGACCGCGCCGTCACCCTACTGCGACATAGACGATGACCGGCCCGGAGCTTCCCAAGCAGAAATACCGCAACGGATGCAATGCGGGCACGGGGATATGTGCGACTCTTCCCTTTTCTGTGATGCGCTGAAGCACAACGCTCTATTCGGCGAGCTACTAAGGGAGCTACCAAAGGGCAGGGAGACCCCGGCTGCACAGCAATGGAGATCTCTCGGGTTCGGGGACCGCCTCCCTCACACGCATCCAAGCGACTCGATATGGGACAAGCCTTCAAGCGATGCATTAATGAACGACATCCTCAACGGCTTCAGGAAAGATGCGGATGGAAGAGTGTTCAGGAGCGGGAAAACCACTGAGGCTGAAGAAGGGACTATCGTCACTGTTTTACAGCAACTCGCGAACCCGGATCCGCTTAACGCCGTGTATTGCACAAATCTCCCAACTACCTACAGTCTCAAAATTCCCAGTACGGTCGCTTCAAAGGAGGAGGTGTATGAAACGAACCAGAATCGGTCTTGCGCATCAAACATTACACCTACGGGGACGGTGATCGATTTGCACTACGGTATGCTTATGATAAAACACTCCTTCTCTATCCATTTTGTTGACCAGAGGTTTAGATCCAAAGCATCACATCGCCACCATTTTAGGGACAGGTAAAACCAATTGCCTAAAGCTGTGGTTGTTCTGTCCTCCAACTGAGAAAAACAAGGAGGTTTTCTTTCGACACTACGATGGCAACGACACGTTACGAAGAAGCTTCAGTGAACTGGAGTTTGCTGAGTTCGTCTTACAAGACGAAAGCCAGGCTGTCATTTTTCCACCTACAACTCTTCATGCGACTCTAGCCATACAAGGCGGCATCTTGGTTGCGCTGGACTTCACGACGCCATATCATATCCCGGCCTGTTCCGATCTCGTTCTGCGGCTTGCCGAAGGCCATCGCCTCGAGAAGCATCATTGTGTGCCTATCAAAAACGCATACGAACTGGCCGAAGTTCGGTTTAAGGAATCGGCAACGGAGCTCCTTGAGGCCCGCAAGGCATATTGCCAGATCTTTTCTCTCATACGGCCCCGCCTTCCTCGAAAGCTTAGTGGGAAGTGCCAGATTTGTGACAAGCTATGGAGCCTGCACAGCGACAAACGTAAGGACTGAAGGAATCTGACCTAGAAATCACATCTGCGGCGAGATCGTGCACCCTCCATGGTTCAATGGGGTTGATGGATGGGAAGCTACTGGGGTGGCACAGGAGAAAATGTGCCTCATCACGCACTCCTATGAGTCGAAAAACCAGGATCCCAACACACGCATTTCCAAATTCGGTTAGAAAATTATCAGACACCTCTCCATCGAAGGTGTTGTGTCGCGCTGCCTACGCACCACTGGTTGCTATGCAGGGGCTTCCGCCTCGGTGGCCGCGAGTTGCGGACCGAACAGACAAGAGGAGGCCTGAGAAATCTGTCAGATTAAACATGTATTTGAGTTTAGCGGACGTCGCTGTCGACCTTACCTCACCCACCTAAACGGTTGCTCAGGGGTAGTAAACAAAGAGATAACCCTAACCCTAGAGTTCTAACTGAGGGTCCCTGCAATCGGGCGTGGGTTACTTTTATTTGAAGAGCGCATAGAAGTGCCGTAGAAATACATCACATAGACTAATAACAGGACGGAGACGGGCCTTCCTACACCGACTCTGTGCCGCGGGGCCGCAGGCATGACCGCGAGATCCTTCGGCAGGAGCGGGAGCTGCGCGTATATCCGGCCCACGTTCCTCTAAGAGAATAGCCGTCCGCGTGTTTTTAAAAAGAGATCTGGCCCTCCGTTTCACGCTCCTTGCGTACCATACTTGCGTTCGCATCGACTATCTATCAGGCCGTAATTTAAATTATGACCATGGATATGTCCACGGCCATGTAGAGCGGATGACATGAAGGGACACTTAGCTATTCCCACTCCTCTGAATCGGTCCAACCTATCCACCAAGTTTTTCACGCATTCGGCTGGCTTCGATTGGCTTCAACGCACCACTCGGTCGAAGGCCGGCACGTTGGAGTGGGGGGCATGGACGCAGTTGAGTCTGCGTTTGTCGGGGAGGCAGCCCTTCACGGCCTGACCAACAGCACCACATACAAGGTACCACACTCAGGCTCGGAATCGACTCAAAGCGGTTGTAAAACTGGAAGGTGTGGCAGCCGCGACAGCCGCTGTCCAACCAACTGAGGTTGTTCCGGCTCATGTTATCCCTGCACCAGCCACGCTCCATCAACAAGGTTGAAATTAACTAACCCCAGGCGTCGCAGTCTCTGTGTCAGGAGGATGACCTGCACGCGGCACATCCTGACGATGCCCTTCATCTGTGGATTCTATCTCCCACTCCTTGGAATCGGTCCGACTGTCCACCAACAAGTTCGCGAGGAAGTGAAAGGCTGTCATACGACCTCAGAATTTCAAGGAAAACATGCAGCCACTTTCAGAACATACAGCGCATGCTCTGACAGAAACTCCATCTTGGCTACGCCTGCCTGCAGGAGCGTGAAAGCCAAACGAGATGAGCAAGTCTAATCCGTATCCACCGTCCAGGAATCATCTAGGACCCTCAACGCAAGGTGAACTGCCGGGACTGGATTACGAACGGCGGCCAGCCAATCTTCAAGCTCGCTCCTGCTCCGGGCATGTAAGACTCGAATCAGGATCTCTCAAGAGTAGGCTAGAGAGATGGAGGGTCGGGTTGGAAGGGAGGGAAGGGCGCCCAGGAAGGGGGGGTCACTATGGTGGCCCTGATTGCAAGCGCAGGATCTCTCTGCCGTTGCCATTCCCTCCAACCGCCTCCACCCCTCCAATAAACACGTCCGCCATCAGCCGGCTAGCCAATTAACACCGAAGAGACAGGCTCCCCAGACCTGCCGGACGAGCAAAATAGGACCAGGGAAGGGGTGGCTCTAAGAAAAGGGAGACCAAGGCTCGAGCAAACCGACCCTCCATCACAGCCCGCATCTCTCCAACCCGTCTCTATTAGGAACGTGAAATCTGAATGGCTAGTATGCGAGCGAGTGTAAAGCAGCCATGGCGGAAGGCACACCATGTAATAGCATGATCCGACCCTCCATCTCGGCCGTACGGCGACACAAGGAGGATACGGAAAATGGATTCTTGGCAGGGAGCGCCGAGAAACCTTTACTGCTCATCCGGTTCATCCTTATGGCGCAGGCCTGATTTGCTGCCATGTTTAGTCGCAATTCGCTCGTGTCCTCGAAAACAGTGTATGACTCCGGGAAACCGCCACGTAACAAACTTCACCTTCGCTCGAGCGATTTTTGATAGCACCAGTAAAAAAAATTCCAAGCTCGGGGGCGCCGCTTGCGTATGTGCTAATTTATAGATCACTGTCGGGGAGCCCGAGACTGAAGGGCGTTAGGAAGGGTGGTTTCCTGATGAGCTGTCGGCATCCCGACTGCGAGCGCAATACTCCCTGCCGTTGACTGGTCATGCACTCAAACTGCCACTGCGTGGTGACTGACGTTGGTTTGGCAACAGTTAATCCCCACAGCAGTTGATGTTTATTTTTGCCCCTGAATTGGCCCCACTTCTCGTTCTGTAATCCGGGCGATCCACTGCGGAACGCCACCAGTGATGCCACTTGTCCCTCCTTGCGGTCCGTTAACATATTTCATGTCGAACTACTCTGTGACCGGCCATTTAAGCCCATACAGCTTGGAGTGTCTTTGGCAACGACGACACTCACCTCCCTCAGACCGACATTGATGGCAGTCATCCTTTATGTCACCACCATGCCGACGTCCACATCGGTTCCAACTGCTACTCTCCCTTTTACATCACTCGAATTCACAGTTACCCTCGCCGAAATAACTTGGCGCGTAAAAAACTGTAATCTCCTCGCCGCACCCAGCACAAGTCCACCGAAGGAGGCGGCCACCCAGCGCGATCCCACAAAGCCCCTGGCGCCAGGCGCTGGCATCCGGGGCCGTTCCCGCTGGAGGAATCGTACCACAAAAACCAAACACCAAGCTGTCCAGAGTCAAGGAGAGATGCACTCAGCACAAACCCCTTACCAAAGCGCCTGGTGTCGGCCAACCCGCCCTCAGCAAACACGGCTCCGTCTACGTGGTTTACAAGGTTACAGGTTCTAGGTGGAGTTTGGTTGAGGGGCGCAAGCGTTTTGAGTATCGGGTTTGGTGGGAAGGATATGATCAGAATGATCACACTTGGGAGCCCCTTAACAACTTCATCAGCGATAGATCACAAGAAACAATATTTGAATTCCATCGTCAAAAACCTAAAAGCCCTGTTCACCCGATCATAGCGAACTTGATAGCCTTGAGTAGGGAGGCGGGCTTCTTTCGGGCGGCAGCGCATGCTGCAGTGTAGGAAGTAACAATATTGACTCTTGTTGTTTCTGCTCCTTTGATCTATACAAAGTAAGCCGTGAAAAAACTGCTCCAGCTGTTCCTAGCACCTCATAGTCTAGACGATGATGGTGGTCGCCGGGACCGCACACGGGACAGCGTTGATCGTGGTCAGTCCCGAGAGCGGGGAGAAAGGCGGCCTCTCGGAGCACAAGGAGTCGGTATGCAATCAGATGGCGAAGCGTCCTCGCGACCCTCCCCACTGAGACTCCCAACCTCCCCGGCGGTGCCGCGGCTCTGCCGCAGACATTAGTGTTTGGGCCAGACTTCCAGTCCCCTCGCCAACCGCCTTGGAAATGCGGGCCGGCGGTGGTCCGCCCCTATTCTGTAGTGCCGATTGCTCGGGCATCTCGCGACGAGAGCGGCCTTACCGGCCCTTTAGATCCGACCGCATGAACGACATCGTGACCTCATGTGTCACCGTCGGCGTTTTTCTTTGTCCGTCCACGCGGCTGCCTCTAGGACTTCGCCGATAAAAGGAGTGGTTTCCCCTCTCGAGGGCAACGGCTACGACAACTTACGCTTCTGCCGGCCATCCAACGTCACCATTGTCAGCCACCTACCGGCTTTGTCATGGAGCAGGAAGAGAGTGGTCGAGGCATTTGGCCGCTACCTTGATGCAAAATGGCCATCATCCATGTAACCGGATGACGGTGTTCATCTGCAAAGCATTGCAAGCCTATTTAGTGCCGCATCTAAGATTGTGACCGTCACAGGGGCTGGCATGTACGTATTCCCGCCTCTCTTCCTTGCTACCTCTCACCAGACTTAGGACTTTCGATCAAAGAATGGCGTTTATTCCCTCGGCCATCGCCACCTTTCATTTCTCAGTTCTCTCCAATCCGGAAATGAGGCCTCGCTTCTACAATGGCATCACCAAGATGCGCCGGGACAGTAAGCATGCCGACCCAACAAGAACACATCGCTTCATTCTTGCTTTGCGTGACGCTGGCAAGCTGGTTCGGCACTATATAGCGGCCGAGACTCGCAGGCCCAACCGACAGACGTGATCAAGTTGCAACGGGGTAACGGGCTGACGAGCAGAGCCGCGCCTGGTGTCCCGGCAGGACTTGGAGACGTCGTGTCGAGGTATGACGAGCTGGAATCACCTTGACGACGATCGTGTTTACTTTCTGTAGAAAGTTGCTCCCGCCCACGATTCAGTCAAAGCACCACCGGCCCTTCAAACGACACTCAGACTACAGCGTTTGGCGGGCTGTGAAGGCCAGCGTCGATGTGGTCGCCAAGCCCGATCACAAAGGGGCTGGGCGATTTTGATTGGCCACCTAAACTCCTCCACATCCACCACAAGTTGTATTGAGTTGACAGCCTGCGGGCTCGAAAAGCGATGTCAGCCCCGAAGATTTTACGGAATCTGTTATTACGGTGACCTACCACGCAGAAGAAATAGTTGAAGGTAGAGCCGGGCTCGAGGATGTTCTCTTGATATCCAACTCCTATGTTTTGATTCATGGACAGTATTCCCCCTCCCATGAACGAGTCGCTGCTTGATAGTCCTCCGTCAGGGTTTGTTCGAGATCAGAGATGTCCGAGTGGTGATAGGTAGTATCGGCGATGATGCTGGAAGGGGGTTCTCGTCCCCTTAAACTGCACTAGCAGCTGCTGGAGGAACACGTCAAAGACCTGGAACAAACTGCTTTGATGACCTCCAGGATTAAGTTGGCCACTCTAAACGACCTGGTCGAGACTAGATGCCATCTCCTCCTCGAGGGTCTTGACGTATATTGATGCAGGGCCCTCGACCCCAGGAAACAGGAAATCCCACAGCTTTCTCCGTTGTGCCTCGGTTGAATTCTCCCTCCCATGACCGTGATCCCTTGTCTCTAGATCATAGAGACAGGTGAATTTGACGAGCAATTTAACGACCAAAGCGGGCGATCCATCACCTTCCCAAAATTCACCAGACCCACGGCTCCCGCCTGCGAAGTATGGGGCGCAGTGGGAATGGAATGAGGATGAAAAAGATTACATCTGCATGGGTATAAGACTCGCCAGGACATACTGAGAAGAAGACGAACAATACATCTCCCCGCTCGCCCGTCTGGACTGCAGTCGCCTGTACACCGTGGAGGACGATCTGGAGGTTATGAAAATTGGCCGGGTGAACCCGGAATCATTGATACATCTCGAGGAGTATTACAAGGAGTGCGTGAACTGACAATGGACTTGAAATTTAGAAAGGCGAGATTAGGTAATGTTGGGCTGTGATTGGGGATGGATTCTGAAAATTGTCGAAAATGATAGACGAATGGGAGCAGTAATTTTGGATTCGTCAGCGATTCTCAATGTTCTTCGCAGAGTCTGGCGGGGCATGGCGAAGATTGTCGTGAATGGGAGGTAATAAAATCTGCATTACTGCCACATCCTTGAGGAACAATTTCGTGAGTTCTTCTGTTTGCGGCGCTTATGAGACTTCACATGTCGTGAAGAGTGGGGCTGAGGCGTTCGGATTTCTACGCCTCTATATTCACCCCCCTGAACTAGTGGTACCAGAGTCCATCGACAATCTTCTTAGGCCCGGCAGCCAGCCACTGACCCAGATCTGCCACTCTGACCAATCATCGGCCCAAGAAAGCTCCGAAAACTCAACAGTGCCAAGAGTTCCACAAAATACCTAAAGTTCCGCAAAAGTTCCGCAAAAGCTCCGCAAAAGTTCCGCAAAAGTTCCGCAAAAGTTCCGCAAAAGTTCCGCAAAAGTTCCGCAAAACGAGTGGCAGCTTTATCGATTACGGAAATACCCGTTCAGGCGGGCTAATGCAGCAGGGTCCTCCAGCACATGTGGAAACAGGGCAGGGATCACAACCAATTCATTCTCATGCACATTGACAAGGTCCCGCTCCCCCTGTCCCCTTCCCTTCTAGGGCAAGCCTTCAACTGTCTGTTGCTTCTTCAACCTCAATTATGTCCATCCATGGGGGGTAGTCCTTCGGCTTGCACTCGCCGCACAGCTCCTCAGTCAGAAGACACCCGGGAGAAAATGGATCTCACACTCACCTGTATTCAAAATGGGCCACATTGGGCTGCTGGCACCGCTTATGTGTAAGTGTATAGTCTGTGCACCATTTCGATGCAATCCAGCGAAAGTGCCCGCAGGAATATTTTCGCTGTTACTGTCAGTCGTCGGCCTGCCAAGAAGTAGTTTCGGTTGCCTGTGTGAAATCACACATTTTACCCTTTTCGGTGGTGTTCCTTGCGATGGTTGGGTTTATCTGGGGAAATCGAGCCCAGGGATGTAGGAAGTGGGCAACAGATCATGTCCAGGACTTGACTCTTGTTCCGCTTCGTAAGTGCGTTTCAAGGACCAACACGGCAGATGTGCCACACACCTCGCAGAAAAAGCAAACGCACTGTTGATGTCTGCAAGAAGTAATGGTGGTTGGAGGAAGGGAGGCGGGGCAACGGTCTAGGCTAGTGGATCATTCATCACGACTGCTCCGAGGACCACGGTCGAAGAGGTTGGTCCGCCGATTGCAACGATCCAGAAAATGCATCAAAGCTGCAACTTTCCAGTCCGCGTGGATGGAGGGGGTGTGGTTTTAAAACTTGTGACCGGAAAGTCTCCTTCAAAGTGCCGTCAAGTGCAGTAGTGCATGGATGTACACGTTTGCCTGCCGCTTTCTATGATCAGATCTTTTTTTTCTCGGCAGAACTTCCCCGGAATGAGCTACCAACCTCGGAAAGCCCGCGACGGTAGGGGACTGGAAGACCCTCCCACGTTTGTTCGTCGAGCATAGGTATCAATGTGAACTCCAGATATCTACCTTCTGTAATCTTCGCCACTCCACTCTAGCTACCTGAAATGTAGGGGGAGAGCCCTGCTCCTGACTCAGGCATGCGTCGCACGCAGCCATCCCAGATTGTGCATCACGATGGTAGGTCGTCGCTTTGTTGTATCTAGCGAGAGGGGGTGGGCTAGGCTCTTCAGCGTGAACCGGCTCGCGCTTGCTGATAGTGGGGGGTGAAAGGTGTTGACTGGTTATAGGCAATCACACCCAACCACTAGCTCTGCACACCCTAGGCACTTCCGACACATGCAACCGACGCTGACCAATCGTCCAACTTCTCCGTCAGCCAAGCCTTGCTCTCAGGCAATGGGGCTGAGAAACAGCAGCTCGTTTCGAGGCAGATGAGGGGTGGTTTCAGTTGCGGGACCGCTGCTCGCCCTGGCCCTTCATCTCTCAGAAGGGCCGGATGTGTAGGGATGACGGGGAGAGGAAGAGACGCTCGTGGTGATGGTTGAGGAGCATGAAGTTTTCGAGAACGGATAAATCCTCCCATATTTATCATTAACTTAAATTTACAAATACCACAGCCTTCTATAAGAGAGTTCCAGCTGGAATTTACACTCCAAGCCATAGTGATGGGACGACTGCTCACGACATGTAATTCACCTGGGGTGGCGAGACCGCCGCGATGCGGGTGTGGACCCCCGCTGTCACACTGTTGAGAGAGCGCTGGGGGAGGGCAAACAGGACAGTGGTCCCCTAGAATTCCATCTTTTCTGGCTCAGAAGGCACCCTTTCGCCCTGTCGCAAACCTTCAATTCCCGTCCTGCGCGAGCACCAGTATGGAACCCTTCAAATACCGACTCCTTTTGCCGGCGCAGAGACCCAGGTCAAGCCCTGGCAACAGCGGCCCGTCGCGGGAATTGGCTAAGAAGCGGACAGCAACCTCGGCTCCCTGCAAGCCGTGCCGTGAACACAAAATCAAGGTGAGGGCGTGCGATACCAACCCCTCCCGTTCCTTGGTTCTGACGCATCTCGCAACACGCAGTGCGATGGCTTCCGTCCCGTTTGCCGCCCCTGTTCGCACCGAAGTCGCGATTGCGCATGGGTTCAACCCCCAGGGGAAAAGGTAGAGGCGCTAAAGCGCAAGTACACCGAGCTTAAGGAGGAGATGGAAAGCATAAGCACGGCGTACGAGACCTTAGTTAGCCTGTTTGAGATCATCAAGTCGCGAGACGAAGCTGATGCTGCTGCCGTCTACCAAAGGCTCCGCCAAGGCGCTGAGCCGGAAGCTGTGCTGGACTTGGTTCGCGAGGCCGAACTCCTCCTGCAGCTACAACACGAGGTTCTGATATGTCCTCCTCTTCTGAAAGGAGATGCCGTGCGTCTGGCCCGGCCTGATGCTAACGGTAAACCCCCGCGTCCCCTGCCCTCAGCTCACGCGGTGGGGCAAAGCGAAGCTTAGGGTTAGGGTTTTTTGTTTACTTACCCCTGAAACATTGCTATCTCATCTCAGACGCCCGTCTAGACCCAGCTTCTTTTCCCTTCAACAACAAAAAAAAACTGAAAGCGATTATATATAAGATAGCAGGAAACAAAATCACTGCTAGCCACACTATGGCGTCAAGCAATACCCCCGCGATTAGCGGGCTACTCAGGGCTCCGAAGCTCCCGAGCGCCAGAGCTGTCGAAAAGTATCGCCCGACAACGAGTTAACTTGGTCCGCAACTATTCGTCCCAGCAGAGGAACGCTGTCGAGCTGCGAGCGAGCCTGTGTGCACCTGCGGGGACGGCAGCGCATCACCGGACCAATCGTGGCCCGGTTCTCATCACTATCCAGCCGGGTTTTGGTCCACCGTTGCCGGCAAAAACTGTCGACGTGACCAGGGCTTATTTCAGCATATCGGCATGAACAAGAGACACAGATCCAGGGCACTTGATGCTGTCGGCAATCAATTCGACAGACGCCGTCAGATTTCCCCTCTTCGCTTCTCTCCCCTCCGCCGCCGCTCAAATATGAGAGCTGAGGTGGCAGGATTGTTCGGTCATTGTATCGAAGACAGACATCTTTCAAGCATCGCCTCGTCTTTAGCACTTCTTGCGGAATTGTGAGCTTGGTTGTCGGTAATCTTGCTGAGCAGGTTGTGGCGAAGGTGGTGGCGCGCAAGTTCGCTGAGCGTGTGAGGGGCGCAAGTCTCGGTTCGTCTTGAAGGGCAATCGGCGGGTAGCGGGAAAAGGGTCTCACCAGATGTAAATTATTGTAGCGACTGCTATGATCGAAATTCTGAGGCTGTTCAATTCGCTGTTGCTCCTCCTGCGCTTGGGCTTGCTGGACTGCAGCATGGTAGACCGGGGAAGGTTGAGGCGTTTGATCAAGCTTATATAACCATTCCCCAAAAAACTCATCCAAATAACGAGAACCGTTTTGTCAGGTGACATCGGGCTTGCCCGGACGCTATTTTTGCGGAGTCGGATCGTAGGCTTGTTCGCAGTAGATTGAGGAGAAGGGAGCTTTGGAGCGTCCTAGCGGGGTCGCAATCTACGTGACGAGTGGCAGCTTTATCGATTACCTGGTTTCCGCCCGCCGTTCAGCACCCTAGCAAATCGACGCTACGGCACAGAGCTAATGCAGCAGGGAACTCTTAGCACATCATCTGGGGAAGCATGGACTCGAGCAAGGATTACAGCCACTTCATTCGAAATAGATAATCAGCGTCCCTGCTCTTTCCCTTTTCAGCCGCGGGCAGCGACCAACCCTGGAATGCGTCTCAGCAACTGTAGGTTTGCTGCTTGTTCGACCTCTTGATCATGTTCTCCCATGGCGGGTAGATCTTTGGTTTACACTCTCCGCAGAGTTCCTCAGCTCTGCTTCAGTCAGTAAGATATTCGCCAAAGGAACTTTGCACTGACCTGTATTCGAAATGGGTCACATTGGGCTGGCAGCGTTTGTGCGTGAGTGTGTAGTCCTTGCACCATTTGGAGGCGATCCAGCGAAAATGGCCGCAGGAATATTCGCGCTATCCCTGTCAGTTCCGGCTAGCTAACAGCGTCAGGGTAATCACCTGCGTATAATCGCACATGCTGTCGTTTTGATGATGATGTTGCGGTGGTTGTTCGAATGATTGGGTTATTCTGGGGGAATTGAACCTCGGGGTAGCACGCAGCTATATCTTGGCCCGCGGCAGAAGCAAGTTTGCTTTCAGTCTTGAGCGTGCGGGTCAGTAGTCCGAGGACATACGTGCTAACCATCCATCAAGCATCGAAGAAGGAAAGTCATCGCGAAGAACGGCAATAGGAGTGAATGGGTGGGTGACCTGCAGGTGCATCAGGCGGTTAGGGGCTTCTCTCGAGGGCATTGGGGTGGGGGTGCCCTTGCGATTCGCCAACACAGCCAAGCCCCCTGTGCGCCGTGACGATGGAGGTCCTGGACGACCCGATGGGGACTGTGTAGTTCCCAGGTTGTGGAGCTCCAACGCCGTCCCAACCCCCAACCTTCACTACAATTTCCAGCCAAAATCCCCTGGGCCAGTTGTGATCGAGTTGGGATCGGCGATTGCGGGCCACCCTCACGAACAAGGACCTCCGCGCATTCAGGGCTCGCCTGTATTAACGACGACACAGGCCTACGCGTTCAGCGGCGGCGACGCCTGCTGCCGCAACCACACCGTATCGGTGGCGCGTGGCGACTTTCCAGAAGTCTCCTCAACAGCAGCATTACCGACAGCTCCCCACACCGGATGTCTGGGCTCGATTGATGCTGGAACTTTTGGGAGACTGCCATTTGGGTTTGTGGGCCCACCTGGTGACCCTGCATTCGGCTGAAGGCCATTGCTTCTTTTGATGCAGTGATTACATATGTGTCAGCAGCTCGGGAAATGCCACGTCCATCGGAAAATCGCGAACGATGATTGCTGCATGCAGGGGGGAGGGGAGGCTTGGGACGCCACGTAGACGCGAATCGTCCAGGAGGCGTGGTCGCCCCGGGATTGTTTGCCAAGTAGCCCGCCTCTGGCGCTGTTTTGGAGATGGCTGGGAGAGGACTTGTCTCTGTTATAGGCGTGCACATCTGTTGCCGTTTCCCAACCCAGCAAACCCCTTGAACTCGTCCAGGGCTTTCTTTTCCAGTATCATTATCCAAGAACAGTCGCAAGCCAAAGCCTGAAGTGTCCCTTCCCGCTTCGCGGCGATGTCGGGGCGCGGCCACAGACAACCGGCCGGCAAGCCCCAAAACCCCACGTGCACCAGGATCGAAGGGGACAAAAATAAAGTAAGCCATTTCCCTCCTTCATTTCTTCCAGCTGCTAAATCAATCTTCCACACGTAGGTGACGTGCGGAACGCATTGGAAATGCGAAAGAAGCTCCGGCTTTGCCAACCCTCTTGCAGAAGTTAGTTTCGACACATTCTCTCCCGCCGATACCGATGAGCTCGACGACGAAAATTCCCCGAAATTCTTCGCCGAACCTGATAGCGTTCCAGCCTTCGGAGACTTGCCCATCGAGCACAACGGAAAGGCTTCCACCAGCTATCAATCCTATGAAATGATACTTGATGCTAGAATGGAGCGCCTAGCCGCTGCACTTCCGGAGGAGTTCCGGGGCTCGTGCAAAGTGTCCATGCTTGCTGGCGCTATAGCATATATCGAATTACTGGAACAGCAAATCAGGCCACCACTCTCCTTAGACTCGCCTACGCCTCAAGCTCAGATGCAGTTCTCTGCGAAGATGGGAGGGTCTGCCTGCGATCAGCCGTTCTCGGCGGTTTCAGGCCTGGCATCAGCACTGTTTTATTAGAGAATCATGAAATGACACTCTAGTCTTGCCCCTTGATTTCTGCCGCTGTGACCTGACCCGGTATGCTGGGTGCTTCTCTCACCGCTTTTGTTTACTAGGTAGGCAGTCCTTCTGTGACCAAGATCCCAGGGCCTCAGCTCCCGTGTTACGAAAAGATAATCTCGGTTTAACAACCATTACCTCCCTCGGTTTACGCACCGGCACTGGGAAGTCGAAGCGCTCCAAGTCTGTGCGAAGGTTAACTCAGATGTGCAAGAGGCGTGACTTAGGGTTAGGGTTTTTCTTTGTTTACTTACCCCTGAACATTACTATCTCCTCCTGGCAAACCGTACCGAGCGGTTTCCAACCATAAGACAACAAAAAACACTAAAGCGATAATATAAGAGAGACCAGAAAACAAAATTACTGCTGGCCACCCTCTGGCGTGAAGTAATAACCCCGCGATTGGAGGGCTACTCAGTGCTCCGAAGCTCCCGAGCGCGAGAGCTGTCGAAAAGTATCGCCCAACCTCCTGTTCATTACATAGCCGGCTAAGGTATACAGGAGTCGAGGCCAGAATACCTCCGCTTGCGACACCAAACAGCAGGACAAACAAGAGTAGCATCGGCTCACTTCCTCCTGCTGGGAGCCAGAGTGCGAGCACTGCGACGGCGCAGATAAGCACGTATATGATGGTCGTCTTGAAAGCTCCGCATCGATCGACGATAAAGCCAGAGAGCACACGGCCCAATACCGAAGACCCGTTAAAACAGGGTAAGATGGCAGTGCTGTTAATCTCGTGGGCAGTGGCGTATGAGATAATAAATGTCAAGGGGACGGAGAAGCCCCATTCCAGGAAGAAAAGCCCAAGCGAGATGAGGTAAAAGAATTTGCCACGATCCGGCCATTTCTTTTGGGCACCGGCATCCCGAGGCAGATTCAGGGAGAAGCAGGAAGGCAAACCAAGCAGAGCCGCGACTATGCAGAGAATACCCCAGCTCCAGGACCAACCAAGGTTAGGGAGGGTGTGTTGCAGGACCGAGGAAAAGATGATACCGCCAAGTCCGCCAAAGGTCGCAGCAATTCCTGTAGCTCTACCGCGTAAAGTGGTGTTGATGAAGAGTGCAATAGAGCCGAAGCCGCAGACGTTGAGCAAGGCGCCACCAAGGCCGCCAAGGACAGAGTAAGCCAAGATGGATTGGTAGTACTCCGTACACCAGATGAGCAAAAGGTAGCTCAAAGCCATAGATGCGTGACCTATGAGAACCAGAAAGCGCGGGCCATCTTTGTCGAAGAAATACCCACAAAGGGGGCCTAAAAAGAAAATAAGAAATAAGTGCAGACCGAAGATCCACCCGATATCGAAGGCCCTGGCGTCGGCAAGCTGGTGGGTGGAGAGATAGGACTGGATGACGGCAGCTGAGTTGGGGATGCTGAACGCTGTAAGGATGGCGCACGAGGACCCGAAAACAACACGCCAGTCTTTCGGGGTAAAGGCGGCCAAGTTGGCAGGGCCATGAGGCGGGCCAGTAGCGCTGTTTACAGAGACTTCCATTTCGGGTACCTCGCGAGGTCGCATCCTCGAGTTTCCAGTTAGACGGGTACTCTGGGTTTAGCGAGGAGGGCCACCTTTTCAGGTGGTTGCTCCGCTCGCTTCCCACAGTGCATCTCGTCCTCTGTGCTGATGGGCAGCGGTTGGCAGGGAGGAGTCGGGGTGCGAAACAAAACAGGACAAGCCATGCCACTCAGCGCGCAGGAAACCGCACAGCCGTGAGCCGAAAATAATTGGCTGCCGTCCCACGCAGGCGCGGCGTAAATCGCCACCGGGGAGGGGTGAACCCTGCCAGCCTACCCACACCCCCCCGTGAAGCGTTTACTTTGCAGATCGAGGCCCCTTTTTAGATTCGCATGCAGAGTCCTTGTGTTTGACTCGGAAAACACGCTGCAGACGCGCGCTGGTGGTGTCCGCGACTTGTCGAGGGATGGGCAGCCTGCAGATAGTCAGTCCCGATTCTCCCAATGGCACGTTTGCTTACACGTTCTTTCAGTGAGGCTCAGGTGCTTGACTGCCTGCCGGCCACCCTGAAGCCGCTGTGCCGTCAGGGCTCCGGCCGCTGATATGGAACGTAACACCTGGGAAAAAGTTACTTCCTCCTGCACGCGCACCACCTCGTTCAGGCGGCGAATTTCTCCCCGATCAGCATACAGCTTCCGCTGTAAATTGCGGTTATCACTCCTTCATCATTATTAGCTGCTATTTTCATCAAAGGGTCTGACTTACTCGATTCCATGATGAGGTTACGGTATGGTTCAGTTGCGAGATTTGGTGACAAGCTCTGGAATGTGGTCCCTTAGGCGGGTTGGCATGATGAGGCTCTTTCCGCTTTACAATTTCAGAGTCAAGTGCAGAGTCAAGTTGCCCGGATTGTGTGTCCGGCTCGTTCCACTGTTACTAAGGATCCTGGCCGCTACCGAGCTCACCAGGAGATGGCGGAATATTTTTCATTGATTCATGGCGGCAGACCCGAACAGCAGAGGGCCATTAGCAACACTCACAGCGGGCACTGCTGCCACCGTCATCACACCACTGCTCAGAGCCTTGTCTGCGGGGTTTCAGGCCTTTCTTGTAGGGCGGGTATCAGTGCCAGGCCCAGCCTCCTCCCTGCCCCTTACTGCCTGAGGAAGTAGAAGCGGTCGCGTTGTGGCGCGCCACCCGGCAAGGAACGCGAGCAAGGACCGTGAAGCGTGTCGCTGCTGCGGTCGATCGGCGCCGCTGCTTCGAGCAGAAGCCCTCTCCAGCATCATCACTTGATTCCTCTTCAATCCGTCAACCACCACACCAGCGCATATCAAACCCAACAATGCACGACTTGAGACCCTCTGAGCGGAAGGCGGCCGCACAACGTCCGCAACAGACCCAGCTTGATCTCGCCGACGACAGACACACACCTCTTTCTCCACACCAAAGTTGGATTGATGGAGCATGCGAGCTTATTTCGATAACTGAAGATCCAGCACTCGAGACAGGAACCACAGAATGCCGCGTTTGCGGCAAGAAGGTCAAAAAGGATAGTCTTTCCAAGCATCAACGTACCCATAACGGAAAGAAGCCCTACAAATGCAAATTTTGCGACAAGAAGTTCTCTCAAAGTTGTAATCGTAACAGACATCAACTTATCCATACGAGGGAACAGAGCGCTAGAAGGCATATCTCACAATCACAATACAAGCCATGGAGCGCAGAAGAAGACGAACTGGCCCTGAGAAACCAACCTGTACCTGGGAGAACGGATGAAGCATGTCGGGTGCGCCGCAAAAGGCTCCACTCAAGACGACAGACTTCAAGCAGTGCTTGGACAACTGGGGAGCTTAATCCGGGCCACAATGGGATGGACGACGATACATCTAATAAGGGACAGGACAAGACCAAAGACAAGCCCGTGGAAACTGCTAAGGAGACTTGCATTCAGGAAGAGAAGTACAGCTTCTACGGTCGTGGTGGACAATATCGGACGCTCCTTCCTGAAAAGACTGCCTACAAATGTGCGGCCACGGTACAGAGCAGCAAAGAGCTTGATCTCGTGGGCGATGGAGACACACCTCTTTCACCGTCCAACCAAAGTTACGGCGGATTACAGACTCTAGGCAGGGCAACCGAGGAGCTTGATCCGGGCCACAATGGGATAAACGACGATATGTCCAACGGGAAAGAAGACGGGACTCAGGCACTCAACATCTATCGACTGACTGGAACGACGTCCCCCCCATCGCGGTCAGCACCAGCCCTTGTCGACAACGAACTTAGTCCGGCGCCTCTCCTGGATGTTGGCGACTCCGAAGATTTCCCGGATTGGGCGGATTGCCGGCCAAGTCAATACCCAGAGGGGCCATTGGAGGTTCAATCTCCAGAGGAAAGTGGATTTCACACTGAAATGAGACTCAGAGGCCTGGGCCTGCCCGGAGATCCCTCAGCGTGGGATATCGGTAAACCCCGTCCCCCCAGCGCACTGGATCTCACCTCATACGGCCAATGGGTGGCATGTGAGAGCCGAGCGGATAGTGCGGCGCTACCTGTCCGAGCAGAAACCCTCTCAGCACCATCAATACCCTCTTCCATCCGTCAACACCCCGATAATACACAAGTGGATCCACAGCTCATCGACCCTGCTTTAGCACAGCTTGATCTGGGGCACAATGGGAACGATATGTCCAATGGGGGACAGAACGGGAACCAGCGGTCCGACAACATTCCTGGTACGAAGGCCTACGCCTGCGACATTGCAGACACTAGGCAAGGCGATCTTGCTCGGCACGGTAAGTGTTGATAATACGTAGAGCTAATCCTATCTAACCCTCTACAGAGAAAACCCACACGGCCACCAAATCGGCTCACTTAGATTACGGCGTCATCGCAAAAGAAGCAGAGGATTGGAGCAAGATTCAGAAGCGCCATTATGACTGGCAGACTACGAATTTATCGGTGCGGTGAGTGCGAAGAAGACGGCTTCTTGTGGGGCCCACTCAAACAACACTACCTTCGGAAACATCCTGGCGCCAAGCCTAGCAAATGGCTGCGCCATATCCGCAGCTAGCGCCCCAGTAACTACTTCGAATGAATGGATCGCGTGGAAAGGAGAATGTCGGAAAAGGGGGGCTCGATACGTTGACTGATGGTTTCATGACGTCCCTACAGTGTACACTTTAGCTGGATTATGTATTAAATTCGATTTGTTCTCTTCTGGACAACGTGTCAATGGAGCAGCCCGATCGGGGAGGTTGCTTGCTTTTCATATCGGGGCGTGGCATGGCTAGAAAATCCGCCGGAGGCGAGCTCCAGGCTGCAGACCCTTTGGTTACTTGCCCCTAAGGACCCCAAACCTCAATCTCGCACTTCACCCGACGGCCTTGCTTGGCAGCTAGAGCCCGAGATGTAGCCGGAGCTCGAGGTGTTCTGAGCGGAGCCCAAAACGGACAAGAGGGGAAGATGAAGGGCTGGGCGAAAGCGGTCGTGTTTGCATCGCGTCGGCCACCAACTCGACCTCCCTGCATTTTCGAGGGGGTTCCGTGCTCAATGCTCACCCCCCAGACCGGGACCCAAGTTGGCAATGTGGCAGTGCGTTCTGGGTGTGTTGCCAATAGCTCTCGGGCTTCGGATACGGGACGTTCAGTCCTCTGTCCCATTTGCGGGATTCCGCATACTACTACCATCTTGGAGCAGGCACAACCAAATTCAGATGGCACCTATGCCCGGGTCTGAGAGACTCGGAGTTCTGACAAAGAGGTCTCTGTTAAGAGCAAACCTATTTGTTGCTCGCTCGCCGATCTGACACCCTACCTTCTAGTCGTGCTGCGTCACAGCTGGAGCCTTCAGGGATGCATCCGCAACGATGAATTCGTCCGTGTATGGTATAAGAAAGATGATACCTTCTGGGTTCCGAAGGCGAATCTCAGAGTTAGCTGTAAGAGCCCTATCATCTTCACATCGGCACGAAACTACGTCATGGCTATAATATGCACTGATCTAGTGCGGGATGCCCTTAAGGAGTACTTGTTACGACCTCTGGCCTGTCGACAGGCGGTCGGCAGGGTCGTTAGATAGGATGGGTGGGCAGAGAGGAGTAGTGCAGAGGCAAGTCCTTACAGACGGGGGTTCACTGGTCAAGGATGGTCGTATGTCACTATAAGACAGAGCAACACTCCAAGTGTTGGTGCAGTAGGACACAATCGAAGGTAGTTCAATTGACGAGCGAATACTTGCGTGAGGAACAGAAGGTTCCTCACACCATCGTGGGTACGATGATGGCTATCTATACTAACTAATGGAGATGTAACTTGTACCTTGATCTGTTGCTCCGTCCCTTGGTGTTTACAGATCACAGAGCAAGTGCTCTGTGGGTCTCTGCTTGATCTGTGACAGAGCGGATTCCTTGGCACAGATCACACAGTGTTAAGTGGTTGCTACACGGTGCCCTGTACTGTGGCGCCTGCGGGGACACGTCGGTCCGTTCCGGCCACAAGGGTGGCCCGCAGGTCGTCACACGATCCCCCCTCTTTAGTTTCTTTTTCCACAAAGAATTGCGACCGTAAGTTCTTCCTTCCAACGATTTCGCCATGCCTCGTTACCGTATTGACAAGTGTAGGCCTTCTTCTACCGATCGTCGTAAGGACCTTGCAGCCCGTATTTCTGTGTTCGGCCGAGAGATGTCTCCCTGCACTCGGTGCAAACAATCCCAGCGCAAGTGCCTTGCGTCATCCGACTCCGATTCCTGCTCCGCTTGCCGATCCGCGAACGTCTACTGCGACGCCTTTGGGAACAGTGCGGATTTTTGGCAGAAACTGATTTCTCAAAAGGAGAAATTGGATAAGGCCCGGAGCGAGGCGTCGGACGAAATAACTGCTGCTCAGAGATCTCTAGCCGCTGCTCTTTCCAAGGCGCAGCGACTCGAGCGACAACTGAAGGTGATCGATGACAAGGCTCATGCTGCGTTTGGCAAGGATCTGGAAGTGATCCAGTCCTTGGAGGCTGAAGAGGCGCGGACTGGTTTCTCCCCCGAGGCGATGGTCGAGTCGTTCGACTGGGGTGCCTTCTTGAATGGTGACACAGCTGCGGGGTCGCCGCTACCGGCGGCAACTACTTCCTAAGGTAGGTTGTCGCTTCTTTTAGCTTCGGTTCGGTGTTGACAGTCGTCCAGATCCACTCTGGGGAAGGTAGGCCAGCTACCAGGGCTAAGGGTTATGGTAACGAAGGTGAGTTCCAACAATGAAATGGTCCGTTGGCGCAGGGGTCAGCGCGCTCGTTCTGCGTCATCCTTTGTGAATAATCCAGGCTTATTCACAAGGGTTGTTTTAGCGAGAGGTCGTGGGTTCGAATCCCACATGGGCTACTACCCTCAACTTGCTGTTTCTCCTGCCAGGTGAAACCGCAAGTTGAGCGGTTCTTTTTGCATGGCTAACAATACCATCATAGTGCCCTTCGCGCCGTGGTCCTCTGGGGGTGGCGTCTTTTTGCTGGTTGTGGTCGATCTGGATTTTCGCGGTGGAATTTCTCGATTAGTTCAGGGCAGGAGAGATTGTCGACTGGCTCCCAAGAGTTCGACTCGGGGCCGTAGTCTAGCCATCTGATGAGATAATGAAGTTTGCCTTTGCGATATTGTGAATCCAGGATTTCTTCGACATCGAAGTCTTCTTCGTCGGCGTGCACTTCGATCTTCTTCTCGAGCGGGACGTTCCTTGGTGCTGGCTCGAGGAGGGAAACGTGAAAAACCTTGGTCCGTACCTTCATGGAGGTGGGTAGATCGAGTTCGTAATTGGAGGTAGCGATCTTCCTTTTGACGAGGAACGGTCCGAGTTTCTTGAAGTCGAGTTTACGGCTCGGTCGTTGGGTGTGTAAATTTCGCGAAAAAAGGTAGACTGGGTCTCCTTCCTGGAGAGTCGGTCCCTCGGCTCTTTTATTATCGTAGTATCCCTTCATTCGTTCGCGGGTGAATTCGAGTTCGGCCCTCAGGTGGTCGTGCAGCTCCTGAAGTCGGTCGGCTCGGACGGCGGCTCGGGGCGCATTCGTAGGTGGCCCCCTGCGGAGCTCCGGTTCCCGGCCGAAAAGTGCGAAGAATGGGGAGATCTTGGTTGACTCGACGATAGTGGTATTGTAGGCTATCTGTGCTGTTGGCAACAGCTCAAGCCAGTTGTCTTGTTCGAAGTTGACAAACGCTCGGAGGTATGTTTCAAGGGTCTGATTCAGGCGCTCCGTTTGTCCGTCGGTCTGGGGGTGAAAGGCTGTTGACAGCTTGCTCTTCACACCCATTCGTTGCATCAATCCTTGCCAGAACTTGGAGACAAACAGCTTGTCTCGATCGGAAACGATATCGTCAGGCCAAAGGTGTTGGGAGACGATATGCCGCTCGAAGAGGTAAGCAAGTTGTTCGGCTGTCGTTCGTGTTGAGCATGGCAAGAAATATGCCCATTTCGTCATTCTGTCGACGACTACCCAAATGGAGTCGTAGCTGACGTTTGTTGCTGGATCCTTAGAGTCGGGGATCCCAGTGATGAAGTCCATCGAAATGGAACTCCATGGTGCGCGGGGGGTTGGAAGTGGTTCGAGAAGCCCGTAAGGCTTATGTCTGCGTGTTTTCGTTCGGTTGCAGACATCGCAGTTATCGACAACCTCTTCCACCAGTTTTTTCATTCCTGGGAAGGCGTATCCTTGTTGTGCTTGTGAAAGCGTTTTTGCTCTTCCCATGTGTCCTCCAACTCTTGCTCCGTGTACCTGTTGAATGTACTTCTTCCGCTTCGAGGGTGTGTGGATGTAGGGTTTCCCTTTGTAGAAGAGGAGATCACTCGATCGGGGTCCTCCTTCTATTTCTTTCAATAGTTCGTTGGTCTTTTCGCAGTCTGGGCAAGGTCCTCTGACTTGGCAGGAGGTGCCACAGTACCCGGGGAAGTCCTGCCTCTTTGCCTGATAGTCGTCCTGTTGCCATTTAACACGGTATTCTTGGCAGGAGTTGGTGAAGAGTTGAATACTATCGTTGACTTCCCAGTCCGGGTATTGGTTCATGAAAACCTGTGCCTCTTCTGGCATCCAGTCGTCTGAGACTTGTGGTGTATGTTCCAGGGTTCCATCGGCTGCTAGAACAAACATTGTGACTGGTTCGAGGTCTTTGGCGTTCTCCTGGTGGTCGTGGCGACGGCTAAGGGCGTCAGCTCTTCCGTTTTCCGTTCCCTTGACGTGGTGGATCTTGAAATGGAATGGTGCCATTAGCTCAGCCCATCTTGTTTGCCGGGGACTGAGTTTCTTCGTCAGGAAATAGCGTAGGTTGTCATGGTCGGACAGGACCTCGACTGGTTCCTCTGTGCCACTGAGGTAAGGAGCCCATTCCGTGAAACACCAGATGATGGCCATTAATTCTTTATCGTGGATGGGGTATCTTAGTGCTGGTCCGTGGATTCCTTTTGACAAAAAGGCCACGGGGTGTCGGAGTCCATCGGCTCCGATCTGGCTCAGCACTCCGCCGCAGGCGAAATCGGAAGCGTCGGTCTCAACCCTGAAAGGTTTCGAGAAATCGGGGAGTGCTAGTACTGGTGCTGTTGTGAAGGCGTGTTTTAACTCGTCGAACGCCTTTTGTTGTCGTTCTGTCCATACGAACGGTTTTCCTTCGCCCGTGAGCTCGTGGAGCGGTTTAGCAATCTTGGCGAAGTGTCGTATGAACCGTCGATAGAAGTTTGCAAAGCTAATAAAGGCTTGAACTCCTGTTTGTGAAGTGGGTGTCGGCCAGTTCGTGACTGCCTCGACCTTTGACTTCTGCATCTCTATCCTTCCGGGTGAGATTCTGAATCCTAGGAAATCGAGTTCCTGGACGTGGAATTGGCTCTTGTTGGGGTTCACCGTTAAGTTGGCTTTTTCCAGGGCGGAGAGGACGAGATGGACATGTTTGCGATGTTCCTTATCTCCTTTCGAGTAGACGAGGATATCGTCAAGGTAGACGAACACAAACTTGTCGATAAAGGGGCGGAGAACGTGGTCGATCATGCTCTGGTACGTTGCGGGGGCGTTGGTGAGCCCGAAAGGCATCACCCGATATTCGTAGTGGCCCAGGCGTGTTCGGAATGCGGTCTTCCACTCGTCTCCTGCGGCGATTCGTTTGTGACCGAACGCGTTTGGAGAATCGAACGAGGAGAACCGATCTGCCCCGGCGATCCTCTCTCCAAACTCGTTAATCAGGGGCAGCGGGTATCGATTCTTGATGGTAACTTCGTTTAACGAACGGTAATCGACTACCATGCGCAGTTTGCCGTCCTTTCTGGGTACGAACAATACTGGGTAACCTGCCGGTGACTGGGATTTCTGGATGAATCCTAGGGCAAGGTTTTCTTCGATGTACTCCCGGAGGGCCTCGGCTTGCCGAGGGTTGAGGTGGTATGTTGGGAAGGATTTCAACTGAGCCCCTGGCTTCAGTTCGATCTTATGGTCGAAGGGTCCGTGGTCCGGCAAGCGTAGCAGCTTCTCTCCAAACACTGAATACTTCCGGTATTCCTTCGGAACCTTGGACAGGCTATCCGGAGCCTGTTGTTGCGGCTGGGCATCTCGTTGTCCTGCCGTCTTCTTTGGTGGTTGTCGACGCAACTGCACCTTCTGGTCGTCACCAGATTCGTAACCTGAGTCGTGCGGATCGTCCGTCTCATGAAACCGTATCCACAGTGGGGATAGTTCATCGACCTCAGCGTTCTTCGGGTCGTCCTCAGCGGGTACGCTATCCGGTTTAACACCCATATTATACCGTTCGGTATGCCCCTGTGGTATACTGGTTGGTATAATCCGGCTACTGGAGCCTGGATCCTTGGGTTCTTCCCGTCGGCTGAAACTTAGCTGGCCAGCGTTCCAGTCGATCGCGGGGTTGTACTTCTTCAGCCATGGCTTGCCTAGGATTATGTCGTAGCCAAAGACTGGTAGGATGTCGAAGGTCACTTGTTGTTCGTTGCCGTCCACCGTGATCAAAAGTGGTGCCTCGTGAGTGAGCTTCCCGTTATTGTAAGCGTAGAGTTCTCCTTCTCCAGAGCGGATTGTCGTTTCTTGCGCTCGTTTTCGGTAAGGGAGTTGTTTCTTGTTGACCAGCTTGGGGTCAATGATATCGGCAGCGCTGCCGCTGTCGATTATTGCTCGTGCGCGGAATGGTTTCCCAAGCCCATCCGTTGCGTCCACATAGACAGACCAATGGTTTCTTTCTTCCTCGAGGTGGGTCATCATGATGGTTCTGTCATTAAGAGGTCTTCCTTGGCCTAGCCGACGAGTGCCTCTTCTTCGTCTCGTGGCTTTTGCCAACCAGCGGTTCACTGGTTTCCGGCCCTGGCGGAGGGCCTGAATCCGTTTCCCAGGCGGATTCGGGGGTGAGCTTCATGGATTGCTCGGACGTGGTACGTGAGGTGCTCGGCATCCTTCCTCAGGTTCCAATCGGCTTCTTGGGCTTCGATGGCGCACATTCGCCTGAACTCGGGGATGAGCGGCCATGCGTTGTTTCCGAAGACGCTGTTTTCGTACGTTCCTTGGTGGAACCGGTGATGCCAATCACGGGTCTTAAGGTCCTGGTGGATAGGGCAGGAAGGACGGGGACATCGAGCCAACGTCTGTTCCTTCCTTCCCTCATCCGTACATGCCACAGGGATGTTGTTGAACAGCGTGAGGTTTGTTCCTCCTGAAAGTACCTGGTAGTGACTCTGAGGCATACCCTCATAAACACAGGCCACGGATCCTCCTTCTTGGATGGTGGGCCAGTGATCATAGTATGTCTTCATTCCCCTGTGGGCGGGGAGGTCGCAGAAGTCGTGGACACAACTGATCCAAAGGATCTTCGAATGTTCTTCCTCTCCTCGGAGGGCCCCGAGGGTGGAGGTGCGTAAGTCGAGGCTTGGCATGCTGAGCGTTCTTCCAGCCGTTGTTCGTTTCACCACGGGAATCTCTTCCCAGTCTCCCCAATGGTAGACGGAGCTGGGGGGGTTGTAGATTCCTTCTGCCCTCTGTTCGAATTCTAGTTCGTTGACGAACCTTCTCATGGCGTTGCAGAATTGTCCTCGGAGGGTGAGCGTTATGGACGTTTCGGTTGCCGGGTTTATGCTTTCCTTGACTACACGAATCTCGGTCAGTGCTTTCTGGTAAAGCGATTCCGGTCCGTAGAATGTGTGGTGGTTCCCTAGGTATCTGGCCATGGAAACTCGGGCTTGCCGTACGTTAGGAAATTGGTAGTAGTTTCTGGGAGAGACACTCCCCAGGCCACCTGCTGGCGCGTTTCTGTTAGAGGCGGCCCATTCCCGGTGTTGTTGACGCTCCTTCTCGGCGTCAGGCAGGCTTTCGTACAACATGCTTTGTACGTAGTGCTCCCGTGCTCTCTGGACCCATCCGGGGAACATGTCGCGTCTCGGGGTGGTCATCGTTCTTCGTGATCCTCGGATTATTCCTCGGCCTAAAGGGACCGAGATTCGTTCCCTGAGTCGGTCTTGGTCGACCTGCACCTCAGGTACCTCGTCCCACGCAGGCGTTCCTTCCGTAGGTCGGTCTTCTGCAACCTGAACCCCCCGGGGAACCCTACTTGACCTGGGTATGTTGGCTCCGAGTGTCGCTAGTTGGGTCTCCAAGCTAGGGATAGGCACTCCTTGTTCCCGATTCCTCAGTCTCCGTTCCTCCGCCATGTGCTCACTGGGGGGTGGTGTGTCTCGGGTGAAATGCTGACCCATCCCTTCGGCGAGTTCTCGTACTACCCTGGCGGTGTCTCCTGAGAGGGGTAGTCGCTCCGGGGGATCCCCGTACTGGGTTTCGCTTGCACTGGTGTATTCGTCATCGGTTTCCGACCAGTGGGGTAGGGAAGTGGTCGGGTCGTCGTCGCTTCCCGAGTTGACCATTCGTATAGTGACTTCATCCTTGCTGTTGGATCGAACGGTCTTTCCTTCTGGTAACGGGTCGAACCTGACCTTCTTTTTCTCCTGGCGGCATTCCCGTGCGTAATGACCGTTTTTGTTGCAGTTGAAACACTGGATTTTCGACTTATCCTTGGGCTTAGGGTTCGGGCCCTGGGCGCTCTTTCCGCTTTTTCCCACCATGCCGATATCCATTGGTCCTGGGTGGGTACCGTGTGCGGTGCTCCGGTGTCGGTACTTCTTTCCTTCGTTGGCCTTCGGCTGTGGTTTAGGCGTTTGGTAGCGTCCTCGATCTTCCATCTTTCGTTCATACAGGCGAGCGTCGATCTTGATGGCTTCATTGGCGTAGTCGTCGAAATCAAGTGCGTAGCGATCCAACTTGCACAGCTCGTCCTTGACTTGGGGTTTGAGGCCCTTGTAGAAGCGGTGCTTAAGAGCAGACTCATCCCAGTTGACTCGGTAGCGGTCTCGATTGAAGGCGGAAAGATAGGCTGCAGCCGAGCTAGTCTGGCCCAGCCGTTCCAAGCGGTCTTCGGCTTGCTTTTGTTCGTCGCGTTCTCCGTACATCCTGGTGATCTCGTGTTCGAAGTTGACCCATCCTTCGTCTGCGTCGAAGATTCTGGCAGTGATAGGTCGCCTTTCGTCGGGGACGGACGAGAAATAGTCGTTGAGGATTCCATTGAACCATAGGCTGGGGTCTCCTTCCATCCAGGAGGCTGCGTACATGATCTTGGTCTCGATCCGGGAAGTGTTCTGCAAACGGAAGTTGAGTTGCAGGTGAGTAAGCCATGGTGAAAGTTCCGAGGCCTTCCCTGTGAAGGGCTTGGGATTGCCGGTTTTGATCGTTCGTGCAGCGATTGCTGAATCGGTGGCATTAGACCTCGCTAGGGAGTTGACGAACTTTCCCATCAGGGTTCGGAGTTCGTCTCTAGTGAGTTCGTCATTGTCCGAGGTCTCCGGGCTGGTAGGTTGAGGAGGAGAGGGAAGGGACACGTCGTCGGTCCCATCGTTGTTGTTACCCCTAGAGGGGTTTTGCGATGAGGATCCAACGGCGGACATGGTGTCTGTAAGCTCTGTAATACTGGTCTCTAAAGGGTAGACGCAAGTATCGTGTTACGACCTCTGGCCTGTCGACAGGCGGTCGGCAGGGTCGTTAGATAGGATGGGTGGGCAGAGAGGAGTAGTGCAGAGGCAAGTCCTTACAGACGGGGGTTCACTGGTCAAGGATGGTCGTATGTCACTATAAGACAGAGCAACACTCCAAGTGTTGGTGCAGTAGGACACAATCGAAGGTAGTTCAATTGACGAGCGAATACTTGCGTGAGGAACAGAAGGTTCCTCACACCATCGTGGGTACGATGATGGCTATCTATACTAACTAATGGAGATGTAACTTGTACCTCTGCTCTGTTGCTCGGTACTCCTTAGGGCAGAGCGACAGAGCAGGTGCTCTGTCGGCTCTAGATGTTCTGTACAGAGCGCACCGAGCTTCCAGAGCAGGCAGTGTGGGGTTCCCCCACACTGTGTTTAATACGGTGGCGCCTGCGGGGACACGTCGGCCCGTTCCGGCCACAAGGGTGGCCCGCAGGTCGTCACAGAGGAAGAACATTCGAAGATCCTTTAGATCAGTTATGTCCACGACTTTTACGACCTCCTTGCCTATAGGGGAATAAAGACATATTATGATTACTGGCCCACTATCTAAAAAGGAGGATCCGTGGCCTGTGTTTATAAGGATATATCTTAAAATTACTACCAGGTGCTTTTAAGAGGAACAAACCTTATACTGTTTAATAACATCCCTGTAGCATACGCGGATAAGGGGAGGAAGGAACAGACGTTAGCTCGTTATCCCCGCCCTTCTTACCCTATCCACCAGGACCTTAAGACCCGTGATTAGTATCACCGGTTCCACCAAGGAACGTACGAAAACAACATCTTCGGAAACAACGCATAGCCGCTTATCCCCGAGTTCAGGCAAATGTGCACCATCGAAGCCTAAGAAGCCGATTAAAACCTAAAGAAGGATACCGGGCACCTTACGTACCACGTCCGAGTAATTTATGAAGCTTACCCCCGAATCCGCCTGGGAAACGGATTTAGGCCCTCCGCCAGGGCCGGAAACCAGTGAACCGTTAGATGGTAAAAGCTACAAGACGCAGAAGAGGCACTCGTCGGCTAGGCCAAGGAAGACCTCTTAATGACAGAACCATCATGATAACCCACCTCGAAGAAGAAAAAAACCATTGGTCTGTCTATATGGACGTAACGGATGGGTTTAGGAAACCATTCCACGCACGAGCAATAATCGACAGCGGCAGCGCTGCTAATATCATTAACCCTAAGCTGGTTAATAAGAAACAACTCCCTTACCGAAAACGAGTGTAAGAAACGATAATTTGCTCTAGAGAAGGAGAACTCTACACTTATAATAACGGGAAGCTCACTTACAAGGTACCACTTTTGATCACGGTGGATAATAACAAATAATAAGTGACCTTCGACATCTTACCAGTCTTTAGCTACGACATAATCCTAGGTAAGCCATGGCTGAAGAAGTATAACCCTGTGATCGATTAGAACGTTAGCCAGTTAAGTTTCAGCCGACGGGAAAAACCTAAGGATCCAGGCTCCAGTAGCCGGATTATACCAACTAGTATACCACAAAGGTATACCGAACGGTATAATATAGGTGCTAAACCAGATAGCGTACCCGCTGAGGACGACCCGAAGAACGCTGAGGTTAATAAACTATCCCCACTGTAGATACGGTTTTATAAGACGGACGATCCGCACGACTTAGGTTACAAATCTGGTGATGACTAAAAGGTGCAGTTACGTCGACAACCACTAAGGAAGACGGTAGGATAATAAGATATCTAGCCGTAATAACAGGCTCTGGATAACCTGTCTAAGGTTCTAAAGGAATACCGGAAGTATTTAGTGTTTAGAGAGAAGCTGTTACACTTACCAGACCACGGACCCTTTAATTATAAGATTAAACTGAAGCCAGGGGTTTAGTTAAAATCTTTCCTAATATATTATCTTAACCCTTAGTAAGCCGAGGCCCTCTAGGAGTATATCGAAGAAAACCTTACCCTAGGATTTATTTAAAAATCCCAGTTACTAGTAGGTTACCTAGTATTATTTATACCTAAAAAGGACGGTAAACTATGTATAGTAATCGATTACCGTTTGTTAAACGAAGTTATTATTAAGAATCAATACCCATTACCCTTAATTAATAAGTTTAAAGAAAGGATCACCAGGGTAGATCAGTTCTCCTTATTCAATTCTTTAAATACGTTCAGTTATAAACAAATCGCTATAAAAGACAAGTGGAAAACCGTATTCTAAACACACCTGGGCTATTATAAATATCGGGTGATACCTTTTAAGCTTATTAATACCCCTGTAATATACTAAAGCATAATCAACCACGTTCTCCGCCCCTTTATCGATAAGTTTATATTTGTTTACTTTAATAATATCCTTATTTACTTAAAAGAAGATAAAAAATATCGTAAGTATATTTATCTCGTCCTCTCCACCCTGGAAAAGGCTAACTTAACGGTAAACCCTAATAAAAGCTAATTCCACGTCCAGGAACTCGATTTCCTAGGATTTAAAATCTCACCCGGAAGGATAAAAATGCAGAAGTTAAAGGTCAAGGCCGTTACAAACTGGCCAACACCTATTTCATAAACAGGAGTTTAAGCCTTTATTAGCTTTACAAACTTCTATTAACGGTTTATACGACACTTTGCTAAGGTTATTAAACCGCTTTATAAACTTACAGGTGAAGGGAAGCTATTTATATAAATTAAACGATATTAAAAGACGTTTGATAAATTAAAACACGCCTTTACTATTACACTAGTGTTAACATTTCCCGACTTTTTAAAACCTTTCCAAGTCAAGACCGACGCCTCTAACTACGCTTATAGAGGAGTGTTAAGCTAAATAGGTGACGACGGACTCTAACACCCTATGGCTTTCCTTTTAAAAGGGATTTATAGGCCAGCACTAAGATACCCTATCCACGATGAGGAATTAATAGTTATTATCTGGTGTTTCACGGAATAGGCTCCTTACCTTAGTGGCACAGAGGAACCAGTTAAGGTCCTATCCGACTATAATAACTTACACTATTTCCTAACGAAGAAACTTAGTCCCCGGTAAATAAGATAGGCTAAGTTAATAGCACCATTTTATTTTAAGATCCACCACGTTAAAGGAACGGAAAACGGAAGGGCTAACGCCTTTAGCCGTCGCTATAACCACCAGGAGAACGCTAAAGACCTTAAATTAGTTATAATATTTATTTTAGCAGTTGATAAAACCCTGGAATATATACTGTAAATCTTAAATAACTGGATGCTAGAAGAGGTATAGGTTTTTATAAACTAATACCTAGACTGGGAAGTTAACGATAGTATTTAACTCTTTACTAACTCCTGTTAAGAATACTGTGTTAAATGGTAATAAGACAATTATTAGGTAAAGAGGTAGGACTTCCCCGGGTACTGTGGTACCTCCTGTTAAGTTAAAGGACTTTGCCCAGACTGTGAGAAAGCTAACGAATTATTAAAAGAAATAAAAGGAGGACCCTGATTAAGTGATCTCCTTTTTTATAAAGGGAAACCTTATATTTACACACCTTTGAAGTGGAAGAAGTATATTTAATAAATACACGGAGTAAGAATTAAAGGATATATGGGAAGAGTGAAAACGTTTTTACAAGTATAATAAAGATACGCCTTCCTAGGAATGAAAAAGTTAGTGGAAGAGGTTATTAATAACTGTAATATCTGTAACCGAATGAAAACACGTAGATATAAGCCTTACAGGCTTTTTAAACCACTTCTAACCCCCCGCGTACCATGGAGTTCTGTTTCAATAGACTTTATCACTGGGATCCCCGACTCTAAGGACCTAACAACAAACGTCAGCTACAACTCTATTTAGGTAATTATCGATAGACTGATAAAATAGGTATATTTCTTATTATATTTAACACAAATAATAGCCGAATAACTTACTTACCTTTTTAAGCGGTATATTATCTCCTAATACCTTTAGCCTAATAATATCGTTTCCGATCAAGATAAGCTGTTTATCTCTAAGTTCTGGCAAGGATTAATGTAACAAATAGGTGTAAAAAGTAAGCTGTTAACAGCTTTTTACCCCTAGACTGACGGATAAACAGAGCGCCTGAATCAGACCTTTAAAACATACCTCCAAGCGTTTGTTAACTTCAAATAAGATAACTGGCTTAAGCTATTACTAATAGCACAGATAGCCTATAATACCACTATCGTCAAGTTAACTAAGATCTCCCCATTCTTTACACTTTTTGGCCGGGAACTGGAGCTCCGCAGGGGGCCACCTACAAATGCGCCCCGGGCCGCTGTCCGAGCTGACCGGCTTCAGGAGCTACACGACCACCTAAGGGCTGAACTCGAATTTACCCGCGAACGAATGAAGGGATATTACGATAATAAAAGAGCCAAGGGATTGACTCTCCAGGAGGGAGACCCAGTCTACCTTTTTTTGCGAAATTTGCACACCTAATGGCCAAGCTGTAAACTTGACTTTAAGAAACTTGGACTGTTCCTTGTTAAAAGGAAGATCGCTACCTTTAATTACAAACTCGACCTACCCACCTTTATAAAAGTACAGATTAAGGTTTTTCACGTTTCCCTCCTCAAGCCAACATTAAGGAACGTCCCGTTTAAGAAGAAGATCGAAGTACACGCCGACGAAGAAGATTTCGATGTCGAAAAAATCCTGGATTCATAATATCGTAAAGGTAAACTTTATTATCTTATCAGATGGCTAAATTACGGCCCCGAGTTAAACTCTTAGGAGCTAGTTAATAATCTCTCTTGCCCTGAATTAATCGAGAAATTCCACCGTGAAAATCCAGATTGACCACAACCAGCAAAAAGACGCCACCCCCAGAGGACCATGGCGCGAAGGGCACTATGATAGCACTGTTAGCCATGCAAAAAACCGTTCAACATGCGGCTTCACCTGATGGGTGAAACAGCAAGTTGAAGGTAGTAGCCTATGTGGGATTCGAACCCACGACCTCTCGCTGAGGGTAATCTTTCGTGAATAAACCGCGATTATTCACAAAAGATGACCTAGAGTAAGTGCGTTGACCACTGCGTTAACGGACCATTTTATTGTTGAAACTCACCTTTGTTACCATAACCCTTAGCCCTGGTAGCTGGATTACTTTCCCCAGAATGGATCTGAACGACTGTTAATACCGGACCGAAGCTAAAAGAAGCGACAACCTACCTTAGGAAGCGGTTGTCGCCGGTTGCGGCGACCCCGCAGTCGTGTCACTAATTAGGAAGCCCCCCTAGTCGAACTGGGCCTTGGAAGCGTTGCCCTAAGGAATAACTGGAGTGCTGCCCGACTGGGAAAGACGAGCCTGGCGATCCTCCTCCTTGAGAATCTCGATCTTGTGACTAAAGAGCTTATCGGCGCGAGCTTTAAGAGCCCGCGACTGTGCCTTTAGACGGAGGAGCTTCGACAGGGTCTCCCTTTTTTCCTTATTTAAACGCTTCTTCTTTTTAAAAACCACCTGTAGTATTGACGGATTATTCCTATGTACGTTGTAAGACGAAGAAACAGCACTTAAGTAATTCCTGCAGGACTCGCTTTTGCTGGCCACCTTGTATTCGAGGTTAAGGGTCTTGTAACGCGAGTAGCGAACGGGTATGACGATACCGAACGTATGGATAAAAAGAACGGTTTCGCGGCGGCGCTTGGTAGATAGAAGACGAGGTTTCCTTTGTTGTTTCTTAATCGTATTAGCAGGTATGATGGCGGTGTTGTAGGAGGAAAATTACCTACGGTATTTTTTATGGAAAAAGAAGTAAGAAGAGGGGGAATTGTGTGACGACCTGCGGGCCACTTTTGTGGCCGGAACGGGCTGACGTGTCCCCGCAGGCGCCACTGTATTAAATACAGTGTGGGGGAACCCCACACTGCCTGCTCTGGAAGCTCGGTGCGCTTTGTATAGAATATTGAGAGCTGATAAAGCACCTGTTTTGTCGCTTTGCCCTAAGAAGTACTAAGTAACAGAGCAGAGGTATAAGTTACATCTTTATTAGTTAGTATAGATAGCTATTATCGTACCTACGATGGTGTGAGGAACCTTTTATTCCTCACGTAAGTATTTGCTTATTAATTGAACCATATTCGATTATATCCTACTGCACTAACACTTAGAGTGTTATTCTGTCTTATAGAGATATATGACTATTATTGACCAGTGAACCCTTGTCTGTAAGGACTTGCCCCTGTACTACTCCTCTCTGTCCACCCAACCTATCTAGCGACCCTGCCGACTGTCTGTCGACAGGCCTGAGGTCGTAACACTTACATTATCTGACTCCGATTCCTGCTCCGCCTGTCGATCTGTAAACGTTTACTGTAACACTTTTAAGAACAGTGCGGATTTTTAGCAGAAACTGATTTCTTAAAAGGAGAAATTAGATAAGGCCTAAAGCAAGGTGTTAAACGAAATAACTGCTATTTAAAGGTCTTTTACCACTGCTTTTTCTAAGGTGTAACAACTTAAGTGATAACTAAAGGTGATTAACAATAAGGCTTATATTATATTTAGTAAAGATCTAAAAGTGATTTAGTCCTTAGAGGTTAAAGAGGTGTGGACTGGTTTCTCCCTGGAGGTAATAGTCGAGTCGTTCGACTGGGGTGCCTTTTTAAATGGCGACATAGCTATAGGGTTACCGCTACTAGTGGTAACCACTTTTTAAGGTAGGTTGTCACTTCCTTTAATTTAGTTTGGTGTTGACAGTTGTACAGATCTATTCTGGGGAAGGTAGGCCGGTTACCGGGGCTAAGGGTTATAGTAATAAAGGTAAGTTCTAATAATAAAATAATCCGTTAGCACAGTAGCTAACGCGCTTATTCTAAGTCATCCTTTATAAATAATCCAGGCTTATTTATAAGGGTTGCTTTAACAAGAGGTCGTAGGTTTAAATCCTATATGGGCTATTACCTTTAACTTACTGTTTCTCCTGCTAGGTGAAACCGTAAGTTAAGCGGTTTTTTTTACATAGCTAACAGTATTATTATAGTGCCCTTTATACCGTGGTCCTCTAGGGGTGGTATCTTTTTACTAGTTGTAGTTGATCTGGATTTTTATAGTAGAATTTCTCAATTAGTTTAGGGCAGGAGAGATTATCGACTAGCTCCTAAAAGTTTAACTTAGGGCTGTAATCTAACTATCTGATAAGATAATAAAGTTTACCTTTACAATATTACAAATCTAAAATTTCTTCAATATCAAAGTCTTTTTCATCAGTATATACTTTAATCTTCTTTTTAAGCGGGACGTTCTTTAGTGCTAGCTTAAGGAGGGAAATGTGAAAAACCTTAATCTGTACCTTTATAAAAGTAGGTAGGTCAAGTTTGTAATTAAAGGTAGCGATCTTCTTTTTAACGAAAAATGGTTTAAGTTTCTTAAAGTCAAGTTTATAACTCGGCCGTTAGGTGTGTAAATTTCGCGAAAAAAGGTAAACTAGGTCTCCCTCTTAGAGAGTTAATCCCTCAGCTCTTTTATTATTATAATATCCCTTTATTTGTTTACAGGTAAACTCAAGTTTAGCCTTTAAGTGGTTATACAGCTCCTAAAGCCGGTTAGCTTAAACGGTGGCTTAGGGTGTGTTTATAGGGGGTTTTTTACGGAGTTTGGGTTCCCGGCTGAAAAGTGTGAAAAATAGGGAGATCTTAGTTAACTTAACAGTGGTGGTGTTGTAGGTTATTTGCGCTGTTAGCAGTAGTTTAAGCCAGTTATTTTATTTGAAGTTAATAAACGCTTAGAGGTATGTTTTAAGGGTCTGATTTAAACGCTCTGTTTATTTATTAATCTAGGGGTAAAAGGCTGTTAACAGCTTGCTTTTTACACCCATTTATTATATTAATCCTTACCAGAACTTAAAGACAAACAGCTTATTTTAATTAAAAATGATATCATTAGGTTAAAGGTGTTAAAAGATGATATACTGCTTAAAAAGGTAAGTAAGTTATTTGGCTGTCGTTTGTGTTAAACATGGCAAGAAATATACCTATTTTATCAGTCTGTCGACGATTACCCAGATAGAGTCGTAGCTGACGTTTATTGCTAGATCCTTAGAGTCGGGGATCCTAGTGATAAAGTCTATTAAAATAGAACTTTATAATACACAGGGGGTTAAAAGTGGTTTAAGAAACCTGTAAAGCTTATATCTGTGTGTTTTTGTTCGGTTACGGACATTACAGTTATTAATAACCTTTTCCACCAGCTTTTTTATTCCTGGAAAGGTGTATCTTTATTACACTTATGTAAGTGTTTTCGCTTTTCCTATATGTCCTTTAACTCTCGCTTTATATACTTATTATATATACTTCTTCCGTTTCAAAGGTGTGTAAATGTAGGGTTTTCCTTTGTAAAAGAGGAGATCACTCGATTAGGGTCCTCCTTCTATTTCTTTCAACAGTTTATTAGCTTTTTTACAGTCTGGGTAAGGTCCTTTAACTTGGTAAGAGGTGTTACAGTATCCGGGGAAGTCTTACCTCTTTACCTGGTAGTTATCTTATTACTATTTAATATGGTATTCCTAGTAGGAGTTAGTAAAAAGTTAAATACTATCGTTAACTTCCTAATCCGGGTATTAGTTTATAAAAATCTGTACCTCTTCTAGCATCTAGTTGTCTAAGATTTACAGCGTATGTTCTAGGGTTTTATCGGCTATTAGAACAAATATTATAACTGGTTTAAGGTCTTTAGCGTTCTTTTAGTGGTTATAGCGACGGTTAAGGGCGTTAGCTCTTCCGTTTTCCGTTCCCTTAACGTAATGGATCTTAAAATAGAATAGTGTTATTAACTTAGCTTATTTTATTTGCCGGGGATTAAGTTTCTTCGTTAGGAAATAGCGTAAGTTATTATGGTTGGACAGGACCTTAACTGGTTCCTCTGTGCCACTGAGGTAAGGAGCCTATTCTATGAAACACCAGATGATGGCTATCAATTCCTTATCGTGGATAGGGTATTTTAATGCTGGCCTATAAATCCTTTTTAATAGGAAGGCCACGGGGTGTTAGAGTCTGTCGTCACCTATTTAACTTAACACTCCTTTATAAGTATAATTAGAGGTGTTGGTCTTAACTTGGAAGGGTTTTAAAAAGTCAGGAAGTGTTAGCACTAGTGTAGTAGTAAAGGCGCGTTTTAATTTATTAAACGCCTTCTAATATTATTTAATCTATATAAATAGCTTTTCTTCACCTGTAAGTTTATAGAGCGGTTTAGTAATCTTGGCGAAGTGTCGTATAAACCGTCGATAGAAGTTTATAAAGCTAATAAAGGCTTAAACTCCTGTTTGTGAAGTAAGTGTTAGCCAGTTTATAACTACCTTAACCTTTAACTTCTGTATTTTTATTCTTCCGGGTGAGATTTTAAACCTTAGGAAATTAAGTTTCTAAACGTGGAATTAGCTTTTATTAGGGTTTACCGTTAAGTTAACCTTTTCCAGGGTGGAAAGGACAAGATAAATATACTTATAATATTCCTTATCTCCTTTTAAGTAAATAAGGATATCGTTAAGGTAAATAAATATAAACTTATCGATAAAGGGGTGGAGAACGTGGTCGATTATGCTTTAATACGTCGCTAGGGTGTTAGTAAACTTAAAAGGTATCACCTGATATTTATAATAACTTAGGCGTGTTTAAAATACAGTCTTCCACTCGTCTCCTACGGCGATCCGTTTATAATTAAACGCGTTTAAAGAATCGAACGAGGAGAACTGATCTACCCCGGTAATCCTCTCTCTAAACTCGTTAATTAGGGGCAGTAGGTATCAATTCTTAATAATAACTTCGTTTAATAAACGGTAATCAACTACTATATATAATTTACCGTCCTTCCTTAATATAAATAATATTAGGTAACCCGCCGGTAATTAGGATTTCTAAATAAATCCTAAGGTAAGGTTTTCTTTAATATACTTTTAAAGGGCCTTAGCCTGCCAGGGGTTAAGGTGGTATATTAGGAAAGATTTTAACTAAGCCCCTAGCTTCAGTTTAATTTTATGGTTAAAAGGTCCGTAGTCTGGTAAGTGTAATAGCTTTTCTCTAAACACTAAATACTTCTAGTATTCTTTTAAAACCTTAGACAGGTTATTTAAAGCCTGTTATTACAGCTGGGTATTTTATCGTCCTACCGTCTTCCTTAGTAGTTATTAACGTAACTACACCTTTTAGTTATCACCAGATTTATAACCTAAGTCGTGCGGATTATCCGTCTTATAAAACCGTATTTATAACAGGGATAGTTTATCAACCTTAGCGTTCTTTAGATCGTCCTTAGCGGGTACGTTATCTGGTTTATCACCTATATTATATTATTTGGTATACCTTTATGGTATACTGGTCGGTGTAATCTGGTTACTAGAGCCTAGATCTTTAGGTTTTTCCCGTCGGCTAAAACTTAGCTGGCCAGTGTTCCAGTCGATCACAGGGTTATACTTCTTCAGCTATGGCTTACCTAGGATTATATCGTAGTTAAAGACTAATAAGATGTTAAAAGTCACTTATTATTTATTGCTGTCCACTGTGATTAAAAGTAGTGCTTTGTGAGTGAGCTTCCTGTTATTATAAGCGTAAAGTTCTCCTTCTCTAGAGCGGATTATCGTTTCTTACGCTCGTTTTTGGTAAGGGAGTTGTTTCTTATTGACCATCTTAGGGTTAATAATGTTGGCAGTGCTGCTGTTATTAATTATTACTTATATATGGAATGGTTTCTTAAATCCATCTGTTACATCTATATAAACAGATTAATAGTTCCTTTCTTCCTTAAAGTGGGTTATTATAATAATCTTATCGTTAAAAGGTCTTTTCTGGCCTAACTGACAAGTACCTCTCCTTTATCTCGTAGCTTTTACTAGCCAGTGAATTACTGGTTTTCAGCCTGTTAAAAGGGCCTGGACTTATTTCCTAAACAGATCCTTAGGTAAGTATCGTAGAGTGCTCGCTTATTTAAGGTGATGCCTGCTGTATCACGGGGAAGGTTTTAGTTAACCTTAAAGGGTACGATATCGTATATATAAAGGAACTTAATGTTAAAATAGTGTTAATATCGGGGTTCTCTCCTATACTAATACTTATACTTATCGTAATCGTGCTAATACCTCGCTTTCTGTAATATATAAAGGGTGTAGCCTTCTCCCTTGTAAGTATTAACGTTATATTCCCAAACGGGGTCTGCCTAACAGCGCGTTAAGGTGAGGTTAGTAATTACAATAAAGGTGTTAGGCCCTTTTTCCTTAATTTCCACACGGTAGTGTTCCAGGTCGATGTAATAACACACCTAAGGTACCGTGGCGTCTATCAGTGGAGTAAAGAAGTGGCCAAAGTAGGTCTTTAATCCCAGGTGATGGTTTAAGGTGTAGGTATTATATATATAATTAATTTACAGGATCTTATGGTGTGTGGGGGAAGTTATGGGGGCTGGTTTTGCTAAGTGGTATTTATTGATCACAGGTATGGCCTGGATTGGTGCACTTTATAATTCTTCCACAATCTTTTGCCACTGTTCGGGTTTGTGGATAGTGGGGGATCTGTCAAGCGGAATTTATTCTTTGCGTAAGTCGTGTTTTTAGGTGTTAATGAATTTTCTTATTACGTAAAGGAAGGCTTTCTTCAGGTCCGTTATATAGTAGGAGCCTTCTTAGTCACTGATAAATTCTTCCACAAACCTGACCTCCTTACAGGCTTTTTAATGCAGTTTATATAGATTTCCTTTATAAGTGTCACTCCCTAGATAATGTTATACGATATTGTTAAACGGTCCGTAACTAGGAGGTTAAACCTATCTGTATTATTACTATGGAAATTCCGGGGTGATTTCTTTATCTATCTCCAGTGGGAGGATCACCTATTGCGCCTGTAACACCTGATCCTTAGCCTTATAAATAAACTGTTCCCAGAGATAGTGTAAACGTATTAAAAGCCTTCCGAGGAATATTCCTTCCACGTACCTTCCTCTTACCCTAGCCACCTATAGGGGGAAAAGGTTATTATGTAGTAGACCTACTAGAGCCGAGATTTATTCTCTAAGTTGGTCTTCGTTAACTTACACCTTAAAGTTCTCACTCTATACAGGTGTTCCTTCCCAGAGTCGGTCTTTAACAACCTGCACCTTAGGGGGGGCCTTATTTAGTCTTTTTTCCACTATCCTGTAACTTCTATCGTTACTTCCTTAGAACTGGTCTAGTTCCTTAATAAGTCCTTATACTAGGCTGGCGTTACGTCCTTTAAGTGGTAAGCGCTTTTTAGATTTATTACATAAGATTTCGCTTATATTATCATAATTACCGTTCGGGTCCAAGTTTACCATTTGTATAATAACTTCCTTTTTATTATTAAAACGAATGGTCTTTCCTTTTGTTAAATTCTAGCCTCTGAGAGCACTAAAGAGGCCCTGTATTTACAGGGCCTGCCAGTGAGGAAGGCGCCGGGTACCCTGCACCTGCAGCCACCACCCACTAGCCACAATGTGGCTTCGAACCTTCTGGAATCCAGAAGGCCTCAGGGCCTTCAGGGGGCCACAGAAGGCTCTGGAAGCCCACAGGCTTCCACAACCTTCTGAGGCCACATCAGTGATTATAAGGCCTGTGGAGAGCCTCCACCATACTATTCTATTATTGTATTAGTAGTAGAAAGCTCTGGAATTTCCATTCCAGAGCTCCCACAGCCTATAACTAGCCATCTCCTCTCTTGTAATTAGCTTTCCTTCAAGCAAGCAATCTACTTCCTTCAGTTGAGTACTACTCACTGAAGTAAGCAATTTATAAGCAATACAGTTGTCATTACAGTGCAGAGTTCACTGAAACCTTCTGTTTTACAGCGCATAGTCCGCTGTAACTTGTCTTTTAGGCTCTGTAGTACAGGCCTTTGTTTGCTTCCTTCAGCACCTTAGTAAGCTCTGCTGTCGTACCTCACAGCGCTCCTCCGGAGCACTGTACTCGCATTTCTTCCCCTGACCGGAGCACTGTACTACAGGCTCCCACAGGCTCTCAGGCGCTGTAATACAGGCCTGTAGAGTGCTACAAAGCAACACCTTTTAACAGGGGGTTAAACCTAACTTTCTTCTTTCCTTAACGGTAATCACATGTGTAGTGGCTAAGTTTATTATAATTAAAGTATTATATATCCGCCTTAGGGTGCTTCTCCTTTATCTTTCCTGCTCCCACTTATACCTTCTCCACTATACTAATGTCTATAGGTCCAGGGTGGGTGCTATAGGTGGTACTCTGGTGTCAGTACTTCTTCCCTTCGTTGGCCTTTGGCTGTGGTTTAAGCGTTTAATAGCGCCCTTAATCTTCCATCTTTCGTTTATACAGGTAAGTGTCGATCTTAATGGCTTTATTAGTGTAGTTATCGAAATCGAGTGCGTAGCGATTTAACTTATATAGCTTGTCTTTAACTTAGGGTTTAAGGCCTTTATAGAAACGGTGTTTAAAAGCAGACTTATCCTAGTTAACTCGGTAACGGTCTTGATTAAAGGCGGAAAGATAGGCTGCAGCTAAGTTAGTCTGGCCTAGTCGTTCTAAGCGGTTTTCGGCTTACTTTTACTTATTACGCTCTCCGTACATCCTGGTGATCTCGTGTTTAAAATTAACCTATCCTTTATCTGTGTTGAAGATTCTAGCAGTAATAGGTCGCCTTTTATCGGGGACGGACAAGAAGTAATTGTTAAGGATTTTGTTAAACCACAGGCTGGGGTCTCTTTCTATCTAAGAAGCTGTGTATATAATCTTAATCTTGATCCAGGTGGTATTCTGTAAGTGGAAGTTGAGTTACAGATAGGTAAACCACGGTAAAAGTTCTAATACCTTCCCTATAAAGGGCTTAAAATTACCGGTTTTAATCGTTTGTACAGTAACCGCTAAATCAGTGGTATTAAACCTCGTTAAAGAGCTGACGAACTTATTTATTAAGGCTTAGAGTTCTTCTTTAGTGAGTTCGTCGTTATCTGAGGTTTCCAGACTAATAGGTTAAAGAGGAGAGGGAAAGGATATGTCGTTAATCCTATCGTTATTATTACCCTTAAAGGGGTTTTGTGATAAGGATCTAACAGCGGATATAGTGTCTGTAAGCTTTATAATATTAGTCTTTAAAGGGTAGATGTAAGTATTATGTTACAACCTTTAACCTGTCAATAGACGGTCAGCAAGGTTGCTAGATAAAAGGGGTGGGTAAAGAGGAGTAATATAGAGGTAAGTCCTTACAGATAAGGGTTTATTAGTTAATAGTAATCATATGTCACTATAAGACAGAGTAACACTTTAAGTGTTAATACAGTAGGATATAATTAAAGTTAGTTTAATTAATAAGTAAATACTTATATAAGGAACAGAAGGTTCCTTATATTATTATAGGTACGATAATAGCTATTTATACTAACTAGGGGGAATGTAACTTATACCCTGATCTGTTGCTCTGTCCCTTAGTGTTTACAGATCACAGAGCAAGTGCTTTATAAGTCTGTGCTTACTCTGTGACAGAGTGGATTCCTTGGTACAGATCACACAGTGTTAAGTAGTTGCTACACGGTGCCTTATACTGTGGCGCCTGCGGGGACACATCAGTCCGTTCCAGCCACAAGGGTGGCCCGCGGGTTGTCACACCTTGGTTCTAAAACTGTCAGAAAGAAAGGGGGTTCAGGGGCCCTGGGCTTCCTGTCAGCGAAGCTGACTGGATGCCTGGCACTGCCTGAACACCAGTCAGCCTCAGCCATGGTGTTGACGAAGCAGAATCCTACGGTTTTGTCTATAAAGAAGGAGGTTCTGGCTGAAAGCCAGAACCTCCACAAGCAACACAATCAAGCGAATTGCTACCCATCGTTTCCACCCATTCCAAGGTGCAGTGTTTCTGACAAAAACGTCAACACCAGGTTAGCCATACTTATCAGCGTGTCCAGATGGTCAGCCCCAAGCTTAGTCTTGCTTATCTTTATCACCTCCACTAACAGCTTCTCAGCCTCCTCCCATCAGCCTTTATCATAATATACCCAACTAAGCACAGTTCCCATAAAGCCATTAAAATCTCTCACTTCCTCACCTTCGCTATCCTTCTCCCCGGTATCTGGAAAATACACCATCAGATATCGACGGAACTCGGGCTGCTCTAACCCTCCACTCATCTAACAACACGCCGCCATAATAAATCTCATATACCACCATCCACACCGTCCATCTGTTTCATTCTACATTACCCGCCACTGCACGAGACTATACATTATCACCCCTGGCCAATCTCCCTCCACTCGCTGCACCAGGCTGTATCAGACCAGCACATCGCGGCTCTACCGGTACCGGAAACTATCCCACTCACCTTTACTAACTGGCAGGAATTACCAGAGGTCTACCAGCATACCTTCGCCGGCTTCGCTAACTTTATCACCTAATACATTATTAACCGCTGCTATATTAAGACTCGCCAGACGGAACATCTTATCTTACATAATACTACCCTTAAACTGCGCCAGGAAGGTTAGTAACAGCTCGGGCCGTAGACGCGAATACTTTCAAGTGATCTTATCTAACGTGGTATCCCACCCCGTCCACACAGTTTTCTATATAGGGAGCAGCCCTTAGAAATCGTCCATCTGCAGAAGCTCGTCCCGGTGTCTGTCGTAATCATCAAGATACTACGCTAGGGCCTGTTTTAACACGTAGTCACTACTAATGTAGGCGCCCGCAAGATCAATAGCCAGCACCAGATATCCTAACCGTTTCGCCACCTTATCGCAGTTCTGTAAGATTTCCTCCGAGGCCGACTTTATATCGAGCTATAGGTGCTGGAGAAAAAGCGAACTTCCTTTTACCGCTGATATAACGCTAATACACACCGACTTACAGCCCTTAAGAATAAGCCTTACACTTCTATCGTCTTAGCTGGTGATAATTACGCTTCCTCGGCTCCCTTTCGGCATGATCTTCTAAAGTCCCTAGCTAATATTATCAGTATTATCGATAATTACTAACCATTTATCATCCGCCTTTATTCTGTCGTAAAGCTATTAAAGCACTACTTACACGATACCGTCTGTAAGAACAGTCTCTTGCTTCTTAATACCTTCCTCTGAGAGTCCTAGCTTAGCAGTATATCGTCTAAAACTAGACTGTACTGCCTCTCCATCTGTTACGTCGATCTAAAGGACGGGGTTATATCAGTTTTTATACTTCTTAGTGTAGTCCAGCGCCAGCTGGGATTTACCCACGCCACCTAATCCGTGAAGGGTAACGGCGTGTAAAATACTTACTCTCTTATATAGTATCCCTAACTTCTGTTTAAGTTACGCTAACAGCTTGGCCCGTTCGGTGTAGGTATCTACCGTCTTTAGCGGCACGGTGTAGTGTTTTAGTTATAAGGTTACTCTGTTTTAGATATATGGGTAATCTGGTCCGTTAACCCCGCTATTTCCAGGTACCTCTGGTAGCGCTTATAGCTTTACCAGCGCTTTAGAGTATCTGGCAGAGCACATCGCTTACCCTGTCGTACTCGGGGTCTTAAAATAAACTTAATAAACTCTAAGTGTGTATAAAGGAGCTCGGCCAAATGGTATAAGGAAACGCCAGCTAGTAGATAGCTAGTAGCCGAAGTAGTGTTAACAAGGTATTAAAGAGGGCCGTTCATCTTCTATTACCCAGCCAAATCCTGTCACTACGTTAGTATAAGCACTTCAGAGTAGTAGGCTACTGATTAGGGCTGCCGTTAGTGATAGTCTTGTCTTATAGAAGTAGAACATCTTTAAGGCCGTCTTCTCTAAGAACCTAGTAAAGCTCTGTCCCTACAGGTGTAAAACCTAAGAGTTTATCGCACTTAACGATTTAAAGAGGAACTAGTTCGGTTAATTATTAACTATAGGAATAAGCGATTTAATATCTATCCTATTATTAGGAACACCGAAGAAAATTACCCTAAAATTTCACCCTATCTGGGATCGTTCCAAGCCGGATTCTACCAGCTGAATTAACACTTCCTTAACCAGAAGACCGCCAAGGTTATAGCCAACGAGGTCGAAAAAGACAGCACGCCGCGTCACCTTAGAGCGGAATCCGGATCTACGCGACTTTTATCTTTACAACTTATCGGCCTTCTACTTATATCACCTGGTATATATTAATAAGTCTGGCTGTAACAGGCTTACTGGGTTCAGGCGGATAGGGTGGTTACCCTCTAGGGTAACACCTATCCAGGTGGCTCGGTTCCACCGTAATCAAAGACACCAGATCTTACCCACTTATACACAGGACGGTATTGTTTTAACACATGTGTTCCAGGGGATTATAAACGGCGCCGTGTTTAAGGACTTTATCAAGCAGTTACTGCCTTTTTACGGTAGATGGCCTGAGCCTAAGTCTGTGTTTGTTATAGATAATGCCTCTTTCTACCGCTCTGACGGGATAAAAGAACTTTATAGTAGGGCTGGGGTGAAGCTGCTGTACCTGCTGTCTTACTCTCCGGATCTGAATCTAACCGAGGAGTTCTTTACTAAGCTAAAGATATTTATTAAACGGAATTAACAGGCTTTTAAAGACGCCCCCGAGCAGGGCTTTAAGGCCTTTTTAAAGTGGTGTGTGGATATAGCAGGCGCTAAAGAGCGCAGTACCAAAAGTCATTTTCAGTATGCTAGACTTTGTATTAAACACTTATAGTAAAACTGTGACGACCTGCAGGCCACCCTTGTGGTTGGGCCGGACCGGCAAGGGCCCGCAGGCGCCACAGTACGGAAGGACAGTATGTACAGTGCCTAGCACTGTAGCTCTGTGCCAAGAGATGGCTCTGGCAACAGAGCCCAAACCCCGCTGAGAGAAGGTGGCTTTTAATGATGGGCGGCTCTGCAGTACAGAGCCGCAGGGACCACAGAGCCGGTACAAGTTACATCTTTATCAGTTAGTATAGATAGTTATTATCATACCCACAATGGTGTGAGGAACCTTCTGTTCTTTATATAAGTATTCGCTTATTAATTAAACCAACTTTAATTATATCTTACTGCACTAATATTTAAAGTGTTGCTCTGTCTTATAGTGATATATAACCACTATTGACTAGTGAACCCCTGTCTGTAAGGACTTGCCTCTGTACTACTCCTCTCTACCCCACCTAACCTATCTAGCGACCCTGCCAACTGTCTGTCAACAGGCCAGAGGTTGTAATAAAAACCTCGTATTATCTCTTTATCACATTATATACGTTACTCCCCGTTTACATACTGTACTTTACTATTCTATACTACTGTAATATATCACCCAAACCTCAATGTCTTGGACAAATCGCCAGGTAATCCCTCTTTTTACTCTGTTATCTACGTAAAACTGGGTATCCTGGTCTTTATACACCTGCTTAAGATCCAGCCTATCGTCTAAATTCAGACTGTAAGCCTTTTAATACTTTAATTTAAGACTTTTATCACCTACTTACTTATATTACCAATTATAATACCTCTTAACAGCCATATCTCGAAGTCCCGGGATATCTAGACTGGTGGAAGATTTAAATAGTAGCGTGGAGGCCGCGGAGAATAAGACCTCCGCTAGCGGGGACTGCCCTGGTATTACGTTAGTGATATTAATAGGTGGGTAGCCAGTTACAGAAGGTGCTGTACGCTTCTAGTGGCGCTCTAAGTCCTAATGCTCCTTAATATACAGTTATTCCCAGATATCCCTCAGCACATCATCATAGGTCTGTAACACGTGGCCTTACTTTACATACCTAATTATACTCTTTAAGTGGTGGGTTTTTAACCATGCTTACAAAGTCACGCCAGTAATGCGGTCCCAGGTGGTAAGGCGGTCTAAGGCATCGTATCAGGTTATAGACGTCTCGCCAGGCCGACGGCTAGCCCAAGGCGTCCTCTTCAGCGTCCAGTTACATAACCTACTCAGATAATATGTGCTGGGAGGCTAACGGACCGTGTTTCACACCGTGTCGGGTTAAGATACCAGCCGCGGGGCCGGTTTCTAAGTAATTAAATAATATATCCATTCTAAGCTTCTTTCCTACATAAAACAGACAACCCCAGGACTTAAGCTGTTTCTTTAAAACGACCTAGTTAATATCCAGCTTGTTAAACCACTTCACCAGGTCCCGCTCGGAACAATCGGTGACAGAGAGGATAATATTTATATTATCAGCTCTAAATACTTTATTCAACGGCAGCTTCTTCCTAAGAAGTTTATCCAACTTAAAACGTAAAAACACCTCCTAATATACATTAGGGGAAAGCACTAGGTTCTATTCAGTGTCTTTCGCAGTAACCTTACCGTTTACCGTCACCTTCCACTTAATGGAGTAGTGGATACACGTAGGTGGACGCTTATCGTACGCCATGTCTTTATTCTAATCGGCCAGTTAGAGGAGGGCTAGTGTGCTAAAGCGACCCTGCGCTTAGCTGTAGTAAGCTACGATCCTATCTTAAATAGCCTTGATCCCGGTTAAGGCAGGTGTTGGTGTAGAGAGTTACTTACTGTAAGTGTCAATCGCGTCTTACACCAGCTAATCGGATAATCGGAACGATAAGCAATACTCTTCTTAGCTTAATAGCTAATCTTACGGAACGCAAGAATCTATAGTTAATACCACAGGAGTGATTTTCATAGAGGAAATCGAGAAGATCACCAGGTCAACGATACTTACTTGATAGTCCCCAACCTCACCAGCCAAAACCCAAATCTGGGCCATCTATCTTTAAGCTAAAAATAGGTCGGTTTAATAGGTTACCGGGCTAAGCCCCTTAAAGAACACGCAGCAAGGCCCCCCGGCCAGCTCACAACCCTTCCCAACGTGTAACCCGTCATCAACCAGCACTTTCCAGTGGATCACCGTAATCTTCTCCCTTTCAACTGGCGACCAGAGCGTCGACCTGATCACAGTCCCTGGCTTAAGCGGCCATAAATCTGAAGCATCGGCAGGTTCGATCGAAATCACGCAAATGGTACGCGTGCTGCGGCCCTTTCCCACACAACCCGCTACAGGGGGGGGCGCCGCCAACTTCACCACTAACAGTACACTAGCTATAACATCTAAAATTTCAGCGTTCCCAAACCCTAATCATATTAAAAGAGGGGCTGTATTTATTAATACCACTATCCTGCGTTACACCGCATTAATTTTATCCCACCACTTTACGTATAAACCGTTTAATTTACCATTACCACCTCTTTCCAAGTGTTCTTCAAACAAGGATCGCAACTAAAAGACTAGCTAGATCGGCAGCACTCCCTACTTCAGTAGTAAGAGCTAGCGGTATATATATATTAGACCTAGAACGAGCTATGATTATAGCGTTAAATATGCCTTATAACGGTGCTGTATATAGTGTTAACACCTAAAGCTTAACCACACACAGCCTACTAATTTACTAGATCATATCAACTACCTCGTGTTCTTCTTTATATTCTCTATTAATAACTGTTAGGGCTAATATCCTATCTAAAGGCATTCCACCAAAGGCGTCTTATAATAAGCTTTCCCAATTTACAGTGCGCAAAGATACATCAATTACAGCAACAGTGGTTAAAAGCCACAACAGGCGACCAGGATACCACCCCGCCGCAGGCCGCCGCGACGTCTTCGGCTCCAAGAAAGACATTCCCTTACAGCATCAAGACACTCCATGTCCTAGAAGACGGCACCATCAAGTACGTATATATCTATCGTTACGTAAAAAAAGCTTAGCTCATACATTCTCACTAGTATCATCTTTATACACAGCCTTACCAGCGATCACGACAAGACGTGGACCGCCTAAAACGCGTCCAAGCTATAGCCGAAGACGCTCCTCCCGTCTAAACTCCCGACCGCCCGCATACTTACCTTCGGATACAATGCATATATGGCCGACTAGTAAGGGGTGGTGTTATAAAACCAGATCGTAAACCACGTGTGGAACCTACTAACGTCGCTTGTGTCGTATCAGGACGACGATAACACAGTGGGCACTATTAAAACCGGTAAAAGTACTACGCTAATAGAGGTAAAATAAGCGACCGATTTTATTTATCTGCCACAGCCTGGGAGGCCTGATCTACAAAAATATAAGGGCATGCTTTACTACTAGGTACGTCGCTAATTCCTGCGACAGGCCTTAATCATATCGAGGCAGCGACCCGAACAACACCTCCAGAACATCTTTTTATTTGACCCACGGAGTAGCCTTCCTCGGGACACCACACCACGGCGCTAATCTTACTAAATGGGCCGAGCTGTTATCTCAGATGATCGGCACTGTTAATCAGACAAACGTGGAAATTGTTAAGGTCCTCGGGCGTGACTCCGAGGTGCTTACACACATTCAAGACAGCTTTCACACAATGGTTATGGCCTGTAACAGTAAGGGACTGCCACCGATCGAGATCAGCTGCTTTTACAAAGAGCTACCTCTACTAGCAGTCAGCTTAGTGGGTTTGGCAGGATCCGTTTAATTATAGGATGCTAAAGCCTTAATGTAAGTCGTGCCGTAAGATTTGGCGATTTTACCCGGGTATATCCCTATCAGTATCCACAGGAACCACATAAAGATAACTAAATTCGTCGGCGTAAACAACCCAGGGTTTATAACTGTCTCCGGGGAGTTTTATAGGTGGGCTAAAGAGGTGGCAGCAGTCGATACGCCTTGGTATGCTATATCAGATCGTAGTCACGTAAAGTAACAAAGCACCAATAATTAACAGCAGTAGGCTAAGGTCAGTATAGTGTTTCACATCTGCGGTGTGCCACTAACCTGGGATGTCAACCAGTTACAGTCATTTATCGCCCAGCAGGGGAAGCTTCGGCCTTATAATAGCTCTACCAGTCTGGTAATCTCATCCTTCGCCAACGAGATCTACGGGCGTTCAAAAGTCGCCACGGTGACCTTCCGGGACCTTACGCCCGCTTTATAAGCGGGCACTGTAACCTTGACGGGCCAGCCATCGCCTTTTAGCCCGGCAGTACTTCTCACGTTGGACAATAAATTTCACGGTATCACCACTCTCTACTCTCCTGCGCCGGAGGATTATAAAATAGAGTAAGTATAACCCGTGCGTTATTATACATGCTAATATCTTTAACGTTATTACCATTTCCGGCCTTAGTGGTCATACATTTAGGTCCTTCAAAGAAAAGGGTGGGGAGTATATATAGTTACAAGATGCTTTCCCCTACGACCTTACCCTTAACGACGCTAACCACCTAATTACACAAGTGATGATTTACGGCTACAACTTAAGCGTCCCTTAAAGCAACAGCATACAGAACTTGGAAGACCTCGCATTGTCTTTCAACACCAGTCTCCTGGCGCTAGCCGGCGCAAATATCAAGCCGATCCTCATTATCACGTATAGCTTAGGTGGGTTAATCGTCAAGCAGGTTAATACCCCAGAACCCACCCTTTACCACACACTTTCTTACTATATAGGCCATTATATCGCTATCAAGGTCAAAGATTAAAGAAGACTAAGATCTTATTCGCGCGGTGTATAGGATCGTCTTTTTTAAGGTACCGCACAACGGCATAGACATAAGTTCACTCATCCCCATAGCGGATGATAAACCAAACAGGTCTCTTATCAAGTCTATTGGACAAGTCAATTCACAAGTGCTAAATTCCCAGCAACGAGAATTCCAGACAGCACTAAGCGGCGAAAAAGACTCGGAGATATTTTACTTTTACAAAACGCTAATATCCCCTACTACACGACAGGTAAACGCTACAGTCGGCCCTTTTAAGTACTAAGGCTAACGTGTAAGCAGGACAAACATAATAACTGGGCCATAAATAAAACACCAGCCTTTTTAATCACAAAGTCGTCTACAACCCACTGCCGCTATTAGGAAGATAGCCCCAAGTACCTATACCCAATTACCCGTACTTATTTAGGAATGGTCAAGTTTAAAACGTATAACAACAAATACGAGAAAGTCATTCAAAGGCTAAAAGGGTTAATGTGGTGTATAAGACAAAGAGGTATCTGTAACAACGATACGGATCAGTTAAAGAAGCCTGCCGCACTAATGGCAGAAAGGGATGGGGAGGATACGGTTAGGGCAACATATGGGTAACTAGCCTGTGTTAAAAACAATGCTAGCTAATAAGACTAGTTCTCGTGCTATACACTAATAATCCAGGCTTTATTAGGCGCTTAGAGATCCTCAAACAGCTAAAAGAACTCCTCAGCCATAAGCAGCGTCAAACAGGCAAATCGCAACAAAAAGCGTCACTCTACGGCTTAGGCGGCATTGGGTAATTCAATCAAACCCTATACATAGTATCTGCTAATTTAGCATAAGAAAACGCAGATCACATTAGCATACGTATACTGGCTGTAAAAGACGTACCTAGACGTGTCGGTCCTCTGGGTGTATGCTAGTAACGTTAAGTGATTTTGTTAGTCGTATATTTCTATTACGCTAGAATACCGCATCCCCGGTTATAACGATCTGAAAACCGATGTTTTACCGTTAGTGAAGACATAGCTAGAGAGAAAAGAGCAGGGGAGGTAGTTAATAGTTATTAATAATACTAACAACCTCTAGCTCTTTTACGCCTAGCTAAAGGGGCTTAAACGTTATATCCCTGAATACATATATAGATCCGTCCTGATCATAACTAGGAATAAACAGGTAAGCTTTAGGTTTACTAAGGGTAAGCGCCCCATTAAGGTCGGGAAGATAGATAACGGCAACTCCACCTAGTTACTCCGAACGACAATTAGAAAAGACGATCTTAAAACTGACGACTTATCAACGCTCTTTTCTCAGCTAAAGCACCTACCTCTTACACTTGTTTAAGCGGCTGCGTTTATCTAAGAGAACTCTATCTCCGTCTCCAAGTATCATCAGCTTTTGAATAAAAGCGACCGGGATCTTGTAAACCTGTTAAGCGAGGAGTTTAAGACAGTTAAAAAAGACTCGGAGACCCCCCGCGCAATAGTAGAAACGTAGATCCTATTATTTAAACAGATCCAGTAACATAATACCTTTACAAGCGAGCTTCTATCAGTTATAAGCTTCTTTAACCGATAAGACATCTTAGAAGAATTCCTATCTTACTATAACATACGACAGGACAAGACCAGTCACAGGGAAATACAGCTCCAAAAGGCACTCGGGCTTCTTAAAAGATTCTCTTTTATTACAACGGGAAAGGATCAGAACCTGGGTATCTACCGGCTAGTGTAGTTAGTAATGTAGAAGTGGCTAGCTAGGAATAAAACAATGAATTATTTCTCCGGCTAGGCCGTTTTAGCGGTATTGTATTTTTTCCCGTTTAGTATATTTGAGAACTAGACAGTATTGTGACGACCTGTGGGCCACCCTTGTGGCCGGAACGGACCGACGTGTCCCCGCAGGCGCCACAGTACAAGGCACCGTGTAGCAACTACTTAACACTGTGTGATCTGCACCAAGGAATCCGCTCTGTTAAAAAGTAAGTGCAGACCTATAGAGTATTACTCTGTGATCTGTAAACACTAAGGGACAGAGCAACAGATCAGAGTACAAGTTACATCTTCATTAGTTAGTATAGATAGCTATCATCATACCCATAATGGTGTAAGGAACTTTCTGTTCCTTATATAAGTATTTACTTATTAATTAAACCAATTTTAATTATATCCTACTACACTAACACTTAAAGTGTTACTCTATCTTATAATAACATATAACCATTATTGACCAGTGAACCCCTGTCTGTAAGGACTTGCCTCTGTATTACTCCTCTTTACCCTACCCAATTTATCTAGCGACCCTGCTGACCGCCTGTCGACAGGCTAGAGGTTGTAACAAGTATACAGCCGGTACCTTCTGCATATATACGCGGTATTACAGCAAAAGAGTACTAGGTTAAAAGAGGAAGAGGTGGCAAAGGTTAGCCTGCTTTATTACACCGTAAGATACCTCTATTACCAGGGTTAATAAAAGGAATCCGAGAAACTTCAGCTTAAGGCTGTTAAGCTAAGAAGAGAGGTGTTTAGATTAAACCATCCCAACATATTAACAAGTGTGGGAAACCTGGTGTTAACATACTGGAATCAAGGTTGGTAAGAGGAGGCTAAGAAGTTAGAGGTAAAGGTGATAAAGACTTATAAGACTAAGCTTAGGGCTGATCATCCCTTTACACTGACTAGTATAGCTAACCTAGCGTCGATGTACAGGAACCAAGGCCGGTAGGAGGAGGCTAAGAAGTTAGAGGTGTAGGTGATAAAGATAAGTAAGATTAAGCTCGGGGTTAATCATCCTAATACACTAACCAGTATAACTAACCTAGTGTCGACGTATTAGAACTAAGGCTGGTAAAAGGAGGCTAAGAAGCTAGAGGTACAGGTGATAAAGATAAGTAAGATTAAGCTTAGGGCTGATCATCCTAATACACTGACCAGTATAGCTAACCTGGCGTTAACGTTTTAGAACCAAGGCTGGTAAAAGGAGGCCAAGAAGCTGTTTATATAAGTGATAAAGATAAGCAAGACTAAGCTCAGGGCTAATCATCCTAATACACTGACCAGTATAACTAACCTGGTGTCAACGTACAGGAACCAAGGCCGGTGGGAGGAGGCTAAGAAGCTGGAGGTACAGGTGATGGAGACTTATAAGACTAAGCTCAGGGCTGATCATCCTAATACACTAACCAGTATAACCAACCTGGTGTTAACGTACAGGAACCAAGGCCAGTGGGAGGAGGCTAAAAAGCTGTTTATACAGGTGATAAAGATAAGCAAGACTAAGCTTAGGGCTGATTATCCTGATACACTGACCAGTATAGCTAACTTGGTGTTGACGTATAGGAACCAAGGCCAGTGGGAGGAGGCTAAGAAGTTAAAGGTATAGGTGATAAAGATAAGTAAGATTAAGCTTAGGGCTAATTATCCTAATATACTAACTAATATAGCTAACCTGGTGTCGATGTATAAGAACTAAGGCTAGTGGGAGGAGGCTAAGAAGCTAAAGGTGCAGGTGATAAAGACTTATAAGACTAAGCTTAAGGCCAATCATCTTAACACACTGACTAATATAATTAACCTAATGTTGACGTTTTGGAACTAAGGCTGGTGGGAGGAGGCTAAGAAGCTGTTTATATAAGTGATAAAGACTTATAAAACTAAGCTCGGGGCTAATCATCCTGACACACTAACCAGTATAACTAACCTGGTGTTAACGTTTTAGAGCCAAAGCCGGTGGGAGGAGGCTAAGAAGCTGGAGGTGTAGGTGATAAAGATAAGTAAGACTAAGCTTAGGGCTAATCATCCCTTTACACTGATAAGCATAAATAACCTTACTTTTACTTAAAAGGGGTAAGGTTAAGAGGTAGATACTTTAACATTAATACAGGAGTGTGCCCAGGCTTGGCGGCAAGTGCTTAGCAAAGAGCATCTATACACGCTAACGTCTTTAACCACTATCGATAAGTGGAGTGGTTAAAATGTTTTCTATGTTTTAATTTATAAAAGGTCATGAGAGTTCCCTTAGGGGATCTACTACTAAGAGACACGTATTATTATACAGTTATCAGGTTGTCATCATATACCCGTTTAATTGAATCGGCCGATCTTGCTTGCTTAATGTGCCTAACCACGTCGGCTGCCCAAAGCGGCTAGTGCGGCTGAAACTGGGGCCAATTTATTTGGAGCCGCAGCTGCAGCCCGGTTTTAGGCTGACCTTGTACTTGGTACGAAGTGAGTAGAAGCGCACTGTGTCATTCCGAACTAGGGATCCAACGGCCCGTGCGGAGAAAGTTTGAACATCGAAATCATGGACACTCATTTCGGTCTCTACTGTAGGAATATATCACACAGTGTCGGCTTTCAGCAGGTGCGTGTGGTGACGAGATGATGTACGTAAAGTTTGGTGTAAGCCGAAGACCTCCGAATGCCGGCGGGGGGAGAGATCCCGTCTCCACTGCAGCCGATGTTGCAGCAGCGAGAGCGGGGGCCGGTCGGAAGAGCTACCGCATTGGTGAAAGTCAGAGCGGGAATATCATGGGCCGGCCGATGACGACAATGATGAGAGGCAGAAAGACTGCTTGGTCTTTAGAGGTCTTGACGTCTCCGATTTCTCGACCTCATCCTCCTTTCAGTCTATGCACACAACTCGAAATTAGGGGGGTTTCTACAGCATCTGCATCCGCAACAATGGCACAGTCAACTTTACCAATCTTCCCGCCAGAGTCAGAGATGTTTATGAAGTTTGCGAGTCGCAGGAGCGTAGTGCATAGCACCAAAGGGATGGTAGCTTGTTCGCAGCCGTTGGCGGCGAAGTGTGGGATTGAGATCTTGGAGAAGGGGGGGAATGCTGCTGTAAGTTTTCGTTTATTGGAGAGCTATGAGCCATGTTGGACTAATAGAATGTAGGATGCCGCGGTTGCTGTGGGTATGTCTTCACTCCTGATGGTGAAGTTTAAGGAGTAAGGGGTGTGAGTACTAACGTGGGCAGCGGCGGGACTGAACATGACGGAGCCGTGCTCTACTGGTATAGGAGGCGATATGTTCTGCCTCTATTATGATGCTGCGACGGGGAAGGTTTCAGCACTCAATGGCTCGGGTCGTTCAGGGGCGGATTGCACGCTGGACAAGATCCGTAGCAGCCTTGGGATCCCAGAGGGGACGACAGGAAAGATCCCCATGAGCAGCGTTCACGCCGTCACGGTCCCTGGAGCTGCTGCGGGCTGGGTTGACACAATAGAGCGCTTCGGCAGCGGAAAGCTCACCATGAGCGAGATTCTCGCGCCGGCGATTGAGCTCGGCGAAAAGGGGTTTCCCGTGTCAGAGCTCACAGCTTACTTTGCAAGCGCTTGGCCCCCTCTCGAGACGCACATAAACGCTAACTGTGAAAGTGGCAACGCTCTGAGAAATCCCTCCGTGCTGCCTCCCCAAATTACACCGAAATACTCAAACCCGACCCGTCATCCCCTTCCGGCTTCCGCGCGCCTCGGGCTGGCGACATCGTAAGTGGGATTTGGAGCTATTTTCTTCCCCTTTTGTCTCTTTTCCGTTGTCTCAGGAGTATAACTCTCTCTCGGCTCCCGAGACAACGGAAAAGGAGACAAAAAGGAGATAATGAGCTGAGATTTGCCACAGATCAAGCTCCCGCACCTTGCCCACACTTTCCGCACTCTTGCCGCCGAAGGAAAACCCGGGTTCTACACCGGCCGCATCGCAAATGAACTCATCTCCGTCGTCTCCTCCCTCGGCGGCCACCTCACGCTCTCCGATCTCCAACACCACCTCGAAACCTCCTCCGAGACCGTTCCCCCCATCTCCCTCCCCTTCACCACCCCCTCCGGCACCTCCCTCCGCGTCTGGGAACACCCACCTAACGGCCAAGGCATCGTTGCCCTGATGGCCCTCGGGATCCTCCGATCCCTGAACCTCAACTTCGGCCCCTCCGACCACAACGCAACCCCCTACCTCCACGCCATCATCGAATCCCTCCGCCTCGCCTTCTCCGACGCATCCTGGTTCATCACCGACTCGTCCTTCTCCCGTCCCGACCTAAATTCCTCCCTCCTCTCCCCCTCATACCTTTCTTCCCGCGCAGCCCTCTTCTCTCCGCACAAAATCCTCCCTAAATCCCTCGAGCACGGAAACCCCTTCCCCTCACCTGCACTCTCCTCCTCTGACACAGTCTACTTCGCCGTCGGCGACGCCCAAGGAAACGCCATATCCTTCATCAATTCCAACTACGGTGGTTTCGGGACCGGAATCATTCCCAGGGGATGTGGCTTCACGTTGCAGAATCGCGGTGCGAACTTTAGCCTAGACGGAAGACATCCTAATAGACTGGAGCCGAGGAAGAGGCCTTATCATACCATTATTCCAGGGCTGGTTACCTATGAGGGTGAGAAGGGAGGTTTGCATAGCGTGTTTGGGGTGATGGGGGGTTTCATGCAGCCGCAGGGGCATGTGCAAACCTTGCTTGGGCAGGTGGTGGGTGGGCTGAATCCGCAGCAGGCGTTGGATGCGCCGAGGGTGTGTATTGGGGCGGGAATGCCGGATGAGGGGGGGGATGTGTTTGATATGACTGTGTATGTGGAAGAGGGGATGCCGAAGGAGGCAGTGGAGGGGCTGAAGAAGCTGGGGCATAAAGTGGAGGTGGTGAGCGGGCAGGGTAGGGCGTTATTTGGGAGGGGGCAGATTGTGAGGTGGACGAGGGATGAGGTGGAGGGGGCGGGGGTTTGGTCTGCTGGAAGCGATATGCGTGCCGACGGGGGAGCTTATCCATTGTGAGGTTTGGGGGTTTTCTTAAAGGTGTTGTAAACATGGTATTTTCCTTTCCTCGTGCGTATAATACAAGTCTATCATCATGGTATCCGTACAAACGCCGCCCTCCCCCTCCCCCAGAGTTTCTGAATCGCAGTTTTATTCCTTGGTGGGCTCCTCGGCTTCCTCCTTCACCAACACATGCTTCTCGCTCAACAGGTTGGCCAGCTCGCCACTCTGGTGCATAGAAACGATGATGTCGCACCCGCCGACGAACTCCTTGTCGACATATAGCTGCGGGATGGTCGGCCAGTCTGAGTACTCCTTGATGCCCTGGCGCAGCTCTGCGTCCTCGAGCACGTTGAAGGCGGCGAACTTTTCCGGGTCGACGCCTTGCAAGCCGAGAACTTGGATGGTGGCGCGAGAGAAGCCGCACTGTGGTGTCTCGGGTGTGCCCTTCATAAAGAGAACAACGGGGGCCGAGGCGACAGCCTTGTCGATGGCCTGGCGGGTTTGGTCGGAGAGGAGGCGACGGAAGAAGAGCGATGCGGGCGCGGGCGGAGCGGCAAAGGCCGGGATGCTTCGTGCGGCAGCTGGGCGCACCGCCGAGGCCGACTGCCGGAGCAGTTGCTAGAAGATGTTAGTGGCTTGCTGTGAGGGTTCAATTGAAAGGCGCCCTACCCTTGAGAGAATTGTCCTGGAAAACATGGTTGCGTGTGTCTGGGGAACGGGTGCGGGTGAGGCGCTGTGGAGCAAGGCAAGTTTGCTTGGGAAACCGCGAGCTTTCTCAATGATGCAACAATTCTAGGGTCCACTTTTTGCCACAGAGTTGCCGGGAGGGTTAGGGTTGCGCTATGAGACCTTGCCCACACCCTTTGAACTTGCCTTGCTTGACAGAATCCACCCAACAGGTATCGTTTGTGGTGTTCACCTGATTTTTTCCACGGCAATATGATCTACCGCCGGAGTCGGGATGAAATCCAACTGATGGCCATCAACACCGAACCGATGAATCCCGGTAGAGAAAATCTCAGCTCGTGAAGCACCATAAACGGGTGTCACGAATTCACACGAAGAAGAAAATCACTTCAATCGATGCCCTCCTGAGGTTTCTCCTTCTTCTAAGCAGCACTCCAATATATTGAGCAATCGAGATATTCCGACTAGGAGCCTGTCAGCCATAGGCAAGATGCCTTGTGAGCATCACCTCCCCTTCTTGGCCCAGAGGATTTTACTGACAGTGTAGCTCTCCTGACCACTGGTTCAACGCCTTGCGGCGTCAATCTCGCTCAAGTTCATACCCCACGGCTAGATACGAGAACCAGACCGTCATCGTGATCGGCACCAACCGTGGGCTCGGGTTCGAATCAGCCCCATCACTTTGCCAATCTGGGTGCCTCCAAGATCATCCTTGCCTGTCGCAGCATTGAAAAGGGTATGGCCGCCAAGAAGCTCATTGAACCTAAAATCCCACTGGCTTCTGGAACCCTCGAAGTTTGGCGTCTTGATCTCTGCTCCTTCGACAGCGTCAAGGAGTTCTGCAGCCGCGCAACAACCTTGAGCCGGGTAGACGTCGTACTTGCCAATGTCGGCGCTAATACATATCCCCTTGTACTGGCTCCTGAGGCAGGCGGATACGAGACTAGTGTCGCAACGAACGTCATCTCGACCCTTTTGATGCCGATCTTGTTGCTGCCCAGGATGCGGGAGACGGGAGTCAAATACAACATGACTCCACGGCTCACGTTTATCGTAGGTGTTGCTCACAAAATGGTATCTGGCAAACCGAACGCTGTCTAAAATTGTCAAAACTGACGTCTTCAGGCCCAGTTCAAAGAGCGCTCAGAGCCTAAAATCTTCGACTTCTACAAATCGACCGAGGGAACCCTCGATCGCTACACGACCTCCAAGCTGCTTGAAGCCTTTCTCATCCGTGAGCTTGCCACACAGGCAAAACTATCCCACACCGGTTCGGTGATGGTCAACATGGCCAATCCCGGCTTCTGCAAGCCAACAACGCTGCTTGACAACTGCCCGGTCCTCCTACGCTTCTTCATGGCTATATTCTTCGTTTTCTTCGGACGCACCGCCTATGTGGGCGCTCTCACACTTCTCGCTGCGGTCGAGGCTGGGCCGGAGAGCTACGGACAGTACCTAAAGAGCGGGGAGATATCGGGTTTGAGTCCACACGTAAGTCTCTGACAAGGACGCCGAGATGCAGAAGAAGTTGTGGGGAGAGCTGCTAGAAATCTTTGAGGGCGTCTAGCCCGGGATGGCCAAGAATATCTAGGGCAGCCCCTACCCGCCCCGTCCTTCGACATAGCCAAATGATATTCTTTGTCCTCGGAAAAGGGATACATGCCAAACACCACCCCTAACAAGTGCCTCTACCCCACTATCAAACGCACCCCAACCTCCACCTTCCCCGCAATCCCCAGGATTCCCCCACCCCCCGCAGCGGCTGGGGTCCAGAACCTCGGTACCGCCCGCTCTGGGTTCCTTTCTCCACATGAACCAACAACCTCGTGAAACCCGAATTCAGTGCATCTCATTCTTAATCCTATATCTCCTGTATATCATTACATGTATAAACAGTACCCCATCAACAACCCATTTACTCTCCCTCTGGTCTCACCCTGAATCTAATCACCTTGTTCAAGTACATCCTCCACGCCATAGTTGCACCACTCCACAGTTACACCACTCCACAAGCACCCGTTGTACCACCTCGAGAATAAAAAAGATAAAAGATGCCCTCCCCACCCCCCCTAACATCCCTCCGCGTCATCGAATTCGCAGGCCTCGCCCCCTCACCCTTTGCCGGCCTTCTCCTCGCCGACGCCGGTGCCTCGGTCCTCCGCATCGACCGCGCCACCCCCGGCTCCGCACCTCCCCTCCCCACCCCCGACCTGCTCACCCGACACAAAGCCTCCCTCGCCGTAGACCTTAAATCAGACTCCGGTGTGGCCCTCCTGCACAAGCTAATCCCCCACGTGGACATCCTCATCGACCCGTTCCGGCCTGGTGTAATGGAGAAGTTAAATCTTGGTCCGGAGGTCTGCCTAAAGTGGAATCCGAGGTTGATTTACGGGCGGCTAACGGGGTTTAGGAGGGATGGCAAGTATGCGACTATGGCGGGGCATGATGTGAATTATCTGGCCGTGTCGGGGGCGTTGTCGTTGTTGGGCAGGGCGGGGGAGAATCCGCACCCGCCGGTAAATCTGCTGGCAGATTTTGCGGGGGGTGGTGCGATGTTGGTGGTGGGCATTTTGATGGCGTTGGTGGCAAGGGCGAGTACGGGGAGGGGGCAGGTTGTGGAGCAGAATATGGTGGATGGGGCGAGTTATTTGGCGACGTTTGTGAGGTTTGCGCAGGGCACGGCGACGGGGAACCGGCCGAGGGGGAAGAACTTGTTGGATGGAGGGTGTCCTTTTTATGATACGTATAAGACAAAGGACGGAGGCTACATGGCGGTGGGAGCGCTGGAGCCGCATTTTTACAGGGAGCTGTTGAAGGGTTTGGGGCTGCAAGGGAGCAGGTGGGATGGAAAGGGTCAAGGGGATAGAGCGGGGTGGGAGGAGATGAGGAGAGTGTTTGCGGAGAAGTTCAAGGAGAAGACGAGGAGGGAGTGGGAGCTGGTGTTTGATGGGACAGATGCGTGCTGCACGCCGGTGTTGGGATATGGGGAGATGAAAGGAGATATCGCTGCGAAGGAGGGGGATCAGAGACCGGCGGTGACGTTGAGGGAGACTCCACTGTTGGCGGTTAGGAAGGATGCGAGGAACACAAGTCATGGGCAAGGCCCTGGTGTGGATGGTGAGGGGTATGTGGGAAGGCCGCTGGTGCCCGGCAAGGGCGGAGCGAAGGTGGTGGAGGAGTGGCTTGGGTGGAAAGAAGGGAGGGAGTTTACCGTTCGGGATGGGGGTATGGTGTTGAAAGATGTGTCTAAATTATGATGGGAGTAAATCGTACAACATGGGGCCGAATATATCCATCGGCGATCGGCCATCCCACGTTTACCGCCCCTGTACTTCTCGACCGTATCACCCGCCTCGTGTTACCCCAAGCAGCCTTGGTGTGCTTCTGTGGCAGGTTACCAATCTGGGCTCCCGTGGCCGTGGAGTCGGGTATGGAGGACACACCTTCGCCATACGGCACATGATCACATCCTTGCTGCAGCCCTATGAGGGGCTAGGAGGTGGTGGTGGGGGTGGTGAAGGGGGGTCCTCGCGCGACATGGCCGCTCTTATCCGTTCAAGTTGGCTCGAAGATGGGTGAATGGAATGTCGAAACCTCTCTGGCCCCTAGGCAAACTGATGATGGTGTGAAAGGGTCCGTTGCCATGGACGTCAGTGGTAAGCGATAATACGGGGCTCTCTTCAGTTTAAATAGGTAAGCGGAAACGGGTGGGTGGGTGCGAGGAGCTCACACGGCATTTCCCATGCTGGGGTTTCTTTCGAACTGTTCGCCGTGAGGCTTCACCACGCAGCTGTGCTGAGCACGCCAGCTGGTTCCTGGTTGCTTCTTCGACAAACCTGTCATTTCTAATCCCGGCTGGCCTCGAAAAGCTCCGACACCAAGCGAGGTCCACGCTGTCTGTGATGTTGGGGGTCAGACATATCATTCCCAACACCACGGTTCAATGGCCCTGCACGGGTCTGACGCTGCATCATCATCCACCCACACGGAACAAGGCTGGGCCTGTGTGTGTGCCTGGCAGCATCTGCTTGGCCAACCTGATCCATGAACGCGGGATGTGTCCGTGGGGTAAAAAAGCAATTCGCATGCTTGACATCTTGACCGCTCCAACACTTTGACCAATCCGCGTTGGGAATGGAGTCGGTAACCCCCCGTACCTATCCAGTGGCTTGGGTTGTGGCTATACAGTGCAGCTTTTTGAGTTTTCTTCTGCGCTTTTAGCAGGCTTCTCCCGCATGAGCAAATATGCATGTGGGAAATTGGGTGAATGATCGGGAAGGAGAGAAAAAAAATAAAGATGCGTCAGACGAAACAGTTTGCATGCAAAGTTGACGATGCGGAATGATGAAAGATGCATTTTTGTAGCTGGAAACAATCGGCGCATCTCGAAGGGGAAGTCGCTCTTTGCACATGCCTTCTTCCCTCCTTCCACCCCGCAACCCCAAGCCCAAGCACACATCCCTCTGCCCAGCCGATCTTCGGACACGCTCACACCGAATGTGTAAATGTTTGTAACCTTATCTATCCCCGTTACCTGAAGCATCACGAGCTCGGCAAGGGTCGATTTCAGTCAAGGCTATGTGCATTCACCAGTTTCAGCTCCCACGTTTCTCCTCCCCTGGGTGTAATATGCGCCATTTCGCATGCCTACCCTGTTGCCTGATGTCCTCACGGGTGACTGGCTACCAGACACCCTCAAGGTGAATGAAGACTCAGCAGCCGAGCAAGCTCAGCGCACACGCACAGCTGAGAGGCTCAAGCAACCTTCGGTTTGCTGCTCGGTCACGCAGCCGGTTCCACTCCCATAGTTTCCGAGGTAACTTGCCCGAAGTCAAACAGATATCGGGCCCCGGACAAATCGGGTAACGATGAATCCTATTCAGACGGTAAAGAATATAATCATGCCTCCCCCCCTGCTTTCACGAAGACGACCTCGCTCTTGCATCCAACATCCTAGGTACATCCGACATCCGACATCCAACATCTAACGTAAACGACACCAAGTCGTACCATCCAATACCCTTCACAAGAAGTACCGAAGCTCGCGGACCTGCAGAAAAGCAACAAAAGACCATCGATACGCCCACAGAGCGAAAGGAGAACGCCCGGCCTGGGCATCATATTGACTAGAATTTCGGACATCGAACTGACATCGCAGACAACCATCCATGAACCTGACTACTCATCTGGCTCGTGGTGAACGCGCTCTCAAGACTTTTGGCAAGGAGTCGGTACCCCCGTGCCTATCCAACTTTGTCTCCAAGGACCTCAGCTACATGTACGGATTCACGACAGAAAACCATCTCTAACACACCAGGAGCAGAAACACACCCGTCGTCACGACCACCTACTGATCAAAAGTACAGGCCCAACCTGTCTCACCACCGCATCTAAACCCCAGTGTGGTCTAGAATTTTCCCCGTACAAAACAGTTGGTGAGTAGTGATCAGGCCTGCCGGGGCCTTTGATGACATGCTCGACCGGCTTCCGCGCAGCGAAGCCTTTGACTTCACCCATTATCTCGCTATGATCGTCTCGTCGACGTTACCTTTCGTACCGACATGGCTTCTTCCAGATCACGTTCCTCCTTCTACTTGAACCAAGCTGGCCCCTAGCATCCCAGAATAGCTCACATCCTTTTTGTCCTATCACCAACTGTATGTTATCTGAAACGGCCTTGATCTTAAGCTCAACAGGGATCTCGGCCCAGGGTGCGAAGGATATCAGGCCTCCCCATCCAAGCGTCGATCATAGTGCGGGATGACCCGTGCAGATCACGCGTGGAGCGGCACGGAAACAGCTATTCCAACTATAACCAGGGGCGAAACCGCGACACCAACCCGCGGAAATACCCACAAAGCAAATTCATAATCTACTGATGGTATCGAAAAGTGTGATGGCTACACCGCCCCTATTGTCCCATTGCAAGACACAAGAACCAGAATCGTGTTGACGCTAACCCCACCTCAATCTTCAACCAATCCCCACGGCTTACATGTATTATCTCAACAGGATGTGCATCTCCTCACCTATATCTACTGCCGTACTTACTGCACCTGGCTAACAATCTCGCTCGCCCGCGACAGCGACTCAACCATTTGCTGGCACTCCTTCCTCCGCCGGACAGTGTAATCGCTCTCCTTAAGAAGGTCGTCAAGCTCGGTTGCGCGGTACATGTTCTCGAGCAGCTCCTTTTGCATATCATCCTTGGTAAATCTGGAGTCGGGTCAGCGCTCCGTTCCAACTAACATTCCACCGAGGAATACATACTGGACGAGGTTCAGCATGATAGCTTTTGGTACCATGTCAATCATGGTCCGCTTAACGATGTTGTAGTATGAGCTGATGAGCAGTTCTGGCACGCAATGTCAGCCTGTGTCGCCCCTGCAGTGTAACGTACAGCACTCACTGATAACCTCAACCTCAATATTCTCACGTTCCGAGAGAGTGCCAGAGGCCTTGAGGGACGGTGGCGGGGCATCCATAGCAGCCGCCTTCTTCTTGTTCTTTGCCGCGAAGAAGCTGCCAAAGAAACCGCCGTTGGATGATTCGCCATCCATGCCTGCCAGTGTCGGGCTTGCTGCCCTGGGCGCGTTGGCAGGAAGGGGTTTGCCCGTCTTGGGATCGACCTGGACCGGCCTAGGAGGATTGTGCTTCTCGTTCACGATCGCCATCGCCTAATTCCAGTCAGTCATGTAACCAAACGTATTCCACGGCAGACACTTACGCGGTGACCGTTCAAGAAATCGGGATGCCCGGTGTTGATGTAACACGACTCCATGGCAACCAAGTCGCGCACCAGCTTGTTAGTCGGCTCCATAGCCTTCTTGAAGAAGCTGATGACCACGGCGTGGATCTTCTCCTTGAGCTGGGGATACCGCCTATAGAGGTTCTTGGCCAGAAGCTGCGTCAGGATGCGGACCAGTTCGTCGTACACCAGAGATGCGCACTTCAAGCTGGGCTCCTCCAGGCGCTTGATCTGCTGCTTGACAATCAGCTCGAACGCTGTGGTCCCAACAAAGAGTGCGGGCGATGAACCCGACGAGTTGTAGAGAATGGTACGAATGTCGACGTCCTTGACCTGGTCAAAAGGATCTACTGCCTTGACGCCGTTCGAGTACAGCTCGTGGAAAACAAAGCTGATTCTGGCACCTCCTGACAGCTCGGTGCTGGAAAGTTCGGTGTTGTTGCCGTCCAGAACTGTGCGCCATTCATTGGTGAACTCGGTGATGATGTTGAGGACAATGTTGGCGCTGTTTCCGAGCATGGAAGGGCCCAAGGACTCGAGTTCCTGGCTGTACTTTTGCAGAGAGCTGGAAATGCGGGCTTTGATGTCCGGCAGGGTCTGCTTGATGTGCATCATCAAAATCAGGTTGAGCTTCCGTGCCAGGTACGGCGTTCCGCAGTAAGAGCTCTTGTTCCGGTATGCCTTGTGGTTCTCAAAGAAGTTCTTCTCAGCCTCGAGCGCAGCGTTGATAGGCTTCTTGTTGTCGATATCTCTTTGCCCACGGTTCACGACCGGGACGTATCCTAGCCGCAGAGGAATAATTCGCCCTGCCAAAATATCCACGACATCGGTACCCTCGTCCATCAAGTCGACCTTGGTGAGCACGCCAATCGTCCGTTGACCCTCAGGATCCACCTCTCTGGCGAGCTTCAGACCATCCGAGTTCGCCAAATCGATATTTGCTGCTGTGACCGCGAGTATGATAGCGTTGGACTTTTGGATGTACTTCAAAATCATATCCCTGATCTGCCGCTCGATATCCCGCGGCTGGTCTCCCACAGGCACTCTCGTCAGGCCGGGCAGGTCCACCAGGGTGAGATTCAGGACGTTGGGCGAGTAGATTCTGAGATTGATGGGCGCAGGCGAGATTCCGGCATTCCTGCCAACCTTGGCCTCGGTCTCTCTGCTGATTTCATCACGGATCTTGTTGAAGTCGAAGAACTTCTGCCCAGGGATGTGCAAGAACTCGCCCCACTCGTCGATGTTGGCCGCCTTATCGGTGCTTCCGACGATCTCCTTCTCATTGCCGTTTGGCTCGGAGGGTGAGGGGCGGTTGATGAGCTGGAGGACGAGGGGTCGCCGAGTAACGATACCGGAGCCACGAGGAAGGCTGTAGCAAGCATGTTTGTGTTAGTTGCTCGTACCAGCGCCGCAAGGCGGTCAGGAAGGGTCAACGCGGGGCACCTACAAATCGCGCCCGACAATGTTTTCTAATACGGAGCTCTTTCCGCTCGACTGACTGCCGACGACGACTATTTGCGGAAGATCGATGGGGTTGTTGACGCCGACGGTCGTGAAAACATCTTGAAGCTTGTTTACGAGCCTAAATGCCACATGTCAGTGCCCGACGACAACTTCAACGCCAAGCTTTGCTTGATGACCAGGGGAGGCGGGGACCGCCAGGATGAGGGGCGTACTTGATAAGCCCGGGATCTGAGATGCCGCCGGGGGTGGCCAGCGAGGGGGCTTCGACTGTCATGGTTGCGAGCTGCGCGATGCGCGATACGGATTTCGGGGAGTTGAAGTCACGGTGGTGTTGTGTCCCTTGGTGGGTTCTGTTGAGCCGGACAGCGTTGCTCCGGCGGGGCGAGACTGTTGTGCGGTGTGGGAACGAGGCGTTTGAATTTAGGATGCGTGGATTAGCGAGAAGGAGCAACGTTCGGCTTTGCAAAGTCCTCTGCGTTGAAAGGTGCTGGCGGTGCTAGATGCAGGTGACTCTCGTGGGGTTGGGAATCTTTTGGCTCTTGAAGCCAGACCGGTCGGCGGTCGGAAACAGAGGGACGACTTACGTAGCGTCGCAGCCCCCCGTCCGTGCATCAGCTCCAGCCTTACCCAACACGTGACCCCCTCCCTCCAGCGACTTTTTGCGATAAGTGACAAGCGACCAGAATGCAAGCGACTCATCAGTCAAGGAAAGGGTTCCAGTACCATGCACTGTGCTGAGTAGACAAGAATTTCCTGGCAGCAGAAATTCCATCCCTACAACTTTTGTCAGTTTCTCGTACAAATTTTATCTAGAATTTATTCGGGTGCCTAGCCGACCGCGTCCCTCAGTCGTCATCGCCGCCCTTCGACATGGATGGAAATCGGGGCTTGCCTGTGTCTACGCGTCGCTGTCTTATGACCGTAACCACAGTCGTACCCAGCGGGGCGAGGCGAGAAGAAAGCGTCCTGTAACTTGATATCACGTCATATTTGCGTCGTGTCAAGGTCTCCTTGAATATCTTCCAGCTTCCTGAAACTTAGATTGGGTTTGTTTAGAGTGTACCCAGCTGATGCACTGCGGCCCTTGTTGAAGTTGAAGGGCTGGTGCACCTTAAGATGATCTGGAATGGGTTTCTGCACGGAGCATGTGCCCCTTCCTCTGGCCAAACCTTTTGTAGAAGGAAAAATACGATCCCAACACAAAGCTCGAGCTCCGCGTGAGGTGGAACAAGAACCACCCTCTTTAAGAAGCAACCCGATCCAAGAGTTGCTTCGACGGTCTGCTGAGGTGGGGGTGAGGTCAAAATCAAATCAAATCATTTCATTTCAATCGCTGCCAGCCCGCCCACCACAAATGACTACTCATACAAACTAGAGCCCTTCACCAGCCGTCATCATCCTCTCTATGCAATGGAGCACCACGTTATCCCGCTCGGTCTCTGTGAAAAGGACCAGAGGGGGGAAGCTAAACCCCGCCATCTAAAGCAACCAGCGTGGCCGCTTCACCCCTACGAGAAGACAATACGCCATTGCTACCTCTTCCTTATCCATCCGCCCCTTCGAGTCTCCTTCAGATGGGGTATAGGTTATCGGGTATAGCCAATATCAAACCATTGACGATGCCGGTTCATTTCATGCCGGCTGCTTATACCGGTAACCAGTGCAGAGATTGAGCGAGAACAAGGGGGTAAAGCGGACGAGCAAACACCGATAAAGAGACCAATTCGTCCCACTACCCCTAAACACCGCTGAAGCCCCGAGAAGTGAGAATCCGGTTCCCCCCTTTGCTCTCCAAATATGGCGCCGTCCTCATGCTATGCGGTTGTGTTTGGAATGCTCTCCAACGAATTCAAGGGGAAAAGAAAAGAAACGTATGCCTGGGCCCTGTAGCGATGGAAAAGGGTATTTGAAACATCCGGATGCCTTATCCGTGTCTATCGCTCAAATAATATTAGAGGAGCTGCTCTGGCGTGTGCTTCCATCCGTTTGCTGTGCCGTTAGCATGTGAGACCGAGGAGGCCAGAGAATGTCGAAGTGCTTCATTTGTCCAACTAATATGATGGTCAGTGTATTAAGGCCCCGCACGTCATGAATTGGGCCTCACATTTTAATCTTGTGATCGTCCCCACACGTTGCAAACATGCAGGGATTTGCCGGATTCCAAGAGACTGCATTGCATCGCGGGTGATGGGCTTCCATTCTGTGGACCGGGATTCCTGTTGACTTGTGCCAGATGCACACCAAACCATCTGCATCCCATGTCAGCCAAGATGGCACAGAAGATTGGAGACATCGCCTAACTCACCATCACTGCCGCTTATCACGAAACTTTCATCGGCGCCGCCAAAACCACTTCGAATGGTGTAATCACCCCCACTGTGACCTTGATACTTTTGTATTGTGTCGCGTGACACAATGTCGACGAGTTGGGCCTCGCCGTCCGTCTTGTTGACGAGCAAGAATCGTGAGTCCTGGCTTATACTGACTGAGGTTGGCCGGACCTTGAGATCCCACTCATACTCGAGCTCTCGCGTGACAAAGTTGTATACGTGGAGCCAGTTCCGCTCGTCCATGGCTACCAGCCAATGACCGTCTGGCGATACGGCAAGATCCTCAGTCCGGTGCTTTCTGGTCCATGTGTAGAGGCGCTCGCCCTTGAGATTCCACTGACACAGAGACTTTTCTTTGTCAAATGACCCGGTGATGAGCGTTTGGCAATCGGCCGCCCAAACACAGCTGCTGACGGGCTCATGGAAACGTTCCAGCGCGTTGATCAGATCGCCGGTCTGCATGATGTTAGGTTCAACTGATGACTGCCTTGAATCCAAAAAGCACGTACCTCGGCGTTCCATATCTTCGCATAATGGTCCTTGCCGCAGGTCACTATCATTTTGTCGTCGGGGCTCCACGCCAGATTGCACACATGGCTGTTGGTGTGCGCGGGAATTTTGTGCAGAACTTTGAAGTCCGGAACGCTCCAGATAATAATATACGGGTCCATTCCGCAGCTAGCCAGACGCCTTCCGTTGTGGGAGAAGCGCACCTGCCAAAGCTCCCCTAAGTGTTCGTCCAGTTCCAAAGCAGTCGTGGATGGGAAATGGCACCTGTCACAGGTGTGGTCCGAGTACAATGAGGGTGGTTCGGGATTTGTGTGGAAGAGACAGTTGGTGATCTGACTCTCCTTCACCTGTCCCAAGAGTACGGCCAGGCGATGCTCAGGGAGCATGACGGATGGCGAAATACAACCTACGAGCATGTTAGCTTGGGCTCCGCACATCCACGGAAGCAAGGGAGGACAAACGTGACAGTTCAGACAGGAGGATCCTGCGGGACTCTCCATGAGCCCCATCCCAGTCTGCCTTCGACATGAGATCCTCTGCAGACTGGCACATAAGGAGGCTAGAGAGGAAATGGAGCTTTGAGTGCTGCTCCGAGCATAACGGTGTCAGCTCGCTCCGGAGCACCGTCAATGCGCGCGTGGGCTCTCTAAGCTCTAGCAGCTCCAAGAACTTCTGTTGCCGGAGCCACACCCTCATAGTGTTCCGATCCGCCCCCACCGCAAGTACTAGGCCGTTTCCCTGACGCTGGCTCCCTGCTAGAACAGCACCCTCAAGCAACTCCTCCGCTCGAGCCCACGATCCATCAAGGACAGCGGTCCGAAACGCGGACACTGTAGGGCTTTCGAGCTCATAACCGCTATCCCTGCTTACGCTCTCCGCCGCTGAGCGGTACCCCATGTCCGCCAAAGCTTGTATCAGGATCCGGGTGACCTCCTCCCGGTCGTGCCCAAGGTACGTTGACGATGGGGCGTGGCCGGTAGTTTTGCCATTTTGTGACAGACCGTTGGTCGACTCTGGTGGCACCTTAAACGATCTCCCAGCTGCTTCCGCCGGCGTGCCCTCCCCCACTTGTGCTCCGTTCGACACTCCCCTGGGGGTGCCGTTGGAGGTCTCCTGACCATCAACTTCTGCCAGCATGCTGCCGTCACGTCTCCGCTTAGGGTTCCGCCGCGAGCTCGCGTCTGCTGCAGAGGAGGCCGCACCGGAGGCTGCGTCTCCCTGCACGTCGTCCTCGGAACTGCTCCGCCGTCGTCGCCCTATGATTTGAGCGGTGCGTCGCCGAGAGTCGGCGCCTCGTCGAGTCGGCTGGGAGCGCGCGGGCGTCGGCCCAGTCGGGTTCTGGCTCTGTGATTGCTGCTCGGGCGACGGTGGCGGCAGCGACGTCGGGTTTGGAAGAGAGAGGACAGTGTTGGAGGAAATGTTGGCCTGCGGGGTCGATGGGTCGTCTGAGGTGGATGGGGTGAACACGTTTGCGTCCTGGGGGGTTTGGTCTGCCACGGCGACAGATTGCTTTGCGCCGCGGGACCGATTCCCGTCCCCGCGGAGGCTTTAGCGTGAGGGTGTGAGGTTGGAGCGGCGGGAGAACGAGGGATCGTCGCGGCCGTGTCGCTGGGTCAGGTCGAGCGTTGGAGCTTGGTTGCCGGGCGCAAAAGCTTCGTCGTTGCTCAAACTAAAGCCGGTGGGCATCGGAAAGGGGGTCAAGGCGGGGTGTTCAAAACTGCGCTGAGTATGGTGCCGTCATCCAAAGCCCGGGCGATCACGAGAGGAGCGGGTCGGAATGATGTCGTTTGTTAGCACGGCAGTGAGGGGGTTTGCAGAGCCAGCAGGCGTCGGTCACTTCAATGCGGGAGCTTCCGGGCAGCTCAGTCACGAGTTATCGCTTATCGTCCAAGGCTTAAGTATCGACCGAAGATCTTTGGGATGCGTTGGGAGCTTGTTGTCCACGATTGTTTGATTCCTTGGCTAGGTGAGCTGCGAAGATCAGCTATCGAAACGCAATGCACTTGCTTTGGTGTGGGCAGGCGACTGGTGAACCTGGAATGACTGTCATCCAGTTGGTTGGGCAAGCCGGACTCGTCCTTCCAAAAACAGCGGGTCAACTCGCTGGCAGGCAGCTGGCCGCGCCCAACCGCGTGCCCTGTGCACGCGCCCCACAGCTGGCTTTTGCTGGCACGCCAGGCTCCAGCGCCTGAATTGCGTGGCAGGAGAAACGACTCGCGCAGCAGGATTGGACAGGAAAGCACCGCTCATCAGGCGTGGCTGTTTCCTCGGTGTTGAACAAAGAGCACTCGGCAAGCCCTTTCTTGGTGTCCGACTTTTGGTTCTTCGAGTTTTGAAAAGCAAAGCTTGCCTTGCTGTTTGGCCATTTGCTTAGAGCAGGGTCGAGGTAACCCAGTCACAGCGGTGGTTGTTGGACCGGCACTTACAATGTCTGGAATGGCTGTTGGAAAGTCATCGGAACCCGTGTTTGAGCCATGGATGGCCTCGACGGCACGCTTGGCCGCATAAACGAACCCCTCCCTTTCAGACGGTTTGCCTCTTGACACAGACATGATAGACCCAGGTTTGCCTTGGGAGGCTCATCACGCGTCAACTTCTTCCGTTCTATGTCTTGAACCTCTCAACTGTGACTCTTTTCAGCCATTTTCCAGGGCGCGGATAGGCATCTTTGTTCTTCTCAGTAGACATCGGTCTCAGCATATTCCACTGCTGGCTTCCTTCAGAAATTTCTCTCTCAAATTCGAGGCTGCGGTAGAGTGAGCAATGAGTTCTCCCGAGTTCGCGCCGCCTCCAGAGAGGCGAACGGATACATACGGCCGAAATGCCGCATACAATCAGAAAAAATGCTTCCAAGTCGCCCAGGGCTTCTTTCTAGACGCGGTGAGGAGGGCGAGGGAGAGGAATGACAGGCACGTCACTGAGGAACCTCACTACGCAATTATCACGAACAACAAGCTGACAAGCTCACAGGTTAAAAGACTTGGAACGGCGCCTCGAGAGTCCAGAGATGCTTTTGAGACGCGAGCAATTATGGAGTCATTCTGGAAAGCTGGAGGCTAGGTATCTGCGGTTCCTTCGCACGAAGGAGCAGCTTTCGAACTATTCCGTTGTGAAGACGATCGGGAAGGGCTACTTTGGTGAAGTGAAGCTGGTCCGCAAAATCCAAGACGGTAGAGTATACGCTCTCAAGCGACTCTTCAAGTCGGAAATGATCTCGAAAGAGCAACTCCGTAAGTGTCCATTCAATCTATGTTCCTCTCATTTTGGTGTTGCGCCTTTTCGGGAGTCAAGATCGCGATATCTTCCCCCTCGGAGCAATGCCAGGCGATTCATGGTGAAAAAATTAGCTTACCCACGACCATCATAGCCCGCGTACGTGCCGAAAGAGACGCCCTTGCTGAATCTGACAGCGAGTGGGTTACAAAGCTTTACACCACGTTCCAGGACAATACGTCCCTCTACATGCTGATGGAGTTCTGTCCGGGCGGCGATCTGATGACCATACTGATCAAATTCCAAATCTTTTCCGAGGACATCACCCGTTTCTACGCTGCGGAGATCATCAACGCTATTGAGGCCGTTCACAACCTCGGCTTCATACACCGCGATATTAAGCCCGACAACATCCTGTTGGACAGAGGAGGACATATCAAACTCGCTGACTTTGGGCTTTCAAAGAGCTTCCGGAAGGATCACGACAGCCGCTACTACCAGGAACTTCTTCAGCGACCCGCTTCCACTTCACAAATGACTCGGCCGGGGAATCGCGTTTCTGTCAATATAGACGCCATTCAGCTAACAGTGAGCAATCGTTCCCAGATCAATGAGTGGAGACGGTCCAGGAGGCTCATGGCGTACTCATCGGTGGGAACTCCCGACTATATCGCACCGTAAGTGTTCCGTCAGACCTCTTGACGGGCCTCACCTTGTCTCGAGGCTGCTGTTGAGACCCGTCCCGATGCAACCAGCAAGCGCAGACCACAGAAACTAACCGCAGCCACAGCGAGCTTTTCTATGACCAGGGCTACTCGTTTGAGATTGACTGGTGGTCACTTGGCACGATCATGTAAGCCTTCGGTGGCAAACCCCTGGGTTGCTCTGTGTTGGGGATGCTGATCGACGGATCAGATACGAATGTCTCGTCGGCTGGCCACCTTTTGCGTCGGAGAACCCTCAAGACACATACAGAAAAATTGTCAACTGGCAGCACACCCTGTTCTTCCCCGACGACATTCAGCTGAGCCACAACGCCGTCCACCTCATCAGATGGTACGTGTCTTTATTTTGTACCCACTTCTACCCAAGATACTTGTCAACTCACATCAACTAACATCTCCAAGCATGATTACCCAGCCTGAAAACCGCCTCGGTCGGAATGGTGCCATCGAGATTAAGAGCCATCCGTTCTTTGCTGGCGTTGACTTTACCACTCTTCGCCGCATCCGGGCTCCTTTTGAACCCCCGCTCACCTCCGATATTGACACGTCCTGTTTCCCCGTTGAAGATCTCCCTCAAACAGAGGACCCCACCCCCTCACCTGCCGGCGCCGACGAGTACGAGATGTTCCTCCCTTTCATCGGGTACACTTATAAAAGGTTCCAGACGAGCTATACTTGAACTACGTAAGGAGATACGCTCGGGTTATCAACCGCCGAGCATACGAGTAAAGAGCTGCATCTTCCCGATGAGGTCAGAAGTGTTATGGCACGATTCCCAGGTTGAGCCGGGTTGTAGGCAACTAGAGCAGCAGCTGGACTCTGCACAGTCTAGGGTTCCGAAATTAATTCGACTCACGGCCTCCTTGACTGTATTTTCAACGTTTTCATGACCCTCCCTGACTGAAAACGAAATATTTCACGCACGGGCTACATAACACATGCCCTATACAAGGTCTGTGGTAGTGGGTCCTTGGCTTCGATCCTCAGCTAAAAACATGAGGAACCCTAGACCCCCATTTTCGAAATTTTCTAATATCATTTTCGGAACTCTTGTGCCGTCTTGATGGGGCCGGCTCTAAAATCCAACCTGGTGCTGTATTGTACCCCATGACAAGTGACAAAAAAACAAATAGTTCACGTCCTCGAACCCGGCGAGATGTGCAGCCTCCCGTGACCAAACAAGCCCCCTCGATATAACCCAATGCATCGCAAACACCCCCTGTCCCGCTCCCAAGAAGATGACGGCTTGCCACGGCGTTCTTCTCCAACTTTCATAAGTCCTGCAGTACGTTGTCTACAAATTACAAACTCTTGCTTCTAACAGTAGCAATTCTACAAGCAAGGGGTCCTGTCACACCAACCTCCCGTTGATCACCAACATGGGGTACCTAAACAGAATGGATACTCAACCGACCGGGAGGACTCGTAGCGGTCAAGCTCATGAACATAATGACCATGCAGTTTCAGTTGACCGGCATAAACAGGTGATCTCGCCAGCCGATGCGAGAGGCCGGTGGGACAGGGCAGAAACAGGCGTTTTTTTTGTTTTGTTTTTGTTTGCCGTCCATTCCCTCAACCACCGCAGTGTCCTAGTGTGCCATGATTTCTGCTCACCGTCTTTGTGGCGAAAAAAAAAAAGATTATTGTGGGCGTCTGTACGCATGTAAGTAGTCCATTTGACTTTCCCGATGGGGATACCTCCATGTTGCTAGTTGCGTGCGTTGCTGAGACACAGTTTGACTTTTTTTTTTACTTTTTTTTTTTTTTTTTTTTTTCAACCACAGCCTCCTATTACCACCGAGGTAGGTTTCCATCAGGGGGTTGGAATTTCGTTCTCTCTCAGAGGTTGACTGTCTATCTGTCCACTCAGCGATATTGACTGAAAGACTCTGTATGCAGTAGGACGGCCAATGGGGATAGCATCGAGGAGGAATCTACCGAAGGGAATCGCTCTCCTGCAGGCATCCGATGAAAAACATTGGGTTCTCAACGCTCATTGAAAGGCCAGGCGTGAATTCTCAAATTTCTTGGCGCAGATGCAACGTCGAGGTGCAGTGGTCTGTCGGGATTGTTGTGGGTGGGGAACGCCACTGTCTCTCATCGCGTTATTTTTTCCTTTTTCTTCCCTTTTTCGTATTTCTGGATTTTATTCATATTGCTTTTTTCACCCCTTGGTTCGAAGATCATCAGGGGCTCGCCCGCTTTCGTTTCTCCACACTGGGACGTTTGTTTTGTTGCAACCCTTGGCTTCTGCGGCGGCCCGCCAGGGGAAATCACCAGCATCGGGAGCTAGGACCTCTCGAGCAAAGCCTCGAGGATGGCGGACCGTTTTGAGCTGGAGTTGCAGCATCATTAATGTGCTTGCCCCCCTCGGAATCTACCGGCTTGCAGGAGCTCGATGCATAATCCATGCGTGGCTTCTCTCGCGGGTTTCATCATCCTGAGCGGGGCATTCCACTGTAATGTTGAGGATGGACGTGATTTCCACGTCGCCCTGCCGATCTCCTCGTTGTGATCGTGGCTGGGGCCGTCTGAGATGCCGCGGCCCGTGGCGGCAGGCACTAGCAACGGAGATAGCGCAAAACCAGGGGACTAACGTTAGCACAATGGTTGCCCAAGGCCTCGGGCTTTGGGTGGATTATCAATGCCAACCCCTCATCTGGTAGTGTAGAGTAGACTGGGTCATCTCGTCGGTTGCTGTGCCCAAATCAGGTCAAGCCACTGCGACCAACGATTGGAAGTCGGTGAGGGCACGAAGGTCAAAGCCCTTGGGCAATGGCAACGATGAGGAGTCCCTGACCGCTTCCCCGAATGCGAAGGCGGGGTGGGTTGGGTGAAGTGGTTGGGAGATTGCGTGGCGTTTCTGCTGCCGAGTTGGCACAGTCAACCCTCGACACTCTTAAGGGCGCAATGCATGACGATTCTCCATCTCAACGTTTCCTGTGCGCATCGGATCAACGATTGGGTTGTCTCCAGGTGTGTGCTTGAAGCCTTGACCCGCTAACTGAACTGCTAAACCGGGCTTTAAAACAAGTGGTTTCAGTGGGGGGGGGATCAAGGAAGCGCTGCCGGTAGACGTTGATTGGCACTTTCAATACCTGCCATGTAACCCGGCGAATCCGGCGAGAGATTTGCCATGTTGACGTCCACCTAGGCCGATGTGTGATGGCATTTCGCATTGGACAGCCTCGACAACCGGTGGGGAGCATGCGGTGTACAGAGTAGGTATGCTGTGCCCAGACGAACAGTCCTCGATGCAACGGCGGTGAAACCACCCCAGAACAGCCAGGCACAAGCCGACGTCCGTCTTCTCGACCCGTTGTGCTGGGAGATACTAGTGGTTCGGCACGAAATATGCACTGACGGGTTGATATGCCCATTATACCCTCCATCGCAGAACCGAAAACCGGATGGGACAGTTTGGATGGGCCGGCTTGCCGAATCCTGACCTAGTGCCAGGCCGCCCCCTGAGCGATCCCTTCTTCCCTTTCAGTCTTTCCCCCACGCTGTGATTGCCGAAGTGCATTCCAAGTTTGCTGGACCGAACCGTCCTCTCGTGCTTCAATATCGTCCAGCATAAGAATAACGTGAAGCTTGAAAATGCAACGCTGAGGTTGCGTGCCAAGACATGTTCCTCTCCTTGCAGCATCGACAACGGTTTTTTAGACCCCAAAGGATTGCTGCAGGGCAAGGGGGGCTGCTGTTGGTTCCATTCTTACACAGGGGCTTGACAACTTTGGTTTTGATGGGCTAGCCGATATTCAGCCGGGCGACCATGCGGCTTGCATCGTAGGACTCAACTCGGAAGGGAAGTGGTCGGATCTGTGGTGTCGTTGAACGAGGCTCGGCATCTGATGTTGGCCTGCATCGCCGTGGTGTGACACTTGTTCTTCCCATCTCTCAATCTCTCAGATATTGTGAGTGAGATACCCGGCTTAAGTATTGTGTGCAGTAGATTGAACGCTGTAGGGACTTGACAGGCGATACTGGCAAAAAAGCCGTGGAAGGACCCCGGGCCTTGCCGTTATCGCTGGGTGGGAGGCTCATCTTGAGTACTGTAAAACAGAAGCCGCGCACACCCTTTTGCTCGCAGGCTGAGCGATTAGATTCTAGATGGCGGCTCATTGGGCATGACTGGACGGATTTGGTGATGAAACTGTTCCAGACAAGAGGCGCCGAGCTGCCAGTGGTGTCAAACAGAAAAAGCAAGGGGCGCAAAAAAGGAAGGAACACCTGGGGAGGATCCGGGGGGAGGCTGTCAATGTCATCTGGCTGGTCCGGTCCACCCCTGCCCCCACATCGCAACTCTTGAGGTCCAACGATGGGACTTTCACACTAGGACAAGGCCGATCTTCACACTACGGTTATGGGCTCAGTCGCGTTCAGCTCTTCAAGGGCCGGATTCTGGCCAATTCTTCACCAGCTGGAGAATGAACGGGGCCTAACGAGCCAAGATCAATACCAGCCTCATGGCTTGCATTTTTATTCCACTGGGCCGTCCCTCAGCGGGAGCTTGGACCTCCTGGAACCGCCCGAGTTGGGATGATCACCGAGGTTGGCGGGAGATGTTCACCAGGGCTCTGGGACGCTGGGACGCTGGCACGGTCAATCGCCAGGAACAGGGTTGTCAGGTGAGCGCGAGAAGATTTGTATCCTAATAACAAGCCAGAGCATTCAGCGAGGCGCATCGTAGGAATACCCTCAGACCTGCTGTGTTCGGTGACCTCACCACCCGCGGACCCCTGATCTTCGCCACAACGGGCCTGTAGATGGTGTCACCAACGAGCTCCGAGGCCTTGCGATTCACTGGCGTTCGACCTTGCATGCTGCGCACTCGCACAGTAACTGTTTACCCCACAAAGGTAAAGTTCCACGACATGTCTCGATGACCGACCCGGAGGAGCTTGCCGCAGACGGCGAAGTGTTGCGACGACTCCCATACACCGGCGAGCCCCATTGGCAATGTGTCCTGTTGCTTACATGGACTCGTCTCCATGTTCAAGCTTGGCTGCCGTCCGATGTGGTATGGAGGATAATCCGTACAGTGTTAGTGATTGATCACCAGACGGCGTTGAGTATTCCACGTCGCTAATTGGCCTCTGGGTTTGGGTTGGATTGCAGCATACCTGCCTCGCTCCGGAGACGTCGTCGAACCGTGGCACCAATTGTGGGCTGTCCTGACATTGACAACTGAAGCAGCCTGCAACTCTGCGTTGCATCCTCTACGCTTCGGGCCACACCGTCCCTGGTCTCTTGGGTCGACGGCCAGGTACGTGAGTCGAAGGCGGTCAGCGACCATTGACCACAACGGCAATCCCGATAGCGCATTGCCGGACGCCATGGCGGGTTGCTTGGTTCAGAGCTGAGAGCTAGCCGACCTACCTCTCCCGTCCGTCCCGCGTTGAATTGGAGCTATCGACGGGCCAACTCCAAGACATTGATTCGCATCCTCTCGACTTAAAAGTTGAGAACAGACGCTACTGCGGACCTGGTTATGACGACGGCTCTGCGGCAAGACGCATTGACAGTGGGAAGACTGCCCGAACGCCCCGAAGCTCTGTTCGGGGTCGCTTCGGTCGCAGAACAGTGGGCTTGCTGCAAAGCATTTTGCATCCGCACGCGCACTACTCCCGTGCCTCCATGCAACGTTATGCAGGGTGTGTGTGAACCACATGGCTCTCGACTAGGACCTGTCCACTTTCTATGCCTTTCCTCAGTAGGACTGACCGACATTTTTGCGCGGCGTTCTGCCCTGAGCGAAAGCGGCGAGGCCTTGATAGGATGGAGGTGTGAAGGAGTGAAGGGTTTCATCGGGTGTCGAAACGTGGGCGAAAGTTACGGCGCCCCACACTCTTTAGATTGTTGAACCTGGAATAGCAACAGGATGGACGGCCAAAACATGGTCAAAAAGCGTGAAAATACGACAGAAACCTCTGTGGGGGTCAGGGGACAGACTCCCGTCGTTTTTTTGGGCGGCGCAAGCCTGAGCCCAGGTGAGGTGCGTGCTTAGCACTCTAATACTGTGTAAGGGACCGTGGCCGCGGGGGAGGGTTGACGATCATGATGCGGCAAGAGAGTCGCATTGCACGGTGAGTCCAACGACACTCAGGGGCGCCCGCCTGAGTCCCGTCCCGTCGGCGAATACCTGGGCAACGACGGGACCCCATTCTTATCTGATGATGTCGCTGGAGAAGCGGGGCGATTCTTGTTGTCGGATGTTATTCTTCCACGCTGTTGCGCAACATCCAACATGCCCGCTCAAAGGGTAAGTAAGAACAACGAGATGTCGCGATTTGCGAGAGGCGATGCCATCCGACGTCGCAGTGCAGGCTCCGAAGACTTGTTCCCCAGGTCGCGAATAGGCGAATGAGATCGAAGTTCACTCCCCTGTTGAGGGCGCAAACGTTCCGGCTTTTCGACAGAAGCAAGCCACGAGCTCATTCTTGGTGTGCTAACCCGGGAATCGCTAGTGGGCTCCTCTTGCGGTTAGACGGTCGGATGATTCTGGTTAGATCGCTCCCTCCACGATTAGCGAACAGGGGCAAAGCGTCAGCCAAACGCTGCCAAGCCGTGCTTTCTCTCCCGGACAAAGGGCCGGATCGATGTGTCTGCTTCTCGACGCAAGAGGTCTTGTCAAAAAGTGATGGCCTCCAGCGCTCTGCCGTCGCAGCTTGCGGCGTATGTGCTGGACTGTGCCTTCCCTTTCATCTGAAACAGTGTCACCCAGATATAATGGGCTAAATTAAATTCGGCATGGAAGGCAGCTTTTGCTGACAGCTGCCCCTGGATGAGCAACCTTGGCCTTCAACCCGAAAGGTACACTCGTCACGGCGAGGCCCAGCAACCTATTGACGCCGCTTTGTTCGGAAACACCGCCTTCTGGAAAGAATGCGTAAGAACTAGGTTGAAATGCAGGAGAATGTACATTCGCTGCGACGTCTGTCCCAGTATTTTGTCCCCGAGCTGTCGGATCTTGGGGGGGGGGGTCCGTAAGATCGTGAGCGGGAGATGGATGGAAGCAAACCAACACCCCTGGGTACCTGTCCCCAATTTTCCAGGTCCTCAGCGGAAAGGGCTTCAGCGGATCATGGCGCCCATCCATGCATGTACCTTTTTCCCCAGTGCTCTTATCCCACCTTGGCAGACCTGCACCATGCCCGCGGTGTAGTGGAGCAGCCTGCTTTATTAATCTCGCTCCAGACCTCCCGGTTTGTGCCCTCGCTTCTTATTAGGTTATTGTATCCACGGCCAGATTTTGCTCCTCTTCATGAGGTTCTCCCTGGATCACGGCTGTCTCGTCAAGGCATTTTACACGACGTGACGCGGTGCTGGCGCAAAGCGTGGCTCGGATTGCGAGGCGTCGGGAAGGCGACTTTTGGTTTCGCACCTTCTCAAAGAGACAAGACCATACCGGCCGCGGTTCCCGGTTGCTTGTGTCCTTTCACAATGCCCGCCTTTAATGCTTGATCCGTTCGATTCGAAACCGAAACCTACCGAGTTCAGCGAGGCTCGCCCCCCCCCCCCCCCCCCCCCCCCGCCAACGCAACCGCGACATACGACGACAACCCTACGCAGACGATGGAGGGAGCCCTCACAGTGCCCCCCGATAGGGGCACTATCATTGGGAGGGCATTATGGAAGGTCCGATGCTTGCGTATCTTGAGGAGTATGGCAGTTGCTGATGTGTAGGCAGCCTCGATATGTTGTTGTAGGAGCCGCGCAAAGAGAACCGCAATCGCCTGCGACGCCAAACGGCCGCCCTCAGATAAGCCGCAACTCAACGCCTCTGGCCCTTCGGAAGGCTTATCCCGACGGCGTGTTCCTCTCCATCTACAAGTCCAAGGTATGCAAAGTCGCTAGCCCCCTAGCGTCGTGACACCGTGGGATCGCTCACGCAGCTAACTTTGGTGGGTAAAAGGACGATGCGGAGCCCGTACAACAGCACGCGATCGCTACGATACAGGACTGCCAAGTACAGATGGTAGCGCACCGCAAGCAGGGTCCTGTGCTCCCTACCCTCATCATCAATATTGTCCCTGATCCGGCAACCGACAAGCTACGAAAGCGGCGCTCGAGCAGAACGGCCGGCCTGACAGCAACCAAGGAGACGGCGCCGACAACGCTGTTCTTCCGCCCCGGACAGGAGAGCCACGCTCTTCACGACTGGGCACAGGTCATACACCAGTTCATCCAGTCGCACGTGCCGGACAGAACGCCTCTCAGCCCCATGACGCCGGCATCCCCAACCTTCACCAATCCGTTTCCGCCGCGTCCGAGAGATGCATCTGAGTCGCTGCACCGGCCGGGTAGCGGAAACCCCAGCAATCGGCCCCCTTTCTTTTCCAAGGGCTCAAACCACACGGGTTCGAGTCGTGAGCGCCCTGTGACATACTCGGAAACTCACAGCTTGCGGTCGAAGCCGAGCGACTTGTCCTCGCACACAAGCTCGATGAGCCCGTCCCACATGGTGTTTCACCAGAACTATATGTCGATGCACCCCACGGACCTGCCCTCCCCCGCAACGACAATCGGGGACTACCAGGGTGAGTTTATCGAGGGCTGGACCTCGGCACAGGGAAGATCCTCGACAATCAGTTCTCCTGTGAGAGCGAGGGATAGCATTGGATCGCAGATTCCGCCACAGCCGCAACCCATGATACAGTCCAGTTCGCCGCCAATTCTGCGGGAAACGATTCTCGATCGGGCGTTCCAGCTTCGTTATATCCCGGGGTCCGAGCGCGAAGTGCCGGGTGAGGAGAAACTAAGCTCACTGGCGCGTTTCGACGCATTGATGCGCGAGGCAGACGAGAAGCGAAAGGAACGTGAAGTGCGCGAAGCGCACGAGGCCAGAGCTCGGGCTGCCACCATGACACCCTTGACGACAGGCAATTCGGGCTTGAAGAGTGCATGGGATGTCGACGATGATTCGGACGACGATGACGATGATTTCGACGAGGAAGATGACGATGGGGATGGCCCCATCGGTGAGGTTGAGCAGCTGGGCCTGGAAGACCAGTTCCCGGAGCCCCCGAACACGCGAATCCCGCCCTCGGCGCAGTTGGCGCTGGAGTTCATTGCGGGCCGGCACGAGGCGGCACAACGGCCACAGCCCTCACCCCGTTCTCCTCCGCTCAGTTACAACCACGATGCGCTCATGGCGCTCTCAAACAGTGGGTCTTCATCACGGCCACAAACGGGCTACTCTAAGAATAGAAGGCCGGCAGTTGCTCAGAGAACACACAGTCAGCCACAGCTAGCGGGGCTGATGATGGCTTCATCGACCGCTTCGCAGGCGGCCCCCCCTACGCCTGCCGCAGCCGCTTGCCGAGATATCTCGGCCCCGACATCCGCAAAACCGGCAGACGATACCACTGGGTCGGCAGCGCCACCAACACACCGCATAGCTGAGAAGCGTTTGTCGACCTCGAGCATCAAGCGCCAGAGCTTCACCGAGTTCACCAAGCGCCTCAGCAGTACGAGCAGCCTGCTCCTGTTCCCCGGTGGTGGGAGCAATAGGGGCAGCAACAGCGAGCTCTCCGACGTCCAGCAGCAGCAGCAGCAGCAGCAGTACTCGCACCACCTTCACCCACGCGCAGCACCACAACCGCCTCAGCAGCCTCAGTCGCCCCCGCCGGATATGTGCGGCTGGCGAGGCAGCGTAGGCGTGTTTGGCGCCGAAGGCGGTTTCCTATAAACGCTGCTCGGTCTGACAGTTTCCGAGATCGTTTTCGAGGGGCAGGCAACTGCTCCCCCGCCACGACACGTGATGACACTGACTTTTGAGGCGTTTCTCTGGGATCTTTTGTTGGTGCTTTTTTTTCTCTGTATGAACGATTTAATACCCTTCATTGTCGAGTTCGCGACGACGGATCTTTTCATTACGACCAGTCATGAACAACATAGCGGGCTCCGGCGTTAGTAATCATCCTATGTTCCATCTCTTGCTTCTGCGCATTGTGTGCAGGGTTCAAGGCGTGTTTATCGTGTGTTGTAGGCTGGGAGATTTCTAGGTGCAAGACAAAATAGGGAGAGAACGGCGGAGACAAGCTCCTATCATACATACCCAGCATATATAACATAACCACTGAACATGAACCAACAAGCTGCATATTACTCAACCCTGGTGCATTTGGATTGATGCTTGGCCATTCCTTGACCAGCAGAAACGGCCACTAGGAAGACAGCTCATAGAAGGGGGGGGCCACTATATAATATGTCTGACATGTGCAGCAGCCATACAAAGGCGGCGTCCACGCCAACACCTCGTGTACCGCCCACTTGGAATGCAACTGCAGGATTAATTGTCAGATTAATTTCTTGGTTTGGCTAACAAGTGTGAGAGCGAGATGGCAGCTTGGTTGGGGTGGAGCCGAAAGCTGCAGGGACGGTCCGGGAAGACTTTGCATGGCATCGTATCCCCAAGGGTCACACAGGAGGAGGCTCGGCGTGGATGCGTTGGTTTGGATGTCTGGATGTGAGTTGTGGGAATGGACGAAGAGACCTACTACGGGGTGGTGAAGGAAGTTTTGTGTTCCAAACGAGAATCCACACTGCTATTGCCTTCCCTCGTGGATATGCTAGAATAAAACGCACCGAGACCAACGGGCAAAGCAGATAACCCCTTTTCAGCCAGCAGAGGACCAGCTTTCAACCGGGCTATAACCCCTTCCACCCGTTTTCCAACCCCTTTTCTGCCCCTTTTTAAAACCACGACCAAACTGGGCCGCAACCCGGTCATAATCCCCTCGCTCCCAGGCTCACAGCCCCGTAGCCACCGCTTTGCCCCCCAAAGTTCTCTCGAAAATCCTCAAGGCCGCCTCCCCCTGATAGTACGGAACCTCATGTCCCGCCTCATGCACCACACTAAACGACAGGGCTCCGTATTGCCTCACCTTGCCCTTCACGGCGGGCACATAACCCCCCGTGATGATGTTGGCGTAGGGTTTAGCTGAGAATGCGGCCTTTCCGGGGAAGTTTAGGGCGAGCGAGAGGGCTTCGCCTCCGAACCCTGGGAGAGAAGGGGTTGGTTTATGAGGTAGGAAGGAGGGGAGGAGAGGAAGGGGGGACGTACAGTTGGCGCGGTAGTCTCTATCGCCGTAGACGAGGGCGACTTTGACGCTGGCGTTGAGGAGGGTGGAGAGTTCGGGGGTGTAGGAGCGGAGGAAATCGCCGTTTAGGAGGAATGCTGATGAGTATTAGTTGTGGGTTGGAGGGGGAGTTCAACAGAGGTTCCATGGGGGTTCAATAGAGGTTCCATGGGGGTTCAATAAGGGGTTGGAAAGGAGATGGATGCATACCGGTGTTAATTGTGTCGTTCGCATCAGCGTACGGAACCTGCGCCCCAAGGGCCTGTCGGACCCATGGCTTGCTCAGGAACTCGTCTCCGAGCGGAGAGGGAATCGGATCGGGGAGGAGTTGTTTGATGTCGAAGGGGCTGCGCTTTGTGTGTGTTAGTCCCCCTTTTCCTTGTCGGTATGTTCTGGGAGGGTGACACTCACCCCTGAGACTGCTTCATAGACGTAGTAAACATTCCCCCAGCAGAACTGAAACGCTCCAAAACAATCGGCATTCACCGTCGAGTTCGCTCCCGTATTCTGTGGGTCATATGCCTGCTGAAGCTGCCTGCACGCCGCAGCCTGGTCGGCACACCCCCCCGGCATCGTCATGGCCTGCAAAGCGGCAGCAGCAGCCTCATCGGGGACGGTCTTGATGTACGTGTTGTTCACCGCAAATGTCGGATACGACGGTGCTTGGACGAGAATGTCAAAAATCCCGTTGATGACACCCACCGAGTTGATCCTCATGTGATTCTTCAGCAACACCGCAATGGCCGGGGCGAAATGCCCGCCATACGACTGTGACCAAATGTTGATACTCTCCCTCTTGTACTCGGAAAACTTCCAGCTGCTTGGCGTCAGCCCCGTTTCTCATCTCCAAACATGTCATCACCTAGGTGAGTAGGTGGGTAAGAAAAGGGGTCAGCTCACTGGTTCCTCCAAACCCTGACTGCCTCTGCCACCTGGTTGGCAGATCTCGCCGTAGTATCCGCCAGATTGTCACCATGCGAAAATCCCGTACCGGCAGGCTGGTCGATATAGAGGACATTCGACGCCTTATTCCAGCTCCACGGGTTCACCGCGGTAGAGTTCCCACTCGACTGCACCACACAAGGTCCATTATGCCCGTTCACAGCCTGTGTCATGGAGGCAGCCCCAGGGCCGCCATTGAGCCAGACCGTAAGTGGCGCCGTGCGGGGGTTGAGGTGGCGGGATTCGAAGAGCCAAAAGAATATTTTGGTGTCGGGAGAGGAGGGAAGTGTAATATAGCCAGAGTAGGATTTGGTGTAGGGTGTGGTTTCGCAGATGTGGACCTGAGGGATTTTTGTAAGTTTTGTGTTGGAAGAGAAGAAAAGGGGGCTGTTTACCTCGCGGAACGTGATGCTAGGGTTACCCCAGCCGCCACCACCGCCGCCGGTGGACTCAACCAAAGGGAGGAGAGCCACCACAGCGGCGAACACCCAGGCAAACGAGTACGACCTCAAAATCATCCTGGCAACAAGCCGACGGTGTACCGTGGTAAACGAATGACTGGAGAACGAGCGTTGGAACCTGGCGGTCTACTACCCGAAGCAAGGCAAGGCAAGGCAAGGCAAGGCAAGGCAAGGCAAAGCATGGCAAGGCAAGGCAAGGCAAGGGAAGGCAAGACAAGGCAAGACAAGGCAAGATAAGGCAAGGTAGCTGATATCCCTTACTTCGGCACAGTCCTCTCTCACATCGCGTGCCCGCTCCCGTGCGCCTCGTTTCACCAGCGCTATCGATATCGATTGCTTCTTTGTTCTCTTCTGTTACCCGAGCCAGCAACCCCGCCTCACCACAGGTGAACAAGATTCAGGGGCAGCAACAACGGACAATATCAGATGTTGATACCTGAATCGAGCGTTTTTCAGCTGCTAACTACCTACATATTATCTACTTACCGCCGTCTGTTCCTTCCCTGTCTTCAACATCATGATATCAAGCGAGAACGCCCCCCAAAACTTTTCCCTGTTCCTCTAGTTCATTCATCGACATGTAACTATTGTGTTCTCTTTTCGGATGGGCTTGGTATCCATGCATATTGTGCTCATCTAGTTCTCTCCTACCCCAACGTAGAATCTCATTTCCACCCCCCCGCGTCTTCTTCGCAGGTCCCACAGTGCAGAAACCCCACCTTTTTATACCAGGTAGGGCTGGAGCGCCGCCTTCGCCTCGGGCGACAACCGCTCCTCCACAAACTTCGCGATGGCTCCGCCGTGGCGCTGGTTTGCCTCCTTGATGTACACACTGACCCACTCTTCCACTTTGACAATCTCCGGGAAGTCGTCCCGTGCCCCGCGCTTGCACGTGTTGAGCGGTGTAAAGCCGACGCCAAACCCGATATCATCCACGTCCGCCTCGTTGACAATCTCATCGCCTGCTCCCGTGGCCACCTTGGGTGCGTTCTTGAGAAGGTCGAGCAGGTTGTTGCATGTGAAGCCCCACCCCTTGGCGTAGCGCTGCGCAAAAGATTGCGACTCACAGAGAGTCTTGGTGTACGAGATGACACCAAGCTTGCGGTCGGCAGGGCGCGCAAACTGGGCTGTCGTCGGCATGATAACCGTGAGGTAGAATGGCGTGAACACGTTGGCTTGGACCGCTTCGGCGTGCTTGATAAAATAGTCCGCACCCATGCCTGCCTCGCCTGTCCTGGCGGATACCAAATGGTAAAAGCGGACCACTCGGCTCTTGAGCGAATCCGTTGCTCCGGCCTGGATTTTTGCGAAGATGAGCGTGATGATGGTGCTAAAGTAAGGCTCCAGGACCGTGCTGCGGTGTTCGTGTTAGCACCCCCGGGCAGAAACAGGAAATCAATGCTGACTTACGCGGGGAACGACGCAACGACTGCTTCGAGAATGTCGAAAGCATTCTGTTCCGTCTTTTTGCCGGAAAGCAGCCGCTGGAAAATGGTGAGAATGGGCTCCAGCTTCTGTTCGGCAACGATCGAAGAGGCCGCCTTTGGCATGATTGCCGATACGAATCTGGCGAGAGGGGGTACATTTCCCCTGGTATCCCAAGGTCCTGGGGCCAGAATGTTGTCGAGGAGGGCTTTGAAGTCGCCTGGCAGCTCGTTTGTTGGGTTGAGCTCCAGAAGCAACGCAAAGATCTGGAAGACGTACGGGACGAACTCTAACCACAGAGTTAGCGGTAACTAACCACGAAGTCTAGATTGGTTACACATACCAGATACATCCTCAACGAGAATGGTGGAGAAGGTTGCCCAGAATTTGGCGAACAGGTTCGCCTGAGCAGAGCCGCTGCAGAATCTGCGTCTCGTCAATACGCTAACTTCTATGCTTTTATGGGGACGGAATATACCTGACGAGAGCACCGATGGCCTCGAAGTGGTAGTAGTAGAATCGGGGGTTGCTCGGGTTCTCCTTGATGATGTTGGTGATCAGGATCAGGTGGTCAACCACGTTGTCAATCCCACAGGTTATCACGCCCTCCTTGATGACGATCAGCACTCTCATGATGCATCTCATCAGGAACTCGTTCTCCTGCAGCTTTGCTGGCGTCTTGTCCTTCTCAACCAGGGCAAAGAGATGCTCGAGGAGGTCCTTTGCATAGGGCTGGATATCTTCCCGTGGGAGGATGTGGCGGCCTCCATCGTCCGTCAGGAACAATACTCGCTCGACAGCAATCGCGGCGTATGTGTAGACCACGTAGTTATCTGAACCGAGGTTTTGGATAAGGGGATTGATTGCCGTGTCCCATTGGGCCTTGTTGAGCTGGCTTCTAAAGTTATAAAGGTACTTGATCGAGTTGACCTTGGCGATTGGTTGGCTTCCCGCTTCGAGCAAGTCGGCGGCAATATGCTGCTCAAAAAACTCAACAACATTGACAAAGCTGTTCACTGTCTTCACACCCTGCGCGGCGGTCACAGTTCCTTTGGCGGCAATGGCAAGGAAGAGGTACACAGCTGTGTCTTTTGCCTTCCAATCCCGCTTCCCTTGCTCGATCAGGGGGTTGATGAACCCGAACACGACCTTGGTGACGGTGTGCTCAAAGTTGTCGAGGAGTTTCCGCAAGAAGTCTGTCGCTGCTCTCCGCCGAGAATCGGTGTCTGATCCTTCTAGGTCGCGGCGAATGAACTCAATGGGCTCGTCCTCAAACATCTCAATATCGGACTCTCTAAGCGCGACGTTGGGAAGAATGACTTTCTCGACGATTGTCGTCAAAACCTGTTCGTTGTTGAAGATCTCGGCATGTTGGCGCACCGAAGCGACGGCTGTGAGGAATTGCAGCGCTTTGCTAGCAAGTATGTCGTATCTCTTCTCTGTTCCGATACTCGAGAGCACCCCCCAAACCGCCGAGGTGAAGGGCTGGACGTAGCTGCTAAAGTCGCTGTCGTACTTGTTGGTGAATAGCTGCAAAACGTCGCAAATGTCAGACTTCAGAGTCTCGACCGGGGTGGCCTCGTCCTCCTCATCAGCAAAGGCGGCGTTGGAGTACGACAGGTACTTCTCCAATACCACGGTGATGGGTTGGAGGTGTGTCTCGATGATGGGGGGAATGTCCTGGCACGCAAGGTCGTAGAGAATGCGAATGAGGAGACTCATCGTTTCTAACCAGCCCTTGAGAGCAGCCGGATCGTCCTTGTACTGTTCAATTCTCTGGTCGGCCACCTCCAACATCTGAATAAAGGGCTGCCCAAAGATGTTCACAACGTGCAAGACTTCGATGTTCAGCGCGTTGGAGGAGAAGAGTGGACGCCATCGTTGGAAGATGGAATGCGCAACCTCCAAAACGCCATTGGTGATCTTGGAATCGGTAGGGGAGAGCCGGTTGACAAGGTCTTGGGTGAGGGTATCCCAACGCTCCCAAAAATCCGAGTCGGCGATGATGCTGATGGCCTCGCCGAGCTGTGTTTGTATTGTTGGCGGTGAGGAGATCATGAGCCCCACGAGCTCGTTCTTGATTGTGGCAACCTCCTCCTGGGGAAGCTTGTAGTTTCCTTCCTCATCAACATAGTTGTGGCGGATGAAGTTTTTGAAAGCGAGAGCAGCGGATAAACGAATGTTTTGTTGCTGGGTCGGTGAGCTCACGATGCTCAGGAGGGCGAGCGAGTATTTGGGCTTCTTGGCTTCTTCCTTGAGAGCATTCTCGGCTGAGCGCGTAAGAGTCAGCGCATGCGTTTATCATATGGCTCAGGCTGATGGTGGGGTGGTTGTTTTGGCGCCGTGCAAGCGCCCAAGCCCGTCATTATTTACTTACCTTTGCGATGCTGCTTGGGATCGAGCGTAGCGTTCAGCAACTGCGCGAGAGCGTCCGTATTGGAGGCCATTATGGGTTACGTCTGAGGGCTTCTTCGAGGCCGCTGCGGTAGAAGCAACTGAGGGAGGGCGGGATGTCGAAGTCGCAAAAAAAAACAAAACCCGCAGGCCTGGTCGAAGATGTTGCAAACTTCCTGGTTGCCAAAGCAAAGCGATTTGGGGTTGTGGTGGGGCAGCTTTGGGACAGGGTCCAGAGTTTACAGAACTGCGGAAGCGGGGAGCATTGACCCCTCCGGCCTTCAATCTTGGCGCTGCCTGGAGACATGCCGCCGTTCTCTGCAAACGTAGAGGCTCAAAGTGAGGGCCATCCTGGTGTCGTATCTGCATAGTTCTTCATCGAATCCATTGAACCTGGTGGTATTTGGGTGAAATGTGCTTCCCGTCGCTATGTTCTTTATCGTTGAACACCCCTACAAGTAGCGGGTGTGTGAAAGAGGCACTTGCGATGTCTGCATAGGCGTTCATCCTGTGCAGCTGAACTGACAGTCGCCCTTGGTATTTTGTTTGCAAGTGCGCATCAGCTGAACCTCCGGGAATATCTGATCTATCACCAAGGCGGCCTCCATCTGTAGATTTTCAAACACAGCCAGACATTCGGACAAGTTTACAGTAGCAACTTGGCAATCCGAACCCCTGCTCCTGGAGATCGATCCGCAGGCGGTGATTGGATGGAGGGGTGCCCACACGACGGCCAATAGCGGAGCATCAACAGAGTTTCTTCCGTCATTTCCTGCTTGCGTTCGCCAGAGCTGCGCATGCTCCAATGTTCGCTCAGCTCCGTCGACATCCCGCCATTATCACTCTCCTGATGGCCACGGCAGTCCCCTAGTAACGGTCGATTTGTGCAGCTGGTGCGACCCGACGATCGCTGGATCGAGTGACCGAAACGAAACACACACCCTGCTCCTTTATCGCGAGACACAACAAGAGGCAGCTGCATCTCGGTAGGCTGCAGAGCGCAAGCCAGCGATTCCCCTCAGGCGGACGTGAAGGTGAAAAGGGGCAACTTGCGCAGCGCAGCAGCGCAGCCTGGGTGAGGCCTTGGTTGGCTCTGCCTCACACCTATTTTATGCAAGTAGTACATTGAGTGTAAGTCATGTCTCATATCTCATTGCAGAATCCCTGTGTTGTCCTGATCGGAGCCCCGGACTGCGGGGCCAGGGCATTCGGCTCCCGTCCGCGTCCGCCTTGCGAGCTGCTGGCGCTCTGCGCTCCTTGCTTCCCGGACAGGGCCCGCGACGGTGGTGGCCGTTGAATATTTCAGATTCCCATGCCTCTTCTTGGTGCCCCTTGCCCCTCGATCAGGGCCCGCTGCTATTCCCTTTGCAACCTGCATGCGGCTCCTGCAAGCGCCTGCACAACAGCCTAGCTCGCCCCCCATTCGACCTCTTTGATCTTGGCGCTTCAACGAAGGAGTTCGCCAACGATAAGCTTCTGCTTGACTCTTTGCCATCTCCCATGCCTCTCTTACTGACATGTTCCGCCGTGTAGCGTCTCTGGGCCATCAGGCCTCTGAGAACCAACAGCCTATGTCCCCTTCGCCAGGAGATGAGCCTCAACCCCACGAGTCGAGGGTTGTCGGCGGCTTGGCCGGCGTGTTCAGGCTTGGAGGCGGCAAGCTCGCAAAATCGCCTCCCCCGATCTCGAGTCCGAATTCCGATGTTCATGCCGATGCCCGCATCCACGCGCACGTTGCCCGTGGTCTGCCAAGGGACCATATGGAGCTGTACAGACAGTTGAAAAGCGGCGCTACGCTCACTGAGCGGGTGGCAGCTGCAAACTCGTTGCGCTATGCCATAGCTGATTTTCCGTTCAATCCCGTGCGTATTGTGGCCCATATCACATTGCGAGGACGGGTTGTGTTCTGACCGCTGTGCTGCGCAGGTGCTCGAGATATGGGAAGCAGGGAAGGATCTGATAGAGACAACCAAGCCAACTGCTGCTCGGGTCGCAGGCTGGGAGCTTCTGACCAAGTGTGTTCAGTATGCTACCTCGACAGACCGTGAGCGAAAGAACTATTTCGATACCCTAACGGCAGAGGCGAATCCCGAGGATTTTCATCTACAACTGGCAGCCCTCGAGGACTTGACGAACCACGGAAGAAATGTGTCTGGTTTCTATTACGAGATCTTTCCCCTCCTCACAACCTGGCTTCGTGACTGGTATAAGGTCGTCAGGGCTGCTCGGAGACAGGCAGCCCGCTCGGCCAACAAATCTTCGAAGGGGAAAGCATTGGCCATTGGCGAGGACAAGAATTTCTCTCAATTATTCGCCTTCCTCAAGGATGTCATCAAGTTCAACTTCAAGTTCGCCTCGGACAGCGTGGTGGGGAACTTGCTCGCTCGTCTTCTTACAATATGCTTGAATACCAGCGTCGAGGAGGATCTGAGGTCTTGTATCAACGTCATTGATGCTCTTGTGACGTTTGGCACGATTCCCAAAGATAAGCTCAGGGGATGTATCCAAGTTCTCAGTTCCATTCACTGCCTGGTCCACGCCCTGCAAAAGGATGCCTGGCACGTCCTAGGCAATATCTGCAGATCGCACCATGGTCAATCTACCGTCAGGATTTTGCTGGACGTCTTGCGGAGGATTCCAGTACCGCTCAGCGAGGGCAAAGAGAAGGATGCTGTTCGTGAAGTGCGTGGCGCGCTTTCCGTTCTCAAGAAGCTCCTTTCCAAGTCCACCGAAAAGGGCTACCCTGCGGTCCCCTTGGCGCTCTTGGTTGATGGGCTATCGATCGTTTCTCAGATTGGACATACCCGGATCTCAATAGAGAGCTTGAAGCTCATCAACTCCCTATTTGAGGATCCTCGTGGGAACATCAATCCAATTGTGGTCGAGGAACATTGGTCGCCCCTCTTCTCGGTCGCTGTCGCATGTGCTGAGAAGACTATTCGTACGCCCCCAACCAACCCGGACTCCTCTCGTACGGCAGCAAAGGATGACCCGGAAAACGAAGACAGTGTCGCATACCAGCTGAGAATTCTCGTCGGCCAGGTTGAGAGGATGCTCGTGCAGAAACGCACCGACTTTGTGCAAAAAGACGAGTGTATGAACTTCCTAACCGAAGTGCAACAAGCGCTCCCAGACTCTGCGGCCACTCTGGTCATTGATCATTTCAAGGAGAACCGCAGCTGCTTTCCATCCGATGTGGAGTGGAAGAAAAATCTGGGCCTAGTTTTGGAAGGTTTCTATCTCGACAAAAGTCGCCTTCCGCTCACCCGCCTCCAGGCTCTCGAGCTTGTGACAGAGGTTTACAACTTCCTTACCCTGCTGCAGGATCTTGTGGAAGAGGAGGAGGATATCGGCTTGATCCAGCGTGTGCTCTCGGGACTGTCCGAGGAAAGCGAGACGCTGGTTCTCCAGCAGACGGTGGCTTTTCTGGTTGGCGTTGCGGATATGGCCGGTCCTGAACGCTTCAGTGATATTCTGGATGCATTCAGGAAAGTTGTTTCGGGAGAGATGGCCACGATTCCTCAACCGAACGCAACTGCAGCGAAGCCAGGACTAGCGCAAGAGCAAGGAGTCTATTGCGCAAATCAGAGCCTTTCCAACGTGGTCACCAAAGGTTACGTTCAAATTTTTATCAAAAGCATGAATACGGACGCCTCAAAGGCAACGCAAGCGTTTACGGCACTCGTACATATTGCCAGGTCGAACTCCTGCCAGGTCGACGCTCGCCTCACTGCTATGAAGCTTCTGTTTCGTCTGCGGGCCGACTCCGAGCACCGTGTTTATCTCACAACTTTGGTAGAGAACGAGGGTCTGGCGGGGACTCTCTATCGCACCGAAGCCTCTCTGGCCCGAAAGTTGGCTGAAGATGCAGCGCAGTCTGCAAGGTTGTCGAGGGTTGAGCAATCAGGGTCTCGCACGTCCCGTGGTATCTCCTTCACGCAGGGACAAGTAGGCGACCGAGGACCACCTCCCAGACCGTCTCACAACCACAAGCAGACCCCTCACCAGGGCCAGCGTCTCTGGGCCGTCCCGGATGCGGACGCCCTGCCAGAAAGTCCTCCGAGCATACCGAGCCAACAGGTCCTTTCATTCAGAGAAAAGAGCAACGATGACGAGTCCCAAGTTACGCAGGCCGTCCTTGAGATGAGTTCTTGGCTTGACGCGCTGCTCAGCTTATTCCACCACGGATGCGACTGGGAAGTTTACAGCTTCATCTTGGTGCATTTCCCGGCGCAGTTGAGCAACCATCCGGTATTCGACGGCGCAACGACCCATATCCAAGAAGTGAGGCGCGTCTTTTGTGAGATGATTCGGATGAACAGTTTTCAGGAACCACCAAGCGCTACTGGACTCCGCCGTCCTGACGTCAGCAACTGCCTGTTCCACTCTTTGATCATGATCATGAGTTACCACCGCCACTTCCAAAAGATGGACGAAGACGAAATCGTCAGGGCCTTCATGCACGGAATCGCAGACAAGACTGCCAAGACGTGCATTCACGCCTTTTCTGTGTGCTGCCACGAGCTACCCATGTCTGTCAGCAAGTCTCTCGTCACAATCTTGCAGAAGATGTCCCAGGTCATCACTCAACCCTTCGTGGCAATGCATATTTTGGAGTTCCTGGCATGTCTTAGTCGGCTACCGTCACTATACTCCAACTTCCGCGAAGACGAGTATCGCATAGTGTTCGGCATCTGCTTTCGGTACCTACAATACGTGCGGGAGAGAAAACATTCCGCACGCGGGAGCTATATGAGCGAGCCACCCACTCCCGGCGTGTCTGCTCCAAGCCACATGGACCCTGGAGTGCAACAACACGCAAACGATGATCTCCCCCAGTACGTATATGCGCTTGCGTACCATGTCATCACGTTCTGGTTCCTGGCAGTGAAGATGCCGGACCGTCCAGGCTATATCCAGTGGATTGCTAGGAACTTGTTCATCGATGTTGATGGAAGCGCCAATAATGAGGAGCAGGCGCAAATCACACTCGATTTCATGCAGCGTGTGGCGTTCTCAGACGCAATCGACTCTGCAGAGGATCCCCTTTTCAAGCCGCAATTCTTCGGAGAGATGCAGCACAAGCGGTGGATTATTGGTAACAGCATTTTGACTATCCGGCAGGCCAAGGAAACCGGTTGGGCAGAGATCACGAGAAGGTACCCTTCTGGCACGTCATCTTTCGCAATCCGTGTTGAATTTCCGCCTCCTGTTGCCTACGAAGCACCCCAGGCAGCGGACTTGGCTGCGTGGGAGGGCCGTTTCCAGCAAGGCACAACAATCTTCCCGAGTCACTTGCTGATGCAGCTTCTTGCGCCGCACCCTCAACTTCACGACCCGGCAACTCGGCCTATTCCGCTACCGGAGGATGATGCCATCGATCGAGCCATCCGTATGTTTGATCGCAACCCTACCGTCGACGGACACAAGATTGGCGTCATTTACATTGGGGAAGGCCAAACTGACGAGGTTGAGATTCTCGCCAACACTATCGGCGGGCCAGACTACCTCGAATTCTTGAGAGGCCTTGGGTCGTTGACCAAGCTCAAGGGTGCTCCCTTCAACACTCAAGGCTTGGACAGAGTGTCGGATGCGGACGGTCAATACACGTACTGCTGGCGCGACAGAGTTACGGAGATAGTGTTCCACGTCATCACGCAGATGCCAACAAACCTGGAACACGATCCTAGGTGCACGCAGAAGAAGAAGCACATTGGAAACGACTACGTGAACATTGTCTTCAATGACTCAGGTTTGCCGTTCCGGTTTGACATGTTCCCATCTCAGTTCAACTACGTGTACATCGTCATCACACCGACCCCGCGCCTCTCATTCATCTCAGCGAGGGAGGAGTCGGGCCAACGCCAGGAGGGGAGCAATCCTTCACCCTCGTTCTTCATGGTTCAGGTTCTGAGTCAGCCTGGCTTCCCCGAGATATCCCCCGCGGCGGAGCCCAAGCTGGTCAGTCTCAAGGCACTCCCGGGATTCATACGTCTCCTCGCAATCAACGCCTCGGTCTTCTCCCATGTCTGGGCCAACAGAGAGGGCGGCGAGCACATATCACCGTGGCGCAACAGACTCCAAGAGATCATCCGGCTGCGCGAACGCTACGGCCCCAAGCTCTATCCTACGCCGTCTCCGCCTCCTAGCTCACTGGGAGGTGCAGTTGCGGGCGGGGCTCTCACAGCTAGTCAGGGGCAGCCTGAGAACTCACGCCCTGTGAGCGGTGTCCGGGACAGTTTCAGCAGCTTGCGGCGCTCGTCGGTAGCCACGTTCTTCACTAGTGGTAGCGCGGACCAGGCTTTGCAGTCGCATCGGTCTTCAATGCTTTCAACAGCGACAACGGAGAACACGGAAATCATGCCGAATGGGGCGGAGGCGCTGGTCGAGTCGGTGGATTTCTCCAAGTGGACCTGAGAGGCCATCTGACCTGGCCTGACCTGGCCTGACCTGGCCTAACCTGAGATGATCTATCTGCACGGGTCCTGTTCTTGATATGGGAGAGATTGAAATGGGCTCGTGTTGGTTGTTGGTTTGCTTTGGGGTTATGTATGAAAAGGGCGTGGCGAGGTTAGCCCGCTTCACGGTTGAGCGTCCTCATTTTGCTTCGCAATCTCTTCGAATCTAATAGAGATATCGTCGTTGTTCATGGCCGGCCTGCTCTTTGGTGGATTGTTTCTCTTTTTTCCTCTCTCTCAGAGGAGAGGCAGGCGTATAGGGCACTGGTCGGATGGGATGACGAAAAACTGGGTGTTCAGCTCTAGGGATATACCACAAAAAGTTACTGCTTTTGTTTGTCTACACTACTGTCGTCATGTAGGGTAGGAATGTACCTGTATGTACCGAATCAATCTTCAACTCAATTTCGCCTCGGAAGCTGGAGTCAACTCCGGAAAGTCCAGCGGTTTCGAGGCGCGGAAATTCCACGCAGCGCGCATGTAATGTATATCGTGCGGCGTGCGGCGGTCTGCCTCATGTAAGATGCTGTCATGAGCCGCCGCGCGCCCGCTGCAGCAGCAAACACAGCTGCCGTCATCACCTTGTCTGTCGTCTTACCTCACAAACGAAAACGAGAGAAATTGATCCCATGGGCAGATTAAACGCGCACAGTGTAAGAAATGGGGCGGGCGACTCGACCAAAAGCAGAGGTCCTGCAGTGTTTCACCCGAGTTCCGCGGCTGTCACCTTCCTATCCCCTGTCAAGTCACCCCCGGACAATGGATGGCGGGGCAGGCGAGCGGAGGAGCGGCGCTGTAGCAATGTTCGCTCTTTCCGCCGCCACAGCGGAAGGATTGAGCCTTCTTCGAGAATTAACTCCAGGAAGAGGCAGTACGTGCGCTAGTTATGGTGACGAGAGGATGAGTGTGTTCCTAGGGCTGGATATTTCACACATCGCATTGCTAATACCTACCTAGGTAATCAAATCAAATGGGTTCTTGGAGTCGTGCTGGCAAGGCAAGAAGGAAACAAGGCAACTTCAAAATGTTACCTGACCCGTGAATTCACACCCATACACCGATCTCATAGAAGCGTATCCCGGATCAAGCCTCCAAACAGAAGTAGCGAAGCACATCAAAACGTCGCGCAAATTGTTTCCCGGAATGTCAAGAGTGGGACCCCCGCTTGCCTACCGCTCGATAGCCCGCTCGATAGCCCGCGTTCCCCCCCCCCCCCCGCCTCCTGCCGGCAGTCCCCTGGTTGCCCGGCGGGGCAACTCCGGGCTCCGTTCGGAACGACCACCCCAAACCCCTGCCAGGCCGGCCGCTTTTTATTCATGGACCGTACCGACCCTGACACGCGATGCCCATGTGTCGTCCTACATTATCAGTCGAAGCCAAGACAGGCAGGTCTCGCTCCCTTTGATTCTAGACAAGATTCCTTATCCATCTTCGAAAGAGACCGACGGTGCTTCAGGCAACAACTTGAAGCGGCAGGGGTCTCTAGCACTCACCAGCCCCTCGTTCTTCTTACCCTGCCGGCTCGATAAATCCCATCAACGCCATCAATGTCGGTCATGACTCGGTCCAAGACAAAAAAAAAAAAAGGGACTCCCTTCTGAGACGCAGCACTCGCCAAGGCGGGACAGGCGGGAGGGGCATTCGCTCCCTCAAGGCAGGGGGACTCAAGCTCGCAACCGAAGACTCCTTCTCTCACCCGCTCTCTCCCTCTCATCATTTTGGTGGACCCCGCCGCAGCCATACATGCCTAGTCGTACTGGGCTGCCCACGTCAGTCAACATTTTGCTTGACGCACAACATAGTTGCAGAAAAAACGACCAACCCATCTCCACATTATCAAGGCGCATTATTGGTAAGGATGAGAGGGTTGCTTTATCAGCTCTGTGCTCTCCGCCAGCACCGCTAAACGTTGTGATCTTCTGGAGGGAGTTGGAAGTCCGAAGATCCGAACGAACGTCGCACAAGGATGCGGGATGACAAAAGGGGAGGGAACGGCACAGCTAGGAGCGGGACGAGTCTTGTAATACGGGAGCAGGCGGTTTTGGCCTGAATACGTCCGGCTCGTTTTCTCCCCATCCTAATATCAACGTTTCCAGGCAATCGGCGGCCGAAGGATCGAAACAGCATCGGGCGTAAACGCGCTTGTTGCATTACGCTGACAGAACCGAGCGCAGAACAGCATCACCGTGCGGAAGGAAGCATAAGCCGCCGAGACATCGTGTCGTACCTGTTGAATGTCAAAACACGAATGCTCGCTGCATTGTCCTAGACATCTTGCGCAAGCCCCTAGCCTCGTTGCGGCATCCTGTAGACAGACACAACCGCAATCGGGTCATTGGAGTCGAGAACTGAGTAAGGACGTTGCTTCACCGCCCGTATTGGAGCTGGTCCAGTCGAACAAGAGCTCATTGTCGGTGTGGGGGGGGCGAGCTACTGCGCCGCATCGTCACCGCCGTTTCTATCAGCCGCCGCCGCCAACCCCAGGATCGCGTTCGTAAAAAGACGGCAAAACGAGGCGTGCACGACCTTGCGAGGTAAATTCTCGTTCGAAGCCATGTGCTGGCACTGCATTTGCGGTCGAACTGGCTAGGAAGGGTTGTGGGATTTAGGACTAGGCTGGCCCGTTGACAGAGAAGCAAGTGTCATCTCGACCGCCTATGCAGAACTCTGCAGTGCCGCAGTTGCGCAGGACGGTCGCAATATCGCGGACTGGGCGCCTCGTTTGTGTTACCCAGGATCAACACCCATTTAGCGGCGGATATGGGAAGTAGTTGGAGTCGTGGCAAGGGGAAGAAGACCAACCGCAAGTGCTAGGATCCGGGAAGGATCGCGAGGAGGCGCCTTCGGGATGTACCATGCTGATCAATAAGGAATCCATTCTGTGGGAAAGGGTTCGAGAGAATTTGAATCCTGCGAGAATGTCCAGCCAAGAGGCCGGACACCAGACCGAGCGCAGCCCATCTCATTTCCAGCATCCTATTCAAAGACAGGACACGCCACACCGTGGTACCAGGGGACCATTTGGTGATGTTGCGGGGAAGGCAGAAGCTTGCGGAACCTGTTTCAGATCGGTACCGTCATCTAAGCTCCTCGGTTAAAACGCGTCACCAGTTGGACACGGGAACCGTAATGTAGGTGATCATAGGTACGGATCTGCCTATTTTGTCCGGTACCTTTGTGCCTGAGGGACCGTGCCGCTGCGAAAGCAACCATCGGGGATAACAGGCAGAACAGGCAAAGGATATGCAGTCGACAGCGAGGCGTTGAGGACGGATTGGTCGGATGGGCTACGAGCATGTTTCGGTTCAGACACTGACTGGGCGGCGGTCGTTGACGCCGAGTGTCGCACACTGCCTGCCCTTGTTGCAACAGGTTTGTATCGGATCCACCGGTATGCTTTCGGGCACAGAACCCCCCAGCCGAATTGAGGTCGGCCTCCCAATCTCGTTCTTAGGTTGCTGTGAGACCCAATGCATTCTCTGCATTTTCGCAAGAGCTGCGGCATACCTGTTGGGGGATCCCAGGCTGATGGGCCGGCTTTCCAGGATATCAACTGCACTGGCGATTCGTTGTCGTGGCTCAGTGCGCACCTCCCAGTCTTGCCGAGTCTCCAAGGTCCTGCAAGAGTTACGTGGAATCCTCTGAGAGATGAAAAGCTGGGACCGAGCCAGCTAGGTTGTCCGGCCTCCTTGGTCGACCCACCGGGCTGGGAACTTGGGGGAGTGGGCTTCGATGTCTTCAACTGATTACTGCTCTGCTGAACCGCTTACACAAGCTGATTGTGAATTGGTGTTTTCCGTATACACACCGAGCTGGGCGCGATCGTTGAACATCGCACGGCCTGTACCGATGCACAAGTACATAAATCCTCCGGCCCATACCGAGGGCCTTGCGCCAACACTCCGACCTTTGAGCGGTAGTATGCATATAAGACCGACTCTAAGGGATGAACAGGTGTAAATCCAACCTCGCTTTGCGTCAGGTATCTCGCCAGACCTCTCTGTATGCTGCCCATTTTTGGAAGCCTGACCATGGGTTCAGCAGGGGCCTCTAAAAGTTCGGATGCAATGCCACGTACCTAGTTCCTGGAAGCCTTGATCCCCCCACTTGACCGCGTCGATGAAGAGGTTTCTCATTCCATGATCTGCAAGCGTTCGGATGCAGCTGTCAAGGAGCCTAATCATGATTGTGCTCCTTGGGATGGCCATGTTTGGCCGTGTATCTGCAAAACGACTGTCAGAGCGTGTCTACATCCATGCAGAGAGGTCACATACCCGTGATACAGATGCATGTCACTCCTCCAACATCGTCGGCAATCGTGCTAGCCCAGGGGAGGTCGTCTACAACGGGACTCCCGTTGTTCTTTGAGTAAGTCAGAGCGACAGCGACGATCCTCTCCCCTTCAAGTCCCAGAATAATATCGCGCACGTTCATCGAGTCAGCCAACTTGGCGTATTGGTCGTACCATCCCAGGTTGCCCTTCTGCCTCGAATCCCTCGAGACGATGTCCAACACCATATCAAACTCGTGAAATTCGCACGGCCGGAAAACTAGCCCCGGCGGCATTGGTCCCGTGGCCGGCCAGTCTTCGAATCTAAGAAACCAGTCACACGCCTCCTGTCCCGTTCCCGGTTCTGATGACTGCGGGTGTATCGGCCAACTTCGCCTCCGAAACCAGTCCTCCCACGGGCTGTCCACTGGCAAGCCATACAGAAGTCGGGGAAACGCGCTTCCTAGTTGAAATCGAGATACACCGCGAATTTTGGAAAGCTCACGTAACGCGTGAGTATGGAGGCTGAGGCCAACTCCGCGCTGCCGGTAGGATGGGCGCACAATAACTGCTGCGATGGATCCAATCAGCTGCTCGTTGTCGCTGTTGGCGTAAGAAGTATAAGTTGCACAAAAGCCGACAACCTCCGACGTCTCAGGTTCGCGTACCACCCAGTGCTTTGCGTAGCCGTCGCGGCAGAGAAGCGTCTGAAGCAGAAGCCGAGTCGCGTGAAAGCGCTTGGGGAAGCATTGGCACCAAAGCTCGTAGACTGCCGGAATATCGAGCTCGTTCCTCCATTCTTCGCAGTGCCAGGACTTTGGTGACAAGATCAAGTTCTGCACATTTGGGCCCGTCGAGGGTTTCTTTGCTTCCCCAAAGAGAATATCAGCTGCCACCTCTAGCTCGGGTGGGGAGTAGTTCGTAATCTGAATAATCGTGGGGAAGATGGCGTCCAAGGGGCCCAGCTCGCGGAGATCGCAACATGCCACTATGATCTGAGGCCGATGATCACAAATGGAGCGCGTAATTTCGGCCATGGCCACCTGAGAAGGTTGCCCATGGCGAGGGGGGCCTGAGATTACAAAGACCACAGCGGCAGCTAATCGTATGTGAACAACATGAGTGCCTGTGATCCCATTGCGCGGCAAGTACGGAACATGCCGAATCCACGGGTGGTGTTTTGCCAGAGCCTTGCCCAAGGGCTCAAACGGGTCCATCATGGCACCTGGTGCCCCATTGCGAGCGCCGGAAGGGTCAGGCGCAACCCCGGGTGTTAGGAGGAGGACGATGTCGCCATCCTTGAGTAACTTGGAAAGTGGCAGGGAGGGTTGTGATTGATGTATCACTGCGGTTCCCCCTCGGGTTCTGGTATCTGAATCCGACATAGGACCCGCGATAAAGCCATTGAGGGCCCTTGGACTCGGTCCCCCACGTGAGAGATTTGGAGAGCTCATCATGAACTGAGTGCGCCTACCACAATGTCAGCAAGGCGTGCACATCTTTGGACGGCGCGGACACGCGAACGAGGGCTCGGCACCCTCAAATCTCCAACTCACTCGTCTGTCACCATAGCTCGTGGCGATGCCGCATTTCCACTCTCAATTCACAGAATCTTGCCTTTTCTCTGGGTTCAGCTCGCTGCCGTCTGCCGGCTGAGCGCCCCTGGGTATCAAGATCTGAGGGGGAAAGTCGCGCGCCAAGTAGCCATGCAGCCAGTTTCCGAGCTGTATTCAGCGCTCTGCATCGAGGTTCCCGGGAGTCGCGAGATGCCTGCTGTGTTATGTCAAGGCTCCAGTGAGTGGGCCTGACTTGGGGATTCTGGTGGAATGAGAATTGGTCGTCCTCCAGCGGCGAAGTGAGCAAGGGGCCAATGAAATGAAGGGGGTTTGTGAGCAATCGGGTAAGCCGCGGCGGTAGTGCTACGATCAGAGAGGGAGTGCGAGGGTGTGTGTGACTCCAGTGCGCTCGATGCTGTGGTTGAGCTTGAGGGTTGCCTGGTTGGAAGCGTCGCAGGCGAGCTCGCTGCGTTGCAGACAGCGGATGTCGGATGCGCGTTAGCGTATTTTGGTTGATTCGAGAGATGGATTGCTGGGACCTTCATCAGCGAAGATCTGGGACTTCCCCCAAGTGCCGCTTTCGCTGTTTTGGGGGCGAGGTCTGAGGGAGCCCAGAATATATAAAGCAGGGACGTACCGTGCAGGTGAGGTGCTCAGGTAACACAATGCGCCCTGACGGCCTGTATGAGCGGAAGCGCCGAAGTGTTTATCTGCGCGTCTATGATGGCTCGGCCGCTGCACCACGGGGGTTCGGCTCATTGGACGATAGTAAGCAGGCTATTAGTTGGGGGGTGCGTGTGTTGAAGCAACCTCGAGGCAACTTGGGTCGCACAGAAGGAATGCGCCGATATAGTGTCAGTGAGGGTGCATGATGCCATAACGACCGCTACCAGCTCCTGCGAGGTCCGCCGGGGAAGTGCCACAAAGCCGCTGGGCATGTAGGATCCCAGCCGCGTGTGCGTGCATCGCTGTCAGTGCTCCCTCCACTCCCGAGCGTCCTCCTCAGCGGAAGACGCACGCTGTCTGGAGGGGCACGACGGGGGGTTGGTTCACCTGTCGGTCGCTGACCACCCCGGCACGGTCTGTGGCAAAGATGACCAACGGTCTTTGCAACACGAGGTCTAGGTGGTTACACAGAAATTTTGGCTGCAGCGGAAGGTGACGGCTTGATGATGAATTGACGACCACACCATCGATTGCTCACCACGGCGGTACAAAGTTGGCGCGCCAAGTTCTTCTAGGGTCGTGACACCTCGTCGCCGTGGTCGCACAAGAGCAATTGAAACTTTATCTCCATGGCTGCACGCTCCTTGCACTGACAGCTTGAAGGCCGGGCAGCCGCGGGCAGGACCCGGCAGTTCTGGGATGTTGCACAGAGCCCGATTTGATTGAGGCGGCAAGAATGGCGTGGGCGCGGCGATATTTTGTGGGCGCAAATGCCCGATGCAAACAATCTTGTTCCAGGGGCTCGGAGATCGTGATTGGATCTTCACCTACGACATCAGACCTGGGCAGGACGGAGAGTGCAAGTTGCTTCTGCATGGGCATGATACTGTGACATCGCTGGGGGAGGAAGCGCTATCTCGTCTGCTGTGCAACCCTGAATGAAGGTGGGGAGAAGAAACCGAGAGAGCGAGGAGGGGGTGCTGAGGCGAAGCAGAGGAGAAGCAAGATACAAGACAATTAGAGTGGGGAGGTGAGAGGAAGGTGAAGTGAAGTTATCAGAAAGTTTTCGAGAGAGCTTTATCACTTATCACATTGGCGTTGGAGGCCAACCAGGTTCGCTGTTCGGTGAGAGATGGCCGAAATCGATGCGCGCCGCAAGATGCAGCAACGTCGGCGGAAGCTGAGTGGGTGGACAAGAGAGGTGACAGTATTTGTCGTGAGGTGAGCGCCATCTCAACACTCAGTGTTCTTTTCCTCAACGTTGTGACGGGAGCTCTTTCCTTGTTTGCACTGCCCTAATTGCTCCTTGCGCCTGCCCCAACAAGCCGCGGCTACTTGTGCTACATTTCCGATTGCGCTGAAAGCTAATGGGAGCCCAACAGACTGCACGCCTACGCAGGAAGACACATGACTTGAGACATCCGACATGATATGTCAAAAGTGAGGTGTCATGATGTTGTGTGTAACCAGACTCCTGGACAGTGACAGATGCAAGTCGCAGCTGGGTAGGTACGTACTTTTGTAGGTCTGTTACATAATCATTCAGCGGCGTTTGCCGAATTGAAGGCGCGACCAGCACCTGTATCACAACCAACGCAACGCGCTTGTCGCAGAACCTCTCTGGCGTCACTGCACCGATCCCCACTTAACAGAAGTGACGAATGCGCCTCGACGGACACCTTTTTTGGGACTCTGCTGAGCTCCGGTGCGATAGGATTGTAGCGTTGCGAAATGACTCCTCACGAGGACGGCAGTCGCGACCTTGGCGTGCTATTAGACGACATTGAAGCAGGTAAGAATAAGCTGCGTTGCTCACAAGATCAAGAATCTCAAATCAGGTGCTGATAATCCATAGCCTCAAAATTGACAGCAAAACGTCGCGAGCTTTCAATAAAAAGCACAGTTGACAATGCAGCATCTGCCCTCTTTGAAAGGGGGGCGCTCCCTGATGAACTCGCCCGGATCGTGGAGCTGCTCACAGTCCGCAACCGCCTTGACCAATCGAGTCTGGGATCACTAGTTCGTAATTTGTATCCCGCAAGAAAGGTCAGTGACGATGTCGTCCTCAGGGTCGTTGGGGCGCTGGGACATGGCCAACACAAGCCTTCACTCGCCCTCCAAAGCCTTCTGGTTCGGTGGTTGGTGATGGTGTACCACTTGCTCGAAAAAACGGGCATCCTATCGCAGACTTATGGCGTTCTTTTCAACCTCTTGGATACTGCGGCTATCAGACCTCAACTGTGCCATCTGCTTGCGCTTGTAACAAGGCGCAAACACGTCAGACCATTCAGGATTCAGGCCATGTGAGTTGCTCCAGTCAAGCCACACAGACCACGTTCCTGACATCATCAACCACAGTCTTGGACTCTCGAGGCAAACAGGAAGCGATCCTGCCCTGGTCGGCCTGCTTCGCGTCTTCAAAAACTACTACCCCGAAATCATCGTAGGGGAGTCAACCAAGGGTCGAGCTGCCGCGTTCAAACATCCAGACCCCCAATGGCGCGAGAGGCTTGAGGAGATACGACGGCAACACACCGAGCGCTACGACGACGGGGTTAGGAACGGCTTTGCCGTCAATCATGCTCTGGCTCGACAGATGAAGGGAGCAAAGCTCACTGGCCTCCCGAGCGTCCGCACCCAGCACGCACAAGAGGTGGGTCACATGTGTCTACTCTTTGCCAGTGCTTCGATCTGACAACACCTAGGACTCCATTACTCTTGAGGAGATTGACAACCCAGAATTCTTTGCCCAGAACCTAGAGAAGATCGAGTTGCCAACTCAGCTGGTGGCTATTCTTGCCGACCCGCTTCTACAAAAACTGATGCTATTACGGCCAGATGCTGAAGGCTTCTCACGGATAAGCAATTGGTTAACATCATCGATGAGCGAAATTGCCAGCGGTGACGCAGACCCGAGCACCTTTCTTGACTTGGTCGAAATCATTCATGAGTATACGGCAAGCACGAAGGTTTGTGACTCAGATGTCCTCTCGCTCCGCAGGCCTAACACTCAAGCAGAATTTTCCGCCATTGCTCGTGGGATTTTTCAGGGCCTTCTTTCAGGTATGGGATGGAAATCAGAACAGAGATACTGTGCTTGAAACTCTGGCCTTCGTGCCTTTGCAAGGCTTTCAAGGTAAAGCCAAGTGCTTCTCCTCGGCTTTTCGACCCAGGTCGCTAATACAATGGCAGAGCTCTATAAACAATTACTGAGGCCTCTGGAGCACTCATTATTGGACAATACATCTGAATCCCAAGTGGCCCTTCTGAACTTCTACACTCGCCTCCTCAGACGATGGACCGTTGCAATACGGGAGAAGGTCGATTTCGACGCTCTTCCGAAGGATTCCGTTCCCGACCTCATCAACCATGTCAACGGCCTTGCCCTTACCCTTACGCAAACCTCCCCTTCTGTACCAACATATCTCGTCATCCTCGATTTTTACAGCTCGTGCGCCAGCCTGTTCTCCCAACGCCCGATCCTCCTTCATGTTGAGATCACCATCCCGCCCGCGCTGCTCATCTACATCCTCTTTTTCTCGGGCTCCCTACCCACCATATCTCGGCTCGGTGGCGTCTTGGCCGCGTACAAGCGGTCGTGGGAAGCCGTCATGACCCCGCCTGCGATGCGCGCACTGACTGAGCGTGAGCGGAAGCAAATCAATACCTTCAACGGGTTCCTCATGGATCTGTGCAACTGCATATGGCGTGGCCGTGCCTTTGGCACATCAGATCTAAACGCTCAAGGCTGTCGCATCCCGCGCTCCCTTCCGCCGGTATTGGAATCGTATCTGCACAGTGTCGACTCAGATCTCGCGCTCGCGGCTGCCTTTGGGCTGTCTCACTCGCCCGTGCTCTGCATGCAGTCAATTGCGCATGTGAGAGAGCTAGAAGACGAGGTGGATGAGATCCGTGCCAGACATGCTGGGCCCGTGACGCAGGCCTCGTTGGGCCAGTTGGCAAATCGTGGAGGACTCCAACTGGCTTGGCAGGAGTATCGAGTCGGTGTGTTACAACACTTGGAGGAGAAGGGGTTCGAGGGGGTATCGGAGTTGATGTACAATACGATGAAGAATCTCGCAAAGACAAAACAATGAAGGATGATGGGAGGAAACTTGATGACTGATGATCATGATCATCTATAACACCATGCTTGACTGTCGAAGCCAAGCTCTGTACTTTTATATACCCACTTGTTGAATCGCAACGCCATGTTAAATGCGCCTGGGTATCATGTTGAGCCGTCCATCTAGTCCAGTCCTCAAAACAAACCCACAAACCCGATCTTCTTCCCTCTCACGCCAGCGGTCCCTTCGGCTCAAACCCATAGCCCCCAATTCCATTCTGAAGATAACTCCACCCCTCCGGCCCCCTCTTGTGCTGACTCCTCGGCCCTCTTTCCCTCAAATCATCCCTCAACCACCTCAACACCAGCCCCCCAAGCTTGCTATTCCCCTTCTCTCCCCCAAACTCCCTATCCCCCTCACCCTCCTCCTCCAACCGCTTCAACATCTCCCCTGCCGACCCCCATTCCTTCACCGTCCCCAAATGCATATGCACCAAGTGCGTCGGCCATCCCGCCAAATTATCCAAAATGTGCGTCGCATACACAATCGTGCACTCCCTTGCCTCCGTCTCCCTCCTCAGAAACCCCAGAAACTGGCTCCTACTCCACACGTCCAAATCCACCGTGATCTCATCCAACAACAACACCGTCCACGGGCGAATCAGCCCCATCGCCAACTGCACCCTCCTCCTCTCGCCGTCCGAAACTGCATGCATGCGCCAGGCCGTGTCGATATCCAGCACCGAGACCAGCTCGTCTCTACGCCCGGGATAGGCATCGCCTCCGACACTGCGAAGGAGCTCGTCTACGCCGATGTCGGTGCGCACGATGGCGTTGAGGACCCATTCCAGGCCGAGGTAGGTTACGCCTTCGAGGCCTGAGGTGAAGGGGTCTACACCAGCGAGGGAGATGGAGCCGCGAGGGGCGAGGCGCTTGCCAGCGAGCAGGCGCAGCAGGGTGGTTTTGCCGGCGCCGTTGGCGCCGATGAGGAGAGTGCGGGAGCGAGGAGGCAGGGAGAGGGTGATGTCGGAGACGCCGGTGGAACGGTCCGCGAAGGTGTAGGTGAGGGAGTGGGTTTCGACGGTGGGGGGATTGGATGTCATTTTGACTTCCTTGATGTGGTGTTTCTTCGCTTCTTTCAAGATTTGGATTGGTTCCTGGATTCTTGATTGCTTGGTTTGAAGGACTTAAACTGAGCGAGCCTTTACGGTGGAATGACCAAATGCCTCACTAAAGTACAGCCAAAGACAAGTGGCGTGAGCGTGGCCAAACGACGCAAATCCACCCGCAGTGTCAAAGTTTGAGAAAAGAGAGAAAGAAGGAGGTCCTGAGGGGTTGATGAGTGGCGTTGGCATGAGATCAAGATCAACAACCGGCTTCGGGCTTTATGTACCGTTTCCTCAATCCGCCGTCGGTCTCGCACCTGCATGCGGCAGACCCGCCGACGTCACTCCGAGAGGCCGATTCGTCTCCGGACGGGGCTCCACGTCTATCGCCGCCCTTCCGACCTGCCTATTCGGCAGGAATATCTCACCGAACAATCGGTCCGGTCTTACAGATTCTCATCAATTGCATTGAGCACTGAATCATGGCATCATAGTCGAGAGCAAAACGCCTGTATTATTTTTCCACTCCAACAGAACCGATATCCATCAAGGTCCTGGATGATACAACTCCAAATCGGTATAGCGCGACAAGACAAGAAACAAATCCTGCCATCTGCAAGTCCTGGTCCAACACTAGCTAGCGGTCATATCTGCAGTTCCCTATGTATCATCCAAGCAATTCCCCCGTCCATGAAAGCTATATAAAAGAGGTTGAACCGAATCCATCACTCGCCAGAAAACTCCACACCATATGCAATTATTTTCCCTTTCCCATCTCTTACACCAGGAATCGAATCTCAGAACATGCATTAAACAGATTTCCCAATGCAACAGTATAACTCCAGGCTGACCCCATCAAAAAAAAAGGGGGGGGGGGTCTTATGAAAATCGTGCAAAACTCCATCGGACCAAACCCAAAGTATCCGAGAAGCAAATCGCAACTAGGCAGATGCCTCAACCAGGAGAGGTAATTACCCCTGGCATACCCACTCGGCAAACACACACCATCTTGCTGTCCGGTCCGCAAGCACCAGGCCGCGCCAGACTCCACGTTCAGAGCACTTGATAATTGTCTCCCACGTTCCACCGTCGCTGGCCTCTTCATCGCAGCCAAAGCCGCCCGCTCGAGAGCTGCTGCTCATCCCGCGGCGCTCCTCCTTGCGCATCAGCCGCAGGATTTTGCCGCCAGGTGTCTGGATGGCCAGCTTAGCAGGCTTTTTGGCACTCCCATTCGTTGATGAGCTGAAGCTTGAGCCTTGAGCGCTCGAGCTAGTCATACTCATGGCGCTACTAGGTCGGACGAATGGGATGGGACTGGTGCCTCCAGGATTTGACGAAGGCGTCATCGGGCTGGCCCCGAGCGAGCTGGGGTGTTGGCGGACGGCAAAAACGAAAGTGTTGTTGAGTGCCAAGCGCTGACACTGAGGCTGGACAATGTAGATGTCATGACGCTGGGCATGCGGTGTCGGGTGCCGGGTGACGAACTCATACGGAGGGTTCTCGCCCGTGTGAATGATGGGCAGGGCAAATGCCAGCGGGTGGGGAATATCTTTGATACTGTGCATCAATCCTCGCTTGCCGGCATAGATCTTAAGTGTGCCTGTACCCTCGTCGCCGGGAAGTAAAGCCTTGACGGTATAGCGCTTCACCCCTCCAAACCACTCCGCTTGGGCAAGAGCGCGCTTCTTGACAACATCTCCCGACTCGAAGAAGTCGCCATCTGAATCTCGGCTGTAGGCTCGAACCTCAACCTCCGCGGCCACCTCAACATCGGCTGGCACGTTGAACTTCACGTGCATCATTTCGAGGTCCTCGATGCGTACCTGAGAGGTATTGAAATCGACGACATGAAGCCCATTCTTGAAATAAGGGGGGCAAGCACATGGTAGGTTTAGGAGAACTTCATGTGCGACTGGCGGGCAAATGTGCTGCTGTGAATGGTGTTCAGGAATGTGCGTCCAGCATATCTCGGTCGGTCGGGCGAGAAACCACCATGAATCGGCACTGGAGCTGCTGTGGCTTGAATACAGTCCGCGTCGAGGATTCGAAGGACTGGCAAGACAACAATCCATGATCCGCCATTCGTTGTCGACGAGAACTGCGTTCCACCAGTGATTTGACCGGGGCAAAATGTTTGCCTCGGGAATCTCTCCGGGGTGTTTCAGATAGCCACGGACAACCTCACAGGTGAGTCCGACCGCAGCACACATCTCCAAAACAAGGACAGCGTACTCCTCGGCGCACGCTCGCTTCGTCTGGAGGACCCGTCGCGTGTCAACCTCGCCCTCGAAATCCTCCTCCCAGCTGATCTTTTCAGCGACCCAGGTGAAAATGGCACGTAACCGCTGAACGTCGCTCCGATAAGGTCGGCACACGTATGTCGTTGCGAGCGTGATGGCTGTTGTGAGCGGCGGCAAATTTGAAATGAACCGCGAGTTCTTGTCCACCTGAGCGAGATTGATGGCCATATAATTTGTTGGCTCTGCAACGGGGTTTCCATCGATGCCCTCGTCGCCATCCATATTGGCAAAGAACTCATCCACAGGGTCCAGCGTTGGGTAGTCCAGCATCTGACATCTTTCTCTCCTCTCAACGCGCTCGTTCCGGCTCAGCGAGTTTGACCGATTCACGTCTCGTCGAACCTGGACCCAATCAACACCTCCGCTCCCGAGCCCCATCTCTCTTGCTGTATCCCGCCCGCTCTTGATCGGAGAAACGGACCCCGAACTGGACATTCCGGATCCTATTGGGACCAGCTGCGTCGTAGAGCCGGCCGGAATGGAGCCAGCGCCTGCAGTCGCGATGCTGCCCCTAGTGCTTGCCACACCAGTCTTGGCAGACTCCAGTATTCTCTTGATGAAGTTTTGCTTCTTGGCTTTCGGCTGCACAAGGCCCCCTAGGCCTCCTATGGCGTCGTCGTGGAAACCTATCTGGGACTTGGACCGCGACTCGCCTGAGGCGTGACTACTGTGGTAGGTAACTCCGGTAAAAGGCGTCTCCGGCCTGTCCAGGTCCAGATCTCGCATACCAAGCGCGCTCTGGGCTCTCGTACGGTTCTTCCTGGCGAGACTGCCGGCGCTCGTAGCGCTGATGCCCCCGGCCGACGCGCCGCTCATTAAACTCCGGTCCGTACTCTGTGTTGCCGACGAACTGTTGGTGGTGGTGCTCCGGGTACCCGATGACGCGCTGGTGGAGTTAGTTTTTGTAGTAAAAGTTCGCTCAAGCACTTGTCGGCCAACCTCATAAGCCGACTTTTTGTGGCGCAGTTTCTGGTCCGGGGGTGGGGGTGGGCGCATGTCCATGGATGACTTGGGCCGGTCGTAAGGGCGTCCTTTCGGAGGCGGAGGCGGCGCGCTGTTCAGCTCAACAACACTAGCATTGTGCTGATGCATAGTCCTCAGCCTGGATTCCATCCGCTCCACGTAGTTGCTGAGTTCAGGTTGGATCTGCCGCTGATAAGGGTCATGATACTGGCCTTGTGATGACGACCCACCGCTTCCACTGTACGTCTCATAGCCTTCATCAACCTGGTGGGCGAGCCCCATGGATGTTTGCGGCCGCATGTTTTGTTGCTTCTTCTTGGATCTTTGGTGGACCATGTCGAAAGATTCCGGGGACCAAGGATCAAAAGGCGGTTCCGGGGACTCAGTCTCACGCACACCAAGGGCATCCAGTTGTTCCATTACATCGTCCATCGCCTCTCTCAGCGGGGAAGGAGTCAGCCCTTCGACTCCTCCGGGAGATGGGGGACACGGCGAAGGCATCCTGGGTGTGTGATAGCCCGAGGGGGGAGGGTTATACGACATGTTGGAGTTCTGCCGTGATATGCCGCCGCCATGGTATCTGTCATCGTAAGAGGCATGCGACCCGTGTCGGGGTATGTTGCTTCGATGAGGGGGCGGGGGCGGTGGAGGAGAGTCTGCCCTTTCTAGGCTCTCGCGATGATGCTCGGGCGCGGGACGGTACGGCCGATACGATGGCGCCGGGGACGGTGCTCTCGAAATGTGGTGGGGGGCCAATGGAGGAGGCGCTGGAGAAGGCGCCCTCGAGATATGGCTAGGAGCCCGAGGAGGCGCAGGTGAAGGTGCCCTAGAGATGTTGCTCGGCGCGGGCGGGGGAGGAGGCGAAGGCGAAGGAGCACGTCCTGATCCGACACTGCTGTGTTTCAGAGAATTGGTCGACGACTCTCTAGGCCGTGGAGTGCCTTCTTTGTAGGTTTCGGGGATCTTGGCGGTGGTGTAATGCGGCGCCTTCGCGTAGGCCTCAAATGGTCTGCGGAATGTCTTCGACTTTTGGGGGGTGTTTTTTGGACTCGGCGTGTTGCTCGCGGGCAAGGGGCTCGTCGATCGGCTCGTAGGTCGAAATGAGTCTGGAAGAACTTCGACAAAGTTGGATGGGAACAGTCCAATCGCTCTCCTGTCCCTCCACAGCCTACCCGTCCACCAGGAGCCATCTCCCGCATTGAGGCACTCGATGAGGTCGCCCTCGATGAAGCCAAGATCCCGTTTTGACTGCCGCGGACCGTTGTTAATACTGTCCTAGAAAGCGAGTCGCATTGTGTGCACTCACTTCTCCTCCCCAAGAGTAGACGGCTCTGACCCAGCACGGAAACCGTGTCGGCAGCGGGGGCGGTGCCAAAACCATTCTTGCGGTTGATGCTAAAATGCAGCCCTGTTGAGCGCCGGGCAGCGCAATGTCTGCGGGTGCTTTCTGCTTGTCAAATTCCTTATGATGGCACCAGGCCGAATAGCGTTTCGGTTCTGCAAGTATCGATGAATTGCGATCGAAGAGTCTCCATACGTGGATGTTGGGCGTTCAAGTTCGAATTGCGGATGCAGAGAATGAATGATCGGTTGCAGGGACTCTGGCAGTTGCTAGGAAATTAGGCAAGCCAGGGTGGAGGTAAGTATCCTCGACTGCAACTCTGGGATGGTTGATGCTGGACAGACGAGGGCGGGATCCCGATTACTTTCAGGTCTGAGCTTGGTTGCGCGGGGCAACGGCGGGACCCACAGAGCGCACCCGATCCGGTTTAGAAGCAGGGGTGCGTTGTCTGCGTGGGGTAACTCCTGCAGCCGCCCATTGGCCGGCCTCGAGGTCGCGATGGCATGCAAAACCACCTGCAGAGCGCTTCGAGGTGCGTTGGTGTATGTAAGTCGAGGTCGGAGGGTCTGGTCAAAACGGGTCTCATCCGTCTGCTGCGACTGCAACAACAAGAAAGCCATGGTGATATCAATTGCAAGCGCGAAAAGGAATATTCTCATGGCTTCGTTTTTCTGAACCCAGTGACGCTACCCTTGTTGGCTCCAGCTGCCTCCCGCTGCCCACGACAAGGTAAACATGTAACCCGGACAACCAGAGCGACCAGACCACCCAATTAGCCCCGAAACTTAATATCACACAGCGAGCGCCTGCGCAGCAGAACATCCAGGAACTCCATGCTTTCTTTGTCCAGGAACCCATCACAGTCGGTCTCTTCAGCTTCCCTCCTCTCCTCTCCGCCCAGGTCTCCCGGTTGTGCCCTCAAGGTGCCCAGCTCTGTTGTCCTGCATCGCTTCTAAACGGCGTCTCGACATCCCGCCGTTCTCCCTCCTCCACCCACCCAACGCAGCACCTGCGCTGCCGCTTTCCGCGCAGTCAAGACTCGCCAACCGCGCTGTGCGAGCGATCGACATCAGCTCCCATACGCACGCAATGGCAGACGAAGGCGTCGCCAGCCACTACCAGGTGCTAGAGGAACTTGGTCGTGAGTAGCGCCCGCACCCCTCCTTTTTGCCGCTGTTCAATGGCAAGGCGACTAACCCGACCCTCGCAGGTGGCAGTTTTGGTGTTGTGTACAAGGCAATCGAAAAGGCGACAGGCGAAACAGTGGCGATTAAACATGTTAGTTGAAGCGCCCCCCGCCAGCCATGGTATCCGAGAGGTAATCCCCTCTAACAAGGCCGCAGATCGATCTCGAATCTAGTGAAGACGACATCCAAGAAATCCAACAAGAAATCTCAGTCCTCAGCACATGCGCCAGCTCCTACGTCACACAATACAAAGCCAGCTTCTTGCGCGGCCACAAGCTATGGATCGTCATGGAGTACCTTGGGGGAGGTTCGTGTTTGGACTTGGTAAGCATCTGCATTGGTTTTGCCGTGTGCCCTATTGCAACTTGTGCTGACCCGGCCCAGTTGAAACCAGGATGTTTTAGCGAAGGCCATATCGCCATCATCTGCCGCGAGCTGCTGTTCGGTCTAGAATACTTGCATGCAGAGGGCAAGATCCACCGGGACATCAAGGCGGCCAACGTTCTGCTGTCTGAGAAGGGCAAAGTAAAGCTGGCCGACTTCGGTGTTGCTGCCCAGCTCACCCACATGAAATCTCAACGAAACACATTCGTCGGCACCCCCTTCTGGATGGCTCCGGAGGTTATTCAGCAAGCTGGGTATGACTTCAAAGCAGACATCTGGTCCCTCGGTATCACCGCGATTGAGTTTGCCCTCGGTGAACCACCCCATGCCAACACCCATCCGATGAAGGTCCTGTTCCAGATCCCCAAGAATCCTCCGCCACGACTCGAAGGCAAGTTCAGCAAAGAGTTCAAGGACTTCGTCGCACAGTGTCTCGTCAAAGACCCCGACCACCGACCGACTGCGAGGGACCTCCTCAAGCATCGGTTCATCCGGTCGGCTGGAAAGGTGGAGGCGCTCCAGGAGTTGATTCACAAGAAACAGATGGCGGACGCTAAGGCCGACCGCATCAAGCTCCCGGTGTTTTACCAGGAGACCCTTCACACCATCTCCCCTAAGGACGAGTCTTGCGAATGGGTCTTCGATACGGTGAAGTCGGTCGCGCTGCCGAAAAGGGGCACTGTCAAGTCGCGGAAGCCGTCGTCTGCTTTCCCAGTCGAGGATGCGATGCGCAAACTGGACGTCAAGGATGGACCTCTGCAACCGTCCACCCCTGGAACCGTCAGGAGGTCTACTGTCCGCCGCCAGCCATCCGCCTCACACCAGAGCTCGGTTCGCCGCGTGTCCAACATTTCCAATGGCTCGCCGCGCGCATCAATTGCGCCGAAGCGGCCTCTGCAGCCAGACCTCTCTTTCGGAAACTCTGGCTCGACTATGCGTTTATTCAGGCGCGTGCCCTCGGACAGCTCTACCTCGTCTGGACCGCTGGGTGGTTTCTCTGACTCCCAGACAAATGAAAACCGCCCTCCCCCAGCCTCCTTCGCTGCCCCTGTCGAACCAAACAGCAAAGAGGCTGTCCTCGGGCGCCGTCTATACAGCAAGGCTCTTGAGCCCTGTCTCGATGAGCTTCACGCTCAGACTGCTAGTTCTGCAAAGCGCGAGGCATTGGCACGTCTTTCAGACGCCTTTGCCCTTCTTGATGCAGTTGACCCCGAAGGATCCTATCACTTCCTCCGTGGCCTGGTCTCCACTGTAGCCCAGGACAACAAGCTGAACAACGCTCTCCTGGGACCCGCTCAGCCACAACCGCAGCAGCAGGCCAAAACACCCTCTGACGGCACTCCACAGGGCACCGTCGTCATCAAGAGCCGCGCCCCAGCACCCACACCTACACCACAGAGTCCTACCAAACTCGTGATGAGCCAAGAAAACCCGCACTTGGCGAGCCACCGACGACGAAGGAGTGTGGCGCCGGATACACCCACCGGCAAGTCGGCCGAGAAGGAGCAGCGTGATCGTGAGAAGATGGCACTTGAAGCTAAATTCCCCGGGCGCCCGGCAGTGCCTGGGATGGAACACTGCAAAGCGCTATCAGATCTGCTGTACACACGATGGACCGATGGCTTGCGTGCTCGCTGGGGCTCGGTTGCCGGCGCATGAGTGTCATCCGGGCAACGTGAGTGGAAGGGGAAGAAAGATGGAGTAAGAACGATTGCGTCACCCTGGACAGATGAAGCGCCGAGCGTTTGGGTCGGGTTGGATGAGAGGCAGAGGAGAAAACTTTAAGAGTTGTTGGATGATGGTTGTGCCCCTCTTTGTGTGGCAATGTCTGTGCTGTTGGGTCTAATCGGCTGGTGATAGGGGGTGAGGAATGGAGGCAGGTTTTGCATGGTGGTGGCGATGATGCTTGCGACGATATTACGACAAGATCTGGTGGCCTTGCTCATGGTTGTTTTTGCTGCGCAATCATACCATTTGTTATTGACAGGTCGGGATCTGGGTTAGGTCTGCATTTCATGGGAGTTTGTATGTGTAATTTTGGACGGTGGGAAGAGGAACTGGGTTTGTTTCTCTCGCTCACTTAGACTACCTTAGAAATGAAAAGATGGGGTTGATGATGTACACGTTTTGAATCACGCTGTGTTTGCTGATATTGCTACCTAACGAACTCGCTGGGCTATTCTTGAACCAAGATTCCGCTACATTGGTGGTCCATTCCCCATTCAGGACATCTCCGCTGGCTCGGTCGACTTCTCCGCTGACCGACCCAGCGACAGCTTGGTTCGCCAGTTCGTGAAGTTTTCTGTGATGATATCTCCATGCCCTGCCTCCTCGAACTTGAACGCCTCGATATGCTGTGACTTAGGCAGCCTTCGAATCCTCCAGACGCCCCCCTCCGTGATTGTTTCGCGGAGCCCTACCGATCCTGTCAGTTTGCTCTGTTTGCCTCCCTTACATGAACTTAAGAAGAACAATGTCCACTCACATTCCAGAAAGGCATTCGCGAAGTTGACACACACGTTGCTGTCCCATTTGGAATACGGTCTTGCCCTTCGTTGTACAGTTGCTGGTATGCTTTCGGTCTCAAACTCCTGCGTACTAAGAAGCTTGCCGTCGTATGACCGGAAGCCAATAATGATTTTGGGAACTCCTAGGAGAAACGATTGGATCCAGAATTTGAGCAGTTTACGCTCAAAAGCATCTTCGTCACGCTCGGACCGGATCGCGGCTGAGGTCTTAAGCTCAACCCACTTGATCGGGGCTCCGGGGGTTTTTGGCTTGTAGTCCCAGACTGGGGATGCATGTGAGTGATGGGAACATCTTATGCAACGGTGCGGGCAAGTAACTTACTGCAATCCACTTCGCCTCCTAGACATATTGTTGTCTTGCCGATGCCAGTGCGGACAACTGAGCAGTACTGTTCCTTGTTGTTCACAGTGTGGTTTTCTCTGCCCTCGATGAACTCCCGTGATGTGTCGCCCCACGGTGCCGGCATGGTGCAAAGGGTCTCAAATTTGTAACCTAAGATGGTTTTAGTATAACCGTAGTCTATCCAGATAAAAGTGAACGGCGTGACATACCCTGCGGACTAAGTCAGCTGGCACTCTTTGAGATATCCTTGGTAGACAAGAGGTGAGAGTGTCATAGATTGATACCTACCCAGAACTGCATCATCTCCTGCGTTGGACCTTTCCCCCGTGCCGGCCTATGCTCCTGACGCCTGGAGGCTTGCTTGCTCGAGTGATCCTCCTCGATGAAACTTGGCGTTACTCAGGTTAGCCAATACACCTGATTTGAGTGGGCCCTTCGGTCTCATTCTCTGCTGTGCTTACATGCAACCCTTCAACGTGTATGTTAGCTCGACAGGCCATGGGAGGAAAGATCTCAGATCAGAAACGCACTTGGTACAGGGTAGCATTCATCTCGAACCTGTGGGCGTTTCTGGTCAATGCCCGAAGGAAAATTGGGGAAGATACAAGCAAGCGTACCCGTCACGGTTCTCGTAAGGTGCCGCCATGAGCTGAGAGTCTGTCAGTGTCAAGATACTGAATAATATTCCCGTTAGGAGAACAAACCTTGGTCATCATGCCTCGCCATGTTATCAGATTAGCATCGATTGCCTTGCCAGTTTCCTTCTCGTGATTGGCAATGGTCTCCAGTAAACTGTCGAGATGCTCATCGATGCTATCATCATGCTTAACAAACTGGTCAAAGCCCTTCGACAGGTCGGCTCCCACTCGTGGATCATAATACCACTTGAGGGATCTATCACCAAGATGGAACTGGTGATTTTCGTCGTACGAGAAGCAGGCGAACTCTCTAGGGCGTTTGACGGGCTCGCTTTCACCCTCAAAACGCTCTAAAGGTAGAATTCGAAAGCTTGCTGCCCCCTCTGGCGCTTCTGGCGCTGCTGGAGCTGGAGCAGCTGTCATGGTAATGCTTTCCACAAAAAAAAAAAAGAAAAGAAAAGTTTGAGCAATGAACCTCGTGAAAGCTTCGCGAGATTCTCAAGTCCTTGATGTTCGAAGCAAGTTGCGAAACAAATGCAGATATGGGAGGGAGGTTCATTGATGGGATGAACGATAAAACTTCATTGGTGGGTTTGGTTTAGCTGGCCTGCAGGCTGAGGTCTTGGGATAACCCCACCGCAATACCCCTGCTACAGGGCGGGAACACTCGACCACCCAGCCCACGCGTCTAAATGTTCCGCAGCTCCTCGCATCACAACGACCAACGATTTCATTTTCCCACCGTCAATTGCCCACTCCTAACCCAACAGACTCTGCTTTCAGAACTTGAAACCCACAGGACACGGGGTGAAGTCCGCCGACGATGAAGCACCAGCTCTCTGTCCGATAGTCTCCCTCCGAACCACGAGACACCATGTCGAACAGGTACGGCCAGTCGTATCGAAACGGGGGTTACGGGGGACTGCGAAACCCAGATGACGAGTATGATCCGTTCGGCGAGGGCTACGGCAGTGACCGCGTTGCGCCGCCGCCGCAGTCGAACTCGCGGCCTCCGCCCTCATCTTCATCCTCCCTCCGAACTGCGCCGCCGCCGCGGTCCGCCCAGCGTGGGTACGATCAACGTGGCTACGACCAGCGCGACCAGCGCGGATACGACCAGCGAGAACAGCGCGGGTATGAGACGAACGCCGAGCGCCAGATCAGCAAGGTCCTGGAGTTGATCAAGAAGGAATGGCCTGCGATGTGCGAGAATGACTGCGTCCCAGTCCAGCTGGCCTTGCAGCTGCTGGACAACAGCTCCGTTGGTCGTGCCCACGAGTACCGCAATTTTCAGGAGACACATACGTTTCTGCAGACCTCGCTCAAGAATATCGTCCACGACTATCATCAGGGCTTCAACAGTTCGATCGGTACTTTTCACAAGATCCAAGGCAGCATACAGGGATCCCAAAAGAAAGTGCGCGCACTCAAGGACTCGCTAGCTGCTTCAAAGACGGCCCTCTGCACGACTGATCCAGAACTGAAGAAGCTTCACGCGACGTCCCGGATGTATGACGACGTTCTGCAGACGCTGAACGAGCTAGACGATTTGCGGTCCGTGCCAGATCAGTTGGAGGCGAGGATATCTGAAAAGCGCTTCTTGACGGCGGTCGAGGTACTGCAAAATGCGCTTCGCAAATTGAGGAAACCCGAGTTGGATAATATAGGGGCCTTGAGTGAGCTCCGCAGCTACTTGGCAAACCAGGGAACAGCGTTGATGGACATCTTGGTTGAGGAGCTGCATGAACATCTCTACCTCAAGTCTCCGTATTGTCAGGAACGGTGGCAGAACCTCTCGAAGCACCACAGCACTTCTGACGGCACCTTCTCTGACTCTCCGGCTGTGGCACCGTTCTACGCGATATTGGAGTCCATTGATTGGGAGCGCTCGGCTGCCGAGGACCCTCAGAAGAACCCAGAGGCAGACACGTTTTCATACGTGACCCTCGTCGTCGAGGCGTTGAACAAGCTGGGGAGGTTAGAAACGGCGGTGGACATGTTGAAACAACGCCTGCCAGTGGAACTGTTTGCGGTTGTCAACGAGACGATTGACGACATCGACCAGAAGCATCCTAGCTCGTTGCGAGGTGGATCATCTGGCACCAACGGACTGCACATGTACGGTCATCGCGAAACGCGGTTGAGGGCGGATGTCATCTACGACCTTCTGTGGACGCTCTATGGCAAGTTTGAGGCAATAGCAGAAGGTCATCGCGTGTTCCATGAGTCTATCAAGGCTTTGATTCGGCGTGAAGGGGCGGGCAATAACAGTGCTCTGCTCGGAAGCTTCAAGGAACTCTGGAACCTTTACCAGAACGAAATTCGCTCCCTTTTGCACAACTATGTCACTACCGACGCCGACGTTTACCAATTTAGCTCATCGCCGAGGGTAGGCGTGGGCATCAACGGGAAGGCGGACATCTCACGGGAGCATCTCTTCAAGTTTGCTGAAACCGATGCAAAATCGGTAGAGATGGCAACGGAGTACGAGGCTCTGGACGGCATTATCAGAGCTTCTGTACCAGGCCTGACATCTGGGTCACGCAAGGACAACAACAAAAAGGCGTCGTTGATCGTGCCAAGATCTGAGCCCGTTACAGCTAGGAAAAGTGCGGTGCCCAGTTACGGCAGCGGTCAGACTCCTGGCACATACAAGTCTCTGGTCGAACCCAGCGTCTTCAACATGAGTCTCCTACTGCCGCCAACATTGGTGTTTCTTCAACGCTTGAAAAATATCGTCCCGCCAGGGTCTGATCTGGCAACCAGCACGCTCACTTCCTTCTTGGACAACTTCCTCGTTAACGTATTCCAACCCCAGTTAGATGAAACGCTCGGAAAGTTGAGCGACACTGTGTTTGGCGAGGCAGATGCCTTTCAACAGGACGCAGGATGGAGTCAAGTTGCACGACGCCCGATTTTCAAGGGGACAACGGCGTTTTTCACCGTCGTCACTGCTTTCTGCCGCATGCTTGGGACGATCCCTCATGATCAAGCCCTTAGCTCCCTTATCATCACACAGATGATGAGATATTATGACAGGTGCTTTAGCTGGTTTAAGGCCCTGGTCACAAAAACACAAGAGGGTGCCGCTGCTCAAACACTCAGAGCATCTGCCGTGATGTCGCTTGAGCCGAGCGAGATCCAGGAGGTCATGCAGAAGCTGTGGAAGACAGAGGCTCTCGACGTTGCACTCCTCGAGCAGGAGGCGAAACTTCTCATGATGAGAACCAACGAGCGAAAGCTTGACCCCAGTGACATCATCCAGGATCGTGATACGATCCAGTCACTGTGCCTGCTCTACACCAGCATGAAGTGGCTCTCAGTGAAGGTGTTGGGATTGCGCCACATCACCCGGAACGATACCGACTCATCAAGAGCCAGTCTTCCCAAACCGGAGAAGAAGCGCTGGACACTGCTCAACGATCCCAGTAAGGCTGGGTCAGAGGAAGGTCCAGTGTATTTACCCATGACCCAGGAAACAGTCCAGTAAGTCATGGAGTGTCACTCGCATCATCAGCGTCCGTTCTGACTCAAACCCAGGCAATTCGACAGCATCCTGTCTTCTTACGAAGAGCTTGCAGCTGTAGCTCTCCGCACGCTTCACATGGAGGCTCGCTGCCGCATCGTCCAGTCGCTGCAGACGGCACTCTCGGCCGAGACAGCACCTTATCTTCTTGATCAAGAGGTGAACGAGCCAGACCCGCAGATCCTCTCCCTCAACGCCGAAATGGTGGTGTATGACGAGACCATTACTCGCTTCTTACGAGAACGTGAAGTCGCCTTCGTACGCACCGGTCTCGGCCTGCTAATAAATAGCTACCTCATCGGCAATGCACTGATGGTAGCCCCCATGAACGCCCGCGGCTGCGGCCGCATGCAGCTCAACATTTTGGTACTCCAACAAAACCTCAAGAACATCGAGGAGGGTGTCGATTTAGTGCGCGCAGCAAACTACTTTGAACTATTCGATCGGGGCCCGGACGCCATCGTGGAGCGGGCGAAGGAGGACGCGGCGGTCAATGAAGGCGAGGAGGGAGCAACAGGGAGTAACAATAAGTTTACATATGATGAGCTCAAGGCGCTTATGGAGCTTTGTTACAGTGAGCAGTTGGCGGATCCTGAGAGAGGCGTTGCGGCTGCGGCGAAGAGGCAGATGGCGGATAAGCTGCTCAATCTCAGCGAGTATATGTGGCAGTCATGAGTTATGGCTTGTAGGCGGGTTGTAAGGAGAGAAAAATGAGTCTAGAAAGCGTGGCGTTCTGCGGTTTGACATTATTGCTGAGAGTCCTGGGCCTATGATCGATGAGCCGGCTGTGCGCGAAAAGAGAGCCTCAAAACAAGCTTTACAGCATGCCCATTCCGAACTCTTATGAAACTTGAACGCAGTGTAATCGCCTTTACCACAACCCTCACCCAGTTTAGCCGTACATTCCTCTACTCGGAGCCTCATCCCCTCTATTCACTACAACGTCAACACCCTCTTGTCTAAGACGGTCGCCAGCATCAGGCAGTCTCAGGTCGCACGATAACCGCGACAAGCTCGTATCGGCGGGAGTTATCATTATCCAAAGGAACGCACACATGCCTCTCGCTTACCGGGGAATGCTCCTCGGGATTACACAAGAGCTACAGAAGGAGAGACTGGGTGGTTGGTTTGGCTAGGGGCGTAGTACGGACCCTGCATCTGATCTGATCTCACTGCAGGAGGATTTTGGGCTTGGTGGTCAGCTAGTTAGCTCTTTATGGGCTTCTCGGTTGGACTGGTGTCGTTCGTTTAGCGGGAGGGGTGAAATTGATGAGAGCATGTGGGGGAGGGGGCTGAGGTGTTGTGAGAAAACAAGAGGCGGATTTCTTTGAGTATGGCGGTGGTGGCTATGTAGGCGTGGCTTTGTTACGATCGGAGGAACAAAGGTTGATCTTTGCATCTTTTTTTTGGATTTGCTTTCTGTTTGGTTGTCGGGAGCAAAGCTCCGTGGGTACGACTCCAAACGTTGGAACACACGGCGCGAAACAAGCTGCGGGAGGGAGATCACCGGCGATCGAATGGCTCAGGGTCGTGGATGACCTGGTGCGTGCTGCAGTTCGCCGCACAAGCAACCTGCACTTTATGCAGCGGCCGGGCGTGAGGCTCAGGCTTTTGCGCTGTTTCTGCTGCTGCGGGGAGAAGACTGGCGACGATCCCCCGTTGCGGCGCCGCCCACGCTGTGGAGGCACGGAGGCAACTACGTGAGGTGGGAGCGGGGTGACACTCGGCAGGCAGGTCGGGTGGTGCTAAGGTCTCCCGCCACTACGTTGCAGGTGTGCCCGTTGTCAAAGTACGGCTGACTTGGAGGAACGGGCTTGATGACGGGATGAAAGGTCGGCACAAAGTTTGCCTACGGTTTGCTGTAAAGTCAAATTGAGTTTGCGGGGGTGATTGTCAGCTGTGAACCGGCGCGGCAGCCAAAATACTTCGAGGCAGATGGAGGCAGTTGATCCAATGGTGAGACCATTGAGGGTGGATAGGGGACCAAGAGTGAGGTACATGTCTTGTGCATAGACATCCACACATCCACCTGGGCCGGGGTCATAAGAACTTTAGTTGTAGGAGCGGCGATACTTGCCCAGATCAGATCTTGTTGGTGTCAAAGCCCAACGCCACCATGCCAGGCCGCGTATTTAGAAACAACAACATGAAGGTCAGCAACCTGGAAAATAGTCAGATGCAAGGCTGCTGGAATTAGGGGCTCAGCAGTGAAACAAGCTGTGGAAAACTGCGAACCCCAGCTTCTTCGCAGCTTTCCACGGCATAGAGTGTGGCTGTCGATTGGACAGGATCTCATCAAACTCCCCAAAGTTTCTCGAAGACCCGTGATCATCTCGGATCACCAGCATCCAATTGACTGGACTTCATGAATACCGAAGCAGAAAGGGGGTGGGCATTCCGGGCCCCCCATCTCAGGTAGTCAGGGGAGCGACATGGTTGATCCACACACATAAAGTCCACCTCAAAGGCCTCAAAAAGGGGCGACAGGAACGGTGCGTTGGCCGAAGCGGTGACGTTGTTCCACGGCAGCAGCTCATGAGGTGACCAAGGATTTGACCGTCATAAAACCTGGCCAAGAACGAGATTGTAGGGGAGGGTAGAAGGACTTTGTCGGTCGCTATTTAATTGAGGGTGCGGGAGTGTCGAGGCAGCAAAGTGAAGTCATGCTGGCCAGACCGTTTTGGCTCTGTGGCCACGGCCTCCGTCGCAATAGAAGTGGACAGCACCCAATGAAACACGCCCATGGCATCGGCGGCCCAATCTAGACCGCTGAGCAGGCACCAGGCGTCATGTTATCCGACTCCCCGCCCCACGCAACACACACGATGTGGGAACGCCTCACCCCTTCCATTAAAACGCTGTGGTAGAGCTTGCCAGCGCCTTCACAGCGCTGCATTGGCCGGTTCCATCTCCTGGGCCACGGCAGAAGCCAACCTTGAGAAATTGCTCCTCCTCCACCTCGGCTTCCTTTCCAACTACATCACCGGGCATTCCTGTGTCGCTCGTTTTATTCTCTCTTGTAGAGATCCTCGCTGCGGTTGTCGCATCGCCGAGTTGGTCGCGCCGTCTGTCTGCTGTGGGCATGACATGAGAGTCCGTCGCAAGCACCGCCGCCTGTCAACCCGTCGCCTGCCGCCTGTCAGACGCTGTCGGTGCCAACGTTGGCTCCGCCTGAACGTTCCGTGCAGCAAGCACTCTTTTCGCGTCGCCCAAAGGAGTTCTAGTTCGGACCCAGCGCTACGCCGCTGCATTGGACCCAGAATTCCACACCCCAAACGTAAACACCTGCGGCCACCAATCAAGGGGTTGATCCAAACCGACAGCGAGGAAGCATCCTCCCATCATCGTCACGTTTGTTTCTCGCCTTGACACACGATCACCACACCCGGCCGGCCTGTGAGCGAGCGTCCGAGCCGTGACATTTCTCAACTTGCCGACGGCTATCTCAACCAGCGCCAATCGCCCAGCGCGCTTCGTCTGCCTATCTGCGAAAATCGGGCTTCCCTTTCTTCCTCCCAATCCGGACCGCCACAATTCCTCCGTGATTCTGAATACTCAACACACGACGACCGTACGGTCGTCACACACTGATTGCCCAAGATGACTTCGTCGTAAGTCAAATTTTGGCCGCCTTCGCGGACCTTGTCCGCCCAGCGCTGGGTCGCACGGTTGCTGACGATGGTAAATTTGCAGCATAGGATCTGTCTTCAAGTCGTTCTGGCACACAATGACCAGCTACGATAGACGTCAGTTCGCCCTTTTGGTGCGGTTCTCTAACCGCGCACCGCTAACAATTCCGCCAGATTCCACATACGATTCGCCCTACAGGACGGGACGACATGTGCCTCTCGACCGCCACGGCGGCCTCACATCAGTATCGACTGCTTCAGAATCCCGCGCCGATGTTACTTCTACCTACCACGACGACCACAGGCGTCAATCTCTCAACTACGATGGCGGCGTCAATGGCACACCACTGAGCCCCAGCAGGCCGTACTCCCCGGGAATGCGGTCTCTCGATCAACGGCAAACAGCCGGAAACGACGGTTTTGAGACGCAAAGTCCGGCCGGAGAAATACCTATGCAGTCTTTCCAGGACGGCATGCCACCTGCTCCCCCAGTGAAGAGTTCCTGGGCAAAGATCGATGCGTGGGCCGAGGAAAACTATCCCGAGCTGTTCGACCAGCTCTGCGAAGGTTGCACAGTCAACGACCTGAACGAGCTTGAGCATCAGCTAGACTGTTCTCTTCCCCAGGACGTCCGGGAGTCGCTCCAGATCCACGACGGCCAGGAAAGAGGCGGGAACCCTACCGGTATCATTTTCGGGTCGATGCTTCTTGATTGCGAGGAGATTGTGCAAGAGTGGGAGAACTGGCGCAGAGTTAACACTGAATTCCTCCATGAAGCCTCTCTTGCGAGACCTCCCCCGCATCCGAAGCCTGTAGCAGGGAGCAGCAGCCAGGCGTCTTCTTCCAAATCCGCATCGAGCCCAGGGCCCAACTCTCGTAATCCGAACTGGAGACAGGACCTCCTCTCTCGTCAAGATTCCGTCCCTCCCGCCGCGGTCCAACGCGCATACGCACACCCCGCTTGGATCCCTCTTGTCCGTGATTGGGGTGGCAATAACTTGGCCGTGGATCTTTCGCCCGGCCCCAGGGGTACCTGGGGCCAGATTGTCCTCTTCGGCCGAGACTACGACACCAAGTACGTCGTGGCGAGATCGTGGGCCCATTTCATCGCGATTGTTGCGGACGACCTCGGCAGTGGAAGGTGGTTTGTGGACGAGGATAATGGCGAACTCAAGCTGCGGGAGTTTAAGAAGGCTCGTGTTGAACCCGGATATTTTGACATTTTGAGGTGGAGAATGGACCAAAAGTTTGGCCGGAGCCAAAACAAGAGGAGGTCACACGCCCCAGGCACCGCATCTCCTAGTGGATCCGTATCTCCGTACGCCAGCCCTATCGAACCGAATGGCGAGGTCTCCCGAGGCCGGTCGATGCAACGCCTCAGCAACATCTCGCCCATGCCCAGCCCAATCCGGCCAGGGTACGGGAAGCCGAGCCCTCTAGCCCGAGTAGCCGAGGAGGCTCCCGCTCCTCTAGAGATCAAGACGAATAACATCGCCAAGCCCGAGAAGTTGGTCGAGGTCGAGACCCCACGACAGAGCGGCGATGGGAACAAAGAAAATCTTTTGGCGCTCAGACTCACCGCTCTGACTAACGGCACAGCGGCTGAACCGGAAGCCCCAGCAGAACCGAAGGGAACCGGCCAAGTCAATGGACAGGCAAAAGAAAAAACGCCCGCCATCGTCGAGGAGACGGAGACGATGAAGACGATCGAGATCTGAAGAGGCATGCGAAAAATGATGAGTAACGGACGACCAGGTGCCTTGGGGCTAGACATGGAGACGGCGTTTCGGACAGCTTCATAATTTGAGCTATTGGGGCTCTTTCGTTTTCACACCAGAGCATTCAGCATATTCTTTGCGGCGGCGTCATCCTCGGAATATTACTCGTCACCCTCTAATGGATAGCTGGCAGAGGGTTTCTCGCTCTTTCTTCTCGAGTCGGGAATGTGTCTCGCATCCAACTATTTTAATCAACCCAGGCATCAGGGAAGCCATATTTATATACTGTACCAATACCAGCTGCCCATTGACTGAGGCTCACTGTGCCTCGACACGGGAAGTCTGGGTGTGCGATAGTTCCCCGTCTTGCAACGTGAACCATGACTGAAGCGCAGGCTATGGCTCTCGAGGCAAACGGGACGTGTGCAAGGGTCGGCGTTGGTTTTCTCTTTCGGTGCTAGGCGCGCAATGCTGTATCCGATTAAGTCTTTGTAAGCGGAAGGAAAGCGTTGAGGCCTAGGTAGCAACATGGAGAAGGCATTTGCCACATTTCAGTGTAAAAAATCAAGCCCCCGTAAGTCAATCACTGCAGTGACTGTTGGCGTCAAACACAAGGGATTGATGATGTATCACGTGTGCGAAACGCTGAGGTTGAGGCGGAGTGGAGCGCTTGCCTTGGCGATCCTAGCTCCCCGTTGGCGCGGCTGGCGGCTGGGGAGAGTGGGTTTCGTGCGCTTTCCGACGTCGTCATCCCAGCTCCCGTTGTCGCTGCTGGCTCCCGTCCCGCTGACTGCCATCAATCATCAATCACGACACGGAACCTAGCGACCTATCCGTTTCTTCTCCTTCTTTTCCTCCCGATCGTAGAACCTTTTTTCGAAGACGACACCCGCCCTCCCGCGCACCCAGTAGCTGAATCTCCCAAGCGGGTGGGTTGATCACAGGCAGCCTTACTCCGTCGAAGTCGCTTGGGCCAGCGACAATAGCTCTGAGAAGCATCATCGCGCCGTCGCAGGGAACTGAAAACACATTGGCATAATGGAAGAGGAGCGCCTTTGGAAGTTCCGAAAGCCCGAATGGCTTAACAGCGTGTGGGCGCGCAACGCGGGGGTGTACGGTGCTGGGGGTTTGGTGCGTTTCTCACGCCCCTCTTATCTTCTTCCAAGCAGGGTTTCTTCGCCGCTTTCTATGAAGCAGTATGCTGATTTGAACTATGACAGTTCTCGGCAGCGTTTTACACTCTCCTCGACTCAGCCGTCTGGTCCAAGTCCGCCGCTAACTCGTCCTCCGTCCACGTCACCTTCGTCGACTGGCTTCCGTTCATCTTCTCCACGCTTGGTATGCTCATCATCAACAGCGTCGAGAAGGCGCGGCTTTCGTCGGATAGCTTTAGCTATTCTGGCTCGGGCGTGGCATGGAAGGCGAGGGTGGTGCTGTTCTTGGGGTTTGCGGCGCTCGCTGGTGGTATGGCGGGGGGTGTGACTGTTTTCGTGCTCAAGTTTGTGGTGCCGAGTGTGGCGTGGCCGGCGATGAATATGGGGGTGGAGAATGTGGTTGCGAATGCGTTGGTGGGGTTGAGGTGAGTTCCCCTGAAGGGTTTGCTTAGTTTGGGGGTGATGCTAACGGGTTGCAGTACGGTCGTGCTGTGGGTGAGCCAGAATATCGAGGATGAGTACGCCTATAATCTCGCCCTATGATGAGTCCCCGTCTGAGGTGCGGATACTGGGGTGTGGGCGTTAATATGTCGACAGCGAGATGGGAGAGATCAGCAGGTTGCTAGCCAACTAGCTAGCTGGCTGGCTTTAGCGAAGTAGGCATGCGGGGATTACTCCAGGTGGCGGCGCGGATAAGGGGTGTTGACGGATCCCTGATTTCTCTCAAACCGGTTCTGGGCGGAACGGAGCGTGCTGATGACCTTGGAAAGGGTATTCTGTGTGTCATATCTGAGTGACCCAGAATTGAGTTTGGTCCACATTTACTGTCCTGTCCTGCCTGTGACTTGGTTTCTTGTCAGCTCTATTGATCAAGCGGTTTCTCATACCTTACAACCCTTCTCTCTAGAAAGAGCATCAATGACTAAGGTAGGATCTACTAGTTCAGGGGCAGACACAATTTGGGGTTCAGGAGGCCCGAGAGCAGTGGTATTGAACCCTCACGAAGTCTTCGTTCCCGCTGGACACGAGAACAGAACCTCAGGGAAGAGTCCCTATTGTCCCGGGCGGCTACCACGTCACCTGCACTCCATGTGACCAAGCTCTCATGCTGAAACGACACCATGCAGAGAAGCCGATTCGACTGTGCGAGCCTAAGCCGCCACGCCAAATAGTAATTGTGTCAGTGACAGTTACCAAGGCTCGACGGGGAGCCAAGGGGGGCCAAGAGGTCGCCAAACATTTTGCGAACGATCCAGAGACACGCTTCTCATCCTCCAGCATCCCAACATAGCTTAGAAGTGCCGGAGACAGATACCGTTACAGATACCGTTACAGCACGTTGATATCAAGTCTTAAAGGAAGGACATAATTTGACAGTTGCCTTCGATAACAGAACGTGACGACTTTGGAAAGGACTACCAAGAGAAAGCGCTGTCTTGACACCAAAAGGAAAATGAACCAGATATGTGGCAAAGCACCAGGGTAACATTGCCTACAACCTCTCGCGAACTCCCGCCTCTCCCGACACCTCGAAACAAGTCCCCGGAAACTCACCTCGTCCGCCTCTTCCAAAGAGACTCTCAAACAGCGCTACTCCCTTGCAATTTCACTTCTTTCACTCTCCATTATGTCGGGCATAGCCCGTGAGTCATGATTGCTGCCAGCAAGTGCACCGCCACCCCACCTCGTTTCCAAAAGAGACCAAAAAGGGGGGGCAAAAACATACAGCACCAAGGATTCGCTGGTCGTTACCGACACAACTACTAGTTTGGCCCTCGCTGGTTTATCGATGGGAGAGCGTACGGGATCCTGAGTTCTCCAATGGGTATGGTCGTATGCTATCATTTGTTTCGTTCTATCGCTCTATGTAGCTGTCCCGATGACATACAATCGAGTTTGAAAGAAATACGCGAGGGGTTGGGAACGAGTTGACCGCCTTTAGTCTTCTGTGTCTGACTACGGCAGGTTAGGTAACAACTCCCAGAGATGATGTACTCAGGGGCAAACCGCCATAGACGCTCAAGTGCTAGCTAGGAGCCGATGGACAATGCCCCTTGCGAGCTGAAGGCAACTAGGGCTCGGCTCCAGCGGGGCAGTGTGGTCGTGAATGCTGCCCATGGTCTTCTCGTGTGGCTAATTCTTCTGCAGTGCGGTTGAGCGAAAGGAACTGCGTTCGTTCATCTCCCAGCCTATAACACCGATCGGAGACACCTGGGTGGGTGCATACGATTCGGCGCGAGCCAGGCTCAGCTGAGACCAAGTGCCGCCGAGAAGCACCCACCATTGGAAAGGTCAACGTACAGCGGCTGGCTGAGACCAGACCATCTCGCTGCTCGTCCCATAGATTCCAGGCCGAAGCTGGACATGACAATTGCTTGCTATGGTCGTACAGAAACAGCGCCCCTGTATCGGAGCAGGCAAGGATGACCCCCTCTGGATAGCCGATGGCGTTGATTCGCCCCTCGGGATTAGGTACGGTCAATAAAGGAAAGGGGGCTTCACTGCATAGGAAATGTCCGCGAACTCGACGGGCAAGACTGAGGTGTTGCATCTGACACGTCTTTCTTCCATTCGGCGGCAGGTTGAGGCCCCGGAGGCGGCTTGGCCCCCATGCACACACAAACTAAGTTGGGCAGGGAGTCTCGTAGCACGAGGAGAAAGAGGCTTGCAGGCGAAGGGGCAGAGGCGAACAGCAGTGCCAGCATGGCAGCTGAGGCGGTGGTGCCCAAGATCGTCATATGGCTGGACCTGCGTGAAATACTCGAGTACCAACTCATCTGCGAAGTGAGCCCAGGGGTTAAGATATTCCCTGCTGTGATGTCGTATTCCTAGTGAGGAAGTGGGCAGTAGCAGACATGCGCGCGCAGGCCGGTCAGCCTGTCTGCTGTCTTGGGCTTCTGTAGAAGGCCGGTAGAGCGCAAGCAAACCTCGCGCCTTAAAGTTCTGGATACAAGGTCAGCCAGAGCAGCAACCTGGAGCTGGCGTCACTCAACATAGGCGGATAGCCTGCATGTCGATGAAAAGGGGCATCTCTGCCAAGAGCACTCGCTCCTAACTGGTCGACAAGGTGCCCATCCATCTGCATGCACGTCTCAGGAAGCCACGGAGATGTGGCCGAACAAGACATGATCAACTTTTGTCCACGTCCAAGTTCGTCGTTCGACTGTAACCGCAGCGGTTGGGGCAGATAAGAGCAACGGAAGGCGAGTGCCGTCTAAGGGCTTCCGCAGTACCGATGACGATGGCGGATTTAGGAGGCGGTGGTTGCACTGCCGACATTGGCGGGAACCAAGGATCCCCACAGTGCACGTCGTGTTTACCCTTTGCTGCAGAGGGTGCCTCAAGAAATGGATGCGCTGCAGAGCTGGTGACGAGGTGGGCGGGGAGCTACCCCGCGGCGCAGCCAGAGTGAGGAGCGGCTTGCTTCACCCGGATCGCCTTTGTTTGAGGTACTCTGCCAAAGGCAACGATGCTGATCCTCTGAGAAATGGCTCCTGCTCTCTCTCAACGGAACCCTCTGTCAATTGACTGACTTCGATCAACACTGCCAAAGCTGAGGTCGTCATGTGCTGAGTTAACTGCCTCTGCAAAGATGGATAGATAGCAGGGCGCGTTCTAGTCGTTGTGGTTGCCCGAAGCTAATGCGAGTTTCGAAACAACTGAGGCGTTCGTGCATGACATCCACGAGTCCGGCTGTCGGTGAGATACCGTCGCGAGCCCGACACGGTGAGAGGCTCCCACGTGCTGTCGATGGGACGTGCGAGGTGCTCCTGTTGAAGCCGGCGAGCATTGCAAACCCTGGTGGCACCCACAGCCTCCCATGGATATACGCCTGTGATGCAACCGTCTGATAGGCAGTAATGACTCCCGTCTCCTCGCTTCCCTTTCGATGGCTTGGATGACGCAAGCGACAACATATCTCTCGGGCTTATCGTGTGTCTTGACGGCATCCTTTGGCAGAGATACGAATGGAGGTGAGTGCGATGCAGTAGGGTGCGATGCAAAGCGGCGGCCGGGTGTATGCATGGCTTGGGGGCAAGTTGACGAGCTCAGCAATTGGAACGGCTGACCGTGTTGGTAGCAGTCGAGATGCAGGCTAGCTTGGTCCTCTGTCTCCCGCTGGGTAGCCGGGCCCAAAAAATCCACTGGCTTGGCTCCTGTCCAGTACATAGGGACGGTATCTGAGTTTCGCCAACAGTCATGAACCAGCATCGGCGATAATTAGCCGTTACATTCTACTGCAGCGACCTGTTATTAACGACCCATTCTCAACCCCTGCACCTTGGCACTGTGAATGCCACTCATCCCCTGCGGATTTTGCTTTGAGTCGACTGGTTTGTGGTGTTGTGGAATTGAAGAAGCTGCTCAGTTGCTCAGGTGTTTCGGAGTGCTGAAGTCGTCGCGGGAGCACAGACCAGCAAAGGACGAATTGAACTCTCGGCAGGGGTCGTCGATCCGACTTTCTCGGTGTGGAAGCCATCCTTTGCTCACCGACACTTTGAACCTCATCAACCCCGAAGTCTTCCTGCCCTGGAAAGCGAGCTGCATTGCCGGTCAGCATGTCAAGCACATTAGATTAGAATCACATGTTTGAAGGGATGGCGTGTTTCGAACGGTTATCTTATCACCCCTCCCCAAACTTCCACCCCCGTCCCCGCGATCGCCGACGACACATAAAGTTCGAGGTCCACACCCCAGAGCTTAAGCAGTTTCCCCTAAATCGCATTCAAAGGGAAGCGGCCACTGGGGGTTTGTGAGCTCAATCCCTAGGGAGTCTCTCGGGGGCAAGGTACGACGCCCACTTGTTGGACGCCAGGACCGCTGTGCCCAGCCAGCGAGTGCTCAGGGCTGTTCAAGCCTCCGAAGTTGGGCGAAAATTGCACGGAGGTCCTCCGAGCTGTAACGGGGCCCTCCGTCTACGAGAGTTCTAGTAGGGTATGGCGGCATTCTGTTTAAAAGAGTTCGTCAAAGTGTTGGATCGCCAGGATCAAAGCATGGGAGGCTTCCATGCCCTAGAGCTGCGGGTGCACATTGGGTCGAGACCATCACCCGGCGACTGGCTTTTGAAGCTTCTCCCGTCTGCTCCACCGCCTGTCAAGAAGGTCTCCTGTCTAGGTGGTTCGCTCCTCCCATCGCTGTGGAAGGCGCGGATGCGGACGCGGAAATTGACTGGAGACAACTCGACAAGCTGTTCCCGTCCTTACTCCACTTTTAGTTACGGGCTGGGGCGACGGGACGGAAGCTCTAGGAAACCACCAGAGCCGCTCCCCCAACAAGAGCTCCGAGTTCGTGCCTGACAGCTCCCGGAGGTCTGGGTCTCGCGGTCAAGGGTCTCGGGTGGCAACGCCTAACTGGCTCGGAAGGTAGCTGCGTTCTTCCTGCTTTTCCCTGAGCAAGTGGAGATTCCGTCCTCTGTTCGCCGATGCCGTGGCGAGCGTAGGTCCAGCCCGACAACAAACCGCCGACATCGTCGTCGAGTCAAGGACTCCTGCTTCCGCCTCCGGCCCCTATCTTTCGTGCGATGGAAGCCTATGATTGATGGCTACCGGCGGATGGGTTCGGGCCAGCCACAGATCTACCTGGTCCTGCCGGTTTGCTAGCGCCTTCAAAAGGGTCATGAGACCTCATTTCGACGCAGGAAAGGCTCCACGGTCCACTCAGCGCCGAGACTGCAACGGAGAGCCACCGCAGGCTGCGCAGCACAGAGCAGAAAAAAAACGCTGTCAGCCATCATGGAGCCATTGATGGACTATGCACCGCGTCCTGTATGACTCCGGACAGGTACCGCTGCCTCGACGCTGCGTGCCCTGAGGCGATTGGGCGCCGACCAACCTCGACGCATGTGATCATCCTCCCGCCGGCCCCAATCAAAGGGTTCCTGCCGACAGCAGGGTACCGTTGATGGTGGGCAGCCCTGTCGGGTCGACCACCAACGTAGAAAATTGGGAGATGAGGGCCTGGTTTCGAAGGCGAGCCTGTTCGGTGGAGAAGCGAGGTGAGAAAAGGGTGCGACGGCCGAACCTCAATCATGGAATTCTCTTTGTCCTAGGTCTCTACCTTGTTGATTTGGGACGATTTTTTAGCAGAATTTTCGATGTTTTCTTCTCCTTTGGTGTCGCCCAGTTGATGTCATTGCCCCTCGTCAAAGGGGATCTCGGCAGCCGAGCTGAGTCGTACCCCTCACCTCGTTTGATGTCAGTCCCGATGTTGACTAGGCGCCATCAGATAGTGAGGTATTGGCGCTGAAAACTATCTCTCTGGCCTGCATGAAACACCAACACGGGCCTGTAGTGCGGGCTGGTAACAATCCCATTGCCCTAAGATCTCGATTTCTAAGGTTGACCCATTGACACCGCAGAGAACGGATGTTGAGATTCGATTTTGGATATTTTGGCCTTCTCTCGCGGATTTGCCACAAGCCTCACTCGACACCATCTCAGCAACCCAATTCATCACCCAGATTGCTCTCGCAGCTTACCCTGTCCCCCCCAGAAGTCCTTCATGCCATCTCCCGGCTCGGACGGAACAGCCAATGGAACGCAACTTGACGATGGCGCCCAGGATACCTAACGAAGGAAATCTGCACCATTTTGGGGCTCCGAGTTTCCGAGCGAGAAAAGCATAATGGCGTCCACAAAGAGCATTGAGCGCTCGAGGGGACTCGGATCGAAGACAATCGCCGGCAGTACTAGTCAGGAAATGCCTGATGGCAATAATTCTATGCAACTGGCCATCGACAACTGCACCCTTGATGCCTGCCCCGCACCACCCCTTTCCACCAATGTTTTTGACCTGCTGCCAACGCCTGGCATGCGAATCGGCGGTTTGTCAGCTTATTAGTCCAGCTGCATGAGATCACCGTGGTCGCTGTTACTTGGTCGACTCTCAAGTCTGTGAAACATCGCAAGTGTGTGTGTGGTGTGGTCGCATTCTGATCCCAACCGCCTGCACAGCTTGCTCGAAGGACTCTCGACGTATTAGCCGAATCGTAAAACCAACTGACCATCCTCTGGGTTTGGTGACCCAGCAGCGTTATAATCCCGCGGATATTATGCCAGCACCCGTCCGCCATCGTAGGCGAGCCTCTGGTGAAAGACAAATTATCCGGAACCCCCTTTGGTCGAGATGGCATCGACGATGGCCTCACAGCGCTGATGATGTTTGGTTGTCTCGACCTCTGGTGGGGCTCCTTTTGCTCGCCCAAGACAATCTCAGGACAAGCGCTGGCGATACATCGAGCGGCTCGGGAAGCTACATGCCATTGAGCCATGCCTCCATTGGTACCCCTGCTTGCTTGAAGGCCACTCCTACGGGCCGCATGCGCCTGAAGATGGGGCTACGGATTGATTTGGGTATTCACGCACACGCCAAGACTGGGTGCCTTCTTCTCACGATGTGGTGGGCTTTTCCAGGGGTTTGCCGACTTGCTGGGAACGGGGCGGATTGAAAAGGGCTGAGCATCATGATTAATGGGTTTCTGATCTTCGCCAACCGCAAACCTGCTGGTATGACGGGTGGATGAAGGAGAGCGGTGACCGCCGGCTTGTGAGAAGTTGAGGGTCTGAAAGGGAGACGGGAGCACTCTATTTCCGTCAGTTCTTCACGTACCTCGATCGGAGAATACCTCAAAAAAGCACAGCTCCAACAGAGCCATCAGCATTTTACAACCCATCAAACGCCATCTCGACTGTTGAGATGCCAAAGTCAATAGATTGAGCTCGTTACAGGGTGCTGACTGCTCAGTTCACTCATGGCTGCGGAGGCAAAAAAGAAACTGGGTCCCTGCAGGATCGGTGCTCAGCAGATCAATGTGAATCCATTGAATTTTTTTTTACCTTCGCCTGCCGAGTGTTTAGCGCTTGGCCCCTCGTCGCCAAAATGGGCACATGAGCAACAAGCCCCGGTCTGCGGGTTCAGCGAACAAAAGCCAGCGACGGCCGCATCGCATTGTCTGTTGTGCTTCCCTTTGCGTTTATCATTGCTCACTCGACTGCACCCGCTGTGCCCTTTTGCTTATATTTCGGTTACTGTCCGACAAGTGTCACACTCCCCTCCGTCTCGATTCTAGGTCACTTCATCTGCTAGAAGGCCGTTGCGCTGGGTTCTTAGGTAGGCAACACCACTGCTAAGCATTTGTTGGAGAATATCCCGGCCAACCCCTGGCTTGTCCACAGTGCCTTCAAGGAGGTGCTCTGTCGTGCTTCGTTGGGGAAGCGAGCGAGCGAGCGTCAATTACTACAGCCAACGCTACCCTACTCCACCTTGAGCCTCCAGAACTCCGAGAAGGACGGGAACATTTGAAGCGCCCGCTGTCAGCAACAGACCTCTTGGGCGTCTCACAGCCAGCTCTCACAACACCCGCCATAGGGCTCGCCGGTCTCAATCCCAACTGAGGCTATTTCCGGTCCCCGCCTCCCCGGCTGGCCAACCTAGCTCCCTGTCGCCGCTTGCTACAGTCACGTCACAACACGGTTGGCCTGACTATACGTATACATCACGCAGGCCCGCAGACCAGCTAGCTCCCGCTCTTTTATCCACCTCACCTTCAGTCCCTTCTCATCACACGATCCCAAGGCAGCACCATCACCCACCCAGGACCCACTGCCGCCGCACCGAACCTGATTCTGTGGCTCCTCCTCCTCTTGTCTGCATTTAGACCCCCCGACAGCGCGCCTCTCCCAGTTCCACCTGTGATCTTGTTGACGGTTCCTCGATCTCACCCCGGCTTCTGGTTTAGTCTGTTTTTAGATCGTTGCCCGGCTTGCAGCTTTGTGGCTGGTGCGCCCCTCTATCGAGAACAAGGACAGCCTAGGCCAACCGGACTAGGGCCATTTCTAACTCCACCGCGCACTGCTCGCTGACACGCTCGTGCACACAACCTTCCCCAGTGACGGCACCACAACCCCTCACCACCAAAGGCCCCGCCCGGCAACCTCTTCCCCCTCGATCTGCCAATTCAACACATCCACGACCTCCCCGAGGCTCTGCGCATCCCGAACCATCCTCGCAGGACACCTGGCCTGGCCAAGGAAAACAACTTACCTTGGTAAGTTCAGACCATTCTTTTTTTTTCTTTTTTTTTTTCTTTTTTGGCTTTGGCGGCTTGTGCCGCTCAACATCCCTTCCACCCTACTATTCTCATGTCGCTTGTCACCGAGGACTTCCCAAAGCACTCACCTCCCCAACCCTTACCTCCTTCCCGGTCCCAGCCCCTCCTCCGCCGTCTCTGGTTGGCTGCGCTTGAGGCACAGAGCGCCAAGTCCCTGGCCATCTGACCTCACCAGACCCAACGCGTGAGTGTCTGCTGCATGCGAGGTCGAAAAAACCCCATGAGAGACAAGCGTTGCTGGGCTTCAAGTCAATAGGTGTACCTTATTTTCGACTGTTCATTCCTCATCGTCTCGTGGCAGCTGGACTTGCACGACTGAGTGTGATCGTCTGGCTCTTCGAGCATGCGAACCACGTCGTCCTGCAGCCATCCCGAGCCTGGGTGTCGTTCTTCCAGCGCAGGCGCCTTGCGTGGTCCCCAGGGCCACTTGACCCGGCGTGCCAGCGCCGATGCACACTAGGCTACGCTTGTGTATGGTCGCCACCGCATTGCCCTGTCATTCCCCGCCGTCATTTCACTTAAGCTACCGTCGCCCGCCCCTCCAAGACCTCAACTCGACTGACCTCTCGAGTTCAATCGACGCTTTTTTTTTGCTTCACCTTGCACTCGTCACTCACCTATGCATCATCTCGTTTCTCATCATTGCGAATCCCCTCGTCCCGTCCCTGCACCCTAGCACCTAAACTTCGATTCATCCTACAGAATTCTCAAGAGATCTTTCTCTAACCGCAGCCGCAACCCCAGCTCGCTAGTCAATCTACCTGTCGCAGCCTGCCGCATCAGCCCTCGAAACGACCCACCCACTTTTATTCTTGCGCTGCCCGACAGCTGTCCGCATTCCTCCCTCAACCCTCAGCATTCCGGCCAGTTGATAACCCGGCATCGATCCGCAAGGTTGAATTACCTCTAGATCCAACGACCCAGATTGTCAGTAGGCTGCTGCCACACTTGTGCCTAACATCGAGCCCATTCGCTGCGATCCCGATCTTCGGTTCCCCGCCACTTGTCGCCCCAAACGGCCCGCCCCAAGCCCCCCGCGATTTCTGCCTTCTCGCGCCGCCAAGCCGAATCCTTTGCACGGTAGCATCAACTTCTGCAGCCCGTCACGATGGCATCGAATCGCCCAGCAGCGTTCAATACCCTTCGCATGGGAGGTGAGTGTGGATTGGGCCGACCCAAAGCCGGGCATGCGCGGGAGAAGGGCTGACAATGCGTGCTGCAGAGGTTATTCGCGAAAAGGTCCAAGATGGTGTTACAGGCGAGACAAAAGAGATACAATACACACAATGCAAGATCGTCGGCAATGGCTCGTTTGGAGTCGTTTTCCAGACCAAGTTGTCTCCGTCCAACGAAGATGCGGCCATCAAGCGTGTCCTGCAAGACAAGCGGTTCAAGGTTTGTGCCCTACCCCCTCCCTATCTAGGCCGCCATGCTCACCACCAGACCTTAGAACCGTGAGCTTCAAATTATGCGGATTGTGCGGCACCCCAATATTGTGCAGCTAAAAGCATTCTACTATTCCAACGGCGAACGCGTGAGTGTTTTGTAGAACCGCAATCCGGATTTTCGCTTACCATCTACGCAGAAGGATGAAGTGTACCTCAACTTGGTGCAAGAATTTGTACCGGAGACGGTGTACCGGGCTTCGCGGTTCTTCAATAAAATGAAGACTACCATGCCCATTCTCGAGGTCAAGCTGTATATTTACCAGCTGTTCCGCGCTCTGGCCTACATCCATTCGCAGGGCATCTGCCATCGCGACATCAAGCCGCAGAACCTCCTCCTCGATCCTAGCACCGGTGTCCTGAAGCTATGTGATTTTGGAAGCGCAAAGATTCTGGTGGAGAACGAGCCCAACGTTTCTTACATCTGCTCCAGGTACTACAGGGCGCCCGAGCTCATTTTCGGCGCGACTAACTACACCACCAAAATCGGTGAGTCTTCGAACTGGCGGCCTGAGTGAGGGTCCTAGTTCTGAGCAACTAGCTAACTTGCTGCAGATGTGTGGTCCACAGGGTGTGTCATGGCAGAGCTCATGCTGGGGCAACCACTGTTTCCTGGAGAATCAGGTATCGACCAACTGGTAGAAATTATCAAGGTTCTGGGGACACCGACTCGAGAGCAAATTCGAACTATGAACCCGAACTACATGGAGCACAAGTTTCCTCAGATCAAACCTCATCCCTTCAACAAGGTTTTCCGAAAGGCGGATGCCAACGCCATCGATCTCATCGCTCGCTTGCTGGAGTACACCCCCACAGAACGTCTTGCTGCTATCGACGCCATGGTCCACCCCTTTTTCGACGAGCTGCGTGATCCGCAAACCAGGTTCCCCGACTCGAGGCACAACACTGGGCAAATCAAGGATCTCCCCCCCTTGTTTGACTTCACTCGTCACGGTAATTAACTGTTCCTCTTGGCATCCGACCCTTGTTTTTACTGACATTTTCCCCGCAGAACTGTCGATTGCCCCTCAGCTCAATCACAAATTAGTACCGCCCCACATGAGATCGGTGCTCGCAGCGCGTGGGCTGGACATTGACAATTTCACGCCGATGGCCAAGCAAGAAATGATGGCGAAGCTCGACTGAGTCATCTTCTGCGAATCGCTCTCATTGATTCACAGCCACACGGCAGCCCTGCGAGCCATTTTGGGGTGTCTTTTGAGAGCAAAAGTATCACCTAGGATTCCGAGGCAGCGACGCTTCTCGCCAGTCCCGTTCACGACCCGAGACGAGAGAAGACCACTGTGTACCCACTGGCGTACCAAAAGTGGCATTCGATCTACATGAGCATATACCCAACTTCGTTTCAGCGCCACCGCGGGCCGATACCGAGAAGCCGTCTCGAGCTGCGAATGGGCTCTGGAAAGATGCGTCACCCGCGGTCAGCATCCCTCCGGCAAGGGTGTTTCCGGCAACGCGGCGGCGACATCAGCTGTCCAGCGAAGAGGCGACGTTTATGAAGGCAATGGACAGGCTTTTTTTTAGATTTCATTTCTGCATGGACCGGGATGGCTTTTGCTTATTTAGCCCCAATATGTTCGGCACTGCTCCATGATGTGGCTGGCGTCCACAAGACGGCTGGAACCTCTGGCTTTCGGCGCGGACCGGATTCATCTTTGGTCATGATCCTGTTGGACGGCAATGATTGATGGTTGATGGCACACAAACAAACACATTATCTCTGTCGGAGGTTTGATTCGGAGTGGACGACGGACATTGCCACCTCGGTGGTATGATGACAAGGAGTCAAGGATGGATATACGGATGTGTCCGGTTCCCTCATGACGGGCGGGAAAATGGCAACTGGCCTTCTTGGTATCATGGCATGGTTGAAAAAGAGATTCATTGCTTTCCAGTCCTATGGCAACAACCCGATGTAGTTGCAGGTGAATCTCGAATGGATGGCCGGTAAAAGGGATAGCTTGAAACATGACTTACTCATCCACAGGAAAGATGACTACTTTTTGTGATCAGACTCAGACTCGAACCTCAAATTGAGTGCCACGAGTGCTTACGACTTGATTTCGAGGTCCGGTCTCGATCTGGTCTTGAAGAGGTAGATATAAAAGTAACAACCAGGTGCATATCAAAATCCACTGTCAAACGACGTCATTGAAGCCTTCGAACCCTCAGCAGCAACCCTCAGAACTAAACAAACGCCCGCCGTATGCATCCAGTGTCAGCGTATGGCCTAAAATAAGTGGGAATTCAGATCATAATTCGCTCCATCTACCAATAGACAAGGCAGCTTTTCTTTGCTGTAACGTCTAGAAAAAGACCTTCGACTCGAACGCGGTGTGTTTACTTGAAGCACGGTGATCCTTGTCTTCCGCAACCTGCAAGGGTGCCTAACTTCTGAGGCGCGAAACGCTAATTAAGTTCCCTGGATCAGCTTGGCCCACTTCCATGCCATTCAACGCGTTTGGGAAAGTTTGACTTTCAACAAGCACGACCACGGCTGCTTCGAATTCTCATCGCCGTCAAACCCCCCAACCCCGCCATCTCCTCTCCACTCGCCCATCGACACTGAGCGTTTAAGTGCGACAACAGCCATCTCCTCGCCATGGCTGACTACGACCGAAGGTCCGGCGGAGACCGCGGCGGCTACAACTCCAAAAAGCGCCGATATAGAGGTAAGCTGGGGCATCAAACCATGCGCCACGTTGCGGGCTATAGCCCTCGCTGACAAACTCCACTTAAAGACGACGACGACTATGACCGCCGGGGACCGCGCCGTCGCTTCGATGCGCCGCCACACGTGCGCATTCGCCGACAGCTGCTGTCCATCGCCGAGAACCCCATGCGCGCCTGGCACGAGGAGGTTGCATCGATTGCGAATCTATTCACGGACAACTGGGACGATGAACTTCTCCGCGGTAACTTCGTGGATTTGGTACTGCAGCTCTCCCTCGAGCAGCCCCTGAAGACACCGTTTTTGGCTGCCGTGGTGCTCGTCGCCAATACGAACCGACCTGAGATTATGGACATGCTTCTCGCCAAGCTGACCGCCGGCATAGAGGCCAAGATCGGCGCAGGCGAGTGGCGCGATGTGAAGTTGTACCTGAAGCTTCTAGCGTGTCTGCAGAGCTGCCTGGAGGGGGACGGCGTCTTCCCGGTGCTGGAGGAGCTCTTTTCGAGAGCAGTGGACTTGCAGACGGCGAGCTCGGACGATGTGGGTTAACGTCTCGACGGACCGGATATTATCTTTGAGGCTGCTGACTTAACATGGATTAGACGATCGGAACGGAATTGGTCAAGATCATTCTGCTCACATTACCCTATGTCATGGTGACCTCCCCCGAGCAGTGGGCGCAAAAGGCGATGGACCTCATGGAGAAGACCGAGATTATTGCTTTGGAGCCACACGCCCTCCAGACTCTTGTCGAGCCATACCATGCTGAGACCGCCGAGGGTAACTCGAACCCATCACAAAGTCTGATCAAGCTGCTACAGACCCAGCTGCAGATCGAAGCGAATAACGGATGGTCGCTTTCCTTCCTGCCACGGCCCTGGGAGTTCCCCCTGAGCGAAGCGGAAACACAGACTAAGCTCAATGATGCGCTCAAGCATGCGCTCCCCAAGATCACACTCCCCCAGGCAGTTGTTGCTGGGCCACGACCACTCTTCCCAGAGGTATACTTCTCTGTCTGTGCGAACCAAGACGTTGAATCGGTCCCATCGGAGTCAAAAGCGGCGGCATCCTTGATCCGTGACGCCCTTACCGACACTATCAATATTCTCCACATCAACCGAAATGTGACGGCGCGCCATTTGGTTGAGGTGGACTGCTTCTTTGCCCCTCGCACCTTCGCTGCTAGAGCTACGCCCTTTGATCGTCTGCGAGACATCGAGCCGCCAAAGTCCACATGGAAGCCTGAGGATGTCGCCGTCGATGCCGTGTTCTCGCAGCTGTTCCAGCTGCCAAACCCAGAGCACAAGCTGGTCTACTATCACTCTGTTCTCACTGAAACTTGCAAGCTGGCGCCGGCTGCTATCGCACCAAGCTTGGGAAGAGCTATAAGATATCTCTACCGTAATGTCCACCGGCTGGACCTAGAGCTTGAGAATCGCTTCCTCGACTGGTTTTCGCACCATCTGAGCAACTTTGGCTTCACGTGGAAGTGGACTGAGTGGGTTGACGATGTTTATCTGCCAGACCTGCATCCACGAAAGGCGTTCATCAAGGGTGCCATCGACAAGGAGATCAGGCTCAGCTTTGCCCAGCGCATCAAGAACACCCTCCCTGAGCCCTACAAGGACCTCATCGGGCCTGAGATGGAGCTAGAGACGCCCGACTTCAAGTTTGCAAATGACTGTAAGTATGGATCAACCCCGTTGTGTTGTATCGTTCGTTCTAACGATGAGGCCAGCAACTCCCTTCGCGGTTGAGGGCCGTGAGATTGCACAGCTGGTGAAGAGCAAGGCGTCCGACGAAGAGATCCAGCCCGTTATCGAGCGTATCCATGCCCTCGCCCTCGACAACGACCTTGACCCACTTGTTGCCAGCACCGATGTGTTCGTAACCGCTGTCCTGCATGTTGGCAGCAAGTCCTTGTCGCACGTGTTGGCTGCTATCGAGCGGACCAAGGATCGTCTCACGGATGCCGGCGCCGCCTCTGAGGCGGCCCGCTCCCAGATCATCTCAGCCGTCATGGCATACTGGGCCTCTCATCCAGGAGTTGCCCTCGCCATCGTAGAGAAGCTCCTCAACTACAGCATCCTGACACCGGCGGCCGTCATCAACTGGGCTCTTATTACCTGCGGCGGCGCCACCAAGGGCGATGCCCTTGCGCGCGCACACATCTTCGAGCTCGTCTTCAACACTGTCATGAAGGTTACTGGCCGCGTGCGGCAGGTCGCTCAGAAGGCGGCCCAGCCGGATGTGATGACGGATGGCGACACGATGGATGCCGAGGCGCGCGGTATGCGCGAGCTGTTCAGAGCCATCGAGGATGCCCTTGTTTCGTGGGCGAGCGGGAACAAGGACGAGATGATTGAGATGGATATTGGTGATGGCGAAGGGAAGAGCCAAAGAGAGGCGCTTGTGCGTCGATGGGGCGAGCGCTGGTTGCGTGTGTATCGGCGAAGGGCGGCGATAGAAGAGGCGTTCCTGATTGAGACCAGCAAAAAGGTGGCTGCGGCAGACGGTGCGGCGGCGAATGGGGAGGCCGGGACTATTGCTTAGGTGATTGGCAAACTTGGTGACCGAATTTGGAGCATTGAGGAGGCACAATGGGGCAAGACATGCTGTATTATATTGTAGTGTATGGGTATGCCCCTGGGGGTTCAGAAGGGAGATTGGGGAAAATCCTCGGTTGAGGTCGATATTGGGCTGGACAGCATTCCTTCATATGCCGGTAGGCCATCAAAATAAAATTTAGAGCATTTATCGTCAGTTTACTGCATATTGAAAATATGGCGGCCAGGGTGTTCTGGGCTGTCAATCCGCTCACAATGCGCCTGTTGAACCATGTGTCCGAGTCACTTCCCGTTCAAATCTTGGCCGGCCCTTGCTTTAACATTGATTCAACCACCGATAGAACCTGGTTTCATCATGCACGCGTCGGTTTACCTTTGAGGCACGATCTCGATTGGAACTGACTATTCCGAACACAGGTCAAATTGAGATGTTGCAAACGCCCCTGTCGAGATACCCGCGATTCTTGTCCATAAAACATCAACATTGGTATCCCTGGAAAGTTCATGAAGAGAGTACCAATTTCGCCAGCTCTAAACGATGGTATATGATGGAAACATTTTGACCCAAAAGCGTACAACACCTCAACCCATATGTAACCCCTTGATCGCACATACACTCAGTCATCCCGATAAGACCCCTTTCCCAGCATACCCTCGCTGTGCCCACTGCGCTTCCTCTTACCCCATACCTCATTGACCCAGTCTGACAAGCGATACCCCCAATGGCCAGCGACGAGCGCGCCGCTGAGGATGTTGACGAGTTTGATCATAAAGACAAAGAAGCTATCGCGGGACTCCACGATGTTGAGAAGGATGGGTTCGATGTCATACTTGAAGAAGATGCCGGGGATGGTGCGGTCGCTTACCTCACGGCTCTGTTGGGTGACTGCGTACTGGTTGGTGACAATGGAGCGGGAGCCAAGGCGGGCGGGGTCACCGACGCTGTAGACGGTTGGCACGATGGACATGAAGTATTGGAACTTGTGGAAGTGCGTGGGGGTGGTGTCGACGGTGCCGTCGAGGGGATTTACGAGGGAGGGGAGGTAGGGGCCGAAGGAGAGCTCGGAGATGATGTGAGAGAAGTTAAAGGCTGGCAAGGGTTAGCATGACCCCAAGTTTGAGTGGGGAGATTGGCTTACCGCTGTGATCAAGATGTTCGCCGAACTCCATGTAACCGTGTCCTCTCGCGGTGATGTGGAAGTCACCCTGCACCTTGTTGAGCTCTAGACTGCCATAGATGCGGCAGCTATCGCCCTCGGAGCCCCAGAGGCGAGGCGTCTTGGCCCAGCGGCCCTTCTTGCGGCCAAGAGCCACGATATCGTGAATGTGCTCCTCGCCGAAACCTTCGTCATGCATGTCTTCCCCAGTGACAACCCTGCCGCTCTTATCCCTCCCGAGCTTGTGAATGCCGTAACCGTCGACCCATTGCGACCAGTTTGTTGGATCCCGCTTCAGCGCCGTCGCAGCGAGGATACGGTCTCCGGCGGCGTCCTGGACGTTTACGTGCAAGTCGGCGCACTTCATGCGGACTACAATGTCCATGTTGATGTTGAGGATATGTGATACGCCTTTCTCGACGGCGAAGGTGTGTGTCTCGTTACCGCGCCACCATCGGGAGAACTCCGTCCAGGCCAGTATCAGCGATACAATGACCATGGCGACGGTCCATTTCCCGCCGCCAGCTGTCCGCTGGACATATTGTGGTTTTGCTTTGGCTGGAGGCGCAACACGGTCAGCAAGCTCTACGGATAGGGACAGACACCAACAACTCTACGTACGGAATGCATCGAATGCGCTGACGATTCCCCCCTTTGCGCCAAAGGCGTCGTCATCCAAATCGTGCTTCTCGTAGCCGTTCATCATGGCTGCGGTTGGCGGGTGTCCTCACAGTGGTGAGATCGCCCAGCTCGAATCGGTTTTCTCAGGCCAGACCCGGCGAAGTGGGGTCACCACAGAGTGTAACTCTTCGTCCAAACCCCCTATCTTCCCATAAAAATCCCGAAAGGTGATGCGATCGCGGCCAGGAAGCAATTGCGCGTGGGCAGCAGTCTGGAAAACCGGTCGTGTCACAGGCGCATTGGCGAAGCTTGCTTGTCTTCGTCACTCCAAGGCAACGCAGCAGGAAGCCTCAGAGACGCAATGACGAGCAAGAATCAACAGCCTGGCAAGGAAGAAGAGAACAGCAAAAAGAAGGCCCGGGCAACTTGCTGGACTTGCATTGGATTAGACTTGATCTCAGCCGCCGTTCGCACAGCCGCGAAACGGGAATCTTGAGAAGTGGACAGCTTGAACAATTGGAGCACCCCTGTCCACAGGGCGGGCTGCGTGCATTGGCCGGGCCGGTGTTGGTGGGGCGCACGCCCCACACGTGCATCGCATGCCGGGCGGAAGTGGGTCCCCACCAAAACCCCTGAGTACGAACTGCCAGGTAGGAGAGTGAAACTCCCACATATTTGGGAAAATAAGGAAAAAGAACTCCCCGGGTAAGGCTTGAACTTACAACCTCCGGATACCTGCTACTCCTTTGAGATGGAAGGAACATAACAGTCCGACGCGCTATCCGGTTGCGCCACCGGGGATCGGTGAGAATTTGTTGGGGTTGGGGCTCTGAATCACCACCCAAGTCATCGCAGCTGCCTCATTGCAGTCTGTGGTCACAAGAGGCCACACTCAACTTGCAGCTGGAGGTTGTGAGAATTATTGAGAGAATTATGGCCGACGCAGATACACCAGTTCGGGATCGGAGCAAGAAGTTGGCGATTAAATGAAATGAGGCGGCCGCGCACCGAAGGTCAGCTGTTTGTTGATTTTGAGCCCCTGAATCCCCCCCAAGCGTCGCAATTGCTCTACGATGGTGTGCTTTGCTCGAGGAGAGGGAACAGTACGGCCTGCGCTAGTGCTTCAGCTAAGAAAATTAAAGCGACAGACAAGTTTCTACATTTTACAGCAATCCTTTCCCTATTTCTGGCCGCCCGGTCCATGCCCTCACCCTCCGATCACTCCCCTCTACGGAAGGATCAGAAGCGAAACCCCCACCAAGGAACGTAAGAATCTAGAAGGTCAGCTCCTATTATGGTCAAGGCCTGGATAAAACTTACAACAGCGGCAGGCCAATGCCAGCACTACCTCGCATACCCAAATCAAACAGTCCGACAAGCGCAAAGCCACCGCTGAACTCACCCAGCGCCTCAACTATAGTGACTCCTGCGAACGACTCGGTTTCGGCCTCTCTTTTCATTGCAAAGTGCACTACAAGCCCTTGCATCGCCGGCCCTAGCCTGCTCGACAGCGAGGAAAGAACCCGCCCCACCACAATAACCCCAGTGACGCCCGGCCGCACATGGCCACCAGCCCCGTCCCAGCGCAGGGGACAGCGACGCTACCTCTTACAATCCAAATATCTTGAGCCGACTTCTACATTCTCCACTTTTACTCCTTGTCGGCGTTCCCCTTGTCCTTACCCCCGAAGAACACGAAGTATGTTATAAAGTCTTGCCCGCCAAGAGGAAACAGGACCAACAGAAAGACAAAGGACTGGCTGCTAATCACTTATCGCGTCGTGGAGATGGGACACTCCAACTGCTTGGATGCGAACTGCACGAGGATGCGCCCCGACTCGCCGCAGAAGGTGGTGAGGAAGTAGGTAGGAGGAGCAGCCCGGCCTCCTTGCTGCGGACGGCAGTTGGGAAGGGCAAGGGCCGCTTCGCCTGTCTGGCCACGCTGGGTATTTCATGCCGAACTGCCATATCATCGCTTGTCCTGTTGATAGACACGGACTTTTGCCTCAAGGTCTCCGGCATGCCGGCCAAAAAGCCCGCCAAAACCACGACGTCGACTTGGTACGGACGCCAGATATCCAGGGATAACAGGAAAGACCCAAGGGGCCCGCCGACAAGACACAAAACCAGCATGGACGCGCTGACTAGGTAGAAGGCTGATGCTCTGGTTGTCTGGTCATTCAGTCTCAGAACGGAAAATTTCAGTGGGTGCCTACGAACCTCGAATGGTCTGGTGTCACGTCGATAGCCATCATGCTCACCACTACAGATATCACCTCTCCTCCCCTAATGACTATGAACATAAAGGAACACGTTATGGAAATAATAGACCATAACAATCCAATAGGCGGCCATCACCTCCCCCAACAGCCCCAGAATGAGAACCAGCTTCCGGCCGATGCGTGCCGTGGCCTGGCCTGGCGGTAGTGGAAGGTCAAGAGCATGCTCGGAATCGTAAGCGAACAACGCTTTGGTGGCCATGATGTGGGCGAGACGAGTTTGCATGTCGTCCACCTTACTTGACGCTCATCCACGCAGGAGAGGGGCGGTGGGCCTATGACGGACGGATCGTGCACTTAGTAGTAGTCGCAACAAGACCATCTCTAGGAGCCGAACTCCAGGCGTGCTCACCAGGGAGCTGCTGAAGCCGATTGGAGACTACTTCAACCTCTCCGTAACCAAACGCCTGTCTGCTGGGGCTGAAGCAGCATGGCAACATATACAGACGGCTGACACGACCAAGGCCCTCCTATGGACCAGTGCCAACTTCTTCCAGATCAACAGGGTCATCGTGTCAAGCCCGGAGCCAGGAGATGCCCAGGTTCTGACACACGTCTACAGACTCCATTGCTTGGTGAGTTGTGCTGGTGTTGTGGTCTGATTTTGCGCAAGCATGTGCTTTGGAGACAATGGCACGACCAAACCTCCGAGGCAGAGAACAGAGTTGGGATTGATACAGAGCCTGTGAGTGCAAATTGGTGCGTTTTCTTTCCCGCTAAGTGGTTCCTTCTCTGTTGTCTCGGGAGCGAAAACTCTCTCGAACCCAATGTACCTAATTCAGTTGTAGAAAAAGCAGATTCGACATGTTTGTATGACACTCTTGGGTACGGTGCGGTAAGCTTCCACTTTCCTCCGACGTGCGAGGCACCGTTGTAATTCAGGCCTAAGGGTCCTGCGATGGGAATGAGAAAGCGCGAGGGCCTTGGCGGGTTGATCCGCTGAATTGCGCACCAAGGAAAGCCACTAGCTAGAAAGTGGCGCACGCCACAGTGCTGCGCCACCCAGTAACATGCCCCGCATTCGCCCTATGGCAGGAGGGCGGTGCGCCCTACGAATGACGGACGTCTTCGCATTCTTTGGTGGGGTCCAGATTTTGAAGGCCTTATCACCCAACTCGAGATATTTTCCCAGTGTGCTGAGAAAATTAATCAAAATGGCAGCTCAAGCCCCGACAGAAGAGCTTAGCAAACTCAGCGGTGGGTGATCAACCGTATTTGTCGATGTGTTTTAGCTAAGACGGCAACAGTCAGTGACGCTGCTGCGAAGCCCACCAAGCCGGGCCCTGATACTGCGACGGCCACGAACGGGAACCTGAACCGCGACGACGATGATTCCGACGATGACGCGGAGAACGCGGCGGTAGATGCTGCCGCTACAGGTGCCGCGAAGAAAAAGAAAAAGAGAAAGCCCAAGAAGAAGAAGAAGGCCCCTACGGCCCAGTCCGACCCTCCCCGGGTGTTGATCTCCCAGCTGTTCCCGAACGACTCCTACCCCAAGGGCGAGGAGGTGGAGTATGTGAACGAGAACAGCTACCGCACTACCAGCGACGAGAAGCGCCACCTGGAAAACATCACCTTCAACAGCGAGTTCTTGACGGACTATCGTCACGCTGCCGAAGCCCATCGCCAGACTCGCAAGTGGGCGCGTGAGTTCATCCAGCCCGGCAAGGGCCTCACTGAGGTTGCCGATGGAATTGAGGACAGTGTGCGCGCGCTTGTTGGCCACTCGGGCCTGGAAGAGGGTGACGGCTTGAAGGCTGGCATGGGTTTTCCCACCGGTCTGAGCATCAACCACTGCGCCGCGCACTACAACCCCAACGCTGGAAACAAGATGGTCATCCAGCAGGAGGATGTGCTGAAGGTGGATATCGGTGTCCATGTCAATGGGCGCATTGTTGACAGCGCCTTCACGCTGGCCTGGAACCCCCGCTATGATCCCCTGTTGGATGCCGTGAAGGCAGCCACCAACGCCGGCATCAAGGAGGCGGGCATCGATGCTAGGCTCGGCGAGATTGGTGGCGTTATCCAAGAGGTCATGGAGAGCTATGAGGTCGAGCTCGACGGGACGTCCTACCCAGTTAAATCGATCCGCAACCTCAACGGCCACACGATCAACCATTACAGCATTCATGGCAGCAAGAGTGTGCCGATCGTGAAAAGCAATGATCAGACCAAGATGGAGGAAGGAGACGTCTTCGCCATCGAGACATTCGGAAGCACGGGCAACGGCTACGTGCGCGAGGAAGGCGAAGTATCGCATTATGCGAAGCGCGGTGATGCGCAAAAGGTCGATCTCCGCATCTCGTCGGCCAAGACGCTGTTGAACGTGATCAACAAGAACTTTGGCACGCTGCCGTTCTGCAGACGCTACCTCGACCGGTTGGGACAGGAGAAATACCTGCTTGGAGTAAGTGATGCGAGATACGACGGCTGCGGACACTGCTGACAGATGTCTAGCTCAATAATCTCATTGCCAATGGCATCGTTGAGTCTTACCCACCGCTTGTGGATAAGAAGGGCTCATACACGGCCCAGTACGAGCATGTGAGTAGCCGTTGCTGACGAGGAAAAGACATAATTGACAGACAGCCACAGACCATCCTCATCCGGCCCACGGTGAAGGAGGTTATCAGCCGAGGAGACGACTATTAGGGTCGCAAAATTGACGATATGAATGAAAACTATGTCGCACGATTGTTTGAGATCACAGTTGACGGGTAACGGGTCCGGTCAGTCGAGAGTCCATGTTTTGAAAGTATCCATCAAAACTACGGGACCAGCAACGGCCCAGCTCATGAGCCCATGTGGAGCCGAGGTGCTGCCAAACAGAGCCGGTCCCTGATTGAGTGCAACGGACTGAACAATCGAATTTAAGTGGTGTTGGTTATGAGGGCCATCCTGGTTGCTTCTTTGGAGGGCGATAACTTCGTCTGATCTTTGAAACAAATCTCTTGTCATGAAGCTTTGTGGCAATGTCTTCATTGGCCAACCCGGCTTCACCGATTTGCTCGCATGGGGCTATTGTGTACACCCAGCAATCACCTTGAGATTGGCAACAATGCGGCACGTCCGCCGGCTCACAGTGACAGCTGCCGGATGAAGACGGGACGATCTGCACGCCGATGACAGACGGTGACGGTCGGCAGCCCCCCGAACAGGTGGAGATGATTTCGGATGACATCTTCAGTGTTCTTACGGAAAGAATCGGCCTTGCTGATTGGACTGCGGGTCACAGGCCGACCGCACCGTTCCGAGGTGTTTTTCATGAGCCCCTGCGCCATCGCTAAATTGAGTTAGACCAGCGAGACCGTGAGAGGCGGGCGTCGCCACCTTTTCGCCTCCGATAAGATTTCGTGCCTGCGGGTCGAATCGCTTGCTTTTGATTGGCGCAGCTATTGGAGAAATCTTTTTGTCAGATCTGTTAAAAGACGCACGGCATCTTGCGCCTTCCCGAGTCCCTCCCGTGTTGGAAGTTCAAATCCATTTCTGCCGGCCAACGTCTTATTCACTCTCGCTCAACTGTCCCGCCAGGGCTTCCTAAAAGTGAATTACTATTATCGAAGACGCGAAGGCCATTCGTCTAACCGTTTTGCTACGCTCGTGACTTTTTTTGGTCGCGTCGAAAATTGTTTCCGGACGGACCGCGAGGGAGTCAAAGTTTGATTGACCACCGGGATCGGAGATCCGGCCGAGCGATAAACACACAATCCTCCGCCAAACACGCACAATAATCCATTTGACGGATCCGCGTCCTATCGATCGAGACTCCTTCTCAGGAGCAATCATCAAGATGAAGGTCTTCTCCAATTCCGAAACCTTCAACTACTCGTGGGAGGAGGTGTCGACCGCCAACTGGCGCAAATACTGCCCATGGAACGATAAGTCGACACACGTCGTGGCCGTCGACACACTCAGCCGCCACGTCGACCCCAAGACGGGCATCCTCCGAACAGAACGCCTCATCACATGTCAACAAAACGCGCCCGAACTCCTGAAAAAGTTGCTCGGCGGCAAGGAGGAAACCCAGGTGCTCGAGACATCCTACGTCGACCCGGCACACAAGACAGTGACCATGGTTTCGGCCAACCTCACGTACAGCAACCTCATCAACGTGGAGGAGACTGTCATCTACAAGCCGCTCAATGAGCACCAGACCCAGTTCAGCCAGGAGGCCAAGATCACGGCTCTGTGCGGTGGCTGGCAGCGGATCAAGAATAGCATCGAGGACACGCTCGTCAAGCGATTCCGGGAGAACGCCATCAAGGGCAAGGAAGGGTTTGAGGCCGTGCTGGAGATGAGCAGGAGAGTGTTTGCTGAAGAGCGCGAGCGGGAAAAGATGATGATGATCATGGCACAAGCCCCAAATATCCGTCTCATCCACGCCCAAGCTGCCTAGGCGACAAGCGAGCGGACTCACTAAGTTGGGCCAATTCGGCGAGGAGGTGTGTTATCACTTGATGGCACACCAGTTGCATATTGCCCCGCTGGGGCCGGTTACGGAAAAGGATACTTCACATCATAAAAGGGGCATAGAAGGGAGACATAAGACGGCGTGGCTTAACATTATTGGCGTCGTTGGCGGGGGGGCATTCTGCATTTACATTGTAATTGTTCGCTTCCCTTTACGAGGAGTTTCGGAAATACCCCTTTCTCGTGTTTTTCAACGAGGGGTACTGCAGGTCTCCATGAGCGGGCGAGACTTCAAAGCGTTAACTGCTGGGCCTTCTGGCAAGTGGGCTGGTTGTCTTATTATACGGATTCTGGAGACGAGGCTGATAAACAGCCAGTGTTGAAGTGCTCTCTGATTATCGCATAGAGCTAGAAGCTGGGTAGACGGGACAAAATATGGTTAGAGAATAGTCCACTCTATATCAGATTTACCTTGCTTTCCGACCGTGGTGACATCGCATTGCCAAGCTCTTAACTGGGAAGATAATCACAAAGTCGGTATCTCACGATTCCGATTCACGGAGTTGAATTCTCTCTCCCACTATCACCTATTCTCCCCCTTGCCTTCCACTCGTAGTGCCTCAACAACCTCTTTGTGTCCCCATCCAAATTCTCCTCACCCTTCCCATCACCCTCGGAAAATACTCTCTCTACAAACTTCACTGCCTCCTCGTACCTTCTGAAGAAATACAACTCCTCCGCTGCATGCAATATCTCCTGCGCTTCAGGTTTGCTTGTGCCAACAGGGAAGGTAACAGTCGACCGAATCTGCCGAAATGAACTTAGTTCAAGCTAGAGAAATATCAAGGGCATGAAATTTACCTCGCCATTCTCAACCTTTGGTTTATACGTTTCTTTCAGACGCTGAAAGGCAGAATCAGACAATGCGGTGCGGTCGGCGCGGGAGGGCGCCGAGGGGGTGCATTCTACGGGGACCCCTGTGGAATCGGGTTCTGAGTCGGAGTCGAGAGATATGGAGAGGAGGCCAGAGTCTAGTTCGGTCATTGCGCGGGATTTGGTTTCGGTGGTTGGATGTGGTGTTTGAGGCCTCAGTGAAGGATGACTGAAGTGAGGTGAGTGGTGAGCAGAAAGTTGAAAGGTGCTTGTTTTTGGGCACGAGGTAGTGGGGAAGGAAGTGGACCGCGGAGTTTTGAGGGTTTGGCTCAGGTGAGGTCAAAATATGCGTAAATTTTTGAATACGCTCTTTTGATGTCCCCGAAGTTTTTCGTGAGTGAGAGGCTCGAAGAGGGATGCGCTTGAATGCCTACCTGAGGCACCTACGAATTAAAACCTGTGTCGGGTGGTGGAATCTTCGGCGTTGGGAGTCATTGCCGGCGGGCATCATTGGCGAATTGGGTTCCAGGTGCGATGGGCCCGACGGCTTGTTGCTGCCACTTACATGATCCAACTCACCCTTCCATATTTAGTGGGTGCTGTTGATTTGCACTGCGATCTTTCAAGCCTATCCCGATATTTATTGCCCATGTTGATCGCTCTGAGCACTTAGCGAAGTGCTGAAGACCCCGCCTCAAACCCGTCACTCATCACCAGACTTACAGCCATGGAAGAACAAGTATTGAGACTTGTCGACAAGGCCTGGAATCGGCTTCTAAAGACAGATCCCAATAAAAGACTATGTATGTTTTCTCTATGCAAGATCCGTTTATTTGTATCGGTAGCAAGCCTGCATACTCTCAACCCCATGGCCTATACTTCGACACACACACCTTACGACCACACTCACACACTTCCCCCTTTTCTCGCCTCACGACTGACACCCACCCTTAGTAATTGCAATCGGCGGCATCCCCGGCTCCGGAAAAACAACTCTCTCACAAACAGTAACCAACACCATCAACGCCCGCCATGCTGCCCTCCATCCCTCGTCCCCACCCATAGCCGCCTTCGTCCCCATGGACGGCTACCATCTCACCCGCGCCCAGCTCTCCGCCATGCCCGACCCCGTAACTGCTCAAGCCCGCCGTGGCGCCGAGTTCACCTTTGACGGCGCTGGCTTCCTGCAGCTCGTAGAAGCTCTCCGACAGCCTCTTACTTCCTCCAGTGAAATCATTTACGCGCCTTCGTTCGATCACGCAGTGAAAGATCCCAAAGAGGGCGATATCCCTGTGGGAGTGCAGCAGAGAGTCGTGGTGTTTGAGGGGAATTGTAGGTTTTCCTATATTTCTGTGTTACGAGGTAGCACTAACAAGGAAGATGTGCTTCTGGATAAGGAGCCCTGGTTTAAGGCGGCGGCATTGATGGACTTGAGATGGTTTGTGGAGGTTGATACTGAGGTTGCGAGAGTGAGGCTGGCGAGGAGACATCTGGCGGCGGGGATCGTGGGTAGCTTGGAGGAGGGTGATAGGAGGGCCGTGGAAAACGATCTGCCTAATGGAGAGGAGGTGATAAGAAGGAGGGTGGAAGGAATTGATGAGGTGGTGAAGAGTGTTGAAGATGGAGGTTGGGTGCATCCGTAGTTTTTGCAGAGCGTATGGTTTGAGCCATGACCAAAGAGTCCGGAAGACGTATGCTACCAAGGGGATACAGCCTCTGAACATGCTGTCGAGAAGGAATCCAACCAGTTCTTGCCTATAGATTCCACCTGATCCGCGCTGCCTTCTGAGGCAATGATGCTTCAAATGCATTTCTCGTATCTAGTTGCAGCACAGTCGTGGATGTCGCTCCCCAAGAAAGGGGTGCCGAAGCCACTGGTGAAAGAGTTGGTGGTGGTGATTGGTCCATGCTCATAAATATATGGGGCTCCCAACGCTCTGGGCACGAGTGACTTATCGGATGCCCTGCAATCGATTTCGTCACCGCGAGCTCCCCAGCTGATCCTCTCCATCCAAGCCTCATCGACAGCCAAACACGCCATGGAAAACCCTCGCCGCCGACTGCTCCCCCCCTAATTCCCATACAGACGACGCAACAACACCAATTGTCACCATCTTCGACATGAGGCATGCCACTCCGCGTCTCCCCCCCTCTCACCACCCTCCTCCGCCTCGCCTTTCAACCTCCCTTGACCAGACCTTTCCACACCACCCGGCCCCTCCACGATGACACCGACTCCTCCAAATCCCACTACGACGTCCTGAAAGTCACCCCCGACGCCACCCCCTCTGAAATTAAACGCTCATACTTCGCCCTCTCCAAAACCCACCACCCCGACCACAACCGCTCCGATCCGCACGCCTCGCGGCGCTTCATGCGCATCTCCGAAGCCTACTCCATCCTAGGCCACGCCGAAAAACGCGCCCGGTATGACCGCGACGTGCTGCGCCGACCGCATGCCGTTCCGCACCGCGGCCATCCCAAAGGGTCATACCACTCCTCGCAATCGCAAGCGGGGGGGCGGCCTGCATCGGGTTTGTCAAGGAGGAGGGGGCCGTTTCAAGGACCACCGCCTTCGTTCTTTAGATCGGGTGGATGGGGATCGTACTCGGAGAAGAGGAGGGCGGCGCATGAGGAGACTACGGGTACGGGAAGTTACGGTGCGAAGGAAGGCCCAGGTCCGCAGGCTGGGGGAATGGGACCGGGGCAGAATCCATATCGCTCGAGGGCGGATAGATATAACGATGTGCCGCATTTTGATCGGGAGGCGCATGAGCGGACGCACCGGCGACAGCAAGAACGACGAGAGCAGCGCGCGCGGGCAGCAAAGGGGTTGGACCCATTTGGAACAGAGTCAGCCTCCGTGGCAGATTTCTTCATCGTAGCGGGGATCGTGGTAGTTGGAGTGCTGGGACCGTATCTCTTGATAGGGATGTGGACCGCGATCGGGGGGAAGGGAGAGAAGGAAAAGCAAAAAACGAATCCATAAGCTGAAATACACTGGTCAAGTTGTGATGCCTGTGTCATCTTTGCGCGTGCACCCGGCCAATGTGCGTGCCCAAGGGGTGCTTTGGAAGCATGCACAATCTATTGGAAAGGATGCTACCAGTAGTCTAATATACAGCATGACAGAAGCCACGCAGGCTTCGCCAGACTAGTACACCGAATCTGCAACTCCGTCCCGTCCCGGGGGAAATCGAAGCTCAGATCATCGCTGAGCGTGAGCATAGAACTAACGCCCGCTGAATTGCCCATAAACACATTACGACTCAAAGACGAAGCTGGTGCCGACCTTGTGGGTGGCCTGGTCGAGCTTCTGGGTATCGAAAGAAGCACCAACACCGAAGGTAACACCCTCACGGAGGAGGACGTTGTAGGCAACAGCAGCGACACCGCGGTCGTTGATCTTGGCCTGTTCCTTTTTGTTAGAGCCACACCACATCCCCTAAATGACAGAAGCGTACCTTGGCGAAAGAGACGGGGTCGAGGCGGTACTTGACGGCGACCTCGAGGCCGACGTTGTTACCACTCTTCGAGTTCCAGGTGGCCTTGGAGCCGGTCTCAACCTGGGAGTTGACCTTGTGGTAGTAGCTGGCCGCGAAGACGCTCAGGTTGTCAGTAGCGGTGACGGCAGCGGTGTAGGTGGGGGCTTGGAAGCCGACAGCGGCGCTGTAGCCGGTGATCTGGGCCTTCTGGACATCATATCCAGCCGAAGCGCCAGCGAGGAAACCCTCGTGGCCGACGATGGCGTCGATGCTGGCGGTGGGGCCCTTGAGTAGGTCGAAGAAGGCACGGCCGTGGAAGCCGGGCTGCTTGAAGTGGAGGTTGAACTTGGCGCCACGAGCCTGTGTAGAGGGGAGAAGGCTGAAGATACCCTCGAGCTTGAGGCCCTTGGCAAGGTTGTCGGCGAGCTCAATCTTGGTCTCAAGCGCGCTGGCGGTGTTCCACGACTGGGTGAGGGTCAAGCCTGTTCGTGACCAAATCATTAGCAGTTGTGTTTGGCGGGGCGAAAACGACGCTTGGCCCCAGGATCTCCCGCCGAGAAAGCGTGGTCCTCTCAACCGAGCCAGCGATAAGCTAAGGTCTGGCGGTCTACGGGGCTTCATCGACTTGTCCGGGGGCTTGTGCGGAGATTTCTTGCTGGGGTTTCGCGAAACACGGGGGCGGGACTGGAAGTATTCACCATTGGGCTTGTCGTTGTATTTTCCCTCGATCTGCAGATACCGAACCACGCCGTCAGCCTCGATCCGATGTGAACGCGATGGATTGTACGCACAGCGCCGGCGGTAGCCTTGTCGTGGCTGCTCTTGCCGGTCACCTTGAAGGCGACATTGTTGGGGGTGTTGCTCTTGACTTCAAGTGTGCCAGCCGAGAGGTGGTAGAAGTCCTTGTTAAGGAGCTATAGCCGCAAGAAATTTTTGTTAGCAATTGGACTTTGGTATTGTGAGATCGAAGAGTCATTGAGGTTTGCAAATGCCGCGCTCCCGAGGGAGCCTCAATGCGCAAGTCCCCAAAGTCAATTGGAGCGCTTACGTCGTTGGCCGACTTGGAGATGTCCGAGAACGCCGGGATAGACATTTTGGTTGTGGTATTAAGTGGGAAGTATGGGAAATGGGCGTATGATGGTGCAAAAGAAAGGCGATGCTGCGGTTGTGATGAAGTGGTCGGAAGAACGGGAGAATTATTTGGAAGGCCGACGTCGTAGGTAAATTTCTCAGAGCTCGGCAACTACCCTTGTCCTCTGGTCCCTGCGCACGAGCAACCGTGGACCTGCCGCGAGACGTGGGGAAAAGTAGACGAAACACCCCAACCCTGAAATTTGTTGAATCGCCGTTGACCACTGGGAGCCCGTTGCAACACCAGGTGCTCCATGCGCGGGCTCGAATGCTCTCATTTGGTCATGCGCTGTAAAACATCCGCTCCGTTTTCGAGAAGAGTGTCGCCAGGCCCTCCTTGCCATTACACATAATCAGACGACCCGGCATCCAAGAACAGATCGTACCCTCCCTGTAATTTTTCAACGCTGCCTCGAGGTCATCTAGCCGCTACATCACGCAATGGGGCGTTTCTTCGCCTGCCAGGTTGGATGCCCTCAGGCCAGTACTGAAGAGCATCAACGGCATCTTGAGCCTGGTGAGGCCATCTCTAGGAATTATCTCAGGCTTTCATCACTCAGTCTTCATGTTCACAACGTATGCGCACGTTCGTTCTGCAATATAAATTGACCAGTATATGCGATTCCGTGCAGCCTAGGTATAAGAAATATTCGACACCATGAACAAACTACCAAGGACTGCCGCTCAACACCACGAACTCCCATCTAAGCATCCGCATACTTGGCCTTGTGAGTCGAGATCGCGCTGGAAGCTTCCGTTAGCACCGCTCCACCACCTTTACTAGGGCTATCATAGCTTACCGGCCGCTGGGATCCGTCTGCTTGACCCACTTCGGTGTCCACCTCATGACGGTGGACGCGCACGAAGGGGGGAAGTGCTCATCGAACATGGTGCGATACCAGTAACTGTGCGCCGTGTCAGCATGTGCATCATAGCCATCTTACATTCATCACTTACGCCTCCTTGGAATCGGGAATGTCGTTACCCCACTCCGGCTTGGGGTTCTTCATCATCTCGTCGGTCACATGGAGCTCGGCGTTGTCCTTCAGAGCATCGATCCACCCGTAGCCAACACCATCCGAAAACTGCTCCTTCTGGCGCCAAAGGATGTTGTCGGGCAGGTAGGGCTCAGCAGTCGGGTCGTCCGAAGTGTCGAATGCCTTGCGGAGAATATACTTCTCAATCCTCTCACCCTTGATCATCTTCTCAGCGGGGTCGATGTTCATCGAAACCTCCAGGAACTCCTTGTCCAAGAACGGAACGCGAGCCTCGAGACCCCAAGCCGACGTCGACTTGTTGGCACGCAGGCAGTCCGCCAGGTGGAGGTTCTTGACTCTTCGGACGCACTCCTCGTGGAACTCCTCCTTGCTGGGAGCGCCGTGGAAGTAGAGGTAGCCGCCGAAGATCTCGTCACTTCCCTCACCGCTGAGAACCATCTTGATACCCATGGCCTTGATCTTGCGAGAGAGCAGGTACATGGGCGTAGAGGCGCGGATGGTCGTGACATCATACGTCTCCAAGTGATAGATCACGTCAGAGAGGGCGTTGAGGCCATCCTCAATGGTGAAGGTCATGACGTGGTGCTTGGTTCCGAGGAACTTTGCAACCTTGATAGCGGCCTCGTTGTCGGGCGCGCCGGGGAGACCGATGGAGAACGAGTTGAGCTGGGGAAGGAAGGTCATTGTCGACAACTTGTTGTCATCATCAATGCCAACCAAACCTTCGCCCTTGTCGAGATCCTCGGGCTTCTCCTCGGCTGTCCCATTAGTCTCCTCCTGGAGCTTCTTCAACCGCAGTGTTTCTCGCTGGGCAATGGACGCAACCAGACTCGAGTCGAGACCACCAGAGAGCAGAACACCATAGGGGACCTCAGCCATCAGCCTTTTCCTGACCGACTTCTCAAACGTCTCGCGAAGAAGCTTCAGATCGAGCGGCTTCTCGGGCGTCTTGTTGCCATCCCACCATGTGGGCTCAAAGTAGCGAGTTGTCTGGTTGGTTTGGCTGTCGTAGATGTGTCCCGGAGGGAACGCTTCGATCTTATCGCACACGGGGTGCAGGCACTTGAGCTCAGAAGCAAAGTACACCGACTCCGGCTGCTCGGACGAGTGGCCCTTGTAAAAGGTGGTGATACCAATGGGATCGCGTGCGGCTATCGTGCGGTCCAGGTTCTTGTCGTAAAGAACGAAAGAGAACATGCCGTCGAGGTACTTGGGCGCATCGAGGCCATGTTCCAGGTACTATGCGCGCCCCAATCAGTCTCCAGCCCCAACGATGCAATTCGGACGGCTGGGTCAACCCACCAGAGGGATGATGACCTCGCAGTCCGAGGTAGTCTTGAAGTGGTAGGGGTTCTTCAAGTGCTTCCGGATCAATCGGTGGTTGTAAATCTCGCCATTGACGGCGAGGACAATGCTCTCATCGGCATTGGTGAGTGGCTGAGCTCCGCTCTCTACTTTGTTGTGAGAATTCACCTTCGAAGAGAGGTACACGGATCTAGACCCACCAACGCCGACGATACTGAGCCGTTCATGGCAAAGTACTGGCGCGGTGTTAGTTCATCCTAACGTTTGGGTTGGGGGAATGGACGGCCTCGTCAAGTGCCTGCCCGGGTGTCGGCCATACTCGTGTTGTTAGAAATTACGCTGCCGCCTACGGAGGACAATAGTTAGTGAAACTGGAGCTTGTTGAGACCGTGCATTATCTCATGTGTGACTCAGTCAGGGGTATCAGGGATGTAACTCACTCCAATCAGGTCCCCGATGCCGAACTCTGGAGATAAGAGTGTCAATTGAACGCTCCAGGACGCAGATACGAGGTCAATTAGGTGACACATACGCCTTGGCAAGCTTGAGAGCAGTTGGCTTGAACTTTTGCACGTCGGGGTGACTATTTGGTGTCTGTTAGGGCTTCTCGTCGCAAATTCTGGATTTTTTTTTGGGTTGATCTCGAAGGGTGACGCATCGCGATAAGGGGTGCGATAGCGGGGCAGCTCTGCCCCTCCAAAGGCGGGACGGCAGCCCAACAACAACAACAAACACCGTCAGGAAAATGCGCTGGGTGCGTACCTGTGACAGGCGAAGATGCCACACATCTTGGATGTCGTAACACTTTCGGGCAGTGATCGATTGGGAACCTGAGGGAGTCGCGCGGCGCTGAAGAGCGGAGCCTGTTTACCACGATCAGCGATGAGAGGGGCAGCTTTATACTCACTCCTTTGGCCGGCAAGGTGTGTCGTCGAATAAAGCTGAGGCGTAAGGGTACGCGCGGTGTAGCTTGGGGAAGAGGATCGCGGGATGAACTCGCTGCTTCGGGCTGCAGGTCGAGTGGGATGTGAAAGGTGAGGTGTATGACGACGGGGGAAGGAGAGGAGTGTGGGAAGGAAGAAAGAGGAGTCACACGCCCAGGAAAAGCTTTTGTGTGTGTGGTTGAGCCCAGGTTCCCATCGGCTCGACGGGACGTCTTGATACAACGGGTTCCAACGCCTTGACTAAGGGGCAAGGCTCAGAGGCCTAGTCCCCAGCGACTCTACCGGCTCCATTGACAATTCCAAGCCCCTCGTTGGCCACCGGGTGCCACCCTGCTGGGAAACGGCGAAAAAAGGGACATCGAGTCACTACCGGGGCCGATGTCGGGCCGCGCCGTGATTGGCTTGGTCGCTAAGACTGGGGGCCCCTCATTACCTAAAGCGGGCTGATAAGAGATCTCAAGAAGGTCACTGTGGTGAGCGCGCAGCGCTGGTCCACGTGAGATCGTGCATCTGTGGGAAAAGAGGTGTGCAATGAATCGCCCTCTCCAGGAGGCTATTTGCGATCCTGGGTGGCGCCTGTCCAACCCCACAAAGTGAGTCCTCACAAATTTCCGCGTGGGGGCTCAACCCAGACCCCCAAGCGGACTTCAGGGTGCCGCCGGCAAAGCGTGGGTTGTAAGCTCGATGTTTCAGGGCGCACGTCACGAGCTCAACAGAGCCTTCATCGACTGTGGTACTGCGGGTATGTTTTTTTATGCGTTTATTTTCAGCGGTTTTAAGCCGTCCTGTAAGTATGTCTGCTATGCGGTAACGTTAAGGACCGTAGACTTTGACGAACTCAACGAAGTAGTAGAATGGCGTGGCAACCAGTTCGATCCTGCCATCTAAACTCCCAACCCCGACGCCGCGAGCTGTAAGCCACCCTGGTATTCCCCCATAACTCCGTAGCCCCAAACAACGTCGAGTTGTGCCTGCCGCTTTGGACTATCATGATCGAATCGCATTATCTTCGTAACGTCATGCCCCTTAGGGAGCGGCATTCTCCCGCACGATGCGCTTGATCCGCTTCTCGTATTCAACGCGGTCCTTCTTGAAGAGGTTGTAGGCCTCAGCCTGTGCCGGCGACTCCGGGTTAGGGTCATTAAGTAGATCCTGCACGCCGAGAAGGATTTGCTTGACCGTGATGGCCGGACGCCATGCCTCCTCTTCGTTCAGAATAGACAGGCAGACAGTGCCGGACGGGTAGACGTTCGGATGGAAGAGCGGCGGTACGAACTTGCCTACATCGATAACTGCAGGTTAGTCCCATGACCATGCTGATCGTTACGTGTCTCTGCGCGGGGAACTCGACTTGCATTTCGGGGGTTTCGTGGGGTACTCTGCAGGAACGAAGACCGGTCAGTAAATATCCCTCGGATACGATGGATGGGGATATTGCGCATACCGTCGGGAAAGGTGACCGTCAGCTTGAAGAGGCCGCCCTCCCAGATGGTCTTCTCCTTGCCGGGGATACCGCACTCCCAAACCTTCAGATCGAGGACGCCGAGGGCATTCTTCTGGGGTCGTGCGTAGAAGCCGAACGGATGGTCTTTGCGCCACAACTTCCTGCAGAGTTGATGAGTGACTGTCGAGATGGCGGCCGAAGCCTTTGCATGCGACTTGGCGCCGAGGTTTGTGGGAGGGTCGACATACCGTTCCTCTTGCAGACGGTTTTGACACAGCGCCATGGTTGCTCCGAGACGATTGTCAAGCCGGCCGGTGAGCTATTTCTGAGAGAATGCAGCGCGCCGATGCTACCAGGTCTGGGTCTCCACGTCAGTCGCGGTCGATGGAGCGTGGGGTCGCGGGTCGCGGGTCATTGCTCGAAGCGGGTCATTGGAGAGATCGAGCTCTGCCGAAGCCAAAAGATGGGGAATAGGCCAGCCACGTGATGGTGCCGAAGAGGTGAGAACCGAGGGACCTACCTAGAAAAGACGGCCGCAGCAAGTTGTCGTTCCTGAGGGTGGGGAGAAGAAAGGTTCAAATTGAGATGCGATGCCAGCCTAGAATGGAAGGCGGAGTGGGTGGTTGATTGCGGGGTAAATACGTGGGAGGCCGTGAGGTGAGCCTCAGGAATGAATGGCTCATGCAAATGGGTTACAGCAGATGTCACTGGCACACAGACCGAATGAGCGTCTATCTTTCTGGCCTATTTTTTTTTGAATACAATTTCTACAATCTGAGGCAGATATTGCTGATCCTTTGTCAGGGTTGTGCCATGCCAAGTTACAAGCCCTCCTTGCAACATTGTTCAGGACACGAGCCAATTATACAACATGGGTTTATCAAAATAAAGACAAGGCCTTCGATGTTTCTCGAGCATCATGCCACTTCAATGAGGCGCCAAGTCCCCTGTTCGATAGACCGAGGCCTTTGTGCGACAAGAGACAACACTCCACGTTCAATGTTTGAGGCTTTTCACAAACACAGTACCAAGGCGCACTTTTCAATAAGGCACCGGAGCAGGCAGAGAAAGAGTCAGAAGGAGCTGCAAGTGTGGATTGTCTCAAGCATGAACAATCTCTCCGGTGCACTCTGCACAAGAATTATCACTGGCCGTGAAGCAACGGCTTCACCCATTCCAGCCTCAGCCCGGAAGCCGAACCGGCAGCCGGGGCATGGCGTAGTGGGGTTCCTGTCCCCCGCAGCGCGGCACCTGCCCGCCTCACATGCAAATGCGCAGCCTTGGGGAAATACAACTCACCAGCTCTCTCATTCCAGGACGCCCTTTGCGCGCTCTTGATTAATGTGCCTTATTAATGCGCCTTTTCACACCCCACGGTCTTAGCTACATAGACTTCGACGTACACCGCGTCGTGCATTAGCTCTTCGTCTTCGCATTCTCACCGGGCGTCCAGCAGCGTGGGGTTCCAGACCTTCGGCAGCGCCTCACTCCGGACACACCTCCCTTACAAACCCCCTTTCTTCCATCCCCTGGAGCTTCCGCATCACCGCGCGTGATACTTTGAGCTACATACATGATGGCGACTGCCGCCGGCGACATCGGCGCAGCAAAGGAGGGTGTTGTTCAGCAAACGGCCACCCCTACAGCGCAACCTGAGGCCAAGGTGGCAACAGCTGAGGATGAGTCTGACGTACCTGATCCAGATGAAGATGACCTCGACGATCTCGATGGTGAGCATCCAGGTCTCAGCCTTTTGGGCGCAGACCTTCTCATGATTAACAACGCGCCATGTAGACATGCTGGAGGAGTTCTCGGCGACAAAGATCGGTGGAAAAGCGCCAGAGGTCCCGCTTGGGAAGCCTGTAGTGGCAGGACCATCGGTCCCAGAGCCGAAACTTGACGACATATTGTCGGATGATGAGTTCGCCAAGCAGCTCCAGGCCGGTATGGCGGACTTGCTAGGAGAAATGGAGAGCTCTGTAAGTCTTATGCGCCGCGAACATGAGATGCAGCCGCTAACACACTCAAGCCTGAGATGCAGGCCCAGTTTGACAGCATCTTTAAGGAGCTGGGTGCTGCGGCGGCGGAAACTGCAGGCCATCCAGCAACAAACATTCCCCCTCCCTCGGCAGCCCTTGGAGTGGTACCCGGGGCGGCAGCCGGGGCGGCCGCTGCGGAAGCAAGCTTTCAGGAGACCATCAAACGCACCATGGAGCGCATGCAAACATCCGGCGACCAGGCGACCGCCGCCGCTGCAGCCGAGGGCTCCGACGATTTCCTCGCCGAACTCCTAAAACAGATGCAGGCTGGCGGCTTAGAGGGCGAGGGTAACGAAGAGGACTTTTCCAAGATGCTCCTCGGAATGATGGAGCAGCTCACCAATAAGGAGATCCTCTATGAGCCCATGAAAGAGCTCAATGACAAGTTTCCAGAGTGGTTTGAAAAGAACAAGGCGACGACATCTGAGGAAGACCTTAAGCGGTACAGGGAGCAGCAAGGACTGGTCAAGGAAATCGTGGCTAAGTTTGAGGAAGCAAGTTATTCTGATGCAAACGCGGCCGATCGCGAGTACATTGTAGACAGGATGCAAAAGGCATGTAAAACTAGTCCCACATTATTTACTTCTTCCGCTGACAGCGACACAGATGCAAGCCGCGGGATCGCCACCCCCTGACCTTGTGGGCGATATGCCCTCCACCCAAGATGTCATGAATATGCCTGACGAGTCCTGTAATCCTCAATAACCGTCTTTTGCGCCGGACCACTGGGTATATCACAACATTCGCATCCCCATAAAACGCTGGAATCTACACCGATACCGATATAATATAAACCCCAAACCACTCCTCTGAAAAGACCTCCATAACGCCGTGGTACCATGCATAGACAAGAATCGAAAGAGCCGATGGATTGGTGAATCATGACATCTCCACATCGCCGGAACTTGTAGGCTGGTCGTTCGCCTGTTCTGATATCAACTCCATGAACAAGGAGTCATAATCCTCGTCATCGGAGAAATGCATCGACTCGGGCCGGCTTGGTGAAGTTTGTGCTTGTGCGGAGCCTTCGGATGGCAGCGATGCGAGCAGAGCCTCGAGCTCGGCCTGCTCCTCTTGCTCCAGAGCGTCGAGCATCATCGCGTCAATATCGTCGGGCTGCTCATTCGGCAGCTCGTCGTCGATGTCTTCTATCCGGACGAAGCCATCAATGTCTGACTCCTTGGCCTGCCGTAGTTCGCGATTGAGACGCGACCACTCGAGCTTCAGCAGCTGAATAAACTCGGTTAGCATCGTAATCACATGGCGGAAGCTTTGAATCTGCCAACATACCTGATCCTCACCGCCCCTCTTCTCCCACTTCTGGTCTTCCTGCCTCTGCCGCACGTTCTGAAGAAACAAGCGTCTTCGTCCCTCCTGTGCATCCTCGCGTTTCCTGACCACCGGATTTGGCTTGGCGTCGCGCGTCGCGTACTTGAACCGACTTTCTTGCTGGGATCTTGCTGCGAGCGGTGATGACTGATGTTCGCGCAGATTGAAGGTGAAATCACTTGTGGTTCGTGGAGGTGGCGAGACGGAGGATGCGCGGATGCGCGACGAAGATAGAGGCGAGGGCATCGCTGGGTGGTACATCTGTGGGGGTGGCGGCGGTGACGAGAACGCGTCGAAGCCGAATGAGCTGGCCGTGCTGGGTAATACGGTGAACATGGTGAGGTTTTTGAGTGTCGTCTTGAAGAGTTGGTGTCGAGGATGGATGGGTGTGTGGATGAAGCTGGAGGAAAACTATGCCATTGAGTTGGGGTTGGTCGAGGTAGTGATTGAAATGCGGGTGCTCGGAACTTTACTGTGCGGGAACGTAATCAGTAAACGCGCCCGGAAGCGCGCTCTGTCGCGTTGGATGGCTGGGGTTAGGGTGGTGCGAATTAAGCTTGCGCACGGACCCAATGTTGATTCCCCTGTCCAGGTGCGCCTTCCTTCGGCTTGGGAAAGTCACAACCTCGACCAGGCTCCTAGTGTTTCTGCCACGACTTGGGCAAGCCGGATTGCTGGCATCTGGCCCTGGGGAAATGCGACTGAAACTTTCCAACCCCCCTTCTTTTTTTTCTTTTTTTTTTCTTTTTTTTTTCTTCTTTTTTTTTTTTTTTTTTTTTTTTTTTTTTTTTTAAGACACTTATTTTCCCTCTTTGCCATACGATGCTGACCCTTCTTCAGTCATCATGCCAACCTGAACTCGCCTTATCAACCAAGGAGGGCGATTGCGCTCGAAACTTCGACCTGAATTGAATTGTGTTTTGGATTTGTTATTTTCCGATAGTTGCTAAAGAAAGTTGAAGAACCCCCCCTCCAGGTTACCGGGCCTTCTATCTGTCAACTCCAGCAAAGAGTTGCCGTAGAGAGCCTCCGGGGCTCCCGACTTTTCAGGTCTCAGCATTAACTTCATATCCCGTACGTTGATAGTAGGTCTCTTTGGGGGTTTGGGATGAATGCACTTGATACCAATGTTTCCTTCACCTGGACTGACACAAAAGCGCAATATTTGGTCGTTTCCCTTCCACACTCCTCATGACGACGGCCTCAGGCCTTGATATGCCGACTATATTGACTTGACGAACCCACTTCCGTCTGCTTGTTTTACCATATCCCGCCCTTGCCAGAATTTAATATCCTTCTTTCCGAACCAAGATAGCACGGCCTGACAACGAGACACAACCGCTTGAAGAGGCCAGGCTTGTGTTTGCAGTCAATATCTCAAGCAGCACAAGCGGTCGGACTCTTGACAAGGAAAAGCTATTTGTCATAGAAATGCTTCGCTATATGCCACCGCAAGCGAGGGATGGCGTTCAGATCATAGGCTGGAGTGATCGGCAAGTCATGGTCAAGGCGCCCGACTCCCTAGAGGCCGGGGGTTTCACTATTCCCGTCCTTCTTCTTGATCCTGGACAGTGTCGCAAGAGCACCATGGACCCCAATCTATGGTTTTCCATGACGGGCGGCGCGATTTCCGACCCCTTTTGAGAGGAAAGACATGCCCAAGTATCACCGACGATGTTACGTGGGAGGGTCTCCCAATCTTTCATATTGAAGAGCTCGTCGCCCTCGGCGTCCCCAGACCCGCAGCGCCCCTCAAGTATGTGAGCGACGAGGAGAATGATGACGATGCCGAGTGGGAAGGTCTCTCTCAAAACGAAGGCGAACTGGGGGATTCGGAGACAGTCATCATCAGTCGAGGAGAGAGTTCGGTCTTGGCTGAGACTGATTCTGCCACCAGCGATGGTAACAATCATACAGAGTCCCTTCAATCCGATAGAGACAGTTCCACCGTCGGCTACTATGCTGGTTGCCAAATGTCGCTCGCTTTACGCCCTCTCGGTAGCACCGATGAGAGTCATGCTGAAAACGAATCAGCCCAAGATAACGGCCAGAGTGGGGGCCCAGGCAGGATCCGCCGAAGAGATAAGCCCCCGGCCGAGAAAACACGACCTCACAGGGGACGAAAGGAGGACGGCGATGAACAAAGCAGCAAGAATTATGCTAAAAATGGAGGTTGGCCGGCCCTTTTGGTGGAAAATACTGTACACAGCCATACGGAATTGCCCATTGGTAGATTGGCAGAGCCAGAAAACATACCATTTCCACCACCTTGGATCCATTCCCTTTCTAACCTTGTGCTATGCTAAGCTACAGTCACTCATTCTCACAACACCAAGGAGTCACATCTCCAAAACAAACGCTTTTATTATGACAACCAAGGGTATCTCGTCTAATGGGGGGAAAAAATCGCCGCTATATGCTCCATATTAATCCATATATATCCTGAAACCAAGTCTCCAACCTCACACTCAATCCTGCAAAATCCTCGTATCAACCTGCACCTGCTCCCATGGTTCTAACCCCATCGTCGCCTCTCCTCCTCCTCCTCCTCCTCCTCCTCCACCACCACCATCTCTTCGCGTCCCTTCCCTATTCACAACACCCTCCTCCTTTTCCCTGCTCCCAACAAACCCACTAAACCGCTTACTGACCCTCTTCAACACACTCTCTTCTCCCGCCTTTTCCCTTTCAGCTTCCCTCCTCCTAGCCGCAATGATCATGTCCATCGTAACCTCCGCGCCTTCACTTCCCCTTCTACTCCCCATCCCAGGCCTCTCGTCTCCGCTCTTGACAGGATCCACAAGGCATCTTGCGTCCTTTACGATAGTCAAAAAGAGCGGGTAGATGAGAGTGGCAACCATCAGCGCGATCACCACGATGAATGAGGTTTGTATAGTCCCTCCGTTGCGGAGGATCGCGTAGGATACGAACGGCCATGCGGCGGGGCTGGAACCGCCCATGGTGAGCCAGGCGGCTGCCCGTTTGGTTCGTTTGCCTTGGCCTCGGAGGGCAAGGGAGAAGATTAGCGGGTAGATCGGACCTTCGGCGAGGTAGAAGAGTATGATGGGGATGGCGATCAGGGTAGGGTTGGCGGTGGGCGGGAGGACGACGGCGATGAGGACAAATAAGGCGGAGAGGGCGATGGAGGCGGTGAGTATTGTGCGGGGGGTCGGGATGAAACGGTTTGAAGGGTGGCGGACGGACAGATAGGCTATGAGACCGGCGATGAAGCGGGAGATGGCGAACCCGGCGTGGGCGACCAGGAGGAAGTTGAGAGAGGAGAATGGGAGCGCGGATTCGGGGGCGAAGGCCGTGAGGAGGGCTTGGAAGTAGACGGACATGTTTTCTTGAGCGGCAACGTACGTCCACTGGGCGAGGACGGCGAGGACTATGGTCCATGTTTTGAGGGAGATTTTGGGGTGGAATAGAGGGGCGGAGGGGTTGACGGGGAGGCGGGAGGCGAGGCGATCGAGCTCACGGTCGGTGACTTCGGGGAGCGGCATGTAGTAGAAATAAAAGGCCAGGAGGACGCAGAGGAGGGTGACGGCAAGGTAAGTCCATTGGACGTCGAGGAGGGTCGTCGAGTTGACGACGCGTGATTCGATGCGCGTGAACAGGACGTTATTGGCAAGGAGACCGCTGAGAACGCTTCCAACGCCCTGCACCCCCTGTGCCACCAACAGTCGGGCGTCCGCGTACTCAGGGGGCCCGCAGAGGGCGAGGAATGGGTTCGCGGCCGTCTCCAACACCGCGAGGCCAAACCCAACAACAAAACTGCTCACCATGAACCCCCCGTACGAGTTGAGCACCGCACCAGGCCAAAACATGATGGTCCCCGTGCCGTAGATCAACAACCCAACGATAAAGGTTGCCTTGAACCCCCCGACCGACTCTGGATCCCCATGCGACCTCTTTCTCGATCGGTGATGCTCATCATGCCGAAGAACCCATTCCGCAACCACCAGCGGCCCAAAGAAGTAACCTCCGCCGAAGTAAATAGCCGTCAAACCCAGAGTCTGCGCATCCGTCATGTCGGCAACCTCAGCTACGACCACGTTGAGGGTGTTGAGCAGGCCGTATGACATCCCCCACAAAAAGAACAGTACGCTGACTATTGTGCAGTACCGGAAAGATTCCGATGCGGTGGCGCGGATCATGCTCTTGGGCTTGCTGATATTGACGAATCCGAAGTAGACCGAGCGCGTAGGCGGTGCAGGCGCCGGCCTCGTGCCACCGCCAAAGAAGGAGGACGTTCTGGTCCCGGTGGTCCCCGTCCTATCGTCGACGACTTGTCTTCGCGCAAGGAACTCCCTGAGTGATAACTCCTCGTCGGACCCCCTTTCGATATCGGTGCGGGCAGCAGCTGGTGCAGGTAGTATCGCCTCATCGTTGATACCAGGTTGGCTGTTCTCGCTGCTAGCCTGCTTCGTGGTGCCCTCGCTGCCGGTAACAATCTGTGCACCGCGCGTCTGAGCGCTGCACCGTCGAGTTCCATTCGGGTCGACAATCATAGACGGCAAAATCCGAATGATCAGCGGCTTGAGCGTCGGGATGCAAGCGCAGGTAATGCCGACGTTGACCTCGACGGCGGACCACATCAGGGAAAAAGAGGCATTCCAACTGAATCCATTGCTTTGCCCAAACATGGCTGAAGGGTCGGCAGACGAATTGATCGGGGCGTAGGCGATGGCTTGCTGCAGATAATAAATCCTGACCACATCCACAATGGTCACGAATATCCCCAGCGCGAACGTCATCACCAATATCGTCTTCTGCCTCGGCGGCAGATGCATCCCCGTGATAACCGGGATCGGCAACGCCATGATGGCCAAATCGGTCGTGACGTTCACCGGAGCAGAGCATATGAACTCAGTCAGCAGCGGGATACATCGCTCTGGTCGAATCCTAGCATCCCAAGCCGCGGAAATGGGGTGACATTGGAGGATGTTCATAAAGGTCAGAATCGTGCCGGCCGTGTTCACGATCGCCAGCACACCCCAAGACGCCAGGCGCAGGATCTTTTGCGTGTTCTTAGCCAGGCGGAGATAAAAGACGAGAATAGATGTCTTGGTTGCCATGAGGGCAGGGTTCTGTAATCCTTGTTAGACATACAGCGCCAGGCAAGACACACGTGGGGGCTTGGCATACGTATAAGACGGAGAAGACATATTCGCACATTCGCAAACCGGGCTTGTCAACATGTTCAATGTTGCTGTCGTGTCTCCCCAGCCCAAAACGAGTGCCAAAGTCGATAGTTAGCGAGAGGAAGAAGGCGATGAACCAGGCCAGAATGATGATGTAGTCATCTGCCGACATGTGTCGCACAATGCCGACACGTGAGACCATTCTCGCGGCCACAAAGACGGTAGCAAGCGCCGATGTGGCGGTAGTGACGGCGAAGACGGCCGGGCCCCGGTCCGGGAAGTCCCGTTCGCCCTCGGAAGCCGACATGGCGGGCGTTTCGGTCAGGCTCTGCCCCGGTTCCAGTCCACTCCCAACCCCTGGTCGAGGCCGACTACGGTGGTCGGCGACGATATATCGAGTCCTCGGCGTGGCAGTGTTGTCGAGACATGGGGCAGGTCGACCGATGAGAAGCGGCTCGAAGGGGGCTGTGCTGTGCTGGCCAACTCAGGAGCTGCTGCTGTTGTGCCAGTATGACACCCACCGGTATGCGGGGAGTATATCTCTGCTGACTTCTTCCTTCGAGCTCAACGAGGGTTTTCGTTTTCCTTCACCGCCCCGCCCGGCGAAGACGGGAGCCGGGCCGTAGTCTGACGACCGCGCTAGGCAGGTAAGGTTGTTGACTCTTTGTGAAACGAAATCCGTATATTCGCACGCTGCCCGGCTTGTCGTCCCGCCGGCTCTTGGCTCTTGAAACGACGTACTGATTCAAGGCCGTGACCCCCCTGGGTGCGGCCACTTATAAAAACGAGCGCACTGGGCACTGGTACGGGCGCCGGACTGGCACCATCAGAGAATGGAAAAGGAGGAGCAAAAGTCGGTGTACGCATTTGCCTAGCGGGATGGGGCATAAGATAAAGAGGCAGGAAAAGATCGCAGCGCGAAGCAGAAAAAAAGGGGAGAAGGCCAAGAAAGACGGGCCATGCGTCAGCAACTCGCCAAATCCAACCCGAGAAAAGCGGCAGAGCCTTGATGTATGTGCCTCTCGGCCGGGATCGAAATCGCTCCGCCTGTCCTAGAAGCAGGGGGCTACAGCGAGGGGTAGTGTGAAAAAAGAGCGCGAGGAGCAAAGCAGCGGCAGACTAAACTACTGTTGCTGCTGCGTCGGCAAAGCCAATGCGTGCGAGTGAGACCGTTCCAACATGCCGGTATGTGTGTGTCCAAGGCCGTGTGTGGGTGGAACCCCCTTCCGTATGTAGTGGTTATCTCCAGAGCCTGGCTGCCCGCTTTTTGGTCTGCCGTGGTGCTGAGCTGCATCTCATCTGCGGTGAAAGTTCCGAATCGACGAGCTAGGCATCGAGAGGTTGGGCGCGTCGGCCTCGTCTGTGAGTCCTTTTCTCTCCGCCAGCTGACTACCGCCGCCGTTGTGCACCCCTTGCCTGCATCCCGTTCCAGTTCCATCCAGTCCCGGCCCATGGTTGATCGCGCCCGCGGACAAGGGAGGCGATGACATCGCAGAGCGGGACCGCCCAGCGGCGTCTGCCCAATCAATGCCGCACCGTGCAGCCCCAGCCGAGCCGCTCGACATTTCTCTTGGCATTGTCTTGGCTGCTGCCAGTCACTGACTGCAGCGTGGCGGCCGGGCACTCAGCATGGTGGTGAAAAGTTGAAAAGGCTGCGGGCCACGATGGGCGAGGAGCCCCGATTCGCGGCCCACCGACACCCTTCCTGAGGGGGAGCTTGTTGGAGTGGCGGGGAGCTGCGGGGTTTTTCGGTGGGGTCGGGGGAGAAGAGCTGTCCGCCCGGCCCCGGCCTCTCTTCACGGGATGTCTGCGTCCTCCTCGGCTGCGAATTGGTCAATTTGTTATCTAGACCCAGAAATCCTTGCGATAAATCACAATCCAGCCACCATAAGCCTCAAGAACTGATACGGCGTGAGCATAGTCACCGTTGTCGACCGCGGCGGTCACATCGGTTGCCCTTGTTCGCGCGATTTCGGACGCGGTGACGTCGTTGGAGAAGGGGCTTTTTTTTGTTTTTCTTTGTTTTTTTTTTTTTTAGCGTGGTGAGCTTGATCGGACTCCTTGAAACGGCCAGCCGGGAACTGGACAGCCGAGACATCGGCGAAACAATAGCCCTAACCCTTGTCACGGACGACGAGCCCACCAAGGCTCGAAACAACAGCGCAAACCAAGATGCCGCCGCCAATCGGCCAAAGAGAGGTTCTCTCGGTATCTACCACGTCTCCGAGATCTAGGCGCTGCTTCGACACTAACTCATCCGCCCCTCGCACCCTCCATCGCTTTTCAGCCCCTAACAAGGAGCCCCCATGCTTATGAACTCTCGAGCGGGAACGATCTCTTGATCATTCACGGTGTTGACTCTTCTGCTGTGCTCTGGGACATCGGGAATGTCGAGGGTTAGGGTTCTACATATTAACCCACCGTCTGTCCATGTACAGCCAGTGCCTCAGAGTCTACAACTAGTAGCTACAAACTTGTTCTAAAAAACTCTTTCAAAGGAAATTAAGCGGCTATCAACTTCATTTGTGCCACTGCTGGAAAGAGGCTAAGAGGAGGAGCATCTCACAACTACCCATTGCGTGATCTGTTCCTTGCTGAGTATTGAATGATGGAGATTATGCAACACATGAGGCACTTGGCCCCAGACAATCGCATACGGCATATGGCGTCAGCGATCTAGCGCCTGTCCCCCAGCCTTGGCTGCGGGGAGGCTCCCCACAAGGTGGTGGTCTAAACATAGATCATAGGCACTGAATCATAGGGCTACCATTCAACGGCCAGTGTTCGCTTCGCCTGGGATGAGCTTTGGACTGTATCTGGCTCGCCGAAACGGCTCAGTGAGATAATGTTCGCAAAGGACTGGGATGCCACGCATCAAACCAGCCAGGTATCGATCCATTACCATCTGTAAAAACAAAAATCCACCCAGATTCCAACGCTCCATTGCTCTGCCTCGCACTCCTGTGCTCATACATCTACCCCTCGATATACTTCTTCAACCCCCTCAACCTCTCCTTTGCGTCCTCCAACACCTCATCCGGCTTACAGACCGCAAATCTCAGATAATTCTCAACCACGTGCGCATTCTCCTCGGTGTAAAACTCCGACGGCGGAATCGCCGCCACTCCCAGCTCCCGAATCAGAAACCACGCTAGCTTGAAGTCCCTCGGCCTCTCAGCAACGTGCGGCGGGAAAGGATAACCCTCAGGAAGTTTGACCTTGGCAAAGTTGGCCATGACGAAGTAACCACCTTCTGGCTCAGAATAGGGGATGCCGAGTTCGTCAAAGACCGTGGTGAAGCGTTTCATTTTGGACTGCATGTCGGTGATGCAAGCGGACCAGAAGCCTTGGGAATCGGCCTGCTCGAAGCCAATGGCGCAAGCTTCTTGGAGGGGAGAGACGGAGGAGTAGCAGATGCGTGTGTGGGCGGCGGAGACGTATTGGATCAGGGAGGGGGGGCCCATCAGCCAGCCTGCGGAATAATTAGCGAACAATTTTCAGATATCCGAGAAGGCGAAATTGTGAGCCTACCGACGCGCCAACCTGTGGCGTAGAAGTTCTTGCCAGCGGAGCCAACGGTGAGAGTGATGGCTTCGACTTCTGGAGAGAGGGTAGCGATGCGGGTAAAAGGTACGTAAAACAGACGGTCGTAGACCTCATCTGACAGAATAATGATTTGGTGCTTGACGCACAGATCAGCAATTCTCTGAAGCTCTTCTCTGTTGCAAACCTTGCCGACGGGGTTGTGTGGGGTGTTGAGGACGAGCATCTTCGTACGAGGGGTGATGGCCTTCTCGAGACAGTCAAAGTCGATGGTCCACTCGCCAGCCGAGAGGGTCTTGTGGTCACCGTCAGCTGGTGGTCGCATGGGCACGTAGACAACCTTGCCGCCGGGCATTTCGATATTGCTGATGTACTGGTCAAAGAAGGGTTCGAAGACGATGACCTCGTCGCCTGGCTCAATGAAGGCCATGAACGCGCTCAGCATGCCCTCGTTGGCGCCAGTGGTGATGGTAATCTCGGTGTCGGGGTCCAACTTGCGTCCCCAATGTGGGGCGTAGGCGTCTGAGAGGGCTTTCTTGAGGCGCGGGCGGCCTTTTGTGGGCGAGTACTGGTTGCACTCAACACGGTCCAGCGCTTGCTTGGCGGCGTTGAGGATGAACTCTGGTGGGTTGTACCCAAAAAAGCCCTGGCCCATGTTTACGATGGGTTGTACGGGCGATGCCGCTGCGGCCTCATTGACGACGGACCTGTGCAATGTCAGTCATCTGAGCAGGGCAGTTACGAGTCACGCTTCACTTACCAGACATCTTGTTTTTGCCGCGACACACGGGCTGCGGGTTTCAACTTTTCGCTCATGGCTGCGCGGGTGATGTGAAAATATCTCTGATTTCTTGGAGAGACGGTTTTTGTTGCAATGCTGAACGGCCGCCGAAGAAGTGGCAGGAGTCGTGGGGGAGGTGTCATTGGGGATATGTGGGGAGGGAGGAGATGAGGGGATGAGAAAACAAAAAAACACTCAAAAACCACACCAATCACCATGCGCAAAACCAAGAGCCAAAGTCGTCGAAATCCGATTGCGAGAACCTTGACTAAGTAAGAGATTACTATGCCGTGGCACCCAATTGGCCGCCCTTGGGTGTTGTAGGCGACGTGATGGAAGTTGTCCGGAATCGGGGATGGCGCAATCCACACCGTAACCAGGGATGACCCGAGAATCTTGGTATACCGCAAACCGAGTTTTGCCCCGCTAATTGCATCAACAAACATCACCCAGGCGACAACAGTGCAGCTCGATCGACGCCTTCTATCTTTCGTCAGTACCTATATTTGACTGCTCATATTGCAGATAGATATTCTAGTATGCTGGTTCCATTGGCTTAGAAGGAGAGATGCCCCCTTGACCCCCATGGGGGCTCGATTGGAGGTTGCCCCTGGATCATGTAAACAACAGCGGGACAAAGAGCTCCCCCTAAGTTCATCTATCCACAATATAACACTGTTCTCCCTCGGGTCTACAACCTCATGTAAATAAAACCCCTTAGTTGTGATGGGCCAACTTGAAGCATCTATCCGGTAAGCTGTTGACTTCTCGGACAGTTTGGGGCAGGTAGTTCAAGAGGCGATGGGCACATCACAGCGTACCTATTTATTGTGCCATAGAAACAGACTAATTTAAAGGTAAAGATTCCTGCCTCTCCCCTAATTCTGGAAGGTCAATAGCGTTGCGGCTCCGATGATCAGAGACAGCACATTTGGGTGTGTTGGCTCTCAGGGATACATGGGCTGACAAGTCGCCAATATCCACGGCCTTTGTGGATAGCATAGACAGAATCCAAGGTACCAATATAGCTACAGGCACATAGAACTATAACTCTAGCCTCATTTCAAGTCCCATTCAGTGAACGGCTATCTAGACTATCCCGGACCAGTCATCGTGAACATCACTGTGCCCCAATCCACCTGTAGCCGTTGTTGCGATCGGACGAAATGGAAAACTCTGCTTTATAGAACCAATAAATTCACGCTGCGCACCTCGACGGCCTCCCCACTGACCACAGTGCGAGTCTTAGAGCTGCTCCTCGCCCTCACCACAGAAAGCCTCTGTTGCCGCCGAGTTCACGACCGTGCGCCGGGCTTGTCCACACTGTAGACACCACCAGCCGTTCCTTCCTTGCGCTTCCTTCTAATCTATCCAGCTATTCTCGCGTCGATTCTATTCAATCTCCTCTTTATTCTCGCGAGAACTTCGTCTCTTTCACCTCGCAACCACGATTCCCAACCCTGCCCAGCCAACTTTTTGTTGGCCACCATAACTTGAACCAGTGAGTCTTTGACCCGACGAGGAAACTTTAGATCGGAATCGCTTCGTTTCTTTCATTCTTTGAGACTCTTCTGACCTTGGGAATAGGCCGTCACCAAAGCCCTTGCCTGAGTCGCCAAATGGGTGACCAGGCCCCCAAGAAGGATCGGCCCTGGGCCTGGGCCATCCCGGTTTCTGTACCCAGGGCACCTGTTGTCGGTATGTTGATATAGTCCTCTTTTCCGTTTTTCTTCTTGGCATTTGTCTTTTTGGCAGCGCCAGTGAGAAGATTGTGAGGTCGGCTCCAGGGTACCAAGCTGGCGGAGGACTTGATCTCCATTGCCAAGAGGGAACTGGCGTATGTCGGTCAAGTGACTGTCTGGCTATATGAGATGACTCCCACATCGGAGGAAAGCAATTGTTGAGATTGGAAGTCAGAGTTGATTGTCTGATTGTGACAATTCCCTGAAGTTCCGTCGTTGCTCGGATGAGATGACACCTTGCCTGTCAGCTTCAATACCAGACGCCTTTCTGGAGAGGAACTTTCTCACCTCTTTACCCACACATCAATTCCTGTTTTTTTGTTCCAAGATCATGGCAAGAAAAAAACAAGGAGTCGCTGACACTTACTCCAGACCCTGGCACCACCTCCGCCAACCAGTTTGGCACAGGCACTGACCCCGCGGCCCCTCCCGCCTCCTGCCTGGCTGGTGCTCCCCTCGCTCCGCCGGCCTCGCCAGAGCTCCCTCCTCTGACAATGAAAAATCTCGAGCGGCAAGATTTGGCCAGCCGGCGAGCTTATCTTGAAGAGACAATCGAGAGGGCCCGGTCTGGTCCTCTTGTTGCGGAGAGACAACTGCCGGCCGGCCGGCCCATCGTGCACGTATGGGACCACGCATACAACGAAACGTATAGGGTGGGGAGGAAGTACAACGTCCTTCCCACGCCTAAGCTTGAGGCGTGGGTTGATGAGAACACCGCAATCTTTCTCTCCGACAAGATGTTGGCCCTCAACTTCCCTCCCATTGTCTCCCAGAAGGGTAGTGATGCACCCTTTCTGACTGGAGCCAAACGCCCCTCCGTAAGTTTTGATCCTTCATCATTTGTTCTGGTCATTTGTTGGTGGTCATTGATTAACGCACGCTGTCACAGGATGCACCATACCCGGAGAACAACCCCCCCTCCAAGCGCGCACGCCTTGGAGACATCATGAAGTACACCTTGATGAAGCGTGTCAATGTGTCCAAGGGCAAAGTAAAGTGCGGCAACGACAATGAAGAAGTCCCAGTCGTGACCTTCAAGCACCCATTCGACAAGATCACCACCGAGGGCCTCAGAAGCGAGGTCAAGGACAAGACGCCAAGCGAGGCAAACCGTTGGCTCATGGACCGAGCCGAGATTGTGCAAGAGATCAAAAGATTGAGGGCCCGCTTAGGTCTGAACAGGGACAAGGCAGGCTCGCACGAGAATGGCAAGGGCACGAGTGTCGCCGCCGCCTCCAACCACACAAAGGGAAAGGGCGTCGCCAGAATCAGTCACGACAACATGGAGGATGACGGCAATGTTATCCCAGCTTTGAGTCGCCTGAGTATCCTAGATCCGGCTGCGCACGCCCCTCCTTCATTTGGCCCGGTTGAAAAGAAGATCAAGATTTGTCTTTTGGGAGACTCTGGTGCCGGGAAGACCGCCCTTTTCAAGCGAGTAACTACCCGCTCCTTCACCAAAACCACAAGACTAACCACCCTCTCTCTAGCATCTTGACCAATTCTTCGCAGAGGATGGAAGACGTAAGCACCACTTTTCTCGCCGAATCGTTAACTTCACTCACACAGTCTAGCTGGAGCCATCTATCACCGCTGACTGCCACATCTTCCCTAACGCCATTGGTAACACAAACCGCATTGTCCAGGTCGAGCTTTATGACCTTCCTGGTACCAGCACTCGTCAGAGGCCTCACCGCCTGGTTACCAACTTCTTCCACGCCGCGGCAATCTGCTATAGCATCGAGGACAGTGCCAATGTGGAAGCTGTGGCTCGGATGGTAAGTGCTAGCCTGTGCTCCTAGAATACTTCTAGAAGATACTAATAGACTCGAATAGTGGAAGCCACTGCTAGACAACTGCTTGGTGGAATGCCCGGTGTTTGTGCTCGGTTTGAAGGCTGATTTGAGGAAGGAATACCCGACGGTGCAGCTGGGTTTCGACCCCAAGCCCGACGCGGCGACGAAGGAGCTGGTGCGTTTTATGCGTGTTGCTGAGTTTTTTAACGCCTATTTTGCATTTTCAGAGGCGTTTTACGTGTCTTTAGAGGCCTATTTCACATCTAAAAACCCCTATTGGGAATGTGTCTAGGCCTTTTTTTTACATTCTAATAGGTCTCTCAGACATTCTTTGGGGCCCCGGCTTATCTCCTAGACGCCCTTTTCACATCCCATAACGCCTCTTTTGCATTCTCACACGCCTCCTTGCTTTTCAAACGCGCCTCTCGAAGCATAGCTAACGCATTTTCCAAGGGAGAAAACGCTGCCCGGGCTGTCGGTGCTGCCGCCTGCGGGGAGTGCTCCTCCCTCGTCCCCTCCACCATCTCCGGCATCTGGGGCGAGATCCTCGCCGAGGTGGTGGCGCGTATCGACCGAGGGGAGTATGACCTTGCACTTGCCTCTGGTCGGGGCTCGTCTCGCCAGCGTCTGGGATCTGGTCTTCGCGCTGTTGCAGAGATGCTTCGCCGAAACGGCGGCCGATTCCCGACTTTCTAGTAGGGGAGAGGAGGAGAGGTTACTTTGTAGAGGGTGATGTTTTTTTTGGCCTGGTGATGGGAGTCTGGGGTGGGAAAAGCGAAACAAAAAAATCTGAGGCAAGAAACCTCACAAAACAATTCGATACCCAATTTTTGGTAGTCTCTCGCCCAAGGGCAAACGGGGCGGTCTTAGGACTGCCCACCTAACAATTCAGTGTTTGGAGGCTCACGCCTACTAGTCTCAAATCATGCAGTGTGAATCCATATTGAGGGCATAGACTAAATTCAGCCATGCTCGCCATAACACGGCGAGACCATATTGAGAACGAGTGACCAGTCCTCCTCTTTCTGGTAATATCCAAAAGATAATTCCCAGACGGCGTGTCTTCTACCTAGTTATTATTATCCAAAGCAAAGCGTCCCACGAGACCGACGAAGCGATAGCGTAGAAGCATTGTCGCCAGCCCGAGTCTCGGCCGAAATACGCCGTCCCAGCGATGGCGTAAGAGCACTTTCGCTGCCGAGTGGCGAAGGCCTCGGACGCGACAGCGTACCTAAACACAGATGGGGTATCATAAACAATAAGCCAAAAAAAAGCAAACGCAACCTCTCCAAAGCCTTCTCCTTGTCCCAACAGCCAGGGCCGAAACGATAGCGCAATTGCATTGTCGCCCGGCCCTCCCAAGACCTCCCAAAAACGCCTTTCTCAGCGATGGCGCAACGGCACTGTCGCTGTCGAGGAACCCAGCCTCTTCGATCGAGGATCCCAGTGTGCCCTGCCTAGACCTTGTTCTGCTGGCAGGTCGGGACTATGTGCCATCCTCGAGCAGAAATGCATATGTAAGTGTCATATCGGGACACAGCCCCCGCGCGCTCGAAAGTATTGAAATGCAGAAACATGGTGAACGAATGTCGCGAAAAAGAAAACCGTGAATCCTCAGAGCTCTACATGTCGTGAGCTCCCGCCATCCCCCCTTTGGCTAGGCTGGCGGTGATGGTTGCCGATGACGTGGACCACAGGCTTGCCTTGCCCCTCCCCTCTTATCGCACGAATTCGTGCGATTAAGATGATTTGCTCCACCACATACGGCTGAAACCGCGCTGGTGGATTTCACGACGTGCAGCTCCGTCCAGGTATTCGTCAGAGGCATCCGAGGCAGAGTTGTTGTCCCCGGAAATCTTCTGACTCGGCTCGTTGCCGAATACCTTCAGAAGAACCGTCATAACGATACTGCTGGCGATGCTGATGCAAAGGATTCCAATCATGGTGAAGTTGCTGCGTCGGTATTGGTGCGGCCCTCTGACGGCATCCTCTGGCCATCCGGTATACAGCGCGTATGTCGTCGTGATACTGCCAAGATTTCCGAGCCCAGACACGAGAGCTGATGCAGCAGCAACACCAACCTCACGGTGGCGCTTCTGGAAGATCTCATTCGTCCAAGTCATGCAGATGGGAACTGTGGGCCCGAGGCCGAATCCGATCATGAGAAGGCCACCGTACCTCGCCCAAGGATTGGACAAGGCAAAGGTGGTTGTGAGAAGGCCGGCAATTTGAATGCAAACCGCGGCCGAGAAGAAGACTGCCCGGTACTTGTGGAACCTGTCCGAAATAGGGGTGACCAGAAGAATGGCGCAAAAGTCCATCTACTACATGTCAGCAGTGCCATGATTCAGATTTATGATGGCTACTTACCATCCAAATCGGCGCAAACAGCAAGCTGATCTGAATGCCGGTGAACGAGGGATTGATGGAAGCGATGATCAAGTTGCCGTACAGCTGCGTGCCGATGCCAACACCCACAACTCCAAAGTACATAAGAACCAGAGGCCACAAGCGCCAGTCGATGAGCACGTAGCCTAGATCCTTCAAATTCCAGGGACGGGCATGGTAGACTCTGCGCAGATCGTGATAGTGGACCACCGCGTCTTCACCGGACAAGACTTCCGGGCTCATTGGTAGCCACTTGAGCCACTTGCTCCGAGCCCGCGTCTCACCGGGGGCCAGGGGGCGGTCAGGCAACCACCACAGCAAGGCAACGCCGAGAACCATACCAAGAAGACCATAGATGAGAAACATCCAGCGAAACCCGACAAGGCCCCCCAATCCATCCATCTTTTGGAAGCCAGCCGAAACGAGGCCCACAACCGCCGCCGAAACCTGCGAGGCAGTGAAGTACATGCCGATACGCTTGCCGGTTCGAGAGGGGGGGTAGAAGAGAGTGAGGTAGTAAGCCATGCCAGGCCACATGCCTGCCGTGACGACACCCAGTAGGAAGCGGAGAAGCTTGACACTCCAGGCAGCCTTGGCCGCAGCGAAACAGGTGCCTATCAGCCCCACAGCGAAGACGATGCGAGCCATCCATGCACGGGGACTGAGTTTGCTCATGATCAGGTTGGACGGCAGATCGAACAGGACGTACGACACGTAGAACAGTGTGAGCGTAGTCGACGTGTCTCTTGCAGTCAGCCCGAGGACGGTCATCAAATCGTGGCCGACGTCCCTGTTCATGGTCTGGGCAATGCCGATGTTGGAACGGATGGCAGAGCAGAGGAAGTACAAGGTCCAGAATGCCGGAATGATGCGCAAGTCAAGTTTCCTAAAACTTCGTGTAAGTGAGACATGCGGCTCATGAGGTGCGGACAACCACACCTGTAGACTCTCTCAACACTCTCAACCTCGAATTCCCGAATCTCTGCCTGGCCCGTCTTGGGAGATGCCTCTACCTGAGGGTCATCGGAGGGACGAAACACCTCCACCTGCGGATCATCCCCGCCGCCCGCCGACGGGTCTCTGCCCTTCTCAGCCATACTTCGACCAAGAAGCAATGGAAGCGCGTGCTAATGGTCTTTTCTGGCCTCAGGCTTGACTGGGCGTCGGAAGTGTCGATCGGGATGGGATCCGAACTAAATTGACCAATGCGAGCCGAGATCGGCTTTGACGGATGGAGGTGTCGGTCGCTTAAATCGCTATCCAAAAAACCGGGACCAGCACAAGTCGAAAATGAGAGCCGGGATGTTGGTATACAAACAACTGAAGATGAAGAATCGAACGCAACAAGTTTTGAGTGGGAGCTGAAGGTTTTTGTGTGCGTGTGTGTGAGAGAGATCCCACTCTTTTCCAACCTTGCCGCCGGAGATGCGCCTGCAGGTTAAGTAACCCCCGTGCTTTCCCTGGCAATATCTTAGCTCATCGGTCAACAAATTTGCTCAACAGAGAGGTAGCGACCCACCAAGCCCCAAGCCACCGGTTCATGATGGAGGGTTTCACAGCTCATCGATGCTACTCTGTCACACCATTACCCTGTGGTCATTTCTTGTTCTTTTCGATAGTCTTGAATTGGGTTTTCTCGTCCCGCAGTAGGCGCGGCTACGGTAACGATCCCTGCTTGAACGGTTCTAGCCGCCTGCCAAGCATCACGAGTATCCGTCGAAAACCGAGACACAACCAACACAGCTAATTCAGATTCCCAGGTTCTAGCCGAGCGTCGAATAAGCATTCAAAGCCAACTGTCCACCAAGGTGCGCATACAGAACGTTAGAACCCTCAAGCATCTCCCCCTTTTTGATCATGTCAATCATGCCCGCGAGGCTCTTGCCTTCGTACACGGGATCCGTGATGAAAGCTTCCGTCTGCGCGCCGAACTTGATGGCCTCAATGGTTTGCGCGTCTGGAATGCCGTAAATTCCAGCATGATACCGATCGTCAAGAATGATATCTGCCTCGGTAATATCGCCTTCTTCGAGCCCGATCTTGGTCCCCGTCTGCTTTGCGATCCGCAAGACTTGATCAAACGTCTGCTGGACCTTGGCCGAGGCATCAATGCCGACCACCTTGCGCTTGCGCGAGCCGAGCCTCTCCGCCAGCTTGAAGCCAGCAACCATGCCCGCCATGGTCGAGCCCGTCACTGCACACACGATAATCGTGTCAAAGAAGACGCCCAACTCCTTCTCCTGAGCCTCAACTTCGAAGGCCCATCGGGCGAACCCAAGACCGCCCAGCGGATGGTCTGAAGCACCGGCCGGAATGTAGTACGGCTTCGAGCCTTTGGCGGCAAGTTCCTCCTTCAAGTTGGCAAGCGTCTTCTTGTGTTCAATGCCAAAGGTCGACGCATCGAGCCGGACGTCGGCTCCCATGAGCCTGGAGAGCTGGATGTTTCCAACCAGTTCATAGCCCGGGTCCACCCAGTCCACCCAGTGCTCCTGGACGAGGGCTACATTGAGGCCAAGCTTGGCCGCTGTGGCAGCAACCTGGCGGGTGTGGTTCGACTGCACGCCGCCGATGCTGACTAGTGTGTCGCAACCCTCCGCCAGCGCCTCGGGGACGAGGTATCTGCATCCTGTTAGCCGTCGGTAGTGCCACTGTTGGGACACGCGTCAGTTACTCTAGCTTCCTGGTTTTGTTACCACCGTAAGCAAGCCCCGAGTTACAGTCCTCTCTCTTGGCGAAGACATTGACCTTCCCTCCAAGGGCCTTCGATATGCGGGGCAGGGGCTGGATTGGGGATGGGCCAAACGTTAGGACCTCGCGCGGGATGCTCGCAAATGGTTCGGGGAGAGCGACGGAGGCCATCTTGGCAATGTGATGCTGGACATATGCGCTCAGAACGAAGCATACAAAAGGATGCCGTGTGTTCTTATAAGCCCATTCTCCGTCCCCGCTTTAGGATAAGGAGCTCCTTCAGGTGGCACTGCTGTGTCCATATTACCTGGTTGCTTTGCAATCGTGCATTGTCCGGCCTCGTAAACGGAAGCTCCAACCAATCTGTATTCACGAATTGCTTCATCATCGTCTTAGTAAGACTCAGTTATTGTCCGGAAGGTGGGGTTTCGGGTTCCGGGTTCCGTGGGTTATTGACGGGCTTGGTATCGCGTTTGTCTGGGTTCTGGCACTGGGGCTGCCCGCTGCAGGTTGCGGGGATGACCTGCATTGCGACTCCTGATGAGAATTGTCGAGATGAGGGGCTGCAAGTTGGAGGTCATGTAGACATCCGCAGATTGGGATAGACTCTGTAGAGCAGGTGTAAACAGAGTGATGGGAGAGTTCAGTTGTGAGAGAATCATATTTGGATCTTCAGGCCTCAAGACTCGTCGACTCATGGCTGCTGCCAATCCGTGCGCTTTGTCTGGGTGTTTTGCCTGCCGCAAGCCGTTAATGATGCACCGTTCTTGCAGGCTTGCATGGATGTCCCGAATGTGGGGGAGTGTGGCCTTGATGCCTCATTGCCTCGAATCCAAGGAACCAACTCTCGATTACCTGATTGCCAGGATTTGAACGTCTAGCGACGACTGCCAGTGTTCGTCCCATACATCCGCGACGACGCCTCTCAATTGGAGGGGGCCCATTGACGTCGAAGTCCTATCAATCCAACCATGACGCCAAACTGGATCAATCGATTACTCCAGCTCCCATTCGCCATGTGAGAAGGGCTGGTCTATCTGTTTGGGCCGACTGTCACCCTCGATGACACACTCGCGATAACGAGACGAGAGGGAAAGCGGTCCCGGCGTGCTACCATCTGCGATCGCACGGTGTGAGCTACACCTCGGTTGGCCATATGCAGGATGCGCAGCGGCCGGGACCGCTCCAGAACCTCTCCTGGTGAGGCGTTGGGGCAGCTTCAGGCAGAGATGCACCGAGACGGAGAACTCAATCTGGGCGCTGCGCAAGAGCGGTCGTCCTACATATCACTCTGCAGCTTCACACTCGCCAACTCATGCACACCATGGAGATGATATGGGACACTCAACCTCAGGCGGCCGTGCCTGTATTCCTCTCATCACAGCATCACCAGTCGCCTCGGGATGGCATGCCGCTGACTCATGAGGAGAGACTCGCCAGTGTGGGTCCCCTTTCGGGGTCTGTACTCTGTTATGCCCGGACGCGACGATGGCATACCGGCGAGCTGCAAAGTCCACTCATGAATCCTAAGTTTCCAGCGCGATATCGTTGCCACTAAGGCGTCAGCTCCAGGCTTAGCATTGCAACTCCTGGGACCCAGGACTCCAAGCTTACCAGCTGGTTCGACAAGCTCAGCATCCTCCTCCATCTTAGCCACTGAAGTTCACGGCAGGTCCTCGAAGCATGAAAGATGTCTTGGCATTGCCACCGAGAAGCTGTCCCGACCTGTCACGGAGCTCCTCGCACACAAGAGTTGCCTGCAACCCATGTCTTCCGACATCCGGGAGGTCATTGGGCTGGGCGCTTGACCCACACCAGTGTGTGGTGTCTGGATCTTTTCGAGCGTCAAGATGCACATCTGCACTTTGCGGGACCAATGGTCCTGGGCTCTCCATGGCGTGGGGCTTGAACGTTCAGAGACTCGACGGTGTTTCCACGTCTTAGCAGAGAATGCTGGAAACACCTGCCCCTGCGCCTTTGCAGGCCGAGAGTGGCGGCCTAATTGCAGGACGTGTCTGAGGGACCGCGCAAGGCGGAGAGACAGCCTTGGTTGTTGCCGAAATGTCGCATATCGCGCCATCATTATCGAAGGCGTCGTCAAGCAGAGACACAGCGTCGGTTTGCTTTCCGTCCTCATAGGAGGCCGCCCTTGGCTATCTCCTTGGTCTCTCCTCAGCTCGTTGCTCGGGAAGGCAAAGGCAATATTTACATTCCCGAGGCCTCAGACACACCCCTGTTTTCTGCCTGGACGATGCACACCTGTGCGCGTCAACTCTAGGGTACCAGCGCTGCCGATGGCGATATCTAGGACGCGTCCTTAGAACAGTCGCGTCTAAACTCGCTAGGGATGCTGTGCGAGGGGCGGAGAGTCCAAATATTGGGAAATTTATTGGAGGCTGAAGGCCCGTCGCGGTGGGCGCGGCAGCCTCAAGATCCCGCCCAAGCATCCCCCCTGGTGAGTCATGGCTGCCTCATGCGACCCCGTACACCTTGTTGTATCGACTTTGGGCACTTGTTGTCGAGTCACTCTGCCTAAGTCCTTTGAGAGAGAAAAATACTAATATGGTACACAGTCACCTGCAACACACCTCAACGGCCCCAGAAACCCATCTTGAAGACTCAGCTTGCAGGTTCAAAGGTGAGGTGAGACACACCGAAGACTCCCAAGCGGGACGTGCTCGGCTGCCTCCCACCCTATCCACCCGTCACGTGCAGCCCCCGGCGTGACGAAGCTTCCATCGATTGGCGATAAAGTGCCCCACTTCCCTTAACAGTAGTACCCAGCGCGTCGGGCTCGCACCGCCACTCTGTGTCTGCCTACAGCACCCTCAAAAATCAGGCAAAACTCGACCTGACTCCCTGGGCTTGCCTCATTCGGACCCTTCGCGAATATCGCCCAGGCGCATCATAAAAGCGACGGCCACGGCCACCTAACCACGATACGTACCTTTTTTGCTCCACATAGCCGCATTCAGGTATACAAATCAACGACTGCCCACCGTCGAATCTCCGTCGACACTGGTGTGTCATTACAACACCACCGCCCAACAAACCCCCCAACATCGCCGAGGTGGAGTTCGACGTCGCGCCCGCCGACGCGTTTTCCGGCAAGATGAGCGTCGTCTATGAGGCCCGGAACTTCATCCATGATGGCGGGTATCCGCCCATGGACCACGACCACGACCCGACACCAGATGCCGACCGTTTCCCCGATCCGAGCGACTCCGTCGACCTCGCAAGCGTCGCAACCTTCAATGCGCCCCCCCCTTCCTTCGTCGATACCGCAGAGACTCGGCTAGACTTGACCACGGCGCCGTTACAGAAGGAGGATTCCCCAACAGTAACGACGCCGTCGCGCATCAAAGCTATCCCCAAACCTGACCGCGAGGTGACGAAAAATGCCGAGGGCAAGTTTGTGTGCATCTGGCAAGGCTGCACCGAGGAGATCAGAGAGTTTGGTCGCAAGTGCGAGTGGAAGTACGTTTCCCCCCTCTTCCTCCGCTGGATGGACCGCACTAACATAGATCTTCCCAGCAAACATATGGACAAACATGACAGGCCCTACAAATGCGCTGCCGATGGATGCGAGAAGCTGCCTGGATTCACATACTCAGGAGGGCTTTTGCGGCACGAGCGGGAAGTCCACGGGAAGCACGGCGGCCCCAAGAACTCCTTCAACTGCCCACATCCAAACTGTAAACGTCACACCGGAAAGGGGTTCTCCCGGCTGGAAAACCTGAACGAGCATTTGCGCAGGGTACACACTCAGAATGGCGCGCCGAGCGGGGCTGAGGGCGAGACGGATGACGCGGCTAGTGACGGTCCCGCCGCCGTGGCAACCGGGCAGAAGCGCAAGCGAGAGCCTGAGGAGCCAGGCGAGGAAGAGAGCGGGGGTTTGCGCGAGGAGATCAAGAGGGTCAAGCAGGAAAACGAGGAGCTGCGGCGTCAGGTCGAGGCACAGAACCGGCAGACTACGATGCTTCTCCAGAGGATCCAGCAGCTCCAGAGCATACAACCGCAAATCGCACCACAAGCACCGATGGCGACAGCAACGATGCTTTAGGGATCATCTGGCTCAGACTCATTGGGCTACCACCACCAACACTACCACGGCCTGCAGTCCCCGCCCCCCATCCAACCCATGTCGCCTATCTCGCCCGGGTCTGGCTACGGACTAGGTCCATTCGACGGCGCTGCACCATCCGCGCACAGCTATTTTCATTCGTCATGACTTTGCATTTTCTGCGGCATCGCATATGATTCCCTCCTCTTTTCGCAGGCCCCTTGGGCGGCACCGTAACTGGAGCCTTTCGGTATGGAATGCATGGATCAGGAGTTTGTTGGCGGGAACATTGGTTAAGCGGCTCTGCCCGCTTTTTTTCATGTCTGGGACTGTAGTTTTTGCGTCGGCGTTTCGGGATGAAGGCAATACCATTCGGATGGGGGGTATAAGGCTGGGATGAAAGAAGGAGGAATCTAGACGGCATCTTCCTGAAGCCTTGTGCGCAGCTGAAGAGCACAGCTGACTCTGCCCCCTCTCTTTCACTCTCCTCTACTGTATTTTTGGCACTTTTTTTTTTTCATCACTTCAAATGGGCTGGGCAAGAAGCAGAGCACGAAGAAGACGAAGAAATGAAACACAGCCACGTTCTGACTACTTGGCGAGGCGGATCTGTCCTTTTTGTTTTTTTCGTCTACGTCTTGTGCGGGCCTAGTTCACATCACAGCTGGGAAAGTCGCATGTAAATGGATGAATGCGTCGGTGAACTTGACGGTTGTCTGTCTGATGAGGGGGGCGGAGCTGTTTGGCGTTTTAGAGCAGAACGGGACCTCCCCTGTAATTATATCACGGGGACCACTGAGAAACGGACATAGAGACCTTTACCGTGCATATACAAGCCTGTTGTTGTCATTCTCATTTTGACATTCTCATTTGCCATATCTTGTGATTACAAGGCTGCAACTCTTCCACGTAGCTCGCCTCAGTTCAGCTCAGCTCGCAGTCACCGAGGCATGGACTCGCCTCGGTAAGGTAACCAAGTTGCACTAGCGAGTGGCGGATTGGTGTCGTAGTCGTGCTGCGTGCCGTATGATAGAAGGTGATTGCTAAGCCCGCGGTGGCCACATCATCGCCGCGTTGACATTTTGCTTCCGTTTCCGTTCCGGGGTGATCCGGCAGGGCTCAACTGCTACACTGCTTTTTACGTGGAAAATATTTGGATTTGTGATGCTGCGCCGGTTGATGCCTACGTGCGGTAGTCGTGTGAATCCTATCTTTAGATTTCACGGGAGTGCACTCCAACTGCACACACAGCAATATCGATCGGGATACATGGGAAAGGGGAGCGAAGCATTGTGTAAGTGGGTAATGTCGTATCGCCCGTGGCCAAGCCTTGCGTGTAAGTGCTGCGCAAGGCACCAGTGCATTGCGCCTGATATTCGGCCTGAGGCAGGAGTACATATGCTGTGTTTCGGGGTTTATTATCTCCTTCCAGGGGTGGGTTTTGGTTCAGCCACTGGCGGCTTTGCAATGCTCAAAGAGCCTCATCGTCACGGTCGACCAACTGAATGGAATTCTGAGATGAGGCTTTGATGTTGTGGAAGTCGGCGATTGATGTGTCCGCCTTGTGTGTGCTCACTGCCTGCCATGTGTTCACCGAGGAATCGCCTTGTGTTTGTTTATTTGGTATTTGTTGTCTTCGTTATGCGTGCACCTATAAGACCGGGGGGAAGAGAGGCTGCAGCCGAATTTGCATTTTGGATGGGGATTTTGAGCAGGTGATTCTTTCACGGCCGCTTTGGTGGTCGCGTGTCAGACAAGTCGTTCATCAGAGGTGCTTAGCTGCCTGATGCCAGTCATCATCGGCTGTTGCTGAATGTTGGGTGGGGGCGGCGATGGAACTCGACACCATGCACCGAAGTTTGCTCCACCTAGTCCTTGAGATCTGTGGGAATGTGGCCTGTTCTAGGTGGGTTTCTAGAAGACTATGTAGGCAAGTTTTTGGCGCGGTTAGGCTGCAGTCTAGAAAGGGCTGCTGTGACCACCTCTTGAGGTATATCACCAGACCTGACCGTGAAAACGAGCATCAAAGGGCTCCGATCCAAATTTGATGCTTTCTTGTCTCTTCGGAAGCACGCCCCACGCTAGTCGCTGTCGTCGGATGGACATTAGATCTAGCTTAGCTGAGCGACCCAGAACCCTAACCCTGTCGACGAAAAGCGTCGGGCTGAATATGAAAAGGCAGGCTCTATTCCATGCCCACCGACAAGTACCGCAGGTCCAAAGGATTCCAGTCTATCCAGAATGCCATTATTGTTTTCTAAGGCCCTGAGCGGGTCGCCTAGTCCTTCACCAGGAACTCTTCGATATCCTTATCTTCCTCCTCTTCCTTCGACTCCTGCAGCCGGCGTTCCTCAGCCTCCAAGAGCTTCTTGATCATGTCGCGCTGTCTCCTCCTGGCCTTCTTGCCCCAATCTGGCCCTGACGCCTGAGCGGTCGTTCCATCGTCTTCGCTGTCGCTGTCCTCGGGGATCTGGACCCGCCCGCGCAACTCATTTGGCGAGACCTTTGCTGACTCTGCCGACTCTTGCTCGTGTGTATTCATTTGCGACTTCGAACCTAGTTTGATGAGGTATGGTCTCAGGAGCATGTCTGTGTTGCGAGGTCAGTGTCTCTGGAACGGTAACGCGATGAAGGGGCGCTCACAAGCTCCAACGAGGATAACCAGCTGGATGAATTTCTTAGGTGACGTGTTTTCAAAGGATGCCTTGAGATTTGTGGAGAAGCGATTCCAGAGCACGTTGCCCAAATTGATGAGGTCGTCCATATCGGCGGCGGCGTGGGAGCGGATGCTCCGAGGTCGAGGCGATTGAAAAATGCCAATTGAGGTCTCGAGAATCGGAGCGTGTCGAAGAACACTACTGACAGAAGAAAACTGCTCGAGGTGACACAGAGGTAAGATGTAAAGGCAAGCCCAAATACCAAATGAAAAAAGAGCTCTCGGCTTCCACCGGAAACGCCGCAGTTCCAATCTGCGCGAAAATGAAAATGTGACGCAGCTGTCGCAACAGCTCGGGACCCACCCGCCCGCGTGGGTGAAAGAAGTACCGTGAGCCTCAGCGTCTGCAGCTACGACGCACACGGCAGACGTAGTAAAGCTAAGTTTTTCTGACCCTGGGTGTCTCAATGTAATGAAGAGTCCCCAGGTAAGCCAGCATCGAATCTGTAACCTTTTCCCACCCACAGCACCCCTTCCAAGCTCTCACCCAAGTCCCAAGTCCATCTCTTGGCACAACCACCAAGACACCCCACTATATTTAAGCCCCCCCTGCAACAGCGCCTGCGAACATGCCCCACTGCAGGTCACACAGCCCCGCGCTATCCCTCAACGCGCTCGACGCGTCTCATCAGCGGTCCCACCAAGAGCCTCGCTCATCACACTCACCTACTCACAACCATGGCTGAAATACCCGAAGAGGAACGCAGAGAGCGCCTCAAAGCCGCCCTCTGGTTCTCAGTTGGCAAAATTGTAGACGAAGAGTCCGTCCGAAAGAACAGGAACGCAACGCCCCAGTTTATTGGTGCGCTGACTGAGATGTTGTGGACACAGCTTGGTGAGTTCGCTCTAACCTACCTATACAAAATTGCCTTTGCTAAACTGGGCCCGCTTAGAAAACATTGCGATTGACCTTGAGTCCTTCAGCAACCACGCCGGCCGCACAAATATCTCGACTGATGATGTGCTGCTTCTGGCGAGGCGGAACGAGGATCTTTATGCAATGATTAAGGACACCGTGGAGAAATTAAAGGCACAGAAGCAAAGGAAGCGAAAAAGGGGATAATAGGCTTGGTGTACGCTGGGCTTAGGTATCGCTGGGGTTACTTTGGGAGGAGTTCTTTTGGGAGGAGTTCTTTCGGTTTCGGACGGTTATTTGTTGGTGCTTTGGCGTTAAGGAACAGTTTTTGCCAGTTGCTGGAGTTAGGATGCAGCATGAGAAGTGAGCTCGAGATTTCTACCTGCCCCTTGGTCGGAAATAACCCATGTAATCTTGCGCCCCAATATGCATTCATTTTTGGGATTGGGGGGGGGGGGGGCAAAAGACCCTTGGGGTGTCTTTTTTTAATTTTTATTTATTTCACCAACCGTCTCCCCGGTTTGTTGTAGGACTTTCGCTTGGGTTGCGGGTGGTCAAGGTCATATCTCCCATCCCGTGTTAGAACTAGAGAGGATGAAAAAAGACATGACTGAAGTGAGCAAATGGTATCTTCGCTGAATAACAAGCAAGCCCCAGCAACTATGTCTCTTCGCTCTCCTCTGTTTCTTCCTGTGTCGCATTTTCCTCTGCTATACGCTCTTCCCATTCCTCGTCGGTATACCGACAAAACTCCGCCGCCATCATCATCAGACCCCATGCTTCTCCTTGCATGATGAGGAAGACCATCTCGAATCCGATAACGTTGGCCATCCTCCTCCACGAAAACGATTGGAGAAACCCCCAGATCCCTGGAGGATGTAATAACTCTGGAGACACCCCGCCCCGCATCGAAAACAGACGGGCCAGGCCCAGTAAGGTTTGTGATTCGAACGGCGCCAATAAAACTCGCGCCAGAGGGACTCCGATAGCGTCAGCAGCTAGGATAGGCGGGAGCCGGTAGAGGGATGCGTCACGGAACTTGGGCCCATTATTCGCCGATGCCTTGATGTCAGCCAAGTTGGGACGTAGTTCTGCAGACCATACCCCTGGTGTTGTATCTGTGGACTCTGTAGCCTCGACATCGAAGCTGATCAATGTGGCACTGACAACTTCGGTCTCCTCATCATCACTGGCGAACTCGTCGCCCCGGACCGAGACCGCACTTTGACGACGGGTTGTGCCGACGGGGAGGGCCTCGTTCTGGGACTGGCCTTCGAGGATTTGATACGTCGGTTCGTCTCTAGCGAGGTCCCGCCCATGCCTCGGGCCTCCAACGTTTGAAGCGCCTGCCGATGGGGGCCGCGTGTCTGCAGCCGCGGCCTGTGACGGCGGTGTGTCCTCGGGGTCCCTGTTTTGTCGGGGGGTGTCTGGATAGGGCAGCCGTCGAAGTGCCAAGCGGCACAGGGTGAGAGTTGCTATTTTGGAGATCCTGGTGAAAAAATAGTACCCTACAAAGGGTAGAATGCCCATCGCGCACCCGCCAAGCCATCTGAGAATACTGCATGGGCCGACTAAGCTGGGAAAGGGGGGTATGTAGATAGGCGATAGACTGGAGCCTGGCATGAAGAATTTCCAGTTTGGTAGAATGGCTCTGGGCGGTGCAATGCCCACCCGTTGCATGAATGTGAAGATATCGAGGTGAAGTCCGACGTATAAGTTCAGCATCTTGAGTCTGCGCAAGTCAGCGGTGATTACAAATTCCGGAAAAGAGACTCACAATGGACGTAAGTTGACGGCTTTTGTGATGATACCGAGTTTCACCTCAGCGTTCTTCTTGGCCCTGAGAATAATTCCAGGTGCAGGGACTCGCCACGTGATGCTAGGTATATGGACCCGCCGTATGAGGGCCCGTACAGGAGCCTGCTGTATGATGTCCAGTATAGGGACCTGCTCGATGATGTTGCTTGCGAGGAAGGACGGCAGCCCCGAGAAGAAGTAAGATGCGACGGACTGATTGCTCCGATTCAATCTATACATGTCTCGAAACGGTGCTGCAGCATATTGTCTGTAGAGCTATGCAAACGTAAGTGTATACCCAAGCAGGTGAGCAAAGGCGTGCGCATACCAAAATGCGCTGCCGCATGCCATTGACGCCCCAGACGCCGGCCGTCTCGAGAATGCCGCTGGCAAGAAACAATCTGCCACCCATAACTTCTTCGTACTCTTGACGCTTTTTCGCAGCCACTATCTTCAACTCGGGACTTTCATTCTCAGGCTCAGCGACGCCGATAACGAGCATGACCTCGTTGTGGGAACGGATCACGTCTCGATTGATGCGACGGGTCTCTGGGTTGATTGGGCGACCGCGCTCATCATATAGCTGCTGGGGTCCCCGATCATCGGGCTCTCCTTCTCCCGGAACGACATCGTCATAAGGGGAGCGTCCCTGGAGTCAATGTTAGCTCCAAGATATGAAATTCGGACGATGAGATGAACTTGCCAGCGCCTGCGACGTAAGTGGCCCGAGCCGACCCATCTTCAAAAATAAACGCAGCCAGTCACGCAATTCGGCCTAGGATCTCGAAGATAATGAGTTAGAAACCATCATGTTTGGGCCATCGCATCGAGATGATGGGCATTCACAATGACGATTTCATCAGTGAGACGCGGAGAGCTGAGGGATTGAGGTGCCACTTCTGCTATTCGGGCACGTTGGTGGTTGACAATGTGACAATGTGCAGGGGTCGCAACCCGCATGCGCTAAGATAACCTTAAATTTCGTTATCAGATCCCTTGCAAGGCTGCTCGAAAACCAAAATTTTGGACGGCGGGGAGCACTTTGACGAAGTACCAGCGTACACATCAAGGCTCAGGATGGCCGCACGACAGACCCCCAAGACGACCTTCGAGGTCAACAATGTTATTCAACCCGTCTACACAGGTGGTTCTGTTGCGCTGGACAATGGCGCAAGGATATTGGCCTCAACCTTGGGCGAAAATGCAGTTCTCACCGAGCTTGCGACAGGTCGGCAGCTTGTCGAAATCGAGGGCGATGGCGAGCCAATCTCGACACTTACGATTACGCCCTCTGCGTCGCACTGGATTGTTTGCTCGCGGTCTCTGACGATGCGCATCTACTCCCTCAAGGTCTCGCCAGCTTTCGACTCGGTCGAGACCACCCTAGTTCGGACGTCGAAGCCTCATGCCACCCCCGTGGTCGTGCTTGCAGTCGACAAGACAAGCACCCTGCTGGCTACTGGTGCCGCCGACGGCGCCATCAAGATTTGGGATATTGTTGGAGGCTACGTCACGCACGCGGTCAGCGGCCCCGGCGTCCTGATTTCGGCCCTGCATTTCTTCGAGATCGCCGCAACAGGGAGGAGTGGGAGCACTGCTGTGCGCAAGTCCGGGAAAAAGTCAGGAAAAGTTCAAAATGGTGAACCTCAAGACGACCATTCGGGGGCCCAGTTTCGGCTCGCATACGGTACACAGGATGGCAAGATCCGAGTTTTCGACCTCAAAAAGCGCATCACCTCACCAATTTATGCCGACGCGAAGAGGAAAAAGGAGGCACACGAGTCCAATGTTCAAAGTCTGGCCTACTCACCCGAGCATGACGCCCTCTTGAGTGGTAGCAGAGACAAAACCATGACATTGTGGTTTCTGAAGGACGGAGTGTGGATTGGGACGACGATGCTTCGGCACGAATCGGTGGAGGCGGTTGGATTCCTCAACAATGGGGATGTCATGTACTCGGCGGGCACAAGCGGTCTGCTGAAGCTATGGGATACTGCCACCCGCCAGGAGCTCACAGCGAAACAAGAGGCCAAGTCCGAGGCCGAATCGATCTTGTCCGCAATTTCTCTACCCCAAAAATCCTTGATTCTGTGTGCGCAGTCCGACTTTACACTTGCTTTCTACCGCATACCCTCCCCTGCCGACCTGAAGGCTCAAAAAGCGGAGCTTATGGAGCCGTTCAGACGAATCTCGGGCACCCATGATGAGATTTTGGACCTTGCTTACCTGCTCCCCGACCAATCAGTTGTGGCTCTCGCAACCAACTCCGAAGATATCAGATTGGTGTCCGTAGCTGAAACCCCGGCCCAAGCCACTGCGGAAGACGATGCAGCGTATTTTGGTCACGATTTTGCTCTGTTGAGAGGGCACGAAGACATCGTGATGTCTCTGGATGTCGACTGGTCAGGGCATTGGGTCGCCAGCGGTGCAAAAGACAACACGGCGCGCCTTTGGCTCGTGGACCCCGCAAACAACTCCTACACATGCTACGCAGTCTTTACTGGGCACATCGAATCAGTCGGTGCGGTGGCTCTCCCAAAAACAGTGCCACAAGTGGACTCAGACGCTTACAAAAACCCGCTGGACCATCCGCCGGCATTCCTGATCAGTGGATCACAGGATAGGTTTGTCCAAAAACGGCTGATCCCACGACCATCACAAAAAGCGGATGTCTCTTCTGGACTTCGAAGATTGGCCCACGAGAAGGATATCAACGCACTAGATGTCAACCCCTCCGGTAAATTATTTGCCTCGGCGTCACAGGACAAGACGGTGAAGATCTGGGATGTCGAAAAGCTAGAAGTGCAGGGTATCCTGAAAGGCCACAAGAGGGGCGTTTGGACAGTCAGGTTCTCCCCGCAGAGTACGCCCGCTATTCAAGGCGAGCAGGGTTCCGTGTCTGGAAAGGGTGTTATTCTGACCGGAAGCGGCGACAAGACGATCAAGCTCTGGAGCTTGTCTGATTACACGTGTATTAGGACGTTTGAGGGCCACTCCCATAACGTGCTCAAAGTCGTTTGGTTGAACATTCCCAGCGACGATAAGTCTAAGAAGTCTGTCCAGTTCGCTTCAGCTGGAGCTGACAGTTTGGTCAAGGTGTGGGATGCGAACCTAGGCGAAACTGACTGCACCCTGGACAACCACGAGGACCGGCTGTGGACTCTCGCCGTTCACCCAAAAACCAACATGCTTGTGTCTGGTGGCAGCGACTCAAAGGTGACATTTTGGAAAGATACAACAGCGGAAACCCAGGTTGCGGCAACAGCAGCAGCTTTTAAGCTGGTTGAACAAGAACAGGAGCTCGAAAACTACATCCACGCCGGCGCCTACCGTGATGCCATTGTTCTAGCGCTCCAACTGAACCACCCCGCCAGACTTCTTAACCTATTCACCAATGTTGTCACAACAGCTACACCCGAAGAAGGGAGCATCTCCGGGATCAAGGCAGTGGACCAAGTCCTCGCTACCCTTTCGGACGAACAGCTATTCCTCCTTCTTCTGAGGTTGCGAGATTGGAACACCAACGCCAGGACGGCGCCAGTGGCACAGCGAATTCTGTCGGCACTGGTGAAGACCTACCCAGCATCCAAGTTCTCGCACCTGTCAGTCAAGGGGGCTAAAGGACAAAAGAGTCTCAAGGAGGTTCTGAATGCTCTCAAAGTGTATACCGAGAGGCACTACAAGAGGACGGAAGAGCTTGTCGATGAAAGTTACTTGGTGGAGTACACGCTGCACGAGATGGACAGCCTATCTCTGCCTTCAGGTGTACAGGATGTTGTGATGTCGGAGGCGAGGTAGATACGGAAACGAAAACTTGGCGCATCACAGCCTGCTGAGGCCTGGGCTGGATAGGGGGAAATGGCATGTGTGTTGTTATACAGCAGTACTTGAGCCAATGGCAAGACTGGTTGAAATATGCTGAGTTAATTCATCCAAGATATGTGAAATGCCGGCAGTATGCTCACTGACTTTGCACACGGAGAGCATCTCGGCGTGTGTACGTCGGCCGTGCCAAGCCATGTTTTTGGAGCTCCAACTTTTTAGTGGGGCTGGCTGTTCCGCCGTTGCACAACATTCGCGTTGAGGCCCTTGCTTGCGCCGACCAAAAACGAGAGCAACCTAATAAAGTTGTCGCCTCACCGCGGTTTGGAACCAACTGCCCCAGCTCGAGTTCGAACGCGCCCCGATCAGAGGCCACAGAGGAGTTTTTAGCTTCACTCGGAGACTTTTGAAGCTGACTGGCGACATGTCCAAACGGCAGGCGTCCGAGGCGCTCGACGAGCTACTGGATCGAGATTCACCTGCCTCCAAAAGATCAAGGATAGACGACTACAACAAGAGCCTGACACCAACAAGCGCCTACGAAAACGGGGGTGATAGTCGTGGGGAACCTCGAAAAAATGGGACAAGGGAGGAGAGCGGGGAAGATGACGGGTTCAGCGAAGAGGGCGAGATTGAAGAGAAGGCGCCAATCCGGCAATCAGCGCCCACTGAAGGGTACGGCGACCTCTACCTCGACACCATCGATCGCAACGTGCTCGATTTCGACTTCGAGAAGCTCTGCTCCATCAGCCTATCCAATATAAACGTCTATGCCTGCCTAGTATGCGGCAAGTATTTTCAGGGTCGCGGCCCCAAGTCGCATGCCTACTTCCATGCGCTAGACGAAAATCACCACGTCTTCATCAACATGGGCACGCAGAAGGTCTATGTGCTACCTGAGGGCTACGAAGTCAAGAGCAAGTCGCTGGATGACATCAAATATGTGTCGGACCCAAGGTACACGCGCCAGGAGGTTATTGAGTTCGACCGCCGGCCACGGACAGCAATGACGCTCGCCGGCAAGGAGTACGCGCCTGGGTTCGTGGGTATGAACAACATCAAGGAAAACGACTATCTCAACGTCATTGTACAATCCCTCTCCCACGTGGCGCCACTACGAAACTACTTCCTCCTCGAGGACTTCAACAGTGCCCCTGAACTCGTCAAGCGCACCTCCATCCTCTTCCGCAAGATCTGGAACCCCCGCGCCTTCAAATCCCACGTCTCACCCCACGAGCTCCTCCAAGAAATCTCACTCCGTTCCAACAAGCGCTTCACACTCACCGCGCAATCCGATCCCGTCGAGTTCCTCTCGTGGTTCCTCAACCACCTTCACCTCGGCCTAGGCGGCAGCAAAACCAAGCCCGGCTCGTCCATGATCCAGCGTGTCTTCCAAGGCAAGCTTAAGGTCGAGTCCCAAGCGATCACCGCCAAAGCCGACGCCTCAGACCGCCTGCGCTTCGAAGAAGCCGCCGAAGTCAAAGTCGACATCAACCGCTTCCTCCTCCTTACCCTCGACCTTCCCGCCGCGCCGCTCTTCCAAGACGAGCTGGAGCGCAACATCATCCCCCAAGTCCCGCTCACCACCATCCTCTCAAAATACAACGGCGTCACTGCACAGGAGCTCAACGCCCAGCGCAGGCGCTACCGTCTCGTGCATCCCCTTCCTCCCTTCCTGGTGTTCCACGTTAAACGCTTCAGCAAGAACAAGTTTGTTTCCGAGCGGAATCCCACAATCGTCACTTTTGACGCTCAAAATCTCGACCTATCACCCTACGTCGAGCCCGACCCGGCGCAGCACCCACCGGGCGAACCTATTCTTTATGACCTCGTCGCCAACGTGGTTCACGAAGCTGTCCGTGCCAAAGATGACGTTGCTGATAGCGGTGAGGAGCGCAAGACGTGGAAGGTGCAACTGCTGAACAAGGCGTCAGACGAGTGGGTGGTAGCACAGGATCTGTTTGTAGATAAGATTCGGAGCGAGTTGCTGTACCTCGGTGAAACATATCTACAGGTGTGGGAGAGGAGGAGAGGGCCACCGGGGAAAGGGAAAGGGAAGGCTTGAGGGGCCATGTGTGCGGAGTTGATACCAGGAAGTAGTTCGATCATCAGGCCGCCCTTTCAGTAGGCCCAGGAGAAGCCAGTTGCTGGAGTGGAGCGCTACGTAAAAATCACAAACCAAAGATGTTCGACTTATTGATTGTTGTGTGAATGGTAAACGTACCACCACCACCACAATTGCTTCTGCCTCAACCTCAGCCCCATCTCGACTCGTCGAGCCAGAATGAAGCAAGGCAAACAGAGGTTTTCTGAGTTACCGTATAGCTACAGACTACAGTTACATGCAAGAAGCACCGATGTCTCTCAGTCCAATCCGCAAGACGCAAGCTGCACACAAAAATCTCAAAAGCCGAACCCAGATTCATGATGCCCGCCTCCCAGTGATATTCCCATTTCCACCGCCCGCCCAAAACTCAAAAACATGGGAATCTCGCTTTCCTCCCAACCCAAACCGCCCCCAAGATGTCGCTGAGTCACAAAATAAAAGAGTACATCAACGCCCAAAACAGACCGAGAGTTTTGTCTGAAGACAAGACAAATAGACCGCCGGGGGGTGGTCCACTCGGGAGGTGCTGGAAATTCTTCACTTCATGCTTGCTGGCCGATAATTGTACATATTAGGAAGAAACAAGGGGTTGGATTAGCCTGTGCTTCCTGTTTTGAGGCAAATAGCGTGTCTTCTGCTATGTTTCGCTGATATCGCTGAGGGAGGACTTCCAAGCCCAATACTGAGGCGGAGTGTCAGGGCAGGAGGCAATCAACTCGACCTACGTGTTGAGTGCGCTCTTTTGGTCGTCGGATGACTGGTTATGGTGCTGCTTGGAAGACCGCTTCTCGCCGTGGTGGTGGCTGTTGGCCTTCTCGCGCCGAGACTCCTCAATGGCGGTACGTTGCTGGATGCTAGAGTCGTGGCTCTTCCATTCAAGCTTCGTGTCCGGAGGGAACGACAAAACCCGCTTCAAAGTTTCACTAGCTCGTCAGTCAGCAATGGGCACACGCAATCGAGGTCATGAGGATGCCCTACCGAATCTTGAGAACCCGTTGTCCTTCGGATCGGGCCCAAATGCTGATAATGTCCTCCCCATTTCTGACACTCAGCACAACACCGCACACCTCCTCACTGGCCTCACTGAACTGGTCACCAATAATGGCGAGTAGGAGGTCCTCCCAGTACCGGTCTGCAACGCCCTTCCTCAGGCGCACGATCCACTTTCCTCCGTTTTTGTTTTCCTCATCCTCCCATATTGGACGGATTCCTTTCTTGAATAGGTGGTAGTCGGATACCAAAGGCAGTGCAGAGGGTCGCTTCAGGTGTTGGTACACCGCAAAGAAGTCCTCCGCTGAATCACACGAGGCGATCGGGTGCAACGTCTTCTCATATTCGATGAAGCCATTAGCCTTGGAAATGGGCGGACGAAACCAGAACACCCAGCTGTTGCGGAGCTGGTGGCTCAGTACGGCCGCTGACACTGCCGACGAAGACCCCGCAGCAGTCCTGCTCGAGTCCGCCAACGAGTCTTTCGACGTCGGCTTACCGATCACCTTGCTACCCAAGCCACCATCCCGCGCGGATTTCTCAGCCGAGGGTGTCTTGGCGGCAGAGCCCAGCGAGGCCTCGAAGGGATTCCCAGGGGATTTGGGCGTCTTTGCCGACGTGCTGCCGAACGAGGCAAAGGCACCCGAGCCCAGGCCAAAGGCGCTCGAGGCCCCACCTGTCGGCGACGCAAGTGCGCCGCCTGGTGTGGTTGTGGAATTGAAAGGATTGGACTTTCCGTGCGAAGAGCTGTCACCACCGAATCGCTTAGAAAATGTTGCATTGCGCCCCGAGGGACTGTCGCCCTGGCCGGACGTTTTGAGTGTGAGGCTGCTCGTGCTGCGGGTGCGGGCAGGTTAGCATCAGCAAACCCCTCCCCCCCGTTGCTCCAAAGATGTCTCGGACGAGAAAAGCACTTACTTGGAACGGCGACTCCATAGATTATCCATGAAGAAGTCGGAACCGTGAACCTCGGTAAAAGGGATTTACGAACGAGTGTAACCCGGTCGGTGCTGCACCAACGAGCGGACGACGGAATCTCGGAGAGGGTCTTGTATACGGAGATGGATCGGCGTGGACAACCGGGAGAGACAGCGTACGGGTGTTGGCACAGGCGTCGGACTCGGTGGGAACAACTTCGAGGGTCAAGCTGGCGAGCGTGCGGATGATGTCAGGAAGCTCGGGGCGAGGGTATGCGGCACACGGCGGGAGGTTTCACTTTCAAAAAAAAAGTCGGGGTCTTTGCGACGTTGATGGGGTTGTGCGATGGCTTCTAAGACGAAATATCGGCTAAGCTCTGGTCGGAATTGGGCTGCGGGGAGGGAATCGGGGTTGCTGGGCGTTTTCACGGGAAGAATGGCGAGATGGGGAGGTTTCTGCGACGTCGATTCAATCGTGAAAAAGACAAATCTTTGACCGCAATGGCCCCAGCGCTGTGAGCCACGGGCGGGTCCCTAGCTTTCGGCTCCACCAAAGTCACCTATGACTGGCCGCACCACACTTCTGCTGCAGGGAATCGCCAGAGCTAACCCGCCGACCAGCCAGTGGCAAGCCTCGAAGCCACGGGAAGTCGGGCGGTGAACGCCGGCAGAATCTTAGCCGTAAACGGGTACAAGTAGGAATTTTTGGCGGCTGCTTCACTTTCTATCTCTTTTGATACAACAAAACCAGACCACAAAAACATTTATCATCGCCCAGCGCTGCCCTCCACGCTGCTGGCCGAGTCGTCGTGTGTCGAGATTGACTCCTCTATGCCCTTGCTTAAAACCATCATCACGAGTGCCCCATTTGCGCGGCGTCCATGATGCGGTGATGACCTGAAGCAAGATTCGGACATATTACCTACCCTTACCCACAGCATCTTAGACTGCGTTGTGCGTGAGACCCCTTGGATGGATAGGCGCCGCACCTTGTGCCAGCACACCAATGTGTGAGTCTCCGCGTATCTTTTTATTCCCTCTTGCTTCTGCTTTGATGACGTGTAACAATCTGGTAAGCCGACTCAGCAATGATGGAGCCTCCTATCCCTCACCGGCTTCGACGGTTCCCACTTCATGAGTTGAGCATGAGGAAAACGTGGCTATAAATCTGAGCCCCTTGAGTTGCCACTGCATATTTACAACCTTGTCAGTCTCAAGGGCTAACCCCTATGGCGCCGCAGATGTTTCTCCATCCATTGCGCCGTCTTCTATCCTTCTAGAAGATCTTCCCGGAGAGCCCATCTGTAGCTCGCCTTGGCACACGTGAAAGAAACGCCTGCCATCAGAACCACCGACATGGCTGAAGAGTGGGTTTGCTATCCAGCATGCTGCTAGTTACTTGATCTCAAAACTTCATGCCATCTTGCATCCTCGGCGAGATGTCGTATTTCGAGATAGAAAGTATAAAGAGATTTTGTGAGATGCATCTTTTTCTTCAAAGCACGGCTACGTGCTGTCTCGGGCCTCATCGCTTATGGGTTGACGAATTATTCCTTCGTCTTGCGTTTGTCCTCGACACGGATACCTGCGGCCCAAACATCGGCCAACTACAGGCTTGTTTGCACCTTGCAGACTGAAATCCCGGCGCGGGAGAACTTCGCGCGATGGCAGTTGACACCAATCCCGGAGTCCCTTGATTCACCGGCTTGACGGCTCGGGTGTGGGGGTAAGCTGTCACCGGGTCCAAGTATTTTCTCCTGGGTGCAAAAAGACAGCATCCGAAGGCACGTTTTCCCAGCCGGTCACGGCAGCTGACCCATGGCTCGCCAATAAGGCAGCGGCTGTCGAACGAAACGGGTATGCGCTGCAGCGTGTCGGCAGGTGCCCTGAAAGAGAAGAATCTGCCCTGCTCCACACTTTTGCCCCGCACCGAGAACCCAGCGATCTTATCATCCCCACGCCAATCGCGTCACCTACGTAAAAAGAAGGTGGGGTTAGAGTGCTGCAAAACTGCACAGTGCAATCCAGTGCATCGCTCCCCGACAAACACGAACCAGCGTTAGACTCGAACAGTATAAGGGGCCAGCCACAGCCGCGCGCTCCCCATATTACCATGCCGACGGTATCGTCTTCCCACCACGCGGCCCCCGTGCCGGAAAGAGAGCCATACTCCTCTGCGCCGCCCGCATCTGCCCGTTGGGCAACCAGCGTAGAAGACTTCGCGAGGCCTGCTACGTATAGGGAGAAGTACCTCTCGGACGAATTTTCGGCTCTGAGCGTCCAGGATTACGCCATGGAGAGAATCACAGACAAGCTGGCGGCGTTGCCCGCCGGCGCCACCTACTTCTCGCTCGAGTTCTTCCCGCCCAAGACGGCCATGGGCTTCTCCAACCTCCGAGATCGGCTCGACCGGATGGCGAGGGCATTGCGCCCGCTCTTTGTGAATGTCACCTGGGGTGCTGGCGGCTCAACTGCCACCAAGTCACTCGAGTTGGCCGAGATCTGTCAGAGAGAATTGGGCCTGACAACATGTCTCCATCTCACTTGCACCAACATGAGCCGCCAGCTGATCGACAAGGCCCTCGAAGACGCAAAAGCGCTCGGCATCCGCAATATTTTGGCCCTCAGGGGCGACCCTCCCAGGAGAGCTGAGTACCGAACCACGGACGAGCCGGAGAGAAGCGAGGAGGAGGACTTTGCCTATGCCATCGACCTGGTACGCTACATCAGGAAAACACACGGTGACTACTTTTGCATTGGTGTGGCGGCCTATCCGGAGGGTCATGCAGACGAAAGCCATCCCCTTGGACAAAGCCTCGAGCATGATCTGCCCTATCTTGTGGAGAAGACACAGGCTGGGGCCGACTTTATTATGACACAACTGTTTTTCGATATTGAGGCGTACGAAGACTTTGAGACAACGCTGCGCCAACATCCAAGTGGAGCGTTCAAAGACATTCCCATCCTCCCGGGTCTCATGCCCATTCAGGGGTACCAAATGATCAAGAGGACGACGAAGCTCAGCCACGCGAAGATGCCAGAAGCCCTAATGGCACGTCTGGACGCAGCGAAGGGCGATGACGAGAAAGTGAAGGCAGTCGGGGTGGAAATTATCAGCGAGCTCGTCGAACAAGTCAAGGAGATCAAGAGCAGGACGCCGGGCCCCAAGGGCTTTCACTTTTACACTTTGAACCTGGAAAAGTCGGTTTCCTTCATCCTAGAGAAAACGGGCATGATCCCCCCAGGCACTCCAGAACTCGCAGAAGCAACTCTGGCTATTCCGGTCCCCCCAACACTGCAGGTCAACGGATCTACCCCCCTTCAGTCGATACAGGATCAGGAGAGGCGAAAGTCGTCGGTCGGCTCCGATCCCAGAAACCGCGTCATCGTCTCGGGTAGGCCAGCATCGCACCCCGACTACGAAGCAACAGCTCTTGAGGCTAGCGTCCCGGCTGAGCCAGTCAACACCAGGGCCAACACACTTGCCATCTCCGAGGGCGAAGGCGTACTAGGTCGCGAAGCAACATGGGACGACTTCCCCAACGGCCGGTGGGGAGACGCCAGGTCGCCCGCCTACGGACAGATTGATGGCTACGGCGTGAGTCTGCACGTCACGGTTGCGCAGGCCCTCCAATTATGGGGGACCCCGACAAAACCCGAGGACATCAACAACATTTTCATCCGCCACCTCCAGGGCGAGCTTTCGGCCATCCCATGGAGCGAGGAGGGTTTCAACGCTGAGACGGACACCATCAAGGCGCCGCTCATCCGCCTGAACTCTAAAGGTTGGTGGTCGCTCGCCTCGCAACCGGCGGTCAACGGTCTGCGAGCCAGTGACCCCACGTTTGGATGGGGCCCACAAAATGGCTTCGTCTTCCAGAAGGCTTTTGTAGAGTTCTTTATCCCTTCTGCCGATTGGAAGATCCTCCTTGAGAAGCTCCGGCGTCCCGAAATGCGCGATACCATTTGCTTCTTTGCGACCAACACGGTGGGCGACTTCATCAGCTCAGATTCGATCGCGGCGGAGAGTGGGCCGTCCCTTGACGCCCAGGGGCGACCAGTACTGCGCGAGCCCAGCACCAACGCTGTGACGTGGGGCGTGTTCCCGGGCAAGGAGATTGTCACGCCTACAATTATTGAGGAGGTCAGCTTCAGGGCATGGAGCGAGGAGGCGTTTGGGATCTGGGGAGAGTGGGCTAAGGTGTATGGAAAGGGGTCGGAGAGTGAGAAGTTGCTCGAGTCGATTAGAGGAGATGCGTGGTTGGTGAACATCATTCATCATGAGTTTTTGGAGAGGGATGCCTTGTGGGATTTGTTACTTGGTTGAGGAATGGGAAAAGACATGGAGCTAAAAACGAAGAGGATAGGAGGAAAGCGTGTTACAGATTTGATGATGCGCAGCATAGAGCACACTAGACAGATTATGTACTGGATGAGAGGAATCTATCTTATAAGCACAGGTGTTTACTCTGTTACTCAAGGGGCTTACCGTCTAGACAACGGGCGATATCCTTGGTGCACTTTCTTCCAGGATTAAATAAGTGGTACAAGGGAAAAAACAGGTAGCGGAGCTTCCTCAGATCTAGAAGATGACACCGTCTTAGGACGTCCACCGTTGTTACGGTCTGTAAGGCTTTTCACTTTCTTACCGCCAAGACTCTCGCGGTACTCTCTCAACACCCTTTAAGGACTTGGTGTCTCTTCTCGCGTTTTATTATAACGCCTTTTATCCCCCTTCCCCTTATATGTCTGTTTTTATATAGTTTTCTATCTAGGTTGGTGTTGACTGTATTATGATGTTTTGGGCTTTGCTTGTGAGGGTTAACAAATTCCCCTTTTCGCAGTGCAGGGGGTTGGATTCGGGACGATGAAAGCGTTCAACGCAAGGGACCTGAAAATGGAGATAATACCCCTCCTGGAACTGTTTTGCAGGTAATCAGGATGTGGATCATCAAGGTGGTAGACCGCATCACACCCTCGCGTCTCCTCATCGGGGCCATAGACATGTCCTTTATCTCAACACAACCAACCACTTGCCTTGCAATCACCGGCCCGTCTAGCATCGCAACAGGGAGTGCATATGAGCCCGAACCACTCCCGCGACCCAGCAATGACCGCCGACTTGACAGATGCCCCGAAGATGATGTGCGATGGGCGCATCCTTATAGTTAGCCGAGCCAATGGAACATTGGAACAGCCTTTGGGAAGCAGTCTTCTCAAACGGCGTGGGGGATAACGAAAGAGCGGCACTGGATGTCGGTGGGTTGACCAGACAGTTTCAGAGCCTCAGGGGCAAATCACCAATATGGGCAGGCACACTGTTGAGTTTGGCGCACAACTACGAGACAGGAGATCAAAATGCCTTGGTCCAAGCGTTTTTTGTTATCAACGGTTACAGTTGGAAAGTGTGACATCTAAACGCAAAATCCTCATGTTTCTCCAGACGACTAAACGTTTTTGTCCGCCGGACGTCAACCCGTTCTCCATCGCGGGAAGGGCTAGTGAGTCTGTGAAAAACGGATTGAATTCGACGCGGATGGCGTTAACTGGACGCGGATTGCCGCGATGCTGTCTGAACTTGTCCGCGTTGCAGCTCTAGGGCATGTGTGTGGCGTTGACAAAACTCCATCCCGTCTCAACACACAACACCATAACTCATCTCACACGTGCCCTATTTCTGTGACACGCGACCAGTATGCATTCATGGCCGGTACCAATTCAACTTGACAAAATAACCCTACAAAATCAATCTGGGATTTATTGTCCCATCCATCCCACCATGCATTCCATCTATGTCATCCGACGGAACTAAAAACTCCAAGTACTCCATCCCATCCACGACGTGATCCTGACCCAAACTCCAAGCACTCTCTCGTACCCCCATCCATTTTCAACTGGCGTGGCAGCCGAAACAAAACCCTGCGACGAAACTGACTAGCGAGAAGGGGACGTGCGCTTGCTGGTATTATGAGCAAAGGGCGACCGATCAATCGAGCTGCAAAAGAAAAATTCAAGACTGAGTGGCGTGACTGAAAAACTGACCGATCCGGACTACAACTCAAGGCAAACTTCATGATGGTGGTTTGCTGTGCTGCTCCCTATATGTAGAAAAAGGTAGGTGCGCTGGCTGCTCCCAGGTGAAAAAGTAAAAAAAAAAAAAACAAAAAAAAACGTGAGAACGGGTGGTGAAGGCCTCTTCGAGGTGAGTCATATGAATGGAAACGGCGAGAAAGAGTTGTTGTGGCCTGAGCTGGACTGCCTCCCGAGGGGTGGTCCCGTCTCATGTCCAATTGGTACTCCGTCTTCTGTCCGTCAGGGACCTGAGTGGGTCTACCTAGATCTCACCGGAGTGGTCATCGTAAATATCGTGGTCGTCGTCCTCGTAACCCATGGCCATGGCCATGTTCATGTGACCTGTAGCCATGCTGAAGTTGCTGGCAGGCTCATGGTACGGGGCAGATGTGGTGTGCTGAGCGGCGGGAGATGGGACTGAGCTGCCTCTGAAGAGTTGACTGGCGAGTCTAGCCGCGGTCGGGCTGCCATAGCCGGGAGCGGCCGTGGCAGGCTGAGCCATGGTTGTGGTGTAGCCCGAGTAGGGCTGCGCCGGGGTGCTGACAGGCGTGTTCGACATGGCAGCAGGCGTCTGGGAAGCCTTCACCCTGGGCTTCATGATGAGGGACTCAGCCATCTCGTCATCTGTGAGATCCCTCTTTGAAGCCGTCTTGGGCGTGGCCTTCTTGCTGTCAATGGCTTTCTTGCCGTCCTTCACAGGGGTGGCGGCGGCCTCGTCCTCATTGACGAGAGTCGAAGCACGGCTCATGTCGGTGGCCGTGGCCGTGGCCGTGCCCCAGTCGGAGCGCTTGCGGCGGACGGGGGTCGGGCTCAAATCGAGCTCCTCGTAGTCCTTCTCGGAGGAGGAGGAGTCCTTGGTCGTGAACTCCTCCTTCTTGACCTTTTTGGGAGGGCGACGAGTGGATGAACCCCCCGTGGGCGGGGCGCGGGCACGAGAACGGGGAGCGCTGGCAGTCTCAAGGGCGACGCGCTTTCTGCTACCCGGAGTGGTCGGCGAGTTGAAGGCCGCAACAGGGTCCCCGCCATTGTCAGCAGCATCCTTCATGCGCTTGCCCACGGCCTTCAAGTTCTGGACCTGGTAGCCGAGGCCACCAGGCGTGCTGGTGCCGTAAATACGATGAAGTTCTGCGTTGGAGCGGTGCGTCAGCAATCCATTGTTTGTTCTCCAAGCCTCTATTTGACGACTCAAGGCATACCCTCGTCCTTCATATCCTTGGTCACCGTCTTGACAATGTCAGGGGTGACCCGTTGCGGATCAAGCCCCTGGTTGACGCAGAGCGTCATGGCGATGGCCATCTTTCGGACGGCCCGGCACTGGTGCTCGACAGCGGAGGCTGTCGCGCCACCGCCGTAGCATCTGGCGACTGCTGGATGACGTGGAGAACTGATCAGCGACTTGTTGCGACTCAGGAGAAAGTGCAGGCAAACGCAGCTCCTCTCGGCGACCCAAGTCTTGTTCAGAACGCCACGGCTCCGACGGAGAGTGGAGGTGCGGCCGGACGGAGGAGGAGGACACGGGGAAAACATTAACTTACCGTTGTAGTCGATCTTCACGGTGCCGGGCAGGCTCGCCAACAGCGCCGCCATGAGCCGCTTCTGGCTCTCAAGCGTCTGGAAGCTTTGCTTGACGGGTGTTCCGGCCATGTTTGCTGATTGTTCGTCCTCGAGGTTGGGGCTCAGAGGACAAAAGACTGAAGTCTTGACCGGAGAACGGTGCTTCTCGTCGTGAATATATAGCCTGATAGCCAGTACTCGATTAGCTTGAGAACCAGATATTCGGCCAAAAAGAGTGATTTATTGGACGAAAACCAGACGAAAGGAACGTGGGAAGAAAGGGGGGAAATAATCTCCTGGAGGAAGCTGAGAGGATGATTTATGCTGCGAATGTGTCTTGGCCAACAAGTACCAAGTGGACGATACTCACAACCTGAGTTGGTAAATGTTGTGGCTTCGGACAACAACTCAGTCTGGAATGGAAGAGGAGGTTGAGAAGGGAGAGAGGAATCAGGTGGCTATGGCCAAGTGAAGAAAGGTGAAGCAGTAGTGAAGAGTCGGGACGAAATCTTCTTGGGAGTGTGACGAGCCAAGGAATGAGGTGGTAGATCTAAGAGGAAAGCGAGAGGGAAAAGAGGATACTGGGAGAGGGGGTAGGGAAGCCGACCAGTGAATGGGAGAAATGTGCTTGAAGACGAACCTCATCTCGTGCTGCAGGTAAAGGTGAGAAGACCAACTCGAGTCCGCAAATCTTCGCTTGGAGTAGATAGATGTTGGAGACGGAGGTGGGTCAGGAGGAAGCAAGCGAACGAGGTCTTGATGAAGGGTGATGCAAAGGGAAGGAGAGTATAATCTGGAAGATGAGAAGGGGGAGAGGCTGAAATACCACTCGGTGTTTTCCCCAAACGTGATGCAAGAGGAAGGAAACCAGAAGCTGGAAAACGAGGAGGGGGCGAGGTTGAAAGGTCAGTGTTCGGGAAACGAAGGCAAAAAGCCAACCATGGGGCGCTTCCAATGATGGGATGCAAGAGCCTAGCAGGTAAGAGTATGTTTCAGACGAAACGAGACCTCCGCCTTGGGATGCAACAGCCAACCAGGAAGAGCGCCGGTTGAGTCTTGAAACCCACTCCAGCCCTTGGTGTTGAATACACAAGCCAATCAGGAAACAGCACTAAAACTAAGTCCTGAAGAGAAGTGTGTGGTGTGAGGGTAAAACAAACAAAGACCCTGTGTAGTCACACGGAGAAGAAGAAAAAAAGAATGCTTACCTGGAACCCGAAGGATGCCCGAGTGGAGAGAGGTGTGGGGTTTGATGGCTGTTAAGAGTTGTGTCAGTGTTGTTCTCAACGCGATTGTTTGTTCTGCCGGTGGAAGTTGTGAGGGAATGGGTCCAAATATAAACAGCTTGAACTGCACCAGCCGTTCCGCCGTGAGCGAGGGATAGTTACTGTGTGTGACAGCAGAGGGAGATGAGCAGTAAAATCAGGCCAATGCCATAAGAACGGAAAGAGGTATGAAGGGGTGTTTTGCTGTCAGTGCAGCCCCCAACAATAAACCAAGACGAACCAGAATTATCTAGGCTGTACCTGTCTTTCCGCCGCAGGCGAGAGATAGTGACAAATTTTTGAAGAGGCCCAGGGAAGGTGGCCTGTTGGGGGAAGGGCTGGAGGGTGCCGTCTAAGCAGAAGTGTGACGCACCACGGAGGGACGTTGAAACTCCAAATTTGACGGCGCCCACGAGAAGGGCAAAAACAACGGAGTAGATGTGTGTAAACGTGGTTATGGTGATATGGCGTTCAACTTACCTGCAAGCGCGGCTGGAGGCTCGAAAGTACCTTGGGGTTGCGCAGTCGAAGCTGAGGTTTGGAAAGAAAAGCTCAAGATCTGCCGCTGGTGGCTGGCAAGAGGAAAGAAAATTCTGGCGAGAACCTCAGGGCAAGAAATAAATACCTGCTGGTGACCAAAGCGGGGGCCGTAATGCGCTCCCCGTGCAGCCAGGTGACTCGTTGCTGTGTCGAGGAGGGGGCGAGGGGTTCCGAAATAACCTCACGACAAAATGCTCAAATAGATGGCCGGAGAGACTCGGAACGGCCGTGGATGGCCAGCGAGAACGATGGTGACGAGCGACCGAGACAAGGAGCGTGATCAAAGGCGGTTCCAAGCTGTTGCGGTTTTTTGACCTCGAAAGCGGCTCGAAAGGGGCGAGGAGGCTGAACGGCGGTAGGCGTGCTGGATGGCGGTGGGGTACAATCGCCAAAACTCAGCCGCGAGGTTCTTTTCCCAGAGCTCAACCTGGCTCTAAATTCAACGGACCACAGCAGGCTAGGTATGTGTTGATGGTATTTGGGTCGAATAACAGATGCTGACTTCCACAGACTATCCCCACGCCGACTCCTGTGGCGACGGCAATGAAGGAGAACCAGCAAGATGAGTCTTCGGCAGGTCCTCGTGCAGAGCACAAGCCTCTGGTAGCAACACCGAGTGTTGAGAAACCGATCTGATAGAAGAGCGTCGAAGAGATAAAAGAGTAGCGACACTGTTGATCAAGGAGGGTGGCGAGATGGTTGAGCGGGTTTCGTCCAGCAGCACCAACATCGACCCTGTATTGAACTCAACATTCAACGAAACAGCGCCACAGCTTGGAGCTGGAAGACCTCGAGGGAGCCAGGTTGGAATGCCCTCCACTTTCCCAAAGGAGGATTCCGGGAGACCAAGATCGTATGTTGAACTCCGGATGGCACTGCTGCTTCCGTATCTAGATATCGAGCTGTAAGATGAGGGCTGATTGTTTGCTGGTAGCAGAACCAGAAGTTGAGAGGTTGAGAACTCCAGAAGACAGACCGAACTCGACGGCAGAGGCAACTTTTTGAGAGTATAGTAGCTCTGGCTATGGTAGCGCACACCGCTTGCGTACCAAAGAGCTGGCGGTGGATCAAGGCCCTGTCGAGGACGCGTATACTTTCAGCCGAACAATATCCCAAACCGTTATTGAGTGTCGTCTCAGGGGTCTTGTTGTCCCTCTCAATCAACAGACGACGATACACCGAAGATTCGTATTCGATGGCACAACTTGCAATCGTCAGTACGAGGAACCACAAATGCAACGGAAAGAAGTCGATTTGAGCAATGAAGAGGAGAAAAAAGTGCACTTGCTCAATCCCACAGTTCTGCTCGTCTCTCTTCTCGGGGTTGTGGTGAGGAGTCGTGACAACCTGCTAAGGAGGGACTTCCATGGTGAAGACCCAATCGACGTTTCTAGCTCGCACGTAAATATTTCAATGCCGAAAAAGATTGAACAATTATTTTGAGGCCATCAAACCAGAATAAATCGAATTTTGAGTGATTCTTTGAGTTGTTGTGCCTCCGCCCTGAAAGAGTCATGGGGTGGTTGGGCGTTTCGTCCTAACAGGTCTTCATGTTCAACGCACCTCAGTCAAGAGCGCCAATTCGCCCGCCATCCGGGTTTGCAGACCAGACCGCTATTCTCGACCCCAACCTAACGTCTGAGCAAGGTTAATGAGCGAAAGTCTGACCGAGAAGGACAACAAGACTAGCTGAGAGGCTGGTTGGCGGCGGCTCATCGCTGCTCCGAACTGAAACTCATCGCAATCGAGACGCCTCAAAATCATTGCTGGTATGCCGAAACAGCCCAAAGGAACCGAAGCCATGTGTATTATCTATTCCCTCTATTACGTTTATGCTTAGATCTTCTTCTCCGTTGCCGAGGTTCGTCGACCCAAAGGCGTATCCCGCCCACTCGAATGGGGATTGGGACTCGCGAAAGGGTTTTGCGACTCTGGCCATTCGGAAAGAGGGTGCTCTTTGATTACGGTCGGAAGCGATGGCCCGCTGCCGTACATAAGATACTGCACTCCTAGGAAGGAGTCGCAGCCGGCCTGGAAGATACCGCAGATCTTGAAGGCCCATGGAATTGAGGTGGAAGAGGTGAAAAACCAAGCCATTTTCATGGCATCGCCCACCAGCCAGCTTACGAGCACCGAAAAGCGAAAACCCTTGCATGACCTCAGTCTCCTGTTCGCAAGAATCTGCGGCAACGGGAGCGTGGCCTCGATGGTGAGCCCAGCGTATCCGATGAACGACGAATAAATGGGATACACGCCGTGCACTGGCGCAAGGATGAGCTCGCAGACCGTCAGACCAATGAAGAGCGACAGGATGAACTGCCAGTATCTGAACTTAGATGTCAGTTTTCTGCAATCGCCAGCCAAAGCGCATCAGCCAGAACTCTACGCACGGTTTCGATGATCTCCACTGCCAAAACTTATACGGGCGCGCCCGCTCCCACAAGCCCTCGTTGGCACGGGCGAATGGGACAGCACCGTCTCCACCCTTCGAGGCTGGCGCGGGCCGGTTGTCGAGGGCAATCTTCAACAGGATCGCCTGGATCACCACCATGACGAGCGACTGGATGAGCAGGGCGACATCGAACCGGGCACCGGGGTAGTAGAATATCCTGTCGGACGGTGAGCGCAGGGTCGCGGTTGGGAAAATGGGAATGTGAGGTTGTTTACGGACCTGCATAGCGAAGCCACCAGCATGATCAGAGGGATATCCAGCGAGAAACCTGCGCTCGACCTGCTGCGGTGCATCGAGTAGGCCTGGTCGCTATACGACAAGACCGGCGACATGATCAGGAATATGGGCGTCAGGTAGCCCGTAATCGTCGTGAGCCACGCCATCGCGTCGGTAGTCTAGTCCGGTCGTTGGCCGCGGCGTGGATTTGAGAAGGAGCCTCCGGATGTTGGAGCGGTGCCGGGAGAGCCGGAAGGCAATGCGGACGCGAAACTCGGCGGCGGACAGAACAAATAGGTCGAGGGAATCGCGTCGCACGTTACCCCATTCCCGACGATCCGTACACACACGTTGTTACCGTCGCTCGTGTTCCGTACGCACACAGCAGAGAAAAACAAAATACACGGTGAAAGAATGTGTCAATTGCAAAATTTACCACGACAACTTGTTGGGGCCGGCAGAATCCAATCAATGCCGGCGCGCCAAAACTTGGTGATCGACGACCAGGTCCGGCCTTCCCTGCTTTGGGCGGAATTAAATGGATGCAGCAGAGGCTTCGATTTGGAGACGTGTTCGCGCCCAGCCCTAACCCTCAAAATAGACGCAAAAGAAAACCATCTTACTCAGCAGTCAGTCAATCAACTCAAGACGCTTGCCCTCGTCACTGAGATTTGAAAGGGGTTATAAGTACGACCCGGTGCGACGTTGACGCTCACACGCAACTGCCTCCCAGACTCTGGGTAAACAGGAACTCGGTGAGGCATTTTGCAACTCACCAGCGTCAAAACTTCAACCAAACACCAGCTTTACGATCCGTCAAGATATCCTCCTCTCATCTCAGAGCACCCCATAACTGAACCCGCGACTTTCCTGCAAGATACAGGGAGGCTCCTTGTTGTCTTCTTCTTCTCCCGTGACCCACGGGCTCGCAACAGCCAAAGCAGTCGTTAATTCGGGCTGCAATCAAAATCGACACTTGATGCGAAGGCCGCTATGGATACCAACGTTTGTGTGATTCAGGCAACTTGCATTGAGGCTCTGGCTGAGAGCCTGCAAATTCGCAGCCATGTCACCCCCAAGTCATCAGTGAGCTGAATCGCTTTGTTCTCGAAGACTCAGTCATGTTCGTGGGTTGCGCAAATTCCTCGCCCGTCCCGGTCCCCTTCATGAGCCGCCGTTCCAACCCATGATATGGCAGGCTCCCCGGCGTCCAGGTCGCGTTGTGGAGCATCGAGCCTCTACGGCACGGCGATTCGATTGTGGAGCAAGTCGGGAAGCCAATTGTGAATGCTGGAGTGGGCAATTTGAAGCGCCTCGATGGTCGATCGATTGAGCGTGGGGCGATGCCTAAGGTACCCTGCAACGTACCGCGACGGGAAGCGACCAGCGACCATCGAGAAAAGAAGTGGTCCATCAACTGAACACCAGTGGAACAATTCTGGTCCTACACCCCATCCCCAGATGATGCACATGTAGTCTGTATCCCGGGGAATGTGATGAGCCGATGCGGCTTCCTGCGGTTGAAGCTGAAGCATGTGAAGCCAGCGTGCTCTTGGCCATAGGGCTGATTGTTTACTCGGCACGGGAGGTCCATCAAGGTTAGTCACAAGGTTCCATTCAAATATATTGAAGACTAACCTTCCATTTCAAGACCCGAAAATTTTCAGCGGGACTCTCTCTTGCAACGACAAAGATCTCTAAACGAGGCAGGTCTCCTCTCGATCTCTTGTCCTCATCTATCTTCGACACGATCGAGCCTGGGCATTGCGCTTAGGGACCAGCTACCTTGTTGTCGCCAAAGCTTCCCGGCTGTTGCCTGAAGTTCGGCTGCGCCTGCCAAGGTGTTAGCAACTCGTTGCCAAACATCAACAGGTCGCAGGATGATGCGCCACGCACACGACGACTTCGAGTCGGAAAGCATCGGCTGGCCAAGCGCTTTGAGGAACGACGTTTTCAATTGTAACCTCATAAGACTGGCGCCCACCTCAGCACACGCCGTTACATTGAAACTGGCCGCCCTTGGCATTTCGTCGAACTCGTTGCAACTTGGACGGTTCCGACACTGGCGGCTCTAAGAGAATCCGCGCCACATTGACATCCGAGAAATCTTGCCGAATTCCTTTTCCACTCTGAATCAGCTGGCTGTAATAGCGGCGCTCCGCTGTTCACTTCATGCGACATGTCATAGTTCAGGACGAGTGAGACCGTACGCTCACTTTCAAGTGCTGAGCTCCTCCATCTTTTGACTTCATGGCATTGAAGAAAACTCTACCAAGGATGTCGGAATTCGGGACTCATTTCCTCCCCAACGCAGATTAGCGTTTGTCACTGTTGTATGCTTACATGTGGCACAGCCAGTATGCCAGAGGATCTGCCCTGCCTGCCCGTGCTCAGCACGGAAAGGATTTTATGCAAAGGGCCCTCATCGTCCAAACGGCTCGAAAAAAGTACGGTGTGTTGGGAGACAAGATGTTGATGGTCGGATACTCTGTGTCCTTGCTGGATGTTCTTTTAGACGACAGGTCGCCGCACTTGCGCAGTCCTCAAACGTCTACCTACCTGCTATCCTTCTGGTCTGCCTTGGCTGACGGTTATTTTTACACTTCAGGGGCTGATGACCGATAAAAGTGCTGAGAATTGAGGCAGTGGACGCACAAACCCCCTGGTGATGCTTCCAGGACTGTTGCAGTTGAGCCTGCGCAGAGGACAGAGGTAATCTCGACAACCCAGCGTACCATGGCTCTGTCACGACATGAACGGGCACTGCGGCCGCGCAGCACACCTAACATCCAGGCGGATTACAGAAGCCTAGCGGCAAGATACTCACTGACAGCGGTCCAGACCTGCCGTCAAATGGCAACCGGCGCTTACACGTGTGAGACACCACATCACCTGCAACTGCGCTCCTTAGGCCGGCTATGCGCCGGGCGATGCCAGAGATCTTGCGCCGCCATGGAGGCGCGGGAGATCGGCTTTCAGATATCAGGTCTTGAATGCAACGTAGGACATCGTACCGCCCCCCGCCCCCCGCGTCATTATCACAAGTCAATACCAGCATACGGGATGCTCAAATTCCGACCCCATTGGAACCTCCCCCTAAGCGCCACCCGAGGAACTGGAAACTGCAATATCACATCCCGCCAAAGCACTCACTCGCTCGGTGTCCAACCTCAGCCACCCCAGGAGATGAGCACATCCGCCGGCGGGATCCCGACGCTACCTTGGCTACCCACAGAGCACTCCACTTGATTACCTGCCTCCCGCTCAGGGGAACGCACGCACATCAGCACTCAACACAACGGCCGTGATCTTTCCCCGGCCGGTGCGCCACAAGAAACGATGCTCAAACCCCTACGTCCCACTTGCCATTTCGGTCCGTGAGCACTACCATCGGCGATTACTTTCACCAAGTAATGACCAATCGCGACACCCACGACTCTAACCCTTCACTGCGCCCCCATTCGCCCACCTCCACCTTTTGGCATCCAGGGGATGTCCCAAACGGTTTGCTTGCAGTGCAGCCAGAATCCACGCCCCTCCCTTGCTCCTCCAGAGCAAGGTGAGATGCTGCCTTTTGTGCGTGCTGTGTAGACAGGCGTGTGGCCCTCATGGCCCTGGTAGTTCCCGGTCCTGGTATGTCGCAAGCGAATACGAGTGTTCAAGCTCAGGCACATCCATGGTTGTTGAGAACGACATCCAGACGTTGGTGTGATGTGCTCTGCCTCTGCACTGGGACGGGTATTCGGGAAGATGGACCGAACCAACCGACAGCTCCATGTCTTCTTCTCACTCCCCATGTCGGGTCCTTTCGGGTGAGAGTCCGATCCAGCTCGTTCAGACCAAAGAGGTTATTCCCATATCACAACACACTTGACAAAAGTAACGCCGAGCTCGAATACCTATCGGGCTTGTGAAAGCTAATACCAGACAGCTACGCAGTATAGGTAGGGATACCAATCATGTTCAATATCAAAGCTACATATGACACCTATTAATAAACACCTGACACACGAATACAACGTATCTACCTACCTAACTCTCTGGAGTATCAAACCTGGTTGCATCGGACTCGGGATAAACTTGCCATGACAGCGGCAGCGATTAATTGCCCGCGCACATATTATATAGGTACCGACCTTCTAGAAGTCTCTGCTTCGTCCAATCTCACACCGAGGGGACCAACAATACCGATAAACTTTTTCTCCCACCGCAAGGTTTCAACAACTCGGAACGAACGATGCAACATGCCACCTACCTAAACCCACTACACGCATGCATCAAGTGCCCCCAACGATAAAGACACGCGATCTACCTTCCCAAACAGGCCGGGTACCAAGAGGTTTAGCCAGTTGGTGTTCCGTGGTCAGTAATGCCCGCTCCGGCACGTCCACCATGTAGATTAGTAGAAGCCAGCGCCTCTCCCCTGATCGGGCCGGGACATGGACTGTGTGGAGTGGGTCATGACAGGTAGACTCCTGCGCGCACATTGAACCGTGCTTGCTTTGCTGTGGCGACGGACGGGCATGGGAGCAGGCAAGAGGAGAGAACCTTACTGCCCAGGCACTGACAGGACACCACTGCGGAGAGCCAACCCGTCAAATCCGATCGGCACTGATAGGATTGGGGCGGCAGTGAGCTGACGGCTGGAGTACGGAGTGGCGGTGGTGGTGATATCCACAACACCAGGACTGGACGCGTCTGTCCTGAGCTGTCGTCAAACCACCACTCCACCTCGCATCACAACGAGCGTGCTAGTCGGCTCCTTGAGGAGCAGACGGACGGAGACCAGCGCACCACCATGGACCCGCTTGCCGTATGTGGAAGTTGCACGAAAGGGTGTTTGCGAGACGGGGTGGGGGAAGAGGGGCCAGATTCAAATCCATCTCGATGCTGGTCCCTGTCCCGTGCTGAGAAGCCGGGAGATGAACAAGAAGAAGGTTAGTTACTTACCGCGATAGGGATAACCGACCGAGACACCACATACACAGGACACACCCCTCCCCTATACAGCAGTAGGCTGTTTCGTGATGGCGGCACCCAACGTATTGCCAAGATATGTCATGACTGCAAATCCTCCGACAGGAGCGAGAAGCGGGGGGCTGGGGTCCAGATGTGTACCAGATATGGAGTCATGGTGGTGGATGGTATCTGGTAGCTGATGGATCCCCTTGCCGGGCCAGATGAGCCTGGTCTCACTAGTTTTCGACTGACGTGGTTGAGTCTTGGGAAAAGTGCAAGTGCCGGTGGGCACGAATGAAGGAGATGGCTCGGGAGAGACCTGTGGACTCGGAGTGGAATCAGCAAATGTCAGCTAATCGTTGCTAGCAGCGGATGATGTGCCGGGTAGGGGCGGCGTAGAGTCGGTGGCGTGGGAACGACGGGCCTCTCAACCCTCCACCCGCAATGAGGCCGGCGCCGTCCAATGGAACCCCCGGGATCCCCTTGGCGCCTCGGCCTCTGCAACGGGAACAGCCAGGTGTCCCCGCGCCTTCGCCTTCTTCTCTCCCTCGAAGCATGTGCCGGCGGTCGACACAAAGTCCTCATTGGCGGGACGGGGACGAAAGAAGAAGGCATGGTATGTAAGTGGTGAGAAGCTTCGAGAAAAAGGCCCCTACTACGAATATTGCGTGGTGCCTGTGCTTGTTCCTGAATGTGGCCGCCCTCCCGGCCGTATTCGCGGACTCGGCGGCATTTTTCTGCGGCTCAAGAGCAGATGGCGCCTCCTCGGGCCCTTAGCCGAAAATCCCCTCGGGCCAGGTTCGGCGATGGGACCGCCGGGAGGTTGCATGGTCTTGCGGCTGCTGGGCCCAAACTTAAGTAGGCAATTGGCGCTGTACACAGCATCGCAGCGTTGGTAGCGTGGCATACCTGCGTTGTACGCGGTGCTCTACATAGCAACGTAGCGTAGCTTGGAGGTTTAGGGCGTAAGCAGCCCATCTGTGGCTCCATCATGATGGGTTACCCAAAAGTGCCGCATGCAACCCGCTTGGGGGGGGACGCCGTTCAGGGGCATTGGTCCGGGAGCTGCTAGGTAGTGGGCGGATCCGCAAGCACTGCGTAGTGCATTCCGTCATTCAGCTTAGCGGCAGGGATGGAGACCCTTCCCCTTCACCCGTTAAACGTCTGCCTGGAGAGCACCCGAACTAGTAAGCTAGGGTTGCAGTGTATTGCGTAGGGGGGGGGTAAGGGAGGAAAAGGAGAAAGTAGCATCCGCCGGGCAAACCTGAGAACAGGTACTTACGCTGCGGCAAATGCAACCCCCATCTTGCATGCGTGCGTACGAGCAGAAGCAGTGCGGGCGTCTCGTGGCAAAGCGCACACACGTGGTCGGACCGACGAGAGCGCTGGCCGGGCGGCAAAATCTCTCACCGGTCGGAGAGCTGTTCCTCGGTCCCGTGGTGGGTTCGATAGTCACCGCACGCTGTCCTGGATTTGGATTGTGTGGGCGAGCGAGGGGGCCAAGGTGGTAGCTCCATCTTGCCATACCCACAGGAGCACCACAGGCGACATGCGACTGCCGCCAGCTTTCCGTCCGGGATGTGAGTGCTATGTACCAGCAGTGTTTAGGTTGTTTTGTACTGTGCACCGAGGTGGATGCTTCCCAGCGGCCGTGGATCGTCCGCTGTCCGAGCTGCGGTGGGGTTGATGGGTATTATCCAGTGGAAGCTCCGTACCTGCCAATGTATCCTCGGGAATTGCGTGCTCTGGAGACCCGGATCCAAGACGTGGCCGGAAGCATTTTCCTGGACCGCGTGCGGGGGTGCGGTGTGTCCCGAAGCCCATAACGTTACGCAGTATGGAGCAGCAGATGCGGGTATGTGCTGCCAGAGAGATGGCAGCTTCCCAAGCTGAGCGGGAATGCCCAATCACGAGCGGGCGGGAGGGAGAAGACATGCGTGCCGTCGATGCCAATCCAAGGACCCGGATTCTGCCAGAGGCAAGCATCCCATCATTTGTTGAATGGCAATGTCGGCGAGGCACACATCCTACATCCACTGCGTTTCCCGACTGCTCCTCGCAACGGCGCGCAAAATCCTCCATCCTGCATCCTCCTCTGCTGATGGCCACCGTCGCGCTCGCCTCGCCGCTCCCGATCCAGACTCAGCGGCTCCACCGCGCGCCCTGAACAGCGTCTCTTCGTCTCAACCGTCGTTGTTTATTACCTGTCCCTCTGTCTCTGCCGAACTTTAATTGACCTGCCATCCCAGGCGGGGGTTGCAAGGGGTGCGGAGCCTAGCGCCATTGGCCGTCTATTTTCAGATCACTTTCGCGTGCGAGGTGCTACGGCAGCCGGGGCCGTTCGACGGCATCGCTCCGCACGCCATGGAGGAGAAATCCCCATGAGCTTCCTGGCTCCTGGCTCCGAGAGCAGCCAGCTGTGGTGCATGCGTACGAATGCCCCGAACTAGGAAATTGGGGTGGGAGAGGGGGAGGGGGTCCTCGTCTCGTTTGCTCCTTTGCTAGGAGCGAAGGAGGGGCGTGTCTGTTGTGACTCGAGGTGCGCAACTCGCCAGCCCAAAGGACTCCGCCCACACTTGTAATCTACAATAATCCGGTGGAGCTCTGCCGTCGTGCTGGTCGAGATCTAGCTCACGTCTCCCAATGCACGCGCGCCTGCTGCCGACCCTGCAGCTGTTCGCACCGCCGCCCTTCTGGCCTCAACGGCAAATGGTAGTCTCTGCCAAGTCCAAAATGTGCAGCGGAATCACCGATGGGTTGGGGGGCGTGCCGCCATGTGCCACCAGTTCTCGTCAGCACTCCATTGCAGTGCATTGCAGTGTCGAGAACGCCTATGGGCCCCGTTGAGGTGCCTCATTGCCAAGCCTCGTCAATAATTACCAGTTCGGCGCGCCCCTGAGTCCGTTCGCATCATGGCATCCCAAAAGTGCCGCACTCTGAGCCCACGCCGCCCCGGCACAGCTACCTTTGGACATGGCATTACGTCTTGGCTTGGACGGAGGCCGCTATCGCCGCTAGCCTGGCGGAAGGATGTCAAACCTCCAGTGGTGCGTGGCCGCCATTTGCCCTTGGCTATTTGCTGCGGGCGTGACACGTCCGTCGGCAGCTGGGCGTCAGTTAATCGTAGAGTAAGTCGACACAGCAGAAAGTAGCGGGCGCAGCTCAAATATCCCATCACGGGGTCAAATAACAGCTGCGTTGTGGTAATGGTTGCTTGTCTTGGGTAACCGGTATACCGTTGTCCGATAAGGTTGGGACGGATGGTAGGGGGAGATCCGGGTTGGCTATAACCACTCGAGTTTAAGCTCGACGGGTCATCTCTGCCGACGTGTCCGGCTCGTCTAATTCCAACCCCAGATTCCCGTCGGTGGGCGGCCCAGCTTCTTTTATTAGAAGCCCGACACGGAGCGAGGGCCTCTTGACCGGCAGGGCTGCCCTCATGCCTCGCGATGCTTTGTCTCGTAACCAGAATTCTTGCCGTCAACTCCCACGAAACGTCCAAAGGGGGTGGTGTTTAATTCATATGAACTAGGCAGCCTTGCCGCTCCGAGAGCACCCAGGCACAGGGATCCTGCAGGAACCTCCGTCCGTCAAGCTGTTCTCTGCTACCCAGTCCTGCCACCCCCATGGGAAAGTGTATCGGTATTGCTTATGCGGTAAACGGTTCGAATGACCAGAAAATAGATCCGGCTGGGCCCTTCGCTTCCTCAGCCCATCTCGAGCAGCGCCTTTCACTCGGAGGTGTGGGGAAGTTGCGTCAGAGACACCATCATCACACGCCCTGATGAGCGGGATGTTGAGAAGAAGCGAGGTTGGAACGGGTTGCTGTCCGAGAGTTCCTTTTTGCGCCCCTCCTTGCTGTTGAAGGAATGCCGATGCATCGACGATTGATGATCCCTGTCGGACACGAGGGTAGTGTTGTCAGGGGGGGGGAGGTGTCTTCGTCACTCACCAGCTCCAGTTGTTGATGCGACGAGTCCCTTTTTCGACACTCATCACACGCAGGCTAATTGCCGTTCGGACTGCCGACGCATTGAATGGGAGTCAAGAATTTTGCGCTTCTCCTCCTGTATTTTGAAGACAGAATGAAGCTCTTCATTTCCCACGCCGTCCTTGTGCCGCTCGCAACCAACAAGGGAGCCTGAAGTCGCAGGCAGGGAGTGGCATTACCGTTGAACATGGGCACTCGGTAGCGTGGCGGCGAAAGCTCGCGAGAATCGTCCAGACCATGCCCAGTGCCAACGGTCGGCTCGCATTTCCGCGAAGAGAGAGGAACTAGATGAACAATACAGGTTTTGCAGCCATGGATTGCGGCAAAAACGTGGCCAGCAGTTGGATGAGTGATGACTTTTGGAGATATACTCGTTGCGATGTTGGCGATGCTGAGGGGTGAAGCCGCCCCCCGGTAGTGACAAGTTCTCCCACCAAAGCATTCATCGCGTAGCTGGCTCTCCGATGAACTCTGATATCCATCATCCAGGTCGTTCCCCCATCTCGAACACTTGTCGCTGATTGGGCCCAGCACCAGGTGTCTCAATGCCTGGAGAGCTTGACTGTTGCCATGAATTTTGTGCCGGGTCCCTCCGCTAAAAATAGGGCAAGCAATCCCCACAATCTACCGAAGTGTGGTTCGCCCGCGGAGAGGCTTGTCTTCCAGGTGCACCCCTCTCTGGCAAATTCGACCGATTGGATGGAGCGTCTAGCGCAAAGTCGTAGGCTTACACTTGCGAATGAAGTCGCTTTGAAAGTGCTCAAACATTGGAAAAGGCCAGCAGCAAGTGGTGAAATAACCTTGACAACAGAGCGTGAAGAGACCATAGCTCCAAGTTGCGGCTCAATACGGGTAGGTCGTCAGTGGTCGCATGAAAGTCGCAGGAATGACAGTGTAGGGGGCACTGACGGGCTTAGTTGGCCACCCGAGCTAGGACCGTCCTGGATTCAGATGCTTGGTTGCCCGTCACGCCAATAAGTTATTGATTCTGCCATCACAACTTCGGATTTGGCTGACACTTCCCGCCCTCGTATCCAGATGCGCTAGGGATCCGGTGCCTGAGCTGGAGGACGGTCTGTCTTCCGAACGCGTGTCGTTGCTGCGACGAGGGTTCAGAAAGTAAGGCGCCTTTCTCCGGAAGTCCTCCCTGAAGCGGAAATCAAGTCCCAGCCAACGACCTGGCCCTGCAAGAGTGTGCCATCGCGCGTCAGAATCGAGGATAGTTCGTCGCCAGTGTTTCTAGAAGCCCAAGCCCCAGCCGCCAAGCTGCCTTTTTTACGCAAACCTGGCCAACCAGAGGGCCCTGTATGTCTCACAACCACAGACTGCTTGTCCGGATTGGGTTGCAGGTTTCTCCAGCTCGCGATTGGGGGCACAAAGTTCCGTCCTCTGGAATCTCCCTGCTGCCAGGTTTGGGAACATCGACAATTAGCTGCACGGGGCATACACTTACTCTGACCTCCTTGAAGTTCAGCCCAAGAGAGAATTGGCAGCTAGAGCTTCTGCGATGGTCGAAGGCGGCGGTCTACCAGCGGAATGGAGAAACCTCCTGCCGACGGTGAGTGATCAAGTTGAGCGGCTTTGAGTTTAAACGTCGATCTTAGGCCGGCTCCTTGTCTCATAGGAGGAACCATTTGCATGAATATTGTTTGTTGGGCAGTTTTTGTGGCTAGGGCCCTGTCTGATGTTAATTGTGCGAGACTATTGGTGGTCTATGGCCGCCAACATCAAGGGGGTACGATTAACGAGATGACGGCATCTGCCCTTGGACAGAGAAGGGAGTTCCGCGCCTGCATACTGGCAATGTGTGTTAGTCAAGTGCAGGCAGACAAAATCATGACCGATGCTTGCAAGTCTATCCGGACTGTCCACAGAGTTTGATGGTTTTGTTATGTTTGCTTTTGAAGGGACAGCTTGCTTGTCGACTTTGGGACCTTTACTTTGTAGTGGCTTGTCAACGCAGGTTCTCAGGCCTGTCCGGATCGGGGCGACGAAGGATACGCCAGCGGCGGAAGCGGGACGAGGAACCAGAAGATCGAAAGGACCCTTGACAGTTGGTGAAGGAGCTAAGCCGGATCGGTAGTTTATCATGCCTCTCCTCTTTTTTGCGCACCCCTTGGGCTCGGCATCTGATGTTTGGAGGATGGAGTCGCCGCATCAGATGAAAGATCGAATCGAATCTCGTCTGACGCTTACGCGAACGCCGCACCGCAATCCCTGTGAGGGGCTCTTACCCCCACCACTCACTCCACAAGCAGCGGCAGCCAGAGCATGGCAGCTGATGTTTTCGCTGGTTGGTGTTTCCTCAAAAGTGCCGGGGGCGAGTTGTTATTGGAAAAGGATAAGCGGCTTGCCAGCTTCCAACCAAGCTGCCAGGTGGCCATCACCTGCATGCCGTTTTGCCCTCGCTTTCGGCTGCGAAGGCTTGAGAGCCGACATCTGCAGGTCGTTCCGGGAAGGGGAAAACATGTCAGTTGGCTGCCCCGAGGCGAGCCAATCGGATTCTCGGTTGCGGCCATGGTTCACCTTTCTCTGCATTAGGACACCACGCCCTCCTCTGATGTCGTATTGTCAAATCGTTGAGAGTCGGGATACTCGAGGACTGGTACGCAAGAGAAGTTGGACATTCTTCCCTACCCCCATGGCCGGAAGTAGCCCATGCCTCCAGAGGACATAATCTGTCATTCAAGTTCCTTGTCTTTCTCATAGACGGCCAACCCATTTCTCCCGCTTCCTGAATGACTGGCTTTCGTCTCGACTGGGATCCCCTGGGATCACAACGACCCAGCTGTTGACTTGTGATCCCGATCACAGACGGCGATGGTGCGACGATTCCGCATTGGCGATCCCTAGTGAGCCGAGAAGTTTGTAAAACGGGAGGGCACTGGATATCTTCCGCCAGCGAATGCCAGATATACTGCAAGTGCCACTGGCAGATCGCCATGTCTCATCTCGAGAAAGCTCCGATGCTCGAGTCGCACAGCAGAATAACTCGGCTTGGAGCCTGATGCTATCCGTAGGCTCGCGAGGGGCGACCAATCATGGTTATCATTACGGGAAAAGGAAAAGCAAAACCCGAAGGCCAACCCGAAACAACTGTCTCCAAGGCTGCCGCTGTCTCACAAGAATTGGACGTTGTCGAGAAGTCTGGTAAGCGCCAAGATGGGAGTAAACAATGCCCTGCTATGGCCGTCCATGTCCATCTGCCGAATTCGCTTCGGCACAAAAGTTTGGGTTTGCGCAGGCGCTGTGAGCCTGGAGTAGTGTCCAGTCAGCGACCGCGCCCCTCGCCCTTTTTCGCAGTGCGGCTATCCGTGCCGGGCGGGTCAATGAAAGCGGCTGAGGTCGATCATTTGGCGGCCCTTCATCCCAGCGTCGTGATGCAAACCCGCAGCAGAGCCATGTTGGAGATTTTCGGCACATGAAGGGCGAGCCGTGAGCCAATGTTTCGCCTGGCGGTTGAGATGCTGAGGCAGTTGGTTCTGCTGGACAATATACCCGATGGCCGGACAAACACCGTTGGTTGCGGTCACGAGAGGCGCTGCTTGCAGGTGCTCCTCTGCCCATAATTACCCATGATTCCGGGTGAATGTCTCTGGTGTTCCTGGAGCTGACCTGGCAGTGTAGGAACGGCGTAGCGCCCAGTACGCAATCGCTTGGACGGGTTATCTCGGTAATCGCAGCAATGGGGTACCAGCGCGGGGCGTAAGCGACAATCTGTGGCCGGCCTCCCGCCCTCCTCCAGAGCACAGCGAAACGTCCGGGCTCGGTCTGGGGTGATTTGAAGAGAGTCCCTTCAAAGCAATCGATGCCTACGGCGGTTCTCACTGCGCGGTGCGGATGATTGTGTCGTCGGGCCGTCTCTAGCAGCGCCCACAGCTGGGCGTTCGTCCCAAGTAGTCGCTTCGTTGGCGGCAACAGCTGGGTCTGCGAGCCGCGGAACGGCGGAAACTGAGCTCAGCAAGTCCCGTAAAACCCCTCCGGCGATCATTTATGCGCCGCTACGGGATTGGGGCGCCCAAGCGGGCGGTGGAGAGTCGGAGGGGTTTTCGCGCCGGCCTCCATGCTCTGTGGGTCTCGCGCCGGTCAGAGGGGGAGCGCTACTGAAAAGACCTTTGGGTGCACGGCTGGCTGCGCGTCCAGAGCTCCACATCATAGATCCCAGGGGATTGGGATCGAGCTAACAACGACATGCCGAACCCGTCTTATCAGCCTTCTGTTATACATGGTGCTGCAGGGTTGTCGTCGCAGCTCACAGCCCACGGAGCCACGGCACGCACAATCGAGGTGTGGTGGCCTAAGCAGGTGCAGGCGCAGGGTATGCTGTGCTTCCAGTGTCGAGTGTGCCGAGCAAAAGGGTGGTCTCTCTTGGTGAGACTTCTGGCCCATCGACTGGATGGACGAGCCGAGCGCCAGCAACCAACTCCTATCCGCGCCGCAAGTTTGTGTGTGGACGCGTTGTTGTCTCTCGCAGTCAACACTATGTTCGAGGCAGACTCGGAAAATTTGTACGAGGAAATGCGAGTTATTTGGGGGTTGAAGCTGCTCAGGTGAAGGTGAGATGAAAGCAATCTGGGGAAACGGCACTGCGGTGGCAGTGTGCAGCAAATTGTTGGTAGAATTGGACACACATGCACTCGAATTTGCATCCCACTAGTTTGGAGGTGATCAAATGGAAGTCATGCTCGTGACCCGTAACTTTCACCGGGACGGCACGGGCTTTGAGATGGTGCTTCAAGGTCCAAGGAAAGAGCATCGCCGCTCAACTGGAGCTGGAGGTTGGAGGCAGGAGCGGGCCAGAGCAGCGACAAAGGGACCTGAACCACAAACCGCAGCGACAGCCATGCCGTGCGTAATTGCCAGTTTCCAGTTTCCCGTGTTGTCATGCTGGCCCGCATGCCGAGCCCCGCCTAAATTTCCCACTTGCATCTCAGCTCCAAAATGCTGAGATGGCCTTTTGCCTCTTTTGCCCTGCCTACCTCTCAGCAGAAAGCCAAGGTTGAGCAGAAGGGATCTCCAAACGAACCCGGCTAAGCGATGCGACCGGCTCCCCAGCGACTGCGATCCGGAACCAAGTGTTGGAGATGTTACGGAGAATTTCCGTGCCGTCACGAACCCCAGGAACCTGCTGAGGGTTGCCAACGAACAACATATCGAGGTGAACAGAAGAGGGGAACTTTGCCGTCCGCACGGTGCGGTACTGTGTGCCGCAACGAGAAAAGCCTACGACGGGAAGCCTCTACGGTTTATGCATTCCCAGCTTGCTGCGGCCGTGGGATGATGTGATGATGAGCGCCCGATGCATCGTTGAGCACCCAGAGCGGGTACCTCGCTGAGACTCCCCACCAAGCGTGGACATGGCCTCGCATAGCTGCGAGTGCAGGGGTTCCCCGAGTCCTCCTGAAGTCGATGCTCGCCCAAGGTCTCACCCTTGACGCAGGTCTCGCAGCCGCTCGCCGGAAAGCAACGACAACGATGCCAGCACGAGGCGGCAAGGCCTCCCAGAGATGCAAGATGTGGCGCCAGCAACAGATCAAGTTCCAGAAGAGCGCAAATGGCTGGCCACGAAGCTGTCTGGGGCTGTCGGCAACAGCAGTGTGCGAGCAACCAGAGCAGCCACAGCAGCCCAATGGGTGGCCGCTGGGATTTCGATGCCGTCTTGGAGCATTGAAGCGAGCCGCGGGCTCTTTGGCTGTCTCCCTTCGCTCCCTCTCATTCCGGACATACGACGGAACACCTGCTTCACCTATTGCTCTGGGCTCTGGCATATTGACCGTTGGGCCGCGGATCCCGTCCCCTCGCACTCCTGGAGGTCGACGGCTGCCTCGCCCAGCCCTCCAAGCCGCCCGTTGCAATAACCACCCCGTCCGCTGCCAGCCATGAACACCCGGTCTGTTGAAGGCATTCCCTTATTCCCCTGCTCTTGGCGACGGGCAGGGTGGGCGGAGGGCCCGGGCCCCTGTCCCTGTCGACGCTGGCAGTCCCGGTCCCAATCCCCCGTCCATCCACCACAACAATCACACTCCCTCCCTGGCCTCCTTATCTTCCCGAACCCTCTTTGCCTCGTGGAGCCTCCCCCATGTCTGTCTCCATTCGCTTCTAGCACCCCCGTCGGCTTCAGGAGACACGCCCCCGAGGCCCCGCTTACACCACCCCCCACCATCTCCCGTCCCAAGCCACCAGGATGGGCTACCCATGCAGCTAGCTTTCAAACGGGGAATGGGATGAATGCAGGCAGCGCCAACCTCAATCCAAAATTCCTTAGCTCGGTGGTCTGTTTGGACGCCCTCGCTGCCCATGCGCTCCGGATGTTGCAGGGGCCGCTGGCAAGAGCACTAGAGGCCGCGGTACCAGCACGCGGTACTTCATTGCGTGCCTTCTTGTAGTACCTGCCCCGTTCAGAGGCCGTGAACGCCATGCCGCGCTGCCGAAAGCCATCGGTGTCGGCTCTGAGATGGTGCTAATCCTCTCTGGACGGAGTAGCTGACAGGGACGGGCGAGAAAAGCGCGGTGGAAACGGGACATGTGGGCTCCCCTGGAGGCACGATCCCTCCACTGGGCCGGGCTGGCTGGGTTGGCCTTCACAGCAAAAAAAAAAAGTTACTACATGGACGCACCAGGCCAGCCCCTCTCGCATATACGTTGGTGCCCTTCCCGTTTCCTCGGCCCCTGTTTACGAAAGGTTTCCCAGCTACTTACCTCCCGCCTACCCCCCAAATCCGTACCTGGCCTGTTAGCTCGCGCTGCCTCGGTGTATCTCATTACACTGTGCTTGAAAGTGAGGCCGATAGTACGACCGGTCTCTGCTGAAAGGGTGCTCCTCAGCGCTAGGCTGAGCCTGGAATATATCATCAGCCCTCCAACCGCCACCGCCCCTCCTTCTCCCCAACTTTCTTGTCAGCTCGACATCAAGACAGCCTCGGACGCGTTTCTTCAACCACAGTGACCCGTGTCCCGAACAGCGCCGTTACCGACTACGCTGTTAGCCGTCTCCAAGCAGATTTAGGGACCGCCAACAGATCGGCCGTGCAGCTCGCTTGACTGCTCAATTATCCGGGCCTGGGTACGCACCTCCCACTGGGCCTTGGCGGCACGCCCGTCAGTTTGTGGACTGCGCCTCGCCCGCTCCTCGAGGTTTATCCGGGCGAATATCTAGCTGCTGGCCTCCTTCAGCCTTCTTCCCTTCTGAGTCCCAGTCCTCTCCCCTGTTTGCCAACAACAGAGCACGCCCCTTAAAGTCTCGCGCCGCTTGCCTCCCCGAGAGGGCTATGAGACAGACGCCCGCACGCATCTGCTCCTGTCCCGCCGACGCTCTTCTCAATGGGGATTGCATCCTATACCGACCTTCGATACCGCTTGCCCATTCCGGATACACCGCCTGAGACCCTCACGCCAGACTCCTCGTCGTATACCTCTAGGCATTCTGAGGAGCGGTCGTGGAACCCGCCTGCTCCTCTCTCTCCGCCCATGTCCAACTATGACCCCTCAGCCAAGGCCAGCGACATGTCCGCAGGGAAGGTTCAGGACGAGTCTCATGTCCGAAGGGACGGTGCTGGCGACCAGAGCGGTGCCCCGCGGCTCCCACCCCTGAGCAGCCTCTTTGGACCACCCCCGCCTGTCCGGCCATTTCACTCGCCAGCATCCGACCGACCGGGTGGCTATTCGTCTGGCTCGCCGTTAGACCGATCGTCCACTTCATCCTCCTACTTTCCACCAGTAACGACAGGCGCGCAGATACCACCACCTCGAAGCACGCCGTTCCAGGAGCGTGCTCCGTTTCACCCACTTCCACGGGTCTTCCCAGGCCCAGGTTCTCCGCTCTCCAGAGAGGCGGAGCCATCCAGGCCCGATACTCGCTCAGACTATGGTGCCAGTAGCAAGTGGTCTTCACCACAGGAAAGTAGCCGAGAGTTTTCGTATGGTAGCCGGGAACCGTACAGAACAGGCCCGGAGCGATTCCCACCGCCGCTCACGACCTCCCGCCGAGATGATGATGTCAGGGCTCGAGAGCCGCTTCCGCCGCCGCAAAGGTCGGCGCAGAGTGTCCCAACAACCCCGTCCAGCCCAGCGATTTCAGAAATAACGCTCTCAAAAGATGGCCTGGGCCCTAAGATCTGGACGGGAACTCACTTCCTACCTAGGTTTGTGAAGGCAGCGGAGGTTCCAGGAGAGGGAATGTGCTACTTCTACGACGATGGGAGCCACTGCAAGACGGTTATCGACGGTGAGGCGGTTACGGCGCACTGGGGAGTGACGAAAGCCGGAAAGCCGCGCAAGAGGTTGGCTATCGCCTGCGTGACCTGCCGCGAGAAGAAGATCAAATGTGACCCAGATTATCCTCGATGTGTGCAGTGCGAGAAATTCGGCCGGGTTTGCACATTCAAGAATGCGTAAGTGAACACCTGGAGGCAACCGTCGACGAATGGCCACGAACGATTGGTGTTGTGTCTAACACGAGAGACTTGCTACAGCCCTAGAGGCGGCCACAACACGTCCCCTTCAACTCCCCCGGCCGAGCCAGAAGACACGCGCCGGGTGGGTGGCATCATTCGACCTCCGCCCGACCACGTCATCCGGCCGAGCAGCCACTCGAGCGAGTCCATCTCCCCCCGAACGACGCTTCGTCCTGGGAGCCCCGACCTGGTCGGCCCTGCCAAGCGCATCCGAATGGGCTACGAGCACTTCACGCCGACGGCGGGTCCCCGATCCCCGATGGCTCCAACGCCCGACACGGCGCGATCTGCTCTCTCGTGGCATCAGCCAGAGCTGCCTCGTATTCACGAGGACGTCTTGTGCCGAGCCTGGCAAACAGACCCGTACGTCTCCGACCCTCAGTCCGTGACCAGCACTTTGTCATCGTTCTTCGCCCATACCGATGCTGCGGCCCTCCGCTTCCTCCCCGAGAAGGCGTTCACGTCCTGGGTGCAGAACAACGCTCACAGAAAATCACCAGAAGACCTGATGCTCGTCTATAGCGTCCTCGCTATCGGCCTCCGCCTCTCGGGCGGAGCGAGGAACATTGCTCACGAGTACTCGCAGGTTGCTCGCTATGCCGCCGACCATGCCACCTTGTCGCTGCAACTCGTCCAGACGCGGCTTCTACTCTCGCTCTATTATCTCTCTGCTTCACGACCAAGCGACAGCAACGACATGACCAGCGCGGCCATCTCGGCTGCGACTTGTCTGCAGCTAAACCTCCCCCTTGCCGAGTCCCAAGACGCAACTCTAGCGGCTTTCCCCTACGGCCTGACGAAGGCAACATACTCAGAGTGCAGGAGCAGGACATTCTGGTCGTGCTTCCTCCTGGAGCGCTTGAATGGTCTGTTTCCGACTCGAATGGCTATCCTCAACGTTGAGGACATTTTTGCCAGCCTCCCTGCCGATGTCCGGAGTTTCGAGGACGGGCGAACGGTGCAAACGCCCGCATTCGAGCCGCACTTTTCTTCGCTCACACGGTCACGCGTCGGAGTAGGAATCATGGGCTACTTAGTTGAGGTCGTAGCGGTGTGGGGGGAGGCTATGACAACAATCTGCAGGTTGTCGCGCCGAGCCACGCACTTTGACTTCTCCAAGTTCCATCACAGTACAATGTCACGGCTCGACGACTGGAAGTCATCCATCCCGCCAGCCTTTGAGTTTTCACCAACAAACCTTGGGACCATTGCAAGAGAGGACCAGGGGACTTTTATCTTGATGCACCTGGTCTACCATTTGACTATGATCAAGCTGCACCGCCATGTGCAACCGCGGTTTCTGACAACCGCGACACGGCTGCATCACGTATGGGTTGCGCAGGACCATGCGCACAAGGCGCTTGATGTTGTGTGCGCAGTTGCCAAGGACAGCGGAATGGGACGCTCCAGCATGCCACCGCCGTTCACCAGCTCTGCCATTATCGAGGTGATCGATGTGCTGTCGGCGGAAGGTGGTGTGCGAGATCTTGGACGCCTCGTTGATGGTCTCGCGCTCGCTCACAGCGTGCTGGAAGTTCTGGGGAGCCTCTGGGAGGATGCGAAAATTCACAGAATGGCCATGGACCACCGCCTCGACAAGCTGGTAAGCCTCCGGGATCGTGCGGCCTACATGGCTGAAGACTCGGCGGCGAACCTAGGTGTACTTAACAGCCCTCCCATTCTAGGGGTGCGTGTCTACATGCACCATGACGATGGTCAGAGCGAGAGGAAGCTGCCCACAGGGCTGCGCTGGCAGATCCCCGATGCTTTGGAAACTCGGTTCTCTCAGGAAATGGACTGCGTATATGCGGTATCGAGAGCATACAGTGGAAGTGTGTCTGTTTAGATGGGGATTTTTACTTTATGATGTTTCACGATTTCTATCATCTATATACCGCTTCCCTTGTTACTTTTCTTTCTATTGTATATGTTTTCAGAAATTAACGGGCGGGATCGGAGGGTCATTAAGGTGCCCCTGGTATGCATTGTACATGGCGTTGGCTGGATTTTTTTCTAGGACAGGTAACAGCGGCGGAAAAACAGGTCCCAGGCACACCTCAAGAGGACCCGAGCGAAAAGCTAGATCGGGCGAAACATTGAACAGGAATACCCGGTGCATGTATGTAGTAAATACTTTGGAAGATAGCCAGCAGAGAGCGCTGCCCGGTGGAAGAAAGGGGCTTACAGCGAACCAATCAGTTGAGACGAGTTGTTTGGATCATCGTCCCCCGTAAGCACGACTGGTCGTCACGTCGGAGCGTCGTACCCAAGTCCCCTTGAAGTTCGCCTGGTTGAAGTGGGGACTGGCGTGGTCTAACCGATTGGATGAAATACTGCGGCGTATCTTGGCAACTGTCACCTCGAGATCTCGGGCCGCTTTCCCGCTGCGTGTCAGCTGTTCTAGCTTCCTTCTAGAAGGCCACCAAAACGCGCCGCACTGTAAATTCACGTAAGGCTGAGTCCGTCCACGACCTGCCTGTGCGAGCCGCCGCGCGCGAACAAACTGCGGGCGGGTTTTTTTTCCGCAGGCGTCTCCCCAACCAACCAACACATTAATTACCACACATCATGGTAATAATGTGCATGTACTAAGCCACACAACGGCAACGTCCTCGGTCTGCCGCCGCGCACCATGCCCGACTTTCCACAACGCCCCATCGCCCAGCTCCTGGGTTCCAACGGTCTGTCTGCCTGCTTTGCCCCCTCCCCTTTTCTGTCTATCGTATGCGAACCCGTTACTAACCAGCCGCCCCAGCACAGGCCCCGTCCACGCAGTCACTTATTCCGCCTCCCCCTCCGCCTACGTTCTCACCGGCTCCGCCGACCGCTCCATCCGCCTGTACAACCCCTCCTCCACCAGCGCACCCCCCACCTCCAACTCCATCACCCCCCCCGCCACACCAGCGATACCAAAACCGATACCCCAAGCCCGCCTCATCCAATCCTACTCCGCCCACGGCTATGACGTTCTATCCCTCTCCGTCGCCTCCTCCAACTCCACCTTTCTCTCCGCCGGTGGCGACCGCGCCGTTTTCGTCTGGGACGTCGCCACGGCGCAAACTATCCGCCGACTCGGCGGCATTCCTCCTCACAGCCACACCGGCAGAATCAACACTGTTACCTTCGCCGGGGTGGACGACAGTCTCGCGCTCTCGGGGGGAATAGACTGCACGGTGCGAATCTGGGATTTGCGATCGCAGGGGCACAAGCCCGTGATGGTACTGGATGGGGCGAAGGATGCGGTGACTAGTATTGTGGCTGGGAGGGAAACGGGAGGGGAGATAATCGTGGGTAGCGTAGATGGGCGGGTTAGGGGTTATGATGCGCGGATGGGACGGTGCGTTACGGATGTGATTGGGGCGAGTGTGACGAGTTTGTGTTTGAGTAGGGATGGAAAGACGGTGCTGGTGGGGGGGCTGGATAGTAAGATGAGATTGATGGATCGGAGGGATGGGGCTTGTTTGAGGAAGTATGAGGACGAGGGGTGGAGGAATGAGGAGTTGAGGGTGCAGAGTTTGCTGGGGGGTAGGGAGAGGTGGGTTGTTGCGGGGGATGAGATGGCAGGAGAGGGAGGAGAGGGGAGGGTTTGGGCGTGGGGTTTGTTGACGGGAAAGGTGGTGGCGAAGGTGAGCGTGCCTTGGGGACCGGCGGGGGAAGGGAGGAAGAGGGTGATTGGGAAGGACGGAAAGGAGAAAGAGAAGAAGAATGTGGTTAGTTGTATTGATTGGAAGGATGGGGGGTTTGGCGATCAGTTTTGCGTAGGCGGCACGTCAGGGGTGGCTACGGTGTTTGGGGAGTAAATGATGTTATGTTTATTTTGCTGCAATTGGCGTTTGGAGTTGAGGACTGCGCAGGAAATACCCGGCATTCTGGGCCATCAAGACATCTCGGCTTCTACCGAAGAAATCAGAGTAAATGTACAAATGCAATTTATTGCGAACATTCGTTATACCATGCCATCCGGTACGAACATGCCCGCATGCGCCCCCGTCAGTATCCCATCATATACAGCGAGCTCGCGTCGTTTTGCCACTTCCTCTCGTTGCATTCCTCATTAATCTACAATATCATTGGCGGGATAACACCGCCTGCACCAGACACCTGTCGTACCCATGTGGTTGTGCTACTCCAAATCCGGCCGGATATCATATACAATAACGACCGCTGGCGCCTCGCGATCTATCGAAATTTGACGCTTCTAATGTTGGTTTTGGTTGAACGTTCCTTCAACCAATTTAGCCCATACCGACGTACTTGAACCAGTTCGGCCTGCAGTCCTCTTTGTACAGGAACGATTCGCCGTCGGTCAGTTTACCAGTAACGCAGCCTTTGCACTTCTTAGAGTTGGGGCAGTTGAAGAAGGGAATGTGCTGATATCCAATGTCGCGGAACCTACTGACGATTAGCGGCTGCCGTTCATCACACAACGAAATACGCACCAATGAATGCGGCTCGAGTCCTCAAACAAACCAAGAGCAACGCTGTGGACGGGCGCGTCACCCCAGCGCTCGTAAAAGAAGCCACCCGCTCGGTCCAGGTGGTTAAAGTAGTCTTCATATGCCTTGCTCCTCCAGAACCTCAGATCCGCAATTTCGAAGTTGCTCCAAAAATGACATGTCGAGTAACCGCCCGCCTTTCTGTTGTGCTCTGGGCGGCGGGTCTTGTCCGTCAACCAATCCATGGCGTTATTCTCGTGAATGTATTCGGGATGCTCGGCAATAAACTTGAGCGTCTCGGGCCACAGAGTTGGGACCGTCGCCGGCGAGTCGTACAGGTTGATGGTGAACCCATACGTCTTGTTGCTATCCTGCATGTAGCGGAAGACATCGTAGTCCACGTCGCAGAAGAAGTGGACTTTGGGTTCCACTCGCCAGTAGTACTGGATGTCCTTGAGGGCTGGGTGCTTGTAGAACATGCCGCTATTCCATCGACACATCTGGTGGTACGACAGCTTGTCGGCATATTGGACGTCGTTCGCAGCCAGCACCTTGATAGACTCCTCGTACAGGTCTTTGTTGATCCAGGATGGCATTTCCCAGTGCTCCTTTGGAATAAGCTCTGCCCCATATTAGCGTGCTGCTTGGCGCAACAGGGTCTGGCCACCTGGCATACCGTATCTGCATTCTGCCTTTGTCACTGCTTGCGTCTTCTCCTTGAACTCCTCTGTAAACGGGACGTCGTTGAAAAATGTCCAGGGGTAATTGAACTTGTGGTTCCATGTCCGCTCGAGGTCTTTCATCGACGACAACATGTCCTCAAGCTCCTCGTTCCGCACCAGCGCCAGGAGCGTGGCGTTGATTCGGGCCGAGGCCTTGATTCCCGGAGCATAATCTTCGGAGACGCGCACTAATAACCCTTCAGGTTCTCCCGTCGCTGGAAATTTTCGGTCAGCACATGGTGCGGAGGGAGCCGGCGATCGGACTGAAGAGACTCACGATCTAGGTTGGGATCTCTCTCGTACATATTCCCATTAAAGGGCTCGGGCTTTTTTATCGGTGCAGACGGCGTAAATATGTTCCAAATGAAGAAACACCACATCACGATGGCGGCGAGGCCCAACGCCCTCACGGGGCGAGCAATCGCCATGTTGGCCGGTAGGGGCTCAACGTCTGAGGTGGATGGGTTGCAGAGTCGCTTGCAGCGACGAGGGCCGGCGTCCAAAGCTCCCGCGGAGAGCTACTTCATCTAAATCGGTTCGTCGCGGCTCGTGTGCGCGGTCGTCAGTGGGACCTTGTGTTGCGGTTACGTTGTCTCGAGCAGGAGTGTTGCAAGTTTGTCGGGTCGCCGAGTTGTCGCGTTTGTGCTTGGCCAGACTGCTTAATTTCGGGCCAATGAAAAATCTAGACCACCCCTATTCCCCCTGTTGGGCTATTGCGGCTGATGTCATCCAGATAAGGCGATAACGCTGTTCCCCGAACGAACGTCGCTGAACGGCCAATTGGCTTCATGCATCCACTTTCTCCAACTTCAGTGCGACGCGTCTCGGGGCGCGACTCATATGCTCCATCGATCAGCAAGATGCACAGTCTGCACCGAGTGGTGACAGGATGGCGTATCTCGCGCAACTCGGGGCGCTGGCCGATGAGCTGGTCGCATCTCTTGCAGCAGCAGCCTTGGATGTGCGTTTCCCACTGTGGTGCAAGACCTGCTCTGAGCCAAGGCCTGGGATGTGCTAACCACCGAGCAGACTGCGGAGGGGCGCAAAAGGCAAGCTGCGGATCGAGAATCTGCGCTCCGGGGTATTCGCTTCCACAGCTTTCTTGGAACGAATCAGTTTGATGTTGAGGACCAACTGAAGGGGTTTGATGAGCGATTCCGTGTCATTGGCCGAGAATCACTTGCCGACGCCTTGAGCGAACGGCTCGCTGCATTGGATCCCCATCGCAATAAGTGGACTCCTGATGTGCTGCGGTTCATCTTAGAACTTGCGGACCAACCTGCGCAGAAATCAGACCTTCGCAACTTGGATCTTCTCTACGAGTCCGAGAATGATGAACACGCGCTTCGGCTGACCTGGCAGGAGATCGCGAAGGAGGATGGTTGGAACGAAGATCGAGCCGTCTGGCGCAACATCGACTACTCTCCCAGCTCTGGAGATGAAGATGAAGAGGAACAGTCTGCGGCGTCGGATCAGGAGTCTCATACAACAGACACAACTGCAGACGAGGAGCTTCGACGAACAGCAAAAGATCTACTCAAACCTATGGATGATCTAGCGCCGCTTGAAATAATTCGTGAGAGTCAGACGTGGAGGCGTACGAAGCCAGCAAGAGATGATGGGTGGCGAGCGAAGAAGGTTCCCATATCGAGTCTTCAGCTTCTCCGCGAAGCGCTTTTCATGCTAGCGGGGCTGGAAACGACCCTCTTCAACGAAAAATGCGACCCCGTAACTAACTACCAACTTTCGGGCGTTTCTTGGGACACTTACAACTCGCTTATAACATCATTTTCTGAATGCGGTAGGAAGCTGGCCCCGCTGCGTGCCTTCGCCGCCACAACACAGAAAACCCCGTTACTTCAGGTCTTCCAAGACTCGTTACAGAGAGCCTTGACTACGTTGGATCGAACCCTATCAAACATCCAACAGCGTTTCACAGCAATAGAGCTAGATGCGGTGGTCACGTTGATGGGCATTTTGGCTGAACTGGGACCATCCCTGGCGCCCTTGTACTCTTTGTCGACCATTGTGCGACAGCTCCAAGAAGAACGGAACCCTCACGCCTTTCGTTATCTCGAGCTTCTCTACGACGGTGTGGGTATAGCTCAGCTCGAGGGCAATATTGCAGCGTACCGTCTACTGGGCAATATCTTCTTTGATTGTTTCCAGGTGTACTTGAAGCCAATTCGGCTTTGGATGGAGGAGGGGAAGCTTCTTCCCGGCGATCGTACGTTCTTCGTATCTGAGTCGCCAACAAAACTACCGTTGCCACAGATCTGGAAAAGCCAGTTCAAGCTTCTGAGAACCCCAGAGGGCACGCTTCATGCGCCGCGCTTTTTGAAACCAGCAATACGTCGCATATTCACCACCGGGAAGAGCATTGTGGTGCTCAAGCACTTGAAGCGCCGAGAACCGCCAAAGGATGAAACTCGAAAGAACAAGCCGCCAATGGATTTTGCAAGTATCTGTCCAGAGCACCTAGAGTTTGCCCCCTTTTCTGAGCTCTTCAGTGCAGCGTTCCAGACATGGATACAGAGCAAGCACCACACCGCCTCCGCCACGCTTCGAGGTCTGCTCTTCAACTCATACGGACTCTCCCAAGGTCTTGACGCGCTTCAGTACGTGTACCTCATGTCCGACGGCTCGAGAGCAGACGCTTTTGCATCGTCTATTTTCAGGCATCTCGACAGCCTCACCACCAGCTGGAAGGACCGCTTCACTTTGACCGAGGTCGCCCAGGAGGCCTTCTCGCCTTCAGTGGAGGGATACAGGCTGTCTGCCGACATTGACTTGCACGGTCTTACACACGGCGGGCTGGTGGCGCGAAGCTCAGTTCGGCTGAGCCTCCCGGCCATTCGTCTCATGTATCGCCTGAACTGGCCTGTTCAAATCATAGTGCCAGATGATGCGGTCACTCAGGGATATCAGCCGATTTTCACGTTCCTCCTGCAGGCACGCCGAGCTATCTCGGTACTCACCCATCCAATACTCGGCTTCTCATCTGGTGGGAGTGCCGAAGAACCTGACCGTCCTGTCGCTTATCACTTGGTTCGGACCAAACTGTTGTGGTTTTGCAACACGATCATGACGTACCTGACGTCGCTGGTTCTTGCACCAAATGCAACAAGGCTACGAGAGAGCCTGCGAGACGCTCCCGACGTAGACGACATGATCTCGGCTCATTCCGACTTTGTTAACTGCCTCATCAACGAAGCATGCCAGGGGCCGAAGCTTGAGCCGATCCGAGAATGCATCCTTGATGTCTTTGACCTTGCTATCAAGGTCGAGGACGCCCGTCGGGCGGAGTTGACAAGACTTGCAGAAGAAGAGGAGGAGATCACTCGACTCTCATCCATGTCCTCTCCTTTCAAGACCTCAACCAAGGGAAGAGGACGGAGATCTCTGCACGCCACTCCCAAAAAGAAGGACAGGAGCGAAAAGGTCAATGACTCTCACGACGATTCGGATTGGGAGGCCGAACTCAGGAAAAGTACCATGGCCAAAGGAAAGAAATCCCATCAAGCGGTGTTAAAAGATCTGCATGCCGATTTTGAGCGGCACCTACGATTTGTTGCCGGAGGTCTGAGGGCTGTGGCGAGGGCGAGCCGTGATGAGGCAGCTGTGAAATGGGATCTGCTGGCCGAAATGCTCGAGGTCGGCATTCGCGAGTAGAGAATTGAATGAAATACGAAGTTATAATCATAAGGGTTTGTGCTGTCACGGTATGCAAAAATGGGGACAGCAAAGAACACCGATGGAACTACATGCTGCGAGACATAAGGCTGACATCTCCCCCGTCCCCCCGCTCAAGGAGGAGACCACACCGCCTTGCGTTCTCAATAGGCCTTGCTTTTCAGAATGATGCCTCTTTGCATCTAGAAAATTACTCTTTCATTTGGTCACAGGCCCTGTCTTGCCAATGTTCAGACTTTCTTCTAGGACATTGGGGCTCAAAAGCGGAAAAGGGGCAGAAAGAACAAGAAAAAGGCAAGTGGTTGCAAACATGCAAAAAAGTGAGGTCTGAATAGCTTAGACTGGTTTCGATCCAGTGACCTCCGGGTTATGAGCCCGGCGCTCTTCCCCTGAGCTACTAAGCTTGTAAATTACTGAAGTATGTGCCGCAAAAACCAGCTCATAAAGGGTGGTCCTTTGACGTGGAGGTCGCTTGGTCGAATCCAGAAAGTGCTGTTTTTCGTATTTCCTCTCTCCAAAAACGGTGCCCCACAATTTTTTCGATTGCGGAAACCCGAACGGCCCTGCACCTAAATTTTTGAGCCCCAATTTTGAGCCCCATGTGGCGTCCTTATCTTATCAGAGATTCAACCAACCGCTCTTCCTCAAGTCAACTTTGATGTTCGCAAGTTATCGCATCACACTTTCACCACTACCTTTCGCTCTTCGCAGCGCCAGCAGGCTACTCTCTCTTACCCATCTTATAGCCACACAAACAAACCGCCAAGATGTCCGAACGAAAAGTCCTCCAGTAAGCTGCCCATTCCCTATGCTCACCAGTCGCAATATCTCAAAAGTCTAACTCTTCAGGAAATACTACCCCGCCGACTTCGACCCCTCGCTAGTAGGCCGCACCCGCGCCCCCAAACAAGCCGGTCCCAAAGTCCAAACCGTCCGCCTCATGTCCCCCTTCTCCATGCGCTGCACCTCCTGTGGTGAGTACCTCCCTCGCGGGCGCAAGTTCAACGCCCGCAAGGAAACTCCCGTCGACGAGAAGTATCTCAACATCCAAATCTACCGGTTCTACATCCGCTGCACGCGCTGCTCTGCAGAGGTCGTTTTCCGGACAGATCCGAAAAATAACGACTACGTGGTGGAGAGGGGGGCGAAGAGGAACACGGATCCGTGGAAGAGAGGCCTTGGAGAGGAGGAAGAGGAGAGTGATGAGGCGAGGCTAGATCGGCTGGAGAGGGAGATGGCTGAGGCAGAGGGGGAGGATGTGAAGGAGAGGAATGCGATGGCGGAGTTGGAGGCGAAGACGGCGGATGCGAAGAGGGAGATGGCGGTGGCGGATGCGTTGGATGAGATTCGGAGTCGGAATGCAAGGATTGAAAAGGGAAGGAGGGAGGGTGTTGAGGCGGAGTTGAGTGTGGTGGTGCCGGAGGATGAGGTGAGGAGGAGGCAGGAGGAGGAGGATGCGGAGGCGGCGAGAAGGGCGTTTGCGAGGAGGCATGAGATGCTCGAGGAGGTTATTGGGGAGGAGCTGCCACCGAGCAACGGAAACGGAGAGGGTTTGGGGTCGAGTAATGGGGCTGGAGCTGCAGTCTCATCAGACGCCATGTCGATGCCACCTCCTCCGAAGCCTACCCCCGCACCTTCGACGGAAATCCCAGCTCCAAGTTTCAAGCGACAGGTCAAGAAGAAGAAGGACCATTCAGCATTGCTGGGGATCAAGAAAAAGGCATCACTGGTGTGATATCGGTGGTTTTACGAGAGCATACGGAGGACGAGACGAACGGCCACAACGATCTCGCATCAGCCTTTGTGAAAGGTCATTAGTAGCTAATACTGCGGCACGAACGGTTTGAAGCACAATTACCTCAATTTACGAAGGACATGTACGAGTTAATTTTTAATCATTGCCATTCAATGCCCGCAAAATCGACCTATCATCATTCATTCTGAATCCGCAAGACTTGAATCATCCGGCGGTACCCAGCAAGATCCTCAAAGATCCGATCCAACCCAAACGCCTAGCTCATTCCCATCAACTCATTCCAGACCAGCTGCCTAGTAGCGAGGTCGAGATGCTTATCCTTTTAGCATCCAAGAGGCAGACACGTATACTGTCATACCACAAAGTACGTCATGCACAACCCAATCCAACTTGATTTCGCATCTTTCTCTTCCTATCGTGCCGGCCTCAACGCAACATGATGTGTCGTGCGATATAGTCCAGAACTAACACGCGCTGCCAAGCCCACAAGAGGCTCGTTCTCTGTAACGACCGCAGCGGCAACTGGCAACGAACGATGGTTTTACCACCCTAACGCAACTTTTCAACAACTCTCAAAGATAGTCATCACGTCTGGTAGCTGTACTGGCTTGAATTGCGAGACCGTGACGACGCGACACCGTTGGGCATCGCAGATGGCCCGGCATTAGGCTGGATGCTTTGCGAACTCCTTGGGGAGCTCGATTGCCCAGTGGTAGAGGCAGCTTCCATTTGGCGTTTGGTGTGTTGGAGCATGGAGCGCGAGTATGTCCCCAGATCAACAGGTGGCGGTGGTGAAAAAGGCATGACGAAAGCGTCGTGGGTCGAGGACATGGAAGGTCGACGATGTTGTTTGCTAATGACTCGAGTTGGCGACTGCGTGCGCGAGCAGAATCAGAGTCTTAAGAGATGGATGTGACAAGTAATGTGGTGAAGTCGAGCCTGTTTGGTGTTTGTCGCGGCGGACTAAGTCGAGACGAGATGATGGGGGTTTCAGTGGGAACAATGAAATGATATGAAGCTAATATGAGAGTAGCCCTGCGATGCGAAACTAGAGAGTGCGAAAAGGAAAGATCGCATGGAGGGACAGGGCGCTTTATAAGCCGACTCCGCAGACTTGGGAAGTCTAAGTGTGAAGGCGGGATGGTGGGGTGGGCCTGGGGCGAGGTGTACCGGTAGGAGAAATGACTGTTGACGCTCGTGCTGCTACGCGTGTAGGGCTCAGATGTCTTTGGGGGAGAGAGAGCGTGGAAGTTTCTGGCTGCAAAAGGCATGGGTTGTTTGCGCGATGGAGGGGGGGGAAGAAGTACCGTCACCATGATCTACACTGGACCCCAGTTCACGGCCCCCCCTTTCTCACATCTCCATGTTCGTTTATTCCTCTTTTTCACCTCCGACATTTCGTTTGGTGGTATTCCTTCTTTGACCAGGGACCGAAGAGACAGGAGGGTCGGCCGACCCCCCGGGACCGCCTGCAAGGTGCTCTGAGCCGACGTGGGACGCTGCTAAGCTCGCACACCCTCACCTCGGACTGCATTAGACTGGACTGCACGTTTGCCCCTCTCTTTAGGTGATCGTCGCCGTTTCGCATAGGGAGATCCTCGGCGCGATGGGCGAGACGGCTGCAAGATATGGCGTAGCTTCCGGCCAGTGAGCCAATCAAGCAACAACCGATGGGCGTTTGCCACGGAGGAAGACGGGACTGTGCTTGTCCACCGCCCCACCGCGTCAAGTGCCGTATGTCGCCGTTGTTGGCCCTTCTGACGTCGAAGCGCCTGTGTTGGCTCTTCTGGCTGTCAGGGACCATCGAAATATGCCTCTCGACGTGTCTGTCTCAAGGCGATGGAAAGGACCCTGAGGGCAGCACCGAATCTTTGGGGACACAGCAAGGGAGGCGGGGCACAGCGCGGGAAGGGGGCCTCAGAAACAGGCGTGGCCATGAATGGCAAGACCCTGCTGATCTCGAGGGAGCTAAGGCCGCGGCCGCGGTGTCGAAGTACCGGGTACTGAGTGACGTATCCAGCGAGGGCAAACGGAGGCAAAGTGTGACGGAGGGGGCCTCCATCGTTCGCAGTGCAGGGTGAGGAGCCATCCACGCCGTCGCAGCCCGCTGGACCAATATCTCGCCGCGAACCGTCATTTTTACGATATCGTCGCAGCCATGATGGGGATGGCGGGGCGGCAGAGACAAAGACTCGAAGCTTATTCGGCAAAACGTCATGGCCAACACCATGAGTCTTCTACCGCTCGAGCGACGTTTTGGCGGAGACAAGGGGCACTCTAGGTCAGAGGTGCGTTTCTCGAACGGTTCTAGACTGTGTGAGACTGTGCAAGTCGTACGATGATCGGCAACTTTAGAGCCTTTTTGCGATAGGGTTGAAAACTAGCCATGATGTCAGTGGTTGAGCCCCTAGTTGCGTGCATGATGCACCAGCTAGGAGGTGTGGACGCGATTCCACCCGCTCCCAAGTAGCGGTACCAACAGCGCGAAACGGGAGGCCTTGGCTGGGCCTGCTGCACATTGGGAGGGGCTGTTTCCAATGTAGGGGTCCAACCTGAGTTGGCACAGGTCGGCCAGGGGGAGAAAAGTTGGCAGCAAATCCCCACGGTAAACATGGACAACTGCAACTATTCCATGTTTTCCGGCATTTTGGCTCCAAAATCCCATCTCACCAGCTGGCAGCCTGCAGGATGCGCGTCTAGCTCGCTCGCCCGCACACATGCTCACACCCGCAATGAAATAAAAACTCTCGTGCTTGCTCTAGAGATCCAAGGGTGCGTCCGAGACACAAATGGCGATGTGGTGGTTTGCGACGAGACCAACCATCGTCTCCAAATTGATGGAAAGGGCGACCAGGGGCTATGACGTCACTCTGATCCCAAAAAGGGGCCCACCCTCCACAGTCTTGGCGCTCTCGGAGGTCAATGGCGGGCTCCCCCATTGGCCGCATCTGGCGATCATCAACGAGACACCATAGAGCCAGGGATCTCACGGAAAATAAGCTCGTCGTGCAAGGAGCCCGGTGTCTAGGCGCCTTACGGAATTTGCTTCCACGAGCGGCGGAGGCAAATCTAGAACGTCAGGGTCGTCTTCCAACACCAGGCGGGCCGATGGCCTGCCCTGTCAGAGCTCTTTGAAGGCTTCGTCCGATTGTGTCAACGATAGGAGCTCAAGACAACGTTATTATGTCATCATTTTTACCTTTGCGCTCGAGAGCGGGTGGAAATACGCACCGGGCTGACACAGAGTCGACGCCAAGTGGCCCGTCTTTCGTCACCGTCCATCCGATTCCTATTTGGACGTCGTCACTGAGCTCAGTCGAGTAATGAGGCCATACGTAAGAGGGCTCTCCTTTCCTTCTCTAGACGCCGACTAGACCCATAATGCCCTCATCGGTAGATCTTCAAGCTTCGAATTCCAAATGCGGCACCCCTGCTAGGCTTCTTTGACGTAAACAGACAGCCCAGGATCTCGGTGGAACTCTTACTACCCCGATTACCTATTCTGCCTCGCCGCAGACACCACCCTTCAGCTGAACGAGAAGGTAGGAAGCAATGACATAATGTTGTAGCGGAGCGTGTACTATGTAGCCGTGACGCTCAAACCACAGTTCACCGAATGACATCCGTCCGTGACGTTGGTTTCACGTGGCAAAAACTGCAAACCGCATGTCCCGCCTCACTCCCCGACAGGTCGAGAAACAGAAGGGGTGCAAAATGCGAATGCACTCAGAGCACACACCATGCGTCGGCTCGGGCATGAGACGGAACAGCAAGGTGACGTTAGAGCCTCGGTGAGCTGCCGAACAGACACATCGAGACCCGGCTTCATCTCGGCTTGAATTATCCCGTCATTTGTGATCAGCTCCAACTGGACCCTTTGTGCTTATCCCTCTTCCTTGGCGACGACATGCGCCGATCCTTTCAATCATCTTCCACTTCGCCGTCCGTGTCGTACGCGAAGCCCTTCGGGACGGGCAGTACGATGTTCTCGGCGATGCCATCATCAGGATCGACCTCGGCGCTTACTCTGCTCTCGGCCTTCCCCTCTTCCGGCTTCTCAGCCGCCAAACCAGCCATCACCACGTCCCTCCCGGTCCCCCTCACCAAGGCTGTCATCCACTGACACCACTGCCACGGGCTCTCCTTGCCGCCGGGCAGACTGTTGAAGTACTCCCAGCCCATCACCCCTATCGCGTAATAATGTCAGCATAGCGTCACCCCCAACCACTTGTCAAGCCAGAGCAGGAAACACTTACCCCCAAACCCCGGATGTCTTCCCACCAGCACAGGCAACACCCCCGCCAGCACATTCCACGGAACCCACCCCCCTCCATTCTCGGGATTGGTCACCATGCCGACCACCACCTTCTCCGCCGGCCATCCTTTCCTCAAAACCATCTCATACATTAGCGGATTGCTGCAATCCCCCCACCCACAGTAAAACTGCGCGTTGTACCATGCTATTTCCTTACCCCTCATGACTTCCAGCGCTTCGTAGTCAAATCCACTCAGATTGTGTTGGGAATTGAGAAGGGCTGCGGCGACGGGAGCGAGGGTTATGACGAAGGAGGGACCAAAGTCGGATCGGAGGCGGTCGATCAGGTGTATTATGGAGGAGAGGGAGGCTGGGGGCGTCAGTAGGGACACCAAGGGGCGGTATTTCGATATATGTTTTTTTGACCCGTGAAAAAGGACACAAGAGGTAAGAAGTTAACTTGACTTGCAACTTACTAGGCTCCTCAACATCCAAGTCGAGGCCATCAAGGGAGTGGGCTTTTACGAGGGCGTGGAGCGGGGCGTAGTAGGATTCGAAGACCTGGGGGTCGGAGTCGTCGAGGCGGCCGTAGGAGCCTTTGGCAGCGCCGCCTAGCATGCCTAGAACTTTTATTCCGGATGCCTATGAAATTTCGAAATTAGTATGGAAGCAAGGAGGTAAGGAGGTAAGGAGGTAAGGAGGTAAGGAGGTAAGGAGGTATAATGATGGATTTGAAGCCCACTTGGAGGATGCGCAGCTCGGCCCAGAGTGTAGTGAACCGGGGATGGTCCGGGGCTTGATCATTGAGAGTTAGGGCATCGGGTTCTTCGTTGATATCTGAACGGAGTAAGTTGAGTGTAAATTAGGGAAATTAGGGTTCAATTGGGCAATAAATACGAATTGCGGCGAGGATGAGATGAGTGAGACCAATGTTGGCCTGGGTGATGAGCGGAAGCACACTGATGTGGTTCCCATCCTTGTCATGGTGCGTCTGATAGTAGGTTATCACCCGTGGTATGTGTTGATTGGGAGGAAGCGGCGCCATTGTGAGTACGGTTGGTGGGGTATCCTGTCGTGAGAGTGAGCGTGGAGGGGCAGTGAGACGCGGCTTGGTGTTGAGGGGTTGAGTGAGCCTGTGTATCGAACCCTAACCCTTCCCTGAAGTCGCTCAAATCTTGGCCATCAGGGTTCTCGGATTGTTTTGGTCCTCGATTGGTCTCTTCAAAATGTCAACATGAAACGGCTTCGCTCATCTTGACCTTGACAATGATCTTTGCAACGAAATAATCAATTCCGGCGACCCGTTGTGATTTCCAGGGACCAAGAGAAAAAGGCCAAAAAAAAAAAAAAGAACCAACCACATCCCGTCGCTACCAGAGGGCCTATCGCAAGTGGTGCCGTCAGGGAAAAAATTATCGCGAGCTTGACAACAGCAGCAGGCAGGACCAGAGCTGCACAAAAAAGGACAATGCCATATCCTGCCCAACAAACATCCAACCATTATATTCCTGCTGGATTTCTAACTATATCACCATCAAAGTCCCACCATCGCCCTTTTCGCCTCATACCTTCAGATACCCCAACCACCCCCTGAACACAATAAAAACAAAACAAATACGAGCAAAGAAGGGTATTGATCCACAGCCAATAGCAAACCATCACCACACAAGAGCACATTACTATAACCTCTCAAAATAACACATTACCAACAACCTCTTAACAAACCTGCGCCGGACTAGCACTCCCCCCAAACCTGGCCGGCGTCCCAATCAAAAACCCGTCCTGATCATACAGCCCCAAGCTCTCCTCACTACCTGCCCTCCTACTATCATACCTCCTCCTCTTCGCCGCAGGCGTCATGCACACTGCCCCATTTGCATTACTGTTATTCCCCCCTCCCATCCTCAGCCCGTTCTGACTATCCTTCTCGTCCCCCCAATCCTCATATACCGCAAATGTAAACTCCACCGCTGGCGTTTTGAATCCTCCACCCTCGTCCTGATCTAACGAGAAGTTCTCCTTCTCCTCTCCCTCTCCCTCTCCCTTTCCCTCTCCTTCCAATCTAACCGGGCTGCAGCTCATTTTCCGACTGACCACGCGTGTCCCGCCCACTCGCCGCTGCAGTGAGCCTCCTAGTGTGACGCTTCCCAGAGGGCTTTCTCGCCCCTTGAGGCTGAGATTGGTGTTGCGGCTTTGGGGACTTCGCGGGGACGTGTCGCCGAGGGAGAGGTAGTGTTTGCTTCCGCTGCGGCGTTTGGAAGGGCTGAAGACGCTGTCGCGAAGCAGGGGGTGGATGTTTCCGAGGTTGGTGGCCGGGGTGTTGTCTACGACGGTGGAGGCTTCGCTGATGCAGGAGTTCATGCGGCGCAGCTCAGCGACGGTGGCGGTTAGGGAGGAGGTGTGGGCGTGTGAGGGGCGAGAGGGCAGTGTTGGGGTTGGGGCTGAGCGGGAGGGCGAGGTGAAGAGGGCGGGGACGCTGGAGACGGGGTCGGGGTCGGGGTCTTGGGAGTAGATGGAGGAGGTGGTGGAGGGGCTGCGGGTAAGGTGGAGCGGGGAGGCGGTTGATGCTCGTGAGTGGGAGCGGGAGGGGGTGGTGGCTTGGAGCGGGGACCAGGAGTGGCGGTTTTGGGCTTCCTCTACTCTTGTGTTTTTGGGGGAGGCAGTCCGGGGGGCTGTTGACGGTGGTGGGAGGACAATGGCGCTGAGCTTCTTGGCGGGGGCGGTGGGTTGCACATCGTCCGCCTTGATGGGGGTCTTGGACGAGGGGGAGGGGGATCTGGCTCGGGTGCCGATGGGTTCTGGTCGGCGGAGAGCCGAATAGTCGATCGACTTGAACGAGGGAGATCGGCGTCCGGAGGGCAGTGGGCATGGGGGAAGCTTGACTTCGGGCGGAAGACGAAGCGTTTGTCCAAGAGTCATCCGTCGAAGATTCTGTGACCGTTTCAAGCTCTCACGGAACAGGTCCTGGCCTTTATTCTTTGCGGGCCACCCGTGACTGGTCGATGGTCGTGCGGTGGGAGAGAAGGGATCCGCCACAGATTCGGGGCTGACCATTATGGATTTGATGTTCTCGGCGTTGATGTGCTCCGGGGAGATGCCACCAGGGGTGTTCACACCCGGCGTGTTAGCCGCCGTCGTCGCGCCTTCCGACCTCTCGTCCTCGCTATATACGGTTGACAGCGCAGACGATATCGACGTCCTTGTGGACTGAACTGGGGCCAGCTGCGCCTCGGGTTGGGACGTCTTATGCTTCCGGCTAGGACTTGTCAGTCCTGACGGGCAGTCGGGAACTTGGAACAGCAGCTCGTCCAGCAGACTATCCGACTCGGAAGCAGCCGACGCCTCCGAGTCCTGCCGCTTGTGTCCTGGTGTCATGCTCCGAGTTGCTGTCGGCTTCTTCGGGCTCGGCGTTCTCGGCTGCAATGGCGGCTCCTCAACCTCGACCGCCTCGACGACTTTGGTTTGATCGAGCAGACACTCTCTGCTGGTTCCCATTTCACTCGGCGAGTTCGCAAGTCTGTACTTCTTCCGCGCTGACATACCTCCCTCCTGCAGCCGCTTCTCGGTCGACCTCAGTATCTCGGACAAGGTCGAGTCCGTCGATGCCTGTCTCGGCCTGTGCCTCAACGGCGTGTTCGGAAGGGATCTCACCTGCTGGATGTAGCCCGCAGGGGGCCCGATCGCCTGGTTCTGGGCGTCGTCGAGTGCATACCTGTTGACATTGATCGGCGTCGATATGGTCCGTATGTGCTGCGGCTTTCTGTCCCGACTCGCCAATACCGCAGGCCGAGGCGGTGCTGGCAGAATCCGCGAATACATCCTCAACTGCCCATACGCCGAGCGGATATGATCGATCCCGAACAGCGCGTCCTCATTGAGCCGGTCCTCGTACGGATACCCTTGCGAGGCATGATACAAGTTTGGCAGCGTCGGCTTTCGATTTCCCATAATGGGCCAAGAATCCCCAGGTCGGCTCCGTCGTTTCTCTTTTGGCTGCGGGCGAATCTCGGGCCCGTGTAGGGCATCGGCGTCGATCCAAGACGGATTCTTTCTCGATCCCCCACCAGAGTGCAGCTTCGTCGACCAGCTGAGTGGCATGGTCCTCGCGAACTTCGGTCCGCTAAACACTCTCGGAAACAGCGGCTTTGGAGGAGAGTCACCGTCTCCTTCCAACTTGGACACAACCGAGTCACTCTTCTTCAGCTTCTTCCCTCCAAGAAGCCGCCGTCCGGTGATGGTCGGAACATCCCCGCTATCCATGCTCATCACCTCAACTCGATTATGCCGTTCCTTTTGCTCGGCGCGCCGCCGGGACCACCACAGCCCGAAAAAGATTAGACCCATAGGGATGACCAGCGTCCCGGCCAGGACTATGGACACCAGCGCCGGAAGCGAGATCTGGTTCACCCGGTGCTTGAAGTCGGCTGTATTCGGCGGAGACGCCATGGACGCATCGTAGCGCCTGGCAATTCCCATATTGACGTGTGTCGTCTGTCACGCTATCTTGCTTTCTTGGCTCTGCTTGCCGTCGTCGCCCACCGGAGGGACCCAACTCAACTGAATCAGACGAACGAAACTGAATTAACGACTCCCAAAACAAATATAGGTAGATGAGGAGAAACAACAGACCCAAAGCTGAACGAACAACTTGAGGTTGGGTTTTACGCCAGCCATGTCCATCATGTGAGGTGGTCATGACCCAGCTGAGGATTGGAATGCAGTCGTGCCGAGCAACACCATTCCGGCCTCCGCCCCGTCACCGAGCCGAGAGGCATCTTTTTCAATTCCTCATGCCAGAGGGGCCTGAAAAAGAGGTACACAAGGGAAATATGTGCATTTCACAAGCAGGATAACGCACGATGCCGAAGTCATCCATATTCGGTCTCCACACTTGACCATGGTGTTTTGTTTATTGATGGCCTATCAAGGGTATCGCCATATCGCCTTCCACAAGGACCCGCAACCTGCATCTCCTCACTTCAATTGGTATGCAGGGTCTCCTGTGCGGGCCGCACCCTGCTCCTGCTGGCCTCGCGTGAATGAACAAGCTCAACACCAAGAATTCCATGTGAAGAACACAGAGTCAATCATGGAGACACACATTGCTTCATCTCACCAAAAACAAACGCCTCGAAAAAGAACGATAATTCATTGCCGAAGAACCCGAGGTATCTCGCTAACGCTCTACCAGAGCCCAGCACCGAACGCCAATCCATGACATAAAATTGGGAAGGTGGCAGCAATCAATGCGAACCACAATGCGATTCATTGAGATCATAGTAGCCCTTCCTTGCTTGGTTTGCTCCTCATATTCCTGGACCACCAGATCGCATCCAACATCCGCCACCAAGAAGTGAATCGAATTGAATCGTCGTCGGCTAAAATGCGCCGTCCACAAAGCCAATATCCCTTTGCATCAACGAACAGAATGGAATGGGGCGTGACATGACGATGTACCTCTCTCCGTATATGCTCTAAATCCATGTCCTGAGAGATACTGGTCGTAGAAGGTGAGGAGGCGAAACGGGACTCAAGACCGGCGCCCGTGGACGTGGCGACGACCATGGCGGTGCATGTGCGGCTCATAGCGGGCCCGGAGGTTATTTACCGTGACTGTCGACGTGGCGGTCGTCGTCGTCACAGTAACGTACTCGACCCTCTCCTTGACAATCACCATGTTCACCAGTTTGCCTTCAGTGTGCCACTCGGTCCGTACAATCGCGTACTCGCCATCCTCCTCAACAGGCGACTCGGGAGCAGGGGTGACGGCGGGCTGCGCAAGAGCTCCGACCTCAGGCTCGGTTGCGGGCGTGGGTGCGGGCTCGGCTGCGGCGGTAGTGGTATGCTCCTTGAAAATCTGCCCAGGTTGGTAGACAGTATCGGTAGGCTTGACGCCCTCCGAGTAGCCGACGCTGGGGTGGGCGACCGTGGTGGTGCGAGGGCCGGGGTTGGTCACAGTCGCAGGGCCGGGTCCGTATTGGATGGGAACGCCTCCGGGGAGGACGTCACCAATGTCGCCAAACACCTTCTCATTCACAAGCACCTGGGGAACCTCCATCTTGCACTTCCTCTGGTCATCTTCTGACTGGGTGTTGAAGATGGGGCAGTCCTCAATTCTTCCGGACATGTTCGTGCAGGTGTCGACTGCCTGCTGAAGGAAAGCCTCGTCCCAGCCATTCATGAAGTCTGCATGGTAACCGAATCCTGCATTGCTCGTTAGAAAAATGGAAGCATATTAAAGCCAGGCGACAACATACCATCGACATCACCGTTGGAAATAACAAACTCGCCAGGCTTCCCAGCGAAAGCGTTGGTCGCCCAGATTGTCTCGTAGAAGAGACCAGGCAACACAACAGGGAAGCCGGGTGGGCACACACCACCCATGACGAGGTCGGGGTAGGCGACATGGCTCCTGTGGTTATGGGAATCGAGGTTCTGACCATCCCAGCACGACGGGAACATGATTTCAAATCGGACTCCATCAGCGCAGTTCTCATCGAGGTAACTCTTCTCCGGAAGATAGTGGCGGTACAACGAGCCCTCTGGGTGTTTGGCGTAGTTGAGGCAGTTGAATCCAAGGGCGCGCTGCTCCAGGTCCACCTGGGTTGTCTGGCCGAGGACCTTCCACAGCGACTTCTCGGGATCTCGGTCCTTGGCGCTCAAGCCAGCAATGGAGTAGTTGCGGCGCACGCTGTCTCCAGCGATCATGCGGAAGCCAGGCGGGAATGCCGTAATCTTGCCATCGGGGCCGTGGCTAGGGTCCTTGTTGAGGAAGTAGTAGCTGTGCGCTTGTTAGCAAAGGTTCCTAACCCTGCCGTCAAAGAAAGTGACCTACTTGAGCATTCCGCCGACCTGCTCGACCTGCTCAAAGCCACCGTCGGCATGCTTGAAGTAGAGAGCCGGGGCCCAGTATACCGACTTGTCCTGGGTGACGCCGCACGAGGTGCAATCGCCGGCCATGAGGTCCTCGTAGCTGGCATTGATGTTGAAACCCGACGAGCCATGGATGGCGTGAACGTGCTGCGCAACTTCATTGGGGTTCACCAGAGGATCCAGCCGGGCGAGACCTATTTGACCGCGGCAGGGCATACGCCAGAAGGCGGCGGCGCCCTGGACGGCAGCCAGGAAAAAGATACCCTTCATGATAGCGGTATCAGAATTTGAAGGAGTGGAATCGTCGTCAAGAATATGTCGAGAGAATGTAAAGTGCTGCCCTGGCTTGCCGCGGCAGCTAGAGAATAGAAAAAGGAACGTGGGTGGGAAGGAGGGAAAAGTGGTGACGGGTGACGCGATAGAGCGAGTGGCCCAACGCAGCAAAGTTGCGAGTGACAGGTCCAACGACTGAAGGGTGCACCGTGCAAGTTGGCGGGGAGATTTCGTGATCTGTGATCAGGCGGGCCTCCGCAAACTCTGGAATGGCGATCGAATTCTTCGGCTAGGTGGTCTGGGCCTTGAGTTTTGGTTCGATGGCTGCGTGGTGCTGTGCTTCGCTGGCAGACAAGAGGGTTGGTGGGGGGTGTGGTTGAGGTTGAGCGCAAACGGTAACCTTCCCAGGAAGTGAAATGAACGTGTGTGCGATCAACTGCGAAACTTGTTTCTTCCCCAACGAAATGAATGAATGAAGGAACTGTAAGGAGCGTTTACCTCAAGGAAAGAAACACCCAAGAAGGTGAGAGGCAGCACCGCGAGTCAAGGCCAGGCGACGGGACGAAAAGAGAGGGAGGTGAAGACGAGACATGGGCTGCCGCTTAGATATCTGCTGCCCCTTTGGAATGTGGGGTCCTCTCGATTGCTTGGCATCCCGCTTGGCGTTCAGGCCCAGCGGCACATCACAGCCACATACCGGGTACTTCGATTGGCTGCTCCAGTAATTAAGGGGGGGCTTGGGGCTGCTATTCCTGAGGTGCGACTCCATTCCTCTCCCACTTCTCCATCTCGTCGCGTTTGACCTGCTACACCTGGTCTACGGCCTTGGCTTCCACAAAGATTGCCTGCGGTGGCCCGTCTGCGCTCGCTCCTTGATAATACCAAAATCCACCGAAAGGCCCAATCTCATCTCCCATCACACCAACTCAGGCCCCAGGTGCCGCGATGACATGTCCCCGCAGAGGATCGACGAGAAGCGGACACAACAACCTACGAAGCGTCCCTCTGCAGATGCGCTTGCAACCTTCCCCGTACCTGAGCCAACGCGACAAACACCGGCAATCGCACGCGCGGGCGCAAGCGCACCCGCGGCGTCGGTGCTGGCCCCGGTGATCCAGATCTCTGCTCAGCATGCAGGGTCGTCACTTAACCGGAACGGCGCAATCTATTCGCATCGCAATCTATTCAGCCCTCCGAGCCATTCATCCCATCTCTCCCCTCTTTATCCTGTCGCACTGCAGGTACAGCGCACCCAAAATAAGGTCTCATGTCAGACCTCGCCCCTTCCACAGCAGTCGGGCTCGCTTGGCCCAGCCAAAAGGCTTGCTTGCTTCCAAAATAATCGTTCCCCAAGCTTCCTCTCGTGCGACATCAATCTGGCCAGCTCAGCTCAGCCAGGCATCCCATCCAGCCTTCCCATTTACGGGAGTCTGACCGACTTGTCCCGCATTCCATCGCGATCGTCGCGCTCCCGCGTTGGCCATCCGCTGTGGAGATCCCTCATCTGCCAAAAGTGCACATCCGGCGCGGCGCTGGAGTGTGGAAGTGCTTGCATCCACATGTCCCGTCGTTGAAGACCGTTGAAGAAGAAGCGGGGGGGCGCTAGACCCTCGATCTGAAAGTGGAGGAGGGGGGAACACCCACACCCCACGTCTCTAGGGCGTCTCTGAAACGAGTTTCACGGTCCAAAGGGGGCTCTCCAAACCCACTCGGTAACTGGGCCGCAGACCTCCCACCCACACGACCAATCAGCTGCCGAGCGCAACGGCGCCTCTTTTCCCACCCCTGAGAGGTCGCAACGGGCAGTGCTTTGGGTTGGGTTTCCCGCTTGCGTCCCTGAGCTTGCCGCCGGTGCACCCACTGGTCACGTTCATGCGAGATCGCATCGATCCAATGGACAGCATCAATCGTAGCACCCAGCGAAAAAGAGGGGGAAAACCCTGAGCTGCAAAACAGTCTGGACCCCAATCCGAGCTCGCGCCGCACCCAGGTTCATCCCATGCGAGTTTTTATGCGCACATCGCGTGTTGCGGTTCCTGGTTTGCCTTGTCGATCAATCCTGCAATACCGCTGTCACGGGCCCATGCGAGCAGGCTTGATGAATCAGCTGTCCAGCACCCCATGTCTGCCATCCCATCGTTTCAGCGAGCAAGACGGCGTCCCTTGGTATGTTGAACAGCACCAACAATTTTAAAAGAGGTATGTGGAGAATACAGGCTAGATTTTTCGAGATTTTCGGACCATCGGCAGAGGTCACGAAGAGGTGAGGAAGCTGCGGCATTATCGGGATCCCATGTGGCCCAGCCCGCTCGGCACTTGCATCCGTGGCGTCCCCGCCGGCTTGCGTGCTGAGGTTGCGTGCATCTGCCCCATGTGCCTTCGCTGCCGTCCGATAAGATTCTTACAATACAACCCTATCCCGATTCTGTCAAGCCATGATAAATCGGTTCAACGGCGTGGCGAATCCGAATTCCAAGGCTCAGAAACCTTCAACAGCCTCAAAACGAGTCTAGATCCCAATCAAACTTTGCAAAATACCGGTCGCGCCTGTTCAACGTCCCGTGCGACAATCAACCGTTGCGCCATTCCAACCCGCTCTCGCAAACAATCAAATCGACCTGGCATCAAAATTCAACCGCAGGTACCTCTCTTGCAATGCCCGCTCCAGTCCGCCCTCATCGTTGCAATAACGCGACAAGTTTATTGCTTTCGTCACCCACTCCTTCGCTCTCTCCGTTTCCTGGGAGCCGAAGCAATCGATGCCGTGGTTGAACGCCGTGGACGCCATCCACTCCACCTCCTCTTCTGGCCAGCTTGCATCACCCTTGGCAGGCTCTGAGTCAGTGTAATCCGAAGTTGGCGGTTCGGAGAAACATGTCGCTCACCTCACGTAATTCTCGGGCCTTAGAACAGGCCTCGTCGAGAAGCCTCATGGCCAGGCTGTCATCTAGTGGCAGCGTTGCCTGGAACAAGCACCTAGTATACTTTGCCAGCTTTGTGGCGTCAAAACTATCAAGCGCCCATATTTCGTTGATGATTTTGCGCATTGTTGAGTAGAGCACTAGACAAGATTAGCAGCAAAATTCTCTAGGATATGGCAGGGGCTCGGCAGACCTTGCCCTGAGACCCTTCCTCTGAGCAGACTGTCTGCCATGGCCTGATAGGCGGTGGTGTTTCCGCATGCAACTGCTCTTTGCACGATGGGCCCCAAATCATCCCATTGCCCCAGGGCCACGGCCGCTTCGAAGTCGAAGGTCAGGAGGATGGCTTGTTTTCTGGCTAGATCTCCCTTATCTTGGCCATCTAGGCTTGTGAGGTGCTCGACTAATTCACCGTCAAAAGCTCTCACATGCGTTCGCATTGCAAGATAATCCTGCTGTTGCTTCTCAATGTTATCTTGCACTCGAGCCAAAGAGATCAGGGCTGATGATATTATGAAGCGGGCAAAAAGACTTCTCAAAGAGAGCTCGGCTTGAGACCCGGCATCTGACGGGAAGTGGCCCAGTATCGTGACGCTGGAGTTGAGTATCCTCACAACGTTACGGAGATCCCATTCCGTGGTATGCTTCAAGGCCACATCGTAGGCATTCCTCCCAAACCACTCGATCTCATCGACAGTAAAGAGCTTCTTGATGGTTGAGTCGCGCTTCTGCTTCTCAAGCGCGAGTACAACTGGGTCAGTCAGCCTTACGTGTGCGTGTGCGGTAATGGAGATGGATCTGCTCTCACCAGCGTCAAACACATCGCACAACTCGCTGATGAACTGGTTCTTGTCCGAGTCTGGCGTTTCTACCAGCTTATTCAACAGCCGAATGGTACAGCGAAACAACGCTGGAAGGTGAACCGGATTGAGGTCTTTGTACTCATAGTTGTCTTGAAGTTTTCTCAAAGCCGTAATTGTGCAGTAGACTTCGCCAAACTGCTGACACTCTGCGATACAGGCTCCGAGGTAGTCGACGTGATCCGGCATAGTGCCGATTGCCTCAATACACCGTTCAGCCAGGACCCTGTCGTCGACCCTGATAGCAACCTTGAATGCCAGGTAGGCCGTCATGGGCTCCTTCCAGCTGTTAGGTGACATTCCCTGAACAATCAACAGTGCGGCCTCGATTTTGTTTCTGGAAAGGGCACAGAGGAGTAACTTTCTACAACTGGTCAGCAAATAGACGAGTGGCCGTTGTTAGCTCTTGGTACCTTTCTAGCTTGGATGTGTTATTCGGTCCACAGTTTTGGAATACTGTGTGCAAAGCCAGTGAACACCAAGCCTCCGCCAAGTCAAGGTGGCCACCTGTGTAGTTTGCTTCGACCTTCTTCCATATCAGCTGGAGCCAGACTGTCAGCAATCTCACAGGGGCTGCTGTCCCGGGTCTTCCAGTTGACTCACCGCTTGCGCCGCCACGGCTGCCTCTTCACTGAGTGGTCTTGAAAGATACCCGAGCACACCTCGAGTCGCATGGATGGTATCAATGGTATCCCGCTGGTTCGTGATCATCCACATCCTTGTCACCACCGCCTTTTCCATCCAGCCGTCATTTTCGCTCTTGGTCAACGTCATAATAAAATCGTCGAGAACTGCGCCCCCAATCGCCGGACTCTTGTCATGAAGTTTTCGAGTATGGTGAATTATGAGCTTGAACCCCGCCTCGCCGTGGTTGAAATCTCTGATCATTCGTCGAAGAATATCCCCGTAGGCATCGCAGTCGAATGCTTCTGCAGGTGTCCTCTGAAGAAGCTCCAGTCTGAGGAGTGAAACTATGGGCTTCCTGCCAATCTCCGTTTCGATACAGTCGACATACATCTCCGCTCGATCCAAGCTGTCCTGAGTGCCAGTGCGAAGCAGCGCGGTGATCAGCGCTTGCAGAATGGCCAAGCGAAGCTCAACTCCCTCGCGGGACACGTCCTCCAAATTCTGGCCGTTGATGACATCGTTCGCCCTCCCCAACCACTTGATCGCGTCCTTCAACTCCTTGGGATCTCCCGCACCTATGGCCTTTCCAATCTCGAAAAGAACATCCGCAAGCCGCTCGGCGTACTGGGGTGTGAGAAACTCTTGTAGTCGCTCGGCCTTGGTGTACATATGCTCAGCAAGGTCGAGCCTATTCCCAATCCAGGACTATTCAGTTAGACAGCCATTCCAACACCAATCCTACAATTTAGAACTTACCAACCCGGTTCGAATGATGAAGTACTCCACCTCAAAGCAGTTGCACTCCGCGATCTCCTCCTTCGTCATCTTCCCCGCCCCATCCTGTAACAACCCCTTATAATCTGCCGCCTTTGCCAACACTGAACTCGCCAGCCTCGGCTCTTTCTCTTCTAGAACACCATCACGTCAGCTCGCTCCCATCTACAGCCGCCTTTCCTCACCCACCTATACAATCCCTCCCCGCCTTCAACGCCAACCTCAACAAATACACCACATCCCCTATTCTCCCCTCCTTCTCCAGCACCCTCGCCCGCGTCAGCCCAAGCAAATGAAGGGCCAACACCCTCCCGTGGAGACACAACTTCCTCAGCCTCTTCGTCTTGCGTTTCTCCTCGGGGCTTGCGCCATGGAAGTCTCGCTTCAATCTTGTGCAGATATTCCAAAGGCGGGTGGCTTGCTTATCGATCTCGGGATCGCCTGATATGCCGGGGATGTACTTGAACGTTTGGGGCTGCGAGGTGTGGAGATTTTCGACATTTTTCTTGGCTTCTTCGATAAGGGAGTCTGTCGCGGGCGCATCGCGGGGGTCGCTGGAGAGGATCTGATAGAGGTTGCGGGCAAAATCTAGGATTGGTGAGTCACTTCTCTCGTAACGAAGGTAGGTGACGGCGCGGGGGAGGGCGAGTTGACTTACTCAGGGCTGCTTCGATGAGGCTTTCGGTTTTGCGAGCGGCTTGCAAGGCCGGATGCTTGAACGCGCGAGCACCCGACATGATGCCGGAAATGACTGATTGGAGAAGGGGACACGGGACTCGCTGCTGGATGCTTGCGTCAAGGAAAATCACAAGGAGAAAGAAATGAAGCATAGACCTTTGGCAAATTTCGCTGGCTTCTGTTGTCTGGTTTGAAAAAGCCTGCTGGCGCTTGTGGTATCCTAGAACTTAAAGAAACATTGCCAGGGAAGGCACGACCTGACCTAACCTGACCCCAGTCCCCACACTCTTTCCAACACCCCGTGCCCCAGTTTTTCGAACCTGCTTGACCAAAGAAATGCAATGCTTCCACAAAAGAGTTCGTTGCTCGCTCGAGGTCAAGCACATAGCTAGACGGATAGATCGGGGGACGAATTGGCATGTTTGAACCGTGTTGGCGGTGGAACTGGAGACATCAGTGTGATGCCGCTGGACTGCCCCCTCAGTGCCAAATCGGGCGACTCGCGAGGTACGGAACGTTGACCGGGTATCATCTCGCCAAATGCATCGCCGTCGCCGTCATGGGTCGTGGGGGAGGAAATTCCCTACGATCAAACACGGACTGCGGGGGTCAGCAATGAAAGGGTGGACCAAAAGTGGGAGACGTACATTTTGTGGTCGTCTCTTCTAATTCGAAACGAAAAGCAGCAGTTCATGACTGGAAGATCCGACTTGTCGTCTGGGCTCTTCAGGGAACAGGCCGTGATGAGGCTGTCATGCGCTTGGTCAAAGGCGATGGTTCCGAATTCTTCCCAGTACCGCACGTTTGAGTCTTCTGTCAATATTTGGTGCAGAGCGATCTTCCCCTGTTTTACACGTCAGAAACAGTCTCGGACACTGTCCTCCACGGACAAGCTTACCCCTTGGAGGTCTTCTACCGGCACGTTGATCAGTTCGGCCATCTCTTTGTTCCCCCTGAATATTTCCCCCGTTCTCCTCCAACAGCACGCCGGTATTGCCATGCTTGCAAACAATCGATCGCACTCCATTAGTGACTGCTCAAACCAAAACTCAACTCGGAGCAGGTCTAATGTCGTTAGATGCTGGATTCTCTCGCGGAACTTTGGCCTGAATTTTTCGATCTGCCTGAGGATCTTTTGCTTTGATGTCGGCGTAACATGCGTCTCCAGGTAGGATGACAGACGGGCGTACCCGTTGATGTAGTTGAAGGGCTTCAACAGCCCTGCGTCTAACTTAGCCTGAAGAATGCCCGTCATGCGCTGATCAGGCGATTCGTTGCCATGGGGGTCAGCAGCTTCCAAGTAGTACTCGCGTGTCTTATCCGCAGGGAGAGCGCTCGCCGGCCTCGAGATGGTCTTTGCCTGTTCAGCATTGGGGGGAGGCATGGGGCCCCCTTGAATCGCGCTCGGGGGAAGCAGGCCAGCGTTGCCTTGAAACCGCGCGAGAGGGTCTGAACTGCTATTGTTGATGCTGTTTCCCAGCAGCGGATTCTGGTCGTCCGTCACTAGTCCGCCGTCGTCGAGAAGACTAGTCTGCAGGAATTCGTTCAAAAGGTTGAACTCGTTCGTCACCTCGGGCGGCATCTGCTGGTAGTTGGGGTGGAAGTTATGCATGTCGTGATAGTGGTTTTGGCCGGCCAGCCAGTTTTCAGGGAAGGTGACTACGGATGCCAGCTTCAGCTCCGGGGAGAACAATGCAGCAGTCAAAGGATCGAAAGACCTACACTGGCTCATGGTGCTACTCAGGGCATTGGCTTGGATGCTAGACACGCCTGTGGGTTGCACGAGCTGTAGAGGATTGCCTGGGCCCAGCGCTGCCGCGTCGAAGGCACTCTTTGCAGCATGGGCAGGCCTGCTGCTGATGCTCGCGTCGAAGGCGGGCGGCCCCATGGGGCCTGCTGCAGTCGTGTCCATGGCGCTGCGCCCCATGTCCGACTGTGACTGTGTGTCCGACTCGCCCACCGTTGAGGGAGCGATCACGCTCTTCGACTTCCTCGAATCGTGGTCGCGCGGCTCGTCATGGCACAGGTGGCCGATGTTGCGCTTGATACATCTCGTGCATGGCCTCTCCTGCCCACTCCACGGCATGCCGCCCTCGGGTCAACATTTGCTCGGGCTCCGGCGCCAATACTCCAAGCCATCGACGGGAAACGAGAGAGGGTACATACGAGATCACACGTCATGTGCTAGCGGCAGCACCCACGTACAATGGTTAGCCACTCGTTCAACGCTTGCTCCATTCCATGCTGCCGAGTGCATGCGTAGTCAGAATATCCAATATCCCCCTGCAGGGCCCTTCGTCGGGGATATTCGGCTGCCCTGCCGCCCTGCCGCACCGCCCGCCACGGGGCCCGCCGACAAGGCAGCGCCGCCGCCGCAGTAGCAGCAGTAGCAGCAGCGCAGAGCAGCCAATTGCCGGGCAGGTGGGGGGCGCCCAGCGTGCAGCAGGGGCAGATGGGTAGGTAGACAATGACTTACAGATCGACGGCAGTATAGACAAGCTGTTGGTGCGTGCACCCATACCCAGGCAGAACGTTAGCCGTCGGCGAACATCACGGGAAGAAACAACAGGAAAAGGGGGTCCGCAGCCCGCGGGCCGGGATCGAAGGCGCCCTCACCATGATTCACCTTGCGCCGCTTCTTGGGGGTCTTGTGCTCGTCATCAGCCGCAGGCGCTTGGTGATCCTTGGGCTTGGTGTCGCTTTCGGACTTGGGGTCCTTGGCCTCGTTCCCGGGCGTCCTCTTCGTAGCTTCTATTCCCGCCATTGTCTAGTGGAGCCGGCTCCCATTGGACCTTGTGGTTACGCAACGGGCGTCGAGTTTGTTGCTCATTTGAGCAGGGCCAGCGGCTCCTCGCAGCAGCTCGAGACGATTCGATCGCAGTTCCGAGGCACCTCCGTCGCTCGGTCGCTGGTCACGGGGGGGTTGCGGGCTCCGAGTTGGCAGGTCGTGGCTATCGCGTCGACAAGGAAGTGTTGTTTTGCTGCGTCGACACCGCAAAGTAACCCATCACACAAGCGCAATTGATCGCATTCTCGGTTCCGTCATGGGAGAAGAAAATCGCTCTCCACCTTGCTGCACGCGCAATCGGAACAATGTCTGGGAGCAACGACCAGGGTTCCGCGCGGGGCTGAACTCTCAGCCGAGGGGCAAGCCGCGGCCAAGGTTTGGGGCGACCTTGTCAGCTTCGGCGAACCTCAACCGCGCGCTACCATTAGCTATTTGTTGCGCTAGGTGTGCACAAAAGTACGGGCGTGACACAAGGCCACAATTTTCTCGATTTTCAACAGTCAGTAGTAGTATCGAATATTCTCCGTTGTTGTGTTCCGCAATCTCGGCATCGCTCAATCTTCAGATGTAAACTCGCTGTAGCAACAAAACGGGGCTCCACGAGCCAGGGAGTTCTCGCTTTGCGACGATCAGACCCACTCGGCAACGGACCGAGCTACCCCAACTTTTCGCGACCGTCCAACCCCCCTTCATCGTGTGAGTTCTTACCGTTTCGGGGTTGGCTCTGCCTGATCGTGAGGAGGACTCTCCAACGGCTTGTTGACGAGCACCTCATATGGGGTTAGGGTTGCTTTGCTGTTCAAGAACCTCTGAATGTCGACTCCCGTTTCCGGCTGCCTTGAACACCTTGCACAGCATGTCGGGGAATAATAAACCCCTGTCTACATTGGCCCTCGTATGCTGCGATATCGAATCAGTGGCGCCGGCCGCCTGATAGATTAAGCACGGCTGCTCATGCAGAAATCGGCGTATTTTATTGATTCGAACGGTTGAGAATGATGAGATAACGCCGGGAGGCATCACCTTGAATATCGATATCGAGGCAGCGGAAGGTGTGGATTCAGGTTGGGAGTTTGTGAGAGCAAGCGCACCTTCCTGTCCCCAGCTTTTGCTGTGACTCTCGGATTATTGCGGGGTTGCGGCAACAGGAGAGGTTGTTCCTTCCTCCATCGCGCAGGGCTAGGCTACCATGCAGATGGCGGCCTACTCTTTTGCCACTCATCTAGAAGACACAATACCTGGAAGCAACGGCAAATCCACGATGGACGGTGAGCTGCGGCCATCTCATTCTCTTCTACTTGTCTCAATTGTGGGTCTTTGCTTCTAATCCGGTTCGAGATGAGCGAGTACAACATGATCTCCTGGCACGATGAGTCGTGTTACCGGGGGGATGTTAGTCTAATTGATGGAAACCAACTGTTTTGTATGAGCTGCGGCTCTCTTACCTCACCAGGAGACCTTGAACCAGGCCAAGCACCACCGCCCCCGCCTCTTCCTTCTTCACATCGGACCCGTCTAGGCCTTTCTTGGCCCTCGTCGGTGAAGTTTGCGGATGTCTGTATCGGCAAAGATGGGGAGGACATCACCGACCTCGTGTCGGAGGTGGTCGAGGGTCTACACGGAGCCCAGGTTTCCGATGTTGCCATGTCTCCAGCTGATGACGGCCTCGAAACATCAACCGAAGACGGCCAGACCATGGATGAAGATTCAGGAGACCTCGACTCGATTCCAGTTGTTTCACCCCTGAGACCAGTATTTCGGAATAGCGGAAGCCTTCTGAAGTCACTGTCACTTACCGGGACGGATGCTATTCGGATACTCCGTCTTAGCAAAGGCACAGGCTCGGAGCCTCTTCACGGTGCCCTCGAGGTGCGTGAGGTGAAATATTTCCCAGAGTATGAAGCTCTCTCATACACATGGGCCGATGCGTCCGGGAACGCAAGTAGGACAAAGAAGCTCCACCTGGGAAGGGAGTGGCGGGTGTTCCCGATTACGCCTAACTGCGAAGCCGCGCTACGATGTCCCAGACTGCCAACCAAGGACGGAAATGTATAGGTTGATTCCAGTGGGCCTTCGCTTTCCGCCATATGGCTCCTATTGTGGTTGTTCATGGCTTTGTTAGGTGTCTCAGGCATGACGCGAGCACACCTGAGACATTGCGTTGCCTAGAAAGTGCCTTCAAAGGGACCGACTGATATATGTTTCCAATAGTATGCATCGGCCAGGAGAACATTGGAGAGCGCAGCCATCAGGTGCAGGTGATGAGCATAATCTACCAGACTGCTCGGCGTGTCTTGGTTTACCTCGGCGATGAGAGTCCCAGGGTTGATGATGTTCTGTCCGCCCATGTTCCAAGCGGCAATCTGTCTGCCCACCTCAAGAGCGCTCTGAAAGCGTGGGAAGCGCAGTGGAAAGACATGGACAAGACCTCAAACGTCCGTACTTTTTCAGATCGTGGATAATCCAAGAGATCGCGGTCGCAAAAACAGTGCTGGTTACCGATGGATGCGCCTGGCAGGTTTGGCCCATTCATTTGGGTGTTGCACACACTCAAACCTTTCTCCCCTGGACTCAGCATTTTAACGGTTCAAGATACAAGACACCTGAGGATCCCGTGTATTTGACCATCTACTCTTGGTCCTCGCAGGCTTCAGATCCCCGGGACAGGGTGTTTACTCTACTACATTGCATATTTTGCACATGGCTGAGACGTCCTTTAAGGTAGCCACTGGCAACACGGCAGAAAAGGTTGATTCGTCGATGCGAGAGGAACTTGTTGAGCTTTTTTCTGGGGATGAGAAGAACCGAACACTTTGCACCCTCAAAGCTCCAGGTAATGACTTCAACACAAAAAGACCATGTCCGATGTTCTATCGCCACGTATCTTCTGGGCCGGAAGCCGAGAAATGGTGGTACTTGATGCTGAAAACGCAAACGTCAAAATGCGAGGAGCAGCTTCGCAATGCCTTCAAGGGAGCGGTGACGAATGTACATGATTTTTACTCCCTCGGCTTCGGTAGCTTCTGCTGTGCTGCAAGATGGCCTAGAAGAGGCCCAGGGCTGGAAAACGATATTCGGCGATGCGATAAGAGAGATCGATCTGACCAAAAGCTCAGTTGAGATGCTTATTCAACAGCGGAAACGATACCGGGAACCGGCCAAGGACGGTTGGAAACCCATCGCCATCATCTAGTGCATCTGTATCAGTGCTTGGGAAACTGGTACCGAAGTGGCAGCGAAGTTCAGAACCGCAGAAGTTAAGCCGCGCGAGTAGGATGGGGCGGGTAATATAAAACTCCACGGGGGTGGGATTTGTATCTCCCCGCAGAGCCGGGACAAGCCACGGGTGGGCGATCCCCTCACAGTGGGTTATACCTCAGCTTCCATATCCCGCGAGAGCGCAAAGTTTAGCCATATTGGCGATGCTTTCGTACCTGCAGGAGAGATAAATCCGATGCCAGGGGAACTGCTCCGAAATCCCCCAAAGAGCTCACATATAGACCAAATACGAGATACATATATATCACCATGAGCGCTCAGATCACAGATCCCCCTGGAAAACATCACTCAACCGTCCGTTCTACATCCAACCCCAACCCACCGCCGCCAAAATGCACTTCCTTCCCCTTCTCACAGCCACAACCACCGTCCTCGCCCTTGACATCTTCCCCCGCCAGGCGTCTCCCCAGAAATTGACCGTCAACCCCTCTCAAAAGTTCCAAACCATTGACGGCTTCGGCTTCAGCGAGGCCTTTCAACGCGCCTACAACATCCTCGGCCTTGAGGAGGCCAAAAGGACCAAATTGATTGATCTTCTGTTCAACACCACGACCGGTGCAGGGTTTTCGATTCTGAGAAATGGCATCGGGAGTAGTCCGAATAGCACAAAGGATTGGATGAATACAATTCTTCCCAAGGGGCCTGCTAGCCCGAAGGAGAAGCCGGAATATGTCTGGTGGGTGTCTCACTTGTCTGGTTTCTTGCGCTCCTTACCGGGTGGAGAGGGAGAAAAAGAAGGCCGGCCCCTTTATTTCAGTGCGTGCGTATCTAGAGTTCAACTAACAACCAGGTCCACAGGGATAAAAACGACACTGGCCAACTGTGGGTTTCTCAACAAGCTGTATGTCCTTCCATTGAGCCCCTGGCTGAACGATTCAGCTCCATTCGGTCTCCTAGCATCCCCTGTCCCACACCCCTTCTTGCCAAAGCCCACAGCTAAAGGCTTCCAGGTCAAATACGGCGTAAAAACCTTCTACGCCAACGCGTGGGCAGCCCCTGGCTTCATGAAGACTAACGGGCGTGATTCCCACGGCGGAACACTCTGCGGTCTCCCAGGCACGAACTGCATGACCGGAGACTGGAGACAGGCCTGTATGTTTGAGTTGCCTTCCAAGTTCCTCAAGACATCTCCTGTCTTCTGTACTTGTCACAAAATGGGCATGCCCTAATAACATTCGTCCCCAGACGCCGACTACCTCGTTCAATACATCAAGTTCTACCACGAGAGCGGCGTGGACGTTACGCATCTCGGCTTTGTCAACGAACCAGACTACGCGCGAGCTTACTTCCCTGTTGCCCCTTGCCTTCACCCTTGGTATGATTCCACATCACACCTTTCCCATCTGATTACTTACCCACCAACTCGCTGTCCCATCGCAACCGATCTCACCTTCCTTAGGTACAACTCAGCAGTAAACGCCACTAACCCTCTGCAGAGCACCCTACGCCTCCATGACCGCCACCGGCGCCCAAGCTGCAGATTTCATCAGAATCCTCCACCCCACGCTGCGCGCTGCCAACCTCTCCCACGTCCATATCACCTGTTGCGAAGCCACCGGCTGGAACGTCCAAGCCAACCTGACCCACGACCTGCGCTTGGAAGGTGTGGAGCACCTACTTGGAGTCATCACCTCCCACCCGTACACTCACGATATCGATGGCTCTCTTCCCACCACCCTCCCCGTTTGGCAAACCGAATACTCCGACCTTGTGAGCGGCTGGTCTACCGCGTGGTACACCACAGGTCGCCTCGGCGACGGCTACACCTGGGCGAACAAGCTCCACTACGCGCTCACCTCGGGCAATGTGACTGCCTACCTCTGGTGGCTGGCTACTCAAGATAAGGAGACGAACAATCACAATAACGAGAAGTTAATCTTGGTGGACAAAGGAGAGTACTACGTTTCCAAGCGCTTCTGGGCGTTTGCGCAGTACAGTCGGACCATTCGGCCGGGTGCGGTGAGGATTTGGATCGAGGGCGGTAACGGGCTAAAGACGACGGCGTTTGTGAACGCAGATGGCTCGACAGTAGTGAACGTGATCAATACCCAGGCTGAGGCTGTGGCCTTTGAGGTTCAAGGCGTCAAGGGGACGTCGGCGAATGCGTGGGTTACGGATGAATCGAACGATATGACGGCCGTGGGGACAACGGTGGGTGCCGATGGTTCGGTAGGTGGAATAAACGTGCCGGGCCGCGGCTTAATCAGCTTAGTGATCAAGCCTTTGGCAGCTTGAGGGTGGGTACGTTGCGGCGACGTGCATTTACGACGGGGCTCGGGGAGGTGTCGGGAGTGGTTCGTCCTCGGGGCGGGGTGCCGAGACAGTTCCGTGCCACCGTAGTGCGTGGGGCCGCCTGTAAGGAAGAAGTTAGGGGTTGACAGCCCTGCAAGGCTGGGCAGCCAGCCCCCTTTTTGTGGACGAGCTACTGGGGCTCAGGCAGCCGCAACCACGGCAACCGTTGGTGAGTTGTGACGAGGTTGCAGCCTGGATGTGATAAACCTAGCTCTTGGGATGTTCGCCCCTTTGCTTGAAGCAATCTCATCAAGAGGCCGGATCTGACGGACAGGGGGATGGATGTAATGGAAGCGAGGACTTTTTGGCGATGCAACATCGTTTCAGCAATAAAAAGATTGAGGTTGGTGTCTGAAGAATCGCCATGCTGGGGTTCCGTCCAATCCATCGCGCTTCCCCAGGTGCATGCTGACTGCAGAGCGAACCCGATTTTAGTTTCGCGTTACGGGCCATTTTCAGGCGGAGGATCGAGCCTTCCGGGTGTTGGCAGTGGCCGATTGGCCGTCGAGCTAGCCCAACACAGGCCATCGACCAGCCACTGGCAGACCAAGCGACGGCCCCTCCTTCGGCCTTCGCATCGCGGCAGCCCCAGCAGCCCCTCAACACACCACAACGTTCGTGTCTGGGGCTGAATATGCACAACCCCGGATCCCTGACTGCGCATGCAGAAGCTGATGCAGAAATGGCTGCCTCTAGCTCCTTCAGAGCGCTTAGGGTGGGATATAAGATAGCTTGTGGGACCTCATGAGGCTGTCGTGTTTGTCGAGAGGTCCGACTTTGTCTTTCGCGATACAATACCTTGAAAGCTCTGAGCTGGTTCGACCTATCTGGTGAACCTGCAGCCCCATAGCTTCTCCCCCCTCGTTGATACAAACCTGCCATCTCCTAATTGCCACGGACCACCATGGCTGATCCAGCTCCCGCACCGCCATCAGCCAAGAAGAAGGACTTCAGCAAGACCCCCCAAGAACTAGTCCACGAGTTTTGGGACAAGTTCTTCACCAAGAAGCCCGGAAAAGTCACCTCTATCTTTCCTCGCTCCCTTTACGCCACCCTCTTGCCGCCGTCCACCCCCCGCGACGGTGCTCACTCAAGTCGCAATGCTGCTGAGAGCTACGAGGCTGCTGCCAAAGAGTGTCGCGAGAAAGTGAAGCGAATCATCCGCGAATGCAACCGTACCAACGAGAAGTTCACGGACCCGGATTTCGACATTGAGTCCGACTGGTATCGGAACTGTCTCAACGGCCTGGTTCGTGATGAACCCTGCGATGACTGTGGAGATGGCGGTGACGATGCCGAGGTCACTGGTGCTTCATCTCGGAAGCCGAATGGCGAAAGTCGTGGCGTTCGCCCGTCAGCGCCCAGGCCGCACGGCGTCTCTCGTGGCGGTGTCTCGGCTGGGGAGGCATATAATCCCGGCTCCATTCATCGCATCGACTGGATCTTCGAGGATCCAAAATTCGTTGTGGATGGCTATTCCTCATCTGATATCAAGCAAGGTCGGGACGGCGACTGCTGGTGGTTAGCCGCTGTGACGACCATTGCCCACCGCAAGGACCTGATGAACAAGGTGTGCGTGATTCGCGACGAAGAGGTTGGCGTCTACGGCTTCGTTTTCTACCACGATGGCGAGTGGATCAGCACTGTTGTCGATGATAGCCTGTACCTCGTGCATGAGGACTTCGATTATTACGTTGATCAGTACGACTCGACGGGAAAACGGGCGAGAGAGTATCGCAAGCGGTACCAAACAGGCTCTGAAGCCTTGTTTTTCGCCCGGTGTGATGATCCGAACGAGACTTGGCTGCCGCTGCTGGAAAAGGCCTATGCGAAGGTCCATGGCGACTACGAGGCGATATCCGGCGGCTACCCCGGAGAGGGCGTCGAGGACATGACCGGTGGTGTCTCCACTACAGTTGCCTCGAACCGTGTGCTCCGCAAAGACAAGCTCTGGAAAGAGCTGGTCAATGCAGAGGGCGAGTTTGTCTTCTCGCTGTCAGCTTACAGAACCGGCTGGGACTCGACCAAGGCTGGACTGATGATGAACCACGCGTATTCTATCCTCAAGGCCACCGAAGAGGTGGATGAGGATGGCAACAAGGTGCGCCTCGTTCAGGTCCGGAATCCGTGGGGCGAACGTTCTTGGAACGGACTGGGAGAGTGGAACGGCCCATGGTCGGATGGGTCGAAGGAGTGGACTCCCTACTGGTCAGTGACTATCGCGACATGATGACTGCAAACGCAGAAGCTGACAAGCTTGATACTGTAGGCTCAAGAAGCTCAACCACCAATTCGGAGACGATGGTGTCTTCTGGATGTCCTACCAGGACGTGTTAGCGACATTCCAGTACATTCACCGAACCCGACTCTTTGACGAAAAGTGGACCGTCGTGCAGCAATGGACGAGCGTCAATGTTGGATGTAAGGACCTCTTGCCAACACGATTCGCCAACTTGCGTTGCTGACTGGGACTCTAGGGGTGTCGGGCTACCTGAACAAGAAGTTCATCATCGAGATTAAAAAAGCCGGCACTGTGATAATTGTGCTGACACAGCTTGATGAGCGCTACTTTTTGGGACTTGAGGGCGAGTATGATTTTAATCTGCACTTTGTGCTTCAGGAGGTTGGCGGCGATGAACACATCTGCCGTGTGCGTCCTGTGTATGAATGGGAGAAGAGGTCAGTCAGCTGCGAGATGCAGCTGGAACCGGGCAAGTACGAGGTTCTGCCGAAAATCACGGCAACTAGATGGGGCGGAGGGAAAATGGTCGAGGACATTGTCAAAGTGTGGTAAGTTGCGAGCTGATGCAGACCAGAGGGGATAAACCGCTGACCTTTCTCACCACACAGGGCGGACAGAAATCCAGCCAAGTTGCGCCAGGTGGGAATGCAGTACGATCTGGCCCATGCAAAGGGTGGCGTCCCCGATGAGGACGAGATCATCACCAAAAAGAAGGAGGAGGAAAAGAAGAAGGAAGAGGAGAAAAAGAAGAAGGAAAAAGCAAAGAAGGAAAAGGCAAAGGCCAAGAAGGAGAAGGAGAAGGCCAAGAAAAAGAGAGAGAAGGAGAGAGCTAAGCAAGAGGCCGAGAAGCTGAAGATCACCGTGACCGTCGAGAAGAATGGCTCGACTGTAGAGACTAAGACGGCAGAGAAGAAGAGCGACGATAAAAAGGACGAGGACGACAAGGATGAGAAATTTGAGGACGCCGTTGAAGCCAAGACCGAAGATCCGGCAAAGGAGGCCGAGAAGGAAGAGAAGGAGGAAAAGAAGGAGGAAAAGAAGGAGGAAAAGAAGGAGGAAAAGAAGGAGGAAAAGAAGGAGGACCCAAAGGCAGAACCAAAGAGTGTTGCCGCAACCGACGGGAAACCATCGTTGAGCTCGACTCCAGGGGAAAACACTCCCGAGGCTACACCCCAGGGCACTGTGCAAGGCGACGCGGCGGTGGAAGAGGAGGATGGCGATGACGATGATGACGAAGAAGAGGACGAGGAGGAGGAAGAGAAAAAAGAAGAAGCCCCGCCCCCGGCTGATGACGATGATGGCCGGACACCGTGGAATGCCGTTTGTGTTATGGGTTTGCGTGTCTATGCTATCGACCCAGAGCTGACGGTTACTCTTGCAGAGCCCAAGAGCGAGGAGGAGGCCGCGAGCTTGGTGGTGGATGGCGAAGCTGTAGGATCAACTATGTAAATGTTCCGGTAATGACACGATGCTCTGGATGAACGTTACGATGCTTATGCCTAGGGATGCAGTATTTGGTGTATTTGGTAGTTGTCAAGACTGGCAGTCGCGACTGCGCGACTGCCAGTTGACCGTGAAAGCAAGGAATCAACGCAATTTTCCTCAGTCTTCAATCTTCGATTAACCCCAATCGTTCTTGAAACAGTGTTACGCCGTCCGGGGAGAAGGAAATCCAACTGACGATGAAGTCAAAACCTTTTGGTGTCCGCGCAGGACGGGAAAAAGTTGAGGGTTTGCTGGCAGATAGGTAAGGTAAAGGTAGGCGGTACTTTTGGGTTGCGGTACCCGTTGATAACGTCAGCCAACTAGCGGCCTGTCTCGGCTGAACTTTGCTCCTCCTCCACACGTCGTCCCGCTGTATGCGACCCCTGTAAATCTTTATCGGTATCTGCACCTCAGCCCTGTCGCCACATCCAGCCTCAGCTGTCCCATCACCACCGCCCAATGTCGCTGGTTTCCCAGTATGTTGGGGATGCGGACGTTTGCAAAAAACCTGTGATAGCGTCAGCATTATCACCTCGTTCAACCTCTTCCAGCCGCATCATTAGCATTATTTTATTCGCCGCCCGCAGTTGTACAAACGCTTACCAGCTGGGGACCTTGCTGGGCAGCACTCCCCACCTGCATTTATCGCTATCGGGGCCGGCCGCGCAGCTAGTCAGGTCGACCACCTGCACCCAAGACACTCCTTCTCATCTCTCGGCTCCTCTCCCCAAGCCACCGAAACAATGCCGCCTCCAAACACACCCGAGGAAGGCGTGCTGACCGCAGACTCACCCTCTGAGCAGAGTGCCCCCTCCATCGCCTACATCCCAACTCGACATCGCCTGTATCCCGAACCCCCAGAGAGCCCGCCACCCCGGGCCCCCACAGCTCCACCAGCAGCTACGACGGAATCATCCCGAGCGACGACGCCAAACCCCTCCAGACCACCCTCCCGACCAAACTCGGCGGGGAGGGCCAGTCCGATTTCCTGCTCCGACCGATCATGCCTCCCGCCTATTAATTATCAGGATCTACATTACGAGTCCGAAGTCGACAAGAGCCTTGAGTGCCCAATCTGCCGCACCCCCTTCTACCTGCCCCTGACCACCAAGCCGTGCGGCCATACCTTCTGCGCTGCCTGTCTTGACCGCGCGCTTGAGATTCAACCCGTTTGCCCCATCGACCGCCAACCACTTGATGCAACCCGCGATCTTTGCCACACGCGCGTACTCCTCGACCAGCTCGACCGCCTTCGCGTTAAGTGCCCCAACCGGGGTTGCGACCATGTCTGCTCGCGCGAGCTTCTGGCCGTGCACTACGAGCGTTACTGCGAGTACACCATGGTTCACTGTCCCGCGCCGGAATGCGACCTGCGTGTCGCGCGCGTAGACGCACGCGCTGAGAAGGGCTGCTTGCATACATACACGCCCTGCCAGTATTGCGACAAGAGTGTCATGGTGGCGAACCTGGAAGAGCACTACGATGCCGACTGTGGCGGGCACACGGCCAAGTGCGCGCACTGCAACGCGATCGTCATCCGCCACCGCATGGAAAAACACATCGCCAAAGACTGCTTGCGCACCGTGGTCGCATGCAAGTGGCGACCTTTTGGCTGCTCAGAGTGGGCGCCTCGCGAGGAGGTTGAGAAGCACGAGCAGGGTCATTGTGTCTACCAAGCCATTGGTAGGCTGGTCAGGGACCGGATGGATGACCGCATGATGATCAACGAGCTCAAAGACCGTCTGTCCAATGTGGACGAACGACTACGCAAGGCCGAGAAGGAGAAACGGCGAAGCCACGCCGCACCTTTCGTGCCGGACCTGGACCTCAACGACAGCCCACGTGCTGCGCCGTCGTACAACAGTGGGGCATGGGACTCTCCCGAAGACTACATGCTGGCGCAATTTGAACGCATGGAGAGCAAAATGGAAGACCTGCGCAAGATGATCGTGGAGCTAGACGGCCACCATAGCATGCGACTGCTCAACGACACGATGCGGCTAAACGAGCAGATTGCCGAGTTGAACAGCAAGGTGGGCGTCCTAGGGATGCACACCACATGGCTTATGAACGTCCAGCGGCAAAGCAGGGGCCAGCAACGCGCTGGAACAGCCGGCGGGCCACCCGGTTCCGGCATGGTGGGCTCCAGCAGCTCAGCTGGCGGTGGCGGTAATAGTGCGGGGGGGAGGAGCGTCGCGGACAGTGATAGGAGCCGCTATTACAGTGCCAACGATGGTGGTGTACCGCTGAGGAGGAATAGCCATGACAGAGGGGAGAACCCACCACGACTCTGAGGTGAAATCTGAATCCTCTGGCTTAAAGGCGCTGGAGATGAGAGCAAAGATGTGGTTGCTGGGTGTACTTTCTGCTGCCTGTTTTGTAACGGCGTCTATGGGGTTATCACCCCCTTCACTCGGGCATCAAGAGGTATGATTGAAGAGAAAAGAATGAGACTATGATACCATAATTTGACAAGACTGGGGGATGTGCACTGGGCCGTATTTGCGTTACCTCAGGCACTACTCCGTATTTACCACTTACCCTAGAACTTTATCTTGGCCACAGGCAGATCTCTGGACCCATGAGAAGCTACTTAGTGGTGTGAGAAACAAGTTGAACGCTCTTCCATCCCCCTCGGTAAGCAAAAGCCCACATCTTATTGCATCCCCAATGTACTTTGCTTCTTAGGACAAAGGGGATGGGAAGATGTCTCAAAGAAAATAGCTTCTCAATTCTGTCAATAGACCTTCTGTTCTTCTCATGACGGTAAGACTCATTTCTCCCACCGCGTGGAACCTAGCCTAGCAGTAAGATGTTTCGTTCTGGATCTGAGTTGGGACCCGCATACTTCACTCGGGTGTTTCTTTTGCTTTCTGGCTTTGGCCTTTGACAAAATTGCCCCGGCTCAACCAAATTAATAATACGCACCAACAAGCTGGCGTGCTGGCCTCCCGAAGCTGACCTTCTGCGAGGTTCGATCTCAGCTTTTTAGTGGAGTCTAGCGAATCAGATGCTCCCATCTCCGAACCCCACGCTCATAACCTAAACTTCCCTGTCCGAGCTTGCTGCGCCCTCCACGGTAGAGCTGCTGCCTTCAACCCCGCCATCCCATCCTCTTGAACCGAGACGGGAGCTTCAAACCGACTGCACATTAGACTTCCTTCCGGAGCTTCCACTTTCTTTTCCTTCTACTATCGGTGATTTCTTCTTTGCTTAACCATTCCGTTAATTTCTCATTCGATATCGACGACAAAATGGATCCTTCCGAGCAACCGCCCCCAGCGACGCCAGACGCGCCCGACCGTGAGACAATGGAGGCCATCCGCCGGCGCCGGATGGAGAAGCTCGGTGGACCTTCCGCATCCCCGACCTCAGAGGGAGCCTTACCGACGCCCGAAGGAGCGGGAACAGCTCGCCCCGCCCCGGGCTCGTTAAACAGCGCAGAGAAGGTTAGCGACGGGAAGAAGCCCTCGCCGGTTGCAAAGCCCAAGATCAACGTCTCGCCAGCAACGGCACCACAAGGCACAGGTATTATGAGCGCTTCTAGAAAGAGATCGGTAACACAGGTTGATACGCCTTCAGCGACCCCACCGAGGAAACAGCATCCGCAGAAGGAAGAGCCGATCGAAGATTACGCCGACAGAATGCTGGTGAATATATTCAAGGTTACGGTCGATCCGAGCCGAGAGGTCGACAGCACAGGTCATAGCTTGACGTACCTGCCGAATCTTGCACAAGAACTTGCCGATGAAGATGCGCCGCCGAAGCTCTCGATCGACAGGCTAGAGGAGGCCATTATGGAGGGCGCAACAGCCTGGCCGGCCGACAGGCCGTTGTTCGACTATTTGCTGCCATGTTGGAAACGAGCTATTCGGGCTATTAGGTTGCTTCGTGGGCCGTCGCCGCAGAAGCAAGAGATCCTTAAGGAGGCGAGGCGGTTGTGCTTCAGTAACTGCATATTTGCTGTGACTATGCCAGAGCTGTTCAGGTATTTATTGTCTAGTGCGGTGCTGGGTGATTTGCTGACATTGTTGATTATTAAAGTCGAGAGCCAAATCCTCAACATGACACTTTAGTCCCGTACCTTCTGCGGGAAGTCGAGCATGAGAACGGTTTGTGCATGGACTTCATTGGCGAAGCTATTACTCGCATGGATGAGGACGACACCATCGCGCCGCTTTTCACCAAGGCTATGGCGGACATCAGTGCAAAGCTTTCCACCTTGAGCATGAATGATGATTACAAGCCCTACGTCAATGTGAGTTGGCGCATGTGCTTGAGAAACCTGGCGTTTGCGTGCTGATCTTGTAGGCTCTTTTGACGTATTCGAGGTTCCCACGTCTGCTCAACGCGCTGGCAGAGTACCCTTGCTTCCAGATGGCACAATCTGCCCCTGGGATTGAGAAAAACACAATCCTCGGTCCGTTCTTCCGAATATCACCTCTGCAGCCGGAGGTTTGCACAGTCTACTTTGCAGGACCGAGGACAATGGACAAGGGCCGCATTCAAGGCTCGCAAACTGCTTTGCAGATGACGCTCGGCACCCACCAGACAGACCTGCGGACCATTGTTAACGCCTTCGTCCGCGCAGGCCCTCTGGCCAAGAACAAGATACTTGATTGGTTTGCATATATCATGAACGTCAACCACAAACGACGAGCCATTCAGGTTGACCCAAGGGAGGTCTCATCAGATGGGTTCATGATGAATGTCACCGTCATTCTTGACTATCTCTGCGAGCCGTTCATGGACACCACATTCTCCAAAGTCAGTCGCATCGATGTCAACTACTTCCGAAGGAACCCAAGGGTAGACATCAAGGAAGAAACCAAACTCAACGCCGACCAGTCTCAGTCTGACGCTTTCTATGCCAAGAAACTGGATGGCGAGTCTAACTTCATTACGGAAGTATTCTTCTTAACACTAGCCGCGCATCATTATGGCAGCGAGGCAGCGAATTCGAAGATGAAGAATCTGGAAAAGGATATCAAGTTCTATGAAAAGAACCTGGCTATGATGGAGCTCGAGAGACCCAAGCTGGCTAATCGCCCGGATCAGCTTCGTCTTCTTGAGGAGACGGTGAAGAGACACACAGCTGTCCTCGAAAGGGCGATGGCGATGAGATACGCCATCGAGGGCGTGTTGCTGGAGCAAAAAATGCAGAGCCGCTCTTTGCAGTTCATGAGATATGTCACTGTGTGGCTTCTCAGAGTGGCCAGCCAATCCGAATACACCCCGGATAAGCCACTCCGCCTTCCTCTGCCCAAAAACCAACCCGAAGCGTTTAGCTGCCTCCCTGAGTATGCGCTGCAGGATATTGTAGACAACTTTAAGTTCGTCTTCCGGTATATTCCACAAATCATCATCTCGGCGGTCGGGGACGAAATGGTTGCGCTTTGTCTCACGTTTTTGGAGTCTTCCGAATACGTGAGGAATCCGTACCTCAAGTCATCTCTAGTCTCCCTCCTTTTCCATGGGACATGGCCCACCTACCACCTCAAGAAGGGTGTCCTGGGCGATATCATGACCAGCACCAAGTTTGCCAACGAGTATCTTCTTCACGCAGTGATGAAGTTTTACATCGAGTGCGAGTCTACCGGAACGAGCACGCAATTCTACGACAAGTTTAACATACGGTACGAGATCTTCCAGGTCATCAAATGCGTGTGGTCAAACGACATTTACAAACAACAATTGACCCAGGCGAGCAAGTAAGCAGTATCCCTACGCCTGTGAAATAGGCTCGCCACGCTGACCGATACAGGACGGATCGATCTTTCTTCGTTCGCTTCGTCAATCTCCTGATGAACGACGCCACGTACGTCTTGGACGAGGGGTTGGGAAAGTTTCCAAAAATACACGACCTGCAAACAAAGCTGAGGGTACCCGGACTGTCACAGCAGGACCGGGAGAAGCTTGAAGAAGAGCTCCGGACCGCCGAAGGGCAAGCGACTTCGTTCATGCAACTGGCCAACGAGACGGTGCGGATGATGAACCTGTTCACGAGCACGCTGAGCGAAGCTTTCACCATGCCCGAGATCGTCGGGCGCCTGGCTGGCATGCTGGACTACAATCTCGAGATCTTGACCGGGCCGAAATCGAAGACGCTGAAGGTCGACAACGCCGAGAAGTACTACTTCAACCCAAAGACATTACTGCCAGAAATTGTGGATATCTACCTCAACCTGGCTTCCAGCGCGGCTTTCATTGAGGCCGTTGCGGGTGACGGGCGTTCGTACAAGGTAGAGACGATGAACGCAACGGGTTATATACTCAGGACCAAAAACCTCAAGGACCCGCAGCATCTGGAAGCTTGGGAGGCCCTCTGCAAGAAGTTTGAGATTACCAAGGCAGAGATCGACCGAGCGGAACTCGACTTTGATGATGCGCCGCCCGAGTTTGAGGACGAGTTGATGGGAATCCTGATGAAGGATCCAGTCATCCTGCCGTCCAAACACATTCTCGACAGGTCCACCATCGTGCAGCACCTCCTTTCGGATCCCAAGGATCCGTACACACGTCAACCAATGACGATTGACGATGTGGTTCCGGATGATGCGCTCCGTGAGAGAATCGAGAAATGGAAGGAGGAGCGCAGAGCCAAGGCCCGCGCGGCTGTGGCGGTCGCAATGGATACCACGGAGTAGAGACCTTGTGAGGTAGATGAAGACTGGCCAGTGGGGAGTTGAGGGGCGTGATGCGATTGGGCGTGCGTTGATGAATTCTCGGTTATGAGGCGTATGACGTAGACTTTTCTGCCTCGTTTGTGGTAGATAGCGGTCAATTAGACGTCAAAAGCGTCTGATAGTTACGATGTCGCTCTAATCTGGCTGTGTGTTGAAGATAAAGGGGAGAACTGTTGGGCTTTGCGTCGAAACCGCTGGTCCTTGAAGTGAGGCAGGTACCACTAAGCTGGGGTGAGCTGAGCTGCCGAATCACCGAGACAGCCGTGCGACCACGAACTCACTTGCGCCTCAACCGATCACGCAACCATGGCGGTGGCTGTGACATGCAACGCCGAAAAGGGTGTTGGCTCCCCATCATATGGACCAATGGCGACCTTTGGAACACAGGTCGTTGTGGTGAAAGCCTGGCGCTGGATCAGGTTAGGTTTCTGCACTGCAGACCGTGTCGACTCGATGCTTGCACCGGCGAAGCTCGCAGTTCCGAGCCCGCCTGGTCTTCTTCTGCCATGATCGTCCAGCAATGTGAGGATGGCAGCAACGGTTTCTAACCGCCCCGCCCAACGCCGCGATGCCGACAGCCTCTGGGAAGAAGCTCTCCGACGAATTTCCGATCACGACTGGGCTCTCATTCAAACACGCGATTTGACCAGGACGCAGATTCTTGAAGAAATATTGAGAGTGGCGGAGACCAAGAAACAAGCATGTTTGGGGAAGCGATGGAAATTCAAGAAAGGCGGCCAAGAAATCTTCATCCGCGACAAGCTCGAGAAAATCACGACCTGGATTCAGCGCTTCAAGGATGTCGGGTCCGCTGTGGCCCAGTACGACCCCGTTCATGTGGCTCTACCGTGGGCTGGCGTTCTCTTCATACTTCAGATCGCAACCGGAGATATCCAGGCATTCGGCGCCATGGTGGATGGTGTTGAGCGGATTTCCAGCATCGTTCCGCGATGTGCTCTCCTCGAAAGCTTATACCTGAACGGCACTCTATCGTCAGCCCGTATTGAGCTCCGGGAAGGGATCTTGAAGCTATACGTCTCCATCTTGCGATACTTGGTCAAGGCTCTCAAGTTCTTTGACGTCTCAACACCGCGTCGCACTCTGGGTTCGGCGTTCGGTGCAGTCGACGCCGAGATTCAGCGAGATCTGGACATTATCGGCAAAAAAAAGGCAACTGTGGACGCCTGGGTGACCGCTGCCCAGTCTGAGGTCGACCTGGCTACCGACGCCACCACAAAAACTGTTCTAGAGCTCCTGGAACGTCTGCAACAGCCGATGATCCGTTCTGCCGAGCAAATCGCTGAACTTCACAGCAGAACTGACGCAGGGGAAAGGAGACGGGTCCTTCAATGGATATCTACCGTACAGCAACACTCTCATCACAAAACCGAAGGCGAGGGGTTCATCCCTGGCTCAGGAGCATGGATGCTCCGCAACAAGCACTTCAGGGGCTGGAGAGACTCGAGCTCATCGACAATCCTTTGGTTACATGGCACTCCGGGCTGTGGCAAAACAAAGCTGATGTACCACGCCATTCAGACGCTGCTCGTAGAACACGAAAGCACACCCGGATGGAACGCTGCGCCGGTCGTCTACTTTTACTGCGCCCCGAAACCCAGCAGAGCCGGCTCGATCAGACCCAGAAGAGGTTGCGCGATGTTTACTCAGGCAGATATCAGTCTTTGGGAATGATTCTATCCGCCCTCAAGCACTTCAAGGGTTTCGAAATCACCAGACGGCGGCGGACAAACTGGGAACGGAAATCGACCCACTCGGCCTCGAGGAGACCAGAAGCATCCTGCTAGACATGTTGCAGGGCACGCCAGCTACCATCATGATCGACGCCCTGGACGAGTGTGATCCCACACGGAGGCACCTTTTACTAGAGCTCATGGACGAGCTTCTTCGTAATTCGGGCTGTGTCGTCAAGGTCATGGTTTCAAGCCGCGATGACGGAGACCTAGTCCATCACTTCCAGGGGGTGGCCAACTTGTATGTCCATGCAAGTGACAGCCGCGAAGATATCGAACGGTACATTGATGTTTCACTGGCCAAAGCGGTAGCTACGGGACGACTGCTCAATGGGAGAATATCAGATCAGCTGAGAGGCGAAGTATCGGAAACCCTCAAAGAGGGATCGCAGGGCATGTTCCGCTGGGTGTCCTTGCAGATCGACAATCTCTGCGATTCCAGGCGGGTCAAAATCGAGAGCGATATCTCCCACGAAGTTGGCCAGCTTCCTCGCACCCTTCATGAGGCGTATTCCCGCAACTACCAAAAGGTACTCGACCTCTCCCGACCGAGCCGGGTCATCGCTGAGAGGGTGTTCAAGTGGCTACTGTGCGCCCAGAAGCTGCTAACGTTTCCCGAACTTGCAGCTGCCGTCATTTTTGCATCGGAACCGCATATCCTAGACGTGAACAGTGTCCTCGATGTATGCTGCAACATGGTTGTGGTTGATGATCAAGGTTACTACCGCTTTTCACATCTTTCGGTCCGCGAGTATCTCGAGACTCTCCCTTCATACACCCCTGGCGAATGTCACGGTTTCGTGTTGCGACGGTGTCTTGAGTCATATCTCGGCGTGTCTTCCAGCTGGCAGTTTCATCCACAGCAGGATTTCGATGCCGCTGTTCAGCCTTACGCCATGCTGCACTGGCCAGTGCATGCCCAGGGAATCCCCGATATGAAGGAAGCCACGGCCGTCTGGCTGACGGTCACAGACTTTGTATTTGGCAACGATGGACAGACGAGTGACCCCCAGGTTACTCAAGCTACGCCAATGGCCGACTGGCTAGCGGACGTCTGGAATGCCTCGCGATACTCTGTGGATCTCGACATGTGTGGCGAGCCAGGATTGCTGGAGGGGCTTGAGTCAGCCTCAAATCCATTGCTCACGCCTCTGTTTCTCGCCTGCGCATTCGACTTGGTTTGGATCCTCGAGGAAATGCAAATTCGCCAGCAACCCGACTGGTCCAAGAAACCAGTCAACAACCACGGCCAGAGTTTCGCTCACGTTGCTCTCAAATTCCGCAGCACTAGGGTTCTTGAATGGATTCTCCAAAGGTCGACTTCGTTCCTCGACGCTACCGACTTGTCTGATTTCTTTCTCTTTGCATTGCGCAACAAAAGTCTAGACGCCGCACGCACCTTGTCGGCTTCCAGGCTCGATGGGTTCCGTGTGATGGAGAGCGGGAGACCCGACACCTCGGCAATTTACCAGGCCACCGTGGCTGGGCATGTGGACATTGTGGCCAACATCCTGAGACATTCGCAAACGTTTGATCCCCGTGTCTACGCTGCGGCTTTGTTGAATGCTTTTATGATATCCCGGAGCCATGTTTTCCCAGTGTTTTGGGAGAGCATTGATAAGATCCCGAGAAGGGGCTACTTCCGTGCTCTCTTGTGTATTCAGGGGGCCCGGGAACGTCATCAACGCTGGAGCTCAGAGGAACTGGCGTCAATCAATAGCCTCTTTCTCATGATGCTTGAGCATGCCAGGACGACAGACTCACTGGAGCTGAACTGCATTCACCGACTGCACGAGCTAATGGGCCCTGATTTCCGAACTCTGAGCCCTGATCCTCGCACGCTTTACGGTACCCATTACATGGACTATCGAAGCGTCAGGGACTCTGTTTCCAGGATGCTGAAGGATGCTGTTTTCACCGAGATATTGATCATCCTCTTCTTCCTTGCCTCGGATGATGCGGCACGTCGCGTTCCCGGAATATGCCGCGACTTGGACGAGCCAGAGGTGATGACATGGAGCTATCCTGGCCTGATCATCAGGCACCTCGTTTCATTCCCGCCCCTAGACGATGATGGCGACGGCGATAGCGATGACGGTTCCGCGCACAGTTCATGTGGCAGTCAAAACGGCTCGGATTACGAAGGTACAGGCGAGGACGAAAACAGAGACAACGACCAAGACCCTCGCCGTCATGGCAAGCTGGAATCCTCCTTGCATCAACAATTCAAAGGTATTATTTCATTCTTCGATCGTCTCTGCCATCGAATAGGGGTTGAAGAAGGGGGCAGCGTCGACTTTCCTGATTCATCCGGCATAACGTCCTTGATGGTAGCAGCTTCTTACTGCCGGGGTCCGGCTTTGGGATTTCTGAGCCTTCTTGTCGAGTACGGCGCCGACATCAATGCCAAGTCCAAAGCTATGGGCAACTCACCTTTGGGCTATGGAGTTTTCGCGAACAACGAAGGCGCCGTGAAGACTCTCATTCGAGCCGGTGCAAGTCTTGAAAACGTGGTCACAGTAGGGGGCGAGCCTGTGAGTGCTCTGGACCTTGCTCTTCTCAACTGTAGTCATGCTGTCATCAAAGCACTCAGAGATGCAGGCGTCCAGCGAGGCAATGGCCGCATCGGCTGGCTAGCCGATGCGTGCCAGATCAAGGTTCCAGTTCTGACCGCAAACCGCTGCTGGAGATGCATTGCCGCTCTTGTTAACGGGACCCAGAACAAACAAGACGAAGAAAATGGCGTCAACGAAGCCTTTCGATTGATCATGGCTTATGCGCGCAGCAACCGACTACTGTCTTTGCCCTGCTCGCAGCTCGACTCATCTAGTCACGCCAATGCCGAGCAATTCCCGCAACTCAGCTCCGTCTTGGACAAAGCATCTCAAGAGGATGGGTTGACAGCACTTCAACTAGCTGCGGCCCTTGGCGAGCCGCACCTGACTGGGGAACTCATCAAACTCGGCGCAGATGTCAAGAGGGTCGACCTATATGGCTTCTCCGCCCTGCACTACGCTTCTATGAACTCACTCAGCATCTACTACTCTTCACAATACGACACGGTGAGAACACTTTTGGAAGCAGGAGCTGATCCCGTTCAGGCAGACCAGGCTGGGAGGACGCCGCTCCACCTGTCAGCCATAGGCCAAAGATGGGTAGATGGCATGATAGGGTTGCTGGCGGCATCTGCCAAGGGCCGCGGTGGAAGTATCGACGCGACTGACGCCGATGGTGACACACCGCTTCATCTGGCTGTCAGGTTTGCCCGGCGGGAAGACATCGTCAAGGAGCTGCTCGATAATGGAGCCAACCCTGACATGAAAAATAAAAAGGGGGAGAGTCCGACATCGCTTTCTGGCGGTCGCCTACGGCGTGTGTTGGAGCGTTACCGAAAGGGCTCCGACGGGGACGGAGAGGAGAAGAGCTCAGTGGAGGATTTGTTTGGAGATACCGAGTCCACGGAGGCGCCTCTGCTGGGCTCGCAAGGTACGACGACACCATCAGAGGCGGGCTCAGACGACGAGGAGACGGAGGATGACGACGAGAATTGCGAAACCGGCTTAAAGGTGGATAGCGAGGAACTAAATTCCGTGTTGGTCAGCCGGGAATGGTGGGCAGGCATGAAGAGAAATGTCGATATGTTTGGTACATATGGGGTTAGCCCCTGGACAGCGCTTTCGGGCACGGAGAATGCGCCTCTGAGGCCGCTGGCTGCTATGTATCTGGATAATAATCACTGTCGGTAGACTCAAGGTTTGCAATTCAAAATTGGAGTTGATGGCACCTGAAGCATTGTGGGCATCCACCGGGAGGCTCTCCCTAATACAGACTTTGAGTTCTAGGCGCAGTAATGTTATTTACTTGTTTGTCTCCTGTTTCGAACCTAACTTGAAGCTTTCTTTGTGTAAAACCCCACCACCACTTCCGTGGCGTTCGTGTCCGTCCTCGCAGCCAAAAGTAGGTACCTGGAGAAGAGATGTTGACCCGAAAAGGGGCTTCCCTTGGCCCAAGGGTTGGGGTCTTCGCCATTTCGGCGTTTGCGCCTCCCCTGAGCCGATTTCGTACCCAATACGCAGCGATATCACCGATGCAGTAGTTGCCGTTATAGCGAGAGCAGATAGATGATTGTGATTGCGACTAAGCGACCACGTTTATCACCGACGACAGCCTCACTCTGGCTCTCGGAGATAAAAGTTGGACGGTCGCACAAGCTGAAGGGTGAATAGCGTATAGATTCTTGGCGAGTAGGTAATTGAAGGCCGTTGCGCGTTGTTGAATGGATCGCACGGATGACGTTTTGCCTTTACCGGTTGTTACCCCACCAAGATTGGCGGGGAAAGGGGGACTTCGGTTCATGTGTATAAGAGCCGAGATGGAAGGAGGGGTGCGTGAGATCTTCAAGCTTTGGCGTTCTGTGCCTGAAATTCGATTCAACCCGATTCTCTCTCGCGACGATAATTCCCGCTGAAGTGACAAGATGACGAAGGTCCTGTTGACCGGTGAGTCTCAAAAACACATGTGCTTCAGTTAGGTACCTACGGACCAGACTAACACCAAACAACTACCAGGCGGCTCCGGCTTTATCGCAGGTATGCACCCCCCCCCCCCCTCGTAAGAAGAATCACTCACATTGAAATACCTACTGACCAACCCCAGCCCACATCCTTGAGCAACTCCACGGCAAGGGCCACACCATTATCACCACGGTCCGTTCCGAAGAGAAAGCTGCCCCCATTCGCGCGGCCTACCCCGAGCGCGTTGAAGTCGTTATCGTTCCCGACATCGCCGAGCCCAACGCCTTCGACGAAGTCGTCAAGTCCCCGGGCATCGAGGTCGTCCTGCACACGGCATCACCCTTTCACTTCAACTTCAGTCCGTGCCTCCCCCTACCTTCACCCTCAACCGGAGGTACCGACTAACCCGCCCCCTAGCGGACCCCAAAACCGAACTCATCGATCCCGCCGTAATCGGCACAACCTCCATCCTCCGCGCCATCGCCCGCTCCGCGCCCCAAGTCCGCCGCGTAGTCATCACCTCCTCCTTCGCGGCCATCCTCGACGAAGCCCACATGTCCGATCCCAGCACGACCTTCAACGAAGCGTCCTGGAACCCAGTGACCGTCGACGACATCCACCGGTCGCCTGCCACGGCGTACCGCGCGTCAAAGACTCTAGCTGAGCGGGCAGCGTGGGACTTTGTCAAGTCCGGAGAAGCAAAGTTTGACCTGGTGACGATTAACCCGCCCATGGTGTTCGGCCCGGTAGCGCATCACCTTGCTAGTTTGGAAAGCATCAATACGAGCAACGCGCGGTTGGTGGATTTGGTGAGGGGGGAGTGGAGGGAGGAGGTTCCGGTATGTCTGATTCCTGCCGTTTTTCTACTGCCCCTTTTCTGTCTTAGGAGAGGGGGGGAGGGGGAGGAATCACCTCCTGAGATAAAGTATACAAAAACGTTTGAAATGGAGGTTGATGGCTGATATTTGTGTTACTAGTCGACGGGGCAGGCGTTGATTTGGATTGATGCGAGGGATGTGGCGGCAGCGCATGTCAAAGCCGGGTTGGAGATTCCCGAGGCGGGAGGAAAGAGGTTGTTCACCACGGCTGGGTTGTTCAGCAACGCGGAGTTGGCGGCAATTGTGAGGAGGGAGTTTCCTGGATTGGGAGAGAAGGTTCCGAAGGAAGGAGTCAAAGGGGGTGAGCTCCCTAGCGAGGGCGAGAGGTTCAAGTTTGATAACTCGGAGACGGCGAAGGTCTTGGGGATTGAGTGGATTCCGTTTGATAAGTCGGTGGTGGATACAGTCAAGAGCCTGCTGGAGCACGAGAAGTGAGGATCTGGAGAAGGTTGAGGAGGTTAGCTGAGAGGTATAGGGAGGGGGTTGTAGGTAGACGTACAAGTCATGCTTGTCGCAGTCGCAACTCTGTCATCGGGCTTCACCGCATGTACTCTGCTCCTCGGTGGGAATCAGAGTGGAGGTAAGAGAACCGCCGTTAGGTTGCGTATAAAGCAGTGCCATTTACCCCCCCTGCCTACTAATCATCAAGCTCCATGGCATCCTCATCGCTCTTATCGGGAGGTGTGTCCCTCTCCAGCTCCTTTATCCTCCTCAGAATCCCCTCCTTCCACACCGCATATTCCTTTCTCTTCCTCTCACTCAGGTAATCATACCTCTCCTGCATCATCGTATCCGACCGCCTGATCTGCCCCAATCCAGCCCCTTCCTCCCCCTTCCCATCCACCTCATCTTCCTCCTCCTCACCATCACCCTCTATCCTCCCCAAATCCTCAATCCCCGCGACCCAGTCCATCTCCAGCCACCCATGCCTATTCATTCTCAACATGGCCGTATCCAACTCCTTCACCTTTACACTGTGCCACCCCTCCCACTCATCCTGCCCCTCGTTGCTCTTCACCTCCACCTCCTTCCTCGCCCTCCGTAGCTCCTGTAACAGCCCCGCTTGCCCCTTTCCATACATATTGGCATCTATCTCCTTTTGGTAAAATACAACGCCTCTCCAAACGCACATGTAGATTGCCCCGAGGAGAGCGGTTAGATTCGAGATTATCCAAACGTCATCTGTGCGTTGACCTTTAGGGGCGACGATGGATTCTAACCCGGACATTACCACGGGACCGATGCGTGAAGGGCCGAGGGTGGAGCACAGGTGGCGGAGTACGGGGCGGACCCAAGGAGGGAAGGGGTCGATGGGGGGTGGTTTGGTGGTGGAGCGGGATTTGGAGGGGGTTCCGCTGGTGCCGGCACCACGGAACTGAGCGAGGGACTTCTCTTTGGAGGGGGTGCCGCGAGATTTGTGAGCTAGGGGGGAGGCTCCGGGGCCATTGGCCTCGTTCCGAAGCTTGGTGCCGGGAGTGTGGGTGACGCGGGATGTGGTGGGCGTGGAGCGGCCTGGGGTAGAGGCCGTGAGGATTTTGTCGAGGTGGGTGTAGAGGCGTTTGTAGATCCGGGGAGGGATGGGGGGCTGCGGGGTGATAGGGGGCAGGTTGAGGTTGATTTTGAGTCTGGGCGGGGCTTAGTAGCTGAGTACGCGAAGCGAGAGATAGGGGGTGAGATGAGATGGGCTGGGTACCTGTCGCAGGCGATATGAGCGCAGGCGTAGGGACGGGCAATCTCTTCTTCGGCTTTGAGAATGGTAGCACGGTGACGAGATTGGGCGAGGAGGGAGCTGGCGAGATCGATGAGAGGTTGTGGGAGAGCTGAGTTGTGTGTTGGCAGGAGCGAGAGCAGCGCCTGCTCAGTTGGCCGGTTCATCTTTGCTGTCCTGATTTGTTCACTGGTATGCTCAGATGGCGAGGTGCTTAGTGATTTTGCGTGTTTCTGTGAGCCTATTTTCTGTTTTGACTTTGTACGTTGTGAAAACTGAGGGGCCTGAGGTCAAACGCTGAACCCAACGCCAAAACTCAATCACTGTGATGAGACGCGTTGCTGCAGCGAGATTGCGCTGCAAACGCCAGGTCACGTGGCGAAGCGCTTTAGGCTCGCCTTGGTGGCGTAAGGTAAAAATCTCGGGGTGGCCAATCCAGAGTCACGCCAAGGCTGGCCCGTTGTCAGCTCCCCCAAACGTTTATTCTTCCCGCAACACTTCCTCTTATGTAAAGGGAGGCAGGAGAAACTGCCGCATCACCCAAGGCAGAGAAGGTAGGTCAATCCGACTATGGCCTTCCACGCAAGTGGGTTGCCGGTAAGTGTTTTATCCCCGCGTCAGACCTGCTGCGAGTGCGCGCGTTGTAGCGTCATTCTAACCATTTGTCAACTTGCGCAGTCCATCGCATCTGCGACCACAGAGCTGTGGCCGTCCATCTCCGGCGCCCTGCTGTTCCCCGCTGCCCGGACCCCTCGGCCTTCGAAGACAACACAAGGACGAATCGCGCACCGGGATAGGACTGCAGCGACAGCATCGGCTGGGCCCGTCGTCGAAGCGCAGGTTGCGCCGAGCTCGAGATCCACACTCCCCGACTTTCTAAGAGATACCGATGCCGCTCTGAAGCTTCCCTTCCTCAGCCGCAACTCCTTGGGGACTACCTCGTCGTTAGGGATCTTCACCGAGACACCGAGCATGTCTCTGCGACCTGCCATGATGGGGAGCCCATTGCTCCGCCGCTCGCTCTCCGCTCTGACATCACGTCCTCTTGGCACGCCGTACGCCGCACGCCTGATGAGCACATACCAGCCGATTCGGTCCCCGTCTTCCTTCTGCACGCCTCTTACCTATCGTCTACTTCAAACTCGTGGCTTCGGCTCGGGAAATGGTGTCTCTCGGACTGTTCTCGCTAGCCGCGAGGCAGCCGCGAACAGGAATCCATCCAGCGCAACTGCTCAAAACAGCTTTTATCAGGCCCTCCTCAAGGCTAACATGCCTGCTATTGTCGTGGAACGTTACCAGTCTGGTATGTCATCCGTTTGAGGAGCTCCCTATGATGCATGCTAACTCGGCTGCGTAGGTCGCTTCGCTGTTAATGAGGGAACCACGGAGGCTTACTACAAGGCTCTCTCCATGATCAACGGCACAGCGGGCAGTGCACAGGCTGCCGGTACCCCAGGTCTCTCCCCTACTCAGGTCCGGGCCGTTGGTCAGGCTGTCGCCGCGCAGCACTCGGGCGGCAACATGGCGGCCTCGGTCAAGGGTGTCGGCACTAAAGACGGCCCCCTCCACGTTGTAGTCGATGAAACCTTCGGTGCTAGCTTCTTCCGCTGGGTTAAATTCGTTCTGTGGTTCGGACTGATCGCATACCTGTGTCTCGTTGTCATCACCATGGCCGTTGAAGCGCTTAGCTCACTCAGACGGCCAGGCTCAAAGACTGATTTCAACGAAGTCAAGCCAGAGAACCAGAAGGCCCGGTTTACCGATGTCCACGGCTGCGATGAAGCCAAGGAAGAAGTTCAAGACATCGTTGACTTCCTTCGGAATCCCGATAGGTATACTTCGCTTGGTGGCAAAATGCCCAAGGGTGTCCTGCTCGTTGGTCCCCCTGGTACCGGAAAAACACTTCTGGCTCGCGCCGTTGCTGGAGAAGCCGGTGTTCCGTTCTTCTTCATGTCCGGTAGCGAGTTTGACGAAGTCTACGTTGGCGTTGGCGCGAAGCGTGTCCGAGAACTCTTTAACGCGGCAAAGGCCAAGTCGCCGTCCATCATCTTCATCGACGAACTGGACGCCATAGGAGGCCGTCGTCATTCTAGGGATGCCAGCTATGTTCGCCAGACTCTGAATCAGCTGTTGACGGAGATGGATGGCTTCGAGCAAAACAGCGGTGTCATTGTCATGGCCGCCACCAACTTTCCGGAATCCCTCGATGATGCTCTCACCCGACCTGGCCGCTTCGATCGTCACGTTACTGTCTCGCTTCCCGATGTTCGTGGTCGCATCGCCATTCTCAACTACCACGCCCAGAAGATCAAGGCCGCACCGGATGTCAACCTCCAAGCCATTGCGGGTCGTACCTCGGGCTTGTCCGGCGCTGACCTCGAGAACATTGTCAACCTCGCAGCCATCCATGCCAGCAAGCTGAAGGCTACTGCTGTGGCCCAGAAGCACTTCGAATGGGCCAAGGACAAGGTCATCATGGGTAGCGAGAAGAAGAGCATGGTTATCAGCCCCAAGGAGAAGGAAATGACTGCGTACCACGAGGCTGGCCACGCCCTTGTCGCTTACTTTTCGAAGAGCCCGTCGAGCGAACTCTACAAGGTAACGATTCTTCCCCGCGGAAACACCCTCGGCCACACTGCCTTCCTCCCCGAAATGGACAAGTACTCGATGACCCTCAAGGAGCACCTCGACGTCATCGACCGCGCCATGGGGGGCAAGGCTGCCGAGGAGATTGTCTATGGCACCGACCAGACCAGCAACGGAGTGTCTAGTGACCTTGATTCAGCCACCCGGATCGCCTGGCAGATGGTTGGCCAGCTCGGCATGTCGGAGAAGCTCGGCCCCGTCGAGTATCTCCGCAACTACAACAACCTCAGCTCTGAGACGCGCGCCATGGTAGAGGCCGAGGTCAAGAAGGTTCTCGACGCCTCGTACGATCGCGCACGGAACCTTCTCATCTCGAGGAGGACGGAGCTAGATCTCTTGGCCAAGGCCCTCGTCGAGTACGAAACCCTCGACAAGGCTGAGGTCGAGGCTATTCTACGGGGCGAGAAGTTGCAAGGCAGGGTTCCTGTCCCACCAGGGCCGATGAAGGTGCCAAAGCCTTCGACGCCTGTGGGCGAGACGGGATTGCCCCTGCCCCCCTTATCGGGAGAGGAAAGCGGCTCGCCTAATCCTCCGCCACCACCTCCCGCAGCAGCAAGGGAAAATAAGGAGGGCGGAAAATAAATACGAATGAAAATGAACATAAGACAGCGATGATGAGATTGCAGATGGTTGGGGGCAGGACTCTGACCCGAGGATAGGGGCCGATGATCCTGCGATGGAGAGTAGGTGATGTTGGCATTAAGACGGCGTCGGGATTAGCTATATCATGGGTTTCGAAAATAATTCCCTCTATAGCGGTGTATGGTTTACTTTTTTTTTCCGATTGTGTGTCTCTGTAACAACACTAGGCGGCATTGTCATTGTCAACGCGACAACAGCAATTTCATTGCGTAAATACCACTCTTCCAGCTTCTGGTACGGTGCCGATCGGTACAGGTAGGATCCGGTTGAGATGCTGAGCGAGTTAGGGATGTCTACGGTCACTATAGCTGGTTGAGAAGCATCGGAAGCCTTAGAGTTACTGCAGTGAGAACACGAACGAAGCTAATGATCAATCCATTCCCAAGTCAACGCAGCGCCAGCCTGCTTTAATCTCATACAAAAGATGAACTTGATGCCCACCACACCCCCTGCTCAGCCGTCTCGGATCTTCCCCTTACCACACCCCCGGAATAGCAGCCCACTTCTTCTTAATCTTCTCCTCTCCAAACCTTTCAATATACCACTTCTTCCCACTCACCGCCCTCGGCAACATAGCAGCAACCTCATTCAAAAAGAAGCACCGTGCAGGAGTGCAGCTCCATCCCGCAGCAACCCAGAAACCAAGCCACTCGATCCACTCCAAAAAGTAGTGCGGGAACAGCATGATCTGGAACAATCCCGCCTGGGGAATCTCGTAGTGCTTTTCGATGGACTTGACGCTTTCGCCCTTCTCCTTCGCGAGGCGCTCCTGTCGCGCCTGCTCGCGCCGGCGGATGTTTCGGAGCTCTTCGTCGTGGTAGTAATTGCCAATCAGTCCAAAGTAGAAGAGCCCGATGCCGACTACGAACTGCAGGGTGCCGAAGTGCAGCTGAGATTCCCAGTCGCGGGCCGTGGTCGGGCCGTAGCCCGAAAGGTACGCGCCGATGCAGGTGCCGTTGATGACTTGGAAGATGAAGGCCGAGGACCAGATGAGCACGTGCATGGGGGAGATTGAGGGTTGCAGGAGGGGGAAGAGCACGGCGCGGTAAGAGTAGTGGATCACGAAGAGGCCGCCGAGGACTTTATTTTGCCAGGGGAGGTCGGTGATGGAGAGCTGTTCGGGCAGGTGCGTCATGGTGTAGAGGAGGGAGAGGAAGCCGGGGACTTCCATGGTGAGCCAGCCGATGCGGCCGGGGACGTTAAGACGGCTTTGCACAGAGGTTTTACCCATGCCGTACCAGGAGAGGAACCATTGGAGGGAGCAGAACTGAGGAGAGGTGTCAGGTGTAGTTCGCATGAAGGGGATGGGGGAAGCCTACGAGGGGGTACCACTTCCAGAGGGAGATGACAAAGTTGTAGTTCTCCTTGCTGGGAGGGTACCAGTTGTCGATAAGTCCGGTCGTCATGGTTGCGGTGATGATGTTTGCAACCTTTGGTTGAAGCAATTGAGATATGGCGATCTCGGGAGCGGAGCTCTGAAAGGGGGGCGATGAGATTAAATGCCCGGCGGCGACGGCTCAAACTGTGGTAAGACGTCGATCCGTGAGGGGATGAAGTTTGGAAGTCCGACCGAGTGGTGTCGCGTTCCGAACTCTCTTCGACCAACACGTAGTACCGATTGCTTCCTTGCACCAACAAACGATGTCTTACTCGTTGCGCAACACCAAGGACGCGCCGTTGCGATTATCCTGCTCTCTCAAAAAAACCATCAACGGGAAAATGATCAAGAATCGCACGCAAGCAGCTCGCGAAAAGAAGGGAAAGAAGGAAAGAACCACTAGTTCGTCGCACCTCCCGTGGTAAGATTATTATTCTGCAAACCCCCCCTGGCCCGTGATGCTCGTTTCTCGAGGTGTCATCCGTTCTTGCCTCAGCAAATGATGTCAACGGGCTCGAGCAGTCAGTGCACGGCGGAAGCAACCGCTAGCTAGGCTCATGAATGGCTCGCCATCTGATCCTCCATTCCGCGGAAGAGAACCAACCACAGCGCTTACCGCACCTCACACCCAACTGAAATCCAACCGCGACCACATACAGGAATCACACACTTCGATGCACGTTGGATCGACGATGCGACCTTGTTGTATTCCAAGATGAGAAGATATGCCTCATCGATTTCCTACATAGGTATCTCAAACGCTCGACGCGCTCTACGGCCGGCTTCCAGGATTCTCAAAAGTTCCAATTCCCAAGTCCCAGGCAACCTGTAAACGCCCAGCCTTCTTCAAATGCCCTCCTCCTCATCTCATTGGACCGCCCTCCAACCACCAAGATGATTCTCACTCTGCCGCGATCCAACGGCGATTCAGCAATGATCTAGATCGGTATTGCACCCCCGCTTTGCTAATAATCCCCTCTAGCAGCCGCTCGCTTCGTCCCAGATGTGCGCCAGATCATCTCACGCCGCTTTAGGCCCCCATACGTGAATAAGTACTGTACATCGGAAGGGTAAAGACTAGGTTTTTTTTCTAGGTGATGCCGAGGTTACGAAACCGAAAACAATGCCTCCATGCCCATACCATGCGCCATACCATTCATCTGCCCAAGAGCATCGCGTTTATTCGTGCATTCATTCATCGCCCGGACTTGAAGCCAAATCTTCAAGGCTTCGAGTGTATCCTGATCACATCACAATGCAATCTCTGTCCTTCGTGCCGCCAGCCATCTGAGCGGGCGGTATGCCTGGCCTCAATCTCTGACTCGAAGGACCCGGCCCGTATCCTTGTCCGGGGTACCTCCTTCCGGTCGCTGGCGGAGGTCCCGATCCTGATGGGCCTTGGGGGGTTCCAGGAGTGCTCGTCGCTGTCGCTGGTTGCCCACCGTCCGCTACTGGAGTACTTGACGGGTGGCTTGGATGCCCGGCTGGAGGAACATACGGCGTCTGCTTCGCTGCCTGCTCGTAACTCGGCGGGGCGTCATCAACTCCATCGTCGGGCGCCCGGTTGGTTGCCGGTACGCGAGGCGGAATCAACGATCGCACCGTCTGCACAGTCGGCCTTCTCAACCCCGTGGGACTCGCCATCGTCGTCGCGGGGACATTAACCGTGTTGGAGCTTCGGCGATTGGGTGCGGGTGGAGCTGCGGACGCCAGCGATGTCTGCGAACCGCCACGGCCAGTATTTCCCACGCGCCGCGCCGTAGTGGGCGAGCTTCCCCCTCCACGTCCAGCGCCACTGGCAGGAGTGCGAGCTTGCTGTTCGATAAACTGCTCAGAGAGCAAGCTTTCCCTTCTTCGGCGCTCCTGCTCGGTTCGATGACGCTCATCCTCTTCTTCCTGAAGCTGCAGTGCGAGAGCGAGGTCGCGGTCTTCCTGTTCGTGCCCTGGAGACAGTGGGGTTTCGTCAGACTCGCCCGAACCCTGTTGCGATGGTTGATTTCGTCCCCTTCGGCCCTGGACTGTGGTCCAACTGGCACCACCCCCGCTGCGCGAGGAATCCTGGTAGCTCCCCGACCGTCGATGCTGGTTCTCATTAGGAGCACCACCGACCAGACGGAAATCACCAGAGAAGAACTCGGCACGCTCTCCGTTGACGTCAACCAACGACTCCCACACTACCTCGGCGTGGTTGGCATAGCCTGCGTCCGTGACGAGAGTCAATAACTCATGGGTTTGAGGGTGCTTGTACAGGGTTGAGAAGTGGTCGTTACGGAACAGAATCACAACCGACCCAGGCATCATTGACTTCCGGATCACTTCAAGACCCCACTTTGTGAGCTGTGTCGCTGATATGCTGAGAAACGACTTGATCGTTAGGACATCCTGGTAGATCTGCTGCTCTTCTTCTGTGAGACCCTCGTGCTGTGGACTACTCAGCTTCTCCTCCAGCTCCTCCTCTCGGAACAGGAGGTTCTGGGCGTCTTCGTATGATGCTGCCTGCCGCTCGAAAGACTCGTAGACTGCGTCGCTCTTTGCCGGAAGCCAACCGTGAATGAGTGGGATAGCGAATGTGGCATACAAAGCCATCTCCTTGGTGTACTCGAACGTCCCGGGGATAAGGTCGACTCGTTCTGTCGGATGCAGGTGTGTGAGGGAGGTCCGCTTGAAGGCAGTGACAATCTCAGGCAGTGGGATGAACCGTGGGTTGACGTTCATCCCCGTATGCAGGCCTTTGAGGAAGTTGTAGAGCTCTGTCATATCAGGCAAATCGGTACCTTCCCTCATCCTCCTCTCCGACATCAGCTCTTCGAACACGGCCCTGAGCAGTAGCTCCAGGCTGACGTTCTCTCGTGATCGAAGTGTCTCTACCAATGCCGTGCTCTGCTCCTCTGCCGGCGTTGTCAAAATAAGCGCATTGACAAGGGCGACCAGCGGACAGGGCCCGTTGGAATTCTGGACGAGAATGGGAGACGTCCTCGGATGTTTCGCTGCATTCACATCGTACCAGTGGATATTCTTGATCTGGTACGTCTCCGACTTATCCACAGGCCTCGGGGGCGGTGGTGGTGCGCCCTCTTGTGACTTTCTCGGTGGTAACTCCGGTGGCGCACCCTCTGGAACTTTTGCCTTTGATGATTGTGCGTCCTTTGGAGCACCCTGCTCGCCGTAAATGAACTTGTCCCACGCCGACTGGTCTGGCTTCTTTGCAGGGGGCTCAGATGGCCCCTCGATGTCGATCAAGTTCCAATCGTCCCCAGCCGCCGACCCAGCGTTCGCAACGAGCGGCGGCTTTGCAGGGGCTTTCCCCTTGTCGACATTCCCAAGATCATCCCAAGCGTGCGCATCCTCCAGCACCTCTTGACTTGGCGTAGGAACGGGAGGTGCGGCTAGCGATGCTTTCCTCGACTCCTCATCCTCCCAGCCAGCAGATCCCGTGTCAGAGGGCAGCGATATCAGCGCTGGCGAGTTCGATGTTGGGCCTGGTGTGGCCTGCCTCGACGGCTTCGCTGAGTCCCACACGCTATTCCCAACATCCTGGTCCGACACGCTGGGGACACGGGGCGCCGGTGTCGGGGTTTGTTGGTGCTCTTCAAGCGCCGGTTGCCAAGGGTTATTACTGGACTCACTCACACTCAGCTGCGAGTAGGAGGCTGTGGGAACGGATGGTATAGGAGGGGTATTCGAGGGTTGTCGGGGCTCATTCTCGCCAGAGGATATGGTCCTCTTGAATGGATTCGTCTCTGTCCGTTTGCCGCCAGGTCTCAAGACTGTAGGAACCCGCAGGGCGTCCTTATCATCCTCAACTCCAGTTTCGGGTTCCGCGCTAGCAACCTTGCCGCTACCGGGTCTCAGTACAGTCGGTACTCGGTTCACCTCACTGCTTGCCGCACCAGAGTCGGCCCAGACATTCTCCTCCTCCAGATCGGAGTACTTCGAGCTTGTCGCAGAGCCGGGCCTCAACGCAGCAGGCACGGTGTCAGGCGCCAGTGCTAGCGCACCTTGCTGCTGCGCGTCGGACTCCCAGACATTTCCGGGTTCAGACTGTTGGCGGACAGGTTGCATCCTCACTTGTGATGCCGGGTCGATTGTCGCATTCTGTGGGAGTGGCTTGCGGGTAACCATTGTAGCTGGAAATACGGTTTGGCGCGGATCGCTGCGGGGTGGACGGGCCTGGCGGGATGCGAGATGCCCGCGACGGCGTATCGATTGCCCGCACTCGATGCAGAACCCGCTCAGGAATACTAGAGCTCCGAGAGAAAGATCGAATTGAGTGAGCGGAAACGCGAAAGAAAGTCCCTCCAGCCAGGCTATAGAGGACGCAAGTCGTAGTATGAACGTTGTCGTGTTCGCTATTGAACAGTCGTGGGCAGTTGCGTCATCGGCGCACGATCACAGCTGGCAAGCGCTCAATTCGGGGTTGGCGAGCAGCTCTAACCACGAGTCGACTGCCTCGAGCAAGGCTATTGTTGGACGGAAAGGCTTGGCTGCAAACTAGACGTCTTGCAGCGAGGAAAAGATCGATGAACAGAACCAAGTTGTAGTTCACAAAGTAAAGAAAGAAAATGCACGAAATGACAGGAAGCTAGGTAGCCATGAGTACGCTGTAAGAAGCAATCCTCCGGGGAAGCTGTCGTTTCATTCGCAGCAACAAGAGGCATCCCACATGTGGAACGAAGCGCAGCTTGGCTGAACATGGCCGGTTGAATGTGGCTCGTCATTCTCCAACAACCCTGTCCTGCTGCTCAGCGACCAGGGTCAGATGCGGCGGTGCGGGGTGGTCGCCACAAGTCGAGCTCCATTGGTCCAATCACGCGGAGTGAGCGCCACAGCAGGAGAAAGGGCCTCGTCAGCTCGCCAAAAACAGCAGGCAACGAGATTCAACCTGCACCTTTTTATTTGGATGTTGGAAGCATGCCATCGAGAATACCAATCAGAATATTTTCCATGTCTGCAAGACTTTGCGGGAGCTTGCGCGTCTTGGGTTACCCTCTTTGGTTCTAGATCGTCCCATGGATGTTCCAGTGCCCCTCACCAGCCACATCGACGATCGTCCACGGTCGCGGAACGCCAGGGGTCCACTGCTTGAAGATTGTGTTTTACGGACGGAAGAAACAGTTCTGTTACTTTATCAGAACGAAAGGACAATACTTGCATGTGATTAACGGTAAGGCTGATACAGACCTTCACGCGGGCTGGTAAGGTGGCTCGAAGGGCAAACTTATCTCTCCCCTGTGGCCTCCTTTTCCAACCGCATGCTATCTGCGTAAACATTGCCCATCAAGGTATCCATCTCACCACGCAGCGTCCTACATCTCCGCCGCCGTGGCAAGACAGATGACAACAAGCCAACGGTGCTATTAACCGATCGCACGATCGCACGATCGCCAAGATAATAGACAGATATACACCAACGGCCGAGAGTGTCTGCCTGCTCAGAAGTAATGTATAAACTAAAGCGACAGGGCCCTCTAGACATGAACAAAAAGGGGGCCACCGGCGATGCTAATATGCAATCCGTCCCGAACGCCTCAAACCACTTCACATCTGGACCGTCACACAATCTACCCACAATTTCTCCTCATCGGACAACAAGCTGTCACGACCTTTTCTTATCTTTTGGTGGATCCACCAACGACTTGAGGCGGATGCAGTTGGGCATGTGGTAGGACTGGGCGACGGCCATTTTCTCCGGGTCTGTCCCAAACCATCCTTGTGCTGCCTCCTCCAGCCGACGTCGGTGTTGTTGCTCGTCAACGCATCTGCTGTTCAGCTCCTGTACGAGCATTGTTTCGGCTTGTCTGTCGAGATTTGCCAGTTTATGTTTGTTGTAGCTCGCCACTTCGTCCTTGTTGACATAGTACTTGTATCCGTAATTTGGCATCGTGCGTTCCACCGAGAAGTGTCTCGTGGGGCCGTCAAAGGTCATATTCGGCCCAGTAGGCCCGCCGGTGAAGATAGACGACAGGAGGGGGAAAATGAAGAGCAGCAGAATCGGTAGCAGGCCCATGATCGTACTAAGCATGCTGGTCTCCTCTTCTTGCCCTGGATTCCGCGGCCGGCCCCTCGGTCTCGCACCACCAAACTGATGCACTCGGATACCAGGCCCGCCACCAAAGTTGAACACGAACTGCGGCCCTGCATCGAACCCTGTCAGGCTTGTCAGTCAACCGACCCTAGAAGATAATGCGGGAATCACCATACCTCCTCCAAAAGGCCCGTTGAATCCACCGCCGCCAAAGAACCTCGCAAACATCTCCTCCGGACTGATATCCTCCTCCCACGCCCCTCCACCGCCACCGCCTCCGCCAGCTCTCGCCGCTCCACCGCGGTTTGCAAAACCAGCGAAAGGATTTTGTGCCTGGGCGCTCTCAAACCGATTATCTGGATCCGTACCGTAACGATCATACTTCTCACGCTTCTCCTTGTCGCCGAGGATACTAAATGCACGTGCCACCATCTTGAATGCCTCGTCCGCGTACTCGTGGCCGTTCTTGTCGGGGTGCGTCATCAGCGACTGCTTACGGTACGCCTTCTTGACCTCGCTGTCGGAGCACGACTTCTGAATCTCCAGGATCTCGTAAAAGGCAGTAGGTTTGCATGCGCGGATGCGCAGTACGGCTGCCTTTTGCTCCACTGTGTACTTTCGATCTTGGTTGCCCTGGTTATGTTGTCTACTGCGGGCGTCGCCGCCATTGGCGCTGGCCCCCGTGGTGGAAGCGTTGGCGGGCATCGTGGCCCTGGGTTGTTGATTTTGAGGGGGGAAAGACGATTGGAGGTAGTGCTGATCAACACAGAGCTGCGACCTGGCGCCTGGCAACGGGGGGTGTCGCTGTCGGTCGGGAGATTCTCAAAGTCGCTTGCTCGCGATCGGTCGTTTCAGCGTCGAGGCTTGGTGGATTATCGGCTGTGATCACGGGGGGTCGTGAGGGGGGGGAATTAATAGCTGCGCTGTCCGCGACCGTGGCTATCGGACCAACAAATCTACCAAAACGGGAGCGATGCGCTGATGCTGCGTTGTGGTCGACAAGGTTGTTGTTGGATATCTGCCCTTCCTCGACAGATAGAAATCGTGGCTTTTTGAGACAAAAAAAAGTAGTAGCGAACCAGCTGGAATTGGACCTGCTGTCTGCGTCCAAAAGTGCGAAAGTACCGTCGCCGGGCTGCCGATATATCGAGCGTGCGAAAGCTTGACGGTGTTTCCGCTGGTACGGGCTGCGCTCGCCACCAAAGGTCGAAAAAGTGTCCTGATGTTGTCCCGCGTCCAGTCAATCAACAGCGGCGATGGCGTCGAATCTGCAGAGGAGGCACACGCTGCACCAGTGTCTCTCTCTGGCGCTGGGTTGACCCTGAGAGCCCATATGGAGATGGTCCGTGCGTCTATCGAGGCCCATTGTCTGTCGGCTGTCTTAGTCATCCGTCGAAATTCCGCAGACGACGTCACTGACAGGTGCTTCGCAGCGCATTTTTGAGTGGTTGATGAAAGCTCACTTGAGCTGGCCAAAAAAATCGCAACAAGTTCCGCTAAACAACAGTGCCTTTCACAATGGCAGGCACTGAGGATTCCGAGCCACCAAAGTCGGTGATTGCGGCCCTCAAGGGCTGGGGAAGTGAGTTTTTTTTTCTCTTTTCATCTCGAGACGCCGACCCAGCATGAGGCTTCACGAGCATCACCTCACCACCACCAAAACACATCTCACGGCACACACTACCCTTTCCCATAAGCCCACCAACATCAAAGCCACCACTAACACACCAAACAGACTCCTCTATGCCCCCCATGGGTCTAGCAACCCTCATCACAGCCCTACACTACCGCCCTTTCCAAGCCCTTCCCATGCTCTTCACCCCCCTCCTCGTCTTCAGCAGCTACCTCAGCGTCGCCGGTTTCAAAGTTGACTCGGCCGGCATGACCGCCGCGTGGAGCGGCATGTATATTCTCCTCGCTGCGCGTCGCCGCCCCGCCTCCTTAGCCAAAAAGTTCTCCGTCCGCGGCGCCGTGCGCTTGACAGCGATGGGTCTAGGCACAGTGAACTGCATTGCTGGTGGATATACCTACGCAACCGGAGATCGAAAGGCAGAGGAACAAGAGAGGAAGGAATTGAATAAATGGGGTGTTTACAAAGATGATGAGTGATGGAAGCGGCGGACTGGATGGATGTAACACACAATTGGGGATGCATTGGTCTGGCGTCTTGGGGGTTTTGTTCTTTGATAGACTAGAAGGCATCGCCCCCTCATCGCTCTTGTCTAGATCTTGTACAATAATGCATTGGTGAACCGAGTCTTTTCGCCCAATTCTTCTTCTCGAAAGCCCCGATGCTTCTGCGCCTGAGTCCATGACACGGTCCCGGCTGGTACCACACACAAGAAATAGACATAAGAATAGAAAGGCAATAACAAACAGGATCATGCATCAAAAAGCAGAGTGCCTCCAGGAAAGCAATAAACTATCAATGTAAACTCCAGGAGACCGCTCAGCGCTTGATAGTCTCCGTTCAAGGCCTTTCCTGTTTTCTATTCCGGCTCAATGCGAAATGGTGAAGAAAGAATGCAGCCAACCAACAATGATCACAGCCTTGGCCGTTGTGCAGAACTTTTCCTCGCAAACTTCACTGGCTGCGGGACACCAAGCCTTCCCCTCTTCAGAATCCACTTATGCTGTACACCTGGTATCCCCTAACTCCTGTCTGTACGCCAAGGGTGTCGAAAACCAAACCGACCCAAAAGAGAGATATTCCATCTCTCGGTGATACATTCGAAGGAAAAGTATGAGGTGGAAATGGGTATATGTGGTGGATGAGCCAAAAAGGGGGAGACAAAGGGAAAGTAGGTCGTGGTGTTCCACGGATGACCCTTCTCACTTCTCGAGCTTCCGTTTTGGCGCTGCAGCCATCTTCACCCCCGAGAAGAGCCAAATGATTAGGACAAAGAGGGCGAAGACTGTTGCTCGGATGAAGTTGCGCGTTCGGAATTGCCACCCCGCACTCTTAAAGAGATTTGAGATCTCGGTCAACTCGAATCCGGTGATATAGTTAATATCACAATCCCGAACTTTGGGCTCGGCAAAGTTCCGGTATTCTTGAAGGATGTGACCAAGATCCCAACCGGATACTTTGCGAACAACCGCTACCACACATCCGGTTCGATGCTAGGAAGCGTTAGCAAGGTAATTCGGCCACAAGTAGTCCTACGAGGGAATACATACCCGGCCATGGTTGCAGTGCATCAGGAGCGGATGATTTTGGCGGTCGAGCACGAGCCTCAGAATGGACCTCATCGTCTTGATTGGGATCTCTTGCTTCTTGGTACCCTTCATGTCGAAGACATGGTGCTTGATACCGTTGTTGCTGATGAACGCGTGGTATCCCTCGGGAAAGTCCTTCTGGACGAGTGTGCTACAACACTCTCGTCAGCAAAGTAACAAAAAGATGCCCGCAGGACCACTTACACAACGGTCTTCAGCTTCAGCCCCTCGACGAACGCATAGTCTTCTTCTTGAGGAAAACTACTTCGGTAGACGCCGGGTACCACAACTCCGAAGTTAAGTGGCCGACCAGCGGCGGGTAGGGTTTCGCTGCCTGGGTTTACGAATGCGTCGTACTCCTGGACGGATCCAAACATCTCCATCGCCCCTGGATAAGCGCCGTTCGTCCCCTCAGCAGGCGCCCCTGAGCCTGATACGGCGATATCTAGTTTTTGGTCCACCCTTGCAGTGGAGATTGAAGGCGAGACCTCGAGGCTTGTCTGGCGGCTCGGTTGGCTTGAAAGGGTCGTCTGGCTGTTTGCAGTGCATATCGAATCCTTCTTGGTAGCAATGAGGATTGTGTCTTCGTATGCTGAGGCCCTCCTCAAATTTTGTCGAGAGCCATCTTTCTCGTTGTTCTCGCCCTCGTCTTCGACGTACACCCTCGCACTCCTTTTCGATACGACCTTGATGCCGATTGCCATTGCAACCCACGAGCGGACCGCTTCTTGCACCAGCATGGGGGGAGATCCGGGCGTCCCGCTATGTTGAAAACCAAGCTTTTGTGGGGTAGTTGAGCGGGTGCGAGTGGAGGTCGTCGGCGCACAGGACAGCTGATAGCGGCGGGCGGAGCCAGCGAGGTAAATAGCGTCGGAGATGGGATCGATCAAGCGATAGAGCGCGAAAGGGGCGATCGGAACGATGCGGGAGGTTCGGGGACCGGAATGTTTGGAGATATGGAATATTCGTCTCCGATACGCGAGGAGGCAAAGCCGTGGGAGCTTACTGCGTAGAGTTCCCAAGCACCTCGCTGTTGAGGCCGATAACCTACTTGCGTTTTCCCATTTTGAAAGTTTCCCAGGCGTGAGAAAAGTTAATTGAGGGGGTTGCAAGGAGAGGTTTACCGGAGGGCGCACAACCTAGCTGGCAGAAGGGCGGGTGGACTGATGCCGATGAGACGCGGTTGGGTGAAGGAAGGAGGAAGTGTGAGGTGTTGGTGAACGAAGTGAGGCTGAATAAGGGCGAGAGAGTGTGGGGAGCTTCACAAGGTTACAATGGGTGGAGCCACTCAATGAAGCAGCCAACCCCTTCAAGCCAAGCGTGCTCAATCACGTTGATGGTCAGTATTCAACTGGCAATCAGAGCGCTTCGGCGCTGCCCGTTCTAGTTTGGGCGGGCTGTCAGAAGCCTGGGCGACCGCGTCGAACAGAGACGATCCCTTGCCACCGTCGCTTGCTTGGCTGCTTGGCTGCTTGGCTGCGTTGTTGAGCGGGAGGCGCTCAGCGAGGTCGACGGAGGGGTCGCAGCGACAGGCCCCCTCGTTCTTTGATGCCAGATTCGTAAATATGGGGCGACACGGCTGGAAAACCCGTTGGGCGGGTTTCTGACGTATAGCATCACACATGTCTCGAGATTCACAGTGATCTCTCGATTGCTTCTGCCTTCTTCACCTTTGAAACTTGGCATGTGTTCGGCAAGGGCAGTGCATCCTGCAGACGTCACACCTCACGGCTGGGCCGCTTAACGGAGAATAAAACCACTTTACGCGGTCACGCGACTTGCATCAACCGTGGGCTTGGCATAGTTCCCTCGGCTGGCTTGGCATCAAATTACCGGGTCCGGGGAGAGCGAAAGCCCGCGATGGCCGCCAGCATCACGTCTCGCTTGCTGGGAGAAAATAATCACGGTAATCTTGCCTAGTTGGCGATGTAAGCCCATCTCAACCACAGATCCGCATCGGTCTGACGCAGCGCGGAGATCATAAACACGATCGACGCTGGAACAACGGTCAGACTGGAGATCGGCAGCGTGGCTGGTTGAAACACTTACCGCATCGGAGGTTTTCACTGCATGTCAAACACTGGTGCATCGGGATGTGAGGCCGTTGCAACGGCATCTTCCTAGCATGAATTTTCAAGAAGACACATCCTCCATTTCGGAAAGCTCAGAAGCTCAAACTGCCGTAGTGTTGGCGGCTGCTCGACGCTTCAGGCCAGCACCACAGCAAAGTTAGGCAGGCACCTACCTACCTGCCGGGAGGTGGAACGCAGAAGTTCCGCCAACTTTCGCCTAGGCCACCCATGTGGCCTACCGCACAAGCATCTATAACAGCATATCAGCTCACGGGTATTCTCCCGCTTTCTTGCTGAGATTTTCTACAAATCATGGGCCCAGCAAGATTCCCGTCACCCTCGACTTTCTCACATAGGAAAGCGTGGTGGGTGGAGCTACTGCTTCCACAGGAAGCCCCGACCAGTTGATTGAGATACAGCCTCAATACGTGATCGATGAACGTATTCTTAGGTCACACCGTCTCGTTTCTCCTTTATGCCCCAGGCAGAATAGTTTTGCGTTTGTCCAGCTTTTTCTGCACAGTCAAACAGAGGAGAGGATCAGCGGTGAAGGCCTAGAGTCCTTGGCAGGGGACCTGCCCAAAGCTTGTCAGGAGTGGGGTTGATTGCTGACAACTCATTCAACAACCTCCAGTCCCGAATTCAGAGAGTGACAAAACAGGTACGAAAACAGGTTCCCCAATTCGTTCAGTAGCGGTGCCCAAACAAACACTCTCTTGATAACACAGTTCGAGCACTAGCCTAGCTAACAGCCTAGCTGGACCTCCCCACGGCTTGCAACAAGATGGGATGGCAAACGAGCCTCCCACGCCTCCGTCCTGGGAGCGGAGAGTCGAGGAAATCACACCAATCAGACTCGACATTTCTAGCATGCTGTCGAACCGGACGCAGGGCGGGAAAAGTACGAGCCAGCTACGTTCCACTGGCCACTCAGATCTCGGGTAAGCCCGACGTGCATAGCACTGTGTGTAGCGGTGTTTTTCTAGCTGCTGGGCGCTGCCCGGAATATGTTTAGTCGGTGAACAAGAAGCGTAGGATTGGGCTTCAGGGTTGCGGTCCCAAATGCTTTCGCTTCATCCATACTTTTCAGGGGAGACATAAGCTTCACGGTTTGGCTGTCGTGAAACGCTCTGCCCTGCTCGAGTCTTTGTTCACTGCCGGCCCGCAAATTCGATTTCCGGGTACAAATACAGCAACAGGTTTTGCCTCTGCAAACCGCATTCCGACCTGGTTGCTATGCCCGGGCTGGAAAAGGAAGAAATCGTCAACATGTCGTTTTCATTCGCTCGCAAATTCAGCATCAACAGAAACACGGGAGTCCCCAGACCCTGTCGCCGATTTTCCGTCGGGGAGCCGAGTTTGAGCGAGGCATCGAGTAAGATTCACCGCCAGTTCAGAGCTGCCCACGAAGGACATCTACCCCATGCCGGTCTTGACGCCACCAGAGCCTCGACCGGTGTTGTGTGGTGTACGGAGCGAGCCGGCGAGCATGGCTTCTTCGACGAGCCCGACAAGTGGGCAAATCTAGGCCGTATGTATTGTCTGATTGTTCCACCATCTCCCTTGGGCAGTGTCGTTTGATGCTGACACCCCCAACAGAGGGCGCCCCCGAGGTATGAGACCCATCTTGTTCAAGACAGCCGACCATCTAATAAGTCCCCGGTTTGAAGGTTGAGGACGACATCAAAGGTTGCTTCCCCCGTCCAACTCACCTCGAGCTCAACCCCGACAGCCGTGAGTATGGCCCGACGGCAGGGATCAAGCCTCTCAGAGAGGCTGTGGCCCATCTCTACAACGAGATGCACCGAAAGGGCAAGCCCAGCCAGTACACCTGGGAGAATGTCGCAATCGTTCCTGGTGGCCGCGCTGGTCTAATCCGTATCGCCGCCGTGCTGAACAACGCCTACGTCGGTTTCTTCATTCCCGACTACACGGCATACAATGAGATGTTGTCCCTGTTCAAGAACTTCGCCGCCGTCCCAGTCCCCCTGTCAGAAGAGGATGGATACCACATCCACCCGGACAAGATCGCCGAGGAGATTGCCCGCGGAACTGGCGTCATCATCACATCTAACCCCCGCAACCCAACTGGGCGCGTTGTGGCAAACCCAGAGTTGGCTGAGATACAGGATATCTGCCGAGAGCGTGCCACTCTTGTCAGCGATGAGTTCTATGCTGGCTACAACTACACATCGGACTGTGATGGAACGACCATCAGCGCTGCCGTACGCTACGCTTCCCATATCCAAACCGCGAGGTGATGGCTAACCATATAAACAGGAAAACGTGATTGACGTCGACGAAGACGATGTCCTCATCATCGACGGTCTCACAAAGCGCTTCCGTCTTCCGGGTTGGCGTGTGGCCTGGATCATCGGCCCCAAGGAGTTCATCAAGGCGTTGGTCTCCCTCCATCATGAAGTGAAACGTGAAGCTAAGTCCGCAAGCACAGCATCGGTTCCTGCGGTTCTTACCTCGATGGTGGAACCAACGTCCCGTTCCAGGAGGCCGCAATCCCCATGCTCGAACCCGGATTAGTGAAGAAGGAGATGATCGCCCTCCAGCACCACTTTCGCGACAAGCGCGACTACGTCGTCGGCCGTCTGCGTGCGATGGGCTTCACCATCAAGCTCGTCCCTGACTCGACCTTCGTATGCATCCCCTCCAGCCCTCTCACCGAAGTCACAACTGACCTCCCACAGTACCTCTGGCTCAACCTGGAGGGCCTTCCCGGCCCCGTCTCCGACGGTCTCAACTTCTTCCAGGCCTGCCTGGAGGAAAAGGTCATCATCGTGCCGGGTATCTTCTTTGATCTGAACCCTGCTCGTCGCAGAGACTTATTCGACAGTCCTTGCCACCACTTCATCCGCTTCTCGTACGGCCCCAAGATGGCAACGCTTGAGAAGGGATGCGACGGCATCGAGAGGGTTGTAAACAAGTTCAGGGCCCTCGAGAAGCGGGGAGGTCCATCCTCAGGATCGGGACCGGGAGCGGAGGGCACGAGCGGCTCTGTGGGCATCGTTGGCGGTGCTTGATGGGATTGTTGTTGGGCAAGAGGCTACTTTGACCTGTGCTCAGGTGGCGCCTGTGGCAGGCACAAAGGGAGAGAAGTTTAGAAAAATGGCAGTTTCGTTCCGACACTGAGCAGCGAGCATCGCCTATGAATCTCATCTCACTAGGTAAACGGCATCAACAGCGAGTTGAGCTCAGTTGGGAGGGCCCCAGTCTGTTCTAGGCACCATTTCCGCACGTAGTGGGTGTCGCCGAGCAGCTGGTGAAGATCTCTACAGAAGACTTCCGCTTATGATCAACTTTCATCTGGCACATCTGAAAGTCGTGTGTTAAATGCACATCCTTCTTGGTGGTTCTCGTTGGTGATCACCAAGCGCAGAGGGGTCGATCCTGGTTTGGCAGGAGGAGGGATACATCATCTATGATTGTGAGGGGGGTTAAGGAGTGAATTACTCAAAGCTGGGCTCCTTGGTGGTTTTGGTTTGGGGCCACGAGCCTGTCGCGCTGGACGGTTATGCAACTTCGGCGGAGAATCGCACCGAGTACCCTATCAACCGATCAAGCAAGACGGCGTTAACGGTAAGGAGATGTTCACCTGTACACTTGACTGATGTTCCCCTCTTGCCTCCACCGCTGTGGAGTGGGAAGCAAAACAGAGCCCCGTTCAACCCCCTTTCGCTCCAGTCAGATCTGTTGAAGGCGCATTACCAACCCACAACGGCATCAAGAAGCGGGTTTAGCTCAGTTGGGAGAACGTCAGACTGAAGTAAAACTTCAACCCGTCAATCCAGTTGATATCTGAAGGTCATGTGTTCGATCCACATAAACCGCAAGCTTTTCTTTTTGTTGTGCGACTCTGCTTTTTCAGCAGAGTCGACGGTGCTGGTTTTGACTTCCTATTCGCCTTAGACGGTGTCTGTGCGGATGAGGGGTGGAGGTCTGTCATCGAGAATAATAAGGGATGTCTGTACATTCGTGCGTAGCCATGTCGCAGTTTGACGAGGCCTGCTATGGAGAAGCCCCATACGGCCCCCTGACTGACATGGGAGTATCATGTTTTGTCAAAAGGCTTTCCCGCACGCGGAGAGCACTTTCTTCTCCCCAGAGAGTCTGCTTTGTATCCCGATTTCTGTATTCCCCCAGTGGTGGAACTGGGGATCGAGGATGTCCATTCAGACCTTCTGGGTCGGTTGCCCCGGTCTATTCGAGTCATGAATCCTATCCACAACATCAGCAGTGGGTTTAGCTCAGCTAGGAGAGCGTCAGACTGAAGTAAAACTTCAATCGCAGCGAGGTTCGCCTCCCCAAGATTATCTGAAGGTCATGTGTTAGATCCACATAAACCGCAGGCCTTTAGTTTTGCATTTGATGGCTTCTGTTGATAATGTTCAGCTGTGGAAGTTCCGGTCTGGAGCAGGAGTGTTGAAGGATCTCGGCAAAGTTGGAGGCTTGGATACGTGTCGTGGGGTGGGAAGGGTTCGACGGTGTCGACAAGACGAAGGTTTGTTGACTGGATCCGAATGCTCGATACAATATTGTGTCTGGCCGTGATACGGACGTTTTGCCACCGTTACTCGTATGTTGTTGTTCGGTTCTGTAGGGCCCATGTCTTCATCAGAAAGAAGGGAGGTGATGACTTCGCTGTCCCTAGACGCTGGTTCCCTCAAGCTCTTGGGATGACACCCGGCGACTCCTAGCCATGTTAGGTTTCTGTTGGCGAGAAGGATCATTGCAGCGTGGGCGCTCGTTGACGCTTCACTCGGGACCGTGGTCAGACTCTCGGCGCTCGCTTTCGCTGTAGAAAACGAGGTGAAGAGTCAAGCTTTCGACTCAGGCATTGATCCCACAACTACCAAAGACGACTAGAGCAGTCGATGTCGACCTCAGAATCGAGCAGACCTATCTTTCGGGGGCCAGAGCGTCAGCCAGACGTGTCAGGGGGGTTGACCTACGGCCAAGTTAGGGACCTGCGGGCCTCTGTCTCTCCCTCCCGGCTCCCCCACATCAGAAGAGGAGGCTGGGCTGGGCGTGAACCACAGTAGCCAGCTGACCGAAGTGATCACAGACACGCGCGCGGCGTTCCCTCGGCTCGAGGGAGCGCCATGAGTCTAGATGGGGGCACAGGAAACCAGCCTTTTCCGAATTCATGCCCTTCGGTTCCATCAACCGCTTCATCGGCCAACTCCGTGGGGGGGGGGGGGGGGGGGGGGGGGCGAGCTGAAGAGCACCACCGAGGCAGAAGCACGTCCGCGGGATGTCAGTCATCTGCGCCGGCAGAAGGGAGGAGCGGACGCTGCAATGTTGACACATTGTTTTCAAGGGGGCGGGCTCGACCCACGAGGGATCCAGGCTGCATCTGTCCACCGCTGCGCATACCCGGCGAACCGACGTGGCTATCGTCGGGCTTCAACCCCGAGGCATGAAGGGCCCTTCGGTCTGGGTCTGGACGGGATCGACCATCTTTCTTTGGGAACTGTTACGTTATTGTTCCTGGGATTCCTGCAAGTTGGGCTCTCCGGCGTGGGCGAGAACTTGAGGGGGGGCGTGTCCGTTGCGATGGCACAATTTCGACGGTGGATGGCATGGCCGGGTACAGGTTACAGTATGGATCCGCGCATAGTAGTGCAAGGCGCTGGAGAACGCTGGGCTGAAATGCACCTGCCTGTGCTGGAAGGATGCACTGCGGCGCGAATAGGGGTGTTGGCGCAGTGGGTCTGTTACCTTTGTTCGAGTGTCTATATTGACACTCTGGATGCGACGACGAGATAAATGGATACTATGATCAATTTAGAAGATTGGCAATGTGTCGGATAGGAGCTCATCCAAGTGTGAACCTTCAACTGGGCTCACCTTGTTTGTTGACGGGGGAGGAGCGAGGAATAGCCTTGGAGAAACCAATGAAAACCAGGGATACTTCTAGACCCTTCCAAACAAGAAGCACCTCATCAAACCACCTCAACCAGAACCTCAAGATAAAACACCAACAAGACAACTCTCATGATTCAGACACCTTGATCAAAACCCCAGCAAGTAGACCGGAACACTGTAAACTCCAAAATTCGTTGATCCATATCCCACATCCGCGCCAAGCCAGCACGCAATCCCAGCGCATCGCAACACCACCCAGAAAAAAAATATCCACGGCCACACAGACGACAGAGCAGCAGCAACAACAATAACGCTCCTCTCCGCATTCTCAACATCGATCCGATCACCAGCTAGCCTCAAGCCTCGATCTCACCTGCTGCAACCCCACCCGGACGAATCACCAACCTCAATTTCTCACTCACCCACACCCCAAACTCTCCAACCCATAACAGTACCTCACCTCTCAAACCGCCGTCCCGCAAACCATCAGGGATCGCGTGTATGACCCCCACCGGCCTCATTTGCCGTCGTCTCGTTCGACCAGCAATTCATTCCCGCTATTTCCACTCCCCGCGACAGCAACACTGCGTGAGGATGATCCCCGCACGCAACGCCAGCACCGCGGCAGCAGCACAGGCACCGAGCACGTCACCGGTCCCCGGGAGCTCGACATCTCAGCACCAGGCTGAGGCCGCCCCTGCGCCAGCACCAGCGCCAGCGGAGCGCCTCTACCCTACCGTTGCAGACGCCGCTGCGGTTGAGGAAGGAGTTGGTGGTGGTAAAGCCTCCACATCGTCGGCGTCGGCTTCGGCGTCGGAGCCAGCTGGAGGAGCGCCGAAAGCGTTGCCAGCGTTGCCCGCTTCCACCGGAGAGGAAGGCAATACGGTGATTGAGGTCAACGGTGCTGCAGTTACCCTGGACAAGCTCGGACCCATGGTTATTGGCAGAGACGGAACGGTCAGTCGGATTGCAAATTGGAATGAGATGTGCGATCTTGAGCGCCAGAACACGCTGCGCATTCTGGGCAAGAGGAACCAGTTGAGGCTGGCGAATCTGCGTGGGGAGACTGTTCAGGAGCCTGCACCATCGAAGACAGAGCAATGAACACACTTTTGTGTTTGACCGTTCATCTTTTTCGAGTCTTTCGCTGTAGTACACAAGGCCACGACTGCTCGACTGCTCAGGGATGTAGCAACATTATAGACAGCAAAAATGAACGCGGAAAATGCAAATGTCATCCCGGGTATCCGTCAGAAAGAGAAGCTCGTCCCTCCCGAGCATCGAAAACTCATTACAGCATGAGCAATCGCGTCGTGGATTCATCGACGTGCGTTTACTTTCCCGCCTCCCGTTCCCCCCGAGAACCTGCCCCCTCCCTCCTTCCCCCCTCCGCCAGCGAGATGCGCTGGGGTTTATCCTCACGCCGTAAAAGCACAGAAATTCAAGTTTGCCTCCCCGCTCGCACACACATAACGCCCAATCAATGATGGTATATACTTCAAGGTCCCCGTCCGAGCCCACTCTGCCGACAACTTATTTGAAGCTGAAATCGTCCTTTTAGTCTCTCCGTTTTGTCGACCTCTTGCTGTCTGAGTCGTCGGCGGCTGTGCTCGAACCAGAGGCGCTGTCGCTATCCTTGCTGTTGTCGTCGCTCCCTCCAGACTTGATGCCCTGAGTGGAAAATTCCTTTAACAGCTTCTTCAGGATGTCGTCCTTGCCGCCGTGCTTCTCCGTCACTAAGCTTTTGAGCCACTTGTTCTCGGTTTCGAGTGCTGAGATGCGGTTTTCCAGCGCCGTGACCTTCTCTGTCATTTCCTTGGCCGACTTCTCGAGGGCCTGCTCACGCTGCTTCTTCTTAATACGGAAGCGAGCGCTGGCGGCGGTGTTGCGTTTCCGCTTATCCTCCTCGGCAGCCAGTCGTGAGGCTTCCTCGAAACTCAACATGCGATTCGGGGGGCTAATGGGCTCAGCTTTGCGCTTCTCCCCCCCTATCCGGGGGGCGGACGGTACATACCCTGGCTGGTGCTGAGAAACAGGCGGTGGATAGGCGGTCTGGGGGTTGGGCTGGATGGGCTGCAGGTTTCCTAGGCTATCAGGGAAGGACGGGATGGTGGGTGAAGTGTAGGTGCTGCCAAAGTCCCCGAAACTAAACTCGCCTGGAGCCATTGTGCCATGGTCAGCATGCGGTGAAAGCGGCTCACAGCGAAGAAAGGCACATTGCGAATCCAAGACAAAACAGAAGAGAAAGCTGGTGCCAGAACCAGAACGGCAGCGTCGCCAATGAAAAGGGAGGAGGTCCGGGCGGATTGAGCCAGATGCAAGGCCAGTCGGAATAGCCACTGTTGATGCCCCATGGCCGATGGTGCAATCGGCCGCGGGTCACGGGGAATGGCACCATCTCGGGAACGTCGATCATTTGTCAGCGCCCAACAGGGCGCATATAGACACCCCCCAGGAGCTTGTGCGCGCAAACGGCACACATCTCGAAAGCCAACCCCTCAATCAAGGCGGCGCCCAGAGAGCATGGGGGTCACCGAGACTGAGCACCGAAACTCTGAGAACGTGGGAGTGGGGCAGCTCGCTCTCCTCCCGATTCGCGATAAGGTAAACGCCCCTCTTTGGTCGGCTGCACACCGGCGCCCTACCGTCCCATCCCCAATCGCTGGTGTTCGGGGCTTCTCTCCCATAGGCACTGGCCTCGGCTGTGGACCCATTTTCAGGGTTCATCGATGACGATTTCGACTTCAGTGACTTGTGTGCCACCCATTGCCAAACGCAGAAACAGAGGAGAGGAAAAGCCTCAAACATATGGGCAAGACTTGACACGTCCAAGATGAGAAAAAATGAAATGAAAATGAAGCAAACATGAAGACCCAGCCCAGAACTAAGAGAGCAACTCACTTGACATGAAATCAAGATTTGGCGAGAAGTCCTCCAAAAGGGGATCAGTAGGCGTGACAACATCATCGACTGAAGATGGCCGTCTTGCAACATCGGGCTTCACAGCTGGCGCCTGATAATCGGTGTTCTGGCCCGTCTCGAAATCGAGGAATTGCGTGTTTGTGAAGAGTGCGAGGTCCTTGGCGAGGTCATCGTCCGTGATGTATGTCTCCTCCACAGTAGGCTCCGGCGCGTTGAGGTCGCGCAGGTACTGGGAGACGTTGACAACCCGTCGGTTGGTGTATGACATGATGTCTCGCTGAACCCAGGTGGGCGATGCGTATATCTCAAAAGCCCTTTCAATTCGTGGCAATAGCTCAAGGTTCGAAAAGTAGTGCGTCGTGGGAATCCAGAGCGGTTTATGCCTGTTTCGTGCTTCTTTGTTGTGATGACTCGTCTGCAACTGGTGGCAAGTTGAAAAGGGGCGCTCAAATGTGCTGTGAGCAAAGGCCAGGCGGGGTGTTTGCTGGGGTGGGCCTCTGGACTTTCGGCACGGGCTGGCGGCGGTTCGGTTTCCGGTTTTCTTTCGACGTCTCCACAAGTTACAGTCAGCGGTGAGAAGGCGACACCGCAACTCGATTGTCAAACCTGGCTGATTTCCTCCTCTTGAAGGCGCGAGAGAAACCAGGCGGCGATCGAGGGGTTTTGTCGTCCTTGGGATGTTGAAGAAGGTGTGAAGGGAAGTAGAAGAAGCCGAGTCTGGGTCTCTTGGGAAAGTCAAGGGCAACGTCGGATGGTGGTCCAGCGAGCATCCGAAGGGCGCTATTAGTCAGAGGGCCCGTCCCACGCCTCGGAAGAATTCAAAAATTGCCCCTCTCATCACCAGCCCGCCTCACAGCAGCGGCCACGATCCAATAGAAACAAAGAACGGGGTCCCTAGGACGATTTCCATCACAATTTTGCGTTAGCAATCGAACGAACCACTGTGGGCTGCCTTTTGCAGGTCTGGATCCAACCACCAGCGTTCCTGCCTGTCCCTCCTTGCGGCCTTTGTTCCTGCGCGTGTTACAGCTTGCTTCCACTTCTATTCCACAATGTCTCAGTAAAGGGCCAGTCAGGCGGAGAGCCGAGGAAACTCTGGCGCCTCGTGCAATGCTATTCCATGCTATGAAGAAAGACGATCTCAGCGACCTCATCGCCGAGCAATGCCTCACTGTCCCTCCAGCGGCCGCGCCGATTATGAATCCCGGAAATGCAAACCAGCTCAGTGGGGCACAGTTTGCAACGCCGTACTCGGCACCACACGTTGCGCTTCCCACCAGCAACGGTGAATTGGCGAGTGGGAGGAGCACTCGGCTCGTGAAAGGCCTTGCCTTGTAGCGCCAGATCTCAGTACCGGATGGCTGGAAAAGGAAAGACGGGGCGGGCCCTTCAACGCCGAACTCGGCCGGCTAAACGGCGTGCTGCGGGTGCGTTCGGCTATCGTACCGATTCGAACCCAGTCGTAAAAGCCCCTAGAGGCCCCTGAAAGCCCCTTGATGCAACGCCCGCTCTTGTGATATTGATGTCTCTCGTCCGTATTGAATGCGCATCTCAATGTCAAAAGACAGCACGATCGACCTCGAGGACGCACCCTCTTAGCCCCGTGTAAACTGCGGAGAAGAGGACGATCTGGAGTGAGGGGTGCAGCTGTTGCTAAAACAAGCAGAATGTGGGGTTGACAAGGGCGGGTGCCTCGATATCCGGGTCGCACGGGCCCACGAGAGGACGCGAAGTCGCGTTTTGGGCGAGCACGTTCTTGCCCTCCCGGTCAGCTGGAGACGTGTTTGCGTGGGGGTTTCCTAACTGCGCCAAGCCTCGAAGTGTGACCACGAGCCTCACTGGCGCATTGTTGACGTCGCGATCCATTCGCCCCGCGCCGACGCGGTGTAGCTCCTGTTCGCCATAATTTGTGCCATGCGCCCATAACCTGGCAGTCGTCATAATGTCGCGCATCTCCGTCCCGACGACCGGGCGTCTCCCATCTTCTCTCCGCGTCGACCCGTCCAACCCTGCGGTATCCAAAATTCTCAACCGCCTCTCGCGTGCCTCCCTTCTCTCAATCGCCGTCGACTGGCTAGACGAGAACAATCAGAGTCTCGCCTCACCCTACCTCCACCATTCAGAGTCTGAGTACGACTCCGAAGACGAAGATGACTTCAACCCACCCGCGCGGTCGCTCTCTGCCCTGCAGGAGCTCTACGCCGACCTCCAGTCCCGGAAGGGCTCCAAACGGGAGGTGATCGACCGCATCACTGAAGGTGACTGGCGCCACGGCCTCAGCCTCTACCAGCTTGCCATGGCCGACCTCCAGTACCTGTACGACCACCCCCTCTCCCAGCGCTGGACGGCCTACCGCATCGCTCCGCTCAAGCCTCCCAACCCCGACGCCGAGGACGACAGCCCGCCCGTCGAAGACAAACAATCCCTCGTCATACCCCGCTTCCACCCCTCTACCTTCCTCAACGCCCTTCAGTCCCAAGTCCCCCCCGACGTCAAAGCCCACTACAGCTTCGATCGCCATCGCATCCTCCCGCTCCTCATCCTACGCATCTTCATCCTCGACTCCCCCTACAACACCTCCCTCGGTCTGCGCTCTTCCGCCGCAGCAACAACATTCGACACCTCGCGAACAGTGTACATCGCCTTCCCGGACGCCTCGCCACACGTCTTCATCTCCAAGCCTCAATCCCTCAGCACCTCCGCCGCCAGCACCGCAGGAGGCGAGTCCAAAAGCCTACGCACCTTGATAGTCGAGGGCGTACCGAAAGCCCTATCTCGCCCAAGACAACGCGTCACACTCAAAGCCACAGGTTTGGTAACGCGCAACTTCAACGAATTGCTAGATCGTAGAGGCTCGCAGCGGACGAACTTTGCGGGAGGGGGATGGAGTATCTATGCAAATGAGAAGGTGAAGGAGTCGCCACTGGACACGACACTACCTACGCCACCGCTCAGCGAGGAGGACGGGGATGTGGGCGAGGCAAAGAGGCGGAAAAGGGTGCTGAGCGTGATAGAGAGGAAGGAAGAACGTGAGAGGAAGAGGGCGAGGCTAGTTGCCAAGGCGCGCTTTGGGGAGAGTGGGAGGGTGGATGATGGAAAGGGGTTGGAGAGGGTGGATATCGTAGTGGAGGATCCATTTCCTGATATTGGGGGGACGGTGGAAGATGGCGAGGCAGGTGATGAAAATGAAGATGATGACGAGGCACAGTGGGAAAGGAGAGCGTCCTCAAAGGCGGGCAAGAAAAGTGGAATGGAAGCAGAAGAACCGGGAGGGGATGCTGGTGAGACGTGGAAACCGTATGTGCGGTTCACGCTCCATGGGTCGCATGTCTTTGCCGGAATACGGCAGCTTGTGGAGCACGGGATTATTGACGGAGAGAGAATGCCTGGATGGCTGACAGGTGATGAAGGCGTATCTGTCGGTGCTGTATCCTGCGGCAGAATAAGAGGATATAAAGGATCAGGAGTCTAGGATGTAGGATGGAGTGGAAGGCCATGCGCATGGTCCCTCAACTGATGAAATGTATGAGTAAACTAGGCATAATACCCATCACTGAAGCGTTTAGTGGATTTGATACGGCAGGTGGCTGTAGATGAGCATCTCAACACCGCTCGATAGCTCTAATGCATGCCTCTACGCTAAGAATCGACAGCAAAAACATTGACTGTGTTCGCCCACGCCGCTTCACACACTTCCTCAACACTTACCCCTTTGATCGCTGCCACAATCGTCGCAATCCGCTCAATGGTGCAAGGCTCATTCCGTCCCTTAACCATAGCCCCTTCCTCCCACTTCTCCTTCTTCACCACCTTGAATCGATCTGGCACCTCAGGCTCCTTCTTTTGATTCTTCTTCCCCTGTTTCTTTGACTGCTGACCAGCAGGCGGCGTCTCTACAGGCGCAGCCGTACCTGGTACGGACGCCGATGCAGGCGCAGCCTTGGCCGCATCAACGAGGTACTTCCACCCCTCATGGCTCGGCCGAACCTCACACCACGGCCCATCCGTCTCCAGCATCAAGCGGGATAGCTCAATTTCCTTGACGACATCGCAGTTTTCAGCGGTCTTGAAACTACATCCGTTGATGCCGATGTACAGACCGAGATCCATGAGCTCACGCATCTCCTCGACGGTGCCGGTAAAGCTGTGCACGACGCCACCCTTTTCAAGACGCTCGAGACACGGGCCGAAGGCATCTTTGAGGAGGCGGACGAAGTCGGCGTGGGCGGCGCGGGAATGGAGGAAGAGAGGGAGCTGAGGGGTGAGAGAGGCCGCGAGGTCGAGTTGGGCCGCGAAGGAGTGGAGCTGAACTTCTTTGGAGCAGTAGTGTAGACGGTCATAGTCGAGGCCGAACTCTCCAAAGGCGGCGAGGGGTGAGGGAGCGGAAGGAGAGGGGGGCTGGATGGATGTGATGAGGGTTTTTAGGCCGGCGATGATGGTTTTGGAGCGGGCGAGGTCGACGCCTGCGCCGTCGAGAATAGGTTTTGTCGGGTCGGGGCCGCAGGCGGGGGTGTGCTCGGCTTCGGCTTCGGCTTCTCCTTCGGACTGGCTCTCATCGTGGTGCTTGTGGTGGGAGGGGGAGAAGATGGAGCTGCTGCAGGGGTGGATGCCTGCTGTTGAGAAGACGGTGCCGGCTGAGTGACGTTCAGTATTGGTTTTCATCAGGCCATGAAAGGGCATGTTTACTTACGGAACTGGGCGGCGAGTTTGAGGGCGTCTCTTGAGCTCTTGAAGCTTGAGCCCGTCACGATGAGCTTGGTGCACCCTACCTCCCGTGCCCGCGTTACGACGCCCTCGAGATCATCAGGGTGCCTTGATTTCCCATGATACCGGCCGCGAAAAATCGGGTCTGCGAGGTTGATGCCGATCTTCAAGACAGCCCGTCAGCTAACAGGTACCGCGGTGTGCTACGCGATCCGTTTGTAGCTTACATCGATATATCGGGGCTTGTAGTCCGAAAGTGGAGAGACTCGTGCAAGAGTTGATGCCGCCATGCTTGCGGAATGAATCAATCGATTTGTCCGGGAGAATGCACGAGGAATTGCAATGCAGGGTCCGCCCCTCATAGTTCATCCGAGGATTGTGTTGATCCTCCTTCCCCTTACATATAGGGGCTTGGAACAGTCATAGGTGCTTGCGGCTGCAGCAACCCTAGACTTGAGTCATTCAATCAATGCCTGGACGTCAGGCCTGAGGACTCGGCTTGGCTTCAACGACCGCTTACCTAAGCCATCACAGCTTTCGCTCACTGTTTGGCGAGGCGAACTCTGGATGGCAATTGGTGCAGACATGTAATCATTTTCTGCTTGTGCGATTGGAAATCATGGGGGTATCAAACGCGTTCGCGTGCCCCAGATAAAGTTAAGCAGTTACTTGGTGATCCCACTGCCCTCACGGCCGTTGAAACCAGTCCCATTCGTCGACCGATGAAATCCGAGCCCAGCTCGCTGGTGGGGCAGCTGGGCCGAGCGGGGCGGGTACGGGGGCGGGTTTAATGGGCGTCGCGTCAACAAGCGGAACGCGTCGAGTCGACACGGTCTGCCTTCCATCTTAAAAGACTGGCGCGCAAAACACTGCACTTTGGCCTCGCTCCCTCCTCCAACCTCCACACCCAAGCCAACTGCACGACCATCTGCCACTCTCTTGACGCGGTGTTTCTTCCCTTTACAGGCATTGACTGCTTGCTGACGGCCCTGGCCACTTGAGGGAAACCTTTCTTTTTTTTTTCTGCAAGTTCCCGTCTTCCTTGACGGCCTTGCCACGAACGCCGTTCGTGGCCCTTTGTCTCCCCCCACTTCACCACACACATCGACGCAATGTACGTCAAAAAGCGCGGTATGTACCAATGTGACCCCATGCTTCATACCTACTTTTACCGACGCTGACTCCCTTTAGATGGGCGCCAGGAGCGCGTGCAGTTCGACAAGATCACCGCGCGTGTCTCCCGCCTATGTTATGGCCTCGACATGGACCATGTAGACCCAGTGGCCATCACCCAGAAGGTGATCTCGGGTGTCTACGGAGGTGTTACGACCGCACAATTGGACGATCTTGTAAGCACTTCTACTGCCAACACTTTGACGCTCGCCTTCTGACGCGCTTTTCCCCTGTCTCCAGGCTGCCGAAACTGCCGCATACATGACCGTCACCCACCCCGACTATGCCATCCTGGCTGCCCGCATCGCAGTGTCCAATCTTCACAAGCAGACCAAGAAGCAATGGTCTTCTGTTGTCAGCGATCTCTACCACTATGTCAACCCCAAGAACCGGACACCTTCCCCCATGATCGCCCAGGAGACATATGACTGTGTGATGCGGCACAAGGAGGACTTCGACTCGGCCATCGTCTACGACCGGGACTTCAACTACCAATACTTTGGGTTCAAGACCCTGGAACGGTCCTACCTCCTGAAGCTCGATGGCAAAATCGTCGAGCGTCCCCAGCACATGATCATGCGAGTTGCCGTGGGCATCTGGGGAGACAATGTTGAGAAAGTCATCGAGACATACAATTTGATGTCCAACAAGTTCTTCACCCACGCCTCTCCCACACTCTTCAATGCCGGCACACCGCAGGCACAACTGTCATCCTGCTTCCTGGTTGACATGAAGGACGACAGCATTGAGGGTATCTACGACACCCTCAAGACTTGCGCTATGATCTCTAAGATGGCGGGTGGCATTGGCCTGAACATCCATCGCATTCGCGCCACTGGATCGTACATCGCCGGCACCAACGGCACCTCCAACGGCATTGTCCCCATGCTTCGTGTCTTCAACAATACTGCCCGCTACGTCGACCAGGGTGGCAACAAGCGTCCCGGCGCATTTGCCATTTATCTTGAGCCCTGGCACGCGGACGTGTTTGAGTTCCTTGATCTTCGCAAGAACCACGGCAAGGAGGAGATCCGCGCCCGCGACCTCTTCCTCGCCCTCTGGATTCCCGATCTTTTCATGAAACGCATTGAAAAGAACGGCGACTGGACGCTCATGTGCCCCAACGAGTGTCCCGGCCTTGCTGATTGCTACGGCGATGAGTTCGAGGCTCTGTACGAGAAGTACGAGAAGGAGGGCCGTGGTCGCAAGACCGTCAAGGCCCAGAAGCTTTGGTATGCTGTCCTTGAGGCTCAGACCGAGACTGGCAACCCCTTTATGCTCTACAAGGACCACTGCAACCGCAAGAGCAACCAGAAGAACCTGGGAACCATCCGGAGCTCCAACCTCTGCACTGAGATTATCGAGTACTCCGCCCCTGACGAGGTCGCTGTGTGCAACCTTGCATCTCTGTCTCTCCCCTCGTTCGTTGACTACCAAGACGCCGTCTATGACTTCCAGAAGTTGCACGAGGTCACTCAGGTCGTCGTCCGGAACTTGAACAAGATCATTGACGTCAACTACTACCCGGTTAAGGAGGCTTACAACAGCAACATGCGCCACCGCCCTATCGGCGTTGGTGTTCAGGGTCTTGCCGATGCCTTCCTCGCTCTCCGCATGCCGTTCGAGTCGCCTGAAGCTCGTGAGCTCAACAAGCAGATCTTCGAGACCATTTACCACGCTGCTCTTACTGCCTCCTGCGACATTGCCAAGGAGGAAGGTGCTTACTCCACATACGAGGGCTCTCCCGTCTCCAAGGGCGAGCTCCAGTACGACATGTGGGGCGTGACCCCGAGCAACCTGTGGGACTGGGACTCCCTGAAGGCCAAGATCAAGCAGCATGGTGTGCGAAACAGCTTGCTGCTTGCACCCATGCCAACAGCCTCCACTTCCCAGATTCTGGGCAACAACGAGTGCTTCGAGCCATACACATCCAACATCTACCAACGTCGTGTGCTTGCTGGTGAGTTCCAGGTTGTGAACCCGTGGCTGCTCAAGGACCTCGTTGAGCTGGGCCTCTGGTCTGATGCCATGAAGAACCGCATCATCGCCGAGGGTGGTTCGATCCAAAACATCAACTCCATCCCCAAGGACATCAAGGCTCTGTACAAGACCGTTTGGGAAATCTCCCAGAAGACCATCGTTCAGATGGCGGCCGACCGCGGCGCCTTCATCGATCAGTCTCAGTCTCTCAACATCCACATGCGCGAGCCCACCATGGGCAAGATCACCAGCATGCACTTCACAGGTTGGAAGCTGGGTCTCAAGACCGGCATGTACTACCTCCGCACACAGGCTGCCGCGCAGCCCATCCAGTTCACAGTCGACCAAGAAGCCCTGAAGGTTCAGGACACCAATGTCGGCAAGGCATCATCGGGGCTTAAGAAGCGAGCTCCTCCTCCGGGTAGCTACGTGTCGTCTCCTAGTGTGCCGCGGCCCATGTACATGAACAAGGAGAACAGCAACAGCAACCTCCTAGGGGCCAATGGCGTGCCAACGCCTAGCACCACTCCACCTCCTGTGACGGTACCTGCCATCATCGAGCTGAAGAGCCGGCCACTGGCATCTCCTTCCAAGCCTCCCGCTTTCAAGGCGGATGTCGACGAAGGTGACAGCCCCAAGAGTCTCCCTACCGAGCCAGCATCCAAGCCAAAGGAGGAGTCCATTGGCGAGCCCGCACTTAAGAGGGAGGGTCAAGCCGAGGACACTGAGGACGTGAGCAAGGAGCGAGAGCTTGATATCTACTCCGAAGCAGTTCTTGAGTGTAAGTTTCAGAGATGCCTTGTTTCGGCTGCCGCTGCTAACTCGACATTTACAGGCAGCATTGAGAACCCTGAGTCCTGCGTGATGTGCAGCGGCTGAGCTCATCGCTTTGACGGAAAAGGATGATGCTATATAAAGTGTAACGACAATTCAGGGAAGGCGAACGAGCCACATTCATGACGGAATTAATAGGGGCTCGTTTACGGACATGGAGGTTTTGCTGTTTATCTGATTTTCTATTTCAGGTCTGGGACATCGACTTGATGGGGCGATCTGCACAATACCCCCATCGGGAGCGCTGGGAACGAGGAGACGAGCGTTGACAGTCTGTCATCTTTTCCTGTTTGGATTCTAGCTAGCTCGCGGTTTCCTGTCATTATCTCCCCATTGTTGGCCTTATATCCTGGTCAACCCATTAGATGTACTCTATCTGCAACATCACCAGCGCTTGCGCGCGTGTCTGCACCAATTTCATTTACCTCTCTGGCACCATGCTTTCCAATGGCTTTTGGGTCTGCAGGATGATGCGGTTGCACTTGCGAGTGTCGCCTTTCCCACATCTCAGTAATGGGGTTGGGCTCTTCAAAGGGCACGTAGGGCAGACTCAAAACTAGGTAACTATCCAGGCGACGTCTATGCCCATTCATCACCACACATCACTACATACTTTCCCCTCCCTCGCCCTTTTCGTGCGCTCCTGCAACCTGAAAGCCAAGTGAACTCGTTTGGCCCCAAGCCACCATTGCCAACATCAACAACACAACTGTCGCTCGGCTCCGAATATCAGGTGTCGGAGACTCATCCAGGAGCCCCTCGTCCACGACAGTCCGCTCTTCCAGCGTGATCATGTCCCACATTCAAGCAAAGTAAGTCGCCCATAACAAACTCATCGCCGACCAAACCGATCGGAGTTCTGTAATTTCCCACCCGCCGACTTGACTCCCCGTTGGAAACGGCAAGGGCTGCTGTATCCAATGTGGCTTTATGAGCCTGTGAACGGGAATGAACAAGGTCTCTGCGATGTCCCGGATCGGGGCGACGAGATAAGGGGCGGCAAGGACGTTTAGAAGGTTGCCTTGCCCGAAGCCAGTTACGAGAGCGGAACCGAGTGACCAGCATGAGATGTGTGTTGAGTAGGGAGAAGATGGTGAGGATCACAGCTGACATGAAGGCCGAGCCGTATGCGAAGAGCAAAGTGGATGAGACGGTTAAGGATATCGGCATGGGGGTTGGGGGTCTGGCACTGGGACGAAGAAGTAGAAAGGTTCGATGGCTCGTGTCTGGAGTATGTTAGCGGGTAGGCAAGTAGAACTGGGACATATACAACACACATTTTTTCTGATGGGCTCAAGGAACACCAGTCCTGGAAAATGTATGCATTTTGCGACGGCTCCCAGACAGACGAGGAGGCCGAGGGTGATGAGCAACGAAAGAGGCTGCGGGAAACCCCCAGGCGATTGGCGACTGACGATGAAGACATGGAAAGCAAGTGGGGCGAAAAGAGATCGGAACCAGGTCTCGTCATAAATCTGGGACGCGAGTGTGTATAATACCGTCGCGCTGGCGGAGATGAGCCAGAAGGCGACGTGGTGTAGTAGAGAATGCATCGATGTGCATGTTGTCGTGCTGAAGGATTGGAGACATCTAGCTTGTCATTTTCATCATGTTATCGTCGGGATGGCTGAAACTTTGTATCTACATTTGCTGTTGTGTTTTTGTTGTCGATTCTTCCGAACTCTATCTTGAACTCTTCCACAAGGAGACAGAGAGACACAGAGAGGCATGATGTGTTCAGTTAGTCGAGATCACGACGGGGCCGATGACGTTGGCGAGAAGTAGGAAAGCTGACTCTCTGCGTAGCTGTTTGTCAGTTTCCTTTGGGTTCAAGGTTGGCTTCCTCGCTCCATTTTGAGTGCATCTTGCTCACCAAGGCATTATAGAACACTGCATGAGTTAGAATTCAGCCCCGTTGCCCCAACCACCTCATGCCCCTTGAGACAGGTCAACTCGCACGCCGTGGCGAGATCTAGAGCCCCGTACGGTTCGCTTTCAGCTCCATACGGTACCTGGGCTCAATTCGGCTGCAACCACCGACGTTCTTGGTGAGGTTTCATCCCACAGACCTCTGCAGGTTCTTCCAGAACTTTGCAGATGCCGCGACTCGCCGAATCCTTTCACCGTCAAGGGGTTGGCGTGTCATGGTGCAATACCACACAACACGACACTTCATGACGGGCTGCCGCACTGGTACAAGTTATACGTGTACCTGGCAACCCGTGCTATGTGCAGGTAGACTACAGCTGTTTGGTGATGTCGGTGAGGCTGTGGCGGGAACTCGCAGTGCGGGGATGGTCGGCAGCCTGATCGGTCCGCTAGCCGCGTGGCCGATCGTAGCCACCGTAGCTACCGTGCCGTGCCTTGATGGGAGTGGGATGCACGAAGAAGACCGACCGGGCCCGAGAAGAGAACGCACACAGCGTAGGCCTGCGTTGCGGCCGTCAAGCAGGTATCCTTGAGTGAATTGGGTTGGTTGCCCGTTGCAAAGGCAGTGCGGATGCCACCGCTGCTGACGTTGCGGATGCCGGGTTCTCAATAGGTAAGAAGCGCGGTGGAATCTTCGATTTCCGGATGGACGAAGCGAGAGGCTCGGGGGTCCATCATACGACAGAGTAAGGGGTGGTAGGACGCCGTGGAAGGGCAAACACCACGACAGACGGGAGGCCAACGGAGTTCTCATCAAAGACGGTGGTACGGGAGGGACACAACGGTCGACATTGGCCGTGACACCAGGAGGCGTTTGTACAACGCCTTGGCTGACGAGGTCTCGTTTCACCCGTGGCGTGGAAACGGCGTTAGTGGCCGGATCGAAATGAAGACGACGACGCCCGAAAGGCCCGGCAGCGCACATGCGAACTGGGCCTTGACGTCCCCGGCTGCCTCCCCTTCCAGCGGGTTCCGCCCTCAGTGACAACCCCCGCTGAGATTTCTGCCAAGCCCGGCCGGGGAACCGCTCCGACAGAGTTGACCGGAGACTCCAATGCGTGGACGACTGACGCCCAATGCGTGCAGAAAAAGCAATGGTCTGCGAGAATGTCTCACCCAGAGAAGGGCCGGCAGAGGTTAGCTCGGTGAGTGCAATTTTCGCTGGCAACCATCACCACTTGAGCGGATGGCAAAGCTATCTCATCTCCCAAATGGCCCTTCAATTTGGAAAGAATCTTGTGTTGACGAGGAGAATGCCAATCGGGACTCTCTCTTGGCGATCGAGCTTCAAGTTCCGAGATCGTGGTCGGTAGTGGAGTTGCAAGGTTCTAAATCAGAAATCCGAGATCGGGGAAATGACGCAGGACAGCCGGCTTGGGCCTTGGTGATCAACTCTAGGATGACATCAGATGCCGCAGAAGGAGAAACAACAGAAGCAGCTTCCCTGGCGGGGAAGCTGAGCTGAGGGGCAGCTGCCGCAAACAGGGATACCGACGACAAAAACAGGGCTCGTGGCTCTCCCCACAAGCTCCATTTTGGATTAGCACAGCGAATGAACCATTTCATACCTAGCCAAAAGAGCTTGGCTAAGGTCCATGTCTCTGAGATGCACTTGTGCCTGATCCGATCCTCCTGCCATTGCCTGTTTGTCCAGGTCTTGCCCTCCCTTCACTGTTGTCACAGCTCTTCTAGGGTTGCGGCAAGCAGGGGCACCCCTGCTCATACCCCAGGAAATTTATTAATTGGCCAATGGGGATCCGCCAGCTCCAGCTGCATTATGTGGGCGAAGCCAGCCGCCTGAAGGCTCTTTGAACCTCACCAGTCCAATCCTTCCAGTTTCCGTGAACGAAGTGGAAGCTTGCAGTAGCGTGCAGTCCAGCAGGTTTGGGACCAGCCTGCCAGATCTGATCAGCGGGCATCTCACGATGTTGTCTGTTCTCGATCGGGGGGAAATCGGTCCGTTGCCCTGCTTGGCCAGCAGCTTGGCGAGCTTCCCTCCGTCACCGCATATCGTGGCCATGTGTTGCCCGACCATAGCCAAGCGAATCAGACCACAGTTCAGACGCGAGCTTCACGTATCACGGCACGGCGCAAATGAAGAAAGGACAGCAGCTCTGGTGAGGGAGGACTGCCATTGTTCACAAGGCTTCCACGTCGAGGCCCAATTGCTTCCCAGGGCACCACAGACAACTTGCAGTAGCTTGTCTAAGGTATCCAACCACCCTGCTCTTAAAACATAGAGGCGACTTGGGTCTGGTGTGGCTACAGATCTGCTAGCTCCGCGATGTGGCAGACGGGCACAAACACGCAGAGTAATGCCCTGCCAGCCTGCGTGTGCATGCTGAGCTGCCTTCGCCTCAACTCACATCGACGCAGGTCCTGCGTGCTGCGACCTCTGTCACCATCGGAATAGAACCGCAGCTGAACGTGCCAAGGCAGAAATGAAGAACAGAGGGTCGTCCCAACGGAGCGAACGCAAGGGATCACACAAACGGAAGCACCAGTACGCACTTGTTGGCCATGGAGAACCGGTTACAGCCCCAACCGAAGCTGGCTGGGGACTGCAATTTCCATATTCAAGTTCCGTGAGGATCATCCAAAAGACCCGGCCGTGTGGTTGGCCCTTTCCGTTTTCCATCTCAAGGGGCACAAAGATAATCAGAGAATTCGCGTCAGGTGAATGTGAGGCTCCACTGGTGCCTGCCCAGTTTACCACACCGTTACTCCAGTATATTTATTATTTTTGTTCGTCTGATTGTGGCCGGTTGTGATTCCACAGGGTACGTGTTTTGTCGTACCTGCCCTCGCAATATAAGTGCTTGTGCCTTCCTCTCGCCGCCGCAGTCCTGACCTTCTTTCCTACTTCTTCCACCTCACCAACAAAACTCCCCTCGTTGGCAGTCTCGAGCACCGCGAGCGCTCCATTAATGCAAACAGTCCTACACAAACAATCACATCTACGAAGTACCTGATAACCTCCCACATTCTCAACTTTCTTGCCACCGACTTGCCCTTGAAAATCCGACAGTTTGGGCGTTTGGACCATCTCCTAGCCTCTTTCCTTCGCAGTATCCTACACGATTCATCAAAATGAAGGCCACCATTCTCCTCACCCTTCTCGGCGCCGCTCTCGTTGGCGCCCAGGATATTACCGTCCCCGCGGGTACCATAAAGTGCATCGTAAGTAGCCTCCACCTCGCTCCCATGTCCCCCACCCCGATAATTTGCCTTGAGCGGAATTACTCACGAGTGATGGCAGAGTGAGTGCTGGGACCAGATGCGTGATCTGATCGGCAAGCTTGAGCAAGACGACCCCTTGAGAAACAAGTTTCAGTCCTGCAATCCGAAGGACGTGACTTGCGCCTGCAAGATTCCGGACTTCGGCTACGGTATCAGAGACTGCTCGCGGTCGAACTGCGACGATCTTGAACAGGTCAACGAAGCGATCGGTTTGGCCAATCTCGAGTGCGGTACCACCCTCGCAAATGATACTGTAAGCATTCGCCCATTCTATCACCTTTGAACAATGTTGGCTCACTCTCAATGTTAGACTTTCATTCCTCATTCCCGCGTTCCTGACCCTACTGGTGCTCCCACGCCTACCCCCATCGCTACTAGCTCGTGGACTACTCTTACCACCAGCGGTAGCTTCATTTCGACCATCGAGACCTCAACTATCATCTTTGGCATCGGCGGCACTCCTGTTCCCCCGAGTGGCTCGCCGGCTCAGACCACCGGTGCTCCTGCCACAACAACCACCGACGGCACGGCGGCTACAACGGGCACCCCAGCTGGTTCGGGAGATGCTGCCAATACAGCCACCGATGCTGAGGGCAGTGCCTCCAGCAGCTCCAGCAGCGGTCTCGGAGCCCAGGCTACGGCTGCACCGATGGCAGGCTTCCTTGCGGCTGCTGGCCTCGTTGTGGCCCTTCTATAGATTGCGACATGTCGAGAACTCGCGGTAAACATCTCGGATATCTGGGCTAGGGTCAAGGTTAATGATTAGGACTCGACAATCCAGTTACGGAGATCTTAATTCTACAATGGGGTCGCATCAATGGCGAGCAATGGAAAGTGCCGATATTGATGCATTTCTCTTCGTTTCTGATATCATGTCGACTTGTCTCGACGCATGTTGCGAGACATTGGTTCTTGTACATATGTAAAAGCTTGGAGGATTGTTCGCGGATATGAGATACCCACGATGGGTTAACCTTGAGCTGGATGGACATGGTGCTTTAGTTACGGAAATGGTGGTTAATAGATACCTAGGCATCGACATCACCGTAGCACACGGAAATAATGGACGATCTATCTTAAGGTTCTCTATGCGGCTTGGTGCTATGTTCGTGTCTGGGGTCTCGAATCCCCCTGTTGACATCTCCTCTTTTATGGGCTGTCAGAAACTTTCTAGCAGACAAACCTTCAATGGAGTTCTCAGAAATTTCGGCGGTTGGGGAAGAGCTGGGATTATGGTAGAAGAAGGGCAAGAATTCAGCAACGTATGACTCCACGAGCTCAACTGGAACATCACTACGGCTTTCACCTACTTGGCTCCTAATACACCGCAGACTGGTCGCCATCAATGTGAGGTATAATTCCCACATCGTGGTTTTTTTTTCTTTCCCGGTGTGTTAGTGTCGACCCTTTGTTTGACCATGGTGTTCAAAACCCAAACACTACTCGCGGGACCTAGATGCTGTATGTGTATGTTTTTCTTGTGACTTTCTATAGCCAGGACGCGCTGTGTTTTTGTTCCTGTTCTAGATGTGGGGATATTATGGGGCTAGGGGTGGCGGTGTTGAGGATGAAAAGGGGTCAAGGGATCTTGTTTATGAATGTGGGAATTTTGAGGGTGTGATGTTTCCCGTGGTATGAGCGCATGGGCAGTAGAGAGGTCTTGTTTCGTGGCAGAGAGCTGATTGCTAACTGGCTGTGGGTGGTGATGTTGTTGACAAAAACTGGAATCTCAGGCTGACTGAGAATGTTAACCTGGCGTTCCCGGAGTGGAAATCCCCCCGATGCTAAACTGTGGACGCTGGGCAGGAGGGTGCCTTAAGCTGCTTTTGTGCCCGTACTTGTTGATGTTGTGGTCACTCCAACTGGTCCCAGGGTTCGAACAGAGGGCGAAGCTCAATGCGGAGCCTCGGGCTTAAGAAAGGGGCAGCGGCTTCCTGCGGGATCACAACACAACGGTCGAAGGCCAGCTACAACCGTACTTCCGATCTGAGCATGGCGCAAGCACGAGGGACGACCAGAAGTAGCTTTGAATGGCATACCCAAATACCCAAGAAGAACCAGCAACATCGGCACCACCGTAAGCCACCTAGACAGCTACCCATGCAGCCATAGCACCAGCAGCATTAATAACCGGAGATGGTCTCGACCTTACAGTCAGTCCGTACCTGCTCCAAGCAAGTTCCACGTAGCCCACAAACGTGCTTGACAACCTCAAAAGGGGGCTGAGCACCGGTATACGAACCCCAAGCCACCAACGACACGTGAAATCCGAAATCCGCTTCTCAACCACCAACACTGTGTACAAGCTCGCCTTTTAACCACGATCCATCATCTTCCGAGCAGCACACCTTCGGCAAACCGATGCCTCGATGCATTTCGTCGGGTCGGCCAACCCCGACAGCATTTTCTGTAAGGAACTCAGTCCTATAAGGCTCCGACCCCAAACAAGATGACCCGCTAGATCAGGGCGCCAGTCTTGCACTCTCTCCGCCAATATAATCCCAACGGAGCAAAAAGCAAGCGTAAGCGTGCCGAGTTGGGACGTTTCCCCAAATAAAGGTGTGCCACCGGAGAACCTTGCCCAGCCAAGCGACTCAATATCAAGCAACAACCACCAACTCGACTCCAAGTCCAAGCTCCAGAACACTGCAGCAGGTAGCTAACGCTGTGGCGGAGCCCCTCCTGTCAGCAGAGGCAGCCTATCCGCTTCCAGCTTGTGAGTGAGACAAAAAGCAAAGAAACACCACCGTTGACAAAAAAGTGATATCACTTATTACCTCCCCTGAGCCATCGCTTGTTACCCCCTATCTCGGGTGGCTGCATGTGTGATAGGATTCGCAAAAGCCGAGAGAGCAAGAACAGATGGTCAGTGCCGCTTTTCATCGGTCTTCCGCCCGTGCATCCACCCTCGAAGACGCAAAAAGTCCGAGACCAGCGACAACATCACATGCCCAGGCAGGTGAGTTGCGCGTTTCTTCCGCAACAAACAAACACCAAGGAATCCCCGGTACAACCTCAGGATCCGCCAAGCTACTCCAGCACAAGAAACCCCAAATCCAAAATAGCGCCCTTCCCCCGCCCGGCCCCAAGGAAAAGTTGGATAACAACCTACCAGACTGGTCCGCTGGTGGGTGTGAAGTCGATATCGGCCGCGAATCCACTGAAACCCTCCTGCGCATCCTCGCATCAACAGGAGATAACGCAAACAAGATCCACAGTCTCGCCTACCCAGGCGACCATTCCGGGAGGAGACAGCCACGATCCCGACGCTCTTCGCCTAACCACCAACGGCGTCAGCACTTGCCGCTCCCCATCGCGTAACTATCCCGTCTGCGTGCGTGCGCCAGAACGAGCTGTGATAGAAGCCAGCCAGCGTTAGACCGATCCCAATACCAAGGACCACCTCCTAATTGGTTCCCATCTTTTTCCAACATACAAGCCATGAGGGCGGACTTTCGCCCGGCCGGCCTGGCCTTGCGGTCATCACGAAAAGGGGATGCCCAAATAGGCCAATTCACAAGGTGCAATCACCCCTTGCCTGGCCGCCCGCCTTTTGTTGCCCTCGACCACTCACTGGAGTCGCCATCTCCGTGGAGACTCACTCATTCCGCTGCGGGGCGGGCTGGGCTCACTATTGCCCCTCACCCCCTGTAGGCAGCGTAACCCTCTGCGGTACGGTAGAAGGAAAAAAAGATGATGTGTGTGTGAAAGTGATGACGTGCAGCAGCACTCATCACGTTTTCTCCCGCCCCAGCCATCACCCTACCGACCTCATCAAAGTATCCTCTCCCATCTCCGTACACTGTGCTGACCAGAAAACGACCGCGAAAAAAAGGATTGCCCCCTCTAACCTCCGAACTGTCAACAACTACTCGGTAAAGCAACCTCGCTGATATAGCATCGCACCTCCTTTCATCATCGTCACATATGATATCGCCATCTTGATAAGAAATGCACGATACCTCCCTCTCTTGAAGCGATGGCTCTTAATAATCCCTCCCCCATCTGTCACTTCCCGCTCTCGCTTCCTGCCTTCTCGACGATAAAATATACACTGGAAGTAACATGAAGACCCCTCCTCGTCACCACTGCTACTGCAGCTGCGCAAAAAGGGCTATCAAGGGGTTGCATCGCGCCACTTGAAGCGAGTGCAAGCTCCCGATCCCACCACCACAACAGCACACCACCACACCACCCTCGCAGTAGTAGCAAGCAAGCGGCAGGCAAGAAGAGAGACAGACAGACATGCTATGAATGACAATGAGGCCACTTGAGCCAATCACTCGACCCACCACGATGAACGACGTTCATCGAAAGGGCTGGAGGCCACCCAAAAGGTGAGCCGGTCGGCCACCACCAACCATACTTCATTATCCTCCATGGCAGGCTAGTGTGCCGCCCACCAAATCGGCGCAATTCCACGCTCGTGGTTGCCTCGTGACACACCTCGAGTTGATGCTCACCTTTTTCACCTCGTAAAACCTACCTCTCTCCTTGTCGCGAATACGGAATAGCTTCCTCAAACTTCGCGCTCAGCTCACCTTCGGGTGTGCCGTTGCGCCGAAATGATCAATGAGTCCAAGGAGAGTTGCATCTCCTTTTCTCCTGCCTGGCCCCCCCTTTCCAATCGCAACCAGTTACGTACAGCTGCACTAGCCTGGTAACACTCAGGGCGAACAAGCGTTGTCACAGACAGCCGTTTGAACCATCTCCGTGACGGCTCCCTCCTGTGTGCAAGGTGTGGTTTGGTACACTCCAACTTTCACTAGTCCGGTCACGAAAGTCTGGGGTATGCAGATCCCAGCGCGGCACATGCCCGGAAACAGGCCCCATCGAGGCCCGCGATAGGCCGATCCGTCCGGATGGTAAGGGAAAGTTGGCATCATTAAAATTGGATCCAGCAGGGGTCATGTAAGTTCATCCAGACCAGACGGCCGCTAGCAAGAAAAGAAAGCAAGTGCTTGAGAGAGGGGGACCGTGGCACCGACCCAGACTCCATCGCCCGTTGGGACCTGCCCGTCTTCTGTCGAGCACAGGGGATGAATGGGATGAAAGGAGGAGTGAGACAAGGCGGCGGCTGAGCCGCTCTCTATCTTCGGGCTTTGAAGGCAAAACACGGCTCAAGATTAAAACGCGAGAGGGAAGGGCCTTCCTGGTGCGACGGGAGAAAAGGACCCCTATCGGCGCGCCGCAACATCGCGTCTCCGATCGCCGGCTCGGCCGAGAGCAGGTTCGGGTTGCCCTTTATTATAAGCCGGTCACTCTCCGTGTGTGATTTCATTTTGAGCAGGGGCCCAGGCCGTTGCGCAGCGGCATCATTCGAGAGCCATGTTGTGGTGCAATTCTGCGTGCACATGTTCTATGTCCGCACTGCGATATGCATCTCTGGGAGGACGAGAAGGAGGAGGTGGAGGGAAAGGTGTGAGGCTGGAGGAGCGAAGGTGGCAGCGCTGAGGATGGTTCGTTGGGTGTCCCAACCCCAGCTCAGTTGAGCTGTCACTTTTTTTCTTGTGCTCCTGCTGAGAGCGCCGTTTCGTGGCAGGGCTGGGGCACTGCTGATTGGACGGGTTCTCGGCTGGGTTCGGATTCGAGTGATGCCAGGCATGAGGGGGATTCCCAAGTCCAAGTCCCCGCTGCGGGGCAGTCTGGTGTTCTCGGCCTGGGTGTGATGAAAGGGTATTCTCGCATCGCCGTTCCAAGCATCGGCACCTTCAGTATCAAGGCGCAAAGCTGCATCAACATGCCCCCAGAGTCCCTATGACTTGAGCGTTGAGTGAGCGTTCAGGTTGAGTTTCCAGGGCGTGCCATCGCGTGCCGCGCTCCGTAATATTCCAAGTCGGGGTTGCACGGCCACCCTTCCTATTATTCTCTCTCGCGTGCCGCCCAAGTATGTTATCTGCTCCACAGGTACACAGTCTCCGAGTTGGGGTACATCTCAAGACCTGCAAGGTCAAGCGTGTTACTCTCGAAGGCCAAGTAGCGCTCCAAGTGCCTGCTAGTCAAGAACGGGAACGCAGCGTCGCCTTTGCCCAATGGCCGTGGGTCAATGTCCAGCGTCCGTGATGTCCAGACGCACACTTTGTGCCTGGTCATGCTTCGTCTCGGCCGTTGATAGGTGAGACCTGTTTTGCATTCAACACCGGGCTGGCTCTGAATGGCACGACCTGGGATAGCCTTTCTGGTCGGCATGCGGCATGGCGGCATGACTGACACCCTCGCAAGGCGGTACGTTTGAGGTGGTCGTCAACTGCCGAGGCGGCCTCGTGAGAATCAGTCAGCTATTGGTTGGAGTGGTTTGATAGTTTCTGTGACGCTTTGGCGACGCAGTCTCCATGGCGAAAAAGGGGGCTGAGCCTCGAATGGAAGCGTTCGTGGAAGCATGCAGCTGTCGGGAAGATGCGCGTGGCGGGGGCTTTTTGGGCACCAACTAGCACGACCCGCTCAAAACATCAGGACGGTCTGGACTCTTGGTGTATCCAATACGTAGCCAGTCCCGCTGGCACCGTCCCCCGTCGCTCTCAAAGACTCGTCTATTGGTTTCCGAAAACCACCGGCGTATGCGGCTATCAGTAGTACAAGGCATCTGGAGGTAGACCCATACATATAGAGGAGCGCGTGTGCAGGTATGCGGTAGAGCACTGCAGACGTAGCGGCGCTTTGTGTCTCGGCCTGGCTGGTCTCCTGCGGCCGTTGACCCGTGGGACGTTCTGGTCGTCACCGTCAGCTTCGAGACTGGGCGAAAACATGCTCGCCGCACCTGGCTGGACAATATCGGCAGGTGGGTTGTGTTGCATTCGGGTTAAATTATACTGTCTGTTAGCTGCGCCTAAGGACCTCTTCTTGGGGTGCAAGCTGCGGGACGCGGAAGATGCTTTTCAGTCTGTTTTGGGAAAGCCGAGATGCCGCGCTGTGCTTCCCACATGCTGCATCGTGGAGACACATGCTCTAGTCGAACCCGACATGGCCAATTCCCAGGTACGTACAATTCCTCGGGGGGCTTTTCGGCGACCTGGCATAGAGAATCCGGAAGCTGCTCTTCGATTCCTCTGGCTTAACACGATCTGGAAGTCCTGAGGAGTCGATGATTTTTCTCGGGTCGAGATGCAGGCGGTCTTGTCCTGCTTGATGCGCGTTGCCGCGGCGGCGAGCTAGAGCGAACCGCCAGCACCCTCGGGCTGTTGCATTGTCGGGAGAAGAGTGTGCCCTTCTGGACACTCCCTCAAACTGTCCCGGTATTGCCACCTCGAGGGACGACCCGCCCGATGGCAAGAAATGCGGTGGTGGGAGACAGCGTCACGCATCTGCTAGTGGGCTAGTCCGCCTCTAGCATTGGTGTGCTCAGTTCGACCTGACTGGCCCCCTGGTGACGTCCGATCGTTGTAAGCAGTTCAACGATACAGGAAGGATAGTTAGGGCATGCGGGCATGTGGGATGGCTGCGTTGTGATGTGTTTTCGGCCTTGACATTTGCTTTTTGGTCTTCTCCGCACCAGCGAAGCCCTCCCTCGTCCGTGCACATGCATCACCCACAGATGCCCCGGAATGTTGAGCGCTGGGTGCAAGCGGGTGGCAGGGGGTTGATGCCCGGGCCCAGCCGGGTAGCCCCTCTGCCCCCCGGCGAGGGGTCACCCAACGACGCCGTGTTTTGGTTTCCGAGGGTGTGTTTTTGATGAGAATATGTGTGGCTTTTCGGATTCCATCGGCAAAGGCATGGCCCTGGTAACCGACCTCCTGGGTTCTGCATTGCTGGCAACTTCGGTCTGACTCCAGAGAAGATAGAGAGAGAGAGAAAAGGAGACAAGAGACAATGTCCAAGTGTACAAAGCAGACGACTAACTTTGAAACAATGAAGGGGGGTTGGATGCTGAAGCCGCCTCGATCAAGAGTTCGCCGCAAGGCCACACAGACTTGGATCGTGACGCGGGGCAGAACCGCGGGGATGCCTGGTGAGTTTCCGTGGCGGGCGTAGCCGTCTGGCACTCTAATGCAGCGACTGGGAAAAGGGAGGATGGAGCCGGGAGCTCTGCCCAACGATCCCGCTCGATAGCCTCCACTCCAGCCAAAAAGCAAGTGGTTTGTTCGCTTTCTCCAGAGACACACGACAGGACATGCAGAGGCCGCAGAGGTGCATTCATATTCAGCCAATGATGGGCTGTTCCTGTTTGGAAGCGATAAGAATGGCCCCACTTTTAATCCCTGCTGCAGGCCCCAGTCAACCTTTTGCCAGGGTGGTTTCCACTCCAGCCTTGGCGATTTTGGCTGCTACGTCAAGCCGCTTGTTGGCCCATGCGCTCTGCGTCTTGCGCTTCTGGCGTCTCGGTCGTGGCAGCCCAGTGAGGACTTGCTGGTGTCGCCGACTCGCATCGCAGGAACAACCACACCAGGAAAGAGGATTGCTCTTTCGCGCTTCTCGTCCAGCCCGGATGGCTGCATGCTTGTGTGCTGTTAAAAGAACATACAAAGTTGGCATCGTAGCCCCCTGCGCCGTTCTCGAGATCTCTGGGCCTCTGCTGTTCAACATCTCGCCTGCACAACCAACGACTCCATTCACAAACCATCCTCCCAGGGTGCCCTCCGTGTTTCGCTGCGCAACAATTGCAGGTCTCTGACCATCGAGCACCAGATGTGGTCCGGGCGCCGCCCACCATTCCCTTTGAGGCACTAATCATTGGACGCACAGTGCGCTAGGTTGGTGAGGGGTGCCAGCTGAGGCAGTGGAGGTCTGTCGAGCTTCGTTGCCCTGGTTGTTTATGAGCTTCGAGAAGAGCGCTTCTGGCAGAGTTCAGGACGGTGCTCTCTTGTAGTCTTGCAAACCGCATTACGCATCGCGGTTCGAGGGCTGGGATCTTCGCAGAGGCCGCAGCTGAGAAGGGCTCGAGGGGGGGGCGCACAGTATCTTACAGTGTTGCGCACTGCCGGGTACTTCTTGGCTCGTCCAGAGGCGCCGTCATTGATTGGCACTTCCGCTGCCAGCCTTTGTGCAGCCGACGCCGCAGCGAGACAGGCCACCACCACCAACATCAGCCACTGGAAGCCCGCCAGCCAAAACCTTTTTCGGTCGCTTTTCGCCTCTCCACCTCCTCCACTCCTCCACCGTTTCCTCCTCCGGGCTTCCCATCCTCGCCTTTCCGACAGTGCTATCATGTCGGATTGATCTTGTGGTGTCTTTTTTGGCTCTGGCTTTTGTCCGCTCCTTTTTACTCGGCACGATGGCTGTCTAATTGCAAACTCAATTACCTCGTCCACCCGCCCGGGACCCGCCCGCTCGATTCGCAATCGCGGACGTCGCCGTTCAGCATGAAGGTTCGGCCCAGCGATTCCCGACCAGTCTTCCAACATGGAGCCTCAACCGCCCCAGCCGCCTCAACAGCAGGCGCCGCTGTCACATACTCGCCCAGCGCATCCTCATTTACACAACATCCTCCCGCCTTCGCAAGTTCCCCAACGCACCGCTAACAGCACTCCTGTATCGTCGCCGGGCCTCTTCAGCCCGTCCCTCCCCCGCCCGGCCATGACCTTTCCGACCCAGTCAGCGTCCGAAACCACCACGCCCGCCGCGCTGGTGAGCCCGTATCTGCACCCACTCCAGAGCCACAAGGTTCGAGAGTAAGTGTATCTCGTGTTCTTTCTCGCCGCCAAACTTTGCATGCGTCACCGGCTCTTCGGCCCTTGCGTCGGCTATCGTGACAATTGTGGGGCACCGTGTAGTGGGGTTTCCTGGCCGTGTCACTGATCCCCATTGCCTTGTAGGACGCACAAAGCGAACGTCGAACATAACTACGCAACCGGTCGGAAACTCATCAACCACTATGAGATCATTGAGGAGCTGGGTCGGGGTGTTCATGGCAAGGTCAAGCTGGCCCGCAACTTGGAAACGGGAGATAGTGTGGCCATCAAGATCATCCCGAGGTTCTCCAAGAAGCGACGACTCGGCAAGGTCACCGCCAGGTCCACCCAAGACAAGAGCAAACGCGAGATTGCCATCCTCAAGAAGATCCGCCACCCAAACGTTGTCGGCCTGCTGGAGATTATCGACGACCCCGAGCTCAAGAAGATCTACATGGTCCTGGAGTATGCCGAAGCGGGGGAGATTACGTGGCGCAAGAAGGGCCTCCCTCACATTTGTGCTTACGAACGTCGCCGTCAAGAGAGGGAGATGCGCGGCGAGAAGCCGTCACCCGAGGAGGAACACTACGACCTTCTCTTGGAGCGACGGCAGACGATTAAGGATGCGAAGCGGGCCAAGATGACTCAGGTTCAGGGTGCTGCAAGTGCTGCGGCAAACAACTACTGGAGCCTCGAACACGGCGCCGATGAAGAGGACAACGAATCTCTCGCCCGCTCATATGGTCGGGATGATTCAGACGTCCTGGGCAGATCAGTTCGCTCACAGCCCGACTCGCTCTCGGGCTCGAAAGCTACCTCCCGCGCGCCATCTCGAACTCACTCGGCCAAATCTATGTCGAGAGCCGGTACGCCACATCCCCCGCTGGATGCTGAGTTGGCATCGCTTTCGTACGACGACGACATGGAGACCCCGGGACCTCTTCGGTCTAACCCCGTATCCTCAACCGCCCTCGAGGGGACCATGTACGGCCCCTATGCGGAAGACCCAACCACTCGTGGACGATCCCCGAGCATGGCAGATTCGATCATTTCTCACATGTCATCTATCGACTACAACAGGATTCATGATCCATACGCTGACGATTTCTCTTACGTACCCTGCTTCACCATGGAACATGCGAGGCACACTTTTCGCGACACCGTCCTCGGCTTGGAGTATCTTCACTATGAGGGTGTTGTCCACCGTGACATCAAGCCCCCAAACCTGCTCCAGACTAAAGATTACCGCGTCATGATCTCTGATTTTGGCGTCTCGTACTTTGGGCGGCCCATTCGTGACGGCGATGAAACCATCTCGGAATCTGAGGCGCAAGATTTCGACAACGACCTTGAGCTCGCCAAGACTGTGGGTACGCCGGCCTTCTTCGCTCCCGAGCTGTGCTATACCGACTCCTACGATGACGAGCACCCGGGCGTGCAGCCGAGGATCACAGAGCAGATTGATGTATGGTCACTAGGCGTCACTCTCTTCTGCATGGTTTATGCGCGAATCCCATTCATTGGCGAAGATGAGTGGCACATGTTCCGGAAGATTGCCACTGAGGAAGTATATATTCCCCGGAGACGCTTACGCCCTGTCGACCCTGCGACAAAGCCCAACGAGAAGTCATTGTACACTCGTGTAAATAGGCCGCCATATCGAGACGATGATGAACTCGCTTATGAGGATGTCGATCGGGACCTCATCGATCTCTTGACGAAGATGCTCGTCAAGAACCCCGAGAAGCGAATTCGTTTACGGGATGTGAAGCGCCACCCCTTTGTAACCAAGGGCATCACCAACGTCATTTCATGGCTCGACGATACCGATCCGTCACGACGCACGTCTGGTAGGAAGATTCAGGTCGATGATCGGGAGGTCGCACGAGCCGTTGTCCCTCTCACATTTCTGGAGCGTGCTCGCTCGGCAGTGAAGAAGGCCGTCGGCAAGGTCATGCACCCTCGGGGGGAGCGGGCTGATAGCGTCAGCGTCTCATCGCGGAGGCGTGCCACGAGCAGCGCCGCCAGCTCGGGTGGCGATAGCCCGCAGATAGGGTCATCAACACCCAACTTGCGGGATGCCCGAAGGAAAAGCATTCGTCCCGATGACTACTTTTCTACGCTCTCACAGGCGTCAAGTGAGCATCCCTTGACGCAAAGCGTTGTTGCCAGCCCACAACAATCTCCCTCAGATGAGCTCCCTACATCTGGTTCCCAGAGGCAACTGTCGACATCCGTGGGCGGGCAGTCGTCCCGGCACCTCATCGAATTGGTTTCCAACTTTGGTGTGCGGGATGAATCTTTGGATCGACAGCATTATGGGCCTACACAGAGGACTTTCCCTCGCCATGGCCACCACCGCTCCGTCACGAATGCCTTTTTGAGCTTGACAGCGAATCCGAGCGAATCTCGGACAACACCAGCCACGCCTCTCTTCGACGGTCAGTACGAAGACCTCAGCAGCACGCTGCGGAAGGCCCGCGATATGAGGCCGCCCTCGGAGGATTCAAACCGTGCGAGGTCTGTGGATCGTGGGCTATTTGCTAGCACGGACAAGCGTGCCGAGCCTAAAGTTTCACTGAGCACTGCGATTGCACCCGGCAATGTTCAGTCTCCTCTGCGGTCCCGTATCCTGCCCCAGGTTGATGCCAAGAAAGCCTGGGAGCATGCCGCGGCCCATTCCCCTACTGTCAGCTTCCTGGCGGGATATCAGAATGGCCAGCCTCAATCGGAACCCAATATCTACGAAAAGCAACGGATTTCGCAAGAGTCGGATGACAGGCCGCCCACTGCTCGCCGTGTTGTGGCGGGCTCCGACGCCAAGAACCCACCCACCCCACACAAGTCGTCGCCACTGAAGTCACTCGCTCCGGTTCAAACTCGCACCAACGGGCTGCATGGTGACAGGGACAACAGAGAGCCTTTCGGCTGTGGGAAGGAGGTGGAGCCGGCTCTCGTACCTTGTCCTCCATCACCAGAGGATGAAGAGTTCAGCCAGCGGCCTCTTCCTCCATCCCGGGAAGAGACGATTGTCACGGCAATGTCCTCGAGCTCCACTTCAATGGGCGCTTTGGCAGCCACGCCGTTAACCAGTCCAAGTGAGACGGCGAGCCCAATTTATATGGTGAATCCTGCCTCAACAAAGGATATAACCGAGCAAATACTCGCATTCCAGTCCGACCCGTCGCTGCCTGCTCTTCTCAGTAGCACCAGCTCGGTGTCTGCGGACCTCGAGGGCGAGTTCCTTGGCAATCCTGGAGTAGTTGGCCGGCCTACGGTGATCGACACTACCGATTCTCTCACTCCCCCAGCATTTGCCAAGGAGTCAGTTTCTGGGTTTCCTCTCGATTCCCAGGAGGATTTCCAGGGCGCTGTTCCTGTCCGTGTGAAGCTTGACGACAGCCTTACCAGGCCCTTCCTCTCTACTTCGGCTAGCTCGGTGGCTTCGCAGGAGGAGTGTGAGGATGGTGATGGCGAGGATAGCGACAGCGACGAAGGCCTCACGATGGCTAAACGGAAGAAGACCGTTGCTCAACCAGATCTGAACTCTATGGGAAGGCTGGTGAGCGGCTCGAGGCGGAGGGACACCAACGCAAGTATTGGTAGCACGGAGACTGCCAAGAAGGTCACGGTCGACAGCGACTGAGTTCATTTTCTGAGATTCACGGAACCTTTCAATTCCTGTTGGCATTGTTTTGCAAGTTCAAAGTTTGCATTGGTCGGTTGTGCTACTTCCCTCGCATCCATTCAGGTGTCCTCATCAAGTGCGGCTCGCGCGGCACGAGGCACTTTAGACTTGGCTTTGGGGCAAATTTGAGCATACTATCGGGGTTTAGGAGTGCTTCTATTGCGACGCGGACTCTCTATTGTTGTTGCCACGATATTTCCGCTTTTCCGGCTTGGACAGATATGGCGATGAAGAAGAAACGAGGAATGAGGGACACGATGGACACGAAGGGGTATGATGGGACCTAGGTTGGTCAACACAGGGTACCGCTTCTGCGCTGCGCCGGTCCGAGTTTGGCTTGCACAAACTGCGAAGAGGCAGGCCGGTCGGAGAGAGTAGAGGCTGGAGACAGGAGGATGGGGGCAGCAGAGCAACCGATATCACCTTCGGGCGGCTTATCTGGCTTTTTCCACCAAAATGGACAAGAAAAACAAGAACTGTGACGGGTATCAAGGCATGGGCAGGGCTGGGGATCACTGATCATTGGGCAAGGCGTTCTTCGGTTCATTGTGAGACGTAGGGACAGGGTGTTTTCATCAATCCGAGGCTTTATTTTGTTCCTCTGCAACCCCATTCACATGTCTGATTTTACTTTGGTTTGCAACCTGATTTGTTGGAGACGGTGGCGCGAATAGAGGGATACAGTAGCACGAGGCTGGTCTTCAGTTGGGCATTTACATGTGGAGACACGGCGAGGTCGGGATTACCCCTATGGATTGACTGTGCGGCATTGTCTGGAACAGGACTATCAATGCTGTCCGAGAGGGTGTACTATGGGATATGGCTAAGGAGAAGAAGTAGTATGTGTTGATAGCGGAATTGGTATAATAACTGTTGGTGGTTTTGTGGTGGACTTTGTTGATCCCTTGCTCTTAAAGTGACCAAATGCTCGACTCCTGAGATGAGCTGTTTGTGAGTGCAGGTATTGCTGTCGAAGACGGACGTGGCACATCCTAAGGCCGGAGACCTGAGGCTGGAGGCGGACTGGGATCCGACAGTGGGAGAAGTGAGTTCGATTCGAGGAGCCGTTCTCGAAGCGGGACCCGGAGCATATTTTTGCGCCCTCTGGTCCGAAAAGCAAAGGTCGATTAGGAATGTAACGAGGCATGGGCTGCTCCTTACTGATGGGTAGCCAAGAATAACAAACACCTTTGTCAAGGCCGTACGCCGCTCTTTCGGAGGCGGTGAGACCCGAGCGTCAAGGACAGCACCGTGTCAAGCCGAACGAGCAGGATGGAATGCGCTTATCGGGGTTAAACGGCGGGATGGCGGGGCAAGCCATTGGATTTTGGCTAAACTGCAGGGGCCAGGTTGTGTTGAGAGCTAACCCCTGCTTCGCCGGAGCATAGCTGTCGTAGTATGACGGCCTTGACGACACTGGCACGCCAGTTACCATGTCCAAAAGCGGGAGCGACGAAAAGCGCAAGAAGCAGAAGACGATAGTCTTTTTGCACCCCGACCTAGGGATTGGCGGCGCCGAGAGGCTGGTGGTAGACGCTGCTGTTGGTCTGCAGGAACGCGGGCACCGAGTCGTCATCTACACCAGCCATTGCGATCCGAGCCACTGCTTCGACGAGGCGCGAGATGGTGGGCTCTGACGCTTCTAGATAAGGGAAAGGGAAGATTCTAACCGAATATGCTGCAGGCACACTCGAAGTGCGAGTGCGCGGGAACACCATCGTTCCGACGACGATACTCGGCCGGTTTGCCATTCTCTGCGCCATCCTGCGCCAGCTACACCTGATCCTCCACATCGCCCTCCTTACCTACGAACTCCACGACCTCGCCCCCGATGCCTTCTTCGTCGACCAGCTCAGCGCTGGCCTGCCGCTCCTCAAGAGCCAGTCGTCGGCCCCGATCTTCTTCTACTGCCACTTCCCCGATCTTCTCCTCGCCCAGGGCCGCGCCCGCTGGTGGAAGCGCCTCTACCGCGTCCCTTTCGACACCCTCGAACAATGGAGCATGGGCTTTGCCGACGCTATCGCTGTAAACTCCGGCTTCACAAAACAAGTCGTGGCCAAAACCTGGCCTTCCCTTGCTCGCAAGCGCGACCTCAAGATCGTCTACCCCTGCATCGACACCTCCGACAAGAAGCCAGACCCCGACTCCGACGACCCTCTTCCCTGGAAAGAATCCGGCCTCATCCTCTCCATCAACCGCTTCGAGCGCAAAAAAGACATCGCTCTCGCCATTCGCGCCTTTGCTGGCCTCCCAAAATCCCGCCGGGGTTCCGCAAAGCTCATCATCGCAGGCGGCTACGACAACCGCGTCCCCGAAAACGTAGGCTACCACGCCGAACTCGTCGCCCTCGCCGACGAACTTTCCCTCCAGACCGCAACCGCAACCAACCTCGTCAGCGCCCTCAGCCCCGCGCACGCCTCCGCCGAGGTTCTCTTCCTCCTCTCAGTCCCGGACCGTCTCAAGGAGATGCTCCTCACCTCCGCTAAATTACTCGTCTACACCCCCTCCAACGAGCACTTTGGGATTGTTCCCCTCGAAGCCATGCTCCGTGGTGTCCCGGTGCTAGCAGCCAACAACGGCGGCCCCACTGAGACCATCGTAGATGGCGTCACCGGTTGGCTTCGGGACCCAGAGGATACCAACGCCTGGTCTGAGGTAATGGGCAAGGCGCTAGGAGGCATGAAGGCATTGGAGTTGGAGAAGATGGGGCGCAAGGGGACGGAGAGGGTGAAAAGCAAGTTTGCGGATGTACAGATGGCGGAGACGTTGGATGGGATATTTGATGAGATTGTGGCCGGGAAGAAGGAAACAAGCAAGGTGACGGATGCGTTTATGCTGCTGTTTTCGGTGGCAGTGGTGGTTGGGCTGATTAGCACGGTTCTGGGATTGTATCAGAGGCTAAAGGATATGCCGAAGGCTGACTATGCGAGTTGAGTATGTTGTGTATACAATGTGTGTCCATACGTTGTCATGTACGAAACTGAACTTTTTGATTTTGTTACAAATGGGAAGGCTGTGTCCTGGGGTTGGAAGCTCGGTTCTGGGACCAACCAACCCCCGGACGGAGTCATGCTCACCAAGCAGCTTCAGGTTATCTCCTATCTGTGATAGCTCAACAGCAACAAGAGTCTCTGTCAAATGATGATCATAATTCATTAGAAACCAAATGCCCCTCTACTCCAGCCATTAGCCATGCTCCTAGTCCTACATGCCGACAATTAGCTACCATAGCCATCGCTGTTCTGTACCGATTATTCCCACCACCATAAACCACCCACCCCGGCCCCAAGGGCCTGCTCTCACTGTCCTATTTTCCAAACTCAGCCTAACTCCTGATAATACCAAAGTCAAAAATATACAGCCTCTACAAGCATCCGCAACATTTCAGCTACTTCATGCGAAGCTGTCTTCCGCCGGCCACATCTTGCTCTTCTCCTCCTCACCATCCGCGGGCGAAATTAAGCCTCTATCTCTCAACGCTCGCCATACAGAATCCCTCCTCATTGCTCCCTTCCTCGCGTCGAGCGGTAAGCCGTCTAACTTTCGTGCCCTGTCGCAGCCGCCGGCGACCATCTGCTCATACAGCCTCCGCCTCATACGCGTGTCCATGTCCAGACGGCCGCAGTATGCCACGTCTCGTTCGTTGTCTTGATCGGGGAGCAAGAATGGTTCATACGCCGTGCTTTCAGCGGCCTGTCCGCCGTTGCGCACGACGACTTGCACTGGGGCGTAAAAGCCCTGCGTGACGGGATTGTCCCTCACGTCGATCTCGCGAAGGTGGCTGAACCCTGCTAGAACTTCAACTAGCCCCGCCGCGTTGGTAATACGATTCCCAGAGGCCAATATGCGCTTGAGACGGGGGATACCGGCTAATGGTCCCAGATCCGAGAGGGCGTTCATGTTGAGATTGATGGATCTGAGGTTGGGCAACATGAAGCCTAGCACGTCTGGGAGTGCTTGCAGCCCGCAATTGGCCAGCTCCAGGAGCTGGAGGTTGAGGAGATCGACGGGGGGTTCGAATGTGCTGATGAAGTTCCCAGAAAGGAACAACTTGCGAACCTCGTACGCGCGGGACAGAAGGCTGGGGAGGTTGAGTGGCTCATCGCCTCGTTGCTCGCGCAGCGAGAGCGAGTCGATGCGCCGTGCGCGGGAGAAGCCAGAGATCTGGGTCAAGCGGTTGCGATCCGCGTGGAGCATCCGCAGGTGAGGGAGTAATTTGACGTCAAGAGCAGTGAGCTTGTTGTCATCGAGGCGGAGGTACCGCAGCGAGGGCACAGGTTGCTCACCCTCGACAACAAAGACCTCGAGGTGATTCCCTTCCAGATTGAGAGACTCGAGCGTGGGAAGCTGTTCCAGGCCGGTGATGTGCTTGATGTTGTTGTTTTTGAGATCTAGATCAGTTAGACAGTCCAGGGTGTTCCCGTTGAAGTCCAGCTCCTCGATGGCGTTGCCCCTAGCCCGCAGTGACTGAAGTCCGTCGTGGAATTTGATGCCGTCCAGGCTGGTGAGCTGGTTATTGTCCACTTTGAGGCTCCGAAGATGGACGAGGTTCTTAAAGGCGGAGAGACTAGTAAGTCCATTATTCGAGACATCAACGTACTGCAGGTTCATCAAGTGGCCCCAGTCGGTGAGACTTGAGAGTTGGTTGTCGGTCATCTTCAGGTGCCGGACAGTGCCAGGAATGCCGTTAAGATTTCTGACCCCGTTGCTGGAGACATCGAGCTTTTCGAGACTGGCGCAGAACTCGTTGAGCGCGTGCAGACTTTCGAGTCTCTTGTCGCGGAGCTCGAGCTCCCTCATGTCCTCCCAGTACGGCTCAAAGGGCTCCACCTCGGCGAGCTTCCCCACGAGGTCCCGTGTATTCATCGACATCACCCGCTTAGAGTGATCCCCCGTAACCAGCCGGTGGTCACCGACGACGTAGCTGGCCTCGAGGGGCATCGTTTCCTCACCGTGGTGGACCGTGAACTCGGACAGGGGGCTCAAAGACAATGTCCCCACATACTGGCTGATAATTGGCGCTGCATCAACCCCTGCAGCATCGCAGTGCCGAGGCCCAGCCGGCGTGGTTACCACAAAACTGAGGCTAGTCTGCCGTGCATTGTTGTCTGCTTCGCGGCTGACGGCGCTATTCTCGGCCACTATGCTGAGCTCCATGTTCGTGCCCTGACTCTGATTCTTAATCCTGTCAAGCGCCGACTCCTCTTCACGCTCATCGATTCGCGAAATTGGCCGCGCCATGAATGTCTGACCCCTAACAGAAAGGTGACGCGCTGGCCGTTGGGATCTGCTCCGTGACCGGGACGAGTCGTTGGATGCTTTGGTTCGTGCCAGTGACACCTTGCGGCCCCGCTTCATTGAATTTTGTGTGAACGAGTCCCCCATCTGCTCCGACGTGTCTTCCTCGTTGTTTGCGGAATCTGCACCTTCAGGCTGATCTTGAATAACGGACGCTATCGGCGAGGAAAAGCTGATTGTCAGGTTGCGTCGCTTGCGCGAGGAGTCGACCCGATCTTCGTTGATGGTTATTTCATGCTCGACTTCCTCACAATCGTCATTCAAACGGGAATCAGCTTGATCGACTGACTGGTCTTGGCTTTCGCCAAACTCCTCTTCCAGTTGCGACATTCGAAGCGAGCTCAACTTTGTAGGCTTACTGGCCGTTGGTGGTGTCATAGCATTGAGCGGGGCATCTTGGGCGGAGGGCTGCTTCTGGGCGGTCAACAACCTGAGGTTTTGCATCTCCATAGTCATATCCACGGTTAGATCAGGGATATCGGCAAATGGATCGTCCTCGCTAGCCTCGGATGGGAGATAGTTGCTCCGGGGCTTCTTTGGTGGAGCAGACCCCGGCTTTCGCTTGATCCAGATATTCCGTTGCCTGTCCAGAACCATGTTTCCGACTTGGTCCGGAATCAGATGAAGAACACTTTCGGGCGCAATCACTTTTCTGTTCTCTGACCCCCTCGATGAGCCCGTTGGAATCGACCGCCCCGTTGAGTGAGAGGAGTTGCTCGAGGCGTGAGTCGGCGCCCCAGAGTTGGGACCATCTGCCGGTTGCCAGTTTGGATTGTGGGAAATACGGATATTGGGCGGGTCGCTAATCACGCTGTCGTCCATGAAAAACGGCCTGCTACCGTTGGAATCCATGGTGTCCCTATCGGTCCTTCCCCTAGCGGAACGAAGGGCTTCCTGAGCCAAGGCTGTCGAGCGAACGGAGGAACCGATAATATCTCCCATGTCGCTAGGTTCTTCATACTTCTTGAGTCTTTCCGCAACTTCGGGATCCTCCTGCCTGGTGGATAGCCTGGCCAGAGGTGGACGTCCTTCCCGGCTTGGCGGTCGTGAGAACGGCTCCTGGGTTGACTCCTGATACGAGCTGTCCATGTTTTGTTGTTGCTGCTGCTGTATATTCTCCGCATCCGACTCCTCTAAGCTGGCGAGTCCGCTTGCAATGCCAGCTTTGCTGCGGATCATGGCCATGATTTTGTTGGCCTCATTGATGAAGTCCTCAGTCTTGATCGATGGTTTCCTGTCAGAATCCAGAGACATTCCATGCAGGTGAGGCGCAGCAGGAAGCGACTTCCGGGTCGATCGGGCGGGTGACTTTTCGATTTCGGCAAGCGGCGGCCGGTCTCGTTGCAGAGACGACCGCTGAGTTGGCGTTGGCGTCCGGGGCCGCAGCATCTCACGAGTAGCAAGCACCTCGGCATCGGCCAGCTCGTTCGGGTCCCCGTGTCGTGCATCCTTCCTTTTTTTCCCGATGATCGACTGCATCTGCTGGTGCGACAACTGAACCGAGTCGATTGCCTGGGGGTGACCCTCGACTCCATAGGCGACATCTGACTTATGGAGCGTCCTACGCCGCTTTGGGGTGGGATCTTTGGACGGGGACGTCCGTGGGCGCTTGATCTCCGATGCTCTATCCTTCCGCCTCGGCGTGGACACGGGCTCTGGGACTTTGGGAAAAGGGGCGTGAAGCTCTCTTTTCCAGTCCACTTCTGCTCTGCTAGAGCGCCGCGATACCGTCGAAGCATTAGACTTTCCCCGCTTCCTCTGCACCAGCAGCTCTTCCGCATCTTCGGTGGGTGAAGAGTCATGGCTAACATCGAAAATGCGAGGTCGTTGCACAGAGTCTTCGGGGCCATGGTTCTCCTTGTCTCCATCCAAACCCGACGGATCGTTGGACTGATACGAATACTCATCATGGAACTCGTACCCATCAAATTTTCCCGTCCCAAACTGGTTGTATGATGCAGAGGAATAGTTCTGGTTGAGCTCCTCCTCGTCCTCCCAGGCCTGTTGCGCCCGTGAGCGTGCTGCCAAGTCGCCAAAATCGCCTTGATCGAATTCTGCCGAATAGTCCTCAATCTCCCGCACCGATTCTAGACGGGACTCGTCTTCCACACTGCCTTGGAACTGGCTCAACCGTCGTAGAAGAGTTTGATTGGTAAAAGTGTCGTACGGCTGAAACAACTTGAGGGGGCTGCCAGAGTTCACCTGGTCCTGGCGTTTTTGTGGGCTGGGATTTGGTGGCCGAGGAAGATCTGGACTGGCGGCTGAATAGCGGTCGGTTTCCTCAAATGTCTCCATCCTCACCGTAGGAAATTGCTTCGGGGTGCTAGCCTGTAGTGACTCCTCGGGATTGAGTTCTGACGTGTCGTTGATGCCGGAGCTCAGCACGTGATGTCGGAATGATCCATCTCCTGACCGTCCACCTCGACGGAAGTTAACAAACATGCCAAGTTCCTCATAATCAGCCGTGGCTTCGGCGTTACCATGGATTTCGGACGCCTCATAATCAGCAGCGAGAATCATCTGGTTCTGACGGAGCTTCTCAAGTCGTTTGCGCAGCTCATTCGGAGGCAGATCTGCGGGACCGAATGTCTCTTTTCCGTTGCTGGCCTGGCGCCGCTCGAGGAGGATCGGGCTAAAGTCCTCGTGACGAACATCGCTTCGGCCGCTGAATTTCCGTGATTCGGGGGCGACACGGTCGGGCTGGTGCGCCGAGAAGGCGGTTTGTTCTGTTGTCGAGCCCCCCGGGGTGCAGCTTTCTCGCGCCACGCTTTGCTCCGAATCCAAACTATGCTCCAGGGACTCTTCGGTCCGCCTGTACTGCATTGAGGTGGGGGCCCTCCTGGCATGAGCCTGGGGAAGCTCCTGGACAGACTCGTCCACGTGTATCTCGACCGTCGAAGGATCCCTGGCGTAGAGCGGAGGGCTGGAAGGAAGTGTGACTTCGTGTTGAACGACGCTTTCCTCCTCATAGGACTCCTCGTCCGGGGCGTCGGGGACCGGCAGGGGCGGTTTGAACATGTTCTCCAGCCCCGTAGCAGCTGATGTAAAAAGATCGGGCTGTTCTCCGTAGGACAGATCGCCGTAGATCAACCGCCTCTTCCACTCGGGGGTTTCGCCCCGCCGCTTGATCGGGGACGCGCTTTGAGATTTGTGAACCGTGTTATGGACCACCGATCCGGATGTTGAGGCAGACACGGATCGGCTAGAGTATCTGCCACGTTCATGAGGTTTGATTTCCTGGGAGAGCTTGGAGGGGGTTTTCGAGGGGGTCCGACGTGTGAGCGAGGCAAAATTCTCGTTGACGCTCCGCTCGCTGAGGATGCCACTGCTATTTTCGTTTCCGGAAGTTGATGGCTTCTTGGATCCTGGGTTCAATCGGGGTATCCGGCTGGCGCCAGCAACATCTCGGCTGGTCTTGGACGGGGTTGTCGCGTCGTTGGTGGGTGCGGATGCAGCCGACGGGCCAGCGATGGAGGCGTCCGATCCGTGTTGCGACACCCAGTCCTCCGAGAGAGAATCCAACCAAGCGTGCCCCATCGTGCGCGTTGGCGAGAGTAACGCGCTGTACTAAAGATCTTGCTGCCTCGTTGCCATCAAGGCAGGACCCGGCAAGGTCGAGGGGCTGTCGCGTGTGATCGGTGTTTTTCGGGTTGGTCCAATTGACTTGGTGGGGTAGTCGGTTTGTCTGGTTTGCCCGTTTCTTTCGCCTCGTCGCTAAATGTTGGCTGAAAAGACAATAGCTATGCTAAATACAGAAAACGCGGTCTAACATAGAGCAGTAGACAATTCTAATATTTACCGTTGAGCTTTTGCCGTCAATCGTCAGTGACGAAGGCCTGAACGACGGCACACATCCATCGCGTTTTTGGTAAACACCAAAGGGTTCTTTCATTGGTCGCCTCAACGGCCCCACCCAACTACTCCCTGGTTGCTCATGGCAACAACGTAGCGGCCATTTCGCCCCTTGCCATCCCAGCGTGGGGCCAGTGCTCGGCAGCCCCACGCGCTTCCTAAATGGCTTGCAGGGTTTCTCACCTGTTCACCTGACTTGGCGTAGCGACTTTAATTGATTTTTGGCGCGTTTTTGACGCGTGCCCGCCAATCCGTAAACCGCCCAGCGCACAGCCTAACCGCACCACCTAGTGATCGCCAACCGTCATTACTGACGCCACGACGAGCAACAACACCAATGCTGCCCGGGCGAAATACCAAACGACAAAAATGAGGGCTGCAAGGCGCGTGCGCCCAACCCCGGACCTCGCCTGGCTCCGGACAGAGAAGTTTGGCCACGAGCCAATCTACTGCGATGCCCAGAGCAGTAGCAGGGCTGGAGCCGATGATGTCCTGCTTTCGGGCTCCGATGATGAATACTACAACAGCCCCGCAGAGCGCCGTTTGCGCATCGAAGAACAAGCGCATCGATATATTGAAGGGAAACCTCTCAATATCCTCTCTGCAGCCCTCCATGGTCCTTTCGACAGGGAGTCCGGCTGGACAAACCCATGGCGCTCTCGCTCTCGCTCCGTCCCCACGCAAAGCCACGGCAAAAAGAGGAAGGGGAAAATTCAGGAATCGCCGCGGCCATCCAAGAGAACTCGAGCAGCAGCACCGAAAGCAAAGGCAGCGAAGGAGAAAGTGCGCAATGAGACAACCACAGGGCGGGACCTATACCCGGCTCGCCAAGCGAGCTCCATGGTGGTGCCATGTAGCAGCTTCCAGTATCTGGAAGACGAGGTTGCTACGCGCGTGATTGATTGGGCGGAAAGTATCGTCATTGAAACGCAAGATCATGGCGCTCTTCTTGGGAATGACAATGGAGACGACAGCTCAAACTCCGATGATGGAACTCCATCCTCAGCCTTGGTCGATGCGGGCGATGATACGGCGGTGCCTCTCTCCATTCTAAGTCCGACGAATTCCGCCAGTGGATCGCCGAATTTGAACCCAATGCATCTCCCGACAGAGCTTCAGAGATCGAGCATGTCCGATACTGAGCCCTCACAACCGACCACACAACGGCCACCAGACTCCCCGAGCGAGCCTATTTTGGATCTGAGGCAGGAAGGACCAAGCGAAACTCCTAGGACATCAACCAATAAAGGTTTTATTCCCCTGGATATCACTGACCTCTCTCCACTGGCCGTTAGAGCCTACGAGGAGCAGATGCGCCACTCCCACATTTCCCCGTTACAGGACACGGTTACGCCGACCCAAGGAACTGCTATCGCCGCTGTCGCCGCCGCCCTCAGTTCTGCGCAGGGAGTCACCGATGCCGGCTACCACACTTTCTCAGATCGAAGCTTCCGGTTCAAAAGCAAAAAGCAACTTGGGAGGAAGTCCATTCGCAAGTCTCGTCTCAACGTGGCGGACGCGGAACCACCTAGAACTGAAGACAAGGTGTGTGAGGATTATGTCGAGAGTGTAACTGATGATGTAACGCCTTCAGAACAGCTGGCAATTGAAGAGCGCATCGTCAAGTCGGTCGTGGGCAGTCCCGCCCCACACGATGTTGTGCCTTGCGAATCTCAACCACCACAGCACGAAATCGCCGCCAGCAAGGATTGCGAGCATAGTCCTGTCGAGGGGATGATTGTTCAGAATACGGACCAGCAACCACAGGCAAACCAGGCGCTTCAAGTGCTCCTGCTTGATGAGGCAGACGAGAGCGACGTTTCGGCAGCGCCGTCAGTCAAGGCACCACAATTGGCTTCGGTAGGGTCCCCGCTAGTCAAATCGGTAGCCTCCAACTTGATGAGCTTGGGTACTTTCTCTTGGGAAAAGGAACAATCGCAGTCGTCATTCCTAGTCGAACTGCCGGGAATGCCCAGGAAGCTTCTCTGGCCAAGGTCACAGCAAAAGGATGCAGCACATGCGCCGTCCGACTCCATTTCATTACCCCCCTTCGACTGGGCCGAGCCCAATTCTAGCTCTAGCGATATCCAGACACCCCGAGCACGAGCACAGCCACAGTCAGAAGAGCCAGGAAGCGCGCCTGCTCAAAGCACGCCGCCATGTTTTGGCGATCATTCCACCACGATGGCAGCACTTCCCAGCGAACACACCACAAGCTCCCAGAAGGCTGACGTCGCACCTCTTGAGGCGGAAGACCAGGAGGAAACAACCAGCAGCCATGTTGTTTCATTGGGCAGTTTCGTAGGCCCTCAAAGTTGCCATTCACAAAGCTCGAGCCCGATTGTGCAGTTGGGAAGCCCTCTCAAACCAGGTGATTATATTTCTGCAAACGGCAGTCCTACTATTCAACTTGGCAGCCCCATGAAGCAGACCGATCTAGCCCCCGACAATACTAGGCCGGTTGTCGAACTAGGAAGCCCTATCAAGCCGCTTGATCGTGTTTTCGAAGATGCTGAACCTGCCGTTGGACTCGGAAGTCCTCTCAAAATGGCTGGCACCGTTTCCGAGTATGAAGAAAGCTCCTGGCCGAAGGCAGCAGCAAGAAACTCTCAAACACTGGAAAATACTGGAAATACGGCTGACGTCGAGGCACCCGAGAGCGTGTTAGAATCATCCAAATCTCAGAGCCCTTGGGCAGGGAACGTGGAGAGAACGACATTGGCCGTGATGGCCACACCAGCCGCCAGACCTCAACCGCTCTCGATCATAGGAAGCCAGTCGTTCAAGAAGAAGGACGAGCAAAGCCCGTGGGCGCGGGGCGATTCACAGGTTACGGCGATCGCTCACCCTCGCCTTTTTAACCCACTGAGTTCACCTGCGATCAGCCCTGGTCTCCCAAAAGCTGCCGACCTCCCCTTTCCGTCGCCACGACCATTACCCCAAGAAGACACCGAGATGGTCTACTCGCCGCGTCTCCCCTCAACGCCGACAAGATACAACTCAAGCCTCCCGACCCCTGAATTCACCCTGTCGATCAAATCTTTCCGGGAATTCATGACCCCGTCACCCGTCAAGCAGCGCACCCCGCTCGGTCCAGCCGATAGTAACGGCCGGCTTCCTAGCACCCAGGTGCTCGCTGACGCGGCAGCCTCCAACCCGTGGGCCCGCCCTTCGTCCAGAAATAAGATCCGAAAGAAGCCCAAGAAAGCCAAACGCGTTTCCTGGGGACCACTTCCCGGCGAAGAGCCTGCATCTTCTCCGACTGGCGCTGAGTTCCCTGCAGACATTTCACCCCCTGGTCATTCCCGCCCTGCCTCGCCACCACCGTCTTGCTTGATTGCTCCTGAGCAAATCCCAGCCGAGAACGAGAAGTTTGGCAAACATTTCGCTGCTGCTGTAGCAAAGCAGCGTCAACAAGGCGGACTCGCAAGGCGAAGGAGTAGTGGTGTGACCGGAACACCGCTGGCAAGACCACTCAGGAGAGGCGTATCACTGTTGCCCAGCGCTTCCCAGCAAGTGTGCGACAGCCCAGCAGCCGATGCGATGGCGGAGGCTTTTATCCAGGCGGATGCAGGGGTAAGGGTGTGCTCGGAGGGTCTAGAAGCGGCAAGAGAAGCGCTAGTTTCGGAAGGGTTGGACGGCCTAGGGTATGCCGGGAATCCAGAAGATGATAAAGGAGACGAGGAAATGTCAGATGAAGAAGTGGAGACGCAGAAGACGGTTGACGATGTAAACGACGTTCTGGACAATCTCGACGACTTCCTGGACAGGTGGGACGTCGACGCTGAGCTGGCCAAGGCGAGAGCTGAGAGCGAGAAAAAGGAGAGGGAAATTAGGGAGGCCCAAGGAGGGCGTGTTGCACCGTCCGCCCAGAAGATAGATATCAGCCTGATGGATGCGGGTATTTGGGATTGATACTCGAGCGAACTGGTGAGATAGGTGGGGAGAATGGTTATCAGCGCACTATACATGTTTGGGCTTGATACTGAGTCCGGTTTTTGGATGGCGGGTCTGCATAGTTACGATGATGTCGGAATAGGGGGCGTTGTTTACTCCCACAACGCCCTGAAGTGGAGGGGCTCTTTGCTGGGGATTGTGCACTTTGGGATCTGGCTTAGGCGGAAGAGACTGGCGCTGGCGGGTGTCTCTACAACAAAGACTGGTGAAGATCTGTCTTGTCGTAGGCGTCTGGGTCTATGTTCATGACGAATGTCTTTTGATAGGGTGACGGTCCGATCGAGAGCTTGAGGGTGTCTTGTCTGGCTGGTGATCACTGAAAGCAATTGAGGTATGTGAGAAACTGCATTCTTTGATGAGTGATGTTTATGGGGCATCAAAGGCAGAATCTTCGTGTGTTTACTACAATTATGACAACTAGTTGACGGAGATCGCCATTCCCTAGCCCCGAGCGCTGAGGATATTGCGGAATCGACAAGTTGACAAGCTACCAAGGTCAATCGTATGCCACAGAACAAATCCCTTCTTAACGTAGAGCGTCAGCGTCCATAAGATCAATCAAGTTCAATGCAGCACATCGGGACAAGGGTTGCCAAGATAACTGAAAACAAGAGAATGTGGTGCAACCAGAAAATGTCATTCCTTTTCGACAGGCACAACGTTTGGAGAGCGCGAAACTCCGAAATCCCGAAAGTTGGATTTTGTGTTTCTATTGAAAGCCCCATCGGGTGTCAATATTCACCGCCCAAGAAGGATTTCGTGATCAAACATGACGCAGGTAGGGCATTTTGTCACGTTGCCTGGGCCTTGACAACCCAAAGCCCAAGCCCAACAGTGGCCCACAACAGGGGGCATTCAGTTGGTAGCCAAGAGACCTTGGGGAGCAAACATCTCGTCGCCCTCTTGGCCACATGTCAGAACCATTGGACATCGCCAAATGGCGAGCAAGAGCGGTCAAGGGGGTCGGGAGCGGTTCCCTCAGGTATGCAGTGCTACGAGGTTGGAGGCCATATTCAAAGCTTACGGCGGCCAAAAACAAATGGAAGCCGCCAAACCGGGTATTCCTCGCAATGGCTAGTGAGGCAGGACTACAATTCCACCGGCATGTACTATACCTGTGTGCTAGTAGTCAAACAGTGTGCTCCTTCCGACTGGGCCTAAATGTGGCGCTCTCACGATCAGGGCGGAAGAGCCTCATCAACTGCCACTTGCAAGCCACCCATGCTCCTGCCACTTGCTTTGATCAGCCCTCGGGTAAAAACCGTGCTCAGGTTCCCATCTCTGATCGGCTGCGTTGTGTCAATGACAGCAGTCAAAAGGGACACCTGGCAGGGCGGACCATCCGCAAAGAGAGGCTTGCCTCTCACTCCCAGACGGCGTACTTACAGTTCGACGAGACAGATCTCCTGAGGGCTGGAGGTGTCGACGAGGAGATGGGTATCTCGGATGGAGGTCACTGGCGAAACTCTGTGACCCCGAGTCACCTCACCTCGCACCACTCCTTTTCCAGCTCATCTCAGAGACGCCGGGATGATACGCCGGATTGCTTGCTGTGGCTCAAAGGAGCAACTCCTGGTTGCTCCGCTAAGCCGAAATTCCCGAGACGTGCGAGCACATTGCGGACTGCCTGAATTCTGAAGGGAAGAATAGCGCGGCAGATGGTAACAATAGCGATATCTGGATTAGAGACCTGAGGGCCTCAATGGTGGTCTGTGGGAGCACGTTCCGGGTTGATTGGTGGTCGACGGCGCGGGGTCCGCGAGACACTACAGGAACCATCCGGCCTGGCTCACACGCTGCCGTCCTGGCGAAGCCGAATAATTTGATCCTGTCGGGCGGATTCGTCGAAAGACTGGGGCGGGTTGCGACGCGTTTGCTGAGACCCATCGAATGATCAGCATGTGGATAGTTAATTTGAAGTGGAAGGGAAGCCGAGCGTGCCGTGCCGTCCAATTCCTGGGGTGCTTCGCTGGCCCGTCTGCACTGAGGTGTGAAAGCAAAAAAGGGTCACACTGGGATGTGTGACACAGAAAACCGTACGGCATCTTTCAATATCCGTCGTGATAACAGACCTGCGAACTCGGGCAGTCGGATGACGCCAAGACATGGGCGGACTGGCTGACTACACGATATGCTCAAAATGCTGCGAAGCGTTGCCCAGGAGCCCTGCAATCATCGTCTTGTCGTCATGTGGCTTGCAGAGAAGAGGACGCCCCAATGGGATTGCTTCCAAATACCGGAAGGGCCTGCCAACACCCGGAGCAGCGCAACGTGATCTCGTCCAAGGTGAAATCGGTTGCGTAACCGCAACTCTGGCCGTTGACCGCCTCAGAGAAGCCCAGCGAAATCTGATGCGAGACTGTCGCACGGTTGGGGAAAGACCAACGGTGAGTATCGAGCGGCCTCCGAGGACGGACCGCAACTCCAACGCTGTTATCAATAGGTAGGCATGTAAGAACCTTGGAGGCGACGTGGTCAATCGATAGGATGATAACAGCACATTGGACAAAGGCCAGGTATTTCCGATCGCCAAGAACCTCGTGGAGAACTGCGGTTGTCACAATCCTGAGAGCTGGCTGATGACTGACGGGCTCGTCTCACCAGCAGGAGCAAGCGCTCCATCAGGGTCCCCAGAGAGGAGCTCGTCATATGGGGTTCTGGGTTACTTCCCTTGGGCAGGTGGACATCTATAAAATTTGGAGAAGACGCGATTCTTCTGCATGGCTCTGAATTGCACATGGCATGGCCCAGATTGGTACAGGTACAAGTGCTGTCGTCCCCAGACCAAGAAACTGGCCCCTCTTTACTGCCCCACCACACAAAGTCTGGGTGTCCCACTTTTCCCGTGCGTCATGAAGGCATATCAATTACTCACGGCTACGGCTGAGTACCTCACCCGTCGTTCTTCCAACCAGGTACCTTCACGTTGACATTGTGCTCCTTTTACAATCCTTCCCGACCGCCCACAAACTAGGCTGCATGAGCAGAGGTAGCTAGCTTACTGGGGCCCTGCCCACTTTCTGCAAAGTGTCGAAAAAATACACGGGAAAATTTAGAGAGGCCTCGGTTGCATTGGGGAAACCGCTGGTCGTCTTGCGGGAGGCACTGAAGCTCCCGAAGCCCGTCACTTTCAACCGCGCCGCTTCCTCCCCTCGCGCACTTCCAGAATTCAATTCCGCAGCGCACGCCAGATGTTTACCTCATGTCCAATCCGTCTAACCCATCCGAAAATGCCGCACCCGATGCACCGGTGAGCACTGCGAGCCCATGCCGGGGGGCTGGTGGGAGTGCCGCTCCAGCGGCGGCGGCAGCAGCAGCAGCAGCAGCAACAACTCCCACTCTCTCCACGCAACCTCCTCCGCATCCACGCCCAGATGCGCCACCTCCCTTTTCCCAACCCGCGGGTACACAGGGCCTACCTGATGTGCCTGTCCCGACGGTAGCACCAGCACCAGCACCAGCACCAGCACCAGCGCCAGGGCATGGGCATGGGCAGCAGGGCCCTGTCGCTGCCGCCGCTCCCTCGGTCACCCAACCCTCCCCGTCTCCGCCTTCGGGCGACCAGATTAAATACCACCGCGGCCCTGCCGTTCTGACTCGGCCCCATGGTCCTTCACTGCTGACACAGGCTCTTGCTACAGCCCGTGGCATCCAAACTCCTCCGCTCGCCAGCCGACCCGAGTCAACAGCACACACCAACAAGTCACACACTGCTAACCCTCCCTCCAGCCAGTACGCCAGCCTGTCGACGAACGAGGGCCAACAGCCCCCAAGCCGGGAAGCCGACGAGCAAAGAGATTCGCACAATGCCACTCCCGTTCAGAGCGACGGCGACTCCTTGACGCCGCGGGCTTCCCCTCGAGCTCTCATTCCCGATACCACCACCACCAACCACACCAGCAACATGCCTTCCTCAACGGCCGTCGCCACAACGGTGGCGTACAACTACGGCCCTGTCGACCCCTCGCCTTCTATGCCTTACAACATGCTAGATCTCGGGGAGGTGAACTCTATGCTCAACGGCCACCGTGAGTTCCTCACCAAGAGCCAAGGGAGGGGCACCTCCCTGGAGTGGACCGACCGCGAGCGCAGGGCCCAAGACCGGCCAACCCGACTTGGCACATTCCCACACATCTCGGCGAACAGCAATGCGCTTGTGACACCGCCCTTTACAGAGTCACCGTCCGGCATGCAGCCTGGCGGCACCGATTCGTCTTTCTTCCCTGATGCCACCCAGGACTCCAGAGCACGGAAAGTTGATCACCGTGTCTCGATGGGCCCGGAGAAGGCTTGGTCGATCAGTACCGGGGAAGTGGCTGGCGAGGACGGTCAGGTCGAGAAGTCGATCGCTGAAGCTATTTCGGGGACCGAGCCTAACGCACGAGCTAGTCGAAAAGCTAGCCATAGCCTGCGCTTCTTCAAAGAGGGCAATCCCGACGACAAGACGAAGAAAAAAGATGCTCGGCATGTCCAGAACCAGCGTGAGAAGCTATCACCAACTGTCGAGGCGCCCGACGAAAGTAAAAGCTCTCGAAGTGACGACAGCGCGGCCGCCCGAGCTCTGCCAACAGCCGAAGACCGAGCGCTAGAGGCCGACAAACCCAGTCGACCTCGCCTTGTCTCTGCGCGAACGTCGGAGACGAGCGCTACCGTGACGTCTCCCGAAGAGCGTCTAGACAGAAAGACGCCTGCGCAAGCTGGGCAAACTGGAGAGCCCGAAGAGCCCAGACTCAACCATGTGCTGCCTAGCTCGGATCGCCAAGTGGCAGACGAGGGAGAAAGCGTGTCGGACTCCCCGCTAGAAGGTGAACGAAGGCAGAGCGTTGGCGAGGGTGTCTGCGAGGCTGCCGAAGAGGGTGAAGAGTCCGGAGAGGAGAAAATATCCTCGGCGTTGTTCGTGCCTCATCAGGGCCCAGAACAGTCAGAAGAAGAAGTGCCATTGCCGAGTGTGCCCCCGCGAGCTGTTCCCTCGAGAACTCTGTCTCGGACTGATGATTTCCACCCATGGCTTGTGAAGGCTGGCGAGCCCGAACCTGATGACAAGTTGGAGAGGGTCGACTATGAGAGAAAACCACGGCCAGAGCCTGCCGATATTCCTACCATAGCTCCTGAGGTAGACTTCAGTCACGTCGATGGTTCTGCAATTGCCGATGAGAGTGATGCCGGCGTTCGTCCCAAGCTATCGCGTCCTGTTTCCCAGTACCAAGAAGAAATTGTTCATGAACATCAGTGGACGCCGAAGCAACCTCTGGAAGCAATTGAACTCATCCCCTACAAGCACCAGGTAGGGGGACATACCACCTTGTGGCGATTCTCCCGCCGAGCTGTTTGCAAGCAGTTGAACAACCGAGAGAATGAGTTTTACGAGAAGATTGAGAAATACCACCGTGACTTGCTGGCTTTCTTGCCTAGGTATGTTTACTATGATCTATCTCCCCGTCCTGTTTGCATGTTTAACGTCGTGATTTCAGGTACATTGGCGTGCTGAACGTCACGTTTCAGAAGAAGCCGCGGCGCAAGTCGACGCTCAAGCGAGACGAGGCAGCCCTGCTAGAGTGTAAAGCTGGAGCTCAGCTGGAGTCAGATTCCGGGGTTAAGTCCAACGGGACGACTGCTGAGGAGGACGCTCAAGCTCTTCAGGATGCTGCCTCGGCCGGGCACCATCGAGTTATTAGTCAGTCACTCCAAGCACCACAGAACTCGGTACCAACGGTCACGTTCGTGGATAATCAGCACATTCTTCCCCGGAGCCTTCTTGAGCCGCAGAGCCCTATCGCCATTGGGCGCACTAGAAGCGCGTCAGCAACACTTCAAGGCACGGATCGTAACGGGCATTCTGGCGGCGTTGATATGAAGGATGCTCTGAAGCGGCCAAATCTCCAGGACTATCATGCCAACAGCTGGGGTGCAACAACGGTGAACAAAAAGCTACGCAATGAAGTCTTCAATGACGCATTCTTGAAGCGGCCCATTGCTGTGCACCGACATCGCAAAGGCCACCAGCGAGCTCCTCCTCGGCGAAGTCTTCAGCAGGTCCTCCGGCCTACGGGATCCGATCCCAGCTTGGCCGTGTCCCGCGGCGAAGCTACTAGCGCCAAAGAGGGCTCCAATGTCAAGGAGCAGGCCATTCCACACCCTGCCCGTCGTTTGGTGCAGAGCCAAAGCGACATTGGCCAGCTCGGCGTTTGTTCAGAGGACGAAGAGGCGCCTAAAGATGTGACAGGGACTAGTGCTCCAGAGCCCGAAATCCTAGCGGACTCTCCTGCGCAGAAGAAGAAGCGGCGGTATTCCGGAACCGGGCTTCGTCGGAAGCCCAAGGATGTCGCAGACGCTCGCGGTGATCTCAAGTACTTCGAGGAGGCCGATGATGCCGGTTACAAGGCTAACAAAGGCAAGCCTCTCGAAAGTGTGCCTCTCAAGGACGCCAACGGCAGGCCAAAGACCCCAACGCAGGGGCCCGAACGTCACGAGGATTTTCAACAAACAGCACTGTCTACGGTTCCTTCGTCCCAAGCATCAGAGCTACCAAGCCCCACGACAGAGTTCAAGAGAATTCCGCGCCCTGTCAATCCCAAGGAAGCACAGACGCAGCGGGACTCGCGAGTTGAGTACTTCCTTCTTCTGGAGGATCTTACAGCCGGTATGAAACGGCCTTGCATCATGGATCTGAAAATGGGGACCAGGCAGTACGGCGTCGACGCCAATCCGAAGAAGCAAGAGTCCCAGCAGGGCAAATGTGCGAAAACCACGTCTCGTGAGCTCGGCGTTCGCGTATGCGGTCTTCAGGTCTGGGATGTCAAGACTCAGTGTTACGTCTTCAAGGACAAATACTACGGCCGCGACCTTAAGAAGGGTCAGGAGTTTCAGGACGCGCTCACGCGCTTTTTGTTTGATGGCGTCGACCGCTCCAGCATTCTCCGGCACATCCCGACCGTCTTGCAGAAGCTCGACCAGCTCGAGGTCATCATCAGCCGGTTGCGCGGTTACCGATTCTACGCAGCCAGCCTACTTATGTTTTACGATGGTGGTCCTGCCGAAGATTATGATGCGGCCGTGGAGGACTCGACGACAGACTTTGCAACAGACACAGAAGAGGCGCCACGACGCACGAGAAAGAATCGGCGCGAGATTGACTTCAAGATTGCAGACTTTGCGAACTGTGTTACGCCGGGAGACCTGGCTAAGGACAGGTCATGCCCGCCAAAGTATCCGAATGAGCCGGATAGGGGTTTCTTGCGGGGATTGAGGAGTCTCAGGAAGTACTTCCTCAAGATCCAGCGGGATACCAGAGCCGGTATGGGGCTTATTGCTGGAGAGGCAAGGCAAAATGGAGAGTTGAACTTGGATGGAGTAGAGGATGATGGGCTTGTCAGCGAGTAGGAGGGATTGCGTTGGGTGTTGTTTTATCCCGATTTTGTTGCCGGCTCTTCGGTTTATTGCCTTTTTTTGTTGTTGGTGGAAACGGGGAAATGACAGGCCAGGTTTGCTACACCTCTTTGTTCTGACAGTGGGTTCCTTGGACTTCAAGGGATGACTCGGGCTACATGTTGAACATACCCTGCATTTTCTCGGCGTCCATCGTTGATAGCTGTCTTGTCTTCGGATGATTGTTTCTGCTTTTTATGGTTTATGGTAATTTGGGCTTGGATGCGGACGATGGCTATTTCAGCTGTTATAAGGAATGGCCAGGCGGTATGACAAGATTGGGACATGTGGAGAAGGGCTGTGGGACGCCGCCGCCTTTGGGTTTCGTTGCTTTGCTGCCGTTCGGAATTCGGAGTTGTCGATGGCCAGACATCCAGGGACTGGAGAGGACGATAGAGGTAGATAAAAATACAAAAGAAATACGGAACATGACAAACCCAACTAATGGTGTGATTGCTCAAACTACAGGTACGACGTCGTATGTACAAGCACGCCTGCTTCCCACAACACAAAACTCACAACTTCGCCTCCCTAACTCTCTTCTCCCCCGCCGCCTTCCTCTCCGCGTCCGCATCCAACATCTTCAAAACTCTCTCCTCCTCCCTGTAATGCCCCTCTTCGCTCAAGTATTCCACGCTCTCCCGATACATCTCGGCCTTCATCAAACCATAGATCCCCGTCCTCCCTTTCTCTGTTAATTTTTTCGCCTCCACCAACTTTTTCGCCTCCTCCACACCCCCCAGCCCGTCCACAATCCCCGCCTCCAGCGCCGCCTTCCCATCGAACCGATGCGCTTCCAGCACCAGCGTCCTGTACGTTTCAGGTCGGGTCTTGATCCTGAAAATCGAACTCATGGCCGGTTTCAACGGGACCCCAAAGTCCAACTCGTTGATGCACACGAATCCTTTGGCGGGGCTCATGACGCGGTAGTCGTGGTGCATCGCTAGCATCAGACCGCCGGCGAAGGCGTGTCCATTGAGCACCGCGATGGTAGGCATGGGGTAGGTCAGGAAGCGGTGGAAGAGACGGTAGAGTTGTTGGGGGAGGAAGGTAGGGGTGCCGAGGGCGTGCTCGAGGTCGAGGCCATTGGAGTAGAACTTGGGAAGGGCCGAGGTGGTGAGGACGACGCCGGGTGGGTACTTTTCGGGGGAAAACTCGAGGATGTCGAGGGCGGTGAGGATGGCAGTGCAGGTTGCGGTGGTGAGGCGGTTGTCAGGGGGCGCGGCGATGGAGAGGAGGTAGACCTGGGGGGTGGGGGAGGTGCAGGTTATTGTGCCGGGGGCGTGTTGGTTGAGGGCCGGGATGGGAATGGTAAAGAGGGTGGCCATTTTGGAGGTTGTGTTAAGAAATCGCTATTTTGGCTGTTGGAGAGTGAAGTGAGGTGAGCGACGCAGGCTTGAGATGGTGGGATGTAGTAGACTGATTGTTTGAATCGTTAGCTGGTGGCTAGAAGTGGTAGTGCCTCGGCTTGGAGAGACAGCCGGTGAGGGAATTGCACCTACTCTCTAGGATTCACGCCCACTTCAACTCTCACTTGGATTCTTTTCACTGGATCCTCTCAGCAGAGGTACGGTTGATTCTCACTTAGGTAAAGGGATGCGTCCAGAGCTGGTGGTTACAACGGTTGCAGTGGGGGTCTCGGGTCGCTGCAGCGCGCCGGCAGCATGTGACAGCCAGATCTCGGCATCTCGGATCGCACTGCGGGCCATTTACAGATTGATTATTCATACAGGTTCGCTAGAACTAGTCCGAGGCTCAACCATAACGCCGTCCATCTCCAATCAAGACTCTCCCAACGCAGGATTATATACCTAGGGCGGTTTCGTCAACCTCAAACAAACAGCGCGCAACCCTGTCTATGCATGCAAGTGTCCCCGGATCATCTACGGACACCACTCTCCACTTCCCCGGCATCCTCCTAAACAGCCGAGTACCCACCTCGGCTTCCGCTCGATTGCACTGTATTCTGTGGCAAATATCAGCTCATTATCTCCTTTTTAGGGAATTTTCCATTGTCTCGGGAGCCTCGAGAGCGTTTTGCTCCCAAGATAACTGAAACAGAGACAAAAGGGGAAGAAAATCGCTCCAAATCCCACTTACGAGTACCCTACGCGTCCAGTCCTTAAGCAGATAGGGGATATCCCGCAGTGTGTCGCCATGAGGAAGAAGGTCCCACCCCCGCGCTCCGTAGCGGTTGTAGTTCAACCAAGACCCGAAGATGAGGTACGCAGCGACCGCCAAAAACACACTGTGGCCTCAAAGTCAGCCAACACCTTTCGTCAACTTGCAACCCAGAGGACAATACTCACAGAACAACCAGCCACGTAAAGAAACCCCAATGACGGCTTTCATCCGCCGGCGGCTTGTCCTCCACCGCCTTCTCGCACGCATGCTCCGTGTTCCACGTCAAAAACAACGTATCAACCTCTCCCTCCCTCTTATACCCCTCCCAAATCAACGCCGCACCCTCCTTCTTCAACTGCTTCTCCGCAAACCCGAACCCATCTCCGTCCTTGTTATGCCCCTCTTCCTTCTTCTCCTCCTCTGCGGCCCTCTTCCCTTTCACATACTCATCCTCTCCCTCCCACTCCCCCTCCGTCCCCGCCACCCCCTTCTTACACCTCATCTCCACAATCGCCTTTTGCTCCCTCCCCTCCCACTTGCCACCCCGTAACGTAATCTTCACGCCCCCAGCCTCACCCTCCTTCTCCGTCTTCAGCCTCGCCCCCTCCCACGTTAACTCCTTCTCCCCAAACTTCCCCGCAATCGGAATCACTTCCTCGACCGCCTCCGACTTCTTCTTCTCCGCATCCCAGTGGTGTTTGATCGCGCACACGTTCGTCCCCTCAGGACACTTGAATCTCGCATCGACATCCCCCTTGCGCACGAGCGGCGCGCACAAATCGATGGTGTACGTGCGGTTGTAATAGCTAGGCGGAGCAAACTCGGTAGTGACAACGGTATGTGGGCCATTGAGGGCGGAGAAGTCGTAAGTGTGGGAGTCGATTTGGAGGGCTTTGCAGTCGAGTTTGGGTCGTTGTGAATCTGCGGCGGCGGCGATGGAGGCGGCTGTTGCCAGCAGGGAGAGCGACAGTGGACGCATCGTGTGTTGCTGCTGTGGGGGTGTTTGTGTTGTGTACGAAGTGAAGCCTATTGCGCCGTCCTCGGCAAGGTGTGTTGGGTGGAAAGTCTCGCGGACAACCTTGAGAATAGGTGCAACCGCCAGGCTTTTCAATGTTGAGCAAGTAAAGGAGCGTAGACGAAGAAAAAGAACAAATCCCGGATGGAAGTAAAAGCAACAGAAGCCGAATAGACGTATTGGGTTTGTGGGCAGGTACCGGAAGAGAGAGAAAAGAAAAATTAGCTGCCTCTAAGATGGTCTGCTAGATGGGCAAAGAACTGTTGCAGGTGCCAAAGTGACCTCGCTAGACCTCGCAAGTGATTCCGTCATCAGATTGGGCTAACTGGGAATGCCTGGCCCGTGCAACGCGTGACTCCTAGAAGGGGTCATGTGATATTGAGTTAACCGTGCATCAACAGGTACTCAGTGAAACGAAAATCTCAGGCCTCGTCAGGAAGCAGAAGCTTCATGTTGTAAGAATGTTGCTTGGGTATTCCTGCTGATTACATGACTATGATACAGCCCCCTTTATGTCATCCGTCCAAACAGAAAAAGCAATCGCTCAGGCAATGCGGCCGCCTTTTCCAGAGAAGGCACCATCCGAACCATGAACAAAGCGCCGAACTCCCAATGGTCAAACTTGAACAGCACCGATCGCCCAAACCTCAGGTCCCAAAAAATGCCAAAACCCCAGCAGCCCCTTTATTTCCCAGGGTATATATAAAGCAATATGCCCACTCTGGTAGCATCGAACAGAAAGACGAGCCCGTGATGCCTACCATTCCCATACTTTCAAGGCTTGCTTCAGCCGCCAGAATTGCTCCGCGACCTCGTCACCTTGCACCATCATCTTTTCCCAAATATCTTCCGGAACTCTACGTTCCGCCGGGTTCTGGACGTTCTACATCCCCTGCCCCATCATCTGCTGCATGTTCTGCCCACCGATCCCTTGGGTTCGCAACGCTCCGAGGACCGTGTTTCTGGCGCTCATGTGGCATTGCTTCTTGAAATTATCCAGATCTTCTGGTGGGATGGCGTTCATGGTGCCGCCCGGATACCGCGCTGCAAACGCTGGCAAGTTCTTACTGAACAATGCGTTGGTTGTGTTGCGAATCTGCTGCTGGACTTGGAGATTCGAGACTGCGATCTGCGACAGTTGTGCTTGTTGCTGGTTGTGCTGCTCCTGCTGGGCCTGCTGGACCTGTTGTTGCCGCTGAGCCTGCTGTTGTTGCATCTGTTGCATCTGTTGCATCTGCGCCATCTGCTGCATCTGCGCCAGCTGGACGGGGGTCAAACCGCCGCCACCACCGGCCATCATGCCTTGCCCTTGACTGGCGGCGGCGGCGGCAGCAGCAGCCATCTGCCGCTGGAGGGCCATGTTCTGCTGGTTCTGCATCTGGCCCATGTTGTGTTGCTGCTGCTGTTGTTGCATATTGTTGAGCTGCTGCTGATACACAAGTTGGGCTTGGGACAACTGCGCTTGTGTAGGTTGGCCCATAACTTGACCACGTTGCTGTTGCTGTTGGAGCAACTGCTGCTGGAGCATTCGCTGCTGCAACATAGCTTGCTGAGCCATGGGAGTATTGGCCATCATTCCAGTCTGCTGCATCTGCGCCATCTGTTGCCGCTGTTGCATGATGCGCTGCTGGGCCGCAATTTGTGCTGCCTGCTGGGTCTGGAAGTTTTGTTGTTGACCAGCCATCTGCACGCCCTGGTTGTTCATCATCACCATGCCTCCCATCTGCTGGGACGTCGGTGTCATCATGGCGTTTGGCGGCGGGCTTGCTTGTGTCATCCGCGGCGTCGGCACGACTTGCGGTCGGCTTATCGGCGTCGTCTGCATCATGTTGTTCGGCGTCGCGTTCGGGACTCTTGGTGTCCCACCCGGATGGCTCTGCTGGCTGCCGCGTGCTGACATGCTGGGGGCCATGGGCACGCCCATACCGTTCTGAACTGTCGACGGCGGTCGTGGGGGGCTTCCACCCATATTCGAGTTCGAGTGCTGCATGGCCACCCCAGGAACCATGGGCGACGATACCGTCTGAGGGGTATTTTGGCGAACGATGGGTGATGAGGCCGACGGCTGAGACACTTGCGGGAAGCGCGCCTGGGCCTGAGGTAGACCGTTGGGTATATTGTTCGGTATTGGACTGTTCTGTGCAGGATGTGCGTGTGGCGTTTGACCTTGCTGAGCCTGGGCTTGTGCCTGAGCTTGTGCTTGTGCCTGAGCTTGTGCTTGCGCCTGAGCCTGCGCCTGGTGGGCCTGAGCCTGCGCCTGGTGGGCCTGAGCCTGCGCCTGGGCTTGCGCCTGGGCTTGTGCCTGCTGATGTGCCTGCGCCTGAGCCTGAGCTTGCGCCTGAGCCTGGACTTGAGCCTGCTGTTGCATAGCCCGCCGTTGGGCTTCCTGACGTTGGGCTTCCTGCTGGCGCTGTTGCTGTTGCTGCTGTAGTTGCTGTTGTTGCTGCTGCTGCTGCTGTTGCTGCTGCTCCTGCCTCTGCCGCTGCTCCTCTGCTTGTCTCTGCTGCGCGATAAGCTGTTCTTGTTGGGCCTGTTGAGCTTGTTGGGCCTGTTGGGCCTGTTGGGCTTGCTGCAGCTTTTGAAGTTGCAGTTGCCGCTCCTTCTCAGCTCGCTCGGCGCGGTCCCGTTCCTTCTTTTCTTCGTGCTCGCGTTTAATGTCCGCGATGAGCTTGAATCTTTCGAATCTAGGCTCCCAGGCCGTGGTTGCGGCCTGACCATCACCGTCCGCCCCAGCTCCGCCATTCGATGCACCGGCAACTTTTGAGGACAAACGTTCGTCCATGACCAACATGTACCGCTCCTGATCTGCAGCCAACGCCTCGTCGGCGGCCACCTCCGCAACCGTCCTCTTGCGCGACTTGGGCTGTGGCGGTTTCTCTGAGTGCTCAGGATGGGCCAGCTTCTCAAGCTTCACAATCGTCTCTTCAGCGCTCTTGGTCGGCTCAAGATCCAACGGTGCTGTCGTTGCTAGCAAAATCCGAGCTTCCGCAGCATAGATATTCGTACCGTCTAGCTCCATGCGTTCTCGTTTCGCCTTTTTCGCAGGCGGGGGCATGCTCGCCGCGGTTGGCGTAGGAGGCACGGGGCCGTGGGGGGTTGGTGGAGGCGCAAGACCATCTGCCCGGGATTCTGATGAACCGCGCGGGGTGGAAGCCTTGATGGCGAGATCCGCGTGCAGACTTTGTTGGGTGGGAAACAGAACGACAGTCGTGATCTTCGCCTTTGGTGGAGTCTTCTTTTGGTTATCCGTTGGGGCACTCGGTGCTGGCATGGTCTCCTTGTCCTTCTCTTGAGCCGTCTTCTCGGACGCTCCAGCTGCTGTAGCTTGTGGAGCATCGCCGCTTGTGCCCAGGTTCTCCTTCGGGTAGGGCGCGTATGGTGATGGCGTTAAGTAGGGCGTGTAGTTGTGGATGGAGCACGGCATCATCTTGCTTGATGCAGACGACGGCCTAGCCACATCCTTCGTCTGCGCAACCGACTTGTGATCGTGGAATTGCACGATGAGGCAGCCCTCGTAGAATGGAACTGAGCCGAGAACGAAGAACTCCAACATCTCGTGGGGCACCGTACGTGTTTTGACGTGGTCCAGAAACAACCGCATTGGCGACTTATAATTGAAGACACCCTCCTGTTGGTCGAAGCGCCAGTGGGTATTGTATAGATGCACGATTAAGGATGGTGGGTTGCCTGCGAATTTGCTGAGAATGTATTCCTGGGTGAGGACATATGGGGGAGGCTCGGTGTTGTGAGACATGGCGAAGTCAGGAACCGCGCTGGCGGAGCGCAGGCCGGCGCTCCGTTGGCCGCGACCCAGCACCTGCCCGGAGGCATCGCGGCGGATCCGGTTCGGGGGCCGGGCGGAAGGGGGGTTCGCTCCGTTGGCGGTGGGTGGATTTGAGGGCTGGCGGACAGCGGAGGGGGCGCGCTTCGCCGACATAGACGGGGATGGCGACGACTGTGATACGACTACTCCATTAGTCTGAATGCCTGGAGGTATTGGGCGTTTAATCTTGGACGCGACCGGCATCGGCTGGGCCGCCGTAATGGTGGGCGCCATGGATGCGGCTCTCGTGTTGGCAGCCGGCGCGCACCGCTCCACAGAGTCCGGCGTCCGGCTTTATCCTCCAACTCCGCGCTCAGAGTGCACCCAGTGGTTCGCTATCGTCGGGCATCGGCGGAAATGGTGGGTATTTGATGGCGGGGGGACGTGGATTGATGGAATATGTGCGGTCGGTTGATGTCGCGACAGACGTGACAGTCTAGATTGAGTTGGGGAAAAGCGCCGATGACTTTCTGCGCGCGCCAGTGACGTCGCTTCCAGCGAGCCAAGGTCAACCAACGAGACCTCTGCTACCAATGCTGCGTCCTGCGTACCGAAGCCAGCCTTTTTTATTATTTCATGAACGAATGTCCGGTGATGGCGAGGTGGACGGCGTCCCGATGACAGCTGATGGCCCTGGAACACTTCGTGTGGGGTTTTCTTTGAGGATCCGATCCCTGTTAGGATCGCTTCAGCACGGGTCGTGGCTGGTTGGACCTAGCTGAAGGTGAGCCGCATCACGTGGCCGAACAATTGTTAGATGCCAAGTGGTCGCTTGAGCCTCACACCCTTAACCCTCAAACACCAAAATCACCTCCAGGCGCACTCAATTCATAACAGTTCGGCATACGACTAGAAGAGCCCATGTAATGCCGATACGCTGTGCACTAGTTTTTCTTTTTCTTATTCTTTTCTTTTTTATAGTGCAAAAAAACTTTCTTTCCACACAGATTTGGTGAAAACGCAGATGCACCTCCTCAATTTTTGCGGCTCTGTCGCTGGCACTTGTCTCAGTTCCAGGGTTATATATGATATGTGACCAGACTAGCCCAATTTCCCGGAAAGGAGTGGAGGTGATATGTTACACGCCTAGATTTCCATGTTCTCTTGCACGCCATTTTCGTGGCTTGTCATCGGGGAAATCATTGTTCGATGTAGGTCATTGAGTTCTACTCCCGCAGCAGTCACACAATGTCACTTGGGGGAAGTTACAGCTATATGCCTTGGTAGAGGGAAATTACAGGATCGTCAAAACATCAAAACCAGCAAACAGGCTACCAGCACGAGGGATATCCTACCACGCCTCCTCTTACCTTACTCTTTGCCCTGGATTCGGCGCAGCCAATCATCATGAACCCGCAGACCGTCAACTACCACCACCCCCCTTCCCCGCCCCACGCGGTCTTCCCTATGCCACCACACCTCCTTGCCCGGCTTCTCGGCCTCCGACTCGCTGTCAGCAAGCCCACCTGCACCGCTCTCCACACCGACCACGAGAACAAGGTCTCGACGCAGCCAGGTCTGCAGCTGCGTCACAACGCTTCCATTCTCGCCGGACAGTGACTCCTGCAAATAGATCGTCTCAGGTTGGATGTGGCGAAGGATGTGAGCATGGCCGTTTGGTGTGGTAAAAGTCAGCACCATGCTGTCCTTCTCTACGAGAGCCTGAGCCTGCGCGTAGATGGCGTTGTATGCAGGGTCCGCGGTAGTTGCAGTAACCCTTGCCTAGGTGTTAGCACGGGTTCAAAACGGGACCTAGAGATAAGGTATGCTAACAGAGGACTCTTGGCTTCGTCTCCTGGTGTCTGCGCTTGTGCGTGGTCGATGTTCGAGAACGATGAGCTCAGAGACGGAGGCGGTATTGTGCTGGTAGTCGCGGCCACTGGGGTATCCTTGAGATTCGGCGCGTAGATAAGAACGTACAGCTTGATTTTCGAGAAATCAATGTTCTTAGGAATGTGAGAAAGGATGGACTGGTGTCTAATGTTAGCGGTGATTCCATCCAGGCCATATCTGAAAAACTCACCGCGTGTTCGTGATACCCGTCGGAGTCAACATCGTCAATATGGCCGTCGGCGGAGACCACAATCGCGACCTTCTTGCGGCGCTTGCTCGCGTCCTTGGACTGAGATGGCGCGGCCCTCTCCTTCTTCGCGTCTGCCTCCTCTGACCACGTCTCATGGTCAGCATAAGCAGTCTTGTCCTCCTCCCTAATAGCAGCCAAGGCAGTCCCAACAGCCGCGCCGGCAGCTGTCACGCCTGCAGCAACAGTCTTCTTGGCACTGTCCAAGAACTGCTGAGGGCTCGGGGTGCGGCGCAATGCGCCTGTCATCTGAGCGCCCCAGCCAGGGTTGTTGTTCTGCGTTTGTGCAATATCTCGAGTGTCGGCACCGCCGTACGACGGCGGCTTGCTTCCATCCGGCCCCCGACTCGCTCCGTAGGCCGGGTTGTCGCCGTAGTCGGCGTTCTCGTAGTCAAGGTCCTGGTAAGCGGCCTCGGCTTCGTTGTCCTCGTGCTCCCCCTCTTTGCGCTGGCTCCATACCCAGGCAGCGACGCCGGCCGACGCAACAGCAACGGTCAGCACCAGCGGCACCCAGTGGCTCCATACCCCGCGGCGGCGGGACGACCCGCGGTGATCATACGGTGACGACATTTATTTACGGTAAATCGAGCATCGCACTGCCCACGGGACCGGGGCGGGGGACGTGAAAGCTGCTTCGGCGGCGACGCTTGCTGTCGCCGTACTCTCCTGCGCGTTTGGCTGAGGCAGCCCAGCCTCTCATTGGTTTTGCGACGGGAAATTTCCGTGTTGCAGGCCCGCCGCGTGCGCCGCGTCCGCGATGGCCGGAGTACTTTGAAGAGCGGCCGTATTCCGGTCGCTGTATATTTGTGTCTTCGTTGGTGGCTTTGCGTTCGTCTGCGGTGGATGCGTTGTGGTGCCGTGCCGTTCAGCTGGACAACGTCGGGAAGGCTGGGATCGATTGTTGACGCCCCAGCTTCCACAGGCCGAGCTCCATTTTCAGACCCCCGAGACCAAGGCAGGTGGTTGGCGTGGTTGGCCGGGCAGGGCAAGTGCGAGCTGCTGCCAAGAACGCCGGGGATCCAAAAGGAGGGACCTCGAACAGGGGTTGCTGCGCCGTTTTGATTAGCCCGTCACTACCCCACATACGAGCACGGGCCATCTGCCCTTCAATGTGTGCTTTGTGAACCCTGCATCGGCTGTGGTCGATTTTGAGAGCTTGATTGAATTGATCAGTGAGTCAGTGAAAGAAATACGACAGCCTCAAAGTTTCAGAGAATAATTCGAGTTCAAGCCAAACTCACTACAATCGTCCCCAGCACCTCCAGACCTCCTCACTCGCTGTTAGATCTACATGTCAATTCTTACAGCTCAATTGCATAGCCACATCGAGTTACCCCTCTATACTCACAGTCGCAGGCCCCGCGATGCCCCACGCTGTGACCATCGCGACGCCGGGCCTGCAAGCCTTGATCTTGTGTGGCCCAGGCAGCTCTTTTCCGACATTCACAGCAAACCCCGATGAGAACCCCAAGGCTCTCCTCCCCATCGCCAACAGGCCGATGGTCTGGTACCCGCTCGACTTCTGCTATCGGGCGGGCATCACAAGTACGTCCAGCCTCCGACGCACATCAAGATTCACATGATCCCATGCATCAGGTCTTGGTCTGGGACCTGCATCAGGGGCATCACATTCCGCAGATTGTCAGGAACCAGCTTTCTAACCCCGCTGCAGACATCACACTCATATGCCCCCCTTCAGCCGCAGAAGCTATCACTACCGCGCTGAACACAAACCCCTTTCTGACCAGCTTGCCGTACCCCAAGGCCGACCTGCTGTCACCAAAAGGCCTGGATCAGAACACCGGCACCGCTCAAATTCTGCGTCTGCCAGAGGTGCAGGCTCTCGTCACATCTGACTTCTTGGTCCTGCCTTGTGACCTGGTCTGCGAGCTAGGCGCAGACAAGCTACTCCAAGCATGGATGGTCAAGTCAGCAAGCCTAGCTGATCTCCTCTCCCACTCGGAGTCACCCCGCGCCCAACCCAGCGGCGGCTTGGGAGTGTGGTACCAGACAAAGACAGCTACGCCCGTCAAGGGGGAGGAGACAGACTTCACGGCCGTTGTCCCACTCCCACCATCTTCGATCCTGGCTCCAAGAGGATCCCTGTTCCCCAATATCTCAAAACTTGTGTACTCTATGCCTACAGACTCCCGGAAGGATCTGGTCGAAGAGCAGTCTGGACTCCCCACACGGACTTCGTTGCTCGAGAGCCACCCTCGCATCCGACTGCTTACCACCCACCGTGATGCCCACCTCTACATTTTCCCGCGCTGGGTGATGGAGTTTGTCCGAGAGAACGAGGCTCTGGAAACCATTGGCGAAGACGTAGTCGGCTGGTGGGCCAAAGCTGAGTGGCAAAAAGGTCTAACCACCAAGCTCGGACTCGATGAGATCTTAGGTTATGAACAGAAGGATGACGGCAAGGAAGACGATAAGACGGGGACCGGCGGCCTACCATCGCCAGGCAAATCAGTCACTGGCAACAACCAGACGCTGTCAGTAACAGTTAAGGACAAAGCTGAACAAGCCCGGAAGAGCGAAAGTACACTTGCGGGACCGTCAAGTGGATCTTTGGTCCCCCCTATGTTGGCCTACATTCATCCCTCGCAGCCGACGTCCACCGCAACAGCGCCAACCATCAATCCTGCTCCGGCGCCGACCATCATCCGCCGCGTGGATACATCGCAGCTCCTCCTCCAGGTCTCCCTGCAGCTGGCGAAACTCCCATCAATTGAGGAAGCCGGACCCGAGGCGGCCTCGCCGTTTGCGCACGTCCGCAAGGTTGCGTACCCCGAGGGTGTCAAGCCGCGCACGACCATCACCAAAGCGGACAGCCTCGTGGCAGAAAATGTCACGGTGCAGGAGAAGTCCTCCGTCAAGGAATGTGTCGTCGGTGCCAACTGTCAGATCAACGAGGGTGCCAGGCTGATACAGTGCCTCCTGATGGATGGTGTCGTCGTGGGCAAGAATTGCAAGCTCACAAAGTGCATTCTGGGCAAGAGGAGTGAGATCGGCGAGGGCTGCGTCCTTACCGACTGCGAAGTGCAGGAGAACATGCTCGTTGAGCGGAAGAGTGAGTTTCCATCTCACCCGAATGTTTGCTTACCCCTTGTCCCGAAGAGCATGCGAACTGACATGGTACAACCACAGCGGAGGCTAAGGACGAGAAGTTCATGTCCTCGTCCGGGTTGGAGGCAACAGATCAGGACTTGGAGGGATATTCGGACGATGCTGGTGATGACGACGCGGGGTTGCTCTAAGGCAGGGGTGTTGAGCTCATGCTCGCATGAACAATGGGCACCCTGAGCGCTTGGCATCTCTATTATCTATTGTGATCCCGCCCTAGAAGGCGGGTTAGCGGAAACCTAGCAGCCACTTGTTTCTTGCGCGGAGCCGATAACAACCCATGACCGGCTCGGCTACGAAGTTCAGTCCCTCGGGAAGGAGGCGGCTAGCAGCGTCAGCAACGCCGAATCTGACAAACAATGCGATCGATATGGATTACTTGGAGCTGCCCGTGGCTGAGAGGAATATCACGTTCGCTGCGACGCGCATGATCGGAGCGCCACGGGGGCGGATTGTCACTCTAGGTCTTGCGCATACCAATCGCCTTGATGTAGGGATGAACCGAATCGGTGTAGAGAAGGATAGCACAAGGCGATTGACACCATATCGAGCGACTTTGTTTGAAATGAGAAGCAGCGTTATATGTGTATCCCAGCTCTGTCACGTACTGTGACCCTGGATTTAATTCCGACCAGCCATAACAAGGGTGTGGGAGAAGGAATCCGCAACGGGGAGTGGTTGGGCATGCCGGCTCTGATGGTGGTCATTGGTTATCAGAGCCTAAACCTATCACGCCGGGGTCCCATTTAGTCCCAAGTCCAGGAGAGAGGGGAGACAAGCAGGTCTGTTTGGTAGCGGGACCGATCAGCCTCGTGGTCTCCAGGGTCAAAACCGGACTACCCGCCATGGCCTTAGCCCTGTTTGGGCATCTTGACAAGGTGCGGCTGAGGAAGAGAATGTGATAAGAGTCTCCCACCGAAGAGGCGGTATTGCTCCGTGACAAACACTACGCATACGGAGAGTCTAGCCTGCGAAACTGGGCACCTCATGGTTTCCGCCATGTCAGGGTGGTTATTTTTAGAACGCGCATATTTTGACAAGGGCCTCACGGATTTCGTTACGCCACACTGCCAGGGTTAAATGCTTGGTGTAGAGCGGGCTTCGGGCAAAAGGGTTGCCCCGTCGCGATGGTTGAGGCAAGGCGTCATTCTGTAGAAGATTGAAAAGGCGTCCCCGAGATCAATCACGTCGCTGAATCTGGCGTCCGTCATCCGCCATCCTGCGCGGCAGTACATGGGCGTGGACAGCACCTCCTAGGGCATTTTCTGGCATCTCAGATGTAAGATCCCTTGCTGGTGAGCGTCAGGATTCTTGTGAGGGTTTGGGTAGAGCCCGCAGCACTCGAGGTGCCAATATTGCGGGTCAAGATGCAGAAAGCAGGTGTGTTGTGTTGCGGGTGCTTCATGTTTCGGGTCCCGTTCCAAGCGGTGAAAAGGGGAATCCATGCTGAACTGCGTCGACGCTGCATCGGGTGCGTAAACCACAGGATGCAAACGGCCTGACGAGGACACAAAATGGCAGGTACATTGAAGCGGTCTGGGAAGCGGTATACGGTGGATGTCTTCTATGACGTGTGGTGTGGGATCTAAAGCGGTTTTAGCTTGTTTCAAAGACCTCGTACAGGGACTGGATATATTTCCAACCTTGTTGAGGTGATCGTCAACATGCCCAGGCAGGTGGTGGCACTCCGTGCTCAAGACACCGCGCGCAGGATATGCACCGGGCCCAAGGAGCGTTTAAGCGCCGTCGTTGCCTGTCCGCCCGCGTCCGTAGTCCTACACAGTGTTGTTGCTGAGCAAAGTAGCTGGTGTTTTGCTTGTGGCGGCACGAACCTTATGTAAGTCGCCCGAATTGGCTACCGAGAGTCTTTCCCAGCCATCAAACATAAGAAGCATAGTATTAGACTGCTCGAGCTGATTGGGTAAGATCAGTTTCCGACACAGGCCCCCGTCGGATATCGCTGACGACGAGGTTGAAGAGGTACCTCCGCTATCTGGCGTGTATGGCCCGCCATGAGCTGCAAGCAGCCGATCTGCATCCCGCAGAGACCACGGGCCATGAATTTGGCTTGCTGCAGGAACAAGGACAGACATTGCACCCGTGCGCCGGTATATGTCGTGGGGACAGATGAATACCACACCGGACGAGATGTGCCGCGAAACAATGAAACCCAACATCGTGTGTGTGCGCCGCCGATAGCCGTATAGGACGAATTCATAGACAGAATTCGACCTGCCCCTTGGGATAAGGTGATGACATACGCTCGGACATAGATACTCCTGACCATGTTTGTCCAGATATTTAGGCTAGGGTCGACTTTTTGTGTGACTGGTGTGACCGGTGGAGTGGCTAGCTCTATCGCTCCCCATGATTCCGCAGCTGACCCGTCAAATGGTGGTGACAGGGGAACTTCTCCCATCGGTGGTGCTTCCTACTAGAGGGGACTAACACACAGATCGGACACGCCGTTGGTGGCTGGATTTGGGGGAGCTAGCCAAAGGCTAGCGCCGTTGGCAGACCGAATCGCCAAGTAGCGTTTGTGTCAAGGAAACTCACGGCGTCCGCTCTGCAGCTGCCAGAATCATGGGAATGCTCCAGCCCATCGGCAGGACGGGATCGCCATGGCGTGCCCTGGGAAACGTGTCAAGAAACATCCACGATCCCTCCAGGGCGGTTCTCGAGCACTGTCGCGGCCGAATTTCCGCAACTTCAGCTTTGGGGTTGACGATGGTTCAGCTGGCCGGAGCCGGAGACTCTGTTCTATGCACTCGCTGACAAGGCTTCCTTCCATCGGTGTGTCGAAGTTGCGACGCCCGACATTCTCAGTGTTTGACAGGGCCTATTCGAGCAAGTGCGAGGAAGGATGTTGAGGGTCTCGACTGCAGGGGACAAGGCCGACTGAAAACGGCAGATTGTTTGCTCATTGCATCTCTGGTCGACTACTATTTTTGCGCTCGTCCCCGAGTTGAGATGGTGGCCAGTGAGGTGGTGGCACGAAGGAACGATATAGCTTAGGCTCCAACTTCTTGGCGATGTATTCCAGACGCAGAACAGTAGAGAAGGGTCATATTTGGGAGGTCGATTTAAGCTTTCGCACGGTTCTGCCTAATGCTCCTGCCTGACTCCTGCCCCAGCGATGTGGCCCAAGCTCCTTCCTGGCTCGCAAGCGTGCGCTTCAGAATCCCCCTGTCCTCCGTTTAAACTAGGTGTATGCCTGTCTCAGGTTGCGCACCCATATTCTGCTCTCTGCCTCGCCGAGTTGCGGGATTCGCCGAAGTACCATCGCGATCCAGCCCCATCGCACGCCATGACCGCCCACTACCTTTGCGGCTTTGGCTGACGTGCATTCTTATGCCTTTTTTTTTTTTTTTTCTTCCTCAACTTTCTTCTTTCCCCCCCTACCCCGCTTCGCGCGTTCGAGACCCAATGCACGAGACACACCAACATTGGCTTCCCAGGTTTCCAGCTTGACCGCCAAAAGCTACCCGAGAAAAGCGCAGAGCCGTGATGTGTGGTCGCGATGTTCGAGCCACATCCATTAGGACGCGAGACTGGATGGGACCTCGACGCTGGCTCGCCCCTTGGGATGATCTTGTAGAGCCTCGCTTCGGAATGTCCATCTTGTCGGCCTTTTTTCCTGCGACAAGTGTCGTCGATCGAGGAGAGCCGTCTCAAGTAGCGGCGGCTCAACTTGCCCCATCACCGAGAGATCAGACGCCCCTCATTCCATCTGTGTGCTAGCGTCGCCATTCCACACACACTCGCCGTTCAGAGTGAGGTGAGTCGGCACGGTGGATATCCCCCAGACTGTTTGGTCCGATCTCAACAGTCAGGCAATTGCTTTTCCCACACTCCCATGCAGGCCCCACACGTTGTTTGCATCTATCCCATCCTGGCCTGGCCAAGGAACCACCCATATTCGGCGCCCACAGCTTCCGCTTTGTTATCGAGCGGTTGCTTCTGGCGTCAAGGGCGCTAGGGGGGGCGGCGGTTGACTATGGTGGCCGGCAGCTATGGTTTTTGTCGGTACCCCATGATACACTGTGCTGTCGGTGAGGCGGTCTTCGCATCTGCAATCTCTCGATTTCAGCACATCGTGGCCCTTGGAAGTTGTTTTGGTGAATGTACTGAATCCCACAACCGTGTGGGCAATGGCACCCGCACCCTTCTCGGCCATTTCTCTCGTGTCGGCCCCTGGGCTATGTCCTCCAGATGCGCGAAGCCGAATTACACCCCTTCGCGCCTCGCGTGCGCACATTCCTGCCCGCGGCTCTTCTCCGTCGCGTCCCCCCTTATATTGGGACGCTATGTCCCGGTTGACAACCGTCCTGCCTATCTCTATCTTAGCACCATGAGTTCGTGTTGACGGTCCTGCCTGCGGACCTGTATAACCGACCCTTCACCCTCCTTGAATTCTTCCTCGACGTGAAGATCCAATCCTATCATCCACTCCTATTTAGCTCTTCACCCAGAGCACAACACAGCATTGCCCTATCCGACATGGATCTTTCCCACTTGAGGGTCAACACCATGAACACTGACTTTGGCGAGTCTGAGGGGCTCGGGTTCGACAGTCATGTTGTGAGATACCCTCCTTCCAGCGCCAGCAGCTTCTCGTCAGACTCAAGTTTTGGCCCATACACGCCCACCTCCGGCCGCTCAACCCCTCCTGGACCTGACGGGATGAATCTCGACATGTGCTTCACCTCCTCAGTCGATTCGTTTTCTTTTGATCTCAAGCCTCCTTCTTCCGTCATGTCGGCATATTTCCAAATCGATGGGAAGACAGAAGATCCTTGCGGATTCTATCAGCCTCGCCATCTCGCCACCCCTACCAGGAACCAGCTAGAGATGGCAAGCCTGTCGTTCCGCAACGATGTCGACTGCAGGACGCCATCCCAGCCCTTGGACTTTGGGCCGCTCAGCAACGGAATGGCCTCCTCCTCATTACCTCTGACTCCCCTGAGGGGTGTTCAAGGGACCGAGCGCTGGGAGGCATGGTCAATGTGGCCAGAGTCATCAGACAGCCCGACGTTCGATAGGTGGCCATACACGACGCTCCAGCAGCCAAGCCCAGCAAAGCCCAAGCGAGAAGACACGCCAGGGGAGCTTATCCCCAACAGCATCCCCCCCTTCAACCTTAGCGGCAGGAGGCGACTTTTCGATACGGCCCAGGAGAGAGCTGCAGCCCTCCAGAATGCCCAACAGGATTTTCCGCTGCGCGAGCGGACCAGAACAGCAAGGAGAGGGGCGAACACTGTTATCGTGAACGGTATGCCAGTCAAGACGATTTCTTGCGAGAAGCAGATGTGCACCTGGCCTAGCTGCAAAAAGAAATTCCAAAAGAGGGAGCATCTCGTCAGGCATCAGGACTGGTAAGCCAGATCCTCTTTTCGTCGGCGGTTTCCGCAGCTAACAGTTGGCAGCGCTCATAGGGGTGTCGAATTCAAATGCGAATTTTGCAACAGGAAGTTTAATCGAACGGACAACAGGCGGTCACATTATTCGCTACACGCGAATCCTGACAAGAAGGGCAGAGTGAAGTACCACCCCGGGGCTGCAAAGCTTCTGGAGGAGGAAGCTAGGCGAAATAAGTCTCGAAAATCTGCAAAGCCAAAATTCGACCTCGAGGGGAATTGACAAGGACTGCACACATCATGGGAATGGTTCGCACGCCATCATTAGACGGTTACTCTACCGAATTGTAATAGCATGCGAGATGAGTGGAGTTTGCAGAGGCATTTACAGGCTTTCCGGGAACCGAGTGGTAATGCAACGCATTTATTCTTCATTAGATCAGGCGGATCAAGATGTGTTGGTATCGCATACTGGGATGAAGCTACAATTAGTTGGTGTGAGTGACTCTTACCCCTAGTTAGATAGTCGGAAGAGAGGGCATCAAACAAACCTAGGACGCGTTTCGCTCATGTTGTGGTCTAAATTGACGATACAACCAGTCAGTCTCTAGATGGCTTCACATTCACCAGAGATTCATCAGCTCGAACAAACAAAACTCCAGCCGAGCAGAGCACGACCAGGCAGAGTGCCAAAGCCAGTCCTGTTCGTGGCGAGCCTACAATAGCCTGTGTCTCAAACGAAGACCGCATTCCGTGTCTGGGTAGGGCCGAGACAGTCCGTGCGTGGTGGTGGTGAATAACGTTTCTCTTGAACCAAGGCAGACCGACACCGTGGGATCAGAAGGAACTTGAACGTTCCTAGTCCCGAAGCCGGAGCCGCCAAACGGTGGTGGCAGAAACAATGATGATAGTACCCAAAATTCGGGCGGTCATAGCAAACTCAACACGAGTGCGTTGTGGCTCGGACACCGCGGGGAGCATTTGCTCCTGCTTGCTGTGATTCCATATTTTGGCGTCGATGTGCCTTACATTAGTTTTGGTGAAGGCTCCAAGACATGCATCCACGATCCGTGGATCATCGCTGCAAGGCGCAATCGGTGCCTGAGCCACAGGTTGAGACAGGAGGAGCAGTTGTCGGTAACCAGTGAGAGCGCGGGGGTGGCTGAGACATTATTGGGGCTCTCAGATCCTCGGAGGGTCTCGGTGGGAATGGCATTCCATTTGGGGGTGTTTATCAAGTTAGCGCCAAGGCATGGCTGCCCAAGAACCGGTCGGAGGGCCGAACTGAGGTCGACACCGTCGGCAATGAGGAGTTCGGCTCGGGAAGGAGGATCAACGGTGGTTTGTATGTGCTGGTGAGAATGATGTCATTCTCACCAACGTCACTTGATCGACGATAACCTCGTGTTTGGCTAGATACGGTGGGGACGGCGTGTGACACTGGCCAACCCACCAAATTAAAGCTGTCAAGTTGTTGGTTTTCGGGGCGGAGGCTCAACTCGGCTGGCTGCATGTCACACCTTCCGCCATTGGCCGTTGCCAATAAACGGTCAAGACGCCCAGTCTGTGTCTCATCCCACACTTTGGTTGGTAGGTACGTGGTGAGAGAAATGACACCCTTCAAAAGCAGCCCATGCGTCTTTATATTCTTGAGAGCCCGGCCATTGAGGGCAGTTGTGGCAGGAAGATCATTAGAACACCTCTTTGCATTTTGACGATGCTTTTTCCATCTCGTCACAGTGCTCCCGCCTATGCTGTAGCCTCTGAAAATAGCCTACCGATTTGGGCACCTCCAGTACATGCAGTAATCGATCAAGTTCTACGAGACTTAAACTCATGCCTTTCATCGACAGTTTCGACACCTTGTCTGCAAACCCGATACGTCGGTCTCCAACATCGAAAACTGCAAAAACAGACTTCAGGAGCATGTCACCCAAAATCAAGTTGCCTGGCTCCTTCGCAATCTGAATCCCGCCTAAGCAATTGCCGCGCCGTGAACTTGAAAATGGGGTGCTTATCTCACCCCACCGTAAATAATCGCCCGGGATCGTGAGGTTCTTCCTCGTGTTGGTCATATCCTCGGACAAGTGTAGTGTGAAATCAGGAACCGTCGCCTTGCACGGGAATACCTTTCCCTTGTTGAAGTCGTCGTACCATGCTCCGCTAATGTGACTGTAGTAGTCGTCCACAGCGTTCTTGTCAAGAAGAATAGCGCCAGTGCCCGAGTCAATAGTTGCATACATCTCCAGTTGGTGAATACCACTGCCGGCGACTGTGTAGCCTGAAAAGCCTGCGACCCAGTCTTCTGCGCCGTTTATGAGCGGTACGTACGTAATCGGACCCGTCCAGGCGTTGTAACCAAGGAACCCGAAGTTAAGGGTCTCAACTGATGCTGTGGCCAGCTTCAGTGATATTGCAGCAGCAAGGTCCGAGAGCGGAGTTACTGCCGTTGCGCTTCAAATCGATAGTGAAAACTGGTGCCTTGAGCGTCGGGATAAAACTTTTGAAGAAACTGGGTTGCGGGTCAGGTTTAATTGTGTTGTAAGTGCCGAAGCCGAAGCCGAAAATTCCTGACATTGCTGCGTCGGTGGTAAGGTCTTGCGACACATTGATTGCAGCCTCAATTGCGTGGGTAACAGACCTGGGAAGGTTTCCGAATCCTACAACGTCAAGGTAGACATCACCCGAACAAACGGCGCCGTCGATGTATGATATGTTGAAGGTGGCATCGGCAATCTGTTTTGACGTGGAGCTTTTCTTCGGGTCGCACAGAGTCTGCCCCGTGACCCAGAACTCCCTAGGGCGAGTGCCGATCGAGACCGGGAATAGATGCTCAGCGTCGTTCTGCTGCGGTGTAACTCCATCCGTGCCGCCGGGGTCGCCTCCGGCATTGTTTCCGGTCCTGCGGGCTCGCAGTGAACTGTTCAAGTCAACTATCTTTTGAAGTCCCGGAGAGAAAGGCTTGCTAGACCTACGACGGGCCTTGGTCACCTCGCGAGTTCCATTGAAGCCGCTGTAGTGAGGGTTCCGGGCTTGTGTCAGAGGCAGTCCCAGGTGTATTTGGCGGATATGGAGTCGGCATTGGGACATCAATTGCAGAGAGCGCGAATCCTGCAGAGACCAGAAGGCCGACAGTTGATGCAAGAAGCCCCATCACAAATTTGAAAGGCGGTGAGCTCAGTGCAGGCTATGTATCGCCGAGAGGGGCGAAAGAGTGTCAAAAGAAGTGGAAGGGCACCCCGGACAGTGACATTGGGGCATCAAACTGGATTTCTGACACCCTCGGACAAATGACATTGAGGCATCCGACCAGAATAATTGAAGGTAAAGTCAAAGTCAAATGCTCCCCCGTGGAGCCGACTCCTTGCTTTTCGTGAGGCGGTCGTGCACCCAAGTTTCTTGAGCCAGAGCACCTAAAGGTAACCCGTAAAGAAGCCTGTGCGCCTGGCCACCAAAAGAGTCTGGCGATATGTTCGCCAGTTGCAGCAGTGGAACGAAGCACGGTTTTCAGGAAATGCCCTGGCAAGACTGCAATCGTCACAGTGCTGAGGTTCGCTGTACATGTTGTGCTGGTTGTTGAACCTAACCGCAAACTTGAGAGGATGCCATCGAAAATACCGTACCTAGGTAACTGAAGTACTAGGGGGTACCTGAGGTAGATATAGCTAGGGGAGACCATGTTGGGGGGTCCTCGTGGTCCTTCACAGCTGCATACCTGTTCAGAACTCGGAGTTACTGCAATGGCTCCCACATTGATTCTGGTGGGGACAGTCCCAGTGATGGGGCTCAGCTGGAAGCCTCATAATTCGACATCCCACGTCGACTTTGTTGCGGGAAATATAAGCAGGTCCTGACCGGCCGACAGGTCGACGTGGGAAAGAAAGTAATAAATCCAATTGCGAACTGGATCGACGTTGAGGGAGTTGGTCACGGATGCTCCCTATTGGCTCAGTCGGGGCCAAGCAACCACTACACCACGTGGTCACCCGCCGAGTTGTGAATGTGCCTCCTCAACGTCCTCGCTTTTTGGCTCAGCCACATCCGGTAATCGATCCTGCTGGGAGTTGACACGGGACCGGGGGGTTGCTGCATCAGCCTCCGTGATAATGGAGATTGGCAGCTCCGTTTGCTATTCTCCTCCGCTCCCCCTACTATCAAGCCGACCCAGCTCCGTTCCGAGCGCGGGCTGACCGGAACCCTAAAGATGGCAAGCCCACCCGCGCCTCCACCTTCCTATACCGAAGCGACGCAGCGCGCGGATTGGCTGCGTCTCGTCGCCCCATGTATCCCCCCGCGATATTACGCCAACCTTTGCCTTGTCTCAAGACGTTTCTACCGGCAGTTTGCACCCCTACTCTGGAATGACCCTATCGCAGTCGCCCGAGAATTACACCGGGATACAGAAAATGGTTAGCAAACTGTCTTCATTCAGCGGAAGCCAAGTCTGACATGAGACTGTAGATCTGGCGTGGTACTGTGACTTCATACTCGACTGGCTCGACGCAACCCGGCCAAGTGTCCGGGGCATGGTGCAGTCCTTGGACTTGAGGGGGTTTGCTGCCGGCTCGGATGACTTCTTTTTGGACAGCGGCACAAGGACCATCACGGATACTCTTGCCCATTTAGCAGTGAAACTTCCGAAACTGCGCTGCATTTTGGTAGATGGCCATGCAGAGGTCAACCCGAACGCCCTGGCGCGCAACGACTGCACGAAGGGTCTCGAACCGCCTCTTCTGTTGAGCATCTCTGGATGCCAGGCCAAGATCGAGGCATCCTTCTTCAGCTCGCCGTACTTTCGAGGGCTCGTCTATCTGGATATTTCGGGCATCCCCGAGATTGGGACCACGAGGAGTCTCTTGCACACGATTCGCCCCGAGTTTTTGCCCAAACTACGAGTTCTCAAGATACAAGGGCACGGTATGGGCGATTCAGGGGCCGAATTTATCTTCACTTCGTTCAAGCAGCAGTTATGGAGTCTGGATCTCAGTCAGAACTCACTGACAGATGAAGCCTTCAAGGCGATATCCCTGACCTTTCCCTCGAAGACGCTTAGAAATGTTGCAGGGTGCAATGCGGCAAGATCTACCGTAGAAGGGAGTCTTCAAGATCCGCATAACTTGGGCATGGGCGGCGAAATGCTCACCATTGAGGAGTCTGGGTGGAGTGGTACATTCAGCCATCCAGATAGATACCTGGTTGACGCTCCAGGTTACACTAATCCTCGAAACCCAATCGATGCGAATCGACTGAACGGACTGGTACGGGTTGCGAGCGACTCGGCAAACTCGATCAAGAAAGCACTTACTACCACTTCGGAGGAGCACCCGAATGAGCTTGAAGCGTGCCAAGGAAAAGGGGGCATCACCCACCTTCGACTCAACGAAAACAAGATCACCGCCTCAGGGGTTTCTCAAATGTTCAAGTCATCACCTGGACACTTCGAACACTTTGAGTGTGACTCGATGCTATTCCAAAGACCCGTCGATGGGCTCCCTGGGTTTCTTCCTCAAGGGACGAAGCTCACCGGTATTCTGGGCGCAGCACACATCTTCCGGCCAGTCTTTTCATCCAACCTTCAAGTCCTACGCATCCACCACTCTCTTGTCACTCAAATCCTCACTATCGAAACAGACCACCTCTCTGAACGTGTCCCAACAATGATCACAACCTGGGCCGCAGAAACATATCTCTTCGCTCGAGCCGAGCAGACCTACCCGCAATCCTTCGCCCCCGACACGAACCCCCGCCTTCGTTCCTTAACACTGACAAAAATCCCCCGCTATTCCACCGGACCCATCATCCGAAAGCTAATCCACTTCCTCAAACTCGCCTCCGTCCAAGAACGTGCCCTGCAAGACTCCCAGGCCTCATCCCGCCACCACCCCCAAACTCTCTCGGGTCTTCGCCACCTTGCCCTTGAATTCGAACACGACCCCACACAAGAGCTTCAAGAGCTAGACCTCTCTTTTAGTGATGGTGGTGGCTGGATTGCTCCCTCCACCAGGGCATCCGCCTCCCAAGTGAGGCCTCCCCACGAGCCGGATCGGCAGGTTACACAGTCAGACCGACTCCCTGTTGACAGTATCGACGACACCCAATTCCTCCGGAGGGCGCTCCACGGCAGGAAAATCCCCGTCTGGATTGGTAGTCGCAAGCCAGGACCGCACACCGCTGCAAACGCTTATGCGCTTCTCGTCCGCAACCCAGCGAGGCAAACCAATATCCAGCCTGCTTCACCTTCTCATGTGCTGGCGGGGGTACCACCTGGTAGCTACATCTTTGGAGCAGCCTGGGATGCGATGTTCAAGAGCCCATTGATGACGAAGCCGAGAAAGGAGGATCTTACAGGGATGGTGGATGTTATTGTGGCGATTAAGCAATTTAGACAGCAGACGAGGATGGCGTATCAGAAGGCACAGGGGGAGGCAGGGAGGAGGGATATACCCTTGGGTGCGCCGCATTTCTTTTGGACGGGGCACATCGAGGTTTCTAGGAAGGAGAGCACCGACTATTATGGGGATTCAAAGTTTTGGCGATGAGATGAGGTAGGAATCATTGCGCGCTTGGATGTTGGTGAGGCTCCGGGTCTGGGGATCAGTGTTGAGAATTGACCTCAAACAAGATTTCAAGGAATAACCTGGAGAGAAGAGATCAGAGTCTATTATAATAAAGTGGCCTATGTAACTGGTATCTCCGAGAAGATGTCGCCGAGCAACGCCCTCCTTTGCCCTACCGCCCCTTTTTATCATTCCCGGAAATTTAAAAACACCAGAAGAGCGCTGGACGCCTGCGCTAGATTTAGGGAGTTTACCTCCCATCACAACAGCCGCAACGCCTTGAACTGACCACCTCACGCGTCCAGGATACCAGACTTGCGTCTAGAGGCATTGCCTATGCAACAACAAGGAAGTTGGGGTATCCTGCTCTCCAGCGTGGCGCGAATTTTGTTCCGTGTAACCTAACGGGCATTATTCATTTATTTCTTGAAGGCGATATCAAACGCGGGGATGAGAGTTTGCGCCAGCCAGAAGGAGAAGACGAGCTTGGGGCCAGTCATGAGGAGCTACAGCAATTGTTAGTCAGGGTTTCAGTGGGACAAGCGATTTCGTCGACATACCTTGGGAACCAAGCCCTTGAAGAAAGCGCCAGCGCCCTCATTTTTCGCCATGTTGGTCAAGATACGGAAACCGCTCTCGGGGTTGTCGAAGTTGCGGTTCTGGATACGGGTCTTGATGACATCAAGAGGCGCCGAGACGACGAGAGAGGCCGAGGCACCGGCGATGGAGGCGACGAAGTTCTGGAACCAAGTGGCCTTGTTGTAGTCCTGGAGACCGAAGAGGAACTCCTTGGCGAAGGCGGAACCGCCGAAGAGGGCGAAGGAGCCGGGGGCATTTCGGGCGGCGGTCCAGCCCCACCCGCGGTAGAGACCGAAGCCCTCGTCCTTGACGATCTTGAGAACACCACGCCCGCGGAAAGCCTCAGGGTTCGTCTGGCGCTTGATCTTGAGGACATCAAGCGGGAGGAGGACGATCTCACCGATACCGATCAAGCTGCCAGCCGTCGAGTGCATGATCGCCTTGCCCGTCTTCTTGCCGAAAGCGTTCTCAAAGTCCTTGCCGTAGTGTGCCCCGAGGTAATCACGCGCCACCGGCTGGCCGCCGTACTTGTAGACACGCTGGAGGACCTTATAGCCGGCCGCATAACCCAACCCGGGGAAGAGCGAGACGAACTTTCTCCCAGCCGACGCCGACGCCTTGTCCTTGAAGATGACCGTGTTCAACTGCGACATGTTTCCAATCTGTGTGGCAAACCGTCAGTCCAGGCGTTCCCAAACGGTAGATACCCATGCGCCCGACGTACCCTCGTCTCATTGCTCATCAACCGTTTCGCGATCGTGTCGACCTGTCACGGCAGTCAGCGGCCCTTCCCTCTCGAAGGGCGAGCCATTGGAGCTCCAACGTAGTGCCTACAGGGTGGAAGATGGCCAATTCGGCGATACCCGCCGAACCTATCCCCGGCAACCCCAAGGTCAGTATACGCTCCAACACTCGGGGAGTCATCCGTTAACCGTACCGGATCCCAACAGTCTCGCGAGGTTCGACTCCTTCTCCCGCCCAGCAGCCATTGGTGGGGACATTTTGCTGTTTGGTATAATGAATGGATTAAAAAAAACGTCGGCTACAATTCGGATAGGGTCGTTGGAAGTCGTGTCCAGCAAGGTGAGCAACTGCAAAAGTCAATTGATAATGGCAGATGGGGCGCCTAATCGCGGTAAATTTTTGGTCGCAAAAAAATTTAGTCCGACTGCGGCGTTCAGATCCCCGAACTGCTTATCGGCTTGCCAGTGGACTTGGCTGCAGACGTTATCAGCCTTCCATCCCCATTACCGAGTCCTCCCGTTTCCCCACAGTTCAGCTCCCGGGAATCTTCGGTGGTCGGGCAGTTCGGCCACGAAACCGATACAAACATGGAAGCCCAGCAGCATTGTAGCCTGTGGCTTGATACGATTGCCGAATGCTAACCTCGGGTCTAGGGGATATCAAAGCTTGCGTACCCGATAATGGTAACCCCGTTCCCAAGTCCCAACCTAGGGTATGCTCCCAACTGCGCTGAATAATAATCCCCAAATGATGAATCCTCCCCAAACGCCTAGCGATGCATTGATACTCGGCAGTGAACCCAGGAGAGAGACCTATACCCTTCCTTCAGAAGTCGCGCACCAGCGCAATAAAGTCATCCAGCCTCATGACCTGCGCAAAAAGCTTCCTCTCGTTCTCCTGGAAGCGGGAATACCTGTCGTAGTATTCTTTTCTCATAACGTCCTTTTCACGTCCCTTGACATCCGTGCGTCTCGTCAGCATCAAGACGTCCTTCTCCTTCTGCCGGAGCACTTCGAGAACCTGAAGACATCGAATCATGCTCTTGTAGCTGTTGTCGGCGAGTTTGATGTAGCTCTTATCGACATCGCAGAACCACAAAAAGAACGACTTCTTGACATCCGATTTGTTATCCCTGGGAACCTCCTGGATTTGGACGAATCCCGCCTTCTGCATTTGCACCACCTTCTGCTGTACTTCAGCCTTGCGCATAAGCGCGACATTCATCAATGCCTTCTCGTCAAGTTTGCCGTTGGCCCGCAATATGCGGACGAGACGAAGACCTTGTCTCCCCGACGTCCTTTCAATCACCGCATCCAACTCTGCTTCGCGGAGAGTGCGCATCAGAGGCTCGAAGTCCACTGTCCACTCATCGTGCCCGCAGTGTCGCACAAAGTGTTGGTTGCTTTCTGCCAAAAGAAGGAGATGCTGACGCAGCTGCCCTGGACGCCCCATCCGCTGCCAGGGGTTATCATCTCCATCTGCGAAAGTGACCTTGGTTCCGTTGGTAGCACTGGCGGGTTGGTTCTTGAAATCGGAGTCATAGCCAGACTCATCGCTGCTGGAGCCCTCGTCCGACTCGTCAGCACTCGCTTCGCCGTCAACCTCAGCTTCCGCAATAAAGAGCTTAGGCTTTGGCGGGAATTCTGAGATCTTCTCAGCTGACTTGGAAGAGATCTCCTTCATTGCCGTTTTCCCGATGCCCAATGAAAGGTCAACCGCGGTCTTGAGGTTGTCGAGAATCTGGGCTGTCGTAACGGCTTTCGGTTCTGCATCCACCGCTTCTCCATCCTGGTTTACATCCATGCTGGGATCTAGCCGGCAGCGCGGGAGCTGTTTCGTCAGCAGGCGGAGGAGGACGCCATATACGTGAGATGTTGCGTCTCCAATCGTTTCCGACACAAAATGCACCAGACGTCGGTTGCGGAGATCAACGAGACACTTCTCATAGTTGATCCGGATCACTTGTTTCGGCTGAAAAATTGTCAGCGCTGTAACAAGGAGTAACAGTCCACAATCCACTCACATCTAGAGCAGGATCCAGCTCCTCGTCGTGGACCCCATTTGTTGTCCCATTCGTTCCATTCGCGGCTGCGACACCTGCAAAAAGTTTCCTCCTCTTTGCTGCCGTGCCATTTTGCTCGAGTTTGCGTTTCAGCGACTTTGATTCACTGCGAACCTTGCGCAGCGCCTCGGCCATCTTCTCTTGAAACTCAATCTTGCCGCGGCCTCCCTTGACCCCCCCTGGGAAGTGCTTGTCTGTGACTTCCTTTTCCAAGGCTTTGACGACATCCGGTTGGCTCTGGAACGTTTTTGAATGAACGACATCAATGAGCTCTGCCTCGACAAGACGACAGATGATCGAGTTCAGTTGTGCGGTGCTTTTTACCATAGGGTCACATTTCTTGGCGGCGTGAGGGTGTCCGTTCACGCCATTGGCCTTAAGATCGGGGAAGTCTTCATCATCGTCTTGTTGCATCGCAGAGTTAAGATGGTTGATCTTCTCTTGGTACGCGGCAACAAGGTCCGCAACCCTGGTCTGGCCAGAGGCGAGCAGACTTTGCATGACGTCCTTCGCAGGAGGTCCGAATGAAGTCTCAATCATCTCCAAAATCTTCCCAGTGCGCACCAAGTTGTATGCAAATTCCGCGTTGGCTTCGTACATTGCGTGGCCATCGTCGATCTGGTAGTAGAGCAAGTTGTGCTGCAGAAGAACGGCGACTCCGTGCCGGAGTTGAAGTGCGCTCATTCCAGTATACTGGCAAAGCTGAGGAAGGGTCGCTCTGCCTCTGCTCAGGAGGGCCCTGAATATTCTCTAAACGTGCTGTCAGTCATCCGCACGGCGGAGTTTGATCGCTCTTCATGAGGGTTAGCCGGGCCTGTCATACCGATGGGAGTTCGCCATGGAGTTCATCGATGAGCAGAGAGCAGAGCTCTGCCACATTCTGTGTCTGGATACCGAACTGTCAGCATGGGTTATCGGTGCTATTGTCGCGGGGACGGGGCATGCGACAGGGCATTCCACATACAACTTGCATTGTAACGGCAAGAATCCTGTTGTTTGTTGAGTGTTGGCTTCTAGAGATGCTCTCACTATCTCTAGAGCTGCCACAGTTGCTACCGGACTGTCATTGAATGCCGTGAGTTGTGGAAGACTTGTCTGGTGGGGGACAATTCAAGATAATTTTTTTTTGGCTGTCGCAACGTTTGAGAGTCATGGGCTGGGTAGCCGAAGCGAGCGGGTCGCGCTGGGCGATGGGCTGTAGATGCAAGCTCTCCCCACACTGGCGCGGATGCTAAACGCAGTCTCCTGTTAACCACCGTCTTTTTCAAGACGTTCATGTGTAGATGAAATGGGCTCCCGGTGTCAAGAATCTGGCAGGTATCGAGCCAAAACAAATGCGAATATAAATTATTACCCTATTATTCCGTTATTTGGCCACACAATAGACCTTGTAATCCTTTTACGGTGTTCTTCAGCAAAGTCGATGTCAGAAACGCCCTTGAATTGAGTGCATTCCTTTAGTAAGAGTGACGAAGAGCCAGTAAGAATCCAGCGCATTCTTGCTGACACGACTTGGTCAATGCAGGGTTAGGGTTGGACCGGCAGAGCTATTTTTCCGCACCTGGCAGTCGGGAGGTCGGACCTGGAGCCAGGGAATTTTCGGAATTGCTTGAGAACAGCTCCCTCAAGCAGAGCGCCGCGAACTTTTCGACAGTCAATTGACGACACAGCCCCTCCCATCATGATCTCCCGATCGGCTCTGTCGAGGGGCACCCAGCTGGCTCTTCGCGGCGGCGGTGCCTCGAAGATTGCGCAGCGCGGGTTCGCCGCCGCGGCCTCCGAAAAGGCATCGTACGAGCCGACAAACATCGCCGGCGTCAAGGTCGCTTCGAGAGACGACGGTGGCCCGACCACCCGCCTGGCTATCGTCGCCAAGGCCGGTACCCGTTACGAGCCCCTTCCCGGGTTGACTGTTGGATTGGAGGAATTCGCGTTCAAGGCAGGTCAATTGGGTTGCGAGAGCTGGTGCTTCAGCAGCTCGCCCGTGTCAGGAGCTCGATGAGCTAATTTGCGTCCTATCTTCAGAACACCAACAAGCGCTCCGCCCTCCGCATCACCCGCGAATCCGAGCTTCTGGGAGGTCAATTGACTTCGTACCACACTCGCGAGGCCCTCGTTCTGCAGGCCAACTTCCTCCGTGAGGACCTTCCGTACTTCACAGAGCTCCTTGCCGAGGTCATCTCGCAGACAAGATATACCAGTGCGTCAAGTCACCGATTGTGTTCTGAAATGCACTGCGCTCACACAGTTCTATAGCTCACGAGTTCCGCGAGGAGGTTGAGGGACTTATTCGCTACAAGCAGGGCAAGGTCGACGCTGCTGCCATCGCCCTCGATGCCGCTCACTCCGTCGCCTTCCACAACGGCCTTGGCAACACCCTCTATCCGACCCCTAACACCCCGGTCGCGTCCTACCTTGACGAGTCAAACGTCGCCGCATATGCCCAGGCTGCTTACAACAAGTCCAACATCTCAGTTGTCGCTGATGGCGCGAGCCAGTCAGCCCTCAGCAAGTGGATCGAGCCTTTCTTCAAGGAGGTTGCTGTTGAATCCCAGCAGAAGCTCGACCAGTCTGCCTCCAAGTACCACGGCGGCGAGACCCGTATTTCCAAGCTCGGTAGCAACGCCGTTGTAATTGGCTTCCCTGGCGCCTCCCTCGGTGCCAACCAGCCTGAAGTTGCTGTTCTCGTCGGCCTGCTTGGCGGCGAGTCCAACATCAAGTGGTCACCCGGTTTCAGCCTTCTCTCGAAGGCGGTCGCCTCTGCCCCTGGCGCTCACGCCCAGGCTGCCAACTTCGCCTACTCCGATGCTGGCCTCTTCGCCATCCAGATCAGCGGCTCCGCACCTGATGTCAGGAAGGCTGCTCAGGAGTCCGTCAAGGCCCTCAAGAGCGTCGCCGAGGGTGGCGTTTCCAAGGAGGACGTTGTCAAGGCTGTTGCCAAGGCTAGGTTTAACCTCCTGTCACTGAGTGAGACCAGCGGTGCTGGTCTTGTCCACGCTGGTGCGAACCTCATCAGCGGTGGGCAGCCCCTCCAGGTTGCAGAGAGGCTCAAGGCGTTGGAGTCTGTTACTGGTGATAAGCTCAAGGCTGTAAGTTTCGATCGCGATCATGTGTTGCTTGGAAATGTGCTAAAACAACTTTCACAGGCAGCCAAGGCACTATTGGAGGGCAAGGCTTCGGTTGCGTCGGTGGGTGATCTGCACGTGCTGCCCTTTGCGGAGGATCTCGGCCTTAAGGTATAGGAGGTTTCTTGGGAATGGAATGGAAAATGTATCAACAGCATCAGCCTGCCAGGCCGACGAAGAGGCTCGCGGCTCGTCCTTTGTGCATATAGTAACCTCTAGACTTAAACCCACTTTCTTCCTACGACTAACAAACGGATACAACCCTTGGGGGGCGCTGGAGCGTTTGGAGCGGTACACATGGGGCTGACCTGACGAGAAGTGGCTGTGTAGATTAACATCGACTGTCTTTGCGAAGTAATATGTCCCTTTGTGCTTGTATCTTAGAGCTGGTTGAGAACGGGTGAAACAAGAGCCTCAAATCCGACAATTGCATAATTATGGTAGCTGCATGGGTAGCTCCCGAACCAAAGTTACGGATCACGTGATGTGGAGCTGACTGGGCTTCTCGGCTTGCATTCGACCTTTTTCGCCAGCATCTCCTCCACACCGATCCCGCATTGACAAGATTCACCACAAGCACCTCCAATCCGCCCTCAAAATGACGTTCGCGTGGAAGCAAGCAGGTCTTACGTGAGTCAATTGCCGGTTCCGTGCCAATTGGACATTTCGGAGCATCGGCGCGCCAACGGGGATGGAATTGAGGAACTGACTGGGATGTGTCTAGCTACAACCGCTACCTAGCCGTCGCTGCTCGCGTCGTGCGCCGCAGCTTGAAGGAGGATAAGAGACTCGCGGCTGAGCGCAGAGGCGATGTGGACCTGCGATTTGCCAAGTGGACGGTGAGTTTTTTCAAACTTTACGGCTCCGGGGAAGGGGACGGGGATGGAAGGCGAGGGAGAATCTGATGGCTAATTCGCGCATGGGGGAATAGAACGGCAAGCAGGGTGATATGCAGAACGTTGCGGATGCGAATGCCGCTGCCTATGTTGAGAAGGCGAACGCGCCGTCATCGTAAGGGGATGGACACTGAGCGATGGTCCGATAGAGGGGAGGAGGGGGGGTCGCTGGGATAAGGCGTGCGAATCACTCGATGCAATGGATCCAACACCGTCGGTTGGCTCTTCTAGACGTCAAAACTGTATCATACTAGGGGCGGTACAATAGAAAATAATTGGCTCAGGAGAGAATATGTTGATTGTGATGTTGGGGAACCGTTGACTTGGGGTTCTGGGCTGGCATCCTACATCGGGCATATCCGGGGCCTGGAATAGGGGCGGTCACAGGCGCCCGCAACTGTGTCCTCATTGCTTGATATCAAACCTGAACAGGAACCTTTGTTGGCCTGAACACTATGTTTTGGTGATCATTGTCCTGCACGTAACGACAAATTCATCCCTTCGTCCGAGGATGTCGTCTGATTTTTAGGGCTCCGTGCCACGGAATCAGTCGGTTGCGTGCACCCACACCCAAAACACACAGTAGGTACCTGAACCTCGAGCGGGCTCCTCGCGCAAGCTCAGATCAATTCACCATTGAGGCGACTCCAGCCCCTAACCAACTCCACCAGCCTCATCCGTATCTGCTTGCGAAAAAGCGCCATGTCATTCCCTGATCAATGAGAATAGCTACATGAATACCAAGAATAGCAAACCATCATGTCGCATCCCCACGACTTTCACGTCTCGAAAGGTACGTCGCAGCATAACCTTGTTTTTTTTTGCTCACTAGTAGTTGCCTTGCACCCCCGCCAAGCCGAGGAGCTACCGCTTACGATAGGCACCCAACCGGGTTGCTAGAGTTTACAGGGCTGTCGATCAACCACCACGATCATTACTCATCTCAGGACGAGCCCCCGCCCCCGATGATCTCGAGTGAGGGAATCGTTGCTATCGATATCACGCGGAAGTTTGTGGAGGCTGCGAAGAGTGAGTCTTGTTTCTGCAGAGGGGATGCATTGTGAAAGTGAGGCTCGGGCTGATCTTGGCGGTTTCTTGCGTAGCGTTGGAGCCGGGTGAGCTGGTGAAGGATGGCTACTTTACGTTGTTTGAGTCCGTTGGGGCTCTGGAGGTATGTTTGTGTCTGACGCGGCTTTTACAAGGGAGAACTAATCGGTGAGGCCTAGATCATGGATCCGAAGATGGATAGTGGGTGTTTAGCCCCTGGCGAGTCTCTGGATGATGACTACGATGTGACGAGGCCGCTTCTACCCGGTGAGGTAATGGGGATTATTGACCAGCTGCTCTGTCTGGAGGTTAGTTCACTAGTGAGGCGCTCCTCATGGCTCGACTGACAGGAGCAGATGGCATGGCATCTTGGTTACCCCTTGTCTCAGACGTTGCTCACGAACGTCTACATTGAGGCAATGCTCAACCCGGCGCCCGCCAATCTTAAAGAGGCTCACTTCATCAGAGACACCGAGAACGAGGCTGCCCAGGACCCTATGTTCATCATTCTCAGGGCCTACTGCTTAGGCTTGCTCAAGTCGTGCTGGTATGTCAATGAGCGCATCAAATTCGAGCACTATTATGAAGTAGGTTCCCATGTCGCAACATGCTGATGAGGGAGTTGCTGATCGGTCTCTAGGAGGAAGACTTCGTTACGAACACATACCATCGGTCCTTATTAGACAACATCGATCGTGATGAAATTAGAGATGAAATCATGTCGGCGCGAAGGCTGGTGCACTCGTTGAGACCGAAGATCCTGGACGACATGGCGGATGGCCTTAGCTTCCGGCTGGAGTTGAGAGCTGCTTTCCTCCGGGCCATTGAACTTTCCGAGCTGAGGAGTAGCCCCGAGTCTTTGAGCCTTCCCTGGTCACAGATGAAGTCCGTCTGGGAACCCATCAACAAGTCCCGCCACTTTGGTACGCCTGTCCCCGAGGCTTTCAGCACCAAGCTTCAACGCCGACTTGCTAGTACAATGCCCCCACGCCCCATTGTTCAACTGAGCTTTGAGGAAACCTATGACCATTTCAAGAAGCTGTTCGTCGATGGGATCAATGTTCTCAAGGTCCTCAATTATACCGACTCTCAAAGCTTGCTGGTGAGCCCCCAAGCGTGTTGCTCGCTAGCGCAGACTCGCTGACCTTTAATCCAGAACTTCGTCTTGACTTTCCAAGCTCAGAAGCCCCAGCCACTGGTGTACATCCGAACGCTCCTCCAGAATTTCCTGTTCAAGGACATGGTTATTCTCGGCCATCTCAGCATCCGGCACGTTATCGACGACGACCTATCCATCATTGTGTTACCTTGCAGTCGTCTTCTCGATCCCGCCAACGACGACGTCGAGGCCCCACATGACGCCCGTTTCGCCATCGCCCACCAAATGGAACTTTTCCGCCAACGCACAGCCCAGTCCTACCTCGATATCTTCCGGGCTTTCTGCCAGAACCGCTGCCGCGTCCGTCGTACCCTCTGCCATTCCATACAAGACTGGGAAACCGTCCAGCTGGATGCTGAGGAGATTGACCAGCTCCTCCAAGTCCAGCTCGATGAGAAACCCATCCACTACGAGACCACACTCTCCAACTCCACCCAGGAGCCCACCTATTCCCTCCCCCTCTCGTCCTGGGCCTACCTCTACAAGCTCCGCCTCATGGAATGGATCGTTCAGCTCGGCTTCGAGCTCGAAACCTACCAGCCCGACGAACTGGCCGGCATGTACTGGTACCTCTCCTTTCTCTCCAAAACCCGCGCCCAACACGCCGAGCGTATCAAAGCCTTCACCCTCAGCCGCCATGACAACCTCCGCGACAACAACCAACTCACCCCCACCATGGAAGCCCAATTCGCCCGCTCCCTCGCCTACATCCGCGTCACTATCCTCGACGCTGCTGTCACCTGGGAACTCGCCGACGCCCTGTACTGTCTTTACACCTGCCTTGGCCGCCTGGGTCTCATCCACCCACCTCCCCGTCCCTATTCCTCAGACGAGCTGCGCTACGACATCCGCATGAAGCCCTTCGCGCCCATCTCTCTCCCGAAACTCCCCTCTTACGAGTCCTTCCGGCACGCAACGGACCAGCGCAAGAGCTCCACTGCTGCTCTTCTCGATTATGCCCAGCGAGCAGTCGGTGGTGCGAGAAAGGGGTACGAGGTGCTCAGCAAGTTGAGCGAGAAGGAGGCGTTCACAGTGGGCGCGCATGAGAGGTGGGTGAAGGGGACGAAGAGTTGTTTGCGGTCGGTGATTGCGGCGAGTATTGCAATTTCATCGGTTAGGAAGGTAGTTAAGACTGGGGAGGACGGGCGCGATGAACCAGAGAAGCTAGTTGTGGAGGTGCCGAGGGCGGAGGCGTGTTATCATGATTGGTGGATTGTGCCTAAGGTTAGTGAGCGGGAATGAAGGGGTTGTAAAGGGGTAGGAAGAGGGTTACGAGAGGACACGAAGACGTTTGCGAAACGTTATGAAATGGTATCAGGAAAAGAACGATAAGGGTTTAAGGAAGCCCATGAAATGAACGCGGATGAATATGTTGATATCGCCGGTCATTAGGCATAGCGTGGGTGGGACAGGCAAGTAGAGACTAACAGGGTCAATGCAAATTTCTAAGTTTGATTCTACCTGTTCCTCTCTCCTCCTCCTTGGTGTTGATGATAATCAAACAGTGGCAATACAGTGTGACATGATAACGTTGCTTGTGTACAGGTACATGCTCCATCCTGGGCATCTGGCCGCAGGTATAAGGTGGCTAACTCAACTCTACACTTCCGCCCTCCTCTCCTCAATGTTCGATCTCTCGTAATCGGCAATTTCACGTGTAGCGATAGATGGCGTGATATGGTAATTTCGTAGAGAGATTACCCTCTCATACGACATGGTATCAGCTTGACTTATGTTCGCTCTTGTTTCATTTCGACCCAACAGGGCTTGAAATTTATGCGAGGGCCTTCTTAGCGACGGAGCCCCTGAGACGGACGGTCTGCTCGTAAAGGACGTCCTTGAAGGCGAAGAGGAAAGCGGCGGTAATGACGCTCTGTGTCACCTTGGGGCCGATGCCTGTGAAAAATTGTGAGTATACTATCTGCAAGCTGAGGAAAGGAGCAAGCGGCAAATAAACCCACCCTTGTATAAGCCCGCATAACCCTCTTCCTTGATGACCCGGTTGAGAGCCTCAAACACGCCCTCCTTCTTCTCGCCATGGCGAGCCACATGCATCTGGCTCTTGACAGTGATGTAAGGGTATGTAACGCTGGTAGCAAACAGCTTGCCCAGGGCACCGAGGAAGAAAGCGACGGTGGGTGTGACGCGGCGCTTCTTCTCGTACGAGTTCTTCATCTGCTCGAAGAGTGTGTACTGCAGGATAGGGTTGATGACCAGCACCAAGGCCGGGACGACGCCGGCGAAAAGGGCTTGAGGGCCCTCGGTCTTGAGGAGGGTAAGCAGGGTGCCAATGGTGGTGGGCTTGCGGACAGGCTTATGGTCCGCGCCGGGGAGGGTGGACTTTTCCTCATCGGCGGCGTCGGCCTTGCGGGTGGTCATGCGGGTGTTGACGACCCAGATGGGATTCGTGAGGATGACAGTAGCGGAGCCGGCGAGGGCGCCGGCGATCATGCTCTCAGCCGTGGTGAGCTTCTTGGAGGCGCGCCCGGCCTTGACGGCGGCGGCCTCGAAGAAGGCCCGTGTCCACTCATACCAATAGTAGTAGACGAAGTTGGTCACGCTGATACCAAAGAGAGCGCTCGACAGCCCCGAGTAGAGACCCGAGATGCCCTCGCGTGCGACAATCTTCTGGACGGCGGCCAGGAAGGCTGTCTCCGCCCGCTTCGACTCGACCTGTGCGCGGGTTGAGAGGGTAATGAGCGGGTAGGTCAAGGCCATCGAGAGGATGCCGCCGCCCGCGCCGGCCAGGGCATGGGCGACATTGTCGTTCTGCGGTATCACGGGCTTGGACTGCGACATGGCTGCGGGTGGCTGAAAATGACGATGGTGATGGTGGGGTAATAGGGGAGCTCGCGGGTTCGATGCACGCGGGGATGCGGGATGCGGAATCGGGGAAGCAAAAAGGATACTCGGGGGTTGATGTAAGTGTCTATCGAGGAGTTGTGGAGATGGCCCGTCTAATGGAAATGGAATCGCAGTAGGTTCGCGCCATTACGTGAAGCGGCGCAATTGCTCTTCTTGTTCTTGCCTCGCCTTGCGACGCAGGTGATGTCGTTGGAGTCTGCAGCCGAGGTCCGGCAAAGCGAGTGGAGGGGCACGCTACAGCACCCGAGTGCAGGCGGGTCCAGCCGGCTGGCGCGACGTCACTGTCAGCCGGGTGTTCGCGGCAAACCCCAGACCCAGAGAGCTCATTGCATGGCAGCTCTGTGATCATGTGAAGATGCCTGGTTCCATGGAGTCCACACTGTTGGGCACATGGGCATTGACGGACCCCCGTCCATTTGGGGGATATCCACTGGGGAATTTGAGGAATTTAGACTCGGCATCTTCTCACCATGCGTCCACCTTCTCTCCAGGGTTTCTGTTCCCATTCCAGGCATCCAGGGCAAGTTTGCGGGCTTGCGGCTGCCTTTCGAGCCGCAACCGTGGCCCCCAAACCATGGGAAGCCGCGGCCGAGTCAAGGATCAATCTGTGTGACGCTCTAATTGGTTTAGCAGCGACTGACACAGTGCATCTTCCAGCCAGTCTCTATATCTCTGGACCCGGCAATTCGCCGAATAGATATTAAATGCACACCTCGACGGACAACAGCAAAAAGGCAGCTCGCATCTACTGCCCAAAGCTTTGGGACTGGACGCGGGAGAAAGGTCAGATCGCTTCATGCCCTAATATCGGAAGCATAGTGTGGCATAACGGTGCCTTTGCATCCCAACACTGTGCTCTTGGCAGTCTATTTTTGGTCCTTCTGCCGTCCCGCTTCTCCAGGGGGCTGGGCTGAATCTCCATCTCCAGCGAGAACGAAAAGAAACATCGTGAGATCACCATGGCTGGTCCTCTCACTGCCCACTCTATTTCAACACTTGTATTCAATTGATTTTGCTGCTATTTTGTGGGAAACAACCCAACGCCCCCGTATATCCCCTTGCGCCGCCTGTGGCAGCACACCTCTGAATTTGTCAGTTCGTCCACCTGCGAAGGAGGGGTTCACAACCGGGACACCACGACGTGAGAGTGACTGTGACTGAGATTGGCCATCCAGTCTCACCGGGGACTCAGCAAGGCCGACAATGAGCTGCGGTGCTCTGCGCCCATAGACGACGAGATACGGCATCTCGGGCATATTGTGTGCTTGGTGCCTTGTTTCGTGGGAATATCAGGTTCTACAGTCTGATGAGACTCGATGACTCTGGTACTTGAACGTGGAGCGGGAATCGGTAGGATGCAAGTACAACCGCCGCCCCCCATGTTTACGGCATCGCCTACCACCATCGAGCCCCCGTCGGCGCGATTACCAAGCCGTTCGCTTCCCAGTAGGAACATCACGTCCTCGACAATCGAAGATGCATATGTCGCCTTCGTCTTCTACTGCAACCCCGCAGTTCCCCTCGATACCGAGACGGCTGCTCTCAGGGAAGCATTTCGGACGCCGCCTAAGAGCGGGGGCAAGAGCTTCAGCACCTACACCTTGTTTGAGCTCATCAAACAGCTCGAGACGAAGGAGCTCAAGACCTGGGCTGAACTGGCGCTCAAGCTTGGTGTTGAGCCCCCTGACCAAGAGAAGGGGCAGAGCTCGCAGAAGATCCAGCAGTATGCAGTCCGGTTAAAGGTAAGGGCTAGATAACAGCTATCAGAGGGTAGAGAATGCTGACGTCTACCAGAGATGGATGCATTCTATGCATGTGGATGCCTTCTTCGAGTATCTCATGGACCGTCCACATCCGTACTGGAATGAACTGCCACCTGCGTCAACTCCAGTAATTGAGACGGGGCGCGATGGTGTGGCGGCTGAGGACGACATGGCCCTGCGGGCGCTGTTACCCCAGATCAAGCCGCGTCGAGGGAGAAAGAAGCCTGAAGATGACGAGACGGGCAAATCGCCTTCTCAGCGGCCCTCGCCGTTACAGGACGAGTATCCACCGAGCGCACGCCCCGATGCCAGCGAGCCGTGGTCTGCTCACCCGGATGGAAGAGGCAGCGTCTTTCTCTTTCCCTCCGCGCCCGACCCGATGCGGTTGAGCGCATCGATGGGGCAACCGCCTTCCCAGCCGTGGATTGGCAATGATGTCGCTCAGACACCCCTGACGGCTTATCCACATCCTCAATCTGCCCTCACACCCATTACGCGAAACGCCTTTTGGGCAGACCCTTCCGAGCCAAGGTCTGCCATCACAGCATCCAAGCCAAGGTCTACGAGTAGACGGCACGGTGCCAAAGTTGTTTCGTCGGCATGGCGAAGTGCCGGAACGACGGGCAAAACCAGGGGGAGGCCACCCATCAACCGCGGCGCGAATCCTGATGGCCCTTTTTCTGCGTTCCCTGCAATATCAGAGGCGCAAACACAGACATTTAAGCTCCCATCCCCGACCCCTGACAGACGAGCGCCTCACAGCGCCATTACCCCAAGCACCAGGGCCATCCCACCCCCAGAGCCATCTCCTACCAGGCTTCCCGGACTTCCACCACCACCCCCAGCTCCACCAGCTCTACCACCCCAGATTTTGAACCAACCTTCCCCGGTCCAGGAGAATGCCCCCCCTCGCCCAGCCAAGCGAAGCCGACTGTCCCTCCAGGTGCCCGAACGCGTGGGAGGTGAGGTTCGGCTCGCAACGCCGCCTCTTCCTATGACGGCACCGCCTACTGCACCGCCAGTGGTCATGGTAAACGGTCAGGCGCATGACCACAGTTCCATTCACCCCACCAGCAGCAGTGCCCACGACCCCATGATGCATCATCAACATCATCAGCATAACCACAATCAACACCCACATCAACATCAGCATCTGGAACAACAGCCAGGGACAACAGGACCCCCAGGGGCGGCGAACCATGCCCACGGTGTCGATGACCTCTTTGAACAGCACTCCCGAACATCAGCCATGCCTCCTGGCGCAGGCGGGATCCCACAGGTGGCCCTGCAAGATTTAAGCGACCGAACAAACATCGAGGAAGTCGAGGATTTCTTCGCTCACACCATCATCACGGGGCAGTGGTTCGATTCTCTAGGTGTCCCGATCCCCGCAGGTAGCTACGACGAAGCCATGGCTCTCGCCCAAACAGTCATCGAGAACCTAATACGTACAGCCGCCACAAAGGAGGCGTTCCTAATCAATCTGTCGGCGCTGACAGGGGGCAAAATGCTGATGCCCAAGGACTCGCTGCGTATCACGAGGCTGGAGACTCCCGCGGAGATGGTAGATCGCAGTAGGTACCTTTGCCAGTGGGAGCTGAGGTATGGCGACATTCAAGGGACATACTCGATGGAAGAGACGGTGCTGCATTCAAAGTGGAAGAAGGGGAAGAAAGACGGTGAAGCTGATAGCAGTCGGTCGGCTACAGCGGGGCCAGAAGAGGGCGTGGCGGAGAGAGAGGAGGCGGAGAGGTGGCAGACAATGTATCGAGAGATTATGGATGTGATGGCGAGGAGGGATGCGGAGTTGGTCGGGTTGAGGAGGAAATTGGTGGAGTGTATGAGGCAGGCTAGATGATCCACTTGTACTTTATGACCTTGATCTCATGCTGCCTAGTGGGTGTCTTTTGGTGGTGATTTGCTTGGGGATTTTGGGCAGGAAAACAAACGGTTTTGGAGAGCATTGTTTGTTTTTCTTTCAGCGGTAGCTCCTTGATACCCTTTTGCACAATACACACGATAGTGAAGAGGAACTCAATCGAGTTTCCGTGGTATTGCGATGTCTGCTTCGAGAATTGTTATCCAAGTTGGTTTGGGCGGGGTAGCCGTTGAAGTCAGGGGAAAGAGGGAGGGTCTCCGCCACTAAAAAGCGTTACCCGGACGGATGGGACCCACACTGGCTCATGTACACCCTGCCTTACGCGAACCCCTGCACGCGGAACGTCTGGGATCCCTGCTCCTTTTTTCTGTGCGCCGTCAGCAATCACGATTCGTGTTGGCTTCTCCTGAGAGCAGCTGAATGCCCGTCAGACATAACTTACGCAAGCCCGGAAACGACACGGATGACGGCGTTTGTACGTGTCGCGGCTTTGCGAACATCATGCATTGAACAGTTTTAAAAAAGTATTCTGTCTTGATTTACCCTCGTTTTTCTCCCTCTTGGCCGCTACCTCGTGTGCTTGGTACCTCGAGTACCCGCCGAGTCGCATTCGCGCTCAACTTCCCGACTCGACCGATTGAAGCTCGACAACGACGACAATGCCAAAGCAGTATGTCCTCCTTGGGCGGCCTGTCCCCCGAATAGGGACGCGACATGCCTCGCTGCTGCTTGTGGGCCTCTCGTTGTTCGCGCTGTTCAGCCTGCTCTTCACGCTCCCCAGCGCGCTACCCGCAGGTCCCAGCTTCGACAATCCCAAGTTTTCCATACCAAAGTCTCTCAAGAAGCAGCCGTGGATGAACCACCTCAATCCCTTCAAGCAGCCAGCACATGCGCCGCCAAGGCAGAACAACGACACGGACGGCGAAGCGTCTTGGTACTCAAACTACAAGTGGCTCACGACGCCCTTCAGCAGCACCGTGACCATGGACGAGGGCCGTTCGCTGCTGCCCATCCAGGAGAGGCGCCCGCGGATTTATTGCTACTACGATAACACGGTAGACAAGCCGCCCAAGGACAAGGACGCCGAGAGCGAGCTGCTCCTGGCATGGCGCAAGGCGTGGTGGGCGTACGGCTTTGAGCCTATTCTCCTCACTCCCGCCGAGGGCGAGACCAACCCATTGTACGATGAGCTACAGCGGAATAAGGAGGTTGACCATAGCCTGAGGAACGACTTGATGCGCTGGCTGGCCTGGGAGAACATGGGTGGCGGCCTTCTTGCCCACTTCCTGCTCTACCCAATGGGCCCTTACGACGACCCCCTCCTCAAGTCTCTCCGCCGTGGCGAATACCCCAAGTTGACCAGGTGGAAAGACCTCGACGACGGCCTCTTCGCCGGCCCAAAGAATGAGATCCTCTCCACCGTCAAGCTCGCCATGGCCTCGCCCCACCTCAAAGTTGTCAAGGACCTCGTGGCCGCCATCACCCACGACAAGGCCGAAAATCCTTTTGCCGTTGACGACCCACCAGCCTCCCTCGCATACTACTCGGCCAAGGTGATCGAAACCAAGTATACAAAGGTCGGAGACGAGCTCGCCATCAACAAACCTGCCGGCCTCAACAGCCTTCGGAAGCTCATCACGGCCCATCTCCACGTAACCTGGCAAAGTTCATACCCAGCAGGCATCGCCGTCGTGAAACCCATCCCGCACCATACAACGCACCTGATCAGACCCGCGTTCCACCTCGCCACGCGCCTGACCCGCTGCCCCGACTCTCCCATACCTTCTTCCTGCCCGCCTAACCGTCCTGATTGTGCTACTTGTGACCCTGGCCGTCTCCTCCCCGTGAGCACCCCCGCCCACCTTTCCACGGCCAAAGATCGCTTCACAATTGGCATAGTCCCGCATCCCTACACCACCTCCTCCCTAATCGCTCTCCGCGACGACATTGACATCTCGTTCATCCGCGCCACACTTGACCGCGACCCCTGGATCACCGATCTAACACAAGACGTCTGCACAGCCGGGATCTCCGGCGGCGCTCGCCTCCTTCGCTTCAAAGAAGCCGTCGCGGCTGACGAATCTGGCGCTCGGGCGTCTCTCTGGCTCCTCGCTGAACGCGAGATTCCGGAGGACCTGGACTGGCACTTCGGATTCCCCATTCCTGGCGGCGGAGGCGGAGACCCCCCAAAGTGAGTGGAATTTGGAGCGGTCTTCTTCCCCTTTTGTCTTTTTTCCCGCTGTCTCGGGAACAAAACCTCTCTCTCGACTCCCGAGACAATAGAAAAGTTCCCAAAAGAGAAGATAATGAGCTGATATTTGCCATAGCCACGACCCAGCTGACGGGCCGATCCCCGTGCCCGAGGAGCTTGCGCTCGAGCCGGCGTTGCTCACGCACGCCCAGGCCATCGTAGGTACGAACGATCCCACTTTGAAGCGGAAGCCCAAGAAGCTGGCAACCGCGGAGGAGATCGCCATTCGAGATGCTACCGAGGCTTGGAATCTCGCGGATGCCGAAGCTTGGCGTTTTGCCCGGGCCTACCTCGCCCGCAAGGCAATGGAGCGCAAGAAGTGGGAATTAGAGGAAGAAAAGTTCGCGGATGGCATGGGATCTGAGACAGGGCGTAGGAGTCCCTGGGATCGATGGCTGGAGTAGACGTGCTTCGTTTTGGTTTTAACTGGTGTCTGGCAGGGTGATGGGTTTCAGCATCATATCATTGTATCCTACATGTCGCGGCAGGGCATAAATGCCTGTTTGGGGATTCGGAGGAACGGCGCTCATCACAGGCCTGGTTAGTTCAACTTGCATATGCCCCTTGGCAGATTCCCACGCTGGTGCGAACAATGCTGGGAGCAAAAATATGATTGGCTCTTTGTGCTGTAAACACTAATCTGCTACATACATTAAAGGTAGGTTCGTAAGCTGCCCATACTATGAGATGCTTCGTCTCCCTGGGAACAGATCCCGCGAACATGAACCGTCTGTCGACTAATTGAGCTACTCCATGCCTGATTTCGCCGAGAACAACCCTCTAGACAGCAGCCATTTGTCGACTAATTCGATATTCCGTGCCTGAAACTGAAAACAAATATTATGCGAGAGAGAAGCAGTGGTTCTCTTCCTCGGCCGGATACGGTCAATGTCGGTCAAAATCTATACTTCCTCACATCACCAAATAAATACCATGACGACCAGTATTGCATGAACACGCCCTCTCAGAGGTGGAAGGGTCCCGGCGTGTGGCGAGTCGACGAACTAATCGAGATGTTCTTGAATTGATCCTCGAGCGAACTCACGCTGGCAGGAGGGAAGTTCTCGCGGCGATTCTCTAGAGCCGGCGTGAGGAAGGCGCCTCCATCGCTCTGGTCGCTGGAAACCACCGAAGTCTTTCCAGGAGAGGCCTCGCGTATCGGCGAGATCAAATTCTTCATCGTCGGGCTGAGAGATGCAGCGGCATGGCCCGAGAACTGAGGTAGGTAGCCCTGAGCCGTCGTCGACGATACAGCACTGCTGATCGAAGCCTTCTTCAACATTGCTGGCCAGAGCTTGGCACCACTGGCAACAAGTTAGTATTGAGCCAAATGAACTACTCGGAGCATCATCATCTTACCCAGATCCGCCAGCCCGGCGCTCCACGGAGTCGGGGGCACCGGCATCGGTACTTTGCTCGCGGGGTCCGGACGCAGCATTGTTCGACTCTTGAGACGTTCCAACAACGCCATCCCACATCTCTGAGCTCTCTGAGTAACAGAAACCTCCACGCTCAGGACCATCGACTCGACGACCGGTGCGCCATCCGTCCTCGCTGACCATGAGCTGCTTTGATGACGCGAACTTCTGGACGGGAGTGAGAGGACGGAAGGGATCAAGCTCCGACTTCGTCCCGCGAACAGCGTAGTCTTTCTCGTTTCTCATGGTTGGAACACGTCGAGGAGGAGAATTCGACGCAACAGGGCTAGCTGTGCGCTCCTTAACTGGCGAAGGGGGGTAGAAGTGGCGTCCGTCGAACTTGGGGAGGCCCTTGAGAACCTCTTTGGGACAGCCGCCCCAGTACAGAAAACGAGCGCGACGCTCCTCGTCGGTCAACGGTCTGCTGTACACATAATCTTCATCCGAGGCAGTACGGGAATCCTTGCCCTTGGGGAGGGTTCCGAGGAGGTACGGCACACCAAACTTTCCGTCTGATCGGGTACTGGGGTTCGACCGGAGGGCCGCCTGGCGGATAGGTAAAGTCGATCCTTCCACTTTCTTCGCTGTGGGACCCGAACCGTGACCCATCGTCCCCTTGATAGTCCGATGGTGGTTCTCGTCCGAGCTCCCTTGAGAGCCGGGTCCGATGCTGGGGACAAATGCAGGCGCACTGACCGCGTCGTTGGGCCAACTCTTGTCTTTGCCCGGCGCGACACTCTTGTTTTCGCCAAAGGGCACACTGTAGCCAGTGTCATAAAAGTGAGGCTGAAAGTTGCCGCTTGTGTCTAGGGACCATCCGTACTCAGAATTTCCCTGGCATCGTCGTTCTTCAACGGTCATCTCGGGGCGAGCAGAAGCGTTAGATGCGGCTTCATGGTTCACCGTGACCACGGGCGGCGGTGAGACCCTCGGCCCTTCGGTTGCAGGAGTGGGTGCAATATCCTCGCTCTTCTGGTCAGCGTGTCCAAGGACTTTGGCTTCGTGTTCAAGCTGGATCTTCAGCTTCGTCTCGAACTCTCTGATGTGTGCTTGGAGCTTCAGGATCTTATCCTCCATATCCTTCTCGTTGATCTGATGTCGATTGAACTGGAGCTGGTCCTCATGATACTTGAGTCCCGCCTTGAAATTCTCCAGCTGCTTCTTCGTGATGTCGCTGGGCTTGATCGAAGTGATGGGAGCCGCAGTTATCGACTGAATTTGGGTATTGACCAGAGCGTTCTGGTTGGGCGCCGCGGATCCGATCTGGCCGTTCACATGAGTGCCGTAGTTGGATGACACGGGCCGACTGGGGATCTGGCCTTGGGTAGTAAAAGGCGTAGCGTTAGTCGGCGGAGTGCTTGCCGAAGGGGCATTCACCGTTGGAGCCGGTCCTGTCGGAGTCGGACGCAGCGACGGTGGAAACTGTGCCGGCGGCTGCAGCATATTTCCAGGCGGCTGTGCAAACTGCCCATTCGGGTGCAGCGCCATTCCATGGACGAAGCCAGGAGGCATGCAAGGAGTCATGTTGGCCACATGAGGCAACACTGGAGCGCCCAGGCCGGGAGGAAACGGGTATGCCACTTGAGGGAGATACCAGTGACCGCCGAAGACGAATGGCTTTGGCTGGTGGAAGTGACCGGGCGGGGCAGGCGGGGCGAGCTTCACCTCGTCTTGCTTGTCCTGTGTCGAGCCGTTCATGTTTCGGGCCTCTCCGGGCTTCGTGTTATGCATGTCTCTGAGAGTGTTGCCAGCTGCTGGCTGCGCGACTGGAGGCGCACCGACAGCATTCTGACCAAACGCAAAGTTCGGAGGCATGTGGGGGGCGTAAACAGGGCCGTACGGCATCGGACTCGGGAAGCCGGGATGATAGCTCGGGACATACGGAGGCATCATGATCGGAGCCGGCGGCAACATCGGAGCTGGTGCTGGTGCTGGCGTGCTGGTTTGAGGGGGGGCAACTGGTGAAATGTTTAGCTTTGCGGGTACGGCCTTGTCGGTGACTCCATTGATCTCAGTGGTAGCAATGTCGTTGGAGCGCTTCGAGGCGGGCGAGGCGTGTCCACGGGTATTGGGAACAATCCTGCCACCAGCAGTGACCCGAACATGAGTGGGCGACACCACGGCGTCAACGAACCGCTGGAATCCCTCGCTCTTCTGGGCTGGAATGCCTGTCGGCGCTGGGTTGGGCTCGGCAGACGCAATTTCCGAGTCGCTGCGGCCACGATACTTCCACTGGCCCGAGGCGTTCTCGCGGGAAACTTCAGGGGGTGCCGACTCACGGGGTGTTGATTGAGCGGGCTCACGAAGAGGTCCACGAGAAGGCTCGCGGATCGACTCGCGGACGGCTGGAGGTCCACGGGCCGGCTCGCGGGAGGGCTCGCCCACAGACTCACGAGCAGAGTCGCGGGTGGTGCCACGAAGGTTGCGACGACTCATGTTTCCCTTGAACAGTACCTCATCAGACGAAGCCGATGAGTTGCTCTTCTTGGAAGTCGACTTATTTTCTGCCGGCTTGCAAACAGTTCCCGGAGTACGGACGATGTCGGCTAAGGAGAACAGAGTCTTAGTTAAACTCGATTACTGTCGACTCTGGGGCGATGAATACATACCAATCTCTGGGTTGGCAGCCATGGCCGCCACAGGCTCGCTAGCCTGACGTTCGCGGAGGCCGAGGAGCTCAGCTACCGTGTAAGTCTGGTAGCGCGTCATCTTTTCGTGTAGGATGCCGAAGATGTAGTAGTTTCGATGTTGCTCCTCGGAGTACCACCGAATTAAGGTTGGATGACCTTTTTGCTCCGATAAGTTGCCGCAGAGCGATCTAGAGAGAAACTTGATAATACACGAGAGGACGACACCCGCGCTGGAAAGCTCTGTCAGTCCCTGTGCGGCAAGCTGAGAGCCGATGAATTTGGGAAGAGCGTGAGGGTCATAGGTAAAGCCTTGATGCTCTCCGGGTCCCATCTTGACGAGGGCGACGCGACACTTCTTGGCTTGCTGCAGATGATACTTGACAGCCACCATTTCCGAGGGGGCGACAGGCGAGTCTTCATCCTGCCACTCTCTGAGACGTGCGAGAAGCCGCCTGCGGCGGACTTTGGCAGAAGACTGGCCCCACGGTGGGCTAGCCATGATGAGAGGAGGATGGGAAGGCGAGAGGGAGAGAATACACGTTCAAATATGCGGAAGTGGTGACGCCTTCAAAGGCTACGATGGGAATAGTGGTGGGGGGCAGCGTGGAAGGCGATGGAGGGCATGGTTGGAGAGAGAAAAAAGCGGCGAGTACGTACTCAAATCTTTGTAGGTGGCTTGTCGTCGAGCGGGTGACTTGACCACCTAGCTCACTGCTGAACGAGATCGTGGGGAAACAAGGCTGGAACAGAGCGTGGACCGCACGGCGAGCGGTGCAGGCAGTTTGACGTCCACGGAACGAGGGTGTGGCTGGCCCTGGGAGTGAAGGTATCGAGAATTCTGTGGGGGGAAAAGATCGAAAGTCAAAAACTCCGGCTTCGATGTCGACTCAGCGAGGAAACCAGCAAGTGGCACACATGCAGCGCCTTGCGAGGCTTTGCTGAAGAGACAACCGGTAAAGAATCTGGGTTGGATGAATCTGGAAATGGGGGTGAGGGTGTCGAGATTTAACACCAGATAGAGTCCAGCTGTGCAGGTTTTTAAGGGGCGGCTAGGGCGATTCTACCCTCGTTCTCGTTCTAGTAAAAAGGAAGGCGCAAAGCTCGACAATGACCTGATCTGACCGCCGGGCACAGGACGCACACGGGGCATCGTACCCGGGAGGTCCAACCGAGCAGGTGCACTTGCTTGCCCCTGCCTCTGACAGGACGGTGGCCACCAGGAAGAAACCGAGGAGCTGAGAACGAGGAAGGAACCGTGGGGCGAGGGACGGCCCCTTATCAGTCACGGCGCGTCTGGTCCAGACCGGGAGTAACTGGGGAGGAGATTAACTCGTCGGTGACAAAGCGGACCTGAACATTCGCCCAGATAGGCAAGGGTATGGGAGAAAGACTGAAGGCCGGCTCGAGTTATGCTCAAGGCTGGCAAGGCAGCGACATGTATGCTGCTGTCCCCAGGTTCTGTGTGCTTGTTCCAACAGTGGTAAACGTTTTCATTATTTCTGGCCCGTCTAGACCTCGTTTTGGTTCCTGGTCCCGGAGAACCGGGGTTGTTGTAGCCCACAGCGCGCTGGCAGCAACAGATAGTGTCTCTCTTTCCGCTTTCCCGCTCCGCTCACCCTGTCGAGCACACTCAGACCACGCCCCACACCCCCAGCGTCCACGAAGACCCGGAAGTTGCGCCTCTAATGGCCGGGCCGACACTTTGCCTCTGGCTCTTCGTGTCGACATCACCCACCCTGCCCGCACCTGCCGCGCCCTGTTGTTGCCAGACGTCGCGGTCGATGGTGGCAATGGCAGGCGCCTTCAGCTGCGTGATCAAGCTCGCTCCCGACCAAGCCCCGAGCGACTCGACGGCTCGCATCTTCCCACACACCGGCGGCTGCTCCTTCCTGTCACGTCCTCTTTTCAGCTGCTCCTCGACGGGGTCCGCTTCGGGGACGGTGTTGGCCGCATCATGCCAGACGCCATCTTGCTCCTCCTCGCCTGCCCCATCCGGCGGCACACCGGTTGGTCCACTATTCCCCTGTCGACTCCCTCGCTTCTTGAGGCGTGAAGCGGCTCCGAGCTTGTCTGACGGCTTTGTCTGAACAGGATCCCAGCCCTTTTCCCGGATTAGCTGAGACACATCGTCAAAGATGCGTTTGCGGAGCCCCAGCACTTTGGCGCACCCGCCGGTGAAGATGATCCTGGACATGCAGACGGCCCGCACATCTAGTGGCAGCTCAAGAAGGCTGCGGTATACAAGCAAATGTAGTGGTAGCTCATGGTCGTCAAAGCTCCTTGGTGAACATTGAGAGTCAAAGAACGTGTTCTCGCACGGCTCTGCAAGCTGGTCATACGACAATTCCAGGGTCTCTGGCGTAGCAGCCGATCTGAGGGGAATAGGCGTTTTGGCATGATCACACCCTTGGGGATGAGTGCGGACATCGCTTTCGTCTTGCTCTTCAACTGTGGCCAATCCGTCCTCGGGCTTGGCTGAGGCGGGATGCTGGGATGCCTTGCACCACACCACACGAGAGGCGATCTCACTACACTCCTCAAAGCTCAAGACATGCTTTGTGCATTCCGATTCAGTACTGGGTCTTTGCGGAGACTGGCCCAAGCGGCTGGCGAGGAGCTTATGGGTTTGCTCTGTGAGCATCCTGCCAGCCCGTATGCTTCTGTCGGTGCGCACCTCTCGGTACTCATACACGCTGGTGACAACGGTCTCGCTCCAGCCAAGATCGATGACCAGCGCAGACCGGACTCCCGCGCCAACAGCCACAGCTACTGGTATGGACAGCAGGGAGATAGTTGGCGACATGAATCGGCTGAACAGCGTATCCAAGGTGGCCGACAATATGGGAAGCGGCAGTCCTGATGGGAGAACGCAGACCATCCTCCGAGGACGAGAATCAATCAGCATATACCTATGCAGTTATAGGTCAGCTAAGCTGGGTGTTATTGCAGGGTAGACTCACTTAGTGATGGCCTCTCTCATCGCCCTCTCGATCTTGTCTTCAACCAGCCCCAGGTCGAGGTCGCGCACATCAGGCTGCCACAGCTCATGGCTCTTGCCCCATTCGCTGTCGGATTCTCTCTTCGCCCACTCGTCGCGATAATCCATCTGCCAGACGCGGAAGTCACCGACGCGACGTTGTTGGTCAGGGCCAAACCACACGCAGCCCCGCGGCACGGCATCGCCTGCAAAGCCGATGTGCAACTTTCGAGTGCCAAACTCAATCAAAAGGAGATCCTCCTCAGCACGTAGACTGGATGGAGAGCCGAAGTTAGAGGCAACGCCCCGCAGTGGTGTTGACGGGCCACTCAGACCACCGCCCGGCGACTTGATGTTAGCGACCGCTCGGTGCGGCAGTGTGGTCGAAACGGTCGCCGCCGACATGTTGATCCAGTTCAAGGTGCTGCCCGACCACCAAATGAGAACAAGAATTTTGCTGGGATTTTCTGAGGATGTCAAAATTTATCACATAATTCTGCAGAAGCTCACGGCCTTCCTGATGTTGAGAACGCAGCTGCTTTGTGAGATTGGCGGGACCGTCGTCGAGCTCTGCAAACACTCGGTTAATTTCAATATCGATTAGCCGAGGGTCTGAGATTTATTGTCGTAGCCGGAAAGGGGTAGTGGATATGCGATAAACGGGTTCATCCCATTGTCGTGACAACCCTCACCGGCCATCCAGATTCGGAAACCGCGTCAATAGAGCACTCCTGGCTCCAACAGCCAACTCCGCGCAAAGAGCCAGCAGCCTGGTCTCGACCTATCGCATTCAGCCCACCTGGAATGGATGCTGGTCTTGTACCCCTATTCCGACGGTGAGCGAGTTCCAGCGGACGTCGGGACCTCAAAATGGGAATCAAAGGGTAAATGCAACCCACCCCAACAGTGAACGCCTGCAGACGACTCACATCCACACTGTTAGGATTTACAAGGAGATTGGGCCAGGAGAGAGGGTATCTCTGTGCAAATTAACGACGGAGCATTTTGAAAAGCATCAACGCCCTCTACGACTCGCGATTGACATTTCAATCTGGCAATTTCAGATTCAGGCAGGCAAAGGTAAGGTGGCCCACGAACAAGCGCGTTCGCTTGAATGCTGGAGGAATTTCGCTCCAGAACGCCCATTTGCTGAATAGCTGCAGGTGGCTCCAACCCCGCTATTCGAACCCTGTTCTATCGCCTGGCCCGTCTTCTCGGCAGTGCAATCGAGCCTATCTTCGTCTTTGATGGCCCGCACAAGCCTGTATTCAAGCGCAATAAGCGCTCCGGTCGAGGAGATGGCGTTGCGACCGCCATGGCGAAACGGCTCATCCGGCTCTTTGGGTTTGCGATCCACGACGCGCCAGGTGAGGCCGAAGCTGAGTGTGCGCTCCTCCAGAGGAAAGGGATCGTGGACGCTGTCCTGAGCGAAGATGTCGACACCATCATGTTCGGGTGCGGAAAGATGCTACGAAATTGGAGCGCCGAGGGCACCAAAAGCAAAAGCCCGACCCATGTGACCATCTATGATGCAGAGAAAGGAATAAGTGGTCTGAATAGAGAAGGTATGGTATTGGTCGCGTTGATGAGTGGTGGGGACTACCTCCCTGAGGGTGTCCCTGGATGCGGCGTCAAGGTGGCTTGCGAGGCTGCCCGGGCAGGCTTCGGTGAAGATCTCTGCCAGATCAAGGGATCAGACACCGCAGCGCTAGCGTCCTGGAAAGAGAGGCTGCTCGAGGAGCTTCGAACGAACAAAAGCAAACACTTCCGTACAAAGCACAGAGCTTTGGCAATTCCTGAGGACTTCCCAAATCTAGAGGTGCTACGCTACTACACACATCCGGTCGTATCACGAGAAGAGAACCTCGACAAGATCGGGCAGAAATTCCATGCTCCAAGGGAAGTGGATATCGTCGGGCTGCGAGAGTTCGTGGCAGAAACATTCGACTGGACAAACAAGACAGGGGCGATCAAGTTCATTCGGGTAGTATCGGCGCAGATTCTAGCCCAGCGACTTGTTCGAAGATGTGGCACTGCAGATGTCGACGAAGGCGACCTCGACTTAAAGCAGGAGAGGGAGGCGGCCTTTGTCAAATCGGTCACAAAACGGAGAGAGCACTTCAGCACGGATGCAACACCAGAGTTACGAATATCATATATACCGGTGGATATCATTGGGATTGACCTGGATGCGGAGGCCGAGGACGAAGCAGATGATTACGGACGCCAGGGCCTCGCATTGAATAGTGATGATGAGTTTGGGGGCGACGCAGAGGAAGACGGAGAACAAACGAAGGGTGGCGGGAGGAACTCATTCGATCCGTTAAAACCAGATTTGATCTGGGTTCCAGAGTCCATCTTGGAGATGTCTCTCCCGTTGACCGTCGAGAACTGGAAGGACAAGCAACGCGCCAAGGAGCTGAAGGCAACTGCTCCAAAGGCAAAAAGGATGGCGACACGATCTAAGAAAACGGATATGCCAGCTGGGGCGCTGGATAGGTTTGTCAAGATCACCAAGTCCACGGGTTCTACGAAGGCGACTCTTTCTCAGGAGCCTGTTCGGAATACCTTGCTCTCGGAGCCTCCGTCGTCTCCTGTATCTTCCGCTCCTCCAATCACAGCGAGCAAAGTACTAGCCGCTCCAGTCCTCATCCGCGCTCCGCTGAGAACTACCGCTTCAAAGGGTCCGTTGGCGAGCGGAAAGGGGAAACAAGTCAAAGCAAGTTCAAAGGCCAGGGCCAAGCCCACCAGACCTTCGGCCCAAGTCAATCCTTGGACTATTGCAAGCTCACAGGCCAGTCCCAAGGTTTCAAAGTCGAATCCGCCCTCGATTGTCCCGCAAACAAACAGCCAGCAAGATCCCATCCTTCTCTCATCCAGCCCCTTGGCACCGTCGCCATCTTCAAGCCATGGCCGAAGTATCGAGCCTACGATCCAGGGAACCCCAACCAAGAGGGGGAAGAGGCTTTCGAGTCCGTCCATTGATAACAGCAACGAACGAGACCCAGCCGGCTCTGCGGGCATCGCAGCTACTCAGCAGCAGACAAGTCCGTCGTCGGCTTACACATCTCCGGAACCAATACGCCAGGCAAGGCCCTTCATACGAACCAAGAGCGGCGCCGAGGATGAAATGCCCCAGAGCTCGGCTTTCGAAGCGAAAACCTCCAAAAGCGGTACACAAACGTCTATCAAGGGCATGCAGGCATCTCCAAAGGCCAGCACGCAAACATCTATCAAGGCTTTTGGACGCATCTCCAGAAATAGTAATCCTGTGCCGTCTCTAGCAACGAAAGCCTTGGTCATCCCCCTCGACCCCTTCACTAGCGATGAAGAGGACGGAGACGGCGTGGATATTCCTTTGCCTCCGTCTCCGAGGGGACCGCTGCGCGTAGAGGGCGGCATGGGGTCTTTCCTCCCTCTGGACGACAAGTTTGATCTTCGTGGAGGGCATATTAGTGACAACGACGATCCCTTCGCGCCATTGCCTTCATCCGAAGCGCCTACCCTATCGAGGCCCCTGAGAAACCTAACAGCCGGAGAGAGACGCGGATTGAGAAAGGGTAGTAGCGAACCGTTAACCGAATCAGAGATAACTTCAGGCGCGAGCAAGATTCTGATCTCCTGTACCGGTGGTAAAGAGACAGGCTTTGTCAGCGAGGTTGTGGTCCCTTGCAAAACACTGCCTTGTGTGCTGGGAGGGTCTGGGGTTGGGAAAGTTGGGTCCAACACCTCGTTTGGCGTCCGATCTGGTGGTAAGACCTGGCGGGTAAGCGACGTATCAGTTATAGATCTCACTGGGGAGGATTGAATACCTAGTGAATTCTCTTTTGTATTATGATGTATAGGATACCATGATTAGGATCACAGTTCGGAGCAGGATCGCATAGAATGAATTATGACTTAAATGGTTTAGTTTGAGCTTGAAGTCTATAGTTCCGTTCCTTTGTATTTTGATGCTACTAGTGATGATGGGCTTTCCGATGCCCCTCTAGACAGCAAGCCCCGGGACCCTTTCCTGGTCTTGTGTGAGGGGGTGCTAGTGTTGGCAGCACTCCTTATTACATTTCGATTTCACCATAAAGGAAGAGCCTTAACTACGTAGTGGCTCTGCGCTCCCTAATTCTTCAGCTACCGGAGGAAACTCCTTTTTCAACAATGTCCCCTGACCAGGTAACGAACCGATGGCCCCGCCTGACTGCTGCTGCTGCCTCTCCCACGGTTTCCTAGGCGCCTGCATCTTCCCAACCGGCGAGATTCCCTATCCAAATTAGCAAACCATCTCCTATCAATCAAGCAGGATGAGTACTCACCGCTTGCCTAACCACGGTATTCGGAATTTCCCTTACCCCCGCAACTGCCTTCCCCGTTGTCACCGCCTCAATAATCGCCTGAAAATGCGCGGGATAAGGCGCCCCCTCTCCCCCCTTGCTTCTCTCACTCTCATCCCCATCATCCGCCTTCCGATTCAAATCCACCTTTTGCGGCGCACTCACCATCCACTCCGGCAGCCCCCCCTGTTTAGCCTCCTCCCCGTCCACAATCCCCATCCGCTTCTGGATCTCCTCCAACTTATCCAACAGCTCTGCATCTGTGCTGCTGGGGTGGGCAGAGGTGTACGTCTCATACGCAGAGCGGTCGATGGCGATGTTTTGGCGCGAGGCGTACCACCATATGCGCGCTTGGAGAGTTACGCCGAGGGCTTTGTGGCGCTCAAAGGAGTTGGAGAGGGGACCCAGCATGGCTAGAAGGCCTTGGAGGAATTGGCGGTCGCGGGGCCAGGGGTAGGAGTCGAATTTCTGGAAGGAGGAGGGTGTGTTTGTGTTTGTGGTTTCGGAGGGGGAGGGGGAGGGGTTGAGATTGGTGGAGGGAGGGTTGGGGTTGGGGTTGGACATTTTGGTGGTGAAGCTTTGGGCTGGGTATCTATTTGGCAGTTGGTTTGTGTGCTGAATGGTTATCCTTTTGAGGTTGATATTCTCATTCGGTTTCGGGGGGTTTGTTTTGTTGTTTGAGATGGAGGTCACATGTTAGAATCTGGGGTTGGAGATGGCGGCGCGGCATCCCGCCGTGGGGGTCGAGGCCCGCAGTTGGTCCACTGTCGCCCAGGCTTGCTGGGTAATAATCCCAGCTCTAATTCGCTGGTGGGGAGCTTGGAAAGTGCACCGCGCACGGACCTTTCTCACTGTGCGGGCGACTTCTGCATATTGGTGATGGAAGCCCTGTGCCCGGTGAGATACTGATTTCTTTGGAAGTTGTGAGACCATAAAAGAAAGCCCTTCTTCAACGAATACCTTCTGTGTTGTTCTCTGAGGGTTGCTTCAACTCCAATGCTGGCGAGCGTAGAGCATCTCCGAAACTCAACCTCCCACCTTCCCCAACTTACACTGTGTGTCATTGACAAACCAAACACACGACCTTTCCAGCGCTGCACAGCAGGGGCCTCGCTTCCACCACCACACATCCTCCCCCTCAAAACCTCAAACCGTTTCGACAAAAGCCTTGTCGTCTCGGGAGGACCGTTAGCAAGCCATCGCGATGCACCGTGCTGCCGTCAAAGCCCTTCGTACCACGCTCCAATGCAACGCCTGGGGCCTTCGCTCTAGCCGTCGCGGCCCTCTCGCCAACCCTGCTGCCTTCCTGCGCAACATCAGCAAGACAACCTCGCCTAGCGCCAGCCGTCGATACCTCTCCTCCTCGAACTATCCCGTCCGCCCACGCCCGCATGCCCTCGGAGAACCCCTACGATCCTCCATGTATCTCCGGCGGACCTCGTTCGCGCTGGTCTCCGCCCTCGTTGGCTACGGCGCATGGTATTCCTACAACGGCACCAACACCGACGCCGTCGTGCGTAGCTACTCCAAGGCGAGGACCGGTACGGGACCCGATCCCGTGCCGACTCGGTCAGTACTTGTTATTGGTGCTGACGAGCTGCATACGGGGACCTTTGTCGGCGAGGGCCCGATATCCAAAGCTACGGGCAGTGATGGTCAGATGGTTGTCGAGATGCTGTCCCCCGACCAGGCTACGCAGAAGCTGAGAAGGATGGAGGAGTCATACTTTGTGAACCGTGGGCGGGGCGTCGTTCGGTACGATGTGAACCAGCTGCCGAGCAATAGCCCTATTGAAGACGACCATGTGGAGAAGATTGTTGAGGTCAAGGGCTCTGGGGCACCCAGCGACTGGATGTTCTGGGGTGTTTTTGATGGTCACTCGTGAGTTTTTGTCTTATAAATGGTGATATCTCTTGAGCGACAGCTAACAGGATCGCAGGGGCTGGGCGACATCTGCAAAGCTCAGACAAGCATTGGTTGGCGTTGTAGGCAGCGAGCTGAACGAGACTTACAAAGCAGCGAATGGTATGCTGCCATCACCAGAAGCGGTTGATGCTGCGATCAAGGCCGGCTTCCTCCGGCTAGACGATGAGATCGTGAACCACAGTGTGCAGAAGGTGTTGCAAGCTAAGAACAAGATGCTTGCTGCCGAGATGCTAGCGCCTGCTTATTCAGGATCGTGCGCTTTGCTCTCTTTCTACGACAGCGACTCCAAGCTCTTACGCGTGGCATGCACGGGCGACTCCCGAGCAGTTTTGGGACGCAAATCGGCATCTGGGAAGTGGACCGCAACACCTCTGTCGGTTGATCAGACGGGTAGCAACCCTGATGAAGCGGCACGGGTGAGGAAGCAGCATCCTGGAGAAGAACCCGTACGGAATGGGCGCATCTTGGGCGGATTGGAGCCGAGCCGAGCGTTCGGTGACGCCTCCTACAAGTGGACACGCGAGATCGTCGAAAGCCTGAGTCCTCAGTTCTTTGGACGCCCCCCCAAGCTATTGCTCAAGACTCCTCCTTATGTCACGGCTGAACCCGTTGTGACCACCACCAAGATCGAGCCTGAGAAGGGAGACTTTGTGGTGATGGCAACAGATGGACTTTGGGAGATGCTCACCAACGAAGAAGTTGTCGGCCTGGTCGGCAAATGGATTGAGAGTCAGGCTAGCAACACGGGCAGCCAGCAGTTTAACTCGGTCTGGAGCAAGCTTTTTGGCTCCAAGAGCGAGCTGCCTGTCGAGGAGAGCAAATACAACCAGGCAGATGACCCGGACGGCCAACGATCACCGGAAGCGCTGCTGCGCCGCCGTGGCCTCTCGCCAGCCAAGGACCGCTTTGTGGTGCAGGATAAGAACGTTGCAACACACATCGTCCGGAACGCGCTCGGAGGCTCCAATCAGGAACAGGTGTCAGCGCTACTTACACTGCCATCGCCAACCTCGCGCAGATACCGAGACGACCTGACGGTGCAAGTTATCTTCTTTGGGGACGGCGAGCAGAGGGGCGAGATTGTGTTAAATAAGGAGGCAACAGCAGAGACCAAGTTGCCGGCCCCAAAAGCGAAGCTCTAGGCGAAGCGTCAAATTACGGCACGGGCCTACAAACGACCGCGACGGCAACGGACTTCGGCCACAGGGCAGCATCCGTCGCGAATCTGGAGCGAAAGCTCTTATAGCGTTGATCATGGAAGCGGGACGGGCTTTTCAGTTAATGGAGTAGTTCGTGACTAGTTTTTTTTCTGGCGTTGGGCAGATACCGCAAGCGATGCGTAAGTAGATTTTACTAGAGCAAATCATTTGTTAATTGACGTTGCTGGTATCGTTTCTGTGCCCGGCAACTGTGTGACTTCTGAATCGCTGGTTGCTGATGATTCACCTTGGGCATTGGCGCATTTCCGCCTCATCCGAGGGCAAGGCTACACTGTGATCTTTCCAGGGTGTTCTCATTGGGCTCTAGTTTACTGGTATCAACAATCTCCAGATTACGCTAATTCATGCCCCGCCGTTCCAAGTCAGGCAGTTATCGCGATGAACACGTCGCCATCCAGGGGCTCGCTGTCGCACAGTGACCCCTGTCAATCGCAATCTAGGCCAGGGGCACTGGGACATCGTGACGTCAGTCTGCGTTGGTACCACGCCAGCTTGGCAAGTCGGGCTGCAACCAACAAACACTTGCACCTTGAAGGGGGGGCGAAGGGGTATGTGTGCTGAACCCCACCACCTTTATCGCCTGCACCTCCCCACCATGGTTGCTTAGCTCAGGGCGGCTGTCAGAACCTACACCAGCCACTTTAAGCTGTTTCTTTCTCTCTCCGCCTTTTCCTTCTCTCTGGATTCCTGGGCCGGTTGCACATAACTCTAGCCAATTCGTTTCAAGGTGCTTGTCCAGCTGATTTGCACGCATCTCCGTCCTTGTCTAAAGCTGTGTCCCGCCACTGGCAAGCTCCGACATCCGGAAGACCCAGAAGCGCCGATACGAAACACACCGCTCCTCGTCAGTACCTTGACGTATTCGCGCGAGAAAAAAAATGGTCGTCTTTGACAACCACGAGTACCTGACCGAGGAGGAGAAGCGGTTGAAAGAGGATCGCAACCGCGTCAAGTACTGGAAGAAGTGGGGGCCTTATGTGGCGGAGAGACAATGGGCGACGGGTAAGTGCTGCTGCCCATTGCGAACCTACAATAGCCATTGTTCTCATTGCTAACGCGCCAATTGTAGTGAGAGAGGACTATAGCGCCGATGGCGATGCCTGGAGTCGTGGGTTCCCTCTTTTTTTTTCCAACCGATGTTCCTCTGATGCACCATGCAAGGTGTGGCTGGCTCACACAGCGATTTTATGCTTTTAGACTTTCCACACGACCATGCGAGGTCCCGCACGTACCGATGGGGCGAAGATGGTATTGCGGGTGTCTGCGATACGCACGGCTTCCAGAATATCGCGTTCTCATTTTGGAACGAGAAGGAGTAAGAATGGGGGTTTGAGGCATGTTGGGTTATTGGAAAGTCGCTAACTCGCCGTAGCCCCTTTCTGAAGGAGAGGTTATTCGGTCTCTCCAATCCGCAGGGAAACCATGGCGAGAGTATCAAAGAGGCTCACTTCCACCTGGACAACACACCTGTGAGTTTGAAGAGACTATGGAATACAACGAGGGTACCATTGGCTAACATTTGTTTCCGCTAGACGGTAGGATGTGTCACTTGGGCTGATGAACATTTAAGCTTACACGGTGTAGCACTCATACATGAAGTATCTCTACAAGTACCCACAGAGGGCGTTTCCGTATGAGGACTTGTTGAAGGAGAATGCAAAGCGGACCAAGGAAGACAAAGAATACCAGATCCTTGACACTGGTGTCTTCAGCGACGATCGATATTGGGATATCTTCATCGAGACGGCGAAGGAAGATGACGACCCGGATGGGCTCCTCTTCCGAGTTACTGCATGGAACAGAGGCCCAGAGCCCGCGCCACTCCATATCATCCCACAAGTGTGGTTCCGGAATACTTGGTCTTGGGGTCGCGAGTCGCCCGACAAAAAGCCCAAGCTGGGACTTTACGACGACAATTTGATCAAAACGAGGCATCACGCGCTAGGAGACCGCTACTTCCTTCTTTCACCCTCTCCGGGCGTGGGGCCTAGTGGGCAGGACGTCCAACCGGAGTTGCTGTTCACCGAAAACGACACCAACGTCAACCTTCTATATGGTGGAAAGAACGAACAGTCCTACGTCAAGGATGCCTTTCACCGCCACATTGTTGATGGTGAGAAGGGGGCGGTAAACCCGGCCAAGACTGGAACCAAGTCGGCCGCATGGTTTTCATTCAACGAAGCTGGCGGTGTAGCCCCGGGGGATTGCGCAGGTATGGCCACGCTGGTAGATTTTTCTGTCGCCTGCTAACAAAAGTAGTCGTTCGCTTCCGTATTTCGAAGAGGGCGGATACCTTCTTGGACGAAGAAGTGTTTGACGACCTGATCGAGAAGAAAAGGGAAGAGGCCGATGACTTTTACTATCACATCAGCCCCTTGCCTATGGCGGATGACCTCCGCAACATCCAGCGTCAAGCATTTGCCGGGATGATGTGGTGCAAGCAACATTATCTCTTCATCTGGGAGGAGTGGGCAAATGGCGATCCAAGCCAGCCTCCTCCCCCGGCTTGTCGAAAGGGCATTCGCAACCAAGCGTGGAGACATCTTCACTGTGACGATATTTTGTCCATGCCAGACTCCTGGGAATATCCCTTTTTTGCCGCCTGGGATACTAGCTTTCACTGCATCACGTTGGCCATGATCGACCCAGATTTCGCCAAGAAGCAGCTCGATCTTTTCACTCGAGAGTGGTACTGCCATCCGAATGGCCAGCTCCCTGCGTAAGTTGGATAGCATGAATTCGGGGCCCAGGGACTGACTGAGTCTAGGTACGAGTGGAACTTCAGCGACGTGAACCCGCCGGTGCACGCCTGGGCGACGTTCCGCGTATTCAAGATTGAACGCAAGCTGTATGGAAGGCAGGATCTTGACTTCCTCGAACGGGTATTCCAAAAGTTGTTGATGAACTTTACGTGGTGGGTCAACCGAAAAGATGTTGACGGCAAGAACGTCTTCGAGGGTGGCTTCTTGGGTCTGGACAACATCGGGCTGTTCAATCGTTCAGAACCGCTACCCACGGGAGGTACCCTCGAGCAGGCTGACAGCACGGGCTGGATGGCTTTCTATTGTCTCAACATGTTGAACATCGCACTGGAGCTTGCGAAACACCGCCGCATTTACGAGGACATTGCTACCAAGTTCTTCGAGCACTTCATCCTCATCAGCGACGCGATGACATGGAGAATGGGGCAAAAGGACGAGCAGTCGCTGTGGAACGAGCAAGACGGGTTCTACTACGATGCTATCTCGTGGGGAGGCCCTTGGATTCAGCAGCTCCCGGTCAGGTCCCTCGTTGGACTGATCCCTCTTTACGCCACTCTTACCCTGGAGCCGGAGCTCATCAACCGGCTTCCTAGCTTCAAGAGGCGCGTGGAATGGTTTATCAAAAACCGATCCGACGTTGCTGAGCGAACTATGCACAGCATCGCTAAGCGTGGCAAGGGCAACAGAATTCTCCTCTCTCTGGTCAGCAAAGACCGGCTGGCGAAGATTCTGGAGCGCATGCTGGATGAAGATGAGTTTTTCAGTCCGCATGGTATCCGTTCGCTTTCGAAGTACCACAAAGAGCACCCGTACTCGATGGAGGTCAACGGCCAGACTTTTAGGGTTGGGTATGTCCCTGGCGACTCCGACAGCGGTCTGTTCGGTGGCAACAGCAACTGGCGAGGCCCGATCTGGCTGTGTGTCAACTTCCTCCTTGTTGAATCGCTCCAGCGGTTTTACCTCTACTTCGGCCAGGAGCTGCAAGTGGAGTGTCCGGTTGGCTCCGGAGACATGATGCATCTGGGCCATGTTTCTGAGGAAATTCAGCATCGCTTGCAGCATTTGTTTGCGAGAGGTGATGACGGCCGTCGCTCAATCAACGGCGGGGACGATATCCTGGATTTTGACCCGAACTGGAGAGACTATCTTTGGTTCTATGAGTTCTTCGACGGCGATAACGGCCGTGGCCTTGGTGCAACGCATCAGTGTGGATGGACTGGCTTGATTGCGAGAATGATTCACGACACAGGGTGAGGCCTCCCTTGGTTCAGTTATGGTTATAGTTGGATGCTAACAACTTCTGCCAGTGTCAACTGCCGACTTCCTCAGACTCCGCGAACGCCTTCAGTTGGCATGTCACACTATTTTGACGACATTCTGCACCGACACGTCGGAGGGGCTCAAACTCCCAAGTCGCCAGTTATGTCGCCGAATATGCCTCGCTTGCGACGTAGCTCAACGACACGTTCCATTGCGACCCGTAGCGACTTTGACTCTAATGATCTCAACGGCTACGACGATGAGGCTGATGGAGACTTCCCTACACGAAAGGGATCGATGGCCTACCCAAATATTTTGGGCATCGATGCCGATAGGCTTCGGGAGAGGCAGGAGGCGGATGAACACCTGCATACTTACATCACGCAAAAGCTGGAGAAAGTCCGTCTGGAGCAGGTTGCGGATGGATATGGCGAGGGAGAGGAGTTCGAGGCACACGCATCCGACTAACATGGGAAGAGGCAAAGGTTTTGGGAAAAGGTCTAATGTACTTGACTTTGGAACGAGTTGGTACCATCTACACAACTAGAACAAACATAGCCTCAATGGGGACAGTCATCTAGAGATAGTCGTTCAGATGATAGCGGGATAACCTAGCCTCTGCTGATGCCGCCGCCCTGATCGGTTGCTTGTGAGTTGCAAGAAACTATGCCTTGGAGCCGATTAGACTAACGTAAGTCAACGAATAAGAAAGCATCAGTGGTTTAGTGGTAAAATCCATCGTTGCCATCGATGGGCCCCGTGTTCGATTCACGGCTGATGCATACTTTTGTGAACATGGCATCCACCCATATTTTTTTGGTCTTCAGTTCTCTGTGTTCAAGCGGACATCACTTTTGTTCCGAGGATGCATGTAGATAGATGGCGGTACATTCAGCTAACATTGTTTGCGTATTCAGCAAAGGGAAGGGGCTTCGCAGTTTGTTCGTTCGGTCTCGATCATGTGACCGGCATCAAAGCGATCCTTGGCGTGTACGAAAAATAGAGTTTATGCCTCCACGGAAGACGTTGGATGACAAGTCATTGGCGGGGAGACTACTTACTAGGGCTCTAAAATAGATAATTTTACTCGAAAATACAGTTTGAAATCTTTGACAGCCGTACGATGACTTGCAATAAGGGCTGAGTGGGAGCCTTGGCAGCTGGTGTAGTTTAGAGATCCAATTTCCTGTCCAGCGCAGGTGCTCGCAACGGCCCGCCAAGGAAAATCTGGGTGGTAGGGAGATGGCCTGGCGAATTTTATCCTGAGACTCCACACCAGCCAGTCTGAAAGAACCACGACGCGATCGACGCGCTTGACAAAGGACAAAACGCCAATGCCGGCAGCCCCCCGCGCGCCTCATCAACGAGACGAACATACCAGAAATTTCTTGTCAGACGTAAACGGGCCCAGCAACTGGTGAACGATGCAGCCGCACTACCGCGGACATGCACCACATGGGCCGCCGAGGACTGGGGGACAACATGTCCCACAACGCCGTGGTGGCATTGGTGAGTGGCACTTCTCTCTTTATGGATAGTCGTTGGTGAAAAACCTACGACGTCGTCATTGTCATCCGGGGTATTTTTGATTCCAGCCCGTTTCAATTCCCACCTGCCAGCTGCGCGACTCGTTCCCCGGGCTTGGAGCTTCCCTGAAGGTCAACACGCGCTTGTCACTCGGTCGCCGCCGTGGCGCCCACTCCGCTTTTGCCAATCCCGAGATTTGCCTGTGGAGCAAAGCGTTCGGTCGTTTCTTCCTGTGCTGCCGCGTACTCTGCCCGTCGGTCGCGCGCGTGACAAAAAGGAAAGCCTGATCTACGTACCGGGCTCTCACCTCGGCCCTCCGGCGCATGGACGTAAGACAAAGAAGCAGAACCTCCACTTTGGCAACGGCAGCAGCAGCGGGGAATTCCACCATTGCACACGGCCCTCGTTTTTATCTGGACCTGCCCATCCTTTTCTATTTTCATTCCAAGGAAAAGGCTTGTTGGGAAAGCGGCTATCTGACATTTCTTGATTCACGATGCCAGGCCCCATGATGTCGGCCGGTCCTCATCACCAGGTTCCGATGACGCAGGCACAGATCAACCAGCAGCAAGAGCAGCAAAAGGCAGCGCTTCACAATGCGAAGCTGCGCAGCGCGAGACCCACCGATAAGAATCTGCCCGACGGCATCGAGGAGGCATGCGTGGACGATGGCGTTGTCGCCGTCTCGTACAAGAAGCTGCGGGACTTGGAGCGTCGCCTCGATGCTACCATGACGCGAAAGAGGCTTGATATTGTGGATACTGTCAGCAGGAACGCAAAGGTATGTTGGCGCTCGGTTCGGGGGGAGGTTGAACGGCAAGCTGATGCGCATGGCCGCAGCGATACAAGACTTTGCGGATCTGGGTCAGCAACACGGTGGAGGATCAGTTCTGGCAGACGAATGGGTTGAACGTCGATAGTTTTGACTTTTCTGGGAACCTCGAATCCTCGTACCGTGTAAGGATCGAAGGCCGACTGCTCGACGATGACGATGAGGCCGACAAGGAAGAGGAGGAAGCCAAGGCTGGCGGCGAGGCGGACGGGGACAAGATGGATACGGACAGCCCTGCTAAGGCCAAGGCGAAACCTGTCTCTGCCAGACCCGGCCAGCGCTCCAGATTCTCACACTTCTTCAAGGCCTTGACGGTCGAGTTCGACCGCTCCAAGTCTGGGCGTCCGGCCAACGATGCGAGTGTTGAGTGGAAGAAACCTGAGCGAACACCCGCAGGCTCCAACCTTCCCGCCATGGCCGACTTCGACGAGCTCACATTCAAGAGGAACGGGGACGAGAATACTAACATTACGATCAACCTGTACCGACACGAGGACCCAGAGCGTTTTGAGCTCAGCGACGAGCTTGCTGAGATCGTCGACATGCGCGAGGCCACGCGGCAGGAGGCTGTCATGGGGCTGTGGGAGTATGTGAAGCTCATGGGTCTTCAAGAAGATGAGGAGAAACGGAATTTCCGATGTGATGATCTTCTCAAGAACGTAAGTTTGACATTTCCACGAAGAAGGGATCTGTCACTGACCAGCAGCAGTTGATCAAGAAAGACTCCGGTAATATCCCTCTCCTCAACGAATACGTCACACCTCACCTGAAGGCACTCCCGCCAGTCAAGCTCGCGTATACGATCCGCGTCGACCAGGAGTTCCACAAGGACCCCAAACCAACCATCTACGACATCCGCGTCGCCGTTGACGATCCACTGCGCGCCAAGCTGGCCCCCTTCATCTACAGCACGCAGTACGCCTCAATGCTCAAGAAGGTCGCCGACATCGACAAGGACCTCGGCGTTCTGGTCCAAGCCATCGCCACGCACAAGGCAAAACATACCTTCCTCACATCCATGTGTGATGACCCTGTCCATTTCGTGCGCAGCTGGCTTAGTTCGCAGAAGCGCGATCTCGAGGTCATCACAGGGGAGGCAACGCGTGGCGGCGGCGAGACAGCAACGGGTGACGAGTGGCGCAAGGGTGGTCGGGACAGTATTTGGAACACCGCCAACGCAAGGGAGAGCATCAATGTGCTTCTGTCTAAGCAACCGGGCAATCGCTAGTTGGTATGCCTTGGTCCCCCTTGGTTGATGGTTGGGAAAGCAGTGTTTCTTTGGGTTCGGTACTAGGGCGGGCGTTACGATACTGACACTGTATGGAATGAAGGGTTAGGAAAGGTGGCGGTTCGGCGTTGTTTTTTATTCGGTTTCGCGAAGGGCACCAATGTACCATATCATAAGTGAGATGTTGATACCAGTGTGTTTCATTGGTGGCGATGTTTGATGCTGTTCGCTACGTGACTAGCCATATAACTGAACATGCGCCGCTGGAGAATGTGTGGGATGTGCACGCTGGGATATGTCAACACTCCACACAACCCTGCCAGACGAGGAGCCACACACTGACTTAAGCGAAATACGCCGACGCAAAAAAATATCATATTTACTTCACGTTGCCCACACTCCGTATATGTACAAACTCCTAGGCACAAACGGAAAAAGGCGGGCCCGTCCGCCACTCAGCGCTATAGACAACTCCACCTCCGCTTCTATTGCCTCTGGTAACTGCCATTGGCTGATATCTTCATTTTAACCCTTCCCCATTCTTTTGTCTAAGCTCCATACGCGACCTGACCCATCGGCCTATCCTCCTCCATCCCCGGAGCCATAAGATTTGTCCTTGGGTCACAGGTCTCCTTGGCCACCGAGCAGCGAGCCATTGTCGGCGAGCTAGTTCATGTTAGCAAATGGCCCTGACTGTTAACTATCCATAAGGTGTAACGTACCTTCTTGAGATGACATCGGTAAAGTAAAAATTCTCGATAACCTTCTTCAGTGGCTCACCAGTAGACTTGGCGCCCTTGTTCTGATCAACCAACTGCACCTTGCTGAGTCCTGGGAGTGCCACCGGCTCAGCGACATCGTAGCCAGTAAGCGCCGGGCTGATCTCCAACATACGATCCCGCAGCTGAGTGAGGTCGTCGTAAGGGAGAGGAGCGCCGAGAAACTCGCTCGCGGCGCGGATAATCTTCCAGTCGGTGCGGGCAGCGCCGGGGAGACCAGTAGCTGCCCGGGTGGTCTGCACGCGGCCTTCTGTGTTGATGTAGGTGCCAGCCTTCTCAGTGTAAGCCGCACCAGGCAGAACAATATCCGCAATCTGCGCGCCCTTATCGCCATGGTGACCCTGGTACACGATGAAGGCATCCTTCGGGATCTCAGCCTCATCGAACTCATCGGCACCGAGGAGCCAGACGAACTTGGGTTTGGTCTCAGCGACGGCCGCCGAGGGGGTCACGAAGCCAACCTCAAAAGCGCCAGCCCTGGAAGCGGACCGCTGAAGGACATTGTAACCGTTCCACTCCTCGGTGACAAAGTTGGCAGCGTTCTTGTCGACGAAGCTGCCGACAAGCTCGTAGAAAGCCTTAGCATCAGGGTGCTCCGTGACGCCAGAGCCTACGATAATCATGGGCCTCTTGGCAGCCTGGAGCTTCTTTCCGAAATCACCAGCAAGCGCCTTCTTAAGCGCAGCAAGATCGGTTCCGAGATGCTCGAACTCAAAGGTCGAGTCGAAAGTCTCACCAACCAGACCGATCTCAAGATCTGAGCGGAGCCACTGTTTTCTGATACGAGCGTTCAGAACCGCAGCCTCGTGCCTGGGGTTGGTGCCGACGAGGAGGATGCAGTCAGTGGACTCAATACCCCAGATCTTGGAGTTGAAGAGGTAGTTGGACCGGACATCGATGCCGTGTGGGATAGGCTGGCTACCAGCAGGCTGATCCAGGGCAAGGTTCTCAGATCCAAGCTTGTTGGCGAGGTCCTTCATGGCGACCATGGACTCAACCTCGGTGAGCGGGCCAGCAATCACCTTGAACTCGTCGCCTTTGGGGGCGAGCGTCTGGAACGCGTGGCCGATCTCGGTAAGAGCCTGCTCCCAACTTGCAGGCTCGAGTTTTCCTTCCCTGCGCACCAGCGGAATGGTGAGCCTCTGGGTCTTGAGGCCGTCGCAGGCGAACCGGGTCTTGTCATTAATCCACTCCTCATTCACGTCGTCGTTGAGGCGGGGAAGAACACGCATAACCTCCAAGCCACGCGAATCCACACGGATGTTGGAACCAAGACCATCCAGAACATCGATCGATTCCGTCTTCTTCAGTTCCCAGGGTCGTGCGCGGAAGGCATAGGGCTTGGAGGTGAGAGCTCCAACGGGGCAAAGGTCGATGACGTTGCCGGAAAGCTCGGTGTCGAGGTTCTGCTCCAGGTAGGTACCAATCTGGAGGTCGTTGCCACGACCGGTCGAGCCCAGCTCAGGGGCACCAGCGACATCGTTCGCGAAACGTACGCATCTGGTGCACTGAATGCATCGGTTCATCGATGTCTTGATCAGAGGTCCAATGTTCTTATCCTCTACCGCCCGTTTTCCCCCGATTTCGTGAAATCGCCCGCGGTCAGCGCCGTAGCGCATAGACTGGTCCTGAAGGTCGCATTCGCCTCCCTGGTCGCAAATCGGGCAGTCGAGGGGGTGGTTTGCGAGGAGGAACTCCATCACACCTTCGCGGGCCTTGTGCGTGAGGGGAGAGTTGGTTTTGACGACCATGCCTGGTTGTACGGGCCATGCGCATGATGCAACGGGCTTCGGGGCTCTTTCAACTTCAACCAAGCACATACGGCAGTTGCCTGCAATCATAAGCTTCCTGTTGAGGGATATCGTCAGCGTGTGGGCCCGCATGAAGGGTCTCGGAACGGTCGCGATGATCGACGCACTCGTGATAGCAGTATCTAGGCAGTTGTTAGCTGGACACTCCACGGCATTCGGATAGACAGGATCCTACCTTGGGATGGTGACGCCGGCCTTCTCGCAGGCCTGGATCAGCGCGGACCCGGCTGTTGTTTCGTGTCAGTAACAGCCGCGCAACATCCACTAGAGACAATTCCTACCCTCAATCGACACCTTCTTTCCATCTAGGCTTCGTCAGCACGATTTCGCATGCCAATGGCAGCTATGTTGGTGGATGCTCACCAATTGTGAGCTCGACCTCTGCGGGTCTTTGAGCTGTTGCCGAGAAAGCGCGGCTTCCGGCCACAGCGGCCTGCTGTCTGCCGGTCCGCCAAGCCGAGCGGACCAATGTTTGCCTCAACATCGTGCCGTCTTGACGGAGGACGGAGGTCAGAAGGAGGGGAGATTGGGGAGGAGGGTAGTGGCGAAGCTCGAAGCTCGATGGTGGATTGCTTTGGTGGTCGAGCATCGATTGAACGTCGCCCGGAAGAACCAGGAGCTAGCATCGCTTGTCGACCAATCATGAGCCGCCCTTTGTCATGGGGACCCGCACCACCACCTTTTAAAAACTTCGTGAGCTCGACGGCCGCCTCTTTTCGACTTCTCTTTTTTTCCCCATATTGTACTATGGGCACTTATTGTAGGACAAGCTCGCTGCGCAATCCGGCTTCAGCTGGAATTACGTCTCCACTGAGCCTTCCTCTATCATGTGTTCTAGATTGAGAATTATTGGCGCCGTTTTGGATACGTGTGAGACTGCCTTCGGGCCTCTATGATCAGTGTTTCTTACCGCCGGTCGCTACATTTTCCTCGCAGAAGGCCGCCTTTGCTTGGGTGCAACTACACAAGAAGAATCCCGGCTCCCGTAAAACAAAGTCCAATGCTTTGCCCTCAGAAGCCACCCATATCTGCGTCCTGCATCCTCACATGGCCCCTCTCCTCCGGCCTCAGCCCCGCCTCTTGGATCCTCATAAGCTCCTTCTCAAGACAGTCTTGATAATACCTCTTCACCCCATCCATGTGCCCCTCATAGCCCGACAGCTGAATCGTCAGCCTCTCCGCCAAATCCAGCAGCTGCTGAATCAACACATCGTGAATTGAAATTTGTGCGGGTGCGTTAAACGATGGCAACATCCTCACATTGTAATCCACCCCCGGGATCGGATCGGCCTCCATATTCCGAATCATCATGTCCGTCTCGTCCGTATTCAGAGCCAACATGGCCCCCGACGGCATCGGGTTCTCCGCCTGTCTCTCCGCCGCAGCGAGCGTAATACGTATCTTCTCGCGCTCCAGCATGGCGATGAGGTTCTCTTTGACGCCCGCACGTTGATGCTCAATGCTGTCCATGATGCGCTTGAGCATCTCGACCCGGCGGTTGCGCGGGACGGGCTGGAGATGCTTGGCGAGGAACTCGTCGTTGAGGGGAACAAACATAGAGGGCGCAAGGTTGACGAGTTCGGGGATTCGCTCTGACGGTTTGAGTTCTCTAGGCGGGTGAGTGTTATGATGGTGAGCTCCGGGGTGGCCATGGCCATGACCATGACCGTGTGATGGCCCGGAAGGCGGGTTAAATGCCATGGTGAGCCGTTTGACTAAGCGGGGTGAAATGAAAAGTCTCGTCCTTGCTCAAAACAAGAAGGCATTCAGTCTGTTTAGGGACTGCGTCTGTGGCCAGTCTGTAGGAGTGTTAGAAGGCAGCTAGGGCCCAGATTTGAAGGTATCGAAGGTAAACGTACATGAAGCTATTTGCTGGCTGGTGATAATTCCGGGCCACACCAGTTGGCTTTGCCTAGTATTATGAGAGTGAAAGCCCAGAGTTAGATACTGTGGATGTTGTTGGGGCGTAGGCTCTCAATGCGAAGGTGCATGTGCAGCGCACCTCACAAAAACGAGCATCGGGGAACACCCCACTTGTGACCAGTACGGTCAACACAGCTAACGAGGCCTTTTGCTCACCTCCCAACCCACCCACTGCGACTATAATATGCAAATATTCACCCCGCAAAGCCTGAGCGCTGAAAAGGCCCAAATTGCACGTTAGGTGACCTCCCTAGTCTCTTGAGACTCCAGGCTGCTTCCTTGCTCAAAGAAGGACGGACGTTTGGCATAAAAACCGATGAGAATGATGAATTCCAATAGACCAATAACACTAGACTAAGTCCTTATTTATGCTCAATAAGAGGATACGAGCTCATCTCATTACTGTGAGACGCCCTACCCACCCTTTCCCAAGGCAAATCCCGATCTCATGTGTTCCTGGCCATCATCTCAACGGAGTGCAACTCCAACAGCCCGAACCAAGCGCCCACCATCCCTAAACCACACGAGTCAATACTTTGAACGACTATATAAGCCAAAAAGGTAATGGGTATCAAGTGAATGCCAGAGAAGTTAAGAAGGAGAGCAAGAGATCCTCAGTCGTATGCCCACACCAAGAACAACTACATAAACCGGAAAGTCTACTAGAACTCCCTCGGCTTGACTGGCTCCTGTCCAGCAATGCTGATTGCATCATCATCCATCCCCTTTGAGGGATGTGTCAAGTCCCTGGCTCTCACTGTAACCCCTGTAGCAGAAGGGCTAACCCCCTCCTCCTGCCCTTCCACGTCAGCACCCTTCTTCCCGCGTAGCTCCCAGCTGCCTGTTCGCTCGTGGCGGGTGCCGCCTCTTGCCCAAGCGAGGTCGGTGTCGCTGGACATTTTCTCCGCACCCTTGAAGCCACCCAGAGTTCCCGTGCATGCCTTGGTATCGGAACCGGTTCGGTGGAAACGGATAACGCCGAGAAGGATAGCGATGAAGAATAAGAGACCAGCAACCGCAAGTGTGACGGCGGCGCCGATGGCTCCGGCTACCGTGGGCTGAATGAAGGCGCCACGGCCAGAGGAGAGGCCTGGGCTGGAATTGCGGGACTTCAGGTCAGAGCAGAAGAGTGAGACGCCATCACAGAGTTTACACCACTCTGCTATCGTGCTGACGTCAAACGACTGTACTTGGCTCATAAACTCGCGAAAAGGAAGGCGGCCGAGCGTACTGTTGAATAGCGAATAAGTTGTGAGTTGGTCGCCGGGATCGGTGCCGTTGCGGTAGAGAAACCGGACCCAGAGGTTGTCGAGTTCAGGATAGGAGTCGGTTCTACCACCAATTGAGAAGAGCTCAAAAACCATCATACCACCTGGTTCGGGAAGTGGCTTGAACTCGGCCATGTGTTCGCCTGTGACGAGACCTGAGAGCGCAAACCACGCCACAAAAGTTTCCAAGGTGGTGAAAGCAATGTTGATCTTGTTGGTGGCACCGCCCAGCCGTATGTTCTCCCTAAGGAAGCTCAACGTTTTGGCCGCCATCGTCCGGCCGGCAACGGCCCGAATCATATCACCTTGGCTGGTCCCAGACACGGAAAGGTTGGCATTCTTGTTACGCTGCTCGGTGGAGGCAAACCGGGCCATCATGGCGAGCTCATCTGCCGTGATGTTCTTGCGCGTGCTGTTGTTGTGCGTGTAGCGGAACTGGGCGTAATCATAGAGGATGTACGCGTTCGCGAAGTTGGCCATGGACGACGGGAACACCTCGTGCAGCACCTGGACCCACAGATTTTGGTAAAAGTTCTTGGTGTTGTTGTAGATGGTCGCTACAACGTCGTCCGCCCTGAAGTTGAGGAGCGACTCTGTGTATTTCGCTGGTGGTCGATGTCAGCTATTATCTTCCATTTTGGGACAATGCTTGCATGTCTCGGAGGTCTGAGGAGGTAACTCCTCAGACCTCCTGAGACATTAGGGCAAAGAGACTAAAGGGGCAAAAAACAGCAGGAATCGCACATACTGCATCCAACGTGACCCCCAACCCAGATGGACTCGAAGTCTAGTACGGAGGCTGTGCGGAAGGCTGGATACTGGTAACCCTGCAAGGGGTAGTTGACAATGCTGCCATTGGCGAACCGGGCCGCCTCTATCCCTCCCGAGTTCTCAGAGAAGGCTTGCAAAATGGGCGGGTAAAGGCCCTGGAGGAAGGCTTGCACCTAGGGTACTATCCGTCAGTTATGCCCCTTGAAGGCGTTTTCTAGGCAACGAACGCTCGTAACCATGTGCTGATCCGCGTTCGTCAGGATGCTCAACTGTGTGTTGTCGATCGCATTCCGCTCAATGCCTTCGATGGGCGCAAACGTCGCGTCTTTCTCTTCGGGGTCCTCACGAAGGTAGCGGTCTCGCAATAAGGAGCCTTGCGCAAACATCTGCTGCGCGCCGAGAGGCGTTAGAGCAGGAGAGACCGTGGGACCCCATAGCGGAGTTCTCTCGCCATGAAGAACCCAGGCAACCGACGACCAAACGTGCTCGTTGCTTGGAGCATTCGTGGTCTGCGCCGAGCTGGATGCTGCAAGCAAGGCGAGAACGGCTGCCGACCAGATCGCCATGGTTCTGACTCAGTGCCACTCAAACGGGGAAACAAAGAGACAGGAGGCAGGATTCGATTGAGGAGTGAGTCTAGAGGAGAACTCCCAGCGAGATACTGGGGAGCCAAGTACGAGATGCCAGACCTTGTCGACTCACATCAATGTGAGTCCGTGAGGGAAAAGAAGCAGGATAGCCTTCCTCCTCTACGCGGGGAGCTCCCACTTCTTTTTGTCCCGACTGATAGCATGCTTGCCGGCACGGAGGGAAGCTGCGAGAGCTGCAGGTAGGTAGGCCAGCCTGCATCCCACCTTCCCACTTCCTTGTCTATGGAGGGGCTGCATGGGGACAACTTGGAGCGACGGGGTCGATGGTGTCACTTCACGTCACCCACGACAACGCCCACCACCATGAACCCATGTGTCGGCATCTGCAGGATACCAGATGGTGACAGGAAGGGTGTCCAATGGTGCGTCCCATCTTCTCCGACATCCACCATCACAAGCTCGGCCGACTCGTCGATCGATGTTAGGAAAGAGGGGCTAGCTTGCGAGCAATCGATAAAGCTTCCCCTCCACGCTTCCCAAGCTCCGGCTGTTATCAGGAATCAGCCAGTCAGTTGCTCGAGGAGCCTCGCCCGTTATCAGTTCAGGCCACATCTGGAAGCAGAGGCGAGGCACGTTGACCGCCCTCCAAATCGATCTCGTGGTCTGGGGAAGTGCGGGGACGAGCTGTTATCATCAATAACCAATCACCAGAGCTCACTCAGAGTGCTTGCAGTGGGGCCCGCTTTTTCGATCATCCACGCTTGACCGTACTCGGTACGGTGGTGGCTGGGATTCGGTGTGCCTATCGATAACAGTGCGTGCCTGCCCCGAGCGGAAGAGCTCTCCGACCTGACTGGTGGCTTGTCAGTTTCTCACGACTTGGCTGTCTTTTCTTGCATCAATCCTGCGTCGATTCGGACACCATCTTACCACATCTTCTCATCCACGTTTTAATTGCATGCGGCGGGACGATTCATGCCGCCGCCGTGTATTCGAGATCCGGACTGCTCTTCCTTTGGTTGAATGTTGCCGAAGAAAAGAAAAGCCAGCGCGGTGGAAATGAGGTTTCCCTGAAGGATGTAAGACAATTTGCCTTTTCGGTCAAATATTGACCCACAAATTCCTGAATACATGGAATCCTATCCAAGGGCATCCCTCTTGCGCCTCTGCGTCAACGCTTCTGGATGTTGACGGGACTTTTTAACTGTTCCCTTCAACTGTGTTAACAAAAGTCGTGGAGAGGCGGCCGGCCTGGGCCCCAAGGATCACGAATGTTCTGTTCTCCACGGTCGTCGGGAAGGCCGGCGGCAAAAGCGATGACAACCGCCCGAACAAACGACCCTAGACCCCGCTGTTCTAATCGACGAGTCCGAGGCAGGGGTTGAGCACATCACGTCAACAGTTGTCACGTTTGTTTTTCAGCTCTGTTCCGTATTGGTTCAGGTTGAACCACTGCGGCCACCGAGGGAGCAACGGCATGGCGAGCAACGTGGACCACTCCATTTTGGAGTCTTCGTTTCTGCTCAGACGAGTTAATATTTGATACCCACACAATGTCTGTCTTTTGAGGCTCTCATAACCACCACGACGCCTGCACTAACATTTAGGACGAGCGCTAAAAACCGCAACAAACTGGCCATTCTTTAGAGTTCTCTCATTGGGGTGTTTGCCCCTTCTCAGGGATCAAGTCAGCAATATTTCGCATTGGTGTTATCGAACTCAGCACAAGTTTGAGATCGTTGCGCGTTACCTCAGCCAACAGCGCGACCAGCACGCACAGGGTCTTAACGGGATCCCACCCAAGCTCGTTTCCGCTGGTCTTTTTGGTGGCTGTGGTGTTGAACATGTTTCGGCATCGAGGCCAGCCGCCAGGCACCGGCCGGTCCCGTCTGGACTTTCGGCCAGTTGGACCGACGGAAATTGGCCTTTCCCGCCCTGCAGTTGAGAGTTGAACCCCTGGTCATCGGGACCAGGGGTCGCGCGACCCCCCTGACTGCGCGCAAGCCAGACCGTTGGGGCTGACGGAAAAGGCTTGAGATCCCCTTCACTTTTAATTCATGGCTTTCCCCAGATGCTCCGTTCCCCTGTCCTCTGAATCGAAGGCGTGGAAGTCCAGACCGATGACGATGTGCACGGTTGCTCCATCATGACTGCTATCGGTCCCTTGACGACAACCTTCAAAGCGCCGTCGAGCTGTACCGCAACACCGCAGATTTACCAAATCTTTACAAGCAATGAGTATCGGTTTGAGCAGGGACCTCTGTTCACGTTTGGGTCCGACTGTTTTCCAAGTGGATATGACGCCGGGCCCAACCGCTACTACTCCCCGGGCTTCTGTCCTCAAGGGTACACGGCAGCATGCTCCAGAACCGATTCCCAACTGACAAGATCACCAACGGAAACAGCTCTTATCTGCTGTCCGACGTAAGCTGGATCGGCCCAGGTGTTGCGGTGGTCATACTGACATATTGATATAGCGTCCTGAGATATACCTGCCCTGGAGCTACTGAGCAGGAATCACTGGGTTGCACAACAACTTGGAAAGGGGCCGTGGCTGTCATCGACGTAACGGTTATCACAGATGGAACTGTCTCTGGACCGAAAACGATATCGGAAAGCAACGGAGGGATCAGCGCTCGCGGCATCGAAGTGCGCTTCAGATCCGGCGACCTCATAACTAAAGTTGACGCATCCCAAACATTTGCTGCCACTCAAGGCGCTTCCAGGACACTATCACTACCAACACAAACACCCACCGATCCACCAGCGCCTACAACAGGGGGCGGTCTCACTACTGGCACCGCCGTTGGTATCGGTGTAGGGTCAGCCCTAGGCCTTCTTCTCATCGCAGGTACAATTTTCCTCTGCATATGGCTCCGATGGCGCAAGATGAAGAAAGGGCGCCGAGTGCCTCGACCCCGGCCGCCGCCGAAGGACCTCAACCGAGCAAGCACCTACACCAACGGGATTGTTCCCTCGGTGTTTGAACTTTCCGAGGATGTCTCGCGCGATTCTATCCGGTCACCTCGACTAGACCTCTCCAAGCGTGACCTCATGGGGCGAGGGCGTACACCTACAATCGCCACAACAAGAACGTCCCGGACGGCCATGAGCGAAGAGTTAGAGGACACAGGGAAACCGTACGGATTCAAACACGCCGATGGCGGCGGTGTTGGGTATCTACACCCAAAGGCAGCAGAACTAGATTCCAACCCTAAGTTTACTGCTGAGCTGGATGCATCTTCGGAGTTTGAGCCGTCAATACGGAGCGTCAGTCAGAAGACGGTGGATAGTAAGAGGAGGGAGAGGAGTAAAAGCGGGAGTCGGAACAGGCAATCTACCCCCGAGTCGGTCGTGAGTAGCAGCTCCTGGGCGGTTATGAGGAAAGATGCGGTCGTTGCTACGCCTTGGCTTTAGGGAGCTGCCATCTGGCGTTTATTTGGTTGGCGTCGATGGGGTGTTCTTTTTTATCAATGAGGGTTCTCGCTGGATGGCTTCACGGTGCGCATACATTTAGAAATGGTTTTAGTTGTTGACGGCCAAAGTCAAGTCATGACTCACTGACGAAATTCGGTTTCTTTGTATTGATATAGGGAATGGGGCTCAAAAGGAAGGCATGGGATTCGGGATCAGGATTCGGGAGGCATAGCGACTGATGGGGGGTTGTTTTTTTGTTTGCATTTTATTAGATTTGTCAGGTTGGAGTTGGCATGCGATGGTCTATGGCTGAGAACCTACCACTTTGAGGTTTTGCTTAAGTTCGATCTCTAAACCTTATAGAAATAACACACTGACAGTTTATCCATTCACTTGGTTCTTTTCCAATATCTGGGAGGATGAGGGTCGACGGAAAAGTTCATGCCTACGTAGGTACTTCAGTTGATGCCTCAGGCCAAAAGCCTCGCCCTACCTGCACCGAACTAATGCGTCTCGCCGCCGCAATCCAGACTTTCAGCCTTGCATCGATGCACACCAATAAACGTCGCGCTTCCGCATTTTCGCATCGCATCGCCTCGACTCCCAGCGCGACCCCACGCGATACCACCAGCAGCGGATTCTTCCCGATCGCAGCCGCTAGCACCTGATCGTACGAGTTCAAGCGACCCGCCCCGAACTGAACCCCTCAAAACCGCCACCATGAGTTTCGTTCCCGTCAACCCGCGACCGTTTTTGCTCGATTTGGTCAACAAGGATGTCATCGTCCGACTAAAGTGGAATGAGGCCGAGTACAAGGGGCGGTTGGTGGTATGTTCAACTTTCTGGTGCGGGGACTGAGGAAAGATTGCTGACGAAGTTTTTGTACGGCAGAGCATCGACAGCTACATGAACGTGCAGCTCAGCAACACAGAGGAGTTTATCAATCAGAAGCCGACAGGCACGCTCGGCCAAGTTTTGATACGGTACTTGATCCCTTCTTCTGCCCGGGCTGGTTGGCAGGCGGCTAACGGTAGATGGCAGATGCAATAATGTCCTATGGATCACGGCAGCAGACAAAGGCGAGAATGGCGATACCAAAATGGAGGGCTAGAAGCGCGAACCCGAGGGAACCGACGAAGATCTTGCTGGGCCTGCGGCGAAACGGCCCAGGACGGAGTAACGACGATGTGATATAGGCTTGACTTGGGAAAATGGAGGGCGCCAGATTTGCCCCTGGGAGCACGTGGGAAACGGCCACAGGGAATGGGCTACAATAAGGAAGATGATATCCACAGCGTAAGAGAAAAGTTCACGTTACGGTCATGTCATATCTGACTGAGTATGGGAGGAACTTGCTTGTTGGTTTCGCCAGCGCCGTCGCCGTCCTTCGTAGCCAGAGGACAACAAATGAAACAACTAAACTTCCTCTACCGTCGTCAACTCACGTGGGGGTTCCATTCAACCTAACGCCCATGCTGTTCACCTTCCATCACCCCTTTTTACCTCGCCTTCAATACCCCTGTTTGCCCCTTCACATCAAGCAAGCAACCTTCCGGCTGCTGTGCATCTCTGACTGCCCAACCTTGACCCTCGTCTTTGGTCCAACCCAAGCATACGCCTCCACAATCCATTCATACCACACCTTGGTATCATCCGTCTGCCGCCACATACTAACCTCGATCTCCGAGTCCGGTGGGAACAGAAGCGGTTGCTACGCACACCACCGTCAGCATCACCCTTACCAATATCAGAATGATCAGAGTCACATACCTTCAACGGGAAGAAAATCGGAAACCAAGAGATCATATCTTTGCTCTTCCGATCGATCTGATCCGGCAAAATGCTGATCTCCACCTTCTCTGTCCCCCCTTGCACCTGCGATGCATACAGCACCGACTCAAAGTAGCCCGCCAGTCCGTGGATGACGCCGCGTGTGGGGCAAACAAACGTCAGATGGCAATGTCTCGCGTTGTGGTCGTTGACACCGCTGGAGCCAGAGATGCTTCCGCCGCCTACAGTGTGAAACTTGACCGCGTTGCCGTGCCTCTCGGCGAACTGGTCCGCGCGGGAGATCTCGACAGGGTGGGCAAACTCCCAGGCTTGCTGGAAACGCGGGTGGCCGGGGGCCTTCTGGGCGGCAAAGTCGAGGGCGAAGAGACGGGTGACCCAGGGGGTTTCGAAGGCGTTGGGATCGGCCACGACGCGAGAGGCAATGTCGGCGAAGAGGCGGGGGGTGGCGATAGGCGTGAGGTGGGCCGTGTAGGAATGGGGGATGGAAATGCCGTGCGGGCGGGAGATGTGGCGCTGGATACCGTCGAGGCACTCGGGGGAGAGTTCGTTGTCGCCGAAGGAGCCGAGAAGCTCGGTGACGAGAATGTCAACCTTGTAGGGCTGTCCGGACGGGGACGTCGGACCGGCCCAGCCGCGCATGTCGGTCTTGACGATGGTTACGCGGTTGTTCCAGATTAGGTTGTTTTGGCGGAGAAGGTAGACGTAGGCGTTTTGGTTCTTCTCGACGGCCCAGAGCTGGATGGAGGTGCCGGTGCTCTCGGCGGCGCGAATAACGCGTGTAACAAGAGGGCCACGGCCAGCACCAGCAACTGCCACGACGAGATCTGAGTTTTCGGGGCTTTGGGCGGTAGGCTTGTTGAGCCCTTTCCACTCAATCATGGCATTTGCGATGGCGTGCTCATATTGATTGTACTTGACCGGGTCGCCCTCAAAGACTTCGTAGGTTGCCGACTCGAGGTTGTCTGCGAGCGGCTGGAGAGGTGACTGAAGCCAGTCCTGGAAGCTTCGGAGGGGAGGTGTCTCCATAGCTGAATACGGGGGTTGTTGACGTTCGACGTGCTTCATGTATGCCACATAGTTGTTGCGTGTGGGCATGGGCTTGCGACTCTCTTTCAGTGCCTTGGATGCTTCAGCCAAAGAGGGGAACTCTATGGCCATGGGGTCTGGAAGGTTATCCAAGGCTTCGATCCCAGGACCGACGTCTGAGAGGATGAGCCATGGGTAGTGCTTCAACCGCATGTAACGGGCAATAAGGTCCTGGTGGTGGCGGCTCAGCGAGGGACGCCCAGCTGCGTTCTGCTGGAAGATATGGTCGCCGAGGGTGAGGTAGTGCAGGGGCTCTGCGAACCACCGTTCCTGAAGGTTCTTTTCGGGGATTCGCTTTGGGATGCGCAGAGCTGTTAAGCAGCACAGTTAGTATCTTGCACAAGGAAGGCTTCAGCTCATGGTGAGAGGCCGCCTCACCAGGTCCGAAGATGCGGGCAACATACCGACAAATAACCTGGCTGAATAGTTACATACTGATCTAACAGTGTGCCAGCTGTCCCAGGTGGTGAAAATATCGATCTCCTTCTCGGCACTTGACCCTGCCCCGTTGGCCTTCCCAAGTAGCGACGAGAGTGTCGCTGCCTTCTCTTCCAACCCAGGCTCACGGTACATTGGCATGTGAACGATGATGTTGATCCTATTTGCTGCTTGGAGAGCCTCCTGGATACAGCGGGAATACTGCATGACTGCAGAGCTGCTCTCATCCTCTCTTGGGCCGGGTATGATGACACTTCTGGCGCCGCAGAAGCTTGCATACACAAGTTCCATATTCAAAACCTGACGGGAGATGCTGGAGATAATGGGGTCGGGTGAGCATAGATCTATCCAAGGGCTGGAGTAGGCGATGAGACTGCCAACATAACTGCTAGGCCCATAAGAAGTGTCTTCATCCGTGAGAGTCGGCACCACAGGGCCGGGCAAGGATAGATTTGTTTTGGCGACATCGCTGAGACCCCATTGCTCCCGGTCCTGAAGATGGCTCTTGTACAATTCAACAACCCGCTGGCGAAAGTGGTGGTTGGTAATCGGAGTTGTAACAAAGTCGAACTAAGGTTGGTCAGTGAGTTGCGCCGTTGACTGCTGGCCGTTTTTTTATGGGTTGTGACGGCGGAATCTCAAGCTTACACCAGAGTTCAGGACGTGGGTGTACTGAGCGTCAGTGAGCGTTTCACTGCGCGCCGTGTCGTGCTGGCCAATATAAAACTGTGGTCGCGAGTCGTAGCTGTCCGACTCGGGATCCAGGTACCCGTCTGAAGACATTTTCTGCGTTTTTCTCAAACGGCGGGGCTGCCCTCTGGGACGTCAGGGACGAGGCAGTGAATTCTATGGATACTCTTCTAGAAACTGCCCTGGCGCTTGGATTGAGATGGTGTGGGGCCTGGTCGGCCAAGCTGAAGGGCTATCAAGAGGGAACGAAACGTCAAAGATTGGCCATGTGGATACAAAGGACGGTAAATATATCGGCCCCAAGGCATTCCAAACTCACATGTACTCTGCTTGCAGGTTGGAAGGCAGTTTTCTTTCCAAACATAGCAAAAATTAGGGTCCATCAGGGTCCTAGTGGGGGAGGGGTACCTACCCCAAATCCCAGTGATTTCTTATAAGCATATCTAGCACACGGCATGTATTTCCCCCTGTTCTCAGGTATCGCAATACTTATAAGTTGGCAATCTGATATAATGATTACATGTCTGTACTTGAGTGTATCATTTCATATTCATTCTCCGTGAAGATAAATATGTGAGCCCAGGTTTGAATGGCTCCGAGGACAATGGGTAGGTGCACTCGCCGGAATATTCGAATAACGGAGTATGTGGTGACAAGGATCTGGCAGAGATCTTATCGAGGGTCCGCGCAATTGCGCCGCAACGCCGCCCCCGCGCCAACCCTCTCCTGAGTAACGGCCGTAATCGGCTGCGCGCGCGCCGATAAGACGCCGCGGATAAGCTATTTCCCACTTATCGGAAGCCTCCAATTAAGCCCCCTGGAATTCCAGCGGCCAAGGGCCCCGAGATTCGCGAACGCGAGCCCTGGCGCCCTCCCCCGCACCCTCTGGAACGCGCCGTACCACCACCACCACCACCACCAACGCCGCCGACCGACCGACCATCACCACCATCGCCACCATGGCCGACGCCTTGTACGCAGCCGCTGAGGGCCGCGCGCAGGCGGCGCGGAGGGCCGGCCTGCAAGCGAGGAAGGACGAGCAGCCGGCAAACACGACGAGGAGCTACGCTTCGAAGCAGCGCGAGTGGAGGGCCTGGTGCCACAAGCCGCGCCCAGGGCCGGATGGAACCCTCTACACCTGGCCAGACGGCGAGCTTGTTACGCCTGATAAGCTGGCCGCTTGGCTGAAGGAGGACATCCTCTTACGGCGCGTCAGGGTGCCAAAGAAACGCCGTGGCCACGGCAACGACCATCCGGAACAACCACTCCAGGCCAGCGAGGAAGCCGCTCTTCGTGAGGCGGAGGCTCTTGCCGCAACCTTGGCGGTGCCAGTAGCCGAGGCAGCTCGAATCCTTGCCGACGACCGCGAGAGCTATGTACCACCACCAAGCGTGGCCACAGCTACAGAGGAGCAGAAAGGCGATCTTTACACCAAGGGTACGGTAGATGCCTATATCGCCGCTGTGATCGAGCTCTGGCGCGTACAAGTGGCCCACGGCGGCAAGAATACGGATAACCCACGCGGCGCCGCCGTACGTGGCTTTTTAGACCAACGCAGCCGCCAAAGAAACCAGCTCAACCGCACCAGCTTCAAGGATCGAGGGTCCGAAGGTATCCAGGCCGGTTATTCCACCGCCGAGTGGCTTGCAATCCAGGAGCACCTACTCCACGGAGCCGCCAGCACGCCGCAGAACTTCCGAACGCGCCTAGATCTTCTTTTCGGCCACTACTACCTCCTACGCGGAGAAAACCGCCGAAAAATGGAGCTCGCCGACCTCTCGTTACTCGACTACCCCTCTACCGAAGGCCCAACGCCATGTAGCTGCCTCGTATCGCTTTTACAAGACGGTAAAATGAATAAGACGGCGAAGAAGGAATTTATGGGGTCTTTACGCCATAAGAATCCTCTCCTCTGTACACAAGGCGCCTTGGCACAGCTGCTTTTCTGGCGTTGGCACGTTACCAGCGAGCTACCGCCTTCCTTTCGCCGCCGCCAGGATTGGTATCGAATCAAGGTCCTCGTTGGCCATAATCGCGAAGAAGAGCTCTCCTACAGCACGCAACTCCAGGAAACCTGGCGAATCTTTGGTGCCGTTGGCCTTTCCACAGCTAAAAAAACCCATTTGCCACGGCGAGTTGGCGCCCAAGATGCGGAGACTTACGGCACTTCGCTTGCGCAAATCTCACAAGCCGGCCGTTGGAATCAGAGCGTTCTTTGCCAGGCCTACCTTACCCACTTACCACGCCAGTTTATGCGGATCGTCGCCGGCTTTTCTGGAACACCAGGCGATTACTTCCTGGCGCGCGCCGTACAGGAGCCTCCAGCCTCCTTACAACGCCAGCTCTGGCCGTGGATCGAAGAGTGGGAGCTCCGCTTTGAGGCGCGCGCGCGCCGTTGCCAGTGGGCGGAAGGTGGCCTTGACGACGACGATCTTGCTGGCGATGGCTTCCTGAAGCTTATGCGGCGCCTTCGTATCGTTCTGCTACAGGACCTGGCCGCTTTACAGCCGCAATTTCCTTCACTACCCTTCTTCTCCTACGCACCTTTTTACGGCAGCGAGTGGGAGGCCTTCGCACGTACAGTACAGGCCAGCGTTACCAATACAGCAGAGCCGCCAAGCCTTTTATTACAACGCGCCTTACCAGAGCTGTGTAGCCTTATAGAAAGCACTCGCTCTACTATCCTCCACACCAGCCAGCAAATCGCCAGCCAGCTAACCAAGCAGCTAGCTCACCAACTGGCTAGCCAAGAAGGCAAGCTCCTGGAAACCTTGCTCTCCGGCAAGATCCCGCTTACGATCACTGGCTATTTAGGAGCCAACCCTACAATGGTGTTGGGGGTGCCGCCGGCTACGCCTGCGCCTGCACCTACCGCGCCAGCCCATTTTCCGGAGCCGGCGAAAACGAGCGATCCAACGGCACCACCCCTTATTACCAGTCTGACGAAGGTGTTCAGGGTTACGGAGGTCTGGCGCGAGTGGAAAGAAGGCCTTGGCGGCCAGCCTGCAATACAACAGCTCGAGGAGCAATGGGGAAGCCGTTGGCGGCCTGGAAGCACCATTAGGGTGCAGTTTTGCCGCCGTAAGGTTATCTGGGATGCTATTTCTTCACGTATATCTAAGGGTAAAAGCGAAGCCGAGGCTGTTGCGGAGGTGGAGCGACTACGCGGCGGCGGAAGCCTCAACCGGCTTGTAGATATCCTCAGGCAGCGCCGGCAACGGCGGCTGTAACGCGCGAAATCGATAGACAGGGGCCTCAAGGCTGGAAATTGCAATTTCAAGGGTCTGGCAAGCCACAACTGTTGATAAAATCGCTTACCGGTGACGATATCCTGGCTCGCAGCCGATTACACCGATTACATCAGCAAAATGGGCCCACGATAAGTCTATCTTATCGCGTCGCCCCACCCCGTCCAAAAAATTACCTTTGCGACGCGCCGACAACAAAAAAGTTCCCAAACCGCCAACCCGACGCAGACCCCCGACGCCGTGATCTATTCCGACGGCAAATCTCCAGGCGACACAGTGGTCTTTTATCTGACCGACAGGGGCGTCAGAGCTGCCCGCACGCGATGGCGACCAAGCGATCGAGCGTGGAAGAGGACAGCAGCAGCCAGGACTCGAAGCGGGTCAGGATGCGAAAGGGCGCCGATGCGGAGGACGAAAAGTTCAACCCATACCTCGCCCACCAATATGAAGAGGCCAGCAATGCCAATGGATTTAGCTCACCCCTCGACAAGCTCGAGCGCCACAAGACCACGGCTGAGCAAGCGTCCAAGTGCGAGGATTCAGACCTGAGTCCATGGACTGGCCAGCCTCACTCCCAGCGCTACTTCGGAATCCTCCAGGGCCGCCGTAACCTCCCCGTACAAAAGCAACGACAAGAGTTCTTGGATATGTACCACCGCACCCAGATTCTTGTCTTCGTCGGTGAAACGGGTTCCGGAAAGACCACGCAGATTCCACAATACGTCCTCTACGACGAGCTACCGCACCTGGACGGAAAGCTCATCGCTTGTACGCAACCCCGAAGAGTGGCGGCTATGTCGGTTGCCCAGCGTGTGGCGGACGAGTTGGATGTCAAGCTCGGAGAGGAGGTCGGTTATAGCATCAGATTCGAGAACAAAACGGGCCCCAAGACGCTTCTCAAGTACATGACTGATGGTCAGCTGCTGCGGGAGTCGATGCACGACCACGACATGTCACGTTACAGCTGTATTATTCTCGACGAAGCCCACGAGCGTACGTTGGCGACCGATATCCTAATGGCGCTTCTCAAACAGATCGCCTCCCGAAGGAAGGATCTGAAGATCATCGTCATGTCCGCCACACTTGATGCTCAGAAATTCCAGACATACTTCTACAATGCGCCGTTACTCGCGGTGCCTGGCCGTACCTACCCAGTCGAAATCTTTTATACCCCAGAGCCCGAGCGGGACTACGTGGAAGCCGCTGTAAGGACGGTGCTGCAGATTCACGCTACTGAACCCGAGGGTGATATCCTGCTTTTCCTGACAGGTGAAGAAGAGATTGAGGATGCCTGCAGGCGGATCAGCTTGGAGGTGGACGATATGATTCGGGAGTCGGATGCGGGGCCGATGAAGGTTTATCCCCTTTATGGAACTCTGCCCCCAGCTCAGCAGCAGCGCATCTTCGACAAGGCTCCTGGGCCTCTCCGACAAGGTGGTAGGCCGGGCCGAAAGTGCGTGGTCGCAACCAACATCGCTGAGACCAGTTTGACAATCGATGGCATCGTCTACGTTGTTGACCCCGGTTTCAGTAAACAGAAAATCTACAACCCACGGTCTAGGGTTGAGTCACTGCTCGTCTCTCCTATCTCCAAGGCCTCCGCACAGCAAAGAGCTGGTCGTGCTGGTCGCACACGGCCCGGAAAGTGCTTCCGTCTTTACACGGAAAAGGCGTTCAAGAAGGAGCTTATTGAGCAAACTTACCCCGAGATTCTGCGGTCAAACCTTGCCAACACCGTTTTGGAGTTGAAGAAGCTTGGCGTAGAGGATCTCGTGCACTTTGATCTCATGGATCCACCAGCTCCCGAGACGATGATGCGCGCGCTCGAAGAACTCAACTATCTTGCATGTCTGGATGACGACGGTGAGCTGACCAAGCTTGGAAGCTTAGCCTCCGAGTTCCCGCTGGATCCAGCTCTGGCCGTCATGCTCATCTCCTCGCCTGAGTTCTACTGTTCCAACGAAATCCTATCCATCACGTCCCTCTTGTCGGTGCCCCAAATTTGGGTTCGGCCCAATAACGCACGCAAGCGGGCCGACGAGATGAAGATGCAGTTTGCCCATCCTGATGGTGACCATCTCACACTGCTCAACGCCTACCATGCATTCAAAGGCGCCGAGCAAAACGGTCAAGATGTGAAGCAATGGTGCCACGAACACTTTCTCTCCTTCCGTCATCTCTCCAGTGCGGACAATGTTCGGGCACAGCTCAAACGTATCATGGAGACGCACGACATCGAGTTGATGAGTACGCCCTTCCAAGACAAGGACTACTACACCAACATCCGCCGCGCACTTGTCTCAGGCTTCTTCATGCAGGTCGCCATGCGCGAGAGCAGCAACAGCAAGGTTTACAAGACGGTCAAGGACGACCAGCTCGTCATGATCCACCCCAGCACCGTTGTGCAGAGCCCGTACGACTGGGTAGTCTACAACGAGTTCGTCCTCACGACGAAGCAATACGTGAGGACGGTGACCAACATCAAGCCCGAGTGGCTATTGGTACGTCTCCTTGTCATTCAACATCTGCACAAAAGATAACTAACCATAGGACAGGAAATTGCACCTATTTATTACGACATTGATACATTTGAGAAGGGCGAAATCAAGTCGGCACTCACGCGCATCACGGAGAAAATCCGTCGCCGTCAGGCGATGAAGGGTGGCCGTTAGGGACGAGGCGCAGCCAGGAGAAAGACCAGAGCAGCTTAGACTCTCCTTAGATTTCTCTTCCTCATGGCGTAGAACAGGAATACCCTATGCTCGTTGGAACCGAGCGGGGAAAGGGGGGCACAACATCAATTGCATGTGACTATTTGTCGGCAGCCAAGGCAGTATGGCTTAGAAATACCCTCTCCGAGTTAGAGGGGAAGTAAAGGGCGGGGATACAATATGATTTTCAGTTTGAGTGCCTCCCCTCTTCGCACGCAGACATCGACTCAAAAATCATCTTGTGCCCTTTCGGTAGCGGATACGAACTTTAGTCCGAAAAGCAAGCAAGGACATTCTCTTCACACTGTGACTGATGCCCGAAGGCCCAGGAGTGATGAGTTTGACATTTGCACTGTCCAGGCCCGATGTAACGAGAGGCGGGTGTTGAAGCATGAGGCCGGTGATCGAGTGGCGACCCGAAGGGCCTCTCGCGGTCTGAAAAAAGGAAAGAAAAGGTAAGCTGTACGTCCCTAGCTCCCAGATGTGCTATTACTGTAGGGTCGCACTGTGGTTTCGAAAATAACCTGATAGGGGCGGGTGTGGCTAGCTGTGGTGGGCTAATCATAAAGCTGTTGCTTCTTCTGTTTATACGTACATAGCGCTAATGCTGTGGACAAGACGCGGGAGGGTCTGGTTCATCCCGGCTGGCTGGGAAGCGAGGAAGTTTCGTCCATATATTAGGATGTGCAGTTATTCTGGGGCTTGTTTCCAGCGACAGGTGTCAAGAATTAAGCATCCCGCCCAAGTGCTATGCGGTTTCATCGTATCGTAGCTGACCAAACAACATGTTGAATGAGAAGACGCTCCGTACGTAGTCTCAAGCACAGTGACCATAGAGGAGTTGCAAGAGTGCCGTACGGATGGTATTTGGCTCAAACAGCGGGACATTCTATAACAACACAGCCAGAGAATAGTCATCATTCAAGGCGTTGCTCAAAGCTCCTAAAAATTGAGATGGTGATATGGTACCAAGAGGGTGATGAAGGCTTCAACAGAACACAGAGCTTGCCTACTATAATGGGACTTTATTGGTGTTGCCCGAAGAGAAATTCAATCCTGGCCTGGCCAATGATATTGTGACCCTTTTGGGGTCCGCATACATCACAAACACCAGCTAGGAAGGTAGCGTTGCACGGTGGTTGACTCGAGTGAGACAAATTCATGATATAGAAGATGGATGATATCATTTGATGTCTTCCGTCCAGCCACCCTGCGTAGGGAAACAGAGGCGCTCAAGGCCGGATACCTAGGTATCCTCTGATCTAACAGAATGAGGGAATAGCTCACGCTCAATCTTGAATCCCTCGCCGCCTCGACCAGCAACGAATCGTAAAAGCAGCCGCAGTGCCACAACCCGGACTGGGCGCCTTGGATGACTATCGCTGCAACGTGCAGGCAGTCAAGAATGAGTTCCTGGAACTTGGGAAAGCGGCTGCTTGCATTGCAGAACAAGACGAGAGGATTAGCCACCAGACTCACGGTGGCGTCACTCTCAGGCTGACGCTGAGACGCGCATCTAGGGGGTAGATGGACTGGATCAAGTCTGATTGAGATGGCATTCTTTTTCGAGCCCTCACCGGTCGACCTCCTAGAGGGGTGAACTTCCAAGTTTGTGGAAGAGGATCAAGCAGCTTTGGAATGTCGATGTTGCGGCTCTGGACTGGTGTGGTGGCGCGAGAGCATACTAAAAGTGATGAGGTAAAAGCTGTTGTGAGTGTCCAGCAAATCGATGTGAGCTTGCTTGGGAACCTATGTTGTTGGGGTATTTCAGTCCGCCAGGTTGTCTGCCAATGCATCATCATGGACGGAAAATATGAGTTATGACGCGAGCATCAGAGGGGTGATTGCAGTGGGAAGACAAATGGGTTTAGTCGTGCGATTCCACCGCATGAGGTTGTACTGCTTCGACATCTGCAGGTTGCGGCCGCCAATGGGCAGGCAACCGACGGTTGTCGGTCCCATTGGGGATGCTGCTTCGATCTCAGTTGTCAACAAGAGGGGTGATGGAGACTTGTTGGCGCAACACGCTTTGATGAGAGGGGTTGCCCTGCGGGTAGGGCAACGTGACCGCGAGGAAGTGCATGAGCAGGCCTGAGCCCTGGACGCTGATGAGCCAAGGAGGCTGGGCCTTGCGAAGCGAAAAGGTGAAGATGAAGAAGCAAGGACTCCAAACGTTAGAGAGGAGGAAACAGGCGTTTTTGGCGGTGGGTGCACAAACAAAACCGGGGCATTCCCTGTCGCATCTTCAGGGCGAAGTTCTTCACAGCTTCCATGGGTGGGACCAGGGCTGAAATGACTGGTTCGGCACGCTGCGCGCACCAACCACACCTGCCACCTGCACTTCTGTCCCTAGGTACCTAGGTAGGCAGCGGAAGCTCCACTGCGCTCACCCGCCCAGCAAGCCTCAAGCTCGTTCGCTAACACCCTCTTGGGCAGCCAAGCATGGCAGCGAGCGGCCAACTTTTCTGCTTTCTTTGAGCCTCATGGGAGCGGCCACGGCTAACGCCCTGGTTCTTCTTATGCAACACCGGCTGTCCTCCGCGGGCCGTCTCGCAGACGTCCGCTCTCCACCAGAAGTGGGGGTGTGAATGTTACGTGAGCGATGACAGGACTGGACTCAGAGCAGGAGGACACCTAGAATCACAGCGCCCCTTGCTGACGACTTCACTGCTTCTTCCAGCTGCGGGCTGCTACGAATCCGCGGACCCAGTTACCCTCAGCATCAGATATCGGGTACGGATCAGACAGCCGGAGGTCAGCAAGGTGCGCAGGCCGAGATGGAAGCTCCGAGCGTCGAAGCGTTGGATGCCCTGCAGCTTCCTGTCAGTTCTCATTTTCCTACTCGACAGTACTCTCCATCCATTGCCTCCGTCGTCTCCATCGCTGGCAGTCGCGTCCGGGTTTGGAAAGTTGGAGCTCGATCATGCCCCCCTGTCATTCTAATTTGCCGTCCTCTCCCCTCTCTTTCTGGTATACCATGCACACCCAAGGCCCCAGCTGCTGGGAGATGGTGGGCAGAGGACCACAAATCTGCTCTGCTCGTTGCTGCAAAACTGGCGTAGGCGGGCCTTGGTTCCAGCTTTGCAAGTTCCTAGACGGCTGTGCTCTGCTTCTCGCATCACGGTCTCGCTCTGCACCGAGTTCTTGAACATTGAGCTCACGGGGTATGGTCAAGCGGCTATGCACCAATCGTTTTTGGGCCAGAGCTGCTTGGAAGCCCATAAACGGGCACATGCTCGCGGTGCAGGAAGCTCTTTACAGCTTAGGACGTCGGTTGGAAACAACGCCACACCGAATCGAATCCTGGCCGCCAGGCTGCATAACCCCCTGGCCGCTGGCATGGTAGGGGTCCGACATAGAGCCACCGGCATGTCTCCGGGCTGGCTTCACCCCCTTGTCGACCATGAGACCTAACTGACAATGACAAAGTGGGAGATGAATTGCTCCCAGCTTACACGTGTGTTTTGAGCGGAGGCCAAGATGTATGAACGATGTACTTCTTTAGTATACCCCCCCGTCGCCCGCAGACTCTATAATACGATGTCGAGCCGCATGCCGATCTCGTCCCCCTTCTGCCCTATATCAGTCGCCTCCCCCTGAACATCAGCCAAAAACTACCAAGAGCAAGCAAGCTCTTTCAGCTCATCGTTTAAGGTCACGCCGTGACCCTACGTCTTACCTCGTCCAACATCGCTCCACTGCCAGCGGGCAGCCCACCTTCGTCCTTGTTCATTATATTGTCTACCCTATCTCACACTCATCTTCTGGACCCCACACGCCCGTCATCATGAGCGGCAGCGGCGGTTTCTACAAGTACCGATGCAAGTACTTCTATTCGCACAACTGCACCAACTGGGTGTATGTCAACGGCGCTCCTTGCGCCATGTGCGTCGTAAGCGGCCCTCCGATACCACTTGGGGGCTACAACTGGCTGACTGCGATATAGGCTGATGGACGCGAATCTGTGGATGCCGAAGCGGAGTCTCCAGTGAGGCACGTATCTCGAGAGATATGCGTGCCTCGCATCTGCGACGGCACAATTCAGTATATGCTGATGGAATTCATCGAGTCCGGCACCGGGAATTACTGGGCGGTTCGGCATAAAGCCATGAACCAGCCTCTTATCCCGACGAATATGGTAACAACAGACACTCCGCGTGCTGTGTTGACTACCGCAGGCGGTCCTGGACGTGGATTTTAGTATCACTACGGCACCTTGCCGGATTCAGTTATCGTGTCGCTTGCGAGCCTGAACTGAAAGAGAGGAAATAGGTATCAGGTCTCGGCTGATTATCAGTGCGGACCATCCTCGCTACCTTAGGTTTATATGTATCGACATTTAGCGTTTCTACGGCTTATTGTGCCTGTAAAAGGGCACAAGGGACCAGTGGATGGACACCCAGAGAGAACGTATTTGCTTTGGCCGGATTCTGGAAAACATCACCAACTTCATTTTTTTTGTTGTCCCTTCTGGTCTGGTGATGGGTGTTAATGCAAAATTCGGAACGACATGGGAGTCTATGCTGCGACCACGGCTCGGGAAGGCGTTCCAATCTGCTGCCTTGCGGCACAGATTCACGGGTCAATTTGGTTTGGTATTGATTTCCTGTTTTGATTCTTTGGGTAGTGGTGAGTTTGGTTCGGACGTCGGGAGGACGATCGTGCAATCCCATGCTACGCATGGCATGTAGGGCACACGAAGACTGCCGACCTGTGAGTCGTAGCTTCCATGCGAACGAAATGAGAACATTGAGCCCGATTCCGGCCTGCAAAGATGACGTGTTGACGTTATGATGGTGACGACAAGCGGTCAGTGGCTGCGTGGGGGACGGCAGCGCGAGGTAACAAATATACCTGAGACATTGCGACGTAGGTACCTGAACCATCCCGTCCCCGCCATCCATTCCGACTTGCTCTCAATTTGCAGCTGCATGACCCGAACCTCAGGCTCTGTGCCTTGAGGGTGCGTCGCAAACGCCAGAAGTCACCAGCTTTGGCGAGAAGCCAAGGCTGGCTTGATGGTACCTCTCAGCAAGGTACTACCTTTCAAAATCATCGAACCTCCCGTCCATCGACCCCCCACGCCCGACATCGCAACTGAGCAAGTTCACGAAAACAGACGGCTGCAACTGTCGGACGGTTTACTTTAATTACGCTGACAGCCTGATTGGCGAACCAGACAGTTCGAGATCGTCACGTCATTGCGTTCATCTTGAACAGCGCCATAATCACGGGAATATCCTTGGAGCGCGTTCGGGAAGAAACGAACGACAGCCAACCTCGCGGGGCAGATTGGCATCGGCCCTTGGGTACAAGCTGCCATGAAGCTTGCCCAATGGCGGGGCAGATAAGGCCGTCGGAAGAGCCTGGGGAAAGAAAAAAAGCCCCAGCAGGAGAATACCCGGCTTCACAATACCGTCCACGCAGGAGGGCGAGCCACAGAGGTTTGCAGCCAGCCACTTGGGACATGCATCGTACATGTCGCAGTAGAGTGTTGTACATGTGGGAGATTCTGCTTCCGTGGAAAGCGGCAGGAGAGGAGGAAAATTTTTCGAGTCCAATGGTCTCGGGAATCTTGCCTCGTCGTGTACGTGGAAACGAGATGACGAGACCGGTCACGGACCACAGGCTCTCTCCCTCGTGCTCGCACTGGCCCAGCGCGCGGGACATCACGGAGCCGTCGAGCCCTTGAGAAGGACGGGAAGACGTTCCTCAAAGGAAAACTAACTCACGGCTCGGCTTGGTCCGTGGTCAAAAACCGTTGGAAGCGGCTCGCCAAAAGCCAAAAAAAAATAAAAAATCTAGGACTCCACTTCTGACGACAACCCCAGACGGATGCGCGCGCACGCAGACAAGGGGTAAGAGCTATCGGGTAACCTTGCCTGGGGCAAGCCACCTGATCGGGCCAAGGGGGAGACGGAAACAACCCAAAGCTGACGGAAGAGCCTGTTTCTAATCCTGACGGATACCTCGTTCGATGGATAAAACACCGGCAGTTCCCCTATCTCCCTTGCCAACTCGCCCCATCCGGGTCGGTTCGTCCGCTGCTCGCCGTTCACCTCATGTCAGGCCTGTCCTTCCCCGCAGCGCAGCGGGCATCCGAGGCCTTTCCATCGCACGGTACGCAGCGCGCGCGCGCGCAGCAAATAGGAGCGGAAAAGAGGCATTCACATCCACTAGCGCGAGCCAAAGACGCATCACCCTACCACCGCATCCGCAGAGAAGCACAAGAGCAGCCCTAAGCTGACAGGATCGTCCTCTCACCGCACCTATCCTCTCCTATTTTGGACGACGGCTGGCGTTCACGGCTTCAAAAGGGGAAACGGCCTGCTGCAACCGCACAAGCAAAAGGGCAGCCCCAAAGTGAACTGCGAACCGTACAAGTAGGAAACACCCGCGGGTCCGTTCTCCGGGGGTGCCATGCGCCCCCCGGCCATGCTGCCACTCCCCGCCAAGACCCCGCTCACCGTTCGTTCGAGGTCCGACCGCCGCACACCCACGTGGGAAACCCAAGTCTGCCACACCGCACCTTGTTCGTTTTTCGTTAGAGGTGTGGTGGAGAAGGGTTCTAGCGTGTTAGGGCGGGCGGTTCTTCCCTGGCCCTGGCCTGTGCGTTTCTCTGCCGTGCCATGAGGTGGCATGCTCGGCCGCATAGGCGAATCGCACGGGGAGGGGACCTTGATGGACGGGAAGTGGTTTCAATGGAAGAAGCTTCGCAAGTTGGTGCGGATACGAGGGCTTTGCCGGACAAGGCACGTGGGCGGAAGGAATGGACTAGAAAGACCGGATGAGAGGTGAGGATGGTGAAACCAATGCCCTCTGATGGCCAGCCGTGGAGATTAACCTGGGGGGATCCTCGTTCGGGATGTGCACAGAAGATGGGACGAAGGTATAAGCGGTGGGGAGGGAGCACGGAGGAAAACACTGCAATGATTTGCGCTTGTTTCAAGACGGAGAAGGCTGAAATTATTTGGAGAGTATGCACGTCCGTGTCAAGACTACACAGCCAAGGCCGTCACCAACAACGCCGCTATCATCGCCCAAATACCTGACCTTAACACCGCCATACCGCCGGCGTCCGAGCCGAGGGCTGCGCCTTGCATTCCGAAGGAGACATTCTGCGCGAAGGTCGTGTTGACGCAACTCCCTCCCGCGAGGTCCAGACCCTTCAGGTCATCCGGCACCCTGAAGAACATGTACTGGCTTGCCGGGAGTCCCTCGAAACCAGACGTATTGTAGGGGAAACGGTACGTATAATCTGTGCTGCTGGTATTCCGAAGCCAGATGCACTGCACCGTATTGGGATGGTCCTTGGCCAGCTGCGGATACGCTTTCATGACGTCCGAGTTGCTTGTGTCGCCGACGAGGATGAACTTTCGTCGAGGAAATGTCTCGAAGATACAGTCAAGGAGGTGCTTACGGATGGAGAGTGTAGCGGTCACGTCCGAGAAGTTGAGCGGTCGCGTGTCGAAGGATCCCAAGGGATAAGTCGCAAAGGTAAACTCCATGTAGTTGCGAGTTGCTTGCTCTGGCGTGGTGGTGAGGTAGTGAAAGTGAAGGTCGTCGACGGTGCGTGCCCACTCGGCATACAGCTCAGGCATGTTCAGCCACGGGATGAAGGGGCGCGTAAATGAGTTGAGAACGCCCTCTTCCGGGTCCCAGATCTTGGTGACACGGAGGATGTCATCAATGTCTGAAATGATTGTGGTTCCCCTCGGAGGTACTAGATACGCCGTGGCATTCCCGCTGTCGGTCCCTTGAGCGTGCATCTCCAGCGTCTGGATCTTGTTGGTCTCGTTTCCACGAAGGAGATACCCGCCATTGGGTCCCGTGGTATTTTCCATCTTCAGCCATCCTGCAAAGTCTCCCTGATCCGTCGTCTCGTCTGGAACCTGAATCATCTGGCTCCCTCCAGCCTACTTCCGTTAGCAACCACCCCCCCCCCCCTTTTTTTTTTTTTTCAATGTAAACAACAGGATTACTCACCGCTTCAATAACCCCCCTTTCCGTGCCACCCCCACCATTATCACCAGCTACAAAATCGATCGTCACGTTGACTTCCCCCTGCTGCACCACGAATATCGAAGCCGTCATATTCCTCGCCTGTCGCTGCGCATTGGGCGGAATCTCATCCATCTCTGTGCCGATCAAAAACCCATCCGCGAGGTTGTTCAACGTGCCCTCCGAAATATCAGGGACTTTGTATACGTTCCCGTGCACAAAGACGCTCCATTCTCCATTGTCGGTGTAATTCCCGTAGGCTCTATCTTCTCGTCAGGACATTTGACTGCAAAGCAAAGAAAATGGACACTTACGGGAGATTCAAGACCTGTGTAGGCTTGGCATCAAGATCTCGATCCGCGATACCGAGCTTCGCTTCAACGTCTTTACCAGTGGGCAGGTCCTGGAAGAACTGCGGCACGCCGGAGGCGATGTAGTTGGACACAGTAGAGCCGAGGCCGCTGACGACGCTGTTGACGTAGTTATCCCATTCTTGAATGAGGTCGCGGGAGTCGAGGGCGGGAGCTCGAGGGGCGGGTGTGACCATGGGATGGGGAGCTGGGGCTGGGTTGGGGACCGCGAGGGCGAGGCCCAGGCAGAGAGAGAGAAACGAGAGGAGCATTGTGAGCTTGGGATTGGGTGATCTCGGGGGGTCACGGGAGGGATCACTGGGTGGTGGTTGTACCTGCAGAAGCGTCACACTTCTTGGACAGAAACAAGTGGATTCTCTACGGGAATGACTGGTCTAGAACGGCGTCTAAATAACCCTGGGGCCGAAGGCTGATCGCTCGGTTGGGTTCATGATCGCCGTGATGAGTTTTGCTCATTGTGAGATTTCGAGGTTCCATGATTGGTGTGACGTCACAAGAGGTTGTGTTGTCGTGACAGCCTGAAAGCTGATTGGCCCGCCAGCCTGGTTTACACGGCTGAGAGCAGGAAATTTATTCCTAGGTCTTGCACAGCGCGCGTTGCTCGGTCGGCCAGACCAGTCTATAGCGAGAGCTCGATGTGCAGTACACCTATTGAGATGGGAAGATCATGCCCAAGGCGGCGGACCACATGGAAGACGCTTTGTGCGTCGGATCGGCTGTGGGGAAAGCATACTTTGCAACTCGGCTGGGCAACCAACTTTGATGAAACCAGGCAGTGCCAGGGCTCTGGTCATTGTGCGGAACGGCTCGCATATTTACCACCAGGCGATGGATGCCTTGCCAGAAAGCGCCGACTAGCCACAAGGTTAAGTGCTTGGTGCTACGCCTGGTAACGTTCTAGGTCTCCTCTCTGCAGGTGTCCCGGTACCAAGGCCACAATCTGTTGTGAGCATCCCGTATCAATGAATTGCCGGCGGGGATGTAGGAGGAGGCGATATGTCCGGAGCATTACCTTTTCCCGACTGACCAGTCGCACAGCCATGTATTTCCTCCTGTAGGGATGTTAGCACACCACCAACAAGTAGAGGGACAGAGTTACTTATCCTCCCGGAAGAGGGGCCGCCCTCCCGCCATTTCTGGAACGAGGGCGACCAGGGCTGCCTCCCAGTAGGCCCGCCCTTTCCAACGAATGACAAGAACTGGCCAGGCCGGCATTCAGCCACCATGGATCAGCAAATCGACGGGGAGGTGACAAGCCCGGACAAGGAAGACTTTGACACCAACTCTAGATGGGTCCCGGTCAAGGCCTCATCCGCCGCTGCCGTCACCATGATGCTGAAGCCTAAGCCTGTCCTCAACAAGCCATCCTGTACCCCACGATCCGTCACACCCTCCGAGTTACCAAGGCCTGCAACTGCAACCAAGCGCCCAATGTAAACCGACTTTCATTGACACAACTTCCGCCAAACTCGGCAACCAGCGTTGCGACGCCGCGACGACAATCCGAGCCAAGCCGAGTCTTTCCGTGTGTTTGCACTGCCAACTAGGACTTGTTTTTGTTTCCTCTCCCTGTTCAGCGCCAGCGAGCTGGCTCACTAGGAGGGCACCAACGCACGTACAAAAACGTCGTTAAAAACCGTGCTATCATCTTCCTCAAGTACCTTTCAGGCCCATCGAAGGAAAGGTACCTCTGCCCGTGAGAGCAGACGGCACTAGGTTCAGCGTCCAGCTACCCGTAGGACGAGCCTGCGAGCGCCGGTTAATGCGCCTGATCGGATCCCACGCATGCGTGACACGCTGACATCTCTGCCAAACGCGGCCTCGAGGGTGGGCAGGTGGCCAGACTGGAAAGAAAGATACAACATCCAAGCAATGCAGAGTCCGTTGGAGCAAGAGGGTCATGAAACGTATCAGCAAGGCGTAAACATCCACCGCCATTTCCGTGCGTAACCAAGCAGACCTCGTTGGGCGGGGTGACCTGCTGGTCAAAGCGAAATGGGGTGATTGATCCGTACGTGGCCAAGCTGCGCTCTCCCCTCCCGCCCCGCAGCCCGATCCCGTAGGAAAGGACCGCTGCAAAGCAAGGCGCTGTAGTTCATCCCGACCAAGCCCGGAATTCCCGTGCGTCAACCTTCGAGACGACCGCCACTTGACCAGAGCCGAAAATTCCAGAGGTCTGTCCTGACGAGCGTCCTCACGGAGGATCTCACCATGTCGACTCATAGGACAGACGCTTACCCGCCGGGAAGCCCGGCGCCTGGAACCCGCCCCGCCCGTCGGCCCGCTGCCACCGTTAGACTAAAGTCCGCGCCGCTTGTTGGGCAGCAGCTTCCCCTCGTCATCGAGCGACTTGGACGTAGAAGGCGGTTCGAGTGGCCGTGTGCGCAAGACTTGGAGCCAAACATGTACTTAGGGTTAAGTTCCGAAACTAATTCGCTCCGACGACGGTGGGTTGTTCCTCGAAGGCATCAACGACTGGCACCCAACAATCCCATACGCGGCGGCTTGGTGTATAACCTGATACAGGAACCGAAGCTGCGACGTGTTGCGGCACTCCAACCGCCGCCGGAACGGTGCGTAACATCCCTTGCGGAAAATCAGAATCGGAGGTCTGTGGAGGAGGCGTCATGCGTGAAGATTGAAAGACTCGAACTTGGACGGATGCGCGTCGTGGGGACGGGGAATCTGGTTGTATATCGCGAGTGGCCAATAGCGGAGGAAGCATCTCAACTCGATTCTGGGGTTTGAAAGAGCATAAGAACGGAGGTAGTTCCCCGAGAGCATTGTGGTGGATCAATTGGTGTTGAGGTTAGGAGGAGGAAAGGGGGAAGGACGAAGTGTCGCGCTCGAAAGTCGCGTCTTGAAGTAGGGAGAGTTTGTGTGGGGTCCGGACCGCGACTCACTAAAAATTGGCGGGGCTGGGCCCCGCGAAGTCACGAGCTCAGTGAATGCCATGGTTCCATCGACTTCTTTCATCCCACTTCGCCGCTCTGGTTCCGGCGCTCCTGGAGAGCAGCTGCGCACGCAAGAAATGGCTACTGTGTAGGAAGGTCCGATCTGCTTCAAATAACCGGGGCGTTTACATTCGCCCTCGCAACTCTCGCTGCAAACTTGGAGAGTATTAATCACTTCACCACTGCATCCGCATGCTGCCAAGATTTGCAACTGGCAACTTGCAACAGGAACCTAAGAAACACAGAATGGACGAAGCGGCCATGGAGCAACCAGCGCCGCCGCAAAATGGCCGCCAAAGGCTGATGCAGACCATCATGGAGCTTGGAAACAAGGCCTTCAACCCCGACGCATCCGAGATCTCGCGAGTGCGAGGGCAACAGCAGTTCAATGACTTCGTTGAGAGGCAAGCACGGTCCTCGCCATGCTCCAAGTGGTCTCACATGGTCTAACACGTATCTCAGGACAAAGACATTGAACATTATAGGCGCTTTTAATATTCTGATACGGCCTGGCCACGTCCCACCATGGCTGCGTTCCAAGTTGATGGAGATTTTGACCTTGGTCCCTCTTCGCCCGGATGGTGTTCGCGCAACGCTGGAGTTTGTATTTTCGGTCCACCCCTCGAGTACTCTCAAAGTGTCCGAGGCAGTCATCCCGCAAAAGAAGGGAGCAAACATCACGCATGAGGCTCTCGAGATGTCTAGCCGCTTGATCTCCACTCCGCCCGCCTCCGTGACCCCAGATGCGTGGTACTCGGGAGTGTCGCCGCAACTGCTACGCCTTCTCGATGGAGACGAAGGCCCCGAACTCATGAAAGTCGCTGCCTATATCATAGGTTTTGGTATCCTTGGTCGTAAAGCTTCTGGCGCTCCAGGTATGCACCCCCATGAGGCGGTCTCGGTGTGCGCTAACACAACAGCAAAAGGCACGGCCGGATGGAAACACCTTGCTGAGCCGATTCTCCATGATATAAGACCCCCTCCAAGCGCGACTGATGGCAAAAGCCGAGATGTAAGCGGGGATGGCATCATCGACCTCAGTAAAGAAAGGATTCTTGTTTCGCCGCTTGAACTATCCAAGGCCTTGAACCGATTACAGTCGCTCGTTGCTTCGCATCCGAACCCGGGGCTGTGTAAGCGGCTCTTGTCACCACTCCTTGCCCCCTTGTGGGCACTCTCTTCGTGGAGTAATCCTGCCTCTACTGCGTTTGAGAAATCTCGTGCAACGGCAGCGGACCTGCTCACAATCCAGTTGAAGTTGACCCTTTCCCCTGATATTTTACTGGCACTGGTTCGAAACGTTGGTTACCTTGGCGGCTACGACAGGCAGAGCCCCGAATGGGCATACGCAGAAACCAAAGATGGCGGGCTCCAGATCATTCAGAAGAGGCAACCATTTGGGGTAGTCGATCCCATACCACTAGATCAAATCGACAAAAAGATACAAAAGCTCTTGGAAGTGGTCCAGGACAGTTTCTCTGACGCTGAAATATCCACAACCTGTATCGACCTGCTGAGGAGGTGGTTGCAGACAACCCGAAAAGCCAGTTCAAGAAGCGTGATCATCAAAAACGAGGACGAGGACGACAAAGACCCGGTGATCCAGCTGACAGAGGTCAAGCTGCTTCAAGCCATGATGGAGAAGTTCCCTGAAAAGCTTGCGAACCAGCCCAAGCATATCCTCGATCTTGTCAGCGAGATTCTGACGGACACCGAGGATGTTCTTGAGAGCGACGACGAGGTCGTTGGCGTAGCTCTTAGTCTCTTAAACATGATTGTCACGGCTCCGGGCTTCCAGAAGTCGGGGGTCAACCCCGACGTCCTGAGTCGAATCGAGACGTCCCTCGCCGACTTATCCAGAGGGGCTCGCCCGGAGGTCTCCCCCACAGCCCGCAACCTCTCTCTCCTTCTCCAATATCGGGACCACCTGAACGACCCCTCAGAAATTACCACGTCGGCCCCGACGGACCGCCAAATAGAAGACCGCAAAGCCTACAACCTCGCCGTGTCCTACATCACACAAACCGACTCCCCTCCGCCCGTCAAGTTCGAAGGCCTCAACCTCATCTCCGCCCTCATCACCGCCAAAAGCCCCATACTCGACATCCCCGGCATCCTCGTTCTCCTTTCCTCTCTCCTCGCCGACTCCGAAGACTACATCAACCTCAAAGCCATCAACATCTACACCCTCCTCGCCCACAAACATCCCAAGGCAGTCACCACAGAGCTTGTCGACCACTACCTCGACCCCAAAGAAACGGCGTCCATTGACACCCGCCTCCGCTTCGGTGAAGCCCTCCTCCGCGTCATCGAACGCCTCGGCGAAACATTCACCTCCGAAACCGCCTCCTCCGTCGCCGACACCCTCCTCCTCATCGCCGGACGCCGCGGGTACCGCCCCAAGACCAAAGCCCGCCAAGCCAAGGAGGAGCTCAAACGACAGATGAAAATCAAGGAAGCCGAAGAGGCCTGGGACGGAGAAGTCCCCGATCTCAGCGACGACCTACCCGAGGAGGAGCAAAAACGCAACGAAATTCTGTCCCGCATCGTCGAAGGCTGGGAATCCAAACGCGGCTCCGAGGACGTGCGCATCCGCGCCTCAGCTCTTTCCATCCTGGGCCACGCCATAGAAACCAACATCGCGGGCATTGGCGGCTCTCGCGTCGCCACGGCGGTGGATCTCTCGGTTTCGGTCCTCCAGCTTGAAACCGAAGACGAGAAAGGGATCCTCCGCAGGGCGGCGGTGCTGCTCGTCTTGAGCTTTCTCCGATCCCTGGACGCTGCGAGAAAGGCGGGAAAGAGGTTAGGTTTTGGGTTCGGAGTGCAAGCGAGGGAGGATGTGGAGAGGGCGTTGGGCTACGTGAGGGATACGGATGGGGATGGGTTGGTCAGGGAGTATGCGGGGGATGTGATGGAGAATTTGGAGAGCTGGGAGATGGGGAGTTTGGTGCCTGAGGTGGAGGAATCGAAAGGGGGGATGAGATTGGGTAAGTTGAAGGGGTTAGAGGTTGATTTGGAGAGGACGGTGTTGACGAGGGGAGATGGAGGGGGTGTTAGGCCTAGAATTGAGGAGGTTGAATAAAAAGGGAGTTAAAAAGGATGTTGGATTGGGCTGAAAGGATGTTCACAATGTGATGGAGGAGAGTTGGAAAAATATGGTGAGAAGAGAGTGCAACCGGGTTTGAAAGGGGTTGAAGGGGCCGCCCGTAGCGAGTTAGCAAGGGAGACAATTCAAGACCTTTTCGCCTCAGATTTAGGGAATAAATGGCACCCCAAATCATCAAGCCTTCTGACATTCGGCTGCGCCAAGGTATGCTGTACGAAGGCATCATGGTGGGCTGGATGTCAAACAGCAGCGTGCCTCATCCAGCTGCAGGAACTTGTTAGTCTCCATTTAAAGGTGTGTACTCCAACAATCGGGTATGGTGTAGTGGCTAACATCGCTGACTCTCACTCAGCAGCCCGGGGTTCGATTCCCCGTTCCCGAGTTTCAACGATTCTTTTTTCTTCATTTTTTTTTCCACCTTTTCGCATGTTTTCAACTCCAACTCCTCCCCGGCACCCCCCCATCCATATTCCGGGCCTGCCCAAACCGGTGAGATTGTACTTACTTTGGGGTGGTGGCTCCGGAAATTTTCGCTGCTTGCTGAACGATAGACAGAATTTGGAATCACTTGCACGACTCTGGTAGAATTCATCTCTAATTTATCTCCCCTAGAAGGCGCTTGGTGCCCCCCGCCTGGGCTAATCGAGATAACTACATACCTTGTGTTCTTCCCAACCTCTTGAATCTAACGCTTCAACCTCACCTCAATCTGCACAGTAGCTCCCACACCCGAAGGGTAAACCTTTACCGGCTCCAGCCCAGCAGCATCGAAAATCTCTTTGAACTCGGTCAAAAGTCTTCTCTTTGCCAGTCATGGTCATCAAGTTCAAGTCGATAATAAACCTCCTTTGGTCCGTACACCTCAACTTGTTCCGGAACCAACATGTCAGTGATGATCCGTCTCGAATCTGGCCCCATAGCCTTTGCCGTGTTTCTGAGGAACTTGATGCACACATCGTTGTAAAAGTCGTGCAGAAACCTCCGCATGAAGTAAACATGCGCATCTAAACCATGCATTGTTGGCTCTCAGCCCACCCGTATTTCGGGATGGAGAACTTACTGTTGACCGGCTGCTCAGTAACAGCATCATAAACCATCCCCTCAATTCCCGGCGTGTCTCCATCCGCCAGCGTCCCAATCACCACCTCCAGGTCCTGCAACACCAACTCCCCTCCAAATGCCCCTGGGATCTCTCCTCTTGCAACTTCAACAACGCCTGTCCCCTTCCACCTCCAATATCCACCACAAACACCCTCTCCGGTTCCCTCTCCGGTTCCCTCTCCACATGCGCCTTCAGCGTCTCTCGCGGGAACATTCCACATATGGGCATATTTTTGTCCATTGCCGCCAGCGTTGCGTTCCAGACTGGGCGGAACTCCTAATTGGCGTCGAGGATGTCATAATAAGACTTGCCCTCTTGGCCATGCGCGAAGGAGTAGGGCGATTTCTGGAGGTCGGAAAAGTCGGAAGGGACGTGGGACTTGGAAGTAGTTTGGGAGGGCAGTGACGCCTTTGCTGTGCTCGGTAGCGATGACGATGACGCCGCCGAAGGCGTTCAGGCGGAAGGCTTGGGAGAGGGCGTTGTGGGCATAGTGGAGGGAGATGTTTCAGTGAAGATCTCATTGACGAGGACCATGCGCGCGAGGCGCTCCATGGCGGTGGCGGGGACTGTTGGGACCAGTTAGCTTTTCCGGGAGAGGGGAAAGAAGAATGTCAAAGAAGTGGAGGCTACTGTTGACGACGGCCGCGAGATCAGCAGCACTGATGGGCCCGGAGGAGGAGAGTGTTTCGATGAAGCGTGTGCATATAACGTAGGGGCTTTCAAGCATAGCAATTACGTTGCTAGCGAGCCTCAAAAGCTCAACATGCTGAGCAGGTGAGGGTTTGGGAGTGTTTTTGAGGGCCTCGACGAGGGCCCCGGCGGCCTTGAGAGCGGATGCGGTGTCTGCCATGGTGATTGACTTCGTTCTGGAAATAAGGCTGACCTCTGGTGTTGATACTGTCGGAGAGTCAAGAAGACAGTCCTTATTTGAGCTGTTCATCCTCCCCTCCCGACGCTCAAGGCCCCTCGTTCTTGGTCGGTCCTTGCCCACTGGCAATCGGCTCGGAGTTTCGTGCCGTGGGCGGCCGGCTGCTGCGCGTGGTTCAGAGCTCCAAGCACCCTAGGGTCTGCAGGTGGACGTGATTGATGCCAGGTTCAGCGCTGGGAGAAGACCCTTGCTTCCGTTGATCTTGTTCTCCTGGTATATCTGGGCCTCTCTCGTCCTCTTGAGTTGTTGAGCTGCCTCAGGATGCATACCCTTCATGCTAGCAGCGAAACAAATTGCGGGCCTTCTGTATGAGACGGTCAGTCTTGGATTTGTGACAGGGAATAGAAGGAACAGCTTCTGACTGCCTGCATGGCACTACTACGTGTGCTAGAGCGGACCGCGGGCGCTGTAGAGGCGATGGATGAGTGCTATACTGTAGTCCTCAATAACTTACGGCTCCATTGGTGGCAGTCAGCGGAGATGGGGTAGCCTGTCTGCGCTGTTGGCGCTCTTGGGTCAAGAGCCTGAGTGACAATGGAAGCGACTTGTCGGCCGCCCTGCAGCCCTTTCGTCGGTCACACGCCAGCGGAAATGATGCAAGATACTTTCCTGTTGGGCTTGCACTTGGCTTTGCGGCTTTGGGTGGACTTTGGTGCCTTTATCAATCGTAGAAAGGAAGGGGATGGGAAAGCTGTTCAACCGCCCGCCCCATTATGCAAGACGGGTATTTCTGTTAAAACCTGGATAGTATTGAGCCGCATGCTTGCAGAAAGCCACATGGCTTGGAAAATGCAGAGTCGGGCGAATGGGCGAGTGTGATAGCTTGGTGAGGGAGCAGGCTTGGGGGGAGGAAGTGTGGGCCATCCACATTGTCAGCGGGACCGGAGAGCCCTCAACACCACGAAAGCCACCCAGGTACAATCTGAAAGCAAAAAAAAAAAACTTTTAAAAAAAACTTCCAGGTTGTCGTCCGCCACAAAGAGAAGGTTGGTAAAAAAAAACTGAACACAAGATCGTAGAATATCACCGAGCCTTAAGATGTTTTGTATCCTAGCTCCCCTTTACCTAAGGGATCATTGATCTACATTGGTACCGGTCAGTGCCGCCGAAACTCACTTCCACCCAAGAAGTTCGGTCAAAATGAACACAAAAAAAAAGTAGTATCTACGGCCTATCCAGCCATACCGGTATCATCTCTAACAAAAGTACCAGCTCTTAATATGGCATGTCAACGCCCCATCCATCTCATGGGAATCGTTGCCAACAAATCCAACCCCAGGTTTCCCAAAACGCCGACCATGCAATGATGATATATGTACTTTGAACACCCTTATTTATTATCTTTTGACGCCCTTGGTGTTTAGACCCGGTCGTCAACAATAGCCTTGGCGATAGCAGGCCACCCGAGAACGAGACCGAAGCCAGGGAGGAAGCTGTTCGGTCAAGTGTTAGCGTTCATTCTTGAAACAGCGCAGAGGGCTGAAAGAACCTACATGGCAACCTGCTGCGAGATCCTCTTAACTTGACGGCCCCAGTCGGCAGCCTGAGAGTTGGTGGTCACAGGGAGGCGCTCAAAGGGATGGGCCTCGAAGGAGCGGGCGAAGGACCGGAGGCTGTGCAGGACAGAGAACTGTCTGCGCGTGCTGGCCTGGGCGGCGGAGCGAATGGCGGCGCGGGCAATGATGGGAGACATTTTGATGATGGTTTGGAAGGTTTGTGACTTGGTGTCTTCGTGACGAGACGATGTGCTTGACAGGGCGAGTGGATTAAACTCTTGGCTGGTTGAGTAGAGCGAGGCTGAACGCTGAACGCTGAACGCTGAGTGAAGTAGTTGAATGAGGCTGTTGATGCTGATGGTACAAAACAAGAACTCTACACCAAGCCCGGGCATTCACACTCTTATACAGCCCCTTCCCAAGAAACAAGAAGAATCTAGATCCTCCATTCCCCGATGCCACGGAATGGCCAGATGCTGAAAATGGCTTCACCCCCCATCCGCCTGCTCCCTCCGGGCCATGTTCGTCAGCGCGACCTTGCTAGAACCCGCAGTTTGGCCACGGAACCGCTCCCCAAGTCGGCAATCATGCCACAACCCTCCCAAAAGCATCAGATTTCCAATGCAGCCGTGCCCGTCCGCCAATGGGAGGCGCCCAGGTCGTTTGACGGCCAGAGGGAGTCAGCCCAAGTCATTTGGCCCAATGGTGCAGAGTGGCAGGGGTTATGGGTCGATTTTGGGACGAACTCGACTGGGTCGCTACCAATTGTCGTGTGATCGGAGGCTGCCGCTGGCGGGCGGACCCACATTTGTTCTCTCAGGCGGTTTGTCGCCTGGGGCACCAGCCTGTTCTTCCAGGGCTGGTGGGTGCGGCGACATACGGGAACCGGGAGATGAATAATCCAAAGTCGGGTCACACACGGCATGCGGACGGGCTGCGCCGGATGGAGGATTCGAGAGTGTAATGCTAATTTGGAGCTTCTCGGTTTGTTTTACGAACCGAAAAACGGGTTTCCCTTTGCAATCTCATCGTGATTGTCCGATGCAGTTCGCTTCCTTGCGATGGTGTCGTAACTGCCCTGGGCGAAGCGAAACCTAGGGCATGAATGGAAGCGCGTAATGCAGCCGGAAAAACAGCACACAGAGTCAACTAGACGTCGGGATATAGGGGGTATCATGGTTCTTCTCTATTCCTCATTATTATCATTGGGCGCGAGTAACGGTGGTGCCATCCGCCGGCTCCAGCACCTTCCAGTTGCACACAATGTTCTGCTTCTTGAAGTAGGAGATGATGCGTTCGGCAATCTCCTCGAAGTTGCTGGTCGCCAGGGCCAGGATGGTCGGCCCAGCGCCAGAGAGACACACGCCCAGGAGTCCCGGCTGCGTGGTCGGCGTCATCGACTCAACGATCTCGGTCAGTCCGGGGATCAACGTTTGTCGGTACGGCTGGTGAAGCTTGTCCTGCATGGCGAGGTAGATGAGCTCTGGGTTGGGAGGGGACTGGCCGAGGGCTACAGGGAGGAGGGCTATCCTCTGGAGGTTGAAGGTCTGTGAAGGGGGTTAGCCCGTCGTCACGAAATTACGAGTGTGTGGAGGAACCTACTACATCCGGTCGAGGGTACAGCGACGGCAACACTTCGCGGGCCTTGGCCGTGGGAACTTCGAACTCGGGAATGATGGCAACGGCCTTGATCTCCGGCGCCCACGGGAACTTGATGTGGTGGCCGATTCCGTGCGGCGGCTCCGGCGGTCGAATGCCAGTATCGATACCGCCTTGCGGTGCAGGAAGCACTTCGCTGAGCGGAATCTCTGTCCGAGCGACGTCCTCCGGTGCCAACGGCTTCAGATATGTGCCAACAAAACCTCCGAACAAGGCGGCGCCTACATTGTCCGGGTGACGCTCTTTGCTTGACTGTTAGATACATGAATGGTTTAGGGAACATGTGATACTGACCGATCATCAAGCAGAAGTCAAACAGCCGCTCCGGGGTGAGGTGATCCAGATGCCCAACCTCCTTCCCCAGCAACACACCCGCGACGACCGCGGCCCCGGATGATCCTAACCCTCTCCCAAGGGGAATGGGATTCTTAATGTGCACATGAGTCTCGGTGGGGAAGCTGCGCTGGTCGTGGCAGCGCAGGACGTACAAGGCGACGCGGGTGATGAGGTTGACCTCGGGATCGAGACTGATGTCGCCCGAGTCCTCGCCCTGGCCCTCGTACGTGACGCGGCAATTCAGGGGGTGCTCAGATTTGTCTTTGGAACTATCAATTGTGACGTGCAGCTCGAGATACATGGACAGCGCCAGGCCGATGACGTCGAAGCCGGGCCCGATGTTGGCGCTCGAGCAGGGCGTCTTGATAACGAAGGATTCGGCTGCCATTGTCGAGTTCGCTGCCGCAGCTCTTGGTAAAAAGTGAAATTCTCGGTCCGTTTTTCTCGCGGCAAGCTGCTATTCTTCGGTATCCGAGCCTCGGGTCGGAATTGGGGAGGAACCTGACGGTGAACCTGAAGCTGGATGTGCGGCGAATTTTGTTGGTCCGGTGGACCGATTACGGAGCGCGGGGCCGTTGGCCTGCGTGAGGTCTAGCGCTTCGGGAGCCTAGAGGAGCGGCGGAGGCCGCTTCCTTCCGCATCGAAGCCAAGCCACGGATAGGGTCGGCACTCAGCGGTTTTCTACTCGCCTCTCTAGATTTTGAGCCCTTCCTGACCGTTGCAGGTAGTCTTCTATTCTGTCAGCACTTCTCAGCGCCCCTGGCATGCAGAATTTACGTACTGTGACTCCTCCCAGTTTTCTTATACATAAATATTGACTCATGCCTGAGGAGCGATCACTGCGTCCACTCATTTCCTGTCCCTCGCAGATGTTGTGTCAAGTGGCTTAGCATGTGTATTTGACAGCTTCGACAAGGCCGCTCTATAAATCACTCTGAAAGTTACAGCGAGGACAGGGTGCTTGAACAGAAATGGGGTTGCCAAACACAGGGATAAGACGCCGACTCGACACTAATGGTTCCGCATTTCCTCGAGTATAATATCACAAACCCCCGGGAAAATGCCAGCCAAGTGATTTATTACAAGATCAACTACTCTAGATAACGCTCGCTGAAATACACTGTATATCCATGGTATCACCGCGAATGCCACCTGTCGCATCACCGCTTTTCTCAAACCCGAGCGTCATAAAACGCTTCAAACCCAACGACACCTCAACCAAACCATCCTTTCGCCATGGCAAGGAGACACCCGCCGTCCAAGAAAGAGTAGTTGCATTAAACGGCGAAGTAAAAGGATTCTTTACCCAGTGAAAAGCAGAGAGTTCATGGGTCATGGTCGTCGTTAAAAGCCTCCTCAACTCTCTTTTCCGTCATCCCCTCGCCCAAGATTGAACAAAATACCACGCCATGGAACCTGGCTAGCTGCCTCCCCCGTTACTGGTCATCGCTATATGCATTGGGCATACCGATCAACCCCCATCCAACCAAACGTAGGAAAACACCACCGTAAATCTATATGTTGAGATGGGAGGCGGTCGGATAGAAGAGCAGAAGTCGAAAATTGGGATACGAATGATTTAAACCAAATCCCTCTGCAAACGAACCAGACAGCGCTCCTTCTGCCAGTCCCGTAATAATTATTTTCGGAAATAGTTTCATCAAAAAATGTACCGCATGATGCAATGTCCACGGGCCATCCGGCAGCCCACGGTCTAAGTATCTGTAAAAAAGTCATCCGCCAGGCATCTTCTGCAGCAGTTGCCTCACAGCCGACAGTTGAGACTTCCTCTAGAAGGTGTCAGTGTCCTGAGAGGTGACCGTTCCAAAGGTGTCTGGAAGTTTGTGTTAGCATGTTTGCGTAATCGGCGTAATCGGCGGTGCTAACCTCGCTTCCTCTTCGAATCTGACATATCTCTGCCGTCATCGCTCGCCGCGCTTCCCACACTCTTGGGCGTCATGGGCCTCGGGCCACTGGGGCGCCTCGAGACACCCAAGGCGCCACTGAGGTTTCGGTTCTCCAGGCGCGGGCTTCCACCATCTCGGCTATGGCTGATATAGCTAGCCGTCGGGACGCCATGTGTCATCGTTCCATAGCCGCTCTCGACACTGTGATGGGGCAGCGGGCTTTGCTTCTGCAGTTTGCTGAGCCTCTTATTCTGCGGGGGTGTGCCCCGGCCGGGGCTAGGTGCATGCTCCATCGGCTCCTTGGGAGGACGGGGCGGCCCGGAGGTAGCTGTTAGGTTGGCCGCACCAGGGGAAGATGTCCAGTGCTGCTGATAATGATCACCAGCGGAGCCATAGCTGTCCCGGTGCGCCTGGCGGGGGAAGCGATTCAGGCTGGTGGATGATCCAGCCCAATCCGCTGACTTGGGGCTCGTGGGTGAATCGAATCCCATAGCCTGGGACTCGAGTGCCACCTTGAAGCGCTCCGTCTGGCCCTGACGTGGCTGAGGGTGCTGCAGGTTGAGCGAGTTCCTGTGGGCCTTGTATTTTGGATCCTCGGGCGTCATGCTGACATAACCAGGGCCCGTAATGGGTGGTGGGGGATACAAGTCCTCCTGGGAGAGTGACTCCGGATCGTCGCCTTGGGGAGCATAGCTGAGATTTTGGTCTGAAAAGCCAGTATGTAGCTTGTCGCTCTGAACTTGGTGCGGATCCGAGAATTGGAAGTTATCAGAGTAACTGGCGAGTGATCCCGTACGGGAGCGTGAGGGTGCACTGTGGAACTTCCTATCATCGGGATGAGGAAACTGTGCCTCCCCGTCCTCGTCGTTTTTGTGTGACTGTCCACTTCGCCGGAACACCTGAGCAACGCTAGACGTTGTTGTCTCCGACCATCGGGAAATCTTGGGGAACCAGCTGGACCGAGTCCCTGACTTCTTCTTTCCATCTACAGTTCGAGGGGTATTATCGTTGCTCGCAGATGTATGAGTCTGGGTCTGAGCTAGAGCGTCCGGTGGAGTAGCCAGTGGGACCGAACTGCCCCGGTGCTCCTGCGCAGGTGTCATCAGCATGTCCGGCTTGCTATAATGAACACTCTCGTCGATATTGTCGTGGTCATATTCGTCTTCGTTATCCTCGGGCACGGTGCTTATTCGGTTGGCCGAGGTCCTTCGGTCATAGCTCGGCTTCGTGGATGCACCGCGGGACTGGAGAGATAAATGTCCTGATTGTGAAGCGTGGCTCGCGGTCGAGGTTCCGGCGTTGCCCTCGGGCTCGTAGCCGCGGTCCTGCTCGTACTGGATCTCGGGCTGTAAGTGGCTGTACAGCTGCTCGTCCTGATGATTTCCGTGAAGATTGTCGGGAGCTGTCTGCGCCTTGAGAACGTCGACTTCGGTGAGCAGCTGCATGAGCATATCTTCAATTCTGCCAAGGTCATTGGCACCCTTTGCGCTCAACCCCTTCAGCGCCCGCCGGAAAATGCTTCTCTTTTTGGCGTTCACATCGTCAGTGCCTGCTTGGGAAGGCGCTTGCAAGGAGCGGGCGCCACTGCCGGGGTACGGGCGCGGACCGTTGATAGCGCGCTGAACCGTCTTCTCTGTGTTCTCCTTAACTTCGGTTATAATCACATCCTCGGTATCGGCAAGCATCCTCTTGATGTCCTCAAAATTGTTGCGCATCTCAGTTGCCGAGCGTACGAGCGTGACCAGGATCTCGGTATCGCGCGCACTTCGCTGCGCATCTCGAACCATCAACTGCCAAAATGTCAGAGAGATCAGAGTCTTCCGAGAAATGGAAACTTACATGCTGCATCAGAGCGATGATATCCTTGGACTCGATCTGATCAATACCGGCGCCCGTGGCAGCGTCGTAAAGGGGCGAGTCTAGACCGTGAGACATACCACTGAGGTGGCGGGTATGCTTGGGGGTGTAAAACGGATCCTCAACTGCGCCGTTGCCTCCTACGCGGGGCTGAAGGTCGAAATCGACGCCCTTGCCCTTGTTTTGCATATCGGGAGACTTGTTAGGGCCTTGGGAGGCATAGCCCTCATCCTTGTGCCCCAGAGGACTGTGACTGGCATAACCAGCACCGTAGTCAGTGCTCTCAAAGCCTCGAGGTGGAAGGAGGTTGTCGTTGATGCCAGGGAGGTTAGCGATCGGGCTCGTACCCTCGTAAGGGTTGGTGACCAGGGTGTCCCGTTTGCGATCATCTGAGGTGCGGTACCACTCCTCGTCTTGCTCTTGGCTTGGCTGCCGGCTGTGTTGTGCGGCCGCCATGGCAGCGGCGGCGCCCAGTGCTGCAGCGGCGGCTCCGCCCGCAATTCCCAGCCCGTGCCCACCGCTCTTTTGGCGATTGTCAGGGGTTGCATGGCCGTTGTCAAGATGTTCATAGTGGATATCTTCGTCGGGATGCTGCTGCGCGGCTTGTCTCGGTGTTGCGTCGCCAGGCCAGTGTCCCTGTTCGTTCCTTTCACCGGTGTTTCCATCGAGCAGAGACGGGTTGGTCACCATGTCATCCTCTTGCCAGTGGTCCAAGTTTGGCAGGGGATCATTGGGGTCCGGCAAGCTGTTGAATCCCAGCTTGGGCTTCTCATGGTGGTCGGTTTCCATTCCGGGTTGTGGTGCATTTCTTGTGCGCTCCTTGAACGACAGGTTGCGCTGGACGCCGGCCGGGACGAAGCCCGCCCCGTCATCCTTCACTGGCTGCTGATTTCCGTGCTGTGCTCGGAGGACAGCAGCAGCAGACCGAACGGCAGCGCTGGTGATGGCCTCTTCCGACGCGGTGGGCGACTGGCGATAACTAGACTGGGGAACCTTACGACCATATTCGTCCACATCATACTCTTCGAACTCCCGGGACTGATGGCTTGCCGATGCAGGTGTAGCACCTCGTTCGTTGGTATGCTCATGGTGGCTCCCAATAGACCGCTTCGATGGGGTATCGTGCGTGCGAGATCGTTCTTCTTCCAGTGTTGCCATCGACTCGCGGCCGTTATAAGCCTGATTTCCAATAGCACTGGATTCTGCCGTAAGGTTAGACCCGTCTAGCATAGATCCATCAACGAGTGATGCTACGTTGGACTCGATGCCAACCGGATGGACAAAATCGGGATTCATTGCCACCGCACGCACAGCTTGACCCGACGTGACGCGGTCAAGTTCACTGTCTGCTGCGCTCATGGTAACGCCCTGGTCGATGCCCGAGCTCCGCAGACTGCGATCGTCGTCTACAAAATCCCGGCTCATGATATTGCTGGGGATGGAGCTCGGAGATCGTAGAGATCGTTCAGCACGCGGGGACCGGTCTGCTGTGGAGACCGAGTCGCTCGTATGTTGAGTAAGCCTGGAATCACGGTTCGGAGCTTCACTTCCTCCTTCCGTGTAACCAGAAACGCTGGGTATCGGACTAAGCCCTCTGCGCTCTGGTTGGTAAGGCACATACTTCAGCGGTGGTGGGACGTCCTGGGTGCTGTAGTAGTCATATGCTCCAGACTGCGAATATTCGGGTTCCGGTTCGTCGTACTCGTCGTCGTCGTCGTCATATTCCTGGTGGTTTACCGATACCTTTTTGCCGTACTCGTCGGGCTCGTATTCTCCCGTCCTTTGTCGAGGAAGCGCCTTGAGATCGCCATGCGAGATATTGGCATGTTGAGTCCCCAATGCCTGCAGAGTAGCGGTCGCCCTCGTGGGCGTCGGGCTCGATTCGGGCGACAGCTGGCTCCTGTCGAGCTCGCGACCTGGCGTGAGCTCCTCACTTGCCGAGTGAGGCCGGTCGCTGTCGGCCGAGAGAATTGACGTCCTCGTCAATTCCGATGGGTTGATGTCGCTCATCAGTGGCAGCGAAATCGGCGGAGCCGGCGTGAGGTACTCTGAATCTGCATCTTCAGGTTCTGGAGTTTGCTCAGAAGTGCCTCTCCGCATTTCCGCCCTTCTTCTCCGTCTCGACCTCTTGTCGTCTGATGGGGACTTCAAAGCCTCGTGCGCAGCCAGCGCAGCAGCCCCCAGACCGGCTCCAACCGCGGCTACCTTTAAACGATCGGTACTGCGCATCGGGGTGTCATCAATGTGCTGGGATTCATCAACCGAGTCGTGGCTGATGGCGCTCTGAGCAGGGCTGTCGTCAAAGTCGTTGCGAGCTTCCCTATCGCGTCTTTCCCGAGCTTTCAAGCTATCGCGTGGCGTTGTTGTGTTTTTATCCGTGCCGGATGACCGTCGCCGGTCGCTGGCGTAGTCATCCCGCGAGATAGTTGTCGCGCTTGAAGTCGACCCCCTACGGTCTTTGTGCCCCCTACTCTGCTCTCGCTTCAAGGCATTGAGCTCGGGGAGAATAAGGCGACGGATTGCATCCTCAACGGTCTCCAGCAACTTCGGGTTGTTGATGGAAGAGGCTTTGGAGGTGGTCGAACGGATGGAGTGCTGATCCATGGATCGGTGGCTGGGCGTGAGAGCAGATGAGACGACACTAGAGTCTGCCGCTGACACAAGAGACTCAGAGTGCCCTCTGCTAGATTTTCTGCGCGGCGACTTTGCGCGCTCAGCATACTTGTCTTCCTTTGAGAGACTGCTAGTCCGACTTTTGCTGCTCGACTTGTGCTTGCGATCCTTCTCCTTCTCCCTTTCCCTTTCCCTCTCCCTCTCCCTCGTCTTGGAAACCACAACGCGGTCCTTGTCGCGGATTTCACCTCGACTTTTGTTTCGGAGCTTGTCGGCAGCAGCGGCAGCGGCTAAGCCGGTGGCGGCGCCAGCCAGGTAGTCTCCCCCTCTAGAGGGGCTTCTACTTCTCCCACTCTTGGTTTCTGACATCCCAAAAGATGTTGTGGGGCCGGAACCATCAAGAAAGCTGTCCGTCGGAATGGCGGAAATTTCGCTGCCCGTCGGCAGTACATAGCTGTTCTTGCTCATGTCGGCCGTAGGGATCAGTGGGCTCGCTGGTCGCCGGCGCCGAACGTTTCCACTGCGGTCAATCTCTATATCGATTGGGTTACGACTAACGTTGCTCTCCTCGGTAGCTGAAGCGTACGAGCTGGCGTCCTCGTGGTCGCCACCGAGGGCCGAGAGCGTCTCGCCCTCGCTGCGACCTGAGACAGCGCTATTCGGGGCCGACCGGCGGCTGAGGCTCGCCTTTCTCGATTTCGTTTGGGTTATCTCGATGCGGTCTCGGTCCGATCCGCTCCTCGACTTGTGCTTGCTGCTGGGGGTCAAGCGCACACGGACGCTGGGCTTTCGCTGCTCGCTGGAGCCGGCAGAGCTCCCCTTGCCGCCCTCGAAGTACTCAATCAGGAGCGAGGTTTGCGACTTGCTCGCCCGATGGCCTGGCCTGATGGTCACAGGAGTGCCGTCTTCCGGAATTGAGTAAGACGAGTTCTCATCCCCGGGCCTGGACACATCGGTCCCCAGGTCGGTTCCAAGATCGGACAGCGGCGCCGTAAATGTCGACTCGGTCTCGGTAGGCGCGGGGAGCGGCGGAGCGTACTTCTTCTTCCCCTCAACACCCATCGTGGTGTTGAGTGGGCAATTGGACCGTGTTGTAGATTACCACAGGCCCCTCAGGTGTTGGTGCCCAAAATTGTTTGCCCAGCCTTACCGTCCCTTCCAGGCGCTGTGGAGGAGAGGGGAGGTGAGGGGGAGGCGAAAAAAGGCAGAACGATGCAGGCAAACGATGTCGCTGGGTTTCTGTCAGGAAGACATCAGGTTCGGGAGGCCTGGAAAACGGGAGGTGTGAGCGGTGCTTTCTCTCATAGGTAGACCACGCAAGTCTCGGCCGTGGCGGAAGGGGGACACGGCCGGGGGAGGCAGCGTCGGTTGGAGCAAGTGTGGTGACGGAGGCTTACGGGCAGCTGGACGCACGAAAACAATGGCGGGCAGACGCCGTGTGAAAATGCAGAGGCTGCGGAGGATCCAAGGTTGAGGCAGCAACCGGTCGCTGGCAGCGAGGGGCGAAAGCTGAAGAGCGCTGGCGGGCCCAATCCGCAATCAAGGCGATGCGAGAGAGCGCCCAGCTGCCGGTCAGGCTGCAGGAGGAAGCAGGAGCAAGCAACAGGACAGGACGACGTGCGTTGCTGCTCGCGGGTCTCTTGCAGTTCTTGCAGGGGCGTCGATCGAGACGAACAGATGCGCCGAGGTCGACGGGGCGGTCGAGTTGGCCGGTGGTGCAGGGCAAACAAGGCTTGCAGGAAAAAGCTGTGTGCGACGACGGAGTCGGCAGGGCAGAATGTTCTCTCGGTTCTCTGGCGACCAGTAACAGGCCTATGGGAGGCTTTGTTATTGTCCAGAAGCGGCTGGGATGGGCTCGATGCGTTGGCGGTGCTTGACGGCAGCCGGCCAATTGCGCTCCAATGCTGGGGGTTGAGCTGCAGCGAGATGCAGCAGAGGGGAGGAGTGTGAGGAGAAAGCGAGGCTCAGAATTCCAGAACGGCGAGTGTGCGACCCCAGACCAAACGGCGCCGGCCCAAATTTTCTGTTCTCAATTCACAAACCGTCGCAGCAACGATGTCGTGATTCGCAGCTCTTCAATTCAACCTCTCTTGGCTGCGCGACACCCGACGACGACGGATAGCAGGGCCGATGATGGACAGAAACGATGTGGATGGGCAGAGGTGGCACCAAAGGTTTGTTGACATTGAGGCCTCGCCAAGACGAACGGGGCTAGCTTGATCAGTCTCTTGGGGTTTGGTGGGCTAGGCGACGGTCCGACGTGGATCACGGAAACGAAAAACGGACCCCCAGCCCACCCTCTCGAGCGCCACTGTCACCCAATTGGAGCTATAGAAGTGCCGTCAATTCCGTTGATCAAGGGCCTCGAGGACAGCTGCACGCCCATCACGCCGTCAGCTCGCCCGCGATAGCAGCCCAATCTGCACACGTCTTTACCACAACCTCAGACTCCCATCCACAGTTGAGAAAGGCGGTAAGCTTATCGCTCGCCATGCTTGAGACAGCGGCAGAAATGTTCCACTTTGGATCCGCTGCCATGCCCGCGGTGCGGATGGCGACACCCAAGAAATGTACAAAAAACGTGGAGATAAACGGTGAGATTTGACATGGAGGGAGAGAAGGGGGCCTGAACCACCGAGGTCCCGTGCAAACCACACGTTCCGTTCGCCACCAAGGAACCGTGGTTTGCGAAGCATATTGCCAAGATGTGCCACAGCTCTGCCGCGCAGAACGGCAGATCGAAAGACACCAGGTTTCCGGCTTTTCCTGCAGCGAAACGAATGTTTCCATGGCTCCTGGGTTGGGGTGACTTGTGCTGATTAATCGTTGCCCCTAAAATACAACGGTAACGGTTGCGAAGCAGCTATGAATATCCCAGAAAAGAATCAAATTGCTCTATCATTGTGCTACAATCAAAGCAATGAACAAAAAAAAACCCAACTGCGTCTAAACTTCACTACTTCCTGTCATTTCCAGTGAGGACGTAGTTAACTTCCGCCGTCTCAAGCATATCCCTCACGACTGGGTTCTCCAGATAGTGCGTAGGCAGCCCGCCGCCGAGGAGCATTTTGAGAGCTTCAACGCGAACATGGAGCAGCCAGCTATCGATAAGGACCACTTGATTGTGAACTCGAAGAGTCTCTTGATATCCGAACTCCTCGAAGCCGTCCTGTACACGCAGTTTGGCGCCGCCAACATGTGGGTTGTATCCTCGCCCGGCTGTTGAGTATCCAGGGCCGACGCCGCGCTCCAACGACGTCACGATGCTTGCAAAGTTGAACCGCAGCTGCTTTCGCCCTTTTTTGGAGATCGACTTCGACGAGTCCTTGACAATTTCGCTCATCCGTGACATGATCCGATATGTGTGGTGCTGCATCTTGTTGCTCTCGCCCGTTTCCTCCTCGTGTTCACGTGCAGCCTCAAACAGTGACGCTATGTTCGTGCCCGCGCTGCTTTGAACTTCAGGATCCGTGCTGTCGAGTTGATCGATGAAAGCGTCCATGACGTGCTCACCGCGCTCCGCCATGTCGTCCAAAAAGCTCGCCACGAATCCCCATGCCCGAAGTGCTGCAGTTACCACTGCGCCGCTGTCGCTGGCCTCGACAGACTCCCCATCGCTTTCGATGATTTCCAGGAGGAAGTCGAGGAGATCCTCACCTACAGCATCACCGCCGCCGCCGTGCGTGACTGTAATCATCAGGGCATAGATGGCTAGAGCTTTCACCTTCTCCTCCTCTGCCTCCTGACATAGGCTTTTCAGCGTCGACAACAGAGCGCCCGAGGATTTCTCTGAGGGGGAGGTGAGGAGAGTCACCATGAGCGCCTTGAGCGCCGAAACTCGTTCCTGTTCACTTGCTCCCTCCCTAAAGCTCCGGAGAAGCGCGGAAATGATATCTGAGGAAAGTCTTCCAATTTGGTTTTCGGCGAAATGGTGTCGAATAAGATGAAGGTAAGCAGCCAATGTTGCTTCACGGCTCTCCGCGTTGCGCTTGCGGTCCTGCAGCTCGCCGACCCGAGTCGACAGCCGCTCGGCCCATGTGTTGCTCGGATCGTCGTCGAACGTATCATCGCCCGAGGCAGAATTCGTGCTCATCGTCATGACGTCAAGTTCGGAGTCACTTGCGCCCTCGTCTTCGGAGGCATAGCGGCTGCCCGGCCGTGAGTTTGGCCGCGAGTTGGCGCGGGAGCCCGCACGAGAGTTTCCTGGGGAGACATCGGGGGAATGGTTGGCCGACGTGCGCGTCGACTCGGGTCTTGCGCGGGCCTTCCGCGATACTGTCTTCTGGCTCTCCAAGAGCGCTTTCTTCCGCAAGTCGCGCATCTTTTTTGTATATGCGCTTCGCGTCCTGTACAGAAAGTGAGGAATGCGATGGCGCTGCCGATGGCGCTGCCGATGGTCGTTTGCGACCGTCTTCAGGTTTTACACGGCGGGTGTATAGGTGGCGTGTACGTAAAGTTTTGTGACGCGTGTGGGCTGACGGGGTTTCGTAATGTCCAGGTCGTGTTCAGCGTAAAATCCATGGGAGACGGTAATAGTAAATTGTCCTAGTAGTTGTATCAGGTGGTGGGAGAGTAGTCGAGTTGTTGAAGCAGCAGCACAGAGTGAAGAGTGAGAGATAAAGGTTTTTGGTTGAATAATGGGGGATAAACCAAAAAAGTGTGTGAAACCATGGAAGGCAGCTGCACAGCGACGCGCCACAGGGGCAATTTCAACCCGACGCGAAAGGACCTGAGCGCATGGCCCGGGTTTTCGGGACCCAAAGCACCGCTCTCGATGCGGGACAGCTGATGCCCAGCTGGCACCTCTGCATCCGTTGACTTACCCTGGAGGTTTTGCCAGCGAATTCCCCACTCGCTCTGTGTAATAGCATACGAAATATGCCAACATCGAGCCATGCCCCAGCCCAACTCCCGCCATGCCCATCATCCATGGTGGATACGTTCCGCGTGGATCCGAAGCTCAACCTCACGATGAGGGTGGGGCTCCAAAGGCAACCCTTGCATCGCTAAAGTGGTCGCAGACCGCTAGTCCCGAAAAAGGTCAATCACGCGTCACTGGGAGTCATTGGTAAACTGGGGGTATGGATCATCGAGAGAGAGTCGAATCCCACGATAAGAGGATTCCGAGGTGAATGGATAGAGCGTCTGAGAGTGCAGCGCAGCTCTTGCAAGGTGATGCTTGATCAAGCCCGGCCCCATCGAGTTGAACACCAGCAAGTGGAGGATTCCTAGCATCATGACCCCTCCAGCTGCGCGGACTCCGAAGCTCACCCCTTGCGCTGGCGATGGACCCCACACTTGACACCCTGGCATGCTGGCGATTAGATTACAGCGAGCCCCTCCATCAACGACGAAGTGACCTCAGCTCCGGAGGACTCCTCCGTTGCTCTGCCTTTCAACGACCAGCACTGTTGACCTAAATCTTTTGTCGAGAAGAGCCCAGGTTCCTGAAGTACGGGAATCGGGCATGACTTCGAACTACGGCGAGTCTTGGGGTAAGATGCGTGTAGTACGTGACGACGAATCTTAGCTGTTCGGCAGATGAGTGGCAGCTGCGCAGTCTTTGGGCAATCGCGCCGCTTTCGCCCTCTGCGCAGCCAACCTATCCACGTTGGTGCAACCCAAGCGATGAATTACAAAGCGAAATGTCCTTCTGGTGCGCTCCTCTCGGAGGTCCTGCCTGATTCAAGGTGTCGATTGTGTCAGAGGCTCCCACGTAGGCCGCCCCGTCTCATCTTCCTGACCCCAGCTCCCCACTCAGCTCTTCGCTCTGCCCAAACCAGACCGTAAACCACAAATCGCACTCCGGTCAGTTTCTGCACACTCCGGTCACCCATCCATCTCCTCTCTTCCAATCCTGAGGACGCCCTGAGTTGGCGAGGCCAATAATCGTTGGAGGGGTTACGCTGGCGGTCTAGGGAGCGAGCAAGGCTACAAGCCCCGCACCTTCTCTCACGACCATACTTCCACCACTTCTTACCTTTGCTCACCATTTCCAATCGAGGGAGGGCTACCTGCAACAAAAGAAAAAGAAGAACATTTTCAGAGGAGGTGAGTTTACTTGGTTCGACCACCGCGTGCCTGCCTTTTTTCCTTCTTTTGATGTTTTTGGCTCGAAATAAAGAACAAGTGCAAACGGGAGAGTACCCGATAAGGCAGCCCGCGGCTTATCGGCCTGTCTGCCTGATCTGGAGCTCTCCTCTTACACTTGCCCCACCTCGAACCACGGCATCCGGACTCCTGCCTGAACCTTCTTCCTGTTCAAGTTCTCCTTATCATCTCTATTACGTCTCGAGGCTAGCCACGCCGAAGAAGGTGGACAGGAAGGAGCTATCCAGCTGCAAATTTACAGAATTGCCTTTTGAGGTGCCACGCGACGAACAACTGACTGAGACGGCTTCCAGAACTTAACTCCAATAACCGTCGCTCGGAAGCACTCGCCTTTGTCCGACGTACTCGGCGACCGAAACACCAACGCCAACACCACAAACCAACTTCGCTGTGAAGCTGCTCTCGTTCTCTCCAGCTCTGAGCCTCGCGATCATGGATAACTCGAGCGATTCGGCGAGTTGTGGTACGTTGTCCAGTGCGCTTCCGTCCATCCCTCTACGTCGTTTACCCCGCCTTCACAGCCAGTCCTAACTTTCACATAGCCCACATCACCTTCTCTGCTGAGGGCCGTTCAGCCGCCGAGCTTTCATTCCCTGAACGTCACATAATGCTGGATGCAGCAAAGAACTCGATAATTATTGGGCGGGCGTCGAAGACCTCATCCAAAGGCTTTCTTGCCGAAAAGGACAATGGCTGGTTCGACTCTGCAGTAATGTCGAGGAAGCATGCTGAAATCAAGGCCGACGTGGATACCTTGGTTCGTGTCTGCTCATACTCATCTGTGCTCGCTCTGCTAATGTCTTCCAGAAGGTTAAGATCAGGGATCTCGGCTCCCTTCACGGGACCTATCTCAACGACGGCCCAGATGGCCTCAGCAAGGAGTTTCGGGAGCTGCGAGATGGCGATAGCATTAGGTTCGGCGTTGGCGTTTGGCGGGGTAGCGAGAGTTTCGTGCCTACCACGGTAAAGGTCGGCATAGCTTTCGATCACAGGCAAGTCAAAATATGAGAGTATAAGTTCTCGGCACGAATCTGACACTTCTACTAGGAGCGAACGCGCTAGCAGCACATTTCGAGTCCCTGAGGATTCAGACAACGAGTCTGATATAGAGTGCTACTCGAGCAACGGCGACCGCACCATTGATGACAACGCTCCCGTTATCATCGTAGGAACCAAGCGTATATCCGAGACTATCGATCTCACCGAATCGAAACCAAGTATCAGCATCGCCAAGGTCTCACAAACAACGCCTCCGAAGGGTGCCCGTGCCAACGACGTCATCGACCTGTCCTCCCCTCCACAGTCTCCAGCTGTGATTGACGACGACGAAATGTCCGAGACTAGCAGCATTCTCGAGCTTCGCGAGATGCCAGGCCCTGTCTTTGAAGGATCCGCCGCACCCAGGGTCATCGAAGCCGAGGACGGGATGGCGAACGAGGGCCCTGATATGGACGAAGTCGCATATCTCGACGAGATTTCGGAAATCCATTCCGATGACGAGCGGCTATCTTTTGACTGTGAGAGCGATGAAGGATCAGAGAACGACTTTACTGATAGCGACGCCGAGAACGAGTCCAGCACCAGCAGCGTTGTCGGCGAACCGGGCGCATCTTACGATATTGAGTACGGCATCGACAGTGAGCAGGCCAGCGATGTCGATGATGTTGAGAGTGATTCCAGCTGCATCGGCCGTTGGGAGGAGGACGAGGCGGACGAAGAGGATGATCATGATGAAGATGTCGATCGTTGCTTTGGGGAACTCGATGACACATCGGACGAAGATGGTAAGCATATTCCTACTTGAACGATTTTGGATAAGATACTGACGGTTACAAGAACCGACAGACCCGTTCTGGAACCCTCCGTTCGGCAACAGATTCAAGGTTTCTGACCATTCGGCTGAGTCGATAGTGGCGGCAGTGAAGCCTCCGCCTCCTGTGACGATTAGCGGCCTTCTGAATAGCGACAGCTCGAATACCGGCTACCCTCCTACATTCAGACCTCCCCTTGTAGCCAAGCCTTGGGAGAGTCACGTACTGGCATCTCAGACGCAACGACCTCATAGTCCTTCAGATGTTATCATGTCAAAGACCTTCGGCAAATCTGCGGATGGCTTGCAGGAGAGAACTGGGGCGGAGCTTCTTGCCCAAAAGTCAGGCAAGCACGATTATTTCGCCGCTCGAGAGATGAACAAGATCTCTCTACAAAAACAAGCTGGCGCCGTCTCATCACTACACTCGCTTTGCAATGACACCATTGCGGCTATTGAAAGCCTCGATGACCAATACGGCATTCTCGAATATACTCCGGGACCGCCATCTGCGGCCAGACTACCTCACCTTTCTTCCCACTTTGGCCCTCTCGATATGCTCGCCACGGAGGCCACAGCCACAAGGATCAGCTGTAACCCGCTGAAGGAGCCTGTGCTCCAAGCCACTTCTGAGCCGGCAGTCGCGGCCGCCAGCCAAGAAGAAACCCAGGATGCGCCCGTTCCCACGGCTCAGCAATCTGCGCCTCCGCCCAGCGAGGCTGCTACTGGATCTGATGTCGGTCGCCGCACACATCTGGGAATTGCGGACATCCTCGATAACTGTCAGAAGCCGGTTGATGAGCGCAAGGGAAAGCGCAAGGCTAAGGACATATCGACGCTCAGTGAAGATGAGGAGCAGTGGGTCAAAGAGGACAATGCCGTCCCCACCAAGGTAGCAGTCCCGATATCGCCCACTCCTTCACTCGTTTCAGAGCCTGTGCCGGCAAAAGAGGCTTCCCCGGCCCCCGTAGAGGCGGAGAAGGCCGTGACCGAATCACAGAAATTTGCTGAGGTGGACAACACGGTCGAGACTGTTTCCGAGCCTGAAGGTAGGGCTCCCAAGAGGCAGCGGCTACTCCAGATTGCAGAGCGTGTTGGCTATGCGGCGCTCGGTGGCGTTACCGCAGGCGCCATGATCGTTGGCACGCTCATCTACACGGCACCAACCTTTTAGGCTCGGTGAGATTCTTCTATCACGTAGGACCATCTGACGACAGCAACCATGGCAGCTTGGTTTCGATGGGGTTTGCCTTTCTCCAGTCTTTGACATGTGTTATCACGAGTGTATTTCGCGAGGAGAACTTGGGAATGGTGGGAAGGCGTTCCGGTCACGGCATCACACAACGGAGGGTCAGGTGGTGAATGGGAGAGATTTATTACAAACCTTGGCGACGATTAGGAATGAAGGACGGACAGAATTTTTCTGCGCCAGCCAAGCGGGACAATTTGTCGTTCACTTTCATTTTATTCTCAACGGGGGTGGATGGTGCTTTACGATCTAGCCACTCTCTCCTGGTTAAACGTTTCCTGAAGCTCGCCCACATACCCATGTGGGCTCGCCTCGGGGGTTGATGAAAGATCGGGTGGCGATGAGAATGCATCTTCTTGAGGGGCAGTTTAATGCGTTGGTTTGGTCAACATGAGGACATCAAGATTCTAGGCCATTCTGATAGGCAGGTAGTTAAATCCTGCAAGCGAAGCTCACAGGCAAGATGTGTGAAAAGGTTGAGTTGATGCACGTCAGCAAGTGACAGAGGCATTCAGTTGTTTCCTGAGCATCAACACAGGCTTTATCGTACCATCCGGACAATACACTCCTTCTCTCATACAGTGTCCATGGACAGCCAACGCGTATCCGTCTTCCATGCTTGACTTATCAAAGGTAAAAGCAACAAAACTCTCCCCCGGTAATTGACATGACCTCCCCAATAGTCGTCGAATCACCCGCATACCCCATGTCAATCACGTCACAAAGGCTTGCCAACGCCGAAGGTGGCTCATTCGCCCATGTCGCATATGCATAAGGGCTCGATCCAAGGTCACTGTAGCGTACACTCCCTTACCCCCTGAGAGCTTGCCAGATGGTCCACATTCGATCTATGTTCCCGTGGTGAACCCAGAATGCCGGATCACCAGGGAAAGTAAACAGGTCGCCCCCGGGATCACCGCCGATGGTGTAGTGGATTCCGCCGTGAGGGCCGATTTCAGGGGTGTAGGGAGCGCCTTCGGAGACGTGGCAGTAGTTGTCCACGTTTGGCTGGGTGAGGAGGGTGAGGATGGCAGTGTGGTTTGCGTAGCGGGCGTTCATGGCCGCGCCGAGATCGCGGTGGAGGCGACAACCTGGAAGGGTTGTGGCCTAGGCCGCCAAGGGGACCGGGGAGAGTAACTGGACAAGTTTCAGGTGGGATGCTTGTTGCTATGGGGTATAGCAGAAAAGGGTGACATTGATGAGGACTTACTGTCGAGCCCAGAGACGGGACCGAGGTTTACTGTCATGTTGGCGAAAGGACCCGTGGTGACAGGGCCGCTACCTAGCCCAGCGGGGAGGGGGATGGGATTGCCTAGGACACCGGGAGGAGGGACGATGATGGGGCCTTCGTGGGGTTTGTGCTCGCCGTTCTATACCGCATTAGACGTCATTGACATATCAAGGGATAGAACAAGATAGCAGGTAGTAGGTAGGTATAGGTACTTAGGTACTCGCACCACCAAGCGAGGCCTCGGACCCGTCCAACAAGGTCGACTTCCTGTGGTGCACTTGCATACCTCGGCCAGTCCCAATACGGCTGACAGCCTGTATAGCCACACTCATCCCTCAACGCCTTCTCATGTTGATACACATACCACCGATGCCACGGCTGGAAGATGCCCGAGTAATGAATCGACAGCGTTTGCTGGATATGCGTCACGATAAAGTCATCAAACCTCGACTTCGCGCCAGGGGCAGCAGAAGCAGGGGTACGTGCCGGAAGATTCATGAGACACTTGACGGCGTTTACGTGGGCGAGGCGTTCAGAGGCCGAAAGGGGGGCGCCTCAATTCTTAAGCCCTCCCGGTTCTCATCTTGTCGAAATCCACCATCGCGCCTTCCCCCACGTCGGGGAGGAGGATTGCCGCAACTCAGGCTGAACTCCGCACCCGATGCAACTCAATAATTCATTTTTGCTGCAAGTAAGGGTCTTCCTGTACGGATCTAGTAGCAGAATAGAATCACCATCCCTTCGAGGGGTCCTGGTAGTCCCCATATCGAGAAAGAAAAATTACTACTCGGAAGACAGGGGATGGCGGATTCGGGGAGGGAACATTAAACTCCCGAAGCTCCGAGCACACGGAACCGAAGGATCATCAAACCTGGAACACCAATCGAAGGCAGGGAAGGGCGCTACAGCTGACTGCCATGTAGTACAAGTAGGAATCGAGGAATTGAAACACGAAGAAAACAAAACCTACACACAGCACGCTCCACAGCAGTTCTCAATGGGCAATGTTCCATTATCCCGGACTTGTGCTTCACCCCGAGCCAGCGGACCCCCTCATTTTTCATTCCCCCTTAACCCCCTTTTGATCGCCGTGGAGACGGCCGGCCAGGCAGCAAGAACAGCAAACCGCACACCGCGGGGCCAGTACCGAGGTTAGGCTGGGCTCGTTTGCCAGGGCTCTTACTAGCCAGATAACCCGATCCGCAGTTGAGATCACGCATTTTGAAATACCATGCTAGTGTTTAACGTTATTGCTTTTTAACGTCTCTTCTTCTCCGTGGTGGGGGGTTTGAATTCAACGGGAAGATTTGAGGGTGGAAATTATCAAAGGGGTCAAGTTGGTCGACATCTTGCGTGTCTTGAGTGGCTCAACGATAGGTTGCTAAGCTTGACTCCGGACCCTCTCTCGACAGCACCAGTTCCTTGGTTCTGAGACCACTTCCCTACGCAGTAGGCAACAGAAAGAACCTTCCAAATATTCACGACAACGTCATCACGTCCCCCCCCTTCCGCGGCTAGCCGTCAACTACCTAGGTAGGTACCAACTTATTTGTTGTCACCATTGAACGACACTTTTGGCTCACGCCCAACCTCTCCGGTATCTGATGCCAGAAACTCACCTAAAGCCGGCAAAAGCCCGGCATCACTATCCGATTACTGATCGCCTAGTTCCGGCCTGGCATAAGATCGCCCCTTCCAAACTGTCGACCTGGCCTGCGGGGGGGGGGGGGGGGGGCATCGTACCACCGGCCATCAACACCAACAAACCCTCATCCGCCCTTATTCCCAATGTGTCTGCCTAGTCGCATTTAGTCCAACCCGGTGGCATGTCCCGTGTCGCTCTTACCCCATTCTTTTTCAAACCTAGCCCTCTCCCAGCAATCGCTTGAGACGTAGCTCGTCGATAGCCCGAAATCCGTCGGGCACTGACCTATAATCTTTTTTGATTTCCCTCCTGGTGTGTGACACCACATCAGACATTCCCCCGTGTCAAGTCTCGGCCACTACCTGCCTCCCTTGCGTGCAGCCATGGGAAGCGTCTTCCCTTGCCCATCTCCCGCATGAAATGTGTACCCCATACCGTATTGCTTTTTCCACCACTCCCCATTCCGGTTGCCTCCATGTTACTGGCCAGGGCCATTTTGCCCAACCAAAAGCCCCTCCCCAATAATTGGATCCCTGCCGACGCTTTTCTGCCATGAGAGAAAAGTGAGGCGGACGGATACACTGTGTACCGTCAACCTCCTGGCATCATCCTTGAGCTCCAGCGTCGTCTTTTCCGCGACTTGTGTTATCTCTTCGGAAAAGCATTGATTTCCCATCACGCTCCACCACCCATCGCTCTGATATCCGCCGAGGAAGCACTCGCTACGATGATCAGCATCGCCTCTGGCACTGGCACCCGCCCGTACAGTGCTCGCCGTATTTTGCGCCTCTTCGCTTGCACCAGCCAGTCGCATCTCGGCGATCCATCTTGATGTCCTGGGCTGAGACATGGGAACTCACACGGTGAGGCCTGGGCGGGGGAATTGGGACCGACGGGGCTGAGAAGGCCGCTCCCCTATTTCACGAGCGGTGAGAAGTGTCTGCTGCTCAGATACCGATTCAGACGCAGTGAAGCCTGTCAGACAAGCATAAGCAACGTAGAGGCACGTCAGAGTGCCGTCAGTCGCATGTGCGACGCTGACGCTGGTACGAGCAGAATGGCGATGTCAACTAGGTAGCCCGACCTCTTGCCCGCAACGCTGCCCAACCAGACGGCGACCAACCTCAGATGATATCTCCCACTGTGCACACGGCAGCGAAGGCGTCCAGACCTCGGCAGACCGCAAGCAAAATCGACTGCTAGCGCCTTGTCTTGCCTCGGAAACGCCCGAATTTCAAGTATTGTTCCCCGCGAGGCCCCTAATATCGTGTTCTTCTTAATAATGCCATTGAGTCGATCTATCTTGGATCGAATGGGTTGACCTAAGGCGCAGCTTCGGGAGTCGGGAGTCGGGAGTCGGAAGGCGCGCTTGCCCTAGAGGGATCCGCGTCCGCCATGGGCCATATGCTCGGCAGCTACCCGAGACAACCACGACAAATGCAGCTCCCTTCTCCTCTTCTTGTCTCTGCTTGTCTCTTCTGGTATGCCGAACCGTGACCTCCATCAACAAGCCCAGGAGAGCACCGATACATCGTGAAGATGCCTATGGCGCCTATCCAATCATGTGACCCCCCGTGCTGTGCGGAGCATGTCATGCAATTGAGAACGAGTGCCAGTTCCGACACTGAACGAGCCAAGGGGCGACGCGCGGGGGGGGGAGGGGCACTCGCTGGCGACAAGATCTATCCATAGCAGTCCGGTTGATCGGTATTCGGGGAGGGAATTCGGCCCAGGATGTGTGACGTGCATGGCAATCCTTCTCTTCCCTGTTCTCTGCATAACGGTAGCTAGGATCGTGATGCCGCATCCCTGGAGACTACCTGAGGCCTAGGAGACGGCCAGGCACATGACAGAAGAGCCATGTATCAAGGCACACGAATCTGACACTGAAACCATCTTCTGCTGCCGAAATGTGATCTATCGTTTCCGTGATTTCGCCGACCCTTCGAGAAAAACGCGGCTGAATGCGATACCTCGAGGAGGGGAAATTTCATTCCGATGAGGTTTCACTGCCTCCCAGAATGCATCCGCAAAAGCACCTTTTGCCTAGCTCAACTACCCACAGGGAATGGCCTGCTAGAGAAATGTCGCTAGCCTCTTGTTGGAAGCAAAAGGTGCGGGAGATGGCTCCGGTGAGATATAGTTGGCGGAAGAGACATAGCGTGGGGACTTGCCGTCTGGTTGATCACACCGATGGCGGCCGACGGCTGGCGATGGCGCGAGTTCGAACTGATGCCCTGTAGATAGGCAATGCTACTGGCCATGAGAACACGAACAGGGCAGTCAAGACAACCTGCTGGAGTCTCACTGGCCCTGCTGGATCCGGAATGTGTAGTTCGGTCGCCATATCAGGCGGTGGATGTGTGTGCCTTAGCCGAGACAGTCCCAAGACTTTGGAACCTGGCTGTCTTCTGCATCGGCATTGAGGGGAAGGAGGAAAAAGAAAGGTACTAGGACAGTCCGAGCCATCTGCCATCTCAATGCCTTCTGATGTGGGCCTGTTGGAATGGGTGTCTCCTATCATCGAAGCCAGTCTCAGTGCCGCCCCTCGTCCTTGCACGGTGTGATGACTCCTTGCATAGGTGCTAGCCCAGAGCCGGGATGCATCTAGCTTTCACTTAGACCGCCTTCTGGCTGTTCCCGCAACGTTGCAGGACGCTGCTTGTGCGTGTTGGCGCCAGGTAAGGAAACATCCTATCAAGAGCCCGCGAACTCCCTCTAGCAACTTGCTACGGGTAGCCGCATGATCTCAGCGCTGGTGAACTTGCTGCCGCCTTAACCCTTCTCATCTAGGCACACGACCTCCGAGCGAACGTGGAGGGCATGCGGTACCGCCGTGAATGTGGACAAGGCGACCGCCCCCCCTCGGGGGTTGCCTTTCCCGGAGTTGTCTCATCTTCGGCAACAACAAGGTATATCCTAGATGCCAAAGTACTGACAGCGTTGACGCTATCAAATACGCCTCTTGAGTCGGTTACGGCGGATAGTGGTCCCCCACGAGTTGCCAAAGCTCGTCCACACCCCAGCTCATTACTGAACATGGCAATCCCATCAACATCACAGGCCGAATATTGTGATCAGCAGACCCTCCTCGATGTTGTCCTAACCCAGATTCTCGCCATTGGTTTCCCGATGTCGTGCCAGGATGCCTCATATCCGGCGGTGAGCGATTCTAGACATGGTGCCAACAACACCAAGCTCCATGGCAAACTTGGGTATAAGAGGACCGTCCAGTCCCAGACAAATCAACAGTTTGTGCTTCTTAGACACATCCATCCTCTAACCCCCAGAACCCAAGAAACTGTTAGGTTTCTTCAACCCAGCCCCTTTCAAACTCACGAAGCTACCATGAGCGGACATCAAGACCATCTCGCGCCTTACGTGGAGGCTTGCGGCTGCTTCCTTGTCAATGGTCGTATCAGCCAGGCAGTGACTTGTCAAGGCTGCTCAGGGAGCCAGCGTATCAAGTGAGGAAGCGACCTAGCCGATCTGGTGGAAAGCTTAGCTGATAGCCCCCAGTTGCAATTATTGCGGCAACTTACGGTACACCTACATTGATTGCGACCACAACTCGCGGAACAGCGACAGGAGACGGCTCTCAAGTCATCGTGGCAGCGGCAATCGTGGTAGCGGCAGTGGCTCCCATGGCATGCAAGGCGGCCACCGGGGATCTTCGGGAGGCCACCATCACGGGGGCTCGCATGGTCATGGAAGCAGTGTCAGCGCATAGGATACTTGGGCCCTCACCCGCTTGGTGGTTTCGTTATTTTTTCGGAAGTACGACGGCGGCAGCATCGGTTGTGTTCAGGGTGCACAACGAGTTTCTTCAGCGGTGCCGGGCGGAGTCTTTGCGTTTTACCAGTGGGTTCTGTGTCGTAGAACCGGTTGGGTTTGTCTCCATCCTCCCAATCAGCGCTCAGCCGGATTCCAGACACATGGCTTCAAGTAATATACCGGGTTACATCGTACTCAAGGCCCTTGTAACCAGATAGTCGGGACATTTCGTGCGGTCCCCCGAAAGGAGTTCCCACCAGTCAGGCCCAGGCGGTGAGGACGGTGGACAACGAAGAGGTACCCGGCCTACAGCAGACCAAGGAGAAGGTAACCGACCGATATGTTTGACGAAACGAGACGCAGCGTTTGGGATTGGCGTCGTGCGATTCGGAATTACTTCCGATCGGCACCATCTTCAGCCTTGTGCCGTGGCTGGTCTGAGTTTGGCAGAGCCTCCTGCTCGACATCCGCGGCGGGCTTGACCCGGCCGCAACCGCATCGAGCACTGTTCTGGGAGAGTTGTGATAGAGGGCAGATTCGGCCTGGTGAATCGAATTTTGATGTTGGTTTTGGGCGCGCCGGCCGAAGTCGGAGTCGGGAGCAAGATGTGCCACAACGTTGCCGCTCCACGGGCCCCTCATGTAGTCAGATCGAAGGCATGCAGCATCTTAGATCCTCTGCGGCCGGGAATATCGACCTGTCTGAAAGTCGACGGAAGGCGAATAAAGTTCGTGCAAGGCCAACTTCCGCGCATCCGATGGGATCGGCCACAACGTCAACAGCTGCTGTTGGATGAATAGCTCAAAGGCAAGATACCCATGGACTGCTGAAACGACAGGTCTAGACGTCAAGCCAGGGGTCTCGGGGTATGAAGGCGGAAAACGATAATGAGACCCAGAAGGAGACTCGGCGGCATAGTTGTGTTCCGGCGAGCACCCTGGATGGGCTGTCGTGCACGATGAGTGAGAGAGCAAGGAATGGGAGCCCGGATCAGGGAAGCTGCAAGCAGCATCGGACAACATCCGGGAAGGGTTGCGGCAAAGTGTAAACATGATTTTATTCAGTACGGTAGTAGAGCGTGCTTATGCTGGTGTTTGCAAGTCGGATGCGACGACTTAGGTTTGCAACACATCGGATGAGAGAGGTTCCTGGGCGGTCACGAGCTGGCCTGTCCCCACATGTGGGTTTTGGTGGTTCCCCCACAGTGGGGTCTCCAACCGTCGTCCTGTCTTGTCGAGGACCGCGATTTCGATTTCCACAACCTAGGCTCGAGAACCAGCTTCCTTTTTGCAGAGCTAGTGCGAAGACGCCCGGAACTTTCCTCACCGCCCCATGATGGGCGTATAGCCGCTCGGCAATGTCTGTCATACTCTGCACTGGTGAGTCCCCTGCGCCCTTGGCTACGGAAACGCATCGGCGCAAAGATGCTGACGCGCAACGCGCAGCTGGTTACGACCATACAATCAGGTACCCTACCCGTGGCTGACCTCGGGTCGTGAACTCGTGGACCTTGGGGATGGCTGCTGACTCCCTGCTTCAGGTTTTGGGAGGCCCTCTCAGGCATCTGCTCGCGCACAATCCAGCATCCCGACTCGCAGGTCAATCGGCTGTGCATCTCCCCCGACAAACGCTTCCTGGCTGCCGCCGGCCACCACACCGTGAAGCTTTTCGATATTCGCTCCACCAATCCTGCCCCCCTCCTCGTCTTCGAAGGCCACACAGGAAACATCACAGGGGTAGCGTTTCACTGCGAGGGAAAATGGATGGTGACGAGCTCCGAAGACGGCACGGTGAAGATCTGGGAGACACGGACCGGCACCATCCAGCGGAGCTATAACCATGGCTCTCCTGCCAACGATGTGGTTATTCACCCGAACCAAGGCGAGATCATCAGCTGCGATCGCGCGGGCAGCATCCGGCTGTGGGACCTGGCCGAGAATACCTGCTCTCACCAGTTGATCCCCGAGGAGGAAGTCTCGGTGTCGAGTGTCACCGTTGCCAGCGACGGAACTCTGCTGTGCGCTGCCAACAATGCTGTATGCATGCCCCCGTCTTGCTTTCGATGCTGGGTCTCGTATAGAATTCGTACTGACCCTTGTAGGGAAACGTCTTCGTCTGGCAACTCATGCAGGCGTACGAGAGGACTCAGCTCATACCGCTGACGCACTTCTCGGCCCACAAAGAGTACATCACACGCATCCTACTCTCTCCGGATGTGAAGAAACTGGCAACCTGCAGCGCGGATCACACCGCCAAGATCTGGGAAGTCAAGGAGATGGAACCGGTCGGCCCCGGCGAGGAGCCTAAGCCGTTCCCGCTAGAGGCAACCTTGACGGGCCACCAGCGATGGGTCTGGGATTGCGCCTTCAGTGCGGATAGTGCATACCTTGTCACGGCTTGCAGTGACCACTACGCGCGTCTCTGGGAGTTGCACAGCCAGCAGATCATCCGCCAGTACAACGGCCATCACCGTGGCGCCGTTTGCGTTGCCCTGAACGACTACTCCGAGGCTCGATAGGACGGCTCTGGGAATGCCGCTCAACTGCGGGTAAGCAGGCCGAAAGCACGGCATCGTTACTCACACCCGACTGCGGGTCCATCGGGCCACGGCCACAAGGCAAGGTCGAAGTCAACAACGACCGCCTCGGCCCCACGGAAATCTCCAGGTGTGACACAGAGACCACCACCAGTGCCGGCACAGACAACGAGCACTGGCTTTGTTTTGAAACCCCCTCCGCCAGGCAGACAAAAGTTGCAGGTGCCTCCTGAATGCATTCCCCATGGGACTGAAGATGGCGACGAGTGAGGTTCTACGCCGTGAACGGTATTTCCTTATTGCACTGCGGGCTCTCAATCTCAACCACCATCGACCCGATTTTCACGGCTTCGGGTTTTGTACCCTTCGGCTACACATACTTTTCTTCGAGATTAGGCTGACTAATGATTTGGCGCGGCGTTTCATGGTGGACTTGGGGCTGGATTGGGCGGGCGACTAAACTTGGGCTGTTTGCTTTTCTTCTGTTTGCTAACTATAGGGTAGATGTCTAATAGTTCAGCGAGGTGATCATACCATGATGATCTCCGAGTTTGCCAGGATATTTGCTACCCGTCTATCCCAAAGGTGCCAAGGTTTCTGTCCTATCCTTCTGTGCAGCCATCACACAACCCAATCTGTCAGCTCAGTAAGCTGCATGTTCTACTCGAGTGCAACAACACCTAGCTATGCTCTGCGAAACAGTACGAAGCTATCGCTAGTTTCCCAACACTAAAAAAATTCAATATACCTTCACCTCAAGTACTACAACCTTAACCCCTGAGTACAATAAACCACATCAACTCCCCCTTCCCAATCCCCAGTTAAATTACCACCCATCTCCCCAACCGTCATCGTCATCTGTACTCTTCGGCTTCAAGTCAATCTTCTTTGCTGGTGCAACCTTTGCTTTGGAAACAGGCAGAGCCTTCTTGGCCGTCGTTGGAGAGGTTGAGGGTTTTGCGGTTGGCGTTGCCTTGGAAAGGCCTTTGATACCCACCACAGTGCTCTTCTTCTGAGCCTGTTGTGCAGCCAGCCACCCTGCAAAATCAGGCTCGGAGCCATCGTCATACGGCGCTGCGGCGGAACCGCTGACTGTGCGGCTGGAGCTTTCTTTCTTGGTCAGTGTTGCGGAGGACGAGAAGGAAGGGGTCTCGTTGCCACCGCTGAAGAAGTTGTCGTCCTCGTTACCTTCGTCCATGTCACCCCAAGCGTCGCCGTCGTCATCGGCGATTTCCGGGCCAGGAAAGAAAGATTCAGCACCGCCAATGCCCCCCGATGAAGAGGTTCGTGATAGCGGGGCGGATGGCGGCGGTGATTTGAGGGCCTGACGGTGCAGGGCAGATGCAGTCTGGGATGAAGGGGCTGGGCGGGGTTTGGATGTTGGAGCTGAAAGTGATGGAGACTGGGAGCCGTTGGAGGACGGCTGAATTTCTCCTGCAGCCGCGGAGAGTTTGTTGGTAAAGGAAGAAATGGCCCAGCCCGCCCATGCCGTAGCGGTTGATGCTGAAGACTCAGCAGGCTGTGGTGTGCTCATCCTAGGACCACCTGCCGCAGTGCTCTCTGGAGGAAGCGCCGAGTCGGGCATGGATGCCACAGCTTTCCGGATCTTTTGGAGGTATACATCCATGGTTTTGATGGCCTGGTCTCGGATGAGTTTCTCTTTGTCGATGAGGAGTGGAGAAATGGCCGGAATGATGCGGATCGCGCTGTCTTCGTCAGAAAAGTGCTCCCCAGTGACAGCCAACGCCATCAAAGATGCGTTCCGTGCGTGAACGAAGGGGTCTCGTAAGGAGCGGCCAAAAGCCGCAATCAGCACCTTGGCACGGGTTGACGTTCCGAGGTTCTTGGCAATTTTCCCGAGGCAAATTGTTGTGTTTGTTCGAATGCCAGGCTGTTCGTCATTGGCAGTTTTTGCAAGATACCTCAACAACTCCCCGTTGATGGTACGGTCAGACAACTTGGAGATCAGCGTTAGAACAGACTTCAAAGTCTGTTCTCGTACAACCGGTGCAACGTCCGTGAACCCAGTGACCTAGACAAGTTGGTCAGCCCCAGTACACTCAGGCTGTTACCAAGCCGATTCAACTTACTATTTGGGGAAAGATCTTATCGTTTACCACCTTCTGAGATAATCTGTCGATCATGAGCGGGAGGCTGTCTAACAAGCAGACCCTGATGGCTCTGTCGGGATTCCCGAATAACCTAACCACCACAGGGGTGACTTTGCTGTCAAAGTCGTCATTTGACAGCTTGGCTGCAATTTTCATCACGACGCTAAAGGCTTTAGGACCTCCTCCGCCGAACTCTACGGACTTCAGCAACTCGGGTAGGACCTTCATTTTGAAAAAGTCCTCAGGGAAGTCATCTGTGAGTTGATCCAAATCGCTTGTCCAATCAGCACCAAAAGCGAGCAGAGGAGGGGGAGAAAAAATCAAAGACTCACTCAAGGAAGACCTCTCGCTCGCTTTCGCTCTTGACGCCCAGGTTTTCAACACCGTCTGTGAGTTTGATAAGGGGGCTGTCAAAGAACGAGCCATTGCGCTGCCCCTGGTCAAGAAAGTGGCCTACGCTGAGCCTTGCTTTGGGGTTTGCATTCGTCAAGCGCTTGTAGCTGGAGTGCATACTCGGGGGAATATTCTTGGTTTGCCCTGCCTGGTCAGAGCCGCCGAAGGACCCATTAAAGACCTCATAGATCAAAACGCCAAACTCATACGAGTCGACGGCAGAGTGAGGGCACCGCTTGATGGCATCCCAACCAGACTTGGCCAGCTCAGGGGGGGTGTACCTCGCTGAGTCGGGCACAAGGCTGCCATAAGTCTGAGCTCTCAGGTCAGTCCTACTGGGCGCTCTGTGCAAGAGATGGGCAAGTGAAGCATACGTATATCACAGCTTCATCATCTTTGACGTTACTGAGAACCTCGAAGCCACCCAGCTTCCACTCGCCACTCTCCGAAGTGTAAACGGAGGCAACCTTAAGATTGCCATGTATGGAAGCGGCGTCGTCGTTGATGAACTTGACTGTTTTCTGGGCCGTATTAGTCGCCATGACCAGGTAGTCGCGAGATTAGAGAGTTTTACATACGGCAACACTATAAAGACCCCATTTTGCCGTCTCGGGGCTTAAACTCTTTCGTTTGACGTGCCACCGGAGCGGCACAAGACGCTCCGTGGCGATGTATATATACGAATCTGACTTTGGAGAATCTCAGTGCTTGTACGGCGGGTTTGGCAGGCCATGGTCCGCGAGCGTTTCTCCCTACCTCTACTGTATCCAGGACCTTTATCACTCCCGGGTGTCGCATCGTCCGGAGCTTTTTCAGCGCATTTCTAGCGAGGGGGAGCGCGGATCGGTTTGCGGTGATGTCGAAGGCAAAAATACTGCAGTTGGAGCCATCTTCCTATTACGAGCATCAAAAGTCAGCCGACGTCCTCAGGAGTGCCTGGGAGAGTGGTTGCGCTGCAGCGCATCCATCGCAGACTTACACGGCGGATGCCATTGTAGAGTGTCCAGACGGAGGGGTCGAGATCAACCTTGTCCCCAAATGTGTATGGGAACGCAGGGCCCTTGGCGATTGCGGACGCAACGGCGGACTTCAGGAAGTCCATGGCAGCGGATATGTCAGCGTGTTGGTATGCAACGGTGTTGGCAGCTCGAGGGCGCCCAGCCAAGAAAAGAGAAAGCGCACCCAGAGTTTATTCGCGACAGCGACAGGTTATCGCAAGAGACAGTTGTTGCGTTATCAGGATGCGCTAGCTAGAGATGGCAGGCGGTGAGAGGCGGTTCAGGTTCTGCCGGCATATACTAGCGTGCACGGGCCCCGACTTCCGCGACGAACCGAATTTCGGAGCTTCGGTCGCGCTGGCCTTCGAGTCCCCCACATTTCTCCTCCATTCATTCCCGTCTTGACATGCCCGCGAAGCAACTCTGGTTTTGATGCAGCTAGCCGGCTAACCCTGTCGTTATTCTCTGTTCGCAGGAGCCCTGGTCTCATTGCAACCAGCCGTGTCCTATGCACCCCCACACCCGTGGGGTTGGATGGTGCGAGCCAGGGAGGCGGACGGTTGTGTAGCAGAACGCACCAGCCGACACGCAACCACAGCTGGATATTCGTTGTCGTGAGACAAGGCCACCACGCCCGGCACTTCACGGTAAGCTTCCGCTCTTCCTCTTGTCTCCAGTTTCCTCTTCAAGCATAAGCGTTTTGCTTTGTGTCTATGATGATCGACACGGTAAAAGGTCAGAGAGCCATATGCTCCTCTGGGTTCACGGTTGCTGGGTAGGTCCTGGGCATTGAACGCGTTCGGCCTTCTCATCCGCTGCTGCCCCGAGCTGCAGGCAGTGTGCAGAATCGACGCCGAATATATCAAACCAATGACAAGCTTCGTCTTGTTTAGACTACCACTTTTCGGAGCCCTTTTTTCAATCCTCAGGAGATAGGGACCAAAGGCTGTGGTAGACACGAGGGCCTCGCCTACTGGCGTGTGGGGCGCCTGGACTCACACAAGAACCTCGAAACCGCTGAAGCTGGCTGGATGATGACCACAAAACGAAACTGAAAAGACCTGAGACACAACAGGCCTCCTGGGCTTCAAAAATCAAATGCTTCTCATCTACACGCAGAGCAATACTAACTATAAAAGACAAGCTAGGACACAGACGCACATGACAACACTATACACTCCAGCGGCTTGGGAACATGGGGCTGGCCACGATGCAGAGCCTCCCAAAGCTGCCGCAAGATGCGTATTGTAAAATTTGCGGAAAAGGGGAAGACATTCCCATGAAGCCGCTGTTTAAATGCTTCAGATGTCGAAAGCACTATCACTCGATGTGCCATTCTCCGCACCCAGAGCCAAATCAGTAGGTTCTCCCCATTCCTACCCACCCCTGTCCCCAGCCCCGACCCCGTTTTGCTGGTCCAATGTGTATTCTCGGCGGTTCCATAGTTGCACATGGATGCACCAGCAGCAAGACCGAAACCACGCATACAGACCAGCTCCTCGGACAGCTGACGTTCCGAGTCCCTTTCCACGATTCAATTTCCTAGTCCCCGCCCCTAACCAAATAACTCCAACTCCCTATTACCTCCAAATCCTTCGATCCCGCCTTCCCGTGCCACAATCCCCCACAGACTCGCATCCAATAACCTGCCCCACCTGTAGCCTATTATCATCGTTCCCCTTCTTACCTCTCTTGGCCGGCCTTTGCAGCTTGTCCGTGCCGCGCGCGGTCATAGCCCAAATACTATTTCGACTCAACACTTAATTTCTCTTCCTCTCCTTAGCCCAGATCCCGACTTGTGTTTTCAAGCACCGAAACTACACTGCGCAGCACCATCTGGGAAATATTTTACTCACACACCTTGGCAGAACGTTCACCTGTAGGAAGTGCGAAAAAAAATTCGACGAGGCGCGTTACAATGAGCGCCCACCATCGCGCGCGCACTCCGTCTACCCGCAAATGACTCGCAACCCACAGTCGAGGTCCTCGACGGTCAGCACAACCAGCACGGCCACTTCCAGCATGGCGCGTCAGGCCCAGGGTCCATCTCCCCCTTTAGATGGCGCGGGCAAGGAGCTGGGGTCCGTTCGCAGCGGCATGCAGTGCTCGATGCCGGGTTGTTCGGCAACAATTACGCCCAGCGAGGTCTTTTGCGCGGAGCACCTTTTATTCGGGAGCGGCACGAGCACCGCTCCTACTTCGAGGTCCACCTCAGCCTCTGCGCCAATCCAAAGTCAACCCCACCAGCAGTTGGCGCAGCCACCATCACACTTGCAAGCCCAACCACAGCGCTCAGGCTCGAGTGTTGACCGCCAGGCCCAGCCCGCGGCATTGAAAAACAAGCTTCTGGCTGAGAGTGACAAAAGCCGACTTACCTTGCGTAAGACCGTGTCCAAACCATTGAATACGCTTCAACATTCAGCGAAACAAATCGCTTTGTCTCCTCCCATGTCAGTCGCAGACCCCGCCGAGATGAAAACGACAGCCTCGCACTCCTCAGCACCTCCCGAACCAGTCTCTGCATCACATGCATTTCCGCGCTACCCGGTGGACGGGGAGCCAGTGAGGAAGCGGCCACGAACAACGCCAAACTCGGCCGCTTCTCCGGAGCCCAAACCGAACGGCACTGGCATTTCCAGCTCTTCGGCGCCATCAGGCTTTGGAGGGAACAAGTACGAGCGCCTCGCCCCGGCGCCGCATATAAACGCGTCTCGGTCTTCATCTGCCAGCTCTTCACTAGTAGCTCGCCCCGGGGGCCGCCAAGGTCCCACCTTCAAGTTGAGTAGTAACAACAAGACGGTGAAGCCGCCAGTGCGGAAAATGGCGCCCCCTCCAGAGATCAAATCCCTGTTCCCTAGGCATGGAAACGAGACAGGTCCTCAGCAGCCGGTAGAGTGCTTGCCGGCGCGATGGGACGGCACGGCTATCACCACTGAGAAACCCGACTCGGATCGAGAGTTGCCCCCCAGTGTAGGCGTATATTCATACTGGGAGCTCAAGCAGTCGGGTAACCCAGGGTTTGAAAGGAAAACCCTTCCCACGGCTCAACTCTCCAAAATATCAGCCCAACTATCCAATGGCCAGAGCCATCAGGTGCCGGAGAGAGACCAGGCAACTGATCGCTGTAATCACGATGGGCGTCCCAGAACGCTCGAGGAGCTAAAAGCAACTCTGGAGGTAGAGGCAGCTGCGCAACATCCTCCAGAGCAGCCGAGACGGCCTTTTAAGACGAAGGCCAGCAAGGCGCCAGTTCTAGTCCCAACTAAGCCAGTACCACAAAACCAGAAATTTGTGGACGAGTCATTATTTGACAATCTGGTTTATGGGCAGAACGGGGCAGCCACTCCGCCACCGCAGGTCCGGATTCCTGCAAGTCCAGCCGGATCAGCTGAGGCGATCAAGGCAACTGAGCCCCTTCCGCCAGACGAGCCTTTCTACGCCGATATCGACCCACGTGTGCATTGGCCGCAGCCACATTCTGAGGCTTGGCTGGAGGTCAAACAGAATGAGATCGAGGCGCGAGGACGGCGGAAGGCCAAGTTTGGCAGGGCTGCACAGCGAATCCGCGAGAGGCAGCGGCTCGAAGAACCAACACCGCTAGATGACGCGGTACCGGAAAAGGTCCTGAGAGACCCTGCTTGGTTTCGCGTCTGGAAGATGCTCCACGGGGGCGGTGATCAAGGCGTGGATGCGCCTGTCGTACCCGCCGGGAACGGAAATGGAAACGGAACAGAAGCTCCGAGAAGAGGACGAAAGCCAGGACCGAAGAAGCAAGCTACTCAGGTCAATGGATTGGCGAATGGAAACACCAACGGCCACACGAATGGGCACGCGAACGGATTGACGAACGGGTATGGGCCCGCCGGGGGAGCTGGAGGAAGCCGGGGTTGATTATATGGGACCCGTCTGGCGGGACTTTCCGCAGTAGGACTGCGGCGGCTGGTTGTTTTAGGTAATGGTTAGGTTTTGTATTGGAGGAAGCGCAAGATGGGGGGAAAGGAGTTGGCGGTGTGAATGTCGATGTTGCACTTTCACTTTTTGATAATTAGCGCTCTGGCATTTGGGGGCTGTCCTAGAACATTCTGTTTGTTGTATTTTTTTTTCTCTAAGCCAGGGGTATATAGTCGGTATGGAGCCGAGCGAGGAACCAGGGGTTCTCTTCGGAGCTCGATTCGGGTGTCGTCTGAGCAGCTCTGGCCACAATGACAGTGGAGGTACCAGCTGTGACTCGGCTTTCCGAGCTACAGGCTAGCCCATCGGTTTCGTTGAGTAAAGGGGCCAGTAGGTACATAGATACCCAGCAAAAACAGCCGCCAAGCGGATGCGGAAGAAGGGCAGCGATAAAACTAGGTAGCTTCAAGCTAGCGCTACTGCGTACCTTGGACATCTATATGAACCCAGCCCGGTTCTGGCCGGCCGGCTTGCATCTAGAGAAGTCTTCAAACATTATAAGGAAGTGAACATACAGACCGCCGACTTCTATACTTTTCATGTACTCTCTCTGGCACTCTTCAGTTTGGCTCAGTTATATGGTCTGAAGCCCGCGAGGCTGTAGCACTTTCACGCCACTCGTCAGGCCGAAAGCCCAACGCGCGTAACTGGCTTGGAAGGTTGCTACACTATCTACTCTGCGGGGACTCAAATTTCCAGAGCAAATAGACCCTTGACTCTTTGTGATAATTGAATTATGGAACGCACTTGGTCTGTCCAGTCCCACTTCCTCCACGTGATGTGGAGTACCTAGGGGGAAGATCGCCAAGCCTACCTATGCAGCTCCAGGGCAACCCTCAGCCGCGCGATGACGGCTTCTTCTCCTACCCATAACTGCCCTCACATGGATCGGACACATTTCAAACCACGACAACAGCAAGATGTATGATTTTGGAATTTACCGAAGCTAGTCGCGTCCCGGCGCTTGGGGTATTGGTGGGGTAAGAGAAATCCGCAGAATGGCCCGACGTCGTCCGCAGCGTCTCAGCCCGGTGTGGAATTATGCCCAGCCATGATATTTCTCGCCCTCCATTGACCACCACAATGGCGATAGCCCTGAAAGGATGGAAGATCCTGGATTAGAAGTTTTTATAAATATTTCGGAATATTTAAGGAAGTATACCGAACAGTACCGAGCCAGGGAAAGAAAAAAGAACCACACCGTTCTTTACAGAGAGCGACTCTGAAATATGTCCCTTACGGAACTAGAGTCCGCATCGCCCCCCCCCCCCCTCCACTTAGCAAGAGAATCCTCCACAGAGCAGGGCTACATATTCCTACTTTCGAAGATACCAGAGATTACTAGTGCAACTTTGATGTCGTCTCGGGAAGCGATGCAGAGAATCAGATCCATGAGACAAGGCTGTGAGCCAAATCACCTCCCCAAACTACACCAACTATACCGTTACTGGGCCAGCAAGGGGGAATAATCAATCAAATATCATGTTCCATCGTATTCACAAGGACTCCAAATAAGCAGTCTACCGATTTCAGGGCAAGTAAGTGCGGAAACATGTCATTGAGTACCTGCCTGATGGAATCATGGGGATGACCTGGTGCTACACCACGGTGCGGTGTTTACTGTTACACACCACACCTCAGAGGAACTCTCCAAGTAACACGAGCTACAAGAGCGTGTAGAAGACTGGGACGTCCAAAAGAAAGAAAGAAGCCCATCTTATAATCCGAACTCATATCTAGGTACACAAGCTTATTCATATATACATTTTATTCACCACCCCCATATTAACCCTCAGTTCATACCCCCTGGGATAGCAGATTCAATGCGCTACCTGCCAGGATAAACCCAGCCTGGTCCTTGGTAACCGCATGCTTCGTAGGGACCAGGAACTCCTCGCCCGTCTCCTTCTTCTTCACCTTCAGGCTGACATCACCCTGGCCACCGTTCCGCAGCATGTCGTAGAGACCCACGGTTGAAACCTCGTCGCCTGCGGCGATACGATCGTAGTCGCTTTCCTCCGCGAACGTCAGGGGAACCATGCCCTGCTTCTTGAGGTTGGTCTCGTGGATGCGTGCGAAGCTCTTGCATACAATGGTGCGGGCGCCGAGATAGCGAGGCTGCAGAGCGGCGTGCTCACGTGCTGAGCCTTCACCGTAGTTGTGCTCCGCAACGACGAGCCATGGCCTGCCCTCGTCCTTCCACTTGCGTGCCAAGTCTGGGATGGTGTGCTTAGAGCCGTCGAGGTCGTAAGCCACGTTGACCTCGCCAGTCTCAGCGTTGACGGCCGTGTTGAGAGTGTTAGCGCTGATGTTGGGCAGATGGCCCTTGTACTTGAGCCAGGGGCCAGCGGCCGAGATAGTGTCAGTTGTGCACTTGCCCGTAATCTTGACAAGCACGCGCAGACCCGAAAGGTCCGAGGAGGGGAAGGCATCGAAGGGCTCAAGGAGGGCGAGACGCTCGGATGATGGTGAGATGGCCACCTCGACGTCAGGATTAGGCGGTTGCGACAGCACCTTGAGAGAGTCCTTACCCTCCTCGAAGGGTGTCTGAGGACCCTCGAGGCCATGTGGCGCAGGGAACCTGAACTCCTTTCCGTCCGGCGTGGTGAGGGAGTCAGTGATAGGGTTAAAAGTAGTAGATCCAGCAAAAGCCATAGCGGTAACGATTTCGGGAGAAGCCAGGAAGTTCATCGTGTCCGGGTTTCCGTCGTTGCGGCCACGGAAGTTGCGGTTATACGAGGTGAAGATAGCATTCAAAGTGCCCTTCTCCACTCCGTCATGACGCTTCCATTGCCCGATGCACGGTCCGCAGGCATTGGAGAGGACGATTCCGCCAGCCTCGGTAAAGGTCTCCAGTGTGCCATCTCTCTCGAGGGTGGCGCGGATCTGTTCACTTCCGGGGGTGATATAAAAGTCGGAAGCAGGCTTCACTCCAGCGTCTGCTGCCGCTTTCAGCATACTCTCAACGCGGGTCATATCCTCGTACGAGCTGTTTGTGCAGCTGCCGATGAGACCAGCTGACAGCCTCTCCGGCCATTGCTCCGACTTGACCGTCTCCTTGAACTTCGAAAGCGGTGTCGAAAGGTCCGGTGTAAAGGGGCCGTTGACGTGGGGCTCCAGGTCCGAGAGGTTGATCTCGATGACCTGGTCGTACTGTGCGCCTTCATCAGCCTTGAACTTGAAGAAGGCGTCCTCGGCGGATCCAGCTCCGGGGAAGTTCTGGAGCAGCTGGGCGTCTGTAGCAGCTTGCTCTCTCCGAGTAGCCTTCAGGTAGCGAGCGGAGGCCTCTGTATAGGGGAAGATGGAAGTCGTCGCGCCGATTTCCGCACTGCGATATGGTCAGCTGGCGTCACAGTATGAAATGAAAGGGGGACAATCGAACCCCATATTGCAGGCGGTGGCCATGCCAGTGAGACTGAGCGTTTCCACGCCGGGGCCAAAGTACTCGACTATGTAGCCCGTGCCACCGCGGACGGTGAGGAGACCAGCGAGGTGAAGAATGACGTCCTTCGGGGACACCCAGTCGTTCAGCTTGCCGGTCAAACGCACGCCGAGAACCTTGGGTGCCTTCAACTCCCAGGGAGCCCCCACGAGAGCCTCCACGGCATCAGCACCGCCAACGCCAATGGTAATGGTGCACAAACCGCCAGCGTTGGGAGAGTGGCTGTCCGTTCCAAGCATCATGAGGCCAGGCACGGCATAGTTTTCCAGCACGGTCTGGTGGATGATGCCAGCGCCTGGCGGCCAGAAGTCAATCCCGTATTTCTTCGCAGCGGACTCGAGGAAGTCAAAGACCTCCTGGTTCGTCTTGATACCGACTGTCAAGTCGTCCTCGGCGCCTCGCTCGCCGACGATCAGGTGATCGCAGTGGATGCTGGCGGGGATCGCGGTTTGCGGCAGATTGCACGACATGAATTGCAGCAGGGCCATTTGGGCCGAGGCATCCTGCATGTTGACGCGGTCGGGCTTGAGCTTGAGGTTGGCCTTGCCGCGAATGTTGCGGCCGCTGGCCGTGTCGGTCAGGAGTGACTCCTCGACGTTGTCGAGATGGCTGTAGAGGATCTTCTCGGCGAGCGTCAAGCGCTGTGCACCTAGCACGCGACGGACTTCGGAGTACTTGTTATAGAGCGTCTCGTACTTGGGCGGCAGGGCTGGGCCGTTGGAGTAGTGTCGCGTGCCTGCGACGCGGCAGACCTGGTGGGCGTTGAAGGCCCTCTGGAAGCGCCGTCAGTCACTGTCTTGGCTCCGCAAATCTCTGCGCTCTTGGGAACTGGTTTCCATACCGTCAGGCCCCTGCCAGACCGACTGGCAAGCTCAATTGGCCTCATGGTGATCCTTGGTCGCCGGCAATACGGGTGACAACGGCGTGGCTTGCGAAATGCAAAAAAAGACGGTTTGCGCTATTGTGCCCCCAATCCCCAAGACCCCGGTACCTCCGATTTGCGGAGAAATCTGGGGAAGAGGTATAGTTCACAGTCTTTGTGTGCATCTGGCACTGTGCGCTCAACATGATTTGCGATTGCTTGCAAACAAAAGTACAGATAGGGCGGAATGGAAATCCCTGTATTCCAGTTTCTCCATAGCTTTCACCTTTTAGCACTTGAATTATTGATATTATCACACGTTGCGGAGACCGCATCGCCGTTGAGTCTTGATATGGTCAAGCAATAGTAAGCCAATCAGAGCGCAACTATTGTAAGCTGGATAATGCCAAGCACAGCTTCTACACTTTTGACCAGCCGAGCCAGGGACTCGAAGCCGATTCAATCAATCAATCCACAGGAGAAGAGGTCATCCTGAAAAGGCCCTTCGCCGCTGACACTATCGTCTACTGCCACCACGAATAACCCACCCTCTCGGTGACGTTGGGCTTCATCTCAACTGTCGCGTATGAGCTGGTGGGCGCGGGGCCACCCAACAGCTGTTATAATGTTAGGCGAGGCTAGCCTACTTCAATCAATCCTGCAATCACATGAATTGTAACACATCATGTCCCAGCATCAAGGGCTTTTCGACGCTTCAGCTACGCAGAGACGTATGCCCGCACATATTCGTGTCCTGGATTGCGGTTTTTACTCCAGAGGGAAAGCACAACGCGGTAGTCAAGAGGACGAGCAAAAAAATGCTGCATATCACGACAAGGCGTGCATGAAGCCAACATCTGAATGGCACCTCGTTTTCTGGCTCGAGGCCATATTGAACAGAACTCGCAGTTCTCTTTCCGTAACCATCCTGTGGTCACCGTAGGATTGATACTTATGGAAAAGCAGCGCGACACAGCCAGCCGGAGTGGCTCGCCCAACAGGCTCTCTCCTTCAGGCTGACGTCTCCGTGGGTTCCAAACCAAACATGTTTATATTCGTAAAAGCGGCAAACTACCGTCCACGTCGCTTAGTAACCTGGAGTGTAGTACACTCCGTTTCTCAGCAATGAAAACCTGTAGACGAGGCGGTACACTCCATAATCAAACTCGCCTTGTCGAGAAAGGGTCCCTTTTCTCAACTCTACAATTCATGCTATCAGAAAGCTATACGATGTCATGAATCAAGGCGCGTAATCATGTGCCGTCACTCCAGCTCACTCGGCTTGCGCCGTCTAACGCCTAAACCAACATACCCTGGCTGACAACTCGAAACGCGCCATCCCTCAATGGCAGGTGATGGAGATCTCGAAGGTTTGATAGCCTTTGAAACAGCTCTCCTGGCAAAGAAAGCCAAGTGGCTTCATCTCCCCGGCGCCTATGCTCCCACGGTTCGCTCGACGGATGCTAAAATGCAAAGTGGCACTACCGTCATCATATCATGCCTGCAACGTGACCCCCTCAACTTATCCTCTGCCTTTTTGGGTCTGGCCCACCGGCACTATCAGTGCCAGCAGCTGAGGGTGCATTACTTGGCAGATCCGCGAGGGGTGGTCGACCAGCAGACGGCTGGGCAGGATCAGCTCCAGGTGGCCTCTTCATTGTCGGGGGCCGGTATTGGTTACGGTTGGCTAGTGGACTAGACGAGCCAGGTGCGCCGATCCGTCGTGTTTGGTCCAGCTGTGGGTTGATGACATTGCCCCTCCCCATTGGCGGGCCGGGCCGCGGCATTGGCCTGACCCCCGGTGAGCTGGCGATGCCAGAAGGGATCCCTGAAGCGTCGCCGCCTGTTGCTGGTGGAACATGCTGGCCGTTTCGTGCCACGGGTTTTGATTTGGTGTGGTCGATCCCAGGCGTCTTGCGAATTGATGGGCTCTCAGCCTTGGGGTTGAAAACTTGCCCTCCTTTGGGCGCAATGTGGCCGCTTGCAATCGCATCTTCGGCAATATTCTTGACAGCTCGTGCAGAAAAGAAAGCAACACCCTCTGGTGGGACAGTTGTTGGTGCTGGGGGCTGAGGTGCTGCTGTAGGAGGTTGTGCGGGAACATTCTGGTTCGGGGGTGCGGGTGCTGGGGGCTTGGCTTGGTTAAATTGTTGATTCGGTGGTGGTCTGGAGTTCGGATTCGCTGTGTTATTCTGAGCCCCGCTAAATGTGTTCGAGAACTGTCGAGGCGGCGGCTGTTGGTTCGGAGTCTGAGGCGGCCGTGGAGGGTTGGCCCCTGCCGACCCCGTCCTCACCAAGGCCCGAGATGGCGGTTGCATGGATGCATTGTTGTTATTTGTCTGGTTTGACGGTTTCTCATTTGACGCAGCGGGGTAAGAAATGGGAAGTACGACCTCGTCAGGGTGACCTTCATCGATGATGTTGAAGTCCGCCTCGTCAAGCTCTACGATGCATGTCAGTAGGCACAGAGCCAAACATTGTGTGGCACATACCTCCAAGAAAATCCTCGAAGGAATCGGCAGTCAGAACTGCCAAATGGTTAGCGACCCAGCACTGGGTGACGATGACCAAGCTTAGTGACACTCACGCTGAGGTGTCACAACGGTGCTCGTGTTCCCTGCTTCAATCAAGAGCTTCTCGGCCTCAGCAGCTGGCTCCTTTTTCACAAAATCCTCATGCCGATGCAGCCTATCGGGGTCGAATTTCTTGGGGGCAACCTTCAGCTTCGTCACCTTGTTCAAGTAGTCCTTGTCGTAAATGCAGTTGCCGAGCACATTGCCAAAGTTGCGCAGGGCACGTTTCAGGGCGTCAGTGGTGCCCTCCTTTTTGGCCTTCTCGAAGGCAGCGGCCTTATTCTTGCAATTTTCGATATGTCCGTACCCAATATCTTCATGGAATGTCCCGTCCCGGAGCGTCACCCGCACGATGACAGACAGACCCAGGTTGACCTTGTGCGTCTGTGGATTCTCATCGGCAAAATCAACCTGAATATTTTGGATGCTGGATGACCACCCGTTGAACCCAAAGACTTCGTTGGCGAGAGCGATGCATTTCTCAGCGGCGATATAGTGCACCTTTTGGCCGGAGGGGCCGGAACGAGACGAAAGGTACTCTGGGCCCAGCTGTTTTTCGAGTCTGCTCTGGAGCGTAGCAATTTCCTGGGCCGTGTAATCGGTGATACGCTTCTTCGGCTCTTCAAAGGGATTGGCAATGTTGTTATGCTGCTGGCCGGGGCTGAACGGAATGCGATTCGCGGTCAGTGTCCACGCATGCAACGCGTAGCATGGAAGGGAGAGAACTTACGCAGGCATCGCGGTGGCAGCTTGGTTTTTGCTATCCCACATGTGCAGAGCCAGAGAAAAAGTGAGGTATGAAGGGCCTTCTGCTGATGTCGTTGCTTGGCTTGGTTCAGTCAACAAGAGCTTCAGGCGCGCGTCCATGCTGGGGAATCGTTCTGACGCGCTTCAGCCCCCCACACACGTTTACCACAGGTCATCACGTGAGCTTCGAAGTGGGGTGGGAATGGGCGGCTGCCCCGCAACGCCCCTAATCCGGTTATCGGGGCCAATGCCCCCGCTGGCAGTCCCTCGAGTAGTTGAATTATCATGACCTGAATCCATTCAGCCGCTTACTGTCGTTGGGCTAATGATTCTGACATAGTATATACTTGATAGTGACACAAAGCGATTGCTCGCAACTGCCGTCAAACTACCGTTTGAGGCTTCGTTAGTCATGATGCGTAACTTGCTTTCCAGGCGGGAACGGTGTGAATGCCAAAATCGATCCCCAGGTTTGCAAGCCGTGACGGCGATAACTTCTTTCGCCTAACACGTGTATGTGAGAAATTAGAACAACATTACACTGCTACACTAAGGGTTGGCCGTTCGCAAGATGGTGCCGGCGACGCAACGGCACTGCTCGTGGTCGGGTGCCACGTCAGCCCAAAATACAGGAAATCCGATCAGCGCTTGATTGGATATTCGTGTTCCATCATCACTGTTACTTAACTGGACCGAATCACAGGAAAGGAATTTGCTGCTGACAGCATCGTCTCGAAAACCGGCAGAGCCGTTTGTAGTTACACTCCCCGTCAGAACACCGAACGGGCTCGGTGTTAAAGTAGAGAAAAGGATATCAAAGGAAAATACACAACGCCGTACGACATGTAGCCGAATAACCCCAGAGTCTATGCCAGCCTACCCGATGCAGTAAAGACGACCATAGGAAGAGAGAAAGTTGTCATGATGCTCATGCTCTCTGTCGAGCTAACCCAGGATCCTGCCCACACATGCCGATTACCAAGGACCAACGCGGACAGGGGAGCCGTATGCGCCGCTCATAATCTGGTTGATAATCGAGTTCGGGTCCGATGTGCCGCTGCCGGAAGCGTTCGGATTCGTCCCTATCCAGCCCACCTCATTTGCCATGGCGTTGATCGCTTGCTCCAGCCGACCGCCTGACCGCTGGTTGTGTTTTGCGAGAACTTGATCCCAACCGCCGGTATGTAAGACGATACCTCCTCCTCTTTTGGCCCCCTCCGTGATGACCAAGGCCCACGCGTTGGAAAGTTCGTCATAAGCGTTGTGCTTGTGATGTCTGTACTGTTGGCTCTCCCAGTCAGGGAGATCATGGATGATTTTTGTGGCGCCGTCGAGATACTGCAAGGAGATATTCGTTTGGTGCTCAGTCGGGGGCAGATATTGCGGAGTGAAATCTGAAATGGCGTCGACGAGGGCGGCCAAGGGTTGTTTGACTCGGAAGTATGTGTAGTCGGAGCTCGTGTTTCCAAATGGGAAGGCAGCCCGTAACTTTTGTTGATATTCCTCCAGTACACACAGCGCCGCAGCGACCGTCGGCCGTGGCGCCCCATTCACAACCTCTTGGCCAAGATCCGGGTGTCGCTCGCAGATGGTCTGAAGCACCGTCCGGAGCTGCGCTGTGTCCAGGGTCTCAAGCAGCCGCGGGAGCGGCAGCGGTCGACCGCTCATGTCATTCCCAGCCCGAACCTTCTTCATCGGTCTTGCGAGTTGCCTCGAGGCGATCGCGGGCGAGCTTGTGGGAGAGACGGACATCTCATCGTTGTCGTCGTCGGCCTTTCGCTTCTTGGACGCCATGCTGTAAGGTGACACTGTGAGGAGGCCGTTAGCAGTCTAACAATCTCTCGACTTGCCGCACTCGAGATGGTAGAGTGGGCGGAGGCGATGCCGAAATGGACGGAGCGAGCATACTTGACCGGGACGGCGATCGGCGTTCGTGTTGATGAGGGAAGAGCGGAGGGTGCGGCGACAATAAGACGTTCATAGCGACTTCCTCGAATGCCCGCGTGCCCAAATGCTCAGCGATGATGGAAGTTTGGAGGTTGCCGACCGAACCCAGTTTCGCTCCAGGGTTTTGAAGTGGGAAGGTTGGGAAATCAGGTGGAGGAAGTGGATGGGGAAAATGAGGAGGTGCGGCGGGAACGACGAAGCATCCAGGCGACCCCAGTCGGGTCTTGGTTGCAGTTGGCCAGTGAGGTGTGGATGTGCTCCAGAGGAATTTTTGCGGTGCAGTGTCGGAGAGGAGACAAGGGCGACAAAGCGGGTTTATTGTCGAGGGATCGTTTGGGTGGTTTGGGTTGCTGCCGTGGCGGCCGCTCCACTTGCTCAGCTGCCTCTCAGCGCCAAGGCGGGCTAGTCTGACTGGGATCTTGGGCAACGCTGCTAACTTCATGAGGCAGTCCAGCACTTCCTGGCTCGCCTTTTGGCTGCCGTGCATGCAGCCCGCTCTGGGTTCGGTGAACCATACGCTGAGAGCTCTGGATACCTTTTCTTTTTTTTGCGCTTTGGGGGTGCAACAGCGGCCAGGGCATGAATTCAGGCGCCGAACAACAGCCAGTCGGTGGCGGTTGGATGTGATATCGCCATCCCATTGCTGACCTTGGAATTCTGCCAGGCCAATCACTCTTGTGGCTCAACCTGGCACGTGAGAACCACCTAGTCACTTTCCAAGCTGTCAACGAAGAACAAACGCAGAACAAATAGCCTCGACCTCCACACTGTCCCTGATTGTGCGTTTTGTTTATCCCAGTCCTAGCCTGTACGGGAGTCTGTAGATTGTTTCCCAAGTGTTTGCCCACCTCTGTGGGATCGTCAGGCATGGGCGATCGAACAGACTGCACTCCTTTCATCTCTCACAACTCGCCCCCTGCTGCTACAGTTGAGGGGCCCGTGCAGAGGGTAACCTCCCCAGGTGTGTTCCTGGCTGGTCGGGGTTTGATGATGAGGCCTTATAGCAGGAAAAAACGTCGTCTCATCATTATTGCGAGGCAGCGCCAGAAACCTAAGCTCAATTTCATTGCGTCACGTTGGAATGCCGGTTTTTTTTGCAGTCGAGAGGTGGGCCGCTTCGGATTGACTCAAAATGAAGGGGTGAGGATTCGGAGAAAAGCTACGAACCCCTCCTCACTGTGGGCTTGCGATAATTGCGACGCTCCCAGGGATGTGAAGCTAAGAATAACTCAATGTGACCACCAACTCAGAACTCGGACAAAAGTAAGAAAAGCGGCCAGCACGGGAGCTTGCCCCTCTTGCGCGACCTCAGAGCTTGATGCTCAACTTCAGCTGGCCCGGATTGCGCTAGGAAGCAACCGCTGGAGTGGGGAGGCTGTTCCGTTTCCCCGCATTCGACCTAGGCGAAGGGCTTATCGCTTATCGACAAATAAATTTTTGTGCAATCAATCACTTCAGCGCAGAACCTGTGGTGTGAAATCCAGCAAAGTCCAGAACAAGCACTTGTCCCTATCTTCACCCATTGCTTGCCACCGGCCCATCATGGGGAAAAAGGAACGTGCCGAGGCGGCACCCGAGGCTTCTGTAGAGGATGCCCCGTTAGAAGAGACTCCCGCAACAATGTCCCCGTCCAAGAAGCGCAAGTCCTCGGCTCTCAAGGAGATCGAAGTCGACCTCAAACTCCCTGAGCCACCCTCCAAGAAAGCCCGACGTGCTCTCAAAAAGGGCAAGACACTCCCCGCTAAACCTAGTTCCGACGATGAGGAAGATGAGGACGGCGATGGCAAGAAAACCGAGGAGGGAAAGAAGAAGAAGGAACGCTCCCCCTACGGCGTCTGGATCGGCAATTTGCGCTTCAATGCGACCAAGACTGAGCTGAGGAAGTGGCTAGTCGACAACTCCGGTGGCGCCATAACCGACGAGCTCATCACCCGCGTGCACATGCCCAACACCAGGCCAGCAGAGGGTGCACCGAAGCCTAAAACCTCGGAGAACCGCGGCTTCGCCTACGTCGATTTCGCCACGTTTGAGGCCAACGTGGCAGCCATTGCGCTCTCTGAGACTGAACTCGCGGGACGCAAGCTCCTGATCAAAGATGCCAAGAGCTTCGACGGGCGGCCGAAGAAGGAGGTGGCCGAAGAGGGTACGGCTGCAGAGGGTGGAGCCGCAGCCACCGAGGTCAAGAAAAAGAACCCCAGCACGAAAATCTTTGTCGGAAACCTCGCCTTCCAGGTGACCGAGGATGACCTGCGGGCACATTTCGAGAAGTGCGGTCCCATCCGTTGGATCAAGGTTGCGACATTCGAGGACACGGGCAAGTGCAAGGGTTACGGGTGGGTAAACTTCGAAGAGGCCGAAGCTGCCGAGTGGGCGGTCAAGGGGTTCGTCAAGATCAAGGAGACAATAGACACCCTCGAAGATTTCATGGACGAAGACACCACGGCAGCGGCAGCTGTGGCAGAAGATGAAGACGCAGCAGCCAACGGCGATAACCCCAAAAAGACGCCTAAGAAGGCTACAGAGCCAGAAGTGAAGGTGAAAACCCGCAAATGGTGGGTCAACAAGCTACAAGGCCGACCTCTAAAGATCGAGCTCGCCGAGGACGACCAAACGCGCTACAAGAAACGGTTCCGCGGCGGAGGCCAACGGAAGGAACAAAACGGCGATTCTGCCCCCGCTGCAGAGGGCGATGCCCCTAGAGAAAAGAAATACTTCAAAGAAAAGGAGAAGAAGGCTGTAAACTACGCCAACGATATCAGCGTCGCCAGGTTAACCGGCGCTGTGGTCGCACCACAAGGCAAGAAGACTACTTTTGACTGATTTTCTTTCCATAGCGTTAGTTGTCAAAAACTTATGATACCTGTAGCGCGGTAGGTAGATCAAAACCTTCCAAGATTTCTGACAAAAGCGTTTTATGATTTTGAAGAGAGTGACTTGACTTGCTCAACAGGCTTTGAGAGCATACGGTGCTGCGGCTCAGACGCAAAGCTTAAAGCACAGTCTAGCTAGTACTCCACGCATTCGCAAACATCGACACAAAGCCTCAAAAACACAATTTGTTTCCCTGACCTAATACCTAGCTGGACTCAATCTGGACAATACATAGGCGAGGGGGACATCAGTAAGAAATCATTACGCAAGATGTCGACTTTTCCGCCGCGCAACCACTGTGTGTCGCGCATAGATGACCGAAAATTGCCGACTAGTGAGATGTGTTGAGGACGCCGCCGTCAAGAGATCTGAACGGTGAGTAAGAAGCAGAGCGAGGGTGTAGGACCAATCCCAGGAAATACATCATGTCAAAGAACAACTACGGAAGGAAACCAGGCGTCCTGTAGTCCCACCCTCCTTGCGTGCCCCAAAACCGTGAACAATCAAACTCCCCAAACCCGCTGCCAACACTTATTTCTTGCTCACGCTGTACTCCTCATCCGAGGCGTCCAGGATATCGTACTCCTCGTCAGTCATGAATGCCTCCGAATCGTCCTCGGCCCAGGCATCATCGTCGGCGCAGTCCTCGTATTCCTCCTCGTATGAGGGAACCGGCTCGGGCTGAGTCTCCTCATGAACGCTCGCTACCGGGGACTCCTTGTCCAGCTTGGGGAAGATCATCTGACTCTGTTGCACTTCAATCTCCCTCTCCTTAACCTCCGCCTTCACCGATGGCTCCACGACCTTCTCCACAGCCTCGGGCTCAACCTTGACCGGCTTTGGTTCCTCGACCTCGACGTCACACCAGAGACGATGACCAAACTTCATGCCATCCTTCGTGGTCAGGCGCCAGTTCGAAACGATCCGGCCACTGCGGTGGGGCGTGCGAAGCAAAACCGTGAATGGGAAGTCCTCGCCGGGGGCGACAGGAGCATAGCAGATGGTAGATTCTGAAGATGAGACGACATCCTCGGTAGCTGCCGGGTGGGTGGAGTCAACGTGGCCCATGTAGTCACCGCCAACGTACTTCACAGAGCAGCCAGCAGGCCATGCGGTAGTGCCCTCGTTGCGGAGAACCCATGTCTGCTCAAAGACGTGGTCAGGACCGAACACGGTTCCATCCGGAACAGTCTCCCGAACGAAGAAGGCAATAAGGTCCTCGGGAACAGGAGCCTTCAAGTCAATCAGGGGCTTCTCCTCAACCTCCTCAAGCTTGATCTCCTTTTCCTTCTCCTCGTGCTTGACAGGAGCAGCCGGCTCAGACGGCTTCACGTCAACAACTGTCTGGATGTGGTTGGTAAAGACGTTGTGGGACGCCGTCTCGGTGGCTCGAGAGCTGGTGACGCTGGTGCGGGCCCGCGAACGGTCGCCCATAGCCGGCATCACACGCCCGTTCTCGTGCTCACCAGTAGTGGTGACGCTGACATGGCGCACAGGTGTCTTGAACTTGATGAGTGGATGAGTCTTGTTGTGGTCATTGGCAGGGCTGGCTTCGCAGCTGGCACAGAAGTCTGTGTCGTGGCAAACAGCGCACTTGTAGCGGTCGCCGATAATGTATTGAGAGCTCTTGCGGGCGGACGTGCAAAGAGGGCCGTCGCAGCAGATGCCCACGTGGGTAGGGCGGCTGCAAGTCCGGATACGCGCGCTGGTCGGGGCCTCTAGGGGTTCGTAGACCGGGACAAACCGATGACCGGGGTGGATAAAGCTGCTGTTCTGGTGGCAGGTCGAGCAATAGTCCCAGTCGGGGCACTCCAGGCACTTGTGGCGGATTCCCCTGATCTCGTCGTCGCATCCGTCGCAGATTGCGCTGTGCTTCTGGTCACGGCCAGCGGTGAGGCGGCGAGAAACCTCGGGCTCCAGACGGGTCCCCTCGACAGCGGCAACAAAGGCATGCTTGGGGTGGTGACCATGGCGGTTCTTGGCGAAGCACGCTCTGCAGAGATCGAAGTCGTCACAGGTCGTGCAGTGAACGAACTCAACCTCGGGCAACTCTTGCACGCAGCAGTTGCATGTCCGGATGCTGGAGTACAGGAAGTCGTTGAAGAGAGGGATCGTACGCTCCTGGGATGAAGGGGCGGGAACGAGAGATGGTACAGCCGACGCCTCCTCCGCAACTCTCGGCTTCGCCTTGGGCTTAGGGGCAATGCGCTCTGTCGTGCTGTTGACAATGATTCCGTTCTCAACGCATCGCTTGATCAACCAGTGCTCAGAGTTGTTGCAGATCTTGCCCTGATCAACACACTGCTGGCAGAGGTCGTAGTCGCCATCATCACATGTGGAGCAATGGAAGTGCGATCCCAGGATGATCTCATCGCATCTGTTGCAGCAGACTGCGTAGTTGGTGCGGGGCAAGGGGGTCTTGCATGCCGAGGCGGCAATTGATGGCGGCATCGTGATAGCACTCTGTGCCCTCGACGCTCCGCACAAGGACTGTGCAGCCTTGTTCGACGCCGCAGCCGCCATGATCGAGGCTTGAATTGCCTCCAGGGTGTTCCCCATCGACTCGAGCCGCATCTGGGCCTCGGATCGCTCGAGAGCGACGGTCGCAGGTGCCGTCTCCCGCGGAACAGTGGAAGACGAGGGCGACACAACAGGGGTTGCGATCGGTTCGGCACCCTCGGGAGTCTTGGAAGTCGAAACCTCCTCCTCAACAGCATCCTCAACCGAGGCAGGTTTGGGTCCCTTCTTTTCCTCCTCGATAACTGGCTTCTTGATCGTCACCCGGATCTTGAGCTTCTGCTTCGCCTTGGCGGCACGACCCAGTTGCTTATAAACGGCGGTGTTGGTCTGGTCCAGAACCACATACGACGCAGCCGAGTCGGAGTATCGCTCAAATACGGCGTCGGTCTCAGCGGGAATATTGAGCAGGCCTCGAAGCTATTCGAAACGGTGTCAGCCACTGCAGCAGAGGATCGCCAGAGACGAGATTCAACCACGGCAGTACAATTCCGAGAGGATCAAAGTCTGACGTTGCAACTGAATGAATAGATAAAACGTACCTTGCCCTCTAGCACATTGATGCCGAGATCCCGGAGAGGGAGCTTGAAGCGGCGGCTGGAACCATCGAGATTGATCTTGATGGTGACTGGGGTGTCCGGTGTCGTCGTCGATGACGATGCCATGGTTACGATTGTTTCTGCGATGAAGGAAGGAGCCCAGGTCAGCGGGCGGCCCTTGGGGAATGTAGGTGGTTGATGTCAGGAAGAGGGAAAAGAGGGGAAAGGGCGGAAGGCTGAGCGATGATGGAAGGCGGTCGCCGATTGGCGTTTCAGGCGTGGGTTGCACTCACAAATGGCTTATTGTTGACGAGTATCGCTGGTGTAGAAATATGCGGCGTGCCTCTGTGTGTCTGGGTCAGACAGCAGACGCAGCCGGTGAGCCTGGTACGAGGCGGTGGTCACGCGTGCAGAGGGTTGAAGATGTTGATGCAGTGGGGAGAGTGTTGGTTGCAGGAAGGAAGTAATCGGGCTGGCAGGAGGAAGGAGGGATCGGAGCTTGGGGCGATAACCAAACAGGCCTCTAGCAGGATGGCCCGAGCTGCGGTGGAAAGCACAAAAGGTCGTGCAGGCGTGCAGGCGTGCGCGGTCAATGTATGCTGTACTTAAGGTTGGTAGACACACCCTCCAGGCAGACGGCCGCCTCGCAATGGAATGGAAGCGAAACGGAGGCAACAAGAGGTCAGATGGAGGCTATCGGACTAACAGGATCTGGTAAGAAGTACCTTTTATTCCCGACTGCCTTGCCGACGGAGCCTGCGCCAGCGCTGGCATGCGCTCGCTAACAGACTCTCGGTACCGCTGAACCAGGTGAGCCTCCGTTGCCCGCTGAGAGAATGGCCCAATTGTCTCATTAGGAGAGGCGTTAGCAATCAGCCCGTTCAAACTGCACCTTTGTTCCCAGGCTCGGAATGCTAAGAGGTTCATGACAGCTTATTAGCCACCCTGTTGGTAGGCTGTCGATTGCGACTACGTTTCCGGCCGCAACTCTGGCCACCGCCTTTGCGCCGTCCCATGCCTAGTTTCAGGCTAGTTACCTACCTAGGTACGATATGTCAGCCGCTCCAGAAGACATTCGAATCCCTCTGACATGTTGCGTTTGTCCTAACTCTGGAACTTCGGCGCCTCTTCACCGAGCTATTATCGGGAACCAGCACCGGACGACGGATTCCAGGCTCTCCTCCACGCACATGGACGGGGACTGCCGCAGGGGCAAAGAGAGCTGCACAATTGCCCAGTGGCTCAGCTCACCGCATCTTGAAGCCAATTGCGTCAGCGAGACAAATCCACCATCCAACGCCAAGCAACCTCCGTGGAGTCAAGACTCATATCGTTTTTTCTCGGCCACCATACGCTGTCTTGCCCGGCGGATCCAGAACATACACGCTCGTCGGGATACCGCAAGCTTGTTAGTGTCAAGATAGCCAAGCCGTGAACCCGTGCTGCCCACAGTTGCCCCTCACGTGGAGACAGACCCCGGTCTGACCAAACGGGTCGAGAGTTCCCCACCTCCACCTCTCGCCCCCCGCCTTTCGCGTTTGCCCCTCCCCTGGCTGGTTCATGGCTCGCTCAAGTTGATTGCTGGTGGGCTGCTGATCAATGCAGCGAAAGGCGGCAGTATTACGTCGTCCTTTTGAGTGGACGACGTCGATATGTTGATGTCTCTGGTGCCATGTTCACTTGAATTACGCAGCCCGGACAGGCACACCGTCAGTTCACCACGAACATTACGAGGAAGTCCATTCCGCCTCGAAATGGTAACCGCAGCTACTTCTCCGAGTCATGTAATTTAGTAACCGTTTTCCACGTTCCCATTCTGCAAGCGGCACACATTTCAACTCAGCTCACCATGTGCTCGGAGCCTTGTCGGAGCGCTAGGGATGATACCTGAGGCTGATGATGGCTTTCGGGAAACAGGCCCACCGCCTCTCTGTTGTGCCCTTCTGTGCAGCTGGAGGTGGGGTAACAGCCTACGTAACTATCTGCGGGCTGTGGTCGGATAGCTTTCCGTTATCCTTCTGGTATGGTCCATCTCAAAGCTTCTCCCCACGCCCCACCACGCATCAATATGCTGAGGGGGCCGATTGCCAGGCCTGGGCACGCGAGGTTCGACTCATCTCCCGTCTCTGTTGGTTTTCTAAAGTCAAAAGCCACGGGGCATCATGATAGCCGACCCTGCACAGATCTCCTCGATCGATTACAGCCTTGACTCCGACACACTCGAGCCGCGCTCCCGAGGCACATTCCTGGGCGGCCCTTCAACCTATCTAGCCAGGTCCTCTCGGAAACCGACGGCCCCGGCATGCAGTGATCCTACCCGTGGCAGCGGCCAACACGCCAGCGCTGGCCGCCGGAATAAATGGCGAGCACCAGAAACTGGGTCTCTCCGGTCCCGATGGACATTTCTCACACCCATACGTCTCCCGCCTTCCACTGCTGCTGCGAGGTTCTCTTCAACTCTGGGCGTGGGCAACGCAACCCAACTCAACTACTGCAATGCACTCACCTACCTGGCCTGGCCCGAGCTGAACTGCGCTCTCTAGTCGCTGGATTTGCTCATCCCGCGCGTCGCGTTGCTGGCGGCTGCAACTGAGACCGCCTCGTTCGTTCGCGTGCGACTAGAGTACGTGCGCAGATGGGCGAACGGATGAAGCGCCAGGCCAGGTCTCAAGTCATAACGACCCATCCACGCCATCCCTTCCCCGGCCAAACATCTGTGGCTGCTCGCCGTCAATCAACAAGCTCGACTTTTGGGCGTTCTGCTGTGTCCCTGGGCCCCTGTGATCACCAATCCGTCCCGTCTTTCGCCCCCCGCACATGTGTGCGTGTGCGCTTGGATGGGCGGGAGAGGCGATATGGGTGCCCCAGGTTCAATTGCTTGCATGTTGCTTGCGCGCTGCAATTGTCCGACCTCGCCGTGCATTGCCCTTTGTGGGAGGTGGAACGGGATGTGTTCCGCCCGTTACCCAGGAGCTGTTGGCTGAGCGGTCAGGGATGCGTTGCGTCACTGATCACTGAATCTGACCGCCCCGATATCTAATATTGTCTGACCAAAGTGAGATTCACTAGAAAACCTGAAATCAAGGAGGAGGCGTCAGATGTTTGCCTATCAAAGCGATAAACTCAATCACAATAATATCACCTGGCAACAAGCCTCCCTGCCGGCCCTTGCTTAGGTAAACAAATATCCAATTTCACCACCATCATGGCAACAACGCTCAAGATACAATGATCCTCTCCAACGCCTCCCCCAGCGACGCCTCCTCATACCTCAGACTGACACCCTTGCCTTCCTCCACCAACCTTCCAGCAACACGCACACATTTGATCCCCAACCGTTCCAGCCCATCCACATCCACCTCGGGTGCCCCCTTTCCTTCCAGATATAGCAGGTGACTTACATACTTCCTCAACTCCAGCTGCCCACTCCCACCCTCTGAGCTGTTCCCAGCAGGAGACTCCGTCTGCGTGCAGGCCGCCGCAACAGCACCCACAAAATCTTTGGCCGTCATCGGATCGCTCCTAGGACCTGTCTCCCTGTCCAGCTTAGCGTTGAGAATCAAGATCCTGTGCCTCACCGATGGTGAGGAAATCGCGCTGCCTACGCCGCGGAGGATCAGGCTGGGGATGATGCTGGTAAAGAGACTACCGATACTGTAGATTATGCTTGTGGATGACTGCAATGCGGTGAGGACTTTGTCGTTGACGTTGGGCCAGATTTCGTGGCCGTAGGGGTTGATGTACCAGACTCGCTGGATGCGAGAGGGGAGGTCCTCTTCTTGGGCTTTGTTGAAGGTGATGTGCTGGCGTCGCAGGACGGGGAGGGAGCCGGGGAGGTTGGCGTCTTCGATGCGATCGTGGTCGGCTGCGGTCAAGGCGGGGGCCACGAGGGTGTCGTCTGGGAGGGCGGTTGGTGCCGAGGGGTGGGATATGTTGACTTGGCCTGTGATGGAGGTGCCGTCGGCGAGGCCGGCGGAGATGTGGTGGGTGAAGTTGGAGTTGATGGCGGGAAGGACAGACACGGTCGTGGGGATGGAGCAGAGGACGGAGAGGAGGTAGATGGCAGATTCAAGGGAGCCAGAGAAGATGCGGGCGCCGGTTAGAAACATGTTGCCGATGCTGGCGCGGGAGAAGTCAAATCCAGAGTTGGGACGGGCGCGCTTGACAATTTCGAGGTTGAGGGTGTTGAGGATGGAGCGGATGAGTTCGCGCTTGGGGCTCGAGATGAAGCCCCAGAGGAGGTGCCGCGTTTCGATGATGTCGAGCCACTCCATGCGGGCCTTGGCTGGGTCCGAGGGAAGACGGTGCTCAAAGAGGGACTTGAGGGCCGACATTTCCTCTTCATTGCTGACATTTTCTTCGCCGTTTTCCCTCGTGGGGATTAACCGCACGAGACGGCTGCGAAGATCGCCAACGCTGGGTCCCCCGATGACTCGGATGAGCTCCGATGAACTGCCACCATTGTCGCTGATGGGAATCACATACGCGAGCTGCCCGCTCTGCTGCTCGGCAACTCTGTTGAATACGCCCACGAGGCTATTCGCCGCGGTGCCTGTCGAGGATTATTTAGTCGGATCCCATCCATGCAGCTTGCGTGCTTCTTTTCACACAACCACCTCGCCAGGCAGAACTCACCCCCAGTAAAAATCGTAATGGCCGGTTTCTTGCCATTGGCACCCCTGTGATGGTCCAATCCACGCTCCATGGCCTTGTTGATGATATTGCAGCTCTGTAGCAAACAAACGAATGGAGTGCGCTCAGCTCAAGCCAAGATAAGCCTCGAGAAGGTCGTGGGCCCAACCCTCCATTTGAAGGCGCGACCGCAGAATTACAGGTTCAGCTGCACTCGCTCATTTCATCATGAATTGGAACATTCATCATTCCTCAAGTCACAAACGTGTCAACTTCGTATTATCTTTTATTTCGTCCTCCTCACCTTGCCGCAAAATAAAACCCCCAGCCCATCCTAGCCTGTTACAAATTCGTCATCCTACAAGGTTATGAATCCCCAGTCACAGGAAGTGAAAGAGTCATTGTCGGCAAAACCACGGAGTATCGTAACACTCCAAGTTAGCTGCTCTTGAAACATCGCCACTTCCAAGAACGGTAGCTCCGCCTAAAGTAAACACGCGGCCTCCCTCCTGAATCTCCGACGTGTTCGCCATATCAAGAGGGCCCTAAACTCAACACGTCTAGCCTTCGTCCCCAAGACTACCAAACTTTTTGATTCGTCAAAGCCGCAGATGAGGGACTACGGTCGAAACGACACACAGTACCTGTACACAGGCAAATGGTGAGAAGACCAGCAACAACCAGCGCCACAAACGCCATTTCTTGGTGGGAGTAATGACAACACCAACTACCTGCTTGCAAATAAGTAAACCACTCGCTGCACATGATGTTAAATGACTCGACCCGACACCGTAGACAGATGAGATTACCCGATCGTACCCAGGTCCACCAGTTTCCTCCCCATCCTTCTCGTCAATAAAGATGATAGTTCTTTCAGTTTGGTCGCTCTTATCTTGTCTTCAAACGCCCTGTAACGCCATGCAAAGGGAACGGAAAATCACATGGCCAGCAAAGAAACAAGAACATGGCAAACACGCGGCGAACCATAAAGCCATCATAAAAACATCCCCAACGGAGCATACCATGACATTAATAGACACAACCAAAGGCCCAACCGACCGCAGACTTCAACATCCAGCATCACACCCCCGTTCCGATCCAAAGCAAAACTCGCAATGGGAATACAGGCCAAGCGATGGTGTGACCACGGTGGGCGGGCCAAGAGCAGAAAATAGGGTGCGGTTGAGATAAGCGAGTAGGCAGGTATGTGCATGTTTGTATAAGCAAAGGGAGGAGAGGGGCCCAACGCGTCCGCATGGGGTATGTCGAGCCCCTCGCTCTCCATCTGCTTCTCGAATAGGCCAAACGATCGTGCCGGCGTGCCGCCCTTTATCCATCCACATGCTTAACCCTATTATTGATAGTTCCCAGCCAGCCTCCACTTCTTGCATAGCTTCCAAAACGAGAGCCCCATTTCCTTCCCTGCCCTTTTCTCTTCTCTTTTCCAGCCCTGTCTCTGATAGAGTATTCTTTGCGAGTGAGATTTTGCTGCCGTATATAATACAACAACAAGAGTGCCGGCAGCAAGAGTGCCGAAGCCAAGCCATGAGGCAGAGCGATGATACACGTTGGAACTCCGACGACGACAAAAAGCGGCGACAAAGCAGAATGCCTCTACCGGGACGAAGAGAAACTTGTCGCGGATCCATAAAAACAAAGTCGTGCGGAAGGAATAGCAGCCAACCTGACGTCCCCTACCAAGGTGGAGGCGCCATCTGGCATTAGAGTGTGTGATTTCGCGAAGGTATTGATTAAAAGGTTAGTTGATGTTGAAGGATGTCGTAGTCTAAACTGGTCGCTCTGAGGACCCCCCAAGCGAACAAGTTGTCTCTAGGTCGTGTCTAGCCTAGTCCCGTTTACAACCAGCAACTGTCTTACTGGGATTTCCGTCCCACAATCGTTGACTAGTTATTTTGAGCGAACCCAGGCCATTGAAAGGGAGACTCAAGTCATCAGAGGGACACGTATGGCACCCCACTCTAAGGGGCATAGTAGACCATCCCAGGTGCCGGCTGTTGATAGTAAAACCCATCGGGGCTGGGCGTCACCATCCCTCCCATACCAACCATGCCTGGGTTGTATTGTTGTGCCGGCGGGTAAGAAGGGAGTGCACCCATGGTGGGAATTTGATTAGGATCGTAGAAATAGTATGTGCCGTTCATCTCTTGCATAACCAAGCCTTGCCCGGATCCAGCTTGCCCGGCAGCTGATGCAGCCTGCGCGTCACTCTGGCCGCTAGGATTGTACGGAACTTGTTGGCTCTGCTGGGAAGCCGGTACGAAGGCCGGCGCACTGGCATTGGGTGCCAGGCTAGCACCAAACTGCTGAGGATAGTAGAAGCCCTGCTGCGGTGGTTGCATCATAGGATAGCCCTGGCCGTAAAATCCGGACGGAGGGTAGGCGTGAGGTTGGAAGGGGGCCGCATGGATAGCACGCTCTGGGATTTGAGAGAGCGGCCCAGGGGTTCCGGGGCCAGCTTGGGAATGATACGAGGGGTTGCGGGCGTGTGTCTCTTGGCCGTAAGGATTCGAGACCTGCAGTGGGACCTGATGGTGGAACGCTTGTTGATAGGGCGGAGGAGCGTTCATCGCTTGGGCGGGCGACTCGATGTTCTCAACTGAGACAGTCTTCTGAGGACGCGGTTGGTGCATAGGAATGGAGTTGGGCCTGTTCTCCTGGAAAATAGGCTTCTGGGGGAGCGGGTGCGTCTGGGGCTGCGGAATGTCGTTGATAGACGTCTCCATCATAGCAACGGCATGATCAGAGGCATCCAGCGTAGGGGGAATTGCCATGGCAGGGCCTTGCGGCTGGGCAAGGGGAGGGAGGCGTACAACCGGCCTGTTGTTGTCCATGGGGAGAGGCGGCCGGGAGATAGCGGAGCCGGTAGGCGAGAGGAGATAGTCGCGGCCGAAATCGTGGACGATGGACGAGCGCCTGCTCATAGCGATGCTGGGAGAGTAGACGCTGCCATAGTAGCTCCCATACACACTAGTCCTTCTCGAGAACGGGCCTACCGAGCCTCCCATATTCGATCGAGGACCTTTTCCGCGAACACGCTGCTGGTTCGGTCGCATGGCTCGTGGGATAAAGATGAATGATCTGTCATTTGCTGGGTAGATGTAGCGCGGCATCAGAGGGGCTGCGTGCTCAGGTATCGATATCCGGACGGGCTTGTCGCGACGGAGCGGCGGGCGATGGTCGGGAAGCTTCGTGTACTGCTTGAGTGGGATGCCGGTAAACGTCTTTGGCACCTCCAGCACGGGCGGGATATACACCCTGATGGTGGCATTCCCCAGCAGCCTTTCTGTCGACATGGCTCTGTTGATGGCTGTTTTGCTCTGAGGTGCCGTCTGGACGATGCCAGTGCCATTCAGTGGTCCTTCATTATCAGGAAAATACCGAGCCTGCCGATGATAATGATGCGGCGGAGAGGGCTCAACCACTGCTTCGTGCATGTCGTGGGCCCAAGGTCCAGTTGTCGTGGGGTCGGAGACACCATGCATTTGGCTGGAAGGGACCGTTAGCACAGGCTCAGACACAATAAACCAAGGGGAGGCAATTTTGACATACCTAACAGGTGCGAAGGGCCCTCCAAATCCACCTCGGCCTCGTCCGCGTGCCCCGCGAGGGAATGGCCGAAAGCCATTCGCAGCAGGGCCTGCTGCTCGGTGGTCGTGCAAAAAGAAAGCCCCTCGGTTGGGCACGAAAGTCGGGTCCTCAGCCCGTTTCCGTCGATATTCCTCATGCTCCCGACGCTTCTGCTCCTGCAATGGCACCCGCTCCTGCCCCCTTGAAACTGGGCTAGAGCTCACGACGATGGGGGCTGCACTCCTGGGAGCAGACCCTGATTGCACGTCGTCAAAGTTCACCGCCTGCGCGTCCTCGTCCTTATCTGCAAGCGATAGGCGTTTGAGCATAATCTCATTGTCGGCCACAGCAGTCTCATGCTTCGCGGATTTCTCAGCTAAGCCGTCGGTCTTGCGTCGAAACCCTGGCTTTGCATGTCCGTTCGCCATCGACTTTGCAGCATTGGGCGTGGTGGGCGACATCTCATCGACGTTGCTAGTGTCGCTGTCATCGGCCTGATCATGTTCGTCACTCGCGATGGATCCGTCTGTCAGCGAGTCGTCGTCGAGTTCGAGGGCCTCCGGGCCGCCCTCCTCCTCACCCTCATCCTCAACCCGGCGACGGTGGCCGATGATCTTTCTGCGTCGGGGCGCGGCAGCGGCCATTGTGTCGAGGCTGGCTCGGCTGAGCGGAGAAGCGCCGGGGCGTCGGGGTGCACGGGGTGCAGGGAGCTGCGATGGCGGCGAGTCAGCGAGATCATGCGTCGTCCGCTGGTGATGTCGAGCGTTCGGATGTCGTTTGTTGGGTGCGTCTGCCCGGGACTCGACGGTTGTATCGTCGGCAGCCGTGACCGCGCTGCGGTGAGAATCTCTTGACGAAGCAGAAACCAAAAAAAAGACGATGGAACCGGGCGTCAGCGACTACTGCGGGCCGTCGAGCAGGCGTAGGGGCCAAACAGCCAGAATGCGGCTTTGATGGGTGTTGGGAATGCTAGGCGGCCGGGAGCCAAGCAGTCCAGTCTCGAGCAGGCGGCGACGTCTGTGGACACGGCTAAGGCAAAACACGGCCCACAGCGGCGAATTAGCTCGATTAGCACCCGCCTGGCAGGACCTGACAGGTGGCTGCGAGCGAGAAGTTGGGCGAGGCAGCCTTTGGGAGGCCGGGCTGGTGGGTTCGTTGATCGGGCAGGCTCGACGGCAGAAGCGGATGCTGTCGTTCGGATATGGAGAATGGGGAGAATGGGTCGGATTGGGAAGCAGAAACCGCGGGCAAGTCTCGTTGCTCGTATTTTTTTTTTCGAATCGACGGAACAGGGCCGTCTGAGTGGCTCGTCATTGACGGGACGCCTGTGTCCGTTCTCACCTGCTCGCTAAAAAAGCGACCATCGGTGTCGTCCCTAACCCTGGCCGCCCGCCCAACCCAATTCACGCAGTTTTTGCAACACTCCAACAGCGCACTCCAAGGCATTTCCATTCCATCCCCCGCCATGCAATCAGCAGAGCACAGTCCCACACAAAGAGCATGCATCCCTGCCTTCCACCCTCTTGCAGATTCCATCGCATGCTGTCAGGCTGCCGACCAAAGGGCCTGACTGACAGGTTTTTACACAGGTCGCCCCCTCGTCCTGTTTGGCCCTTTTGCTTGAGGTGCAACGCAAGCGGGGTGGATGGAGCCTCCACGTTGGGAGACCGGTGACTGATGGCGATGATGCACACTGCGCTTGGCCGCCTTGAGCATGGGGAGCATCGTTTCATCGCGAGTCACGCAGGGAGATGCCCGCGTTCAAAGCGAATTAAGCTCTCCTCGTTGACGATTAGGCTGCGGAGAAGCCTGCCACCAGAGCCTCCAACAAGCCATCCCGCTCGGCTGCAACCACCAGAATGTGACTAGGGCACACCGTCCACAAAAGCCTCATCGAGGTCTCTGGAAGCCCCTTCCGAACCATACGCTTTCGTGTCAGTTGTCCCCGACGGTTGATTACTGCATAGGATCGCGATGTCGACGCAATGTCGATCCGTGTTCTCGCTCCCGTCCCAAGCCACGACTGCCGGCTTCTGGAACATCAAGCATGAATGTCAGCTTTCTCGATAGCCGACGCCAACTCTTCCGAAGCTTCTCCAGCTGGGACCCCTCCAGCTGCGGGTCGCCATGGACGTATGGCATGCATCCATCGCCTAGGAAGTCAGTCCACCTCTCCAAAGTTTGAACTAAAAACCCCGGCGTCACATCGAACGCGGACCTCCCGCACCTTGCCCGCCCAGAATCCCCGCCAGCCAGCCCTGCGCGGTACGGCTTGAAATTCTGCGACCTGTGACAAACCCCGACAATATCTGCACGGTCTCATGTTGCCGCGATATACCCTATTTGGTTGGCCCGCTGTCGTCAAATCAAGCCACTCCACCTCATCACTTTTCCCTCTCTAGTTGGATGAACCCCGTTACACGACCAACTCATAAGGCAGCAAGCAGCAAACCCATGGAACAACATACCAGGTAACCCTAGCCGCCACGCGCAACTTTACCGCCTCCCCTCACCGGATCATCACAAGCTAAACGGAAATATCCGTACAATCTGGGTACTGCCCGTCAGCGGCACCGTGGCGGCCAAACGACAACACCAACGGGCAGTTTTACTGACGGCGTGGTCATATCCCCACACTGTCGACGAAACCGCTGCGGAGCCTTGTTCCACAATGGGTGTGTTCAGATCCCTGTTTCGCGTTAAACTTCGGTGAGGTCCAATGACACCTGGGCAGTCACCACAGCCTACTAATCATGGCGTCTTAACTAGCTGACTGGTATCTACTGTGTATGGAGAACGGAGCAAACAGAGGCCTGGCGCAGACCGACCGCTTCTTGTCCTCACATCGGTCTGTCATGAACCCTAACCCTTGGCAGTATTGACTATGCCCTGGCAGAACCTGGCAGAACATGCGAACAGTCGATAATAGGTAAAGACGGTCTGGTTGAATTAGTGAATAGAAGTCTCTCGATACCATTGTAGCACGGTTTGAATAATACACGTTCTGCGATTATCATCACAAGAGCTGCACGCGAAATTGGCATTGAATCTTCCAATCCATGCCACTGTCACGAGATCTGAGAGATGGCTGGAGATACTTTGAATCGTGCGGAATGCACTCCGATATCCGGCTACCAAGCTGAGCCATGCGTGGTGAAACAGAATACTATCATTGATTTGAATGCCATGCCGGCATTGCAGGGAAGAGACTCCATGGCTGATTATCTTATACTCATCACACCACCAACCCATCTCAATGACCTACCAAACCCTCCAAGCGCACATGAAGTAAACCATACCGATGTTCGAGGCCCACAATCTCCTTCAGCACGCAGTGGGACAGCTGCCCGACTCCTCCGCCTTCCCGCACTTGAGTTCCTCCTCTTCACGCTTGCTTTCAGCCGAAACACACTTGGTCTCGGTTGTCTCACACTTTTCCTCGGGCTTCTGACACTTGCTCTCGGATTCTTTGCACTTCTCATCAGGCTTCTGGCAAATTCTCTCCGATGTCTTGCACTTCTTCTCAGCTTCGGCACACTTTCCCCTGGTACCCTCGCACTTCGTAGCGGTCCCGCTACCTTCAGCTGGTGGAGTTGTGTTTTGGAACTTCTCAATCTTGGGAACAGCACCGAAGCGGTTGTTGCCCTGGTCCCAGACCTGTGTGTACGTTAGCTTTGAATTGGCCGTGTCATCGAGCCACTTACAGCGTAGATGGACTTGAGGAAAGTATCGCCCAGAATATCAAAGGGGTTTTGCCCACGGGATTGGACGCCTCCGTACCAGTTCTCGCTGTCGGCCGGCGCGAAAAGCAGACCCTCCTTTTGAATAACAAACTCTTTATCGCCGACAGCAATGCTAAAGTTGGGAAGGTCCTCGGCCGAGATTGTATTCGGAATCAGGTAGCCTTGATACTCCTCGCTGTAGAACGATCCTTTGATCTGCTTGTACAAGGCATCACAGACGCTGTCGGACACCAGGGCAAGCGTTGTACCAGTGTCGGCGATTGCCTTGTTTCCGGAAGCAGTGACCTTCTGACCGTTGACAGTAAAGGACTCGCTGGAAAACATCCAAAAGCCCTCCGAGTTGTCGATGTCGGTCCATGTGATGTCCTCGCCCGAAGACTTGACGATCTCGTCGTCGATCCAGCCAAAAGTGTAAAACGACTCCTTCTCTTCATCACGAGAGCTGTAGAAGCAAGATGTGAACAGCTCAGCTTCCTTCGGGATATCGGACTGGTTGATCATGTTGACAATAGGAGTGGGCTGGGGGTCATGCTGCCCATTCGTTGTGACGGTGTTTAGCATCGGGAAAGCCAACCCAAGAAGACCGTCGCCAGTACCCTCGGAAAACTGTGCGGACATCTTGGTGGCAAGCTCAACCGCTTGGTCCTTGATGACGAGGCCGCCAATAGACACAGCATCGGCACCGACATCGCCAGAGGCCGAGCTTCCGTCGCCGTAGGTAATCATCCAAGCCTTGTCGGAATCGCCCTTCCAACTTGACGACTTGGAGGGATCGAAGTTTCTGGGTCCAGCTCCGGCGCCGCCAAGCCATGCAGGGAGGGTGAACTTTTTGGTGGTGCGGACCTGTGGAGGATCGAGGTGTCAGCGTAATCATCAAGGTCAACAGGGAGGTCGTTCAGCCTACCCAGAGATCGGAAGATCCCGTGTCAAAGTCTAGCATGACTTTCTGCGGGGGGGTGCCAATCAACACCTCACAGAGATACATCGAATCGTTCTGCTGGTCCTCGGCCGTGACTTCGCCCGGGACAGTTGGCTCCGATGTGTCGACTGACTTGGGCACGGGCGTCTTCCGGACTAGGCCATTGTGCGAGCGAGGGAGCCCGATCTGCTTGGGGGCAGCGTTCTTGTCGATGGTGAACTTGTGGAAGTAGGGTCCAGGCTTGGTGGGCTGGAAGCCAAATCGGTTCAGAACGCGAACATACGACTTGGTGCCATGGGGTCTGTAGTTCTTGTTTCGGATCGCCTTAATCTTGGTCAAGCCAAACTCCTGGCGAAGAGCGGCATGGACTTGGAAGATGGATTCCATGCTGTGAAGGTAGATAGATGCCTGGGGCAATATCAAATGAGAAGCAAAGTAGGTGAGTTAGGTAGTTGAGAATGAGTGGAGAACAGCGTTGGGCAAGGGGAAGATTTGCTGTCGTCGGTGTGGTTGGTAGTGAAGAGGCGAGGGCCAGGCTCGGATGTTTGGAGGGGAAAACGGTGCTGTTTTGTAGTCGACTCTTCCCCCTTTTGAACTCGCAAGAGCCACAGATTGTGCCTTGCTCCATAGTCTCGGACAAAGTGTCGACTGACTGCGTTTGTCACCGTCTTGGGAAGGCACGACGCACAGTCAGAGTCACACACCCTCGGGCGTTGGGGCAGTTCGGATGATGGAGAAGGTGCTAGGTGCCTGGCCTTGTCAAACAGTAGTGGATCACGCAACAATGTCTGCTGCCTTCGCCCGTAGTGTACCTGATACATGGGCTTGGATCAGAGGAAAAGCAGCGGATGGTTCGCATGAGTACATGTTTACACTGGCATCTCAAAGAACACCGTAAATTGCATTATATCCAATTCAGAACACCTCAGGGGCATCCGAGCAGTGTTATCTACTTACCTACTTTACACTCTTGAATCAGTCCAGATTAGTCGTGGGTGGGCCCGAAGCAGCGCGCCCAGGCTTCAAAGTGCATTCGCGAATTCGTTGTTTACCCTCCACCCCGGAGAGTGTCGTTGACATCCAACTACAAGAGACCTTGAGACTGTACATGCTGGTCTCAGGCTCCTAGATTCATGGTGGTTAAAGCTCCGCGGCCAAGGAGACCCTTTCGTCGGGCCAGAGTGTGGCCTTTGGGGGTTCGTGTTGCGTGAGAGCGTCTCGCTCTCTGTGATGTATTTGAGCTTCCCTTGTGACCGTTGACACCGCAGGTTGACAGGTGGCGCAAATGGAATGCTTAACGGTCCGTAAATTGGCTGGGTGGACTCTAGCATCACGGCTGCGGCGAAGTCGCGACTTTGTGTGCCATTTGGTGGCAAACACACAAGGCCCCCTTGGTGGGGTGATATCGACTTAGTCCTCGTGTTGGGGCGCACACTTGTTGCTATGCTTGAATCAAACTTTTGATAGGAGAATGATGGTTGGGTAGGTAGGTCTGGGAAGCAGTCCAATCTTTCGGAGCCAGACATGTTCGTCCTGACAGAGTTACTACTATCTTGCCAAGAGCATCGTTTGGATGCAGCATCTCCTGGGCTTAGCACCAACGCAAGATGTTCAAGTAGTACTTGTAAGTGCTACGCCTAGGCAGATATGCCGAGGGAATCCGCTTGTTAGAGTCCAAGTTCAGTAAACAGACCCCAGCTTGCGGCTGTCATGCAAGCCAGTCGCCTTGGGCCTCGTTGTCCTTGCAAAAGGGGAGCAGGTATTGGCTAGGGATACCTAGCACACACTCAATGTTCCATCCTGTGCAGTCAATAGGTACGTATCCATCGATCCTTTACGGGCTTAAGCCAACTTAATCCGCCCGAAAAAGAAGCCTCTGACGCCGTTGCTCAGCCAGCACTCCTCGCCATCCACTAGCGAACTGACGGGGATAATGCTCTCCGTGGCGATGCCCCTATGCCAATTACATAAGATTCGATTCTGTTGTTCGGGGTAGGACTACTGACCTTTCGAGTGCCCATCTGCGGCTCGTTCCATCCTGGCCTCCGCTATCGCTCTTGGGTCGGTACTCTCGATTCACAGTTGGAGTCACCCATCCCTCGTTCCTCCAGACGTACGGCGTAGTGGTGGACCCTTCCATAACAGAACCGTCTTCTTCATTGATGATGAGGACTTCTTTCTTGTCCAGAAGGTTGATGTGCGCCCTCTGGCGTGCCTGGTCGTACATCTCGCGCTTCGTAGTTTTGAAGTGTGTGTATTCAGACGGCGTTGTCTTGAGGTCAGCAATCAAGACCTCGTATTCTGGCCTTTTGAGGGGCAAATGTAACCCCTCTTCACTGCCATCCGAAGAAAGTCCAGGGCTGGGAAAGTTTTGGGGATGGAGGTTCGATAGAGCTGTCGCCGGGACCGGGCCTGTAACTACACTCATCTCGCCGTCCTTGGAGATTGTCACCTTCACCCTCAGCGCTGATTCTGGGTTATCTTGGCAAATGTTCTGGAGGATAAAGCTTTCCAAGTTCTTCAGGCCTGTTTCACCACTGAGGGCGGCGATGGCTGTGTCCCAACCCCAATGAGTCGCTGCCCTGAGCATCCGGTCCCGGTGATAGTCCAACATGTAGAGCGGCGAAGCGTTCGTGTAGTTCCATCCCGCATGGATGAAGCTGCTGCCGGGCACATGACGCAAACCTGGGTCATACCGCAGTGATGAAAAGACCTGGAAGTTGGCGCCCATCTTAAGCTCGAGTTGATGGGTATGCAGTTGTTCTCCTCATTGCCCTTTTGCGTTCATGCAAAGGCGACATGTTGCATGGATAGCGGGTCGGACTTGAAGTTAAGCACGTGAAAGCTTGCAAGGGGCATGTCGGGGATGACGGAAGAACTAGGCTGGGACACGCTTGGCTGCCGTAACTGGTGGATATTGGCGCCTGAGGCAGCAAAGACCACAACGCCGCGCTCAGTGCTGGGGCTCCCCCAAAGAGAGAACGCGCTAAGCTAATTTTTTTGTTCGCGAGCTCTACGACCGAACCGGTGCTGCGACAGCGAACTCTCTGCATCGCGGCGTGTTGCATTCTTCAAGCTACCACACTGGCGGTTTGCAGTCAATTGCTCGAGTCTTTTTCTTTTTCTTCACCGGGATATTTTCTCTTCTGATTCTATACGGTCATTACACACTCTACTAATACCGCAGCCATGCCGCCCGCTGCACCATTTCCTCCACAAGCGACAGTGACGACTGCCGACCCGTCGCTGTGGGATCGAGTCTCGACATGGGTGTCCGAGAACAAGGCGGTTGTCTACACCATTGCCGGCGTAGCTGTTGTCATCACAGGTGCCGGCGCCGTGTACTATATTCGGAGCGGTTCTGAGAATAAGGTGCGTTGCATTTCTGTCCCAGCGTCGGCGGGTCACTGCCGGGCTAGCAGCCGTCAAACTTCGTGCTGCACACGAAGCATCCTAGGTTCGCATGCTGAAATACAAACGATAGGATAAAGATGGCGCCCCCAGACCTAGCAAAAAAGAACGGCGGAAGCGGAAACAAGCCGAGAGGGAAGCAGAGAAAGCCGCGACTGAACCGACCACTGGTCCCACGACCCCGCCCACTGCTAAGGTCGAGTCCGCCGATGAGTTGCCCGAGATCGACGAGACCACCGTCCAGCATCTTTCCGACACGGCTCGAAAGGAGTACGCTGCCAAGCTGAAAGAAGCGGGCAACAAGGCCTACGGAAGCAAGGATTTCGAGAAGGCCATACATCTCTATTCGAAGGCCATCATCTGCAAGCCGGACCCAGTTTACTACTCCAACAGGGCCGCCTGCTACAATGCGCTCAGCGAGTGGCAGAAGGTTGTCGACGACACCACCGCGGCGATTAACCTCGACCCCGAGTACATCAAAGCCCTGAATCGTCGCGCCAATGCGTACGACCATCTCGGGAAGTTCAGCGAGGCTCTTCTGGATTTCACCGCAAGCTGCATCATTGATGGGTTTAGGAATGAGCAGAGCGCCAATGCTGTCGAGCGGCTGTTGAAGAAGTTCGCCGAGACGAAGGCGAAGGAGATCATGAGCACCAAGGAGCCCAAGCTTCCGAGCTCTACGTTTGTTAGCAACTACCTGCAGAGCTTCCGGTCCAAGCCCCGCCCTGCTGGTCTGGAAGAACCGGCAGACCTGTCTGAGGAGACTGGAAAGGGCCAATTGCAGATTGGCCTGAATCACCTTGACAACAAGAACACACCCTCGTATGAGGCTGCGGCTGCCGCGTTCGACAAGGCGTTGGAGCTCGGCGACCTGGGCGAATACGAGGCCTTCGCTTACAACATGCGTGGAACGTTCCGCTGCCTTAGGGGCAAGCATGAGGAGGCGCTTGCTGACCTCACCAAGAGTATTGAGCTTGACCCGTCGATGACGCAGAGCTACATCAAGAGGGCAAGCATGAACCTCGAGCTTGGTGCCCCCGACAAGGCCGAGGAGGATTTTGCCAAGGCGCTGGAGCACAACCAGGAGGACCCCGATATTTTCTACCACCGAGCCCAACTTCACTTCATCAAGGGGGAGTTCACTGAGGCCGCGTCCGACTACCAGAAGTCGATTGACCTGGACCGAGACTTCATCTTTTCCCACATTCAACTTGGCGTCACTCAGTACAAGATGGGCTCCATAGCATCATCCATGGCTACTTTCCGCCGTTGCATCAAGAACTTTGAGAAGACCCCTGATGTCTACAACTACTATGGCGAGTTGCTGCTGGACCAGAGCAAGTGGCAAGAGGCCATCGAGAAGTTTGATATGGCCATCGACCTGGAGAAGGAGACTAAGCCTACGAACATGAACGTGCTACCATTGATCAACAAGGCCCTGGCGCTTTTCCAATGGAAGCAGGATTTCGCCGAGGCTGAGAAGCTTTGCGAAAAGGCCCTAATCAGTAAGACTATTCGGCCGCTTGTTTTGGAGCCTGAAAACTAACACCACCATTTAGTTGACGCAGAGTGTGATATCGCTGTTGCGACGATGGCCCAGCTGTTGCTGCAACAAGGCAAGGTCACCGACGCCCTGAAGTATTTTGAGCGTGCTGCGGAGCTTGCGCGTACCGAGGGAGAACTTGTCAATGCGCTGTCTTATGCCGAAGCCACAAGGACTCAAATCGCGGTACAGGACAAGTATCCCCAGCTCGCCAGCAAATTGACTGGAGCGGGCGCCTCTGCGGTGGCGCGATAGAGGTGCGGGAGTTTAGTGAGCGCCGGTATCACGGCTCTACAGCTGTGTGTTATACTATGAGTCACCGAGTTGCTGAGGAGCGAGCCAGAGCTGAGGTTGAAAACCAAGTTGGCTCGGAGTTGGGCATCTACAACCTTTCCGTGGCTATACCCGACAGTCCTTGCATAAATATAAGTTACGATGAGCAGTGTAGGAGGTGGTTAGGAGGAGTTTCCGGCGGCGCTTACAAATGGTACCTTGGTCTCATCAGGTACATGGCAGCGCATCATTACGTCCACTTGGGCTGTTGTATATACATGACTTGTTATAATATGACAGCGTACAATAATTACATCCCCTCTTTAGATTCCGCTGTTGGGATTCGAGTCTAAATCATGTCCTTGACTCTGAAGTCTATTGGCAAAGCCGGTTTCCGGACTTTGTTTGGGTTGGGCTTGGCCGTAGAAGCTGCGATTGCACATACAATTTATTCGGAAAGGTGGTCGTCCACAATTACCTAGCAGGTATGCGGATGGTTAAGCGGCCTCGATATGACAATAGAGGCGTGCACGCCAGCCCCCTACCGGGCAGGAGAATCAGGGGGTTTCAAAGTTGGACCAGAAGAGGTTGCTGAGCATCATAGTCATTAGCAACAGCAGGCCAGGTCATCTAAAAAATTGATATTAATAGCCAAACAGAAATATATACAGCGTGACTCCCCACTCCTTCTGACCAAACCGGCGCGGGGATAGACAAGCCGAATAGCTCTGCTTTGATGACATGGAACTTGAAGGCTGCTGACTCTTTCCTCTTTTGAGCATTCGAGCATTCCGCGTGCGATCCTCTCCATCCGGCTCAGATGAAGCAGTTTCATTATCAAATAATGGGACCTTGTCATACAACAATAGAAACAACAGGGGGAACTAAACAGAAACCAAGATCTAGATACTGGGCAAGGGGTATTTGGGCATCCTTCTGACTTGACACGGCATCGACCTGCAGCCAGACAGCAATCATGCAACCTGTGGGAAAAGTCAAAGGAGGAGCCCAGATGTGTGAATCCGGTAGAGGAAAAGCAGCGCAGGTCCTCCCTCGATGCCTCTCGACAACAACGGCCGCGACTCGGTCGAGTCATCCTGTCTCTTAATTATGGCGATCCCATGATTTCTGAGGGATGCTTGGCGTTCTGTAACATATATAGAAGGCCGACCTGTCTCAGCTGGAGCCTTGGTGCAAACACAAGCAGTTTAATTTGTCTTTGGTGCAGCGTTCCTCGTGAGCGTGATGCCCAGACCAACGCCCAGAGCAATGGCGATGACGATGAGTACCACGACGAGCAGGCACCACCACTTGAGCTTGCGACGGCGACGGGCAGAGTCAATACCCTTGTCGATTTGGGTATTTGCGTTGACGATATCCTGTTTGGTCTGTTCCGCCATCTGAGACACGTTCTCGACGACAGGCTCCTGGAGCGCCAGCTGCGTCTCCAGTCCTTGGAAGAGGTCGACCAGTCCCTCGAGGGTGCGGCGGATCTTCTCCATGTCATTGTGCTGAGCACGAACGTTGCCGAGGACAGCCGACGCTTGACCAGAGCGGTTGGATTTAAGCTAGAATCATCCATGTTAGCGTCTCTTCAACAGCGGCGGAAAACTTGGCGTCGGGGGTGGACAACATACTGCCGTCTGGAAAATACCCTCGTTGCCCCAGTCGGCGTCGGCGGCTTGCCGGACCTCCTCCTCGGTCGCCTGCGGGTTGATGATGCGGTACTGCCGAGAGATCTGCTCGCGGTAACGCTCCTTGTACTGCGACTCCTCCTGGATGAACTTTTGGATGGCGGCCTTGAATTCGTTGTTGATGATCTCGTATTGGCGCTTCTTCAAGCCAAAGCTACCGTCGGTGGTACGCTCCGCATCGCCCTTGAGTTGCTGGATTTGCCCGCGAATGGATGTGTTCTTGAGCTGGGTTTGCGCCACCAGGTCATCCAACTGTCGCTGCGCCGATCCGTCATTGCTCGTGAGCGCCCGCTGGTGCAGCGTGGCAATGTTCTGCACGTTCACGCCCAGGCTTTGGATATCGTTCCGGATGGCCGACACCCTCGACAGGAAGTCGCCCTGCGACAAGACATGGCCGGTTGGCTGCTGTGGCTGCTCGTACTCTTGTTGCCCATACTGCCCTGGCTGTTGTCCGTACGGCTGCATCTCATGTTGCTCCTGCAGAGTGATTGCGAATTAGCACATCGTCGCTCATTGATCCTCTACGACCCTCATTCTGCGTTCCTATTCCCTGCCCGGCTCGGTCGCCAGAGACGTACGATCAGGGTCGTCGCCCACTGCTGACTGATGATGGCCGCGCGAGCCGAGCAAGGGCAGGAGGTGATGCCAAGCGGCGCGTACCTGTTGCCCGTAGGGCTGGCCATAATTGTACCCAGCCTCCGTCGCGGGAGCCTGGTTATAAGGGTTGTACGACATGGCTGCTGCTAGACGTGCTCAATTGATGGGTTCCAGCGGTCGGCTTTTGTCGGTGGTGGTGAGATGGTTTGGGCGAAGGAGCAATGCAAGCAACAGCGGTTGTTGTACGTTTGCGCGGCACTGTGGCTTGGCAAAAGCTTGGGAGATTGACCAGTTGCGGTCCCGTTGCCTTTTGCGTGTTGGGAAAGAAACCTGAATTTGAAGGACGAGACCCTTGACCAATCGCGATTGCCGGGCTGGTAGGGGATGCACCGTAAAAATTGGGGCCTTGCTAGATCGATGGTGTTAACGTTAGGGCGGCCGAGCAGTTGAGGCGTTTATTCACAGATTGTCCGCAGTGCCCGGAACCCTGTTTAACGTTGCTTACTGTTTGCCTTGGTGTTGCACCGATGTTAGTGATGCTCATCTGAGATGAAGCGAGCGATATTTTTTTTCCCCACTCCCTCACTGGTGGAGTGTTACAGCGTTGGTGAGTTGCTAACAAGGGTGAAAGAAATGGACAAAGCACTTCGGAACGAGAACGGCAGATCATCAAACATCATGAGTTTTTCACCCTCAGCTGCGGTCGTTGAATCAAAGAGGGTAGAAGGTGTGGTTGGGAGCAACTGATGCAGTTGATACGCCGTGCATCACAGTGGCTGGCTGGCTATCGGGGCTGCAGCAACTCATTTTGGACCAGTTGAGCAAGCCATTCTCGCTGAGCTGCCCTCATTGAGGTTCGCTTCTCAAGTGTACCGTGGAAGAGGCGCAGAGACTGAGACACTTTCGTGAGACTTATCGCTTGAACACCCTCTGTTGAATGTCAGCCCCAGCCGAACGAAGCCGGCACGGTGGTCACCTTGATTTGAGGTTGAAAGCCTCACGTAATGTATGCACATAGTAGTATCTTATGGTATTATTCAGGCTGTATTTGCTGAGGTCAAGGTTGCCACACGCTGCTTTCCCTCGTCTTTTGCCCCCCCCCCCCCCACTGACATTTTCAACGCCCCCTCTCAAGCATCAAACCAGGGTCTCTGCCTTTTGCAGAGCAATTCCTGGGTGGTTATTGCCAATCATACTCAAGATTGAGCATATCAATCCCGGGTATCTCAAACTGCTTTCCTTTTGCGCAGTCCCGTTTATTTCTCTTATACCGTTGAACCCTAACCCGAAGATTGGCCGGAGCTCGTCCCAAGCCTGGTCTTGGCGACTCAGTCGCTTGAACGGTAGACCTTTTCTCCTGGTTTAAACAGGAAGGCCCTTTTCAGTGCAGTCTTCTCCTTGGACGCTACTGGGCTGGTTCTTCCGCAAGGGCGCACTATGCCGCGCTTGCCTTCCAGAACCTTCGCCGAACCAACGTGGTTGAACCATGAACTCTTCAAAAGTAATTCTTCTTCCTGCTCGTGCGGGTATACTGGTTCAGATGCCACTCAACGTCGGCATCCTTGTTCTCAAGGGTGCCCATGGTGATAGAGAATGGCCTCAAGGTGAATCTTGGCCCAACCTCGCTTAGCTCCACGCTGTCATAGCCCGTCCGCACGTACACATGATGCCGTACTTCGATGCAGTCGTCTTGGTTCACAAAGGTGATGACACGGTTTCCTTCGTTCTTCTTTGCGATTACGTCTCGTGGGGGGAAAAGGTGCTGGAGGATTTTGAGAACACGGCGGCCAAGGGGGGTTGTGAAATTCTCGAAAATTAGATGCGGGTAACTCTCGCTGACAGTGCCTTTAATGGAGCGAGGGATATCGGCTCGGAGAACGACATTGTGAAGTGATGCCATGAGCGTGGGGCCATGGGGAAGATGGCTAATGGTTATGGCAGTTGGTGTGCCTCTGCTTGAGGTTAGTTGCTGCCAGTGGTCTGTAGATCAAGGAGGGAGCGCACCGATGTTCGTGGAGGAGAACAATGTCCGACAGCCGTTCACTCTGGGCCGATCGCACAAGTTCTGGCAAGACGAGGTTGCCTCGATTCAGGCGGATGGCGGTGGGAAACAGCAACCGCATTTCTTTCGAAAAAGACTTCAACCGTGAGCTGGGATCGCGAGATGTCGTTACAAGCACCCGAGGGTCTACAACCCCAGAGAGTTCCGAGTATTCATCGTCGATGTCGAGTGCCTCTTCTTCTTTTATCAGGTCTCCTGCCACGTCGTAGTCAAAATCCTTTCGTAATTTCCTGTCGTTTGCGATTTCTGGATTGAGAGGCTTCCCGGAGGCTAGACTGGCTCGCAATTGCGCTCGCTTCTCGCTGACTTCGGCATCGCGCAAGAGAAGTGCTTTGCGGTAGAGGTAGTCCCGCCTTTGCCGGGCTTGTTTGCGCTGCAATGGGGTCAGAGATTCTTCCCTTTCACAATCTTATGAGTGTAACTTACGATCATCTTGAAGTTGGCTGCTTGAAGGCCGTAAAGACCGTGACCCGCAACGTTTTTTGCTGCGCAAAAGTTCGCGTTCAGAAATGATGGCACGATTGCAGGGCTTCGGCGGATATCTTATCAGTGGGCCCTCCCTCGAAAAAGTCAGGACGCACGGGCCATTTACGAACTTTTTTGGTGCTGTAATGCAGCCGCCACTTTCCACTTTTGGTTGGAGGCTCTTCGATCACAGCGACAGGCCCAAAGGTCAAATCACACTGCCGAAAAATCGCAAATCCACGGCGAGGCAAACGAAACCGCGGAGGCATAAGGCCAGCACGCCTTCTGCCAGCCTGGAGATACTCGAATACCTGCTCCGCGATGATGTGACCGGTCCAGTCACCTCGAACCCCCGCTTCACTCACCCACTTCGCTCAAGCGCGCGACCAGCAACCCGCATCGCGCCGCGGTTGCGATATCGAATTACTCCTGACAGCCCGCTCAAGGTTAGTTTCGGCTGACTCTCCTCCCTCGCGCTTTTCCACCACCGTTTCTTGCAGCCGAGCTGCAACAAAACTGTTTTTTTTTTTTTGTTTTTTTAGCTTTAACTGACCAGGCGCGCCGGAATGTGCAGATATTGGCGCCTGTCGCCTACTTTCTAATTCAGCATGGAGGGCGCTTTCACTCATCTCGGAAACCACCTCGTTTCCGACTCGGCTGCCGCCATTAAGGCGGGTGGCTCCGATGAGCTTTCCAATATTGACCCAGACGAGAGCCTCCTCTTCGGTGGCGTTTACGGAGGACGCGGCCCTCGCGGCGGTGGCCTGGGAAACGCACGCCGCCGCCATGACGACGACGACAACGAGACTGAGGTCTTCGACGACGATGACGAGGAGAGCTTGGCAAGCATTGCCGGCGATGGTATGAAAGGGCTCAAGCTTAATGCTCCCGAGGAAGAGAAGGAACTTCCTGCCCACGCCTGCGCGTACGTCCCAACTTCTCCCTCAGCATGCTGCGTCTGCACATGGCTAAACTATGCACAGATACTGCGGCATCCACAACACATCTAGTGTTGTCAAGTGTCTTGCTTGTAACAAATGGTTTTGCAGTGCCCGTGGAAACTTTTCCTCCTCACACATCGTCAACCACCTTGTCCGCGCGCGTCACAAGGAGGTCCAGCTCCACCCACAGTCAGCACTGGGCGATACCATTCTTGAATGCTACAACTGCGGAACAAAAAATGTGTTCATGTTGGGATTTATCCCGGCGAAGTCGGACACGGTCGTCGTGCTCCTCTGCCGTCAACCGTGCGCAGCGAATACCTCTACGAAAGATATGAGCTGGGATATCTCCAGATGGCAACCGCTGATCGAGGACCGGTCTTTCCTGTCGTGGCTCGTTCAACCCCCGTCCGACGCAGAGCAGCTTCGTGCCCGGCATCTCACGCCTAATCAGATTGCAAAGCTCGAAGAGATGTGGAAGGATGCCCCTGGCGCAACCGCTGCCGATCTGGAGAAGGGCGTTGGGGTAGACGACGATCCCCACCCCGTCCTGCTCAAGTACGACGATCCCTACCACTACCAGAACATCTTTGGACCCCTCGTCAAGATGGAGTCAGACTACGACAAAAAGCTGAAGGAGGCCCAGTCGGAGGATAACTTGCAGGTTCGTTGGGACTACGGCCTGAACAACAAGCACATGGCCAGCTTCATCCTTCCGAAGATCGAATCTGGAGACGTCAAGCTGGCAGTCGGAGACGAGATGCGTCTCAAGTACAAAGGCGAGCTTCGGCCTCCCTGGGAGGGCGTGGGCTATGTGGTTAAGATCCCCAACAACCAGTCTGATGAAGTCACCTTGGAACTTCGCAAATCGGCCAACGACAAGTCTGTGCCGACGGAATGCACCACCTCGTTCTCGGCCGATTACGTTTGGAAGGCCACTTCCTACGACCGGATGCAGTTCGCCATGAAAACCTTTGCTGTTGATGAGCTGAGCGTTTCAGGCTACATTTTCCACAAGCTGCTCGGCCATGAAGTCGCTGTTGCCCCTATGAAGACGCAGATGCCTCGGAATTTTCACGTCCCCGGTCTACCAGAGCTGAACCCTCGGCAAATTACTGCGATAAAGACTGTTCTGTCAACTCCCCTCAGTCTCATCCAGGGCCCTCCGGGTACGGGAAAGACTGTGACGTCCGCAACTATCATCTATCACCTTGCGAAGATGAACAACAGCCAGGTCCTCGTTTGTGCACCGTCAAACGTTGCTGTCGACCAGCTGTGTGAGCGTATTCACCGGACAGGTCTCAAAGTGGTCCGCTTGACTGCGAAATCCCGCGAGGATGTCGAGTCGTCCGTCAGCTTCCTTGCACTTCACGAGCAGGTTCGAATGAACGATACAAACACTGAACTAGCGAAGCTCACGCAGCTCAAGAGTGAGCAGGGTGAACTGTCGTCCCAGGACGAAAAGAAATTCAAGCAGCTGACGCGCCAGGCTGAGCGAGAGATTCTCAACAACGCAGACGTTGTCTGCTGCACCTGTGTTGGCGCGGGAGACCCGAGGCTTGCCAAGATAAAGTTCAGAAATGTCCTTATCGACGAGTCCACCCAATCCGCTGAGCCAGAATGCATGATCCCTCTTGTTCTCGGATGCAAGCAGGTCGTGCTGGTCGGAGACCACAAGCAGCTCGGTCCCGTTATCATGAACAAGAAAGCTGCCAAGGCTGGCTTGAACCAATCCCTCTTCGAGCGACTGGTGAAGCTCAACTTCACGCCCATTCGGTTGAATGTCCAGTACCGCATGCATCCCTGCCTCTCTGAGTTCCCGTCGAACATGTTCTACGATGGATCACTGCAGAATGGTGTGACGGTCCTCGACAGATTACGCAAGGATGTTGATTTCCCGTGGCCAGTCGCCGACACACCCATGATGTTCTGGTCGAATCTCGGCAACGAGGAAATCTCAGCTTCCAGCACATCCTACCTTAACCGCACAGAAGCCTCCAACGTTGAGAAGACTGTCACCCGCTTCCTCAAAGCAGGTGTAAAACCTTCTGATATTGGTGTCATCACTCCGTATGAGGGTCAACGCAGCTACATTGTTAGCACTATGCAGAACAGCGGATCCTTGAAGAAGGAGCTCTATAAGGAGGTCGAGGTGGCTTCGGTCGATGCCTTTCAGGGCCGAGAGAAGGACTTTATTGTCCTTTCTTGCGTTCGTTCAAACGAGAATCAGGGAATCGGTTTCCTTTCGGACCCACGCCGTCTCAACGTGGCGCTGACGCGCGCCAAGTACGGCCTGGTTATCATCGGAAACCCCAAGGTCTTGGCCAAGCATGAGCTCTGGCACCACCTTCTGGTTCACTTCAAGAACCGCAACTGTCTTGTCGAGGGTCCTCTCAATAATCTCCAGACTTCGCTTCTGCAGCTCGGTCGACCCAAGACAGCATTCCGGCCGCAGAAGTACCCCCAATCTCAGGGTGTCCCGACCGGCTATCCAAACAGTCGGCACGGTGGGGCAAACGGATCGCTTCGAGACCCGTTCAACGACAATAGTTCGGTCATATCCTACATTCCAGATGACACGTCCTCGATTCACGGCTCTGCTCTCGGTCCTGGCCTGGGCTCCGCCTATCCTCGGATGTTCCAGGGCTTCCACCCTGAGCAGTGGCCTGGCCTCCCTGGCACAGCAGTCGGCGGGCGCCCAGGGGCGAAAGGACGCGGTCGCGCCACCGAAAGCGTGGCCGGCGAGAGCGTTGCCAACAGCGATTACACAGATGTGAGCAAAGGAGGTGGGGCGAGCCTTGGACTTGGCTTGGACACGATAGGATCGGCCCGACCCGCTTCTATCAGCCAGAGCGACCGCCTCTTCAACAATTATGTGGAGAGTAGCGGCCGCAATGGTTACCATCGACGGATGGACGACGATGAGAAAAGCGTCAGCACCGCGTTTGCCAGCCAGATGGGATTCGACTGAGGTCTCGGCTGGCAAAAGTTGTCTGAACTTGATTCTATGCGAAGCCAAACGGCCACAGCAGCCACAACATCATGGTTGCGGCACGCCACCTTTGACTGTCTCACCCAACCCGGGAACGCGTCGAGCGCGCAGTACCAGGACTCACAGCCGCCCCATGGGCCCGCCATATTGGTAGACTCGGAGCAAACCTCCTTGGAAGTCCCCAAGCCAAATAAGCAAACCGCCGGCCCCTCTGCGAAGGACATGTCCGGGCGCCAGCATCACTACGGGAAGACCGACGCCCTCCCACCTGGTATTGCTGGCGCGAGCCAACCACTCAGCGGTATCCGAGGACCGGAGTTTCAGAGAGAGGTGACGCAGCTACAGTATCGTTAGGTAGTTTAACCCAGCATCCGATGGCGGTGGAGGCAGATGATATTGGGCAGGAGATTCGTAGGAAGGTGTTTTGGGAATCTTCTCCGTCTCCCCAGGCGGTAAACAAGAGGGGTTGTGTTGCCAAGCCTTTAGCCCAGCGACTTTGCCGCGGGGTGTGAGAGGAAGTTACGGATGGGGAGTTTTACTTCTTCAGGTACTGTGATGCTTCAAGCGCTGAAAGTTGTCTTGTTCGCATTGGAGCCCACAGTTATCCATCACTGCCTACCAAGTCGCTCCTTTCTTGTTTGGTAGTTGATTTTGATAAATGGTAAAGCAGCTAGACAAGCGGAAATTATGCCATTCCTGTGTTTGTCAGTGGGGTGTGAATGGTCGTCGTTTTACGGCCATTGTCATCAGAGGCGCCCACCCCCTGATCCGGCCAGCCGAGATGGCCGACTCAGCCTGCCATTGGGCAAACAAGCCCTTTACACAAAGATGCCGACGGTTTACTGATTAGTATGTTACAGCAAGCTAAAACCCCTCAGAGCACTAGAGGGGCGTTGGGTGGCGGTGTGCTGTCCTGCACTCTGGCGCAGCAGCGGCAAGCAAATAAAGGGGCCCAAAAACGAGAGCCCAGTGGCTTTGGGTCTTGAACATTACAGGCTTGATGTTTCGCTCTCTCTCCATTGGCTTTCCTTTGTTTCTTTCCTTTTCGTTAGCATGAGTTGTGCCCCATAATTATATAACTGCCCTGCCCTGTGACCTCATTCCATCCTTCTGCAACCCCTCGTTGCTTCCCACCGCTTCAGGACTGACCTCACCCAAACCACGATCGCTTAGCGCCAACAAGCCCGCACATCGCATCTCTTTACGGCCGCCGCCAGTGTATATCTTGCAGCCAACCAGCCCAATTAACGGCATAATTTTGACATCGATCTGACGGAGCTGGGATTTGTATTGAATTCAGCCATGACCGTCCCGTCGGAACAACCAACGGCGCCCGACCCAGCCCCGCCTCTCATTCCGCCCCGCCCAACCGCCGCCGATGAGAAGCAACCCGCCGCCGCCGCCACCGCCGACATAGTCACCACCGCACCGGCTCCCATCGCCGCCAATGCGCCGGCCCCGGAAGCGGAGGTGACCACCACCCTGGCGGAGAAGCAGCAGCCTTCCCCCGAGGTTCCCGCGCCGACCCCCGCCCCCGCTACCAACAAACCCCCTTCCAAACCTCCCTCTGTGAACACCGACGTCGACGCCTCCGCCCTCGACTTCGAAGGCACCGTCGACTCCAACAACGACCTTCCCTCCGCCGCGACCCTCGCCCGCATCGGCAACTTCCTCGTGCTCGACCGCGACGGCAAATCACACGCCTTCAAAACTCTCTACACGGGCAAACACGTCGCCCGCCGCGTGCTCATCATCTTTGTGCGCCACTTCTTCTGTGGCAACTGCCAGGAATACCTGCGCAGCGTGTCCTCGTCCATCTCGCCGGATTCCCTCCTCCGTCTGCCCATCAGCACGTTCATCGCCGTGGTGGGATGTGGCGATCCGGGGTTGATAGACATGTATGCCGCCGAGACGGGGTGTCCTTTCCCGATCTATGCGGATCCGACGAGGAAGTTGTACGAGGAGTTGGGGATGATGCGGACATTGGCGATGGGCACGAGGCCGGCGTATACGAAGCAGCATTTGTTCAAGAGTAGTATTGCGAGCGTGGTGCAGGGGCTGAAGCAGATCAAGTCCGGGCTGGCTACAAAGGGTGGCGATGCGCGGCAGATTGGTGGGGAGTTTCTGTTTGAGCCGTTGGATTTGCAGAGCCCCGTGGGCACGCCGTTTGGGCTGTCAGGAGAGAGCGGAGAGGGAATGTTTGGGAGCTTGGGGACGTCGGATACGAGTTTGGATGGGAAGGGCGGGGTGGTGGATGATGGGGCGGGGAGGGAGGAGCAGAAGAGGGTGACGTGGTGTCATCGGATGAGGACGACGAGGGATCATGCTGAGGTGCCGGAGCTCATGGAGGTGCTGGGGTTGGATGGGAATGGGGTGCCGATCGCGGATCAGAAGAGGTGGATCAAGGCAGTCGAATCGAGGAAGGGGACGGGGCTCAGCATGGCAAGCCAAATGAGTGCCATGAAAGAGGATGCTGAGCCGGTGGGTGCGGTGTCGTCGTAGGGGGCGTTCATACCGGCGCCGCTGAGAAAGTCGTTGAGCAAGAGGATGTTTATCCGGAGATTGGCGGTGGAGGGTCTTGAGGGTGTGAAGATTAGGGGGAGGGGGAAGGATGTGGATGGTGAGGGAAAGGGCGGCGAGGGAAAAGAGATCAGGGAACTCGAGTGGAATGCATAAGCGGTTGAGACTGTTGAGCCTGTTTTTCTTCCTCTTTGTGCTCGGGAAGCACGGCGTTTTTAGCATTGCTATTCATCATTTTTGCAGGATGATACCTGGCGCCACGGCATGCTTTCTTGAAAAAGCTTGAATAGGACAGACAATACACGCTAGGAAAATGAGGTTGTGAATTGGGTTGCTAAATGCTCGGTTTTTGGGTCTCGCTGTTCTTTTGTTTGAATCAATCTTGTTGTGTTTTGCGACCAAAGGGATTTTGTCTATCGCTGTAAGACTGTCGGTGGGGATTTTCTGCCATGATCTCGTTTCCCCTTTGCCAGTAATATGGCTGAAGCCGTGGTTAGGCTTGGAGAGGCAATTCCAAGTCGTTCATGTGTACGAACATGGCGGGTCCCTAGGATGGTAGGTTGGATCTTGAATCACGGGCCCTCCATGATCTTCACCCGGGCTTGAATCGGAAGTTTGAACTGAATCCGCTGTCACTGGATCGACCTCGGGTACCATCGGCGATGCTGTGGACGAAGGGGTGATAGGCATCGCAGAGGAAAAGATAGGTCTCGAGGTGTGTTGGATGTATATTTCATCTTGACCTACCCATGAGTCAGGTTCAAGGTCTTGCTTCTTCGCATTCAAGCTGGTATTTTGCCTACCGCAGTTTTCTTCTCCGTCTTCTTCTTGGTGTTGGTGACAGTCATTGGGACTCAGACCCCTAATAATGAGACCCAACTGAACCACCACCATTGTTGTGAGCACGAGGGTGAAGAGAAGCGGAATGAGCTGGGCGGTTGAAGTTGCTCTGTTGACATCAGGGATATCGTTCCAGTAAACAGTGAGCTCTACCGCACTGACGATTATGGGTGTGACGGTAATGTCGCATGTTGTTTGAAGCTTTCGCAAAAGGCCGAGTCTCGCGTCGCTATAATCTGTCAGAGGAATTTTCTGAATTGGATCAGGAACATGGCAGGCGAAGTACCGCATCTTCCTTCTCTCCCGACGTCTCCGGCGCCTCCTTCGGCTTCTTGACTCGCCCTCCGAAGCGATGCAACCAGCATCAGCCAGCGCCGTAACTATGGTCCCTCCGGCGACAGAAAAGATGATGATGGCGTTGAGAGCGCGAAAGCCAGGGCTTTGAAGGTCAGCCGGCTTGAAGACAAAGCCAACTTGCTTCTCCAGCTCACACGGGGTCCCGTCTGGGCGCCTGCCATTGGCGTGCAAAGCGCCCGAGTCAACACCGGCCGACCAGAACCAGAGATGGGCCCCGATCAAGGAAATTGTGAGGGCGGTTTCAGCCAGCCCAAACACATAGGGCCCTGCCATATCTCCTCTGCCACGAAACCCAAGATGATGGTGGTAGAAACCGCAGTCCAAGTCGGGTCTGAATATCGTTGCCACTCGCCAGACGTAGTAAGGCAAACGCGCATAGCATGCGAGCGCCGAAACGAGTAGGATGAGGACGTACACCTCGGCGGCCGATAAGATTGATGACGTGGTGAGGGAGATGACAAGGCCCAGGAAGACTCCGCAGGCAAAGATGAAGTGAGTGCCTAGCAGCAAGAGAAACAGCGTCGGATCGCTGATCCACCGCGCGAGCGTCATAGCAAACCATAGGAGGTAGAACGATGCCCGAATGCCGACACCGTAGAACTCAGGCTTTCCGATCACGGTGCAATACGATGACATTTCCGCCATATTTGCATTCTCCCGACCGCAAGGTCACGCCCTCCGGAGAGTGAGGCCGGGTGTTTATTTTTCAGGACGGCATTCTTGCCGTCATGTAACCTCGCTCATAATGTATGTACACAGCATGTCGTTGGCCCGGCCATCACCCCTCAACGCAAAGAAGGATGCCGTTGTGGTTTGAAATGTATGACGAGAGACGGGCCTGTCGCACCAAGGCCTTCCCGACGCATACGGAACAGCACAGCGAGAGAGTGTTCCCATTGGACAGTGGTGTTCTCCGACTGGAAGTACAAGTGAAGCTCTTCATGCCATTGTAAGTGTTCAATGTCCCGAACAGACCCAGAGCCGCCGCCAGCCAGAGGCCAGGGCGTCGCTGGCGCCAACTTGCGAGGGCTTGATGGCGGGAAGATGGAGGCCCCTTGAATGAAGGAGCGAATATGTTAAGTAGGTAAGTATTTATAGACTTTTGCCGGTAGTTTCTTTTTCCTAGGGCACAGAGGCCCTGCCGACGACGCAACTGCTCGGGGCCGAGGCTCAGGTGGTTTGCTCCCCCTCTTTGATCAGACTGCCATCGCACCTTCTCAAGCAACACATCAAAACCAGCTCCGATGATGCCAAACAGCAAGTCATTCAGGACACCATGCCCAACGTGTGCAATCCTGCTTGAGGCCATAGAAGCGATGGGTCTTTCCACGGGGAGACGAAGTCGGGATGAGCGTCGAGTGCTTGCGAGGAGAGCCGCTTGACCTGTCCTATTACACCCAAGGCAGCAGGAATATCCGCCTGGAGATTTACAGGCCGGTGATAGATTCTAACGGCTGTGGTCAAGATGGCGTGGCCTTTGGATATGGCCGAACTGTTTCTCCAATTTCAACGCCCAAAAAGTGCGGCCACTCAGGCCAAAATGTGGCGGGACCATTGTCTTCAAGGACGCATCCTCTGCCCACGCTTCCAAAACTCCAGGTCGTCGCGGCTGCCTGGTCGTATCATTCAAGTGGCCCCGGAAGGGGGCTCGGTACGACTTTATCAGCCTGACGGAGATGAGTTGGCCAAGTACATCGCATTGAGTTACTGCTGAGGCAAAGCGCGAACGACCATCACGACCAAGTCGAACCTGAGTCTGCGTCAGAACGACATTTCCTGGGGCGAGCTCCCGGATACCATGAGAGACGCTTTCCTGTTCACACATCACATGGGCGTTGAGTACCTATGGATTGACGCCCTGTGCATCCTTCAGGATGACGAGTCGGATTGGCTGGTCGAGTCTTCTAAGATGGCTGGTATCTATCGGCACGCTGTCCTTACGCTATCAGCAACATCGTCAGCAGACACACGGACTGGGATATTCGGCAGAGAAGGCTTCAAACGCACAAGCTCAACGTGCTCGGGGAGGAGGTTTTGCGTTGGAGAGGCACGCCTAGATACACACCTCTCGCTTTTTGGACCAGATATTGGCAAAGTATCATCAGAAGACACCTTTGCGTTTCCCTTTCCTGTCCTCAGTCGTGGCTGGACCTTCCAAGAACGCGCGCTTTCTACTCGGATCCTACATGCTACCACGGATTAACTTGCATGGGAGCGTCGAGAAGTGGGCCATTGCGAATGTTCCGTTTGGCGTCCCGTCAGGCACATTGGCTTCGGCCTCGACGGGCTCACTTCGGGCGGACAAACAATGCTTAGAACATGGGATTGGGGTCGACAGTCTGGCGAAGCTACGCATAATCTATGGGTGAAGCTCATCGAATAATACACCCGCCGGGAATTCACCAAGGCTACGGATCGATTGATTGCGTTCTCGGGCATTGCAAGGCTGTTTCAAAGGAGTTCGCCTGGGGAGCTCGGGAAATACGTCGCGGGGATATGGAGCAACTTAATTGACGTTTCACTTGATTGGAAACGAGCAGGCAAGAGTTTCTCACAACGGATCAAAGGTCCAACTTGGTCCCGGTTCTCGATTACTGGGCAAGGGGACAAAGTTTTGTGTGCCCTGGTCAAGGTTGGGCCAAACCACCATGGGTCAATGTGGCTGGTACTACGGTGGTGTGAGACGTGGGACCGTTACCGCCGGATAGGTATAATTGCTACTGCAGGAGACAATACCTTCACTTCTCTGGCTGCTGTATATTCCAAGATCACCATCATATGATTGGAATGGAAAGCGGTGTCGTTTTATTCCGGTGGTCCCAGGGGTGGAATTCTCCCATTTTTTCCGTTGACAACCTGGAATACCTACCTAAGGCACTGAGTGTCAAGCCCGCGGAGGGAGGCACTGGTTGTCGCTTTAAAATGAATAGTAACACTAACCTAGTCGCTCTTTCCACCATTTAACATAACCCGAAATGTATGGAATCCACACCTCGCAGAAAGCCGGATTTGCCCCAAAGGCATGTTCTGGACATCCAACATTCAACGCTTGTTGCGTTTTCCGTCGACATCTGAGAGCTCCACACATTTATGCCACTTCACGTTGCCTGCGAGCTTTCACGCGTCGGTTTCCCATCACTCCTCTGTCCAGACGCCATGCTCCCCGCTCGTTCAAGAGCTACGGCAGCCGAGCCGCCTGCCAAAAAGCCCCGGATTTCAAAGCCCACATCCGGCGCCGTTCACCAGCTCCCATCTCCTGATCCAGCTCTTGGCAGCAGCTCAGAAAATGCCAGGCCCCCTTCCTCTGCGTCGCCCAAGCGAAAGCTGAGCCAGTCTTTCCGCGATCGGATCTTCACCCAAAAAAATGTAACACCTCTTGAAGTCTCGAAAAGCCTTCCCGCGCAACAAAAACCTCGCCCGAAGATCTCAATCGCCCCGATCTTCAAGCAAAACATGGCCGCCGCCTTTCAAACCACGCCGGAGGCGAGTTATCACGGTGCAGTAACCCACAACGAGGCGGATCGAGAGCCGTCTCCGGAGGCAGACCCAGATGAGTTGATCAAGAAGTTGAAGAGTACGATCAGACCCTGCTCCCATGCAATCACGCCCAAACTGACTCCAAACCCCCCAGAATACTACCTCGACTCCGCCGAAACCGTCCACGAACGAGCCATGATCCAGCTTCAGCAAGCCCACTCCGACGTCTCCCGCAAGTTTCGCGAGGCCATGCAGGGTGAAGAGACCTTCCTTGCCGAGATGGAGAAGCAAAACAAGACCCTTTGTGCCTTGCTGGGCCAATTCTCCATCCGCTCGCAGCAGCATGATCCCCTCGACGGTAGTGTCCGTGTGGAGACAGATACCGTTGGAGACCTTGTTGCAAATGTCGAAAGGCAGGTGGAAGAGTTTGAAGCCAATCTTGGGAAGCTCTGGGGCGAACTGGAGGTTGCGGATGCGGAGGTAGCGAGGGTGTATCGAGAGAATTTGACTGATGGGAGGCAAGCCCATGGAGGCGATGACGACGCGGCTCAACTTGCTGAGACCTTGACACAGTTGTGGGTTGGTATCAAGAAGCAGATACAAGGTGCGGAGGGTGACATTGCTGGGCTGAGTGATGCGGTTGTCGCGGCAATGAAGGAGGTCGAAAAGGTGAGTTCTCGGATATTTATCTGAAAGATATTGATGCTGACATGATCGCCAGGACTTTCGGAAGGCAACACTTCCCGATCTCCACATCTTCTTTCAATCTATTGACGAGCCGTGATTTCAAACCTTCAGGAAGTTTGGCTGGTTGGACCAGCAGACCATGGCACGTTTCTGAGGGCATTTTGTCACCAATTTTTTTGTGATTCGGGAATGTTGACTCCTAATCTTGTGAGCTGTAAAGGGCATTATTTATGAAAGACACAGGTACAGTAACATGAACACTGCTAATAATACGTGATAATTTGACTCGCGAGTCGATCTGATTCTGTGCATATGAGTCGAGGGTGTGTATTGACCCCTTGTTTGAATTTCAGCCTTCCCAAACCTGGTGTGAACCCTCGAGGGCTTCCGGTTTTTGAAGCCAGAATCCTGAAGCAGGGAATTCGGATGGGAGTAAATGCTTCCCATTGGAGTAAGGGCTGTAACCGAAGCTCGCGGCGACGACGGATTCATGACCCGTGCCTCAGATAATCGTCAAGTAGCGTGCAAGACCCCCAGTTAAAGCACAAGTTCAAGAGGAAGAAAACGATCATCGAGGCCTGAAAGCTATTATACTGGCGCCCCCGCAAGGGCGGGGTTGGTTTTCGATTCATTATTGCCTTCATGGTGAGATGGAAGCTTCGCAGTCTTTAGGTATTTGAAAGATATACCACTCGTCCTCGGTGGCAAGGTACCGTAAGGGGAGTTCTCCGACCTGCAGCGCTCCCTAAGAGCCTCAGCGCACAGCGAGGGGCATCGACCTCGTATCAATTTGTATTCATGCTACCCGTCCGGAACGCCATACGAAACCTTCAAAAGGCCGCCTCGCAATGCTGATTTTTGAAGACCAGATGCTGAACCATGCGCTTACATTTCCTTGCCTTACTCCTTGGTAACCACAACGCCCCATTCATGCTCCTCGATTCCATACATAATGTCCTTCAGCCATCCCTTGACCTTAGCCGTGTACTCGCCCATCTCACCTGTCTTACCCATAGGGATCTTGACGTTCTGGCTACGATGATGAATCAGGGACACAGGGCAGATGAAGAACTGTGAAGATATCAGAATCGTGGTTACGATGTGGGGTAAGGTGTAAAGGGGGGAAACGTACTGCGGTTCCGGAGGCGAACGACTCAATGAGTCGTCCCTCTTTATCGGCCTCCAGCACCTCGTCAATGGTGTACTTCCTTTCCACAACTTCCACCTCGCCGGCAAGCCTGTTCCTGAACAACTCAACAACGCTGCGGCGGTTCACGCCGTCGAGAATCAACCTGTCGTCGAGAGGTGCGGTAACCAGCTGCAACTTTCCGGTGTCCTTCGCCTTCCAGAGAACAAAGAAGTTGCTAGCCCCGGCTTCCGTGCAGTATCCCTCCTTTCCGTAGAGCCAGAGGATCTGACCGAACCCACGGGCGCGTGCCTCGGCAGTCGCGAGAAGACTAGGGCCGTAGTTGGCTCCCAACTTTGCGTAACCGAAACCGCCAACCCATGCACGCACCATGTCTTCGGGGCTGGTGTGCAGCTTCATGCCGCCCGGAGGAGAGTCCATGCGTGGCATGAAGCTGAGGGTGATGAAGAGGAGGGCCTCCTTGGAAGCCTGCACGCCCAACTGAGCCTGGGTGCCGATGATGGCAGGGCGGATGTAGAGGAAAGAGCCCGGGCGCGAGCGGGGGAGCCACTTGGGACCATCTTGGGCGACAAGGATTGTGATGAGCTTTTCCAATTCCTTGGGGTCGAATCCGGGAAGCGCAATGCGGAGGGTTGACATGAGCATGCGCTCCGCGTTGAGGTTGGGACGGAAGATGCGCAGTTTACCGTCAAAGCCACGAAAGGCCTTGAGGCCCTCGAAGCACTCAGTTGCATAGTGGAGGACGGATGCGACGGGCATCAGGCTGAAGGGGCCGTAGGGCTTAAGCTCCGGTGCGGTCCAGCCGGTCTTGTAGTGCCACTTGCAAGTGATCATGTGGTCAGTGCAAATGGTCTCATCGCCAGTGTTGGCAACGGCCTCATTGGGAACCTCGCGCGCATTGGGGTCGGCGAGCTGGACGGTGATCCGGGATGCATCCAGCTCGGGGAGCTTGGAGGCGTGACCATTCACGCCGTTGATGCCATTCGCGCCGTTGGTGTGGCCGTTGGTGTGGCTGTTGGCGGTGCCATTTGATTGCTCAGCTAACCTGTGGCCGAGGGCCGACGATGTGAGGTCTACATCCTGCTCGCCCGCATGGTCTTTCGCGGTTGTTTGGGTCATCGTTTTAGACTGCCAAGGTGAGAACGGGAAGGGGATATAGTATATGGGGCAGAGGAGGCAAATCTATCCTGCCAGTCGGTCGGGACAATGAAAAGGCGTTTGTGGGGGAAGGCACTACACAAAGGGGGGCAACATAGGGATGGGGGAAGTAGGTAAGAGAAAGGGCACAAGGAATGAGGCGCACCGCCAATATGAGAAAAAGCTTCTAGATAAGGTTTCTAGAAGTGGTACCTGTCGACCTTCCTACCGATGTCAAGGGCGCCGGCTTCGATTCGGCACGATGGACCAGGTGACCCATTGGCCAATGGAGCCGATCGTGGATAGCCCTGTTGAGTGGAGGGCGTCGAGGATGATGTCAAGGAAGTAGAGGGACCCCTGGACAAGCGATGAAACCACTTGACCATCTCCGCAGCGGCGATACCAGGCCTCGGCCTCCCTAAGCCGGAGCTATGCGCTTCGTGCTCGATGCTGACTGCCTCCATCCCAACATAAAACAAGCCGTCGCCCTATGGAGACTTCGAGAGGGACGTGTGGACCGCCAACGCAACAACACCCTTTGGCCATCCCGCCCGAAGGGCCGCTGTGCAGCATGCCCCGCAGGGTACCCAGCTGGCTGTCTGTCAATTCATCAAATTATGCGTCCGAATATCGGATCCCAAGATGCGGATTTGCGACACGGAGCGGTATCCTCTTAGTGACCGTCTCGTGAGTCAAGGGATGGCGAGGCGAGCCCCGAAGAGGCGACGGTGCGGAGCACTGGTAGCTCCGTGTGTCCCCGGTTTTGCGGCTGCCGACGTCGCAAGGCTACTCAAGGTTGTTCAGTCCCGGTTAGGTACCAAACTTCAGCCGCTCCACGGCTTTTTCTTGGTCAATTGATGTATTGGTGCATCGCTGGGAGGTCATGGCCGACACAAGACGTGGGCAAGCGTTGTTGAAGGACCGTGGAATATTCCGAATCTCTGCGCGGAATCCGTGATTTGACGTCGATTGGGCCGCGGCTAGCCGCCGATAGGCGTGGGCGTTCTGACTCGTCGCTTCTCAGTCGCCTCATCTTTGAGACGTCAGCGCCTTCCCAACTGGCGGCTAGAGGGTGTGCAGGTGTGCGGAGCACTCCGCACCTTGATGCCGACAAGCCGGAAAGGTGCCAGGTGAAATGGTGTGGGGGCACACCCGATCGGGCTCGGGATCGAGGCCACCCTTCTCTGTGCTGATCGTTGTTGACGTGAACATAAGAGTCTATTCGCGCCATTATTCCGCGGCATACTGGTGAGCTGCTGTCTGCTGTCCGTCGTCACCTTCCATCGATGCAGGCACACGTGGATTGGGCACACTTTACCTGCGTTTCGTGCGTCATGGATCGAACCCAGCGGGCCGCTCGTTCGATCGAGTACCCTTTCCCCTGCATCCCCCCCCCAGCCGCAAGATGTCAACAAAACCCAAGGTTTCTTGATCTGTGGCTCGTCAGCTACTGGCAGCGCCTTGGAGGGCGCTGACTTACTGGCCTCTATCCCTGAGCAGGGCTCCCACGAACTGGTATCGCAGCCGGGCTCATCAAGTCCTCGGCCAAGACGCGCCGTCCTCTGTGTGAGGATGGTCGGGGGGACAGCATGTGCTGTAAGATGAGAGCTGGCACCTAGGCGTTTCCGAAGGGAGACAGCACAGTGTTCTATCCTGTTTTTAATCATTCGGGTAAATCGCTGCCTGTCCATCTAGTGATGCCAGATGGCACGACGCCTGCGCGATGCTGCACGCCTGCATCTGCCGTCGTGATTGGGTCCCCTAACTATCGCGAAGTCGTGTGTTGTCGCCCAACCTGCCCGAACCCCAAGCCCCAGCGACATATTACTCGGCTACTCCTTCCAGCTCATCTGCAGTCTGTATTCGCTGCAATCTTGGATCTAGGTACTGCGACCAGCTCTTTATGATTTTGATATCTACCAGATTACTTTCTTTTTCTCATCCTTCGCATCGCTTCCTTGGGTGGCGGACGCGACCATGTCGACTAAAGAACCCAAAGAGTTGAGAGAGCCCAAAGAGCCCCGGGAGCCAAAGGAACCGAAAGAGCCGAGGCACCGGGTGGACGCTCTCCGGCAGCCCCAGCGGAAGGACTCGCTCACCTCGGTGCTGACGTACCTACAAGGGAGGACACTTCCCCCTAAAGCCTCGACAACCGTCTCGTCAACATCAACACAGTCTGCCCCCGCCTCCTTGTCTCAGGGGCTTTCAAAACCACGCAGACACAGTCATGGTACCGACATCAAGAAGAAGGCACGTAAAAATTCAGCTACGCTTCGAACATTATCGATCTCGACCCTCGTGGGGATCCAGGAGGACTCAGGTGCTAAGACGAAACACGCAAAGACATCAGAAGGGAACTCAAAGACCGTCAAGTCGGGCTCCTCGGAGAAGCTCAACAAGACTACTCGTGACGGCGTCGAAGTGCGCAAGAAAAAGTCTCAGCATCTCGGCGCAACCACACAAGAAAGCAAAGTCCCAAGGTACGCACCCCTAAATCCACTCTGGTCAAACTGAACACTGTTAACCAATCTTGCACGCGCGTGGCTACAGTCCCCCGCCTCCAATGCCAAAGTCCATTCTTCGTGTCTCCAGTCCGGACGGGACCCGGCCACCCCCGAGGCATATCCGGTCGCTCTCAACATCAGCAGCCAACCCCGGCCCCGGACAGCTAGCCGCAATTACTGGGCTCTCACCTATCACCCCTGAGGGTCCCGCCTCTGGCAGCTCGCCTGACGGTGGCTCGGTTTCGCAGCCAACTTCGCCCGTTTTTCGGCCTTTGTCGCCTGGTGCCACTGTGAGATTTGCCAAAGCGACTATCCACAGAGTAGACGTTGGGCCTGGTCGGCGCTTTGCGCCGGTGAAACGAAGGAGCAAGAGCACTGTGACCTATATGGCGCTGTTGGATCCCGTTTCGCAGCAAAACGCGCCCAAAGTCAATCTACAGAGTCCAACAAAACTTCGGCGGCACCAGGAAAACCAGGCAGCGATGGGAAGGTATTGGCTCCGAACCGAAGAGGAAGAGGCTCAGTGGAGAGCAGAGGCCGAGAGACGAGCAGCTGAAGAGGCTGAAAGGTATCGAGCCGAACCTACCCGGCCACCTGGCACGCCAGCGCCAGCTCCTGGCTCATCAGAGAGTGCCGCCAGCACGGAAACCAAGGAACAAGAAACTCAGGGGAAGTCGTTGAGCGAGCAGCTTGCAGCATCAGACAAGTTGCTTCCGCCACTGGACAGCATCCCACTTTTGGATAAGGTTGAGTCTTTTGCCAAGTCAGATGCTGATGACAAGCTTGAGACTGTAGAGGCAGATGACTCGGATGATTCAGATGCGGAGTCGGATGGTGGCGCCAGTACCGCCCTCGATGACGACGAGGAAGATGAGCAAGCTGCAGCATCTTCTGGAACAGAGGAAGCCAAGCCAGCCGTGGATCCAGTCTTGGTTGGTTCGGGGGCAACGGTGGACACCGCAGGGAAGAACGAAGACCAAATAGGGTTGGCAGAGGCTCGGGAATCAGAGATGGCCACCGAAAAGCCCGGAGCTGGGAATATTGCGGCTGAAAGGATCGCATTGAAGCCAGCAACGATGATAACCAACCAAAACACTACGCCGGGTGCAACCATTTCGTCGCTGACTGCCGCGAAAACGGCGGACAAGACACCAGCCCAGGCATCTCTTGACAAACGGACGGCAGACCAGGCACCCAAACAGGTCGCCGTGACGTCCGTTGTCACTGATAAGTCGAAGGCAGAGGCTCAGCAAGAAACAGCACCTGTTGCTTCGGCATCGAAACTCCAGCTTCCGGAGGCAGAAACGCCTCTCGCCCAGGCCAAACCTACGCCGACTGCAATATCAACAGAGACACCAGTTGTGGTCACGTTACCGGTTGTCTCATCAACACAAGCCACCAAGGTCTCTCCAGTTTCTACACCTGCGACAACCGTGGTAGCTGCCATGATGCCCGCTGCAGCTACTGTAACGCCACTTACCGTCTCGGTGGCTGGGACAGGAGCTCTCTTGGCGCCCGAACCCCTGAGACCGGCTGCCGCAGTTACCACAACACTGCAGGTTACAACACCCGTTTCCACTGCTCAACATTCAGCTGCTGTTCCAGCTATCCCGAAACCCCAGCTTACGCTTTCAAGCAGCCGGACATCATCGCCAGGGAGAGAGCGACCCCTCTCACCGAGACCTATGTCTCCCCGGCCAATGTCTTCTCTGTCCTCTTCCAGGCCTACTTCCCCCTTGCCTACCCTAAGACACAAAAAGTCCATGGCTAGCATGGCTGGCATGGCTGGCATGGCGTCTGTCCCTACGGGAAATCATCTTCACCTTCGGAGATCCAGGCGGTATAGCATTGGCGACCACAAGCAAGAGATCATGGCCTAATCTATAAATCATCAACCCTTCGTTTTGTACATGACCCACACTCGTTCTTCCGAAACAACTTTATTTTGTTCAGTCAGGATACTATAGTATTGCATAGCGTCGTGTTGGCGATGTATGATCTTGTCAGAAATACAAAAACAAACATAATGTTCCCGCTCCTTTGCAGATGATCAGATAAGACAACAAATGCTCGTACATACAGCCGTGTAAATGTGGTATTTCCCATGCCGCCCCCAAAGCAAACCAGTAACCTTTCCTGGCCTCAAACTCCAAAACCCCTCAAGTGGTGCCTCGATGAATATAACCGAAGATATACCAGATACTTCCGTTAACAACGGTTTTCCCAGAAACTGTGACTTAACGGAATTCACATCAGTCCGCCCAACACCACCTTCCCGACGTTGGCAACTTCCCCCTTTACCCCGGCGCGGCTCGTATCCTCAAATTCTTTGATGACACCCTGGATAATGATCTTCCGTACGCGAGCGTCTGCCTTGCTGAACATGTCGGCAACCGGGCCGGCGCACTCGCGTGGAGTTGGTATCAGGCTCAGCAGGCGGGTGTATGTATCGATAAGCACATCGCAGAGGGTAGCAAAAGTCTCAAAGAAGTCTGGATCAAAGGGCAGACTGGGCGTGAGCAAGTGAGAGTATTCCTCTCCTGGCAGAAGATCCGTTTCTGAGGCGGCAAAGTTGATAACGCTAGCAGGGGGTATAGAGGGTGGGGTACTGCCGCCAGCAAGGGGAGCAGAACTTCCCGAGAGCATGGAGTTTGTGCCGCTGAAGGAATCGGAGAGGTCCAGAGGGAGCCCTGAGTCAAGAGCTACCGCGCCAGAACCGGAGAGGGAGCTGTTTGCGTTGCTGGAGCGGCGTCCTTTCGCGATGGAGGGGCCAGCGCGACGGAACATGTGGGGGATACGGGCCCGTGATAGGGAGCTTGCTGATGTGCCAGATTCGGAGTGGAGGGCCTGGAAGGCTTCGAACTCCGTAAGCAGGATGTTGAGACTGCGGAGGAACTCGGTGGCCGAGTTGGAGTTGAGGTCGATGACGGTGGGTAGCGATATGCCCAGGAGGAGATAGTTGGTAGCACGGCGGGCAAGTTTGCGACTGTCGAAGTAGGGCATGCGTGCCAGATCGGGCTTGTCGAAGAGGAGGGTGTTGAACCAGTAAACACGACCTTCATGACTGAAGACACACAAGGTTCAGTTAGAGGCAGGACAGAAAGGATGGTGATGATTAGGCGAGGAAGGTCTTACGCTTTGCGCAAATAGTCGAGGGTAGATATCCTCTTGTTGGCCGTGTCCTGAATGTTCTGGTGGAGGACGCTCAGCTCGCTCGGCTGGCCAGGGGCAACGATGGCAGGTGGGGCCAGCTGAGGCCCCGGAGCGGCGGTTGAGTAGCCATTGACGGGCGTCGGCGCGGTACGGCTCAGCATTTTGGAAAAGCTGTCGATCGACGCGGGCGACTGGAGAGCCTCGGACTCGCGCGACAACTTGGCGGCGGCGGCGAGCGCAAAGTCGGGCAGCGGGGGGATCGCGTTGTCACCGGGCGCAATTATCTGCAAGCCCGGTCCCGCGCCATTCGCTCCAGAGGAAAGAGTGCGCTTTCGTGCCGACTTGCTAGGCGACGAGGACGAAAAGGATGCCTTGCGGCTGAACGACGGTCGACGATCTCGGTCCTTGTGGAGAACGTTTGGTTGGCGGGGGCTCCCGTCCACGGCCACTCCTTCGCCTGCGCTTGTCCCCGGCCTCGACTTCGCAGGCGATGCTGACGAGGCGATGTTGTTGCTGCTGCTGTTGCTGCCGCCGCCGAAGAAGGAGGAAAAGAAAGGAGCAGTGGTCTGCGTTGGTGTCGCTGCGGTCCGCTGAGACATGTCTCAGTTGGGAAGTCGCTCCCTCTCACAAAGACACCTTGTAATTATAAAAACGCGCCGTGTCGTCATTCGCGACCGCCAATTTTAGTGCGCCCCGTTCTGCGCCAGCGTTATTGGCGTTCAGCGCGTAGCGATTGGAGAAAGCCCAAAAGATCCTGCAAGGAACAGGACTCGGCTTCAGGGGTTTGCGCAACCGTCAGGGGAGTTTGTGCTGCTTCCAGAAGGAACCTTGGACACAGGCCTGCAAGAGAAGCAAGAGAGCGGACGAGGTCGAGATAAAGTCAGGAACAACGTTCTCGAGTTTCGGCTGTTGTCAAGAGCGAAGCAGGGGTTCTCCCAATGTGGCGGGTTCATGGTCTCGCATGCTTCGACGACCCTTCGACGGCTTGGGACATGACTTCCACGGAGCCAATTCCCCCTCCTGGCGTCTGGGCAATTCAGCCGCGACAAGCCACAAGGTCACAACTGCCGGGCTAGCGCAGTAACGAGGACCGGGAATCACTGTGGTGAGAGCGACTTCCCAGGATTTCAGCGCTGTTGAAACCGCTGATCCCCCTGTTCCGGCGCTACGGTTCACTGGCTCCCTTGATTCATGAGATCTGCGGGACTACCTAGGTAGAGTCTATCCTGCCTTCATCCTTTCAAGTTCCATTGTCTGGTCTCGAGGAAGTAGCGACACACCTACCAGGTCAGCTCGATAAGCAAGACAGTGTGACTTGGATGGTTGGGCCCCAGGGGATGCCTGAACGGGCCTGCGACGGCAGGACAGACCAATGCGGGGGAGGGGGTGGATGCCCTTGAGATACTTGAAATTCAGCGGTGGGACCGACATCGCATGCTCCCATGTGATTTCAACAACCTTGTCCAATCTAGAAACTGGCCTGAATTTGATACTACTCTTCTCATTTGCCTTGCGATCATTTTTTTTTTTCGTTTATACGTCGATTCATCGTAGACTCATCGAAATAACAACTTTTCTACGGACGGTTTGAAGGTCCAAGCCAGCGTCCGAACCATCACCCTCCAGAGCTACCATACGCAGTGTGAACATCAAAGCGTCGGATAGTTTCTCTGTTAGGCAAACCATGACAGCCACGGATGAGCCTCGCCCGCAAGGGGACCCCGCACCCGAACTTCTCGAGGGCCGGCTCTGGGTTGACGGCTGCTTTGACTTCTTTCACCATGGTGCGCTGATTTCTCCTCTTCTGGACTGGGACCTCGTTGACACCCCCTCCAGGCCATGCAGGTGCCGTGGTCCAAGCCCGCCAGCTGGGCGATGAGCTGTACGTGGGTGTGCACTCAGACGAGGCTATCTTAGAGAACAAGGGTCCGACAGTGATGACGCTGCGAGAGAGACTGCTCGCCACTGACGCCTGCCGCTGGGTGACCAAATCTATCCCCTATGCCCCCTACGTGACCCAGCTGGACTGGATCAGTCACTATGGCTGCAAGTATGTGGTCCACGGTGACGACATTACCTCGGACGGCAGCGGCGAGGACTGCTACCGCTTCGTCAAGGCCGCTGATCGCTTTAAGGTCGTTAAGAGGACACCCAGCATCTCCACCACGGACCTTGTGGGACGCATGTTACTGTGCACTAAGGGCCACTTCATCAAGTCGCTGGAGAAGATGCTCGCTGGCGAGGAGGGTCCCGGGACCGAAACGGAACGCAAAGTTACCGGTGAGGCCATGAAGGAAAGAATCAGACTCTACGCCACCGACGAGACGGCGAAGAACCCTGGCGCCGATGTCTGGTTCTGGTCCCAAGAAGAGGGCCCCGAGAAGAAGGGCATCTTCAAGGAGTTATTCAAAGGGAAGGGCCCAAAGCCCGGCCAAAGAGTCGTCTATGTCGATGGCGGCTTCGACCTGTTTTCGAGTGGCCACATCGAGTTTCTACGCTCGGTGACCAAGGCGGAGGAGGACTTGGCTAGAAAGGATGGTTGGTATTCTCAGCAAGCCATCGAGGAGAGAAGAGGCAAAGGCGCCGACTATGGGCCTGTCTATGTCGTGGCCGGCGTGCACAACGATGAGGTTATCAACACATGGAAAGGTGTTAACTACCCCATCATGAACATCTTCGAGCGTGGACTCTGCGTTCTCCAGTGCCGGGTGAGTCTTGCGTGCGTGGTCGGCTGGCAGCGTGCTAATCACTACCAGTACATCAACGCTGTGGTCTTTGGTGCCCCATTCACCCCTACAGCGGCATACCTCACTACTCTTCCCTGGGGAACGCCGGACGCCGTCTACCATGGGCCAACCTCCTTCATGACGCACACCGAAGATGTCTACACTGCACCCAAGCAGCTGGGGATCTATCGCGAGATTGGCCACCACGAATTTGAGGATGTCAATGCTGGCACCATTGTGCAGAGAATCATGAAGAGTCGAGACCAGTACGAAGCACGCCAAAAGGCCAAGGGGATGAAGGCTGACATCGAGGCCGCCCACAAGCGAAGGGAGCTCCTCGAGGAAGAGCAGAGGAGAAAAGAAGCCGGGCAGCAATAGTATGGCTTTTTGTGGGTGGGTAAGCCGGGTTAGATCGAAAGGCATTCGTGATGATTTAGAGCGAGCACAAGCATGTAAAACGGAGATGGTCGTTCAACAGACCTTGGAGATAAGACGCCTGGGGAGCGCAGCCAACTTAGCCATGGATATCAACTACCTGATATAATGTATAAACTCAAAAAGTATTGTTCAAAGTTCATCAGATACCATAACGCATTTGTAGTCCTCAATGGGCCGCATGTAGCGGATCCTCAGAGCTTGACTCTATAAGGCTTTATCATCACCTGAACTTGTGAACCCCCCAGATCTCGCAGACTCTGCCGGCAAACACCCAGTGGATAGCAGCAGCGGACGGGAGACCTCCAACGAGGCAGAGTTTTCGTTGTCCAGCTGCATATCCGCTAGGCGAAATAACAGAGTAGATAGGCCATGAAGTCGCCCCTCGCACCAAGAATAAGCCCCGTCGAGTAACTCACTTCCTTCCCAGAGAAAAGGAAGCGAGCAATCGCATTTCTGTACAATCGTGACGAAATCTCTCGAGCCAGCCTAATATCCCAGTCCAGACTCACCAGCGGCAGCCCACCATCGAACCAACTCGCCACCGAGGAGCACAGAGCATCCGCCCCAAGCAACCAGAGCGCGGACTCATATCTTCGTCCATGTGGTCTCCGGTCCGGGAATTTGAATGACTGCCACTCCAGAATGGAGAGGATGACGGCCGACTTCGCGGTGGGCCGGGCTTGAAAAGACAGACAAGAGACAGGCGGCCGAGATCAGCCGCAGTGCTTCTATGGCGGCGCGTTTCCGCAATCTGCCGAAAATGGCAGATGTCCGGGGACTTTCTCCCAAAGCGAGCAATGAAAAAGCAGACACCGAAATGCCTGCTCTCTCCGTTTGTGAGCTTCGAATAGCGACTTGTCGGGCGAGGGGCGGCTTGGGAAAGAAGAAGAGGAGAAGGTTGAATTGAGGCTCAGAAATTTCTTTTTTAAGCTTGGGAAATTTCGAAAGTGGGGCAACCGTAGCAAACCCCACCAGCTGTTTTTTTTTGGGGGGGAGGGGGGGGGGGGTGTGAGTTTGGGGACCCAAGCTTTTTGGGGCAGGTCGCGCACGCCGTGTTGGAGGGCTGCCTTGGCGGCATTGTTCAAACCTTCCGCCAAAAGTTGCGAGAATCAGACCGCGACCAAATTTCGCCCTCCAGCTTGCCTGGTCGCCTCGCCCAACCCCACCACCCAGCTGGAAGACCCTTGTGACAATTCTGCGCGCCCCCGGCGAGGTTTACAGCTAGATTCGGTCTGACGATACCGAGCCCGCTGAACGGGAAAAGTGTGCGATCGTTAGGATGTCGGGCCTGTTTGGAAGTTCGTCGGCGGCGACGAGTAACACTCTGGGCGAACTGAAGAACGACGTCGAGCTTGGAAGCCCACCCGAAGACACTATTTCCGATCTCGCCTTCAATCCCAACCCCACAGACCCCAAAGATTTCCTTGCCGTCGCAAGCTGGGACAAGAAGGTCCGGGTCTACGAGATTTTGAGCAACGGCCAAGGCCAGGGCAAGGTCGCGATAGATCATGATGGCCCGGTCTTTTCAGTCGATTTCTTCAAGGTATGCGTTTACCGTGGTCTGTGGAATGCTTTCCGTGAATGCTGATGTGTGTAGGATGGCACCAAGGTCCTGTCCGCTGGCGCCGACAAGCAAGCAAAGGCACTCGACCTAAACACCGGCCAGCCAGTCCAGATCGCGCAGCACGACGCACCGATTCGATGCGTGCGGTATTTCGAGGCGAACGGTACGCCCATGGCTGTCACGGGTTCGTGGGACAAGACGGTGAAATACTGGGACTTCCGCAGTGCTCAGCCCATTGGGTCGCTGCAATGCCAGGAGCGAGTGTATACCATGGATGTCCGAGGTGACCTCTTGGTCATCGGCACAGCAGACCGATACATCAACGTTGTCAACCTCAATCAGCCGGGCAAGTTTTACAAGACCCTCCAGAGCCCCCTCAAGTGGCAGACCAGGGTCGTCAGCTGCTTCACCGACCAGCAAGGCTTTGCTATTGGCAGTATCGAGGGTCGGTGTGCCATTCAGTACGTGGAAGACAAGGACTCCAGGTAAGAATACTTCCATAAATGCGCACCAGTACGGTGTTTTGACCGATGTCTAGCCTCAACTTCTCGTTCAAGTGCCACCGCGATCCGCCTCAAGGAAGCGTGACGAACGTTTACGCTGTGAACGACATCTCCTTCCACCCCCAGCACGGTACCTTCAGCACGGCAGGTAGCGATGGTACTTTCCACTTTTGGGACAAGGACGCCAAGCACAGGCTTAAAGGCTACCCCAACGTCGGCGGCAGCATAACGGCGACGACGTTCAACAAAACAGGCTCTATCTTTGCCTATGCCATCGGCTATGATTGGAGCAAGGGATACCAGGGCAACAGCGCTACATACCCAACCAAGGTGATGCTACACCCCGTTCAAGCAGACGAATGCAAGCCCCGTCCTAGTGTCAAGAAGAGGTAGGACAATGGACAGACAGGACGTTGGGCTGGACGCAGACGCCCGTAGGGATTGTACTGGCCTGGGCGCGATTCTCTCCTGGCTTTGGGAGCTTGGTGACTTGGGGCGTTTTATTTGTACGATGAAAGACGAAGCGCTGGCCACCAAGTTACGGCCGTTTAGCTTGGAATGGAAATGATACCAGCTGTGAATTGGTCAACTCGGTAGCAAGCATTGTCTTAGGTAGTTGTATTTCAGGTAGTTGTATTCCAGGTGCGAGAGCTCCACCCAAAAGAGAAGCCCACCCAAGCCCCCGTGTACAATGCTGATATCATTGTCAAGGCATGAAGCCAAGGCCCCGATAATTTATACCAGAGCATGCTATGATGTTCATTGATGAATAGTGCCCTCACGGAACGACGAGGGAACATGATGACGTAAGCGCGGCGCACAGTGCAGTTTATAGAATGCTGCTTTCATTACGGATATAAGCGTTTCAATAGGGCAACCCGTTTCCGCACCGCGTAGATGGCCCCTTTCTCCTGGCTGGAGCCCTCGTAGCTGGGAGAATCGCGGTCAGCTGCCAGAACGAGAGCATGTAGGTCTTGCTACAAAGACCTGCGCCGAGGTTCTAAATCGTCACTCACGAAGGTGAATGCGGCATAGATATATACTTCCCAGCATGCATCAGGAATCGCGACAGAATAGTACAGATTACAAACATATGTAAAGTCATCAACTCATGAACTACAAGATACTCATTTCCTCAGGCCAAATAACTGGCTCGGTCGACCATCACACACCTCGACCGCTTAAAAGGCAGGTTTCTTCCCCCCAAAAACATCATCCATCTGTGGCAAATATCAGCTCATTATCTCCTTTTTGGGGAATTTTCCGTTATATCGGGAGCTGCGAGAGTTTTGCTCCCGAGACAACGGAAAAAGAGACAAAAGGAGAAGAAAATCGCTCCAAGTTCTACTTACCAACCCCTTCCACACATCTTTCAGCATCCCCTGTCCATCCTCCGCCTCGCGATCCCGATGCAACTCATGCGCAAACGACAACTCCACACCATCCACACCCATCCCCTCCACCTCTGTCAACGCCGCAGGCAATACCAACTCGGGGTTTGCGGCGACCACGCTAATCTCCGGTTTCGCCAGTGGCAGATCCTCTGCTTCGGGCCTGCGGAATCCAGCAGGCGGCGCGTCGTTGTCGGGAAGGAGAGGCACGCGGATGTAAGCGTACGGATCGGGCGCGGCCTCGTGGAGATCAGGCAGGACGGCGAAGTCGAGTGTGGTGGTTCGAGGCGCTTGGGGCTTGGGGGCGGAGGTGCGGAAGCCTTGCATTAGAGGGACGATTCGGGGAGCGGAGGTGGTGGGGCGGTGAGGGGTGGAAGTGGAGTGGCTGCGGGTGGTGGTGGTCTGATTGCGGGTGTTAGTGAGGATTGGGAATTTGGGCATGTTATGGGGTATAGGGAAGGGAACGCACATCGGGAGCTTCGAGGGAGTCATGGGTGGCGGGTTGATTTCGTTTCCTGGTGTTGTTGAGGAGGTGGGAAGGGCGCGCGATGGAGGGCGTGGTGCTGATGGAGCGGGTGAATTTGGAGACGGGAGCTGTAAGTCGAGACGACATGGTGGTGGATGAATTAGAAGCTTTGGGATTGGCCGTGTGGTGTTTGCGACAGGCGCGATAGGGTTGGTTTGTGCAAACGCAGTTGGTAAATAGCAATGATTCCACGACCAATTGCTCGCGGGTTGGAGATGCAGATAATGTAGATGTCTTTAGGGCGTTGTGTTGTGTTTCTCGAAGGGTGATTGATGCAAACAGGAGAGATTCAGGCCCTAAGGCCGATGGGGGGAAGGGCAGAACCGTCGATATAAGTGAGGTCCTGCTCAACAGCTGGCTGGCCGTGCAGCGAGATCCCGGACCTCCGATTCCCCAGATGGGGGGCACACGTTCCTGGAGCCAGGCCTAGCAGTGGACCGACTAATTTGGAGTCAATCCATGATGGCTGCATGCTGCTTCATGGTCGCACGAACGTAAACTGCCGTTCCGCCTTCAGAGATAAGAGACATCAGCCAAGACGAGTCGACGCCCTCGAAACTTTGCACCCGCGTTTCAGTGCGTTCGGATACTCCAAACCAGGCGTTGATTGCTGATCTTAGCACTGCACTTCCGACGAGTTTACAACAGTCAGACGTCAGCATCACATCTTAGACTACTCCTAAACTGTCCGCTCCATCTCTAGCCCGTCGAATCCTCATCTCCCTTCTCAGAGCCACATGTGAACCTCGAGGGTCACCAGGCCGACTCCGGAATGGTTGGTCAGGCCAATCCTCAACCGACCAAATCCAGAGTCGCACTGAGTATTAGCAAGCGGTCAGCTAGTTAAACTTCAAGGTTGTTGAGGGTGCTTGGACCATTTCCTGTCCCGACCACATGGAGGCGGTCAGCCTCAATGAATGGGAATCGCTTCTTGCAGTTTAGCGTTCCCGTCAACAAAAATCTCGGGGATAAACTGCCGAATCCGCTGAGAAGGCCTAATTTAGCACCAGCACGATGCGACATCGAGCTCCGCTGCCGGCCCCGTCTCCGCCTCAGCCAAGCACATCAACTCATTTTGCAAAGACAACGAGTATCGCCATGCCCAGCCAGCACGGCAAACACCACCCCCATGTCGTAGATGTCTCATCACCAGCCAGGGATCCCTTTGGTTCACAACCTCAATTTTCTCTCACTAAATGGCTTTCAGCTTGATCACCATCTGTCTAAACATACATATAGCCAGACGGCTATCTCAGTCCCAAGAAGTCAGCATTCACAAGGCACAGCCACCCTAGCTTGATCACCACCCCAAGATCCGCCTCTTTGCGATATCCCAAGATTCCACATTGAATGATGGTTGATTGCCCTAGAAATTCTCGGTCCGTATTTTCCATGCCAGTTTCTCGCATAGATAATGGATGCCTCCGAAATATGGAGGCCCAAAGATACTCCCCAATCGCGTTCGGTGAGGGAAAGGTGATAATCCGACATCTCCTCGTAGCGGTATGGGACGAAATGAGGATTCTTAGCAATATGATGATGGGGCTGGGTCTGACATGTTCAGCGAGCATGTCGAGACGCAGCCAAACCCTTGCCCTTCAGGCGAGCAATCACAGGGTTGGCGACCTGGGTGTTGACAACTCCATTGGGCCGTGCTGCTTGGGGAGTGGCACTGCTCTGCTCCACGGTATGTTGACATCTAGGGCCAGTAGGCGTGGCCTGCTGGGTGGGGACAGGTTGGGTGTTGGGCAGACCGTTGAGTTGAGTCTGCAAAGTAGGCGTTATGCCGATAGGATTCGCCATCTGGGGATGAGGCCGAGCCTGTGGAGGAGGGCTGGCCAAGGCAGCCTCCCGAGAAGGTTTCTGTGCCGCCGGCTTGCGCGGAGGAGAAATGATGGTCAATCTCTTCATGCGGTTGCTCAGCTCCGTCTGGTCGATTTCGGACGGCGCCAACACGGAAGGGCGAAGAATACCGGGCGTGTGAAGTTGACGGGTTGGAGTGGGCGACTCCGTGGCTGCGGGAACGTGCGCATGCTGAGCAGCATCATCCTCGAACGTCGTCCGGCTCGGAGCGGCGGGCACCGCGGGCGGCTGGAGGTGGGCTAGGTCGTCCACGTAAGTTGCGGGTGACTCGCCACCTGCCGGCTCGGTAAGACCATCGTCCATCGGCTCCATCGAAACATCAGAGTCAATATCTACGAGTGCCGAGGCCCAAACGGAAGCTCGAAGTCCAACTGTCCTTTGTCTCGCCCCCGAACGCGCAGGTTGGACCTCCTCCAGTAGCTCTGGGACATCTGGTTGGGCATGCCGAGCCCGAGGGCTGCCTGCCATAACCCATTCCATGTCGTTCGCAGTCTTTTTGACTTGCGCATCGACCTGTTCCGGTTTTGGTTGGGGTGGTGGCGGATGGCGATCCGGGCAGCGCAGGGGAATCTCGATGCCTCTGAGGTAGGCGGGGGGCTCGCTTGCCAGGTGACGCATCGACAGGAGTTCTTCGACGCTGTATCTCCTACGTCCCTCTCCCGTTTGGGCGCCTGCTTGCTGGGCACGATCCTCAACGGTTTCACCCAGGGCAGTTCTGACGCCGGCATCGTTGTGCCCGTCTCCGGGTGCCTTAGTCTGACTCCCATTCGGTACGCTTCCGTTGCCTTCAACGATGACCTCTCTCGGAACGCGGACCACATGATCTGTGGCCTGTTCCTGGGCGTCCTGGACGAGGCTTTCCGATGACTGGCCCGATGCACTTTGAGCAAGATCCGCTCGTCTCGCTATCGCATCACGAACCGTCGATCTGATAACATCCGGATCGAGATCAGGATGCTGCTCACTATGGACGATCACAAAAGCTTCCCCAACTCCAAGAAGAAACTCTTCGTTCGCACGTGAGGTGAGGGCAGCTGTACTCAGCCTGCCAAGGAAGGTCTCAAAGGTGTGGACTATTCCGTAGTATGGTTGAAGAGCTGCAAGCGAGTCCAAGTCCGACTCTGACAGCTGAGACGACTGAGATGGCAAAGGCTGCGTAACATCAGTCATACCGTGTTGCTGGTGACCGGCAATGTCAATGAGAAGCTCTGCTGGCTGACCATTCTCAGGGCCAGCAGGCCGACCGTCAACTGCCTCAGGGGCGGTAACAGTCTCTCCTATGGTGTCGGAAGCTTGGTTCGACAAAGCAACCGTGTTGGTACCTTCTTTTATGGCAGGAATTTTTGCGGCAGTCGGCTGAAGACCAGCCGCTCTCGCAAACGCATCCACTTCCATCTCTTCGTTATGAATGCTCCTTGGAGGCGAGTGTACGCGAATGAGGGGTGGGCGATGGATAGGCGACGGGTCTCGAGCAACTGGCTGTGAGGGGACGGCCAAGCCGGCATGATGCTTTTCACTTCCGGCCGCTGGCCTCTCCGTCGATGGTGCAGAAGACAACAAACCGGGCGAGAATGTCCCGGCCCTTAAGGCTTCAATTGTCCGAACAAACAAATCTCGACTCTCAGAATGCTGAAACTCCAAATACGTGTCTTCCTGGCCTCCAGAGCTTGTGCTGAACGTAAGTTGGACACCAAAGAGGTTGTTGTCCTGGTAGGTGCGGACATTGTTGAGCCTGGATGCCAGCCAGGTGGCTTGGTGCTGGCCTCCCGTGTAAATGTACAGCATGCGCATGCCTGCTGTACTGTGGTTCGTTAGATAAGCCCGACCCCATACTCCGCCGTACCGCGGAGACGAAGGGCGATAGAGGGTATTCAGTGCGAGAACTGTATTGTTCGGTTCTCGAGCATTCAGCTGAGGGGCGATGCGAGGCTGTCCCGGAATCGGCCCAGGAGAGGGTGAAGGACGTTGATTACGACGCTTCTTCGTCGCCTTCAACTGACCCATCCCAGGTGTAGTGGGCGCTCCCAAAGTTGGTCCCGGCCTCGGCTGGGGATCCCAGTGAGGGTTTAGGGGCTGACGAGGGCGAGCCCTCTGTTGATGCTCGACGTAGCCGTTCTGTAAGGGTCGAAGGCTATATCGTGCATGATCGCGCGGCGCAGGCGGTCCATGACGCTCTCTAGGAGACAATTAGCACCCCGACACCTTGGCATAGGTAGTGTTATTACTTACGATCTTCCGCTGATTCTGTCAAACGCTCGGAGTGCACTATCACGGCCTCTGTCATAAAGCCTTCCACCTCCAAGATCCGACAAATCTTTGACTTGCTCGCAATCGGAGTCATCAAACTCGCCGGCCTCTTGAGCCTCTATTAGGAGTCAGTGATCAGCCTCAGTATGTTGTCACTTCAATAGGGATGCTTACGTCTCCAGACATTGGCCATTTCGGTCGCTATGGCGTCCTGGGCTGGAGGAGCTGCCGCTCTTCTTGGAGGATTGGCGTGGTACCTCTGGTCGTGACCCCAATTGTCACGGCCCCGGTTGTCATGGCCCCGGTTGCCGCGGGGCTCATCCTCCATGGGTAACTCTTCAACACGGTGGAGTCCGAGATCATCCTGTAGACAAGGTCTGTCAGAAAAGGTGGTGCGGAGGATATTTTGGGGCTGGGTTGGTCGTCGGCTTACCAGCATTCTCTGTCTCTCGGACTCCTCTGCTGATAGCGGCTGAAAGGCGCTTCCGGCGTTGTTCGAAGCGTTGCCAGAACCGTAGGCGCCCATTTGATTGCGCACATCGTCGGGACTGAGCCTCTGCTCCGAAGTCTTTCGGCTTCCGCTCATTGTGGCAGCAGTGGAGATGACTAGACAAAGTCACTTTTGAATACGTCAAAAACGAGTGTAGGATGCCACAAATAGAAAGCGCCGAGTCGGTGGCACTTGAGAGTAGAATGGGATTGGTAAGACTGCGGTCTCGAGGTCAGAATTTTGCTTGTCGAGGATCGCGGTGGGACGGCGAGGAGCGAGATCTCTGTGGATGATGACAAGAAGCGATAATGCAGGTGTAAGGTAGAGAACGAAGGCGCAGGGTGGACGTTAGAAGTGAAAGGTGCAAGAGTGGGGGTCTGGAATATTCCTCAGCTGAAGGTTTGTTGGATAGGTGAGGAAGGAACGACCAAGAGGCCATCGAACCTGGTCCAACTGGGTACTGGTTGCGAGAACGGCAGGCTCAAGCAAGAGGGAGAATCAAACGGTTATGCTATTTGAAGTTACTCACGTGTATTCCTTTTCGGTTGCCCGGAGAGGTTGGTTGGTTGCGAGTATTGAGGGAGGGGAGTGGTTTGCGGAGGAGATTGTGGGAGGATGTTTGCAAACGGGTGAAGGCCAGAAGTTAGGGCAGATATTTCTGCCTCTCCCTGCGCGGATACCGATGAGTTGGATTCTCGTGGAGAAATCTGTCAGGTTTGATGGAAGGAAAAGGATCAACGAAGGAGGACCAGCGGTATGAAACCCCCAAAAGATATTTGAGGTTCAAGATCGTGACAGCGAAGAAGTTCCCATGGCTGCCTCGTCGCTCCTCGATTCTTTCAGTATATCATCCACAACTAATGGGCAAAGTGGTCCCCGACCAAGTGATCCAGCACCAACCCCAGGACTTGATGTCGTGTCTCTCAATGGTGAACAGCCTCAGTGTGTCAACGGTCGAAGGCTCTGGCCTTTACTTGCTACATATACTGATAAGGTTAGATACATGAACACGCTATGCACAGAGTACCGGTAGCTACGGATTTGCCTGAAGGCCGATAACCTCAAGGAATAAAGGAACAATTGATTCGGTATCCTGGACAACGAAGTCGGTGTAGTTCGTGGATGCTCGGTGTTTCGTTTGCTTTCTCGAATCAGGGCGGTTCCTGCTGTTAAAACAAAACAAACAACGCGCATGAACCCCGGCTTCTTCACCTACTTGGAAATTCCACTGCCCTGGTAATAAGGCACCCAAAAGGCCAGGGAATGCCCAGTGTGATGTATAACGACTAGCTCTGCAAATCCTCTTCGGTCTAAGTGTGTTCTTGTTCAGAGTCCAAGCAAACAGGGGGCATTTGCAAACGCCTATTGGAGTACGTTACCTTGAGCCAGGAGCGCGTCTATTTTACCTCATGGAGCGTCTAACGGGCTCTCTGGAATATCTATCCACGGGTAAAGGCAGAAAATATACATAAAAGACTGGAGAGTTGAAGGATTTTGTTGCTTCCATTCACAAGGTGGGCAAAATACACTCCTCGTTCCACGTATGCACCGGATTGGCCACACAACTTCACATCCGTCATGTTGAGCTTTGCCGAGTTGGAAGCTTACATACATATTTCCAGCTACGCGCCAGTTGAGAAAGGGTGTGATGATTACCGATGTGTGTGATTTTTTTTGTTGCGGGAGGTGTTATAGTAAACTTGATTTACCCCGAATCGGAACAAGGGGTAAAGGGGTATCAACAAAGACTTGGTCACCCTCAGCAGCGTCATAGCGTCATCATTTTGAAGTGCGGGTTTCTTCCGCTGCCTGATTTTAGATCTGTAACCGCCCAACAACTTCAACTGTACATATTGACATCAAGATATAGCAACCTTGTTAGATCACAAAAAATTGATCACTATCGACTTGAATAAAACCACCTCGTTCATTTTGCCTTGGCATCCTGAGGGGGTCCCTCCAAGTTGTCCTTTCCTTGACGCCCAATCCGACTCATGTGTGTCTCCTCTGAGCTCTTGGTGGCTGGTTCATGCAACCCAGCAGTTGTTCCGTCACCTGTGGAAATATCGCTAGACACACGCCCGCTTCCAATGTTGACATTGCGAGCATCGGCTGATTGCCAATCAGAGGCGACTGGAGGTTGCTCTGGAAGAGGAAGGTTGGCCTGAGCCTGAGCGATTTAATCGGCCTTCGATTGCGGCATGTTTAGACTTGCTCGTCAGCATCAGCGTGAATATCTTCACCCCTGAGTTGTGGGGCCGGGGCAGGTACCTGGGTACATAGTTGATGTTGGTTTCAAGTGCGTTTTTGGAATTGGTTTCTTCCTGATGGCAGAAATCATCTAGTGATTAATCTAGGAGAAGTCTATTACTCTGAAAGGAAGGCAAGAACTTTTAAATACTTTGCATTGCTTCCCAGCTCTTCATATGAAGATAGTGGAGCTGATGAGGGTTGGTGTCATTGACGTCAATGTGACCCGCACAATTCGCAGCAGTGTCCTGCTCTTGGCACGCCGTTTCAGTTGATCAACGACGTCCACCTGGCATCGATGCCAGGGATGGCTTTCATAGTTTTCGAGGCTTAAATTGACCGTTGGTGTCAAAGAAGATTGCAGGTTCTTAAAGCTCCCACCACAAAGGAGCTTTCCTTGGTGTGTGTACACAGGCGTGGCGGCACTATAAGCAGTTCCGCGCTCAGTCTGTCCTTCGAAGCATCATCGCACAGCCGCACTCCTTGAGATTCTGCCAGAAACAGAAGAAAAAGAGGCCACCTCACAGCCTTGACCGTGCCGCTGTGCAAGGGTTTCCTTCAACCGCCTCATCGATCAGCTTGATGGAGCATTCTGTGGAGATGAGGCCCCAAGCTATGCTCTCTCTAAGTTCACTAGGTAGATTCAAGAGAGTCCTTCAAATCCAAATAAGACTAGACTCTATCTTCACGGATGAAGACCCGATATCGATCCGAGTGTCGAGACCCCCGTGGCATCACTTCCGCAAATTCGGGAACGACATCTTGGCGGTCCGATCCAGCAATCGACTGAATCCTGAGACGTACGGATCACCGCTCGTAAAGTTGCTCGGAAAACCCAAATCAAACGCCTTCACACCCTCCAGGTAGCTTACCTGCTCATCCGTCAACTTGATGCTTAACCCCTGAATGTTGTCCTTTAAATGTTCCACCTTCCGACCGCCCACAATGGGGAACACGTCTCCCGCCTTACCTAGGATATACGCCAAAGCAACTGCCGTAATACTTTCAATACCATGCTCCTGCGCCACCTTATAGAGAGCTTCACTCATCCTGGCCTCTTCACCCGTCTGCTCCGCTCCGGCACGAAGACTCTCACCCTTCGATCGTCTCTCCTCCAGCTGCTTCTTCGTCTGGAGCTTTCCACTGCCCAAAACATCCCAGGGTGCCAACGCCATACCGAACATCCTCGCCATAGGTATGATCTCTCGCTCAAAATCCCGGAGCATCACGTTCCACCTCCCCTGATATATCACAAACGGCGTCTTCCCGTGATCCAACGCATACGTGTTCGCCGCACTAACCACCCAGGCTGGCGTGTCAGAAACCCCCAGATATAACACTTTTCCCTGCTCCACCAAAATATGCAACGAATCCATAACCTCTCGAATCGACGTGGTGTAATCCCACATGTGCAAGTACAAAACATCAATGTACTCGGTCTGGAGCTTCTTCAGCGACTCCCTCACGCTCAAATGCAAGCTCTTGCGATGATTCCCCGCAAAGTTCACAGCTTTGCCCTTCCCTAGAGCATGAGACCGGAAGTCAGATGTGTACTTTGTAGCCAGTACGATCCGGTCACGATTATTCCGTTTGGCCATCCACTCGCCGAGCCAGATTTCGGATTGCTCGTATTGGTACGCATTGGCGGTGTCAATGAAGTTGCCTCCAGAGGTAAAATAGGCGTCGAGCAGGGCGAAGGAGTCTGGTTTGCTCATGGAGCCCATCCAGGTGGACCAAGCAGAGCCGATAGACATGGCGCCGAGGCACAAGGGGGAGACGCGGATCCCGGCTGAGGAGCAAAGGACACGGTAGCGGCCGAGTTCGGTGGGAGGTTCGGGGGCTGGTTGGAAGTGCTCCATATTTATGGCCTAGGGAGTTGGGTATGTTGCTGGGGAGGTTGTGTTCAGAATGTGGGTCGCTGGACGGTGTCTGTTAGACTACCTATGTAGAGAACAACCCATCGCGAGAGCTTCATCCAGTATGATGAGCTGTTATATATCTGCGAATATCTGGCTTCTCCCGTGGTCATACTGGCGATACTACACATACGGAGTTAATGCTAACAGCGATGAAGACCGCATCCCTCTCGTCCGTTTGTGCGACTGTCTGGGTGCGGGGAGTATGGATATAACGGAGGTGGTCGGACTTAACCATTGCCTCATAATTCATAGCGAAGCATCGCCCGATAGGCCTTATTTCTTGTCGGAAAATTGTGTTTTCTTGAATTCTCGGGTGGTTGAAACCCAAAAAGGAAGGAGGGCGGTTGAGGGAGTCGGTCTTGCCACTTACAAGAACCCTAACCCTCGATATTGCTGCTCTAATGGGCTGATCTTGGCCCGAGGTCACCCGAGTCGCAGGCCCGAAATTTTGAGGAAAAAAACTGGCGACCTTCCAGGATGTCATTTCCAGGGCCCCATCGTCCGATCTTGGCAGGGTAACTGACTTCCCCTCCGCTGCAGCGTGACGAAGCCTTTGCGAAATGTCGCGGAAACTTTCATATCACTTCGGCCGAACATGATAATAGGCTCTAAATTTTCTGCGCTCGCCGCCCGGCGCATCACCGCCAACGCCGAGTGGACCTGCTCCCGCTGCCGCGCCCAGCTCCCCAACAAGCCGACTCCGTCCCGAACCAGTGTCTTGCGAAACTATGCGACTGCCCGGCCGCCACCCCCGGGCTCGAGGCCGCGCACGCCGCGGCGCGTCGTCATGCTCGCCTCAGCCGGAGGCGCACTGGGGGCGAGTGTGTTGGCATTTGGCGACGATGTCAAGGCCACATATGAGGCGTCAGAGAGGTCGCTCCGGGTGGCGTCCACCCTCTTCATCTGTGTGAACGAGTAAGCAGGCGTCCAGGGTATCCAATTGGACTGGCACTGAATCGTAATAGCTATCGGACGACGCTCAACCAGCGGGAAACCATCGCAGACCCCGAGGAGAGCGAGCGGCTTCTCAAGGCATGCCACCAGAGGTGCGCCGATCGGACGTTGAAGGTTCTGGAGAAGAATGGCGGCATATTTATCAAGCTGGGGCAGCATTTGGTATGTCATCCCTTGTCCGTGAAATAGGGGCGCAGTGTTGACCTTCTTCGCAGAGCGCCATGAACTACCTTCTCCCGACCGAATGGACAACGACCTTCATCCCCCTACAGGACAAGTGCCCGGTCTCGTCGTTCGAGTCAATCGAAGATATGTTCAGGAGGGATACTGGAGAGGAGCTGTGGGATTACTTTTCTGAGTTCTCGCCACGGCCCATTGGCGCAGCCTCCCTGGCGCAGGTGCACCTCGCGACGATTAAGGAGACGGACCAGAAAGTGGCCGTCAAGGTTCAACATCCCGGGCTTCAACAATGGGCGCCGCTCGACATGAAGCTTACCAAGTTTACATTCTCAACCGTCAAGCGATTCTTCCCGGAATACGATCTGGAATGGTTATCCGACGAGATCGAATCCTCGCTCCCCCTGGAGCTCGACTTCCAATGCGAGGCCCAGAATGCATTACGAACGAAGGAGCACTTCTCACGTATTCCCGAGCTCCCATTGCTCGTCCCTGATGTTATCTGGGCGAAGAAGCGCATTTTGGTGATGGCCTGTGAGAGTGGCCACCGTCTGGACGATCTAGAGTACATCGACTCTAACGGAATCGACCGCGACGAGGTCTCGGCAACCCTGGCCCGCATCTTCAACGAGATGATTTTCGGCGACGGGGCGCCGCTGCATTGCGACCCCCATGGAGGCAATATAGCCATCCGGAAGAACAGCTCTCGGCGCCATCACAACTTCGACATCATTCTCTATGACCATGGCCTGTACCGGGACATCCCTCAGGATTTGCGGCGCTCGTATGCAAAGATGTGGTTAGCTATCATTGACGGCGACATGGAGCGCACAAAAAAGTACGTTGTTGAGGTTTCCGGGATCGATGAGGACAAGTTCCCCCTTTTCGCCTCAGCCATCACCGGTCGAGACTTTTCCATTGTGGAATCGTCGATCGCCAAGCCGCGAGAGGCCAGCGAACAGAAGACTATGAGTACTGCGCTGCAGGAAGGCCTCATTGTCGACCTGGTCCAGATGCTTGGCCAAGTGCCACGCATCATCCTACTCATCCTCAAGACCAACGACCTCACCCGCAGTCTGGACGAGAGTCTGCAGACGACTCTGGGCCCGGCGCGGCAGTTCCTCATTCTGGCCAGATACTGCATGCGCACCGTCTTCCACGAACAGCTGGAGGAGATCAGGCAGCGGGGATCGTTGTTCTGGCCACAGAATGCGCTGTGGTTGTTTACAGCGTGGCTGGGGTTTGTAAGAGTGGAACTGAAGCTGGAGGCCTTTGAGCTCTGGCTGAGTGTCAAGCGCATGTTAGGATATCGGAATACGATAGAGTTGGGCGGCATGCCGGCGTCGACAGCATAGAGTGATTACCTAGATTCGAACACCTAGAGCAATGTAGAATTGTGCGTTTGTGAGTCATTTAGCTGGGTTTGTTGTCCTTGCGGGTTTCGTGTACTGCCTATTGGTATCACGGGATGCGGGGCTGATGCCAGATCTTCGATCTACCTTGCGTACACGGACGCGTGTTGGTAAATACGGGAATTCGTCCTCACCGTTAAATTTGCCCTTCGGAATCTGTGATCTGTTCTTTTACTGATATCCAAAGTGTTTTCCGTGTAGATCCGCTTGACTCACCAAGGTTACTGATGAGACGAACCAAACTGTCCTTTAGGTTTATACGTGTTGCAGGGGCATCAGACCCTGTCAGCTTGGTGCCGTGAGCCGCTTGCTTGGGTCTTTCCAATGCCGGGTACAGGGACCAATTGGCTTCTCGTCTAGGCAACCCATTGCGGAAGGCGAAGCAGGGCTGATGCACGGCCTTCTTGACCCGCATCTCAGACTCGAGTCCTAGGTATTTAGGCCTAGACTTCCTTCAATTGATCGCAGGCTACCTAGGTAGGTAGGTAGGTAACAGGCGCTTGCCATAAATCCCTTCAACACATTGCCCAGCTATACCACCCCAACCACAACACTTCCCGTCGCAACCGCAACATCTCGCTCACTTGGCCATGCTCCGCCGCCTCCTCAACACCTTCTCCTCCAACCCCCCTCCCCCCTCCAACAAAGACCACGACGATTTCGTCCGCCGCATGAAAGCCAACAAGCCTGTTCAAGTCCCCTACGAATCGCTGCCAATCACCCTGCCCCCTAGCTTTCTCACCATCGATTCCCCCGACGCCAAACCAATCACCATCACACGCATCGACTTTGCCAACTCCCCGCTCCCTGAATACACTGACCATCACGCCTACATCCTCGACAACGTCTTGAGTCCCTCTGAGTGCGCCGAACTCCTCGCGCTAGCTGAAGCCTCCGTGGCAGATGTCTCCAAAGCAGAGGATGGCTCGCCCTGGCGAAGGGCCATGGTAGCCCTCGGCGCGGGGTACGAGGTGTTTTCGCCGAACTATCGAAACAGCGATAGATTGATTTGGGACCGGCAGGAAGTGATTGATCGCATTTGGGAGAGGTGCTTGCGGGCGGAGGGCCTGAGGGAAAGGATGGCTGAGGTGAAGGGGGAGCCGACGATTACCAGGGGGCGCAAGTTGGAGAGGAAGGGGGAGGATGGGAGTTGGTTTCGGTTCGTTAGGGTGAATGAGAGGATGAGGTTTCTGAAGTATAGTGGGGGAGAGTTTTTTCAAGGTGAGTCAACCTGGATGAGAGTGGTTTTGAGGAGATGGGAGATGCCAACGGTTTCAGCTCATCGCGATGCATCATTTGGGGAGGAGAGGGATGGAAAGATGCTGGAGTCGTTGTTTACGCTGCATCTTTACTTGAACGATTCAAAGGCGGCGGTTGGCGACAGTGCAGAACTGGCGGGGGGAGCGACGCCGTTCTTGTCAAGCGACTACAAGAGGAGGATTGATGTTGATCCGAAGGCGGGGAGGGTTCTCATATTCCAGCAACGAGGACTGATGCATTCAGGGGATGATGTCAGAGAGGGAGTGAAGTACACGATGCGAACCGACATCATGTACGAGTTAGTCGAAGAGGAATAAGGGGCCAAAAAAGGGGTTTGTTTTTTGCTCAAGTATCAACAAACATACAGCAAAAAAAGCGATCCACCCAGGGGTCGAACCTGGAACCTCCTGATTCGTAGTCAGACGCTCTGCCATTGAGCCAGCGGACCTAATCCATTTGATGTATGCATCTGCTGAAAACATATCTGTTATTGTCTTGTGGCGGCTTTTGTGATTTTGCAACAACTTCAGCTTTGTTTCGCTGCTTCAAGACGTATGCAGGGCGTTGCGAGATTCCCTGGAAATTCTTCAAGATGCAGGATATCATTTACGGCTAGCTCCCTTTCAGGTCTCCTCCCCGTTCTCTGTTTTCTAGGCTCCGTCCACTCTCATCTGAATTTCTTGGTTTCGATTGAGCCCACAACCCAGCTGCTTGTTTGCTCGTCAACTTTCCCGTCTACAAACCGGAGTCTCTGCTTTGGGCCGGTCCCAGGCTCCCGCGAAGTAAAAACTCCCACGTTGTTCACATCATCAGAGTGCGCGGCCCCGATATCCAACCAGCCGGGCCTTCTCCACAACAAAGCCCCCTTCCATTCTCTCCAACTTGAACTTACTACTTCTTCGGCCAAATCTCCTTAATCGCCCTAATAATCCCACATGCTTCCTTATGCCCCTCCTTACTCCACCCCGCAGCCTGACATTCCTGCTCCCGCAAATCAGCCCACACCCATCTCACTCACCCTCATCTCAGCCCGTAGTTCACTCACCTTACTACAATAACTAGCCCCCTTGCATCCTGTACACTTCTTCAACTTCACATCCTCCGCCGCCGCAGCGCAAACATCACACCTGCCCTCCTCGCCCTCCCTCACCCTCAACTCCAACGCCACACGCAACACCTTCTCCAACGGCCCAGGAATTCCCTTCACCTCTCCCGCCCTCGCCCCCTCCACACTCACGAACCCCCTCTTCCCTTCCTCCTTGGGTGGTACCTGCCTTCCATCGGGGATCACAGCGGTGTGGCCCTTCTTGAGGCCGGCTCTCTTGAAGTCCAGCCCATCGCGGTCAAGGCCGTCAAAGACGAGAGCGAAGGGCGAGGATTCACGGTCCGAGAGGACGAGGGTGGGTTTGGTGATGGTCATGTCATCTTTGATTTGGCCGAGGAGGTAGTAAGGTTTTGTGGGGTGAGCAGAGGGGTCCTCGGGGCAGGTGGCAAATGTGGGGAAGAGCGAGAGGTCGGAGAAGTTGGGGGTGGACATTTTGGTGCAACAATGATTGAACTATCTAGCGCTGGATATTGTTGTTGTGGCTGGTTTGTGTAAGAAAAGAATAGGTATCATGAGCAGGCTGGCGTTGAGTGGCTGGTTGGGCTGCGGGGGTATTGGTGCCCATATCGTGGCCAAGACAAGACGTCCTCCGCTGGGGCCGCCCAGCAACGCTGAGGGGGCTCTTGGCGGTGGACTACGTTGCGGGCTGCATACTTCCCTACGGGGCATCAGTCAGATGCAGGTCGGTAGGTTCCCACAACTTACACGCCGCTCGCCTTGCATGCATCACCTAGCGCTGACGAGTCCCCGTTGTTTGTTTTGACCCTGTACGATATGCTCATAGGCCAACGGTTTGAGGCCTGCCCCCAAATCCCATCAGCACCTTATGATAAACCTTCACAAACTCACTCCACCGAGAACACAGCCCTGCCTAAAACCCATAATCTCTCAGAACCCAAAATACAATATATACACACACAACCTTCTGATAACAGAAGCCCGAAATATGTGCAGCGGCCCTCCAGAATAAAAGCAATCTAAAGATTCTACGAAGTACATTCCAGACCAGGGGAATCACGAAGCAGATGTGAGACCAACGCCGTTAAAGCAACATGCATCCCCATCCGTGACCATCATCCATACATCCATGCGTCGTTTGCTCTTCGTTCCCAAAAACGCCATATCACCCATGGGGGATAATAAGAAGAAAACAGGCAAGAAAAAACTAGTAGGGGTGAGTCCATAAATCCCCTTGTATCCTTCCTTATACACCAACGCTCATCCACCCAAACGTGCCTATCGCCGTTCCGAGGATAATAAAGGTGAGGATGCCGGCGCCTGCCTTGTCCCCTGTCGTCGGTGGCGCCACTCTGCCGTTAAACGTGTTCGACCCGCTACCTGCATTAAAATCGCCTTTGCTGGTACCTCCGGTGAGGTTCGTGTACGGCGGACGAGCTTGATCGATGAGAAGCGACGACACTGCCCCCAATACGTTCATCTGTTGCCCTGCACCCGTGCGTCCCTCGTACGTCTTGGTGTTCCACTTGAAGCCGCACGCTCGTCCGGTAGCCTCGCCGGTACAAGTCCCAAGGCCGGCCTCGGCGGAGATTCGGAGAACGGGGAGGATTTTGTCACGGGTGAAGGGGGCGACTTGGGTTACGACCGACATCCAGCGGTGGACATAACCCTTGAAGCTGAGCATGTCGGTTGTGCAGGACATGTGCTCCTCGCAGGCGAGCTCGTAGGCGATGTTATCGGGGAAGAAGGTCTTGATGGTCGCGTCGGTGAGCTTGTCGACGCGATCTCTCCACACATCGTTTCCGTTTGTCTGCACGAAGTTAGCATGCTGGCTGTTGCGAAAAAAAAAGGGATTGGCATACATAGTTGTACATGTAAGCAGCGCCGAGGAGGAAGACGCCGTTGTTATAAGAGAACTGAGCCTTGTTGATGTCGGTGCAGTTGTGCTCGACATGGCCACCATCGTAGATGTTGTACTCGGCATCCATAAACCCGACACCCACCATCCAGTCCCAAGTCTTCTCGGCCCAGTCTGCATATGTCTGGTTGTCTGTATATCGAGCAAGTCGTGCGCCGAGGTTGAAGAAGCAGCCGTTCGCAATACCTATAACTGTTAAAAGCGCGCCCATCTCCACGCAAACCACAAGCACTCACTGTTCTTGTAGTTATATCCTTGGTTGGATAGAGGAATCTGCCATCTCAAACCGCCATTGCACGTTGTATCGTGTCGATCGGGGTTCGCCTGAGTGTGGAACACTGCTTGGGCGAGCGCGAGCCACTGAGGCTTGTCTGGCGGAGGGTCTGGAAATCCGTTTTCGGCGGCGAGCATGGCAGTCATTCCCCAGAATCCCTGATCGTCGTTCCCCAGTGATACCGTAACGTTTGGCGGCATGTAGTCCTCGCCCGGGCCGGTCTGCCAGAGCATGGCCTCGGTAATAACCTCGTTGTACGAAGCGTCGCCCGTCAGTTTCCAGTAGTCGATCAGCGTCCCCCACATTGCGCCCGCCTCCCACCAGTAGTAATCGCCTGCTGGAGGAGGACCCGGCAGGATGCCCGGTGTTTGCCCTGTCAGATTCCCCTTATAGTACTGCATCAGGTCCCAGGCGAGTTGTGCCGATGTTGCTCTTATTTCGGCTGGGCGTGAGTTAGCATTGTCGCAAAGGTGCGCGCGATTTCAGTTGGAGAGCGGGGTGAACGTACAAGGCGACCCGATGCCGTAGGCGGCGTGGACGTGTGCGGCTCCGACCAGAGAGGCCGCCGCGAGCCGCGGTATCGACAACATGGCGAAAAGAGCGTTGTGAGTAGCGAGCGACTAAACTGCAGCGAAAACGACAACAAAAAACCAAAGTCTCTTCGAGCAGATGTCGATTAGATAGCGGCCATGAAAAGGAAAGGGTTAAGGTCGAAGGCCGGCAGAGAATGCTGGGTGAATGGATATCACGAAGCGTTGGGTGAACAATGGAGGGAGGACGGAAACATGGAGAAGGGAGTATTGAATCTGGGGAGGGGGTCCGTATTGCAGTGCGCCGTCCGCCTGTTGATGGAGCGCCCTTGTGGGTGGGGTGGTAATCAGGTTTTTTTAGGGATGCCGCAGGCTCGTGTACGATCTGACTGGTGGCGGCAGTTATGGAAATGCAAGCTAATCTGCAATGACGGCTAACTCCTGGCGAGGACAACCTGGTTCAGAGATCTCGGTCCCAAGAGGTGGGAGGGTGAGCGCATGTCGCTGCATATGACCCCCCATTACAAAGTACAAGCCCACTCGCGGGTGCCCCGGACAAACAAACCGAGCGCAACCTCGTGCTTTTCTGCCCGGCCGAAAACGTCCTACACCCTTCCTACCCAGGCGCGAACCCGTAAACCGGTCGACGTGCGTTTCTTTCTGCTTGAAGCCGCGTCCAAAGTGGATACGACGATTACGTCGTTGCGCCATCCCCTGTCCCAAATCACGTTGATTCTCACCAGGACCGACACTTGGCTTTTCTGGAAAGTCTGGGCACGAAGCTTGGGGGAACGCCATGGCGAAGCTTACAAGGCCATGAACAGGGGCAGAGTCAGGGTGGAACTTGGCGGTTCCTCGCCAAGCCGGCAATGGCAGCCACCAAGAAACGTGTTCCCGTTGGCGGGTCGGAGTGGAGGAGGCAGCCCCGTAATCTTATCTCGAATTTCACAAGAGACGACAAACAATGATTGAGTTTCTCCAATCCAACCCGACTGAAACGAAGTAACTAGTTGGAGGGTTTGACAGGTGACAAATGACAGATCCAGACGCACTTGTCAATCTTAGCCCCTCTTATCTCATCAGGACCCGACGGTGTCGCGTACGCCATGATGGTCCGGCACGGCTACCATTCCGGCTCAATTCTAGGTCGCGTCTTTTGCCGGCCATAGGTACCGACCTAATATTGATTGCGAAATGCAGCTCAGCGGGAACGCTGTTCCCTCCACCGGCGCAGCCAACTGACTAGGTAGGTATTATTGTAGCCGTTGGCTGCAGGTACGTGGTACCATCCGCTAGTTACGGGTGCGCTGCATCCAAAGACAGTCGCGAAGGTTGATCTCAAAGAAGCGAGCCGCGAAAGGAGAGGGAATCGCCTGGCACGCCGAATGGGGTATGATACGCATAAATCAAGACCTCTGGGATACCAGAGCTAGATCTTCCACGTTCGCTGCGGAAGCAAACCTTCGGAGATGTGAGGGGATGGGGTAAGCAGTGCCCCGCGCTGTGCCTTCCTTGCAGCTGGCAGTGAGACAAGATGATGTGATGCGTCGGCGGACCAGCTTCGACCGTTGCGCAATCTGGCCATCATTGCCATCTCGTCGCAACAAAAGGATCAAGAGCCCGCAAATCAACCACGTGTTTGCAGCCAGGTGGTTCCTAGAAGACGCCTGCACGGCTGAGCAACGACAACAACTTCGAGAAAATGACTTCCTGGGTGGGGGTCAAGTCCTCCGTGACGCCATCGCAGGTTGATGCCGTGGCTAGAGCCATCCGCAGCACGCCAATCGTGGACCAACATGCACACCCTCTGCTCAAATTTGAGGCCCTGGGCAAGCATCCTCTTCTAGCCATCACTACTGAGGCATCGGGAGATGCCATCCATGCGGCAACCACCTCGCTTCCTCACCTCAGAGCTGTCCGTCAGCTGGCAACGGTTCTCGGTTGCGGCTTCACATGGGAGTCAGTTGTTGCGGCCATCGAACAGCGCCGGATTGACTCGTTCGAAGACTGGGCAGCACAATGTCTTTCCGGGATCGAGACAGTCCTGGTTGACGATGGCCTAGATGGGGACGATGCCGAGCACTATTCTTGGTTTGACGACTACACGCGCAGCAAGTGCAGGCGCATCGTGCGCATCGAGAAGGTTGCCGCTGATATCATCAACCGCCTGGGCAAGACGTGCGATGCATTGGCACAGACTGGGGAGGATGTGATAGATGATGCATTTGACGAGTGGATCCAGGAGTTTGATACCCACATCAAAGCAGCCATTGAAGATCCCGAGGTGGTGGCTTTCAAGTCGGGTATGCTCGTTTCTCAATTAACCCCTTTCCGGTCACTCATGACAGCTCAAGTGGGAATCAGCATCATTAACGTTGTCAAGTCATCTGCTACCGAACTGGTCTGGACGTGCTTGCCGCGGATGAAGACGCTGCGCGTCGGGCTTTCGGTGAAATTATCGCAAATTTCGCCCTTCTGGATTTCGACCGCTTGCAGGAAGTCAGCTTGAACGACTTGGTTGTTCACCGGACGGCCATGCTCATTCGGGATTCTGGTTCCCGGCACAAGAAGCCTATTCAGTTCCACACTGGACTCGGGGATAACGACATCACCCTCTCCAAGTCGTCCCCTTCTCACTTGCAGGATTTTATCCGCGCGTATCCCACCGTTCCCATCGTCTTGTTGCATGCTTCATACCCGTTCACCCGCGAGGCGGGATACCTGGCTTCGGTTTACGAGAATGTGTACGCCGATATTGGAGAGGTGTTTCCTGCCGTCAGTCAGGATGGTCAGGAGAGAATCTTGCGCCAGATTCTGGAGCTGTGCCCCTGGTCCAAGGTAATTTGGAGTTCCGACGGTCACTGGTTTCCGGAGACCTATCTTCTTGCCAATATGCAGATGCGCGAAGTCTTTGAGACGGTGCTTTGTGAATATGTGCGCAAGGGCCACATCGGCTGGAAGGCGGCTATCGAGCTCGCGCGCGACATGCTTTTCAGGACTTCGAACAAACTGTACCGTCTTGGACTAGAGTTCTCCGAGCTGGAGGAATCCTCGGACGTCGAGATTGGCGCATATCTCACAGATGTCGAGCTCTTCCAGAACTTCCTAAAGAATCAGGACCGACCGGACATCATCAGGATCTGCTGGAACGACTTTACAGCCCAACCAAGGATGCGTATGGTCCCCTTCCGGAAGTTCGTGTCTCTCCTGGACGATGGCAGATCGACGGATATTGGTATTACGAAGGCTGTTTTTGGCATGATCCAAAACGACTGGCTAATGCCTGGTGCTGTGAGTACAAATTGGAGGGTTTTTCTTCCCGTTTGGTCTTTTTCCTGTTGTCTCAGGAATGAAAACTGTCTCGAAAGTCCCGAGACAACAGAGAATTTCTCGAAAAAAAAAAAGACATAATGAGCTGATATTCTCCACAGGTGGCTACAGGAGAGTACCGGCTTCACCCTGATTTCTCATCTTTGAAAAAAGGACCCATTGACGGGCACCTTAGTATGTACGCCGACTTTCGGGAGAAGTCCGGAGCACGTGTTCCTCTGTGCCCCCGATCCCTCCTCCAACGCGCCGTTGAGTTTGGTGCCGAAAACGACCTCAATTTTCTCCTCGGCTTCGAGATAGAATTCTTGTTGGTCGAACGTCTCGAAAAGTCTCCTGGCGCAAGCTCAGGAACCAACGGGGCCAGCAACAACCGCTTCACCGCACTCACCACCGATGGCCATGCTTGGTCGGTCTCCCGCTACTTCGCCGATCCCAAGATATCCAAGCTGCTTCACGATATTGTGTCGACTCTTGATGACATGGGTATCTTCGTCGAACAACTCCACGCCGAAAGCGCCACCGGGCAGTTCGAGCTCATCCTCCCTCCTTACCCTCCCATCGAAGCAGTTGACACCCTTCTCCACACGCGCGATGTGATGAGTGCTCTCGCTACTGCGGCAGGCTTCCGGATTACACTGCACCCCAAGCCCTTTGCCCATGCCTGCGGTACTGCAGCCCACACTCACATGTCCATCTCCTCCCCCGGAGGATCCCGCCCGGCCGTTTACGAATCATTCTACGCCGGTGTACTCAAGCACTTGCGCGGAATTATCGCTTTCACTTACTCCAACCCCGCTTCGTTCGAACGTCTCGCTGATGGGGCCTGGGCTGGTGGGCGTTGGGTAACTTGGGGCACTCAGAACCGGGAGACGGCCCTGCGCAAGATCGAAGACAGCCATTGGGAGTTGAAATGCATGGATGGCCTGGCGAATCCCTATTTCGCCATGGCTGCCGTGCTATTTTCTGGGATCCATGGGGTTTTGGCACGTGAGAAGCTGGTTTGGGGGGATTGTGAAATCGATCCGGCGAACTTGACTGAGAACGATAGGAAGGAGATGGGCGTGGAAAAGATGTTGCCGGCGAGTGTGGAGGAGGCGCTCGCAGCGTTGAAGGAGGACGAGGAGTTGGTGGAGTGGATGGGGCCGGAGCTGGTTGACAAGTATGTGGCGTTGAAAGAGTTTGAGGGCACTGTGTTGGTGAGGATGGGAGACGAAGAGCGGAGACAATGGTTGATGGAAAGGTATTGAATGTTGAAGGGCCTTGGCTACGGGTCTGACAATCACATATAGCGAGAAAAGCCTTCTTCAATCAAGAACGTGGTCGTTGGGTTTGACTGCATCTGGGGCACCGGTCCTTGACCCCGATGGGAGCCGAAGAGACCCCCTATTTGATGTTTCCTACACAAGTCCGTGAATATGTCAACAGCCCTACTGGCTCGTCGCCCGGAAAGTGCAGCCACTACACTTATGTTGCAAAATCTCGTAGGCCGTACGGGAATTGTTTGCTCTCTCAGTTGTCGGAGCCGGTTATCGGAGCTGGTGTGCTCAGCCCATCGACAAGTCGACCACTGAGGACCAGTCGCTTCGAGTTCAAGAAACAGAGCCTCTTGACCGATTGTTTCTTTATCTGGTATGGCGGTGTGAAGATCAGCAGTTGGCTCAGCCGGGTAAGGAGCCGTCTGGAGACCAACCCTATTGAAGCGATTGCTTCTTGTAGAATCAGTCCACCGCTGCTATATCTCATGTCGAATAAATCTCTAAGGGTGCCAATTAGCTCCCTGATACGCCGTAGCGTTATTGTTTTGGATCCACAAGCCGCAAACTCTGTTTAGGGACCTGGTCCTTTCCTCCACATCGACAAAATGCCGTCCCAGTGTCCCTAACGCCGATGCATCCCGTTAGGTGCGGCCGGTGGGACACCAAAGCCTGGAGGTGGCACGCCGCCGGGGGGTGGCATGAATCCCGGCGGCAGCGGGGGCGGCGCACCAGGAAATCCACCCGGAACGGGCATCCCGTACATTGGTTGCTGTGGTACAGGCGGTACCGGAGGGCCGCCACGGAAAGGCGCGCCCTGTGAGTGGAAGTCGCCGACCGGACCCCCGAACCCGGCTTGACTGGGCGGTGGGCGTGCTGGAAGTCCAGATGGCGCAGGTGGGAGTCCCATACGACCGCCACCTAAGGGAGGCGCAGGTGGTGCACGGCCCATGGCTGGCCCGGGAGGGGGGATGCCGTAGCCTGTCGCCGCGACTGGAGTGGGAACACCGATTGGTAGGCCCATTGGCGGAGCGATAGGGGCAATGGGCGAAGGAGTGATGGGTGTGACGATGGCGGATGGGTCGCCCATTGGCGGGATGGTAGCAGCCGGGCCAACAGCGACGCCCGCAGGCCCAGTCATGTGGTAAGCGGCCGGGAGAGGTTGATGCTCTGGGACTATATTGTGCTTTTTGCCCTCCGCCGCGAGCTTGCGCTCAGCCTCGTCGCCATGGCGCTCGCCCTTCCCGTCCTTCTTGTAGGCGTACTCGACAGTGATGGACTTGCTGAGTAGATATTGACCATTCATGGTCGCCTTGGCAGCATCACTGGCCTCGAAGGAGTCGAAACTAACAAATCCATACCCCTTGGAAATGTTGTTGTCATCGCGAATGATGCTCGGCTGGCGGAGGATGCCGCCAAACTGGCTGAAGGTGTCGTAGAGAATCTTTTCGTCCACTTGGGGGTCGAGATTGTTGATGAAGAGTTCAGCACCAATATCGACCGTCTTTTGCTTGTCGGCACTCGCTTTGTTGACGCGAATAGGTTTCCCCCAAACGCGAATCCCGTTCAAGACTTTTGCGGCATACTCGGCCGATCCAGGCGTATCGAATTCCACGAAACCGTATCCTTGGTGGGTTTGCGACACTCGGTCTTGTGGCATATGCACCTGTCGCACAGGGCCGACTTGGGTCATCAGCTCGGAGAGCAAGTCCTGGCTGAAGCGCTCATCGATGTTGCCGACATAGACTGTCGCATCCTTATTCTGCTCCCTGTCTCTTGTTAGTTCAGAGTTCAGTGTTCTGGAGGACTGGGCTTACCAGTGCTTCGACATTTCGAAGCCGCGTTTTCCTAGAGGCTATTGATGTATGTGGTTGGTAGATCTAGCAACTGTGGTGCACTAAAGAGCGTCGTCGCGAAACTTTGAGCTCCGCCGCCGATTTGTTTGGATTGGAGACGGAACTTTCTTGCAGGGGTCCCAACACCGAGCTTTGGAGCTTGTGGGGTAGCGGGCGACCCACCAATTAGCTCTGGGTGAAGTGAACGTTAGCGACAACTCACTAGCCCCATTGTGGCTGAAATGCAATCGCCGAAAAAAGTTCTGGCATCACATCCCAGCAGCTCAAACTCAACTCGCATCAAGCAGTCGCATCCATTATCTCGAGACATTGTCGCCCTCAACACGCAATCCCCCGAAGGTAATACTGTTTGTTCCAATCCGGGAGCCGCAATATTGACAGCTTGAAAGCACCCATCAAGATGTTCGCCCTTTCCGAGGAGTCCAAGGTTCGCCTCCATCAACCATCCGTATAGTCTGTGCCAGCCTCTGACACCTACGCATAGGAGCGCATCAGCAAGATCATTGAGATCTCTCGCGTCGCCATTCACTAGTGCGTCTATGGCTTTCGACTTTTGTACGGCAAAGGCTGACCGGCTGCAGTGGCTACCTTCCCCTGGTCCTCTATCTCGGTACGCATCTCCGCGACGAAGCTTGTCGATCGATGCCGCGAGCCTGGAGCTAACAGGCCAACAGGATACACACGAAGCGACCCCCGTCCCTCCGTCATCCGGTATGTCGATGTGTCTGTTGTGAGCCGGGCAACCGCTGATATAACTGCACCAGCCTTCTCTCGCCTCTCTCCGGCTAAACAGTGACGAAGGCCGAATTGGCTTTGTACGATTACGATAGTGTGTTGGCCCACAAGGGCAAAACAAACAGTGAAAGGGCATGCATAGATCGGGACTCAGGGGCATTATTTGGGACACGATTCAGAAGCGTGTTGAGACACGAGCGCGAGGCGTAGGATACTCATGACTCTGTAATATAATTACAACAACTCCTTTAAACGAGAAGCGATGGGGCCCGCACGTGCTGTGACAAGTTAAAATCGGAATAACTGGTGGTTATTGCTGGCGTCGAACTGGTAACCAGCCCTGCCGTGGTTCGCAGACTGGTGGAGGTGCCCCGGGTTGCTTCGGCCTTAATTCCGCCGTCCAAACTTTTTTTTTCGGCACTGGATCGCAAAGCGCGACACACACCTCGACTCAACCTCAACGGCCAGAGACGGCGCGCCAGTGCACCACAATGTAACGGCTGCAATCAAACGTCTCTATGACGAAATCCAACGATGCGGGCCGCCCTCCCGCCCTCGTCGAGACGGTCGCTGGGCTCTCGGCCGGGACGACGGCCACCCTGATTGTGCACCCCCTCGACATTGTCAAGACGCGCATGCAAAGTAAGCCCCAGCTCCAATTCCCGGGAATCCAATCCGTCTTTGCAGTAGCAACTAAACAATCGCCAGTCCACCGGTCCAGCACCTCCCCCAACGCGACCCTCACCACCGTCTCAGTCATCCGCTCCCTCGCGCAAACCGACCGTCCTCTCGCTGCCCTCTACCGGGGCCTCACTCCTAACCTCCTCGGCAACGCCACCAGCTGGGCCTCCTTCTTCTTCTTCAAATCCCTCGCCGAACGCGCCCTCATCTTCGCCCGCACTCGGTCCACTCCATCCTCCTCCAAAACCCAAATCTACCATGGCAATGCCACGCCCCACCGCCTCACCCCGACCGACTTCTTCCTCGCCTCTCTAGCCGCCGGCGCCGCAACCCAAATCATCACCAACCCCATCTGGGTCCTCAAAACCCGCATGGTCGCCTCCGACTCGTCCGCTGTCGGCGCCTACCCCTCCATGTGGTCCGGCGCCGCCCACCTGTACCGCACTGAAGGTATCAAGGGCTTCTACCGCGGCCTCGGCGTCGGCATGCTCGCCGTGGGAAACGGCGCGGTACAATTTGCCGTGTATGATCCTGCGCGGCGCATGTATCTCGCACGCAGGAAGCGGCTGTCCGGCGTGGAGGAGGCGGGTCACATGGAGAATGAAGCGACGGTAGTATTGTCGACGGCGGCGAAGCTGGTGGCGGGGGCGACGACGTATCCGTTGCAGGTGCTGAGGAGTCGGTTGCAACACTACGAAGCGGATGAGATGTTTGGGAAGGGGGTGGTGGGAGTGGTGAGGAGGTTGTGGAAGGAGGAGGGTGTCAGGGGGTTCTATAGGGGCGTGATGCCGGGCGTGGTGAGGGTATTGCCGGCGACGTGGGTGACGTTCTTGGTGTATGAGAATGTGAAGTTTTACTTGCCTAGGTGGATGTAGTGATATGGCAAGGGCCGGACTTGGGCTGGGTTGGGCGTGGGCTGGGTTGGGCGTGGGCTGGGTTAGATTCAGAGCTGGAACGAATCTGGTGGCACAGAATCTAGCGTTGTAAAAGCAGAGGGGCTGGTGTATTGGTTAGCCACCTATGGTGATGCCAATCTGTGTGCTATATGGTTTGCCCTCCGTTGGCAGCACATTACTGTCAAATGTTTCTTGGCCGATCGAATGTGGTTGGCATTATAGACTCCACGATCCGCCCTGCGACAGTTTAGACCTCATCTATTTGGAGTATTCGTGTCTCCCCCTCGTTGTTTATCTACATCTGTCATTTCCTAGGTTCCAGTTCGGCTTCTGTTGCGGGACTACGGTGTTGACGTTTGAGCTGACGCCGTCGGTCTCATATGTACCCCCAACCACGGAAACATCAACACTTACCAGATGCTTTGCTTCACCTCGCAGAGCTCACGGATTCGATGTGTCAGGAGCGCAGGAATGCATGGTTGCAGTTTGCCATGGCATCTGTCGAACCTATATCTACACACATGTGTGCTAGTGCTTTGGAGTGACATGTCGTGCTTCGTGTCCTCTTTTGGGCGGCAGAGCATCACGAGGCGCGCAGTATCATGTACCTATATTTTGAAGCTGCCCGTTAGATATTCATTGGGCAGCTATCCTCCAGACCGTTGAAGCTCATGTCGCCAGCATCCACGGGTTTCATTCATCTAGGACCAAATCGCATCAAAATGGGCACCAGTGAGAGAATCTGACAGCGGGTGACCTCAACCCTCCTATCTTTGCTATGGCAGAGGCCTTGTAGGAGGGTGAAAATTGACCATGGGGTACTTGGGGTTTCCCTGGTTGGATTTTCAATTCCATCGGGAGGACGTAGAGTAACATCCAAGTACATATCTTTGCAAACGGTGTCTTGTTCCACCTCTCAAGTATCCTCGCCTAACACGTTGACCGAACCGTGTATCCCTCCAGATGATAAACGCGCCTTTATCTCTTTCCGAGGTACATATCTGGGTGGTCAGCACGGAGCCATTCTGAATCCACGAACAAAACTATACAACTGGGTTGTCACGGTATCTTGAGCTGTCTCACATAAGCAAGCTACTTGTCTGGCCTCGTCTAAACCTTTCAGTTTGCTCAACTGAAAGTCAAACTGATCCGCGGGCTCGCAACATTCAAGAGTAGTCCCACGGTCTCTGGGTTGCTTTCCTGTGGAATGGGTCTCAAGAAGACGATCGATATTTACATAGAGGCAAATGTCGAGGCCGTACACAACATGGTCAAGCAACGCAGACGAATTGGGGATTTACATCCTGTGTCCAATGTCTACCTAAGCAGCGGGAAGGCATGCCGTTGAATTCCCAACGACACGCCCACACCAGACTACCTGCATGTCACAACCTAGGCACCTAGTAGTTAAACAGCCTGATTAGGTACCATTCAGCTGGTGGCATGATGGATCACAACACCCCTTAATCCCTAATCAACAGCCAAGCCGAAGTAAATAAACCGTCTCACTTTCTAGGCCGGAAAGTTGAACCACTTGACTCTTACATGCAGGATCTCAAACCGGGCACAACCCGAGACTCACTCAGTTGCAGCAGATAGAACGCTGCAGTACTCACCGCTAGGACCCAAAAGCCCGCACAGCGCCCCAGCTCCAGCTCCTATGCGGCAAAGACAGCATACGCTTGAGTGAGACACACATACACCCCCCATTCATTCCCCAACCGAAGCTCGGTGTCTCAGGGCCCCTCTTACCATAGAGGAACCAATGCACCCGATTGCTCAGTTCCTCGGCACAGTGAGTACTGTGGGCATGTAACACAAGCCTGCTGACTCGGTGCTCTGTCTCGATCTAGATCTAGGCGGGAGAGGTCTGGCCACTCGGCTCGGCTCCGACCAGAGCCCTCTAGAACCTCCTGTGTGAGTAAGGAGCCAAGAGTAGGGGGCTCTGACCGCTGCCTGTGAGCTACAGCGGCCACCGATGCCGACCTAGCTGCCGCAACGCCGCTGTGATGCTGCCGCAACCCCCAACCCTATGCCCGTCACTGATCCATCTTCCGTGGCCGGTGCTCCGAACTCACCTTCCAAAAGCGGCCGAAATGACTCTCTCTCACGAGATGACGGCGAAAGATCGCCGCCCATCTAGATTCTATACACGACCTAGTGTACGATCATCCACCCGCGCAACAAAAACTCCATGTCTCCTCGTGCCTCGAACGTGCCAGTGTCGATCCCTATTGTCGTGTGCCCCTAACCACCTCCTCTTACTCCCCCCACCAAGACGCCAACACCGTGCAATGCGGCCGGACCAGGTGCGGGAGACTGACTGCTGGCTGGCTGAACGTCAGAGCCACATCGGCGATCCGGGTCCGGGACAGCTCATCCGCAACCCTTGCATCCCCATCACCCATGACGTCTAAGACAAGACAAGACATGACAGGAAACGGCGGCGGAGGACTCGAGCCTTCATTCCCTTCACCCTGCAGTGTCATTGTCTCTTTCACCTTACCAAGATCTGTCTGGCGGAAGGCGGGGGGAGGGGCTGGTAGACAAGGCGTTTTGTGGAAGTCCAACTAAGACACGCAGCACCAATCCCGGTGATAGCGGTGTCGATCAGTCGGAGAAATTAAGAGCCTCGACTCGACGCCTAGACGACTGTGCTCCGCGGCCGGCGATGGCTGTGCTGCACCGCGGCCGGGCCAGTGTGTCCGTCCGCCCGCCCGCCCGCCCGCCGGTCCTGTCAGAAGCAGCGAAGCAGACGCCAGAGACATAGGCGGCTGTGAGAGAAAAGGGTGAACGCAAGGGATAGGGTGACGACAAAACGTGCAGCAGCGCCGCAAAACAGGCAAGACACAGAGCAGGACCCTGTAGATCTCATGCTGTAATTGGGATTTGGGCGGAGCTTATACCTTTTTTTTTTTTTTTTTCCATTTTTTTTCCTTTTTTTTTCCATTTTTTTTCATGGTGACCCCTTCACGGCTTTCGATGGATGTCGCGATCGACGCGCCTCAGCCGCCCGCTTCAAGGTGTCTACCAGTATCCATCAAGATCGATTATCACGGCCCCACGTGGGCTACCGGGTCCAGGTCGTCGACCAAAGTCTCTCTCCGGAGAAGCCGCCTCAGCCCTTCACAGGAGGGGCAACGTGGACATTGCGAGTGGGGGGAAATAGCAAGAAAAAATTACGGGCAGCGGGGAGACCCCAAAGCAGACCCAAAACAACAAAAAGAAAAACAAGGCCGAGAAGCGACGCTAGTGAAGGCAAAGGGGTGTCAGTTCTTAGCCAACGCTACGGGCCGGCACGCTCCCCGGGGGCGACGGGGCGAGTCGTGATCGTCGCCGTCGTTAGCCAGAAGGCGGAGCCATCTCGTGTCTGTGTCGAGAAGAATAGCCGCATGCTCGCTTCAGGGCTCATGGGGAGTACAATATGACTTGCGCAATCTGATTCGCCCTGCACCCGCAGTTCTAGACCGGATGCTCTCTAGGATCATCTCTCCTCCGGACTGCCTCCACGATCTCGGTTTAGTGCATTCGACTCTCGAGCGGAGGGCCGGTGGTTGTTAGCCCCATTCCTCGCAGAGGGTGAGTACGAGGATGCATATTGAGATCGAGGGGGGAGGGGTCGTCGGCGGCGACGACGATGAGCAGCGCCTCGATGGACTACGTTCCCCCCTTCATGCAAAACCCAAGGGGGTAACAGATTTCGCTGGCGGGAGCAAGGGCTGGCCTTGCCAACCACCACTTCGTGATCGTGACCGGGCATGGCAGGAAATGGTGTTGCCGGCTGAGCTATTATCTCGGAATTCTATTATCGCGGCTGTTGCGCACATGACGTCTCTCCCCTTGCGCGTGTTCCGGCTGCGTTGCGAAGTCGGTACGCTGCGCCTCCTGTTCTCGCAACCAAAAACCGATAATGGATGGGCCATCGAAAAGGGACTGGTTCCTGGGATGCAGGTACAGAAAACAAACAATATGCCGCGCTTGGTCAGTATATGTGATACGCGCGGCAGAAAATACCCCCACTGGCTGCCTGCTGCAGCGTTTCCAATGTCTGAAACGAGCTTGATCCTCTTCTTGTTGCCAACCATCACTCGCTGATAGTTGTGATGGGGAGCAGCAAAAGCTGCGGTGCGATGTCGGATTGCGTTCCGACCATTTCATGAACCCCCGCGCAATGCACGGCGGGTAGCATTATCACGGCCTGCAGCCACGGCTTGCCGTCATTCATTGTCTCGCCTGTCAACGTCAATGCCGTGTATTTTCGTCGTCGTCGTCGTCGTCGTCGTCCTTGCTCGCCTGAGCTGCCTCCCCTGTCTCAACCTCATTTGATTGTCGGCACTCTAAGAACGCCCCGACGCGTGCGCCCGATGTCCTTCACTCCGAAGCTTCTGTCTCCGGCCAGGGGACGGGCCGCCGCTCTAAGCGCACACCGCCATCAGTTGAAGTCAGAGGCTCAGCCCCGAGCCCAGCCATGAGGGTACACAACAGAAGAGCACAGGCGTGACCGGAAACTGGTGCAGGAACCCAGTCCGTGACACGCTGCAAGGCTGATTTCCTTTCCGGGACCATGTCCAATGCCACGCTTGCGTTTTTTTTCCTTTGTTCCTACTCGCGTTACGATGCGATGTCGACTCCCGACTTCGTTGACTCGGGTCTTGCTGCGTGCCTCTTCTTTAGGGGACTGCAATCTCGCCACAAGAAAGCACGCAACCAGCTTGAGGTCGCATGCCAAACATCGCGCGCGAAGCGCCGCCAACACTCCCCAATTCCCCACGTTGGACCCATCGCCCGCTCCCCACCTAATATAGAGCACATGTCCGGATTGCGTTGACGGCGGTAGTGATCCAACTTTCGTGAACTGAGTCCGTCTTCCACACCCGATCCCACTCGCGGGTGTTCCCAGCGCTTGACGTTTTGTTGCGCGGGTTGTCCGAAACAGGTAAAGTCAGACCGCACGGGTACGGATGTGGTCACTGCTCGCCTCCAAGGGTCCGATCCCAGCAGGTGGACGCGGATTCCCACAGTAGTGTAGGCCAGGCGTTGTGTGCTTTGCTGTTTGTTAGACCTTTGGTGGGGAGCTTGTGTGAGAGGGTGAGCCCCCCATGGTACTAACTGAAGGTGCTGAACATCCATCACATCACCCTTCTGCAGGCTAGACACACAGGAGCGAGTCGGGTCAGGGGTCTGGGGGCAAATCACTTCCCAAGGTGATTAAAATATGCGTCGACCCCAACGAGCAAAGCACTGGGAAAATATGATATCTGACAGATTCTTAGTTTCATCCCCAGAACAGGCGACAAAACAGGGCTCGCCGCGCCGATGGTTGGAGTGTAACCGTCCTGCCAGCATCGCGTCTGTGATTTGGCCGATCACCTTCGCAGCAGGATCTTGCATCCGGAATCCGATGAGATGAGTGCTGCATGCTCGCTTGGCGGGCTGCTCCACGGGGCCACGCACCGAGGGGTGAATGCTCACCTGACCTGACCGACGGCAATGGGCAAGTCGTGGGATGTGGGTGGCTGCCAGTCTCCCCTCTGTTTTGTCGGCTGCAAGCCTACTTGTAAAAGATGTTCATCCGTTGAAGCGAAGCCGGCTCTGGCTTCAGGGGTGAACCTTGATGGCGAAAAACTCGTGGCGCTGCTACCGGCCTCGAGTGGTCCAATCTGTGCCGTAACGTTTTTTCGATGCTACAGACTACCATACTTGGCGTCCATTGACAGCACAATGGGTGCATTATCTGGTCCCGTTCGACCTGGATCTCATTTGTGGCACAATACTCATCCTCGTTGACGTGTAGATCGAAGCCGTTGACGTCCTGAGCGAAGGAGTGATGTCGGAAAGACGTAGCGACGTCTGAGCACCTCATCAGCCGCAATATCAGATCTCATGCTGGCGCTCGGTCAAATTTGCAACCTTTGAACGCCTGCGACTGGTGGCTGTTTTCGCCGCCTGCAAACAATATTGCCTGCGTTAGTAGTTGAGCGGAAGAGCTGTCCAGTCAAATCTCAACTCGCCTCCGTCGTGAGCTGAATGGTCGGAAACCAGGAGGCGGTCGGCCACTGCCTCTGCTGGATCGATCTCGTGTCGAGCCGCTCTCGATGCGATCACGACAGACGTTGGTCCTGATGGCCGGCGAAGCTTATTCCTGATGCACACTCCTTCCTGAGCATTGTCGTCAATTGCGCCGAGAATGCTGTCATTGGAGCACTTTGTGTTTCGTGCTACCGTGATGGCTCCCCGTGAAGCGCACTAAACTTGGTCGTTCTGATAAGACACCGAGCCACCATCCCGCTCTCCCTCCTGGAAAGCCGTTGCCGCTTCGGTGGTGTGCGGCGATTGGAAAGGCCAGGACCAGGGCATACGGGTCCCGCCGTCGCCATCGGGAGCTGCTATCTTGAACAAAAAGCAAAAGCCAGCCCAATATTCATAGTCCAAGATTGCGTGCTGATTCGGACCCCGCCCATCGGAGAGACGTGCTGGAAGCGAGCGAACGAGCTTGATCAGAAGTCTGGCTGTGGGCATCTTCTCGTTTCAACCACGCGAGCCATCGACATTGGCGCATCGCGCAGACTGGGATGAGTGGATTCCGCAAGACGGGAGGGCAGCCCCCCCCCCCCACGAAATGGCTGTTAGTCACCGCCTGGATTGCAATGACGAGCAAATATCGTAGCCACACGTTGTTGTGGAGGTGGGGGATACGGGACCGGAGTTATCTCGCTCTCTTGCAAAACGTCACCGCCTTCTGCGGCGCTCCAGCCCGACGTACCAGCTCTGTGAGTTTCTGGTTTTGCTGCAGGCAAGGTGCAGCAGGATGATGAAGTCCTTCCCAAGATTGACCATCAATGCTGTGGTCTGGTTATTTTCTCCTGTGAGAGCGGTGTCCTGATATCTGGCCGAAGCACGTGCATCTTGCTTGCCATATGTGCGACGCCCATTGGCTTGTGTTGATGCTATTGTCTTTGGGAGGCCTGTAGATCTGTTGGACTCAAGATTTCCCCGCGATTACTCAAGTTAGGCGGAAAGTTGAATCGCTGCCCCTCAGGTTTTTTGTGCGCACCCACCACTACCTGCTCCTCTCGCCCGTGTCCAGCTCTTGATTCGCGTACCCAATGAACGGGCCTTACCGGGGGATCTGCCATCAACCAGTCCTCTGGGATTTGAGTGTCAACAGGGGTTGCCTGCGGGCAAGGGTCTTTTGCGGCACTTTAGTCCCGAAATGGAAAATTGGCTTGTGTTAGTCCCAAGCCCCGGTCTGGGGTATGCGTCTTGGGTCCAGGCCACGATTTGGCACTGTATACCCCATCTCGCGAAGCGACCTGGAAACCAGCTGGTATCAAGGGCGTCATTTGCTGGAATGCGGCTCGCAGGCGCTAACGGCCACTTGTGTGCTTTCCCCGGGACCACGAGGGTGGTTCGAGCGGCGAGGGCCGGTAGGTTTGCCAGATCCTTGGGCTCTCAGTCCCAGAACGAACTGAACTCACGTAATGCACGAGTCAGTGCCCACTCAAGGCGGGTTTGACTCTAGGACCTATTCGCTCGAGTGCTCGCAACGATTTCGTTGCGTACGTAAAAGAAGAGAACGTTGGAGAACGGCATCCGTTCTGGCGTTTTCGTGAAAGTAGGCCTCGAAGACCAGTGTCATCTCTGTTGACTGTCTGTGGATCGACGACTCTCTCAGACTCCTGGATGACGTTCAGTTTCCCTCGTGCCCACGGTATCGGCCAAATTTGGCTGACCAGATCCCATGCTCAAGTCCGCGCCAACTCCTTTCATCGGGTGATGTTACTCTGAATCCTGCCTTCGACATTGTCACGTCGAGGGGAGATGACGTTGCGTATAGCTAATACTTGTGCGATAAGAGGAAGCAGGGGAGAGGTCACCGAGCTCAACGAATTTGCTCTTTCCAGCGCTGACGTCGTCTAGCCTGGGGTGAGGGCTGATCAAGGTTTGCAGGGCGCTGTCACCTGTACCAGAGAGTTGGGCCCTCGGCTGGAACGCCATCGTGCTCTACGTCTTGCGATCCTGCCAGCTCTGGCTGACGCGCTGGGTGTCGGGTCTCTCACCACGTTGAGTTAGCGGGCGGCGGAGCGGCCGGTGTGTGCACCAACAGTCAGGGGGAGGGGAGTTGTGCTAGTCTCCGCGGCCATGAAGTTGTTTTGAACCACCCTTGCCCTCCGCGAGTGAGGGGCTCTCGCCTTGGTGTTCCTGGGGCGAGGAGGGAGGGGTAAAGAGAGCTGAAGGCTTTGCCACCACCACTAGTTGTTGCACGAACTGTCGGGTTTACCGCGACCTCCCTTGCCTGTACGTATCTTGGTGCTATGACTGCAGGAAAGTTGAGGTTTCGGCGGGGGAAGGCCCTAAGCAACAGTCCAGAAAGATGACCGGTCAGATCAAGAGCGTCCCAAGAAATCAGTAGTGGCTGTTCGGAGGCAGGTCCGCTGCACGATCTAACAACCGTGGGATTGGGGCCCCCCTCGACGGCCACTTGCGTCGCATTCCGCTTGGTTGCTTGCTGCGACAGCGCAATTTAGTGAGGTCAAGTTCCAGCGGTGGGCCGCTGGGGTTCGTCCTTGGGGGCCCTGCGACCGTAAGATGTCGGGTCAGCTGGATGGCTGACTGGGGCAATCCGGGAATCGGCAGGGCAGCCTCGGAGCCGGACAGGAGAACTCGCAATTGCGCTGGAATAAACATCGAGTGATCGTGTTTCTTGGCCGACAAATTGCAGGTGCGTTTCCGAGGACATTCTGGCGGTTTGGAGTGATAGAATCGGGGGTTGCAGGTGAGCAATGGATGCCGCGATGGAGTGGAGAAATTTGGAGGGTTAGGGTCTCGAGCGAAGCGGATGCCCAGACCTGTCTCTGCACTGTGTACTGTACTCTGTACTGTTCGAGGGCCCGAGCTTCACCGCTGGTGGGCTTTGCTGGGTCGCCGGGTGCGTTCCGGGCATTTGCGCCAAGACGACCCGACTCCTGTTTGGCAGAAATAGGCGGTGGATGTGACCCCCACGAATGATTTTGTTGCTTGGCCGGTGCCACGGTCGACTGGACCGTGCCCAATCACGGGACACCCGTCAGAGTCGGCTCCCACCCAAAGGACTTTTTTATCTCGACGACGTCCCATCGCAGGCGGAGAAACCCCTTGCGTTAGTCAGAGATGCACTAGGGCGCCAAGTTTTACAGAGTGATGGCTGCATCTCTGGAACGGCGGGACGGAATGACCTTGATCGTTTGCAGAGGCCAATGTCACACCTCTGTCGTTTTCTTTGGTGCCCTCCCACCAGCGAGTTTTCTTTTTGGCGAGGTCAATATGTGAACAAGAATAGCCTGCAACTACCCCATTTCGAGGTGATATATGTTGGCAGTTGTGATATTTCTTGCCGTTACCTCCAGTCTTGTTTGCCTTGGGCCTTTCTCGCCTTTGATTGCACAAGAGCAAGATGCCTGATCCTTGCTGCAGGGCACTGAAGATCGTCGGGGCCAATCCCGCCCTGACGTTTCTGCGCCCCTGTCTTACAGAGCTTCGGGGAATTTCACACTTTCTCCCCTCGCTGTGCTCACCCCGTCTGTGCTGCAACTTTCAGTTGTCACCAACTTTTTGGCTCACCGTTGGTCGCCTGTGGACCTCAGACCGGAATGGACTGAAGGGCGCTTTCCCCGACCCACCGGGCAATCGAGGAAGGTAGGCAGATCGGGCATCTTTTGACCGGGCAGATCACGGGTTCTAAAGCTCAGTCGTATAGGCTGGCTGAACAATCGGAATACCGCCGTTTCGGCGTTGAAGCTGGATGCAGTTGCAGCCCTAAACTTGAGATCAGCATGCCAACCTTCTTCAAACGGAGTTCGATCGACGGCAAACGACTTCAAACCGGTCCTCGTGTTTCTCAATTGACCGCACCATACTCCGTCTTGCTCCCCCCCTCCCTCGTCATTTGCCCGAGACGTTGACACCCAAATGGGTGATAATAAAGCACCAAACCGCTGTAATAGTGGACACAACATTCACAACGGTGGTTTTTTATAGCTGCTATAACAGGGCCCCTATATGATCACAGGGCTCGGAAGTGGGAAGAGTAAGGCAGCTTAGGGTTCTGAAACGGGTGATTTTCGCCTGGCACCTGGTCAGCCCACCAGTCAACTCCTGAAAACAAACCAGCGTGTTGATTAGCACGAACTGCAACCCGGAACCCCCTGTCACAGCACGGACTGTATCTCTTCCGACGCCGTGAGGCTTTTGCTGTCGGATGCTAGGTAGCTGGAGCAGGCTCGCAAGAATAGCGTCCTCGATGACGGCGCCGCGTTGTGCCCGGTTGTTGAGGACTTTGATAGTGTAGGCCAAGGAAAGGTGCAAAGGACCAAATCGTCCGAGGTGAGGGGGTCCGAGTCCCGGGCACGCTCATCGGACTCATCGGGACTGCACGTCCACCAGATCACTGCGTCTCTGGTGCCACCGCGCTGCAGCCGCCGCCCATGGTATTGGGAATCTTGCTCGGGCAACTGCTCTGCCTCGGGTGCAATGGCCCTTTGCCGCCGTTGGAGACGGATGTTCAGCAGAGGGCTGCATCGTGCGGGAACCCTTTTGCGTGCTGCCAGTGCCGAGGCGAGCTGATGCTCGGCATTGGCGATGTTGGACAACCGCAAGCTTTGCCAAAGTAGGAGCTGTAGCGATCCCGACAATGGGCGTGGCGCTTCACATCCATGAAGCACGCATCGATACTGCGGGTTGTGCGCGAACCGACAACGGCACTCACCACGGGTACCTACGGATGGAAAGGGAATTGCCGCGCTGGAGACCTACCGTACCAACCAAGAGGTACCCAATCTTGCCCAGAGTGGTGTAGACTGGAAGCGAGCCCTCACTGCCATCTCGCATTGCGTAAAAGGGGACGTGAGGTGGATGGAGTTGATGCCTCACACCCACCTTGCCTCGACGCAACTGGGCAGTTCTGAGTGCCTCCACTCTTTGCCTGCTGCGTGCCCACTGAACAGAGGAGGCTGTCACTCGATTGTCGTTGCCCTGAGCAGCTAGCGTTGCCAGCTCCCCGGCACTAACACCCTTGTCACTGTGCCGCCCCGGTTGCCACACCTCTTTGGGCTCTTGTTTCCTCGCTGGGTCGCTGCTGCTCTCTATTCTCACTTCACTCCAGCTCTTTCCTCTACCCGAAACGCTGCATTCGTTTTGACGTTAGGAATGACGGTCGTGCTTGCCGCGGAAAGCGCAAAAAAAAAACACCATTTTAATGCCTTGAAATAAGATACCCTCTCGTTTCACAGGCAGGTAGCATTCCGCAGAATGACGGCCTGTCTCGGTGACCAGACGCAGAGCCTCCCCTCTTCTAGCGTAGATGCCAAGCCAGCTGTTGATTTACGATTCAGACGTCGTCTTGTTTTTTTTTCTTTTTTCTTCGCTCCCGCCCTTCGCTTCCGCCTCCCGCTGACGGCAGCTACCTTACTCTGAGCCTTAGCTCCCGGGGACACAGACAGACAAACCCCTCGCGGTCTCCAAAGTCGTGAGGAGTGCGCCGCAGGGTCCAGGGTGGGCTCTTGATGATGAGCGACGGGCACGTTCCAGCTGTCCACTCTGGGGCAAACCAGGATGGATATCGCGGGTACTGGCGGCCAGAGGGCACTAACGGCGGGGAGTCTCTCATCCTTGATGTCTCATTCCACCACGGCTCTCGAGGACTGCTGGAGTACCAGGCCCGCCGCAATAAGGCAGGCCTGGGAGACCAGCCTACCCCCTCCACCAGCGCAGTTTGCAATCATCCAGGTGCCCCAGACACCCCCATGTCGGTCGTCTCAATGGCCAAGAGCCAAGGTAACCAGGTTACACGGCACCCCGGCACCTCTCTTTTGTTCACCCCCTGGCCTTGCTTGGGTGTGAGCTCCGTAGCGGTGGGGGTCTGATAACTTACTCGGTACCTACGCCAACCTGGGACTCATGAGCAGGGGGGGGGGGGGACGGGGACATGTCCTCGCGGCCGTCGAGGTACCTTGCCCACGGTGCGCACAACCGCTAGGTACCTCGCTGGTAAGAGACCAGCCCGTCCCAGTGAGCTGGCCTGCCTGGCCGCTCAGAATGGGGAACCACCAGCGGTAGTGTTGACCATCCATGTCGACGCCTCATTCGAACAAGATCTCCGAGCACCATGGTATCCCAATCGATTGGCTCTTTAGATCCAGTACGCCGAGTGGCCACACCCTCTCCACCCGGGGACAGTGAAGCATTGATATAGCAGGCCACTCTTCCCCCAGATGCCCCTACCCGCTCATGTCTGTTTGAATGGTCAACATACATGACGATTCCTACGCCCTCAACATCATTCACGGCACCAAGCTAACGTCTTCTTCTTGTTTTCGGCAGGCTTTTGTTTTACAACACGCCTCGTCTTCTTTTCTCCTGCTCGTCTGTCCACTGCGGAATTCATCATCTCTACGCCCAGGCCTCCTCCACGTAGAGCAACAAACCACGCCGGGGACCGTACCTTCGCACCAGCCACCACGGCACCCCTCTTTCTCATCGAAGGGTCTTGCTCTTACGGAGCAAGACACCCACCGGCAAACTGGCTCTCACAGCCCAACCTACGACGCCTGCCAGCTGGGCGCGCTGGCCCCAGCACCATCCCAGTGCTGACTATGTCATGATGGAGCCGGGTATGATGCCCTTCGATGTGCGGGCGATGGCTTCGCACCCGCTTCGATCGGCCTCGCAGTATTATTCGAACGCACCTCTTACGGCGGCCCCCATGCCCAACATAGCCGCTCCCGCATACCAACCACCAGTCTCCTACGGCGCGTATTCCCAGTTCACGTCTGCTCCTGGTCTGGACTCGTTCAAGCAGGACCCTCAGCAGTATCACCACCCGGTTGAAAGGACTCATCTGCGACTCGTGTCTGCAGAGCCCGAGCCTGAGCATGGACGGGCTGCTCAGGACGTGAGAGATACCCGCTTGTCTCCGGGCGGGAGTCGGAGCCCCTCTGTGAAAAGTGAGGCTCAGAGGTCTTCTGTGTCTGCTTCCAGCAGTCGGAGGGGATCTAAAAGCATCACCAGCAACTTTTCGGCTACCAGCGCCATCGACTTCAACACCGGTGTTGATACACTTATGAAGGCGATCCAAGCGAAGCCAGACGCAGCTCTGGGTGGTGCAGAGATGGGGACCGCTTCTCCCGAGGCTGATGTTAAGTCCGAACCGGTATGTCGAGTATCACCTTGTCAGAGCCGCAGAAGCTGACTGATCCAGAACGTCCGGATGTATTCGCCGTCCGAACAACAGGGGGATCGCGCGCAAACAAAGGAACGCAAGACCTTTTACTGTGACATGCCGGGGTGTTCTAAGACGTTTAGTCAGAAGACCCATCTCAGTATCCATAGGCGAGCTCACACAGGAGACAAGCCTTACGTAGGTTCCTCCACCTTCAACACGCTTTCCTATTTAACAAATCGGACAGACATGTAAACTACCTGGCTGTGGCCATCGATTCTCTCAGCTCGGTAACTTGAAGACGCACGAACGCCGCCACACCGGAGAGAAGCCGTACCCTTGCCCAAAGTGTGACAAGAAATTTGCCCAAAAGGGCAATGTTAGAGCTCACCTCAAGACGCACAATCCAACCAAGCCATTCGAGTGCAAGCTTGACAACTGCAACAAAAACTTCACTCAGCTCGGCAACCTCAAGGTACGTCTCGATTCTTTAAGCTTCAGGTGGTAGCCGTGTTGACAGTCGATACAGTCACATCAGAACAAGTTCCACGTCGAGACTCTGAAGGCACTGACGGCGAAGTTCGCCTCCATTGGCGACTTGAACAATGTTTCAAAGGCCGACAAGGAGTTGTGGGAATACTTCGCGACGCTTTACAAGAACAGCAACAAGGGAATCAAGGGCCGTGGAAAGCACCGGAAGGTGGGCTGCATTACGGCACATTCGTCTCCCCAGACGTCACCCGCGACGCCGGCAGGCACGATGGCTCAGCATTTTCCAATGACACTCGCACACAGTCTCCCTCAGCTGCAGACGCCTCTTCCTAACCACCACGGGCTCTCCTACCAGGGCCTCAGCCACCCAGCCGCCTACAGCATGAGCACCCGTCCCAACATGCTCGTCAATTTAAACCGCGAATCCCACCACAGTTATGATCTCTACGACGCCGAGGAGGTTAGCAATGCACCCTCCTCTAGCACCACCGGGCCTGTCTACGAAGATGAACACGGACGGGAGCTTGCCTTTGGCGATCGTATGTATTGAGGCGGTAGGATCACGGCGTGCTTTTTTTTTTTCCTTTTCACGATGCTAATGGGACGATGAGACCATTTCCTTTGATCTTGGGCGGCTTACTCGCAATGCATTTATGGTTTGGCTATCCGAAAACTTGTTATTGGTCTTTTGCAATTCGCAGAAAAAGTTGCTCTCATGTACGCGGCCTACTGTTTTTTCCTGTCTACAAGTTTCATATAATGTCGACGCACGGCGGCTTGAGCTGCTTGCCTTTTTTTTTTATTAACTGAGCGATGGATGGGAGGTTGGCAATCTGGAGCGAAATCAGCATTTTTAGAGAACGGGGTCGGTGGTTAGTAGGCGGTTTGGCTATTTGCTCTTTTTTTTGCTCTGCGGGTTTGCTTTTTGGTTTTATGTCTACGGCTGCTATCTGCTTTTTGGGCTCTGTCGCTCATTGTACACATACTCTAATCCCTAGGTAGGGATTGATGAAGAGGTGGAGAGGGGGGGAGCAAACCGTGTTGTTGTGGAGGCCGAGGGGTGCATTACAGGAGGATGTGGAATCACACAGGACACCAGTCTCTCGTTTACATGACGAAGAGCGGTGAGGAAGCAACGGCAAGCATACAGCATTCTTTCAAGAGGGCGTTTCGTGGAGATCGGGGCGACGGGAGCGAACATTGGACCGTGGATTGAAACATCAGCATGTACTTAGACGAGGAAGTGCGTTGAAAACTTGGGGGCGTGTTGCGATGACAGCATATCCGCATGTGGAACCGACTGGCTGAGAGAGGTTCAGTTCAAGAGAAGACCTAAATCACAAAGCAAATATTATTATGAAAATAAGTGCCAGTCGTCTGAGTGAAGTAAAGTGAAAGTGGTGGTCGGGGTAAGGGACGAGGTAGGGCGTGTCCGCAGCAGAGGGAAGATCCAACGTGGTGGCTGACCAAATTCCCGCATTTCCAGTTGGCGCTGGTGGGAGATCTCTTGGTCAAATCAAGATCTTGTCCAACACACTGGACGCACAAAAAGTGGTTGGGCAGTTTTTTAGGATGAGATTTTTCTAACCCTATGGTGGGGGTCTAGTTCCATATAGGCAATGGCAGAAATGTCTTTAGAGGTACGGAGGAGCTGTTAGCCGTGTGTCTCTTGCAGCCATCTGGATGTCACCCCTCTACAGCTCCTGGGCGTGGCGGTCCACATTGCGGGCGATTACCTCATTGCTTTGCTGGGTCGATGTACGTACGTATGCTCATACATCATACATCCGGTGTTGATTGGGAAGATGGGAGGATCGAAAGAGATTAGCTCAAGTAGGCTCGCCTCCTGAAATATGTTCCATTGGTATGTATTGAGCCTCGTGGGCTGTGAGTGAGCTGGCAGAACATGGCATGAACAGGTTTGCCGCAAGTTTGTTGATCTAGACGGAGAGCATGGAGCATGAGTAGGTATGTTTGGGCTTTGTGCTGTCTCTTTGGTTGCCTAACCCCACCTTGCCTCTTTTTCTGACCGAATTGTATGGGATCGATGGCCCACATGACCGGGGGGGACACGTGCTTCTCGGAGGTTGAGACAGCGTACGAGTCGAGATGGGCGGTAGTGATGCCTTTTAGGCTAGGTTGCCCACGTGGAGAAGACAGTGTCAATTGTTTTGCGAATACCGCCGTTGCCTTTGTGGGGTGTATCTCCGTGGCATGGGAGGTATGATATGATGGAGGCGAACCTGGGGGGACAGCTCGTGTAACGGAGGACAGGATAGCCAAGGGTTTCCCAGTGGTGAGGAGTGAGGCCTTGTTACCGAGCCTTGCGACGAGATAATTTGGTGGCATGATGGGAGAGGTTGAGGTAGGATCGAGTTAACCACCGTGCAGGGTCGAGACGAAAAGAACGTTGTCGCCTGCTTTGAGCTCGTATTCCTCTTCGCCTTCCAGCTCCCAGTCGGCGTCGTTGATGAGCACCAGAATTCCGGGGCGACTGATAGCAGGCTGTTAGTCGTAGTAGGTAGAAGTGGGCGCTCTAGGGAAACTCACATATGGCCGTCCAAGACGAAGAGCTCAGACCTAGGGTCTTTCATGAGGTTCTTGCAGAGATGGTCAATGAGGAAGGCGATGGTGGATGGGTTGCCGTCTTTGTCGTTGGCTGCAATCGATAGGGAATGCCGTCTTTGGTTGGAGAAGAGCATCTCGAGTCCTCCACTGGAGTGGCCCGTCAGTGAGCGAGACTGGACAGCGCTGTCCAGTGACGAGGCCCGAGTGAGGATGCCTGACGCCTGACACAGCGAGGTGGGAAAAAAAAAAAAACTCACGAAAAGTCCACCGAGATGGGAATCTGAGGCCCCTCTACTGAGCTCGCCATGATGATTCAAGTGTGCGTGTCTAGGTACGCAACAAGTTTCTGGACTATCGGGGCTTGACTGTGGAAGTAGGCTGGGAGTTGAAGGTTGAGTTGAGTGAGTTGTGAATGTGACCCACTTTTCCCATGTGCTCACCAACCGTCAGGGCTCGCTGGGCCAAAAATCTTGCCAACAGGGAATTCCAGCCAATCAGGTGCGTCGACTCAGTCTGGAGATACTCTCATCCGTTCATGCCCCTTTGCCCCTCGACATGAACCGACACAGCCATGACTGAATCAAAAATCGACACACGGTACCTCTCTGCCGGGGCTAATAGGTATGCCGCCGCGGCCGACTGGGGTGCAAATGGACTGGTGGCGTTTGGCGCAGACTGTAACGTCTGTCTCTGGAATCCCCGCGACTCAAAAGGCATCGCTCGCATTCTCAGCGGCCATACCGCCCACGTACGGGCTGTAAAGTTTCTACCTAGATACCACAGTGAGAAGACTACCTATATCGTCACTGGGGGTGACGACCACGGCCTCAGAATATGGGCTCTGGACACAGAGACGCGCACTGCATCGTGCATTCACAGCCTGGATGCACACACAGCCCCCATCAACTGCATAGCTATTCTTCGAGGCCAAGAGGCAGCTGGAGATGATAGGAAGCGCTTTTTTGCCACGGGAGCGGCTGATGCTACCGTCAAGGTGTGGTCACTCTCATCAACAGGCGAGACGACGCTCGTGCAAACTATCAAGACCACCAAGGGGTATTTTCCTCTCACTGTGGCCATGAGCCCGCTTGGCGATGCCGGACAAGCAACCATCATGGCAGTGGCTGGAACCGCAAGCAATGTTCAAATCTTCACCGCCACCTTGGAAGAGGGAAACCCAGAGTTCACGCTCCAAGCAACGCTCTCTGGCCACGAAAATTGGGTCCGGTCCCTGGACTTTGTGCGCGAGAAGGCTGACACTCCCAAGAGCGACTTGCTCCTCGCATCGGCAAGCCAGGACAAGTACATTCGACTCTGGCGCATCCATCATGGCACAGCCCCGTCAGCTCTGGGCGCGGCCGGCGTCGACATGGCCGCCAACGCCCTGATGCCCGGAAACAAGATTCACAAGCTCAACACCGGAGGAGAGAAGCACTGCATCATGTTTGAGGCCCTTCTTCTCGGACACGAGGACTGGATTTACAGCGCCCGATGGTCTCGCGTGGCTAGTGACGGCAGACTGCAGCTCCTTTCCGCATCGGCAGACAACTCCCTATCCATCTGGGAGTCGGACGCCGAGTCTGGCATCTGGATCACCGTGGCCCGTCTGGGCGAGGTCAGCAGAGAGAAGGGCGCAACCACAGCAACAGGCAGTATTGGCGGCTTCTGGACAGGTCTTTGGTCGCCCGACGGTAGCGCCGTCATCACCCTCGGTCGGACTGGTAGCTGGCGCCGCTGGGACTACGACGCCGCCGAGGATCGCTGGGAGCAAAACATTGCTGTCTCTGGCCACAATCGTGCCGTTACAGGTATTTCCTGGTCCCGCGACGGTGGCTACCTCCTCTCCACCAGCTCCGACCAAACCACTCGCCTTCATGCTGAATGGGCTGCCGGTGACGGCACCTGGCACGAGATGTCCCGCCCCCAGATCCACGGCTACGACCTCAACTGCATCGACTCTCTCGGCCCCTCCTCGTTTGTCTCCGGCGCCGACGAAAAGCTCATGCGCGTCTTCACCGAGCCCAAGGCCGTCGCGCACATGCTCCACCGCCTCACCGGAAGCAAACTTCCCCTGCCGTCCTCTTTGCTCCCAGACGCAGCCAACATGCCCGTCCTCGGCCTCTCCAACAAAGCTATTGACGTTATCGACGACTCCCTCCCCAGCGAGGACCCTTCTTCCACGCCAGAAAACCCTCACCTCACCGACCGCGACGCCCTTGACCCCGCCTCCATGGTGCGCAAATCCGCCCTCGAGATTGATCACCCCCCCTTCGAAGAGTCCCTCAGCCGCCACACCCTCTGGCCCGAGGCTGAAAAGCTCTACGGCCACGGCTACGAGCTCTCCTGCCTCGCCGCCAACCACGCCGGCACCCTCATCGCCTCGGCGTGCCGCGCTAGCTCCCTCAACCACGCCGTTATCCGGCTTTTCGAAACAGCTCCAAAATGGACCGAACTACGCCCACCGCTGGCGGCACACACGCTCACCGTTACCCGGTTGCGGTTCTCCCCCGACGACAAGCATTTGTTGAGCGTGGGACGGGATAGACAATGGGCTGTTTTTGTCCGTGATACTGACAATGGTACGGAGGTCCAAAAACAGGGGTATACCCTGCGTCAAGCAAACGCGAAGGGACACACGCGGATGATATTGGATGCGGCGTGGGCGCCGAGGGGGGAGATGTTCGCTACGGCGGGGAGAGATAAGATGGTGAAGGTTTGGATTGGGGGGAAGGATGGGTTTGCTTTGGCTTTGGGATTGGCGATGGATCATGCGGTGACAGCGTTGGATTTCGCGGAGGGCGTGAAGGAGGATGGAACAATGTTCCTGGCGATAGGCACGGAAGCGGGGAGGCTGCTGGTGTTGGGGCTGAAGGTTGGGGAGGATGGGGCGGTGCAGGAGGTGGAGAGAGTGGTGTTGAGTGAGGAATTGTGGTTGCCGAGGGCGGTGATGCAACTTGCGTGGAGACCGGCGAGAGAGGGGAGTGGGATGAGGGACTTGGCGGTTGCTGGGGAGGATGGGTCGTTGAGGATATACGCCATTTCGCTGTAGCGGCGGGCGAGTACCAAAAATAGGGGTAGATAAACAGCAACGATGACGAGGCCGCATATGAAATGAATGTGCCCCTTATTACAAAGGGTATTACTTTATCGCATGGATATATGCGCTTTATGTCTATCTCCTCTTACACCTCCATGTCATTGCTTTCCCATAACGCCAGTCCCCAGATGCAAATGCCAGCCGACTGACAACTAAACAGCCATTACCACCCTCCCAGGCCAACCATTATACAGCCCCTCGCACACATGTACTACCCTGTCGTTTGTATTCCCACTTCAGAAGAAGTTTCCAATTAAAGCTCTCTAACCACACTGGCCGTCGCCTCCGCGACCTTCCCCGCCACGACCGTCGCAGCCGTCACCACGCTCTGCTTCCCCAGCTCGGCCGGCGCATCACCGTGCATGTAGAACCATGCGCGGCTAGCAATAAACTGCACATGATGTGGGAGATAGAGGACTGTTGCGATAAATGTAAGACTGAAGAGCAGGAAGAGCACCGAGTCTATGTAACAGCCAAGTCAGCCACGTGTGCCAGGGGAGAGTGGAGTGGGGAACGTACAGAAGATGAACTTCTCGATGGGGGTGAAGATGTAGACGCTGTAGGTCACTTCCAGCTGGTAAATCTTGAGCTGGATCCATTTGCTGAGGGACTCGAGGTAAGAAGACATCGTTGCGCTTTGTGGTTGGTGCTGGTGGCGGCCGCGGGATGGATTCTGGGATCGCAGTTCGGGAATTAAGGTGTCGCACGCACTGTTTTGTCGTTCCGTGTGTTTTTGCACTCTTCTCTCTGCCCCTTCAAATGTAGTCGTCGTCGCATCGGTTGCTCGCAAGTCACTAACAGCTTGGAAATTTCCACGCGACCCCTTTGTCTCGCTTCCCGCCGAGCCGCGATTTTCCCTGTCCCATCTCCCGAGATTTGCCAACCCCAACCCCGGAACTTCCGGATCGCCCTCTGATAGGCCAATCTGTAACCCAACCCCCCACTCAACAACTGCATCACGCATCAACCACGAAGTGCACCTCAACATTGAAGGGAATCCGCGCAGTCAGCGCACCACAGCGAGATGATATGAGCACCCCAATCCTCCCCGCCCTTCGAGGCGTCCTCGCCGGCGCGTCTCTCACCCGAAATGCAGGCTATCAGCTGCATCCCGCGCTGGGGCACCGGCTCAGCGCCGCAGCGTTCACAACGACGTCACCCCTCCCCGTGAAGCAAATGCCCTCGAGGCCGAAACCTCCACCAGAAAGCGAGATTGAAGAGGCCTTTCTCAAGGGTAGCGGTCCTGGTGGTCAAAAGATTGTATGCCCTAGCCATCGTTGTGCTATTTTGAAACAACTTTCTCGCTGACTACGGTCGTTGTTCAGAATAAAACCAACTCCGCCGTGCAACTCAAACACATCCCTACCGGCATTGTTGTGAAGTGTCAGGCCACCCGCTCCCGAGAGAACAATCGAAAGACAGCCCGGGAGCTCCTCGCTGCTAAACTAGACGAGCTCGTGAACGGTGATCAGAGCCGAAATGCCATCGTCGGTAACGTCAAGAAGAAACGAGCCGACAGCGCCGCTAAGAAGAGTCGTAGAAAGTATCGGAAGCTCGAAGAAGAGAGAAAAGAGGCATCAGAAGCAGCCGAGGGACCAGAAGCTGCAGAAAAACACACAGAGTCTACGTAGTTCAAGACAACCTACTTGGGGCGGCATAACATCCTCAGTGTTATTCCTGTACAACTCTAAAACACACGACGGACCACCGTCAACTACGAAAGGGGAGGCCAACTCATCCACAAAAGGCTAGGAGTGCAGGAAAATGTGTAAAAAGTGTATGATCAACCTTGGCCTACTTGTCCCGCGCCAACCCACGCATCCGCCCGCCTTTGAAACACAAACAGGCCTTTCTCTCGCCCGAACGGAGAGTAGACGCCCACCAATCCTTGACCAGGGTCAAAACTTTTCGTAAAAATGAGACTCCATCATGAGATACATGCGCGATGCCAAAGTGGTCCCATGACGTGGCTGATATAGTCGAAGGCGGCATTGGCTCGTGACGATTGCTTTTTTGTCCAATCAACACGCTGGAGGGCGCCAAGTTAGCAACAGTCGCTACAGAACAGAGCTGCCTGGAGAAACCCACCTTAGAAGCACTTGCGGTGAACGATCGAGGGACCGCTCTCGTCGTACTCCTGCTTCGAGATCCACATCTGCTGGAAGGTCGAGAGCGAGGCTAAGATGGAACCACCGATCCAGACGGAGTACTTTCGCTCGGGAGGAGCAATGATCTTGACCTTCATCGACGAGGGTGCAAGGGCAGTGATCTCCTTCTGCATACGGTCCGAGAGACCAGGGTACATGGTGGTACCGCCAGACTAGAAAGTGCGTCAGCATATCTCAGTATCCCAACTAGTACAGTCTGCTTAAACATACCATGACGATGTTGCCATAGAGATCCTTCCTGACATCGACGTCGCACTTCATGATGGAGTTGAAGGTGGTGACGTGGATACCGCCGCTCTCGAGGCCGAGAACGGAGGGCTGGAAGAGAGCCTCGGGGGCACGGAAACGCTCGTTTCCGATGGTGATGACCTGACCGTCCGGAAGCTCGTACGACTTCTCCAGGCTGGAGCTCTGGGCCGCGGTCTGAATCTCCTGCTCGAAGTCAAGGGCGACGTAGCAGAGCTTCTCCTTAATGTCACGGACGATTTCACGCTCGGCAGTGGTGGAGAAGGTGTAGCCGCGCTCAGCCAGGATCTTCATGAGGTAGTCGGTCAAGTCGCGACCAGCCATGTCGACACGGGCAATAGCGTGGGGGAGGGCGAAACCCTCGTAGATGGGGACGACGTGGGTGACACCATCACCGGAGTCGAGTACGATACCAGTGGTACGACCAGAGGCGTACAGCGAAAGAACGGCCTGGATGGAGACGTAGAAAGCAGGGGCGTTGAAGGTTTCGAAAACGATCTGGGTCATCTTCTCACGGTTGCTCTTGGGGTTGATAGGAGCCTCGGTGAGGAGGACGGGGTGCTCCTCGGGAGCGACACGGAGCTCGTTGTAGAAGGTGTGATGCCAAATCTTCTCCATGTCATCCCAGTTGGTGACAACACCGTGCTCGATGGGGTATCGGAGGGTGAGGATACCACGCTTGGACTGCGCCTCATCACCGACATAAGAGTCCTTCTGACCCATACCGATCATGATGCTGGTGGGGACGTCAGCCAAAAATGCCTCCGGAATCGCGGGGAACTAGCGAGGCCTCTAAACTTACCCATGGTGGCGGGGACGACCGACGATAGACGCTAGATTTACATGTCAGTTGAGTTCTCGTCTCACCCTGGGCCGGCGCCACGAGAGCCGGTCGGGAAACCATCATGAGTTGCCAAGACTTACGGAAGACGGCACGGGGAGCATCATCACCGGCGAAACCGGCCTTGCACATGCCGGATCTGATAACCTGTCAGTGCCAAAGTTCCCAGCATTGTTTTTATTCAAAGTTTGGGTGGTATCGCGGGTGACTCGGAGGACCAGCGGCGGGAGCTTCCGAAGCTGCTCCGGCCGGGAGTCGGTGAGATAGATGAGGGGGCGGCGGCTTACCCATTGTCGATAACGAGGGCGGCAACTTCCTCTACACGCAAAACCTTCAGTCAGCATTCGATCAAGCCTGATGCGAGCGATAGATAGAAAGGCATGACGCTTGGGCTCGTGCCCCTAGCTGTAAGATCGCGACGTACCCTCCATTGTGAATGATCACAAGATTGTTGGGGGGCGAGCGTTACGATAGGTCCGTTCTGAAAAGCGAAGCAAAGATCCGGCTCGTGCGATTCCCAGATCGTCAGAGCGAGAGTGAGATAGAGGCGGAGGGGGAAGAAAAAAATTGCGGGATTGCTTTTGGCGCGAGGTTGAAAGGGGGAGGTGGATTTCAGGTAGGTCTTTTGGGTAGACGTGGGCTTGAGGGGGATGGAGGGATTGTGCGGAGGAGGAAGGAAGAAAGGCTGGGCCCCTGCGGCGATGTCACAAGAAGCAGAAGCCAGCCGGTGCTCAGTGAGCGACAGCGGGCAGCAGTTGGGGCGGTGGACCATCGGCGGGCTGATGGGTTGGTGGGGTTCTCAAGTGGGCAGGCGAGACCGCTTAATTTGGCTAGAAACAAGGGATCTGCTTGCCGCTTGAACTAATCGGGTCGCTTTTTTCTCACCAAACTGCAGCAAATCCCCAATCCCACCCTCGGACGACGAGGTTGGCTTGGCCACAGCTTCGTCACTGAGCGTGGCTGGGAAATCGACATGATTTCCTTGCCCTCGAGGGGCCACCAGTTCGCGAACGTCAGCATCTTTACGCTCCCAGGCAGTTGGGCTGCATCCTGGAAAATCATCCCATCATTACCCCTCCCCCATGGATCTCACCAAAGGCGAGGACAAGGCACCCGCGACAGCATCTCGGACCGAGCAGCAGCTGACGTATATCCCCCTTTTTGACTTCACGGGAGCCTTTGCGGTCTGGAGAGAAATCGTCGACCCTGCCAAGCAGGCATCTCACCAGATACCCAGACTCTGGCATGTGGAAAGCGAGGTGTACGTATGCATAACAAGGCGCGGGATATTTTCTGGCAGCCTTCTCGACGAAAGCTATTTCGAAACAGCACCCCAGACAACTCAAGGCCAATAACGACAGCCTTATTGTAGCAAGCAATAACTATTTCCAGTGAAGGTGGCCCCCATCGCGGCGTATGGGGCCTAGACTAATCTATACGCCCATTGCCAACGCAGCTGACCGTGGGCCAAGCGCTGGGAATGGAGTCCAGATAGGCGCTTACTAGCGCACACTGCCGATGCGGATGAGGCACGAGCCTTGTTGTCTGTTATCCTCCAGCTGACACCGAATGGCCTTCGGTGCCCCTGACGGTCTCCCGCGTGTTAGAACTCGCTTTGGATGAAGCTATTCCCTGAAGTTCGAAGTCTGCCGACGAGGGGCATGGCGGGGCGGGGCAAGCTTCCACTTTTTTTTTAAAGTGGCTGTGGAGGGGTAACTATGATGCACAGACCACACAAAAACTGTTGAATCCGTTCATCTTTTTTGATCGCATTGTCAAAAGATGTCTCCGACAACGCTGATGATTGAGCCGAGGGGTCCCGGTATCTCTCCGTAAGGACCCTCATGACCTCATGGTCCAATACGTCTCCTAGAATCATAAGAGGCTAGTAGCAGAAGTCTGGAGCTGAACAAAATACCAGCTGGGATGAAATTCCTCGATTATTCATGCGGCGCGCTTAACCTAATCGGGATAGAAATTTCTTGATATGTGAAGAATGCGGCAGAACTCCAAAGTCGCGATTGTGAAGCAGGCTGTTGCATCGGGCAAAAATATCAAGATAACCTGGAAACCACAAAACTTGACAACTTCAGGCGCTACATTTCCAGTTTTTCCCTCTTGATACTGAAAACAGAACCCGCCCTGCAGCTAAGGCACACACCGAGACAATCAAAAACTCAAAAACTCAAAAACTCAAAAAAAAGAAGCTCCAAAGCAATTCACACATCCCACCACCTTCACCCCACCTTGAACATCACTCACTACCCCGCCATGGACAAGAACCTCAATGAGCTCCTCCGATGGGGCATCGAGAATTCCGTCCCTAAGGATTCCACTCCCGGCTCCGAAACCACCGCTTTCCGGGCTCTCCCTAACGCCGAAGATGTCCCACCCAACGGCGCTGAAGCCTCAGCAGCCCCGCCTCCCAAAAGCGACCTCACCCCTGAGGTGATGGCCGCCCTATTCGGCGGCCCTTCGGAAGCAGACCTCATGAAAGCCGCTATCGAGCTCATCACCGACACAACCGACACCTCCATCACCCTCGATGACCGCCTCACCGCCTTTGACAACTTCGAGCAACTCATCGAGTCCCTCGACAACGCCAACAACCTCGAAAAGCTCTCCCTCTGGACCCCCCTTCTCGGTCTCCTCAAGCACGAGGAGCAAGAATTGAGGCGCATGGCAGCGTGGTGCGTCGGCACCGCGGTACAAAACAACGTGAAGACGCAGGAGAGGCTTCTCGCCATGGGGGGGATCCCGCACCTGGTGCGTCTGGCAACGCACGAGCACGAGCACGAGGCGGTGCGGCGCAAGGCAGTTTATGCGCTTAGCTCGGCAGTGAGGAATTACCAGCCGGCGATGGATGTGGCGCACGAGGAGCTGAAGAAGAAGGGACACCCGGTGGAGGGGGACAAAATTGATGCAGCGGATATGGATGCCGTGGATGGGGTTATGAACGGGTTGAAGGAGAAGGCGGCGAAGGGGAGGAAGAACTGAGGCACTCTGCCAATGGTGTTGGATAGGCTGAGGTAAGGGGAACAAACAAAAAGGAGGTATGGGAATACATCTGCATCAGCGGCGTTTGGGCAAGGGGTATATCACGATCTGGTTGGTTCGGATGGGCGCACTAGATATGGTTCATGAGATAGAGTGAACATGACTGGGAGATTTGCACTTATGAAAATGGTGAGACTACTCAGCAGTGAATTCTATTGTTTGTGCCTTCATCGCTTGGGTGTATTACAGGACTAGGTGGCACCGCAATCCCCATGTCCAAAATGTCGCCTGTGCATATTGGCATAAGACTCAGATGTTTGAGTCTCTGGGAAAGGTGGTAGGCGAACATGAGCACATCTAGGTCATCTGTCCACTCGCGGAGGTCCATCTCGAACGAGAGCTCACCATCAGAAAGTAATGCTGGGTCTATATGCGATGATACAACAGAATATACAAGTGGGTTATCATACACGCCATATCTAAATTTTGCCCCAAAACGGAATACCCATACACTGGAGCAGCAGTCTCGCCTGCCTGTCCGAAGTAGCCGTGGTCTTCACGAAGATTCTGCAACCGGGCATCATCCTGGTGGGATACATCTGTGAACTTGGTCAGCGCAAGTCAACCGAATCGTAATGTACCCGCAAGACTCACATCGTAGTTCACTTCAACTTCGGGGAACATGGCAACCACCTGGGGATCGAGACCAAACGACAAGTTACCAGAGCCGTCACCGGTGGTCGCCCTGACACCCTTCCAGTCCTTGATGCGCGGCAAGACGATATGTATCAGCCGATCCAGAAACTCGTAGGCGTCATTGCTGTATATGGTGGTCTTAACACCGGCACGCTTGCCCTTGACGACCCCCCACTGAACAACGCTGCTATGTGTCGTTGTGATGTCGGGCAGGGAGCCGGTAAGGGCAAGCATAACCGATCTGGTAACGATCAAGTGGTTGGGATCGTCGATGGCCTCCGGCGAGTAGGCCGCGAGTGTGATCTCCTTGATCTCAGGGATGTTGTTGAAAGTGATATCTCGCTCTCTAAGGGGTAGCACGGGGGCTCCGCGAGGCGCACGCTTGGGACGGTTCTTGTGGTATGGGGACGAGTCGTCCCATGTGCGCAAACGCTCAGCAGGCGGCTCCTTGGGCGTTCCTGGGGGGGTGTGGTTATATGCGAGTGTCATGATGTCGGAGCTGATGGTGGACTGGAAGGTCTGGCGTAACCTGGGAAGGCTGAACGGGCCAGGCACGAAGTCTCTCGCGGTGGGGTCCGACTGGTTGGGTGACTGGATGGGGTGCAGCGGACCGCGGTCGTACTTTGGCGGATGGTATTGATACCTGCTACCGGGCAGGGGAAGCTTTCTGTCAGCCGCGCGCTTCCAAGGCCGGAATTCTTTCTTCTCCTCGGGGCTCAATTGAGGCACGCCGATGCTCGAATCGGTCTCGAGATCGAGGAGAACGGGCGACGCCGATTCGGCCGCTTGTGTTGAGACGCTCCTCCGCGAGCATGTCGCGTATGCCGAACGTGTTGCTTGCTGCAGCCGCAGGCCGCAGGCTGATCCAGAGACGCCACGTAGCGCGGCCATGGTGGGTGGACAAAAACGAAGGTGTAAAGCAGCACGCGCAACTCAGCCAGGAGCTCATCAATTGGAGCCGTGAGAGTTCTGGAAATTTTCGGGGTCCGAGCGCCTCGTTGTATTTAAAGGGTTAGGGTTGTTGCCGTCACTTCTCCTGAGGATGTCAACAAATCGCCAACCGGGTTGCACGTACCCTGAGAGGGAAAATTGTTCTTGACAGTTGGAAAGCAATGGAAAACAATTGAAAACAAGGATTTGTTCATTCCCCAGGATTGAGTAATGCTCATTATCAAGCGCCACGACTATTGGTCTCAGAACGACGGAACTGAAGTCTGTGCGAGCCGGAGGGATGGCACAGAGGCTGACCCTGTCGACACGATGAGAGTGGAAAGTTTGTTGAGGTTTCTCGAACCCGGGCCGTTTAAGAAGTCCGATCATTTTCAAGGTATCGTGTTTAGGTTTTTATAGTCGATGGGTTATTGGGGAGAAGTTCAAGGTGCTCGCAAGCTCCCAGGCAGAATATTGCTGTGCCCATGAAACATCTGTTCGGCGCTCGTTGCAGCAACGTTTTAACCTTCCATATTGATTGAAACGCAATGATCGAAGACGATCAAGATACCAAGAAACTGTCACAGATAGATGTCCGAGAACAACCTGGAAGCTAGGCTGGCCGACAGGAAGAGCGGCAATGGCTGGGAAATAAAACTAGTGGGACAAAAAACACAAACAGACGCTGAATCGAACAGTGCACCTCGAAAATTAAGGCATCGCGGCGCAACATGACTACCACTCAGCTATGGGAGAGCTTTACCAACTCACGGAGCCGGGACAGCATCGGTCACGGTGGGGCCGGCCGGGTGGGGCTGCATAGCAGCTGGACAGAAGGCGACGCAGGAAGTTTCAACAGCACCCACAACACCACACCAGCAAAGCAAAACAAATAAACGATAAATCTGTAGTCTTTTATAAGGATGACAAAAGCATGGCCGCCAGCCAGTTAGAGAGCTCGAGATCTGTACTCTACTAGTTAAACCACCAGAAAATGATTTTTCCTCCGGAAGCCGAAATCGGGTTTCACCCCTAGTGGATACTAGTCCTAGGACAATGTAACAGAACTTCTGACGGCATGGACAAAAAACTCCGTACCCGTGCTCCTGATCCGGCACTAGGGTGAGAATAATTCGCACCCATATACCCCCAGCGACACCCAGGAGACCGCAGCAGGATGCTTTGAGGGAAGGAGCGACTGCCAGCTGCCAACTCGTTCGATCCCAACTCATCGATACATGGCATTTCATTTTGGGTTCGGTGCAAATAACCCATTTTTCTCAATAAATTTAAAAAAAAAATAGTTTGGCAAATCCATGAAGCTATTTACACCACGTCAACTGACAAGTCCCGTCCCCGAGAATTAGACCTGCTCAACATCTCAAATGCCTCGCAGCGCCCCATCACGCCGACTTAAGCTTAAATATCGTTCTTAACCTGATCTTTCGTGCCCGGAAGGTAGTACTGCTCCTCCAGGTAGTAGGCATAGCTCAGTCCAACGCTGTACACATTCCCCTCGCCATCAACTTGTCCCTGGTTGGTCGCCTCCTCAGGCCCCCAGACCTCAGAGTAGTACGCGCAGTTGAACAGAGGCTCGCCGCCGTTCTTGTAGAGAACATAGGCGTTGAAGAAGATGCACTGGTTCGACACCTTGCCCGTCTCCTTGTCGTGGTCAAAGTGCTCGTCGCAAGAGGCCGCGCATCGCTCGGGGTCAAACTGAGCGCCGGGGAAGGTCTCGTGGCGGAGGTAGCCGTAAGGAGCGTGGATGGTAGCGCCGCCCAGGTGGAAGGGGCCGTGGAAGCCGTGGACGGCGGGGGGATCCCACTTGAAGAAGGCGGTGGAACCGGCGACGGCTGTCTCGAACTGGCCTTGGAACTGACCGTTGTTGGTGGCCGTGGCCGCGGTCAGGGGGTTGCTGTAGAAAGCGCACTTGATGAGGGTAGCCGAGGGCGAATTAGATAGGCCGGGGCAGATCTCGGCGTCAGGGACGAGGGTCGTGGGGTGGACAATCAAGGGAACGCGCTCGTAGACTGGGGATAATTGTCAGCTGGGACTGCATGGGTGGCCAGAAGCTGTGGGGAGGGAGGTACAGATGTTGAACGAGGTGCAGCTGGGCTCCTTGTCGCAGTAGGCGGCGCACTCGACGGGGTCGTAGCTCTCGGGCTCGATCGAGGAGAGGTAGCCGGGGGCCTGAGCAGCAGCGTTCAGGTTGACGAAGCTGGGCACGGTGACATAGTTTTCGGGGGTGTTCTGGTCTTCAGCCCACACGGTAGCAGCCGAGTTAAAGGGCCCGTAGGCCTTGAACGCGCTCGGGGTATCGGGGTTCGTCACTAGAGGTCCGTTGTAGGGGCGGGCCTTGCACTCGACACCGGTCGCGGGCAGCTTGACGTTGGCAGGGATCTTCGCAGCGGCAGCAAGGCCAGCGAGGAGAGGGAGAGCAGCACCGGTCTTCATGATGGACTAAGTGCAGTCTCAGGCCTAAAGGGATCGCTGGCTATTGAAGCAAAACCGAGCAACAAGCAGTGGGAAGACTCCAATGAGATGCCTCGACTAGAGATAAGAATAAGAGACACGATGCTCCTGGGAGAATGTGAATATATGTGCCAAGTAGTGGGCAGCTTTCACAAGGGCATCGAAAATACGAGCTCGGCATGGCATTGAACCTAAGTAAGCTCACAGAGGCGTTGATAACCCGCATTTGGAGACCGTGATGATGGTCATGATGGTGGTGGCGGTTTGCCGTGTCCGGGAAAAGTGATGAGGAAGGTGGTAGACACATTGGTCTGCCGCGTAGGAGTGCGCTACCGAACGATGTATCGTTTTCAATTGAGTTCGATTTCCCGTGTGAAGAAAGTTCAGGTTGTGGAACCGTACGCTCTCCTTAGCAAGCCACATTGACCAAGTCGGGACTTCGCTGCGGCGTTCGCAGTTCGGACTTCGGTTGGCCTCTAGAGAGGGGTGCCCTGTGATCCTCGGGAAGGTTGCCTACCCTCGGGGAGCCCCTAGTGCTTACCACGACAGGTACTTGGCGGCCATCGATGAAGACCTCAGCGGAGATTCCTTTAGGAGGAACCTGAGAGGAGCTGTGGGAGTGAAGTCACGCCAGATCCTAGGATTCCGGGCAGCGGGGCCACTCATTAAGCGCTTTTTAGTTTCGTGTCTGTGGGGAGGTGGAAATTGTATCTCGAACAAGAAATGAAGACCTCGTGATAAAAGCTTCATTTTGCGGTCTACGTAAATCGTCGAGACGAACGTCGTTTAGTCATCATCTTCCTGCTTGTTGTTATTCCCAGCCCTGAGTTTCTCTCTTGGCTTCTTGCCCCCCTTAAAGTGCTTCTTTCCCGTGCCCATCACGACGTTCTTGGGGTCGATTCCCTGTTCTGCCGCAATCAGCATCCTCATCTTCCGTTGGCTCAACGGTTTCCCCGCTCCGATTTCCTGTTGACCCTGCTCGGTGTATTTATGATTGAAAGGCCTGCTTATGTGACCAGCATTCCGTGCGGGTGCTTTGAAGAAGGCTTTGTCAAGCTTAGTGGACTTGGGGCCTTGCGGGAGAGCAACAAAACCTGCCAAGGAGGCGACGTCGTCGTCGGCTGCCTCAAGGGCGAGGGTCTCCATTTTCGCAGCGAAGGCCCCCTGCCTGTTCTCGGGCAGATGAGAAACGTCATAGAGCTCGCTGTTGAACTCCTTGCCATCAATATCACCTGGCGGAGGCTCGCAGTACAGAAGTTTGCCGTTGACATAGTCTTTTAGCACGTAACGAGCCGCTCGGGACTGATCGGGTTGCCCCACGCCTGCCGTCATGAAGCCCCTGTGACGGGCATAGGCATAAAGAAGCTCATCAGCGGTGGGAATTCCTGTACCACCTTCCTCAAGCGGCCGAGTACGGATCTTGATTCCGTAGATGGCCTCGAGGAAAGCCTGCGGAATTCTACGAGCCACCAAGCTTGTAGGGCCGGTATACTCACGCAGCTGGTCGATCGGGAGAACACCGTTGCAGACGAGCTCGGCCTTGGTGTTGGCGAAGTTGGGAAACACCAAGCCCGGACAATCGCACAGAATGACTCTGTCACTGAGGTGGATTGTCTGGAAGTGCTTTGTCTTGCCAGGAGTCGCAGACACCGAGACTTTCGTGGCGCCAATGAGCGCGTTGATGGTCGAAGACTTTCCGACGTTAGGGTAACCGACCAAACCGACTTGGAGTTTGCGATCCGCGCCTAAAAAGTCAGCAAATTATCGACAGTTGTTTGATTTTAGCTAACTCACCAGCGTCCTTGGGCATGTATCGAAGAAGAATTTCCTCGAGCTCTTCGCAAGTAAGGATCTGTGTGTCAATGTCTTCCTCACTATCCCCTTCCTCTGATTCCTCGTCGGAAGGCTCTTCTTCTGACGGAGAATCAGCTTCTTCTGCGTTGTTGATGGATTGTTGTTGTTGTTGTTGTTGTTGTCTTGGAGCGACGGTAGATCTCTCGCCTTCCTCCACAGCAAGCTCTTCAGCTTCGATCTGCTCCTTTGCCAAATGCGCGGAAAAGAACTTGTATGAAATGCCGGCACCCCTGAGATAACTGGCCCAAATCTTTCTTTGCCGGTACGTCATCATATCGGCCTTGTTAATGAGGAGCAAGTTCTCCTTCTTTGGGTCGACGTCCTTGACATAAATCTCTAAGTCTTCGGACCGGAACAGCAAAGGATTCCTTGCGTCGACGATTTGGACAACCACGTCAGACCGCTCAATGACTCTCCACAGCTGTCGCCACACTTCCAAATTCCTCTCGAAAGGCGTCATCAACAGGTCTTGTGTCTCCTGGACTTCGGCAAGACCCCTTCTCCAGTTCAGGAAACTCTCGCGCTCGAGACGATCCAGCTCTTCAGGGGTTGTGTTGGAGTCCCAATGCGGCCTCCTCGGCACTGTCAACTTCGCCTTGTTTTCTCGCTGCTTTCCAAGTACTGCCCGCTCCTCAGCCGCAGACAAAAGATAGGGATTACGCTGATCCGTGTGGATGATCTTGACGCTGTTCATCTTCTCAGCGGTGAAGTCGGTCCCAGCCAGTTCTGCCGTTGCCAAGAACTCGTCCAGGGCGCCCTGCTCCGTTACGGAACGCATCTTGACCCATGATGCCTCCTGCCTGTCGTTGGTTATGTACTCTTCGCCGGTGTCATGGTTGACGCGGACGACTCCTGAGGTCTTCTTGCGATCGGCGCCTTTCCCCTTGCCGAACCGATCGTTCATCAGCGTGTTGCCGAGCCCCACGCTCTTCTTCGACTTTGCGTGCACCATTTTGGAGGTTTGTCGCGGCGACTTGGTACGTTTCCTTCCTGTAAATTCAGGTAGTCGCGATCCCAGCGCTTCTTTTCGAGGGATGAAGAAAAGGGAGGTCGTAACTGTCGCAGAAATAACCCAAGCGGGGTGTCCCGCGATCTTGGGCGATCAGTTGCTGATAAATGAGAATGGAGGGGCAAATTTGCATCCTTGCACATCTAGGGCAGTCGCGGTACGCCACTGTACGAAATTGCGTACAAGACTACGAAAATATACTTTCATCTATTCTACGGCTTGTCTTCAAGTCCGCTGTCACCCGTCCAAACTTTCTCAAAACATATCAAATGCTATATTCGGGTTCAAACTTATGCGGAAATTTGTCTTTACTTGTGGATGATGCACCTTACTAATTGTGAGGAGGCGGGCGCATCGTGGCATTGCCGTCATCTTTGGCTCCATGTACCTCTATGACACAGGACTGAAATGTACTAACGATAAGATAAGATAAACCCCGCCAAAAAAATCCACAGCCCTGCCCGATTTCTGCTGTTGTCAACCCCCACCACCACCTCGTACCCAGTCACAACAACCCTAGTTCTCTAGTTGCGCCTTGAGGTTACCAACACACCGCGGACCCGAGCTGTTGCGAACAACCGCCAAGATGCCAAAAGGAAAGTGGATGTACGTTCACACCCAGCCTCCCACATCGACTTCCTGCAACTAACCCTCCTCCAGCGACAAGAAGACGGCGACGCACTTCACGCTCGTTCACCGCCCTCAAAATGACCCTCTCATCCACGACGAGTCGGCCCCCTCCATGGTCCTCAACCCAACCCAACTTCCCAATGCCGCCTCTTCCTCCGCAGCCTCTGTCAAATCCAAGCGCCTGAACGATCTGGCCTCCGAACTAGGGTCCGACGCCCTCAGCATCCGCGCCAACGAAGGCGAAGCCGCCAACTATGGCGTCTACTTCGATGACACCGAGTATGATTACATGCAGCACATGCGTGACCTCGGCACGGGTTCAGGCGATGCGATTTTCATCGAGGCGAACATGAAGCCGAAGGGGAAAGGCAAGCAGCCATCGTTGGAGGAGTCGTTGCGCAAGTTGGACTTACAGAATGCGTCCGAGGACTTGTTTGACGAGGAGATCTTGCCATCCAAGAATCTGCAAAGGTTGACGTATCAGGCGCAGCAGGATGTGCCAGATGCGATTGCGGGGTTTCAGCCAGATATGGATCCGCGGTTGCGGGAGGCGCTGGAGGCGCTGGAGGACGATGCGTATGTGGATGATGATGAGGATATCTTCCAGGAGTTGGCAAAAGATTCTAAGGAACTCAGCGCGCATGAGTTTGAGGGGGAGTACGACGACTATGACGACGATGAGGGATGGGAGTCAGATGGGACGGTAAAACCTGAAGGGGAGTACAGGAAAGCCATGAAGGATGAGGTGCCGCAGCTTGTGGATACTTCAAAGATGCAAGAGGGTCCATCGGACGACTGGATGGAGGATTTCAAGAAGTTCAAGAGCGATCAAAAGGTGGAGAAGAAGCCACGGGCGACAGCTTCTGGTGGGGCTTCCGAGGTACAGTCGTCGATATGGACGACCACTACGAACGGAGGCCGGAGGAAGAAGAGAAACGGTGCCATGACGAACCCGTCGGCATACTCAATGACTTCATCCTCGCTTCTGCGAACGGAGCAGCTCGGAATCTTGGATGCTCGTTTTGAGAAGATTGAGGAGGAGTACAACGCCGACATGGACGATTTGGGGTCCATCTCAGGGGTCTCGGGGGTGTCAAGTGTTCAAGGGAATGTGCGACAAGACTTTGATGGCGCGCTAGACGAGTTCTTGGAAGGATACTCGCTCCACGGCAAGAAGCGAGTAAAAAAGGGGAAGTGGAGGAACGGGATCGAGCAGCTGGATGAGATCAGGAGAGAGCTCGGGCCAGCGAGAGTCCGTCCCCAGTTTCTTTAGGGGCTGAGAATCATGAAGTAAACGAACTAGAGCATTCATCCTGGGTGACCGGGGCCTTTGAGCGTTGATGCCCGAACTTTATTTGATTTCTGGTCTTGTACTTTGAACGGTCCAGTAGCCATCAGTACAACAGGATCTCCCGTAACCGCACCCTCTTTGCATCGTCAAAGCCAATTCCATCAAGATAGTAGTCGATTCCACCATACCTGCTGTCAAGGTGCTGTATCGTGCGGGTAACCAACACCTGAGAAGTCTCTCCCCAGTCATCTGTCAAACCTATCTCTTTTATCTCGGCTATCCTCGACTCATTTTCAGGGTCTGCAAAGAGCGCTTCGTCAGATAGACGGTAGTCATAATCAATCACGTCAGGGGGGACGCCAAGGATCAGAAGGACGAGGATGACTATTATACCGGTCCGATCTTTTCCTTGGGTACAATGGACGAGTGATGGGAGTGCCCCGGGTTCGAGGTAGGAGTTTAATGTCTGGACGAGGATGAGTGACGCTTGGACTTGGAGGTGATGCGTTTCACTAACCTGGGCGATCTCAGGCCCTGACTTGTCGAGAGTATCAAGAGCCAGGCCGACTAGGCCGCGTGGCAGCATCACCTCACGGCCTAGAATCCTGATGGCGCGCATCCGAAACCCGAGCAAGAACAAGACGAAGAACTTGATAAAACTCCAGACTGAAAGTTGGCTAAGCAGGAAGAGCTCGAAGCGCCGACCTGTGAGCTTTATTTCGTGGTATCCGATCCCCGAAATCTGAAGAGGCTCTGCTAGTGCTGCATTGGATTTTCCAAAGGTGCGGAAGTCGGCTTGTCGCTTCTTTGCGGCGTTCATGTGTTCAGTTCTGCTTGGCTGTCAGATTCTGAAATCGAAGGGAAGGGGAGTGAGTGTACTTGGTGCGGAGGTCAATAACAGTCTTGATGCCATAGACGTCCTTCAGGAGCATCCTATCCCTTTGGGTCGCCTCGTCGGGCCGCGCCGAACGGAATAGCATCCCATCTCGAACAAGCCTCTGGCCCGAAAACTCGTTGATGGTCCTTCCGACGTCTCGAAAGTTGAGGATGCTGTCAAATCCGTTCTCGCTGTTCAGACTGTTGACAGAGGACGAGTCGGAAGACGCATCAAATTTCATGGTGCTTGAACACCAAAGCCCAACACGGGCTTAATTTCTACCGGTATCAACCTACAGGATATCTATCAGGAGCTGCATTGGTCTGAAAGCCTTTGTGGGAACCAGGCCGGGAGTGTACCCTCTAATCCGGCCGTTGAGACCAGAAACTCTCTGCCTCGGGTATTAGGGTACAGGGTCGAAAGGGTAAGATTTAAACTGCCGGGGGTTCGCTGGTACATGCCTAGGTAATAATAATATGGAGTTGGACCGTCTTGAAATTTACACGTGTGAAGTTTTCCTTGAAAACATTGTACTGTGGATGTTGGGGTGTCTGGGGGATTGACTGGAGGCTGGTGAACTCTTGGCTCCTGGAGCGAGACAGGGGTCGTTGCCTAACCCGCGGTTAGCACCGCAACCCATCCGTGCGGGTCGCGCTTGCAGCTCTAATCGCGATGGTGACTATCCAGCTGGCCAGAGGTATCGATCATTTCATCGTGGGCAACGCGTTCATTCGACATCACCAATTAAAAAAAAAACAGCACGGGATGGCTAAATCTGCAAATGAATCGAGAACCTCTCACTTGACGGAGCAGCGCCCTTGTGGGAAGGGCTTCACAGGATGCTGGTGTTACCCCTTAATGTCAACAATAGAGACTCGAACGTTGGCGACCTGTTAGTAGGCTGCAAGACATCGCATCTGAGACCTAATAACCGTTGCCCAGGTTGCTGGTTCGATGCAGCTGTCGGCGATGTTAAGGTTGCACTGCTTTAGCGATCTCCCCTGTACAGCGCCGAGGAACAATGACGTCGACGCGCTGATGACGATGTGAGCGATTCGCCCTGGCCGTCATTGGACATGTTGTAGCTGCTCACCCTCAAGAAGAGGTGATGTTCCTTTTGGGTGCAATGGACAATTTCAATTTGCCTCTTCTCCCATTCTATCTTTCTGAACCGAGAGCCTCTATCTGTTTGTCCACTGAACTTGCTTCTTCAAGCCATCAGCGCCCGCAGCTGTGCCCTGCCTCGCACTACTACCCCACCCCGTGACTTGGTGTCTGTTCCTCGATCCGCGCAGTCCTAAATATTCGCCGTTATCCCTAGCGATCCTTTTCCTACTTGTCTCAAACCACTTACATAGGTACCTATGACCATTTTAGTATATTCTTACCCTCGAAACCTCATCGATCAGTATATTTACAGTAGAGGTGCTCCCAGAAGTTGTCCTGCACCCTGGCGTCGACAAGGACAGGGGCATTCTTTGTCGTGCTGGAAACGGGCCCCGCGCTGCCCCGCTCTACTGGCGTGGTCAACAATGAGTTCAACTGCACTGACGCAAACGCCCGCTGCACCCTTCCGACTCGATGCATCCAGTAAGAACATTACCTTCTTCCCGCTCAACCGCAGCTCTTCGTCCTGCGCTGAGTGTTTTCGTGCAGGATATAGCTCACAGAATCTCTTGCTAGACCACTCGGGAAGGCTCCAATACGCAAATGTGCGGGATCTGCCGAGTTTCCCGTCGTCGGGTCTGAAGAAAGACGGGGCTGCTGCCAGCGCCGCTGCCTCGCTTGGCTGGGCAAACACAAAACCCATTGAGGCCTGGACCCCCACCTCTTTGCTTGGCCACAATGGTAAGATGGCTTCAGGCGTACAGTCCCGGCGAAGCACGGCAGGCTCTCAAGCTGCGGCCCTCGCAGTTGGCTCAGCAAATGCGCAGCGGCGACGTCAGCAGAGTCAGTCGTCACCCGAGTCAGCATCAAATTCCGCCGCCCTCCTGGCCTTCAACAAATCCAGTATGGCAGCGCCGGATGTCAAGGTCTCTCCGGATCTCGCCCGTCAAGGCTCCATGCGGGCGGCAAAAGGCGCAATGGCTGGTGTCCGCCCGAGGGCCAAGTCGTCTCCAGTGCACCAGGAGACGTATCCTGACCAGGCCAATGCTGCATCAAACGCGCTCAGTGCAGCGACAATCGCCCATCGCCCGTCTATAAGGTCTTCAAACGTTCCTATCGAGGATGCCGGTGCTGTTCCGTTCACAACAATGGATAGACAAATGTTCACCTCACGCCCGCCTGTCAAGCCCGAGGTTGATGAGCAAAGGCGGAACGATGTAATTCATGCGTCAGCTGTAGCCATGGCCAAAAAGATGTACAACCAGCAGCAATCAGTGGTCAACACAGACCGAGCAAACGCCCACGCACGGTCATCTTCGTTCACTCGTCACCGCTCCGGCAGCATAGTAGATGACGACGATCAACCAACGGGCTTCGGCAACCTTCAAGAAGCGGCATACAAACTCGCACAACAGCGGCTGGCAAAGCTTCAGGACGAGCACCAAAGGACTAGAGGCCTGGAGGAGTACTATGGAGCATCCACTCAGCCTCAGCGCACAAAGTTGGGCACGATCCGGAGTAAACTCGCGAGGAGGAGGTCCGCAAGCGATGGGGCACTGGTTGAGGACAAGAGAAAGTCGATTCAGATCCGCAAGCAGATGTCTCTCTTCGACACTAAGCTAGCCGAAGTGGACGAGTCAAAGCGTGCGCGCGATCGCGAAGCGCTTCTTGCAGCTGCCCAGCGAAATGTCCAAGCCCGACTAAAGAACATGGATGAGAAGATACAGGAAGAGACTGGCTGGGTGGCACCCCCGAGGGATGACTGGGAGTGGAAAGCCCGAGCTGCAGCACAAGCCAGATTCGATGCTTCGAGACTCGAGGATCAGCGAAAGGTTGATATCGGGGGCGGAAAAGTCATGGATCGCGAGGCTGTCGAGGCTATTGCCGCTCAAAGAGTCCAGCCTCTCCTGGACGAGATCAATGAGAAGGCTGAACGCGAACGAGAGAGAAAAGCTCAAGTAAAAGCTGAGGAGGACAAGAAGAAAGAAGGTGAGTGCAAGTTGGAGTGGTTTTCTTTCCGTTTTGTCCTTTTCCTGAGGAGCGAACAACTCTCTCGAGCCTCCCGAGTCAACGGAAAATTCCCCAAGAGGAGAAAATGAACTGATATTTGCCACAGAGGCAGAATGGAACAAGATACGAGAGAGAGAGATCCAAGAAATCCATCAGAAGCTAAAGGGTAAGCATCTTCCCAGGATACTTACGATCATTTCGGGTTAACCCACTTGCAGACCAACAGAAGGATCAAGACAAGGCTAGAAAGGCCGAAATCAAACAAGAAGAAAGAGCCAGAAAGGAAGAGGAGAAAGCTGGGCGGATGCAACAGAAGAGAGTGATCAAGGATGTAAAACAAAAAGGAAAAGAGGTCGCTCCGGCGGTTGATATCCCTGCTGCTGAACCGATTCAGAAACAAGGAGCCGGAAAAACGGCAGAGATCGAACCTCCAGTCGCCAACAGCCGACATTCCCGTGCGATATCGATCAACTTTACCAAGCGCATTTCGAAGCAAAAGACTTCTAAGGACCTGGCAGATGGGTCGGTCGCGGTAGACGGCGAACCCAACCCCTCCCCAGCGCGCAAGGTGAAGTCTTGGCTGAAGAACCACTTTCCGCGTCCTCGATCTGCCTCTTCGCCAACGACCGTCAGCGACGCTAACAAGAAAAAATTCATTGGGGGTGCAGCTCTCGCCAGATTAACGGGACAAAACAGCAGCTCGCCATCCATCAACGATCGAAGGAGCGCAAGTATGCGAGATGTGGCCATGGCAGGAAGGGAGGGGAGTGACGCCTTTAGTAGCCCGCCCCGAAAAGTTGGCGATGAGCCTGGAGAGGGTAGCGGTGCCGCTGCTCCGAATCTGAACGGTGTTAGAATTCCTAATATGGAAGGAAAGGATGAAGATGATAGTACCAGCTTGGACACACGGTCGGTGAGTAGCATGGGCAGTAGTGATAGGTTCGAAGAGGCGCGGACAACCTTGAGCGAGGTTCCTGTTGCGCCGCCGAAGTTTGTGGCGTCTGGATCGGAGACAGGCCGTGCCAGCCCGATTAGAGGCTCGAGGTTCTCGGAGCTTTTGGAGTAGTGGGGTATCGTACCGTGTTGTGTTTTCTTCTTCTTTGGATCAGCGGGCTTGTGTGTTTGCATTCGGGTGTTTGGTTCTGGGTTTGTACACACCTGAGACGTTTCAGCATTGTGCATTGTATAGGCAGTGAGTGGCCTTTGGAGCCGGAGTCTGTTGGAACATTTTAATGGCGACAAGCCAGGCGGGCTTCACTGTACCAAATCATGAACAGGGGCTGCAAAGAATCTCTATTAAGGAAAACATCAACGACATTGAGTACATAGGTAACCTCCTAACGCCTTGCAACCCAGGCTATGCAGAACGAAATAAAAGGCTCTCCTTCAGGATTCGCTATCCAAATGTTCTCTCTGAACTCCAGGTGTGGAAAGAGCGGAGTTCTTCTGCTCCAAGGGTATTCTAAATAGTTATCTCGTCTAGAAGTTATTGGGCACCGGCTCTCCGTATCTCAGTGGTGGATGTGCCGCTGGTGTCGCCACAGGCGTCCCGTATTCCCTCTCGATTCGGCCATCTTCCACATCGCGCTGCAGCGTCGTCATTCCGATACTGTCGTCAGTGTCCACCGGCGGAGTGTACCGCGGGACATGCTGCTTGTCGGGATCGACACTGGCCATGTTCTTGGTCTTCACAGCAGGATAGAGGTCGACGTAGAAGGAGAAGACGTAAAACGAGAAAATAAAGGCGATGACCCACTCGAGCACGGCACCAGGGTTGTAGTTGCCTGTGAAGGTACAGGCGACAAACGCGGCGGCGAGGAGGATCTCAACAATGACGAAGACGAGTTTGATCCAGAAGGAGATGCGCAGGACGCGGTGGTCACGGTAGCCTGGAAGGATGTTAGATTGGTTGGGTCGGTTTTGCGGGAACGGGAGAGGGAGCGTACGGTTACCGAGACGCTGGTATTCCCAGCATATGAAGATGGCGGACAGGACGTAGCCCGCGATGAAGAAGAGGAGGAAGACGTCGTGCAGCTTGGGATGGCGGGCTGTGTCAAAGATGGAGAGGAGGATCAGACCTGCCGTGCCGATGATGGCGAAGAAAATGGTCAGCCCGGAGAGGACCTTTTCGGTTGTCGAGGCGTTGGGCACGAGTCGACCTTTGTGGCGGAGGTAGCGGTCGGCGCCGAAGGAGATGTCGAGGAGGATGGTGGTGAGCACGCAGCCCGTTACGAAGAGCGGCTTGAGCTTGTCCGCGCCGACATCGCTAATGTAGGCGATGTTTTGGTTTGGGGACATGGATGGATATCTCATGCCATGTGTCTCTAATGCCCAGTACAGGAGGAGGCCAAGCAGGGTGCCCAGCCAGACGACGCCGGCGATAATGGGGAAGACCTTCAGGGTGGTTAGCATGGGCGGAATTGCGCCAGCGCGGGAGAACAAACCCAGTATGAGAGGCGTAGCATTGTGTTTGGTTGAGTTTATCGCGAAGTATCCTTCGCCGTTTTGACCTGTAATACCGAAGACAACGGGCAGGGTGTACGATGCAACGAAAACGAGTGTGGGGAGGAAACAGTTTAACTCAAGACGCCAGACCAGTAGCGAGGCACGTCGCGAGAACAGGTGAAATAGCAAATGGAGTGAGCGGTGATGTGATGCAACATGCGATACTTGGCCCGCAATATGCAAAACCCAACGAGCGTCGGCCTTTTGCCTCGTTCAACACCTAAATCAATCGCTGGGCGGACACGGGAGGGAGTTCATGCATCGAGAGGTACAAGCCACCGTGTTGATGCGTAACCTAGCGGGATTGGGACTTTGGACTCTGGACGGAGCCGACTCGGCCGATGTCATGTTGCCCAAGAAGTTGCCAGTTTGTTTCTGTTCGGACTGCATCTTGACCCCGATTGGGGGCAGAGGGGTGGTGGGTGGTCCTCCATGACGTCAGGCACGCGACGGCAGGGGGGGCAGCCAAGCATTTTGGCTGCTGTCAGAAAGTGGGGAGCCGCTGCGCTTGCGGAGTTTAGCGGCGCATGGCGCCGATTGGTTGCAATCTTCTCTTGACCCTGCCGCTGATCGGTTTTCCGCCGAACCCTGACGACAAAGCCCACTATTGCGAACCAAGCAGCACCAGACCACACCAAATCAACTCGAGGATACCGTGGTGCTCATTAAGCGGCCTTGCGCGAGGCTATCGAATCCTGCCCCCACCTCGAGGCTGCGAGGCTGAGAGGGCACGAGTGTGGAGGAAGCCGACTGTGAACGACGCTTCGTGAACTCACGTCCCTCCCGCCTTCCTTCCGTCTCCCGTCGATACCCACCATGGCCGTGTCGCCCCTCATCGTACCCCCAGCCGACGCGTTGCACCCGCACCCGCAAAAGACGGCGCCATCTCCGCTCAAGAGGCAGACGTCGGCAGTCCCCTCTTCAAATGGCACACCCGCACTGGTGCGCCCGCCGGGGCAAGACATCCAGACCGGCCTCAGCATGTCGCTGGACCGGGTTGAACAGATGAATGAGCAGGAAAAGCGCAAATACATCAAAGACAGGAAGCTGGGAGAGGGAACGTATGCTATTGTCTACCTCGGCAGATCGCGCCAGGATTCAACCCAGCATGTGGCGATCAAGAAGATCAAGAAACAGAAGGAGTTCCGGGATGGCATGGCCCCTGACGCCGTGCGCGAACTCAAGTACCTCCAGGAGCTTCACCATCCAAACATTATCAACCTCATTTCTGCTTTCAGCTCCAAAGACCAAAATCTCAACCTGGTGCTCGAATTCCTCCCCTATGGCGATCTCGAGGCCCTCATCCGTGACGTCACCCACGTCCGCTACGGCGCCGCCGACATCAAGGCCTGGATGGGCATGCTAAGCCGCGCCATTTGGTTCTGTCATGAAAACCGCGTCCTTCACCGTGATATCAAGCCCAACAACTTGCTGATCGCTGCAGACGGCGAGGTCAAACTGGCCGATTTTGGTCTCGCCCGTTCCTTCGCAGAACCCGGCCACCGCATGACGGCTAACGTTATCACCCGCTGGTACCGTCCCCCGGAGCTTCTCTTTGGCGCGCGCCACTACTCCGGCGCTGTCGACATCTGGGCCGTCGGTCTCGTCTTCGCCGAGCTCATCATCCGCGCCCCCTTTCTCCCAGCCGAGAATGAGGTTGAGCAAATCTCTCTCATCTGTAAACAAATCGGTACCCCAACCGAAGAGAACTGGCCGGGCGTGACCAAGCTCAAGGAATACATTGTCCCCAGCGAGGTGACACCAGTGTGGGAGCGGTCCGCCTACATGGGGCGATTCGGCGCAGTCGGTGTCGATGGCGTGGACCTCCTCGTCCGCACCCTCGCGCTGGACCCCCGGAAGCGCATCACCGCACATGAGATTCTCGAGCACAAGTGGTGGCGGATGGATCCTAAGCCCACACGCAAGGAGGACCTGCCACGCGGCGGCGGTAGTGAGGAGAAAATGGGCTCTGACCTTAAGAGGCGGCCTGGGCTGGATGATGAGAGCAACCCGCGTGGCGCGAAGGTTGCGCGAAAGTTGGATTTTGGGGCAGCCAAATAAAAGAAAGAACCAATGTTCAAGTATGAAAGCATAGTGCTGGTTAGGGAGGAGGATACCAAGTCGGCGGCGTTTGGAGTTAGAGGTGATTTGAAAAGTCTGGCGGTTATTTACAATCCATCTGTAGATGCTGGCATATAGAGTTGAGAGTGAGGAAGTAACTGGCCGAATTAGGAACAAATCATCATCGAGAAGGACTCGTAAGTTATTCTATTCATGGACTCATTGTACCCTGTAGTGCCTACTACGTATTGACTGACGCTCTAATTTATCCATTGCCCCGTTTTTTCTTCACATGATTATGCACTCCAGGCCGTACATAGCCCTCTCCACCTCCCTCTTGACCTGATACCAATCCGCCCTCCGCTCCGCATACTCATACACCTCCTCGGCGCGGAAGATCCCCCCGAAGCGATCCGAGTCAGCAATGATGGTGGCCATCTCTTTGGCGTGATGTTTGGCATCGATGAGATAGATTTGGCTCAGCTCGCGTAGCGCCTTGAAGTAGGCCAGCAAGTCTTGGTTCTTAAGCGTGCGAATGTACTCGAAGTAGAGGTTCATGTCCGCAATAAGCTTGATGGCGCCTTCGGTGCTCACACGCTGGCGTTTGAGGTGCTTGCACACGGCGGTGAAGAGACGGAGTCCGACTTCGCCATTGAAGACATCGAGCATGGATTTGTCTGTGCTGCCAACCAGCATGCTGGTGTGAGAGGCTACGAGGTCGCGGATACGCTGAGCCGTAGGGGTAGGGCCGATGTCAAAGTTGGGGGGGGGGAGGCTGGGGGTCGGAGGTCCACCCGTCGACTTTTCGACGGCGAGCGTATCAGGGGTAGTGGAGGAGGGGTTGTAGTCGGTTGGGGGTTGAGTGGTGGCGCAGAGATACTCAACTTCGTCCATGAGCACGTCGATGCCCTTGTTAAGGCCAGCGGCGACGCTCTCGTCGAGCATCTGCTCGAATTTCTTCTTGGCCAACCCGGCTGGATCAAGGAAGTCGTTGCGGTCGACAATCTTGGGCCCTGCGAGTTGCTGCTCGTAGAAGACGTCGATCATCTGAGAGATGAGGTCGCCCACGTTGACCAGCTCTATGAAGGTAACCAGCGGCGCCACCCCCTTGTCGTGCTGGCTAACCTCGCGCGGGTTGTATTGTGATAAATGAGCCACTGCTTTGTCAAAGCCCGGCTTGATGTGACGCCCGCCTAGAATCCGAAGCAGAGTGACGAAGATGGTCTCGCACTGCTCACGAGCCTCGCCGCCTGCTTGTCCGCCGAGGGAGATAAAGACGGCCATGCGTCCAAGACTGGCCTTGGCGCTATGTACGAGACTGAGCGCTACCTCGATGCTGAAGAGAGATCTGATGCCTTCCAACCGGGACGTCATCAAGGCCGCCTTGGCCGCGAGCTCGTCCGTCGGGGCCTTGCCGGGCATGGGACTAGCACTCCGTTCCGTGGGATTGGTGGACGTCAAGCTGGGGGAGTGAGGTCGAGACGGCTGCGGGCTTGACGCCTGCAGCGAACCATTTGCTGAGGAAGCCGGTTTTGAACTCGCAAATGGGGACCCTATGGGTAAACTGAGACTCGTGGGCAATACCGAGACAGGCATCATGACGACCTTCTTGAACGAGGTCAAGAAATCCGTCTTGTCCGCCTGCCGGTTGGCGAAATTGGCCATGTAAAAGGATTCGGCGCTTGCGTCTTGCGCAGAGAGTTTCTTCCCCCAGTCGCCCACTTCACGTTCTGCACGTCGTGTGAAATCATCGAGTTCGTCCTGTAGATAGAGATCGAGATGCGGCTCAAACACCTTGAGCGCGAACTCCTTGGCCTTCACTTCCTGCTGCGCCACAGCCCCTTTTGGTGGACGCAAGGATCGGAAGAACTGCACAGTCTGCTCAAAGAGCCCCGAGACAGCCTTCAAGTACGCCGGTATGCTTCTCTCGTGTGTCTCGTCGAACAGCGGCGTGGCATACTCCATGACAATATCCTCCCGGACCTTGTCGAGGAACGACCAAAACACCGGAACCGGGTCAGGAAAGATCCTCGCAAGGATATCCGCTTGCTCGTTCACCTTGAGCGTCAGGGTCTCAAAAAACCTTCGTGATGGCTCAAGGGTCACCGTATCTGCTGACGCCTGGTTGATGCAGTCCATCGAGTTGGCCAACACCTCTTTATCCGTGAATATCGGGTGCTTTTGAACAAACAGTTCCACACCAGCACCGCCCCCATTGAGCGTACTCAATACCGTCGCGTACTTCTTCATCCGCCCATCCACATCCCAAAACTCATACCCCTGTTCAAACTCCCTCAGCACCGCACTCTCAAAGATGCTCACCATGTTCGCCAATTTCTCCTCCCTCTGATGCCACCCCTGCGCCCAATCGCTTTTGGCAAACGCCACCAAGTTTGCCAGCATTTGGGCCTGTCTCTCCGGGTCCCTGAACACCTTGAACACAATCGGATCCGTGTGCGTCTTCGCGTTCGCCAGATCAAAATAAAACGGCGCCAACGCCCCATAAATCCTCCCAAACTCCTGCCTCGCATGCCCTCTCACGCTCTGCGCCGTGTTAATCACCCCCAACAACGCCTCCGGATCCTTCGACGGATCCATCCCCTCCGCCCCCCTCACCTGCTTCGGCGACGTCGGCGTCCCTCCCACCGTCAACGTTTCGAACCCATCCCTCACCTCCTTCACCCTCCTCCTCTCCTCCTCCGCCGCGGCATCGAACAACGTAGTTGTCACCACCGCCGGTTTCCCCCCGCCTCTCCCCGCCGTGGCCGCCGCAGCCGCATTCGCCATGTCCCTCCTCCGCTTCATCGCCTCTTCAAACCTCCTCCTCGCCTCGACCTCATCCCAGCACCCCATGCTTCGCAACCTAGCCACCCACCGCGTATCATCATACACCATCTCTCGCATGCGGCGAGACGTTCTGGCGAAGCGCATCTGGTCGGCAACGGGGAGATAATCGAGAATCGTCGCGAGGATTTCTGGGAGCAATTCGTGTTATCCAAAGCCCGCCAAATTCGTGGAGCAAGGGGAGCAAGAAGGAAAGGACTACAAACCAGCAGGAAGAAAGGGTTTGGTGTCGATCATCTCTGTAGCTTGGAGCGTCTTGAGGATGCTATTGTTGGGCGGGGCTCCTCTGCCCATTCCCATCCCCGCTCCAGCGCTGGGAAGGGCCCGTTTGAAGTTGGACATGGTGACGGTGGCGACGGCGTTCGTGTGGGCAGCGATTGAAGGAGTCGCAGGAGTCGCAGTCGCCCTGTCATGGTCCAGGGCGGAAGGGAAAGGAGGCTTCTCACTCGAGTAAGCCTGAATCAAAGTTGGTTTAGGGGTTTAATCGATCCAGGCACCGCCGTTGGACAACAACTTGGTCGATTGACCGTCGCCAAGCCGCGGGGCCCTGTCTCAACAACCCTAACCCTGTACTTATAACATCACACCCTGGCTCAGTTCTTCGGCATCGGTGGGGAAAGGGGTAGAGCCAGGTAACGGGCAGGAGTCAAAAAATATATAGGTACGGATTCTTCATGCTTGACGATGCAATCTTCCAACAAGACCGCCACACCTCGCCACCCCATTATCACCAGGCTTGGGCATCACGGCATTATGCCCTTACGCTTGCTGAATTCCTTCCCTTCTCGCTTCCATCTCCCGTTCCATCTTTCGCTCACCAGTCAGGTGTCTATGCGAAGCCAAGTCCTTTGCTCCCAGTCACCCAAGAAATGTACAATAGGCTGCAAACACTGGCCCGAATGCTACACGAACCACAGCGACTGATTGCGAGACAATAATCCCAACGAAAACAACTCCAGCTCACAAAGGCGGCTGTCCAATTATTCGTCGACGACAGAAGCAAACTTATCAAGCATCGCCTGTTGGATTGCCTCGTACTGTTCCGCTTTGTTAGCATGAAATTACTAAAGGAGAGAAGCGGACCAACTGCTCACCTTCTTGCAAATCTTCTCTTGTCCTTCAGTGGGGACCTCAAACTTAAGCTGCCGCAGTTGTCCCTGCAGCTCTTGCGTTGCCTCGCGAACTCTAGTCCACGACTGTCCCTGTGCAATTGCCTTTTGGGCTTCGTCGTGGAAGCCCATCATTAGCTTCATCATCCACTCTGTCTTCCAAATAGGACAGAACTGGTCGTAGTCCGAGTAGCCGTTCTGCTGGAGGAAGTCCTCCTTGATGAGCGTGGCCATGTCGAGCGTAATCTTGTCCGGGTCGGACAGCGCCGACTTGCCGACCAGCTGTACCACCTGGTCGAGCTCCTCGCTGTCCGACAGTAGCTGACGGATGCGGTCACGAAGGCGCGGGAAGTCTGGATACTCCTTCTCATACCACTTGTCCAGCGTCATCAAATACTTGCTGTAGCTGACAGACGTGTTGATCGACGGGAAATGCTTGCGCTGCGCGAGTTTCTTGTCGAGACCCCAGAACACCTGCACGATACCAAGGGTGGCAGACGTGACTGGGTCCGAAAAGTCACCGCCGGGCGGCGACACTGCTCCGACGATACTGACACTACCCTCGCGAGCCGGGCTACCGAGCACTTGCACCTTTCCGGCGCGCTCGTAAAACGAGGCGAGCTTTGCCGAGAGGTACGCGGGGAAACCCTGATCAGCAGGCATTTCTCCCAGACGGCCCGAAAGTTCTCTGAGCGCCTCAGCCCAGCGTGACGACGAGTCTGCCATCATCGCGACATTCATGCCTTGGTCGCGGAAATATTCAGCCACCGTAATTCCAGTGTAAATAGAGGCCTCGCGGGCAGCCACGGGCATGTTGGATGTGTTGGCGATGAGTGTTGTACGCTTCATGATGGGCTCCTTGCGGCCGTCGACTTCGATGGTGAGCTCGGGGAAGTCCTTCAAGACTTCAGCCATCTCGTTTCCGCGCTCGCCGCATCCAACGTAAACGATCACATCGCTGTTGGAGAACTTGGAGACAGATTGACTAATGACAGTCTTGCCACAGCCAAAAGCACCCGGGATGGCTACGGTACCGCCCTGAACCGAAGGGAAGAGGGCGTCGAGGACGCGCTGTCCGACGAGGAAAGGCTGGTTGGCAGATTGCTTCTCGGTGGTGGGCCGCGGCACACGGACCGGCCAGGTCTGCATCATTGGAAACTCGGTCTTCTTGCCATCGAACTCGACCTCGAGAATCTTCTCGTCCACCGTATACTCGCCCTTGGGGGCGATCTTGGTGATGGTTCCACGAGAACGAGGAGGGAAGAGGATCTTGTGTACCGAAATAAACGAGTTTTCGTAGACGGTTCCCCAAACATCGCCACCCGAGAGGTGGTCGCCGACCTTGGCTGTGGGGGTGAACTCCCACTTCTTCTTCCGGTCGAGAGCGGGGACGGCAATACCACGAGGGATGTAGATGCTCTGCACGATCTCGGCAATGTTCTGGAGAGGTCGCTGGATACCATCGTAGATGTTGTTCAGGAGGCCGGGGCCGAGCTCGACAGCCAGGGGCTTGCCGGTCCGTTCTACTGGGTCGCCAACGGTGACGCCCGCTGTCAAGGGGTTGCACGTAAGCCTCAACGTTTGCCATGACGAGGTACACCGTGTATCGTACCTGTTTCCTCATAGACCTGAATGGTTGCTTGATCGCCATTGATGCGAATGACCTCGCCGACGAGCTTGTCATGTCCTACTCTGACCTGTTCCAGCAATCTTAGTCGAACCCGCGAGGCTATTGTCAAAGTCGAGGGACCGTACCAACTCATACATAGCAACACCAATCATATCCTCGGCGACAACGACAGGGCTGTAGAGTTGTGAGCTATCGGTCGTATCGTAAGTCGGTCGAATAAGGGGAAACTCGAACATACCCTGACACCGAGTAGATCTTGCCTGTATCAGAGCGTATCAGCACATGAAATCGTTGTAGGCGACCGCAAAAGATATCATACCTAGATGCACGGCATCCTTGTCGCCGTCCGTTTTGGACTGTTGAGTGTTAGAGCCTGCCAGACCCTGGAGCTTCAAAATTGGGGCGGAGGGCAAGCTTACGGGAGCCATGATGGACGAGGGAATTGATGCGGGTGCCGATAGGGGCGCAAGTATCGCGGGGTATGTGGGCGAAGGCCTTGAAACTAGAATCTGACTTTGAGGAACGGCCGCACCGGAATCCAAAGACGGCGAGGAGGGCAAAGGCAGCGGCGGCGTCAGAGGTGGTGAAGCTGTGCAAGCTGGCGATGGTGGAAGCGGCGGGAGGTTTGTAGCAGCTGGCTCAAGCTCCAGGCTCAGCAGTGGTGCGGAGAACCGCGCGGTGCCAGCCGGGGGCAGCTGAGGTGGAGAGGGTGGGGGCGATGATGCAGTGGCACCTGCAGACGCGGCCTCCTCGTCGCTGCCTTCACGGTCAAAGTCGACAACCGCTTTGCTGCTTCTCGTCGAACCTCGGACCAAAAGATCAACGAGAGATGGCCGCGCCTTCAGCCTCGGTCGCAATCCAACTTGCATGGGCTTATAGCTGCGTTGGCTGTAGTTTCACGAGGTGCTCTTCCGATGCTGTCAGAATGATCGTGTTGGGCGATGGTGTCTGCGGGAGGAACCAGCACGATACGTGCCCTGTTCGATCGGCTGGCTTATAGGCAAAGAGCCCCTATATGGTCTCTCGCCTGGTGAAACTTCCAACAACCTGCACCCCGGGACTCCTTCGTCTGGTTGCATTATCAGTCAATGTCACTTTGAGTCCACATCAAGAGCGCAGCCAGCAAGTGTGTCCATCGTTGAGAGTCGTCTATTGTCAGATCCTTGGGACTCAGGACCTGATCTGATGCTCAGAGTCCCGTCATTCGACTCCCACCCGCTCTAACTATTTACACAACAATGGTCTGCTGCTGGTTGTTGCCGCGCTCAGGCGTTGAGACCTGTTTCGCAGACCTTCTTCTTGACTCCTGTCCCGCCCTCGCTTCTTCTGCTGTCCCTTCATATGGCCCTGCCCGACTAAGTTGAACCCGTGCCTGCTTGCTACTCTCGACTAAAACCGAGATCGAGAGAGTTTGCCAGGCTCCTCCCAGAAACGCCTTCCCCACCAAAACAAAGTCAAACCTGGCTGTGCAATTGCCCTGAGAAAACGACTGAGAGCGCCGGAAAAAGGTGACCTTTTAATACCACTCAATAGGCCGTGGCCTACCAGCCAACCCGCACCAGTACAATGCAAGAATTATATAGGACGACCGAGCCTTCCTTCGTCATCATCAGAAAAAGGCCTGATCCAAATGAAGGGCATTGAAATTAGTTCGCTCTGTAAATGCTAAGCCCGCCGGGAAACCGCCCGTCGTCGCTGTCATGAGTTGTTCCGCCCCGATGTCGGAGATGAAAGACATTATGGGATTAGTTGAGGAACCCTTTGCAAGCCGCAGTCCCGCAAAGACATGGGATACGGTCCAGACTACCGATCTCACGCTCGAACTTGTAGTCGTAGGTCAACTCCTCATCTGCCACATCGTTAGCCAGTGTTCCATTGGAAGCCAAGTCACACCAAGGCCACTTACTCTGCGCAATGTCCCTGAGAGCATAGATGACGATTCTCTTGCTCCCCTCCACTTTGATAATTTTGGCCGTGCAGTTGGGCATGCAGCTGTGGTTGATAAAGCGAGCAATACCGCCCTTCTTCGTTGCGTCAATGACCGTGTTATCGTCAATGCGAAAGAGATAGCTGCTGCCAATGCCGCTCTTAAGGTATCGGTTCTCGCGAAGCTCCGCAATCTGTTGTCGCACCTCCTCACCAACATACTCGATGATCATATCGTCCTTGGGAATGTTTTCCATGGCGTACAATCCCCAGTTGTGAATGGCAGATCGGGCGAACTTCACTGGCTTCTTTCGTTTCTTCAGCTGGTTAAAGCGCAACACATCAGAGTCCTGGCCTAGGGTTTTCCTTTGGTCGTTGAGGTCCGCAACAAACCGACGGTTGTTGACACGGTTGGCACGGGAATTGCCCTTGGCCACAAGGCTTTCGGCAGCCAGACGAGCAGCCTCTGCGGCAGACGCTGCCGTGTCTTTGGCGTTCTTGCCAGCGTTTGCCTGCCGTTCCTCTCTCGCTTTCTTGACCTTGATGTGGTGGGGAAGGTATTTGGACTTCTCCGAGTTGAGGATCTTCTTGACACCCTCGGTTCTGGCGCAACCCGTAGGATTGGGCACGTAATAGCCTTCGATACCAACTGGCCTATCTGTCGACCCGTCGGCCGAATTCAACTCCCGGATGCGATCCCTTCTCCACAGCCAAAGTTCGGGGTCACCAATTCTGCCAGCACCAAATTTCTTCCTTAGCTTGCCGAATTCTGCGTAGTCTTGGGCGTTCAAATCCAGCTTCCCCAACGAGGCCACCTCTAGCTTAAAGTCAAGTGGAAGAGCAAGGGCGGGTGCCTTGACAGATGGATAGAGATTCTCGTCCAAGTCCGGCTTGGCTTCAGGCTCAGGCTCAGGCTCAGGCTCAGGCTCAGGCTCAGGCTCAGGCTCAGGGTCGGCAGCCTCTGGGATCTCCGGGTCCTTCATCTCGGGCTCTAGGCTGGGTGGAGCCTCCGCCTCATCGACATCTTCAGATAATGCCTGTTTTTGCCTCTCGGCTGCTTGCCGCTCCTCGAAGATCTGCTTCTTAGATTTTTTCTTGGCCTTGGCGGGCTTCTTTTTGCCCTTGATGCTGGGGGCTGGAGTAGGCATGCGGGAGCTGTCCGTGTCCTTCTCAATTGTTTCAGCATGGGGAAGGATGATATCCTCGGGCGAGGGTTCCCGTGACGGAAATTCGCTCTCTATGCGATCAATCGTCACACCAAAGAGTTCCTCATCAGTCTTTTTCTGCCGTTTGACAGCCAAGTCTGTGGAAGATCCTAGTTTCCTCTTTTTCGGGACCAAAGAGGTGTCGTTCAGAGCAAAGCTAGCCTCAGTCATCGAGTCATCTTCAGCAGGGCCCCACGGCGTAAAGTCATCCTTGCCGGCCTCGTCATCCGTGCTCATGCGGCTCCTGGGTCGAGATTCCGGCTCTTCTGTATCTCTGCCCAACGAGTCTCTGTTTTCCGTCTCATCCTCAGACTCGTCGTCACTATCGCTCCGAAGTCGGTGGTGGAGGGATCGGAACGCACTGCGCCTAGCTGGAGCGCGTTGGCGAGCGAAAGGATCATTGAAGCCATGCTTGCGTGTGTTCAGCCCCGCGTTCTTTACCTTGCGGATACGAGGTAACGCTGAGACGTCCAGGCGGGCAGTTCGCCTCTCGATTGGATCTGCTCTCGAGTTGGGAGTGCTAACAGGAGATTTGTCCTCAGAGTCGTCAAAGGTGATGGGCGGGGGGTTGGAGCCTTGCGGGCCGTCGATGTTGAGCCTCCGTCGTTTGGCGGCATGGTTGGCAGGGTCGAGATAGTTGAACAAAGCAGGCGCCGAGATCTTAGTTCGGATCTGCCTGATCAAATGCTCAATCATCTCCCGTTTGACTACCTCACAGGCTTCAAGAACAGGGTCAAAGTTTTTGGCCCTTTGTTTTTTTTCCTCTTCTAAATCGGCTTCATCCTCCCGGCGTCGTCGATCGTACTCGTGGCGTGGACGGTGCTCTTCAACAACAGGCTTGGTATCGAAAACACGACTGGGGCGGCGGTTTTCGCTGGAGGAGCGAGAGCTTTTACCAACAGTGCCGTACAAATGAAGCTCCATAACCATCATGTAAGTGAAGAAGGCGGTGTGGTGGGCTGCACGGAAACACCTCTCAGCTTCTGACCTCCCATGGCTGTTGTCGCGGAACAAAATGTAATAGCCGGTGCGGTCGGCGCGAATATTCTCTACCATGAAGGCCTTGAGTCGCTTCTTCATGTGCGCCACAGTGGCATTCATCACCGGAACATGCTCGTGTGCAACGAATATGTACGGTTCCCGCTTGATGCTGTTCACGACGGGTTCGCCCTCGATCAAGCCTCGTCCCTTCACGGGAGGCCAGGGGCCCTCACCTGCCCCGGCTGCCCCTCGATGTGCGGCGGGACCTTTGGGGGCTGTTGGAGGAGGGCCTGGTATTGCGTCTTTAGAGCGGGGACCAGTGGGAATCTTTGCAAGCGCCAGCGTTTGCAACTGTTCCCGATCTCGATTGAGCACCTCCTCCAGCATGCGCGAGCTCTTGCGGCCATCGGGATCGTATTCTACGCGAACTACGTTGGCTTCAATCTTCCTCCCGTGCATCGATCGTATCGCCCTCTTCGCGGCGTCATGTGCGCTGGTCGGCATTGGACGCGAGTGGCTAGGCCGCGAGTCCCTGTAGCGAAACGTAGCAAACCCGAGATAGCTACCCGTCTCCGGGTGCATCTTGTTGCTGCTCTCAGCGACATCGCCAAAGGAAGCGAAAACCTGCGCGACTTTGGTGAAGGTGATCAGAGGGTTGAATCCGGTCACGACAATCTGAGTCGGCGGTCCGGGGCCGCAGGAGGTTTTCGGATCATACTTGTAGGGCCTCAGATTATAGGGCGCATCGCGTAACCGAGCCCGGGGGTGGTGGAAATCAACGTTGATGTAATTCAATTTCCCTCCCTTGGAGAGGCGGGGATCCGCGGGGGGAGCGTCGTCTTCGCTGGCCTATGCAAACAGGTATTAGCCAAATGTTTCACAGCAAAGACGACGCTCCCCCCTCAGTATAGGAATATTCAGTGCACATACCAATCCGAACTCCTTGTATTGCGGTTTCGCCTTTCGTCGTTCGGCGCTCGGAATCTTGAGATCCAGCAGAGGATCATATGTACATTTGATGCACTTGATCGAGCGGTGCGGGTCTCGGGCCGGGACGCGTTCGATGCCGCTGGGCAGGCTTGGGGAATTATCATGGATGAATCCATTGGGGCCGTCGGAATGGAGCGGTGTGGTCGAATGCGCCTTGGTATGCCCCGTGGTGGGGATATTTGCGGAGGGAGAGTCGATTGATGTGAGGGGTGTGAGGTATGTGTTTGAGTTTCTCACGGCAGCCATAGCGTTCTGCTGCGCCGATGCGCTAAACAGCGAGGAAGAACTCGTGCTCGCATGAGAGCTCGCCGAGCCCACCGTATTGAGTGTGTCTCCAGTGAGCGACTCGGCGTCATCAGTCGGGGGCGGCGCGGCATCAGCGACCAAGCCATTCGGCTGAGAATTTGATATGAGGCCGGCGCCTGAGCCAAAGTCGATGTCTCCTCGCGACGGCGACCGCCTTGATGGAGTTCGATGGCCGCTGGAGTCCGCAGACCGCGTAGACGGCGGTTCTTGTGCTCTCAAGCGTTCCCTATCGCGCTCCACAGCTCGGTCTCTGGCCGCTCGCGGTGCGGCGGGAAAGAACTGCGCGAAACTGGCACCGGGTGGCCGAGTCATTGCGAGGATGGGTGAGGTCTACCGCTCCCTCCGTCCTCCAACCATCATATCTCGTGCTGGCGATTCTGGAAAATACCATGCATGGGTACTAAGAGACCTGTGGTAAAGTGGGAGTTGAGCGGGCGGGCCTACGCGCGCATGTCCACGCGACAGAATCGGCGACCGGGGTTGGAATTGGGGGCAGCGATGGGCGATTTTCTCGGAGCGCTGGCAGTGCCAAAATGGCAGCCGGGTAGCAAATCGGTGGTGGAGGACAATCGCCAGCAGCGATGACGCGAAGGCGCGACCAGGACCGAGTTGGGTTGCAAAATTTCGGGGGGTGGGTTCGAGCCAAGTCTGAAGGTTTGAAGTGTTGTTCAAGGAGTTCCATCAAGCAGGACAGGAATTCGCGAGCGAATGGATCGGCTAGACCAAAAGCGGCACTGCATTCTCGGTTCAGCCTGTGTCCGGCCCGTGCGCCAGTCTCATAAGAGAGGCGGGTTAGTGTGGCTGGTGTGGCTGGGCGGTGCAGATTTCTATCCCTTACGTACTGCCTGTGTTCAGCTCTGCCATGAACTAGATCGTTGGATATGAATTCGGTCTCAGAAGCCAACACTGCTCATGAAAGACTGTGCTTATCTCTTACAATCTATCACCGGATGAACATGACCGTGGGCGAGGCTTTGGTGCTCTTGTTTCCCGTATTAGTACTGTAATCTATACTCAAACTGTAACCTCTCGCTCATTTACGCACACCCTAGTAAATGGAAGCGTTCCAACTCTCTCGTGCCCCCAACTGGCACAATGCCAGCCAACCCAATGAAGGACCTAATATCAGCGGTCCTTTCTTTAGCATCAAACCAAGAGTGACCGACAAAGCCAATTCAGAACCAGTGGCTCGCAAAGTAGATATGTAAACATAACTCGTACCCAACGCCATCCAACCACACAAACGCCAACTTGAAAGCCGATCTGCCCGATTACCCTTTTGAGCGATCGAGAGCATATCTAAAAGTCCGTGGACAGCTGGAAATCGTCATCCAAATCTTGAGGCTCTGGAATGTTGCTGATGTGCCCACTGTCTTCCTCCTCAACGTCGAAAATTGACACAAATTGGGGCTTCTTCCAATCCTTCGACGCTTGAGTCTGGGCAAAGCGCGCAGGAGTGATAGTGCAGTCCGACCCGGATGATGCTGTGCTCGTTGTGCTTGCTGTCCGTGTCAAGGCACGGGGCTTCCTGGCGGGAGGCTCAGGTTGGCGGGTGGCTGCTGAAAGCGCAGAGCGTCCTTTGCTGTAGCCCAGGGTGCTTCGAGATGCCACCACAGCGGTAACACGCTCGCGTTGGGCCAGCGCCGGCTGGGAAGGTACTTGAGTTGGCTGGTTCCGAGGCAAGAGGAACGATTGAACCTTTCCCTTGGTCGCGAGGGCGGGCCTGACAGGTTTAACATGACTGGTGTTCGCAGGCTTAGTAGACATGGCAAGAGCCGCAGCTGCCTTCCTGGAATTGACAGTGTTGGGTGCCTTGGCAACCTGGCCAGTTATATTCCTAGAGCCCACGGAGGTGGCGGGCTCCACGGGATCCCGCTTGACCTTGAACAAATCTTTGCTGGTTGGGACGTCACCAACACTCCAATCGAACTCCTCCATATCCCTCATTATCTGCTCATCTCCTCGCTGGAAGTCCCGCTGGCGGCGTTCCTCCATCTCCCGATCTGTGGCTGTCATGCCATTCTCGTCGATCTGATTGAAGTAATAGTCGTAGTAGCCTCTGAAGAGGTTTTCCTTCTTGAGACCCTCAAACGTGAGGCCGCCGTCAGGGAAAACGTCCGATTCGTAGGGAATCTCCTTCTGGCGCGGCGGAGCGTACTCAATATCCTCCTCATCGTCAAGAGGGTTCCGGTCGGTGTGTACCTCCAACTTCGATGACTCAATTTGCGGGGCTACCTGCTTTGGCCGAACCGTGGTGGTTGGCTTCAGGGTGGTCTTTTCAAACTCGCGGACGATATCCTTCACCCCAACTGTCTGCTGCGTCGCCTTGGCCTTCGCGTTGGTTGTCTTGTTTCCTAATGGCGCTCGAGCGATTTGGGGCTCTGTAAATTTTGTCAGCTTGCCTGTCGTCGCTAACCAACCGACAAGAGACATGGCGACCTACCAGCCGGAGTCATCATCGCCCTTCCTGACTTTCCCCCCTTGCCAACCGTCGTGGTGTTTTCATTGTTTCCTTTGGTTCGCAGCGCGCTCTTACCGCCGAAGCCGCGGTTCGCGTTCTCATCGTTGAGTGGGACCTTCAAGGGCGTCTTTGGAAAGCGGGCACCTGGAGTCTTGGCCTGCAGCAGCTGCTTCGAGGCGCCTGCTTGGTGGGTGTAGACATTCTCCTGCTCTTGGTGAGCCGCCAACATGGTCGTTGATGCGTGGGAAGGCCTCCCAGATGGGCAATCGTGGGGATGCAGCGGCGAGTTGATGATTCGTATTCCTTCGCAATTGAGCAAGGCAATTTGTTGCAGGGGTTGAACTGGCGAGCCCTGTCTCGCGTTGGCGTCTTTCTGGGAAAAGAAATGCAGTTGACACGGCAACGTTCCACAGCTGGCGACGCCCCACCTTTAGCCGGACCTTGAAGATCAGACAAGTGACCGCACCCGCCGCAGCAAATGGAAACGCCGACGCTTTGGGGAAGGAGGGGCACCTTTCATTTCCAGCACAACCCACCACAGCCTGTGACCTTTCTGCCTCCTTTCTCACCTCCCAGACCTATTCGCGCCCAGTAGTTCGCCTTCACCCAGGTTCGATTTCTACACTGATATTGCCATTTTCAGCCCATCCCTCTGAGCCTCGCAACGCCCTCAAAAACATGGATCGCATCAAGGAGGTGAGTTCACCGTTCTGTCGAGCTAGACCCCTGCTGTACCCCACCATGACGGGCGCCCCTCATGAGAGAGGAATGGCAACGACACAACCACCACACAACCCGCCAACATTGCGATGTTTTCCGTTTCGCTCGCAATCGCATCATGACGAGCCTTCCTATACGGAGTGCACACGGCTAATATGGACGTCCTCCCGCGCAGAAAATGAACCAGCTCCGCCTGGAGGCCGACGAGGCCGCTACCCAGGTCGAGGAGCTCAAGGCAAAGGTCAAGGCGCTTGAGCAGGAGAACCTCTCCAAGGAGCAAGAGATCACTTCTTTGAGCCATAAGAACGCGGTACTGGAGACCGAGGTTGAAAAGCTGGAGGGAGTCGTCAAGAGCTTGAAGGCTTCTGCCGATGAAGGCCAGCAACATGGAACGCAGAACGAAACTCTGACTCGGAGACTCCAGTTGCTCGAGGAAGAGGCTGAGGAAGCCGATAAGAACCTCCGAGAGGTCAACGAGAAGTAAGTCGATGACCACCATGTTGCAGCGCAGCATGTTGACAATATGTGCTCGCAGGCTCCGACAGACAGACGTCAAGGCCGGCCACTTCGAGCGCAAGGTCCAGGCTCTCGAGGCTGAGCGCGATAACTGGGAGTCCAAGTACGAGGAGATGGCCAAGAAGTACGATGCGGTGCAGAAGGAACTCAGAGAGTTCCAGGACGAGATCGGCAACATGTAGATCTAGTCGAGTTTGGACTTTGTTCGCGCGCCTTCATTCCAGCAACACCACCGAGATATCAAACTCAGGTCTAGATTTTGTCGCCTAGCACATGCGTATGGGAAGGGCTCAGAATTGGCAGCCTGAGAACACCATGACTTCAGTACTTAGTGTTTCTAGTTGGTGAAGCACTTTAACCCTGAGAATGGGTCGCCCTGAGAGTGGTAGCTTTAGCATCCGGTCGGGCCTTGTCTATTCTGACTACCTTCTACCCTTCTTGGCTTTTTCCCTCCTCTGTGTTATCCGCCTCTCCTCCTTGGTCTCGTAGCGGAATGTTTTCTTTTTCTTTTTCGGCCACTCCTTCTTTCCTGGCCCCTTTTCTGTGTTGTCTTCTTGTTTCACGTCCCTCCTACTAGACTCGTCTGCCCCATCCACCGAAGCTGCCCCTGGCTTATGCAGGCCATCTCGATTTACACTGACTGCTTCCACGGTGACAGTTGTGTAGCGGTCCTCGTCGATGTACTCTTCCTCCATGTCGATTGGTGCTTCCGGTACTTCGTCATCCAGCCCTTTCCACTCGTCAGAGTCGGAGCCGCCCTCCTCATGACCCTCGGTTCCGGCTTTCTGGGCCTCTAGGAATATTTGGTTCACCGACTGCACATGCTCTTCGACCTCTCGCCTCCGTTCTTCTCGAAGCTGCAGCGCAACATTAGTACGGGGTCATAGATGTAACCAATCCGTGAATCCGTATCGTACTTGTTTCCTCATCTCAATTCTCTCCTCTCGCTCCTTCTTGGCGGCGATTTCCTTGGCCTCCTTGATTCGCGCCTGTTTGCGCTTTCGGAAGCCAGAGAGATACTCAGTTCGTGCATCTTTATCAAAAGTGATCTCATCAATCTTGTGTGTCGTTTTTCTCTTCTTAGGTGGCGGCTGGAGCGCGCTCTTCTTAACTCTAGGTACGGCAAACATTTTTTTTGGGTGATGTCGCAAGAAGGCCGCTGTAAAAGCTTCCGTAACTTTCCCAGTTGGCGCCTCTGAAGACGTACAGAAGCTGACGCCAAACGTGGAGTTCTGCCGTTCCACACCGCCAAATTAGACTCGTCGTCACCCATGGCCATGCATCCCGTCATTGCCGCTACACTGCCAAAGCTCCCGTCTTCGAGGAAACGTCCCGTATCTCAGCAGCACCAAAGCGCTCAACTTCAATAAGCCATGAAGCTCTCACGAGCAGCGACCCTGGTGGCCTGTACCGCATCCGTGCAGGCCTTTTCCGACTCCTCGCCATTCATCCTTTTCTCCACAGCCAGGTTTGTCTGCTTGGCTTCTGTCCATAATCGCGCGGGATGATTGCCTCGTCACTGACACTGTGCACCCAGACTCGCGTCCCCGTCAAGCGATGCACAGCTCCAAACTAGCACGAGGGTCATCGCAGCCGCTCAGGAGATTCTCTCTTCCTGCCCGACCCAGCGCTATATCTTCGTCTCCCAGCCGAACATCCATGCCGCCGACATACGCGACAAGTCTGCTGGGTGCAGGATGCCAAACCTATGCAGCGCCATCGCCAGCAAATCCGTCCAGGGAAGGTACAACGTGGCCGAAGTTATAGGACAGGTCTCATCGAAGTCATTGGCCGAGTATGTTGCCGAGGCGTGCACGAAGAAGGGGGTTATCGCCCTGGTCAACAGGGTGGAGCTGGAGCATTTGCCAAGTCCAAAGGAGACGGTAAAGCGGACAGAGATCCTTGGTGACAACGGTATTTGGATCTCATACATTCTCCGTGGTCGTTGTCTTTACTGACCTTATCCCTAGATCATGAGCTGGGTCGCCTCTTTGACGCCCTGGATGGCGAGTACACAGTTGTCATGTTCTCGGACCCAAATGAGTTCAAGGCTTACGAGCCTGAGTTTATTGAACCGGCGGCTCGTATTGTCGAAGCTGTCCACATCGATCTCAAGCGCGAAGATGGCAGCGCTGCTGCTGCGCCAAAGAAGAATGTGACCGACAACCGGCCGCTGTTCGAGAAGTACCAGTTCTTCACTCCTGGTAAGTCCTCATGTACGCGTAGTAGTCGCATTTAACTCATTTTTAGGCATCTTTTCTGGACTCATCGCCCTTGTCATCATCCTCTCCATCCTTGGTGTCGGCCTGAAATCTCTCGCAAGCCTAGAGGTTTCCTATGGTGCTTTTGACAAGGAAAATGGACCAGCCGCTCAGAAGAAACAATAGCTTGAATAAGCTTGACTGTGTAAATTGTGGTATTAGTGCGCGTGCCGTTTAAACAACGCTGTAGCATATTGACCGGGGGCCGGAGTTTAAGGAGGCTTGGGCATTCTAATTGAGGGATCACTAGAGCTTTGATATTCGCCGGGCGCTCTGTTATCTTAAGGAGGAGGCCAACTATACGTGGCAACCGAATGTGCCCTGCTCCAATAATGGGACAAACATGGAATGAAATTATCCTCATCATCATAATATGTTGCGATTGTCTTTGCCCCCGCGGTGAGAATCCGATGCTGTTCCCGTTTCCATGACTCCTTGCCCGTTTACAAAAACGCCTTGACTATCATAAAGACAACCCATCCTCCCTTTTGCGCCCATGGCGAAAGACCACCGAAACCTTCTCATACCAAATGGCTGGGCAGGAGGAAGTTGGCGATGCCTTCTCTTATCGCATATTCATGCCCGCAGTGCCCACAGACCAACTTCCCCTCCACAATCTGCATCTCCATGAGAAGCGTGTGCAGCTCTTGGAGCATCTTCTCATCTGCCTCCAGCTCCTCAGCCGTGGGCGGTTGGTCGGGCAGCGTTGGGAAACCCAGCTTCAAGTGTATCAGCATATAATTCGAACTCTCGGAGCTAGAATAAAGTGAAAGAGGAGGAGTACGAAAAAGACAAGCCAAAATTAAGACATACCTCAGTCGAAGTCGTTCGTAGAGCAGCCCAATCAATGCGGGGCAGCACGTTGACTAACAGCTGGGGGTTGATCTCGACGTCGTCCTTGGCGAGCTCTGCTTCCTTGGGGTGGAGGGGAAATGAGTCCGACGAGGACTTGCAGGTCTTGACCGCGCAGCTCAAAAAGTTCAGAGTGAGGACCTTCATTTTGCCGGCGATACAGGTGAGATTTTCCTTGGGGTTTTGCTCTTCTTTCTTTTTTGAAACGCTTGAGAATCTCCAGTCCCTATAGCTGGTGGTTGTTGTTTGGAGGTGGAGGTGGAGGTTTTTTGGAGAGCCAACAATGTGTACCACGTGATACACCCGCGAGATGGGATGCCACTTCAGAAAATAGAACTACATATTTGGGAGAAACGAGGGAGCTGGGTATTCGATCAGATCGAAATAATAGGAGTCGTATCATACAATTCACAATAGAAATTAAGAAGTGGCTATAGGAAGGAAAAATGTTGGTAAAAAGTACACGAATCGTTCACCGCGGGCTGTCACTCATCACTCTGTCGAATAACCCTGCCAAGAACCCAAGACGGTTCCCGGTATTGCCATAACCTTGGTCTTTCCTTGGGGTAGCGGAAGGATGAGTTTTGTGGGACGCGTCTTGGCCCCGTTGCAACCCTCAACCGCCTCCCGCGTGTCTGGCAATCGCTCCCTGCCTTGCGTCTCCCAACGCACTCCGAAAATCGGGCCAACGTATGCTAAAGTTACACGCTTACGCGCCGAGAATACCGCCCTCTCGAGACTGGCGGAGCCTGGATGCGCGGAGATAATACCCGACACCGCCGACAATCACGGCGAAGAAGAAGACTTTGCCCAGAAAGTGGGAGCCGTCCTGGGAGCTAATGTCGGCCTCGACATCGACCTCGGCGGGGGGCTCCAGCCACTGCGCAGAACCGGTCAGGTTTTCTAAATGAGGAAAAAAAGAAAACCACAACGATCAGCACACGAACGACAGACATACTTTCAGGTTGAGAAGTGAGTAAGCGTCAGAGTGGGACTTCATCTTCGCCCTCGGAGAAATCTTGAAAGTGCGTATGTTCAGTAATTGGACTCAGATACAACAGACATGATTGCTTTTGGCTTATCCGTGCACCAAGCCAAAGAACGGAAAGCGGAGGGGTATGAACACGCGTGCGAGAAAGAGGAATTTCACAGTTCCACGTGAATACCTTCAGGGGGGACCTCCAGCTCGCCGCTCTTGGCGATCTTGACCGCCTTGATGGGCTTGTCGCCGCCGGCGGTGGGGTTCTTCTCGACCTTCTCCACAATATCGTAGCCCTCGAGAACCTCGCCGAAAACGACATGCTTTCCATCGAGCCAGCTGTTAACGGCATGTTAGCAAGACGTTCCACGCAGCTGGACACTTGACGCTGATTTGTGGATAAACTCACCCGGTGACAACGGTGGTGATGAAGAACTGCGAGCCATTGGTGTCCTTGCCGGCGTTGGCCATGGACAGAAGACCCTTCTTGGAGTGCTTGAGCTTGAAGTTCTCATCGGCAAACTTCTCGCCATAGACTGCGCAATTCGTTAGACAGATCTGAATCGAACATCGAAACCCAGGCTTATACGTACTGGACTTGCCACCGGTGCCGTCGCCCTTGGTGAAGTCGCCGCCCTGGATCATGAAATTGGGGATGACACGGTGGAAGCTAGATCCCTCGTAGCCGAAGCCCTTCTCGCCAGTGGCCAGAGCCCGGAAGTTCTCAACCGTCTTGGGAACCGTCTTTCCATAGAGACCGATGACAACGCGACCCGCGGGCTCATCGCCAATGTTGATGTCGAAGAAGACCTTGTGGGTGATCTTGGGACCCTTGACCGCGACCACGCCCTGAGAAAACAGGAGCACGCTGGCGCCGAGCAACAGCGTGGCGGTCAGCAGAAGCCGCCTGAAGTTGAACATCTTGAGCGATTGAGAACTTTCTATTGGCTGGGAGGGAGATGCGATTGAACTGGGGACTGATGCCAGATCAATTGAAGGAAGAAAGGGGAACGGGTTCAAAAAGAAAACGCCAGCTAGACGTTAAAAGGCACACCGTCTGGTAAAGCTACGTTTCACCTGCGGCTCGCGAAACGGGAGCTTCCATCTGGGCGAATCGGCAGGGTTCTGTGGGGGTGGCCAGCGGGGTCACGGAGTGCAAATCAACTCTCGCCCAATCCGGACGTGACTACAACCACCCCCGGGGCGTACAGGATTCCCTCGCTGTCGCAAGGGACAGAACAGCCCCAGATGTCAGGAACCTCTCTGGCTGCCAACGTCATCCACCCCAACGCAACACCCACGCAAGCGCATTGCATCGCATCACATCGCGTTGCAGCTCGAGAGGCCATACGGCTCCTCCGTGCCGCTATGCGCAGATCCGTTTCCTTTTCTTCCGCAACGAGAGCCTTACCGTAACGTAGCATCTCCACCAACCCCATCTTTAAGATGATGTCCCTCAACACGGAAGAGGATCCCTTCCTCCAAGTTCAACAGTAACCCCCTCCCAACCACCGCCTCTCAGACCCCTCCCCGAATTGCTAACCTTCTCCTAGAGATGTCCTCTCCCAACTCCAATCCACGCGCCCCCTCTTTACATCCTACCTCCGCATCCGCTCCCTCGCCACAACCGCCTCCTCCCCCGAGCTCGCCTCCGCCCGCTCCGACCTCGAATCTGCCCTCTCCTCGCTCGGTGAAGACCTCACCGACCTCGTAGAGTCCGTCAAAGTCGTCGAGTCCAACCCTTCTCAGTATGGCCTCTCCGCCGCCGAAGTCACGCGGCGCAAGCGCCTGGTCCAAGAAGTCGGCGGGGAAATAGAAGACATGCGTGAGGAGCTCGCGAGCAAAGTCAGCGGGGGGAACCTGCCCGACCCGAGCTCGTTTGCGATAGGGGAGAGGGAGCAGGATGACTACGCGGCGGACTTCGAGGCGCAGCAGCAGGAGGTTATGATGCGCGAGCAAGATCAGCACCTGGATGGGGTATTTCAGACGGTGGGGAACCTGAGGCAGCAGGCGGCGGATATGGGGAGGGAGCTGGAGGAGCAGGCAGAGATGTTGGAGGTGGTAGACAATCTTGTGGATCGCGTGGGCGGGCGGCTGCAGACGGGGATGGACAAGCTGAAGTATGTGATGAGGAGGAATGAGGATAGGCTGAGTAGTTGTTGCATTGGTGTGCTGATTGTTGTGTTGATAATACTCTTGATTCTACTCTTAGTTATCTAGGGTTTCGGTGCAACGGGATAAATGGGCTTGTATCGTCTTCAGTCGCCGGGTAGGGAGGCACTGCACCAAGTATTGAGCGAGGGACTAGCATAGACAGGGAGGGTTGGTTCCCCCCATGCGGCGTTTGTTTGGATTAACTGATTCTCCCCGTTGGGTATCTACCTTAACCTCAACTGCCCCTCTCGCAGCAATTCGTACCCTGAGAGCATAAGCAATCTTAAGTGACTATGCCCCAACTCGCCAACATCTTGTGCACCAAAAGCGTCCTTCTATTTCCGCCAGCGAACCTTGACACCGATAACACCCGGTTCCTAGCCGAGCGCTAACCCTGTGTCCTTCTTTAGCAGCGTTGCTACAACCTCCAGGGAGTTGACTGCTGGCGATTTCTGGGCGGTCCTCGCTGGGAACTCGATCAGAGCAGCCCTCAACGCTGCCCGTCCTGCGTCGCCGTAAAACTCGAGGAGCTTTGGTTCATAGTTCTCTATCATGGCCTTCAGCACTAAGCATTGCGTGTTGGAGATCTCGGCGGGCGGTGTATTGACAATTCTCGCCATAGCTGTCCAGTAGTGTCGAGGTGGACAGGGATTCTGCTTGGTGGATTTCCCGAAGTTCCGTAGCGCCACTGCTGCGAAGCCCGATCCAATCCCCATCATGCGGTTCATGTGTGATTGCTCGTCAATCCACTGGCCGTTTTGATCTTTCCACCAGCCCAACCTCGCTCTGCCTTGTTCTGTCTTTTCACTGCCGCGGTACCCAAACAATACGGGGCAGACGATGCGGAACTTGGCCATCAAGATGTCAATCATGGAAGCACCCCGCCAATGGAAATCCGCATTTGAGAAGACTATGGCAATAGTCACTCCGATAGGGTCAGCTGTTTCCGGGTTGGCGCCTGTCTCGACAATGAATTGCTTGATGGTTGCTTTGGCGAATATGTTGATAAGGTAGAAGAACAGGGATGGCAGCTGGTCCTCGTTGTGTGTGGCCCCTGCAACGGGGCTTCTTGACTCGAGAGTGAACATCCCAGGGTCAATGAGGCTGGAGCTCGGTGCGTTCTCCAACGCCTCTCGCAGCATCGCGATGATCTTCTCTTGCTATATCGCAACCGTTAACATGGACATTCAACTAAGAAACATCCCTTCTTACCTGTTTCCTATTCGCCCCCACACCATTGGTAAGCTGGCCGATACTCTTAACTATCTCCCGTCGCATATCCCCCATCCGAGCCTTAAGCGCTTTATTCTGGGTAAGTTGTTCTTTCATAGACTTGCGGAGCGCCTTCAGATTGCGATGAATTTCGGTGTACCGATCAATCGTGGTCCAGGCAGTGGGAGGTGATGCGGATACCACTGCCTTTGCTGGCGCTGGTGCTGGCGTCGGCTGAGGAGCAACTCCATTGAGCAGCGTACTGATCCCAAAGGGATTACTACCCCCGGCGACCGTTGACGATGGTTTCGCAACCGCACCATTTGCGCCTGGAATCGCAATTGCTGGTTTCGCGGCAGTCACGAGTGAACCTGGTGTGACCGCGAACGGGTTTGATGTTGCCTGCTTGGGAGGAGACACCTGGGGCGTCGCACCGTTGGCCTGTGTTGTGGTCGTTTGAACTGGCGGTGGTACCGGTCCGCTGGTGGCAGATGATTTTGCCGGGTCGGTTTTTGGCTCCGCAGGTGGGGCGGGCGGTATCTCGATCTTCTTTTCTTTCAGAGCGAGTAGCTTCAGACGTTCAGCAGCGATTTGTTCCTCGAGCTGAATCCGCTGCTCCTCCTTTCGCTTTTCTTCTAGGAGCCGCTGTCTCTCCTCCTTTTTCTGGTGCTCCAGTATGACGCGCTCGGCCTCCTCTCTGACGCGGTCGTGTTCTTTCTTTGCTGCTTCGATGAGATGTCGGTGCCGGGATTCCGAGTTGCGATTATCGTCTAAGAGGTCGGCGAGTACTTGTGCTCGCTGCGGGCTCGACCACTGGTGGCTCCGTCGAGGACCAGGAGATGACCCCGCCATTGTGACGGCGAGTTTTGTGTTGTTTTTTCCGGCTTACAATACCATAGCGCTCGAACAATTCGTGGCCGAACGGTTGTTTGTTGCGACCCCTTGACGTTTTGCAACCAGATGTACGTTGAAGAAGTTCAGGGTTGGCTTAGGACCACCCTTGGGCGTGCTCTTTCTTGAGCCGCGCCAAAGAACTTGAGTGAGCGCCGTGTCAGCGGCTTTGCTTATCGGATAAATCTCCCATTTAGGTGTCTGTGCGCGCCTGAACTAGCCGCCCGGTCCCACTCTACACCATCAGCCACCATCATCTGTCAGCAAGTGCGAAAGGTCCAGGCCCTCAAGCGGACAGTATGGATGGAAAATCTGTGCGAAAAGCCGGCGAGATTGGCGGGGGACGAGATCATTTGGTCGTTCCAGTGTCTTGAATGAAGCAGAGGCAAGATCTCCTCTCACCGTTCTTTGACACTCGCCAGATTTGCGCTCGGCACTGATGATTGTTCTTCTGCCAAGCTTGATGTGACATGTCGCGTGATTGGCTACGACGTGGTCCGACAACAGCTCCGCCGTTGCTGCACACACTTTGTCTCCGTCGTAGGCAGGCTTTTCTCCACAAAGCAGTATCATTTCCTCCCGAGGTAGGCTACCGTTTAATATAAACAATCCAAGGATGAATCGACAGTGTCGTCTATCGTGCATTCGGTAGCTCTGCATTCCTTCATGCGCTGACTACCTACCAACATGGTGGCGATCTTGGTAAAGATCCGTGGATGCATGCTGCCTTGGTTTTGAAGGTCTCAAGACGATGTGTGCCACGATGAGTGGCTTTCGCCCGCCGTCCGTGTTAACACCATGCCTACGTGAAATGGCGTCTGTTCCCCACCAGCAGTAAACTTTGTCCGCTGACGGAAGTGTCACGCCAACCGAGGACATCTCTGCGGTGGACAGAACATATCTCTGCCATTCGAGGCTGTGTGAAACTGTGTCGGCGTCGTCTTACAGGGCTTTCCCAACTGCCAGATCCATCTCGTCTCTCCACGGCACTCTGGCCCTCCAAAAAGGTCCGCTGCACGTCGACGCATACAGAGACTTGTGTCTCTTGACGAGGGGCCGCTCAACGCCGAGCGCGCCGTATTGGTCAGAGCCTAGCCAACCCCAGGAGCTTCCCCTCATCCCCTCATCGCCACTGCCCTGGCCACAATTGGTGAGCTGTAGAGCAGCGAGTTCCATGGGTAAAAATCTGCAACACCCGCATCCTTCACGACAGCGCTCCCTCAATTGACAGCGGCCCATCTCTCTTTAGGCTGTCCGTGCTTGATGACAATGTTCAGCCATTGAAAAGGTGGCTCTTGGTTGAAGAGCGCACCGGTCGGTTACCGAGTCTGTTGATTCAGGGAGACCAGGGGTAGCTTGCGCGACTCCTGGGTCGGTCTCAGAGCGCGAGCCAAGACCGTCCAGGGTGGACGCAGCTTCGGTTGGTTTTGCTGCGGCCTCGGGTCCACTTTTCCATTTCGGTAGCAGCCCGGCGTCGCTGCGCAGACCGGGAAGCACTGTGCTTGCGGTGGTCTGTGGCCCATTTCGCAGGGGCAACCTGCTCCCGACTGCCTGCACAACCAGGAGCTGCTCATCGTCATCAACAACCCACGACGGGTTTCCCTCCCACTCGCACCCTCCTTACTACATCACGCATCATCAAGCTCTGAGCTTACAGCTCATCCCATCCAGCCGTCCATCTCTGTCTTACACTCCCTCTGAATCCAAGTTCCCATCTTTCATTAACCTGTTTGGACTCGAAATATCTCCGCGAACTGTCCTTAGGCACCGCCTCCGCATCCAAGCAACCAGCACCAGCAACCCAGCAACCACACAAAAAACCTCACTTGGCCTGTTTGCTTCGCATCCGCGCACCGCTGCTGATTGCTACTCGGACTCCCGATATCGCGTAGCTTTCTTCGCACTTGACGTGCACTCACCCGTCTGCCTCGCCGCCCGCGTTCCTGCAGCCCGCAATGGAGCAGCAACAGCAGCCTCAACCCGGAGGCGTTCCTGGCCCAGCCGGCCGCCGCCTTCACATCGCTCACCGCAGGAGCCCCTCGGAGCTGACGCCTCTGATGAGCATGTTTGCAAACTCGGGCAATAGTAAGTGCATTTCCGTTAACCCCTGTCTCTTTTTCTCACGTCCGGACAATCTCTGGAGCTCTGGCCAGGCCTGGTGAACGGAGGGAGCTGCATTCTCAAGATTATACTCGTTTCTTCGTAACGCCAACGCTAACCTGCTCCTCTGCCGTAGTGGAACAAATGGCGATCCAGCAGCAGATCGAGCTGCTTCAACAGCAGCAACAGCAAATTCAAGCTACTCACCAGCAATATGTGAATATGGGGATGATACCGCCCAACCAGGCCATGGGTCCCGGGTTCACCCCCCTACAGCCCACCATGACCAACATGTCGCCGCAGGCCGGTTTCCAGTTCCCCAGCCAGCTACCGCAGCAAAATGTTAACCTTGCCCCGCCCACGCAACCGTTATCACATCGCCGTAATCAGTCGGCTCTTCCGAATATGGGCATGGGCCCCCCTCCTGCTCCCTCGTCTGGGGCTTCTGGATCCGCCTTTGGCAACTTTGACAATACCCAGGCCCACGGAAGAGAAAATCAGGGCTCTCGCGGCGGCCGTGGCGGCGCCGCGGGAGGCGGTCATCAGCGGCGACACTCTTTGGCTCTGGCCGATGCCAAGAAGGCCGCCGAACTTGCTCAACAGAAACGTACCACGTCCGGTTTCCAGTTCCCCGCCCCCAGCGCTTCGGGCTCGGCTGAAAAGCCGGAGGATGAAGCCAAGGGCACGGCTAGTGCCACGACCCCGACGGATGGCCAGATAGCGCAAGGCACCTCTTATCGCGGTGGCAGAGGCGGCGGTCATGGCCGGAGTCAGAGCATGGCTGTCGGCGCCAACGGCGGTCGCGGCGGTGGTTCTGGTCGCGGTGGTCACTTCTCCACCGATTCCGTCGGTCAGGGTGGCGACTTCAATCGCCGAGGTGGTGGCCACGCCCGTACCGGGTCTCGCAACTTCGACGGCAACTGGCGCAACCAAGGCCAGAATCAGACGCAAGACCAGGCTGGCGGTGCTGGCCAGAACCAGGGGTTCCAGCCCGGTCATCGCAGCCGCGGTTCAGTCAACCACCAGTCGATCTCTTCGATCGGAGCTTTCCAGTATCCTGGACAACCCCAGCTCATGCAGCTTCCCGGCCAAATGATGATTCCTGGAATGTACCCTGGCCAGCAGCTCACTCCCATTCAGCTCCAGCAGCTGCAGGCGCTCCAAGTTGCCCAAATGAACGGCCAGCACATGGCAGGCCTCCAAGCTAGTCAGCACGCTCCCCAGATGGGTGGTCAGCAGCAGCAACAGCAGCAGCGCAAGACCCTGTTCACTCCTTACCTCCCTCAAGCGACACTCCCTGCCCTCTTGGGTGACGGGCAGCTTGTCTCGGGTATTCTTCGTGTCAATAAGAAGAACCGCAGCGATGCCTATGTTTCGACCCAAGACGGCCTCCTTGATGCGGATATTTTTATTTGCGGCAGCAAGGACCGCAACCGAGCTCTTGAAGGCGATCTCGTCGCCGTTGAACTTCTGGATGTAGATGAGGTTTGGTCCCAGAAGAGAGAGAAAGAGGAGAAAAAGAAGCGCAAGGATATCACGGACACTCGTTCAGGATCCACTGCTGGAAACAATCAGAGCAATGCCAACGGAGACGACAACGGCGCTGGCGAGGGTGGCCTCCGTCGACGTGGCAGTCTCAGGCAGCGCCCTACGCAGAAGAAGAACGACGACGTTGAAGTTGAAGGACAGAGCCTTCTCCTCGTCGAAGAGGAGGAGATTAACGATGAGCAGAAGCCGCTGTATGCCGGTCACATTGTGGCCGTCATCGAGCGTGTCGCTGGTCAGATGTTCTCCGGCACCCTCGGTCTGCTGCGACCTAGCAGCCAAGCCACCAAGGAGAAGCAAGAGGCTGAGCGCGCCGCTCGAGACGGCGGCCGGCAGCAGGACAACCGGTCCCAGGAGAAGCCCAAAATCGTTTGGTTCAAGCCAACCGATAAGCGCGTCCCCCTCATTGCCATCCCCACTGAGCAGGCGCCTCGTGACTTCGTTGAGAAGCACCAAGACTATGCCGATCAGATCTTCGTTGCCTGCATCAAGCGTTGGCCCATCACCTCCCTTCATCCCTTTGGCACCCTCGTCGAGAAGCTCGGCAGGATGGGTGACCTGAAGATTGAGACGGATGCGTTGCTTCGCGACAACAACTTCGCCTCGGACGAGTTCTCTGAAGCAGTGCTGCGCAGCGTTGGCCTTCAAGACTGGTCAGTTGCCAAGGAAGATGAGGAGGCTATCGCTACCCGCCGGGACTTCCGCGAGGAGAAAATCTTTACCCTTGATCTCGATGGGGCGAACGAGCTTGGAAACGGCGTTCACATCAAGACGCTGCCTGACGGAAAGGTTGAAATTGGTGTCCACATACCTGATGTTTCCCACTTTATCAAGACCAACTCCCTTGTCGACCGTGAGGCCAAGAAGCGCGGTACCGCTGTCCGCCTCGTCAACAGGTTCTGTGCCCTCCTGCCACCAAAGCTCTCCAGCGAGGTTTGCGCCATCACTCCTGAGCAGGAGCGCCTGACCGTCAGCATTATCTTCCACGTCAATCCACACAATGGTGCAGTCGCAGAGGGCGATACCTGGATCGGCAAAGGCATTGTCAAGAGCGGCGGTAAGCTCTCCTTGGCGCAAATTGACGACGCTGTGTCTGGCAAGGGTAGCTTCGAACACACCGTCGTTAGTGCCAGGGACATTCAGATTCTCAATGTAAGTTTCGCATACCTTTCTCCTGCCTACACCTCGCTAACATTGAAAGGCTTTGACCCAAAAATTCCGGGAAGCGCGCTTAGGCGCTGGCGGTGAGCCCATGGCGCCCCTCCGTCTTCTCCAGCAGCTCGACGACGAGAATATTCCCGTCAAGCACAACATCTTCGACTCGAGCCCCGCTACCGAGCTCGTTGAGGAGCTCATGCACAAGACCAACAGCTACATTGCCCAGCGTCTCGCCGAAGGACTCCCTGAGAAGGCTCTTATGCGCCGCCAGTCGCCCCCCAACTCGCGTCGTTTGCAGACGTTTGTTGAGCGTATGACTGCCCTTGGCTATGAGATCGACCCTACCAGCAGCGGCACGCTCCAGAACAGCCTTTTCAAAGTTGACGATGCTGAGATCAGAAAGGGCATGGAGACGCTGCTGCTGAAGTCGATGCACCGTGCCAAGTACTACATCGCCGGAAAGACGCCCAAGCATTTGTGGCCCCACTACGCTTTGAACCAACCTCTTTACACTCACTTTACTTGCCCTACCAGGCGGTACGCGGACATCCTGGTCCATCGCCAGCTCGAATCTGTCCTTTCCGGGGGCAAGACAGAGTACAATGAGGACTTGGAGGCCCTTGTCAAGACCGTTGAGTCTTGCAACACCAAGAAGGATTCGGCCCAGAATGCTCAAGACCAGAGCATCCACATCGAGTCGTGCCGTGCCATGGACAAGAAGCGGCAGGAGGTCAATGGTGACTTGATCAGCGAGGGAATTGTCGTGTGCGTATATGAATCGGCGTTTGACGTTCTCATCCCCGAGTGGGGCTTTGAAAAGCGCGTGCACTGCGATCAGCTCCCCCTCAAGAAGGCCGAGTTCAGGAAGGAGAAGAGAGTGCTGGAGCTGTACTGGGAAAAGGGTGTTCCCAGCTCGGCGTATGTGCCTGAGGACGAACGTCCCAAGGCCGCCGCTTCTCAAAGGATGTCTCATGCCATGGCGGCTGCCCGTCAGGCTGAGGAAGCAGAGAGGGCCAGGAAGGAGCGTGAGGAGGCTGCCCGCAAGCAGACCGAGACCGGCACCATCTCGACTGATGATGTTGATGCGCTCTTTGACGATGATGAGGACAATGCCTCTGACATCACGGAGGCCATGGCTGGTGCGTCCCTCGCCGAGCGCCCAACGCAGAGCGTTCCCGGATCGCCTACCCGGTCCCCATCGAATGCGGCCGGAGCTCTCCACCGCACCCGATCCGACTCCAAAGTCCCCATTGCCGAGGCGCCCGAGACTCGGCTGTCGAACAAGGAGAAATATCTGAAGCTTTTCAAGCTGAGAGAGGAGGGTGGAGAGTACATTCAGGATGTCACAGAGATGTCGAGAGTGCCGGTTATCTTGAAGACCGATCTCACCAAGAGCCCACCGTATGTACTCGATTTGCTCTTTTTCGCGTAAGGACATGACTAATGATGTGCACAGTTGCCTGACCATTCGCTCTCTCAACCCATATGCTCTCTAAGCCACTTCAACCGTTTGGATTACCAGTTGAGAGCTCATGGTACCGCCTCACCGGATGCTATAGATATACTTGTGAACGGGAGCGGATGAGAAGGATCGAGATGAAGCAGTGCACGAAAGGGAACACACGAGGAAGATTGACCCAAGGCAGTGTTCTCCGGTGGACGGAACAGCTGATGACGGAATATATTTGTTGATAGTCGTTGCATTTGGGGGTGGAGGTGGCATGTTTATCAGCAGCGTTACAAATTTCGACGTATTCACGACGTTTGCTTGGTGAGTGCAAAGATCAAAAAGGGGAGACGGAAGATGAGAGAGAGAAAGGAGTCAGGGCGAGATAACGAAAGGCCGGTCTAATAACTCAAGAATTCAATCTGGCTTCTACGCACACAAAGAGCTGCAACGCTGAAAAGGAATGATGTGCTTGGTAGCTCAGTTTCATAGCTCTCTCAAGATGCACAGGCTAATTTGGGGGTGTAACACGGCATCGCGGGACTTGGAGACGCAGCGGTTGCCGACGCAAGTCCGGAATAAGTCTCCGACACCAAGAGGTTGATCCGCTAATCTAAGCTGCGGGCATGGAAGTACGGGCGTGGTTCTGTCGAAGTTCCGGCCCCCCACAGAGAACGGAGTGAGAGTTCGGAACATGGCGATGCTGGATGATCGGCAGATGTGAGACTTCTTGGCCTCAGGCTGCTTATTGGGGCAGGTTAAGGTGAGGGACGGGATACCTTGCTAGATAGGTAGGGCAGAAGCTGGGAGTGTCTGCGCATGCATCTTAGGCAGGACAGGATTGGGCATTGTGCTCCATGTGGGATGGAAAGGGGGGATGGGGGTTGGGGGTTGTCAAGACGAAATTGTTCCGACTCCGAAGATGCGGCTCGCGACTTGAATATTGGGACGGTTTGGTCTTTTCTCCCGTCGCGACGTTCATTTCTCCCGGTGTTGAGGATCCTTGACGGGGCTCTCTTCAGCGGCGCTGTCTCGAATCCACCATGGGTTGTAGTGGACATGACTTCCTCTTCGCAGATAACGTCAGGCGCAAGTGGGCATTTGGTTTGTTTCTCGTGGGTTGTTGCACTCATTGTGATCGCCCTCATCAAGAGGTGATGGCCACAAGGAGTCTCCAAACAACGTAGGGCGCCCAAAAACATGGGCCCTCGCTTATTCGTTGCCATCTCCCTGTGGGGTCTTGAGACGAGGTTTCATGAAACCAGGTTGGAGACAGGCCAAAGAGGCGAGGGCATGAATCGAATTTGCATACACGACGTCTTAGCCTTGGCGATGGTACCTCATCACTGGGGCTAAGGCGGGAGGTGGGAGTCGGACATGCAAGCATCTGAATCGGAGGGACCTGCGGGGGAGGGATCTGGGTAAATTTAAGGTGGCTGTCTCAAACAACCCAAGATCTCGGCTGCCACCTTCCAATCTTCACGTTGCGGGTCGCCGTCATGGGCCTTGACTATTCTTGGAGGCACACAAACTTAGCTTTCATTGCGGATGCGTGAGGAAGACCGCACCATAGGTGCTCTTCACACGTAGGGCTAGACGGCAAACGAGATTTTGACGCGCCCATGTACGGAATCCAAGAACCAAATATAGTAGTGCCCGTCTTGCGAGGGGAGAACCGCCATCCAAACGCTCCAAAGTGCGACCACTTGGGCCCCCCTTGCAGAATCATCAAATCGCGAGCTGGCGGCACGTGTGCAGCAAGATACCTGAAGGCCCTGCCTAGACCGGCCGCAAGTGCATCATCACACTAACGTTAGTCCCAGCTAGCACCGACTCAAAGACATCTAAAGTTGTCTCCGCACTGCAAACACAAACCAAACCTTATCTCGGTTCGGCAGAGCAACGAACCAGATGGAGCGAGGTCGCAGCGTAGGCAGTGGCTTTGGCCGCTTGGCCGAGGTCTCGATGCAGAGTGGCTAGCAGGGCTCCCCGTCACCTTGGAGTTTCTGTCGCGCGTGCGCATTGATCGGAAGCGAATTGTCGTTGTCGCAGAAGGGCAGCATGGCGGCGGAAAAAGAAGTGCGAAAACAGCATCCGTGGTGATTGAAACATGGCTGAGACGAGAACCGTGGGCGCCAACGTTAGAGATACCCCTGGGATGGGGTTCCCCGTGCGACGCCTTGGCCCTGCACGCAGGGCTTGGCCGGGGGGGGGGCTCTGCGGCCAACTCCCGCCCCGCGGCTCTTCCAGGGACTTCCTCCATCTCAAAGCGCTTCCCGGATCCCGAGCAGGGGGCCTACACATTCATCCCAAGTTTAGGTCACTTCACCTTTTCCCTATTGGCCGCATCTTGAGCCTCACACCCAGGCGAGCCCAGGAGAACAGAATCCCGACGACGGGTGCCCCGCAGCCCACGCAGGCACGGCGCCGGCTCGCCGTTGCTGCGCGTCGCAGCCAGGGGTCGAGTAAACGAAACACTCAAGATCTCCCCCTCCTACCCGCCGCTCCTTCCCTCGCAACCATCCATCGCACTCACGCTCCTGCCATCTGAACATCCCGGCAGAACACACCAAGAAGAGCGCTGGGCTTATCTTGGCCATGCTCCGAAGTTCGAACGCTCGAACCCTCCCGTGCCCATCCTTCCCCCCCCCCTCGTACCCCGTAGCCCCGTTCAAGGGTTTGCCCCCCCCCCTTTCCCCTTTCCTACCCTCCTGCACCCGGCCCCCGCGCATTGCCCACGCCCGCGCCCAAGTGAAGATGCGGGTCCGGAACGTTGACGAGCCGCCAGTGCTGGCGAAGGGTCTTGGCAGATGGCCGTCTCCCATCTTTATCCATGCCCGTTTCCCACCTGCATGAGTTTTCGCCCCTTCTTCTTCCTCTCCTTTTCACAGCCATCGACGCTTGCATTCACTTCGCCTCCTCTCCTCACCCTCCCTCCAAAGCGCTGGTCTGCTTTCACTCTCCTTCAAGCAGCTCGGTCTGTCCTGTCTCTCACTTGAACCTCCCTCGTTCCAACACATCGACGACGACTGCTTGTCATACATAATATCTTTTTTAATATCAATACTTTCACTTCGACTATTCGACAGCTAGGCTGGTCTTTGCTTCTTCAGCGTCAGAGCAAGTTTCGAGAGAAAAAGGAGAAAGAGCAGAGGGAAATCAAGGGAAAACTAGGGTTCATCAGAAACGATCAAAATGCCTTCCATCATCAAGACAGTCGGGACGGTCATGGCAGGGTTGGCCGCTTTGGGTTCCGCAGCACCGGCCGCTCCCAAGTTGACGCCCGCGCAAATGAAGATCCACAACGTAATGAGGCGCCAGAACGCAGCGGCCGCGGCGTTGGGCCTTACAGATATCGATATCCTCCAATTGTAAGCAACATGCACTTCCCCATGGAAATTCTAGAGCTAGATAGCTAACCTCTACGCAGCGCCCTCACTCTCGAGCACCTCGAGTCCGAGTTCTACCGACAAGGTTTTGCCCAGTTTCCACCTGAGCAGTTCACCGCCCTCGGCCTCACACAGCAGGAGATCGACGATTTGACAAACATCGGCAAGACGGAGGAGGCCCATGTTGTTCTCTTGCAAGGTGCTATCGCTCAGGCTGGTGTCCAACCCGTGCAGGCGTGCCAGTACAACTTTGGCTTCACCGATGCCCTTGGCATGGTCGGCACCGCCGCCGTCCTCGAGAACGTCGGTGTGTCCGCCTACCTCGGCGCCAGCACCCTTGTGGCCGACCCCGGCATCCTCACCACCGCTGCCACTATTCTCACGGTTGAGGCTCGTCACCAGTCGTTCATCCGCGCCGCCAGCAAGATCATTGCCGTGCCGCAGGCGTTCGACACCCCCCTGTCGGCCAAGCAGGTCTTCTCCCTCGCTGCGCCCTTCATCGCCAGCTGCCCCGAGGGAAGCAATCTCATCCTGACTGCTTTCCCTACTCTCACCATGGCCGCTGGCCAGGACGCCGCCGCTCTCCAGGCTGGCGCTACGATCCAGCTCCAGTCTGATGCCTCGGCCCAGGCCACCAGCTGCGCCTTCACCACCGGTGGTCTCCCCGGCGGTACCGCTTTCAGCGACTTCGTCAACGGCGCCTGCACCATCCCACAGGGTCTCAGCGGCATCACTTATGTTAACCTCGCCAGCGCCTCGCCACTTAACGGTGTCCTGACCGATGACGTCATCCTGGCCGGCCCTATGGTGATGCAGGTCTCGTAAGTGGCAGCGCGTTTGAGGCATAATGGATTATGGTCACGCCAATTGGGAAAAGGAAAGCGGGCTCGGCGTGTGACAGAACAGGAAAAGCATTTTTGGGGCGGGAAGACAGACGCCAAAAAAAACATTGCATAGACAAGACAAATATTTCAAAAACCCTCCATCTTCCCACCCAGATATCTTTCCTGCGGTTCCCTATTATTTTTCAAATATCCCTCATAGTCTTTTCTCTTTATCTTTCATCTGAGTCGCTTATCGACTTCTTATCTCGCTGAACTTCGCTTCTTCTGGCTGAGGTATCGATCGATCGGTCACTCTATAGCCTGTATATAATCTATATACCTTGTCGAGACTGCTTGTTGTGTTTTGGCCTGTGTTTTTGCTTGGTTTTGTTTTTGTTTAATTAGAGAAGACAGGAGGGGAGATACCCGCTGCGCGATGGTCACGGTCTGCACTACGTTTGCTTCTTGTCTGGTGGTGTATGTACCTTGGGTGATAGCGGAAATAGAGAGATATGAGATGACTAACGATGAGACGGAGGAACGTGACTTGTTCCGTGATAAGCCCCACGAGTGCTTGGAACCATCTCGGCGACAAGGCGTGTGATTTAGGTTATCCGGGGTGCATACGCCGGAGTGTGTAAGGCGTGGTTGATCGTCGAGGGCGCAACCCGAGTGGGTGAATGCGTAATGCGAGGGCGCAATGCGAGCGCTAGGCCTTCGTACCGCACCTTATCACAACCAGAGCTGAGCGTAAAAGGCCGGCATAGGTGTATAGAAGTGCCTCGGTGCCGTACCGTCGACCTGGGGTATGGCACGGTGACTGTAAGGATACGTAGCTACATACTTCACTACCCGGCCACTCCCGAGGCGACCTGCAAACGGCGGCTGAGCACCTTGACGGAGTGTGATAATATCCCAGCTGGCCATACTATCCCGGTATCCAGCCCTATCTTGGCTTCAGCTTGATCTCGATGCCACCAGTGCCGAGCACGCTAACAACGGGTCTGGAAATATTAGAGAAGCGCCTTGTTGTCGACAGCGTTCTAGCCTTGGCTTGGTGTTTCCACTGCCAGCTCCAGTGAGCGCGGTCTCCTTTTAGAAACCCCACATCGCCATGTATAGCGAGTGCTGAGGTGCAGGATACGTACCCTACCTACTCTTTCCTTAGTCTCGGCTTCGTGTCTTCAATACCGGGAACGCTAACTAAGTTTTGCTTTCCGCTCATACCTACCCGCCAAGAATTCAAATCTACTCAAGGACCTCATCGCATTGTCCTACGAGTTCAACGTCCAGTCAGGACTTCCAGTGCCTTTCGCGGACACGGCGACATGGAAGGCCAAGTTCACGTCGTGGCCAACCACGACGGTAGGTGGTATTTACACGGCGACAACGGACCGAATTCATCACCAAACCCACATCCCGAACACGGCGTCCTCAGCGTAGCACCAGCCAAACAGGCCCGTCGGCTTTGATTTCCCGAGGAGAAATACATTTCACCGTTTGCCTCTGTGTCTCCGTCACCGGCTGCCGCCAAAAACCCACCTCAGCCAGCAGCGAGATTGAACTGAGCCCGAGAGCGCCGCGCTTCGATTGGCCAATCCATTCTGTGACACTCTTGCTTGGCCTTTGTTATATAAATATTTGGTTATAAGTTGCAGCTGGCCAGTCATATTTGCCTGCCGAGCAACCCCAGAGCTGACCGAGTTAGGCACCCAATGATGAATCTGGGCCGTTCAACCTGCCACTGACCCCCACGACCGCGAGACCTCGGACCATTCCCAGACGACCGACCTCACTCCCCAACACCGGCATCCGTCCGCATCTCACCACGCAGGCTAGGCAATGAGGGACTTACCATTAGCGATCGCTCATCGCCGGGCAGGCATGATCATCCTTCCCTTCCAATGGCAGCTTCGAGCGTGCAAACCGCCCGTAATATAAACACCACATCAAATCCCCTCGCACCACATCATATTATGTCATGTGTGTGCAGATCTCGCCCTCCCCCCCCCATCAAACATCCAATTTAACGAAGCAGCTCTCTTCCACGACACCGAGAGGGGTAATGAGGGGTCCCACCCGTCCTGTCGGAGTCTCCAGTTCCATGCACTGTAACATTTCCCCCAACCCATCCAATACGCCATTTCTTCAGGGGTCCTGTTAGCCTCCTTCAGCTAACCAGGGCCAGGCCTGTCTGAAAAAAAAAAAAGACCCGCTGCGCGACAGAAACAGACCACAAAAGCCTCAAAGAACAAGGAAAAAAAGTAGCTTCCGAAAATGCCTATCTCCGCGTCAGCCCAATCACAGCTCAGTCCCAACCTCTTAGCAGTTTCTATTGACGACAGCATCCATCCTCCCACTTGGGGATACCCTGCCTTTACCTCCGACCCAGTAGCAAGGCTGACCCTTTCTGTGCGGGCAACCCAGGAGGCGCCAGAGCGGAGCCGACATCGGAAGGCGTTCAGCGGCGTCGCCGCTCCATCGCCAATAGCCACGATAACTTTCCGGAAGGCAACCTACGGGCCTTTTCCCCTCTCTCCACCCTCCCTCGGCCATTTAGCGCTGGTTTGCCATTTTAGCCTCCAGCTGCGTTAGTGGAATCCGCAACACAGCGCCGCGAAGCTCGATCCATCTCCTCGCTGGAAGCACGGCGAGGCGACCAATCGATTCTCTCGGATAAGCTCCTTAGGCCCAGCCGGCCCGTGGTTGGATTGGTCCGCCGATTTGGTTCCACTGAATGGAAATGGAAGAAACGCACGCGAGTCGGTTCTAGCCGAAGTGGCCACAAACCGCTCAACGACTTACTATGGTACTTGCTTAGCAGCGAGCGAGGCCGCGAGAGGCGGGCACACATGCTAACCCCAGTCGCTCGATGCAATGGCGGGGCAATCACTGCTAATCGGCTGGCTGATAAGCTTTGCGTGCTGCGAACACGGCCGGTGATGATGTGACAGCCCAAAGGGCACTGCAGATCAGCGTCATCATCCTTCCAGACGCGTCTGAGGGACAAAAAAATATCGCAGCTGAAACTCGTTGGCTGAGCGAGATCACCCGGTGAGGAAAAAAAAATGCTGTGTTGGTGTGTCAATTCCATGAGTTGTGTGTGTGAGAGCGCATCCATTCTGGCAAACCGCGGACACGGCAGACGCTGCGCTGCGGGGCGACCGAATACCGGCAGCTCCTTGCAACCCAGACCATTTGTCCCCCACAGGGGTGCCCCCCGTGTACTGCGCTCCGGGTGTGACCCTCTCCAGGTCGGCGCCAGGTCCGGGCATGGAGATATGGGTTTTACAGCTGTTGAATCCTGTCGCCCGCGACGCACCCGCAACTTGAGCCCAGACTAGGGCGCGGGAGGCCAGGTAACATCTCTCTGGTCCCATTTCTCGACGTCGCCTTCGACCCCTGCCCCCCGCCGCTACCTTTTCCCATATATACCTACCCTCCCCGTTGCCATTCCACTTGTCGTTGCGCACTTGTCTTCCTGCCCAGCATCGTCTCAGCATCTTCCCACACATATAAAGAGAACGAGCCAAGAGCGATATCCACAAGATCATCAACGGCCCCCCTCCCTCCCTCCTTTCGCAAACAAACAAGTAGACCATCCCGGATCCTTCAATCGTCTCACCATCATGTCTCACGTTCCCTCCGAGCCCGAGTTTGAACAGGCCTACAACGAGCTCGCGAGCACCCTCGAGAACAGCTCCCTCTTTGAGAAGTTCCCCGAGTACAGGATCGCACTCAAGGTCTCCGCCATCCCCGAGCGTGTCATCCAGTTCCGTGTCGTCTGGGAGGACGATGCCGGCAACCTCCAGGTCAACCGGGGATACCGTGTTCAGTTCAACTCGGCCCTTGGCCCCTACAAGGGCGGTCTCAGACTGCACCCCACCGTGAACTTGTCCATGTAGGTTGACAGTAGCAATGAACGGGCAGTAGATAAGGGGCACACGCTGACGCAGCCCGACAGTCTCAAGTTCCTCGGCTTCGAGCAGATCTTCAAGAATGCCCTCACAGGATGTAAGTGCGAGCAACAGGCACCGCGACCCCCTCACTCGGGGCAATCGCTGACTGTGAATTGCTAGTGATGATGGGTGGTGGCAAGGGTGGTGCCGACTTCGACCCCAAGGGCAAGAGCGACAATGAGATCAGGCGATTCTGCCAGTCCTTCATGGCCGAGCTCTCCAAGCACATCGGTGCCAACACCGACGTTCCGGCCGGCGATATCGGTGTGGGCGGGCGCGAAATCGGCTACCTGTTCGGTGCGTACCGCAAGGCCAAGAACGCATGGGAGGGTGTCCTTACCGGTAAGGGCCTCAACTGGGGTGGTAGCTTGATCCGCCCCGAGGCCACCGGGTACGGCCTCATCTACTACGTTGGCCACATGCTCGAGTATGCCGGTGCTGGCGACTGGAAGGGCAAGCGGGTCGCCATTTCCGGCTCCGGCAACGTCGCCCAGTACGCCGCACTGAAGGCCATGGAGCTCGGCGCCACCGTCATCTCCCTCTCTGACTCCAAGGGCGCCCTCGTCGGCGAGGTCACTGTCGAGGACATCGAGGCCATTGCTTCCCTCAAGGAGGACCGTCAGTCCCTGACCAGCTATGCTGCTAAGGACAACCTCAAGTACATCGAGGGTGCTCGCCCCTGGCTCCACGTCGGCCAGGTCGACATCGCTCTTCCCTGCGCGACCCAGAATGAGGTCAGCAAGGAGGAGGCCGAGGGCCTGATCGCCGCTGGCGCCAAGTTCATTGCCGAAGGCTCCAACATGGGCTGCACCCAGGAGGCCATCGAGGCTTTTGAGGCCACCCGCAAGGAGACGCAGGTTTCCGCTGCTTGGTATGCTCCTGGTATGTAACACGCTGACCGCACACAAGAGGAGAGTACGAATGCTAATACACTTACAGGAAAGGCTGCCAACTGCGGTGGTGTTGCTGTCTCCGGTCTGGAGATGGGTCAGAACAGCCAGCGCCTTGCGTGGACCAGGGAGGAGGTTGATGAGAAGCTCAAGGTGATCATGAAGAACGCATTCGAGCAGGGTCTCACCACGGCCAAAGAGTACGTTCCTTCCGCCGAGGGTGAACTTCCCAGCCTGGTGGCCGGAAGCAACATTGCCGGCTTTGTAAAGGTCGCGAGGGCCATGCACGACCAGGGTGACTGGTGGGCGAAGCTCTAAGATGTGAAGAGTGGTGCCATGTGGTGATTTTTTCGAACGTGTTGGAACTGCTGGCCACGCATGGCCTATGCTAGATAAGGCAAAGGCTCTCTGAGAAAGGGGGGGGGGGTTAATGATGCGCCATGGCCATGGCGCTGACGGCCTATTGGGATTGCGGTTTTGGAACGGGGGCAAAGGCGGGATTTCCTGATAACTGCTTGTTTGGCGTTTGGGGCTCATGGGAGGGGGTCTGGACATTTGTTAGCGAGTTCAAGCACGGAGTATATACCATAGCATAAATGTCATTGATACCTACTATCTCAAGTCGGTCTTGTGTAACTGCGCGTCCGGGGCACGTACACGGCGGCCGCCAGTCCGCGCCACCGACATTCGGCGCCGGTTGGTCAGATAGTTAGCGCCGCGGCTCGGAACGCTCCTGGTCGGCAGTCTAGCGCAAATAAGGTTCTTATCATCCCGCGTCGACAGTTGGGAACGTCAAAAGGCGGCAAGTCGTAACCAATGAGCTCAAATCGCGCCGCAACTCGCCTGCAGTAGACAGACGCAAGTTATCGAATGTTGGAAGCAAAGGCCAGGTCTAACACAGCAAAAATACACAGCGGCAACGTGAGGAGGTGAGGTGAAGAGAAAGCACGCCATGTTTCGTGCCCTTGCGGTACAGGTGACCGAGAGCCACATGACCTCGTCGAGTACCCAAAGTTGGGCCCCACCAAGAAACCCAATCACCTCGGCCGCCGTCGACGCAGATGCTCCTCCTTCCCTCACGATAACTGCCGCACATCTGCTCTAACTTCTTTGGCGGGATTGCATGTGCAAGACGGCCGCCTAGACACGCAGAGTTGCCAATATTATGTATGCGACAGTCTAAAAACCGCGCACAACTCACCGTTCTTGGTCTGCACCCATCTTCCTTCTCAGACGGGGATGGCAACCCGTCTTCCGAACGACAATGGACTCGGTGTTACCAAGAAATTTTCAGCGGGCACTTCAGCCTGAGAGGCCGTGCATCGAGGCGTTTGGGGCGGTGTCTTGTCGGTTTGGTCGGTCAGAGTTGCACATTTTGGTACTCCCGCCTATTTTGTTTTGTGGTGTCGACACCATCTTCCGACGGTGTGTGATGCACGCACGACAAAGACGAGCTGCCTACCTTGGATGGGAAACCCGAGGGCTTGGCCCAGTGCCCGAATCCCTTCGGAGACATGGAAACATGCAACTATTGCCCTGGTGCGTCTTGAGAGAGCGTATCCTGGTGCCTACTAGTCATGGTTGCACATCGAGCAGCAAGGTCCCGGACAGACAGTTTCCCATTAATAGGGCATCGAACGATCACGGCTGCCAGGAGAGAAGGGGGATCGAAGGCAGCGCATTGGAAGCCTTGTGATTCCGCAGCTGCGATCGTTTGGTGGCACAACGAGCCAACCAAATCCCCGAATCGCACAAAGTTCCTGAAAAAATGCCCGAGTTGTACGCTTATACCCACCCCTTTCTTCACCCCTGAGCTGATGAATCATGGTCGTAACACAGGACATACCGTTGCCCCGCGAGGAGCGGAGGGCCAACGCGAGGGTCGCTGTTGTCCTGCGATGATGCCTCTAGGCCCGCAGTCTTAGAGTCTTGGGAGATGGCTGCCGTTGGGGGCCCAACCGACTGGATCCTTCGAGCCCAGCGGCGCCTAGCTAGGTAAGTGTAGTAGATAAGAGGAAACGAAACAAAAGGACTTCCCGCTCTCTGGGGAACGGCGTGATGCTGGCGGCATCCTGCGGACGCTCGGTTGGCTGCATTGCATGGAGCCTTTCGGTCGGTCTTCCTGACCCCCCTTGTGCATCGTAACTTGGAGAGGTACACTATTCTTGTGCAACACGACGGCAGCAAGCTTGGGTAGTTCTTGGCTTTTGGGGCGGGCCGCCGCCAACGCCCAGGGCTGAGCGGAGTGGACCAGGGGGCCTTTTCGCCCGCTGGCTCGAGAATCCTTCCGTCACGGCAGGGGTTGCGCCGAATGGAAACGACATTGCTCCTCGACACGGAGGGGCCAATCACGGCGGTGAAAAGAGGAATTGACTTCATTCGGACTCCGCGCTTCTTCCGAGACCATTGCGCCGACGTTAATCCCCTCGGCGCCCGGGCAATGCTGACGGCGAAAGGAGGCCCCTCAGCAGCGGAGTAACCGTGAGAAAGGAGAAGGTGGGGAGATGATTTACGCTGGGCTTTCGCAGGGTTGTCTTGCGCTCCAACGCAGATTGGCTGTTTCGTTCGCCATCCAATGACAACAATAGCGACGCTCAGCCACACGCCCACAGTGTCGAGCACTGTATTTCCAGTTTCATCCGCTCCCGCTCTTGGTAGGGCATAATGCTCTGCAAGTAGAATCAACGATGGAGCTTCGACGATATTAACTCTTTCGGCGAGTCCCGACGAGTGCAACGCTCTCTGTGCGAAGCGACCCGAGAATGCCACGATCGGTATCATCGGCTTTAGGCAGCCTTTTATTCGGTTCTGCAATTCCCCTGCCGCACATGCTGTTGAAGCACGATCACTCAATGTCTGTCTGCTGTGAGACACAACCCTCCCAGACCCGGAGCTCAGACATATCATCAGTCACCCAACAAAAGTCGAGTCCAAGCCCGAGTCGTCGGAGGGAGGGAAGCAGAGCTGCGGCGAAGTTGGTGTTTCTCTCACACGTGGCGTCGCTCCTCAATGCGGGTACCGCGGCGTGTGGTGAATTGCATCCTTCGGCTGTTGGGAAGGCCGGCATCTGACGGCACGCTCTTCTTCTGGGCCTGGAAGCGTCAAAGGGGGTTAGAGACCACTCCGCTCTCCCCAGCTGGCGGCTACACCAACCGTGGGTGTGCTGACATGAGCCGGTGGGCACCCAATTGGACGCAGCACTGCGCCGACTGATCGGTCGACCGTTTGCGGTCTGTCGATGGGCGATTCGGAGCCTTCGATTGCACGTTGCGATCGCGCAAAAGAAAGGCTGAAAATCTGGCTGCTGGGGGTCCCCGTGGCAGCCCGGTCTGAAGCTCCTGGACCCCAGGACGGGGAGCTCTGCCGAGCGCTGCCGAGGGGGGCGACCAGGACCCTTCATAGGATCAAACTGCCGTTTCTCTCTCTGTTCGACAAGGCGCCGCCGCCGCCAGGCTGCTTTCGAACAAGATGCCAAGAGGTGGTTCACACCTTCACCGACCGAAGTGGGAAGTCCGGTGCATCGCTGGTCATCGCACTCGCAGCCGAGGGGATGTAATCCAGCAGCAACCCCCTCCCCCCCTCCCAACAGCAGTTCCTAACAGGCTTGGTCTTGCAGTAGCGTCAATGATGAGGTCTGGACCGTGGCCCAGTGGAAATCGTGGAAGTCGGTGGAGGAGAAGGCACGCAGAGAAGTCCCCCCTGGTCGGGTCACCGGGATGCCTGTATCGTTGCGCTATCCCGCCTCGGGACGCCCTACCTATTGAGACCCTGGCAACCACACCAATTTGGTGCCTGTCACTTGGCAGGCTGCCGGGAAATGGGCCAATGGCGGCTCACTCATCACCAGTGGATTATTTTTGCCATTTTTGCACGGCCCAGCCTCAGAGTCGGGGGGGCGTGGGCGAATGATGAGCATGGGTGGGATGGGCTGCGCCCTGAATGAGGCAGCAACTCCCTTTGGCTCCCTTTTCGTGCTTCCCCCACACACACTGTGGGCTCGCGTCTGTTCGCTTTTACACGCCTAGCCGCACTCAAGTCCAGCAGCAGCAGCAGCAGCAGCAGCCAGGCCGCCGCGGCACACACGGCCTTGGTCTCTATCGGGAACTATGAGGATGAGCTAGGTCGAAAAAAGCCGAGGAAGGAAAAGCCACGCTGCTACACGATGCTGCACGAGGAACGACCCTACCGTGGCTTGCCCGAGTTGGTAGGGTGGGTGCCGGGTGGACTGGCGAAGGCTGTTTTATTATCAAGATGATGCTCCCCCCGTTCCTTGTGCCTCACGTCCTTCATTCTCACACACACACACTCTCTCTCCGCTTAGGCTTCTAGGTTTGCCCCTGATTGTGGGTTCTCAATTGTCTCTTTGGACATTGTAATACATATTCTCTTCCCGTTCTTGTCCTCATTTCTGTTTTATACAACCCCTCGTTGAGTCGCAGCGGCTCCCGTGCCATCCTTTTGCGCCTCATCCCCCACGAGCACCACCACCTCAAATCATTGTTTGCTCGTTGGACTGGGGGGTATTCCCAGAGACGCTGCAGCTTCTCCGTGGGCAGTTGAACCAGAACCACACCAACTTAACCCGTGGCGCTTGCCCGCGCAACAGGAAAAAAATACAGACACCATGGCCACCTTGGCGCCCAAGAACGGGCCCATCTCGCCGCCGCCCACGCCCGCCTGCCAAAGTGATCTCGCCACTCCCGGCGCAGACTCCCAAGATCCCTTCGACAAGTCCATCCCCATGCCCCCTCAACGACCCCAGTCAGGTCACCTCCCGGCTTCCCCCGATCCGTCTCCAAGGCCCAGTCCCGGACCTAGCCCGGTCCCCAAACCCGCAGCTACCTTCCGGAACCCGGACCCCATCGAGAAGGAAACTCTCCGGGTACCTCCCCTCACGCCCAAAGCGTCCTTCACCTCGGCCACATCAACCAAGGGACCGCAAACCCAGCACCGGGAGAAGGTCGGCGGGAAACGCTCGGCCACTGAAGATGACCACCTAGGCGAGTTCCCGCGTCTCTCCAAACCGGTGGAGCTCCTCCGGGCTTCGTACGACGTGGTCGTCATTGGCTCTGGCTATGGCGGCGGCGTAGCGGCGAGCCGCATGGCTAGAACGGGGCAGTCGGTGTGCGTCCTGGAGAGGGGAAAGGAGAAGTGGCCAGGGGAGTATCCGGTCAAGACGGTCGATGCGATGAAGGAGATGCATATGAGCGGGACGTTGGCACCGGGGAAGGTGTTCAAGGGGGTGGGAGTGGACAAGGGGGATCCGACGGGGATGTATCATTTGATTTTTGGGAGGGGGCAGAATGCGGTTGTTGCTAATGGTGAGTTTTCGAGTTTCTTCCCCCGCCTTTTTTTCTTTTTTCTTTTTTTTTTCTTTTTTTTCTTTTCTTAGTTGTTGTAACTCCTCAAAGGGGGTTGGAAGGGGGATGTTAACGGGATGTAACGGGGAAAAGTGGAAATTGCAAGCTAACAGTGGCAGGTCTCGGTGGTACGAGTTTGATAAATGCAAATGTTTTTATGGAGGCGGACAAGCAGACGCTGGCGATGAATGCGTGGCCGCCTCAGATTCGGGATAATGTGGACGTGCTGGACGAGTGTAAGTGAACCCCCCTGGATGGAGAGCCCCAGAATGGGCGAGAGAGGTAAAGCTGATGCGATGCAGACTACAAGAAGGCCGAGGCAGTTCTTCAGCCCGACTATTACCCCCAGGATGCACCCCGGCTGGCCAAGCTGGACCTCCTGGAGAAGCAGGCTGAGGTGCTTGGATACAAGGAGCGGTTCAAGCGGGTGCGGCAGACGACACGATTCCGCGACGGTCCTAACAGCACGGGCGTGACCATGTCGGCGTCGACGCTGTCGGGGCAGGACGTCACCGGGGTCAACGACGGGTCCAAGAACAGCACGCTCGTCACGTATCTCTCGGATGCGTGGAACTGGGGCGCCGAGATGTTCTGCGAGAGCGAGGTGCGGTACGTCGAGAAGTGCAAGAACGGCGAGGGCTACCTGGTCTTTTTTGCCTGGCACGGGCGCAACCGCGGCTGCTTCAAGGCCAACCTCCACGGCGACCTGATGTGGGTGCACGCCAAGAAGGCCGTCTTCCTCGGTGCCGGTGCTATTGCGACCACTGAGATTTTGCTCAGGAGCAAGGCCATGGGGCTGGAGACGAGCTCCGAAGTTGGCCAGAACATGAGCGGCAACGGCGACATTCTTGCGTTTGGGTAAGTTTACTTTACTTCTCTGTGGCCCCTGTTGAAATAAGGTGGTGGTGTAAGCGCGTGTTGGTTGTTTGTTGGCTGGGAGCTCCCGCGCGCACACAGCCGCCGCTGCGCATCCACCCGTCAGCATGCGCCGCAGCCAACGTCACACAGCTAGGACGCAAGACGCTAACGAGAGGGAAAAAAAAGGTACAATACCGACGAGTTGGTCAACGCTATCGGGCGGGCCGTTCCGGAGCCGGGGAACCCGGTGGGGCCCTGTATCACGGGTGTTATTGACTGCAGAGACGTCAGCGACAACCCCCTGGACGGCTTCGTCATCGAGGAGGGCGCCGTTCCCCATGCCCTGGCCCACCTGCTGCAGTTCATGCTGGACGCGCTGCCGGGCAGCGTCGTGCCCAAGCAGGAGAAGGAGAGCGTCGTGGAGCGCACCCGCGCCGCCTTTGCGCGCTACGGCAGCCGCTTCCTCGGCCCCTACTACAAGTCGGGCGCCATCGCAAAGACGCAGGTGTACCTGATCATGTCCCACGACAGCAACCAGGCGGTGCTGTCGCTCGAGGACGACAAGCCCGTGCTGGAGTTTCTGGGCGTGGCCCGCAGCAGCCACTGCAAGTACCTCAACAAGCTCCTGGCCCAGGCGACCGAGGCCGTGGGCGGCACCTTGGTGCAGAACCCCTTTTTCGCTCTGATGGGCCAGCAGGTGACGGTGCACCCCATCGGCGGAGCATGCATGGCCAGCGACAACACGGGCAACACCGGCGTCACCAACCACGTGGGCGCCGTCTTCAAAGGCGATGGCCCCGAGACGCACAACGGCCTCATCGTGACGGACGCCGCCGTCATTCCCACGGCGCTGGGGGCCAACCCGTTTGCCACCATCACGGCCCTGGCCGAGCGGTCGGTCGAGGCCTACGCCAAGTCTCAGGGGCTGACCATCAGCACCGAGAGCAACGGCATCCTCAACCTGTTTGGCGAGCCGGCGCACCCGCCCAAGGTGCAGGCGACGCCCGAGGAGGAACTGGACGAGGAGGCCACCTTCATGTCGGCGAGCCAGGTCATCGAGAATGCCGGGGCGCTCCAGGCCAGCGGCTTTGGCTTCACCGAGGTCATGTCGGGCTTTGTCCACTACGACAAGCGCCTCAAGACGGACGAGCGCGAGACGTACGAGCTGGCGTACCGCACGGCGCGGTCCCGGTGTGAGAATGCGCGCTTCTTCCTCAGCGTGCAGGCCTTCGACATCAACCAGACGCTGAACCACCACCAGCACCGCGGCATGCTGACGGGCACCTTTGCGTGCGCCTCGATCCCGGGGTCGCCCTTCATGGTGCAGCGCGGCGAGTTCAACCTGTTCATCCTCAACAACAAGGCCCCCGGCACCCGCAACCTGACGTACGATTTTGACATGCGCGGCGTCGACGGCCGCAAGCTGCACTTCCACGGCTACAAGGTCGTCGACTCGTCCGTGGCCCTGTCGCCGCGCGGCTTCTGGAAGGCCACGACGACGCTCTACGTGACCATCAGCGAGCACGAGCCCGGCATGACGGCCGACCCCGACGACGAGGACGCCTGGCGTCGCGGCACGGTGCTGGCGCGCGGCATCATGCGCATCCGCCCCGCCGACTTCATGTCCGAGATCATGACCATGTCCCCGACGGGCAGCAGCCTGCTCAAGCGCGCCGTCAGCGCCACCAAGTTCCTGACCTTCTTCACCAGGCGGTCCCTCGGCCTGCTGATGGCGCCCCTGGCCACGCTCCAGTACCCCAGCCAGTCGTACTCGGGCTACATCAACCCGACCCTACCCGACCAGACGGTTGATGTTACCGCCGAGGACGGCGTCGTCACCAAGCTGCAGGTATGGGAGCCCACGGCGTACCCGGACAACGACCCGGCCAACGTCAGGAACCTGTTCATGATCCCTGGCGCCGCCGTCGACCACCAGATCTACGCGCTGCCCACCATCCCCTTCAACGCCGTCAACTACTACACCCGCGCCGGCTACCGCGTCTTCGTCACCGTCCACCGCATCGGCCAGCTCATGGTCGCCGAGAACATGCACACGACGTACGACGCCCGCCTCGACATAAAGGCCTGCCTCGAGCACATCCGCGCCGTCCACGGGCCCGAAAAGGTCTACACCATCGCCCACTGCATGGGCTCCGTCGCCTTCTCGTGCGGCCTCCTCGACGGCACCATCCCCGCCTCGTGGATCCTCGGCATCACCTGCTCCCAGGTCTTCATGAACCCCATCTGGGGCCCTGCCAACATGGCAAAGGTCCTCGCCGGCCCCATCCCCATGGACAAGCTCTACACCGCCCTCGCCGGCACCTGGTTCAACTGCTCCACCTCCCCCGACGACAAGCTCATCCAGCGCGTCGTCAACCAGCTCCTGCGCCTCTACCCCCAATCCCGCAAGGAAATGTGCACCAACGCCGCCTGCCACCGCTGCTCCCTCGTCTTCGGCCGCTGCTGGAACCACAGCAACCTAAACGAGGCCACCCACCGCCAAATCGACCGCTTCTTCGGCGGCGTCAACATGCGTCTGCTCAACCTCCTCATGAAGATGGGCTACGAGGGACACGTCATGACCAACGCCCCCGACTACACCCGTCTCGACACCGACGAGAATGTCGAGAAGCTCCGCGGTATCCCCTTCCTTCTGTTTGTCGGCCGCGACAACGCCGTCCTCTCACCCGAGGCGACGGAGCGCACGTACGAGAGGCTGTGCGACACCTTTGGCACGGTTGGACCCGACGGAGGCGAGTATAAGCGGAGGGTGGTGCCCGGATATGGACACTTGGATCCGTGGATGGGCAGGAACGCGTGGAAAGATGTGTATCCGTTTGTGAGGGAGGAGGTGGATCGCGTCGTCAGAGGGCAGGCGTACCAATTTGTGGAGCCCGATGATCGGTTTAAGCAGATGGTTGAGGAGGGGGAGATGCTGCATTAGTGGATTAGTGGCATGCTTTCGGGGCAAAAAGGAAGGAAGGAAGGAAGGGAGGAAGGGAGGAAGGGAGGAACGGAGGTGCATGGTTTAGTTGGGTGGGCGGCCTGAGGCGTTCTTTTTTGATGGGTGCTTGTGATTCCCCCACATTTCATCTCTCTCTTTTGGATATAGGTCGATTTGGGTGGTGCTAGGTTCCTGCTTTCTTGGCTATCGATATTACTTGTGGCTTTTGCTCTCAGAACTGGAAATTCCCTGGAGGTTGGCGAAAGAAGGGGCGTTGGGTGTTTCAGAGGTGGCTGCAAGCACGAATTGGCAGGACCCAGTGCAGTCCCATCTCATCTATTCGTATCAGCTCTCAAATATCATCTACAAATATGCCGCTCGCTCCCAATGCACGTTGTCGTTAGCTATATGTATCGTATCTCCGTCGTTACCCCTGTTGCGCCTCCGTTCCTCGGCCGCCTCGGCTGCTAAAAACCCCCTTGTGACGGGATTGCTCACCAGCCGCTGTTCGTCATGCCCCTCATTGGTTCGGCCACTGCCAAACAGACAAGTCCAAAGATCCCTTTTGTCCACGACCTCCCCAGAAATGCCATCCTTACCCATCAGCCTCGAAAGGTGCGCCTGCTGCATCTCCAACGCGTTGGCAACATCCAGGTTTGCGTCCAGCAACTCAGGCGTCGACTCCTTAGACTTGCCCTTGAGGATGCTGCGGCCCATGTGCTCCATCCGCCGCTGCACGGAAAGCTGGTAAATCGACTCTTCCACCGTGCCGTCCACAATGTAAAGCCAAACGGTGGTCTCTTGCCGCTGTCCGATACGATCCACTCGGGCAATCGCTTGAAGCTCAAGAGCCGTGTTGAGCAACGGTTCGCAGAGGAAGACGTGACTGGCATTGACCAGATTCAGCCCGCTTGCGTGTGCCCTGGCGTGGAGCAAGAAGACTTCCGTCCCGGGGTCCTCTTTGAACTGCGTCACTCCGTTGGCCTTGTCGAAGGACGCATGCCCAATCCGATACCTTCGAAACGCCTGCGCAAGGACGTCCAAGAATTCCTTGTATTGAGAGAATACAATGGATTTGGCCCCTGGGTCTGACTCTCTCAGCCAGAGGAGATGACGAACCAGTGTGTCCACTTTGGTGGTAAAGTTTGGTCCTTGCAGATCAATGTTCTTGATCTCTGCCAGCTTCTCCGGGTTGAATTCGGAATAAATCGTGGAGATCTTTTTACCCGGTGTCGTCTGCGACTGGTTGGGGTGTTCGTTGTTACCTTCGGAGTGAACCTTGAGCTCCTGTGGCTTGAAGGTAATGTCGTGGAGATTGGATTGGTTCAGCTGTCTCTTGCACACAGGGCAATTATGGTGAGCGCGGAACCAGAGAGTGATGCACTCTTTGCAGAACTGGTGTCCGCATACAGTGAGGACACCAATCGTAAACGTGGACTGGCAGATAACACACATCCTCTGATCTTCTGAGCTGGATTCGGTATCCTTGAGGTGGACCACTAGTATGGCATCAGCAACAGATGAATTGGTAGGGCGGCCGACTTACAATATCGATGCTTGGACTCCGCCGTGGCCAGTTTTGTCTGCAGCGCTTGTTCCGATCTCGTTGCTTGCTCAAGAGCATTATCATCGACCGAGCCCTCGTACTCTGCCACCATGTCCGAGACGGCCTGAAGCTGCCGGTAGAATTCTAGACGGGAGTTAAGCGTGTCAGTAAACAGCTCAGTCTCTTGCTCCATGGCCGTCGCTGCTTTGCTCTGTTCCGCCTGCTGAGATTGCGTGTGTTTCAGCAGTGCTGTGACAATCGCAAGCTCGTTGGTAGCCCTCGCGCTGCCGGATGAGGCATCGTGCCTCAGTCTCACTGATAAGCCTCTCAGCTCTGATATCACGCCCTTGAGCGAGCTAAGAGGTTCCGTTTCAACAAACGGAGGTTTGATCTCGTCTCTCAATCGGAAGAGTTCCATGAGCTTTGCGGGGATAGGGCCGTCGCCACCTCTCGCAAGTCTTATTGCAAACTTGGTTTCGTGTTCGACAAGAAAGTTCTTTTGTCCAGTTATCGTAGCGAGCCTGTCGGCAACAGCGGCTCGGAGAACCTGAACAAAGACCATAATCTCGTCCTGTTCACGGGTCGACTGTTCGTACTCCTCCCCCGTAACATCTTCCTCTTCATCAACCAATGGCTTGAGAAGCAGTTGAATAACATGCTCACGCCACTCGTCGAGTTGGTTCGCTTGGTCATCCAGAGCTGCACAGAGTTCTTCTAGCGCTGCGACAATGTTGCGGCTTTCGATACCCGTCTGGTCGGCCGCCTTCGACTCCGGAATTACCGCGAAGGCCTGTTTCTGGGCCGCTACAACAAGCCTGCCCATCAGCTCTTTGGCTTTACCATAACTCTACACCCGTGTCAGTCTCTGCTTCCTTTGCAATCATAATGGAAATCATACCTCTTGAAGAATCTCCTTCCTGATAGCTTTTGCCATATTATAGTGGTTTGTCTCCATTTCCTCCAGCCGCCTGAACTCCTCTGAGTCCGGCGCGGTCATCTTTTCGTTCGACTTGATAGAGAAATATGCGTTCGCGCAAAAGAATACAGCTCTGTGTTGAATCTCAAGGGCGTACCGAAGCCGACGCCGAGCTTCTCCGACTTGAAGAGACATGCTGTCCTCCTGTTGATCCTCTTCCCTCCCACCCGAGGATCCTTGTGATTTCTCCTTACGGGCCTCTTCGATTTCTTTCTCGAGCTGTCGGCGGCATTCGGCGACAACGACTGTGCTTCTTTCCTTTGTGTCTTCCCAGATAGCCCGCGCCTCGTTCACTTTATCCAGACCAGCCAGAATCTGACCTTTCGTGATCCTCAAAGCAAGCAGATTCCTTTCTTCGGTCCTCTTCGCAGAGTCACTCTGCTCCAGCATCGCATCGAGGACCTCAGTCACAGTTCTCATTGGCGCAGCTCTTTGTCCTAGGGCGCGGCGGTTGCGGTTTCCCACCTCAGGGTGGAGTGCTGTTTGCCGCAAGCGGTCAAGAGCCATTCGCATTTGGGCTTGTACCGCAGGGTCCTCCGGATCCCAACCATCGTGTGTCGGGTTTCCGTACACATCCAGGCCGCAAGACCCAGCCAGTTCCTGGAAGAGACTCTGGTAGTGTTGCTCCTCGACTGCAGTGAAAGGCATGGTGATGACATAACGTCTTTGCGGAGGAATGGAGATCTCACTTCTCACCAGGCTCTTGGTGTGCCGCATCGAAATCGATTCCATAACCTCACGAAAAGAGTCCTTGTATTTCGTTGCAAATGAGCTCCAAATTTTAGGGTCAGATGCGTACGGTTCATACCGAAGGAAGTTGAAAAGCCCCCGAAGGTCTACAAAGCCAAGTTAGCGAACGTGCCACCACAGCAAAGCCCGTTGCAATGTCATACCTTTTTGAACATCATCCTTGACGGGCGTGCCTGTGATGGCCCAGGCGTTAATCCGAGGAACTATCCTGGCCAGCTTCGCTGCGGCGCTTGTCCAGTTTTCCACCATCTGAGCCTCGTCTATACAGACACGCCACCAAGACAATTGGACTAACGGTGATACAGGCCTCTCGTATTGCCTTTCGTTCCTCATGGAGCGCGTAGGCTGTTCTGTTGCAATCCAAATCTCCGATCTCAGGACCTCGTATGTGGTGACGACGACATCGTGCCCGCCCAAGTACTCGGCCGACATCTGCACATCGTGCTTGTTTTTGGCTGCCTTCTTCAACCCTGGATAGTAAAGGACCTTTGCAGCCGGTGAGTGTCGACTAAGTTCAGACAGCCATTGGTCAAGGAGGGTCGAAGGTGTCACGATTAGGGTTGCTGAAGTCGTGAGAATCTCTCGGCCTAGCCATGGATCGTGGACCATGATCGGTCCTTCCGGACGCCGATGTAGAAGCATCAGTGCTATTACCTCCAATGTCTTTCCGAGGCCCATCTCCTCAGCGATAATGCCGCCCCGAAGGTCTCGCAGGCCTCGAAACAAAGAAATATCCTTGACTGCGATCCCTAGGCCTGGACTCATGTAGAACGTCTCGCCGTCGACATCTCGGACTTGCTTGAACGAAACAGGAAGTTCTTCGTCAGGTAGCGCAAACGGTGCAACCTGCCCTGGAGTGTCGGACCCAGGACACCACTGAACGCCTTCCCGCCGCAGAAGCCACTGAACAGCCCTCCGTTGAAACGGATAGAGTGTAGCCTCTAGCATTGGGACGTGAATAGACAAGGCATCTGCAAATTCTTCTTTGTCGGGAACAGATGCTGATTCGTAAAAGTCCTGTGGTGTTGCTGCAGTCTCTTGTTTGCCGAAAAATCGAGGGGCAATCTCTGGATACCAGGCTTGGAGATGATTCTCCCTTATTGTCTGTTGAGAAGGAGAATGCCCCTTTCCCCAAATAGCCATGCTGCTGTTCCAGTTGACATCAACAACGAGCTCCAACTGAACTGAGGTGCCATGTTGATCTAGAGCGATACCAACTGATGCCCAAAGACAGCCATCATCGCTAGGGTCGAAACCCTGTGCCTGTGCCACAGCAATGGCAGATACCTGTCTAGATGAGAGGGCGCTTCGTTTGAAGACCCGGGAGACTGAAAAGCCGACGCTGCTCTTCCCACGAGGCGATAGAGTCACTTGCCAGTCCTGCGAGCGCATCCCCACGCCCTTCATCGAAATGAACACGAATCGGCCTCCATCTTGCCTCGTTGTCGTGACGCTGTCGGTATCGGCGGACTTCCAGCCCGAAAACTGGATCCGCTCCCGCGCGATACAGATGGGATCGCGGCATCTAACAGAAACTTTTACGCGTTTCCCCGGGCGCTCTATCTTTTTCCTTCCCTCATCACTAGCATCTTGCGGAGGGATCGACTGGATTAGTTTCACCAGGGCTGCTACACTCTCTTCCGGTGACAGCTCCTTGCTCGCCCGGGCGGAAGTCGTTGCCGCTTTGGATTTTGGCATCGTGGGTGAGCGATGTGGTGGGTGACGGGTTCAGTGGCGAGGAAGAAAGCACGTCTGGCAACAAAAGAGTGCAGCGATGCCGGGGTTGATAAGCATCAAGGCCGTTGTGAAGACATTGACGTGGTAAAAACACGGCGTTTTCTTGCTCAAAGAGACGGTGGGCTCTGGGCGCGTCAATAGTTGCAATCGGTAACAGACGGGCGACCTGAAGGCGATGATGTTCTGAAAAAGAGTTAGTAGGTGGAAAGAGGGAAGGAACATGAAGGTCGGACTTACACGGCAGTGTGGGCTACCGTCGGTGGACCCGCTTTCCCGCATGCAGATTGCCCAGTGGTGCCTAGCGCGCCGGGAGAGCCCCATATTTCTCAACTTTAGGCGCTCGGACCAAGCATAAGATCCCTGTCGCGGATTTGGCAGTCACGTGGCAGCTCAGCAAAGCTTTCCAGAACTCGCATCTCCATCAGCGCAACCGCGTGGTCGAGAACAGCTATCCAACCCCCCGGAGCCGTGTTGCTTGTCATGACCACCGCCCCAATTCGATTTCTTGGGGAAATTCCACAATAGGTACACTCTTCATTCTCCCCCCTTGGCAACCCAGCTGACACGCGAAAACAGCAGGAATGAAGTCGCTGAGGATACAATCCGCCTTAGGGCTTCTATTCCGCCCATGCGCTGCCAACCCGATCATCACCGCTAGTCTCAGAGCCCACACACGATGGGCACATACCTATAAGCCTGCAGCCCCTGGCGCTGCACCGCAGATTCCACCCACGACCCCTTTTGTCCCGGACGTCGAAACGTTCCTTACGCTGATCGGACGGGATACGAAAGAGTTCGCCTCGAAATTCCCAACCTGGGACGCCCTGTTCACTTTGACCAGTGAGCAGATGAAAGAACTTGGAGTGGAGCCAGCACGAAAACGGAGATATCTTCGAGCCCGTCTGAATCACTTCCGGGAAGGCAGGTTCGGCCCCGGAGGAGACCTGCTATATGTGGAAAATGGAGTTGCCAACCTGGATATCTTGAAAACGGAAAAGACGCCTTTCATGACGCTGAGACATGTCGTCAACGTACCGCCTGGGAAGGAGGTGGAAGAAGTTCCGCGGGATCAACTGGCTAGGCCTAAAGGGTACAAGGTCAAGGGAACCAGCGCAATTTCTGGCCCCTATGCCCTTCCTGTAGAGGGCGGCGGCGCCTGCATCAAGGTGACAGAGGGGATGTGGGAGCTCAAGCAGGGCCGCAAGATCGACGGTGGTGAGCGGAGACAGGCGGAGGTGCGTTTCAAGAGGCGCGTGGCCGAACGGAAAGCTGCGAGGGAGAGGCAGCAATAACGACAGCAAGCATCATGTCTAGGTGGGCGGTATTCTTTCCGCGCCGCGCTGTAGAGATAGGGCCATCCGTATGTACAATCTGTATTTTAGAAGACTTTGCGACCCACTACCAGACTGGACCTCTTGAGCACGGAAGCCCAAAGTGATTGGCCAATTGACTCTTTTTGGGGTTGTAATGTCGGACTGCATGAAGTGTAGACTTAATCTCACCAGAGCTGTGCTGCACTTTGCGGCCCGAGATTCGGGACCAGTTGCCCTTCCCTTCATGAGAAGCGGACTGGACGCCACGCGCAGCGTCAACGCTGGTACATGCCCCCACTAGCCTATCCAAACACCACAACCGCGTCAGACCTCGCGTTAATCAGCCTTGACTAATACCGCCCGGTTTGGATTGACGCCAAACGGAAAGCTCCGACGGCGCGTCCCGTTACTGGGCCAGACACACTTTCCTGGATCGAAGCCAAAGCATCGGGTGGAAGAAGGATGCTGCATGGGCTTTCTGCCTCGATCTCTGCCTCGTTTAATCAACATAGTCAGCCTAGTTTCGGAAATCCTGGAGCCCATCATTCGTTTCATCTTGTGAGGCCATAGGGCTGACGGTAGTAATACCGGGTATGTGGATCGCCAACGCAGGATTCCCGCATTGGCAGATTTGGCAAGGCGAAACCGAGGGTTTGGCGAAGGGGAACGGCAGCTACGATGCGCGGATGGTGCCATGGTCAGTGGATAAAATCACCGAGTTGAGCCCGGGAGGGAGCCAACAGTTCCACGCGGCGCACACGAATACTTAACGCAAGCAACGCTCCAATCCCGAACCCCAACTACGGGCTTTCTCAATTTCATCAATCGTCTGCTCGACCAAAGCGATTTTTTGGCTCACGAATTAGCTTTTGGGATTGGTAGCTGACGTCACCCCCCTTGGAGAGATGGCGCCGACCCCGATATTCGTACGGGTGACGCGAACGCGCTTTTCCTGAAGGACACTCACCTACGAACAACGTAAGTCACCAACTCATGTCGAATGCGTAATATCGTTGTGTTGACTCATTTCTCTAGAATTGACGCCTGGCGACGGGATTCCTACTCCAGTTTCAACGATGCCGAGCGCAAGCTTGTCGGGGGCTCGCTGGAACCAGCGATTGGAGCTTGGTTTTGGGAGGGTGACGTGACTCACAGGCTCGAAGATCCGTTGAAAGTTCCCGGAATTCGACCAGTCGACCTCGGTAGCTTCGGTCTGTCCGACTCCTTTCTTTTTTGCGCCCTCTCCGCCAATACCCGGCCCCGAACCTATCCCATCTTCCCGAGTGGATTGGCGGTCAACTCAACAATTGCGAAGGGGGCGTTGATCCAGTACGCTGGCGTGGAAAGACCCCTCGTCGTCGGGTCTCCGATGTAACCGCCGTACGCGCCAATTGAAGGGTCGATGGTATCATCTGGACGTGACAACGGCGGAACTCGGTCTTTAGTCCTGCCGGACCAGTTTTGGAACCTCCCATTCTGGTGGTCTTGTTGCATGCATATCCTCAGATGTGGGGGAGGAGCTAAGTGTGGCAGTTCGCATTTGGGCGAGAGAGTGAGTGCTGGTCCTCGTTGGGGAACTCAACGTTACGGGAGTACACGCTCAGACTCCTGAAAGCGAGTGCTTGGAGCGTCTAGGTTGCCTGCCACTCCGTCACGAAGTGAGTCACCGCCACCTTGGACTGAGTTACTTACTCTGCACGGAAACTGGTTCTCTAGCGCATGTCTCTGCCGGCCCCAGGTTGGATCGCCTGCCAGATCAAGGAGCGTGTCTTGTGGAGCGGTTTGAGGTTATTTTCGCATCGACGAGACGACCCCCAATGTCTTTGCCGGGCCACCAAGTGCCAAAACAGGGTTCTGGGACGGCGACCATCTCATTGAGGCTGTGAACTTGCAAGCTACAGCACATCACCACCTCTGCCGACGGCCCGTCGCACAAATGGCGCGACAGCGTTATGACCCGGATCGAGAAAGTGTGCAGAACAGGGTATGAAGCTATTCCAAGCCAAATTGCCCCGCCCGTCTGGCAGAGGTTGTTCCCACCAGTCATTCCGAGCCGCGAAACACAGCCAGGATTCGAAGCACTCGGCGCGGGAGAACAGCGATGATCGTCTCATTTAAAGTTCCTCCGCTGCTAAACATACTGCGGCTGAAATCTTCCAGCACTCGGACTCCAGCAAAGAGGGGTTATGGCAGGTCTAAGCCTCAAGACATGGGTTGAATCCGGATCGCAATCAGCGGGGTATGGCTGGCCATCAGATCGGGGATGGATTCATCCGATTGAAACTCACCCGAAAATCTACCGACCACCAACACGCGCACCAAAGGTTACATCTGCCATCTGCTCAGAGGGCTTGGCAAGGCAGAGTTGCGGTTCGTCGCCTCTGAAACAACGTGGAGCTGCCTCTGTGTCAACAAAAATGCCGTCGATGGAGCATGGGGTCATGGAGAGCGTCGTGAGATGCTCTTGAGCGGTCTTGAATTCTCGGCGATACCGGACAATCGGCCGGCGACGGGTGCCTCATCCAACGGCCGCGGCACCTGTGCCGAGGTCGAGCAGCAGCTTCGATTGTGCCGTCAGCTACGATCGTGTTGGGGGCCGCTTCAAGAACCCAAGAAAACGCCTTGCGATGCACGTTCTTTTCCACATCTGGAACCGGTACTTTCATCGGGAGTGTCAGGGCGTCGAGACCAGGGGGCTTTGTCTTCAAGTCTCAAGTAACTCCCATCGCCGCCATCTGCATGCGCGCGCAAACCTGCGGAGAGATGCGGGATGGCATGGTTTGCGGGCGGCCCACGAGCCTTCAATAATCACGCCCAAGAGCCAGGAGATTTCCCAGGGCGGCCACTCTTAGGGTGTGACAACCCGCCCCTGCTCAGTCATGGGGCATTGTTGGCCGTTTCGACATATGCTGCTTCCCGTGTGTTATCGCTATCCAGGACGTGTTGCTCGCAAGAACGTCCTTCTCCCAGAGTTGTGGTAATTTCAAGGTTAGGTAACAGGCGAGAGCTAATTCCGGAAGGAATGTTATGGCAGATGCAGGTTTCAACATCTCATTGGTGGGCCATGTTTCTCAGCTGAAGAACGGCGGTCCGCATCCTGAATGTCGTGCCGCTGCAACTTTGGCTGGAGGTCGGATGGACCACGGTCTCGGGCCACACTCCAAACAAAAAAAGAGGTCTTGACGACATGCAACGTGGGGCCGTGTGGCCGTGCGAGAGCGCGGAACTCAGGGGAAGCCTCCTAGATACCATGAAAGATCCAGGCACGTTCAGCTGAACAGGCATTGGGGATCTCTTGGGCGAATTGTGACGACTTCCAATATATCCGCTGTCTAAGTTTCCAGGAAGTGTGCGCATCGGCATCGTGGTCTGGCGGGGTTTGGAATGTGGCGGTGCAGATTGAGCTTATTGCTCCCCGAAGATGGGGGAACGGGAGCAGAGCTCGCGTGTAAACGCGCCGTGGGCTCGAGCAAACGCCACGGCAATTTCTGTTGCAACGCCGTTGAAAGCTGTCCGACGCCGCCCTGATAGTAAGCCACCTATAGGGCGATTCTTCGTATTGACCTTCTCAACTAAGCTTAGGCCTGCGTTTCTTGCTGCAGCGCGATTGCAGCGGTTGCAGGGGTCACTCTCAGGTGCTGGCGTGTGCCAAGACTGGGTTTGGGGGAGCTCTCTGTCAGTGTCTCCAGCGCATAGGGTACTGCGGAGGAAAACGAGGGGGCTAAATCCCACCCGCGCCCTCCCATGGACACATTTGGCGGGGAGGGGCCTGGAAAACCCACGGCCAACCTGCAGACACCCACAGCCTCAGGCCGCTTGCATCTCCGCCAGCTGCCCGAGTCACAAGGCTGGGAGCTGATAACGATACCCATTCACCACGGTCACCAACTCTCTCTGTCAGTGCTGCGTGTCTGCAAAGTCAACAGATGGTGGGTGCGGAATGCGGAATATTGGCCTCCGCCTCTCCCGGCTCTCATCCCGTCCACCGAGAAAGACTCAATCCGGTCTGCGGACACAGTGCACTTGCCAATCACGGCAGCGGGCTCATAGCCTGACCTGACAGGCGGAAAAGAGGTTTCGACCTGGTTGCCTGACAACCACCACCAGGTACTACAGTTGCGGGTACGTAGTTCGAGTCGGAAAGATGCCCCCTCAATATGGAAGTTTTGTCCCAGAACCGAGAGCCGCGCGGTGGACTGACATACGCGGCCGTGTCGTCCTTAGGATGGAGCGGTGCCTGCCGCCGCGACACCACTTACACGCCAAAGGCACCAGCCGGGATAGCAATGACGTGGAGACAGGGTCGACACAAACGGAAAGCACAAAATTTTGTCACCATGTGGCTTCCACGCGCACCTGCGACTCCGGAATCGCCCGCGGGTCGTTGCGCTTCCCACGGATCGCGAAGTTGTGTCGCCTGTTTAGATGAGTTGGAGCCTCGAAGCAAGTCATCCGTCGTGTCCGCCGACCTCCGAACCGGGGATTTCTGGCAACCGTGCAAGTACCTACACACCGCGGAATAGCTACCTGCTGCGTTACTACCGCATGCTACAGTAGGTAGGGTTCCATTCGATTTCCACCACTTGCCGAGTGACAAAAATGATCAGCAGCATCCTCCCGCCCAGCGGCGTCCCCTGGTCTTGTTCCCCTGGCCCTGTCATCCTTCACTCGCGCAGTGTAATTGCCTTGTGCCTGGACCTGAAACACAGTCCCTCATTTGCTGCCCTGGGAGGCTACGGCAGTGGCCGGTGGGGAAGCGAGACGAGTATTTTTATCCCCCTTGGTTTACCTGAGCGGCGCTGTTTTGGTGGGCAAGCAAGGTGATGTCTCGCTGATCGTATTACTCGGTTCGAATCCCCCGATAACACATCAACGGGGATCCACAGCAAAGCCAGAATTGGCTCCTCAGCTGGCCGTCTCGTTTACCTAACATGCTCGCAGATCCTAGCCTGCCTGCCCGGTGGAGCACGGCACAACGTCTAAGACTTGCCGGGTGATTGACTGTGGGTAGGTAGGGTTGCATACAGCAGCGAGGCTTAGAGTTGCCCTGAGTATATTGCCCTCGGCTCTCGATCTGGCTGGTCACGACAGCACCACTTACACCGTCACCCCCATGAGGAACATGCGTCTAGTAGAGGGAAACGGCGCTGTGGAGAGGGACAGGGTGTCCCTGTCCTGGCACCCCCTCACAAGCACACACCCCCCCTCACCCCTCTAGGCGCTGCAGATGGCGGATGGGGGACCACGCAGCGCACCCCTCCCCCCCTTTCCAGCCCAAAACTCCCCAGTGGTCCCATCCAACCGCCATGACGGCAACGGCATGCCTGTGGGCTTGCTGGCCACCACGCTTTCTCGCCCCCCCTTGCCATCCGCGTCCCGCTTTCCTATGACCGGCTATCGTCCCCACAGCCTAAGCCCTGCCGCTTATTCGAGTATCGGTATGGATATGCAGTCAGTGGTACATCGGTATGTCCATCTACTCACAGGACCTCGTCTACACATCGCCGGCAGCCGGGGCTTTGACTCCATCCCATATCCATACAATTCGCCCAGATCACGACGCCCGCTTCGGGACAGCCCGTCTTATATGGTTCACTCGTGGCAGCCCTGGCTTGCCCTTCCACATCGCTCCTCGGCTTCCTCCCGACCACCAGTCCAGCAACCACGTTCGGCCAGAATAGGCTTCATTTTGCCCATTCCCAGGATCCTTCCAAACTCACCCTCAGCCTTCGCCCCCCTTGCTCGTCGAGTGCCCGACTACACTCCCCGTCGGTGTTCGGTCTTCGAAGGCCGGACGAGGCAGAGCAAAGCAGAGCCGCCAAAAGAAGCGCCTACCACGTCTCACCACGGGAGCCTTCTGCTCGATCGTCCTTGTCAACATCATACCCGGCCCCTTATTTAAGGAGCTACCACTTCCTTGTTCTCTCCGGTATTGGCTAGCTGTCTTCAGCCTTGTAGGTCAAAATCAGACACCTCCCATCCCTTCTCCCCTGAGCGAGCACCTCTCGTTACCCTCTCCCAACCCTACCTGCTTTCCCCTACCGATCCCGACCTCCTGTTGAGATGTCTGCATACCAACACACCCAAGACCAAGATACAGACCCAACTGGGCATCCCTCGACCTACTACACGCAGCAGCAACAAGCATTGGGATACTACCAGTATTCTGACGAGCTCCCTCCCGAGATTTACGTTGAGGGAGAAGCTTCCGGGCAAGCCTACAGCTACAGCTACGGGTACGGTGAAGACGACGAAGAAGAAGAAGACGAAGAGCCACCAACGCCAACAGCAACCAGCTCGCGCCACCACCGCCACAGCAAGAAGTCCTCCAAAGACAAGGGCAGCAGCAGCAGCAGGAAACGCAAAGAAGGCAAACCAGCAACCGTTGACTCGGGCTCTGACACAGAACGAGAGAAGTCCAACAAGATGTCGTCGCGATCATCAAGGCACCACTCGACCTCGTCCTCGTCCTCCAAGAAGGACAAGGACAAGGGGAAGGGGAAGTCGGATGACTGGACTGAGATCACGGAACCGGAAGAGAGGAGGCGCATCCAAAACCGCATTGCGCAACGCAAGTTTCGTAAGTTGCCATAGCCTGTCTAGCACGTCAGAACCTACAGGCCAGGTCGTCTAACACGATGGCACCCAACACCAGGAGAGAAAGCGCGCGAGCAAAAAGACCGCGCCCAGCGAGACGCGCAGAACCAACAATACGCCGCTGGCTCCTACCGCATCCCGTCCCCTAGCGAGCTGCCCCGCGACGGCGGCGAGCTGTCGGGTCTCCCGTGGGGCGGCATGGACATGCACCACGTCGTCACCCGCGGACATGCCGCTTCCTCGGCCACCAGCTCCCCACAGGGGACCGGCAGTCGATCCAATGCCGGGGCGGTGAGTGGGAGCGGGAACCCGTATTACCTGAGTCCGTATTCCGGGGGCTATGCCCCTGCGGCTACCGGAGGGTACTATACTAGCGGGAGCACCGCCGGGGATGGGGGCAGCAGTGGAGACGATCGATACTATGGGGCCGGCGATGGGGGGACGGATGAAAGCAGTCCCTACTACTACGATTATGAATTTGACCAGGGGGTGTGAACTATATGAGGTAAGTGTCAGGGGACTCTTTTTTTTTTTTTTTGGGAGGGGGTTTTTAAATTTTGGCTTAATCTTGACTTTCGATTTTACCAATTTTTATTTGACGAGTTGGTGCTGGGAAACCCGATGGTTTGGTTTTGGTTTGCTGTTGTCATTTCGAGATGATGGGTGAGTGGGTTTGCTGACTGGAAAAGGCAGGTGGTTATGCGGCTGATGAGGGATGCAAAGGCGCGGTTGAGACATGAACCTTTCTCTCGTTGGCTGAGCAGCTCTAGTTGGGAAACGATCATCCCACGTTCGCGATTCGAATGTCCGGCCAGGTCCGACATGGAGACGCCGAGTTCTGTTTCACGTCTTCTCTGATTCCTATTTTCCCTCCTCTTTATCTTTTTTTCCTCTGACGAATCTGAATGCATCGAATCGGCTCATGGATCGGGTATAAGGATTGGGATTGGACATTGGGAACGCTTTTTTTTTTGGCTTAGCCCCTTGTGTTTGGAGATGGTTTATTTGTCCTCCGATTTTTTTTTGGGTTCCCCGCTTTTCCATCCCCTCCTTTGACCTGTTCTCTCCTCCAACGCTTTCTTCCCTCCCCTCCTTCAACGCGAACATTCTTCTCATCTTTGGCTGCTGGTTTCATCAAAACTACCGATTGCATATACCCCCTCCCTCAGGCAAGGTATCTTTTTGTGCGCTCATGTAACTCTACTTCTGATATCCAAAAGCAAGCAAGCAGGGAATGAATGAATGGATGGTTTCCTTCGAGAACCCGATCTTGGCGGAGCATGCATGCCCTAGCGTGACTGTAACCTGCAAATGCATCGTGTGGCTTGATGACAGATTAATAATCGGTTTGCCGGGAAAGGTGCCTGAGGCTGGCTGCAAGTGACCAAAGATCGAAGTTTGATGGGTCTTGGCACATGGAGGGTCTCGGGTCTGTGCAGTTGCTGCCTGACGCGGCATCATTTCGCATTGCGAGCGAGGAGACGCGTCGAGGGGGGGACGTGTCGAGTGCGGGTTGAAGCTGAGGGATTACGTATGGGCTCGTCTGGCTCGTCCTTACCTGTCCCGGCTGAGGAGTTTGTGTACCGTACCTTTGCAAAGCCCAGGTCTGCGTGTTGACGTATTTCGTGCAATCCAATCCAAAATCCAACGGAACCCAAGGGAAGGCGAAGGTACTTACTGCCGAACCAATCGATCTATCGAACCGGGCGGCGCTGCAAAAAACCCGACGCATACGAAAATCACGACAGCGGAGGATGCCTCAAATTCCCTGAATGGGAAATGACATCCCATATCGCTTTTAGGTTGGTTGGATTTGTCACATCCTTCGCTTGCAATGGCCTGTAAGTGTAGTCAGAAGGGCGGTCTGTCGTGGCTGCTGCAAGATTTCCCCATGCAGCGCAGCGAAACCCAGACGAACAACTGGGTAGCGGGGGAGGATGCAAAATGGTCACTCGGCTGCTGAGACGGCACCCAGTTGGCGAGCCGCTTTCCCAAACGCGAGAAAACGTGAGCTCGTGCGTGAGAGCTGGTCAGCACCTTGACTGACTGCTGGGACCGCGCACCGCGGAAGGTGGGGTGGGGAGTGGGGAGTGGAGAGTGGAGAGTGGGGAGCGGGGAAACAGGGTAAGGGTGGGGAGCGGATGGCGCCCCCCCCATTCAGTTCCTTGCACAGCCGCAAGGACATTGCTACAAGCTTGCCAAAGTCCTTTACCGCACTCAGCACCTCGCCTCGCCAGCCTTACCGTGGTGACCGCTGCAGCCGGTTTCGTTGACCGCCGTCCCTCGTTCATCCCATCACCCCGAAAACACCGAGCACCGAATTCGAACACCGGGAAGGTGTCGGGTGGGTCCTGGTACCTGAACCCCAAACCCACCAGCGGGGCGGGGCTCTCTCCGGGCAATCGCTAGCGCCCGCCTGCTGCGGTACCTAAATAACTCTAACGGCATTGAACCAGATTGCCATCAATCAACTATTCGGTCCCCAAACCTAGAACATGGGCTCTGCATCGCTGTATCCACCTTCATCCTTCGTTCACCGAAAGCTGGTGCAAATACAACAGCAGCCGTGCAGATGCAACGGCCGCCAGCGTTTTTACCATGCATGGTCGAGTCATCAGGCGAAAAGATTGATTTGGCTAGCGGCGGCCTGAGGCTGCCTGGCTATCTCCGTCAGAACATCGGATCCGACGGATTTTGCAGCCACACCTTTCTCAACCACAGACGCTGATGATTGCTGCTGCACCACACATTTTGCCACTTGAGCCTGTCTTATCAGGCTCCCAATCGTCCACGGCATCCATTCAACAACCTCGACGGTTTTCTGTCCAAGCCCTTCATTCCTCTCCCTGACAATGAGTCAACTATGCTGGCTGCGCAAGCTGCGTTACCTGGCCTGGAAGACGACAAGCATCGCACTCGCTTACCCGCCATTTCCTTTTGTCAGCAAGCAACACAAACAAAGACCTCTACAAATCGCGACACCACCCCCTTCCCCTATGCTGCTTAACTCGTCAACGGATGCAACCCCCTTTAGTGAGGAGCTTTCTCATCCCCCCTCCCCCCCCCCATATGTTGGTCCGATCTATCCTGAGGCGGGCAGACAGGCAATTATGGCCATGACGTAGCTGAAACGCTCGAGCACTACTGGCGGGGGTCGGTATAATAGATGCCCCGGCGTGTCTGGGTTGCTGTCTCTCGTGTGGCGGCTATGCCCTCGCTTGCCCCCTTGTGTTCCTCCGTCCGTCCCATGTCTTGGCCTGGTTGTCTTCATGGGCTTTCCTCAGCCCTACACGAGGCAGATTTCCTGATGTGTAACCAGATGGGTGTGGAGGTGGAGAGGATGATCTCGACTCTGATCGGTCGAGACCACGGTGTCGCCCCACGGACATCGGACGGTGAGCCACGCCGGTGAAGAAGCGATGCATGTCGATTTGTTTCGGGGTTGTTGCAGGTGGCTATGAAGACGGTACGGGGGTCAGCTCCCGGAGAGAGGGGGGGGGGGCGTGTTCAGAACGATCTATGATTTGCATCTGACCCTTGATGAAGAGATGACCGGTATGAGAAGGCTCGGTGACAGCTGCCGGGCGTTTAGCATGCAGGAGCCCTTGGTGGAACAGCCCGTTCATGACGCGGGCTGTGAAATGAGACGGCGGGTGAAGCACGTCGAGCATTTCTTCAGCTTGACAGGGTTGAGTATCTCGCGATAGGGGTATTCTTTGCGACACTGAATACGCGGGTCCGGCAGGTTCTGTGCTCTTGGCGTGCCCGGCAGACAGTGTTGTCTGTTGTTGAGAGTAAGCTGCCCTATGCCTTCATCCGAGTGGGTGGAGACTAAAGACAATTGCCTGAAGTCAAGCCACGGTGTCATGCTGGCGACAAACCAATTAGAGTTGAACAAGCTGGGTGTGGCTCAGGGGGTAGTCTTCAGTTTGTGTTCAGTTGGAAAACTGCGGAGAACACTGGTTGATTGTTGACACTGAGAGTCTCATCCTGTCAACTAGGTAAGTTTCTCCCAGGACCAGGGTTTCAGGTTGGAGGTTGGTACGTAATAAAGTCCACATTACTATGTATGTCGTGTCTATGATATGTAAACTGGTATGTACAAGCCGCGTCCGAAACGCCCCGCAATGCCTCTATCCCCTCCCAACCACGATGAAACTTTTCCCCCTCTGCGATAAGTACCCTTAACTGCTACAACTACCAAGTAAACATCATCAGCGCCGGGTTCAACAAGACCGGCAGCGCAAAATGCGACAGGACAATGACGGCCAAGGGGTAAATGCTAAAGAAGAAATTAATCCTCCACGTGACAGGGAAAACATAGACGCCGCAGATCATCAAGGCGCTGCAGGCAATACAATACAAAAAGGTCCACTTGAACTTTTTCAGAATGCGTACCACCTCCGGGCCGAAGTGGACTTGTTCGACCTCCTTGGCCGTGGCGCCCCAGACCATATCGATCTCAAACATGTGGCAGAGGAGGGCCTGCGACACGTGCAGGGAGATTCCGCCGAGGAAGATGGTGAACATAGGCACCCACTTGAGATTGTCGACGAGCGCGCGCACAAGGGACGACTGGTGAGTGCGGTAGCGCAGGACGGCGAGGGCGAGGTTGCCGAGGCCGTTGAAGACGACGACGATGGACACGTAGATGGCGAAGGAGTCGAGGTAGTACTTGTCGTAGAGACCGTAAAACCAGCCAGTGATAAAGTAGTTGGCCAGGCAGAGGATCCACGCCGCCCCAATGGCATAGTAGGTGCCGATGTAGGCGCAAATGGTGAGCTTTTTAGCCAGGGGGATTTTAGTTGTTGCCATGAAGCTGCGGAAGAGCGGAGTGAAGGGGCCACGGACGGGCCAGAAGCGCACGGGGTGGAAGAGGAGCTCGCTGCTGCCGTAGGCGTACTTCTCCCAGCGAGCGAGCTCGTCGTACACCGTCAGGCTGACGCCCTCCTTGAAGCCCTCGCCCGTGTACGAGGCGAAGCGCAGCGAGTAGCCCGCCACCTGAAGACGCAGGGCCATGTCGAAGTCCTCAGACACGTGCGACTCGGACCAGTACTTCTCGTAGCCGTCCGAGTCAGTGTACGCTGCGGCATCCTGAATGGCGCTCCACCGCAGCATCGCGTTGTGACCGACGAACGGGCAGGCATCGCCGGCCGCGACGGTAAATGCAATTGCCGTGTAAATCAGGTTGGTAAACCAAGTGACGCTAAACAGGCCATGTTAGCACACCAAACTCGCCAGTGAGTATCGTGAGGTGTGGCGCTCCTCACCCGTTCTCAAAGAAAGAGTCCGTCACGTTCATGACTGCCGACGAAAACTGCATGATAGCCACCTCGGGGCTGTACTCCATCTCGCTCACTCCATCCAGCAGGCAGTCGCTCGGAACACGCGTGTCCGAGTCGATGATCAGGATGTAGTCACCAACTCGGATGTTGCCTTCAGCCCAGGTGCGCCCCTGGTCGTCAGCAAGCACGTCGGTCAAACACCTCTGGTACGCAACATTCTCATGTTGGTGCGACCACCGTTGCGTCTGCCGGTTCACATGCTGGAGCCTGTCCTCGACGCGGATGCTCACATGTAGAGCGTAGTTCATGTTGCTAGCTTTCTTGAACTTGCCGCGGCGGATGAAAAGGGGGTCGCCCGGCCCGGCCCTCGAGTTGTGCGGTGGACGCGCGACCCAACCGATGTTGTGCTCTTCGTAGAAATCGCGCCGCGCGAGCTGCTCTTCCTCCGACAGCAGCTGCATGCCGTCATCGTTGATGAAGATGTTGGCCTTTCCGCCCTGCATTTCGTACGTGCTGATGGCCGCCTTGACCGAGAGGATGGTTGGCTTGATCACCGCCGCCAGACCTTCCTTGTACACGGGCATCTGGATCGTGACGTGCGGCAGCTCGCCGTGGCTGCGATTCAGTCTTGGAGGTGGCTTGCCGCTGTAGTATTTGCTGTTGGATAGCATGTGCGAGTTGGGCCCGAAGAGCTGGAAGAAGTTGCCGATGATGGTCTGGAAAAAGAACATGGAGAGAAAAAACTGCACAGGGCCCACGCCGATCAGCGCAAGTCGGAGATAGCTTCCGTCCACCGCACACTGGTACGCCAATCCTCGCCAGCCCAGACCCAAACAGGCGATGGACAGGGTCATGGTCAAGGTGACCATGACGGCGCTCTGCAGCTTGACTGGCCGCTTGTCGTTCGCAAGGGCCTCCTCTAGCTCTTCAGGGGTGAGGTCGAGCTCGTGGATGCTCTGCATGGGCGCCTTGCTCTTCTTCTCGTCCGTCGTCACCTCTTCGTCCTCCTCCCCGTTCCCCTTGCCCCATATGATCTCGATGAAGCGCTGCTCCAGATCTTGGGCACGTGCCAAGAGCTTTTCCGGGTCATCGTCCCACACCACAAGCAAGCGCGCATCCTCGATGAAGGCGGCGAAGTGATGCCGCTGGCCTCGCGGCAGGCCGGCCATGGTGGCTAGGATCTGCACTTGCAGGCCATCGGGCAGTGGCACAAAGCCCAGGTTGGTTCGCAAGCAGATGGAGCCAAGCAGGGCGCGCACTACAGGCGTGTTGACCGTCATGGCACAGCGCACATTCATCTCCCTGACCATGGCGAACAGAGAGTCTGGGAGGGCGGCCATGTGCGGTGGGCAGCACGTGAAGTTGCCTCGCGACTTCTTGAGCACCACGCCCTCAAAGGGGTCTTCGCCTGTTGCGTACTGCTTGCGCAGCTGCTGTTCGTACAACCAGTTGGCCATCATATCACTGCGGACTTCGTTGAGCGCGTCGAAGTCGTGGTTCCTGTGGTCGCCGGCCGGGAAGATCGAAGGTGTGTAACGCGAGGCGCTGGCGCTTCTCCTGGTCGTCTTGACCGATGCGCCATCTGGCGATGGACCTTCGTACTGTGCGCGCGGGTCGAACGCGGACGGGGCTGAGAGCGTGCTCCCGTGAACCGACGGAGGACTTCCGTTGCCCGTCATGGCGTGTGCCTCGTGTCCTGGAGGACCTTGGGATCTGCCCCTCGGGTGAAGCGGCTGCAGCGGGTGGCCTTTCTCTGATCCGAACGGCCGCCGCAAGGTGCGGCCCCTCCTCCCTTGCGGCGTAGGTTGCCGCACCGGGCCCTTCTCGTCCTCATCCTCGGGCGTGGAGTTGAAATAATTGTTATAGGGCTTCATGATAAAAAAAAACAAAGAAATAACGATAAAACAACCCCAGACAAACGCGTGTCAATTCTCTGCCACCTTTTGGACAGGACCTGTAAACGAGCGAGCGTCCGTCCCGAGCAGCGCCTCGCTGGCTTCGGCTTGGAGTTGGGAAACTTTCCACAAGCCGGATATGCTTTCTCGGCACGGCACGTAAGTTGAGAGAGGAGAGAGCCTGAAGACTAGAAACGACGATACCCACTTTCGCTCCTGGTGGTTCCGCTCCTAGCACGCGCCTCGTTATGCTGAGGATCCATAATCTCAGCTGAAGCGATGAAGCCTTGATTCTCATCAAAAAGTCCCAATGCCACTCCTGGTCCCCATCCGGGGCACGCCGCGCAGTTGACGCTCGTCAACAGAGAAGGCACAGGTATTGTCAGAGGCTCCTGTTGACGCACCAAATGTCCAGGCTATGCGCCAGAATCATCCGGAGAATGACTCCATCCACATTCCAGAAGACCTGGGATGTGGATATCCTGACGAGCTGAAGACTGGTGGGTACGAGTAGGCTATTACTGTTGCCACGAAACACCTTGCACATACCTATCTTCGGATCGTAAGCAGAAAATGCAAACCTTTGCAAACAAATCTTGCTCCGGACGAGCTTGCTGACCGATTCTTTGGCAGGATGTTGCAGCCTTCCCAAAAGCCGATTGTGTGTTTGTGAGAACTACAAACGGGCAGTTGCGGCATCAAGCATCCAGTGACGAGGCTCCTTCTCGGGTGAGTTTGTGATGCTCACCATCATGAGTGAGACGGCAGATCCCTCATATCTCGTCAGTTTGCTGGAAGAACGGTGTAACATGGAAAGTGAGCGCGGCCTCGTTGCGGGGAGGGCAGGTGCCGACTCCCAACTCGGCCTAACATATGGCTATATCCGACGTGAGGGCCTGGCGCAAGTTCCTAGCCATCACAATGCCGGTACGGACACGTCGCAGGTCATGTCGAACCATGTGATACCCTCGGCGTGGGGTTTGAGATTCTCGACAGTAACCTCAAAATCGATGGTGACAAAAAGCGGTGTGTTCGGCATCGTGGGGGACGGTTAGGGCGCCCTGGAGGTGAAAGGAGAATTCGGAGAGAATATAAATCACGGGACCTCTGTCGTTGTGGGGCATCCCGCGGCTGGAGCCGAACGCGTTAGTACAGCAGAAGACAATGTAAATGGCCTTTATGTAAATTCGATGGCTTGCAAAGTTACCTCCCCCGCGGTAGCAGCGCCTTAATCCGCTGGATTTCGGCACGAGGCGGGAAAGTTCAACCAACCTGTTGGTGGTTGAGGGCAGACGCGGGTGAAGGAATTGGGGCGCGTCACATGCTCAGGTGGACTGGTGATTCGAGGTTGTGAGCAGCGGTGCTGTGCGCAAAGCTAAGCAGATTCCCCACCATCACAGGGGCGCGTGGGTGCTCCGTGTTATGCTGAGCTACTGCGCGAAGACGGATTGGAACGTCCAAGTTCCAGTTAGACGGTTCATCCCTCAAGCTCTCCAACTCGCTGTGGGTTGTAGCACGTCAAATGAGCATCAGACCATGCCAGGCTTTCCTTTACTATCATGACCCACCTGCTTTCCAACCCCGATTTGTGATGCATCGCTGAGAACCTTTGTTTCTCCTCCCTTCGCTTGCTTGCCCCTCCGGTTTATCGCACTTATCTTCGCCGACGTCATCCTACTTACGCACTTGAAACATCACCATCCGCGCCGCCGACCTGCCCCTCCAACCTCCTGTCATGGCTGTCTTTGTAGATTTTGAAGAGGAGGACGTCGAGCCACCGCAGGATGGGCAGCCGCCGTTTTGGAGAGAGTCTGTCGCCAAGCCCGATTCATCCGCGCGAGGCCCTGAGAACGAGGCCGAAGGGGATGAGGAGGGACAATGGCCCAAAGTCAGCGAGGATGCGAATATTACCCCCGTGACGAAGGCTTTGGGTTGCTATCCGTAGGCGGAAACCATCACGATACCCAATTGGCTCCAACTTTGGTTATCTCCCCCCTGATGAAAGGGGGGGGGAGAGAAGCCGCCTACTGACTAGATAATCCAGCATTATCATGTCGATGGCCGCCCACATCGACCTCAACACGCTCGATAGCCTGTCGCGCACCTGCCGTCGGATTCAGTGAGTCTTCCCCTGCCGCCATTCATCTCCCAATGCGGTCTATTGTCGCTTTGTTGGATGTCTTGGGCGTGGCATGAGGGTGCCTGAGACTCTGCGTTGCCTATGAATCGCCTTTAAGAGGAACCGCTGACGGTTATCTACCACAGCGCGAGCATGCTTGAGTACCGCAAGCCGCTTCTGATGTCGACGCTGCGCTGCTCCAACGAAGCCATCCCCGTCGACCCGGAGGAGACACTTCGCTATCGCGCCCGCGCTGGGAACTGGTTCTACATGGAAGACAGTCCCGGTCGGTCCGGAGCAACCGGGAAGTCTGGTCAATGTGCCCGGGATCTCGTTGGCGAGTGTCGTCGCTGTAGCACCGTGGTCTGTCGGGTAAGTCCGCCCAGCCGTCCTCCCTACAACACGCTTTGTACTGATCGAACAACCATGATAGAATTGCGCGGTCAAGCCTCCGGCCCCTAACGTGCTTCCTGACAGACATCGGCGCCTTTGCATTGCATGTGCAGAGGCACCGCTGGGGAATCTCGTCAAACCCCGGCTTCCACGGGAGTGGACTCTCAACTCGGAAGACATGAAGCGGGCCATCTGCCAGTGTGCTTCTCAAGGCGTCTGGCTCTGCCAGCCGTGCGGAAGGTCTATCAGGAACGACGACCTGGAGTACAAGCGGTAAGAGCCTCTAGCGGCGCCCCATTTTGCTACTCCTTGCCAGACTAACCGTGTCAAAAGCATTTGGAGATGGCGGAATCAGTATACTGCCTCCCTTGGTGGGCTTGGAACTGGAATTGGCGAAGGCGATCGCGGCGCCATATGCGCGCGTGATAGCGCCTGCTGCGCTGGCCGCGAGTGCGAGCAGGAGACAGACTGCGACGCGGCCGATGCCAGAGACGCTGACAACTTCCTCTCGGGCTCGACACCCCTCAGTCAGACTAGTAGTAACTCATCACTCGCACCATGGAGCAGCGGCTCTGGAAGTCCCAGCAGCAACATTGGGAGCAACGCCGGCCTCCCAGGTGACCCTTCTGAACGGCGTACGCCTAGTCCGCAGCTCAAGCCTGGGTATGAGCGTCATGAAATCGAAGGTATCGGAGGTGTAATGAAGAAAAAGCTGCTTCGCATGGTCAAGGTTGGCGCTTGTGTCCCCGAGTGGGAAGACGAACGAATGACCGGGAAGATTCTTGGGCGAGAACGAGAGGGGCTCCGAAGGAGCTGGTGTGGCTGGTGTCGAAGGGCGATTGCTGCCCAAAAGGACTGGGACGCGGCAGATCGGGAGAGGATAACCATTGAAACAGCAAGCAAAAGTAAATTAGCTAACTGACGGATGGTTTGGCTGGCTCAGAGGGAGGGATGGTCACGGCTTGAAAGAGGTAGTCGTCGTCATGAACGGCATGTCCTGGAGCAGACGTTGGCAGTAGCCATAGACTAGAAGAGCGTTTTGATTATTCGACAACAGAATACAATGCATTTTTCAGGAGGACCAAGAGCTTTATTCGCAAACCGAGATTCGCTTAGCAGGTCTTCAGTGCCACATATTGACAGGAACGCGATATCGTTCCCAGTACATGACCAGCTTCGAGTAGGACAGAAAATATATAGGTTATATTTTAGTAGACAGACAATGTACAATACAAGGACGGGTGAAGTTCTCACCATCCGGCGTTGGATGTTATGGTTTCCCAACGCTTTTCCCAGGAGTGCTTTCGTCCTCCATCCTCTTGATCGTACAGTCCATGGCACCCACTATTTGCGCGGTGCATATTAGAAGTGGTGTTTTGCCAGGTCGGTTAGCCCCCAACTCCCGTGCAGATGCTCTATATTTGCCTCTCCCGTTATGCCCCACCACCCATCGCGCAGTGCTCTCATAAAGCTGGGCACTGCTCGGGCACTGTTCCTCTTCCCCCTTCTACCATCTCCAAATTACGAGACCCGGCACCTCAGCTCACACTTGACTGACCGAAGCGTTATAGCAGGCCGTCGAGCAGCATCTGTTTCCTCCGATAGCGATCCTCTCTGGCCGCCGTCTTGCGCGGGCCCCATCTATTCTTGACAGCCTCCTTCCGAGCAGCCGCCTCTTTCTGGTGCTGCGCGGGGGAGTGACAGCACATAACGACGAAGAGTTTGGGGCATTTGAATCGAGTGGCCAGCGCTGTAACGCTGTTGGTCACAGGGTCGGTGTAGCGTAGTCGCCGCATCTCGGCTACGTCGGCCTCTGTCAGGTGATATGTCTTGGGACCCTCGGGGCGGACCACAGGAAGTCTCTCCGCGATGGCAGTGGCCGAGTCTCCGTCGGGATTGAACTTGATGGTCGTGGACGATCCAAATAAGGTAGCAGTCAGGTTCGCGCGCCGCCGTGGGTCGGACTTTGGAAGAAATTTGAATGGCGTGTGATAAACTGATGGTGCGGAGGAGGGCGGGTTGAAGACGATGTGGCTACCCGTCGCCACGGTAGGGTCGCTGGTGTCGGCGGGTGAGGATAGGAAGGATGAGTGCGGCGGGATATTGAGGGCGCGTTTCGTCCGCGAAGCCGTGGACTTCTGACGGGTTCCTCGGAGCCCGTTTGCTATTAGGGGCCGCAACTGGTTACTTGCGGAGGAAGTGGTAGGAAGAGCAGAGGAGGAGATGATGAGGGCGTGGCGGCAACAGCTCGCTGCTGGCCTTCTGACGAGTTGGACCTCCATCTTTTTTTTCTTCTCGTCCTGCTGTCGAGAACACAAACTTCGAGGAATTAGACGACGCTCGAATCGTAGAACCTGGTATCAAGACAAGTAAGAAGTGAAGAAAAAGGACACCCAAGCTAAAGGAGAGTCGTCTCAACCGCAATTGGCAGACTGGAATTTGTGCAGGCTTTGGTCCAGCGCAACCGTCCACCAATTCGCCCTCGATTGCAACGGCCGTGATCGCGATTTGCTCAGGTGCTGGGTTGAACTTTTTTCTCGAACGGAATTGGCAGTCACGTGACTTAGCTTCCTCGAGGGCAAGCTCGGACCAGAAGTGTGGACCCCAGTCTTGAAAGCTCGATAACACCGCAACCAACCACTGAGGCCTCGAGAGTTCGCAACCTACCTACCTAGGTACGCACATGTGATACCAATCAATCCGAACCTCCGAGATTTCCAAATAGCTCCTTGCTTTTCGGGACGGAGGAGTACATAGAGGTAACTCTAATATCTATTCGGATTTCGAAACTGGCTTTTTTTCATTTGACCACAGCTCGTGTCTTTCTCATGGTGGTTAACGTCTTAAGCGTACCCACGGGTTCATCATGTTTGGGCCCGTGATACATTCGCTTCCAATTGTGTAATAAACACAATATCTTCGTGCCCGCCCAGAACCCGAGACTCTGGCTGGTATTCCCTCGCAAAGCCCAGATCATGCATTGGTCACGGGCGGTTTTTTTGCTTGGTTGAACATAGAATGTCCCCCTCGCAGCGGCAGCGCGGGGGTGATGTTTTCCCAGGCGTCCCCGTCGACGACAGACATGTCGGTACTCATGAGTCTCACTACCCTCAACCAGATTTTGAGCGGACCGCCCGCTCCGCAAAGTGTTTAACCCACTTCTCAACACGGCGGGTCGAACTAGCTAGAGGTTCTGCGTCTCGCTGCAGGTATGCTCTCACATTACTGGCTGTCCTTCTCCATATAATTACCCTAGGAGGTTATCCGGACACCCTGTTTCGCGGCAGAACCCAGAAGGAAACGCTGTGCCTTCCGGTTTTGCCTCGGAGGTGAGTAGGTAGCTTCTTGTTTCTTCGCATAAACAAACACCCCCCGCCGGCGGCGCTTTGGGCGGGTTTGTTCCAAGCTGATAGGTATCGCCTAACCTTCTCCAACAAGAGGTCTGCGGTGGGGGCCAGTTTCATGCCCGCGCCACAGCCGATAGCTGCTGGCAATATGCTGGTGCAGGATGCTGTGGCAATCTCGCAGTCTGGCCTCTGGGCGAGGCTGTTTGGAGGATTGTTGCATTTGGCTGAACAGGCCACCGTGCCTGTGAGGGTTCCGAAGCTCGATTGCCCCTGGATGGCTGCCTTGTGCTCCTATTTTCCGACGGCGGCTCAGGCCACCGCCCAAAAAGGGGCCTTGCTTGTCACTGGGTTTATGCGATGAGAGCACAGGATCAGACCAATCACCCCTTGCCGTTCTCATCCGGCACCTTCCACATGCCGCTACTCCTGTTCGAGTCTGTGTCTTGGGTGCCGTTCAACACATCAGGTAACCATCAGCGCCCAGCCCCATCATCAGGAGACGTGGAGCTGAAGGGAGAGGATCATGAACACGGAGTCGCCGCAAACGGGCGCAGAGGGGCCAAGACAGATCCAGGAACGGTAACCCACAACGATACCGCGGTACTGGAGGCGCAGCCCAATGCCCGCCTCCGTTCAGCCAAGGAACATTCCTGATTAATCTTGTGACCCTTCATGCCCAGCTGCGAGGACAGATAATCAAATGGCGCCGAACCATGAACCTGTGCCTACGATTCTATGCTTTGACTGCAAGCTGGGTAGGACGGCATTACGTATTGCTCTTATTACACGGCGGCATCGAGGCCTGAAACTTAAACCTATGCCCCTCGCTTCACCCCTCTTTTGGAATTTAGGAAACCAAGCTTACAAGCTGCCGAACCCAGAACCATCGTCATTCCCTGCTGATCACTATCTGTTCACGCAGCAAAACAAAACAGCAAACGGCACGAGCCAAAGATCTGACTGTCACGCTACTGCAGAGATTCGCCATCTTCCCCAGCTTTACGTTCGCAACGCAAGGGACAAGACGGAGTCACGGGGGGTTGCACCGCTCCCGAGACTGAGCTTCGATTCCAAAAGGGGCAGAGACACCTGAGAGCATCGATCCATTTTCTGCCTACAGGGGTCCAGGAACGGCCAGAATCAACACTCCACATCTGCATCCAGCAGCAAACGAACATTCCGCAACATTGCTCCAGGAACAGCCATCGCGCATCGGCAGCTAGATACACGGCTCTCCGAGACGATTCAACTACCGTTTCCGTGTTGCACGAGGCCAGGCCAAGAAGGTAGGCGCCCATGGTATTCCCTCGTAACCGGTCCTCTCCAGTGCCCAAAAACCACTTTAAATCGATTTACACGCGGCGAATCGGGGAATGCGGGCAGCAGTCACACGCCCATCTTTCTCATCGCGAGACTTGCCTTTTATCCCCCACCACCTTTCTCAGCCGAGATTGTTGGAGATTTTTAATACCCCCAAAACACCGATCTCATTGCCACCTCTTTGTACACCCGACCAATCCATTAACCATCCATACGTCGCCTATAGACCCCTAACACGACCTCAACGTCCCCAGCCGCGATTATCGGTGGCCTACCTCTTCAAGCTTCCGCCTGCCAGAAGCTGGGAATCGAGAGTCACCAGCGCGACCCTTTGACCTGGCCGCCATGAGCCTCGCAAACACCCCGACAGCCCACGCCGGGCAACCCATTCCCAGGTTGTCAGAACCCCTGGAGGCCGAGACGAGTGCTGGTGATTCCACCCCACGAGCGGTTCAAGGCGAGGAAAAGAAGAAGAAGAGGACTCTGTTCGGGTTCGGCAAGAAAAAGACAGAAGAGCCAATAAAGCTGCCCGCCAGGTCAGAACCGGCGCAAACCGTGGCAGCAAGGCGGTCTGCCAACGCATCGCCCGTCCAAGTCGAGCACCCGCACTTCTCCCCTGCTTCTCCCAGCAGGGCGTTCGCCTCGTCACCCCGCCTCGCGTCCCCCGCGGGGAGCCAGATCTTTGAGCGCGATGTGCAAGAAAGCACCATCTTGGCCCCGAACTCGCCTGCGATCCCCTCCCACATTCAGACCGAGAACTACATCCCGCCAGTGCTCGATGCGTCCTCCGAGGCCATCACGGACGGCCACCTAGACCCCAATGACGTAGAAATCATCACACACACTTCTCACCAACCCGCCGCCTTCACAGTGACTGGCGGCGGCCTTCTTGAGCCTAGCTGGGCCGACGAGCTGGCTGCTTTTGCATCCGAAAAAGGGACCGATAGCGCATCCAACTATGGCAGCTTTGATACAACCGACGTGCGCCGCCTCAGCTTCATCTCCTTTGCCGATGTCGTACAGGCAGAGCAAGGTCACGGTATTGCGGGCTCCCGCGATAGCATGCACCTCGCGGGGCTCACCAGTTTGGCCTCCATGGGCATTACAAACCGCTCGCCATCGCCAATCCGCTCGCCGGTATCCTCTGCGGGCGGCCCGGAGACAAGCCCACCCACAAGCAAATCCGGGTCAGTCAAAGGTCTCGAGATGTCTCCAAGCAGGAAACCTCTTGGCAGCCCCGGCCTTCAAGTACCACCTCCCGGAAGCCCAACTGTGAGCGGAGAGCTTGCCATTGAGACCATGTCGCAAGCCCTGCGGAGGACAGGCAGCGGTGACCTGAGCGTGCTCCGTAGCCTGCCATCAAGCCCTGTCTAGAATACAGGGTCCTGCATGGTGTGATGCCGTCGGAATGCCCCTACCATCGGGCCAGATTGAGTTGTGGAGGACTATTCTCGTTACTTCAGTACCCCTACGTTTCAAATACCAGAGACCTAAGAAGACAAATCGAAAAGCCAGAACAAAGACGACTATCTCGTTGCCTATCCGTTATGATCTGTCTGAAGAGGGGGCGCTTGGGAACAGGGTTTGGCGAACCAGACAGAAATAGGAGTTTTGCTGTTATGTTTCTCGATAGCAAGAGTGGGATGATATCTCTGGGAGTTTTTTTTTCTTCTTCTCTTCCCATCCTTTTCGGCAACCCTCTTTTTTCGGGGCGATGATTGCTCGGCCACTTTATACCTTTTTTGCGACTGCTGTTTTGCCCCAATATTCCCCTTTGAGCTTTAGCTTGATTCGCGATCGAGATGGATGGAACGAAAAGCTTACTGGCTGAAAGTCGTGGGCTTGCTGAGGTAGGATACTGGGAACAGCAGAATAGCTTGGTGATTGGATGAGGCACAACAGAGAACGAGCCCAGGTGGTAAGCAAGAAGGGTAAGGGATGGTGGAAAGAGGCTTTTCGGGAGCTGACCTCCTCTTGATAGGTATATGATTAGGTACCTGATTCTAAATGCAAAACGGCTTTCCCGCGCATAAAAGATTTTTTGATGAGACCTTCAGGATGAACTACATCAACACAGTTCCGGGTATCTGGTACCTCAGTACGGGGCTTTGTGCTATGGGATACATGGTGCTGGGAAGCTGTTCAGCCAGCGATGAGGTAGGCAGGAAAATACGATCTGTTTGTAACCTTCACAGGAAACGGTCACGCCAGCTACCAATCGCCTTAACATTACAGTCTTATCATACAATCCAGTTCATTTCATGAAAAATCCTCAAGATAAGCGTGTATCGTGTGGTTCATAGGTATCTCGATTTACAATTGAAGCTGAGTACACCACGATGCACACAAAGCCCCAATTGGCACTGTCTACCACATCATATCCCAATGCTTGATTGGCAAATACAACTGTAACCTCAGGTTCCAGTGTCTGCTCTGTTCTGATGGGCTTTGACGATGCACCTCCCTCGCCCCTCACCCTTATGATACAGTCTACCAAGAATGCTTCGGCCTAATGAGTGCTGTTGAATGTTTAAGCAAGGATAGAGAACTAGGCGGTTATGGGCTGCTTCGCTCTCTCTCTCTCTCTCTCTCTCTCCTAGCGGCTTCAACATCGAAGCTTTCGTCAATGTCTTCAGTTCGAACATGAAAGGGTGCAGGGGAGATCAGACGAGCTCAGCCAGAGTCTTAGCATGGTTCTCCTGCACCGCCTTCACAAACGTATCATACGGCGTCAACGTTCCGAGCGCGCGCCGCATGTGAGCGTTCACAATCTGCAGGCCGAAGATGTAGCTTGCGTTGACCCATCCGAATCTGCACCAATTGTCAGCCTTATGCGTCAAAGAAACGTAGGGCAGGCACAGAAAACACTCACCCTTCCTTGGCGACGCCTTTAAAGTCTAGACCTTGGTTGCCGTACTCGGCGTCCACTCTGTGTGGGTCAATTGGCCTCGTGACATCATACTTCTCCACCACCACGCCGTTGAAGTCGACGAAGGCCTTGGTGATCATGAAGAGCCACTTGTAGGCCAGACGCTCGGCTTCCTCTGTGTAGCCGTACCGGTAAAGACCTGTCCATGCCAACATTTGCTGGGGTGCCCAGCCATAGGGATAGTCCCACTGTCGGTTGGGTCGGTCGAGTCCGATCTCTCCTCGGCTTTCCTGTGTCCCGGAGAGCAAACCTCCAAATGCCTCGAACTTGGGAAGCGCATTCGTCACCATGGCTGCGGCTTGGTGTGGAGCGCTGACACCCGCCCAGAGCGCCCAGAAAGTTGTGCAGCTCTCATACTTGCATTGTTGGCGCTTCGCAGTGTCGTAATCGTAGTAGAAGCCATCTTCCTTGTTCCAGAGGTACTTGTCGATGGCCAGCTTGCGTCGCTTTGCCCGGCGCTCCCAAATTGCCGACGTCTCGACGTGTCCCGGTTTCATGTCGCCGACACAATACTCCTCGGGGACGAGCAACTTGTCATGGAAAATATTGCGGATGGTTCGCGCAATGTCGATCTCGTACTTGAAAAGGAGCGAGTTGAGGTCGATGGTCGCAAGATTGGCGCACACACCCTCCAGTCGGTAGGTCGTGTCGTGACCAGACTCTCTCACTGCGCGGTCATGAAGGAAATATTCATCCAACTTGGGCTCCTTGATTTCTCCGCTGTTGTACTTTTCCACAAACTCCTCGAAGGAGAGGCCATGCTTCTCTGCATATGGCTCGAGAATGTGAAGGAAGTGGCCAGCTTCAGTCTCGGGAGGGACTCCGAGACCTTCTGGCCGGTACCTCGAGAGGCCTGTGACTGGATCGAGACGGGGCTCTGCCGTCCAGACGCTGTGATATTCCTTGATCGCAGCGAGAAGGGCGGTGCGGAGAAAGTCAACGGCATCAGGCTCATGCTTGATTCGTTCGTAGACCCGAAGAGCCATGTCGGTCAGGAAGGGTGGCTGTGACCGGCAGAGGTAGTACGACCTGGTGGCGTTGAGAATCTTGCCGTAGTGCTTGATGCAGAAGCAGAAGTTCAGCACCATCGACTTGGCGAGGTCAACCTTGTCGTTCACCAACAGCCCAAGGGACTCCATGTAGCTGTCCCATCCATACAGCTCATTGAAGCGTCCTCCTGGCACAACGAAGGGGCGACCCTTGAGTGTTATCTCGCCAGTTTTCGGGTCCACAATCTTCTCCATGTCAACCGCCAGAAGACCGGGCTTGGAATTCATGTCCCGGACAATCTCCGGGGTAATCTTCTCCGGTAGAAGCTGGACGTCGAGGCGGATGTCCGGTTTCTCCTGGGCCAACTTGGTGTAGTACTCGTACTGCTCCGGAGCACCTCTGGGAATATAGATGCGTGGCCGAGGGTCGTCAGTCCAGTCCTTCGGGTCACGAGCGGCGATCTCGATACTCGAAGCATCAATTCGTCTCGTCAGCCCCTCCCAGAAGTGATCGCGGATTAGACGAGACAGCCGGTTGACTGGGTTCTCGTTCAGTCTTGCCTCGTCCAGGACGATTTGCTTCCGCCCATATTCCTTGGCCAGAGATAGCTCTTGGAGAAGGTTGGACAGCATGTAGGTGCCACGAACGTCAAATCTGTTGTGACCATTCGAAGCCGCTGTACGGAGTGACAAGACCTGCGGTAGAACGAGTGTCAGTCTAGGTGGGTCAAGCCGCCATCTTTCCCAAACTAGTCCATACCTTCGGCCCGTTGTCCTCAATGGTGATTTGCATGTTGCCATCCGTATCCTCCTGCGATTGCAAGCTCGCCAGCGTTGCGTCCACATCGACGAGAAAGCGTCGATGGTGGGGAATGGTCGACTCATCTGCGTCCCCATGTCAACACTCTACGAAAGCACGTGGCGTACTTGGCTCATCCTACCGTGACTGCCGCGTCGGAACGGCTCCTTCAGACCCAGCCGTTCGAATTGCTTGGCCAGACCGTTCTACAACAAGCCAGTTAGCAATGGACTGAAGTGTTCGGATCGCCGACCTACCTGAGAGTATGTCCGAGTCCGAGGACCGGCTCTACTGTTATGTCGCTCGTCGGCGGTGTAATAGGTCTTGGCATCGTCGAAGACCCCGTGATCGTCGACTGAGCCCCGAGTCCGCGGCGCTGCCACTGGCGGCTGGGCAACCATTGTCGGGACTGGATGTGTTGTGAGAAGAATTGGGCGATCGGTTGAAGCCCAGCAATTGGCGGAAGGGGTTGTATGACGATGGATGGCGGGGTCCCCGTCGTTATCGGGGCCAGACCGTCAATCAGCTGGCAGAGCTCACAAGAGCCGCAGGCTAACTTTCTTATCGATGGTCCCTCGAAAGTAGATATGCCGTGTTCTTGATCCGCTCTAGAACTCGAAGAAGGAGAGAAGAGGAATTATAACAAGTATTTCGGTGTATAATAGGTGTATGCTTCGGTTCTGGGAAAGCAGATGCAGAGGTAAGAGAACTGAGGAGCAGGGGTATCTCGCCGCCACGGTGGGAATGTTTTAGGTAGGTACGGAATAGTGGGGAATAGAAATTGGACGCCTCAAATCGAAAATGCGGTCACGCGGGCCCATAAAAGAAGCGCATGGGAAAAGCAAGAAGTGAGCTGTGTGAGTTTGTTGCAGGGAGGAGAGGAGTGGAGGAGCCGGGTTGCTGCGGAAGCTGGGACATGCAACTTAATGGAGGTACTATGGACAGGAAGCGGCTGTGTGAAGCTGTAAACTCTTTCGTTTAAGGTGCCTGATCAGGTCTTTCCGTTTGTGATGCGAAAACTCTTGCCAGCACTGGATCGGGCACATTTTTCAGCTGAGATAATAAAGACGCCCGATGAAGTCACTTCTTCAGAGCCCAGCACCACCCAAAGATACGGCGTGTCGAGGCTCCGCGGGGCTGCCATTGCATCCCGTTTAGTGCCCCAATCGCAACGAGCACAGCGCAGTCGGAGCGCAATGACATGCGACCCTGCAGCTCGCCAATATGCAACCACTTAAGCAATCCCGGACGCGCGTAAGACTTGGGGACGAGGGAGGTGTGTAAAACCTTTCAGCTTGTCATCCTCAGCCCCCTGATCCCCCAATTGAGCTCCGATGCTACTTAGGAGCGGGGGTATGTGGACTCCTCTGCCTCGATCCACAATCTATGACGAACACGACCAGGTTGGCGTTGCTATTACGGACGCAGCATTTTCTTTTGCAGCCCCTGCTGTGGTCTTGTGCCAAAGTTTCCGTTCAGTTGAGTTGTTATGGCCACGTGGTTGACGATAGGTATTCAGGCCAAAAATAAAGAGCGGAATGCCACCCACAAAGCCAGGAAAAAGCCCCGCGCCCCGGAATCCTCCAAGATCTCGACTCCGCGGCTCGGTTCCAGGTTGCAGGGCTGAAGATCGTGGGTGGTCATTACCCCACGATTTTCCTTCCTGCCCGCTCGCAGTCGTGGGAGGGATGACACGCCGTACGTGCCAGCGCGCGAATAAAAACCGCCGCAACTCATTCCAGCGGGCTGGATCAAACTCTTCGGGTCTCGTGCCTCACGATGGCTGCGCAACACCGCAAACAATGCAGCAGCAAAAAAAAGTCTTGATTGCCCTTAGCCTGCAGCGCTGCAAGGATATGGCGCGTGGGGGTCCGTGATGAGCCTTGGCAGATCTCGACATCTTCAACATAGCCCCTGAAGACCACATCAACACCCTCTCAACAGTCGATCCTCAACAGTCGTGGACCAACTGATAGCAGACGCGATTTGCAAGTTATTACGGCTCCTATTTCAAACTGCCTTACTAATACACATCCCGGCAGCTTGATCGGACAGCGAAAGCGGCAGAACCCCAGTGCGCCAGTATTCCCCTTTCCATTATCCAAACAAAGATCCAACCCGCATTGCCATGCCGCAACCTCAAAACACAACGCAGCCCGAAATCACTCCAGATCCGCCGGGTTTTCCCACTTGATGGGATGCACCAGCATACTCCTTAAGCACATCCTCCCCGTGGCGCCCCTGCTCTCCTCCTCCTCCCTCCCCCCTCTCAGCTTCCCACTGCCAAATCTCCCGCCATTGTCTCCTCTCCCGTCCATCTGCGCATATCCCAGCCACCTCCTCCACAGCAAGCCTGCAAACTCACTGTGGTAGTACCACGTCGCGCCCTTGTGGTTGTGCTCATTCTCAAATCCAAACGGACTCCCATGGCCGGAGGTGGAGTGGTCTCGGCCGCCGTTAAAAGCGGCATCAACGGACTGAAGATCCCACTCTCGGTCGAGGTAGACCGGATGGGGCGCATACACGGCCTTGAGCCCGTGGTGGAGCGCCATGGAGGCAGGAAACATCTCGCTGAACATGGCGTGGTGCATGCGCCAGGTTTCCTCGTGCATTATTTCGAGGAGGCGGCGAGAAAGACGGGAAGCGGTTACGATGGCGCAGCGCCGGGGCGGAATGGGCAACGCCCGGTCATATCCGGTGACATCCTCTGCGAAGACCCAGCCAGATTCGTCGGTGTCGAAGAGCGGGTTTAGAGTGATGAGATCGGCATCCTCGCCGACACCGCAGCGGTTCCACATCTCGTCGCCGTTGCGAGCGCGATAGCAGGAGTGCGGCAGGAAGGTCTGACCAGACTGCTCGGCGCGCGTGGGGAATCGGCCCGGGAAGTCAACGGGGCCGAGGACAGATCCGCGACCGCTGGTGATGATTTCGTCGTGGACGACGCGGGTGAAGTTGTCCCAGCTTCCGTGGTAACGGGGGATGTAGTACTTCTGTGCGCGTTCCCACATCTCCATTCGGGTTTGCTCCTTTGCCCAGGCGCCGAGGCGGTCGAAAAGCTCGTAGTAATTGCCGAGGAACCGCATGTCCATCTCCCAGTTCCAAAAGTGGGCGTACTCGGGGTGCTTCATGGCAAAGTCTTGAAGCGGCATGTGTGCGCTGCGGTACACGCCGTGGATATCGGCGTTGCTTGGGTCGGAAAAGGACTCACCGAAACTACCAGGGTACAGCAGCCGCATCTGCGCTTCAGACCAGAGCGTGCAGATGCTATGAAACTCGAGGGGGACGTAGTCGTCCAGCACCTGCTGCGCGACTGCTGCGTCGGCCCAAATCGGAGCATCGTCGTCGCGGACGTGAAGCAAAAAGTGGACGCCGTACTCGCCTCCGGAGCGGAGCGCAAGCTCGGAGATCAAGGCCCGGAAGTTGAGGATCACATGTGGTGTCCACTCGACGCCGATGTAGGTGCGCACCACAATAGCGGTCCTCGAGATCTTGGCCCGGCCGCTGGGGGCGTGGGTTGACCAGTCTCCTCCAGCCCCAATGAAGCGCCTCCTGTTCGAGTTGTAGCACCGGTCCTGGGCATCACCCCAGTCCATGCCGCTGTAATTGATCTTGCCCGTCTTGGCCCAGACAGGGTGGCTGGCCTCCTGTTCCGTGTCCATGCCGACTTCCAGGCCGCCATCGCTATTACTGTAGCCAAATCCGTACGGCCCGTACCTCCCGAACCTGTCGAAGCAAATGTCGTCCCGTAGGCCGAGAAGGCTGTGCGAGCCAACGACAGGCTCAGGCTGACCTTGGACGACTCCGTTGTAGGCGTACAGGTTGGGCGCGGGCGTGGTCTTTTCTTTGTCGAGATAGCACACCTCTACCTCGTGGTACCGGTCCAAGTACTGCCTCGAGTCGTAATCCGGATATGGAACGTAGGCGGTAGGCGTTGGCATTCTCGACATCGTCGGCGTAGGGACGGTTTGCTTCGCTCCCTGGGGTTGAGGATACTCGGCCGTGTAGTGCTGGGGTGAAACCAGCGCCTTGATACCGGTGAAGTAGCCATCGAGGCTGAGAATGTTAGCGGCGCCGGGTACAAAGGCTCTTGGGCATGCTCACTGTCTGAACTCGAGCCAGCCGTGCAAGATTTCCTCGTCGCCTTGATCGTCTTGATAACTCGGTTCCGAGTCCTGTGCTTCGGATCCATCGCGTCCCGGTGCCGTTACCACAAAGGTGATGCCTTCTTCACCTCTGCCCCTCGAGTCCGGCCCGCCTTGCCCGAAGTCGACAAAATCTAGGATTCTCCCGTGTCGGAGGCGAACCCCCGTCGTAGAAGCCGTCAGGCCGAGAATGGACAGGACGGCAATGGTCCATATTATGACTCTTCGGTATAAACAGTGCCCGAGAAGTGTTCGGACTCGGATTTTTGGTTTCTGGTGATTTGCTAAGGGCAAGAGGCCATGCTTCTCATCGCCGACGGAGGAGGAGCTCGAGAAAGACCCTGATTTCTTTCTTGTGTTGAAAATTGGAGCCCGCTCCATGGCTGAGTGCCGCTAAATAGAGTCGATATATTGAATCTTGGAATGCGGAAGAAAGAGGCTGCCGTTGAGGGATAGAGAAACCGAGCCAGCAGGAGGTCCAATTTAAGGGAGTGTGAGAAGAGCAAATGTAAAGGTGAGACGAGTCTCCCGGTCGGCGAGTGTGTCAAAAGAGAGAGAGAGAGAGAGAAACGCATAAAGCACCCGTGCTGGTTGATCTGGCAAGGACAGACACCTGCACGAGATGCCTAAGCTTATAAGCCGCGTCTCCAGGGAGGCCAGGGCCGATCGGCGTGCAAGGGAGGCAGCGCTTGAGGTGGTGTACACGCCTGGGCGCGGAATGCTTGGAGAATAGAGCCCACACTACAGTAGCGGGAGCTCGCGCGGTAGACCGTAGTGTACCTAAGCTTGGTGACGACGCGTCAAGAGAATGTGTATAAGTCAGGGGCGAAGACGATCGGCGGTCAATAGTCTGACCCTCCCAGACGAGACTACGAAGACCAGCCATCGACAAAACACATTCCAGTCCAATGGGCTCCAGAAAAACTCATCACGGACCCGAGGAGGATGGGAGCCGTGGGAGTGATCGAGTGAAAATTGGAGGAAGCTCCCATGTTTTAGGGCCCGAGAACCTCTCAAGGCCCGCACGACGCGCACAGCGCCAACTTTGGGGCATACGCCATCTTCAATTTGCATGTCAGGCCGAGGGTGACGAACTGCTTTGTAGCAGGCAATGTGCCTGTTATTTCTGTTCTTCTCACAACCGAAAAGCGAAAACGAGGTTGCAGAAAACCGCTGCAGGAAAGGTCGGACGTGCCCGTTTCCATCTACGTTGATGGCTGGTGGAGAGGCAGCCGGTGTGAAAAAGAGGGATGATAAGAACGTTTTCACGGGTTTTGTTGAAAGGAAAAGCCATTGACGTAATTAGTACCTGGTAGTGGGCATCAGTACTAGAGTCCCAGCAGTTGGGGAAGGCACGATGCACATCGAGGGGATCATCTTCCTTCAGCAAGCAATCATTCCACCTTCCATTCCGTTCCCTGCGACACTGTTCCCGCTCTTCGATGCCTGCACGATAATACGGAAGTTGATGTTTCCAAAACATCCATGACGTATCTTTGTGGTTTTCACTGCAGCGTTCTCAGATGGAACCTCTCGAACCTTACGCCCTTGACTCTCGATTTGCGCGCCGCCACTTGTGTGCCAGCCTTATGTACCTACATACACCTAAGGGATCAAAACAGTCTTTCTAATGGCTTAAAGATTTATAAGCCCTCTCGCAGGTCAAATCTGCTGTATCATGCTTCGGCATGTCAGACCTTCACCTGTTTGCGCAACCGCGGACAGAACCCTCCATACATGTAGGTACACCAATATGACCACGCTCGAGTTTCACCGGCTTCAAGTTGCTCCTGGGTGATCTCCAAGAAGGCTCACTCAAGAAGAGCCGCACGGCTTTCTCAGGCATCTGCAACCCAGCTACTCAACTTGCAGTTATTATACGCCCCTAGTTCCTCGCTCAAAGCTTGTCGCACTGCAAGCCGCGTCCGCTTCCCAAAATAGCTCCCGCGACAGCTTTTCCTTCTCATTGGAGCTTGGTCTCAGCTCTTAGGAGCTCCTTCACAAGGTTAGTTACCTGGCTAATAACTCAGTCGTCTTGGTCTTGCTATTTCGTCATATTTGATGACCCAGCGGGACCACTCTCTTGGTGCCTTCGAGGCCGAGCAACTTGCGCCACCGAGATCAAACCCATTACATTGCAGACAGTCAAAACAAGACAACGGCCGGCAACCTCTCCCGTGGAGAAGCTACCCAACATTGCATCATGTTTCTCAGCCGAGTTAAGTTGGATTGCTACTACCGTGGTCTACTCGCCGCCACGCCGCCCAGCTACATGCACCCAGGCTCACAGGTACCAATGTATGCGATCTCGATCCCTTATTCCAGGCTATCGTTGAAATTCTTTGATGAAATACCTATTACGATCAAAACCCAACCTCAAAGAAACAGGGAACCTCACGACCAGCTCACACAGCACCTGGCTTGTTGATCAGCGCCATGACGATATAGCCTTCGCCTGGTCAACGAATAAGCTCATGCGCGCACGAACTCATCCGCGTTGGCGAACCTTTGCACTCGACATGAGACCGATTCCTCCAAGGCTTTTCATCAGGACCCTGCCCAACTTTGACCCTATGGATGCGAACCTCGTGATATGCTCGCCCACCTCACAGTTCAATCCCCTGCGTCAAAGTTATCACTCGGCCTCGTCTAATACCTATTAATGCACCCTCCAGTCGCTTTCTTCCGGAATATTCGGTTGCCCGCACGGCCAGTCATCAACCATCGAGCGCGCACAACAGAAAACATTGGCCATGCCCTAACGATCCTGGGCCTGGCGGACCGTTCTCGGGGCTCGCACCAAATTCAAGGTAGGCAGTAGTTTGTTGATAACCTGCAGACGTACCGACTTGATGCCACAAGCGTTTGCTCAAGTGGTCGTGTTGGTAGAAGATTTTTTCACCAGGCGAGCCGGGTTACATCGTCGTGTTCTCGATCGGTGAGAAGAAAGGCAGGCAAATTGATGCCAAACTTCACAAACAGAAGCTTCATCTCTCGCGTCGTGCATTGGTAGGTCTCGCGGCGATGAATTCTTTGTGCCGCGGCAATTATCGATGGCAGCTCGATGCGTAGCCAGGTGTTTCGGCACCAAGTTTATTCTTTGCCACCAGTGACACACGATTGCCACCATAATTGCTCCCCAGGAACCGATATCAGCCGCCACTGGCGGGGAGGATCTTCAGGAGAATGGAATCCCCATTGGACGAGTTTCTCATGTGGCAGGTTAACGTTATCCTGCATCGCCAGACACATCATCCACCCGCTGTCCTGGTGGAGAATGCCCACCGAAGAGGTGGATTCCTCATCTCTTGATCCAGTCATGTAAGGGACCATTGCTTACGGCGCCAAGGAAGAGAGCATTCGTTTCCGGGCAGATGTTAGCTATAGAGTGGGACGTTTCGGTAGCTTCAGGCTCTAGAAGGATAGGTGAACAAATGGGGAAGGGGGGGGGGCACTCCGTGTAGCATTCACCAAGTAGGGCTAAAGGTGTGGCAGATGGAGGTTGGAATGGAGTTTTGTGGGTTTGGAGGTGTTGAATTCTATTTTCCCCACCGACCTGCCTGCATTGAGGGTATATTGAAGGATAATAACAGGACGAATACGCCCTGCGGATCTGCCCTCTTTTGGCAGGCGCAATGTCATGACAACCTTCCATCTACTCGGAGTGATCTTATACTTGATACCCTTTGGTTTTCGGTGCCCTGGAAATTTTTAGGGAACCTCTTCTTATGGGCGTTACAAAAAGAGCATTAGAGGTGTTTGTGGGGTTTCCATTGCAGTGGTGGAGACCCTGTCCGCCAGTGCCATGATCAAAAAGTCCACATGTGGTACTGTCTGCCGTCCTCTTTCTGTGGCAGGATCCGGATTGTCTGATCTCATCCACAGCGACTGAGTAGAGAGGTTCCTGGGGGACATCACTGGCTGTCATGGTGCCGGCAGTTATGATGATTCTCAGCCAAAAGGGTTAGGGTTGTACTAACACGCCTTGTTTTCTTTACCCCTTTTCCGTCGGCCGCTTCCGTCCTTGCCATGGAATGCTTGACCATTGCTTGTTTCCCTTCACCTCTCGAGTTAGTGCCCGAGCTGGAGCAGCGAGCGAAAGCAGTCCACCCTGTGCCTCATCTGAACCGTTTCCCCCAGCCCTCAATGTTTATTTTCCGGGAAGGTGGTGTCCACTCTCCCTAGTGCATACTGCCTAGGTAAGGTAGGTACCTGGTACTCACTGCCAAGTATTTCTGGCCAGTGGGGCCGCAAAACTCGCCCCCTCCCCCTTACAACCACAGTCGCCATTCTTGTTGCACTGGTTGGCAGTATGGCATCCCTCAGTTTGGTGCAGAGTGATATGGCTAAAATTTAGATTCTTGACTGGCTTTTTGGCGGGGGTAGGGCGTGCTCTCGTGTTCGAGGTTATTTGATGAAGACAGGAGCGTGGTTCGAAGTCGAGCTGCGAGCGAAGAGGCACAAACTTGCCGCGCGACTCGACATTCCAAGCGGGCACCCGGAAGTTTTAGCTTGCCAAGAACTTCGGCGATGGCGATCCCTGCAGCGCATCTAATGCGCCTCCGGGATTGCCCCCGTTCCCGCTAGCTTCGCCATTGGCAGCATCCAGAACTGCGGCTGGCGGCATCTCGAACTCATCTACCGCCCCCGACCGAACCAAGCAGCCAGGACAGCGCAACCACGACCGCCCAGAAAAGCTTGCAGAGCTTGCTCATGGCACGATCATCCCTCCCGCGTCGCATCTTCACCGAAACCAGAATGTCGATCGGCTTAGCGAGCATGGATTGCAAGGGACACCCGAGCGGCGAGGGCCGTTGCAAGCCTCGGAACCACGGTGCTGTGGCGGGATATCCTCGTTCTAGATACGCACGCTCGAAGGGGAAGCTACCCGGATTCATCTCCGCGTTTATTGGTCCAGGCGCCGTATGTCACAGCTGCTTAGTCTGAGGCTCTTGTTGCCCGGCCACATGGTAATGAGGGAATCACCAGCATTCCTGTGAGCCTGCGGGGCATCACCGCCGTTACCGCACAGGCGGAGGGCTTTTATATTTATAGGCTTGTTCTTCCCCGCGGATTTCGATCCCGAACTGTTCAGACGACCATCTCCATTTGGCACAAGGTTCCAGAAGCCATCGGGCTGTCCCAGTAATCTTGTCGACCAAGTCCGCTTCTGGTCCCGCTGTGGCTGAAGATTTGTCCTTCGGCATCGAAAAGCAGGGTCTTGAGGCTCCTGTTCTCGCCAAGAGCGATGACTACGGGGTCGGCATCACCGCCGATGGCGAAATCCCGACCGAAGAGGAGCTGAAGACCCTCCGCCGCGTTTCCGACAAGATTCCATTCAGCACTACACCATCGCATTCATCGAGCTGTGCGAGCGCTTCTCCTATTATGGCACAACGGCCGTGTTTACCAACTTCATCCAATGTGAGTGGTGCAACTCGTGCCTCGGTCGGCTTGAAGTGCGCTAACATGACCCCAGGGCCGCTGCCTCCTGGGTCAACAACTGGTGCCAATTTTGGTACGGGGCAAGCTGGTGCGCTTGGCCTTGGGCAACAAACCAGCACTGCCCTGACAACTTTCAATGCCTTTTGGCAGTACTCAATGCCTCTGTTCGGTGCCTACGTTGCCGATAGCTGTCTTGGACGCTTCAACACCATCGCTCTGGCTCTCGGCATTGATATCATCGGTCACGCCGTCCTCGTTACATCTGCTCTTCCCCTGATCATCAAGAATCCCGATGGAGCCATGGCGGCTTTCATTCTCAGCATCATCACCATGGGCCTTGGTACTGGTGGTTTCAAGCCCAACGTTAACCCTCTGATCGTGGAGCAGCTCGACTTGGACCACATGATTGTCAAGACACTGCCCGATGGCGAGCGCGTTGTTGTTGATCCTCCCCTCACGGCTAGCGGAGTCTATCACTACTTCTATCTCTTCATCAATATTGGTGCCCTCATTGGCCAGATTTCGATGGTTTAATGCGAGTATTACGTCGGATTTTGGCTGTCCTACACACTGCCAACCATCATGCTTTGCTTATGCCCCCTGGTCATACTCTGGGGCCGCAAGCGCTACAAGCGGGTTCCCCCTCAAGGCTCCATTCTCGGCAAGGCATTTAAGCTTCTCAGGCTTGCGCTCAAGGGAAGGGTGTCCATCAACCCCGTCCGGACATTCAAGAACATCCGCAGCGATGACTTCTGGGAGACTGTAAAGCCTTCTGAGCTAGGTGCCAACAAGCCGAAGTGGATGGACTTCAATGATGCCTGTGAGTCTCACCTCTTAGCGTTCTTTTTGCCACGGCCAGGTTACTAACTCTCCGCTTGTAGGGGTTGATGAGATTGCCCGTGGCTTCTCTGCTTGCGCTGTCTTGTGGTATCCGCTTTATTGGATCTGCTATAACCAGAGTGGGTTATTCAACACCACATTCCCGGCTCAATTGCTAACTTCGTCCTTGCTAGTTAACAACAGCCTCATCTCCCAGGCTGCCGTCATGCGACTTGGCGGCATTCCCAACGATGTGTTGACCAACCTCAACCCATTCGCTCTGATTATCCTCATTCCAATCATGGATACGATTGTCTATCCCAGCTTGCGTAAAATCGGTATCCATCTTACGCCTCTCAAGCGCATCACCGCTGGTTACTTCGTGGCTGGATGCTCGATGATCTGGGCTTGTGTCCTCCAGTACTACATTTATCAACGCAGTGAGTGTGGAAAATACGCGTCACAATATCTCGATGCCGAAAAGACGATGCGTTGCTCCAACGTCGACATCAGCGTCTGGGCTCAAACGGGCTCGTACGTGCTTCTTGCTCTATCCGAGGTTCTGGCTTCCATCACTTCGCTTGAGTATGCGCACAGCAAGGCGCCCAAGTCTGCGCGTTCCATGGTACAAGCTGTGTGCTTGTTCATGAATGCCATCGCCAGCGCTATTGGGTTCGGTCTCGTTACTCTTGCCAAGGACCCCTCGCTCGTCTGGAACTTTGCTGTTCCTGCTTTCTTGGCGTTCATCGGTGGTTCCATGTTCTGGCTGCAGTTCCGAAAGCTAGACCAAGCCGAGGATCGTCTTAACATGCTGCCCTCAGCTGCGGTTGGAGTCGAGACTGATGTATATCAGCCAGTGACTGAGGAGATGAAGGAGAAGCAGGAATCTCATACTTAGGGTCCCTTTTGATAGGGGCATTGGGATCTCGGGGTTTGCATGATTGGGCTGGCATGTCTGGGGTTCATGTGATATCAGCCTTAAGTGGCACATTTTACTTCTGCGTGACAGTGTCGACTTGATATGATCTTTATCCTCGTCGTATAATGTATTAAATTTCTTCGGCATTTGTTCTGGATTCTCTATCATGATGTCGCTATGCGCGCTGAAGAAGAAACTGAATAGCATGGTCTGAGACCTTCTGGAAGGTTGGGTTCATCACATCCAAAAACAGCCTCTGCCTGCACACCCATCCTCATGAACATTACAGCAGCCAAAAAGAACAGGTACGATATTGGGTTGCTCGATAACAGGATTGAACCTTTTGCCTTCGCATTACAGGATACAGATGAATTAATACCGTTCTGTGTTAGTACGACGCTCTAACCAGCTGGGCTAATCAAGCTTGAGGTCTTTTCTTGTTGTTGAGGTTGGGGTTGGGAAGTGAAAATTATGACGGGTGGATGTTGTACTGGAGTGGTGGATGATGTTGGCTGGGATGGGCGCTGTTGATGTGCGCGTGGTAGAGAAGACGCTGAAAGGTTATGACGGTAGAACCCAGGTTCTTTTCAAGGGATGATTCGTGAGTTTAAATAACGTCGTTGGGCGCGATGGCTGTCTTTGATCGGCCTCATCGTAGCTTGGCCGGGAAAAGGTGCTGCGTACCTTACCCTGTAGCTTATATCGGGGGTGGTATCCGCCATGACACATTTCAATGAGCAAATGCCATGCAGAAACAGGTCAGTTCTAGGTATAGAGGCTATCTAGAAGGCTTTGTGTTTGCGACACGAATCTAGAAAGTCGACAATTGTTGATGCAGATGCTGGACTTCTATCGCGACTGGAGTATGGCCGTAATCGGCCGTAGAAATGCTTGTTGGGTTCCTGAACTGTGAAAAAATCGACTCGCTACCTCCCTCGACCTAAACCGGGTCTTCTAATACCGTCTAACATTTCTAATGGTTTCCGTTGTTGGATGCTAGGTTGTGGATGCTGAGAATTCTCGTGTTAGCTCGACTCGATCTAATGGCTTATAGATGAGCATACCTGATGTCTTCGCGGTTCTCAGGGCTCCTCAGTCCATTGTTTACCACAACCTCCTCTATCGTTCTCAAATCGAGCTTGACTCTCGCTCCCGGCTGTGAGACGCTGACAGGGCCGCTGTTTCCAACCAGAGCCGAATTGGCTTCGTCAGCGCCAGCCATCTTGCGCTTCTTGCCTCGGCTCTCGTTTAAGTGCTCGAAATAGCCCTCGGGGACTTCGGTCTTGTAAGTGCCACAGAACACGCCCACCTCGAAGTCCTTGATCTCGGAGTTTGGCGACGCCTCAGCACACGCCGCTTTCAGAGCATCGAGATCCTGGTAAATAACATCGTCGGCGTTGATATGCTTGGCAATGTCTTGCCTCGTCTTCTCGTGCGCAATCAACTCTTGTGGACTGGCAAGGTCGATTCCGTACTATTGACAAGAGTTAGTGTCTGCGCAGAAAAAGCTAGATGATGGACAACTCACAATATGAGGATGCTTGATAGGAGGCGCACACGAAGCGAAGATGACCTTGCATGCGCCAGCTTCACGTGCCATGCTGACAATCTCTCTGCTGGTGGTGCCGCGGACGATGGAGTCATCCACTAGGCACACGACACGGCCGTTGAATTCGGACTCCATGGCGCTCAGTTTGCGCCGCACGCTCTTTTGCCGGGCCTTTTGGCCTGGCAGAATGAAAGTCCGATACACGTAGCGGTTCTTGACGAAGCCGTTCGAAAAAGGCTTGCCTAGCCTCTCAGAAACGACGGCAGCGGCTGTGTTGCTGGTCTCTGGGACGGGAATGATAACGTCAATCTCCTTGATTCCTTCCTCTCCCAGGATTTCCTTAATCTTATCCGCGAGCTTGGCGCCCATGTTCTGACGACTGCGGTTGATGGAGATGCCGTCCATAACCGTGTCTGGCCGGGCGAAGTAGACATACTCGAAGATGTCGGGAGCGTAGTTCTGCTTCTTTGCCACTTGGCGGAACTCTGGCTTTCCGCCTTTTTGGATGAAAACTGCCTGCCCAGGGAGGATATCCTGGAAATTCTTGAAGCCTAATTGGCGGAGAGCGATGCTCTCAGACGCAAACATGTAGTCGGCACCTCCCTCCAGCGTCGCCGACGGACGGCTTCCCATGATGAGGGGTCGGATGCCGCTCTGGTCGCGGAAGGCACCGATGCCGAAGCCAGCAACCATGAGCGCGCCGGCCCATGCGCCCCTGCACTTCTCGTATGTTTGCGACACGGCACTGAAAATATCATCTACGTTCACGCGGACCTTTCCAGTCTCATTGAGAGCGTTGGCGAAGATGTTGAGCATGAGCTCGCTGTCCGAGTCGGTGTTCACATGTCGATGCGCCTCCTTATCGAGGTAGCTGCGCAGTTCAGGGGCATTGATCAGGTTGCCGTTATGCGCAAAGCAGATCCCGTAGGGCGAGTTGACGTAAAAAGGTTGGCTCTCCGCGCTCTGGCGGACGGTTAGCTCAAGCTTACATCCACAAGCAAAAGATGTAACCAAAGGTGGAGAGGTGGCCGTACCGAACTTGTGCCAGCGGTGGGATAGCGCAAATGAGCGATGCCCATATATCCGGGCAGATCATTTACGCGCTTTCCGTCCTCAAAGACTTTGGACGCCATACCGTTCCCCTTGCACTGGAATATCCTGCCACCAGCGGCGCAAGTGGCTATTCCGCAAGCATCTTGACCGCGGTGCTGGAGGTAGTACAGACTCTCGTGTAAGTCAACCGAGGCATCCGCGTTGCCAGAGTCGTTATCAGCGAGGATCAGCCCGAGAATGCCACACATCTTGCCGGCTGTTCTCGTGGCAGCTGGAAAGCAGGCGTCGAGGCAAACAAGACAATATTCAAATTCTCGACAAAACTTGGGTACCCAGGGATCGGGCCGTGGGAGGCGCGCCAAGCGAACGGCCGAGATCGGTTCGTGGAGGCGTGGAGACGGTGATGGGTGCTGAGGTGTGGATGCGGGGGAGGAGGCGTGTAAGTGAAAGGGAGAGGATTGGTGACCACTCAGGAATCGCAAGCCATCATCACAGGAAGAGAGCCCGAGGATTAAAAGGCGGTGGCGACTGGGAATGGAGTCCTGGAGCCATTTCTGGCCACAAGTTCAACGTCTTGCCGGTTAATCTGCAAGGCAAGCGACTCAATGCCATGGAGGGGAAAATTTTAAGACATGAGGGGCTCAATGTGGGGCAGCACATGGCTTTCTTATCGAGATTGGCGAGATCTTTGGCCGCTTATTGGCCCGCTGTCAACGGTTGCACTGACCTTCCTCGTGCGACCTCAGAGCTTTCCATCAGCCACAAACCCGAATGTAAGCGGTTCCTCAACCTCTTGGCTCAAGTTTTTTTCCGAGCTTGGATTGGAGCTTGGATTGATGGAGCAACATCATCCGGCCCGATACGGCGAGTGTCAAACAGGACGAACTGGAAGAAAACAATAACATGAGGTCTGCGGGTGCTCGCCTGCCCAACTGCCAGTCTTGCCCTCACTGGCGTGGTAGGGGAAGAGCGGACGGGATCCCAAGTCCTCCAACGGTTATGATCGTATGCGGCAGGCGGTGTTGCAGCCAGATGGTTCAACGGGTCACCCGTTAGTACCAGGTGCCGCCAAAAAGCCACCAGGTTGGCATCGGTGGCAACTCCGCCGTTGAAGATAAGTCCTAGGCCATCGCCAACTCTCGTGTGTCGAATGAGGCCCCCGTTAGACTAGGAGATAGTCAATGGCGGCAAAAATGTGAACCCTTGTCTCGTGGGTACAATAGTTCCCAAAAATCACTAGGCCTGCTCAAATATAGCCACCCTGCCTCCAACGGGGTTTGAAAGATTGGAGAGTCAGACTTACAAGGCGTGGCACCTTCCACGTCCAATGTCATTTCATGCTGGCCCCATGTTTATGATGATCCTGCCCCCCGATAAGCCCACGACAGGATAATCTGTCTGACGGGAGGCAGTGTAACCACCTAAATCGTACCAACTAGGAATCGGCGCAGCTGGTTCGGTGTCGGGACTGGGGTCCTGATATCAGACCGTTGCGGGAGGTTCCACAACTTGCTGATGGGTATTAAGAATGTAATCTTGGGGCGTAGGTATTACTTCTTCCTAGAAAACGGTATTTTAGAGCGCCTGTGGCCTTATCGTAACCCCAAAGTCGATAACTGGAGCAGCGCCCAACGATGAACAATTACCAGGGAGGGGAATAAGGCGCCCCGGTCAATGCATGTAGTGCGGCATCCAACGGTGCCGGCTCTTGGACGACGGAAGGATGGAATGATGGGCTGAAAGCGGTGTCGCCGGCAGTTCTAAATCATGACCCCATGCGTGAAAGTCTTCTATTTTTTTTTTTATGGTTTAGCCAACTATAGGCCACCGTCGGGTATTATATCACGATTGCGTTCTTGCCGCGTTTCAGATCGCTGCACATGGACCTTGAAAGACGATGTTGGCCCAACTCGAAGGTGGCGGGGGCCTATCCCAAAGACCATGTTGGTGTCAGCATCGTGTTCTATCTGGGGTCCGAATCCAACACATTCAGTCAAGTGAGGCAATGCTTAACTATTTTTGTGTTCTGGATTGAGCGTCGAAGGAGCCCAGCCCATAGAGTGCCGCGCCGCACCTGTATTGTAGCATGGCGGGAGGATTCTGCATCACTGTTAGCCGCGGCGCCCTAAACGGTGACACAAGAAACAAGCGCCGTGCTGCCCACCTTATCCAGAGTGTATATACCAGACGTGATGGCTGGGGATAGGAGACGATTACAATATGCTGTCAAGCAGTTCATGCTGTATCGGTCAACAGCCAGCTATACCGCCTTCCGCAAGTACCTAGGCTACGCTTCCTCGTTCAAGGAATACCCGGCTGAGGCAGAGAGGGCCCCGAAGACCAAAGCCGCCATATTCGAGGACGGACGATGGAGCGTGTCCGAGGCCGAACGGAAGACCTCAACTCCATCTCTGGCAGGCTGTTTTCGTGGATTTCGTGACCCAGCACATGTGATTCTCGCAGCATTCGGAAAACACCGATGTAGTAGACTGAAAGAAAAACCGTCTCAATGCCCCTGGAATTGGGGCGTGCAGCGGGCGTCGCGGCTAGCGGCATGGGGGCGAAAAATGAAGTAGATGGAGAAGTAAACGTGCTCTTCAACAAGGGACGACTAGATGAGCCAGTCTGCCCGGCCCACCATGTTTTTCGGGCGTTCTGTAGACCAACACGGCCTATGTAAGCGCTTGCTTTGCATGGCCGACCATGAGTAAGGCGAGGCCGACTTCCACTAGAAAGGGATGCAGATGCAGATGGCCGGCTACCGTTTTCATTTGAAGACTTCATCTCACAGTAAAGCTCTCCCGACTCCGTCAGTAGGGGGGAAATTCCAAGGTATAGCCAGGGTCTGGCGTTTGGTTTCCCTTTGGGCTTCGTGATCTGAGTCGAACAACCGAGGTCATCAAGCTCGTGTGGAAACTGCCGCAGAGCTGAGGATCACGGAGGCCAGTAGCTTGTAAGGTCAATCGTCAACTGCAGACTTCTGCATGTCGTGCTTGGTGTTTACTGTCTTGTAGCTGGTGAGCACTAGCACATTTCGATCGAGTGCCTCTTTCCCGTTTCGAGCACTCTCAGAAGGATTGCCATGGACGTGGCGGCGCATCAGGAGGCTTTCCTGACTCTCCAATTGCCATCAACCGTTGCCTATGATGCTGTCAAGTGCAAATCTCCAAGACATGCGGACTGACGGGCCACTTCCTCCCAAAAGGAGCAGACGAGAGCCCGTTAGCGGACGGGGGGGGGGGGGGGGGGTCACCAGGAAGGAGACCCTGGAATTTCCGCAATTGAAGGTTGCAGCAGAGGGGGCGACCATCATGATCGGAACGGGTGCCCTCTGCTTTGCCTTGCGCAAGTTCGCTGCGAGTTGAGCCTTGTTGGATCTTGGGGGCCAACATGCGTCGCCTGGAACCGTGGCGCTTGGAAGCAGGGATGAACTAGTGCGAACTATTGGCACCACTGCTAATCGGTTTGGCTTGATCGAGCAGATTTAGCCCCATTGACGACACCATGTTTTTCGGAGGAAGGCGACACCGGGAGCGCATTCTCTTGTTCCCATGCGTGAAAGATCTGAACATCTCAACCCCTGCAGATGTCGAATATGGTCTGTGCACACCTAACTCTAAAAAATGTGGTCAGTTTGAAAACGGACGCCGGGGTTCTGCAGCGGAAGACCCAAATTCTGCTTGCAACGGGCTCCAGAGTAATGTGTCCTCGAGCCCGGGTTCCTGTTCAGATCCCGGGCTTGATTTTCGGCTTCAGTTCGATGAGTCCTTGTATCCCACGATCTCCACAGGGCATGCTTGTTCTTTGTCCATGGGACGTTATCCTCGCATGGCGTTCTAAAAACGGGACCCCTCAGGACGTCGATCAACCCCTCAGCTGAAACATCAGCAGGGACACTTGGCTCCCGTCATGTTCTCCCCACGTCTCAGTTGGTACAAGGTGGGTACGCATCTTCGAGCCTCATAGCTACAGTATTGGTCTTAACCACGGCGCCAATCTTGAGCGACTTGCCGATTCGCTCGCCATGGGTCGCGGGCAACCTCCATTCCGGGTTGACAACATCCGCCCCGCGCCGCTGCTGCATCGAAGCTCAAAAGGCGCGGGAAGCAGAGCGCTGCTCACCCTGAAACACGATGCGCCTCTCCGACAAGCCAATCGCGAAGAAGCCCACGTCAGACACAAGCTCCTCTCGGCTAGGCTGGCTGTGGCGTTGCAGGCCTGCAGATAGCAAACGCTGCCTCCACCATCATGGCTCAATGGACGTATGCTGGACAGCGCACACAGACGACGGACGACGACCTGCCCGCATGTTGGCGCCCTCGGTAACCCTTTCGGCCCTAGGCTCACAGCTTATTCTGGGATCGACTTCTATATTGATGATTGCGCGGCCAACTCGGCCTCCGGGGCCTTTCCGCAAACGTCGAAGAACGGAGCCTTGGGAAGAACCATGGCCGATACCTTGATCCCTCGTTCATGGGGAGCTGGGCCGCGCGGATTTCTGGCCGCAGCATCGCAGATTTGAATATCTGGATGTTGAGTGCCTGTGGGAGACTTCATCGCGGACACCCTGTGGCGCCGGTTTGAGGCCAACTGCCTTCTTTACCCTGGCCGTTTTGAGATACACCAAGCCAAACCCTTAATAACTAGAGGTTTGACGACGGCTAGATGTCGCCGATTTCGCTGAACCGTGCGCCGTGATTTGCAACCCGTACCCAAGCCCCTGCTCGCGCTCGGCGTGCCTGAAGCAAGACATGACAGCACGATGCGGTTGCTTTGATGGCAGCGCCATTTCATATCATATCTTCCCGAAAAGAATGTCGCGCTCATCAGTGGTACTCAGTCTCATGAGGGGCGCGTGGGAGTGGGATCTGATGGTGCTGTCGTTTGCGGCTGCGGATCCCACTCCGGGGCTGAGGTTCTATGTATACCCAGTTCACCATTATGTGGCTGCAGAAATGCACTTAAATTAGCCGCGGCGACGGCTCGGCTCCGTTTCCTTCTTGGCGGCGTTGCCCCTGGCCTCGCGCTCCGTTAGCTCTGGAAGACGCGGTCCCACCCAGCATGGCTGCGAAATGGCGGCATCGGCCCCAGCAACGGGGCCGCTCTCTCAATTCTGGCCCCGTTGGGCTTTCAAGCGTCCAGCCCGCCGCGATGAACTAACCCGCCTCCCCCCCCCCCCCCCTCTTGGGAAGGGTATCGCTGTGTCCGATGTGATTGCTTGCTGTGTTTTGATGCCCGCCGCAGCTCGCGGGCGCTCGGTGAAATGCTGATTGTCCAGTAGCAGCGGAAAACAACCTCTGGGCGTCCCGTCGACCGTTCCCTTTTGGTGTTCGTCAAACGTCCCTCGCCAAGATCAGTTTCACGCCCCATCCTGGGGTCTCAGGTTGTCGATCCGCGTGGAGGGCTGTGCTTCAACATCTCGCAGCAAGCACTTTGTCTTTTTCCCCCTGTACCCACCTGGACTGACTGGAGTTTGGCCACGCCCCCAGAGGATCGGATGGGCCGCCAGGGAGCACAGATTTCCCTGCGCTCACGCTCACTCAGACTGCTCCTCTGCTCCGCTCTCTGATTCTCTGCGCTCGGCTGGGAGCGAGCCTGGACGTCGCTTGCGGAGATAACCATGTAGTGGTTCAGACGAGCATCTGACGCCATGATCTGCGACGGGCAAATCTGATGCACAAGGGTGGGCTTCTAAAACGGTCGGCATATGGGGTCCCAGCCCAGGGCCACCTCACCCTCGGGGCCAGGGATCCACCATCAGCACCCACCCACCGCCCAGCTCGGCGTCCTCGACCGCAGTTACGGCCACGGTTACGGGTCACGGCCTCGACAAGGGTCAGCGCAGGGCTCCGAGGCGTGCGACGGTGGCATCGGCTAGTCGGGGATATCTGGGAGCCGTGCCCTTCGCAGCAGCCTCGCAGCAGTGTGGGGAAGTCTAAACGTCGACTAACTAACGACCTCCCTCGATGCATAATGCGTGAGCTCGACCTGGCGGCGCCGCGGCCGGAAACTCTCGACTGACTGGCCCTTGCCCTCCCGAGCCTTGCCCAGACAGACGCTGTGCCCAACTGCTGCGATGGTGCCCCTGTCGGTTCCTGAGAGTGGACGTTAACTCCCAACGCTCCTCGTGCCGTATTCTGTCGTCCACGGCCCCTTAGCTCACTCCCCCGTCCGCCGCAGCATTTTGAGGAGGGCCCTCCACGGAACATCCCAGCATCCCTCTCGGTCATCCCAGGCGTCCCCGGTGTGCTGCCCACCCCCGGATATCCCATCTCTGCAGAGCTCGGATCGCTCCCCAAACATATACTGTCTTCAGACTGTGCCCTCGATTCATGCATCAGCCTGCCCGCACCTCCTTCCTTTTCCTTCTGGTCCTAGTCATCCTAACTTTTTTTTTGTTTCTCCCTTTGTCAACCAGCCGTTCTGACCACTCCTTTCCTTTCCTTGGTTGCAACGCCTGGACGTGAACACCAGGGGACCTGACCGGCTCTTCTGCTTTCGACGACGCATACAACAAAAAAAAAACGCACACCGCATGTCACCTTGACACCCTGACACCCTGACACCCTGACGCCCTAAGGACATAACGAGCGAGGCACGGTGAGGTTGAGACGGTTGCTCCTTCCGCAGACTCTGCTCCCAACGATTTCGACTTCGACTCCGTTGGACTCTCAACTCGGCGCGGACCCGGCCCACTTTCTGGTTGTCCTTTTTTGACGACCACGACAGCTGCGGGCTAGCCATCCGATTCTTCGCAGACCCCCTCGTGGGGCCTTGTTCGTGGCACCAGCCGTTTGACGGTTAGCAGGGCGCCTTCTTATCTTTTGCTTCCATCCTTAGCCGAGCGTGGGGACTTCACTTCTTCACAGGATTGGTACCATACCGGTTCATGCGAGCAGATGTTTCCCTCGCCTGCTGGTGATCTAAATCGAGTTGGCAACCATTCTGGTTCCCGGATCACCGGTGTTTCGGGCGTTTTCAGCTGTCTGTGGGGGGCCGTCAGTGCGAGTCTCAAACGTCGATCCCGTTGATAGGGCCTTGCCGGGGCGGTCCAGTCCCTCGTGCTGCAGGCGTGGCTGCTGTTTGGGCCCCTCTGCCCGTCTGCGAACCATCATAAGGCGCGGATCTCCCGCCTTCACGCCCTCCCTGTCAGACCAGGACACTTCTTGTGGGTGCCCATCGTCAGGTATCTCACCAACAGCCGGTCATAGCCTCTGGCGAGAGCATTACCGAGCCTCCGGCCAGCAGTACCACGACATCGTGTGTGGATCTGAGTGTGGGCACATCGAGTCGAAACCCGAAAGGACCGACACGACGAGATTCGGTTGGCTGGATTTGGGTTGCCGTGGACGAGGACATCGACGCGTTTGGACTCTTGCAGGACGAGACATATGCGACTGTTCGTGCCGATTCAGCTCATTGTTACCGCGACGAGGGATACCAACACCGCAGCTCCAGGGACACTCGAAGGGATCTGGTCTCTCGGTTGTTCGAAAGGATTGGGAGACTTGTCGGCGCAAAACGACTTCGACAGGGGTTCGTTCTCACTAGGATATCGGGACAACTGGACGCAAAGGACGCCGTTGGAGCTGTGGACCCCGGTCTCGATACTGAACAGAGTTCAAAGGTCTCGGCCATCGGAACAGGTTCCCCGCCTTGGAGGCTCATCCGACGTTGATCGGCTGTTTGCGCTCAGCTGTCACTGTCACGCTTGAGTGTGACTCGCGGACGAGAGCCCATTCTGCCGTCCCAAACGAGAGACATTCTCTGGCGGCCTCATCAGCAAATAGACGGGTTCGGGGAATATTAGGGCCCACCGCACCCGACAGATGACGGTGTGCCTGGCGTCACTACCGCCGCGCACCATGGATGTGACTTCGCTTCTCAACTCGTCCTCGGCGGCGGCAGCAGCAGCAGCGGCGGCGGCGGCGGCATTGCGGAGGAGAGATTCGGTCGAGAGTTCAACACCATCCGCAACAGGAGATACCACGGCCTCTTCGACGGCGGTACCCACGCCGTCGCCAGAACGTACCCCTCCGCCGAGGAGGGCTAGCGGGTCTCGGTCACCAGGCCGGAACCGCACGCCATGGGATGCGGGAGGCTATTCGCTGCCGTTGACGCTCGATACAAAATCGATCCCATCTTTTGGATCCACTGGCAGCCGTCCAGGCTTCTATCGACACTGTGATTCACCTACGGACTGCTCCGTCAGCCCCAAGTCGCCGCACCATAAATTCTCAGATTCGCGTAGCTCTCTCTCCTCCTATACATCTTCTTCCAACAACTCCATCTCCCACTCGAGAATCTCATCACTCTCGACTGTCAGCGAGTTCCAACCTTTAACCTCACTAATCACCGACATTTCGCTCAACGGCAACACAATGTCCAGCAGCAAGGTTGGTGATGGCACCGCGGACCGCGGCGGCGACGAGCCGCACCCGCCCTCCCCTACCATCTCATCCTCTTCTTTTGGCTCAACTCCCGTCGTCGGCCGATATTCTCGCAGCGACAATTCCGATTCTTCGGCCGCCATCACCAGCTCCAACCCCTCCATCCCGCCCATGTCTTCGGATCGCCCCCGCTCGCCATCAGATGCGGTCATGATCAGACGGGGCCTAGAAGGCATCGGCAGCAGCAGCGTCGGCCATATCAACAGCATCAGCGGCATCCCTGGCATAAACGGCATCAGCAACGGCTTCAACAGCTTCAATGGCACCCATGCCGCTGGAAGGTACGTTTATTTCTCGAATCGCAGAAGCAGTGAAGCTGTCTGCGACAGCGCTACCCCGCCTTTGCCTCACTCCTGTCGCCCATCACAGAATCTGCCTCCCAATTCACAAGATTGCGTTCCTTCCTTCACTGTTGTTCCGTTGGCAATCCCCCATGAATAGCGCGTCAGTCAGGCGTGTGTCGCGTTTAGCGCGGTTAACCCCGCGCGCCGAGTTTCCACAGCAATTTTCGTTTACATGCCCCTTTTACCCCGCCATGCACCACCTTGTGCACCGCCTTTGCTCACCGCCATTCGTTGATCCCTTGTTCACTTGCCTGTGACGTCACTCACTTGAAGCTTACAAAACCCCACCGGGAACACATGAAGTTTGCCCCACACCACACTACCCCTAACCCCTATTCCCAATGTTTACTTGGTGAGTTGAGACAATCACGGTCCGGTGGAGGGTAACGCGCTCTGCTGCCGCTCCCTTCATCAGATTGTGGTTGTCTCAACTCATTTGGTGGCTTCCCTCCGATCTGCTCATCTGTTCGGATTTTTGCATCGGATTTTTGCTGACAAGACGATTCGCAGCCCGACCGATTTGAAGCCTGACCCGAATGGATTGTTGTCTGTGGAGTCGTCCCCTTCCGCCATGGCTCATAAGCGCGCTGTGTCGGCTCCGGACTTTGCTCCCTCAATGGCCCCGATGTCATCGATCCCCTCCAATTCGACGAGTGCCACTGGACCGTGCTCTAATTATCAGTCCCTGCTCCCTACTCAGGCGGGATCGCAGCCAAATTCTTCACATCCTCCCGCTTCGCGCCAAGCAGCCCCCCTGCCATCTACGAACACGGCAGCGGGTTCTTCGACACCCAACAGCCAGGGGTACTTCCGGGACTTTAACAATTTTGTTTTTGTCCACCCTAAGGAAAATGTCAGGATGACGTTCGGTGCTTCACTCGAGGCAGAACGAGCACGGCTTGAGAGTGAAAAGCTCACGGTAATGGGCTACATTACCAGCGCTGATTACCCTTGCGAGGCTGAGAAGGACAAGCTCTGTGATCTCAACAGCACCCACCGGAAGGCGATTTCCCATTTGTTCGGCCGCAACAAGCTGTGCACCCGGCAAGTCCCACAGCACAGCTGGGTCCACTTTTGCCGGAAACACTACCAGCGGTGCCGTTACCGCAACCAGGACGGGTTCGCCACGGTGCAAGCCGGGCTGGTGAGTGACCAGATCTTCCGGGTGCAGGTTTGGTCGGATATGAACGAGGAACTTGCCAAAGCCGGCACGAGCACGGAACCCCTCCGCATTTTGAAGGGATGGTCTCTGACCAAGAGGAAGCGGGAGTCTCAACGGTTAGATACCAAGAAAAACGGCTCCAACAAGCGCCCTCGCCCGGACGATGAGTATGACGATGAAGACGACGAGGATGATCGGATGGACGACCCGAACTTTGACCAGGGCGTTGCCGTTGAAGGCTGGTTGCTCGCAAAATGCGGGCACCAGTACACTACGGACGAGATGCTTGCGATCGCCCACCGGATTCATGTCGAGCTGATGCTCGACATGAGAAAGAAAATGCCGGATATCGAGATCCTCCCAATCATCGATACCCCAGACAAGAGCGGCGGCAATCCTAAAGCTCCGGCTTCTCGCCGCAAAACACCTCACAAAAGGTCCCAGTCAATGGGCGTTGCGACTGGTTCCCAGAGTCAGGAACTCAGCCAGATGGCGCGGCGGATCAGCCAGCCAAACGTGGGCCAGCACCACATTGGCCACTGGGGCCCCAGCAGCAACCCGGCTGAAAAGCGCCAGCGCCTCGGGGAGATGAGCGCGCATTACCAGCCACGCTCCGACTCCCACCGTGTGTTGCCGTTCCGAAACGCCGAGCGTCCTGGCCCGCCTATGCCGATGGCCCCTATGAACCCGACGGCTTCCCATCGTCCCGGCGCGGACTATGGCTCTCTTCAGGAGACCAACGATGAAGGCCGCCCTTACAACCGACATCAACAACCCCCTCACGTCGGTCAGCAGCGTTGGGATACGCAGATGTCGAGCGTTCCGCACGGCCCGCTGCCGGCGCCCACCCCCTACGAGTTCCGCAGCCGTCCCAACCACCAGCGATCCATTTCGGACGCCGCCGCCCTGAACCAGTACGGCTCCCCATACTATCGCTCATCTGGCCAGCCAGAATACTTCCAGTCTGGATTCCCACAGGGTAACGGTTACTCAAGCAGCAGCAATGCGTACTCAAGCAGCAGCAATGGCTACAGCGGCACTGCACCCTATCTGGCAGACTATCCGCGCCCAGAGAGCAGTGCTCATCTTGCAGCCTCAGGGACCAACAGTCTTCCTGGCTATGGTAGCAGCTTTTCTCGCTCACAGCATCCCCAGCTGCCATCGTATGCGGGTTCAAGCCAGATGTATGGTAGTTACCAGATGGGAAGCACCTCTACTGGTGGTGGCTTCGGAAGCGGGTATGGCGGCGGTGCTAAGCACACGCGCCACCAGAGCACTCCCGTCGCTCCCCAACTTCCCTCCATGGGATATTCTGTGGACAACGCGGGCTTCGGCTCTTACTCACAGTATCCCCCTCGCAGCCAAGGCTCTTATGCCACCAACCATACGGGCATGCCTCCTGTCGAAGAGAACGACGTTAACAAGGAGGATCGCCTCCCTGGACGCCCGTGATTCGAGACCCTCGTCGTCAATCACAATCGATCGGCACTATTTAGCCGACGTATTTTACGTCTGAAAATATCGCGTTCGGACCCACGTACGTCTGAACCATCACGTTCAGACCCCAACAACCAGCAGAACCTTCTGCCTCTCCTTATCATACGGTCTATTCAACTGATCGCTTCTCTAATTTTCATCGTCTTGCTCATTTTCTCGCTCTTCTCGCTTTCGATTTGCTTGCGACTCTTGGGGCGTTGGCGTTCTGGGCGCGGTCTAGACTACGTTCGACAACCGCCTCCTCTCGGTATTGCTCGAGCATAGACGATAACAGGCCGGAAGATGTGGCTTCACTCTTCATCTTCTTTTCTCACATCGGTTAAAGGGCAGCAGCATGCTTAGTCGCCTTATCCGGTTTCTCTCTCTCTTTCTTTCTTTCTTTTTTTTTTTTTTCACGACTTTCGCTTTTCTTCTCCTCGGATCTCGCAATGACACAATACCCCCTTCGTCTTTGATTTTCTTGGCTGGCTTTGTATGCTTGGGCTGAGTTCACTGAGGATATGGAATGGGGTGGGAAGGGAAAAGCAGAGGCGCGGCACATGACGACTTTTGGGATGGATGGGAATTTTCACTTTCGGCTGGCAGGGCCTGGGACTGGTCGCTCTGGTTTCTCGACATCTTGTATTTGACATCTTCTTCTTAACTGATGGAGCGTGTTCACTATGAGAAGATCAGAGAACTATTATTTCAGCTTTGGCATCTCACCCTTTGGCGGTCGATACCTTCTTCTCAACTGAGGGAGAGTGTTGACTGCGGTCAGATCGGCTTTTCCTTCATCGGAGGGAAGGATCGTTGGACGGGCGGGATTGCGATACTGGCGTTTTTTTTTTTGGAATGTACTACTTTGTAAAACTTTGGCTTCTCTGCGTGTGATTTTTCTGCTTGTTTTGCGTTGTCGAGATGTTGGGGTTCTCTGGAGGGTAGATGGGTGTTTGCTTGGAGGTCGGGTTGGTCTTAGGATGTCGAGCGAGGCTATTCCAGCAACGTTCTTCCCTCGCGGGAGCAGGAGGGCGATCTATCGGTATGGACATGTTCAAAGGGGCTGGATGGTCATATCAAATGGAGGGAATGCTTCTTGGTAAATGTCATGTGTTACATCGTTATACCTGGTAATTGAGCCAAGAGACAGAATGACAGCGAGATTTTCACTCTTCAACTTGCTGTACTGTTTACTCAAAAGGATCGATGCCGTTTTCATGGAGAGCTGGGGAGACAAATACCGGGGTTTGTAGGTAATTTAGGTACTGGCCTGAAGCTGACCACTTGCAGGAGAAGGAAGATGACAAATTAACCCGACACTTGCAACTCCCACCAACTTGCATCAACTATCCTACTAGACGTTCCAACATCTCGGCACTGTGCAACAGGGAAGATGGCCCCAAATCTTCGGATGCCACCTCCCTTTGGCGCCAAACCATGACTCGAGATTCTGCGCTGGTGACCGTCTCGAGTCATCGGCTGAAGTGTAAGCTGCGGAAGTTGCCGTTGCCTCCTTCGTTTCAGACGTCCTTTGATCTTGGCCCCGTCCGTCCCCGTTTTCGTCGCCTCGAACTTTGCGATGATGATGGCGAGGTGGGAAGAAGGTGTGGCTTCATGTGCTGGGTCTTGGCTTTTAGCTAGGTAAGGCAAGGCCCTCGCGCCGTTGGGGAACGAGGGGGGGGGCCGTTTCAAATGCGGGTGGGAGTGGGATATTGGGTTTTTGCGGGGCCGCCGGAAGGAAAGGGTGGGAATAGGTAGGTATGTAGGGAAGAACGGTTCTGTTGCACAACAGATGAGGAAAATCCGGGTTTTGGCCGGCCGAAGTACCGTCGCTCGGGTGTACCAGATTCGCAAGTGCAACGGCAGTTGACGCTGCTGGTGTCGCTTTTGGCTGAGGTGCAGTTCGCTTCTAAATCTGTCTTTGGTGTCTCGGAGCGATCCGTGGCTTGAGCCGTTGTGACCTGCTCATCGGCAAAGTACGCTGCGACATTCGCCTGGAGGGTTGGAGCGGAAATTCCTGTTCAATTTCTTCATGCTAACTGCTTAGCTGCTCGCATCTCATTCGTCTCCTGGTGAGGGAGTTTGCGGCGCAAAAGGACCGCGCTGTGAGCCCGTCGTTCGTGAAGGCATGAAGCAGCTTGGCGCGGCGTTCCAATAGTGGGCCAGAGCTGACAGGGGGTTGGCTAGCGTGGACTCGAGGTGTCAGAGAAGCGAACCCCGCGAGTCTCAAAGCAGAGGCCCAAGCTCCAGGTCACATCTCGTCGATCGACGGGGGAACTCGCCAAGATGACATCGTTTTTCTTCTGGCCCGCCTGTTTCCCGTTCGCAAAGCCGTTTGCCAGTCTATTGTCTGGTGGCTTTCGGCCAGTATTCCTCACGAGCCTCGGAGCTGGACCTCATCTTCGCTAATCGCCCGGCGGCCAACCCGCTCGTTGTCGGCTTCCAGCGGTGTCGATCCCGTCCATCGTCACATCTCGACGAAAGTTCCCGCCGCCCGCCCCCATTGTCGGTCTGAGTGCAAGCACCAACATCATTTACGCGCTCTGTCTCTTTCCCTCCTCTAGAGCGAACTTCGCTCTCGGATTGTGTGCCCTCAACAAACTTTGCGACGTAGTGTTTTTTAGACATTTTCGAAGGAGACGCGATGGTGTCGACGGTTGCTGGAGCGCTCGCCATTGTTGGGGTGTGGTGCGTCTACAAATACTTTGCCGCTCTGAGGCGCAATATCCTTATCGCGCGCAAATCGGGTATCCCTTACGTGGTCTACCGTATGTCTTCCCTATACCCCGTGGCTTTGGAGCCACTAACACACCATGTGCCTCAGCCATTCATCCCCTGAATCTCTTTTGGCAGTTTACCAACGCGCTATGGATACCCCTGATCAAGAAACTCCCCGAGTCGTGGTGGGAGGGGCGAATATTGTAGGGATACCCACCTCTCTTTCGAACTGGTGAGGATTAAGGGGCTTACATGTGTTGATTCTACAGGGTGATGGGACCCGACTGGTCGGCTCGCTCAAATCAGGAGTATTACGATTGGGTGGGAAGTCAGACGGTGATTGTGCTAGGCCCTGATCAGATGACTCTTTACACCGAAGACGCTGAGGTTGTCAGCCAAATAACGATGCGAAAAGAGGCATTCCCCAAGGACGTTGCTCGGTACGGGTTGCTCACCATGTTCGGGCAAAATGTGGTCAGCACAGAGGGCGCTATCTGGAGGATGCATCGCAAGGTTACGGCCTCTAGCTTCAACGAGAAAAACGCGGCTCATACTTTCGCCCAAGCCCTGGAGCAGACAAAAGGGTTGGTCGACTATTTATTTGGCAGTGCGGATAGCTCAGGGACCATCACAAACCTCGACAATGGGACGATCATCTGGGCTCTCAACATCATCGGCTACGTTGGCTTTGGTCTTCGCCTCATCTTCCCGGGCCAGGAGCCCCCTGAGGACCCGAAATTGAAGAAATACGGCAGATTGGACGCGCCCCCCGGCTATACCATGTCATTCGCTGCCTCACTCGGCGGTCTACTGGAGAGGATCATCGCCATTTTGATCTTCCCGGCCTTCATACTCAAACGTCTTCCCTTTGAGTTTGCTAAACAAGCGTGGGGAGCCAAGGAAAATTACAAGAAGTACATGGATGAGTTTCTCGTTGACAAGATCGAGGAAGTTCGCCAGGGCGAGAATGAACAAGTCGGCATGGATATCATGGGTGAGCTCGTGCGCTCCGTGTATGGCGAGAAGGACAAGAAGTCAAAGGCTGGATCTGCAAGCAACACACTTACGGACGGCGAAATCATCTCCAACGCCTTCATCATGACACTCGCTGGACACGAGACTACGGCAAATGTTCTACATTTTGCACTTATTTTCTTGGCAGCCTACCCCAACGCCCAACGCCGACTGCAGAAGGATATCGACACTCTCCTTGGGGACACGGATCCGTCAACCTGGGACTATGAGAGCAACATCAACGCGCTGCTTGCTAGCTACGTCGGCGCCTGCATGAATGAGACGATGCGCCTCCTTCCGCCTGTCACCACCATCCCCAAGATTGTGTCGCCCTCGTCTGACCAAACCCTCACTATTGGTGGCCAACGGTATGTTGTGCCTGCGGGGCTGTCTATCAACATCACGACACCCTCGTCACACCGAAACCCCCGTTACTGGCCTTCCCAGCCGAGCGAGCGGACCGGGAAGCCTACCGACCTGGAAGACTGGCTTCCTGAGCGTTGGTATCGCAATACGGGCAAGGGCGACTCGGGCGGCGGTAACACTGACGATGAGGAGGATTATGGGGGTTTCACGGGGAGCGACACCAGCGCATCGCTCTTCCGTCCAGTCCGCGGAAGCTATGTGCCCTTCAGCGATGGCCCGCGATCGTGCCTCGGACGACGCATCGCCGTCGTGGAACTCGCTGCGGCTCTCCCTGCTATATTCCAAAAGTACAGCATTGAGCTGGCTGCCGATAAGTGGGCGACCGATGAAGAAGTCGCAAAAATGAGCCTTGAAGAGAGGCGGCAGGTGTACAAAAAGGCGCAGGAGAGCTGCAGGAACGAGATCGACAATGCAACCGCCATCATCACTTTGAAATTTCACAACGGGCAGTATATTCCCATACGGCTAGTACAGAGGGGAAAGGAGAGATTTATTGGTGATTTGGAGTTGTAAGTTGATTCAGGTGCCGGGACAGCGGTTGTTTGGGCATCCAGCGTCGGATTTTTCGTGTATATTTGCTGGCTTGGATATTCTGAAAGGAACGGGGGCACACTTGCATGTGGATTGAGCCTGTCATGATTGTACAAAACATGAGAATATTGTGAAGATATCTGTAGAAATCTCATCAGCTTGCACTTCAGCTCAGCTCGTCAATCACATCACATTTGCTGAATAGCTCTGAGAAGAGCGAGATGAGGTTGACTGGGTAAATGAGGAGGCTGGCGAGGTAGAGACCCTAACCCTGATCTAATTGGCTCTTGAAATCCCCAGCCACTTCTTTTTCTCGCCGGGATCCCCCCCGCCCCACCACTCCCCCCCAGGCCCTTGCCTCCGCCTTCCCCAGTGTGGCCAGCTCTCTTCACCCCGGTGTGCGCGTGTGAAGGTGCCGAGCGAGCAATCACAAAAACATAAACAACTCAGAGTTCCGCTCCCCCCGTCCCCTCCACACGCGCCCCCAGTCCGAACATCACATATTTGGCAGCTTTCGCAAACAGCAAAACTCCATTCAGCTTTGACGCCGTCGCCCAAAAGAACACTGCATCGCGATCGCCTCATCTACGCGATCACATCGATAGCGATAGCTTTTCCCGAACCTTATCCTTTTCTCTGCAACCATGTCGGGCGCAAACAGCTGGCTCGCGAGGCAGCGGAAGTCGGACCTCGTGGAGTTGGCACAGACCGTCGGTCTCAAGGAGTGCGTGCTTCTTTCCCACTTTTTCTATCAGTCTTGCATTGCGAAATTTCTTGGTAGCTTGGATTCGGGAATTCTATTTTCTTGGATTCTGATGCATCAGTTTGCTGTTGTTTTATTGCGTGTTGCGTGCCAGCCGCCGTGGGCGGTGTGTGTACATGTGTTGGCGGGACGCGAAGCCGTCGCGACAGTGGCTTGGCTTCCGCCCCGCGATGCCCTCACGGCGCAACGCATCGCGACGCAGTCATAATTATTTGTAAATGACGGTGCTAACATGACAGTGTTTGTCTGACGCAGCTACGAGAGCCTCAAAAAGAATGACCTGGAGCTGCAGCTCGACGAGTACATCTCGGACAATGCGTCGCAGTTCCAGTCGGACCCCAAGCTCGCGTCCTACTTCAGCAGCCGCGCCAGGACTGCTGGGTCGCCCGTTAAGAAGGAGGCGCCCGAGCTGAAAGTGTCGAAGCGAAGGGCTACCAAGGCCATCGAAGATTCCATCGATGTTGAGTGAGTTTGTGCCTGTCAGAATAGCACGTTTTCCCCCCGAGCCCGAGGGGTAAACAGTGCAGCGCGACACAGAATATGGGTGATGGATTACTGACTGTAGCGCCTTTTTACAGCGAGAGCGATGAGCCATCCCGAAGCACGTCAACAGCTCTGGCCCGCACCCCCGGCCGCGCCCTGTCCCTGGCGAGCCGCATTCCGCTGCCTGCAACCCCCGCCGATGTCGCGTCGGCCGTGGACCGTAGCACCGTTGCTATCCGCAAGCGCGCCGCGTCTCTCTACCAGGACTCGGGCATCACGGAGGCCACACAGGTTACGCGCGAGTCCCTATCCACGGTCAAGTCGGTGATCTACCTCGTCGCTGCCTTCGAGCTGTACTACCTCCGCCCCGAAGTGCTGCCCGATTACTACGCCTTCACCATCCCGGCCATCGGCCTCCTCGGCACCAGCGACTACCCCGTGCAGCTCCCCGACATGTTCGCACTGCTCACCGCATCGTTCTGGTCCCCCGCTGCGACGTGGGTGCTTACCAGCATCCTGTTGCCCGCCTTCTTTGGCTACTTCTTCAACCTCAGCGCCGCCCACGCCCCGAGCAGCAGCCGCGGCCGCCCGCGTGCTAGCCAGCCCGAGTACAATGTAGATCCTCTCACCTTCAGCGTCGCGAAGGCGATCGCCACGTACGTTGTCTACGCTCAGGGCGTCACCTTTGGGGGTCTCATCAACCCCGACTCGGTCGCACGCATCAACTCAGCCCTCTACAGCGGGTGGAAGGGTGTGCTTGTCGGCACGGCCATCACCGGGTTGTCGTCTTTCTACGACGCGGTGCTGAAGAAGTAGAGAAATTTGAAATTTGAAATCCAACGCGTATGTAATCGCCGCAGGATCTCTTTTGCTCATTTTTCTCTGTTTTCTTTTTTGGGCGCTCGCAGTCAAGGCGAAAATACGAATGGAAGGCGTTTTTTTTGCCAGTGAAGCGAGCGAGGCATCGAGGCGCCGGGGTAAATAGGAGGGGAATCTGAAGGCGTTCATGGGCGTTTTTGCTTTTGCTCTTGCTCTTCTTCCCTCCCGTACCTTGCTCGGTTCTGGCAATACAGCGCGGGACTCGATACCTCTTTTTCTCCTGCCTGGTCTCGCCCCGCCTGGTCCCTCTCATTGAAGGACTTGATTCTGCTATTGAGAGGGGAGGTGCCCATGGGGATGTGAAGTGTACATGATTGGCTTATTCCACGCAGAGGGAGCCCGGAGGATGGATTCTTGCAACTTGAGGTAGAGGAGAGATGAGATGAATATGCCTGCTTTCTATATAGGTGGTTGTGGTGGAAGAGAGATGAGGGGGGATATTTTTTGCGTCTTGATTTTTCAGCCATATTGAAACGGCAGGCGGGACCGCGAGCCGGAAAAGGGGAATGGGACATGGCGTCGTTGTTGGGACAACGATACCCCAAGGTCAGAGGGTTGGTTGGCTACGCGGGAAGGGAAGGCGATGTGATATTTTGATCTTGGTAGTAGCAGGGATTTATTGCACGGTTGTTCGCTCTTGCATCACTCTCCTTGCCAATATTTCGTGAAGCGAGACGTGAGACATCCGTTCTGACAGGCAAGGCTCGCGGCCAGCCGCTGGTTCCGCACCCGCTAGACAGGGAGGCGTCAATTCGGCCGTCTTATCCCTGCAATTGACGGATAGTCACTGACAAGAGAGGGGTTGGTGGGGAATGTTTGCTCAACCGTCCCGGCCTTCACCAACACCTCAACTCGCAGCTCATGACGTAGATTTATCTCCTTCCCTCCCCTCCAAGGTACATAGTTATTCACCATGACACTCACCCCCGAACAACTCGCCGCCTTCGACCGCGACGGTTACCTTATCATCCCGTCGGCCCTTCCCCCCTCCACCGTCTCCTCCCTCCTCGCCGAAACCTCCCGCCTGCTCTCCGCTCTTCCCCTCGATTCACACCCCCTCACCCGCTTCCGCACCGGCGGCGAGACCGGCGAAGACCACACCGGCGACGATTACTTCCTAGCCTCCTCTTCCAACATCTCCTACTTCTTCGAAGAAGATGCCTTCGACTCGTCCAGCCCCACCGTGCTAACCAAACCCGTCCCCCTCGCCGTCAACAAAATAGGCCACTACCTCCACGCCCTATCCCCGCCCTTTGCGCAGCTCCTCTCCCCCGATGCAGACATCCAGGCGAAACCGGCAGATGTAGCGCGCGCATTGGGGTTTGACGACTCGCGGTGTTTGCAGAGCATGGTTATCCTCAAGCAGCCCGAGATTGGCGGGGCGGTACCCGCTCATCAGGACAGCACCTTTTTGTACACGGATCCTCCGTCGGCGGTGGGGTTTTGGTATGCGCTCGAGGACGCGACGTTGGAGAATGGGTGTTTGAGTTTCTTGCCTGGGTCACATAAGTGGAGCGGGATAGAGAGGAGGCTGGTGAGGAAGGAGGGAGGGGGGACGGTGATGGTTGAGAATGAAGGGGCGAAGTTTCCGAGGGGCAAGGGGTACGGGGGAGAGGAGGGAAGGGAGGGGGAGTACGTGCCGGGGGAGGTCAAGGCTGGTGACTTGGTTTTGATTCATGGGAACTTGTTGCATAAGAGTGAAAGGAATACGAGTAAGAAGGGGAGAATTATTTACACGTTTCATGTTATTGAGGGGGGGAAGTGGCATGTGTATGATGAGAGGAATTGGTTGCAGCCCCCTCCGGAGGGATTTACAAAGCTGTATAAGTGAGAGGAGAGGTTGCGAATGGATGTGGCGTTTGGGTACAAGGTTTGGTCACACAGCACATGACAACAGTTACACGGTACCTGAGGCAGGTAGGTACGCAGTATGCATGGCAGTTAGTTGGACAAGGAGATCTGATTTGTTGATGTCCCAATCGACTGGTATACCGCACCGTTCGTGGAATATGATACAAGATGCCCGCGTCTGGGCGCCCCTCGCTCTGGCATCCCTCCTCTGCCCTGCCCGCCCGTTGTCTGGTTTCCTGTCTTTACCTTCGTGAACCAATCCCCAAGGAATCGAATGAAATCAATGCCGCGAATTGATGAAACCCCACCCCTTGCTCGTCGATGCAAAGAGCTCCCCGAGATACACACACTCCCACTCTTTGCGGGGTGATGCGAAGTGGTCCAATGGCTCATAGCTCGCCTTTCCTCCCAAGTCAACTCCCCCAATCAGCAGCGAAGTACAGCGACGACGATTTTTTTCTTGTCCGGAACGGCTCGAGACGATGGGCTCAACCCCTGGCATACGGGTGGAAGCCGCGGTTTCCGCCTCTGCCGCCACCCCGGTAGTTCGCGCCTGGTCGACCGGCATTCTTGGGTCCAGTAGGCGCATTAGGAGGGGGGGCACTGTTGGGATCCATCGGGCCCGGGGACATGGATTGTTGATGACCACCACCACCGCCGCGGTTCTTGTGAAAGCCACCACGGCCACCTCCGCCACCGTTACCACTGCTCTGGCTACCGCCGAATCCGCCGCCCGAATTCATCATGGGCTGGGGAACATCATCGTACATGCCCTCCCAACTAGTAGGTGCTCCACCGCCCATGTTGTTGCTGTTGTAGGCCTGATTGTTGTAGTCCTGCTGGCCGCCGCCGTTTGCTCCGCCACGACCGCCTCGTCGGCCACCCTGGTCGTACTTTTGCTGCTCAAACTGCTGCTGCTCGAACGCGTTATACCCGGGACGGTTACCCGCAGCTCCCCCTTGAGGGCCAGGTGCACCTCCTTGGGGCGCCCCCGGACCACCCATGGGGCCCGCGCCGCCGGCTTGGTTCATCATGCTCTGCATTTGCTGCATCATCTGCGGGTTCATGTTGCCCATGGCCGCCATTGGATTGCCTCCTGGCGCACCGCCGCCTCGGCCTCCCTGTGCCGCTGCCATCATCTGCTGCTGCATCTGTTGCATTTGCTGCATCTGCATCATCTGCATCATGGCTGGGTTCATGTTGCGGTTCATGGCCATCTGCTGCTGCATCATGGCAAACGCCTGTTGCATGCGCTGGAAGTACTGCGCCATCAGCTGGGGAGTCATGCCCGCCGTGGCCGCCCCCATGCCCGCCATACCCGCCATCGCACCGCCCTGGTTACCACCTGATCCATCGTCCATGCCGTTGCTGCCATTCCCCTGTCCCTTGCGTCCAAATTTGCCACCGCCCCGCCGGGCCGCCTCCTCCTCTTCACGCATATTCCCGCGCGGCTGCGCCTTCTTCACTTCGATCGGCTTCCCATGTATCTCGAGGTCGGCTGCCAAGCACGCATCTACGCCAGCTTCGCTCTCAAATGTCACGAAGCCGAAGCCACGAGGACGGCCCGTGTCCTTGTCCATCATCAAGGTAGCATCAACCACTCGTCCAAACTGAGCAAAGTACTCTTTGAACTCATGATCTGTAGTCTCCTGGCTAACACCACCCACGAAGATCTTGGATGTCTTCTCCTGTTCGTCCCGTGGAATAGCCCGCTTCGGGTCGATCTGTCAAGGCGAAAGCCGTGTCAGTAGTGGCAACTCCACAATCCGCTTCATGTCATGCAAATACACTCACAATCTTGCCATCAAGATAGTGTTCCTTGACCATAACAATGTTCACTGTCTTGGGGTCTTTGAACGTCAAGAAGCCAAAGCCTCTGGATCGGCCAGTCGCGCCATCTCTCATCACGGTGCACTCAACAACTTCGCCGAATTGGGAAAAATAATCTCGGAGAGATTCTATACGCTGGTTGTCAGAACAAGATTTCGTCTGTCAGTTGGATTCAGTAAGGGGGTCTTACGGTCCGTGGTTTCCCAGTTCAAGCCACCGATGAACATTTTTCTGTGCAACCAAACGTTAGCTATTATTTCTCACGGTACTAACTGTAAGTGTAATCGGTTGCGCGATATGAGTATGACAGATTTTGTATGGGCTGCGGGTGACACCTGATGGGCTGGACAACCAAAACGAGCGCTCCGCAGATGGCGACGGCCTCCAGTCTCAGTGTTTGTGCCAAAAAGAAAAAAAAGTCCATGAAGTGACCTTCCCTCCTTTCTCATCAATCAGTCGAGGGCGCTCGGGCATTGCAGGTGTTTTTTGATGTTGATTTTGTTGGTCAAGATGGCGATCTTGGGCTGCAGAGTCGAGGTTGGGGCACTTTCCAACCTGCTTCTCGCTTCTGAGCCCGAGCTGCCGCTGCTGCTGTTTGAACAGAGCGGGATATAGTCCTCGGCCGGTGTGAGGCGACGCCCAGAAGATCTCAGACCCCACTGGGTAGGAGGGGTGTGAGGTTGCCCCGTCATAAAGATCTCTCTCGTTGACAATTCTTTGTTGTTTGTGGTTGAAAAGGGCGGTGGGTGAGGCTGTAACGAAGCTCGAAGGACGCTACAGTAGTTCTCACTCGTGAGAAGTAAGATGCAGCGCAGGATGCCAGTAGTGATCTTTGCCGAATATCTTTCTTGTTCCTGTCTCGTGCTCTTGCTATCGTCAAGCTAGGTACTGGCCAGGTGTGCTGCGCTATCCGCTGCCAAATCTCGATATTGCAGCAGAGACTGACCGCCTTGACATGCAAGGACTGATCCTGTCTTCTGACGCCTTCTAAGATTATCTGCGTTTTTGGGCTATGGGATAACAGGAGTTGCGCTCCTGGGCTATCCGGCGTGGCGTTTGTTTGTTCTCGGTATGATCTTTCATCGACCCTCCTCTTGCGCTCCACGTTCTAGGCTTGACCTCGGAGGTTGCACGACCCTCGCGGCTGATGAGATCCATCTCTTCCGAATCGGCCGGTTCCGACATGACCTTCTCAGCTGGTCCCACAGTGCCATGCACTCAGCGGGTGCCCATATCCTCCAGGTAAGACCTCAGCTCCGTCTCTTAACTGTCCCATCGCCTCGCGAGTCCATCGCCAGCCCAGCAGCCCAAGATGCAGTCCCATACACTGGAAGACACGCAGCCGGAGCGCCCAGCGCACACGGCTCGATTCACGAGGACGATGACCACAAGGAACCAGCACAAGGGTAGGATATCACGGCGTTGTGAAGTCACTTGGAGCGGGTAGGAAGGGGGAAAAGCACTTACCCATCTTCTTTAGCATTCGGTCCCTTGGACTGAGGAGGTGGAGGGGGCGGTGCGCTGTAGGAAGCTGGCCTCTCTTCGTGGTGGTGCGATGCGGCTGTGACGGGGCCATCTCCAAGATTGAAGTCCACATCATCATCGTCGTCTTCGTATTCATCTTGGTTCATGTTTGAATCTCCTCCGTTGTAGTCTTGGTCCGGCCCAGCATTGTCGCCAAAGTCCTGCTTGGCCTCTGTTGTTGGTTGCACAGCAGAGTATTGGTCTGCGACAGGCGGCGCGGCTGCCTTCTGGCCCGGTTCGTCGTCATTATACCTGGCAAATGTCAGCAATCAAGTATGAAGTAGCAGCTTGTTGGGGACGTACAGATCGGCGAATAGTTCATCATCGAAATTCTCGGGTTCGGTCATCTTGATGGCTGTGCGTCTGTGGAGCCTGGGTTTCCAAACGCGAACGCGAGGGCAAACGCGATGAGCAAGCTGATTGCCAACTTCGGCTCGGCAGCTCCTAGAAGCTAGTAAATTACAGGGAAAAAGCGACCGTGGACGAGCAGAGGCGCCTAGAGGATGATAAATGACGATGCGCACACTGCTGAGGGAACGCCGCTGGGCTGTGAGGTTGGCGCCAGGATGAAATGGCGTGGTTGCGGAGTGGGAAAGGAAAAAGACCAATCTGCAAGGCCTAGTCAATTGCGGGTCTGATAACACAGCTCCAAGGTTGATGGGTGTGGGGCACAGGCCGGCAGCTGGCAGGTGCGAACTGTATATAGGCCAGCTGTCAGGATGATGGGACAGCTGGATCACAGTGGCAGGGCCAAACACCCCTCAAACAAACCACCAACGGACTTCGAAGCCAGTCACTTTGCGAGTTAGACAAAGGCAGATGCAAAATCCACAATAACGATGCAATTGAGAACCGGTCGGACATTTTGGCCATAATGTTTTCCTCGTCTGGGGGTGGAAAGAAAGCCCCTCCACAAGTAAGGCAACACCAGTAGCCCAACATCGTTTCAGGCGCAGTCTGCTGACCTTGGTGCGCGAGCAGGAGATGGTGCAAGTCGGTATGTTGGCCATGACATCAAGCCTCCCTCTTTCATAACAAAGACACTAACGCCGTGCTCAAAATGCCTTCAGACAGGACCGAGTAGGTTGCGAGCCCCGTCCGTTTTACCTGCTCTGTCTGGGCTGAACTGACCTCAAACTACAGCTCTACCTCTCCCTTTTGGAGGGCCCCTCAGCGGGAAACCCCGCCACCCAAGAGCCTTCACGACTCGGGCATGGTGGTCGGCGCCAGTTATTCCCACGCAGACATGCTGAAGTTTGACTCCTTGTGAGTGCATTGGATTCCCAATCCCGGCGCAAGTTGGCTTATAGTACAGAAAAAGAAACGTCTCTGGCTCTGGATCGCGCCCCAGGACCCCGCCCTCGTCGTCCTCGATCCATGCCCGCGCCAGCACCACATCCCCACCAGCACGCAAGGCAAGCTCGGGGCTTGCATCGCCCCCTATTAGATCATACGTCAACTTCTTGTCCAATACGAACGACGACTGGAATGCGGACGAGCCTGACGAGGTGTACGATTACGAGGAAGATGACGACGGGGACGATTTTGGCCTGCCCAGTCTGTCAAATATGAAGAGAAAGTCGCGACGGATCGCAGAGCAAAACAAGTCAGGGGCAGCTGGCGCCGGTAGCGCGCTGTCTCCGTTGGACGACACGTTCACGGGCTTGCGCGCGCGGAGCTACTCGAACAGCGCCGACATCGCGATCGAGCGACCGGCTTCCACATATCCTATGCCCAAAAAGAGCGAGGGCAAGATACTAAGGCCACAGTACAAAGAGATTCTACGAGACCCAGCAAACGCTCTTCATTTGATAAACCACCCGTCCATCCCCGCCAATGCGACCCCCAAGGAAGTCGACGCCAACAACTCTCGAATAACAAGGATCAATAAGTTCAAGAAAATACTCCAAGCTTCCACAATACCTTTATCCGACCTCAGGGCGGCGGCATGGTCTGGCGTTCCTGAGGAAGTACGGGCCATGACCTGGCAACTGTTACTCAGTTACCTTCCAACGAGCAGCGAGAGGAGGGTCGCAACTTTGGAAAGAAAGCGAAAAGAGTATCTCGACGGCGTCCGCCAGGCCTTCGACAAAGGGGGCTCAAATATCGGGACGGGCTCAGGCGGAAAAGGGGCACGAGGGTTGGACGAGGCAGTTTGGCACCAGATCAGCATCGATGTGCCGCGGACCAACCCCCACATCGAGCTTTACGGTTACGAAGCTACCCAGAAGTCACTCGAGCGCATTCTCTACGTATGGGCTGTACGCCACCCGGCAAGCGGCTACGTTCAAGGTATTAACGATCTCGTAACGCCCTTTTGGCAAGTTTTTCTGGGCACCTACATCACGGACCCTGATATCGAGAGTGGCATGGACCCTGGCCAGCTCCCCAAGGCGGTGCTGGACGCTGTCGAAGCCGACTCATTCTGGTGTTTGACAAAACTGCTTGATGGTATACAAGACCACTACATTGTTGCACAGCCAGGAATCCAGCGACAGGTGGCAGCTTTGCGCGACCTGACGGCGCGCATCGATGCGGGTCTCGCAAAACATCTTGAGAAGGAGAGCGTTGAGTTTATCCAGTTCAGCTTCCGCTGGATGAACTGCCTGCTCATGCGAGAGATCAGCGTAAAGAACACCATCAGAATGTGGGATACCTACATGGTAAGTGACTATGCACCGCTGCCGATACGCGTCGCTAACCAGGAACCCCACTCACAGGCCGAAGAGCAAGGCTTCTCAGAGTTCCATCTTTACGTGTGCGCCGCATTCCTGGTAAAATGGTCCGACAAGCTCGTCAAGATGGACTTCCAAGAGATCATGATGTTCCTCCAGTCACTGCCCACGCGTGAGTGGACAGAAAAGGATATTGAGCTGCTCCTCAGCGAGGCCTACATCTGGCAGAGCCTCTTCAAGGGATCCTCCGCACATCTTAGAGGCCCGGCGAGCAGGAGTCCATCAATGAATTTTCAGCTTTGATGAAGCGGGGCTGTTGGGAAGCTACGTACTGTACGAGAAGATGATGGATGAGCGTGGCTACTACTGGATACCAAAAGATAGCGTTTATATACAGCATGGCTGTCGGTAATGAATAATGGGTGATCCTATCTGGAATCCACGTTACATGACTTTTTCTGTAGAGGTGAAGAGAGCGATCGGCCTCGGTATTCACCTCCACCGACCACAGGACTCTCCCCATCTAAGATAGCGCGATGTTCAGCTGGATCGATTGTCGACACACAGACGTTTAGTTGACAGAGAAAGGCACCGATTGCATACTTGGCCCCACAGACTTCTAAGGATGAGAGGCCGACTATTTATGTGCGTGCTCTGATAAAGGGAGGTTGTACCCCCTCTCACTGAAACCCCTGACTGCAGGTCTCTAAAGTAAATAAAGAACAGAATGAGGTGGTAGATTCCACCAGCCAGCTCGTTTCGTAAATTTTACACCCTCTCAGACCGCCGGTCGCCAAAAGTACATAGACACCATACTGGACAAATTGTCCGTCCAGACAAGACCAAACCAACCCCTGAGGACCCATACATATTTGCCGCAGATGGTCAAGAAAACCCAGCCTCCATTTTCCACTTCCGTCATTCCGTACCCGAGTTATGCCCAACCTAGTTTACACTCTCTGTCTCCTTGACCTTTTTGGCGCTCTCTTCAACGGGCACGTCTTCGGCCTTGCGCTTCTTCCGCACCAACCCCGTAAGGTCGTTCGCATTGCGCTTGACTTCCTCGCTGGCCTGGTTAGCCGAAGCGGCAGCCGGGGCAGGCATGCCCAAGGCCTGGTTAATGTCGATGGGTGGCTTCTTGAGCTCGACCAGGCGCTGCTCCATGTCGGCGATAACTTCCTTGACGTCGGCAATTTGGTGGCGCGTAAGGTCGTTATCCTCGGGGTTGTGCAGCGTCGCGAGTTCGACTTCCTTGCTCTGCAACTTGAGCCGGGTGCTCTGGATAGCGGCCTCGAGCTCGACGGCGGCCTCATCACGGAGAGCCTGGTCGACTACGCCCGCAGCGCCGTTCTTATCGCCTTCTGCGGGGGCGTCGTCATCGTCAGAGGACTTGGTGACGGAGGCAAACTCGAGAGCGAGGGAGAGCTTAAAGTGGGCCTCGGCGATGATCTCAGACTCTTCTGGGTAGAGCTCCTTCTTATATCGTAGGGAGGCACGGGAGTCAGTGATAGCGTTGGGGTACCTGGGGCGCGTGGGTTCTAGTTAGCAAAACAACTCGACAGGGAGCGCATCATACGATGTCCTGGACGTACCTCTCGTTCTCGAGAGAAATCTCGGCCAGGAGATCGTGCGTGTCCCCGAGGCGCTCCTTGATGTGCTTGATGGCGGGGCTATCGCCCTCTGAAACCTCCTTCCCCTTATCTGACTCTGGTTCTGAGAGGAGTTCCAGCTTCTTCTCGAAGAGCACGCGTGCAAGATCAAGAATTTCAAATGCAACGGCCAAGTCATCGTCTTCTTCCTCGTCTTCTTCACCCTCTTCGGCGTCCTCCTCTTCGTCCGAATCCTCGAAATTCTCATCGCCTTCGAAGTGGAAGAGCGGTTTCTTCGCCGCAGGGGGCTCGTCTTCTGTCACCGTGACCTCCAACGCCTTGGCCGCCTCGCCAACGACCTTGTCGACCTCGGCGACAGCTTCATCAGCCTCGGCGACAGCTTCATCAGCCTCGGCGACAGCTTCATCTGTCTCGGCGATGGCTTTGTCTACCTCAGCGATGGCTTTGTCTACCTCAGCGACAAAGTCCTCCACCTTGGCCTCGCCGGCAGCGGCTGCGCTCTGACCGTTTCCGTTCTTTTGCTTGGTTGCCCCATTGGCCGGCTTCGACTTCTTCACGGGTTTCGTAGGCTTGGGCTTCTTCGCATCTGGCGCTTTTCCACCCAGCACGTCACTCTTGCTCTGACCGACCTTGAATAGGGCGCGTCCGTAGAGGAAGAGAATCTCAGCGTTGTCGGGGCTCATCTCGCCGTTCATCTCGGCCTGCATCTCTGCGGCCTGCGCGTAGACCTCGGCGGACTCGTCGTAATTTTTATGCGCATAGAAGGCGGTCGCTTTGGCTGACAAGTCGGCGAGAGACACCTTGAGGCTCTGCGCGGCCTGCTCTGGATCAAGCTCCATTGGCGTAGCCGTACCGGCTGTCTGTGGCGTCGCCATGGAGCGGTTTTGCGAAGATGTAAATATCGCTGGGACGCGACGTGATGGGTAAGAGAGTCTGCCGCGAGCGCAATCCAATTGGCGAATTTTGATGTTTGCGAAGACGTTTCCCAGCGACCTGCTTGCGAGGGTGAGCCTGGAGCTTGGGGTGTGACGCGATCAGACCACTAGGGAGACGCGTATCATTGGCTAGTCGCCAACTTTTGGAACCTGGGGTTTGGCGGGGTGCAGTTGCGGCTGGCAAGGCTGATTCAAGATCGGTTCTGGCGATTTCAGGAGCCACTGCCAGGCGCCAAGACACACGCGAATACTTTAGAAATTTGCTGTATCCCTTGCTCGATGGAAACAGGGCATCTAGAAGCTCAGGTCGAGGGGCATGAGCCGCTGAAAGAGGGCAAATCCAAGGGGTTAGGGTTTTTTGTTGGCCGGAAGGTCAAGTGGAGTGGGAGGTATGGATGTCTCAATCTCCAACGCTCAATCAGGTGTGCTGAAGACGTCACCCCACCGTAACGCCTAACTTCGGTTGAGGACTGAACGGCCCAGCATTTGGACCGGCAGAACAAAGGGCGAATGTACCAACATAGGTAGTTATCATTAATTGTAGCGATGGTATGTCGTCTTCTTCTGTCCGGTAACGAAGCAACAGGATCACGCAGCCAATCAACCTGCCCAGAATCAGCAGTTTGTCAGCAACTCATCATCTGTTCTCAAATTCCGGCAAGCAAGTGAACAACTCCTGGCCATCTTGGTATTTGTTTTCACGCGCAGGCTCTCATCCTCTTCTTCTTGTTCTCGGACTGCAGTTACGACCCATAAGCCCAGGCCCCATCTTATCATCACACAACCCCTCTCGCTCAGAGCTCCCCTCACCTTGAATATCACATCAACACCTCCTGTCCCACCAGCGCGTCCAAAATGCTCTCGTTTATCACCAACAAACACGATCCGCACTACATTCGGCAGCGGGCCAACTCCTTAGAGAACATCACCGCCGCCCGCCAAAGCTCGGAACGCAAGCACCTCCTCCTCGCGTGAGCAGCTCCTCCCCCTGGCTCTGACAAGCTTCTCCCTAAATAACACCCCCCGCAGCGCCTCCGGCTCCGTTGCCACCATCAAAAGCAAGCCTCTATCCCTGCCCTCACCACCCGGGACCACACCTAACCCCAAATAGTCCCGGAAATCATAAAATCCCTCTCCAAATACGAAGGCAAACTGTCGATCCGCATTGTGCTCACCAGCTCCGCCCGTCACTTCCTCGGCGGCCAAAGCGCTGAGCAGCCCACCGTCTCGTCGCTAATGCACATGCCCAACGTGGAGGCCGTGTACGACGACGCCGACGAGTGGGGTCCGCAACCGTGGAAGCGCGGCGCGAGCATCCTGCACATTGAGCTGCGTCGGTGGGCTGATATGATGGTGGTTGCGCCACTGAGTGCGAACACGCTAGCCAAGATTGTCAATGGGATGAGTGATAATTTGTTGACTTCTGGTGCGTCCCCTTGGGCTGTCTTTTGGTGCCGTTATGCTAACTAGAGCTAGTTATTCGAGCTTGGGATACGGATGGGGGAATTGATCAGAAGAGGAAGGTTATTGCGGTTGCGCCGGCTATGAACTCGGTATTTTGTTGTCTTTCCCTTTTCTTTGGAGGTGGTATCCTACTAACACACAACGGGCAATGTGGCGACACCCCATCACAGCAAAGCAGATTCGAGTTCTTGCCGAGGATTGGGGAGTCAAGGAGTCGGTTGCTAGAGAAGGAGCCGAGGGAAGCACCCCTAATGATGAATTGAGCGAGTCGGAGGGTTGGTTTCAAGTGATCAAGCCAATTTCAAAGTAAGTTCCATGGCCAAATGGGTATGAGTTGCAGGCACTGACCTTGTATGAAGAACACTTGCATGCGGCGATACAGGAGGTATGCGTTTCACTGCGCACATCGTTGTGATAATTACTGACTCAGATTCCGTAGATGGCGCTATGGCAACGGTTGATACCATTTGTAAGGTGATTGAGGCGAGGATGGGCCTCGTCGAGTAGTGATAGAGAAACAATTATGAAGGGTCGGTGACTGAATTTGAAACCACCCCAACGCAAAGGGTGTTACATTGTTTTACTACAATTACCACCCCATGGTGCTACAGATTTGCATCCCATAGAAGCGCGCACCGCGGTCTCTTTCTCCATTCCCTTGACGCCTGCCTCACGAGGCACATGTCGCCTAGCCACTGCATCTTCCTCACGTATCGTTACAGTATGATAATTCTTATACATGAATCAAGTGAAGTTTCGTCGCATATGACGTGTTGTTCCCGTATCCAGGGAATCGATATATCTCTCACGCACTGGGCACAGTGGACCCCGCCTCCATCAAATCAGCACGCCTTACTCGTGGCGAAAGGTGCACTTGTCGCCCTTAGCACACTGGCCCTTGGCGTAGAATGTGCACAGCTTCGTGCCAATGAGGCTGCGGTTGATACCGCGCAGATGGTCGGGGACGTCCGAGTATTTTCCCTTTCCTGATCCTCCGCGGTTGTTATTGTGTCGGTCTCGTTCGCGTTCGCGGTCCCAGTCACGATCACGCTCCCGGTTGTCGGAAGCACTGTAGCCATCTCGGTCTTGATGAGAATGTCCGTAGCTGTTCTGGCCGTAGCTACCATGCTGGTGCGATCTCGAACCTGCCGACGACTGGTCATGGGAGTAGGCGGGAGCCGGAACAGACGGGGCCGAGCTGGCAGCGGTGGTGCCGCCGCCCTGACCTTGAGCCCAATTCATGAGGCTGAGCAGGTACTCGGCGTTCTGCGGATCAGTTGCGTGGGTTGTGGCGGGCGCCTGGGCCTGTTGTTGGCTACCGGCAAGGAGCGCCATCACGGCCGCTTGGACCTGGGCAGGGTCCTGAGTGGGAAGCTGCGGCTGGCTAGCCGCGACTGGGTTCCCAAGGGCACCCAAGATGGCGGATAGCTGGTTACCAGCATCGGCGCTCTGCTGTTGCCGTGCCGCTAGGACGGCCGCTTGGGGCTGTTGATAGGGGTTCGCCGGCTGTGTGTAGGCAGCTTGCTGCTGGTTATACCACGCTGCCTGTGGCTGCTGCTGCTGCTGTTGAGCCTGTTGAGCCTGTTGAGCCTGTTGAGCCTGTTGAGCAAAGTATTGTGCCCAAGCTGTTGAATAGTCGGGTACAACCTGTTGCGCAACGGCTGGCTGGGCTGCAACATTCTGGGCGGGCTGTATATACGACGGAGGTCCTGGGAATTGGGCGAACAGGTTTTCAACCTTGTCGGCCACGCTTTGGAAGCCAGCATCCCGGTAGTCATGGCGCCTCACAGTCCGCGGTCGGGCAGCATCATACAGCTCTGGATCGCGGTAGTTCTTGGTCCTGTCAGAGGTGAGTAGCTGGTATGTTTGCTGATCGCGGTCCTCGGCCGAAGGCGCAGAGGTCGTGAGACCCTGGGCATCAAGCTTGCTGGTAGTCGCTGGACCGTTGTACGAGTCTGCGATTGAGCTGACCGATTGGAGGGCTTTGGTGAAGTCGGCATAATCAGGCCTAGACTTGGCTTCAAGCCTGACGAGAGCGGTCTCTATGGCTCGCCAAAGCCCCAGATGCAGCCGCTCGCGGCTCCGCTGGCGGATTTCATCGTACTCGGGCGTCTCCGGCAAAGAAACAGCGTTGGCTGACGAGTCGTCGTAATCAAGAGTCGGCTCGTACGCGGGCGATTTGGGTGTCGGTGGAATGTCGGCTGGGTCTGTGTAGATAACCATGAGCTCCTTGGTCTCGCGGTCTTCCATAAACTTCTGCTGCTCGGTGTGGAACGTCTTGATGCCGCCGCGCGTGGCAAAGTTCCGATGCCGCTCTTCTTGCGGGAGAACGTCGAAATCAATCGCGATGGGTTCTTCCCAAGGCCTGATTTCACCCGCATGGCTTTTCCTGAGAGCCATACCTTCCATCTTGTCTTTGTTTTCAGACCTAACATCGCGGACTGGTGCGCTGAAACGTATCTCCTCAGGATCTCGCGTAAACTCGCGGATCTCAACCAACCGGTCGTCACTCTTGAAGGTTACCTTGAGACCGAGCCGGCGGCGTTCCTCCTTGCGTACTCGGCGTTTCTTCTGCTCCTCAGTCTCGTTCGGGTCTACGGGGACGATGGGAGCTGGCTCTGGGGCCTTCACCTTTGCTGGCTCGTAAATCTCGGCCATCAGAGCGGCAAATTTGGACGACTTTGGTGGCTCGGACACCTTGGGTTTGACAACCTTGGCGGCATCGGCGGCAGCAGCAGCGGCTTGCGGTGTCGACTGTGCCGCTGGCGTCTTGGAAGGAGCCTGCTTGGGAGAGTCGGTCCTCGCAGGCGGCGCCTTGGTTGTCGGCTCAGTTTTGGCGGCTGTTTTCGGCATATCAACCTTCGGAAGGTCCGGCTTCACAGGGACTTTTGTGGGTGCGCGGACGGCTTTCCCTGGTAGAAGCAAGCTTCTCTTGGAAGGAACGGTCACAGCGGTTGTGGTGGATGTCGACACTGTCGTCTTCGACGGGGCCTTCGCGACGGCAGCAGCAGCAGTAGATGAAGGCAGCTTGCTGCTCGGAGTTGTAGCTGGCGTCGCGCCACTGCCAGAAGCGGGCGTTGAGGCTCCGATTGCCTGCTTCTTGCCCGATCGGCCGTCGCCATTAGCGTCGTCCTCACGAACTCGTTTGGCGCCCAGAGAGGCTGATGCTGATGTCGATGTAGGTTTAATGGTTGACTTGACGGTCTTTTTCGCGCTGCTTGTTGGCTTCATGTCGCGTGCGGGAGTAGAATCCTGCCCGTCGCCGTTCTTTACCGCGATCTGGAAAACGGCGCCAATCAATTCTTTGATTTCAGAATCGCCCTGTGCCTCTAGCTTGCCTTTGGTCGAGGTGAGCTTCCAACCCTCCAGGTCGCTTCGGGTGATGGCTGTGAAGCGGCCGAAAAGTCGGAGAATTGTTTTGATAAGTGGGTAATCGATCTCGCCGATGTTGATCAAGCGGATGATAGTGTTGTTGAGACGGATGGCCACGCCCTTTTCCTTGGCCAACCGAGGCAGCAGCGCAGGCACAGGAGGCTCTTCTTCGTGCAGCACGCGAGTGATGACAGCTTCGAGGTGCCTGAGCGCCGGCTCCAGCTGCTTCCTGAGCTTTCTGAACTTCTCAGCGTCGAAACCTGCCGGATTCTTGGACTTGATCTTGGCAAGCTCAATGAGTTCCGCATAAACTTTCGCGTCCTTGGACGCGCCCCGCATCACAAACCCGGCGTATTCTTCAAGGAACCTTTTTTGCACTTCTCGGTTATCTCTCAGCGCGGGGTGAATGCGGCATACTGCATCAAGCTTCATGAGAGTGTTGTCCGGCTCAGGTGGGGTTTTGTCGCGTTCCTAGCAGAGGCACCACGTCAGTCGATATTCTACCGAGTCTAAATCAACCATGTGCATCCGACTACCCACCTTATTCTCGCCGTTGTCCTTTGTTAGCTTCTTCCAGTAGTCATCAAAAACTTCTATCTCTAATGTCAGCACATTCATTCTCTGCCCGCAGCTTTGCTGCGGCAAAACACAGGAAGCTTGCACCAACCTTCATATTTTCGGCGATCAGGGTCGTCGTGCTGTGGCGCTCGTCGCTCAACCACCTCCAACTTAAGCCTGACACGTGCCTTTTGCAACTCTTGGTCATCTTTGGCCTTCTGGTAGGCCGCCAAGTGGTTGCCAAACGACTCGGCTGGAACCCAACCAAAAGGTGACTTGGGGAACAGAGGTTCGCGTTCTCCTTTCGCTGTAACAACGACATACCGTCTAGATGGCGCACCCTTCCGCAGCTGCACGGGTTTTGCGCCGATGACCAAGTTTGGCACACCCGGCCAGGTGCTGAAATCCCGTGATCTTGCGTCCTGGAGAAGTTGTTCGTCTACGGGTAGCCTGGTGTGAACCGCTAGCACAGCTGTAGGCGCGGCTGCTGGTGTCAGGAACGGACCAGACGCGGGAGCGGTGGGGGGTTGTGCTTGGGGTTGAGTGGGTGGTACTGGTGAAGGCATTGACGGCGTGGGCGTGAGCGCTGATGCGGTGCTGGCTTGGCTGCCAGACAGTGCTGGGGAGCTGTTACCGGCATTGTCGGCGATTTTCGCCTTCTTTGCCGCTGCTCTAGGCTCCGCCATCTCGGAACCTGGACGACGCTTCACGCTGGAAGCAGCAGCACTGCCTCCTAGGTGCGACGTACCTTGGCCGCTCGTCTGGGAGTAGAACGACTTGGTCTGAATCTGCGCAGTCTGGAGAGGTGCGGTTTGATGGATCTGGTTGGTGGTGATTTGCGTGGAATACGTTTGAGGGAGGACCTGTTGAATAGTGGGTTTCGGCCCTGAGAGTTTTTGAGCTACTGCCTGCGGTGCCGTACTTGGGCTTTCGGTTTTTGCAGGCTTGGGATGGTGTGTGACCGCCGTGTGACCCGCCTGCGGAGCTTCGCTGGGTTCCGGAACGTACTGGTGATGTGGCTGGAGCTGTTGCGGTTGGGGATGCTGCGCCTGGGAGTGCTGAAGCGGATGGCGTTGTTGCTGGTGTTGCTGCGGCTGTGTGTTCACCGGCTGGTGGCCATCGCCGCGGTAGCCTGGAATCCCGGGACCTACGGGGTTAGGCCCCGAGGGGTACGGAGAAGGAGAGCCCCTCGCCCCCTGCGCTTGGGTATTGAGCGACTGCGATGTCGCAAGCGGGTTCTCGTACTCATGAGTAGGGGGGTACACGCCAGTACCCTGGGCCGGGCCTCTAGACCATTGAGCTATAGAATCTTGAAGGTAGCCGTTGGCTGTCACGGGCTGGGCGTGCGAGACATTATTGCTGAACCCATGGGACAACGTATCTTGAGCTGCCGATGCGTGCAGATGGTGTGGCGGGAAGTCATGACCTTGAGGCAGATCAACAAGGGCGAAGCGGCTGTCGACGGTCTGGTGTGAATGCGGGTCACTCGGGGGTTGTTGCTGCTGCTGCTGCTGCCGTGGTTGCTGCTGTGTCTGCGGCTGCGGCTGCGGCTGCGGCTGTTGGGTGTAGTACCCCTGAGGCAAGGCGTGGTCTTGAGCATAGGATGTAGTGGCCTGGCCCGGGCCCGTCCAGCTATCACTTGAATTGTAATAGTCATAGGGACGATACAGAGTCTGTTGTGGATCCGGACCAGACACCTGGGGATCGATATGTACGTCGGCGTTGAGGAAAGCCTCTGGGTTGGGGTAGCCGTGGTCCTGTCCATGGTGTGTGTCAAAGGTGACAGGTTGATTCGCAAACTGATGATCCCAGCCGGTATTACTGAAGTTATTAGGGTCCCAATCGCCCATTCCGCTGCCGTGGCTCTGGTCCATGTTGACAACACCAGACAGAATGGAAAGGGGGCAGTCACGTGAGTAGCCTACAATGCGGGAGTTCACAGCCCCGATTATTGCACGTTGGGGAACCCAGGGCGTTATGAATGGATATCGTTAAATGAGAGGAGCAGCGGGGTTGCACGAATGGGAGAAAACGATGTGGCGTCCGTGCAGGCAAGGTGAATGTATGGAGGGGCCGATGGGTCCGAATGAGGCTTAGCGTAATGGTCTAAGGACGAAAAAGAGGTCAGCCAGCAAACACTAACACCTCAGCTTCCCGTCCAGGGAAGGACCCGCAGCTGTGCAACACAGCAGCGAGCGAGTGAGCTTGACAGACTCGGGGGCCAGCCAACAACTAGCAGACGACGAGAGTTGAACAGCAGCAGATGCGATATTGAGGAGGCCCAGCCGGGCGGGCTTTGTCTGGTCCGACAACGACATTTGGTGTTCTTTGGAAGGCTTTCAGGGAATGCCAGCTCTCAGGAGATCAGCAGAGGCTCAGGTTTCCAGGTGTTGTTGATCCGTTGTCGAGAAATTGGATGTTTGCGGCGAAACCTGTGATGGGTGTGCTTTTGAAGGTGTGTGTGGAAGTTCCATTTGGGACGACCGAATCCGCGATCTGCGACTGCCACCTCCCGCCATGGGCGGGCTTCTGGGGTGAAGCAAGTAGAATGATCAGGTCGTCTTGGGCAGGCCTTCACCAAGCTCTCCCAACCAGATAGGCAGCCGGTCCTCTGGCAATAGAAGTCTTTCGCACGCCCCAGCTGGTGGCCAGAGTCAGGCAGCGCTGTCCGGGTGGGATGTTGGTGGTAGGGTGGGGACGGGCGCCAGAAAGGGGAACCGAAGGTGTCATCTTCAGAGGCCCTGTTGCAGGCGGCATGCCCCACAGTTGTGCGGTCGCAATCGCAATCGCAGCGCTGCGTGCCCGCCCGCCCGCTTCCCATTCTGCAGCCAACACCCCGAGGATCATCACCCGCTGTGTGTTCCCATCTTCCGGTCCGGTGGTTATGACCTGGCTTCGGACACCCATGGTGGGACACTTAACCAGGAAATTGTTCGACGGCCGTGATCATTGAAATTAGTGACAATGACTGCGCGCATCGTGCCATGATCATGACAATGCGTGTTGCCCGTCCAGAGCCTTCAAGTCTGCTGTCTGCTTTTTGCTGTGTGTTCTGCCCTCGTCGTCTGCACCACTCGACCCGGCAAACGGGCGTTTTTTTAAAGCCCCAAGTTACTCGCAGGGTGACCAAGCTTGCCGCTCATCCCCCGCTCCTGTTTGCCGTTGCCACTCGCCCAGACACGAGTCCTTCAGCACGCAGAAAAAGAGCTGCGCGATTCAGACTGTCTGGTTGAGTGTGCATTTAGGAGGATGGATACAATTATGCTGTCAAGGCTCAAATAGGGGTGGTGTGTTCAATGCATACATACCCGTCAGTCGCGATGCGTCCTCCACAGCAATTCCTTCGCTTCGCGTTGTCGCAAGCACTTCATGGCCTCCTCGCTCGCGAACGGCGAAATGGCTGCTCGCGAGACTCCCTACAGCATTTCTTCGAATATCTAGATAAAGAGGCCAATTTTTATCAAGTGATCAAGCGAGCTGGCGACCGCCGACGCGCAAGAGATGGCGCGTTGATTGATGGTCGCTCGTTCGCTCACTAGTCCTTACAACCTGGTTAGAAACAAAACGAGTTGTAAAGACCCGTCTCTGCAGCGCAAAGAGCCCGGAGGGTCAGCCCAGAGAGATGGCGAACCAGTTGTTGTGGGATGCGAGAGTGATGGGAGTCTGTGGGAGTCGCTGATGATGAAGGGGAAAAGTTGGTTCAGGTTTCGCGAGAAATCAGCCGCGGTGGTCATAAAGGGTTTGGCTGGCAGGTGAAATGGTGGCCAGTGCGCGTGGCAACGGGGCTGGCACTCGCTTTCGGCGCCTCCAGCAATCAAAGTGCCGCTTCCATCCTAGCGTGGCTTTTTTTGAGGGCCGGAGAATCGGACGAGGCTCGTTCCGCAAGAACCCTGCTGAACCGAGTGAGCAACCACAGCGACATACCTGGTCCGAGCTGCAGCGTCGCTGGATTCAATGTGGGGGGAGCCTCAAGTGAACCATGTGGCATAGGTGATCGTCCAACGCGCAAATCCAACATTCTAGGGGGCATTTCTGCCAGGAGGCAATAAGCTCAACAACAAGCTTCCGCGCTGTCGCCTATTCGTCTGGAGCCGATCGCTGTGACACGGTGGCTTCCTGAACTGCACCCCTCTTCGAAATCGAACACATCAAAGCTCCAGCACCAGACCCGCAACTCGGGGTATCCTGATAGCAACCATGGCGACGCGAGGTTCTTCGCTGCGCGACAAGCAGATTGGTTTGTTTTTGTCCGCCCCTGGACCAACGGCGCCGAGCTCTGCTAACCCTCCTTATACAGTCTCGATAAAAAAGATCCTCAACCTCAACGAGCCTGTCGAGCCGAGCGAGAATGACGATTCTCATGGCAGCAGCTTCCTTGCACCAGCAGCCCCCATACTGAAGGATGGCCGACCTATCTGGAAGGTCCTGGTGTTCGACGTGAGAATCTCCAAGACGGCTATCTCCGTCCCCTTCGCGCCCGAGGCTGATTGTGGACAAATCGCAGGACCTTGGCCGTGATGTCATCAGCCCCGTCCTCCAGGTATCTCACCTGAGGTCAATGGGTGTCACAATGCACATGTTAGTCGCTGAGTTATGTAGTTCCGCATGCGATACGTTGCTGAACCTGGCAGGCACATATCCTCCTCGCGAGCCCCCATACCGGACGTTCCCGCCATCTACCTTGTCGAGCCAAAGCCGGAGAACCTGAAGGCCATCACGAATGATCTGCAAAAGGGGCTTTATGGTTCAGCCAACGTCAACTTTCTCTCGTCCATCCCCCGTCCCCTACTGGAAGATTTTGCAGCTCAAACGGCAGCAACCAGCACGTCGGAACTGATCTCGCAAATCTTCGATCAGTACCTCAACTTCATTGTCACAGAACCCGATCTTTTCAGCCTAGGTATGCAGAAAGAGCATACATACTGGGCACTAAACAGCGCCAAAACCAAAGATGAAGAACTCGATCATGTCATAGACAGGATTGTCAGTGGTCTTTTCAGTGTCGTTGTAACAATGGGTACGTTGAAGCCCGGTCCACACCATGGTAGTTCTTTCTTGAGGCTGACGTATACATAGGTGCGATACCGATTGTGAGTCTCCTGAGATCATAGACCGCGGGGTCTCTTGTATTCTAACGTTGACGGACAGATTCGATGTCCAAGGGGTGCCGCGGCCGAGATGATCGCCACGAAGCTCGACCGGAAGCTCCGAGACCATGTACTCAACTCGAAGGACAACCTCTTTTCTTCACATGGGCGTCCTGCATCCTCTGCTACCGGAACACCCTCCTCGAGGCCGGTGCTCATTATCCTGGACCGAAATGTTGACTTGATACCCATGCTGTCTCACTCCTGGACATATCAGAGCCTTTGTTTCGATATTTTCAAGTCGGAACTGAATCGCATTACCATTGAGACACCTGTTGACACAAGCAATCCAGCCAAGGGGACAACCAAGAAAAGCTACGACCTAGCTGCAAATGACTTCTTCTGGCAGAGGAACGCATGTTTGCCGTTCCCACAAGTGGCTGAAGACATCGGTATAAGCTCTCCTGTCAGACGGAAAGCCCAGTAGGAATGCTAATACTCTCATCCAGATGCCGAACTCACCAAATACAAGGAAGAAGCAGAGGCCATCACCAAGAAAACTGGTGTGACTGATTTTGAGGATCTGCAAAACGACACTAGCGCGAGCGCCCAACACCTCAAAGCTGCCATCACACTTCTTCCTGAATTACGAGAACGCAAGGCCACTCTCGATATGCATATGAACATCCTAGCCGCAATTCTTGGGGAGATCCAAAATCGTCAGCTTGATAACTATTTCGAGCTTGAACAGGGAGTGATGAAGCAGACAAAGGCGCAGATGCTTGATCTCATCAAGACGGGCGACAACGGTAAGCCGGCTGACAAACTACGCCTCTTTATCATCTGGTTTCTCAGCACTGAGCAGGATGTGTCCCGCCCGGAATGGGTGCAATTTGAGGAGGCACTTATCGCCGGTGGCTGTGACACAACCTGCCTGCCTTACATCCGACAGTAAGTTAGCAGTCAGCCCATGGCACACGGGCTGCGGACTCTTCTTGATGATTTCAAGCTAACCATCACCAATCAGGGTCCGCGCCACAACGAAGATGACACAGCTTACAACGGTCAACAACTCTGCATCCGCAGCCCAACAACAGTCCGGGTCTTCGGATCTCTTGCAGCGCTTTTCGGCTATATCCACTCGGTTCACAGACCGGCTCAAGGAGACGGGTGTTCCGACCAGTGTTTTGTCGTCTAATGTTGCATCGCTTCTGGGTGGAATCAAGGATTTCCTACCAGTCGACAGAGATCTAACCGTGACAAAGATCACAGAGTCGATCATGGACCCCTCGAGTGCCAGCTCGTCCGCCATTGCAAAGACGGAAGACTATCTGTATTTTGACCCGAGAAGCGCGAACGCACGGGGTGCCATGCCGCAGCCATCGGCCATGCGAGCTACTGCCACGGGGGTCAACCCACCTGGTGGACTGCCGGGTTCGGGCCTTGCACGAGGCCCGGGCACGGGGGCAAGCTTTGGACAACGGAGACAGGGTTTCTCTGAGGCATTAGTATTCATGGTTGGCGGCGGCTCAATGGACGAGTATGGAAATCTCCAGGAATGGGCAAACCGGACAGCGGCAGCGGATCGTGCAAAACGGAGGGTTGTGTACGGAGCCAGCGAGCTGGTGAATGCTGGCCAGTTCATCCAAAACGAGTTGGATAGGCTGGGTAAGGAAATTTCATAGACGGCTTCACCCTGCGTTCGTTCGGTATTGGGCCTGTAGATAATGTTGCCATGAGCCCTCAGAACTCAATGCCATTAGGAGCGGGTAGTGATGAAACCCGAGCGAGATTCACTCGTTTTTTCCGGTGACAGGTTGGAAACAATATCCCGCTGTGCCTGGAGAACTTTACAGCTAGAGCTGCCAAAAAAGTGAAGTGTCCGGTTTTCATAATAAGTCAGTGACCGAAGCCTGGATAAGCGCCTTGACTATTTTTTGGTGGGAGGCGGGGGGTTAGGGACGTTTGTCCCGTTCGCCAGACTCATCATCCTCTGCGGGAGGAAAAAAGCCATTCGATGATTCGTATTGCGGAAGCGCAACGCGCGGCAATATGGGGCGGTGCATCGCTGGCATTCCTCTATTCAGGGGCAGCACTGTAGCTGTAGCGGGTGCGGACCTCACCTTTCCGTCTTGAATCCGTGGCTGGTGGCCAGAGAAGTCGCTCGCCGCCGTCACGGTGCCGATATCCCAACCTATTTTTACAAGCTCGGCGCGCTAATCTGCGATTCGCCGACACGGTTCGTGGACCTGCAGAACCAGCGGGTACTTTTGAGACATCAAACGGCCGCGATGCGACTACTACGTACATACTCTGCTCGAGGTGACGCATAAGCGCTGCGTAGAAGGCGGCTTAATGGTTTGTAAAATTACCTAACAGTACGGGTTCAGTTTGGGGGAAGGCTGGAGAGGAGGTAGGTTGGCCGACGTAGCCACTCCTTGATGAAAGGTCCACCAGCCCGAAACGCAAGCGATGTCGGCGCCCGACGAATGACACAATGGTACAAATCTGCCCTCTTGAGCTGGATAGCTACCTTACATGGACCGAATATTATAGAAAAGCACAGTATCTTTCCCGTGGTCAGCAGTTGTCGTCGGAAGCGCAGCAAACCGGAAGCAGTTCAGTTTCACGGTTGCCCGGGCACTCAGCCTTGCACTCAGTGGACTTGGTGGGGTAGCGTGAGATGGAAGTGGCTCCCTCTTGTTGAGACCAGCAACCAGCCTTTCGAACGCGAGACTCGGACAGCAGTGAACAGAAACATGGAGCATCATCACATTGGGGCTTTGCTCGCATCCAGGAATGTCGCAACCAATATATACAAAATCCGGATTCTGACTTGGACGATCCTCGAGCTTAAAAAAAGTTGCGCTTGCGCGGGGAATCAACCCCCTTCAGAGGCAGACGCAGGGGCCAATTGGAGGCCGGGTTGTTTGCCCAATCGGCCTTGGGGACGTCTCTGAAACAGCATTCTGCCGGGCAGCGGTCCTTGCGCGTACACTCCAGCCGTGGAGCACAGCCCCTTCATTGACTTTCTGACCCCTGTCGCTTGTCCGTCAAGGCCGCTCGCTGGAACGGGAACCCGCCAGCGTGAAACTTGGGATTTTGTCCTGCTGCCGAATTACCTCTCCGTTTCACACACACACCAGGCATTGCGCTTGGCCTTGCAGCAAAAAAGACGACGAAACCCTATTCTCACCCGCCTTTTCTCCATACGAGCGACAGCCAGTGAGCGAGCGACGAGGCCACGCCACGACGAAGCGCAACGCGGCAGGGACCGGGACCCTCAGGTACTTCCCAAAGTTCGGACTGCTCATCACGGCCCACGGCCCACGACACACGGCTTCATTCCACCGCGCGCAGGCGGATAAGCACATCGAGGGGCAGCATCAGGAGGACAACAGACATCAGACGGTGCAGACCACACCGCGCCGCGAATTTCCTGCTAGCCAGCACGCTCCAACCCAAAGCTCGAAAGGGCCCTCAGACCCTGAGACGCGCAGAATCCACCCCTATCGGAGACCAGCTCACAAAGAGACACCCAACCCTCTCGAAAAGCAAGGTCATCGTTGTCCGCAAACATGTCGTATAATCGCCTAGGCAAGTAGTCTCTCTCCCTTGTGATCTCTGCGTGAGGGACATACCCGCTTGACCTGGCGCCTCACATCTCGTTTGCCCCATCGCATCTCCCCCCGTCTCATATTTTACCTGCGCAGAGTCGCAACTGCACCCCTCTACTTCTGTCCTACACCACCACTTCACCCGCCGGCCTGTGAATGCGCGGCATCGTTTCGTTTCTTGCCTGGCGCAAAGCACCACATCTTCCCGCCCGACGCTACAAGGACCGGATTTTAGGGCCTGGCTTCGCCGCTTGCAACTTTTTCCAGACTTGTCCGCAAGACGGACAGCACCTTCTGCGAAACATAATTCTAATATTCCTGCTCTGCACTATAGACGACGATTATTTCGATAATCACCGTATGGATAATCGCATGGATAACCGTCCAATGGACCCTCGGGCACACAGGACGCCCTCACCCGGGCACCCGCTCCAGCATGGCTACCAGCTCGAAGACAACCCATACGGCCGCTCTCAACAGAACTTGGACATGCCCCCCGTTGGCCCAGGCAGATACAGCCCCGGCGACTCGCTGCAGATGCAGACGGCCGTGAGTTCGCACCGCTGCTGACTTTCGCTCGCGGGCTTAGCACTGACTGTCAAGCAGCAATCCGTGGACAACTTGTCGCAATATCCCCCTCAGGGAGGGCGCGGCGAGTACGCCGTAAATCCAGAACAGCATCACGATGCCTACTACAACCAACCCTACGAGCCTCATCCTGCCGACGCCACACCCGGCTACGACCACGGCGCTGGCGGCTACGACTACGAAGATCAACGGCCAATGTTGACACACACGGACTCTCAAGTTGGCGCTAGCGACCCGTACCACGATAATCCGCAGCCCGCTACAAACAATGCACCCATCAAGAGGTGGAAGACAGTGAAGCAGGTACTTCTATACCGTGGAAACTTGGTGTTGGATTGCCCGATCCCTTCAAACCTGCTAAACAAGCTTCCCCATGGCGAGCGCGACGAGTTTACCCACATGCGATACACCGCCGCAACTTGCGATCCCGCTGATTTCCATGACAACAACTTCACGTTACGGCAGAGACTCTTTAGCAAGCCGCGCCACACAGAACTGTTCATCGTCGTCACCATGTACAACGAGGACGATATCCTTTTTGCACGCACCATGATAGGCGTGTTCAAAAATGTCGAGTACATGTGCAGGCGACCAGAAAGCAAGACCTGGGGCAAGGATGCGTGGAAGAAGATCGTGGTGTGCGTAGTCAGTGACGGCCGTGCGAAGATCAACCCGCGGACACGCGCTCTGTTGGCCGGAATGGGAGTGTACCAGGAGGGCATTGCGAAGCAGCAAGTCAACGGAAAGGATGTAACAGCTCACATCTACGAGTATACGACGCAAGTTGGCATGGCCATCAAGAATGACGTTGTCCAGCTCATTCCAAAACAGCAACCAGTACAAATACTGTTCTGTCTGAAGGAGAAGAATCAGAAGAAGATCAACTCGCATCGTTGGTTCTTCCAGGCATTCGGCAGAGTTCTGGATCCCAACATCTGTGTCTTGATCGACGCCGGTACCAAGCCAGGAGGCAAGTCTATTTACGATTTATGGAAGGCATTCGACCTCGAGCCCATGTGCGCCGGCGCATGCGGTGAAATCAAGGCAATGTTGGGCACCGGCGGCAAGAACCTCCTGAACCCGTTGGTTGCTACACAAAATTTCGAGTACAAGATGAGCAACATCTTGGACAAGCCCCTGGAGTCCGCCTTCGGATTTATCTCCGTCTTGCCTGGTGCTTTCTCGGCTTATCGTTATGTTGCGCTGCAAAACGACAAGAACGGCCAGGGTCCCTTGGAGAAGTACTTTGCCGGTGAGAAGCTACACGGTGGTGACGCCGGCATCTTCACAGCCAATATGTACCTTGCCGAGGATCGTATCTTGTGTTTCGAGCTTGTCACCAAGCGCAACTGTCACTGGATCTTGCAATACGTGAAGTCCGCCACCGGCGAGACCGACGTGCCAGATACTATCGCCGAACTGATTCTCCAGCGTCGTCGCTGGCTGAATGGTTCTTTCTTCGCCGCTGTCTACGCAATCGTCCACTTCCACCAGTTCTTCCGGTCCGACCACTCGTTCTTCCGAAAGATCGCTTTCTTCATCGAATTCGTCTTCAACACGGTCAACATGTTGTTCGCTTGGTTTGCTATTGGCAACTTTTTCCTGGTGTTCAAGATCCTGACTACTAGTTTGGGTGACCCGAATCTCCTGGGACAGGTCGGCAACATTCTTGGCGTCGTCTTTGCGTGGCTCTATGGCGTCTCTTTGATTACCTGCTTCGTCCTGTCCATGGGCAATCGACCAGCTGGTTCTTCTCGGTACTACATGGCCATGGTCATCTTCTGGGCTATTATCTTTGTGTAAGTATTTCCCTGTCAGGTGCTGCGAAAGAAAATCACTGACAACATGACACAGCTACCTCATGTTTGCAGCCATTTTCATCGCAGTAAAGGCCATTCAAACAGACGTCGCCAAGGGATTCTCCATCGACAGCTTGTTTAAGAACCAAGTTTTTTACACGCTGATAATTTCAGTGATGTCGACGTATGGTCTCTGGCTGGTTGCATCGCTGATCATGTTCGACCCCTGGCACATGTTCACGTCTCTGATTCAGTACATGCTCCTGAGCCCGACGTATACCAATGTTCTCAACGTCTACGCCTTTTGCAATACTCACGATATTTCGTGGGGTACTAAGGGTGACGACAAGCCTGACAAGCTGCCGTCGGTCAACACAAAGGACGGCCAGGGCAAGACAGATCTTCCCGACGAGGGCGACTTGAACGCCCAATATGACCGCGAAATGCGGGTTTTTGGCGCGAAACAGGTCAAGGAGGTCAAGACTCCCACTCCCGCACAGCTGGAGGAGAAGCAGATGGATTATTACAAGGGCGTCCGCACAATCGTCGTGCTCGCCTGGATGATCACAAACTTTGCCCTTGCCGCGGTGATTCTCTCGTCAGCTGGATTGCAACGCATCAACCCCGGAGACAGCGCCGATAGCGAGGAGCAGACCAAGGCCGAGCGAGCCAACATATACCTGACCGTTGTTCTTTGGTCGGTGGCAGCACTATCGGGCTTCAAGTTCATCGGAGCGGTGTGGTTCCTCATCGTGAGGATGTTTAGAGGAGTATAATGGGTCATATCCTTTGGTTTGGGGGAATATAGGGGAAGGGAGTTGATCTTCCCTCCGCTAACCAGTCCCAGCTGGGATGGTGCTCTGGTTCGGCTCATAAGAGGCACAGCATTTCCGCTTTACGTCCGTGTCTTGACTTAAATGATTGTATGTAACACTGGCTACCTTTTACATCTCTGCGTTGTTTGGGTTATACACTTCATGGCGTGCGTCTGTTTTTTCTGGGGGGGGGGGGGAGGTTTAGGTATCTCTGATGAGGAGACGCTTGCACAGTAGTTTTTGGTCGGAATGGGGAGCAGTGGGAATAGAAACAAGAGGCGAAGTAGTTCTCTGAGTTGAACGGTGTTATGTCCATCTAAAGTGTTGTTCATACCTGTCTTGCGGGTGTGGCGTGGCTACCATGCCCATACTGCGATGTGCGGGACGACTTCCATGTGGGAGAATGATACAATTCAAGCTAACGTCTCCGCGCTCGTGGTCAAAGATGGCCGGAGGCAATCTCTTTCCAGATCGACTAATTCGATTTTCATCGAGTTTGAGAGACAGGATAGTTATATTAAATATCTGTGAGATATCAAAGATTGACTACAACTACGGCTGGCCGCTTAGGCGCTGGCGCTGGGTGGGGGTGTCAGTGTCTGTGGGTAGGTCCCGGGTGTGTAGCAAAAATGTACAAAACATACAACACCAGGGATTCACTGGTCGTCACCGACCCAACTACTAGTCTGGCCCTCACTGGCTTATCTATGGGAGAGCGGACGGGATCCCGAGTTCTCCAGTGGGTATGGTCGTATGTGACAGATACAAGCCCAGAGAGCGTTCATATTCCAGAGGTGGGTGGTCCCCATGAGTAGAGATTATGTGGGCAGCTTGCCAATACCAAATGCTGTGGAGGGCCACCTCCAACATGCCACCTTGAAGTCCCCGCAGAGTGGAATTTTAATTTTAACGTGCACTCCGGAGGGCCCCGGGGTGAGGCATCGGCCTATCCCGATGCTCAGGTTGGAGTGGGTCCATCGCCGGACCGAAGTGGGGCGACAATTTCCATCTTGACATTGCCAGATGCCGAAATTTCCCAGTCCTCTGCTCCGTCCACTCACCCAACCTCAGCAGGGCAGTTCAGCGGCGCATAAAGAGAGAATGGCAGAAATCTTACGAAGCTCACCTATTTTAGAGCCAAAGACGATGGAATGTTCTATGCAGCAGGTCACGTTCGGCAGCTTGCGATGCCATCCCCCACATCGGCGGTCAAGGGGCGGTTGCTGAGGCATCCGAAACGGCATCGACTCGGACAGCACAGATGTGGTGACTTGCAGTCACGGGGATCTCGAGAAGCCAGCTACGGCGGCGAGCCCGATGGCGATTTGTTATTGTGGGCGAGTCAGATGACTTCCGGCTCCCAAAGGATCGCTGCTATTGATCAGCTCCTGGAGGGATTGGCTGACGTGCGATGCGGCGCTGAAAAGATTTGCGTTAGGGCTGGAAAAGAGGCGTCGCCTCAGCCGTCAACAGCCGCCCGGCCAAGCTGACCCATGCGGTCATGGTTGTTGAAATTTGTTGGAAAGATCACAACTACGATCTCCGTCGCCTCCACTCTTGTCGCCTCCTGTGCCTCGCTGAAGCCCTCGCTCGGCACCAGCAGTGAATGGCCTAGGAAAGTGCCCAGGGATTTGTGCTAGCGGTGCCCAAGTGCACTTCCAGCTGGCCCTGCTGACCATGTTCATCATCCTCGTGAGCCAGCTGCGAGCATTCCACCAGCTTGGGAGGCAGAATTCAATGGTTTCATTTGTCCGACCACTACTGTGCAAGTTGCGCTCTGGCGTTCATTGGTCGTTCCGCCATGGATGAAGCCGCCTATGCAGGTAATGCGGGGATGGGATTCAGGAGAGCCGCCTCAGGGTTAGCCGAGACTTGGTCAAGCTCTTAGTGAACCGTCAATCCTTGGAAAATCCGGGGTAAAACAATCAAACCTTTTTTTTGTGTCGGAATGGCGGCCGGAAGAGCGGCTCTGAGGGGTTCCGAGGGAAAAAGGACTCCATCGCGCTCAAGGGCTATCCTACTTAGCCTAGGTATGTCGCGCGCTACGGATTGTCAACTCTACTAGCCGACCAACAAGCCGATCAACTGGCACTCAGTGGGCTTCTCGTCCGTGGCTCTGGAGTAGCCCCAGGTCGCGATCTGCGGCGCCGTCGTCAGCGCTGCGGTCTTGGGCAAAAGCCGCCTGAAATGGCGCCTTCGCGGTCCGAGGCGGTGTGAGCTTGGGCGGTCGAAAAACACTTGATGTCGAATCGGAGGTTACAGTCGCCCAGCGTTGTGCTGTGACGCGAGATGGTTGGACGGTGGTGCAAAGGCGGAGGAAGGATGGCCATCTCCGCGGCTTGGTACCAAACTCGCTGTGTGTGACCTCAGCCAAGCGGATTCCAGCGGCCTTGGGTCGCACAGGAATTTTGATGGAAGGCAGTGGCCTTCTTTCGTCACTGCCCCTTGCAGGAGGCAGAATGCCCTGTTTTGGCAGATCGAAGTACAGACGGCAGCAAAATCCGGCGGGCGAGGTACAGGAGGCTATAAAGCGGGGCATCAAACTATGGGGTAATCATCTCGTAAAAAATAGCCCCCTGGGCACCTCGTGACTGCCTCGTTACGTTTCCATAAGCTAAGCAAAAGCTCCTATGGACTGCCTGGAGTCTTGTCCAGCTCTCGGCATCAAATTTTCAGTGCCCTAAGCGCTGATGCCAAACACCTGACGCCATCACTCAGCGCCGAACGGGAGAGTGTCTCCTTCCGTGCCAAGCATGGCAAAGCCCAAGGCCAGCTCAACTGCCAAAATTTTCACATCGACTGACCATGTCCAGGGACGTACACTTTGTACCACACCACCAGCAACTGGTACCTGCTGTGTCTACCACAGCCCGCCTAGTGCCGGGCAAGTGCCTAGCGCCAGCTTCCGAGGTCATGCGGCTTTCGTCGAAAGACGTACCGCGCCAATGCTGTCCTTGTGTGCGGTCTCTCGTCAGGCTCCAGACGAAGGTTTGATGGAACTCGTCAAATGAGGCGACCAGCACACATCCCTACCTTACCTATAATAAGCTCCATCCCTTCTCACCAGACCGATGTTGCATTCACACAAGATCAGCATCAGATCACCTCAACTCTGCCCTACAATTCCAGCCTACCCCTGCCACAGACCAAGAAGTTTTGGATCTTCACTCAACCTCCTCCCAACGACAACAAACAAAACCTTCCACAACACCCTCGAAACCAAGATGCCTTCCTACACCATCACTGAGCCGCACCCCACCGTGCCCAAGAACAGCTACACCCACTCGGGCCGTGGCGGTGCTGGAAACTTCTTCCGCGTGTCTGAGACCACTTCGCCCTCGGGCGTTCCCTCCCGGGCTCCTACCGTGCCGACCACCACCACTGCCCCTCGCTTCTACTCCGGCCGCGGCGGTGCCGGAAATATCCACTCCTCCACTGAGCGCCAGGCCTTGAGCTTTGACGAGGAGTTCCAGCGCGCCGAGATCCGCGAGAAGACCTCCACCATTACCCACGTCGGCCGCGGCGGTGCCGGCAACGTCTTCACCAGCCTCTCCTCCTCGAGCGAGGACAAATCCCGTCGCGACTCCAACAGCACTAACGGCAGCGTCCGTTCGGGCTTCTGGGGCCGTCTCAGCAACGTTGGCAGCCACTAGATCTGGCATCATGGCATCATTTGGTCTCAGTTCCGGCGGCATCGGCAGCGCGGCGACATAATACCCCGATCCGGGATATATCTTCCGCATCTCGGGCAACCATTGTACTACCAGCAAGGCGTTGAAAGGAGTTCTGCATTCACCACAATCATGGGTTGACGAAACGGCGGAGGACACGAGAGGAAAAGTTATTTGGTCTTGGGATTTGCCTTTTTTCTTACAGCGCGGTGTTAACGAGTCGGGCAACGAAATTATGGGGACCTCAGAGCAAACAGACAGCGGAGCAGGCTGCATGATGAAGCATCAAAACATGTCTCGAGCCTTGTGTCATTCGGGCTTGCCAATGGCTTTCTTTTTCCTCCTACGGGCCGGAAGAGAGGTGCTGGTGCTCGGGCTTCGGTGGAGAACAGGGACGGGAGGAGCCCGACTTCCCTTGATCCACTAGGAACGAGAAAACCACCAAGCACGCAATCTTCCCGCGTGGGACTTCTTTCCGGTACAGGAAGGAAACTTGGCAAGGCAAACCCTGTAACAAAGGACTGAGCAAAAGTTGGATTCATTTTTCAAGGCAGATGGACGGGCGGATGTTTGGATCTGGTGATTTTTGATACCCCTCCCCATGGCGCGAGAAGCGATGGCGGCGACCGGCGATATTTCGTTGGCAGTCTACAGTGATATAATAAATGATTTATCACCTCATCGTATTCCATCTCTTACTAAACTGACGTGATGACTTTGCAATGCTCAAGATTTGGGTATCATTTCCAGTTTTCTTACTCTAAATTGGACTGCGATAAACGCTTACACAACCCGTCAGTGAATCATACGCCGCATCTCTTGCGCTGGCTGGCCTTTGGTCCCGCGCGACGCCGAAACCCCAACTCCCATTGCGATTTGCCCTGCGCCCCTGATCCTTCTCATAATGCCCACATCGCAAACTTGCAAGCGACTGACAGGGCCTATTTGTTCTTGACGATGGCGGCGTGACTAAACCTGATAGGGGTAAGTCCGACCTGTGATCCCCTCCTATACGTACTACCGCGCTACTGAAAACTCCGGATATGTCCCATTCCGGAGGACTGAGGTATCTCAGCAGCCAAGTCCTCTCAGTTAAACTTTTTGTGGATGATGTCCGGATCCTCATGCCAGTCATCCAGGCTGACCCACATCTGTAATGCCCGTCAGCACATCGTTCTTGGTCCCGCCAGCTTGTCCAACAGCTCAGGACGGATATGCACGAACCTTTTTAAAGGTGCTCAGACCACCGAGGATACTACCACCGATCCAGGTCGAGTACTTGCGTTCTGGCGGGGCGAAGATCTTGATCCTCATGTCCTTGACAGCGACACGCTGTATTTCGCTGAGCAGTCGGTCACCAAAACCCTTGGTGAGGGTGGTGCCGCCCGAGAGGACAATGTTGGCGTATAGATCCTTACGTAAGTCAAGGTCTGTTCTGTTGATGGAGTCTACTACCATTTGGTGCACGCCAGGGTACTCCGTCCCAATGATCTCGGGGTTGAAAAGAATTTCTGGTGCGCGGAATCGTTCGGGTCCAATCTAGAGACGCGGTAAGCATTTTGACGCAACTGTGTAGACCTCTCAGCCTCGTGGGCCTAGAGGACATCCGTACCTTCAACTTGTTCCCGTCTGGCAGGACATATTCCGCAAGTTTAGATGGGTCTGTCTTGGCGGCCGCCCATTCCTTTTCCTCCTTCTTTGGGTCTTTTGCAACGTACGAGACAGACTCCTTTATCAGTCGCACCACCTCCTTCTCGGCGCTGGTGTGGAAAACATAACCATTTTTCCGCAACAGCTGTTGGAGGTGTTCAGTTACATCACGGCCGGCGACGTCTATCCGTCGGATGCTGTTGGGTACGGTGAACCCCTGGAAGACAGGTACTGCGTGCGACACGCCGTCACCAGCATCAAGTACGACACCCGTTGTCCGGCCGCTAGCATAGAGAGAGAGGACCGCCTGGATGGAGATGTAGAGCGCCGGCACGTTGTAAGTCTCGAAAAGGTACTGCGCAGCCATGTCGCGATTCGCACGAGGATTGAGTGGCGCTTCTGTGAGGAGGACGGGATGCTGTTCGTCGCACAACCTGGTTAGCACCGCTGTTTGCGAGCATCGAAAGAGGCGCTCACCTCTTCGCTGAGTGTTTTCAGCCCTTCATCATAGACGTAGCTCCAGATCTTATCCATATCGTCCCAATCCGTGACAATTCCATGTTCCAGTGGGTAATTGATCTTGAGCAGCCCCCGCAGCTCTGTGGCAGCCTTTTGGCCGATGAAGACGTCCCCTTCTAGAGCGCCTGCCAACACCCGTGTATGTTTTGGCCTTCCTACGAATGAAGGAAACACACATTTGGGTACATCGTCGCCAGCGAATCCTGCTCGGATGGTGCCAGACCCGTTGTCGAGCACAATAGGCACGTTCAGCAGCGAGTCCGACATGTTGCCCGCTGGCCTCTACAGCGCGACCGGGCGGTTGTGGCCCCAGTCAAGCTCGGTTCTGACGGTTTGACCGTTACTTGGAGGGTTGTTGTTTGAGCTGTGCCCGGGAGCAGCAGTTCGCCAGCGGCGGTCGATGTGACGGTGGTTTGTCAATTTCCGGGCGGCGCGAGATGGAGCAGGCGGGCTTGCTGGACTAGGTCGCTGCGATGACGTCCTGGCGTACACAATCCTCAAAGGTGCAGCTTTCCAAATCTAGGATGCAGAGGCAGCGCGAGAATAGAATGCATTGGGCGACAACGGAATACCAGAACACGTCGACGACGTAGAGATCCTGAGAATACAGAGCCGAAGCTCCAAATCACGACGCGATCTTCAGATGAAGAAGGGGCGTTGTCCTCCTGCAAGGGGCCTGAGTGGTCCAAGCTCACCATGATATCATGCACGGACCACTAGCTCAGAGCTCCAGCTCAGGGTTCGCATGGGCTTGAGAAGCCCGCTGACTACTGTAAGTTTATCAATTTGGCCATGCACATGACTGCGCGGCGCGACGCGTCCCTCGACCAAATTGTCTGCTCGCCGCGGAGCGCAAATCCACGTCGTGCTCTAAATCACCATATTCGCCGCAATGGCGCCTAGAATGGAAATTCTCGACTCCGAGGACGAAGGCGGCGACTTTAGCCCCATCAAAGAGACGGTTGCCGATAGCCCGTCTTATATCGACCACCACGTGCTTGAGCCAAAGAACCAAGACCAACCCCACTCAGATGCTGGCACTGCCGCCAGCAGTCTCAAATCAACAGATCCTTCTTTCTTCCAGCGCGTGTACGAGGAGCAGCGGGCTGCCGCGGCAGCACATGGCCCTGCACCAGTAGCCGACATGTCGTTGTCCCAGCCTCTGTCACAATCGAAAGGACCCTCGTCGCCGACGTCCATAACCGACCCTGGTACAGCAACTCGGAACTTGAAAAAGCCCAAGGAAGGACTCAGGAAGGATATCATTGACCTAACTTTGACTCAAGTTACCACCCCTAGGAGTGATGTTACGAGCGGGAAGGTCGACCCTTGGGATGTGCCGAGCAGCCCTGAGACCAGGCCCGCATCTAACCGGCTGAAAAACTACGGAAGACACAAGCGCACCAGCCAGCAATCGGCCAATTCTCAATCTAGTCAAGACCCGTATGACTTCCCAAATACGGCGGATCCATCACCGGCGCAAAGCGCGATGAGGCGCGGCATGCACAGCCCACTGCCAACGCTAGGGGAGGATTCTAGTCCAGTGATGCTCATCCCGCAGGTTGAGGACAACGGTTCTTCTGGGAGGAGATTTTCGAGGAAGAAACGTCCGAGCTCTCGCAGCCTGGGGCTTGATTCCCTCGTCATCGCACCAAGCACTCTGACGGCAAGTCAAAAGCAGCAATATCAAGTGGTCGCTTTATCTTCGGACCCAACACAGGACGCCCTGGAGCCAGCACTTCCTGTATTACCAAATGGGGAACAACAATTACAGAAGTCGAGTATGGCTACGACGGTCGCTTACTCGACGCCGAGCCGGTTTGCTTTATCGGGCAAAAGGACGGAGATACCGAGCACTGCGGATCTTGATGCTCTTCCTAGCACAGCTGATCCGGACGCTCTGCCAGATATGGCTGGACCCGATGTATCGCCCGTGTTGGTTCTGGAAAACGAGCTATCGTCGTCTCCGGACGTGATATCCGAAGACCCAAGGAGGGCCAAGCAGAAAAGGCCACAGCAGCCACCCCTGGAAACTCGGAGCGGGAAAAAAAGGAAGTCTGCCGAGCATCAGCACAACCAACCCAATATCGGGAATGCCAGTCATATGCTACTAGACGGCACACTCGGTAAACGTCGAGGTCCGAGACGCAAGGGGGCTCAGCAATCCAAAGAAAATGATGAGTTGCTACCGTACTCTTTAGCTCAAGGCATTGATGAGTATCAGGCAGATCTGGGTTCCCGAGAAGATGTCTCTACGCTCGACCTTGACCCCGATGATAGCCTCGTAGTACCCGATGAGGAGAAACTAGAGGCCCCTAGCCAAGCCCCCAGAAAGAAGAGAGGTCGGAAAATGAAGGAGCCAGTCGTCGTGGATGATACGGACGAGTTCATCCAAGATGAAGACCCGGTACCTGTGAGCGAACCCCCGATTGCTGAGGATACAGAACCGCCGGCCAAAAAGAGACGAGGTCGGCCACGCAAATCTGTGGTACCGGAACCCGAATCTCCTGCAGAGCACCCAGATGATGTCGATATAGAGGCCCCTGCTCCTCCTCCTCCTCCTCCTCCTCCTCCTCCTCCTCCTCCTCCCGCCACAGCAAAGCCGGGGAGGAGGGGAAGAAAGAAAAAAGGGGAAGTTCCGAAGTCTGCGGAACGTGTCCAGGAGGAAAAGGAACAGGACGATCCTGAGCCAGAACCAGTTCCAACCCTGGTAGAGTTATCTCAGAATTCCCGGTCTACCTCGGCCCCCAAGGCGGTGGTCAACGCCAGTGATGACGATGACGATGGTTACGACGGCGATATGAAGGAAAACGAGCCAGTGGAAAACGCAGTAACGACGCCACTCAAGGTGGAGACGGTTGAAAAGAAGAAGGTGAAAACGGCTGTGCCGTTGAGTAATCAAGCGGTGCCGCCCAAGGTACCCTACCGTGTGGGTTTGAGCAAAAGATCACGAATTGCACCCTTGCTCAAGTCGTTGCGAAAATGAGACAGACGAACTATGGCAGTGGTTTTGGGGCTGGGCGGACGATGCCTTCGCTGTTTGTCCCAGTCGACTTGGTAGATGTCTACAGCAGTGAGGAAACGAGCAAGGCAAGACATCCAGTTGGGGTTGTGACTGCATTGACATACTCAGGTTCAAATGTATGTACATATGTAGCTCCGGTACTGCGGCTGCTATGGAAGTTTCTAAGGAGAAGAAGAGCGATACACCGAATGATAGGTAAAGGGCCGACCATACCCCTTCACCGTTGCACACTCAGCACGTCACACACCTTCCACACCTGTTATGGCGCTGTTCCCCTGACATCATCTGGCCCCCCATATCTCAGGGGTTGACGATTAATAACAGCACGCTTACATCAACCAACAAAATGGTGGTCTATTGATGTAGTTGGTCATCACGTCTTTCTTACAGCTGCATTTGCGATGCATTCTATGCGAAGGTCCTGAGTTCAAGCCTTAGATAGACCACAGCCTCCTTTTGCATCTCCTGACAGAAGTTACGTCCCACGCCTCAAGGCCGACGAATCGTTGGGCCGCGGGGCGAGCCGCGGGCGATGCAGGTGGTGGTGGGGTCTAGTGGCTGTGCCATCTCCACAACGGCGTCGTGTGCCCGGATGAGAGGGGTTTGCGGCTCAGCATGCAGTGGATAGCAGGTAAGTGCTATTTGTCTGGGTGACCGCCACTGGAGTAGGGGTATTTGCGTAGGTGAGTGATTATTCAGATTATCTGTTGACATAGGAAGGGATATCAGGTCAGTTGGTTCTCCATGTTGACCAGATGGCACACCGAGGTGAGGCGCAGGTTCAGCAGCCCGCGGGACGGTCCCGAGATATAGCCGCACATACCTCCAACCTCCCCTCGACCGAAAGCGTCTCTCACACGCGCCGAGGCAAGGCAAGCACTGACGAGTTGGTTTCATGTTTACCTTCGCGCTAATTACTACAGGTGTCGATGATGGAGCAAGGATGGAACGGTCAACGCCATCTGGAAGCTTGGCCTGGATGGTCAAGCCCCTCGCACCTTCTCAACATCTAGAAACCCCTCATTCTCCGCATCGTCTCCGCCACCAACCGCGGTCGTCCAACGTGTGATTGAACGAGGGGTGGCGCCCAGGCGCGACCGACATTTGCCGTGGGGTCACATCTCACTTGGGGTAGCTGTCCGCAGGAAGGCTTGGGAAAAGGGAAAATGGGTTCCGGATATTATTGGACCAACAGACGGCTTGCAGCAATACTGCCGGTCGAATACTCCTTCGGCGCTTTTCTCGTTTTACTGAGAGGACACCTCGGCGCGCTTCCATTCCTCGCATAATAGGACTCGAGGCAATACCTTTGTTACACCTGGTCTGGCGTCCGATAAGAGCAGTCGCGCCCCCCCCACCCCCTCCCTCTCCGTGCCGACTTTGGTCTCGCCTAGACAAACTCCCAGAAGAAAAGCCAACATTTGTTGAACTCAAGGTATACTTGACATCAGGAGAAACCGGAGAGCAGCCAAGATGCAGCCGCAGTTCTTCAACGTCATAAACGATGAGCTGCGCGGCAGCGAGAAGTCGCATACTGTGACCAACCCGCGAACGGAGGACGAGCTCTGGGTCTGTCCCGTCGCCACGAACGAGGACTTTGAGGATGCTGTGACCGCTGCCCAGAAAGCCTTCACTACCTGGGGCAAGAGCACGGTAGCAGAGAGACAGGCAGCCCTGGTCAAAATGGCCGAAGTTCTCAAGGAACACGCCGGCGAGCTGGCCGATATTCTATCCAAGGAGACAGGCAAATCGGTACGAGCTCCCCCAACTGCCTCGTTCGCAGCCCCCAACGCTAACAAACACCCACAGGCCATCCTGGCCAGCATAGACGTTCAGGCCTCCATCGCCCAGTGCTTGTATTACTCCAAGACCGCGCTTGAGGACGAGGTCCAGTACGAGGACGACCACCAGCGTGTCGTAGCCACTCACGTGCCTCTTGGGGTCGTGGCGGCCATCGCCCCCTGGAATTTCCCGTTGATACTCTCAAATCTCAAGGTCGTTTCCTCACTCATCACCGGAAACTGTGTCATTGTCAAGCCTTCGCCATTCACACCGTATGCCGTTATGAAATGGGCCGAACTCTCCCGGGGCATCCTCCCCGCCGGGGTCTTTCAAGTCCTCAACGGCGGCGCAGACCTCGGCGCTCTAATGACACTTCATCCGGGCATCGCCAAGATCTCGTTCACCGGCACCATCGCAACGGGGAAGCGCGTCATGGCCGCCTGCGCAAAGACGCTCAAAAAGGTGACCCTCGAGCTCGCCGGCAACGACGCTTGCATCGTCTGCCCTGACGCCGATCTTGACAAGACCATTCCCTCAGTCGCAAGTGGCGGCTTCTTCAACGCGGGCCAAGTCTGCGTTGCGAGCAAGCGCATCTATGTGCACGAGAGCATCTACGATGAGTTCCTGGACCGTCTCATCGCCGAGGTCGAGAAATCGTACTCGGTTCAGGAGGATGCTAACGCCCCCTCGGTGTTCGGACCGTTGGACAACAAGATGCAATTTGAGGTGGTCAAGGGGATCATCGAGGACTGCAGGAAGAACGGGTACAACATTGTCAAGGGCGGCAGAACGACCACGGCGAGCAGCACCGGAAAGGGGTTCTGGTTGGAGCCGACGATCGTTTCGAAGCCGCCGGAAGATTCTTGGCTCGTCAAGGAGGAGCAGTTTGGACCGATTTTGCCGATCCTGTCGTGGTCGGGCGAAGACGATGTGGTCAAGAGATCGAACTTGGCGAATGCGGGCTTGGGCGCGTCGGTGTATTCGAGGGATGTGGCGCAAGCAGAGAGGATTGCGAGGCGATTGGAGTCTGGAAGTGTGTGGATCAACCAGTTCGAGAGGCCGAACTTCGGGGCATTCTTTGGCGGCATGAAAGACTCTGGATTTGGAGGCGAAATGGGCAAGCAAGGTTTGTTGTCTTATTCGTACACTCAAGCTTTGCACTTCGCGAAGTAGTGTTACTGGAGGCCTGGGAAGAGGTTTGCTTTGATGCAAAGCGCTTGGTTTGAGTTTCCGGAAGTGTGTGCTGCCTGTGTTCAAGTCTGTGTTTGAATATCAGATTGCAACCCCCTTTGCATTACACAAATAGTTGTACGAGGACCCGTAGTTCATGTTACGGCCATATTTGCAATCAGAACACATTCTTCTCAAGTCTCCCTCAGCTGAGGCACCGCAAAACATCCGTCCCTAAAAAGCTGCCATCTCAAACTCGATGCAGCTCCGGAGCCATGCGCCAAAAAAAAAAAAAAAAAAGTGGAAGCTTCATGCACACCTAAACTCCACATCTGCACACCCAGGCACCGACAACCTGCAACAAATGTTAACAGCCAAAAATAATTACCTGCGGTTTATGTGGATCGAACACATGACCTTCAGATATCAATTGGATTGATGGAATGAAGTTAGCTGCTTCAGTCTGACGCTCTCCCAACTGAGCTAAACCCGCTGGTTGATATTCAATTGCCTGTATCTGTTCCCCATGAAGCTGCGACAGGCACGCGACCGACCTCCGAGGTGCACGCAGCATCCGATCAACACAGCCCCTATTCCCAGCAAGAATGAGGCAACGCCTGATTGCTTGCAGCTGACGTCGATTGCACGCCCGAGAGAAGATGCTGGGTATATCCCACCTGGGTATCGTACACACCTGCACTGATGGCAGCGCCAGTTTTTCATGTCCTTGCCTACCTCTGTGCGCCAGTCGCTGCAAACACTGTCCAGTAACTCCCAGCTAAGCTCCCATTTTTTTGTGGCCAAACATCAACACTTCCTCACTGAAATGACTCAAGTAGCTACAGCTGAGCCTGGTCCCAATCCCACGAGTCGCCTCCCCAGAGCTCATTCAAGTTTAGTCCCAAAACTTCAAAGTTGAAGTCAGGATTTACAGGCTGGTCGCTTAGTGTTAGCCATGATCAACCTGGTGTGCCTGAACCCCGCTCTCCACGCTCACCTGTGGTAAATTCGATGGATCCGAGCTTGGCAACCACCAAGGGGTCCCTGGGACCTCAATAGCCCCAGCCCCAACGACAGTTGGGTTCTGATTCTGGTTCTGCACCGTGGAGCTAGCAACCGATGCTGCTGTTGCAAACGGCGTGACCGACTGCGCCACCATGTCAGTTCAGCCATCCCGATATGCCATAACCACAGCAACTGAACTCACCTTGGACCTCACAAACGCCTCCAACGGTGGTGGCAGCGCCGAGAATGGTGTAGCTGACCTCCCCGGAACCCCAGCGCTCCCCGCGGGAATCCCTCCACCTGCGACAGACTGCTGGCTACTAAGTGGCGGGTCTTGGCCGGCGAGCAACTTGTAATGCAGGTTGATAAACCTTTCGGCGGACGCGGCTTTTGCGGCCTCCGACGTCTTGACATTCAGATGTGCCTCTAGCAATCCAACGGCAGCGCACATGATAGAATAGCCCCATGGCTCGTTGTTTCCACATCGAAGAATGCGATCCTCTTTCATAGCGAGGCACTTCTCGAGCAACTGAAGGGTGTGCTGAGAATTGATCATGATCATGTTGGTGGACCCAACTGGCTGCTGCATGGTGACTGTGCAATCGTCAGCTCACTGTTCTCTTTTTTTTTTTTGGGATGTTCTATCACCGAGGGGGAGGAGGGAGGGGGGGGGGGGGGGTGGGGAAGAAAGGCTTTCAAGGCTCCCCGTTACAATGGAAAACAATGGGGAAGGGGAAACGCCCCAGTTTGCACGTACCACTGCAGAGGTTGATTGCGAGGGTCAGGGCATCCTCGCGAAGGAAATTAAGGGTGCGAATGCTTTGCTCGGCGAGCTTATCATTTAGTAGCGTCATATCTCGAGCCGCGTTGTAGTAGATGATTTCAGAATATTGGTACTTGGAGTTGGTTTTGCGGAGTTTGAGGTATGGTTGGTGGAGGGGGATGATGTACTGGCGGAGTTGAATATGTAGAAGGGTGTAGGCGAGTAGGGGCGTTTTTAGGACGCCTTGCCGGACTCGGTCACCGGGTACGACGTCCCACGAGGGGAGAGAGTCGATCTCTTGGTTGATCTCGTTGGTGTAGCGGATCACTTGCTCGTAGTCTAGCTCCTCGGGCGGGCCGGCGAGCACACGATTGAGTTCGAGCCGCAACGCTAGGCTTTGACGGCTAAGGCTCTGGAACGATGAGAAAGTGTACTCTGTGGACGGCTTAGACGGTGGTAATGCGGTGGTGTCCTCGTCAAACTCATCATCGTCGATGTTGCTGGGCGGCTCGGTGTCTTGTTGAAGTGAGGAGAGAATTGTGGGCAAGCCTTGGTCAAAGGATGCCTGGACGTCGTAGCTCGTTATTGTGGCCCATATCCTCCGTCGCATCTCCTGGTTAAAGGGTGTGATGTGCCCGCTCTGGCCGATGCGGCTCGGCTCCCGGTGCAGACCGACGGAGATGGCGTCTTGGGTCATTGCTCCGGCTGACTTCCAGAACCTCTTCTTCTTGACCGTGTTGATTCTCTTGGCCAAATAGAGCAAGCAAGCTATCTGATAGTGTATAAGACGACGATGCTTTTCACTCTGACGGGCCATGAACTGTTCGGCGGCCTCGATCATGCGTACGGCCTTGGTGTGACAACTCGAGACGAGCTTCTCAAATTTTCTTGGGAGTGGGCTCTCATCCAGGCAGCTGGTGATGGCGATCATGGCAAGAAGGAGGCAGGTGAAGGTGGCGTTTCGAGCCTCGTTGGGGTCCCAGAACTTGGCGTACTCTCTGCGAAAGGAAGGGAGATGGATGATTCTGTGGATTTGCTCGAACTGGTCCAGGTAGATATGGACAAGATTGTCCGTCTCCTCGCGGGAGGGGAGGAGGGCCTCGAGAGACAAGTCAGGCTCGCGGAATCTCTTTTCACGGTCTTCGGCGCGCTTTTGCCTGTCCTTGTTATCATGCTGGATGTGGAGCGGTCGAAGCCATTCCTCAGACGTCTCCTTCATGAAGGGACACAAGCCACCAAGCTGGATCATTCCGTTAGCATCGAGGGAGCTGAGCAACGGCGGGGAGGACGACCCATACCTCCGAGAAGGCCATGAAGGCACTCCGCGGTCCAAAGTAACGAGTCTTGAACTCCTTTCCACGGAAGAAGCGCAACTCCTCCTTGTCCGCATACTGGTCCTGGCTCTGGAAATAGGGCGGCGGCGTCCCCTCAACTTCGACTTCTTCCTCTCGATCAGGCCGATGCACGGGTGGTGAGTGATCGTTGACGGTGCTGCCATCGAGCGACACCTGCTTGGCGAGCAACCCCTTGAGCTGAGCAACCTCGAGTTCCAAGCGCCGTATCCTATCCGGCTCCCTCACACCGACATCCTTGCGGAAAAAGGCCGACTCCCCGCCGGTGCTGGGTAGGGAAAGACGGACATCGAGCCCGGCGAGGGTACCCTGGGCGAGGCCGAGCTTATTCGGAGGCGCAAGACCCGGCCTCGTCTCATACTCGCATCGCTCCGGCGTGCCTGACTGGAAGCATCGCGAGCAAGGGAACTCACGATCGCAGGACAGCTTACGTCTGCGGCACTCCAGGCATGAGAGACGCACGCGCTGTCGCTTGCGCGGGGGCGGATGGTCACCATGTTCGCCACTTTCCGAAGACGGGCTGCTGCCGCTGCGACTGCGCTCGCTCCGCCCCGACATCTCCGTAGGGCTATGCCTGGCTATGGAATGGTGGTGCTACTACGTATGCCAGACTGCCTGACTTACACCGAGAAAAGGGGGGAGGGGAGGGGAGGGGAGGGGAGGGGAGGGGACAACTCCAAGGAGGGTAAGGTGTGGGTGGCGGATTTTTATCAATCGATCTGATAAGATGGACGTGGACCCGCCTCACAACGGCGCCCAACAGCGCATTTCTAAGCCGCTTGGCACGAAACACAGCCTGGGAAAATATGTGACGACGTGAAAATTGCAATGAGGCAAGAACTCAGGCAGCTGGCAGGTCTCTCCATGTGTGTGCAGTTCGAGGAACGGAGGATTTCCCTGTTCGTCGAGAATGCGCACCCAACATGTCCGTCTTAGTCGGAGCTCCGAGCTGAGTGCCGAGCCTCTGCTTCGCTGTTGACCTAACTCCGACCGCGAGCCGAGCACGGCTTACCTAAGCGTTGCGACGCTGCTGCTGGCACAATCACAATGCTGCTTGAGGAACCAACAGAGTTAAAAAAGGGGAAAAAAAAAAAAGAAATAATAAAAAAGAGAGAAAAAGAATACATACAGCACCGGGAATTCGCTGGTCGCCAACGACCAAACTAGGTACTGGTTTAGCGGTTACTGATTTGTCCAGGGGAGAGCGGACGGGATCCTGAACTTTGCAGCACCTATGGTCGGTCGCATGTGGAAGAACAACTAGAGTCCCCCTGTGTGTCGGTGGCCTCCTGACGTCCTCAATTTCCATCAATATGATGAATGCACATTGTTTAAACTCGTCTGTAGCCTTCATTGATGAGCAGCAGCCATCGGGGTATCGAGCCCATCATGACCCAAATAATATACAAGGCGCTCCGCCTCCCCCCTCCTCCCACCCACTCTGCCAATGCACATCAAAGACTTAACCCACAACCTTCCAAAACGCCATGTCCGCTAGAGCCTCTAGGCAGAACTTCGTAAACGGGTGCATAGATGCGACACTCTGCCATCAAATGCCCATCGATCACAGGAAGTAATCTCCCGGTCCCCTCCGCCCGGCGGGAACGTGCCTTTGGTCGTCCGGTACCGCAGAAAAGATGCTGAATTTGGTATCGAGATTGGTGTCCACAGTCATGATGGATGCGACGTTGCCACATCGGTAACAATAGTTGGGGGCGGACCAGACGGTCACGACCGACTTCTCTGGGAAGTGGAACTTCGCTTCGTTAGTTGGACAACCCAACACGTGAGGCAGCAGCGTGACGTACCTTGTAACCCTCGTTGACTAGCTGATGGGCTCGAGCAATTGTTTTGAGACCATTGACGTGGTTGAACTCGGTGGCAACCTTGTCGCCAAACAGCCACCCAGCACCGCGTGGACTGACCGCCCATGTGTCGATATCTTCTGGGTCGCTCCATACAAGATCGCAGAAGGCGCCCTCGTGCGGGATCTCCTGAGCGCGCGCGACGACACGGATTTGGTCGATAGTCCTAATCTCGGGGCTGAGACCGCCGTGTACGCAGAGAACAGTGCCGTCAACGATAGCTGCCAATACCAAAAAGTCAAAGACTTGGCAGCACGCCTTCCAGACAGAAGCGTTGCCATATTTTGTCTGACATTCCTCATAAAACCCATAGACCTGAGTGATCTGCCTAGATTCGTGATTGCCCCGCACAAGGACAATCCGGTCTGGATATCTGCGGTTTGGCAATCAGCAAAACATCCCCCAGCCAGGAGCTTGTTTGGGGTACTCAAGGTACTCACTTTGCTTTGAGACACATCAAAAGGGTGAACGTCTCCAAACTGAAGTAGCCCCTGTCTACAAAATCGCCAAGGAATACAAATCGCGTGTCCGCCGACTGTGACGACGTGTTGGCGCTGATGGTTGCATCAGGAGAGGGACCTCCATCTTCCTGCCCGGCGTCACCATCTTCAGCGCCATCGCCCGACTCCCCTGAGCTCTTGATTTTGCTCTTCAACTTGGCATCTGTGATCTCTGTCGGCGGCTCGATATCGTCCGAGGTAATGACCGTCGTCGCAGTCTTGGGCGCCTGAACGTCTGTTTCGCCTGGCATCCCTCCAGCAACACGGAAGAGCTCTAGCAGGTCGTAAAACTGGCCGTGGATATCGCCGCAGATGGTGACGGGCGTAACAACTGGTTGGATGTTGGATTCCTCCATCAGCACCTCCTTGACCATCTCGCAGAGCTGCTTCATGACGGGCTCCGGCAGGTAGTGACACTGCTTAGCCTCCTCCAGCCATTCGTCCAGTCCCGCCCCCGGCCGGAGCTTTGCCGGGCCCGGCTTCGGAACGTTGGCCATCGCAGCGGCGGAGTGGAGGGGTTCGCGTTTACTGCACGTGTCAATCGGCCGTCGGCGTCAACTAGGAGTCGCAATATATGTCTAGTTAGGCGCGGTTAGATTGCCGTATATACGTAATCCGTATCACAGGGAAGGAGCGGAGGCGGGCGTATAAATGCTGAATTAGCGATGCCTTCGCTGAGCCTTGAAGTTGTTCAGACTGGTGGCTCCTCGCACCTGCTTGGGCAGTGTCCCGAGAATTAGGCGCTGCCCCCACCAGCCATGAGCAACGGCGCGGGTGGGTCTTGACGGAAAGTGGGGCTGGCATTGAACTCTGAGATGGTCCGTGCTGCGAGCAGGCTGGCCAGGGGTCCAACTTTATCAGTGACATTGTCTGCAGCGACCTTGGTGCTGCAGCCGCCTTGAAAGATTCCCGATATTTGGTGGTAGTATAAACTTTCACCCACGCCACCTGCAATTCAATCCTTCCCTCGCGACTCTAAAATCGGTGGCACAATATCTGGTTCAGAGATCTCGCGCTCTCGTCCATGACGCCGCCCTGCTCGTTCCATCCCTCACTAAATGTCGACTTCCTGCCCCGCTTCCATTCGTCAGCCAGCCGAAGACGCTGCCGCCTCAGCAACCCGGTGATCAACTTCTGCTTCTCATCATGTCAACCCCCAAGTTACTATCGCGCAAGGCCAACGGCGTCGCGCCGAATAACGCACCAAGCGATGCGCCAAAGGCACCCCGCACCAAGGCAACCGTCGAGGGAGAGAAGATCGTCATCCGCAGACTACCCCCTGCCATGACACAGGACGAGTTCTTCAGCATCCTTGGCGATGAATGGAAGCCTGGTCATGGGAGTGTCGATTGGTTTAGATATTGTGCTGGCAAGGTATCTCAACAGTCAGTAGTACTACCCATGCGATACCTTCGCTCATCCGCGGCACCCGATAACTGACCAGGAATGTCCACATCACAGTGCGGCAAAACCGTCACAGCCATCACGGGCATATCTCCGCGTCACGAAGCGGGACATGCTCATGGCGCTGTCAGAGGTTGTGCGTGCCGGGGAGTGGGTAGACGCCAAGGCATCCTTCAACGACCCGGCACTCATTGGCCCTCCTGTTGTTGAATTCTCCATCTACAAAAAGGTTCCGAGCGATAAAAAACGCACGGATGGTCGACAGGGCACAATCGATCAGGATCCAGAGTTCATGGCTTTCTTGGAGAGTCTAGCAAACCCCGATGCCCAAAAAGAAGGCGAGACGGCCGAGCAAGGCGGTGAAGAGTACACCAAGGGAGAGAAGCCAACAACAACACCGCTGATCGAACATCTCAGGGAGAAGGCGGCCAAGGCCAAAGAGACTGCTGCCGCTAAGAGCGCAAAGCATTCCAGACAAGATTCACAGGGAGCAAAAGGCAAGGCCGTCGCTGGGGCCTCGGAGGAACCGAAGAAGAAGGGCAAAGAGTCCAAGGCTGAGAAGACATCCGAAAAAGCCCAAGGAAAGGCTCCCGAAAAGCCCAAGGAATCGGTCAAGATTCTGTCGAAGAAGGCTGCCGCGGAGTCAGCCGCAGAAGCTGCGAAGATGGTTACTAGCCTGATTCAGAGCAACGCGCAGCAGGCAAAGGAGCAAGCCAAGGAGCAGGCCAAAGAGCAGGCCACCACAACAGAAGGCCCGCCGAAGAGCAGGAGGGCTGGTATTGCAGCTGCCGCGAGAATCCTTCAGCGCGACTTAGGCCTGAGCCCAGGCAATGCTCACCGCAAAGCTCGCCAGGACCTTGCAAAGGCGGAAGCGGAGTCGAAAGCCAGCAGTTCCAAGGAGCCCGCGAAAGAGGCCGTCGCGCCTCCAAAAGAGCCAACTCCGCCATCTACACCTGTGGAGCCTTCTCCAAGCACATCTTCTGCTCCGCCAAAAGGACCAGCTGCTTCTTCCTCAAGAAGGAGCAGAGCGCGAAACCGGGGCACGGGTACAGGGGAGGACAACGGCAAGGCTAAAGAGGACATGAAGACTGAAGAGAAGGGAGAAGGTAAATCAGATAGACCGGCTGCCTCCTCTTCGAAAGCACCGGCGAAGCCGCCAGTCATCCTAATGAAAAGGAAAGATGAGAAGAAGGAAAACACCCCATCAGTTTCATCGCCATCGCCATCCCTGGCGCCAGCGTCTCCTTCAGCGGCGCCAACTCCGCCAGCTGGGCCCAAGGCTGGATCAACAAGGCCTACTCCAGCACCGAAGAAAGGTGGAAGTGCTAACCCTCCAGCACCATCACAGGGCGCCACACGAGGGTTCATCAAGCATGCCAACCATGCCCAGGGTGTTACAGAGCAACTCCTCCGTGAAGCCTTGCAAGGCTTTGGAGCTGTTACATCAGTGGACATCTATCGCAAGAAGGGATTTGCTTATGTTGACTTTGCCGATCCTGAGGGCCTCGCCAAAGCGATGGCTGCCAGTCCCATTATCGTTGCCCAGGCTACTTGTCAGGTCCTGGAGCGCAAGGACAGCGGTGAAAGTAGTGGCAAGGAGGCGGTGAATGCACCTGGAAATGCCGGCGAGTCAAGCACTCCTGTACCGACAGCTGGTGCAACTGCAGCTCCCGCAACCGCATCCGCGGCGACTGGGGCGCCGTTGACGGAGAAGGCGGCATCCTCGCAGGAAAGGCATCGCGGGTCCCGGCGGCGTGGCGGTCGTGGAAAAGGAGATAAGGAAAAGGACTCCGGAAGTAAGGAGGGTGCTTCAAGCGGGAGTAAGGAGGGTGCTTCGGGTGGGAAGAGCACAGACGGAGCCGCTGCCTAAAGGAGACTCTGTCCATTGAAGGCAGACACGCCTGGGGAAAGAGACGTTTGAGAGGTGAAGATGGAAGAGGAATTTGACATAGTGGGGACAGCGCAGCGTTTTAATAACTACTGAGCAAATCGAAAATGTTCCATCGTTAGAACTTGTGTACCAAGCATGATGTCGAGGGCTCTACCCACCTACTTCATCCCCGTGGTCCAGCGCAACCTGAGAAGTGCTGACGAAGGGGAACGCAGTCTGAAAAAAGGATGCTGGAATACGATGAAAAGTATGACTCCGGTCTTCAATCCAGTCTCCCAAAACCACACCAAGAACAAGTCACTGCTTGGTTGGGGAAAGCAATCGTCTGTATAACGTATATTCGAGGAGTTATCTTCCCTGAAGTAGATCCCCTGGGCTTGGCCAAAACGCAAGCCTGTGAATCGCCGCCAGCGCACGGCATACATGAGAACGTTGAGATACATGATGGACCAGCGTCCGTTGCCGCGAGACAAGACGAAAACAAAAGTGCTAAAAAGAAATCTATGTAGGGTGTCCGTCATCTCTACCTAATCTATAGTGTGTGGCCAATGCAAAATGCCCCGATCCCCAAATCCCGCGAGTCCGATTCCCATGTCTTCATTCCGTCCATCTCCCCATATCAACAGTTCCCTTGCGCTTGGAAGCTGCCGCATAAGCGCGTCAGCTCCCTGCTCAGGAGATAAAAATAAATAACAAGTGAGTTTTTTGGTACAATAATACAGTGGTAACAAGGGGGGGGGGTATAATGAAGCAGACAACCAAATCAGCCAAAAAGTAAAGGGGAAATACTGGAAAAGAAAGGGACAATCCGGCGCGAGCCAAGACAGTGGTGTTCCCAGCAACCCCAAAAATTTTTGATTTCCTCCTCTTGTGTTCCCAAAACATTGATGACGTGACAACCCAATGGACGATAGATTAAGGTGCGGGGCATCTTGGCTCCGTGAATAATGCCGTGGACAATAAATCCCATTGCTCCAGATCAGCAACAACCTGATTCGGACGGTTTTGGCATCGCTGGCCAATCGAGCCACGAGGGGCGGGGCAACAACAAGCTTCGATCAATAACGAGGCTCGCGCAGATGCGTGTGTGAGAAGTGTGAGCGGGAAAGCCTAGCGCGATGCAGCCCAATGGTGGTCGAGAGGGGATGTGATGAAACGGGCACAGCCGCAAAGCTTTTTTTGGTGGAAGCTTGCCGTCTGCGCAACTGAGCAAAGCCTCGGCGGCGGCCTCTTGCTCTCAAATCCGTTGCGACGGTACGACCAGGGGGGCCCTGGTGCGCAGCTTCGGGGGGAAACCAGGGCTGAGGAAGGAAGTGGGTCCGCACGGGCGCCATTTCCGCGAAGTTCGGTGCGCTGCTGGATTTTTTTTTTTCGTCGGTCGGATTTCGCGAAATTGGACTGTCCCAAATTTCCCCCTTGAATTGGGTTGGTGAGGTAGGGTAGCCGTGCAGAAACGGTGTCGTGTCCGCAGGCCAATCGGCATGGCTGCGCATTGGTGTTGTGAATGCATGATCGGGAGCAGCCGAGAAAATTTTTTTGGCGGCATTGGCTGTCACGTTTGGATGATTTTGCTGTTTCGGTGATCGGTGTCATCACCTTCGCTCCCTGCGGTCGGGAGATCGCTGTCCTCGGGGTAGGGGGTGGGCGTGATAGAGTCCGTCCTCGTCGTCGCGGAATGCGTCATAGGAAACGACTACTTGGGGGTGCACAACCGGAGCCCGTGGTACACTGCTCGGAGCGTACCTTGGGTCTGACGTCGGCGCATACCCGCCGTTGGAGTAAGAAGGGTACTGCGGGTGTCGTGCCGTGGATGGCGACGGAGGCACCTGGACTTGGGGTCGCGGCGCTGGCTGTCCCATGGGCTCGACGTAGCTATCGCGCCGGCTGCTCTTGCTCTTGCTCGAGGTCTTGCTGCTGTTGGCGTCACTCTCTTCGTCGCCGGCACGGCTGTGAAATCGTTTGCGCAGGCGGTCCATGTCCTTGTCTTGTTGAAGCTTCTCTTCCTTCTTCCTCTCCTTCTCCATCTCCCGCGAGATGCGTTCGCGCTCCTTCTCCATCTCGATTCTCTCCTGTTCGCGTTCCCGTCCGATGCTGTGCCGCCTGCTCGCGCTTCGCCGAGGCTTGCTCTTGTCGTCAACGGGGGCGGTGGAGTTGGCAGCCGGATTGGCGCCGCTCATGGATGGAGGGGAATTGCTCTTGCGGCGCGATGACCGCTTGGTACCATCCTTAACATCCTTGAGGTCCTCCTCGAGCCGTTGGCTCTTGTCGAGGAGGGACTGATTCTTCTCGGTTAGGGCTTGGTTTTGCTTGGTCAGCTTGCCCTTCTCCTCCTCGAGCTCATCGGCGTGGTCCTCCAGGGCGCGAAGGCGCGCCTGAGTCTCCTTGAGCTCCTTGTGGGCGCTGATCAGAAGGTTTTCAAGGTTGGTGGCCTTGTCCTTCCATCCCTTTGCCCTGTCCACCCATTCCTGCTTCTCGCTGGTCTCGGCTTGCAGTAGGGAGTACAGGTCGCGACTGTCATAGTCGGAGCCTGTATAGCCGCGTTCGGTGTACGCGGTGCGGCTCTCGTTATCGCTGCTGAACGAACCAACGCCCGAGTCGCTGCGCTGGTGATCCAGATACGACCCACCCGAAGGCGAGTCCCTGCGGAACTTGACTGTTTTGGACATGATGCTGCCCGGCGACGATGGGGGGAAGCCTGTAGGCTAAAGCAGCAGAAAAATGTGTTGTGTGCTGATTTGACCAGCAATTGCGGGCGCTGCACCAGTGCCCGACTGCTTATAAGAAAAAACGAGGGAAAAAGTGCGGGAGAGCGCCCAGGGGTGGTAGCAGGCGGGCGAAATTGGGCGAATTGGCACGGGTCGGCAAGCCAGGGGCGGCACAAGGCTGGCTGCGAAAGAATGCGGTGTCGAGCGTTGGGCCTCAATAATAATAAAGCGCCCGACTAGTGCCGAAGACGGTGTATAAGAAGTGACGCTACCCCTTGCAACTGTGGTCCTTGGGCAGGAATGGAATTTCGCTTGGTCTCGCACACAAAATGCTTCGGGAGATCGACGATATAATATTCGAGGGGAGGGAAGAGGAACGGAGGGCACGATCCAGACTTCTCACCGATCATATTTATTCCTCACAGCCCACTGCTGCCTTCGCCGCGCGCGCGACACCCAAAGACGGGAGTGTAGGTTTAAAGTGGAACAAGGGGGGGAGCCGGTGGAGGGGTCAATGGTGGGAAGGTAAGGAATGCCAAGGTATCAGTACACTGCGAACCCATCCTCCGACTGCGCGTAGAGTCATACTGGGCCAGGCAGCTCACACCGAGGGGAGACACGGGGACACGCGCTGCGATGCGAGCTCGCCCACCCCCTCTGCCCCCCTTCCGAATCCCTCTGTCCGCTTCCAAGCCGTCTGTCCACCCAGAATCCGACAAACTCGCCCTCATGAGCCTCAGCGCCAGGGCCTTCTCGCAGGGGGATGGGAGGGGTGAGAAAAAGAGCGAGGATCCAGGGGTCAAAAATGGCCAGCGGACGGGGCGGTGCAGCGGGCCGTCGAGCGAACGAGCGACACCGCGTGGATCTGGTTCTCCGCGAGGCATTCTGTGCCTCTCTGGCTTGTTCGGGGCCCTCCTCCTTCGATCACACGCTCTTTCGGCCCTGTCCCTCGACCTCCGTATGCCGAGAACCTAGCGAGCCAGTCCGGCTGCCTCATCTCACCGATTTTTCATTTTGCCTGAAAAATCGGGCAATGGGTCGCGCACCAACCCGTCCAACCCGTTTCAGCCAATTACACGGGCTGCTCTCCGGCCTGGGCACCTTCTCCCACGAAATGGGACCGGCGAGCGACGAATGGGCGCCCTCGAAGGCAAGCCACAGCGTTGTCTCGGAGGGGGAACCTATCATTCCAGGTGAGTCACGAAGAGCATGCGGTTCATGCATTGAGCAGAATCATCGTTTCGTGGTTTCTCGCTGTCAAACAGCTGTCAAAAAACACTGAAACGGCGTTGCTCTTCATACCCCTGCTCCTCTTTGTTGCTGTAGTTCAGGTGTAAGGCAAGTCGCATGATAATGTCTTCTTCTTCCTGGCCTTCGGCGCTTCGAATTTCCCAGACACATTAGCCCAGAACTGGTAGTTCAGAGAGTTGAAGGTCAATTCAAGGCTGAGGCCACACACCCTCACCCTGTGCCAAGTTTCAGCAGATCTGTACTCCGCAAGAATCGGAAGACAAGCCATTGTGGACAATTCGGCCCATTGAGTTGTTAGCAGTCTCGTATGGTCGTTTGGACACCACCTGTCATGGTAAGGGAGGTATACGGTACCTGCCCTCCAAATGTCAGCGATTTCCAAGACCCTTCCCCTTTGTTCGAGGCGACTCGGCCATAGACAATTCGTTTCTCCCCCATCCTCCATGTGATGTATGCATGCCATGCGACATACTGAGGGACGGGCATCTGCAGCTCTCTGCGAAACAGACGGCTCCAAAGGGGAAAGAGGACCCACAAAGACGGCCGCATTCTTGCGTCTTCGTTCGGCGTACGATGCACCGTGGATGAGGTGCGGAGCTGCAAGTCATAGCCACTCCGGCGTGTTGTCTTGGCCAGCGACGCGATGTCCACATCCATGAGGCAGCCCTAAAGATGGATTCTTCGGGATCAAACGTCGTAGCGAACCTATCCACAACCCACAATGAAAGACGGATCAACGCAGCACGACCCCGCCATTACAAACGCAGTGGGGGTTGGTTATCGATAGCCAGTCACCCACCCCTCCCACGCAGAACCTGGCCAGGCAGGAAGGCGGCCTGAGGAGGAGACCTCCATCTAGGACCATCCCGTACCTCACATGTTGCAGTCACCAATGACGGTCCGGAATCGCGTCTTTTTGCGTGCCCTGACGCACCCCTTACCCCCTTAGTCACCAACAGGAAAAGCACTACCGATGTCGCTGGCGTCAACTCCCAAAGTCCTAGATCTTTCTCAAGGTTGATTTGATCTGGACCCAGACTGCCCGAGGGAGGACCGGGGCGAAGGAACGGTCGTCGGAGGTAGAGCGGCATACTTTCCACCAATTGCTTGACCCAGAAGAACGAAATCCCTCACGCAACCCTCATATTTCCAGATCCAGAATGTCACAGCGCCAGTTTGTTCGCTTCATTTCAGTATCCCGACAAAAGTGTCAAATTTGAGCAGCTGCGCATTTCTTGGAACGGAGGGGCGTCAAGAAAAGAAAATCGTCGAATACGCATGCAGCTTCCGCCCTTCGGGATTTACTAATCCCCCTACCTTACCTACCCAGTCACAGCACGCCAAGCCCAACCGTTCCCCAGAACCTAACACCGTCCCCATGCATTAGGTTTACGGTACTTCTTACCGTGCTTCACCTCTCACCTTAGATAGCCCGACCTCGGCAGCCCCTCCCTTCTAGGCAGTCACCTCACCTCACCTCGCCCCTTGAACTCTTATCCTCGCTTCTCCCCACCGAACCCCTCATACCCGCCTAATGAACATCCGATCCCCACCCCAACAAACCGCCACGGCAACCAAAAAGGGGGTGTTCTGCCTAACAAACCTGACATCACCGCTCGATCCTTCGCACCAGCCCATCACTATCATTCCCGGACAGCCAACAGCTAAGCCAAGCCCGTTCCGCAAGTAAATTGCCACCCCGCAACTCCACAGCTTGGGCCGCATGCAATATGGCCAGGCCAGATCGATCCGGTGATTTAAGCAAACATACCTAGCATGGCAACACTGACATTGACGTGACCATGTTGATCGTAGTTTACCCCATGGAGCTAAGCTCACCTTACCCCTCTTGGGTTTTGAGTCACAGAGAGCGTATCGCAGTGGATCTACACACAAGAGATGAGATCGGCCTCGCTCCCGTTGTCCCGTACTTTGTGTCTCATTGTCGCTCATCTGAGCGACGTGCTGTGTGACTACAGAGCGAGCCCGAACCAGTTTCTTGGATATCTGTGTCTGAGGCGTAGCTTGTCGTGGCATGTCTCACAGCGGTAGGTGGAGTGACAGTCGCGTGATGAGCTGGAACTGCGTTATTTGTGTAGGAGATCGTGTATTTCTGCTCCATGTTTCCCAGAGGTCTGTGTGGTAGGCATCTGGTAGCTAACCCCGTGAACCCGCCCCTGAACACCCGCCCCTACATCCGAGCTGATGGGGCATGCTACATACAAAGGAGAGAAACTAATACATTCTAGGCCAAGGAGACAAATCCAAAGTCCTCCATAAGGAATTGGCTTGTCCGAGAAGAAATAACGATACGAACGCAATAATCCCATATCCCGATAGAAGCCAAGGTTATCTGTCCCAACCCTGCCCATTGCTGGGCGTTAACCTGATAAGCCATTCCGATCTTATGCAGTGCACGAGAGAAAGAAGAAAAGGGCGAGAGGGGCAACGTATTCAGAAGAAAGCATTTAGTAGCCGTGTCGTCGGCGTAGCCTTTCTTCGACTTCGAGTTTGCGGCGCAGTGACTCGTTCTCGCTGGTGAGTCGTTCATTGGCTGCGATGTGGTCGTCCATATTTTCTCGGAGCCGCTTGATGCGGCGGTCCTGGTCTTCGTAGCGGCGGCGCCACTCGGTAACTTCGTCCTTCAACTGTCGGACGCGATCATCCGTTGCTTCCTTGGCTATCCGCAGAACCTCCCTCACCCGCGTCTTGAGGGAGTCGTTTTCGGCCTCAAGCTTTGTGTTCTTTCTGCGCAAGTCCCGGATCTTCGTCTCGCGGCGGCTGTCAACGTCGGAATTGCTCTCAAGGGATCGCCGAAGCTCATGGTTCTCAAGCTCTAGTTGATCGATCCAGGCCTGCTGATCTCGTATTGTTTTTTCCTTGCCCTGAAGTTGACTCTTGAGGACTTGGTTGTGTCGTTGGAGCGTGTCGTTGGCCGTTCGCAGGCCGTGCTCACGCTCCTGCATCATGTCCAGGTCGTCCCTATAGACAAACGCAGGTCTTTCGTCCAAAGTTAAGCTGTGTCGGCGGTAGTGTGACCGACGAGGACTTCTCGGTGGTGATGGAACGTCGATAAACACTCGATGGCCCGGCATGCGGAAGGCAACAGGCGGTGCTGTTCTATATTGAGTGTATCTCCTCTCTGTGTTCGGCCAGAGAGCGTATCGGTGGATGTACTGAAGACTAACAAGCCAGGAGAAGTGGGGTGGGTTGGTGAGAGGGAATTTGTAGTGTTCTCAACGGGGAGTATGGGCAAGGCTAAGCTAAACCGTATGCAAGTGATGGCTGCATGCATCCAAGGTGAAGAGCGAATGATGGGGAATGACTTGACCATGGCTCGAGCGGGCCGGGTGAGGCTTGTTTAAAAGTGAGCAAATCAGGCAACAACTTGTTACCCGTTGAGAAAATGCAGGCAAGGTGAAGGGGGTGGTGTATGAATGAATATGTGTGTGGCCATGCAGAGCCTCGTGGGCCCGGTTGACCGCCGCAGCCCACCCACAGCGTTCGAGCTGCCCATCAAGACGGCACCGTCTGGTAGCCACCCTGTCCTAGGGCCAAAAGATAGCGGGAACGAGATGGGATTGACCGAGATACAACCCCGACATTTGCTAAGCACTTGCTTTAAGGTGCCACCAAACGAGATGGTTTTCATCCGACACCTAAGTTTGAAGCGCTTGTTCGGGAGAGCCCTCATTTCGGAGGCGAACAGAGCGGCCGCCAGGAGCCTAGCATGGCTGCTAACAAGAGGTACTCGGTACAACATCTCAATATTGGAAACCACAGTTTGTGTGGTGTCTGATCAGGTAGCTGAGAGAAACATGGCTGGTTGTGATCGTTGAGTATCGTGGCATTTTGCATGTTGCAGTCGGACGCGGGGAACTTGTGTCGCGGCAGGGGGGGCAGCAGCTGAGGGAAAGGACCTGCTCAGCCGAGATCTCGAGCGGGCTGAATGCGGTTTTGTCAGGATTCTATGCCATCGCGAACTTGAGTTGCATCCGATGCCAGGTTCAAGATCCCAGGTTGACTTGTCATATGGACGAGTCTGGTCGTTGGTGACCGACGTCAGGGTTCAAAAGTTGATGCGGTGCCAGATACCTGACCAGGGTGATAATCGAGCGAACGGAAGCCACTGGCGCCCCGTTGATGTCAACGGTCCAGTGTGGGTCGTGGCTGCCCTGTAAGGCGCCCCGGAGGCCTGTCGTCATTGCCTCGAGAGCCAGCCGCATGATCGCCGTGATTGGGGATCCCCCTCCTCCCAATCGCGACATTTTTCAACGCCTCTGCAAAACAGTTCCTGCACTCGCAAGCACTTGCATCTGCATACGGACCTAAATTCAACTCAAGTTAGCATTTTCGCTTTCTTCCAACTTCAACGTTACATGTGATTTTCAGCCTCACCTTGGAGACCAACATTGGGATTCGAAACAGCGGCATGTAATGAACTCGCCATCATTCGATGCATCCTCCATTTGCCTGCTGCCGTCTGCTCCGTAACCTCCTCATTTCGAAGAAGTTGAACACAACCGACGAATCTCGTGTCAGTTGTAGCCCCCAGATCAAACCAAGAGCACTCACACTGACGGTTCTGGGGGGGATCGCAAGCGCCTCAGCCGCACACAGCCTGATATGGTTAGAAATGCTACGACGCCACCGACGCGATGTTTGGCGCACAATTCGCTGCATCGAACGCTGCGCCACCTCCCGCTCTCTCGGACTCGGACAAGAAGTTGAAAGGAGTGATGCCAGTGACCGGCCCGGGTCTTATGGCTTGAATTGGGGGCCGAAAACACGCCCGTCCAGAAACGCAATGACTCCCGAGCTGCATGATTCTGCCTCGTTTCTCAGCTCGACAGGGTCAGAACATGGATATAGTCACGGGAGGCCGCCATTGCACACCTGAGCGTCTGACTTGGTCCCTCCCTCTGCTCCGTCCTTTTCGCGCCAGCCAGCCATCACATGCGAGCCGAACTGCGGTTTTTGTGAGCCTGCTTCTCGCGCTTGGTGCGGGTGAGGGGCGGCGTCAAGCGGTAATCGTTCAAAGCGCTCGCAGCCTTGTCTCGCAGTCTCCTGATTTGAGGATCCCAAGTCTTATCGGTCGCAACCCAACCCCACCTCCTCACGTATCGCAGGCCTCTTCCTCCACCTGTTATGAGTGCCTTCACATACCCCAGCGTCAGCCGGGGTTCTATCGAGCAAAACTCCGACCCCGTCGTCATTAAGCAGGTCTTTTGGAATCGGGACAATGCTCCGCAGCAGTCTGCCTGTGAGACAAGCACCCAGCCCTTGGCCGAAAGTAGTCCAAGAACGGTGCGTTGAGGTCAATCGACTCGGACACCTGCATGCCATTGCGAAGGACAGCACTTCCAGCACCTCCTGGGGAATATTCTGGATTGGGAATCGACTGCAAGGGGGTGGCACCTCCTGCGTCTAGCTCACCGAGCTCGAAGACCTTGGTTGCCTCAATGGCCCGCAGGCGATAGACCCTCCTCAGGTCGCCTTTCGTCGGCCACATTGCCGCGATGCCTGAGTCACATCAAGTCGCGCAATTCCAATGGGCCATAGGTGTTCTCGTCAGCACGGTGGCTTGAGCAGTACGTCACCACGTGTGCCGTGCGATAAGGTCCGTCAGCAAGTATTCTCGTCGCGGCTCCGGTTCGCGACCCAGATGTTGCGGCTCTGGACTCGCCTGCTATTATCGTCAGCTCTTGTGTCTCGTTGGGTGGAAGTCAGAGCAATTGGGAATCAGGAGGGCTTGGGATTTGTCCTCATCGGCACAGCAGCTGAAATCTGTTCAATTGCACTTACACCTTGCTGCATCCGAAGGGAACGCCGCCAATGGGTGTGCAATTCTCTTCTTCCTTTTGGGTTGACACCAAAGGAAAGGAGAACGGAAGCTACACAGGACGTTTGCGACGGCTCCTCTGCTCAAATACGTCTTTCTGGCACCGAGTCGAATTGAGATTGATGTCTGAGGTCAGCTGAAGTTAGACTCGATCTCTCGGGGATCCCCGTCCTCATTGACCGTTGGCCGCCTGCCATTGGACAGGATGCCGATCTAAACAGCGCTGCCACCATTGAACAGCGTACGGGTGCACGCCTATTGGGTGCAAGTGCATTGAACTCGCGTTTCTCGGGGCTACGGTTCTCTAGTTTGGCGACTGCATGACCATGGAGTTTACGAAGCCCCATTTGGATGAGGCTAATTTGAGTCGAGCCCATAGCGGGTTTGCATATTCTTCAAGCGACATCAAAAAAATAAAAATTGCAGCCCTTCATACCAATTATGCCGGCGAAAAAAGCACACGAGATAGTTGCAGGGTAGACATGCAGACTGTCACACCTCGCAAGAAAACCCTAAGCTCCTTTCTGCACCGGCGCCAAGTTCGGAAACACAGAAGTAGAAACACTGAGTAGTTCTGCGAGTAGTTCCGCCTGCGGGGTAACAGAAAGTCGTGCATGCTAGCTTGAATGTCCCATCGACGACCGCGCCGAGGACCTCCTGCAGCGGAGCAGTCGGAGCAGCAGACACAGAGACCGATATGGCGGGGAGGATGATGAAAGAAAGCTTTATATTGTGTCGCCCTTTTTGCAAGATGTGGTGTTGGTCTGTTGAGTTGGTGATCTAGGAGTTGAGGGGTGCCAGCGCTGGGCACTCAGTGGGGATTGGTTTCTGCCAGCAATTTCAAATTAACAGGTTTGGGGGTATCTGTTATGACTCTTGCAAGTCCCAGCTGTAGTCCAACCTGTCGTCGGCTCTCGGTCTTACAAGCAGGTTTCATCTCGAACCCGGGGCAGAGGAAATCAACATAACCTTACCATTTCAGAGACAGAAAATGCATTACCTTCCTCTTCGATGAAGAACTATGCAAATAAAATAAAAAAGGAATTTAACCGTTGGCGGCTAGTGCTCCCCTAAACCTGTGGCATCGCAGCGGTTCTCTAACCAATGGCCAGGGCGGACTCCGTACCTAGATATGAAGTAAAGGTCACCCTCAGAGTGTGCATACAACATGAATTAGTACCTAGTTTCCATAACCGCTAGGTTATGGTCCTAGGCGTCTCCGCATTTAGGATGTGAGAAACTCGAAGAGCGACTGAATGGGCAACTGATATGATAATACCCAGCTCGCACACGGAACATATAAAACCACCTAGTTGGACACTCCCAACACCTCAAAGATCCCGGTGTAATATGGCGAAGAGCAAAAAGGAAGGCAATCGCCGGGAATTGAGCCCGACGTGGGGGTCGAACCCCATGAGATGATCTCGTGAGATCTGAATTATTTTCATAAGAGTCTCACGCTCTACCGATTAAGCTAGCCGGGCGTGTGCCTGGGTATTGCTGTTGGAATTTTATGCGTGAATTTTCAGATATTAGTCGTGTGTGGTGAAAACTTAAAGGTCTTTTATGGAGAGACAAGTCCCACAGGACGAGTTAGGGCTAACTCAGGCGTATGATTTCGCATACGAAATCAAGCGTAGGGGTTTTGGAGCCTGGCATATCGTAATAAATCTCAATTCGGGTATTATGAGTTGTGTTGGGTCGAAAGACATTGCCGAGCAAAGGTGTACTTTGCCTCAAGTGCCCCAACGTGCAGCATTCAGTTACCCATCGAACTCCTATATATATATAAGAGTAGAAATCGAACAGCCCGGCAGCTACAGTGCTCGCGTCTCCTCGTGAATCATTACCTCCCCAACTCTTCCTAACAAGAGCCCTCCGTGCCGCTATATCAATACATAAGCATTCTTTGAATTCATTCCCTAACTTACATCGCCTTCGCACACTCGATAATCGCCGCCTCCCCTCCAGCGGCCCAGTGGGCCTTTACCACACCGAGTCCCGCCCTTGCCGTTATATCCCTGATATTCTCCAGCGTTCTTTCTTTGCCGCTCAAACTCGTCATAAAAATATTACTCGCCGTCGCAGACAACGAAGGAGGCTCACCCATGACCTGCTCGACTACCACTGTGGTAAATATCCGTCAGCGATTTCTCCTCAAGGCAATTCATAAGCAACACAATGTCCCAGGCGCACACATGCCACGCCCAAGACATCCAACAAAGCCATAGTAGACCGCACTAGGAGATAAATGGCGATAGGGAAGGACTCACGTAACCGACTATCTGGCGCCATAGCCTCCCTCACATTCCTCAAGATCCCCACGCACGCCTCATCGCTATAGTCGTGCAACATCCTCCTCATATAATACACCAGCGCGCCATCTACTGGTCTGCCTGCCGTGAAATCAACCCCGACGAACTTCAGCCCCTCTAGATCCTGATCCTTCACGCGTTTCGCCGCCTCGACAATCTTGGGTAGATCCTGCAACACGCACCGCTCCATACTCAACCCCCTCGTAGCCTTGACAATCTCCTTGAGAGAATGCCCCGATCCGCCACCCACATCCACCACCACCACCGCCCTATCTGTTTCCTTTGCCACGTCAGCCGCCCAGGAGAGATCGTATGGCGCGAGGAAGGGGTACGTCCTGTCCATCATCTTCATGGCTTCGACGTAGTTCGCCATTCGCTCCGGGGAGGAGTTGATCACCTGCGGTACCGAAACGCCGGGTTTTCCGTGGCCAAATGAAAAAAGGGAATTTTTGCGGCAGGTGGGCGCCTTGGGGCCGTACTTGTCGAAGTAAGCCGGGGAGGCGAGGATGGGGGGGAGCATCTCGTCGAAGAAGAATTGGGCCATACGTGGGGTGGCGGCTAGTGAAAGGGACCGCGGAGTGTGGGAGAGGCGGTCGCCGCAGCGGTTGAAAATCTTGGCAGCGCCGAGGACATAGGCGTAGCGGACTTGGTGTTGTGTTAGTACGTAGTGGGTCCGTAAGTGCTGACCAGGGAAATGAAGTTCTCACCGAGTAGACCGGAATCTACTCCAACCTTTCTTGCGAGGTCGTCGATGGAGATGTCTTGGCCGATGGGGGGTAGAGCGGTGAATGCACCCCATTTGATAAAAAGCCGGATGGAAACCGCTTTGGCAAAGTGGTTGAACATCTCGCGTACATCGTCGACAGGCCCCTCGAGGGCGGCGTTCACCTGGGCTGTGGCGTCAAGTATCTCGGTCCGCTGTGATTCGAGTGATGATCCATTCCGCAGGCGGTGGGAAAGTAGCATCAGCCGGGAACCCAGCGTCTCAATTTGGTTCGCGATGTCCTGAGTTTGGGAAGCCATCTTGAGGCTCAGGGGGTGTAAGCGGCCTAGGAATTGGCGAGTCAGAAACTAAAGTGTATCAGTCTTGGCGGCAACTTCTTAGATGTGTCGGCAACCTAAACAGAGAACTGATAGACAATCCAAAGCCTGAAACGCAATCAACCGTGTGCGGCAACGAGTCTAAATAAATGCTAGCATCGGAATGCCAACGATGCTGTTTGGCAACTCTAGGCACGGATAAACCAAAAATAAACGAACTGCGGCTCGACGGCGGGGACGGTCCCGCAGGAGGCAGACCCAACACGGCTGGTAACCTTTGCAAACCACCAATATATATCCACAAGAACTAGCGGCTCGTCTGCACGCGAACGGCGCGTGCTTCCATCTCTGGCCCCGAAGAAAAGGGGGGACAAGTGATGTTCAGCTGCCGACATCAGCTGCGATAAGTCTCTGTTTTTATGTCTATTAGAAGTTAAACCGCCGAGGCCAGGCATGGATGGGGCTTCTGCAGATGTGCACTCGTTTTTTTGGGCCCCGGGAGTGTGCGGCGGAGTGTTCTCCGCTGTGAGAGCCGGTGTAACGGTAGGACGGGCACCTGCCGTGAAATGTGGAGCCATCGTGCCGGCCGGACCGTTCATGGACGGTGATGGCTGTCGGCCCGGTGTTCTGGATCAAAGTGAAAGGGATGTGGACCTGACTCTCGAGTGCCGCCGGGATACAGTGGCGTCCAACAAAATCGCCACCAGCACAGCGTTTCGTGGGGGAACGGACGGGGAGGGGAAACTCCATGAGGGGAGATGTGGAGATTCTGGGAATGTCGCAGCGGAGCCCACCACCTCATGCACAGCTACCGAGAAGCTTGCTGCACCGTAGCACCGCTCGTGTCCTCCTATTGGCAAACCGAGCTGAGCTGCATGTACGCTGGAGCATTAGGAATCGGATTTCGAATCTAAAGACGTCGTGACGCTCCCCGCGAAGGATGCAGGACCGAGCTGCGATGGCAATTGGGCGATTGGGGAAACCCCACCCGCAATTGGCCAGGCCAATTCTTGGCTTCTGGGCTAAAACAAACGCATCCCGGCCGAGTTGCTTCAATTGACGCCAGCCCGTCGACGGCAGGGTCGCATCTCCCACCTCTTCACGTCTTTGTTTCGTATGATGGTAGAGGTTCTCTTCGTGCTCGTCGATGAGGAGCAAGCCGTGGTTCCGGTAAGCCTACTGGGTCGGAATGAGCATAGGCTGGGTCTAGACAACGTCAGGTAGCGTCGTGCATGTTCGCCGTTCATCATCATCAGTGAGGTCAGCTGTCAGCTCGAACGACGGGCACCTGTCAACCTAAAAAAAGTGAGGAACCTCTTGTCGCCCCCCCAAAATAAGGACCGGTGCAAATCAAACGGTCAGGACAAGGGCCATCGTCCATGAATTGAATCTTTTAGAAACGAATTCGAGCCATGAGTCTGCTGCTCCTAATCAGTATTGCTCATCAATTGATGAAAAGACGAAGACGAGATTGAGGAGTGGACATCGTAGATGTGGAAGGTGGACGCGTGCATTAGCCAAGGCGATGTCTACCCCAGGCGACCACCCCACCAGTAACTAGCGCCATCCACCCGGCAGCTCGTCTCCTCCCTAGTGCTCCCCGCTTCGCCCGCCTGGCTCTGGCCCAGAGCTTGGATGTGGGCGCCTCCCCGTCCTTCACGCTGTGACAGTCGCTTTTGTTTGGTCTTCTCCTCCCTTCTCATCTTCCATCATCCTTCATCCCCCACCTGTGTGTTTTGTTTTTTTCTTGCTCGTCCTCCTGCGGGCCATTCAACTGGCACCTCGCTGTTTGTCGCATCCTCTTGATCGGCTTATCTGCCGCTGTGTTGCATTACCCTCGGCGATTGAGCATTATCAGCCACCACTCTATCAAGTATCAACAGGGATGCGATAAGCCGCTCCCCTCACTTGTTTCGTACCACCACGGCCCAGTGCTCTCGCGCCATTCAACAACACCGCGCACCCGATTTCGAACACGACTCGAGTTGGATTCCTCAACGGGGGATCTGCCGCTCACCAGCTCAGCGAGTATCGATATCGGCATCCCTTCCCGCCGTTCAACAGGTTGACACAACCCTACGCCAATGACGGCCGTTCGAACCCTGACGTGAAGGACAATCCGACAGCTGAACGCCCTTGCCAAGCGCCCAAGGCAACCCAGCACACGGCCGCCCATCATGATGGCTACAATTGCACTCCCGCGGCCTATCGCGCCGCACCGTCCTTCGTCAGACCTGGGCTCACTGGGGTCGACTATCACGCTCGACAACATCAGCCCTCCGTCGTCGTCGTCGTCGGCGATGGGCCACGGGCCTGTTCCGAACAAGCATATCCCCGTTTGCCCACCAGGTCCCGTGCCGCAGGAGGAGCCAAGCACACCTCCTCCGTCACCCAGCAGCGATGAAGACCGCCTCCAGCAATCCCTGCTGTCACCCCCGGACAAATTCACCCGCATCGAGTCGGGGCATTTGTCAGTGTACGAAATTGACGCCTCGGGAGTGGCCGCTGCCCTCAACCACATGTCGCGTCAACCCCTACCGGAGCCTGCCCAGGTCTTCCCCTGGCTCCATGGACTGCATCCCAGCAACCAGATCCAACAAGCGTTCTTTATTGCCCGCAAGCGTGCCCTTCGTCGGACACCCGGCTGTCTTCGGGGGATCACACTTGTCAAGGCCGATGGTGATCTCACTGTTGCCCGTCTCAAGGGTGCCATCGCTCCCCATGAGTTCCTCCAGCTTGGAGGCGCTACCCCTGAGTTTCTCGACATTGACCCTCGCGAAGGCTTCTCGGTCCGAAATTTCCAGATTCAAGCGGCCAAGTCCGCCATGACATCCGACATCATCGTCTACGGCCTCGATGATTTTGCGGTACGAAAGCTTGCCTGGGAAATCGCGGCGGCCCAGCAGCGATGGCGCGACAAGCACGAAGTGCAGCGTCACAGCTTGCCGGTGTATAATACCTTCTTCTGCGTTAACCCCTTTGCCGAGTTCGAGAACCACCACCCAGAAATTGTTGCCATCGACGCCTTTGGTCGACCGACGGGTAGGGTCCTTGACTTCCCCAGTCAGGAACGTGTTGAGATGTATGCCATGACCGAGGCATCAGAGGTTGCCCACAACGTATGGTTGGGTCCTACGCCCGACCAGGCGACTGAAGAAGCACAGGGTTATGACATATTGATCGAGTGCAGTGATTTGGGACGGTTGGATCATGGCCCGCTCCTGGCAATCGCCGAGAGTGGTGCAGAATCTCTCGGTCGGCACTACATTGACTTCCCCTCCTCTGGAAGCATATTGGCACCCACCTGGTCCCACTCTGAGGCCGACATTATTCTTGAGACTTGCAAGTGGATCCACCACTTGGCCCACGGGACACACCCATCTCTCCCAAGTTCTCAACTGCCATCCGACAGTGACGGCGACTTCGCAATGTCCGATTCCTCACCCATGGACTTAGCTGCTAAGCAACTGGGGGAGTTGCAGCGACTACCTCCCCGGAAGATCCTCATCCACTGCGCGGATGGATATACAGAGTCTACGCTGCTCGGGATCGCATATTTCAGCTATGCCACTGGACGGCCAGTGCCAGATGCTTGGCTCAACCTCCACACGACGATGCAGCGCAACTTTTTTGCATATCCGTCTGATGTGGGGCTGCTCACAGCGATTGCGCCGCGCTTGCTTCACGACTCGCCAGCTCTCAGGGGCAAGGCCAGCCTGGCTGACATCACTGCCCTGATCAAAGATGAGCCCAAGTGGTTCACGGGCTTTGATGGGTCATTCCCAAGCCGGATCCTCGATTACATGTATCTTGGAAACCTCGGGCACGCCAACAACCCGGACCTGTTACGTTCTCTTGGCATTGGGCAGATTCTGAGTGTCGGAGAGATGGCGATGTGGCGGGACGGCGAGCTGGATGAATGGGGGGTTGAGAATACATGCGTGGTGCAAGCTGTGCAAGATAATGGCATTGATCCATTGACGGATGAGTTTGAGCGATGTCTGGAATTCATCGGTTCGTTGTTCTTCTATGGTTTTCTTGTGGCTCAACAGGACGTAAGGCTGACAAGTTCGGTTTCTCAGATCGCGGTCGACGCAACGGAACTGCGACACTGGTTCACTGCAGAGTCGGTGTGTCTCGCAGCGCAACCATCTGCATTGCCGAGGTGATGCGGGCTCTTGACTTGTCCTTCCCACGAGCTTACTGCTTCGTGCGCGCCCGCAGACTCAACGTCATCATTCAACCCCACCTCAGGTTCGCCTACGAACTTCTAAAATGGGAAGAATACATGCAGGCGCAGAAGACAGGCGAAGAGTGCGAGCCTGACAGTGCAGGCACTGTCAAAAGAGAGCTTGAGTGGGGCGAGATCGCGAGAGAGATCGCCTTGATGAACCGGCCATATGCAAGATAGGGGACGCAAAGCCGCAGCCTACTCGCCACCGGGGTAAACAGAAGCGGATCGGACCCTGGTGCCAAAATGATGCCTGTGGTCCCGATTGGACTGCTCTAGAGTGGAGGCGACAAAATTCAGCGCGGGCTACACCGCCCTGATGGGTCTCCTAGTACGTGGTGTTCAAACCACCACCCGATCGCGGTCGCGCTCCACAGCTCAGGAGCGGACCTGTTGCCCTCGATTCACAAAACAGAGGGCGCCGAAATGCGGTGCTTGTTGGAAAGGAGATGCTTCTTCTGTTACAACCGATCACGACGAAGGTTTGATATTGACCCTGGATGCGTTCTCGCAGAAAATCATGCGACGGCTTGGATATCCCTTCTTTTTTTTACTTGTCACTTTCTTGGAAACTCTCTTTTCGTCACGACAAATGATGGGATGGATGGATACGATTATGTAGCGATGTTTGGACATTTACTTCATGGGATGATGACAGCTGGGTATTATTTATATTTTAGGCGGGCATTTGCTGGTTCTGGAAATGTGGTTCTGTACGTATCGACGAGTGATACTATGGAAGCCTGTCTAAGTACGAGCTGGGGGCTGCCCTACTTCTTCGCCACAGGCGAGCGGGCAAACGAAAGTGAGCGTTGGAGTTCGGGCTAGCGGGATTGTTCGACTTATGTGTGTTAGCTTACCTAGGGAAATGTGGTGGGAATAGTCATTCCCTATATCCTTTCAGTGTGCTATATGTCTGGTGGCCGCCCTCTTGAATATGATCCAGCACTCGTGTTTGCTCTTTCAATGGAGAGGGTGGGGGGCGTCAAAACAGGCCGAAACATCAGTCAGAGAAGCATGAAGCATTGAATTCGATGCTTCTCTCAGAATCAAGATGCGCTATTGTTGCTCTCAAGATCGTATCGTTGATTGAAAGAGGGCCGTATCAAAAGTCTTGCTATCCCAACCATGTATCTCAACCATGTGTCCCATTGACACCGCTACATGCACTACTCCTTACAGTGGGTGGTGATTCTGAATTTCTGGTCGCCAATTGCCCCCCCCCCCCCCCCCCCCAAAAAAAAACCTGCTTGGAAACGAGATATCGCACCACGGGCAGTACACAAGGTAACTAATCCGTCCCTTGCTCCGCCAGTTTCCGTGCCCAGCCACATCCCGCTGTATATATCGCAAAATACAGAATAGGGGTAGCCTCAATAAACAAACAGTGAAACCAAGGAGATTCAACGCCGGGCGCTATGCTGAGGAACAATTGATCTCCAAGTCACGAAGTGAAATAACTCCTTGAGACATCTCGTCTGGTATGCTCTCCATGCTCCCAGTAGAAGCCCAGCTGGCGTCAGGTCCCGTCTCTGCCGCAGGAACTTTGCCTTCACTAGAGACTTTGATAGATAGAACGGCCGGGGGAGCGTCCATACTTCTCTCTTCGGCACCGATAGTGGCTTCGTTCGGTGCTGAGTTGGCACTGGATTCGTCGGTTGGCGAGTCCACCATGACGGGATTCGAAGATAGCTCGCCTGGACTCTGCTTGCCGTCTGCTATTGCCCAGCTCCCATTCAAAGGATTTTCCTGGCGCTGTTCGCTATTTTCCTCAATCTTTGCGGACATCTCGTTGTCGTAATCCGAAAGCTCCTATTGTCCGTACGCCGATGCGTCCAATTTGTCGTCGCCATCGAGAACTCTAGAGAGGAAAGCGGTTAGTTCAAGGGCTCATGTCGTTTGCACCAACACGGGCCAAGCACTCACGAAAACTGCTTCACCAGGTAACCCTCCCCACCCTTCTCCATATCAATGTTGTAAACGTAGTAGCCTCCGTCACTTGTGACCACCATGACCTGGGGGGAGCTACTGCTCATAGCCACTACGCTGCGAAGCGGACCCGCAGCGGTACCAATCCCACTACCTCGAGCGCCAGAAGCTGAAGACTTTGGTATCTTCACGTTGGCGAAATCCCTCTCAGGCTCAAACATCTCGGTGACCGACTGTGGGAGGTATGAACCAACAACACCGGCGACACCGCGGCCCATAATCTGCGAGGAACGCCGGAGCATGCTGCCAAAGGATCCGCTTTGCCTCTTATGCGAAGCGGAATTGCTGTCATCTCTCCTACCTCCGGCGCCGGGATAATCGAGAGCTTCACTACGCGGCGAGCCGGTAATGCTGCTTGGCGAATCACCGGTGCTATCAAAACTTCGAGATCGGGACGTACGGTCCACTCTAGGGATGCCGGTCGAAGCGCCTGTCGGAGACATGCCTGAGTTGCCAGACGCATGCGGGTTTCTCAGTCGGAAAATGTGAACCGTATCGCTTGCCGATGATGCGCAGAGAAGAGTTGAACTGAGGTTGAACGACAGGCTGTGAATGGTGGAGGGAATGGAGCCCCGACGGAACTCATGAATTTTCTGGCCGCCTGGGATAGTAAACACCCGAATGATGGTTCCTGTCTCGGAGGCCGTGGCGAGCATCGTGCCGTCGCTATTCATTGCCGTGAAAGACAAGGGGGAACGGTGCGCCTCAATCACATTCACAGCCTTCAGAGTAACGGTATCGAAGACCAGCACCTCGCCCGACGTTGGGGGAACGTATGCTGACAGTGGTGGAGCATGAGCTGGCCGGACTGCCGCCTGGTCCTCGCGGGCCTTCGGATAGGGGTAGGCGATGTAACAGTTCTCGGACGACGGCGACAAGGCGCAAATAGCGCTCGGGTTTGGCGACGTATGGATGTTGTGCAACAGGCTCATGTTGGAAATGTCGTAGAGATAGATCTCTTCTTCGAGAACGACGGCCAGACGCTTCCGGTTTAAGCGAACAGCAAGCACCGCAGATGGGAAAGTCAACTCGCAGATGACGGACCCTCGCTTGGTGTTCTCAATGATCAGGTGCCGGGGCGACATAATCAGAGCAACCAGCGAGGTCGAGAAGAGCATCTCGATGATGGAGACGTTGCCATTGTCGCTGTTAAATATCTTGGCCAAGGGATCGGTATGGTATATGCGAAAGCCCTTCGAGGTGCCAACAGCAAGGCAGCTGTGGTCTTGGTTGAAGGTGATGAAGTTGAGCGCACCGCCCGCCATCTTCGCCAACCGCTCAGCCACCAGTCCTAGATACGACGTCAGCGGCTGTCAGCCGTAACCCCTTCAACGACTCTCAGATTGATAGATGCCCAGCGCCAAATAGAAGCAACGTAGAAATGCTCGGCTTGAAATGCAGGGATGGCAGGTAGATTCAGCGTGTGCGAGGGTAGATGTGACTCGGCGAAGGGAGGCTGAAGGGAGGTATCGCGGGGTTGTATTGTGCCTGCCGCCTGCAGTGCAGCCAGCACAAGGGAGACGGGAAACACTCTGCCAGTGGTGCTCTCCTTGATTTTGGGACTTACCTAGCCCTGGAACACAACGCAAGCGCTAGCGTAAAGCTCACCCCTTGTCTGCAGAGCTCTGCCTGAATCGCAGAGCAGCCAGTTCCAGGATGAGCTGGTGGGATTTTGTTGGAATCTTGAATAAGCCTAGGTGCTGGAAACTCCGTGAGCTTCGAAGCTTCAATCAGCGTTGAGGAGCTCGGGCCATTTCGACCGCATCTTGGGTGGGGCTCAGCGGGGTTGATAAGCGCAAGAAGGCGGAGGTCACCTGAAGCGGGGGTCACAAACTCATGTGAAAGATATCACGAGGTTGTTCTTGGAACTGTCGAGTCCCATACCCATGCGCATATAAACTGAGCATCAAAGCCATGAGACAGAACCATTTCTGCATTGTGTTGCAATCAAACAACCTTCACAAGGGTTTCAGGAGCAAGTACCCAGCTATATAGCAACAAAAACGTAGGGCGTATCGTTTTTTTACTCTCGCACCCCCTATCTCGCCTCCCTCCAACCCCTGAAACCCGCGTCTTTCTCCCGTCTTATCAGGTAAATAGTCGCCCCGACCATCATCATGCTTTCACCTGACCATTATGTTCCTAAACGAATCGGAAATTTCACTCGCTGTTGGCGCCTCGTACTTCTCTGGCCGTATAGAGACGCCAACCGCCAACCGCTCGACCATCATCTTCAGCAGCACCGGTGGTAGACTGTCGTCCGTTGCCCTAATGGTCAACCTTACCATCTGTCGGCATTGTTAGCAATCAGGACACCCTGACGGATCAAGACGGGATAGAGCAGAAGCTTACCTGTGTGCTATAATTTGGCTCTAGTCTCAGTAGACACCCGAACTTGCCGCCTTCAGACGTGTGCACAACACTAGCGCCGACAAAGTTCTTCTGATTTGGGTCTACACCATGTAGCAAGCCCCAGCGGAAGCCCTCGAGCACACTACGCACGAAGCTCTCCGTCATCTCGCGCTCGCCATCTTTGGGTCCGGAAAGACCAAATACTTGCTGTGCTTCACGAGGGGCGCCACCAATTTGCTTCCACCGCTTGAAAAAGTCCTCACCTGACAGCTCGGCAGGGTCCATAAACTTGTGAATCATGACAGGCAGCTTGAGGGTCAGGGCCTGCAGCGCACCCGCCAGGTAGCTGATTCGGATCGTCGGGGCCTTCTCGAAGACCTTCTTGGCCTCGAACATGATGACTTGTTGCGCCTGGCCGCCTTGCGAGATGGTAGTATCCGGGAGCCCCTTGACATCCCAGGTCAGGTTGGCTTTCTCCGATTCGTCCAAGTCGAGGGTGGTCGTGAACGAGGTGACCAGCGCTGGTGTTTTGTTCGTGAAATAGAGAATCAAGCACGCCACCTGGCCACGGTATTCAGAGCGAACGCCAATCTGGATCTGTCCGTCCTCAAAGAGCACACCGTCGGGCTTAACCATAAGACGATAGAAGCCCTTTTCCCAACCAGGGGACAAGTGGGCGGCACTGGCGAGATTGGGTGGCGGTTTGAGCGCCTTCTCCTCAGCAGGCCCGATGTTGTTCATATCGAGGCCAGCGAGATCGTTTGCCGCTGATCGCCCATTAACGCCGCCAGCCTTGCCATTCGCACCCCCATTCGCATGACCATTAGCAGCCGTGCTGAATGTCCTCCTAAGACTTCCAGTCTTAGCCATCTTGAGCTCAGCCGCATCTGCATTGGCGTCTTTTCCGCCCACCACCCACGTCCGCTTATCGGAGGTGTTGGCGTGCTTTTGATGCAGCCTAGAAAGCAGGGCAGACTCGCGTTCCGGGAATGGGGGCATCTCGTCACATAGCGTGCGTAGGAGGTCGTCGGTCGGCATGCTTGCTAGGGTGAGGTATTCGCAGGCACGCTGTTGTAATTCCGAGTCCAGCGTGTGGCTGTACACGTGGAACACATTGACCAGCTGGGGCTTGATTTCCGGGAAGAGATTGACAAACTTGATGAAGCTGGACAAAATCATGGCTCGGGTACTCGAGGAGCAGGCTGCGAGCTTGCCCTGAAGCGCGAGGAACTGCTCAATGGGGCTGCACGACTTCTCCTCCGCAATGAGATGTCCGAATTCGCCGAGAATGTAGGCTCCAATCTTGACCAAGGTCTCGTGGCAGTGGTCTTGTTTGACATATTGCAGGATGTTGTGCGCTGCGTAGACTTGTAGCTCCTCGTTGTTGGTCACGATTTGGATGACACGCTGCCAAACCTCGTCGCTGACATGGTCGCCAGCCATAGCAATAAGACGCAGCGATATGTTAACGTACCACTGCACATCGGTGGCGTACTTCTCTGTTAAAATGGCAATCTTGAGTACCATTTCTTCCCTGATCGCGAAGTCTGCATTCTGAAGGTAGTGAAGCAGCTCGCCAACAATCGCTTGGGCATTTGTGGAGTCGCACATGCTGTAAAGGAGGTCCAGACCCTTCCGTCGAACGCTGATATCCCGATCCTTGAGCGACCCCAAGATGACATCTTGATGCTGCTTGATGGGATCGAGCGTATCCGCCCGGGCAGCCAGATGGGTCATGGCTTCCAGCCCCAAATAGCGAACGTTGGTTTCTCTGGACTGGATAAAGCGTCCCAACCTAGAAGATATTTGTTTCATGAGGGCATGCTCAGTGTCGAGGTGGATAATTAGATTGATCGCCTCGAACAACACCGCGTTTTGAGCATTGTTCTGCTGCACGTTCTTGTTTGTTTCCAGGGCCAGGTTTAGTATCTTCTGGAGCGATTCCCGGATCATGTCCCTGACATGACTATCATCTTCAAAGGTGTTAGCACCATGTATAGAGCCCGTGTGTCCATGCACGTACCTGAAGGTGGGAAGTATTGCAGCAACCGCAGAAACTTGACCTGAATCCACGGGCATGGGACTTTGTAGTAGATATAATCCCCGGCGTACTCTCCGTCGATCAAAATCCGTTTAAGTCTTGCGGCAGCTTTGACGTATGCACCCTTATACTGGTCCAGGTTGTCCTGGGCCAGCGCCATTACGAGAGACGTCACCGAGAGTGCCACACCGAGGTCAACGTCGTCCATTAGGGATATTATGCGCTCCGCCCATTGAGGTTGGACAATATCAGGATGCTTCCGGTATAATCGAAGCAGGGTTAGGGCAGCCTTCTTCTTTACGAACGCCTTTGAAGTCCTGGAGCGGGTCAGTATCCTCCATCGGCATTCCGTAGGCTATGGGTCTCAAGGCAACGTACGGTGAAATCAGCAGCCTGTGCACCTCTCCGCTGAGCGCCTCACCCATCTCTCGGCCACCAACATTTGCGATTGCGTGTAATGCAAGGCAGTTGAACAACTCATTATGATCCAAAAGGTCTTTTCTTATGCTGTTGACGACAAGGTGCAGAAGCTCGTGCTTCTCATGGAGGAAGAGGGTCATGGCAAGATATCCAATCTGCTTTTCGGAGTATTTGTTTGCCGAGATCAGATTCACAGCCTCGAGGTGGCCGAAATCGACGTTCCAGCCTAGGATGTAGATGTAGAGGAGCTATCGCCGAGTGTTAGATGATCAAGGGCCACCGGGCTGACATGAACGCAAGACCAACCTTGCAGACGTATTTCTTCTTGTGATACCCGCTGAGGTTGCCATCTAAACAACGCAGTCAGTCCCAGCTTCATAATGCGAGAGCGAAGACCCAGCGGACATGGCGCATACCTTTGAACTTCTGTCGGATATTGGCCAGCTCCTTGTTGATGCGCTTCTCCTCAAGTTCGCGTGCACGCGCATTACGGAGGTCTGCGATGAACTGGACCAGTCCTCTCATGTTCGAGTTGCTACTCGATGATCGGCCGAGAAAGCCGGCTGGACCCGAGGATGCCATCTTTGCGGAGCTCCGCGAGCTTTGAATTCAGAGTCTCGGTTGGTATATTGTATTGTTGCAGAGGATGAACCGATTGGCAAGCTCTCGTCACAATCACCCCGACAGCCGTTCCAGCAGAGACCGTTGAGTCGTTGTCCGCAAGCTTTCAGCAGGTCCGCATCATGACCAAGAGGGCTTTCCCATTGGAAGATTTGTTGGCGGGCGGAAAGCGGGGGTCGCGGTGTTGCGGCAGCGGGAAGAGGGGATTGCGGTTCTTCGAGGATGAGGAGCAAAGAAAGGGGTGGCCCTGTCAGGCTCGGTACGTCGCGGCTTGAATCGCGGGCGTCGGCGGCAACGTTTGGATATCCCGTTTTCGGTGGGTCGGTCGAGGGTCCCAGCAGGTGCTCAGAAACGGCCACGATGGGGTTGCGACGTGGATCGAATCCGATCGAGATAGTGGTGAGCGGTGCTGGGCTTCGAAAAAGGAGCCACCAGCGCCAGCCGATGGCCTGGATCCATCCATAGATGAGCCCCAGTGACCCCGGTCAGCACCCCGCAATGGCCCGTTTCTATCAATTGATTGAGCAACGCAACGCCGTACTTGATTGGCTAGGTGCCCATACCCCAACCCTCGGGAACCGTCTCCACCAGTTTTGCTTGGTCGAAGCTATGACGCCTCCAGCTCCAAAAGCCCAGCTCTTTTGAACTTGAGAATGCCACGGCGCATTCACAAGAGAGTATGCGGCTGGCCATACCCCGAGTCTGCCTACCTCGGCGATCCGGGCCGTTTTTGGCCGGGAGCACGCGGCGGTGGTATGCCTTCCAAGCTCCAGGTGGGCCCATCTTTCAGGTGTTCAACCCACGAACGAAGTGGCTCCAAAAAGAGAGGTCGGCCGCCAATGTAGAGCCAAGCAGGCAATCCGACTATCTGAAAGATGAGATTGCGTCCCGGGTCTGCGAGCGCCTTGTTGTAAGTAAAGCTAACCAACACATATCTTGAACTTAGAGCTCAATCCCTCGGCAGGACATCAAGCGCGATTTCCCCCGGGTACTCGACCTCGGGGCTAACTCGTGCAACATTGCGCGGGCCCTGACGAGGGAAATCGTTGACCCTGACCCATCAGTTCCGGTGATACCGCCATTGTCGTCCAAGATCGGGGAACTCGTGGCCGCTGAGTCGTCACAGTCGCTCCTCTACCGGGATGCCAACCTCGCGTTTAACGACGAGTTGCAGCTCGCGCGACAAGTCCTTCGCGACGATGAGACGCTTCCTTTCGACGCAGAGTCGTTTGACATGGTTCTGAGCAGCATGAGCATGCACTGGATCAACGACCTACCCGGCGTTTTGGCCCAAATCAACAACGTTCTCAAACCCGACTGCCCCTTTATCGGCGCCATGCTTGGCGGCGATACACTGTTCGAGCTGCGCACGTCACTCCAGCTTGCCGAGCAGGAACGTCGGGGTGGAATCTCACCGCGCGTGTCGCCGCTGGCTGACGTCCGTGACGTCGGGGGCCTGCTCCAGAAGGCTGGGTTCACTATGTTGACGGTCGACGTGGAGGACATCATCGTCGACTTTCCTGACATGTTCGCGCTGATGGAGGACCTACAAGCCATGGGCGAGAGCAACGCAGTCCTAGGCCGCGAAATGGGACCCATTGGCCGTGATGTGCTGCTTGCGGGAGACGCCATCTATCGGCAGCTGCATGGGAATGAGGACGGCACAATCCCCGCTACATTTCGCATCATCCATATGATCGGGTGGCGGGTGTCTGAGGACCAAGCAAAGCCCCTTAAGAGGGGAACCGGGCAGGTGAACCTAAAGGACATTCTGGAGAATAAGTAAACTCTGGCTGTGGCCATTGGCTTGTACATTATCTGTAGCATGAACACGCAGCATCTGGTCTGGGTCTCAAAGCGCGTATTTGACGCCTTTTCACTGGGAATATTTGATTCATATAATGATGAGCTCGCGCAGCATTGACAGAGGGTGACCAGAACCAGCCAGTAAGTCATTATCGTAATCTTCACTCGTCTAAACTCCCTGGGACTACCCATCCCTTCGACGTAGCCCCTTATACCTTCCTCCAGTCAGTCATGACTCGCCCTATGCTTCCAAGTCCGCCCACTTCCACCACCTTCTCATGCCAGCTAAGCAGCACACTCATCGCCGCGCCCGTCGACTCGCTCGATCCACCAGGGCGACCTCCAACCTGGCTGAAGCCCGTCTGCTGAGGCGTCACACGCGTGGGCGTCCTAGGCGCGCTCCCACCCGACGACGCCGTATTGGCCATCCCCTTGTACCTATCCAACCCAGCCATGTTAGCACCATCATCTCCAATCTCCCACCTCGAGCACGGGGAAAACAAGCAGAGGGCAAACCCACAAGTACTTCATCAGCACGTCCAAACACTCACTCCCGCCCGGTGTCCCGTAGATCCGCTGCAGCATCGGTGTCATCTCGCTTGCCTTGATGCTCTGCAGCACTTCGATCACTGTCTGCAAGTGCGCCTCCTTCGCTGCGTCGCTCCCGTTGTACACCGGCATCTCCAGGCACCCGCGCAGCGCGCCCTCTGTGTCGCCGCCGCGAAGGAGCTGGCGGACCTGTGCGTTGATCTGGCGGACTTCGGATTCGCTCGTCTCGGGGAGCGGGGGGTGCAGTGTGGAGGTGTCGAAGTTGATGCTCGAGTCCTCTTGGAGGGCGTCGATGTTGATGGTGCGCCAGGCGTCGCTGAGCGAGGCGGCGGAGTGTTGTTGGATGATCGACATGGTTCAGGTCGTGGGGGAGGGATGGCGTTGGCGCGTAGAGGGTTGGCAGGGTGTGTGTTGCTGCAAAGCGGGTGTTGTGGCGATGCGGGAGTTGGTGATTGTCTTGTGGTTGTGGTTGTAGTTGTGGTTGGGGTTGGTGGAGTTGGTTGTGGTGCCGTGTAGTTCTGTGCCCCGCAGCACCCCACCCCACCAGCTCCGACGTCAGCTGCACCGGGCCTGCCCTCCGAGGTCTTCTTGCTACCCTCGCCGCCCAATTCACAAAAAGTTCGTTACCGTCAACCGTTTCCTGTGGGATTCGAAAGGTTCCGCTGTCGGGTAGCCAGCCGCCGAATATGAGGCCGGAATATGTCCGGACTTCGAGGGGAATGTCGCCAAGGTTCACGTCTGCATCTCGCTCCGGACTTGGAACTCTTTCGCGCCAGCACATGTTGGTCACTGATAAAGGGGGGAGGGACCTTCAACCAAACTTGCAAACACCAACAAGTAGAGCTGATATCGGGCGGCTCAGGATCGGTGCTTTGCCGTGTCTCGAGACTACCTAGCACTTGGGTATGATTGAGGCGTGGTTTGTTGGAGACAATAAGAGGGCACTCTTTGCGCCTGTCCAGTGTTCCGGGTTGCGAGAATTCGCTGTAGGTGACGAGGGATAGGTTTATGTCTCAAAGTGTCAACCCGGGGTGTGGGATGTTGAAGCTCCCGACAAAGATCTCAACGGTTTCTTCTAGGCGTCATCATTCTTCCCTTTGGATCCCACATGAACATCACCCAATCCTTGACGTCGAAGACCGCCCTTCACGAGGGTCACTAGCCATTTCCTCTTGTCAGAAAATAGAATCAAACAAAGACAGTGAATGCTTTCGATGAAAGTTTGGAGTGATGACGACGAGGCAACCAGCTTTGACGGCGCACTTCGTGTGGTAGTCGAGGAAACGCTACCCTGTGCGAGTCACCAGCTTCGTAAAGGAAGACGCTGCAAAATATCAGTGTTCTTGGACACCAGAGTGGCCTTATGGTCGAATTGGGGATTGTAATGCACTACCTACCTAGGTACCTAGGTGAGGATACTGACCAACTTTCTTCCAGATTACATCTTCGCCATCGCGACCCATTACTCGCGCTCTCAAAGTCTAAAGCTAATCAGCGACGACCGCCCATCGTGGGGTGAACAAGCGAACCTCGCTCCTTCACAAGAACCCTTACACATTACAGATTGAAACTGAAAGATGGAACTCGAATGAGGGGGGTCTTGATTGTGCTCGGGACAACAGAGATGAGTGCTGATAGTAGCCAACTGGGTCGAAATAGGTGACCTCCATGCACTGTGTGATTGCCTAGGTAAGGCAGGCAGTAAATCCTCCTCCGATCAAGCACCCTTCAACAGTATCAGATGTCTGTACTCAGGAGCAGGCCCAAGAACTCATCACACAAAGTGTAACTGTGGTGGCTCGTTGCCTTCTTCCTGCTGTCAGCCGGGGCTCTCACCCGCCTCCAAGACGGGATTGAGTCCCCTTCGCTGACACGCCCAAACGCACATCCACCTCCCATGACCCGCGTTCGACAGGAGTCTTCTCTTTCAGGGAGGCGAAGCAGTTACAACCTCCCGTACTGTACCTAATCGACACCCCTCAAGACGCCAAAAGGCCACGCAAGACAGTTTCCCCCGTACCAGCCCAGCCTGAACCAACAGGTACTAGCCATAGCTCATGGGACCTCGAAATCATCCCGGGAGGAACTATCCTCACAGTTCATAACCGCAGCCCCAGGCCCAGGCCCAGTGAACTGCGAGCTGACCCTCTGCACCGACCTCAACCCAACTCAGGTCCATCACCATGTCCCGCGCAAGCGGTGGGCGCTGTGGAACCTCAACTCGGCAGAATCGTGCCGCTCTCAGCTCCATTCACTCTGTCTCAGGCCTCCTAGAAGCGCCTGTTCCCCTCTCTCCCCTGACCGGCAACCTCGCCATCCTTTCCCAAGAGCATGAACGACGCTCCCTGACCAGCACACCGACACGCTCAGTCCTCCCGTCCTGACCGCTCCACACCGCGTCCGGCTTGTCCTCCGGCCAAATAACACATGACTGACTCTCATCCCCGCCCATCCCCCGTTCACAGTGCGTGAACTTCTTCACCTTCCCTGATCCATCTCGTACCGATACCTTGGTTCTGGGACTCGCTTACCAGGAGGCGGCCACGCATCCATCGCGGTGGTCTGTCCCAAGCCTGAGACTGAGACCAGGTGGAAGGAGCCAGGGCTCAGGGGGAAGCGGGTCTCGTGAGGCGGGACTGTGGGCAGGGGAGGCGCGGTGATTGATGGGTCCGGGAGAGCCTGCCGGCGTCCGCTGGTGTCCGCTGGGAACAGCAAAAACGCCGTCAAGTCAGGCAGCGTGAGTAGCGCTCGCTGTAGCGCATCTGTAGCGTATGCGGATCGACGCGATTAGCAGTGTAGCAGGCTCTAGACCATGGCGTGTCTACCTAGTAGTTAAACGGAGGTCAAGTAAAGATGGTACTGGTGGGTTCGTAAATTTTTCCTTCTTTGGAACGGTGAGAACAGAGCACCGTTTTGCGCAGCAGGCCCGGTGTATGGATAGGGAATGGTCAATACCTCCCCCGGTGTATCATGTATGCGCGTTGACGCCTCAGTGGTGGGCTAGCAGACTAGCGGCACCTGAACCTTGGCCAATCTGTTTGTGTCAGTGCCGCTTTTCTTCTCTTTTCTCCCTGCCTCCGTTTCGACATGGTGGGTGGTCGGCACAGTTTGATTCGCCCTTGAACTCGGAGAGTGAAAAAAAAAAAAAAAGATTGACTTGAACTGAGCAACCGCATGTTTCTTTTTTTTCGTGTTTGCACGATCGGCGATTGTGACTTATCACTGCCAGGTGAGCGGAGACCCGGGAAGGATCCGGGAGGATGGGGCGGGCTAACGTAGCCTGTGCTGTCCTCGCGAGGCAAGCAGAAGCGACCTCGAAAGCTTCAACTCATGATTCACTAACTGCGTTGACGCCTAGGGAGCAATCGCTTCGGTTCTAGTAGCTGAGTAGCGATACGCCAATCAGTTTCGCCCCGTGATGGCGGCCAGATGTGATGGCCATGCAGTTTGTGCCGTCGCGTTCAGCCTACCAGAGGCCTTCTAGAAGAACGGAAGCCGATCGAAAGGGTGTGTAGGCCCGAGCCATCTGCTTTGGACCGCTCGTTCCCCGTCCGGGCCGCTGTGTTTGAATCCTAGCTAAGAAGCGACGGAGACGCCATTGCCAAACGCAGGCAAGTCAACTTCTGCTAATCAAATCGACCCGCTGGCGTCGAGAAAGATTGATGATCCAGCGCACCGGGAACGCTCCCGGCCAAGGATCCTCGTCTACTTGCGGTATAGCGCAGATCGGCGCGCGGCCGACAGACGACAGATGGCGCCCAGCTTGAAACCGACGTGACCGAGTCGTGTGCGGAGAGTCAGATACGTTGAGAAAACAGTGCCATCCGTGAGCAAACGATAACAGCCACATCAGCAACTCTCTCACCCCCCAGGACATTGTGGAGGTTTGGAGATTGCTTCAGGTTGCGATAACCCCCCCTCCCCCCCAAGCTGGGAAACGGGCGTGGGAAGCTGTGAAACCCCCACGCCAACTGGCCTGGGAATGTCAGAACAGGAAATTCAAGACGCCCCCGTTCAACCTTCAGCCACCAGCCACCACAGTTGTGGCATTGCATGCATGCTCTTTGGCAATCCCTGGAAGTGGAGCGATACGGCGAAGCGACGGGGGACGGAGATGGCTAACGGACAAATTGGCGACGACATCCAATTGCGAGCCAAGGCCCCAACATGAGCAATACTCCAGAGAAAGGTTGTGGGGGGAGCACATCCATGGCTGGCAATTTTCCTTGTGCCAAATATCTTGCTCAGTTTTCTTTAGCCGATGACAACCTGTCAACAAAAGACGCCTGATGAGGGGAACGGTGTGGAGATCAAGGTCAAGCCCCAAAAATGGTGAGGGCAGGCGTGTTGAAGCAAGACGCCACTCACCCTCCGCGTAGCGTCTCCCGGTTCCAGGACTCTGGTCCTGGGCCTCAATTGGGACCCGCTGAAATACCACGCAAGCTGTCAAAAGTCAGTCGGCCCTAGCCCTGCAACCTCCTTTAATAACCTTGCATTAGCGGCAGAGCTGCGTTTTCTTCCCCCTTTGTTCCATCCAATTCCCCACGCCCCCAATCCCTTTTCTCTTTCTTTTCTCCACCCCTGGCCGTTTCGAGGGTTGACCACTTGCACCTCAACATGGGACGGAAAAGAAGGTGCCCCATGACTCTTGAGCTCACCCCCCTTTCTGTCTGCCTCGGCCGCGGGTGAGCAACACACAATTGACTCATTCGCATCCATCCATTCATCTACAAGGTAGTCTTCGCGGCGTACAACGGCATAGTATCACCGGAACGTCCGGGAACGCAGATGAGGGAGACGCGGGAGCGGGAGGAGGGGGGGGGGGGGTGCAAGCAGTCCACCAGTGCTTCGCCCCACTCGCAGCCCGGAGTCAACTCCGTCTTACAGCCACGCAGACGAAGCTTTTGCTTGGTTCTCACCTAAGAACACCAGATGGTGTGCAAATTTCCATTTCAAGTCAGCAACCCACCAGGCAGGTAGCCTTTTGTATTGTGGCACGAACGATCGGGTCGGGATTGCACCCAAGAGCCATTGTTCTGTTTCCTGTCAATTACACGTCCGGTTGTTTGTTTGTTTGCTGCCTGTGACCGTCAAAGTCTACTGGGTTTGCGGTTTGGGTTGCTGCCTGAGGGACATGGAATCACTCGGGCTCGTGGCACCATGTATCATGACAACTGACTGAGTAATCGTTTCTCTCATTTCCCTCACGCCATTCCTGAGGCTCGGTGAAATGCGATGGCTGCGCTCAACCACCTATGCCTGCTGCCTGAGTTCATTAGTTGTGACACCACTCAGTATGACGCGCCGTTCTGTTCCAACCACGGGGGAGGGGCGCCAGGATGACGAGCGTCAAATCCGGAGAGAAAGAGGGTTTACATGGGACCGATTCGATAATTCAGGGCCAAGCGTTGTGCCCCAGAAGGGCAAAGGTCGATCGGAGAAGACGAGGCAACTGCACCAACCCCAGCGTTTATCGGGCTTTTATCGTGTCATGCCACCTGAATCATGTTGCCACACCTAGTTATTGTTTGGACTGAAAGTATGAGGCGAGTGATTGGCTCAATAGCAGTTGCTCTGCTAACTACTGGATTTTCGTTATCAGACCACTGCGTTGCGTCAGAGTGTCACAGTCAAGCAAGTTGATAGTCATGTTGCTCGCGTTGAAAATAAGATATCTTTCAATATTGGCTGTGGCTGACCACCGAGCTCTTTGCGCTGTGTAGCGATCATGCCTCTTAGTGTAGTTTTACATCAGTCTAACCAAGAAAAAAATCCAGTGGGTATCTTCTTTCAACCTGGATCCAGCCCAGCAACCCCCTTTCTAGGCCAAACAAGTATCCTCCGAGTTCTCGAAACAGGGTTGTGTACAGGTATTTGTGACAGACATCAAAAGGAAAACAAGAGCAGACGAGAGCCACCGGCGGCCCATCCCTGCGAAGGGACGGGGCCGCAAGGAAGGGGGGTAAGTAGTATATCGGGGCCAAACCGATAAAAAAAGTCTATATGCAAGCCCAGTTATTTTTCCCAGCCTTCCAGTCTTATCCTAAGACCAACCAAAAGAAACCCAAAAATTGCCTTATTCTCAAAAAGCCGCCGTTTTTGTTCGTCCGAAGTACACCTTCCCAAAAGCCAATGCGGAGCAGAATTCCGCGTGTCGTTGACGAGCCGAACCATGGAGAAGCCCCCGTAGGTGGTCAGGTTCCGACGAACTCGTGGTGCCAGCGCTGTTCAGTCGAGGCGGGGTCGAGTGGACTCTCGATGCGGGATTGGTATCAAGCCTTGGTGGCGGAACTCCAAATTGATCCGCTGGCCGCTGCATTGCTGATGTGTCCTGCGCGAACAGGTGGGAAAAAGCCAGCGGCCATGTGGATCGAGATCGAAAGCCTCCAGCCGACGAACTCCCCCAAGCGTAAGCCAAATCCTCCCGTCTATCTTCTAAACGCCGTACAGCCGAGCCCAAAAAAACGAGAAAGGGTGTGCTGCCCGGAATGAAACGCTGTGACGTTCCTCTTTCCTTGCTGCCGGGAAGCAAGTGGCAGCGAGCCGAGATATGTATCGTCAGGAATTGTGATTAAAATGTTGTTGTATCGGAATGCGAGATCGTCTTGAGGCCTCCACCTGAGTCGCTCGGGGGGGAAAAAAAAGTCGATAAAAACGTAGTACAGGCAATATTAAAATCCTTGTCGGGTATAAAAAGACGAGCTCATCGTAGGGCGTGCGAATTGCGGCTCGCGAAGCGGTCGATATTGTAGCCAGCGTGCGGTGAAAGGACTAAGGTCGATAGATAGTTGCCTGCCGCGCATTAGGTTGGCGTACTCCGCAGCGCGACACGTCGGCCGGCACGTGGGGAGACAGGCCGTTGTCGCTGACCCGGCTCTTAGCGCTGCCGTTACCGAGGCTTCGGCGGTGGTGGCTTAGGAACACCTGTTGTGTCGTAGGCCCCACGGCCAAAGTTGATAAGACTTTGAGACTCTCTGACAATCATTGTCGGATTTGGTGTGATGATCGACGTGAAATCTGGGTCGCGACGAAAAGTTGAATGTTAGCAGACAGAGCAATGCAGAAGGCGGATCGGTTTGTGTCAAGTATAAATGACCATGGGAAATGAGGCAAAGGAGTCGCCCGCCTTTGCGGAACAGCTCCAGCGCCCAGCAGCCATGCATCGCAAGTCATGGAAATAGGTAGTTTTCTCAGGTAAGCGGGCAGTGGTACTCTGCCGCAGCTGTGACTCACAATTTGGGACGTCAAGATCAGAAGGCAAGGCCTCTGTTGAGTCGGATTGGCGACAGGGTGAGGCGATGATGCAAGGGAGCGGTAAACCCCTGCCGAGTGCGCGCGAATGCAGTCGAGGTAACGTCCCTGTCAAAATCGGAGCCAGTCGGGGATTCGTGGTACAGGAGAGCTGAAAGGCGACGCCGAACGCGACCAAGATGGGCGGAACCCGTTGATGGCCGCTTGTGCAGGATGACGAGGCGCAGTTGACCGCAGCGAAAATGTGATGTCGTCGGTTGACGTAGGAATCTCAGATGGCGGGTGCGTCTTTCTTGTTCGCAATTATCGCGGTGGTTTTTGCGACCCCTTGACGTGGTGGTGAGCGAGCTTCAGGGTGATATTTTGTCGAAGATGTTGCTGTCAGGTGAGAGCGGCAGTTGGAAAAGTCAACGACTGAGTAGAGGCGATCCTGGCGTCGAAAAACAGGACCTGGTTACCAGATGAGAAACTGGAAAACTGTGTGATGATTTCAAGGAGAAAAAAAACTGGTTGGGGACGGGCAGGTCTTATAATGAAGGGATGGCCAACATTGCTGCTCCCTGCCAGGTGGGAATGCCAAAATCGAGGCCCAGGGGACCTTTTTTTTTTTCTTCTTACTCCTGTTGGAGTTGGCGTCAAGCCTTCCACCCGGTACCCGGCTGCAAAGTACTGTACAAGGGGGCCCCTGGCCTGTCTCGCGTGCTTTGGCTCCGTTACGAGTCCAACGAAGCGTCGAGCCCTTGCCCAAGCAGTGACTGACAACGGTGCGACTCCTTTTTTTGGTGGTGCCTGAAGGGTGCCAGAGTGGCTCGGGAGCCTTGCCCTTCAAGAGTCCCAGCGAGCGGCCCTGGTGCATGTTGAGGCAGGGGCCCCCCTGCTCATCAGGTCCTTGTACCTGTACTACCGACCACCTCCCAATTTCAAAACGGGATGATGCCCTGACACTGTGCCGTTTGCACTGTAGTAAACTGAGGGCAGGCACGGACGGCCACGCTTTTCACCCCTGGCACTGAGGGCGCCGCGAATTCACCGTGAATCCCACACATTTTTTTTTACCCTTCCTTGATGCCGTGACCCTTGCGCCCTCGAGGCCGAGTTTGCATTCGATGAAAACTGCTTTCAAGGCTGCCGCAAACGAACTTTGCAGGCGTCGATGTGACGGATCTGTTTTTGTTGTCGCTTGGCATGATTGCGCTTTTTCCATTTGCCTCGTCTTCGTTTGTCTTCGCCTGTGTGGAGGCTGCAAAGTGCCCAGTAACTACGTCGTGCAGACGCGTCCGCCTCAGACGGGTGGAAAATCTGCGAAGGGCCCATCCAGCAAGGCCGACCTGCCTTGGTATCTTCCAAGGTTGCGGGCGAGGTTTGGTGCAGCGGAACGCCGGACGGCCGAAAATAAAGTTGCTTGGAACCTCCTCGAGGTCGGAGGGAAGCTGTCGGACAGCACCCCAGTAGGTATCTACTCTATCCCTCGGCGCATCACGCAGTCGCACTCTGCGCCCGAGGACACACAATATGTTTGTATTCACTGCCCTGCTCAAGCAAACAAGCTGCGTGAACCTTCATTTTTACCAATCGAGCACCAGTGCGGACCGGTTGAGCAAACGGACTCGGGACGTGGTCGAGGAGCCACATCCCGACATCCAATCGAGCACTGCTTGCTTCACCTTTGGTGGGCAACCGAACGGATCCAGAAACAAGGCGCGGCCGGGGTCTCAAGCAACACCCAAAACCCGCATTTGGTCGTTGGGTGGAGGGCGTCCAATTCAAACGGGAAAAGGGGGCCCGATAGAGAATTGGCTGGAGAAACAAAGTACTTCGGTACCTCAATACTACAACATACAGACACAGCGATTCATTTTCACTGGCCCTCATGGAACCTCAAGAAATACAAGCCACGCTGACTGCCGCGCAAGGGACGAAACTTGATCGCCTTGCGGTACACAGCCAGCCCAATGCCAAAGGACAACCAAAGAGACCATTCTGAACGGATTCGATAGATACGGCAGCCATTCGCCAAGTTAGGACGAGTTTCTGCACACACCACCTGAAAATTCCTGAGCGTCGCTGTTGCGTAGATAGGTAAACTGTTGCTTGGAGGCGGTGCAAGTCTGCTCCCGCACTTTCGGCCACAATGAAAGCCACTGACCCGATCGTTTATGCCACATCGCGGCCAAACCCGCCAACAAGCACCCTCATCCTGCCCCTCACCAACTTGTAAGTCTATGGATGCGACACTAAACAATTAGGTTCCTCTCTGGCAGCCCGACAGTGGGGAAGAGGATCAAGGCCGCCCGCCACGGGGCTATCTCACGGGAATGATTGCTGCAAGCAAATAGCAGGCACATTCATAGCCGCTCGTTAGACGCCATCACGACAAACTTGCCCTACCTTCACACCATAGCCATCTCCCCATCACACGGAATGGTGGACGGATCTACATCACACCACGGCCGAAGCCAACTCGGGACTGCTGGGCAGCTCGGAACCAGTAGAACGTCAAGACACCCACCCGACACATCCCCCGGAAGATCCATGTACCTGTGCGCGACGCAGTACACCCGTCCCTTCCCAGCTGCCGACCGTCGTGGCACTGCGTCAGACTCATCCTATTCTTAGGCGGTCGTCTCTCCGTATCCTCGTCGATTCGACTCGGTGCGGGCTGGCGTTGGATCCACGTTTCTCGCGGCCGACGGCATCTTGCGAGTTTTTAAGGCTGGGGGCCCAGATCGGTGGTGCCGGACAACATGCCCCACCGCTACAGCCAGTGAACCGCCAGCGCCTGGCTAGTCGATGCCCATTCGGCCGAATTTTGCGAATCAAAAACGGGCAACGAGACCTTTGTGCTGCCTCACGATTGAGTCAAACACAAGCCCCACGATGAGGACAGCTCCATCTCCCCGGCACGCTGTCATCATCGTGCGTGTCTCGCAAGTCGCTTGACATGGCCTGGACATGTCGGCCTGGGCACCTGACCGAAGCAGCAAGCTGCGAGTCCGGAGGTGGCTGCATGCCTTGCATTCTGGCCGATTCTGTCCGATGAGGTCGGGTTGCCATGACGCAGGCCGTACAGGCTCGGTGGACCATCGAAGATTGGGGCACCAGCAGGCTGGCTCCGGGGCCACGACGTGCCTGCATCGTGCAACATCGCTGTGTGTGATGGCCGTCTTGATAGGCAGAAGCCTCAAGGCCCTCAACCGGCCCTGCATCCGTCGCATGCCTGAGCCGATCACCACCTGGGGGCTGCTCCGCACCTGCCCTCCTGGCTTGGGAACGACCCGCTCCCGCCCCGCTCCCGCGCCGGATCGGACAGGGAAAGTCCACCAAGAACGGCGTCAACACCTTTTCTCCTGTGCGAAATCAACATGTTGCCACCGCTGATGACGCAGCTAGATAGTCCCGCTGCTGACAAAGGGGCGGTCAGTCTGACGACCTCCTCCGCAGTAATACTATAAAGACTGCGCTGCGCTGTTGTCGCTCGCGGTGTGTGTCGTCAGCCATCGGCCCTCTCCGAGCGCTACCCGGACTCCCCTACGCTACGTCGGGGCACTCTGTCTGGAGGGATGACACAGAGCTAACTTGCTGCGTTGGTAGGAAGACACACCTCGCACGCAGGCAGATACCTACGGTAAAGCACCTGCCTGCGCACTGCATGCACCGTAGTATCGACGCCAACAGTGTTGCCTGCAAACTGTCACGGGATATGTTCCCGGGCTCCCTCCGTTTTTTACGAGACGAACAAACCTCCCGCGACTGTCTAGCCGATGAGAATGCGGTGTGCAGCCTGAATGTCACCCGGCTCAGAACAAGTACACACTATTGACGAATTTGTGCGGAAACCTTGATATGGCCGAGGTGAGCAGCCAGTTGGAGGCGAGTCCCAAGAGAGCCTACTCGGTTCGCCAAGACTGTTTCAGCCCACTAATTGGCACTGCCGGAATCACCATCTGTGGGGATTCGCTCCCCCGTGGCTCGTGTGAGCGGACCTGAGTCCAAAGGGGAATGGCCGCAATGCAGCCACTCTGCCAGCCCGCAGCGCTTGACTCAACGATGGGCGGAATGCCTTCAGCAGAGCAGGACGACGGCGATGCGATGATGCCCAACAGCCGTTGTTTTTCATGCAGCGCTGCGATGGATGCAGTTCTTCGCATATCCGAGAGCCAAAATACTCCACTTACAGGTGACAGCTGGCTCAGACACGGTCGGCGAGCAATGAGAAGCGTCGAGGGCACGATCCGGCGATGCTGAGAAAAGGCGCTTTGCGGATGCTGTCTCGGAGACCGAAGTGAGGTATCACCTCTTTCCGCCCCCTTTTCCTTCTTAGGGCCGGTGACGGGGTTAGTTGGTCTCCTTCGTCCTCCCGGCGGTCGGAAGCCGTATATTGCATATCCGCTTGACCTCGTGCCTGTCCCATCTCGGGCGGCAACCGCAACGGGCCCGTTGCATCTTTGATGCGGTGCGACGGCGGAGGATTAAGTAGCGATGGCAACACGAGGATGGTTCAGGCTCGGGAACCGCATGTTCTAGACATCATCATGTCTTCACTGACAAGCTGTCAGTGACCAAGCCAAAGACATTCGCATCCCTGCTCATAGAGGGTTACATAGAGAACTCTCGTTCCGAGAAGGTAATGAATATAATGGATCTCCCGAAACAAGAACCAATTTTACCCCAGATTAGCAAATTGCGACAAAACATCAACGGGTCCTTTTCAACGGCCCTCCGCTCAACCAAACTCCGTCCGGGAGGTTGCAGCTGCCACAGAAAGAGATGAGTGATCGCCATGAGCCTCTGCCCGCCACCAGCTAACAAGGTCTCAGGTCGGATTTATGCCTAGCCTCCTCCGTTGTTCGCTTTATTATTGACGATGCGCGCGGACATTATGCCTTGAGATCGGACCCAAGCCAGCAGTTTGCGCCCGAGCGCGCGATTCCCTGAACACCCGGCACGGGAGCTCACCGAGCCTTGACCCCGGTGGCATTCGATTGCGCTTCTTCTGCAGCCGAAGTTTTCTGGAAGGTTTCCAAGCTCCGCACCATCTCGCCTTGGTACAGTGCGTAAAAGATCAGACGGCTCTTGATCAGGCGATGGACATGCTCGCGTCTTCCCCGCAGTTCGTGTATCAAACCACTCCGAGTCAATTAATATATTCAATCGCCAGGGTCATGTCTCGAGGACATGACGCGACGCGACAGTCTCGGGTGCTTCTTTGACACTCCCATGCCGTACGCTTTCAACGCGGCTTAAGCGACCTAACCATCCTCAATGAAACAAGAAGCTGGCAGTACGGTCGCCGCTGATGGAGAGACATTGGCCAGCCGATCCTGTGCTGTTTGCCAGGACCACGACGCACAGCAAGACTTCCATACAATGTTACTTTCCGTCGTATTTGATGCAATACGAAAAGTCTATTTCTCCATATCAATGCAGTGCTCTTTTCCGGGTCCGAAATGGGTTGCTGCCGTGTGATGGTGATTGATGGTTGCGTACCTGCCTCACAAGCCCGCCTCACGTTAAATTCCCAGTTCCAACAATTGCTACCACAGTACGTGTTTTTTTTTGTTTTTTTTTGTTCAAATGGCATTGCCACTCTTGTGTCACCCTCTCACCAACCGAACGAGAATATCATGACTTGCATTGCACAATCCACCAATATATGCGTCGCATCTCTACAGGAGCAGCTGGAAATACCTAGGCCATTGACCCCCCCCCCCGAAAAAGAGACATTCCAGCCCAATTGCGCTTGAGAAGTCATCGTCACCACCTGTGTTCTGGCCATGGATGAATCTCTGCAGGGAGCCTGTCGCATGGCTACCCATTAGACACGGAAGACTCGGCCGTCAGTGCCGTGAACACAACCGGGAAGCGGCACGACACCTCTCAACACAGCGAGCGCATGCTGAGTGGAGAAATGAAAATATCTTGGCTACAGTGAGCTCCCGACAAAGCCGCACCGCCCTCACCTTCTCTCCCCGGACGTCTGCGAGGCCCTCGCCAGTCTCAGTGACGTTAGTTTTCTTGATGACCCAAGCCAATGTCAGAGCAGGGCGATCCAAGCTGGAGGTGGACTGTCAAGACCCATGTCAAGCACGTGTCGCAAGCCACAGTTCCGATCTTGGCGCCCATTCCGGTGGAAGCTGAAGCAAGGTGTGGGTGTGAACGTGGGCGCACAGTACGGCCTCGCCTGACCTCGCACACCTTGCCCGTCAATTTTTGGCCCCCGATGGTGCGTCCCATCCCCCCTATTCTTTGTGAGACCGAAGTCACGGCCAGAGGTACATACTCGGTACCCAACCGTCGCGCCATTCCGCACCTGGCGCGCGCTGCAAGGTTTGAGGTACCTCCGTCTGCAGTACCTGAATCACGACCTAATTCAGGTGCCGAGCAACCTTTCCAGCGTTTTAGTACCTTGCAGCCCAGGCAGAGCCTAGTGCGTCGAGGAAGCGATATGTAGCTGGTTCCTGCATTAGCCTTACCTGAAGACTCCGAGCTTGAGGCTGGTGAGGAAAAAGCAGCAGCGCATCGCAACTTCCTTCTTTTGGGTCTCCTCGTCTCCGTAATTCGCGCGCTCTTATCGCTCACGCCCTGGCTGAAACACAAGCTGGCAACTTGAACTTTCCTTCCTCTTCAGTCGTGCAAGCCAGAGGCGGTCCTTTTTGGTAGGTACACAGCCACGCGTCATCCATCTTCTGTCAATTCGAAGCAGAAAACGGGGCCAAGCCTGGGCTCCTGACCGCTGGCTGATCACGACCACGGATACGTAACGGTGGCCCAATTGGGCACCACCTCTCACCCATCACAAGGCGCCGATCTAGTCAGCACTGTGATGCCGTCTCCAGCCCATGAGGCGGGCGGCTCAAGCAAGCTTCCGATTCACTCCTCTCCAGCCACTCAGTGGGGCAAGCACAATGTGTGGTCTACCTGCCATCAACCTGGAACGAATGCATTAATGCATCGTCATGTGACGATGCTCCTTCAGCTCAAAACATTGTCGGGGCTCTGCGATCAACAGTACGGCTGGAGAGTGAGAGCTTGCCCACCTTGGAATGGAGCCAGCACGACCACGAGCGGAAGCCTGGGCTTATTGGCCACCGCCTCAGCACAGGTTGTCATCGAACCCAAGGGCATCTCCAAGCACGAGTTGCCCACGCAATGCCGCCAGCCTGTCAACATTGGGCAACCCGCGTGGACAGTTTCAAATGCCACGCGAACAATCAGAGTCGCAAACACCTTGGCAACCCTTTTCACCTTTCCGACAGGGCTGTCGCGGGCCCGCTGATGTGTCAACCCTTCTCCATGGGAACGGTAATGCCTATGGCAAAGTGGCACATCATCAGTTCGACCAGCCTCGTCAGGCGTCAATATTTAACTCCCGAAGGCACTCCAGATCGTTTCGATACATTGCTCGGTACTGACCAATCCAATAGCAGCCGCAACGCATCTGCTTCAGAGATTCCTCTGCCCACCTAGTCGGTCCGTCGCCCATACACCCATGTTCCCACGTCATCACAGCCAGACGGTTAGTCTTGTGCCTGAACCTGGCAGCCACGTCCTTTCTGAACACGGCAGTGGAAACGCCTTTTGCCTGGGAAACGGTTTGCTGAGGCCAGCCGAAATTTCCAGCGGCCCACTCAGCCGTCAGGCCTCCGTCTGGCTCCTTTCGCTTCGTCGCCGCCTCGCCCCGTCGGGCCTCAGATCTACACTAAATTTCCAGGACGGCAGGTGTGGCTAGTCTCATTTCAGAGATTTGCTTCCTGTGGCTCTGTGATAATTATCTCAGCGCCTCCCCCCCCCCCCCTTCAAGGAAGTACCCTCGCATAGCACACTCGCACAAATATCTATTGCAGACGGCATGCGATGGTTTTTGTCCTTGCGCTCAAGCGCTCAAAAGGCCTGAGCGGCTCAAGCAGACACACGAGGCTTGCGCCATTTGCTGAGGCGTCGAAGAAAAGTCTGAATGGTGGGATGCGACCGGGATGCATCGGCGCGCGGACCTCAAACTTGAGAAATTACTCCGTGCGAAACGGTGTTTGTGCCGAGAAGACTTCTGGAAGCCTTTTAGAAGACGAGGGGGCCCTGTGGCCTGAATGTCAGGCCAACGCCAGGGACGGCTGAGGAAATGCAAGCCCCGACCCCCTGCTGGCCCTAGCTGCAAGCAGCAGCCACGCGTTTGGCGGATCCGTACGGCAAACGGGGCTCGTGGAACCCGGGGAAGCGTTCCGCGCTGCAGGACGCCCACGTTGTCATGGTAGAATTCCCGTTTGCGCTGGACACTGGGACCGAACGGCATGCATGGCAACGGGCGGTCTCTTTTTCTTTTTCTTTTTTTTATTCAAAAGAGGAAAACCGACTATTACCAGGGTGCTACTCCGTACGGATTAGGATACGACGCGCCGTGAGTCGCGGCGATCGTCAGCGCTTTGACTGTCGAGACCCTCAAGAGAAGGCAAGTCCAGGCTCCAGGTGACCAGGTCGATTGAGGTGACGGAAGAAACCTGGCAACACCCAAATGTCGAACCACGTCGGCCAAGGCTGTGGTTCAGTCCTTTTTTATCCCCAGCGGAGGATTGACTCAGTGGGAATACGGATGCTGGGGGGGGATCGTGAGGAATTATTGTCTGGTTGACCCAAGAGAAGGGCGGGCGGGACATGATGATAATTTCCGTCAGCTATTGGGGTCAAGGCGTGTTGCACCGACTGAGCCGTCCACGCTCAACTCTCTTTCAAACAAGTTTGGAGCTTCTGCTGCCTCCTTCGAGCTTCAAGTGATGCGTAGAAGGACATGACTTGCTCCTTACCTTGCGAGTTTGCCCGGTTGGAATGGGAGGAATCATGGAGAAATGCCCGAAACAGGCAAAAATGCTAGCAGCTCACGGCGCTGGGCACCCGGTGCTCGAGCACTCGTCGGAGTGATGATCCACCCTTCGGAACATCGCACGCAATCCGGCTTGTCCTGCCGAGAGGACAAGTGGAAGTAGACCACCACCCTCCCGTGAGTTGTGGTCGCGCTTCCGGTCCGCAGCCACAGTGCATTGCATTGCATCATGTCAGGATGGCTGGGTAGTCTAGGTACTTCTGGCGGACTGGATGGAACTTCGGCCGAAGGAGTGGAGAGGTGTGCACCGTATTTGGTTGACCGGTGAAGGCCACGCCCGAGGCATGGCTCCGCGTCTCACCGAGAGAGCTCAGTGTTTTCGCTTCCCACTCTTCGAGACCAAGCTTTTTTTTTTTCTCACCTCCCTCTCGCTTCGGCGTCCCAGCGCCCACGGACCGCTCATGGTTTTCAACCCAAGGTTTTGGAAATGCCGGGTTGGATTTGGGCACTGCCTGGCTTCTGCGCCAGTACTAACGAGAACTGTCCCGGGTACAACCGGCAAGTTGAAGGGCTGGCAAGGGAAAACGTGGATGCTACGGCGTGAGATGTTTGAATGTCATGCTCAATAAATGCTGTGCCGTTCGAGCGCATTAACTTATCCTATATTCCGTACCGCGGCAGCGGAAGAGGGACAGGTGTTGATTGTTTCATGTGGCATGGACATGGCATGTTCATCACTGTTGGGTCTCTCCGGAAGGGGGGATGAGGATTTTCGGTGCAGGTGGTTTGTGCTTGGTCCAACAGACACTCGGGACGCCCGGTACTTCGCGGTAGGTTGACGTGGAGCCTGGTACTTACGTCTGTATTGGAGTTGTGGCGTTGGCGATGGCAGGTAGTCATGGAGCAAGTACGGCCTCCTCTCAAAGCTGAGTCAAACACAGTTCAGCTAACTGTTTATGTCGTGCTATGACGCTATCATGCTGCTCGTTTGAGGGTCATCATTGTGTCTCTTGCACTCTCAGTTGCCTTCGATCCTTCTGTTTGGTTTCCGTTCAGTAGGCTCAGAGTGTCACCAGGTTCGAAACCAGCCCTGCGATAAACAGGTAACTACAAGATACCACTCCTCCAAGTCCACCTTGGAATCATACCATGGCCAAACAATCATCGTTGCGCCGTGTTTGACCCTTGAGATTTACACTTTGGTGGGTTTTTTTTTTGGCTCGGTGGCCCAACACGCGCCGTCGAACATTCCTTCAAACAAAACATGTAGCATCCCAATGATGAACAAATATTACTTCCGAGACACAAAAGGGATTCCATGGACGAGATTCATACATGTAGAACTGTATAGAGGCTCCTTTACTTCGGGACAGGACCACAAGTGTTGAAGATCGCTTCGTCTGACACCAGCGAGCACCAAACTCGAAGACGGTCTGCCCGCAAGCGTAGTCAACATCCCTCATAATGTGATGACGAGAGCGAAGATACGCAGGTAACAAGGCTAGAGCACAACTCTGTGCCTGGGTCAAGGGAATGTGACACACAAACTACCCCCTGAGATGTAGATATATCCGGGGGTGTCACAAACTGAACCGTTGGACATGGAGATGGTTTGTTTACCCCGGAGCAATGACTCGGATTCTCAACCAAACACCTACCAGATTCCATACCGCTTCATGTGAGATGAACACACAAAGACTTCTTGCCCAGGGACCTGACTCGCATCGCACCACAAGTCTATCAGAAGAAAGGAGCATTGAAACTTCGTGCCCCCCCTCTCCAACAGTGAGAGTGGTTCAAACGTGATGGTGTTGGCTAATTTATTTTCCTTCCGCCATCCCCATCCGAAGGTGGCGTATAATGTAATTCTGGGACCAGTGGTTTGCCCAAACCGCAGCCCATACCCTTCCAGACCCCCCTCCCAAATGGAATTTCCACTGTCAAAACGCCAGGCTTGTGTAAAATATGGTAATTACAACGCAGAGACACAAAAGCGTGCTCTGCCAAAGAAGCGCACCGCAGTCATAAACTGCATCGCATATGTCTTTTTCTCGTTCACCCTCCTGAACACACTACTCTCTCCCACCATCTCATTTCGCTGAAGCATCCAGGTTCATGTATGCATCTTGAATCGTCCGGGTCTCCATCCCGTCCATCTCTAACGCAGTGACCCAGTCTCGAAGTTGGATGTTCCTCCCCATGATACTATCACGCCACTTCCCCCACAAGGTCCTGCCCTCTGTCGTGAGTCTCTGCTCCTGAACCGGTTTGGCGCTCGCTGCAGCGGTCGCGGCTCCTGGGGTGCCTGGAGTATTGAGCCTGCTAGGGGTACTTGCACCGCTTCCACCACCCGTCATCCAGGAGTACTGTTTGCCCTTCTTTCGCCCTCCAAAGCCACCTATCAATGTGTTGAGTGTCTGATTCGCGCTTGCTGTGCTCGACGCTTCCGCAATTCTGGCAGCAGCCGCGCCCTTTTTCAATTCCTTCTTGGATGGCGCTTTGGCTTCATCTGGAGCTGCGCCGCCGGGGGTTCCAGGCGCGGCAGAACCTGACCGGGCACCGGCTGCTGGGGTCTCGGGGTTCATGCGCTTTTGACGTTTTCTTCAGCCTCGCATCCTCCACCCTGCGGTCAGTTTCGCCGATATCCCGCATCGTCTTCGTGAGGGGGTTCTTCGTAACGCTGGAAATCGACTTGGGGCTTTGAGTGTTGGCAACGTCAAACGAGCCTAAGAGCGTGTCAGTAAACCACAAGATGGAACAGATTGGCATGCAGCATACGTTTGAGTGGGTTGGTGGGAGGGCTGACGGCACTATCTGGCTCTGGAAGAGAACTCAGCCCCGTCTGCAAAGGCACCGCTACTTCAGCCCACTCTTCAGGCACCTCCCCGTTCGACGTTGTCTGCCGGTTGATCGCCACGTCGGCCGCTTCCTCGATTAGCTCCCTGAGCCGGTGTTTTGTGGCGATGGACAGCAACGCAAGTTGATCTGCCAGCCACGCGTCGTGAGGGATCCATGAGCTTGATGTGGCCACCATGGTACCCTCGGGCCCTGCTTTGGTGCTGACCGTAACCTTGGGCTGTGGAAAGTCGACCGGCGCCTTCAACTTACCCATCAAAGCTGGATTGCTTCTAAGGTCCAAGTTCAAGCCTATGCCGTGCTCCTTGGCGATCTTTTCTGCTCGAGCGTGCACCGTAGCAATCTGCAAAAACGGTTCCCTTATCTCGTTGCTGCGGCTGATAGCTAGCCTCTGAGCAGCCTCATCCCATGCTTTCTTTGCGGCGTCAGCGGCAAACTGTTCTTGAGTTGCATCGGTGGGCTGTGCAGGTTGGTTTGCCCACCCAGCGCCATACATGGACGCCTTGCCTCCAGGCGCGTTCGCGGGCAATCCCGTCCTTGCCTCCTGAGCGAAGGAACCGGCATAAAAGTCCGCGAGGGCCTGTTCCTCGGCTCGCAGATCGATTCCCGTCCCCGCCAGCGAGTCGCTCACATCGTACTCATATTCCTTCGTAGGACGCTCTGCCGGCTTGGACGGAGGACCCATGGCTCCTTGCGGTGGGTGATGTGGGGGCGCGATCGGCATCATAGTCGCGTTCGTGTACTGCTGGCTCGGGGTAACCGGCGCAGACGAAATCGAAGGGCTGTGCGCATAGTTCTGGCGAGCTTCGGGCATATGAAGCGTAGGAGTTGCGAGAGGGGTTGTGGTCGTTGTCGGTGTAGGCATTGACAAGGAGGGCTGGCCGCCATTTCCGTACGGGGAAGCGTAGTTTTGTTGCGGATGAATCGACGTCGGGGAGTTGACATAGCCAGGAGACGTAGCCGAAGGAGAGAGCGCTTGATTTTGAGTATTGAGAGAGTATTGCTGTGCGTGAAATGCTGGTTGGTGCTGCTGCTGCTGGTGAGGCATCTGCTGCGAAAGGGGGCCGGTCTCGGTGCGCGCTCGCTTGTTCGGCGGAATCGCAAATGGGGGCTGGGGCGTCATCGTAGGCGACGGCGAATGCTGGGTTGGCGAGAAGGCCGGGCGCTGCTGCTGCTGCATCTGATGTTGCTGCTGCAGCTGTCCTAGTTGAGGCGACATCTGAGGGGACATCTGAGGCGCCTGGGGCAGCTGGTTCATTTGCGGCATTTGGGGTATCTGCGACTGCGGTTGCGCCATCTTGAGCGATGTGAAGTTAGAGGAGCGCGCGGCGACCGCGGCAACAGAGGCGCTGAGGTCGGGTTGCTCGCGTTGCGAAAGGTGGAAGGTGTGGGGTGCGGGTTTGGCGAGGTCCAGACCTAGGCAGGCGAACCTGCGTTGGTGGCTAAACCGCTCTTCCTGGCTCCCATCCGAAATAATGATCGGAGCAATGGAACCCCTCTTATTGTTCCATACGGTTCTTATTGTGCGCGGGGCTCAATAGCATTGGGCGCGTTGTGGTCGCGGTGGATTTCAGATATCGTTCGGGGGTGGCATCAGATTTCAAAACCGAGAGGCACATCGCCCCGAGTCTTGTCGCGTCTGATTTCGTCACGTGCTGCCAACCTCTCTTCCCGTGCACAGGCTGTCATGTGGTCCGAGCGTCGATATTCAGCGACCTGCCCTCGGCTTTGAGCCGCATTTCATTCAAACCCCGACCACGCTCCCCATCATTTGCAACGGCTCTTTCTTCATTCGCCATCAACACGCTCTTTGAGATCGTCAAGGATCACCATCTGAGATTGCGCCATTCTTCCGATAGCCACTAGCTACAATCGTGTTTTTTGTTTGGTTCTCATGTGCATGCGTGATGGTCGCATCACGAGCTCAGTAGAAAGATCCACGGCTAGTGTAGAAGCGCAATCTCAGGTCGCCCATCATGGCCTCCAAGAGGAAAGCGGCCGCGATGGCATCGGCAGTACCTGAGGAGCCTGTCGACCCTGCTGATGAGCTCACCTTCCTCTGTTTGGGCGGCGGCAATGAGGTCGGCCGTTCGTGTCACATCATCCAGTACAAGGGAAAGACGGTCATGGTACGTGCTACACAGTTTCCACATTCTACGAGTCTCCCCGGCTGACTAGGGGATCCATTGCAGCTTGATGCCGGCCAGCATCCAGCTTACGACGGTCTTGCGGCTCTCCCGTTTTTTGACGATTTCGACCTCAGCACCGTTGACGTGCTCCTCATCAGCCAGTAAGCCACCTTTTCCCCCATGCACCCTTGAATGTAACGTGAGTCACGCGGTGTCTGGCTCGGGGCAAGATAGGTAGAGGCGGACTCTTGATCAACTACCGGAGCATCGTCATTTGACTGGGGCCTTGCTGGGCCTTCGCCTTTTCGGCTGTTGCTATTTTACAGCAGCGTGTACCATCCGTATGTACTCAGATATCAAAATACAAGATCTTGTCGCCCATTGCCCACCGCTGCCCCAGCTTTGACGCCTCCTGCCTCTGCCCCCTGCCCTTTGCCCTGCTCCTTGCTGCGGCCCATGATACTTAGCCAGCTTTCATATCTCCAACGCATATTCTGACTAACTCGATATAGTTTCCATATCGACCATGCTGCTTCGCTACCATATGTCTTGGCCAAGACAAATTTCCGGGGCCGGGTCTTCATGACGCATCCCACCAAGGCCATCTACAAGTGGCTCATTCAGGACAGCGTGCGTGTTGGAAACACTTCGTCAAATCCGACGACGCAGTTGGTCTACACAGAGCAAGACCATATCAACACTTTTCCGCAGATAGAAGCCATCGACTACCACACCACTCATACTATCTCGTCCATTAGGATTACGCCGTACCCTGCTGGCCACGTTTTGGGAGCGGCCATGTTCCACATTGAAATTGCCGGTCTCAACATCTTCTTCACTGGTGACTACTCCCGCGAACAAGACCGACACTTGGTTTCAGCCGAGGTCCCGAAGGGCGTCAAGATCGATGTTTTGATCACAGAGTCCACCTATGGTGTTGCCTCGCACGTTCCACGGCTTGAACGCGAGCAAGCGTTGATGAAGTCAATTACAAGCATCCTCAACCGTGGAGGCCGCGTGCTGATGCCCGTCTTCGCGCTTGGTCGTGCGCAAGAGCTCTTGCTTATTCTGGACGAATACTGGGAGAAACACCCAGACTACCAGAAATTCCCCATCTACTACGCTAGTAACCTGGCCCGCAAGTGTATGACGGTGTACCAGACTTACCTGAGTGCCATGAACGACAACATCAGACGACTCTTCAGGGAGCGAATGGCCGAGGCCGAGGCTGCTGGAGATGGCACTGGGAAAGGAGGTCCATGGGACTTCAACTTCATCCGCTCACTAAAAAACATTGACCGGTTTGAAGATGTCGGGGGTTGCGTGATGTTGGCCAGTCCCGGTATGCTGCAGAACGGCGTGAGCCGCGAGCTCTTGGAAAGATGGGCCCCAAGCGAGAAGAACGGTGTAATCATTACCGGTTACAGCGTCGAGGGGACCATGGCAAAGCAGATCATGCAGGAGCCGGACCAGATTCAATCGGTCATGTCGAGGAATTTGGGCGGCGCCAGGAAACCAGGTGGCGACAACGAGAAAGTTATGATCCCCCGGCGCTGCACCGTCCATGAATACTCCTTCGCTGCGCACGTCGACGGTACGGAAAACCTAGAGTTTGTCGAGGAAGTCGGCGCCCCTGTTGTCGTAAGTAGCACTGACATGTCTAGCCGCCTCGTCTTGGACCTGATATTGACATTGAGCAGATCCTTGTGCACGGCGAGATTCACAACATGATGCGCTTCAAGTCAAAGGTTCTTTCACGGAACGCAAATAAGACAAACAAAGTCAAGGTCTTCAGCCCGCGAAACTGCGAAGAGCTTCGCATTCCTTTCAAAGCAGACAAGGTGGCCAAAGTGGTGGGCAAGCTGGCTGCAATCCCTCCTCCTATTAGCGATGCCAAGGGAACATGGGCACATGAGCCGCAACTCATTACTGGCGTACTAGTGCAAAACGACTTCAAGATGTCCCTGATGGCTCCTGAAGATCTGCGCGAGTACGCTGGCCTCACCACAACGACCATTGTCTGTAAACAGCGCCTCCGGCTTAGCGCAGCCGGTCTCGATCTCATCAAGTGGGCTCTGGAGGGTACGTTTGGGAGCATCGATGAGATTCTGGAATCGAAACCGAAGGCAGAGGAGCACACCGGCAGCAACGGCAATGGGAAGGCTGAAGACGAGCCGGTCGAGTCAGAAGAGGACGATGTTGTTGCCTCATACCTGATCATGGACTGTGTCACCGTACGGTATCGCAAGGGTGGCGAAATCGAACTGGAATGGGAGGGCAACATGCTCAACGACGGCATCGCCGACTCTGTCATGTTTGTATTGACGAACGTCGAGAGCAGTCCCGCTGCCGTGAAGCGTAAGCCAACTATACTCTCCCTCTCCTCCCAGTACATACTAACCGTTCCCAGGCTCTGCTAGCAAGCATCCGCACGCCCACGGCGAAACATTTGACCTTCCGACGCGTAATCTCCATGCACATCTATCGCCACAAGAGCGTCTTGAGCGTCTCATGATGTTCCTCGAAGCGCAGTTTGGCGCAGACAACGTGTCGCCTATCGCAGAGCCCAAACCCTCGTCCCTACCGCCACTACCTCTGCCGGCAACAAAGAAGAAGGAATCTGGAGCCGAGACCTCAGACAACGAAGATGCCTCGATGGACGTCTCAGAGGATGAGGAGGAGGAGGAGCGCCGTCTCAGGGAGCGCCAAAACGCCGAGCTCGAGCGACTGCACCGCCTGGGCATTCCCGTGCCCGGTGTGGCAATTAAAGTCGAGAAGATGGAGGCTACGGTATGGCTGGAGGACCTAGAGGTAGAGAGCAATAACAAGGTCTTCGGCGACAGAGTCAGGGCGGTGGTAGAGCGGGCCGTCGAGGTCACAGCGCCACTTTGGGGATGATTGTTGCACACCGTACACTTTGAAAGGGAAACAGAAAAAGAGGGCTTTGATTAGATGCCTAAGGAAATATGAGATGGGGATGGCATCAGATGCGGATGGGTGTGGGCGTCTTAGGAGTCGGTGAGCTTGTTTTATTCGTCATCTGGTTATACTCTAGTTGCAGTGCAGTTGAGCATAGATATCACAGCTCATCGTTGTCGCATTACTGAGATGGCAGCGCAGTGGTGAGCGAATCCCGATTCCATTCAGTCAACACCCCACTCTCATTCTAGCATAGCACATCGTTCATGTCGTCAAGTGGATGGATGGATGCCTTCGACGGTTGAGCTCAAGCGCAGGAGAACAACGGGATAAAGGTGTTTGAACTCCAAAATTCATGACCCAAAACAATCATCTCATCCAATGTACAGAAAGGCTAAACTCCCCTTGCATGCATGCGCCCCTGTTAAGATATCTCTATACCCCCATGGCTCAACGACAACCCCGACGTAAAAAATTGACACCCCCCCCAACATTCGAACAAAGGCCACTGCGGCCAAAATATGTAGATAGAATGCCCAACTCGAATCAAAGCCCACCCCATGCAAAAATGGATATAGTCAAGAATGATGCAGCCTCCCCACAGAATCATCAGCCACCCCATCATCTCGGACTCAATGGACCCAGGGGACTCCTCCCTGGCCCGACTCCCCTCCTGAGTGCCCTCATCTCGTCCTCCAGCTTCCTCCGTTTCGCCTGCTCCTCCTGTTCCCACACCGTTAGCCTCATCTTCTCCGCCATCCTCAACGCAACACAGGAAGGAAAACTTACCCTCAGCTCCTCCTGGAACTTCTTTCTCTCCTCCTTCATCGTCGCCCGGAATTGCTCGCTGAGCATCGTCGCGCCCGCCCTAGGTCCTGCCCCTGCGCCTCCCGGGAGAGGACTCGGCGGTACCTTGAGCCTCTCGGCATCCAGCTGCTCCTGCAGCCTGCCGACCTCGGCCTCAAGCCTACTTCTGGCAGCATTTGCATCGGCCTCAAGGCTTTCCTTCGCCGCCATCGCATCGTCAAGCTTCGCCTCGAGCTCGATCTTCTCCTTCTCCGCAGCGATGGACTCGCGCGTGATATCCTCAAAGTCGCGCAGCGTGCTCGCCAGCTCGGCCTTGAGGTTTATCACCTGCTTGTTGAGATTCTCGAGTTCTGTGGTTTGCGTCAACGCCGCTGCCTCGGCGGCCCGCTCCCTACGCGAGCCGTAGGCGCCGTCCAACTCAGCTTTGGCAAAGGTCAACTCCGTCTTAAGCTCGATGACCATTACGTTCATGCGCTCGAGTTCCTCATCCTTGTCCTTGACCTCCTTTTCTTTGTCGGCCACCTCCTTCTCCTTCTCAGCGACCGCCTTCTCCTTGTCTGCGAGCTCCTGCTTCAGCGCATTGGTTGCCTTCTCGGCCTCGGAGAGCTGTGTCTGGACCTCACGGTAGTTGGACTCAACCTCCTCGTAGCTGGCCTCGAGGGCGGCCAGCGCGGCGGAACGTTGGTCGAGCTGCTCCTTCAATGCGCGAGAGTCGTTGGCAGCGTTCGATTTTTGCATGCGCTCCATGTCACCAATGGCCTTGGCAAGCTGCTCTTGCTTCTCCATGGCTTCCCTCTCGGTGTTGTCGAGCAGCTCCTGGAGTCTGTCCAGCTCATCCTCTTTAGCCTCGAGCTCCTTCTCCTTAGCCCTGATTACTTCATCCTTCTCAGACCCGCTCTTGTTGTTGAGATCTCGCTGCTGCTTAATCTGCCTCTTTAGGACTGCCTTCTGCTCCTTTAGGCTGGTCGCCTGGGCGAACAACCACTGTACCTTGGTGGAAAATGCAGACAAGGAGTACGGCTCGTTCGGGTCCACAGGTTCGCTGTCAGACATGTCTTCCTCGTCGGACTCCAACCCCTTTTCAGCGCGCGCTTTTCTGCGAGTCGCCTTTTGTTGCTGGGCATCGAACAGGCCGTTCAGGATGATGTCCCACAGCCCTGAGAGGACGGCGTCCACTTGATTGTCGCCTTGTCTGTTCGACGTGCCATTCGCCGCCGCGTCGACGGTCCGCATTATTTCGTCGCCAATCACCCGGATGGACTTCTCGACATAATCAAGTTGGTCGTTCAGACTTGCGCTGACCGGGCCAGGTGGTAATGATACGTTGGCCTGTTGAGCCAGATCTTGAAGCTGGTCGATAAATCCATCGATGCGCCCTTCGGTCTGGGCGAGAGCGACTTCAGACTTTGCGGCGGCGGCAGCGGCCATTTCCGAGTCCTTAGCCATACCCGCTGCCAATGACTCCCGCTCTTCGGCCGCGGCGCCCAAGCCCCGCTCCAGGTACTGGAGCTGCCCCATCAACGAGCCCCCTGAGCCTGTTGCGCGATCGGGTTGGTCGAAATCGATGCTCCTTGCCGGGCCCAAACTGATGATCAGATTTCTCAGTTTGCTGTTCAGAGATTCCAACTTTGCCTCGATCTCTGATATCATCCTCGCCTGCCCTGCGCTTTGCGACTGGACCGCGCCGCTCTGTGACTCAAAGGTTTCGTTTTGCGAGCGCAGTGCCTCATTCTGCGCCCGAAACGACTCATTTTGGGCCTGAAGGGCATCGTTTTCTGTCCGGAAGTTCTCGTTCTGTGCCTGCAGGGCGTCGGTTTTCGTCCGTAGCGTCTGAACCTCGTCACCGAGTCTCTGCTGCGCCATTTTGAGTTGCACATTCTCTTCCTTGATACGGTCCATCTCTCCCCGGAGCTGACTATTCTGCTCTCTGATAGGCGACTTCATGGGTATTTCGATCGTGTTCTTGCGCTGCCGAGCAATAGGTTGACCCTCCATTTGATCGAGCGGAAGATAAAGGTTCCTGTCTCCAAAGTCCGCTTCGGCGTTCGAAGTCTCGAGGCTGTTTCGGGGGTTGGTGTATGTGTATAGACTTTCGGGGCTTCCTGGAATCCCGTTCGGCATTGGGGGCCCCAGCGGCTGGCCTGACTTTTTCGAGGAAGCTCTGTGCGTCATCTGGAGAATTCCTGCCGTATGCTCCAATAGCCTTCGTTGCGGCTCAATCAAGCGCTTCTCAAGGTTGAATAATTCAGTGGCCAGCTCCTCGCAGCGCCGCTCGCTCGCCTGCTTCTCCATCTCCGCCTCCTTCGCGGAATCGCTCATGCGGTTGCCCCTGAGGCTCAATCTCTTACTCCCCTCGGGCTTAGCGGGGGAGTACAGCTTCGCCATGGAGATGGCCGCATCTCTATATTTTGACTGTATCGCCAGGTTCGTCCGCGCTTGTTCTACGCGCATCGTTAAGGATTGGATCTGCTTCTTCAGGTCGTCGACCTCTTCCTGCGACAGGATCTCATATCCCTTGCTGTCGGAAAGGGCAGTCTCAGTCAGGAGGTGGATCTGGACTGGATCCTTCAAGTCTACAAGGGGAGAGCTTTGTGGGCGGTCGTTGTTAATCTGTCGAGCCGGCGCGCTCAAGTTAGCGATTTGCGCAAGCAGAAATCAGGAGGGACCCCGTCATACGTACTGCATCATACCGTACCTTCTCCTTCTCGAAGCCGACCATAATGTCCTTTCGATAGCCCTCTACCAGGGCTTTCCCGTTCGGCCCAGGCCCAGGCCCAATTGGGGCAGCGTTGGGGGGAAGCCTGCCCGCTGGACCAAAGCCGACCCCCCTTCGGGTCGCAGCCCCGTTCATCGTGCGTGTCGCAGAAGAATGTCGTCGTTGGCGTTAATAGTCGTCCTTCAAGACATTATCCAAGAACGGGGTAATCCAAGAAACCACAGCGTGCGATCCCCTGTCCGGATCCGCTTTTCCAGCGAAGATAAACGAGCGGTACTGCGGCGTTATGAAGCCATGCGAACGAGTTGTTTGACTGCGAAAAGCTCAAGCAATTCAGGGGTTCGGAGGATTCTGCCCAAGGTGGCCGATCGAAATGTCTGCTCGCGTTCTGCGACAATCCTGGTAGTTAGGGAAAAAGCTACCTCGGGCAGTCTAGCACGAACCGCGACTGAGATACACAATGCGTGGGGGAAATCGATCAATCCAAAAAGATCCAAAAAGAGAGGCTGGGATATTGCCGATTAGGGGTGACGCCTAGAGGACACAAAGAGGGCGGCTGGTTGCATGACGGTGGATACAAGTGCTCGGCAATGTGGATGGAGCAGCAGAAAATGCGGGAGACGGGAGCAGCGAGCACCCGCCCCTGCTCTTCTTCAATGCGCTAACCGCAACCCCCAATCGCGCGACGCAGGCGCCAGATGACCGCAAGCTAAGCCGATCCGGGGCGCTGGATCGCAGCCCGAACCCAACTATCGCTCTCCAATGGCGACTCGATCTCGAAGTTCTTGGCGCCCGGGAGTTCAGGGTCGTATTTTTACTTTGTAATGCGTCATTCTTCCTCTGCTTGCTGGGAATGCAACTGCGATGTGTGGGCGTTTTCTTTTAAAATGCTAGGTGCTGATTGCTGATTGAAGTGTTCGATGGGCCTCGGCCTGGGAATGGGATACCAAACAAAGACTACCAAGTATAAACTTTGTTGGCGAAATGCTGCCCAACACTGCGTGGCTGCCGATGCCTGAATAACGGAAATTGGAGTGCAGATAATCAGATAAGGAGGACCCTGTGTTGATGACAGTTTGGTTACGCTTGATGCTGCGGCTCGAATTTCAAAAACCTTGCCGTGTTTTAGTATGGTGCTATCTTCCACATGCTAGAACCAATATCGGGGTTTGAGTCCCAGCAGGCCTCGCATCGACTCATGATGAAAAAGGCTGTCCTTCTTTCAGCTAGAACGCGCCTCTGACCTCTTCCAAAAGCTGTTGCCCCATCGTGCGTCTCCTGTTGGGCTCACCTTCGACTGTGGCGATTCCTGATGCTGTGCCGGCCGATTCTCCTTCAAGTCGTCTCTGCAGCCCCTCGAACTCGCCGCTTCTCTTCTGACTCCTGACTCCCACGATCCACCCGGGGAGCCTCCAGTGCGTCAGCGCACCTGGGAGGAGCTCGTTCCTCCAGAAGTAGCCTAAGATCCAGCCTACAGCAGCTCCCAAAAGGGAACCCGGCCACTGGAACAGCGCGAGCTGGATCGCCATGAGATAGCGTGAAGATTTGTCCGACAACGTAAGCCCGGGGGTGTCATCGCCAGATGGAGCTCCAGTGGTCATCGCGACCTTGTACTTGTAAGTGTGCGGCACAAGGGCATGGTACTGGGCCAAAATGGCGAAGATAATAGGCGTAGGGCCCGCCGGCAGGAAGTCAATCACCCCGAAGGAGAGCGGCCTGAGTATTAAGGTCATGATAAGTGGTGGGATAATCGACGTCAGCAGACCGGTGACGATGATGAAGGACTGTTCGCCGTGTTAGCTCCTTGTTGCGCCGACTTGAAGCCATGAGAACTTACAGCATATTTACGCGACCCCCACAGTTGCTCTATGGATCTTACGTTGTACAGCGCCATGGATACGAAGAGCACTTCTGACGAGTTGGTATAACAAAGTTGGTAGGTGAAAATGCGCCACAGCTGTCGGTACCGCCATATGTGCGTACCCACGGAAATGTAGAAATAGTGCTTGATGTCCAAGAGACTGGCCCCAATCGACATAGCGATGGTGCCAAGCACCAAAGCGCGCGTCACGGGCGCGTTGGTGAAAGACATGATCGCTGATATTGGCGTCCTGGCAGGGAAGCAGGTTTGTTATCGTGACATCTTCTAGGCGCAGCTAGCTGGAGATGAGAAGGTACGTGAGGGTCGGGACACGAGGGTACCAGATACGAGCGAAGCCGAGAACCCGAAATCGTTTCGATCTGTGCGGAGTTGACCAGTGGCCTCAAGACGCTCACTCCCGTCCGATGATCTTCGCCCCGCGTTGTCGTCACTGAGAGAGGCTGAGCTGGGCAGTTCTTGTTGGAGACAGCCCTCAGGTCTACTACAGCTGTCGCGGTTGCGAGTGCGTGTCCCTAACGGTGAAGCCACATGCAAGGATGAGCTGCAGCGGGTCCGCCCACATGCGGAGCAGCTGGGGGATAAAGAAAAGTGGGAACCATTTCGCCAAGATTGACATTCCCAGCTTCGAGCAGCGATTCCTGGCGACATACGTATTGGTCATCTGGCCCTGTTGTCTGGCGCGGTCGAGCCAACGAGAACACCACCAAAATGGCGGGCGCCTACTAACCTTCCATGTTTCCGGCCGCAGACTAATAAATATCCCACCCAGTTACTCGACGGCGCACGACAGGTTGGAAGACCAGACTGCAGACTCGAGTCTACGCGCGTCAGCACATCACGACAGTCGGGATGTCAGACCTCTACCTCTCCAGGATCCGAACCTGGTTCATGCACTCACCTCCCGCGGAATGGGCCCTCAGTCGACTTCGCGAGGTCTTGATAGGCGCATTAACCCAAGGCCCGATCCCTCGCCATGTGGCCTTCGAAATGGATGGGAATAGGCGGTACGCTCGAAACCACAAAATTGAGACCATCGAGGGACACCATCTCGGATTCGAGGCCCTTGCCCGTGTGCGTACAGCCCGATGCAATGAGGATCTTGGTGGCTCACCAGCTAACGGGTCGCCTAGGTCTTGGAAATATGTTACAAATGCGGTGTGAAGGTCGTGACGGTCTATGCCTTTAGCATCGAGAACTTCAACCGCCCCAAGTATGAAGTCGACGGGCTGATGCAACTTGCGAAGCTCAAGCTCGAGCAGTTAATACAGCACGGCGAACTCCTCGAGAGGTATGGGGCCAGCGTTCGTGTGCTCGGGCAGCGGGACCTCATGAGCCCAGACGTTCTCGAAGTCATTGACCGGGCCACGGCCACAACTGCGCACAACAAGGAGTAGGTGCTCTAAATATGTGTTTCTCAATTCGATGAGAGCTAACTGACGGACTTAGGTGCGTTCTGAACATCTGCTTCCCATACACGTCTCGAGAAGAGATCACAACCGCAATTCGTTCAACAGTGGAAGAATACTCGACAACTCCGCAACCCCACAGCACCACTTTCTCACAAAGCCGCATCACGCAAAAAATTCTCTCCAAGCAGGGGGATAAGGCAGAGGCTCTATCATCGATCAGAGAATCATCCCCACCCCCGTCGTCACGTTCGGACGATCTCGACGACTCTGCCTCATCCACAACCACGCTACACCCAGACTCGCCGCCCCTCAAATCAGGGAGCTCGGACAGCGTCACCATATATCCAAATGCCGAGACAATAACGGCGGACACAATCACCAGCCACATGTATACATCCGGCAACCCGCCCTTGGACCTGTTTGTGCGAACGAGCGGTGTGGAGAGGCTCAGCGATTTCATGCTGTGGCAATGCCATCAAGAAACCCAAATTTTCTTCCTGAAGTGTTTTTGGCCCGAATTTGACCTCTGGCATTTCCTACCTGTTCTTGTGGAGTGGCAGAGGAGGCAAAAGCAAAAGGAGCGCGAACTCCCGTGCCGACGTGTAAAGCAAGCTTGAAAGCATACCGACGGGAACTAGAGCTAATAGAGCGGCAGTGGCCGTGCCGCTAAGCGTTGATAAGGAGAAGGGTTTTGTTTGGGTGACAATCTTGGGGAAGTCTTTTGAATTGGAGCCATGTCGGTGATGACTATGGTTCTCTCGAACTAAAAATGCCGCGAAATGGATCAGTCTGGTGCATTCGCAGTTGAACTGAGCAAATTCGGCAGTACGTATGGCACAAGATCTGAAGTATTAGTTGATTCCGAGATGTATACTGTATCCAAATGCATAATGATGTGCATCAGCCACCGTCGAAACCCCCTTATTTTCATCCCAACATGGTGTTGAAAAACCTTGGCACGGATTTCCTTATCGATAACGCCTGAGTGGCGTGGGCGGTCAAAGTGCCTGGTTTTGCCAGCAGGGCAAGCCGTGTGTCGCTCTACGCCCGCCATCTATTCCAAAACGCGACCCTTCCCGGCAGTCGTCTCGTTGCAACGAGCACACGAGAACTTGGCTTGCGGCCACCTTTAAATACGGCAATCGTTGCTTGTAGACACCTTCGGCTTGCACTTTTCCTGTCCCCGGCGTGCTCGCTGCTCTCTGCTCCCTCTCTCCGCGCCGCGACCAGTTCAAGCAACTTCCAATCAGCTCCTCAACCAACCTCTCGAAGCGACCACGCACCCCCTCACCCCAGCGCGGCGCACATCGTCTACAAAGCTCAGATATGAAGACGGCGAAGCCGCCGGCCCCCGAGGGCTCGGCCAGCCTTAATCGCCGAGCGCAACCGGTGCGACAGACGCGAACGAACCCACCGCGCACCTCGTCGCTCAATCGAGGCAATTCCTTCGCTGGTGCCCCTGCGCAAGAACAACCCATCGATGTCTTCCCCGCCATCACACATTTTACAGATGCTATTACAGCGCTCCCCAAGGAGCTCGTCCGCCACTTTACGCTGCTCAAAGAGGTGGACGCCAAGACGTTCGCACCCGAAGCCGCCCTCTTCCAGCTCCTCGACGCTACACTCAAGACTCCCGTCCCCGACTCTATCCGCCCTACAAACGATGCATCCACACCGGCGTCGGCCGCGCTGAGCGCCCAGAACAGCGCCGCCGGTGCTGCTCCCAATGCCAAGCCGACCGCCGCGCCGTCCAACGACGGTTCCCTAAATGCCGCCGCGTTCGATCCGAGCAACACGGTGAGGCGGAATTTGTTCAGGCAGACTGCCTGGAAGATTCAAGATATGCTGCTGTCGCTGGATGAAAAGAACCATGTCATCTCCACGGCCAATGATGCACTGCAAAAGCAGATCGGCAGGATTGAGGAGATTTGGCCGCACTTGGAGAATAGCTTCAGCGACGAGGCGAAATGGGGAAGCACTACACACTGGGCATACGTGGAGAATAGGCCCTCAAAGACGGCCAACGCGCAAGCTGAGCGATCTCGACGCGAGGGTGCAGCCACACTCTCTGCCGCAGCTCAGCAGCTAGCAGAGGAGGCGGCAGCGCGGAGCAGCGACCGGAAACAGGCATTGGCTGCGAAGAAGAATTCAAAGGCCCAGGCCGCCGAACCTGACGCCGAAGGGAAAGCCCAAGATGCATCGAAGAAGTCTCAAGGGGCTGCCAAATCCAGGAAAGCACCGGTACCCACTGCAGCGGCCGCTGCTCCCGTTGTTGATGGAGCACCTCCAGTTGGCCTTGGAATCTCCAGTGCGCCCGCGGCCGGCACAAACCCGGCACCCAAGCGGCGGAAGGTGGCCACAGAGCGGAAAGCGACCGAGACAACCGGTGCTGCTCCGGCAGAACGCGCAATGATGAGTGTTTTCGGCGGGAACGCTCCAAAGCCGAAAACTACAAGTCCTCGGGAAACTCCTGTGCCTGAAGGTGCCAGCAAAAAGCGCAAAGCGCTGCCAACATCCAGTGGTCAAGCTAAGAAAAGGTATCACCCATTGAATACACCTGATCGCCGTCTCTAGGAGAGTGCAGTCACTAATGGGCCTACAGCAGGACCAATGCGGCCATGTCCCCCTCGGTTGCATCCTCACCTTTAGTCGGAACGTTTCCAGATAATTTGAAGATCGGACGGGATTCCCCTATTCCGCTTCCCGCTCCACCCCGCCCAGCCACGTCGCGCGCCCGCCAGAACTCCGCTCAGTCTAGCAATGCGGAGACCTCTCGTCAGCGGCCGCCCTCAGCCGCCTCAAACAAGCCGAATGGCATGCTTCCTGGCACGCCCGACCCGGTTTCCCAAAGCAATGGGCCGAAGGCGACGACAGAGACGAAGGCTCAAAAGGAAAACCCAGTCGTTGCCCCATCCTCTAAACCGGAACCCGCCAGATCCGAAGCAGAAGTTGTGCTTCCTCCCCCGCCAGAAGCGCCAGCCCCGAACGGCAGCAGCAATAAAAAGGAGAGCAGCTCTGCCAAGCCGGTCGAAGAGCGCGAACCAAAGCGGGAGCCAGCGACCCCGATTGTCCCACCTGCACCGCTGCTCGGTGCGGTGAAGACCAAAAGCGGCAGAGCGAGTAAGCCCTCGACACCAGCGTTGGCTACCTTTGCAGAAGCTGCTGCGGCTGCTTCCAACCCAAGGTCTCGACCATCTCGGAACCCCGAGAGTGGAAACAGCGGCAATGGTACGCCTGTGAGTGGGACTACTGCGGTAACGGTAACGGCTACAACGAAGCGGAGCCATAAAAAGGGGGCTTCTATCTCTGCTGCTGCTGCCACGTCCATGTTGACGGCAATCCAAGCCGCCGGGCAGAGCGGAGCACCACCTGCTGGTGAAGACTCCCGAAGGCGAAACAACACCCGGGACGACGATGACGACGAGCCAGACGGAGACGAACCAAGATATTGCTTCTGTAACCAAGTGAGTTATGGTGAGATGGTCGGTTGCGATGCCGAGGGATGTCCTAGAGAGTGGTTCCATCTCGAATGTGTTGGACTAGAGGTTGCCCCCAAAGGGAAAGGTGAGCAACCATTCCAGCACCCCATACAAAGCAGATGAACGTAGCAGCTAACTTGAGCTTCCAGCAAAATGGTACTGCGAGGATTGCAAGAAGAGGTTGCGGATTGGTGACAGGACGGCGAGGTGAGACGCCTGACTTGATGCTTTTCAAGAGAACGTCTTCCAGGTGGCTACCTACCTGAATCATGATTGGCCCCCGTTTCCAAGGGAACGCCAAAAGAAGGTCGCCCATGTTGATATTCCAGGGGTCTCCCTTGCTCTGCTCCTATACTCGAATGTCCTACATTTGAGGGCTGGTGCAGTACCACCAGGTCTGGATACTTCACAAGTGTGATCTAAGAGCTGAGATATGTTGTGGGAAACTCCACACGGTACAGGGCTCGCAGATCGGTCGGAGTTCGCGTGGCGGTTATGGCGTTGGCGGCTTAGTCTGATGTTTGTTTCGGTATGTAATCTGTGTATCTTGGGCCTTCGTAGTCCTCTGGCATGGCGGGATGGGATGACAATCCGGCGTTCACGGTAACGCTTGGCGACAGGAGCAGTTGCCGGAACTATTGCAATGTGAGATGTTGTCTTTACTGTGTTTTGATGGATACGTTGATTTTCGAATTGAGAAAAGGGCGCTTGTCGCCCCAGAGTTGCTCGACAGTCGAAAAGATGAAGAGTCTAGATCGCCTAACGACCCGCCGATCGAGCGTTGCGCGGCGACATGTCTGTATTTCGTGATCCCCGTCGGGCTTGGCATGATGTTGAATACTCAACTCAGCTATGATCGCGATCGAGCCTAGGATGGTCCCGAAGCTGAAGCGTTTCTCTTCCGTAATATTTTAGGTAATGCTGCTCGAGAGTTTTCGGCTCTTTTCACCTGGTGCACCTTCTCGGTTGCAGCAGCCGAGTTGGCTGCGCGTCAAGAGAATGGAATTTATTGGGCAGATAGGAAGGTGACACGGAGTTGGAGAAGCTTTGAAAAGCCGTGTGGCTACAACTGCAACAGCAACCACACAAGCCGGGGTTCGCAAAGGTTGTGCGCACATCATCCAGTTCATCCATCGCATATTCCACGCTCCAGTGCGAGGCTGGTGGATGAGGCAGCCGTGTGTCGTGTTACACGCACGTGTGCGCTGCGTGACGGATGTCTGGGTAATATAGGGGACTCCGAGGAGATGTTGGAACCGCCCAGCAAGAGCAGGAGGGGAAACGGGAAGCAAACGCATGGCGTGATTCCGTCGACCATCCTCGGGGGGCCGCCGTTGCGCTGCGCTACGGCACGGCCGCAGTGCGTTCCCGGGCCGGCTGACCTGTTCTCAACTGGGCCTCACTCCTGGGAGGCTGACATGCCCATGCTTGCGCCTGGCACCGGCCGCCTGATATCTCGTGAGCATGGCCAGAGAAACAAGCAAGCGGTGCGGGGAACAGACGGGAAGTCCAAGGGAGGGGCTAGGCGGTGCCAGGTGGGTCTGATGAGATCTGTGGGGAAAGATGAGGCTAACGAGAAACGGTCAGCCGTCTTTTTTTCTGTTGAAAGTGAAAAAAAAAACCGAAATCTCGGCAGCGCACGGCTTCAAGCGGCTCCCCCCTAGCTCCCCCAGTCTTGGCTCGACAGGGCCAGGGGCGCAGGGGCTTCCTTGAAGCGCCGCGGCCCTGCGAATGACGATGCGCACGTGAACAACAAAGCCTCCTCTTCAGCACTTGGCAGCATCTTGGGAAGCTGGAGCAGCTGTTGACAACTTAGCCACTTCTCGATCCTGAAGTTTTCGCAGCTCCCGATGCTCTGTTACCATCCACCTGTTGAGTCATTGGGAGATCTCCAGAAACGGCGCACAGCATGTTTGTTGTGCCGTACGGGCCGAGCCTGTGTGCTTGGGAAGGCGAAATCTGGCGACAAACAGGCGACGTCATCAGAGATTCCTAGAGCTTGCAGTTCAGGGAGGAAGTCTCCTCAGGTCACAGCCCGAGAGCAAGAAGTAGTGATTAGCTAATATAATGCACTGTTTGTAGCGAATCGGAGAATGGGCTGGTGCCAGCAAAACGTCACACCAGCTAGCTGCAACATCAGGCGAGACGACGGAGACGGTGTGGCAGGTACCAGAGTGGCTCCCCGCAATTCCGGGAAGGGGAGGCGGTATGGAAAGGGGCGAATTCGAACTCTCCTTTTTCACTGCAATTCTCATATTTCCCAAATCCAACGCCATTGGAATGGAAAACGGGCACGGGACCTGGCACGTCACATACTTGTAATTTTCTGCTGCTTATTTTCTCCTTCTTGGCCTGATGGTGTCCTCGGTTGAGACTCCCGGCTGGCCAGGCTTGCTGCCGGCGGTGGGCCAGGGCTCCAACTTCAAAACTATTACGTACCCACCGGACCCTGCCAGGACACCGATGATGTTATGCCATGTCATGGAAACTCGGGTATTCGACCTTTTGCAGGCGGCAACTGTCATCCAAGGTCATCCTTTCAACCAGAGGCGGTTCTTGGCGCCGAAGTCGTCAACCACTCGCCTCGTCGCGTGTTCCCAATGGCGCTCGCCCGCTTGCTATTGTGCGTTCGGCCGTCCCATGTTGACTCCCTCTCCCTTTTTTTTCCGCCATTGTCTGCCGTTTTGTTCCTGGACCTGGTCCCGTGTGCGCTGATGCGCTGATCTGGTTGGCGGATTGAAACGATGGGCTGCTAAAACGCTGGCTAGAGGCGAAAATTGATCAAGATGCCCGGGGGTTCTGCGACCGCGACCGGACTGGTCCCTGGGCGATTCCACCACCGTTCCACCTCATTTTACGCGATGATATCCACCAAGGGCATCGAACGGGCCATCACGTTTGCGCTTTAGACTGGGGCACCCAGGCGAGGCCGAGCGGAGCTGGACCGCTCTGCTCGGCAAGCGTCAAGGCGGCTTGCTACAACCGCCCAGCTGGTGCCAGACCTGTGCCCGAAATGGCCCAGCAAAACCAGGTGACAGCCCTTCGCCTTCGCCCGTCCGCATGATGGCGGCTCTCGGAGGAACAAAGGGCAAGAGCGTCGGGCGCCGCTCACTCATCCGGTCTCGCCCTCTCGCTTTCCATCCTAGTTTCCATAATTTTCCTGGGCCGCCTCGGGAGTAGACATAGCTTGTCTATTTAAGTTCAACACGTTTTGCCGTTGGTGTTTGCCCCCGCCGCTCCGTTACCACATACATACCAACCACCACTGTTGATGTTGTTGTGGAACACCACCAATCCGGATTTCGAAGTTTTTGTTCCATCCCCCCATTAATTGATCTCGCACTCACGAACAAAGCACCCGGCCTTTTCACTGCGCCGGTTCAAAGTCCCCGGTACCTGCTTGACACGCACACCTAGCCCACCGCTAGGGTATTCTACCCTTACCCCTACCTACGCGCACAAGACACGTCGTTGCCGATCGGCTAGTTTTCTTGGGGAGAGCTGCTGTCCCTTCCTGGCTGCGGCTGCAACTGCTTGTGCCACGGTATATGTATGCGTCTGCGTCCCTGCTCCGCGCCGCATAAAGACACATCCGGGCGACAGATCACGACGATTGCGGATCCGAATTTTAGCAGACTCGCAACTTCCCCGCACCTTCGCGTCTCGAAGCTTCTCGTTACCTAAAAGTCTGGACTCTTGACTAATAGAAAGACACTTTGTGGTCCTTCTGGTCTCTCTGTTCGTCGTGTGAGACGGTTGCTTGCGCCCGTCAGCCCTGGTCCATCTGGTCCGGGAGTTAGCTAGCTCGCCGCCGCAGACGAACCAGGCTCCACGACGCAGGCACAGGTGCCGGGAGCACCTTCCTGGTCCTCCTCGTGTCTCAGCATTAGGCTGCCGTTACGTTGACTTTCCGGGACACCGCAACTGAGCACTGTCGCCATTGCGCTCGTCCATCACGAGCACCTGACCTGGTGACCTGGCAAGGCAGCTCCATCGAAGCGACAGAAACGCCCGATTCTCCATATGGCGGTGATTCAGCAGCCCAGCCGTGCCGACCCCGACCATACACCATCTCACCCAAGCCCGATGTCCAGGGACTGCCCCCCTGACTACCGTGACTACTTAACCATGGCTGTGGACCGCACTCACCTGGCCCGGCCAGCCACCCCGGACCGGGTCTCTCGCTCCTCATTTTCATCGATTAGGGAAAACGAAAGTGTCCTGCCCCAGGATTTCTCGCACTCGAAGGTCTCGTCCTTCCTCACCAACGAAGAGGCTGTTGTTGACGACGGAGAACACGCCGACGCCCCCGTCCCGTCGAACCCCGAACCCGCCCCTACCGCCGGCCGATTCAACATGATTCAGACCCAGTTTCAGCCGCCAGCGACCCACCCTCACAGCCGCCTGCTCGGCTACTGGACCCCGGCAGACAGCTTCCAAGGCTGGAAGGGCATCAACGTCAAGGGCAAGCTCGCCAGCAAGAGCTTCGGCGACCTCCAGGTTCTCAACAAGGTGTGGACGACGCCTCTCTCCAAGAAGGCAAAGAATGCCGCCAAACCCCCGGGCACCAGCGCCTTCGAGTGCCTGCCGTTTGAGATAGCCAGTAAGTTAGATCCGAGCCTTGTCGTTCTGAACCATTGGAAGCGTGCTGACTGTTGGTCCAGACCAAATCATCGGCCATCTCGCCATCGATGTGCCGCCCAACGGCATCGCAAGGCGCAATGTCGACCTCATGTCACTTTTACTGACATCCAAGACCATCCACCACGCCACCTTGGATACTCTCTACCGCAACATTACCATCCCCCACTCCAAGATCTTTCACAAGTTCCTCATGCATATCTCGCAGCAGCAGGCTCTCGGCACGCTGGTGCGACGGCTGGATTTCTGCCATTTCAACCCAGCCCAGCTCTTCTCCACCGCGGCCGAGCGGTTGCAGGCCAAAAATTTGACTTCCGAGACGCTGTTGCGATGCCTGAATCTCACCCCTGCCCTCCAGGAGTTTTTAGCGCAGGAGTACATTGACGACGACTTGAGCGCCGAAGTACTCAAGAAGCTTTTCTTGGGGCTGGAGAACATTAAGGCAGTGGATTTCTGCGGCTGCACGTCGCTGAAGTTCAGAGAGGCCTTCTCGAATGTGGTGTCGGAGGAGTGGCCCAGCATCCCCTCCCTCGAGCGCGTCTCCTTCCACAAGTGCATGACGCTTCCGTCCGCAGTTTTTGAAAGGATTCTTCCCTGCCTTCCGAAGCTTACCCATCTCGATGTTGCTGGGACACGCATAACAGACGCGGCGCTCATGTCGATTCCCCATTCCGCCCGGCTTACTCACCTCAACCTCGCCAAGTGTAAATTGCTCTCGGCGAGGATCGTGCTCGACTTTTTGCGCAACCATCCAGCGGCGCAAAACTTGGTATTCCTCAGTGTGGCTACGGACGCTAGAACCGACCAGCTTTTGGGACCTGAGGACATCACCGAACTCCTGCTTAACCTTCCAAAGACGCTCAAGTCGCTGAGTCTGAAGGGGGCCAAGATGGACGACTCGCACATGGACCTATTACGGCCGCATACGAAGCACCTGGAGGAGCTTGCGATCGGGCGAGGCGTCAAGCTTCAGCAAGTCAACCGACTTTTCGTCCCTGACGAGACGGACGATACAAATATGCAGGTGGACTGGGTGCCTCACACACTGAGGTACCTTGACTTGTCTGACATGTGGTCCGGCGACCTCGATCTAACCTACATGTTTGGGAACGAGTGCGCTCTTCTCAAGTCGTTCTCCGAGCCACTCACTGTGGTTGAGCTCGCTGAAGATGTGTTCAAGCGGGTGAATAAGTCTCTGCCTGTGCTTGAGCGAGTGGGGTGGCGGACTTCGGAATGTGGTGTGCGAGGCTGGATGGTAAGGAATGCGTCCAGCGGACAGCCAAGAGACGACGGGCGGCGCAAGTGGAAAATGGGGGCGGAGTCCTGGGGAATGAGGAAGATACCCGTCGCCGTGGTTGATGTCGGAGGAATGTATGGGAGCTTTATGTTTGGTCGCAAGCTCTGATTTTGCTTTCTTCAGGCTTGAGCGTTCACGGCAAGCGAGCTTGGCGTTGTCGGAAACTTCATATCTGGGCGTTTGGTTGCTTTTGCTGGGTTGACTGCGCATTTTCACGGTGTATTGATGAGAAAGCAGGAGTTCAAAAAATGGGCCGACGTTGGCGACGGAGTTTGGAGAACAAAAGGACGAAAAGGGACTGCCGGAAAAGGATGGCGTTCAGCATGTTTTTTCTTATGCATCATTCGGAGTTTATCAACTTCGGACAATGAGGAGGACGAAAGGACATGTGTGAAGCGAACCCATGATTCACGTTTGTAAATACAACGCAGCTCAATTGGACAACTTCTCAGTCAGAAAATCCCATCCTCGTCTCGTATCTTGATGGAGAATATCATCGCCTTGGGTCTTGCGCTTGCAAAGGCTTACGATTCAGGAGGCCCACGCAAGTAACCCTAACCCTTGTTCTTGTACACAGTGGCGGTTCTTGGCAAGCTTGCCGGAGTTCTGCCGAGACGCGCAAGTGTAGCCGTGTCGTCAGCTCACGACAGAGCTCCAACTTCGGAGCCGATCTTGGATTTCCCTCAACCACAGACTCGTGCCGTCGGACTTCCATCACTGTCGCTTCAAGATGGGTCCCACGCGGGACACGCCGTTCCGCTCAGCGGACATGAGCATGGTCCAACTGTACATTTCCAACGAAATCGGACGGGAAGTCGTCAACGCGCTCGGCGAGCTCGGTCTCGTCCAATTCCGCGATGTACGCCCGCCAGCAACACCCCTTTCCCCCCCCCAGGTGAAAGTCGCTGACTCTCCTTGCAGCTCAATGGCGACATCAGCGCTTTTCAAAGGGCCTTTACCCAGGACATCCGTCGTCTCGACAATGTCGAACGCCAACTCCGTATGTCCCGCATCCCGCACTTCACCCCTGACCCCCTTGCCATACCCGAGGCGCGGCCGATCGATTGACTAACCGCTCGCCTCAGGCTACTTTCATGCGCAGATGGAGAAGGCTGGAATCTCTCTTCGCAAGCTGGATCTCGACGTCGACACCCTTGCCGCCCCGACTACCACCGAGATTGACGAGCTTGCCGAACGCAGCCAGAGCTTGGAGCAGCGCATCTCTTCGCTCAACGAAAGCTACGAGACGCTAAAGAAGCGCGAGGTTGAACTCACCGAATGGCGATGGGTTCTGCGTGAGGCTGGCGGTTTCTTCGACCGGGCACATGGCAACGTCGAAGAGATTCGGGCGTCCACCGACAACGATGATGCCCCTCTGTTGCAGGACGTCGAGCACAACCACTCGGCTCCGGAAGTTGAGCGCTCCTTTTCCGGGATGAACATCGGCTTCGTTGCGGGGGTCATTGCTAGGGACCGTGTGGCGGCATTTGAGCGAATTCTGTGGAGAACGCTCCGTGGCAACCTCTACATGAACCAGGCCGAAATTCCCGAGCCTCTTATCGACCCGTCCAACAATGAGGCCATCCAGAAGAATGTCTTTGTAATTTTCGCACACGGCAAAGAGATTCTGGCCAAGATCAGGAAGATCTCTGAATCTATGGGCGCTGAGGTTTACAACGTCGACGAGAACAGCGATCTTCGTCGAGACCAGGTCCACGAGGTCAACAACAGACTTAACGATGTCCAAAATGTCCTCCGCAACACGCAGCAGACCCTTGATGCGGAGCTCAACCAGATCTCACGCTCGCTCGCTGCCTGGATGGTTTTGGTCGGAAAGGAGAAGGCTGTCTATAACACTCTCAACCTGTTCTCGTACGACCGCGCCCGTCGCACCCTGATCGCAGAAGGCTGGTGCCCCACCAACGACCTGCCTCTCATCCGTTCTACGTTGCAGGATGTCACCAACCGGGCTGGCTTGTCGGTGCCGTCCATCATCAACGAGATCCGGACCAACAAGAAGCCACCCACCTACCTCAAGACCAATAAGTTCACGGAAGCTTTCCAGACTATCGTCAACGCTTACGGCACCGCCTCGTACCAGGAGGTCAACCCCGCCATCCCTGTCATCGTTACATTCCCCTTCCTCTTCGCCGTCATGTTCGGTGATTTTGGTCACGCCGTTATAATGTTTACAGCAGCATGCGCTATGATCTATTGGGAGAAGCCGCTCAAGAAGGTCACCTTCGAACTCTTCGCCATGGTCTACTACGGTCGTTACATTGCTCTGGTCATGGCTACGTTTTCTATCTACACCGGTCTCATCTACAACGACGTCTTCTCCAAGTCAATGACTCTGTTCAGCAGCCAGTGGCGATGGAAGGTGCCCGAGGGTTGGGCCCCGGGCCAGGCCGTCACCGCAGAACTTGTCAGCGACGACTACCGGTATCCCTTCGGTCTTGACTGGAGATGGCACGGCACCGACAATGATCTCCTCTTCAGCAACAGTTACAAGATGAAGATGAGTATCATTCTCGGATGGGTTCACATGACGTACTCGCTCTGCTTCTCGTACATCAACGCTAGGCACTTCAAGAAGCCCATTGACATCTGGGGTAACTTCGTGCCCGGCATGATCTTCTTCCAGTCCATCTTTGGTTACCTCGTCGTCTGCATCATCTACAAGTGGTCTGTAGACTGGTTCGCCCGTGGGTTGCAGCCGCCAGGACTGTTGAACATGTTGATCTACATGTTCCTCCAGCCCGGTACTCTCGACATTCGGCTGTACCGTGGTCAGGAGTACGTCCAGGTCGGCCTGTTGCTCCTTGCATTCGCGCAAGTTCCAATTCTGTTGTTCCTCAAGCCCTTCTACCTCCGGTGGGAGCACAACAAGGCCCGGGCCAGGGGTTACCGCGGAATTGGCGAGCGATCTCGGGTTAGTGCTCTGGACGAGGATGACGAGAACGACAACAGCCACGCGATCGATGGCCGTCGCAGTAGTGATGACGAGGGCGTTGCTATGATCACGCAGGACCTCGGCGACGAGGAGCACGAGGAGTTTGAGTTTGGCGAGGTGATGATCCACCAGGTCATTCACACGATCGAATTTTGCCTGAACTGTGTGTCTCACACTGCCTCGTACCTTCGTCTTTGGGCCCTGTCGCTTGCGCATCAACAGCTTTCGGCCGTGTTGTGGTCCATGACGCTTGGCCCGGCGCTCAAGGGCTCGGGTATTGGTGGCGCCATCTACATCGTGGTCACCTTTTACATGTTCTTCTGTCTCAGCTGCATCATCTTGATCGTTATGGAGGGTGTGTCTGCCATGGTAAGCTGCCGCTTGTGCTTTGATTATTCGCTGATGTTGATTGCTAACGAGATGGCAGCTTCACTCGCTTCGTCTTGCTTGGGTCGAGTCGTTCTCCAAGTTTGCCGAGTTTGGAGGCTGGCCGTTCGCGCCGTTCTCATTCAAGACGATGATAGAAGAGTCGGAGGAGCTGAAAGATTATATGGGTTAATTCATTCGCAAAGCATTGTTAGGCGAGACCTGTTTTTGGTCCCCCTGTGTACCAAGTGTATACTGTGGTTTCCTTAGTCGGGGTTGTGTAGTCGTAGAGTTCTTCAAAGCAAAGCAGGCGGGCAAACATGCAAGCATCTTCTCTGAGCCATGGTGCTTGTTGCCGGTATGCGTTGTGGTGGCTGATGCATGACTCAGCTAGACGGCGTGTGCCCGATGACCTTGATATGTCCGGTTAACTCGGTGAGGGTGAGGTGATTTCAATATAGTTTGATGCGGGTACTGATACTTTGGCGTCTTTTCACGCAGACCCAGGGGTCCCGAAGCGGACGGACTTCACGCTCGGGCGGAGGCAATCGGGATCTCCGAGAGCAGCAGCAGGGCGTGGAAAGGGGCAAGGTCTGATATAAGACAAGCAGGGCGGCGGCAATTTGAACGGGTGGATGGGAAACCTTGTTCGATGCTCTTTCTATGTGTCTTTCCCATATGTCAGGGACGCCCCCATTTTTACTTTAGCAAGTTTGAGACTGGTCACATGGCTGGTTGAGGTGGATGGGTGTGGAAGGGGGCGTCTGCTGCCTGTGCGGGAATTATTGTGCTGCAGCCATGCATCTGCGCCTCGATCGTGCGGCTGTCATCCCACGTTCCTGGAATCGATGGGGGTTCTCGGTTTCCTTTCTAGAAGGGCCGGAGGGGAGGAGGGGGGGGGGGTTGTAAGCCTTGTTTTTTGAGGCATGGCGTCTGGGGGCACGGGGGGGTGGTTGGTTCCTTGGGGAGCATTTTTCATGTTGCCCTAGAGAAGTTATCCGGCAGGAAGGATTGATGGTTTGTTCGTATAATAGGTAATGTTGTGTGGCTGAACGCTGTGTTGGAAGTTGAGCCTCGAGCTCGAGGAGTAGGGGTAAATGGCTGTTTGTTGTGAGATTCGGTACGAGGAGGTATCGACAAAGCTGTTAGTTTACGTCCACAACGCAACTAAAGTACACGGGGTACGTCACCCGAAAGTGAGCGATATACAGTCTCTTCATTACGTACTCGTACCGAAGTAAAGGGTTTAGACCCTGGGGGCGGCCCGGTAGTAGGTGCAGAAGGGCACTGCCGAGTAACTGAGGCAGCCTGCCGCTTCGTAGAAGTCCCGTGTTCTAGATAATATCGAGTCCACTATCCATCTCCAAAGCCCGCCTCCAGTGCAGTTCCTTATTCGGCCGCATGCGGAAAAATGGCCCATGCACCGTCCAGGGGACACACAATCGCCAGCCAGGCGGGCGGCCAACCGGCAACAAACTACACGCGTGCATGTGTGATCTGCGTCATGAATATACTCATTCCCCCCATCCGAATACCACACAACGGGACGAACTCTTCCCCTTCCCCAGCCGATCCACTCCAACCGGGCGTCATGCTTCTCCACAACATAAACACACACCCCCTCCAACACCACAACCCACAAACGCACGGCGGCTGGTGTAACCCTCCCACCCCTGTCGATCTTGGTTCACTCATCACCGCACCGCACCGCACCGGCTCGGAACATGGCGCATCACCACCAATGCGGGGCACAGCTCGTCTCCAACTTTTCTTGCTTTCTTCCCCCACGGGCGGCATCGCTGCCAATTGCCCTATCACATTCGCCAATGGCAAAAATTCTCTGACCCAATTCTAGTTCGTCATAATCTCCAGCACGGGTGGAATATCGCGTACCTCGCCGGCGGTGAACCATTCACGGTGTAATACCTAGACATGAACCTTGGGAGGACACTGCAAAATCGGGCGTAAAACCTCTTCATTTGGTCATAATGCCTAGTAAGCACGACCGACAGGGATTTGTTTCTGCCGCTGTGCCTTCACGCGACAAACTTGACTGCTACAGGGTGATGAGCGGGCAAATATTGGATTGCGCTCACAAGAAAGTGACGACAGACCGGTGGAAACGGCGGGGGAACCGCTCAAGCACCGGCGTATATCCTCGGATTCGACCGGAGAAACCCATCATCGCCTTGCTTCTCGACCCAGTCCGCCTTGCGACACTCCCAGCCAATAGCAGGCACGCATCCTCAAACTTTGGGAATCCAACCGTCCAGAAAAAACAAACATTCTTTTCTTTGTTTTGCTGTTTGCAGGACTGAACCAATGCAAGCTCTGAGCCAAAATCTATCTGCATGCTTGTGACTTTTGTCCATCTCCTCGTCTACTGCCATGGAGGGGGAGACCTCTCTCCACCAGGAGAACAACAACAGCGGGAATAAATAAAACCAGACAATAAAAATTCAACGTGAGCAAAAGTAAAGAGGACTCGTGTGCCTCACCACCCGGTAAAACGCCAATGCTAGTTTTGCTCGCAACTCCGCCTTCAATCGTCTCACTCCTACCCCTCCAACCGGCTGATGAGGCCGCGAGGATAGAGTGAGCGAGAAGAAATGCAATATTAAACTCGTAAATATGGGTATTCCGGTGACAAAACACGTGGACAAAGACAGGTAGAAAAAAACGTCGTGGTGTTTGCTCGTGCATCCGCCGGGCCGCGCAATTCTAGCTTTCTGCGCAATGTCGTTTGATTAAAGAGTTTGTAGTCCGAAACGGGCCTTGGGAAATGCCTGTGCTGTGTAGTGCGAGAAGGTAAATGAATCGGGCGAAACCTTGGCCCAGAGCCACCTGGAACGCTGTCGGCCATCATCGAGTCGTACGGTGATCCCTCGCTGGCGGGATGCTGAGCTCAGCGTCAACCTCGTACGCCAGCTGCCCCCACACCCTCCAGTGCAGCATCCCGAGGTGAGCGAGCCGCGTCGCCATGTCCTCAATGCCTGCTTCGTCGCGTGGATCCCGCAACGAGGCGGTGCTGTCAAACAGCCCCGATTCAGCATGGTGTTCCCTCTCTCCAGAACGATCCCACGTGCGGCTAGACCCGTGAACTCGGCCTCCAGTAGCCACCGAGAAGAGCCCGACGTTTGAGAGGTTCCTAAACTCCTTGACACGCTTTGCGAGCTCGCCAAACAGCCGCTGCTGGAAATGCAACTCGACTTCGCGAAATATTTCACCTTGCGCATCCGTTAACCACCGAGCAAGTCGTTTCTCAAATTCAGGAAGAGGCTCGGGTGAGTTGACGTAGCGAAGGATCTGAAGCGCCATGGGCTGTGCGAGCGCTTCCCATTTCTTAGCTGGGCGGCTTGCAGGAGCGGCGGTGTGAAGTAAGGCGAGGAGAGAATTGTAGAGATCTTGCGACCGGGAGCGGGATTCCGCCAGGTCCACAACGGGGTTGGCGAACAGACCGCCAGAACTGCGGGGAGACGAGTTCACGGAGCCGCGGTCACTGAAGGCCAAGCTTGAGGGACGGGATGTGTTGAAGTTGAAATCCGCCGATGACCGGTTGCTCCCAAGGGAGCCTTCCCGAACGTACGCAGGTTGCGAGTAAAGATGACCTACCGACCTCGAAAAGCCATCCAAGTCATCAAACTTTCGCATGCAAATCTCCAGACAAACGCTGTCGTACATGTCGGATCGCAGCTTGAAGACTCGCTCTTCGTCGAACAGGAAAGTGGGGGGCAAGCTGTCGGTGAAAGTCGATGGCAATATCAGTCTGGACAGGGCCTCGAAAAAGATGGCAGTTTCATCAAAAGCCTGGCGGTGAGGCATGGGCGAGTTGACGTATGAAGACGCTGCGTAGGTCTGCGCCTCCTTGTACCAGGCGGTGGCCTTGCTGATGTCTAACCGGTTTGCCTGCATCTTCTTCATGAAGAACCGCTGCTCGAAATTCACCGTATCGTCAATCAGAACAGGGCGCAAGCACCGTATTTGATGATTTGCCACATCAAGTTTCATGGCTTCCAGCACGCTAAGCAGGCTCCGCATTCCCTTGACCAGCTCGTCCATGTCGTTGTTGCGGTTTCCGTTGCTGAGTTCGTTGTACATCTCGTCAACCCATTCATCCCGCATAGGGGCACAATGCAGTTTTAGAACGCCGGAAAGCCACGAGGCAAGCTTCTCTAGGTCCGCAACGCCGCGGTTGAACTGCTGCATCAGAAGGTCTACATTCAGGCCTTCATTCAGCAGCTCCCTGTCGCGTTGCGGCACTAGAGTGGTGATGATTTCTTTGACGGCTCGCAGAAGAGATGGCAGACACCAATCGCCGTCTCGTCCATGGTTTGCAAGGAATCCCTCTCGATCCATTACGAACTGCATCAGCTGATCCTGCAGCATGGTCCAGAACTGGTTCGCCTTTTCTTGCTTTCTCCTCCCCTTCTCCCCGTCCAGATTTGGCCGAAAGTGCAGCTCAGGATCGAAGTTAATGTCATGGCGGAGTTTTGGGTTGTGTATTATCTTGTGGACGTCGAGCTCGCTCAGCGTAGATTTTGTAACAGGCGGTTCTACTGGTCGGGGCGTTACCGAAACAGTAAACCGTGAGAGCGGTGAAGGTCGTCGGGCTGGTTCAGTGGCGGTCAGGTATTCATTGGTCGTCGTCCTAGCACTCGAGTTGGTGGAACACGAAGATGGGTTCCTTGACAGTCCTGGTGCAACCTCTACCACCGGAGTCACTGCACCTGATCCATCACCTTCCAGAGCCCGCGAACCCCGCGGAAGTTCCTGGAGAGCCTGGAAGATCTTTTCCTTTTCGTCGGTTTCCGGGGCAGGATCGCGCGTCTCAGCAGCGGCTTCGGCCGGTATCGGCTCTTCATTAGAGTCTTGTCGCCTGTGAGTCGTCATGTGGCTCTCAAGGCCGCCGCCAGCTCCTTGCTCATTCATATTGCGGTGTATGCCGAGCTTGAGCGTGGCTGTGACCACTGGGAATTCGAGGAAATGGTTCCGTAGGACGAGAATCGGGACCGGAGCCGCTAGTAGATCGAGACTGTTTACTACGCCGAATATATAGGGGGAAAGAAAAGGCGATCGGAAGGCCTTGGAGTATGGCCTAGGCCCTTCTACATGTGTCAGCTGAAAGGAAACTTGTATATCTCAAGAGGAAGGATGCAGCAGCCGGTGCAGACAAAGGAATTGGGCGACACTACTATGGAGGCCAAGGTCTCGTGAGGCGGATGGTTGCATGAAGCAGCGTCGCCCTTGGACGCCCATGTCCGCCCTTGTGATCAGGAGGCAAGTAGAGGTTCCGGCAGCAACGGGAAGCCTTGTGCAAGGGTCTTGAGCAAAGCGAGGAAACGCGCTCACCTGCAGGACTGCTAGTTGGCCACGCTCAGCAGCAATTGGGGTGATTCGATGCCCCTCGCCGTCGGTCGCTGCTTTGGAGATGGCTGGTTGCAGCGAGCAACAGGTTCGTGGACCAGGACGCGCATGCGGCGGGAAGTGATGGCAGTCCTGGCGTTGAGTTGCCCGTGAGGGAGGGCAGGTCGTTGGGAAGGCAAAGGAGAGGGCCGGAGATCGGCTTTTCCTAGCCCGAAGCGGATTCTATAAGCTGAACGGACGGCGTCGAGGCAGACCGGACGATCGGGTGAGTCTATGTTCGGGCAGGGCGTGGGGGAGAGGTTGTTGGTATGGATTAATGTGGTGCTGTGTTGCAGGATAGAGACCGACACACAATGGCACTCTGGAGCCCGGAGAAAGGGAAGAGAAGCCGTCAGGAAGGAACGGCGGTGGACAGGCAAAGATAAAAAAGCAGAAATGGGAGGAAAACGAAGGTGTGCAGGTCTTGGGGGTACAGGGACCTGTAATAATAGGTATTATTGCAAGGGATAACTAGCGGACGCAGGTCAGGGCGTGGTGGCAGCAAGTGCGGATGGGATGGCAAAGAAGGGGAGGAACGACCGACAGGCGACAGCTGGAAACGACAGGCGCACGATTCCGGCAGACGGACAACCTAGTGCGAGACAACCGTGGATTCATGGAGCCGACTCCCCCAGTGGCAGGCCACACGCCTCAAGCATTGGCTATCCCATGGGTGAGCATGGCATGGCGCTGCTCCATCCTCAAGCAGAAGCCGCAGAAGGGGGCACACTTGCGGCAACGGAGCACGCTCGTCGTGACTAGCAATGGGTCCCGACGCCCCCCAAAAACAGACGCTACGGCCATCCCAAGCTGGCGAAAAAAAGCTGGGCTGGCTGGCTAAGGACACTGCGCTGGAGCGCAGATTTCCCCTTCAGCGCACACCCCCACCTGCACCCCCCCTTTTCTTCGCCATCCCAAGGCACACGCCCCCGTGGGACACCCCTTCCGAGGCCAGACGAATGGTCAAGCATGCGCGGAGGCTTGCAGCAGCCAGGCACGCCCCTCGAACCCTGCGATCCCGGCAGACCCTGGGCAGGGATCTGTGTGCTGCAATCCAGCCAGCACCGCTTGCGTCTGGATTGGGAAAGTACCTGTACCGACGGGAGGTCTGCTGGCGGCGGAGGGCTTTCAAGTTCAGCCTGTCTCGAAAATGTTGCCCAATCCACCCATCCAACTTTCTGCCACCACCACCACCTCCACCACCACAATCACCCGTCACCCATCACCTTGCATGGTCGAGCCACGGCGAGCACGCCTCCCTGAGGATTTCCAACGCTGCACCGCCAGAATCCGTGGCCACCGAGCGACGGCGCACCGCAGGACGGGGGTCCGACACCGCATCGAACTCGGCATCGAAGGGGGAAGGAAACCCCGCCACACCTTGACGTTACCGCTCACCTCATCGGCGGCAGCAGAACCACCAGGGGGCCCGCGGGCGCCAGTGCGCAGGCATCGCGGAACGGATCCAGCACATCGCGCAGTCGCGGCATGGATGATGATGGGGATCAAATAGAAGCGCCCGCCGAGACTGCACCATCTTGCAGCGCTCCTCTATTTGTTTCTTACCCAAGCCTCGCCCTTTTTGCAACTTGGAGCGTCAACCCTATGGCCGGCTCGGTGCCTGGTAGGCTGGCATTGATAAAGCGCGCCGCCGACCCAGTCGAAAGGCACCGAAATAGCCTGTGTCGTTGGACAGCGGCGATGTGCCCCCAAGCACTCACCCAAGGCATATTTGCAACACAAGCAGCTTTCTGGCTCTTGGCCATCTCATTCATCCCATTCCTACTCCCGCCTCCCGCCCCTCTGACCAAGTTGGGGGTTGTCACATTCACTCTGGCGCCGGATTAGATTCAAATCCAATGCGCTGTCGATCCGATCCATCTGAAGTCGGCCCATCCCCATCTTCCCCTGCCCTTTATTCACCCTCCCTCACTTGCGTTTGCTTGCGCAAAGGTCCCTGCCGAGTTGGGGTTGAAGCTCGCTGGCGGATAAGCGGCGGCTAACAGAAGATGGGGGTAACACGCTGTACGCACATCTCGCGTCGGAACCCGGAAAAGGAGACATACAAGTCCCCCTCTCCCATGCTGCTCCGACTTTATTTTTGCTTCTATCTGCACTTCCCTCTCAACTTGCGCAAGCCTCACCACATGTGGGTGCGGGAACGCAGCCGCTCAATGAATTTGCCCCTTTAAATACCGAGACGGATATTGGAAAAGAAGCAATGAGCTGCGGCCTATGGTGGGAGCGGTGCAGGTCTGACTCTGGAGCTTGTCGACAAATAAGGTACAGTGCAATAAAAATGCGGGCATTTGTTATCGGTCCACCGCCACCCCTCAATCCTTGCCCTCTTTTTTTGCCCAAAGGCTTGACTTGCCAACTCAATCTCCCCGTCGATCTCCAATTCGGCGCCAATGGCTCGGCTCAGTAGTCCACAGCTTACAGCAGATGTCTCAATGCCCAGCATCGGCACCCCTTCTTTGATTTTCGCCCCTAGGAGACGAGAGAGGAAACACGAGACTGAGCAGCCGGCGACTTCGTATCCATTATGCGCGCTCATCCGTAAGGGGGGAAGGGTGAAGGAAGGTGAATGCGGGCATCCCGGGGGCGCTCCTGTTTTGCCGCTGGCTCTCTGGTGCGCCTGCGATCACTAGAGGGAGGGACATGCATGCTTGAGATCAAATACCAAATTGCAAACCGCGTGTGTGCGTGCGTGCGGCAACTAACCAGAGGGCGGATCGAATAGCGGCGGTCCTCACATTAGTAGATCGACTGGGCGTTGGGTGGGTGGCGCTGCTAGACTCTCGCAAAAGAAACGTCTCGACGGCTAGAAACTCGAGATGTTTCCTCCCAACCGATCAGCCTGCCTCTTTACCAAACACCCAAAGTGTTCGGTTTGCGTCTGGACCCATGCACTCGCTGTCCGAGGCGAGTGGCAGGCGCCGACACAGCAGGCCAACGGCTCACTTTTGCCAAATCCCCTAATAATCATGACTCCTCGCTCAGCTCACCAACAGCTTGTCGTTCGCCGTCTCCAAATGATGTGGGTTTCTAGTGGGAACAAAAATAGGAGTCGCAGGGGAGTGGAAACCACTGGCCTTAGGTTTGCTTTCGAACGGCGCGATGTCGCAATGGCCTGCTCCAATCGCGGCTGTTCCACGCCATTGGATCCCATCCCGCGGGCATCTCAAGCCACCAAAAGCTCCTCTGGCGGGCAGCTTGACAGAGACAGATCCCGAAGTCTCACCCTCTCCAGGCCAGCATCGTCGTTGATCGCGATCTGACAGAGGCTCCTCGCCTGAACTTTGCCCTCTTCCTGACAGCTGGCCAGCTACTGGCGGTCGGCAATGCGCATGTAATTAACACGCAGAAAGACTGCAGCAATGCAGCAGGCACCATGCCTTTTTCCATGTCATGTGCCCCTCTCCGAGGGCGACGGGCTGGGGGAACATCGAGCCAGCCCGCGAGGAAATGAAGTTGCATGGGACTCGAGCAAAACCACTGTGCTGGACTATCGGACGGCGGCGTGCGCAAAGCCAAAAACCCAACACGCAACCCGCCCCCTCACCAGAACATCCCTCCCACCTCAGTTAATGCACGGCCAGCGAGCACATCTGGATGCTTCCATGCTGCCAGCGCGACAGCACCATACTTTTCGAAAACGCCGCCTCGGGCTTATCAGATGCATGCATGGTGCGTTGGGGCTCCGTGGCTGACCATTGGTGAGAACGGCGCGAGGTGAGGTGAGATGGCGACGCTGCCTGTCTGCCCGAGATTGAACCCGTTCTGATGCGTGGTGGATTTGCCCGTCCCGAACGTCAATTTCAGGCTCTTGGGCTCGAGGGTAACTGGGCTAGGATGGGCCGGCTTTTGAAACCCATGAGGCTACGAAACAAGCGGCATCCCAGTTGATCCCAGCAACAGCCACATGGCCCGACTCGCCAATATCGCAAGAAGCTCCTTTTCCTGCTTTGTCGCCCTGGGTGCTTTGCCTTGGATTCCTCGACCCCACAGCAATGTCGATTGTCCACCATGTTGCCGACGCGACCATCGAGATGTAGCGGTACATGTAGTTCGGGCTCAGAAACTCGCTCCATCTGGCTCGGCGGCGGCGATCGTCGGTTCGTGGACACGACTCCGCAGATTAGGGCTTGGCGGCTGGATGGAAAACCGTCGGCTGGCAGTCACGGGACCACCAGCCGCGTCGCCCAATCCCCAAACTCGACTTCCATTTTCCGAATTGGGAGCGGGTCCTAGACGTCGAAACAACGCGGCACGCATCCAGCCTTTCTCTCGTTAGCTTTTGGTATCCGTTGATTGCTTCTAAATCACACACCCTTCGGCTCGGAGCTCTCGGGACCATCAGGATGCAACAGCCCTGAGTGACCCCGAACGGCTGGCAGTGGCGGCGTCGCCAAGTTGTATCGGCAGCAGTTGCAGGCTGAACACAACGCTTTGCGTGCTTGCTTGCTTCAACATAGCTAGCAACACCTAGGCCTCCCTCAAGCAGCATGGCTACGCAGCGGACAAGCATGCGGCGTAGTAACACCCCCCCTTCCACCCGAACTGTCTGACGAGAAGAAAATTTTGCCAGACAAGAAACCGAGGCTGGCGATGGAGGGGTGAGCTGTCCACCACGATATGATGAAGGCTACGGAAATGCGCGGTCAGGCGCCCATCCATCTCCTTTTGCCCCACGACTCATCCACGATACCACGAACCCCGATGAAGACCCGTGGACCCACGGACTCACTCACTGGAGAGGGCGGGACAGATCCGCACTTCCCAGGCGCCCCTCCAGCATTGGAAGCAGACCTCCAAGTCTTCCTCCCCAGTCCTGAGAAAACTGACTCCTAGACACAGCATCACGAATTCGCACATGGCCATGCCGGAAGCCGTTTCGATCACACCCTGGCGCCCGGCATGGCCGCAAGGTCCTCGGGCCCTCGCCGTGTGATATTGTTGTCGGTGATTGTGGATCGTCACTACGGGTGCTTTGTACGCTCTCCTTTCCTGGACTTGCGAGACGATCGATCGGGTAGCCGCCAAAGTGGCTGTTGGCAAACCTGCATTTTTGCGATTGAGGGGTACCGCCAGTTTCCCAACCCCGGCCGGGCCGATCCCGCTTCCCCGTTAAACTGACCAACCCAAGGCACTTCCGCCCAGCAATATAGATCTGACTTGGATGCGTGAGTTTCGTGGTATCGCAATCGCCCTGTGACGCCTTGCAGCATATCCAAATTGAACAACGCACCCCCTTTACCCCTTGGAGCACACTCAAGTCCCAAAAGGTACCGACTGTAGACCGTATGCGGCCCGGATTGGGCCTTGTGGTGCACGCTTTTGTAGCGCAGCAGAAAGGAGAAAGCGACGTCTCACGTTTAACCGTCAGGTCCAACGTCTTTTTTTTACTCCCTTGCGATGGCCACGCCCTCGCTAAAAGGGAGCAGACCGCCTCCTCGGGACAGGTGGTGCGGTCTCATAGTGCCGTATGACTGCGTTGAGACAAGGCAGGGTGGTTTGACCAACACACAGCGGATGCATCCTCATCTTTGCCTCTGGAAGTTGGCGCATGAGTTGTTAGGCCTCCTGCACCCAGCTTGGCTTCACAGCGCGGACCGCTCTGCGCCTCCCTAACTCGTTTCATGTCGATCTGCGGTCCGTGAATGGTCCCTTCAGGGCCGACCAAAACTTCGCATCCAGATTAAGTTGAATCTTGGGCTCAGCAATGGAAATAGCGCCCGACGAAGAAGCCGGATCGGAGGACCGAATCTAAACATTTGTCTTGCCGAACCACCGAACCAGGCAAACAAGAAACGTCGTCTGAAGTCTTTGAAATGCAAACCGTCAGTACATCAACTCCAAGCCTCCAACCACATATTGCTAGGTAGTAGTCAACAGCAAGCGATCCGTCGCGGATCAATTCTGGGCCGTAGCAAAATGACAATCACCTTCACCCTCACCTCTTCTGTCCGACCGAACATGATCACCATGGGGTCACGCCCTGTCATGTCAGCCCAAGTCTCCCCAACGAAGCTCCTCCAGCAAAGCATGACGTACGGAGTACCTCCGCCACAACCACGCAAAAAATAGGAAGAAAAAAGATAAAAATACGCCCAAAAAAATGAAATCAAAAGGTTACAGCACTACAGCACCTACCAGGTTCCTGTTTTCCAGCAACCTCTACCCCCCAGCCCTCAAACTACTTGGTGTGGGTAAGTAAAAGCTCCACGTCGCGTCCCTCCAGGGTGCATGCAAGGGTCAAAAACAGTGACTTCGCACCGGAACCCCCCCCCCCCCTGTCGTGACCTCAGCAGGGTGTTTTACTTGGCTCGCAACCGCAGTAAACCACTATCCACCACATCCAGACAGAACTGTCGCGCACGTCCAACCGGTCCCACCACGATGGACACATGCGACAGCGGCCGGAGGGAAAGCCCATGACATGATTTCTACATCTGGGAGTTCCGCATAGTCGCCCGTCCGTGCTCCCGCGCTCAATCATTCTTTTTTGCTTCTTTCCACTTCTCTTCCCGTCCGTCCGAGCTGCACAGCTCTTACAGGAATCCCGGTTTTATGCTTTGCTTGCGAGGATATTAGGCGAGGCGGGAGTGGATGGGGATGGAGACTAGGGTGTGGAATGTGCGGAATTCAGAATGAGCTGCATGTTCGAGGCTGTGCGGTTACCGCTCTAGTGGCGTGCATCTGAAGATGCCTTGTCAGGTGCACCCCGTTCCCTGGGGTCTGTTCCGGGTTCAAAGATTGCCGGCGGAGGAGGATGCTGTTTTGGCGGTGTGTGACTCGTGGTGTTTGAAGCGGACATGTGGATGTGATGGTGAGGTTTTGCTGCTGACATTGGCCGTGCTTGGGTTTAATGTGTCGTGCTACGAGTTTCGGGACTTGACTCGTGAACGTTCGCATCGTTCCCCGGTATTGGGAATTTCTTGCGCCGGGCGGGGTGCTGGGGCGAAAAGGGGTAATGTTTGGCGATCATGATGCCTCCGGCCGCCTCGTTTCTCAATAGATTCGGGAATAGCCGCATCTTTCGATCAGCCTCACCGCCGCCGCATGGCTAGATGCCAAGCAATAATCCCGCCGAGATGAGATCCGTATCTGATATCTGATGTAGCGGGAGATACACCTAGCCGTGGCGATCATTACTTTCCTCAGTGAGGCGTCACGTGTATGTAAACACCTCAGCACGCACCGCAATAGTACATGCTGGAAGGCAAGGCCATGCTGCCCGGGCCCAGGCCATAGCAGAGCGTGTTCTAAGGAAGAAGCTACTGGCAATACTTGGATCAGCGACCTTCGGAAACCATCGTCGCCAACTGACTGGTCGTCCACCGCCGTCCATCTCGCCCAAAGATGCCTTGTGCCCGGCAGTGGCACAACGTCTTGATCCAGCGGGCCCTTTGCGTCCTTTGTAATCTGTTGACTCTTCTCTGGGCTTCCACTCGGCTGATCATGACCACCCGCGGTTACAGTGAATCAATTCATCGCTTGCTAACCCGCCCCTGGCTTCAGCATCGTAAACTGACGTCCAAATGACCGGAGCCAGACCCCCATGTTACCACAGAGTGAGACTGGTTGCTAGTATGCGGATCAGATGATAGAGCAGTTATCGGCGCGTGTAGATGCCGCTGAAGCAGCTTTGATGCAGCAACCCTAATACACATCGGACAATCGAGCATTGTTGAAGAATACCTCACCCCCGTATATCGATCCCCCTCCCCATACGCCAATCATCATCGCAAGCGCCTTCATTATCCTCCCTTATGCCGAACATGATACCGAACTCGACAATGGGTGCCGCCGAAGACAGAAACGCCCAAACTCCGGAGTTGTGAGAGGTAAACGCTAAGTGCAATGACAAACTCGAAACAAGTCGTTGCATAACCTTAGTTGCCGAAGAAGATGCGGATCTGTCCGTCGGTCAGCACTCCAAATCCAATGCGCTGAGCCCTGTGGAAAGGGTCGTTGGCCTTACCGCCATGAAGACGCAACATAAGCTAATGTACGGCGATAGCCTCTCCCCTATCCTTGCGCACTTCCAGAAGATCCCTCGCAGACTGCAGCGTAGAATATTAGCAGCCGGAGAAGTGGTGGGCGGCGCATGCGTTGAGGGGGAGCAGGACTTACCCATCCTTGTTGCGATCGAGGATGGCGGGGAAGATCGAGTGTACGTAGGCGGATGTGCAGATGAGGAGGATGATGCACAGAAGGAGGCTCTGGAAGTTGAAGAGGGCAGACTGTTGAGGAGGGGTATGTTAGCTGCTGGGGCTTTCAACCAAAAGGGAAACCGGTTGCGATTGCTTCAGCGTTTGGCGCTGCAACTGCGATGTGGACTACTCGAGGAGTGTACGTACCATCTTGAGCGTTTGAGACTTAGGTCGTGCCCTGACCTGGCAGAGTAGCTGTGTCTGTCGAAGGATGATGTGTCTTGCCCTGGAGTAGGTAGAGCGGTTTTGACCGATTTCACGACAACCGTGGACTGGACAGGGTGTCGTAGCTCTGGGAAATTCAACGGCACAGCCTATCAGAAAAGGTTTAGCGCATCACATTGTGGGTCCGCCAAGACCCATGCGGCTGAAGCTTGTGGAGCGCCGGGTGCCAGCAACAGGTTAAATTCGAAGCCTCACTCACGCTCAGCTTTCCATCAATGAGAATCTCATATCACCGGCTTGTAAATCCTCACCTGCGGGCACTCTTTCTGGATTATTTCAAAGAAGTTATCGCAAATTCTCTCGGCCTCATCGGTCTGTGAATCAGAAGTCGCGTCTACCGCCAACCTCCCCCCAAAACCTTTGTCTCCCTCTCATAGCAAATCCGAACCCCATCCCTCAAAATGGAGCCCCGCGCCCGCGCTGGCAAAAATGTCGGCAAGATGAATTTCGGCCATAATGAGCGTACGCCTCCCTCTCTTCTCTATCCCCCATCCTCCTACCCTAACCGCCCCCAGTGGCGCAGCTCCTCTACGGCCATGGCGATGTAAAAGCCCCCCTCCCGGACACCGTCCGCGTCCTCGACGAGATGGTCACCGACTTCATCCAGGGCGTGAGCTTCGAAGCAACCCGCGCAGCTCACCACGCAGGGCGACAAAAGGTCAAGTTTGAGGACTTCGAGTTCGCTATGCGGAGGAATCCGCGCTTCATGGGGAAGATTCAGGAGGTATTTGAGAAGAAGAAGGAGATTGAGGCGGCGAGGAAGAACTTCAGCATTGAGGAGCAGCTTATGAAGGATGCGGACAAGGAGGAGAAGTTGACGGAGAAGAGGGAGGCGCAGGCGGAGAGTAGGGCCTCGAAGAAGAGGCCAAGGGAGGAGGAGCTGGATGAGGGTGATGATGATTTGGATGTTGATGCGGATGTTGGGACGGCACCGAAGAAGAGGTAACGTCTGGGGCCGGTTCGAGAGCTCATGAGGTTTTGATGGAGTTTGATCTTTGATCTTAGTTTTGTGTTGTTTTCACCACAGCGAGGAGTCTTGGTTGCGAGGGTATTTCGATAAGCATTACACTAGGCGTCGGGAATGGCTTCTTGATGAACAAATATACAGATGCGGAGGGGCGGGTATTTGACTACATAAGCCAAGAAGCAAGATCGCTATCAGGTAACCAACCATGGGATCATGGCCACTCACTCCGGTGCATACGCAACGATCTCGCGAGAGAACGTGACACCTTCAGGGATATCCTCCTCTCCGACCTGGAGATTCTCGATCAAAATCTTGCTCCGTGTCCACGGGACAGCAAAGAGCCCTGAATTAATGTGGCATATCCGGAGTTCTCCAACTTCCTCACCTGCCATCTCGCTCAAGATCTGTTGGATGAGATCAAGCATGGCTGGTTCAGTAGCCGCCAAGATATCGCTCGGTGAGTCTTTGTTGCGCCCAAATCGTTTGCTTGTAAACAAACACCCAACATAGTGCTCTCGTCTCGTGCCGCCTCGCGGTGCAATAAGAAGTGCTGTACCAACAAGACGATGCGGCAGAGACCGCTTGCAGTGCGTATTGTAGATTCTGTAAGCGTCGGGGTACCGCTCGCGGAATGCGAGAGCGATCCCACCTCCCCAGCTACCACTTCTCCATGTTAGTCAATGGCATTTTCTCGCACAGAGTTGGACCGACATACACTGCGTTGCAGGCGTGGATCAAAACAGAGCGCCGAGGAGCGTCAAATATATCTCCCACCTTCTCTATGACGTGAAGGTTATTGCCATGTTGAGTCTCCATGCGTGACCGTGAGCCTGTTTGGGCCTCTTGGGTGTCTGAGACATCCTTCGAGGCAGGTGAGACAGGGATGAAAACATTGCTTCTGGAACTCTCCGTTCCCTCGCCAGAGTTGATAATAGCAGAACCCTTTCCATCAGATCCCTCTGGCTTGCTGGCGATGCTTTCATCTTGATCATATTGGTCATCCTTACTGGATAATTTAGGCTTCTTGTATTGTTGTTGGGGCGAGGATTGGAATGCCGACCCGAAGGCGAGCTTCGTTTGCTTGAACTGACGTGGCCCATCGGCCGGGGCTTTTCTCCCACTCATGTTTGCGACGGCTGGGTTTCTGGCATGTTGAGGCGGTTATGATGAGCGTTGTTCCTCCTCAGCTCGTTTGCTGAAGCACCAGGTGAGTCGAGGCAGTTGCGATGAGCGGTGAGGTGTATTTCTTGGAGAATGTCTATATGCACCGTATCCCCACACACCACCACCACTGCGGCAGCCCCTGTTACCACTACACCAGAGGCCTCTTTCCAGCTAAAGGGAGGTATTGAAAGGAGCTTTTATGGCCCTTCTAACTAACCCCAATACCTCCCTTGAGTCAAAAATAGGCCTCAGGTGTAGCTATAACAGCGCTGCCGTAGTTGTGATGGTGCGATGCAGAGTTGAGGGTTATGTGTGGGATACGGTGCAAATCGACATTCTCATTTCTTAGGTATTCGATTCCACGCAATGAGGTAGGTGTGCAAGGCCTCCTTAGATATACCCAAGTCTTTTCCGGTGCAATCAAAACCCTACGGCCATTTAATGAAATATTTGATGCATCTCGGGGACTTCTTTCATTTTCTTGACATCTTTGGCTTGTGGACAACCGCTTTTTGACCCGCCGGAAGGTTCACGGGTTACAAAAATATCCTTGTCAGCACGCTTCCAGGTTTGCTTGGCTAGCCACCTCATGGGTGAAACATTTTCAAGACTTCAGCCGCAACTTCAAGTCTGTACCAACAACATACCCCAACTTAACCACAACGCTGGCTTTCCCAGCATGGGCATGGATGCCGCACCCTTCTCAGAGTGATTCCTTTTTGTGTGAGGTTCGCGCTTCGGGCCATTCCTTTCCGATGGGCGATACCCGAACCATGCAACCCACGCAATGCAGCTTCCGCACTTGGAAGCTCAGGTTGGCAGAGGCACCGATGGCCCCTCGATTCGCGCCCAAAAACATGACCAACCAACCACCTGCGCAGCCTCTTCCTTCTTGTCAGGAATAGGGCGTCGCGTGCTGGGATAGTCTGGGGCTCCATCTCCCAGTGCATAAGCCCCGGGAGCTTCCCCGCTGTCACATTTGCTCCTACTGCTTCCGTTCAATGGCCTCAAAGCACGCGATATCGGCTATGGTGCCGGGTCGGGGATGCCTCTGCTCGCCTCTCGATTTTGGCCCTCCGAACAGCAAGACAATCATGTCAAAATCGCAGCTTGTTGGAATTTGCAGTTTCTGGATAAGGGAGCAAGTGTTCACCAGAAGGATTTGGTTCCATTTGGTCTTGTTGTGCGCAGAGAAGGCATCTTACGCCGCTGTCCCCATGGGAATCATGCCCGCATCACCGCAGCGGCTAGCGTCGCCGGGGATAAACTCCCCCATCCGATGGTGGGCTAACACTTCCTCGCCCCGTTGGATAACATGGGCACTACCAGGCCATGGCAAATTCTCACCTTTCCTATAACTTATCCCCTCTTCGCGCCAACTCAAATCGCTGGTTGATGGTTCGCTTCACCAACGACTTTCTCTACCACAACCCAGCCTCACTCGCATGTGGATGGAAGCCGTACCTTTCAGCCCGATTCACCTCTCTTAATCCCAGGCAAGCTGCCTCGATTGCTCAGCACAGTTGACGATGCTGCATGAAAGCACCACATCGTTCCTGCAAATACCACAAACGCCTCAGCCCAAGGCGAGATTCGAAGACAGTGATAATGAAGACATCATTGATGTACTCGAATCAATTCAGGATACGGGCTACCGAAAGACAACTGGTTCGTCTTTAGTAGCCCCAGTTGGTCTTCGGTCACGATCTGTCAGTCCTTACGCCGGGCCGGAACGCCGGACACCGGCCCAGCACCGGATTCCACCAGCGGCGCGCGTGGGACACCAAACCAGGAAGCCTTCGTTTTGGGACACCACAAGGCGTTTTTGGTCTCGAAAACAAAGTGTCATACTAGTAGGGGTTGCCCAGTTGTTCGGCGCAACCATGAATTTGTGTACGCGACTGCTGGAACTTGACGAGGAGCACGCCATGCATCCATTTCAGATCCTGTTCTTCCGGATGAGCATCACAACCGTGTGCTCACTGATTTACATGTACTATACGAATGTACCCCATTTTCCTCTCGGCTCAAAAGATGTTCGCCTCCTGCTGGTATTGAGAGGCACGACGGGATTCTTCGGCATCTATGGAATGTGGTGGAGCAGTATGTGCGATTCCTGCTGTCTTTTTGCCCTGATGTCCTGAGACATGCAAGCATTGTCCCAAAATGCAAGATACTAGCTGACATCGACCACCAGTGATGTATTTACCGCTCGCTGAGGCAACTGTCATCACCTTCTTGGCCCCAGCCTTTACAGGATACATCTGCCATCTTCTCTTGAAGGACCCATACACCAAGAAAGAGCAGGTTGCCTCCTTTCTGGCTCTCGTCGGAGTGGTCCTCATTGCCCGGCCTACCTCCTTCTTCGGCGGCTCTGAGACCACCTCGACTACCGCCACCCCTGAGGTCCCGAACGACAGCAACACATCGGCACCTCAAGGGGGAGAAGACCCTCCCGCGTCTCAGAGACTGATAGGTGTGGGAATCGCCATGATCGGCGTCCTCGGCGCCTCAGGGGCCTACACTTTCATTCGATGGATTGGAAAGCGCGCGCATCCCTTGATCAGCGTCACTTACTTTTCCGTCTGGTCGACCATCGTCAGCACCGCTGCTCTGCTTTTGGCCCCGGCGTTAGACATTGGACAGCCAGGTATCAAATTTGCGCCTCCTGCCTCTGCATTGCAATGGATGTTGCTCCTTGCCCTGGGACTCTGTGGCTTCATCATGCAGTTCATGCTCACGTCAGGTATCGGAGGGAAGAGATCGAATAAGGCCATGGCTATGGTCTACACGCATATGCTGTTCGCGGCCGGGTACGATAAGTTTATATTTGGACATGAGATGGGTTTCATAAGTTTGGTTGGGTGTGGTCTAATCGCTGGGAGCGCTTTGTGGGCGGCTTTGTCGAAGAAGGGCAAAGAAGAGGAGAAGCACGATGCCGAACATGGGAACAGGAACGGTGGTGTAGAGATGGAGGAGGGTGTTCCGATGTTGAGGAGGAGAGAGGATGAAGGAGAGGAGGAGGGGAGTGAAGATGAGAGGGACATCGAGGGACGGGGGCAAAGGTGAAAATAAGACCATAGAGGTGAGAATATACATGGAAACCGAAAGTGTTCTTGGTTCTGCTTGCCGGGAGGAAGGAAATTGATGGTGCCATGGGGGGGTTTTAAGGGTGTAAAGGCCGAGATTTAAGGCGCCTCAAAATAAAGGCGCGATTGTATGTCCAAAGCAAACGCAGCGTGATTATCTGCTACCTTGTGCGAGGAGCGAATACTGACTGGACATTTGATATGGAGTACAGATGCTTGTCCTACACAGGGTAAGGGTGGGTGTTTGCTTCGTCCGACCAAAAAATACGCAAGGAAGAAACGAAATGAACTCCAACAGGAGAAAAAACCCAGGCGCTGGAGATTACTCATGCATCTATACCACCTAGGACCTCTGCTTCCTCTTCAACTACCTAAATGTCAAGCTCTCTGGGTGCTCTGAACCATTTCAAAGGCTGACAGTCTCATCTATTTAGATAGGTAGGTGAGGGCTCACCGAGGTGTAGCGCACGGACCGCGATCGCGTCTCTTGGAAATTTGAAGCTTCTGGAGCTCAGCGACCTCTTGCCCCCCAGAATTTCCCATGCTTGGCCCTTTCCGTTACACGAGCCTTAACCCGTTTTCTGCCTCGACGCGCCAATCCTCCCTCCACAACATATCAACAACAGGAAAGCGCAATAATGGTACAAATCAGTGAGGTCAAGGGAAATAGTCGCGACAACCGCACCGCGGCGCACACACACATCAAGGGTCTCGGCCTGAACAATGGCATCGCGGAGAAGCAGGCCTCTGGCTTCGTCGGCCAGACGGCAGCACGAGAGGTAGGATTTATTTCCCATATGCGACTCTCTGGATGCGTATGCTGATTTTAACTTTTTCCACATGCGCAGGCAGCTGGCGTCGTTGTCGACCTCATCAAGGCACGCAAGATGGCCGGCCGAGGAGTGCTACTTGCAGGCGGTCCAGGCACCGGCAAGACAGCGCTAGCTCTGGCCATCAGCCAAGAACTCGGCACAAGAATTCCCTTTTGCCCCATCACCGGCAGCGAAATATACTCGACCGAGGTGAAGAAGACCGAGGTGCTGATGGAGAACTTCCGACGAGCCATCGGCCTCAAGGTTCGCGAAACGAAGGAGGTGTACGAGGGCGAGGTGACGGAATTGACACCCGAGGAGGCCGAGAACCCTCTGGGCGGCTACGGAAAGACCATCAGTACGCTGCTGATCGGCCTCAAGAGCGCAAAGGGACAGAAGAAGCTGCGGTTGGATCCTAGCATCTACGAGGCGATCCAGAAGGAGAGGGTTACAGTCGGTGACGTTATCTACATCGAGGCGAACACGGGCGCCTGCAAGCGCGTGGGGCGGTCAGATGCGTACGCGACAGAGTTTGACCTAGAGGCAGAGGAATACGTCCCCATTCCGAAGGGCGAGGTGCACAAGAAGAAGGAGATTGTGCAGGATGTGTCGCTTCATGACCTGGATGTGGCCAACGCGAGGCCACAGGGTGGTCAGGACATCATGTCCATGATGGGCCAGCTGATGAAGCCAAAGATGACGGAGATTACCGACAAGCTGCGGGGCGAGATCAACAAGGTGGTGAGCAAGTATATCGACCAAGGTGTGGCTGAGCTCGTCCCAGGTGTTCTTTTTATCGATGAGGTATGTTGATTGTTATCCCAACCCCCTCGAGTGGTGCGGTATTGACGGTTTTGCTAGGCACACATGCTTGACATCGAATGCTTCACATACCTCAACAAGGCGCTAGAGTCGACCATCTCGCCCATAGTCGTTCTCGCATCCAACAGGGGGATGGCCACGATTCGGGGTGCGGACGATCTAAAGGCCGCCCACGGCATCCCTCCGGACTTCCTCAGCCGCCTCCTCATCATCCCCACCACACCTTATGAGCCAGAGGAGATTAAACGAATCGTAAAGATCCGGGCCACCACGGAGGGGGTGCAGATCACGGATGCGGCCATCGACAAGATTTCGGAACACGGCGTGCGCATCAGCCTGCGATACGCCCTTCAACTGTTGACGCCCTCAAGGTACGTTTGTGTCTCGGGTGTTGCCCTGGCGTGGAACGGGGATAAGCCGTACTGACAAAGAGAACACAGTATCCTCGCCCGTGTAAACGGCCGGGGCCAAATCGACGTGCAGGATGTCGCAGAGTGCGAGGACCTGTTTCTCGACGCTCGGCGCAGCGCGAATCTCCTGAGCAGCGAGTCTGGGCGGGGCTTCATTTCGTAATAGGCAGGGCGGGGAGTCCGTTCGGTCCACAGGAAGAGCAAAGACAGGTCACATCTCTGATTTTAGCAAAGTACCCCTGCGATAGATGAGAAGAGAGGGGGGGATGGGTTCTGGGCTGGGAAAAGCTGCTCAAGAGGCTGGAGTTTTGTGTGTCATTTTCTCCCCCCTTTCTCTCACTGTTTCAATTTCCCGGCTGGTTCTGTCGTGTTTTCTGTTGATTAGGGGAAACCCGGGATCCTGGCCTAGCGGTAATCGGTTTGCAGGTGTTCGCTATCAAAGACAAAAATTCATCATGCCCCCCAGCCAAGGTCGGTTCCCGAGAGCCCGGGCTCAGAATGCCCTCATCCGCGGGCGGGGTCAGGACCAACAGGCAAAGAGCATGTTCACAATGTGGGAGGCGGTAAAAGAGCGTCTGGTTTGCAAGAAAGAAGAAGGCCGGGCCTAATTCGGCTGACATGGGCTTTGTTCTCGTGTGCATTCCACGGTGGGCGATGCTGGGAGGTCGCCACATTCCTTTGACAATAGTCATGGCTGAGAGGGGCTGGCTTGATTGAATGAAAGCGCCAACACGCAGCATCCTGCGCCGAGCTGTTGAGCCTATCTTGCCTGGGCCCAGAAGGCAGAAGGGGTGGGCACTGCGAACGGAATTTGTGCAAACGCAGAGACAAAGAAAGGCTCAGATTGCGTACCAAGTTTTGAGCCCAGCGCGCTCCCGAGACATTGCCCACAGCTACCACTCATTGCCTGGCTCCGCGCGCGGCGCCCAACATAATAGCAACCATGAGTGTTAGTGATAAGGTCATTGAACTGCTACTGGCTGGTCTCATTGTCCCGTGCTGCTTCTTTCCTGGCCCCCCATCCACGCTATCCACGCCATCTCTCATCGTAGTAATTCACACAAAGGAAACAATCTAACAAGAAGCCCACCTGTCTCATTTTGTTCCCCTCTCAGTGGTCGATCCCAAAAGTCAAAAACCTCCCCAGCCGACAATACCGTTCGTTCCCTCCTCTCTTTCTCCCCCCCTCTCTCCACAAAATCCTCAACTTGTTCCAGAATCCGCCCCGGGCTCATCATACCTACTCAGACTCCCGGGACCCTGCTTTGCGAGAGCTCTGGCTGGCCCTGCAGCCTGTCTCTGGTTCTCTCCTTTTCCGTTTGACACAAGCTGTCTTCGCCCCCCCCCCCCCCCCCTTTTTTTTTTTCTGACTGGGAGGAGATCCCGGAAAATGGCAGAAGTGGTAGTCAGCTGTTCCCAACAGCAGCTTCCCCCGTCGACCACGCTGTCAAGGCCATCCACCCGCTCAGCCATGGCCGCCCGAATGTCGGCTGGGGGAGCGAGACAGTACGGCTCCGAGACCTCCCCCGCCGCTTCTGCTTCACCGGCACCAGCAGCAGGTCCGCCCGCTCTTCCCGCTCTTAACACAACGGCCAGCAGCGCACCAGTGCCAGCAGCGGGCAGCACTTCATCTCGACACGCCGCCCCCCCTCCTCCTCTCCAGACGTCCTCCTCTCCTCTTCGGGGGCCCATGACTAGAAAGCGTGCCGCATCCATCATCACCGACGACGACTCAAGCCATCCTCGCATCGAAGACCTCAGTCTGAGCACGCCCTCTACAGCGGGGGGTGTCACTCCCACCACCAGAGATCTCATCTGTCTCTGCACGCCCGCGCCCAAGATTCCGCGGCCGCGGAACGGTAAGTCCGCCTATCCCCTTCCATGGTTTCATTTGCCGTCGTTGTTGTTTGGTGTGTCTCCGTCTCAAAGGGGCTAAGTGACGAGTGGCCGCGGAGCCCTATCTCCTGTCTTTGTTGCTGCTGCCTAGTACCTAGTAGCGACACGGTGAAACAAAGTAAGGGGGCAAGGAAGGAGGAACAGAGACACACCAGCAAACAGACGCTATCGTGTTTTGGAAAAGGGCCCGACCAACCAGCAGACACTGACGCGCTCGCTCCCTGCTCGCAGCCTTCATCCTGTACCGACAGGCCCACCAAACTCAAGTCAAGTTGCAGAACAAGAACTTGCCCAACCCCGAGATCTCCAAGATCATTGGCGAGCGGTGGCGCGACGAGCCTGAAGAAGAAAAGAGCCAGTGGAAGCGCCTTGCCGAGGAAGAAAAGTTGCGACACCAGCGTCAATACCCCGACTACCGTTATCAGCCCCGACGCGGGAATAAAGGACTTCCGCCGCGTCTCACTACGGTAACGGGCGAGGACCCCGGCCGGTGCCCCAAGTGCGGCGGACGGTACATCGCCACGCCGCGGACCCCCCTTACGCCGTTTGTCTCCCCGCCAGGCTCAGCGGCCAAAACCCCCACCAGCATGCCGCCGCCTCCCTACAGCCGACACGGCAGCGACGCCTCAGAGCACCACTTCCGGCAAAACGCCCCGATGCCCCCCCGAAACGACTCTGTAGGCAGCCGCAGCGGCCGGCCGCAGTGGGCCGGCCCGGGACAGCACCACGGTCCGCTTTACGACATCCACGAGGACTACGAGATGTCGCCGTCGGATGCCAAGCGCCGCCGTTACAACAGCGCGGGCTCTACCTCCTCGACAGGCCCGTACTGGTCTTCATTCCACTCTCTCCCCTCCCCGCCAACCCCTTTCAGTGGCCACGACCTCCGCCGACAGCTTCCACGTCGCCCTTCCGTCAATGGCCCCCCCACACCTTCCTATGGAGCTCTTCAGTCGGCGGGACCGCTCCCTGGTCCATCCTCCATCACCCGTTCCGGTTCCAACGCCGACATTGGTCCTGGCCTCGGCAGCATGCGACCCCCTCCTCGTCCCGGAAGTGTCAGCCAGGCCCCAGGAGCAGCCCGTGGGAGCACCGGCGGCCATTCCGAGTTTGACGAGTCCCTGCGCCTACCCCCGCTGCAAACTCACGTCCCCAACTCGCCTACCTCCGAAGCCAGCGGCATCGGCCCGGGGATCGCGGCCTACAGCACCGCTCCCCAACTCGGGCACGACTACCAATCCCAACGCGAGCGCGACCGCGAGGTCCACCGCCGCAACGTCGAATCCATGATCATGTCCATCCCCTACATCAACAAGCTCCAAGTCCTCGAGCGCATCAGCCAGCCTCTGCCCCCGCCCGGCACCACCGGTTGGATCATGGCCCCCGGCGCCGAGCCCTCCGGCGGCCCCCGCGGCCCTATCATCGCTGTCGAGGGTTTCAACGCGCGCTTGCTCGCAATGGTAGCACCCATCATCGAAAAAGCCCTCCTAGCCTCAGGCGAATGCGACGTCCGCACCTGGCACCCTCCCTCCTCTGATCCCGAAAAACCCAACCCCCCTCCCACCACCACCGAAGACGTCGCCATGGCCAACGCCTCCACCACCGCCTCCCGCTCAGGCAGCCTCACCTCTCTTTCCGCTCCGAATACCAGCACCTTCACCCCCTACCTCCAAGCCATGCTCGACTGGCACTCCAAATCATCCGAAATGGTCAAATTCGTAACCACGCTTCCTCCCCCTCAAACCGCCATCCCCTCCGACCCTTCCACTTCCTCCGCCGCAGCTGCCCCCCGTAGCCCCCCGCTCCCCGTCGCTCTTCTCCCTTTCGGATTCTCCCTGACAACCTCCGACCGCTTCGCTTCCACCACCCCCATCGACGACTCCTACGCGCCGGTGGATCACTGGCAATGGATGGCTACACTTTGGCGCGGGATCGCGGGCGCGGATCTGACGGTGTATGTGAGGACGGCAACGGAGGAGGAGCTGACGCGGCTGCAGGGGGTTGAGCTAAAGGCGCCAGGTTTGATGGTGGTGAGAGTAGATGAGAGAGAAGTAGTGGCGGGAGCAGGGGGGATGACGGAGAAGACGGAGAGGAGGTTAGGATTCGAGGTGGTGGAGTGGGTGAGAGGAGGTGCGTTTTATCATTATTGGGGTGGGCAGGGGGGTGCGGGGGGTGAGAGAAGGTGGGAGTTAGAGGGTTGAGCTGAGGACAGGAGGCAATGCGGAGGTATGGTTGGGAGAAGGTGGATGGTGAGAAGGTAGGGGTTTGTTTACATAGGTAGGTAGGGGGTTTTAGGGTGGAGATGAACAACGGTCTTGGCAAGGAGAGAGAGGGAGATGGGGACGACGCAGATATGCTGCTTTCTACCAACGATTGTTGATTTGGTTGGGTTTCTGGCGCGACGGTGAAGGGAATAGTCACGATGCGAGAAAAAAAACCCCCCCCCCACACGAGGCGCTGTGGTGCGAGGGTCGGGTTGTCTTGTTTGCGTTCCTCGTTCACTCACTCTTAGGGGTTTCTTAGAGACGCACATACTTGGTGTATGTAGGTAGCAACTCGCCGGTGCGGGCCGTATTGGAGTTGAAAGTCTGGGTATTGGATACTGGATGCGGCTCCTCTGTCAAACGGAGACGGAAATGAAATGAAAACTGTTTGTGGAAGGCTACGCAGGTGATCATACCTGGTTAAACTCAGACTGGAAACGCCTCAGGGACCGAGTGCAGCTTCCAGGTTGTAAGCACTTGACACCTGTTGAAGTAGGCATCCTCTGCATCTTTTGAAAGCATAAGTAGGTAGCACTTCCTCTCGTCCCTTCCGATTTGGGTGAGCAATGAGCGGGAGATAAAGTGATGTCGACGTGGACAGTGCGCATAAGCGCAAATACATAGCCGGCACGGTGTAGTAGACAGGGGTTGCACCTGACGCGTGCACGGTGCTGTTTAGATCCCTGGCGCGACTCCCTTTTTGACCACGACAAGCAGAGAGCTTCCCCAGGTCAGGTCCAGCTCCACTGTCACGTCGACTGCTGTAATTCGACAACATCGCCAACCGACCATCCGCATCTGAGCTTGTGACCGCTCGTCGATGATGCGCCCATCATGTCGGAGCTAGCACTCGGGCAGAAGATCCAGCTCAGCGATGGCCGCACCGGCTTCATTCGCTTCCTCGGCCAGACCGGTTTTGCCGTGGGTGATTGGGTCGGTATCGAGCTCGATGATGGCTCAGGAAAAAACGATGGCAGCGTCCAGGGTGAGCGCTACTTCGAATGCCCCATGGGCTCCGGCATGTTTGTCAGGCCGGGTACCGTGTCCATCCTCGCACAACCACCACCGAAGCCCGCCGCCATTAAACGTGCATCACGCCCCAGCAGCATGCTCACCTCCGGGCCTGGGAGTCGCACGGGTCCTGCCGACACGGGTCTGGCCAAGCGTATGAGCTTGAACGCCCCCAGCCCAAGTCCCGGTCCCAAGTCTCGCCCTTCCAGTCTTGTTAGAGTAAGTCACCTGGGAGAGTGGGTTCGAGCTGCATGCTGACGATTCAGTCTCCCACGAAATCACCAACAAAACAGCTAGCAACCGCATCGTCCAGTGCTGCAACATCTCGTACCGGCACACCCTCCAATGCCAAGCCTCTGGGGACAAAGCCTCGAACATCCATCGGCGGAACCCGAACGTCCATGCCCCCACCCCCAATACCAGCACCGAGACCCGGGAGACAAGTTTCTGGAGCTTCCTCTACAGGGAGATCGGCTGTCGGTGTGGGGAGGACACTTAGCGGACGATTGCCATCTGCAACGGGGAGACCGGGCCTCGCCCGTCCGGCGAGCGGGAGGAACATTTCTTCAGGGACATTATCCATTGATGGTAGCTCTGCGAAGAACGGGGAAAGAGGGGCTGGTTCTCCTCTGAAGAGCAGCGATGACGAGATATTATCACCACAACCGACCAGCCCTGTCCAGGCCCGGACACAGGCTCTTGAGAGGCTCGCGGGGGCGACCGCCACGAGTAGGCCTGCCGCCACGACCGCCGCTCCCACACCTCGTCCCACCGCTACGGCCACGGCGGCACAGAAAGAGATGGAAGATCTCAAGGCTAAGCTCCGGGTGCTTGAAAAGAAGAGAATGGACGACCGCGAGAAGCTCAACAGCCTCGAGCGGATACAAGGGGAACGTGACAAGTTTGAGAGAATTATCCAAACATTGCAGATTAAGTACCAGCCGCAGGGACAGGAGATTATCGAGCTGAAGAAGCAGCTCAAGGAAGCCGAGTCGAGACTCTATAACCAAGATGATATGCAGGCTGAGTACGACAGTGCTATGGAGCTTGCTACACTGGATCGCGAGATGGCTGAAGAGACGGCGGAGATGCTGAAGGTTGAATTGGAAACGTTGAGGCAAAAGACGGAGGAGCTGGAGCTTGAGGTGGAGATTCTTCGAGAGGAGAACTCCGAGTTCACTAAGGGGATGTCGCCCGAGGAGCGGGCCAGCACCGGCTGGTTGCAGATGGAGCGCAACAATGAGAGGCTTCGCGAAGCCCTGATACGACTTCGCGACATTAGCCAGCAAAAGGAGGAAGAGCTGAATGACCAGGTCAAGGTGCTTGAGGCCGACGTGCGCGAGCTTGAGACGGTCAAGGAACAGCACACCGCCACGACCGAGAAGCTTGCGCAGTCAGAAGCCGCTGTGGAGGACTTGAGGGAACAGCTCAACAATGCCCTGGGTGCTGAGGAATTGATCGAGACACTCACCGAGCAGACAATGAACCAGGCTGAGGAGATCAAGGAGCTCAAGGCTGTCATCAGCGACCTGGAGGATCTGAAGGAGATTAACGACGAGCTCGAGATCAACCACGTGCAAAACGAGAGGGAGATGCAAGAGGAACTCGACCTCAGAGATAGTATCATCACTGAGCAAGTTCGCCAAGCCGCTGCGCAGAAGGAGAGCATGGACGACATGGAGTATACGCTCTCTCGATTTAGAGAGCTGGTCACAAGCTTGCAAAGCGATTTGGAGGATATGCGTGCTTCTCATGCCGTCACCGAGAATGAGTCTGAGCAGCTTAACAGCCGCTCGCGAGCCATGATGGATCTCAATATGAAGCTTCAAATCTCGGCCGCCAAGGCTCAGGTCAAGACAATCGACCTAGAGCTGCGGCGTATGGAGGCGCAAGAGGCTGAGCAACACCTCGAAATTGTCAAGTTGTTCCTCCCCGACACATACCAGTCTGACCGCGACTCTGTGTTGGCTCTGCTCAGGTTCAAGAGGTTGGCCTTCAAGGCGAATTTGCTCAACAGCTTTCTCAAGGAGAAGGTCAACGGACAGCTGCACCCAGGCCACGAGGACGACATGTTTGAGGGTTGCGGCGCCATTGACAAGCTCACGTGGGTGTCTTCGATGTGCGACCGTTTCGTCAATGCCATCAGCCATTGCTCGCTTGAGCAGTTTGCCAAGTTCGAGGGTGCTCTCTATGAGCTGGAACCGGTGGAGCGGGCCCTCAACGGGTGGATTGACGGACTGCGACGCGATGACCTCAAGGAGCAGCAATGCTCAGCGGAATTACAGCGGACTATCGCCCTCATGTCACACCTCGGCGAAGTGCACATCTCCAACGACCTAGAGAGTTTTGCTGACGATATCCACATGCGCGCCCTGCTCATGCAGAGCCACTTGGAGTCGGCCGCTGTCACCTTCGCTGGGCTCAGGGGCATGGTGCAGCGAGTCGTCCCAGAGAACGAGGACGAGGATGAGCTGGCGCAGTACTTCTCGAAGAAGGTTGAAGGTGTTGTCAGCCAGACACGCAGCACCAAGGTCGTTGCTGGCAAGATGGTCCGGTCGCTGGAGGATCTGAAGCTGAGATCCCTTTCTCTTATGCCGGAGACCGCCGAAGCCTTTGAGGCCTGCGAGTCTGCTACCCAGGAGCTGGCTGAGATGGCTCGGAAGATCGGGTTAGAGCTCCATCGAGTCCTCCACGAGGAGGGCCGAACAGAGCCTTACACCTATGCCGAGGTGCAGAACTGCGTTCAGAGGATGGCTTTGGCGGAGTTCAGCTCCAGCGAGTCGGATCTCTTCTCCACGTACATGACCAAACTTCGTGTTGTGACGTCACAGATCTCGGATATCGCCGCGCTCAGCGCCGACCTCACCCAAACCCAAGAGTTTGAACGCAGTGCGGCTCCTTGGATTCTCCGCAGCCAGGAGTTGAAGGCCCTCAAGACTGTTCCTGTTGATGCGGAAGAGGAACTCCGCCGTCTGAAGGAGGCCATCAACGATGCCCGACGAGCCATCGCTGTCCGCGAGGAGAGCCTCAGCACCGCCCAAGTCCGAATTGAGACACTCGAGTCGCGCATGCGTGATGCCAATGCCAAGGCTTCCCGAATCGTCGACCTAGAGGCCCAGATCGCGGCTGCCAAGCAAGAGGCGACTGGTCTGCGCGATGATATCCAGAAGCAAGATCGTGAGCTTAAGACCTTGGAGGCGGATCGCGACAAGTGGAAGAAGATCGCCAGCGATAGCCGTGTCATTACTGACGCTGGATCTGAGGGTGAGGGTACCAAGGCCAGGCAAGAGCGCGCTGTTGCTACTGCTCGCGAGATGAATGCCCTCAAGGACGAGATTGCGGGCTTGCAGTCAGCTGTGCGGTACTTGCGTGAAGACAACAGGCGCGCACGGGTTACGGAGCAAGCTCAGTTCGACTGGCTGGCTGAGCCACTCACCAAGCCAACGCCGCCCTCGGAACAGCGTAAGGCCTCAGTCATGGCCGAGGGCAAGGTTGTCTTAGGCGAGCTCGTCAAACTGGCGACCAATGCGAAGGTCTACAGCCTCGATTCCCTACCAAAGGACAAGTTGGCATGGAAACCGGCCAAGAGCACTCCGCAGTATCACGTTGCTAGGCAAATGGAGGATTTTGCTACGTGGAAGAGCTGGCAGGATGCACTGTTCAAAAAGTCACAGTTACTTGCGGCTCGGCCTAGCGGTGCCTCTAACGCGGCCGCTAACGGCACTGATGGAGCGAAGAAGCTTAGGGTTCCCCCTGCAGCGGCGAGGTTACGCATCAGGCTTCCTGTGGATGGCAAGCTGAAACCGGGTGTGGCAAGAGAGGTGCAGATTGTAGGATCTAGGGAATGGGAGGGTTTGCAGGGCAGGCTTGCCGTTGTATGAAAGCGGAGCACTCGATTTTGTAGCAGTACTAACCATTAGGATATACCCCCTTTAGAGATGCAACATGTCAATGCGAAGCGTTATGTCTTTTTGTTCATTCATCAGCACCCCGCCTGCCCCCGTTCCTGATGCTGTTGTATCTGGTATCATGTCATGCCGATATGATGCAAACGACGCCGACAGTTTTCCACCCCTGCTTCACTCAAAACATCCCAAGGCTCTCACTTGCCCTTCCCTTTCTTGTCCTTCTTGCCCCCGCCAGACCCCGAGCCACTCTGACCGCCTCCGCCCGCCGCAGCCGCAAGCATGCTCGCCATATCCCCTCCGCCCTGCATCTCTTTCATCATATCTTTCAAGAAGTTCTCACTCACACCCCCCCCCGTCATCGCTGGACTGTAATACGGCAACAACTCCCCAATTTTCCACCCCCTCGGCACCGCAGGCCGCGGCCACGGCTTCCCCTCCTCCACCTGCGGCGGCGGCGGTGCCCCCCGCACAACCATCCTCAACGCCGGCCCATCCTCCGTTACCGGGTGCTCCCGCAAGTGCTTCGCAACCAACAAATACAAGTGATGCTTATTCTTGATCCGCCCTGCCACATGCGGCTCCTTCAGGTTCACCCGTACCCGCCCGGGGTTAGCCCAGTCCTTGGGGTGTAGCTTGCCTGCTTCGAATACCGCGGGGAGACGCAGAGATGCGCAGGCGGCAACGATTTCCGTGGCGAGGGGGCTGCGGACTGCGAGGTTGGAAGCGACGCGGCGGCCTTCGGCGCGGGTGCGGATTGCGTCAAAGTAGACAGGGTAAAGGCATTGGTAGGCGCGGTAGGCCGAGTCGTCGTTGGTCGTTTGCATGTGTGGGTAGTTGGGTGGTTGCTGTGGTTGTTGGCGGGGCTGCGTTGGTGGTGCCGCTTGTTGCTGCTGTTGTGCAGGGGCGGCGTGTTTCTTGGTGTCGGCGACGCGGCGGAGGATGTCGGTGTCGGCGAAGTCGTCGATGTCATCCTCGGAGGGGTCTGACATGTCGACATCGCTGTCGGAGACTTCTTCTACTCGTGGGTGGGAAGGCATTGCGGCTGGTTCGTTTGGTTGGATGTGATTTGGGGGGTGTCTTGCGGGGGAGTTGAGGCTCTCACAAGAGATGTGGTTGAGCTGGATGAAATGTGGGGGAGTTGAGGCTCTCACAAGAGATGTGGTTGAGCTGGATGAAAATGTGGGGGACTTGGATGTTACTAGTGGGGTCAATTGGGGTTCGACGGTTAAAGTGGGGTGGCTTGATGCATAGCATCGCCCCAGGCAAGGGTTGGGGTCAACGTCTTCATGTTGACTCTGGGGAAAGGTGGGAAATGGCTTCTGGGCATCTGGCCTCGTATGGGAATCAATTTGGCTATTACAATTTCGTAATAAATTCGCAATAAGAGAAACAACCACGGAACGCTCCTAAAGTTCCGCTCTCGTGACGAGTGTTTCCCAACTGTTCGGAATTTTCGGTGTGTTTTGACACATCTCCTTGAACAGCGTCTATCAATCGCCAGAGGACGGCCGTATTTCCCCACAGCACAACCCGTGTAACAACCCACCCTAGCAACACCACAATTTTCACCATAAAGCATCCTCTCTTCACATTTTGCTTCCCGATATTTAGTATCTTCAGTTTCGTCGAAAGCGGTCTGGTTCCCCGTCGCTGTGTTCGCTGGCTGTCTCAGTTCAGGAGATGGTCGAAATCGAGCGAGTTGAGTCAAAGTAGACAAACGAAACTCCACACGGCACCTCTGTATTTCCGAGGTTAGTGGGCCTTGCCCCTGAATTTCGTCCCGGGCGGGTGGTCATCGATCTGGAATTTGCAAAATGGGTGCGTGCAGATGCCGTCCCGATTCACACTTGGACACTGGGCCGAGATCGAGATTAGCGGCGATTTCGACATGAGTGGGAGCCACTTACATGATGGCCATATATGCAATTTTCTACTCCGCAATCTTGGCCGTTTTCACAGGGGTTGAGACGGGTCAAAAACGCAATGGCGTTGATCTCGTCTTTGGTGGGTTTGTACTTGTGCTCAAAACAGCACGAGTCGCCTTTGGAGCAGGGCCCTCTCAAATAATGATTGTTGCAAAGCTTGTTGCTGTCTTTCCGTTTCTTGATGCTGTCCAATGCGGATTGTGAGACTTGGAGCGGCGGGTCTAAGCCCCGTGGCCCTGGGCTCCAAGGCGCAGGTTTTGCTGGTGCAGGCCGAGCCGGCGTCGCTGTCGGCCGTGGCTGCAGCGGCAGAGTGATTTGTGGTGGGGGGCTAGCACTGCTGATCGCACGCGCATAGGTAGCCGCGGGAGCGGGTGCTGGCGTTGAGTTGGACGACGTCGTAGGGGACGTTGGGAGGTTGCCTCCATTGGTCGTCGCCGTCATCGCAGCCACAGCCGCTGCAGTACTGGTGATAGCAGACGTAACAACACTTGTCATGCCAATTATTCCCGCATTGGCCGTCGTTGGCGGCGCGATAACCATTTGAGGAGTTCGGTCCACGAGCTTGTCAGAACGGAACAGCGTGTCATCCAGAACCATGATCCTGACATCGGTTGCAACCAGTTCACGGACGGTAGGACACCCCTCGATGACGGTGACGATGTTCTTGGTCAGACTGTCCTGGAATAGCTCGTCCAAAAAGGGGGCATAGCCGGCGTCATGAGATATGCCCTGCGGCATGTGTCAGCCAAGCCCCAAGGAGAGGAAACCGAGGCTACTAACGAGAAGAACCTGTTTGCAGTTATAATTTCTGAGATGCCACCTGGCTGTTTCTATCTATGCAGTTAGTACTTGCAACATTGCGTACGCTGGGTCGCGCACCTTTAATCTTGTTGTCGGCTCGCTCTTTCCCATGGCCAACGTCGACAAAGTCAAAAGTCGCTTTACCCTGAGAAAAGCCTAACGAAAAATCCTTGAGGTCCATTTCGTTATCAAGGCTGCCGTCGCGCCGCATGGCTTTAGCGAGGCCGGCGAGATTGGCATAGACCTTAGCAATCACCTCAATTCCAGAAGCATGCTCGCCGCATTGTTGAAGAATGGCGGAGCGCAAAGCATAGGCAGCTCGTTTGCCACCTTCAACGCCCTGTCTGATATAATTTTCGGAGAACTAAGGCACGTTACCGCGCGGTGAGCATTGTCATGCTAGCGAGAGGTGGAAAGGGGCTTCTTACGAGCAGGCCATCTCCGTCGATCAGGACCAGAACGTATGGGTTGTGATTCTACAGCAAAAAAAGCATTCAACGGCTGTCTGGGGCGCCAGGTCCGGAGGCTCTGACCTTCAAGTGTGTATTTTCTTGTAATAATATGTTGCTTTGGTTTTCTGAAAGCTGTAACTGCTGTTGGAGCTCGCGTCTCGATTTCGTAGCGTCGGTGAGGTCCAGCTCGGCATCGCGCAACTGGCTGATCAAGTTCTGGTTCTCTGTGCGGAGCTTGGACTCGACACCTTCGGCATACACCAAGAGGTCCTGCAGAGAGAGGGAGGCATTAGAACACGTCGATCTGCGCAGCTTCGGGGAGGGTGCACCTGAATCAAGTCGTCGCGCGAATGTGTCTGCATTTGCAGCGCCCGAAAGCGCTGGACAAAGTCCAGAATCCCCCCCATAGCCATGATTGCCGGCTTGTCGCAGTCGTCTTGGTTGTGCAGCGCTCGTTTCCCCCAGAGTTCGTCCGACAGCCGTTGGCTTGGTCGCTCCACCTTGCCGGCAACTTAAATGGTGACGGTGGAGAGAGGATGCTTGCTGCTAACTTCAATGTCTCGTCGCATTCCCCAATCGCATTCCGGTCCCTTTTTATATAGCTGTTCTTAAATATATCAGAAACGCAGCGCTCGAGAAGCAAGTTGATTGTGGGCAGCCAGGAGCCGGGATCGAGGATACCAGAAGCCTGGATGCGGGATGCTGAGACAACCAAGTGGAAAGCTGATCCCCGTTGACGGTTCCCAAGACCGGGAAGGTATCCAATATAGATCGGACCAATGAGCCAAGATGGCCCGGAGCGGATTGTAGTTCTACCACAGCCCAAGAGCGCCCCGACCGAAATGCTGCGCAACCGCGCGGCTGCTGAAGCTTCGACTTGATCGAGGCTTTCGGGTCGGTCTTGGGGTTTCAATGGTGCGATCGGGAAGCAGACGCTCGGTTCTGTGGCGGACGTAAGTAATACAGGGAGAAATTTTGAGAGTCCTAATTTGTGCGACAGCCCGAGACTTTCTCGCGTCCTCTATCGGAATCGTGAATGATGATTTGGGAGTGGAAATAGCTAGAGCTCCCGCGCCGACGAGACGGCGTGTAGGGTCGCGGAACGCCAGTCGCTCCGTTGCACAGTGTGAGCGTTGGTCCCCGCTTTCACCTGCCCAAGTAGAGCTAGACAGCCAATCAGCTTGCGCCTCGACTATGCCTTCAAGAGCTTGCTTTAGCGCAAATGCAGCCTACTTCCCGTCCCTCCAGTCACAACAGGCTTTCCGTGGTTCTGCCCTGCTCATCAGACACTGTTTCCCAGTCGCCCGCACTCCAAGATGACGGAATTTAGAATTAGGGTTAGGGTCAGCAGCTACCCCTCATCGGCACCAGGTTGCAAGTGAATCCTCAAGCGATTCTGCTCCCAGCCCAGATCCTAATCCAGAGGGACACTGTCATTCGGTCCCTACGGACTGGTTCTGAAATACGAGTGGGCAAAATGTGTGATTTCTTCACGGGCCCGCGAGCGGCCGACCCCCGGACTCATCAGATCCCCCCTTTGATGACCTCGAACGACCCGCTTTGAACCCCCAACAGGACGACACATCCACTTCCAAAGAAACCCAAGGGAAACAATTGTCTTGATACGCCTCAATGCCACGACTAGGTCTACCGACTATGAATCTATTAGACCAAACAACCGGTCGAACCGCTTGACAGAGTCCCACCCCTTGAACTCCACCAACCCAACGATAGGTCCCATCCATGCAAACCAAACACACCCCCAACAGCCCATTCTATGCCACCACCGAGTAAATATTATGTACAGTAAACTCGCCGGGAACAGGAAATTAGCGAGTGATAAGAGTCAAACAGCTCCGAAAGGTTAGTTTTGACAGACAGAAACACGAGCAATCCTCTGTTATGCAGGATCAACGACAACACTATAGGCAACAGCCCACTAAACGAAAAGTTGCCTTTCACAGCTTCTTCTTTCTCTCCCTCCTTGCCTGCACGTCACCCTCGGCCAGCCACCGGCTGGCCTTGACCAGCTGGATAACGTTGATAATCTGCTTCAGAGCCATGACAGGGAAGCTGACACCAGCAATCACCCACGGCCAGAAACTGTCCATCTTGTTAGCCCGGGCCAGTTCGAGCGCACCAGCGCTATAGGGATTGGTAAAGAGGTGGCTCAGCAACGACGAGTTGACCTGTGCGCCCTGGTGGATGGCCTCGGCGGCATGCTTCGGAACACCTTTCAGAAGGTTCGGGCTCAAGGTGGGTGACGAAAAGCTGAGCAGATAAAGAGCAATGAAGAAGACCTCATTCAAGGCACAGCACACAAACAGGACAGTCTAAGTAGGTGTTAGCACCAAACACCGCTCAAACCAGCGAAGGGGCGGCAAACCCTGTTCGTATAGTACAGATTGAGGATCTTGCTCCTCGACGCATCCACATTCTTGTGGCTTGTGTCGGATCCACCCATGGCGAGGGTCGCAAACATGTGGCTTTCGAAAGGTGTCAGAGGTACCGTATATCCAACGGCTAGAGGATTTCCACTCACATGTAATGCGACGCAAAATCTAGACTTATCAAGCCCTGGAAAAGGATGGCCCAGCGGGGGAAGCTAGACGATAGGAAGACCTAACCACAATTAGCTTTGGTTTGGCCAGTTGTCACTTCGGCACCCACCAATAAGCAAGCGGTCGTGCATCGATCCGTCACCATGTCCAAGACAGCTCCGAAACGGGTCGACTGGTCGAGATAACGGGCGGCATATCCATCAAGCGCATCGAGGAGACAGCTCACGCTGTAGAGCAGGCTGCATGTTCGTGGGTGTAGGTTCATGTAGTACAGGCTGGCAACGGCGAGGACAATTCGCCAGTATCCGATGATGTTTGGCCAGAAGAGGAAAACGTTCTCGGATCGCTCAGTTTGCGCCGCAATGGCTGGCGCCACCTGCGTTGCTTTACCGTTTCCATCGTGGGTTGCCGACTGTCCCTCCTGAGCTTTCAGCTCTGCAGCAGCCTGTCTCCTGGTTCTTGCTCCCGACATTATGGCGAGCTCCTGGTGCCGATCATCTGCAGGCCCGGTCCGTGCCGGGCAAGGGGATTCCGAGGGTGTCGTGGGCTGGGAATCCTCTGCTCCGAAAATGGCGGCCGCTGTTGCGGAGGGATCCCGAGCGTCCCGGCGAAGGAAAAAAAAATAGGCAACTTCGATCTGCGTTCGTGCTTCGGGATTCGTGGGAAAGAGGGCGGCGTTGCCCGTGTTCAGGTCACCGACACTGAAGGAATGAAACGGGCACTGATGCGACGGCAGGGAAGCATCAAAGGCTTGAGGGAGGTGTTGGAGGAGAATTGAATCGTCCAGATGCAATTGATAATTGGTAACGCGTCTCGACGCAATGGCAAGCAGGGTTATCTTGGGAAACCACCCCCGGCGCAATCAAAGTGCACCGTCCGATAAGCGATAAACCCGGCAGGAGGGCTCGATAAGAACTCGATGGCGCGTGTGGGCTCTCTCTGGCGACACACCGGTAGGTTACAACACACACAGGGGCACCTGAGACCATTCCTGCACATCCACCCTGGTGCTCGACTGACCGGATCCTGGACGGATTGCCCAATGTCCCCCTCGTAGTGTACGATCTCGGCATATTCCACAACGCTTGTATTTTGTCCCCTCAGACATCGTCACCCGGCCTCTCGCTTCCGATAGACCCGGCTTGGTAGCGAACCCAGCAACTTTTTGGTAAGGCACATTCCCGGTTCGGAATGGAGGGGTAAGAGGAGCCCGGGCCGGCTTGTTGTCAGTGCCATCTTGAGCAACGATCGCAGATCAGGCTCAACGTCAACTTGCTTCTCAAATGCTGCTCCCCAATGACGCGTGTTCTTCAGCTACCCATCTTCCATTTCCAGCAGCTTTATCTTTGGAATTCTGCTGCCCGATATCAATTCACCGCAATACGACACCCAGGCAGACAAAATGATAGACTGGGACGCAAGATGTGACCTCTTGTTCACTGCATGCCGATTTTATCTCCCGCCGCGGGATGGACTGAGGTGGACGATGTGGGTTGCCGAAAAGAGCACTCGCACGGCCTTCATCGACTTTGAGTGCCGCAACCTGGTCCTGAATCGGGCTCCCCAATTTCCCTTCGGGCCTCTGGCAGCCATCTTCGACGCCCGTTGCCCCGAGATGTTGAAGATGGCGAGAAATCCTCCGATCATGACCCATGGAGGAACACGTCGACTTGAGGGTAGCCCGAGCATTGGATCTAGCTATATAGAACGTCCTCTCGGGTTGGCCGAGCGAGTTAGCTTCCATTGCGCCCCCAACTTGTCTCAGCCAGGTCGACTAGGTGGTGTATCGGACGGGGACGGGAACTTCCATCAAGAGCAGCAGTCCTCGGCAGGGTGATAGGTGAGCAGTGATGCTTGCCAGGACAAGCGAACGGAATTTTCCCCTCCTCCCACACAGGCAATCATCTCTTGCCCTGTGAGGCGCCTCCTGCGCCCGCGGGAACAGCCCCGCCGTGGCTTGCAAACTATTTGGTCGAAATCTCTTGCTCCGTGTGTAGGCGCGTAGAACTATTAAAAACTCGATATTGGCACGAATTTCTCAGCAGGTTTCTCTGGGACAATGGTACCTAGGCTGTCAAGCTGACCGACCACCCAGGCATGAGGAGAATTCACCATCAATGAACCGCATGTAGTCCGTCCGTGCGACTGAATGAGGGGCAGGGTCTCGAGCCAGCCGGTTTGCTTGCCCGACAAGGGTCTTCCAGCCCCAAAATGTCGGTGCGCCGACCGACTGCCGGGGATTGGAGGTCTCGAATCGAAGTTGACTGCCACGCGTCGTCAGTTGCTTCAGGTCACTACCCCTTTCGCGCACTCGGCTCCCGTCGCACACACACACACACCCACCACACCTGCTGCGCACTCTGCACCCTGAGCGCGCATTGCATTGCTCAGCTGTCCGTCCGACCTGATTCGCCGCCAAGACCACCTTGTGTGCCAGCTGTCTCTGCCTTCCCGCTTTCCGTCTGAATTTTGTGCCCGTTTCAACTCGGCCCGTCAATCTGGTTTGCATCTACCACCCGTTACAAGACCCTGACTCGTCGTTATAAGAGACCCCGCGGACCCATTCCTACTCTTCGCTTTGGGAATTCTCATCTCCCCGAGTCCTCGAGCCAGAGCACAGAGTGCAAGCACTTGGCGCACCTCTTGACCGCAACCTTTTCGTTCCCTCTTTGCGCGGCGGCCTTGGTCTTGCCCCGCGTCCCCACCTCAAATCAATCTCGCAACACCTACGAACATACGCTTCCTTTCCGGCCCGAACGAGATGTCACAGAAACACCCTACCTTAACGACGCCGTTCGGCGAGCGTGCGAAGCAGGCCGACCATCCGCTTACCGAGTATCTTTACCGGCTGATGGTGCTCAAGTCCTCGAACCTCTGCTTAAGCGCGGACGTCCACACTGCGCGGGAGCTAGTGACTCTCGCGGATAAGGCTGGGCCATCTATTGTCGTGCTGAAGACACACTACGATTTGATATCCGGATGGGACTACAACCCAGTCACTGGCACAGGCGCTAAATTGGCGGCGCTCGCCAGAAAGCACGGCTTCTTGATATTCGAGGACAGGAAATTTGTCGACATCGGCAAGACGGTGCAAATGCAGTACACTGCCGGCACGGCGCGCATAATAGACTGGGCTCACATCACCAATGCCAACATCGACGCAGGCAAGGACATGGTATGGGCCATGGCCGAAGCAGCAGCAAAGTGGAAGGAGCGCATCAACTACGAGGTCAAGACGTCTGTCACAGTAGGCACCCCGGTTTCAGACCACTTCGATGACGGGCTGGAGAATGGCGACGAGAATGGCCGCCTGGATCCGAGGGAACAGCTCGGCGGGTATGGCAGCAACGACAGAGGCGCCGACGCAAGGAAAGGAAGCATTGTATCCATCACCACTGTTACACAGTCTTTTGAGCCCGCGGGCTCACCCAGGCTGCCCAAAAGCATCTCAGAGGGTGACGAGTCTGTTTTCCCAGGGATCGAAGAGCCTCCCACCGACCGTGGCCTGTTGCTTCTCGCGCAAATGTCGTCCAAGGGCTGCCTCATGACCAGGGAGTACACTCAAGCTTGCGTGGAGGCGGCCCGGGAGCACAAGAACTTCGTCATGGGATATGTCGCGCAGGAGAGTCTCAACACGGCGCCGGATGACAACTTCATTCACATCACGCCAGGCTGCAAGTTGCCGCCAGAGGGTGAGGAGGAGAACGGCCACATCAAGGGCGATGGTCTTGGGCAGCAGTACAACACTCCAGCAAAGCTCATCAACATCAAAGGTACCGATATTATCATCGTGGGGCGGGGTATCATTTGCGCGGATGACCCTCCCTCTGAGGCAGAACGGTATAGGAAGAAGGCGTGGAAGGCGTACCTTTCTCGGGTGGGGTTGGAATAAAGGGTGTGTGGGGAACGGCATGCTGGAGAGGAACGGTTGAACCTAAAAGCAGGAATCAGACGGGTGGTTGCAGGTTAGGTATCTGGAGCGGGTCGGGCGGCGTTTCGGCCACAATAGTTAGATTATGGCATCTGTCTGCTATGCAATTACTTTGGCCAACGGTGGGCTTGCAAGAAGAGCGCGGCGCACTGCGGTTGTTTTGAATTGAACTGCAGCCCCAACCCCTATTTCGTAGGGCGCAAAGCAGCTGACGGGTCGGAGGGCCCCCCGGGGTTAACGGAGGTAGCATCCAGTCCGGTCCGCATTTGGGACAATCCATGCTTGGCAACGTGGGGAACTAAGTCTGGCGTGCTCACTCGCATGTCACTCCCCCACTTCCACAAGACATCGCCAGGTCCTATTTCCCGTTTCTCGAACACGATTGCGCACCAAACCCACCCAATTGGCACTATTGTTTGCGATCTTTGGCCTCTACAGTCTCAGGATATCTTTATCGCCAATCTAGGAGCTCATTACTTTGTCTCATCCTAGGCGCGACGCTTTCGCGACAGTTTGTGTTGCTTAACAAGCAGCATGTCTTCGTCCCCGAGTTCAGATGACAACCCAATGTCTGAGGCCGCCAAGGGCGAGGAGCCAGCGCAAGATGAAAACACAGCTGCGCAGCCGAAAAGAGTACCAAGGAAACGCCGAAGAACCGTTATCTCATGTACTGAGTGTATGTCGTAGATTGCAGCATGGCTGCGTAGCTGATCACCCGAGCTTACCTCTGATGCCACACCCAGGCCACCGCAGGAAACAAAAATGCGATCGGAAGTTGCCTTGCACCAACTGTATTTCGAGAAATAAGGAGGCGGCTTGCCGGTACGAAACCGGCGCACCGACGGCGAAAGAGCATCGGAGGCAGGCGAGTAACACAGGGGTACCAGACGCCGAGCGAGCGCCCGTGGACAGCATACCCACAAAAGTCGTTAATTTTGGGTACTCGAGAACAGGCGCATCAACTTTGGGCTTTCTGCAAAAGATCGAGGGGGCCGAGTCTGGGCTATCTCTTTCGGGGCTCAACTCAGACGCGAACCATGGCGAGTCTTTCAACACGCGGGAGCGCTATAAGAGCCTGATCAGGCAACTTCCGGCTCGAACATATATCGACAAGCTCGTCAACCTATATTTCGAAAATTTCAACTGGCAATACTACGGGCTCGACCGCGATGTCTACGATAAGCAATTGGCTGAATGGTACCGGTTGCCCTTCAACCTGCTCACCAGCGGTGGTCCACAGGCGCTCCCTCCAGATCTTCGGGCGTTCCCCGCGATGCTGTTCCAAACACTAGCATCGGCGTTATTGGTTCTCCCCGCAGGCTCAGATTCGACTTTCGACTCTCTCAAGTACGCTGGCGGCATGACCTTTGAGGATCTTGCTATGGACTACAGCGAATCAGGCGTCGCTATTCTCTCCCTGCTCGGCAAGCGGCAAATGTCCATCACTACTGTCATCGCGGGGTTCCTGAGGGCCGCCTTTCTGAAGTATACGGCGTTGGTTACGGAGGCATGGCACGCAATTGGCGCAGCTATCAGAGACGCACAGGAGATTGGGATTCACAGAGACAGCTTAGACCCTAAGCCAAAGAGCGACGAGGCTGGAGCCATTCTAGAGAACCAGTGGGAGATTGAGCGCCGTCGAAAAATATGGATGATTCTCGTTGGGTGGGACGTTCACACTGGTGTTGTTCTTGGTCGCCCCATCTCCACCAGTGCTGGTATGGCTCAGATCACGCTTCCCATTGATGCGCCAGTTCCCAAAGACAGGTCAAAAACGCCAGTCCGGCCCCGAACGGAAGATGATCCACCAACGCCGCTCACGCGAGCTCTCTGGGCGTACCATATAATGGTGCCCCTGAGAGCCATCGTGGAATTGGAAAAGGAGGGCGCGTGGCCCAAGAATTTCTCCAAAGTGGACGCGCTGCACCAGCAACTGCTTGATCTCGAGTCGCAAACTCCGCCATATTTTCGGCTGGAGAACCCGGACACGAGATTTGACTATCATCCTGACTGGTGCGTACCGCCATCTTTTTTTCTAGGGCCGCTGGTTGACGCTCGCACATAGCTACTGGCTGCCTGCTGTGCGCGCTACCCTCCCGCAGCTCATGTCCTTCAATTTCATGGCTCTCCATCGCCCATACATCTTCACCCGACCTAAGAGTCGGACGGCAGTGAGTGCAAACTGGAGCGTTTTTCTTCCTGTTTTGTCCTTTTTCTGCTGTCTAGGGAACCTCAAGAGAGTTTCCCTCCTGAGACAACAAAAGACTTTCCAAAAAGGAGGTAATCAGCTGATATTTTCCACAGGCATTAAGGGCCAGTCTAAACATGCTGCATGCGCAAAGACTCCACTTCCAGTCTTTGAAACCTCAGCAGTACAAGACGTCTGTACCTTGACAGAACGCCTGTTCTCCAGCTCACACCCGCTAACACCTCCCAGCTTCTCGCTCTTCTTCGGCACCTTTGACGCTATCGTTCTCATGGCATCCATCTACATTCTGTTCCCCAAGGAGCACGTCGAACTCGTCCAAAATGCCCTCCAGCACTTCCAATGGGCCGTCGAACGCTTCGAAGCCATGTCAGAGCGCAACGCCCTCGCCAAAGCCGCTCTTGGAGTCCTCCACGCCATCTTCCTTCGCCTCAAAAAGTCCTTGGGAATCTCACCCCAAGCCGTCAAAGCCATGCTGTCCTCACCGGTGCCACCGGTAACCTCCACGGCGCTCTCCCCTTTCCCGCTCCCCTTCGCCGAATCACCCCCGTCCGCATTCCCTGCCCTCTCCGCTAATACCGACACCCCGGACGCCATTTCACCTTCTCCCCATTCAGGCACTGGTAGCGGCAGCAGCACCACCGGCACCGCCTTCACAGACGACTTGTTCCCGGAGTCAAACGCGCTATCGTCGGGCTCGGGCGGTTTCCTTCCCAGCAACTTCGACTGGGCCAGCCTGGCGCCAATCTACGCAACGAGCGATCTTGTTTACAACGACCTGGGGCTGGGGCTGAGAGACGACAGTGCCGCGATAGTACCGTCTTCAGCGTGGGGGTTGGATGTTCCTGGGCTTCTTGGAGGCGAAACTTCGGGCATCGTCCAACAGCAGCAGACGCCAGAGCAACAGCAACAGGGAGTAGTGCCGTTTCAGTTTGAAGGTGATTTTGGAAACGACAGTGTTTGGAGTGTGCTTAATCATTATACCCCATTCTGAGCAACAAATAGAACACATGGTGCTTTTTTTTGGGAGCGGTTGGTTGGAACTTGAATATGGCATTATTTGAAAGAGTGCGCACATGAAAGTCGGTACAAAGGATAATGAGGCATGTAACGAGTTTAAATTGGGTAGGTATCTAGCTACTACAACAACAGTCTTTCCTACTTACGACGGGATAAGGATATCTATTTAGCTGCCACGACAATACTCTCTGCTATGCGATTACCAAGCCTTGGTATCCTACTCACTTCCGCGCCCGCACACCTTCAACAGCGGTGATCTCGTCTCTTCCTCCTGTCCCACCACCAGGAGCAGAGACACTATCTCCTCCTGATGAAGCTGGTGGCTGGAACTTGACATTGCCGGCGTCCGCAGCGGCAAGACCTACACCGTTGACTTCTTGTCCGACATCGGCGGCGAAACCGTACCAGGCCACGACGGCAACACCAACAATGCCGATGATGCAGCTGAACACCAACGCGACGATGCCTTTGGTGGTGAACCTAGGAGCAGTTTTGTCAGTCCAGTTGGCTTTTTCAAGGGGGATATCACATACCCAGCGGGCAGAGGGCCTGGCGGTGTGTTTTGCCCATTGAGATCTAACAGGTCCACCGTGTTACCAGCGGCGTTGCCCATAGTCGGCACACCACCAGCTCTACAAGCAGCGTAGTGGTCATCGGGCACCTTGAGACTTTTCTGTAGGTCCAGGGGGGCTTCAACAAAGGTTGCCATCAAACCAGACTGAACGTGCCATTCGATATGGCAGTGGAAGAGCCAAACCCCTTCATTCGATATTAGCAAGTCGTGCTCATTCATATCAACAGTAGACGAAAAGGGTGTTGAAATACCTGGATTGTCCGCCCTGAATCTCAACACAACATTCCCGTTGGGGAATAAGACCACCGTATCACGACGCATAGGTATCGCTGAGAACTCAGCAGGTGCTACACCCGAGTCCTGGAACGTCCCGGCCTGGTCTGCGGAGCGCCAGACAGTTTGAAAGTGGTGTCCATGGAGATGGAATGGGTGCTTGCCCGGGTCCAGGTTATTGACGATCAGTTCAACAACCTGGCCCCGTTCGAGCACAAAGGAGTGGGTATACTGGCCGTAAACCGTTCGATCTGTCGCAAGCTCCCCAGTTGTTAAAGCGGTGTAGAGAGTCGGAACTTTGGGGGAGGTGTATGTTATATTGTTGAAAAAAGCGCTAAACATTGGTCAGTGGATGACCCAGCCATGTCAGAGAGAAGTCTGCGCACTAGTTTGCACCATCACCAAGATTGTCCATGATGACATCCAAAGTGATAACCTGGTCTGGTTCTCCAAGAAGTGGTTGGCCATCCCACGGTACTAGAGCCATGTCGTCAAACGGCTCGAACGAGCCTTCGAGGATTCGGGGTTCTGGCAGCGGCGCTTCAGAGTCGTACACAAGCCAACCGGTCACATTCCAATTCAGGTTCTCTGGGAGTGTGTCAAACAGATCCTGGACTGATCAGCCAGCCATCAATAGGTACTGGTCAGTGCAATGCATAGAGGACTCACCGTATCCATGCTGGCCATGACTGGAAAGTTGGCCGACGTGTTGTCCCTGGCTGTGACGAGGAAGCTACAGCGCTGCGCTGCGGAGAGATAAATCATATCGGCCCTGGCGGGCTGTGTGTAGACGCCGTCAACCTCGAGGATGGTCATGTTGTGACCCTCAAACCAAATATACTGCCCAGCGAATGCTCCAATGTTGATAACCCGAAACAGATATGTCTTTCCAGGTTGAACAGAAATGGTCAAGTTTTGAGTCTCGTTGAGAAGAGCGGAATTCGGAACCGGCTCGGCGCCCGTTGGGTTGACTTTGCTGATGAACAACGGCAGCAGATCTGGCATTTGGTCGTGATACCAGTCCGAGACAGTCAAAACGAGCTCCTCGTCGTACATATCTGTAAAGGGGTTTTCAGGGTCGTGGACGATGAGTGGCCCTCGGAGACCGTCTGGATACTGGCCGTGGGTGTGAGAGTGGTACCAGTATGTACCTGGTTGCTCAATGGTAAAATCGTACGTGAATCGTCCGCCGGGAGGGATGGGACACTGTGTCGTTTGCGAGGGTCCGTCCATATGAGTGCTTCCATTCATAAAGAGGCCGTGAAAATGGAGGGACGTGGACTGGTTCCCCAGCGAGTTGAGGACGTTGACAATGACTCTGTCTCCCACGTTGGCCTCAATTCTCCTGATAGGCCAAAAACCATTAATCCCTATGACCGGACGGCTGGTCAGGCCATCTGGGTTTGCGGTTACCCAGGAAATATTGAAGTCGTATGTGACGGTGGCAGCATGGGTGAAAGGAATTGAGCTCAGCAGAGCTAGGAGAGTGAGGGTCCAATGGGCCCTCGGGGAAGCCATCACACAAGAATCTTCTCTCTCCGGGCGACACGTCTTGTTCACGTCAAAATTATGGCGGTTGCAGGCGCATCGCAAACTGAGGGTGAGATGGCAAGCTTTCAGGTCTGCTACTCATAACAGTTAGGATGGGAAGTCGTACCGCCGCCCCCCCCCCCCCCCCCCCCCACATCCTTTTTTGCTAAACAACCAGCAGGTGAGAAGGGCACGACGGCACCTACCCATTTCCCGCATTCAGCTTCCCCGCATGCTTACCTTACGAGCAACACACGAGATGACGGTTTCATGGCGCTAGGGAGCTTGAAGAAGCCAACAGCGTAATCTTATCAATCAATCAGAAGCAGGGTAATTTTCACTTGTCAGATGAAAATCCCAGATGGGTGAGCGGCTGGGGCGCTGATTGGTTGTTGCTAGGCGTAAGTCGTGGGAGAACTGACCACGAAAAGGCACTTCCTCGGCGCGCCCCTCAATCCGTCAAGTAAGAAGCGGGAATCTTAGCGATGGTAGAGATGAAAAATCGCTCTCCCCTTCTCGAGGTGCCGATTATCGGCAGGTCACCTCTTTTCCTGTGCGTCGTGGCTTCCTCAGGAGGTGTCTTGAAAGTTCTATCTGCCCTTGTCCGTGGCTGCCATTGAAGCGGCGATCGCTGGAGCCTCGCAAATGCTTGATCAGGCTTGGCTTCCTTGGCTCCATCTTGGCGCTCCTTGGCACCTGTCTTCTGGAACATGCCGAACGTGCGCATCGACAAGACTTGGGACAACACACAGTCCTTGCGTTGCGATGAGAGCCCAAAAATCTGCTTCTGTCATGAGAAAGAAAGCTAGAAGAATCTGAACTTGCGCTTTGGTGCGTTCTGCCGGTTGCGGACCGCTCACCCGCCGACATACCCCGGTCAAGATTGATCTGATAACGCAGGGATCATCCGACTGGCCCACAGTCCCTGACCTCACCCTGCCGTGGCTCGCTTTTTGTTCGACAGAAGGTGTTTTCCACCCACCTTCGTGGAGAGTCTGTGAAACGATGGCAGTCTCACGCACTCAGAATCTGGAAGTAGACCCAGATATGGCTAAGACGGCAACCACGCCTGGCGTCGATTGGTTGACTCGCCCTTTGGTGTAGCGGATATATCGCGTCGGCTGATGCCATTCTGCTGCCCCCCACAGCCACCAGTTCCCATTAGACAATCGAGTTTATCAGATTGTCTGATAATCGCGGGCTTGTCCCTCTTTGCCATTCAGTCCGATCCGCCGTTGGACTTCATTGCTTGTTCCGTTGCGATTGGTCCACCAGCTAGGTAGCTATCCTTCGCTGCCCCCGAGCACGGGACGCCGTACCCCAAGCCAGGAAGATTAGCGACCCAGAAGCGTCAAGCTCATCATTCTCGCCCGCGAGACCCTCCAGTCCTCTCGACTTCCCCCCCTTCCCATCAGCATACCCTCTCTAACAACCACCCAGCCACCACCCAACATGGCCAACGATGTCTTCAGCGTCCCCGTCTTCCTCGTCGTCTTCCGCGAAAGCCTCGAAGCCGTCATAATCGTTTCCATCCTCCTCGCCTTCCTCAAACAAACCCTTGATGGGCCAAACGGAGACAAAAAAGCGTATAAAAAGCTCGTTCGCCAGGCAGCTATTCCCCCCCTCCCTTCCATCTACCCCTCACTCCTCAGCTAACCACCCCCAGGTCTGGCTCGGCACCGCCCTAGGCCTCCTAATCTGCCTCGTCATCGGTGGCGCCCTCATAGGCGTATTCTACACCATTGGCGTCAACAAATGGGAACTCTCGGAGAACAACTACGAGGGGGCGTTCTGCCTGATTGCGTCGGTCATCATCACGTTTGTAGGCGCGGCGTTGCTGAGGATTGGCAAGATGAAGGAGAAGTGGAGGGTGAAGTTGGCGGCGTCACTGGAAAAGCCGTTGGCCGTTACGGGACCGGCGGGACGGTGGTCGGCAGTGAAGATGTTTTTTGAGAAGTATGCGATGTTTGCGTTGCCGTTTGTGACAGTGCTGAGGGAGGGAATTGAGGCAATTGTATTCGTTGCTGGGGTCTCATTCCAGGCGCCAGCGAAGTCGGTGCCGCTTCCGGTGGTAGTTGGGTTGTTGGTGGGGATGTTTGTTGGGTATATGCTTTACAGGTTCACCGACTCCCTCTTGCTGTTTGAGATTGGGCCAAACGGCTGATGCGGAGAATAGGGGCGGTTCGTCGACGAGATTGCAGATCTTCTTGGTTGTGTCGACATGCCTGATATACCTCGTCGCCGCTGGACTCTTCTCCCGCGCGGTGTGGGCGTTTGAGGCACAACGATGGTCTACAGCCATTGGTGGTGACGCCGCGGAAATTGGAGATGGCCCGGGATCGTATGACATTGACAACTCGGTGTGGCACGTCAACGTAAGGCGCACATGTACCGATACAGAGACTTGGGCTGATGTGATCTTGTTGCAGTGTTGCAGCCCAGATCTGGGCGGCGGCGGTGGATGGGGTTTCTTCAAGGCCATCTTTGGTTGGACGAACTCGGCAACGTATGGCTCGGTCATTTCATACAATGTGTACTGGATCTCTGTGATTCTTGGGTTCCTTTCGCTGAGGTACTGTGAGGTTAAGGGCCGCCGGCCGTTCATGAAGGCAAAGTTAGAGTCTCAAAAGGACACGGTGATTACAATCGCGGCAGTGAAGGGCTCGCAAACTTAGCAGAGGAGGGATCTTCGTCTCGAGCTCGGTATATTTTAGTGAAGTAAATCCTTGGCTACTTGCGGCCAAGCGGGCTATGAGAAAACAGAGGTGCGGCTATATTGAGCAACACTCCAGGGAACCCCTGTTTGGTTACATTTTGCATCTATGTATTATCTGCATTTCGATCTACCGTCTTCTCTCCCCAGCTTTGACCAGAACTCAGGTACTCTAATCCTCCGGCGTCCAATCCCACCTTCCCGCCGTAAACAAACTCCTTGCCATTCTATCCGCCGCCATCGCCCCCTCAAATCTCAGCCTCTGATCAGTGGACAGCGACCTCGTAAAACGAAACACTTTCTCCATTTTCTCCTCTCCCTCCCCTTCACTCACCCAAGACGTCAGATCTCTCTGCTTCTTCCAAGCCGCTCTCTGCACCGCCACCACATTCGAACTCAGCATCGTCCCAACATACGCCAGCACAGGCGAGACCCTGGTGCGCAAACCGCAGTTGGTATGGTGCTTGTCAATCTGATACCCACCGCACTGCTTAAGCTGATTGACAATGGCATGTACATCCACCGCAGCAAAGTGATCTTGCAACGGGATTTCCTCCAGGGACGACGGTGAGAAATCTGTCAGGGAGATAAGGTGATGTGACAAAAAGAACTTTATCATCTCGCCGAGTTGGAAGGAATCGCAGCTGGCGCTGGAGTCGTAGCCCAACTTGCACTGGCGCTGTTTGGAAGTATACAAGTTGAGGAAGTGGCGAGGGATAGATGCGAGAGCATTGAGAATGCAAGACCGACGGTGAGAGAGTTCGGATTCGAGGTCGTCTGGGAGGTGCCACCATGCGGCGGTGTAGGAGGAGGCATCCTGGTCATCTTCGGGGGCGAGGGTCCAGCGGAGAGAGCCGCAGAGGATCAGTTCGCGGGTGGAAGCCGAGAATTTGAGGGGTTGGTCGAGGAGCCAGGAGACGAGGATCTTTTGGCGGAGGGTTTCCTCGGCTGCCTTTGTCAAGGAGGGCAAGGGGCGGTCCTCCTTGGGGAGCGCGGTTGAGGTTGTGGGCCATTTGAACTTGAGAGTGGTGAGGCTTCGGGATACAGGGACCGTGCAGTTGAAGCGGTCAGCAAGGACGGCGAGGGCGGCCACTTGATGCATCGTCCATGGCTTTGCGCAGGTGCTGACATCACGAGGCTTGTCGTGTAGTATGCGCAGGAGGTCACCGAATATGACCTCTTGGCCGGCTAGCTTAGTGGCTTCGTCATCTTCGTGGATCTCAACGGCTGGCAGGTCCGAAATGGATGCTTCTGATGGTATGATGTTCTGAAGTGAGAGTTTCTCAAAAGCAGCAGCAATAGATTTTGCTTCGGCAAATCTGGTGTCTCCGAGGAGGTTGTCAAAATATTTGGACTTCTGCTTGAGGACTGAGAGTTGGACGCGGTATCTGACTCGGAGGTTAGGCCTCAACACCGGTGCCGGAGTTGTGATCTTCTGCCCAGGCCGAGGTTTTGCTGCTTTCTTGGCCGCCTTGAGCGTTTCACTTGAAGTCTCAAACGTGACGTCCAACAAGATATCACCATCTGGCGCAATTTCGATCACCTCGAAGTTGGGGGTGCTGCCGTAGGTCGAATCCATGATTGTGACGTACTCCGCTGTCAGTGGATTCATCAGCCGTGGTTACCTTACCTAATGCCCAATAATTGTGGGTCACACGTGATGGAATCATGTGTAAGGGAAAAAGTGAGCTTAAACAAGGAGTTTGTCAGGGGTGGCCATCAACAGACTGAGGGAGGTGTGTTGCTGGGCATGAAGTTGTCTTGGTGTCTAGGAAGAATGGCTATGAAGGCTGGATCGGGAAATTCTAAGGCTACACTGTTGCTAGGGTATCCCAGTCGAGCAGATCAAGCCTTGTCGTTGGCGAGCTTCTTCTCGATCCTGGCGAGTTCCAAATCGATCCTCTTGAAGCTCCAACTCTTCCAAAAGGGAGGATACAGGAACGGGCGAAGGTCGAACCGGTTGTCGTCCGGTGAGTAGTCGTTACAGTCTCAAGCCAAGTTAGCCAGCCACCATACACAAAAAGAACCTGACGGGAGCAAACGTACGGAGAGCGGGCGTAAGCGTTGTCATCTTGTGTCGATTGATGGCGTAAAAGTGGTAGAACCGTTTGACCTTTTCTGCGACTTGGGCTGGAGTGTATGCTGGTGCATCGTCTCCTGGCGTGCGCCTTCGATCGACGCTCCAGTCGTGAACGAGTCTCTGGAACATTGCATACGGCCCGAGCTTGTTGAGCTTGCGTAGCCGCCCGAAAATCGTCAATTCTTGGTATGTCATGCCCTACAGCGAGTTAGCACGCGATCATATGGCTTTCACGCCCGCCTGGATATGATTTTATGAGGCGTTAAACGGCAAGATGGCCGTACCATGTCTGGAGAGGCGTCAGCTACGAATTCATTGACCTGAACTCATACAATCACTTCTCACCTGCTTCGTCACTTTGGACGTAGTTCTCGGTAATGGGCTCGAGCTCCGCAGTCGGGACCTTCTGGGAGTCAGCACCCTGTTGCCCTTCGGGGCGGATATCAAGTAGTGGTTGGACTTACAGCGGTCAGGAAATCGTGGAGACAGGGCAGGTCGAAGTTCTTCTCAGCCCACCCGATGAACCGTTTCTGTCCGGAATGTCAGTTTCAACACATCCGACTTTGTATTCTAGGAGAGTGATGAAAGACACATACCAAGTCGTCCTTGTCGATCGATCCAATGGGATTGATATCAGCGCTGCAGGTAATCAGCAAGTGTGATTTTTCACATCACTGAGTGTAATCTTACCTAGAACAGTCATATTTGGTCTGCCGAAGAGGTAAGCGAACGGTATGACTATCCACAAGAGATCGAAAACCTACCAAGTATCCACGAAGACCTATACGTAAGTGAGTAACCTAACATTAACACTGTCTAGAAGGTTGAATGAAGGGTCTAAACGTACTCTGCTTCTTGGTCAGCACATTTCGTTGAAAAGTTGGGGAATCATCTTACCTCGCCGACGTTGGCACTCCCGAGGACCAGCAGGCTTCCGCCACCGGGCCTGCCGCGTGCCGTGGGAAGAATTTGACCGAATTCCTATCTACTGATCAGTCAACTGTACACAGGAGTATGAAGTGCCCCACGTACATATGCCGTAACCATTCTGATGCGAGCTTGTAGACACTGCAACGTCAGATTCTCTTGGACGGTGCCACCCTCGACTTTGAACTTTGGTTCAAAGTTGATAGTGTTTACAACCAGCTTCTTCTGGGCCTCGTAGACGTCGTCAATGTCAAGATTGACATGGTAGCTGCCGATGGCTTCAGAAAGATCCTTGGCTCTCTGGCGAGTTTCGCGGGAGCTCTGCTTTTTCATGCCCATGTATATCGTAGTGAACACTTGGTTGCATAGCTCCTGCGGTGTCTTCGGCAGAACGCCCGCCCCATTGTAAACAGCAATCCGCTTGACGTCTTCGACGACCTGAGGATTTCCCTCCTTCAAGGCTTGCATGACAATTCGACACATGGAGAACACGATCGCTAGACTCATTAGCATAGACCAGATCCAACGATAGACCAATAACATACTCGCAGTTGCGCAGCTGTCGATACCTCCGCTCAGGGGAACGAGATAACCCGCCGTACCAGATCTCCGGAGGTACTAAAACCAGGCGTCAGCATCATTTATGAAGCTCCTGCCATGCGTTCACATACATCCCAGAGATAACAGCCAGCGCTCAGTGCGATCTCTTCTTCAACCGAGTGAATTCTCGGTTGAATTGGAAGCGTTGGCCGCTTGGTGATATCCGCGTCTTCTTCCTCCGAGCTGAGCTCAAAGGGTGTCTGAATTCTCTGATAGCGAGCATTGTTTGTGGCGGCTTGCAGGCCACGAGAAATCGCTGCTCGGTAAGATCTCACTTCTTCCAAATCAACCGTGGCGGTGACAACTTCGACATCGTCGAGGCTGAACTGGGAGCCTTGCGCAACTGATCGGGCTATTAGAGATAGCAGGGTAGCGTGGGTTCGGTTGATCTTACCAACGTCGCCGTTTACTATGATCATGGCGCAGCCGTCGAAATAGAGTCTCTCGCCACTTCGGCAGTCAGTAATGTGCTCAAAGCTAGAACTACGTAAGATAGCCCATACTCGCATCCTTGCTGGTTGGCATACTGTAGAAGACAACATCAGTTCAGGGGCCTAAGATTTTTTGCTGCCGAATACAGATACATACGAGGTAGATGCCACCGGATTTACGTGTTGCTTCCATGATGAGCTGAAGCCGAGTGTCGAGCTTCCGGAGGGTGAAACTGCTCATGTCAGTCATGAACTTGGCAGGTAGGAGGATAAATTCCACAAACTGTGATCCGCTGCTGTTGGTGATGATCTCAACCTATCTTGGTCAGCAACGATAAAGCGGGTAGATTAGAATCGCTTACACCATCAAGCGCCATATCCTACAGAGAGAAAGGTTAGCTGTTGCTCAGCCTAAGCGAACGACCCCGGATGGAGTGACGACTTACGATGTGTGGTGCCTTGGGGGTAAAGAGCTCTTCCTATGAAACTGTGAGTAAGTGCCAATTCAGCGCGGCAGAAGGTACGCACGCAGGTCTCTGCTCCGAACGCAGTCTCAGGGGTTGATATGACGGCGTCACCGAATAAGACGTGAGTCTCATCTTGAACCTTAGCAAGATCCTTGGGAAGATGGAAGAGCTCTGTCTCTCTCGGGCGCATCCAAGGGGTGAAGTGCCTCATCTCTCTGTAGTTGCCATCGTTGGCCAGCCACATCTTTGGTCTCTGCAGCACCATTAGAGGCCAAAGCAATATCCGAAATGGTCAGAATATGAGCCTACGATCAAGAGGATCTTTCCGTCCAGGCCTGTGCAACAAAGATCAGTTCTTGGATCAGCACCGGAGGTACATCATGGCGTACAGATAACCCGGCAATTGTACCTCAAGTTCCGATGCATGATGGGGAGGCCAACATCGAGGAGGATGCCATGGGTACTCTCATCCAGCAGGAGACGCCGAAGCATCTCCAAGCTGTGAGTATAAACATCGAGCTCATGGAAGTGGTCGAGGCACGAATATCCCGAGATTTCGAGCTCCTGCGAGTTGTGAGAAGACGGCTTGCAGGGGTTGGTGCGATTCAGGGATGCTGCTCACGGGGCCAACACGAAGACGGGCGCCGGCCTTCTTTGCAATTTGAATACTCTCGATAATCCTCTTGAGATTACCTTCCCACTAATGCCAAGACTTAGTTCCTGCAACGCGAACATGTGGCGTGCATGGCATGGATTGCTTACATCAAGAACCCATTGGTTCAAGTTACAAGTTGCGACGGTGACTAGGTGCCCCACCATTGTGAATTGTTGAGGAGGGGCAACGGCCGCCTTCGTGCGAGCTGAAATTGCTGGTCAAGATCCAGGAGAGACACGATGCGGTTAATCTGGAGAATAATCACAGACCACCATCACAAACCACCGTGGTCTCAATAGGATGCTGTGTAGGCGCTCTATTTCTTGCCCGGGAGTTGAATGACGCCAGGAGGTGCCCCGCGATTGACTGGGTGTGACGTCCGAGATGTCCCCGGCGCCAAGACCCGAATCGTTGAATCTGGTAGTCAACGGACCCACTTGCTTGCGCTGCTAGGCACCCACTTCCTTGGATATCCTTCTGGTGCCGTAGACAATTACCCTTTCCTGATGGGAATTAAATTCGGTAAATAAAAAACTCAAAAACTCAACAAATAAGGCGCAGCTATTTCTGTCATCTCTGCCTCCCTATTTGCTCCCCAGCGTTTGACCAGTGGTGTGGTGACACTGCATAACTTTTCGGAATTGATGATTTTGGGGCGGCCACTCGTCCGACCCCGAACATCGTACCCGGTCAATCTACGTCAGCCCTATCCCGCCCGACTCGGCCAACCTGTCGCGTCTTGTTGTCGTGTCTATGGCCACAGACTGTGACGACCGTTATTTTGTTCTCTGTTTCCCGTCACAGACTGGCACCGACCAGCCTGCCGAGACTCGATAGCACCGTGGTCCTAGGCAATGGTCTCCTTCCGCCGCCGGGCTCTTGCGACGGCCTCATCGAGCGCCGATGCTCTTTCCAGGCGCACAGGAAACCCGCCTCTTCTTGATGCGTTGATGGGATACATCTCTACGTTCTTCCACGCCCGCGCCCAGCCCCGCCTGCGCCGGTTAACCATGTCCGGTGTCCGCACCCTTCATACGCTGCGCCCAACAGCAGGGCGACACCACAGCGGCGCCCGCTCAGTGTCGGTTCGGAATTTCAACACCTACTTCGTCACTCATTTACCTTCTTCCTCGTTGCATCCCGACTCACGATCCTCCAGCGGTCCCGGCCACAAGCTGCCGCGCTCCGCCTCCACGCCTCACACGCCAGGGCCAGGCGCATCGGCCGCCGTCGTCCCCCCGAACATACCCAGTCGCGACCTTACAGTCGTCCGAATACCATTACGCAGCGCCAAACATCACTACGGCGCCGCCAATTCTCGGGGACAGCGAGTATACAATGAAGACGCTTATCAGGCGGGTACCATTGTAATACCAGCCTTTGCGCGGCGACCCCCTATAAGTCTGGTTCGCAACCCAACGCCGAAGCCGAGCGAGGGTACGAGCGCGAAAAGTTCGTGTGGCGACCCTCAAGTGTTTTACTTTGGCGTCTTTGATGGCCATGGAGGATCGGAGTGTAGTGAATTTCTTCGTGACGAACTGCACGGCTACATCGAAGAGACCGCGACCGAGTTCAGTCTGCAGAGCAGCTTGCAAAAGGAGGAAAAGACAGGTGCTTCATCCAGCCAAGAAGACCCAATAGGCTCAAAAGCCGAGCCAGAAGACACGCTAGGCGGGACCGAGGCCACCTCGAAGACTGTTCAACTTGAGTCGGAGCTTCTCCAAGAATACCGGCGAACGGTCGGAGGCTATTTCCGCCGCTTTAGCCCCGAGTACTTTAGCGTCCCTGCAAGATCTTCTGTAGACGATCCCGTTCAAGGAACGCCCCCCCCAGTAACGGTCGAGTCCGTGCTGTCATATGCCTTCCTCCGAGCCGACCTCGACTTCATCACCGCGCAGGCCCGGAAGCCCGATCCCGACGATCCCCACATCTCGGACTTCCCCCTCAACAAGGACGAGATACTTGGCAGCCCTCACCTGCCACCTTCCGGCCACGGCATTGGCGGGCCAGTCCGTTTCAAGGGCGGCTCCACGGCATCGATAGCTCTCGTCTCAACTCCCACTCCCTCACCCTTCTGGCATCCCGCCTCGAACAGCACCCTTGTCGTCGCGCACGTCGGCGACACTCGGGTTCTCCTCTGCGAAACCGCGACTGGTCGTCCTCGCCCCATGACCGCCGACCATCACCCCTCTTCGCCCACCGAATCCCGCCGCCTGCGGCGGTTCGCCGACTCTCTCATCACCGACTCCTTTGGCGAGGAGCGCATACAGGGCCTTGCCAATAGCCGTGCATTTGGCGATATGCAGAGCAAGCGCATCGGCGTTTCCGCCGAGCCCGAAATCACGCGCGTCGACATGGGTCCCGCCGAGTACTCTTTCCTCACCCTTGTCAGCGACGGTGTCAGTGGCACCCTCAGTGACCAGGAGATTGTTGACATAATCAAGGAAGCGCGCACCCCTGAGGAGGCAGCGCGCCAGGTAATCGAGTTTGCGACCGAAATCTCTTCTGACGGAGACAATGCCACCTGCCTCGTGGTGCGTCTCGGGGGTTGGGAGCGTCGTAGCGAAGGTGGCTTGGGGAGTCTGGGTACCAAGGAGGTGAGGGATGCGCGGAGGGCGGAAGCGTTGGATCCAAGACGGAGAGGGAGGAGGTAAACTCTGTCTTTTGTTTTTCTGGGTGCTAGTCCGATTTAGTTTCCTTGGTTTCTGCATAGCATCACATGGCATAGCATTGCATACGGCTAAGACGGCGTGCGCATGAGCATAAGGCCCACGCAGATCGGAAGATGGGATGGAAAGTAGGCAAGTACACAAGAGGGCATGGCATGCATGGCTGGCGTTGGGTAAAGCACGCGCTATTCGACGTAGAATTGAAGCATTGTTATTCATTACTGTTAGGATTGAGTAATGGCAGGAGAAGTTTGTTTTCTTAAGTGTGTTTTCTCCTTTGTTGTTTAGCTCGAGCAGATGGACTGTTTCGAGGAGGGTAACGAGAAAGGATAGAACGTTTTAAAAAGGAATGGTATACTATTCTCGGCGCGCTTTAGTGCGAGGGTATATCCGTTTCCATTTCACCTACAACTGTAGATAGTTCAGCCTATCGAGTTAAATACTACCGCATTTGGTGTTTCGTGCTCTCCGACAGTTCATTCACTCGTTAGTTTTCCGTTACGGTTCCCAGCCAAAGGTTTGTTTATCTATAACCCCCCTGGTAGCCGCCACCGTACTGCCCGTGACCCTGGTGTCCTCCCTGTTGGTGTTGGCCGTATCCTCCTTGACCGTAACCCTGTTGATGCTGCGGTGGGCCTCCCGAACCATGGTAACCAGATCCAGGGAAACCTCCTCCCTGAGGAGATTGAGGCTGATGATGTTGTGGGCCTCCGTACTGGTATCCGCCCTGATGCTGTGGCGCATACGACGGCTGGGGCGGATACCCCGGAGAGTGTTGACCACCGTACCCCTGAGGGGGTTGGGGGGATGGGTGCCCGCCGTAGCCATGTTGAGATTGTCCGTACTGAGGCTGAGAGTGACCGCTGCTGTACTGCGAGCTACTACCGTATTGGGAACTGCTGCCGTACTGCGAGGAACTGCTTCCGTGTTGGCTCTGGCCATACCCGCTCGACGACGGCCGACTCGAAGGTCTAGGGGATGTGGACATATCGCGTGTCTGGACCTTTGACCAGAGCGAGCCATTGGGTTTTCCGTGACCACCGTCTCCGTGACCACAGCCTCCGAGGGAACGGGCGGTGGCACCAATGGGAATGATGTGGTTGTGGCCTTCTTTCACCGACTGCGACCCGAGGAGCCTGTTGAGTTCGTTACGGTGCTTGGTCTCCTGCGTCCAACTGCGAACCGTCTCGAACATCTCACGCTGAATCTGGACACGGTCGTCGCGAATAGCAGGGTGGTGGAAGGCCTGGAGGACGTCATTGACAACTTCATCGACCGGAACGCCAGGATTCTCCCAGGCGTAGAGGATGCGACTATTTAAAATTAGTAAGTTTTTGTTATTTTGTCTGTAAGGCAGGAGCAAGACTTACGGAACAGCATATTGAACAATGGTAGTTGCAACACGACCAGCACATGAGTTGAGGATGTTGGTGAAGTGATCCTTTGACAACATTGAGTGAGTCGGGTTATCGCAGCGAGGGTTTGTCCACGGCTCAAGCTGCGACTTGGCACTGGAGCTGATGATTTCGGACGAGCCGTCCTTCAGCACCTTGGAGACCGAGTTGATGATGGGCCTCACAAAGGGAGCCAAGAGGCCAAAGATGAAGGCCGTCAGTGTCTCACCAATCTTTTCAAGCAGGCTTTCGAGGCCAGGGATCTTGGAAATGGTGTTGCTGATCGACCGGACAATATTGTCGCGGAACTCTAGGATCGGGTAGATCTGCCTGGCGACCTTGACTGGATCGAAGTTCGGGCTCATGCCGGGCACAACATTGACGTTGTCAGACGATCTTGTGTTCTCCTGCTCTTGGGCGTCGGACGCAGCTTTCAGGTTCCTGGCCTGCGCAGCAAGGCCGTCGCCGCTACCAGGAAGCTTGGAGACAAGAGAGATGAAGTCACCACCGCCACCGCCACCGCCACCGCCGAAGACACTGCTGCTGATTCCGAGGAATCCACGGTTGCTAGTGGGGCCAAGGTTAGAGTTGGTGATTTGCTCGGCATTCTGGAGGGCGACGTTCATCTCGTCGACCTCGGACTGGGTGAAGTGGTCCGATGCCTCGCTGCACACCTGTTAGTACGTAGCCCCTGAGTGGCAAATCTGAACTCACCCAATAACCGAGTGCAAGAAGTCAACCGCACCAAAGGTACCCGTGACGAGAGGCCAGACCCTCTTGCCGCGCAGGTTGATCATAGTATCTCTACCGACATGAGGAAAGACATCGCGGTAGCCAAGCTCGAGGAGAGCAAGCTCGCAGTAATTGCTGTGAGCACTGAAATCCTCCATGGTGTGCAGTGCCTGTCCAAGGCATCTCAGGGCCTCGTTCAGGTCTGACTCCTTGCCGCTGGCACCCCCAGTTCCGCTCGTGTAAAGGCGGCCGTAGTGGATAGAGCGGGCAAAACTGAATCGCAAGTAACCGGCACTGGTAGCCCAGCCGCCGTTCTCGTTCACAATGTAGTTCTTCATGCCAGTGCGCGGGTCGATTTCCAGCTCCCGTGGGTCAACAGGGCCGCGCAGTCGTTTGTCATACTTGCGCGCATCTTCTCCATCGGCATAGCCAAGAGGGTTGTCAATGTGCTCCTCGGGTCGATAGACACCAAGGCGTTCCTCGGTGACCTCAAACTCCTCCGTAGCGTATCCGTTGGCCAGGAACGACAGCACCCAAACCTGGAGGGGGTTAGCGCCGGTGGTTGCGCTGGCTGATGGCAGAGGCACTCACAAGAATCCGGATGGTGGCGGCATTGACGCCCTTCAAGCTGCCGACATCGACGGCCTGCGAGTAGTCTCGAAGCCAGTTACCAAAGTAGACGCGAGAGATCATCAGCGAGGTCCACTTCTTGCCGCGAAGAAAGGTCAGCGTCGTGAGGATGTCCTCGATATCTACAACGTTGAGCTGTCAGCACCAGGCACAGCGCGCGCGATACAACTGCTGCCGTACGCACCTCCATGTCTCCAATTGTGGCCCTCGACTTGCGCGATCGAAGGAATATTGCCAGCGCCGAAAGCAGCCGCTTTGCCGGGTAACATAACAAGGAGAATGGCAAAGACCAGCAGCAAGGTGCTGCCAGACATCCTAAATCCCGCCATGGCGTCTCAGGCAGTTGAACAAGAACTGGGGAAGCTGTTTTGACCGATCTCTGCGTAAGCAACTAATGTAGCGAAGAAGTTGGCGGGATGCGATGGGCAGCAGCTGCGGGTGCCAAGTAAGTAGGTAAGCTAGCAGCTTCACTAAGGCAGGGCGGCCGACGAGCTGTGACGAAACGGCCGAGTCAGAAATATGTAGCACCGTACCACGGGTACAACGCGGGAAATGGGAAGAGCTTTGAGGTGGATGGCGGCCTCAGCCCGGGGCTCTAAGAAATAATTGTTCCCTGGCGCCAAGCAGTCGGAGTCTTGGGATGCTGTTTTCACGCTTTACGTCAGATGAGGAGCAGCGATGCAGCCCTGAGAGCGCTGGGAGGATGGTACGCTCATCCCTCGGTGGGATGAGAACATGGGGGAATAGCATCTTGCATGTGCGGACGAACTGATAGCTTCCCTCATTCGCCCAATTATCCCGTCGTCGGACGAAGGATCCCACAGTGTCGCCATCCAGCTTCAGGGGGGTTGTTGCTGAGGGAGGGGCCAACCCCGCCAAATCCTGTTCGTTGCTCCTCATTTGTTATCTGCCCAGATACCACTGACAGGCAGGGGTCCAAGAGGAGCTACCTGACCGAGGTGAACATGTATGGGTAGGTTGCACGCGACAATGCGAAATAGCACACAGCCGGTTGAGGAAGCCCACCAGGCTCCTCTAGGTTGGACATGAGATTGGAATGCGACTCTGATATATATTTTGTGGAGAGGCAGCCTCGACAAAACTTCAACTAGCCTTGATGAAATGGAGTTCGAGCTGAACCGGGCCTCGTCAGCAGTCCCCTATGCGGGCTCACAACGCAGAACGACGACTAGCTTAGCCTTCAGCCTCTAGATTCGGTAGGCGAGTAGATGCAACAAACAAGTCTGTGCATACGACAATGTCTCAGCAACGAAGTTTGTCTGCGACGGGACTGAGGCCAGGCAGGCATCGATTTGGCCAGCGTTGAGAACGGGTCTATCGCCGGAGCGAATCATACAGCGGCAAGGGTGTTGGAGCTGATCAGATGGTTTTGCACCAATGGGGCGCCACAATCTCCTGATCGCATTTACGGAATCCGCGGATTCACGTCTCCCCAAATGAACACCCCTGAAAAAATTACTGCGAAAATTCGACAAGAGGACCCTCTCGAGTTACTGAACCCCTATCGACCCTCCTGTCGGGTCGTCTCAGTTGCATTTATTCTCTTTTGCCGTCCCTCGTTTTCAGTGCATCGTCTGCAAACTCGTTCCGCCCCCCCCCTCATTCTACCCGACACGTCCGCTTCGCGCGCGCCTCTGTTCCCCAGACCGCTGCTGCCAACGCTGGCAGTTGACACGATGCCCGGCCGGACACTGCCGAGCTTCACGGCCGCCCAGGTCGCGTCGCACAGCTCGGCCAAGTCTTGCTACGTAACGGTCGGCAGGAAGGTCTACGATGTCACCGACTTTCTCGATGCGCATCCCGGTGGTTCCGACCTTGTCCTAGAGTATGCTGGAAAAGACATCGAAGACATCCTCAAAGACGAATCATCGCATGCGCATTCTGAGGCGGCATACGAGGTGCTAGACGACTCGCTGGTCGGATTTCTTGCTGGCGCAAATGGAGCTGCTGCCAACGGCAAGGCAACGGCGAACGGCGCAGCAAATGGAAAAGAAGTAAACCCTCGGACGGGTATGTCCTCGGAGGAGGATCTCAGCAAGGACACGGATATCGCGGACGACTACAAAACGCACAAGTTTCTCGATCTGAGCAAGCCGCTCCTCATGCAGGTGTGGAACGGAGGGTTCACAAAAGAATTTTACCTGGAGCAGGTTCACCGGCCTCGTCACTACAGGGGCGGAGCGTCCGCGCCCCTGTTTGGCAACTTCCTGGAGCCGCTTTCCAAGACACCCTGGTGGCTGATCCCCATCATGTGGGTGCCGCCAGTGGTATATGGACTGTACATTTCAAGCGAGGGCTTCGACAGCAAGATCACTCAGGCCCTGTGGTGGGTCTCTGGGCTGGCGATTTGGACCCTGCTCGAGTACATCCTGCACCGTTTCCTTTTCCACCTTGACGAGTACGTTGTCCCCGCCCTAGAAACCTCGTTCCTCCTGACTACGCTTACTAACACCCTGCCTCAGGTGGCTCCCTGACAACCGAGTTGGCCTTACCATGCACTTTTTGCTCCACGGCATTCACCATTACCTCCCTATGGACAAGTACCGGCTAGTCATGCCCCCGACTCTATTCATCGCCCTCGCAACTCCGTTCTGGAAACTTGCGCACACGCTCTTTTACTGGGATTGGTCTGTCGCAACAACAGTGTACTGCGGTGGCATTTTCGGGTACATTTGCTACGATCTCACTCACTACTTCCTCCACCACCAAAACCTCCCACTTTGGTACAAGCAACTGAAGAAGTACCACCTCGAGCATCACTTCCTCGACTACCAGAATGGTTTTGGCGTCACGAGCCGTTTCTGGGACACTGTTTTCGGTACTGAGCTTCAGCCTCGGGTGATCAAGACGCAGTAAAGCAACCGCCTGAGCTGGTTCACAGGGCTGCATGCACTTATATACATTATGTCTTTGTAATGGGTTGACGCACACGGTCGAAGTAAATAGTGGGGACAGGGGGAAGGCTAATGAGGGTGGCTTCGGCGGGCGGAGGCGTCTGGGGTCTGGTCTGGACGGTTATTGATGACTTTAAAACGAATACATACTCCTCTCAGCAAGGGACGAGTCAAAATTGTTTGCATTGACATAGATATCCTAATAATTCCATTGTTCGGCTACTGGCCAAACATTACCTCTACGGCCACACAAGCTGTCTCTGTCCTCATGCACCTACCATGCCTGGCTGAGACATTCCATTGCACCGTGGTTCAGCGTGTGAATCAAGGGGAAGTCAGTCATCTGGCCCGTGCGCGATCCGAATCTTGAAAGGTGGGACCATCACGTGTGGTCAGCCATCCTCACCCAAATTCCCTCGGGTCTCCACAGAGTTTTGTCCAGCCTGTTGCACCTCAAACGCTCCTGCTGGTTCCGCTCGCCATCCAGCGCCACGATAATCACTTCACGCAACCACCGGAAAGGTTCTCACGATCGCTATAAACCAAATCCGGAGGGTTTCACAGAGTCAAAGAAGAAGAAATCAAAATGTCAGGCTTGGACGTTGAGGCGCTCCTCGACTCGACTGCGTCCTCCAAGGAGCAGACCGCAAAGGTCACAGCTAATGGCGACTCATCGCAGAATGGCAGCCCCGGCGGCCGACATAGCCGCGACCGCGACAGAGACCGTGGGCGCGATACCAGTCGTGACCGTGATAGGGAACGCGACCGCAGACACCGAGACCGCAGCGGAGGCCGTCGCCGCAACTCCTCTAGCGATGCCGGAAAAGACACCCCCCGTAGCGAGGCCGGTAGTCAGAAGAGTAGGCGTAGAAGCAGGAGCCGTGATTCCGGCCGACACTCACGTCGTCACAGAGGCGGAGACGGTGACTACTACCGAGGAACCAATCGCTCTCGCTCTCGATCCCCACATCGGTACTATCGCCCCCGGGGTGACGACCGTCGGGACCGTGATGACAAAGGCTATCGCCGCCGCGATGACGATCGAGCCCCTCGATCGGGTGGTCGACACAGTGCGCCTCGCGACGCGACTCCCCCCGCTCTGACGGAGGACGAGCGGGATCGTCGCACCGTGTTCGTTCAGCAGCTCGCCGCCCGTCTTCGGACTCGCGAGCTCAAGGAGTTTTTTGAGAAGGTCGGCCCAGTTGCTGAAGCCCAGATAGTAAAAGACCGTGTCAGTAATCGGTCAAAGGGGTGAGTTCGGTTCCTTGGCTCGCCGCAAGTCGCATCTGGCTGACATGAGCATCGCAGCGTGGGTTACGTTGAATTCAAAAACGAAGAATCTGTGACTGCCGCACTTCAACTCACTGGGCAAAAGCTCCTAGGTATCCCCGTCATTGTCCAGCTTACCGAGGCTGAGAAGAACCGCCAAGTCCGGAACACTGAGTCCTCGGGCCATCACCCCAATTCGATTCCGTTTCATCGTCTTTACGTTGGTAATATCCATTTTAGCATCACGGAGCAGGATTTGCAGAACGTATTTGAGCCCTTTGGCGAGCTGGAGTTTGTTCAGCTTCAGAAGGACGACAATGGGCGCAGTAGAGGCTACGGATTCGTGCAGTAAGTTTTGAGTCTCAGCTGTCAATACTCGAGGAGGGCGCTAAATCTTGATACGCAGGTTCCGCGACGCCGGCCAAGCCCGAGAGGCTCTTGAGAAGATGAACGGCTTCGACCTTGCTGGACGTCCAATCCGCGTAGGACTTGGAAACGATAAGTTTACCCCAGAATCAACTGCCAATCTCTTGCAGAGGTTCCAGGGCCAGAACCAACAGTTCCAGGGATCGGCCTTTTCGGGCGCCGGTGGGCGTGGACCCCAGACCTCCAACTTTGATCGCGCCGGCGGCCGTGACAACGAAAAGGGTACAGGCGCAAGCGCCTTGGATGATACCGACGTGGCCGGTGTCAACTTTAATAATTATAGCCGAGACGCCCTGATGAGAAAGCTGGCCCGAACCGACGAGCCCGCCGCCGGGCCTACGGAGCGCCAAATTCTCAAGCCCAAAACGGAAACCAAGCCCCTCCCCATCAACGTCAACATGGCCAGCCGCTGTGTCGTGCTCCACAACATGTTTGACCCCACTGAGTACGTTCTTTTCCACCCGTCTTAAAGAATTGCAGTTGCTAACATGGTTCCAGAGAAGAGGGCGACGACTGGGTCAAGGAGCTTGAGGATGATGTCCGCGAAGAAGCGGAAAGAAAATACGGCCATGTCGTTCACATTTCTCTAGATCCCAACTCCCAAGGCGACATCTACCTTAAGTTCGACAAAGTCCAGGGCGGCGAGAACGCCATCAAGGGCCTGAACGGCCGGTACTTTGGCGGACGAATGATCAGCGCTGCGCCTGTTGTGGATGCGGTCTACAGCAGTTTGTTCTCTCGCACCAAGGCGATCTAAGACGCTAATCACGACTGTCTATTGGTTTCCTCTAGGAGTTACAGATGGTCGATTTGTCTTTATCGCCGCTGTGCTATGGGTCGGGCGAGCCCTCGACCCAATGCCAAGTACTATCATGTGTTTGGTTTCGGGCAAAGACCGAATTTCTCGGCGCACCATCCGACATTTTCCACTAGGCCACCGAGATCGACGACACTTGTTCGACAAACACGGTCGGGCTTTTGCGGCTCCCAGGTCTGGTTCCGTCGATCTGTCGATATCCACTGATGTCTCATCCCAGAACTGCCGCCCTCCTGGAGAGCCCTCCTCCAATTTCCATCCAGCAAGGATGGAACGTATAGCGACCTTTTCTTTCGGCGTTGGTCATGCTGATCTTGTAGTTAGGCAGGAACTCTTCTTTGATGAAGAACCTTGTGTTGCTTTAGCGATCCCTTAGCGCATCCCCCGTACCGGGCAATACTGCGCATTCCCGAATAGACTCGTAACCCTCTTGTAACCTGTGATGCTCGCAAATGTCTTGGTGAAACGATCGATGGTGTAATCTTGCGGGTCTCAAGGTACGGATTCCGCGTCTCCTTTGTCAATCACCACGTCCCATCTAACAGCTGGAGTATGATCCTACTCTGACGAAGCAAATCACCCCCATCAAACTGCCTCTATCCAATCGTTCCCGAGCTGCGTTCATGATGCCACCGGGCTTTGGGAGTTACTTTTTCTCGTCCCCACAATCAAGCAGTAGGTTTATCTCATCTGTCACTTCCAATGTAACACTGGTATCATAATTACTCAACTGTTATCCTTCGCATCGTCTCATCCCTCCGATTTCCTTCACTTTGATCGGCATCTGCCTTTTATCCAACTGTAAACTGTACATGCCGCTGGGGGCTTGGGCAAACTTGAGCCGCAAGAATGATAGACCATCGTCCCCTTTTCTTCGTCCTGGTCTCGAAAGACGATGTCACGTGGCACACCACTTGCCCCTATTCCACACCGCACTTGTGATTATTTGCATAAAATACTACATTCCCAGTCTCCTTGCTTTCACCCCTATACCTATCATTGTCCACTTTCGTGCCTTCGGTGTTGAAATCAAGGGGCTTTACTCGAAGACTCACCGCATGCGCCCACGCCTTGTAGTGCATACCTAAACTCATGAAGGAGAAGTGCTCATCATCCGCAGCCATTGCGGTTAGCCTCCCCATGGTTCTTTTCTCGAACGGAGGTGGCTCCCCGCGTACCTGGCGAGTTTTACTGGGCCTTGATGTCATGAAATTGGCCGCGAACGAAGTGCTCGGCGATGTGGACAATGTCACGATCGTCACGAACCGGGACCCGCTTCCTCTCTGCCCTCGCCCTTGCCCTTTCTCTATTCCTCAAGACCAAGCCCAGTTCTCCACAACCGGTTTCGTTTGCAATCATCGAATTAGACATCGCGAAGAATTCGACGTCAGGCTGCGGCGGAAGGAGCGTGGGCCATGGGAAACCGTGGGTCCTCTGCGCTTTCCTCCTCGGCCACCAACTTTTAAGCCTGCTCTCTCCTTCCCCGAACAATTTCGTCTCCCCCCCTCGATCTTCACCACCCCCACCACCACCATCACAACCCTCCAACACCACCACCGAGGCCTTGGTCGTTCGAGATGCAAGATCCTTGATCTCCTCTGGATGACCTCGCCAAGGCCGTCAGTCCGTTTTGCGAACGAGCACGCTATTTGCACATGCCGCGGCGTGCCATCTGGAGGCGAGGGGCGTCAAGCAAACTCCGTTTACAGCGCCTTTTTCTTCTCCTCCAACCGGTATGTATCTCCTCTGCCTCTCGCCTCGCCCATCCTCTCCCCAAGCACAAAACATGTCCGTCTCCAACGCTGCTGGGAGAAAAGTCTGTTTGCTGCTCTCTGAGCTGCCGCGGCTCTGGAAGGCGGAAGATTCATCCTGCGGTTACGCATTTTACGTACCCTGCCACCCAGAGCCGAGGGGCATCAGGCCCTCTCATCTCAGGTCCTATGCCTCTTCACGCACGAAGAGCGTGAAAATCCGTCTTCATTCTTCCCAAACACAGCCACCCCTCACTAACACATCTTCTGTGTGTAGCAGTTGTTGAGTGCCAAAGCTCCTTGACATGAGAGACGGTTGCTTTGGTTCAGCGGCACTGCGTTTCGTCCGTTATCTGGTCTCTCGCCCTTGTCGCGTTGTTTCCATTCCCCACGGATGCTCAGAGGAAGCATTCCTGAAGAATTAGGTCCGGGACAATGGTTCCTGGCTGCCAACTGTCGGTCGCCCAAGAAGAAGATTTCCCGGTCCAGTGGCACACTATGCCATGTGCACTTCGATCCTGTGTCGAGGAGTGTTGGCCTCCGAGCTCGTGTCACCCTGGGACAACTATGTCCTTCTGACACCCGCCTAGGAAACGTAGTTTCCTGGGTGTCAACTTTCACAAGCGTAGGAAACGCTGCTCCATCGGATAGCCCCTCCCCATCACGTGGAGTGACATCTGAAGAGGGGAGGCGTTGGTGGTTATCTACTCCAGGAGAGTATTCGATCCGGTCTCCACATCCGAACCCAGGACAACCATCCCTCTTCAGCATCTGCTTGGGAAACAATGCGTTCTGGTTGTCAGCCTCCGCAAGCATATGAGATATTGCTCCGTCCGATAGCGTGTTCCGATCACCTGGACTTCCGTCCCAGGTTGAGGGATATCTGGTCCTTCGTTCTCGTTCGGAGAGTCTCCCCCAAGAGGAGCATATAAACCGGCCTCCGCGGCCCGCGGCTCCCCAGAACCTTTTTCCTTCACAAACATCCCCTTTCGACAAACACTTCCGTACAGACCGCTGTCTGGCTATCAGCCCCTTCGGCTTCAAGTCTTGCTTCTTCCATCTCTGTCCTCCGCCATTCATCAACACTATCGCCGTAACCAACATCATCACCACCAACCACAAGCCTCAGTGAGCCTACAAGGTAGGCTCACAAGGTCTCTCCATCATCCAGGGGGGAAACGATCCCCTCTCCAGTCCTTTCCAGCCATCACAACCCCTTTCAGCCCCGTTACAAGGCTCTCAAGCACGCCTGCCGCCTCCACACATCTGGAGTGCATAGCCCCGCACATCTCGCTGAAGAATTTTCAGCAAGCAGATAGGAACGGTACCACGTGCTCTCGAGCTTGACGTCATAACGGTGTGCTTTGGTGCCTTCAGACGAAGTTCTTCTGGATCGCGATAGCGAGATCTCGGTCTATTTATTTCCGAGACGACGATATTTTGGGGTCTCGCCAACGGCCTGAAGCTCAAGGGCTGTCACCGTCCGCGGAGTTGCAAATTCAGTTAACGTGTAAGTAAAAGTTGTTTTCTTTGTTGTATGCCTTACACCCCGCTTGCCACTTTCCCTCGGTTAGCTCTTTTGTCCCAAGGCATGGGATGGGTCAATTCCTACTTCAGCTTTGGCTGGCGGAAGTCTTCCTCTATCACACACAGCTGTTCGCCGGGAGGCGAGAAAACGACCTCATTTGTGACAATGCTCGGCACAGATTGAGGCTTCTTCCTCTCTGTCGGGGTGCTGTCCAATCCTGGGGCACGGCCTGGCCCCCCTGGCTTGGTTCTGTGATCCTATCGGCCGTTTCTTGTCCGGTCGCAGGCCAGTCTTTGGTTGCGTGATCGGCTTGAATGAAGATCATTCGTTGTTTTGGGCAACAGAGACAGCGCGTTCTTCTATTCAGGTACTTCATCGGAACCATTTGTCGCTGTTTGCAGCGCGATACACGAAGGAACGAGGTAGTTGATGTCGCTCGCTAGTGCGCTGTCGTGGGGGATTGATGCCAGCTAGTGCTGGATCTGCAACCATCCTGCCATTTCGTCAAATTCGGGCGCAATAGTCTTCTCGGTCCTCTACTGTCGAATGGGTACTAACTTTGCTAAGGTCCTGTGCTCACGGGATAGCGACAGTGAAGACTCAATTGCGGTTAGCCATTCGTGAAGAGTTGCTGCGCCAAAGAAGTCGCGAGGTTGCGAATCTTGCTGCTCGTGTCAGCTGCTCGTGTCAGCTGCTCCGGACCGCTCAAGGAGAATCGATTGATGGGCAAATGTTGTTTTGTCCACAAAGAAGCCCTCACAAATTAGGTGGAGGCAGGCAGCTTGAAAAGAGAGGTTGAGGTGAGGATTCGAAAACTTCTTGGGGACTTGCCTTACGCTGAAGCGTTGGTTTCCGGTCTGACAGAGAGAGATAGGTTCTACAATTATCAGAGACTGCTAACGGAACTCCCGAGAGACATCGAGTTTGCCCTTAGACAAGGATATCACCAGCCTCATAAGGCAGTCACGGTATGTTTGCCAATTTCCCCTTGTTCTGTTTGGTTCCAGCCCAGGGGCGACGTTCTCGTCCATCACGAAGCTCCAGTCCATCAAGACGCTTCTGTTCATCACGAAGCTCCTATCCATTGCCGAAGTTCCGATCCATCAACACCATTCCCATCCGCCCTATCGTTCCCGTCCATCGCTATCACCCCCATTCAACACCCTGCCCCTGTTCATTATCACCATGCCCGCCTCACCACCCTGCCCTGCAGCTCAGAAACTGCCGCCGTCATCGTCATCCCCCAGGTCGCTCGACGGGGTTATGACAATGTTGGACACCTTCTAGATGATTCAAGTGGTTATTTCTGCCCTTTGCCCTGGCTTTCTATCCCCAAGCCCCCCAGCAGTTCAAGAGTTTGTCCGATGTTGGTTCACATGAAATTTGACACGATTCACTTGCTGGCAACGCGTCTGCCCCACTCGCGTCCCCTCCTGCTGTCGTTCCGTCTAAACTCATGGTTGACTGCTCAACTGACTATAAACAGATTTCTCTCCCTCCTCCCCGGAAATTCTTCTCTTTTCCCCAACACCATCTGCGCCAACTCCCTTCGTCCTTGCTCTCGGTAAGTACTTCGAGTCCCCCATTTCCCGCTTCCATGCCCTCAATCGCTAGGCAAGGCTTAGTTCGTCACTCTCAACGTCTTTAAATACCCAATCAAGGCATCTTCTCCTTTCCCCAAGGCCTTCGATCATCTCGTCAAGGCATGTACCCCGCCCGACGAGCCCTCAACCCTTCCAGTTGAAGCGTCTCTTGATCTCCCCCTCAGGTCGTCAAACAACAATTGGAGGCCTACTTCCCCCACTCTTGCGCCTTCAAGCTGAAGTCGAAGCCCTATTTCTGTTTCTTACACGCATCTTAGTTCACAGCAAAGGCCCATCTTCTCTCCTTTCCTTTCACGCCTTCTGGTGAACAGACCACGCCTTCTGGTGAACAGACCACGCCTTTGATTCACCAGTGAAGGCCTACTATGGACAGCTCAGATAGCGCAAGCCGCTCGTCGGCACACAGCAACGAGACAGTTGTGAGCGTCATTGGCAGCGATAGCGGCGGCGGTGCCCTCCTCACGCCCGCCCCAGACATCATGTCGCAGTTGCCCGGTCGCCCGGTGAACCCGGCTCGTCCACAGCAACATCAAAAGTCGCAGATGATGCAGAACAACAACCAGGTTAACCGTGGAGATGACGTCGGCTCTACCAACCGTGGTACTAACAGTTCAGATGGTAAGCGCGGAACTACCAGCCACTCTGCCGACCGAGGGAGTGGAGGCAATTGTGGAAGCACCAATCGTCCTGCTGACCACGAAGCTGGAACCGTTATCATCGGATCATCGATGCTTCACAACCCAGGCGTCCAGGAGAGTGCCGTAGGGTATCCGCCCCCCGTACTCCTGCAGCGTGATGCTCCTACTTCGATACACAGCTTCAGCATGCATCATACTTCTCGCGGCCTATCAGCTCTTCCGTCCACTCCGACCGGCCCGTTGCCAAGTCGTGTCGCACAGCTTCGTGTCGCACACTTGAATCCGTCACAGTCCTCGAAGCAGCAAGGCACTCAGAAGGCGCAATCGGCCAGACCAGAAGACTCGATCAAGGTAATACCCTCTGCCTACGACCGCAGAAGACAGTATGCTGACTCAACGCGGCAGGAGATATTTGATTGCATTGCCTCTATTCATTCGCGCCTTTATGGATTGACTCAAGGAACCCTGCGGAACCCTCACCTGCCCAAGTCATACACGGATGGCTTCCAGGTCGATACGCAGCATCTCACTCGGGGCTTGTTTGAGTTGGCAAGCAAGATTGAGTCTCGCGGCCAGGCCATCGCTAGTTTGGAGAAGGAGAATGCCGACCTGCGAAAGACAAGCAGCAGCTTGGAGGCGACTCTCACCAAGGCTGTCGAGGAAGTGACTCGTATGAACCATGAGCTAGAGAATGAGATTGCAAAGAACCGCAAACTCCAGGAAGCTCTCACAAAGGCTGAGCTTAAGAGCCGTGAGGATCAGTACAACATCGCCGTGAGGACCGCCCCAACCCATTGAGGTACTCAACTAACTCATCTCTAGGTGGTTGAGGATCGTTGCACGCGTCTCAAGGAACAAGTCGATGCAAAGAGGAACTTGTGGATGCAAGTTCATACCGATCCCAAGGACCGAGCCTGGGCCATGTCGCAGCAAGCTCAGTCGCAAAATTCTGCTTCTGTTTATAGCCAGGTCGCACCGGTTGAGCCACCGTCAATTTCTGGATCATGGCGTCCGCGCGTTGTTGGGGGACCTGGATCTACGTCTGGCGCACGTCGTTCTTCGACCCCAAGATGCACGCAATCAGGACAGCGCATGTCGCTCTCTGACCTTCGCCTGGCCCCGCCGCGTCTTCCCATTGGATTTGGCCGAGGTTCTCAGCTTGGAACGTCGTCTGTTCACAGCTCCATTGGCAACCTCTCCGATGTTCGCCCCCGGAGCGTGTTAGGATCGCAGTACTCTGGCCGTCAAATGGATGTTGCTCGACGTAGTGACCTCAGTCTATCCTTTGGCAACCTTTCCATCAGGGACCAGGAGAGCGGCTGCATGACTTCCCTGATCGAGAAACATATTTTCGATCATGAATTCCCGACCACCACCGAGGCCGGCAGCCCGGTAAAGAAGGATACAGTCTCCAAGGAATGGGAAGGAAAGTTCGCCAAGCTGTGGACGATGATCCTCGGGTTCTGCACTGCCTACGCGGGCTGCCCCAGCAAGAAGGACGTGCCCACGCACCTGAAGTCCCGCGCGCCCGACATGTGGAAGGACCTCTGCCTGAGCATCTCTCAGGCTCAGGAGCAGAGGGCGGCCGAGAAGGTCGCGTACAGTCTCTTCCGGGACGCAAATGCCCGGAAGTACCTCACTCAGAGGTACTTCACCAAGTACCTCCTCGACAAGGCCTTCGACGTGTCGTGGTACCGGGGATTCTCCTCCGTCCTGGACGAGGAGATCAGGGAGCTGGCGGCAGACCTGAAGGCGAACGGTAAGTGAAATTTTGCGCGGCGTAGTTAAAACGGACAGGCTAACATGTGGCGGTACAGACTCCAACACCCAGGGACGGGCTGAGGCGCTCAGGCAGCAGAGGGTGTTGGTAGGGGAGATCCGCCGCCACCCAAAGTTCCCCAAGTACGCGCAGTGGCGGCTGCAGGAGTTCGTCACGGAACTCACGAGTGTCACCTGGAACCTAGTTCCAGACGACCTCACTCCGGACAGTCGCGCGGCGGCGAACCACGAACTGTTCGCCATCGCCGAAGCTGCTGTCCGGCTCGCCGGAGAGGCCATGCTCTCGGAGCATGAATTCACCTTCGGGTGGCATCGGGCCGGTGCGCCGTTCACTGCCGCAGCACACGTGGCGGTGAACACGCCGGCTGGGGCTTCGGAGCGCGGAGGCGGCGCTTCCGGTAACCTTCGCCTGCGCCTCGGCATCACGCCGACGGTTACGGCGCGTGCCCTCGAAGGCATGCATATCGTGCCTCTGCTCGCGCAGAGGGCCCAGGTTCTGCTCGCCGACTAAGGGCAAGCCTGGGTAGCATGTGTTCTCTTCGTGCGGGGCAGTCGTCGCTTCTGGGGGAATGAGGGTGGTGGTGGTGGAATGGTAAGGGGTGGTGGACTTGTTGGGGGACGGAGGCGGTCTCGGGTGCGGTTTTCGTTGCGGTTGCGGTTGCGGTTGCTTTTTCCGGTGCGGGTATGGGTGCGTTTGTTTTTTGGAGGGGCCGCTCTCGGTTTACCGCCTCCCACTTAGGGGGGAGGGCCCGCAGAGCAGCGGTAATGTTTGTAGTGTTAGTTTAAATGTACGATGTGGTTCTCTGTAAATCTTGGCAGTGATCGCACATGTTTCTATGAAGAGCGGGAATGTGTCGATGGCGCGCTTGGTGTCCTTGGTGAACTTTAGGGAGGCATGATGTGGGAATCGATACAGAAGTGAGTCTTCATCTTGCGGTGAGATGTTGCAGGTATAGTGTCAGGTAAAGTTGAGTTTGAGGCCATGCGGCTGACAGTTTGAACCATCTACAGATTCTCAGGACGCTTGACGACAACAGCGTAAACTGTCCTATAATCCGAAAATACTACACACCGCCGTGGTCATCATCCGAAGCTTTGTTTGCCTTCAGCTAGCCCTCCCATTCTTTCGAGATGGTGTTCTTCTTCACCGGGCTTCCAACTCCGGTAGTGATACTACCCAGAACCGGACGTAAGCATACTAGACGAGTCGCAAACAGGCGGGGATTTTCTGCGACGGGGCTTTGGACGCCCTCTTACTGATCAGATGGGACCAAGCCTCATTGTGACGAAAACGCCACGACGATATCTACACGAGGCTGAGATGAAAGCCAGATAGGTACTTTTTAATCCCAAGGCTCCCGAGAGCGGCTACAGCCCCTCTACAGCCTACCTATATGACAGAGTATCCGCGCCAAGAGAGGACTACGTATTCACACGACCTCGGGCACCGACGGGCTTCCTGATTACTACGACAGCAGCTTTCCTCGCAACCTCCCCAGTTACCAGCACACCTAGGCTTAAACCAGGGCTTTGATACAAACCTATGTAGGTGGTACTGAGGGTATCACCAGCGGCTACCGCTGGCCGTATTCTCACTTACACCTCCACTTGACACTTCTAGGTACACAACACATCACGAGATACCACTGACATACACCACCTTACCGAAGAGCCGCAAAGCTCAGCCCCTCAGCCCTGCATGTGAAACATACGCGTGAGGCTCAAGGCTACCTCCCAGGTAGGCAAGGTGCAACTGCTGCACGTCATTATGGGAGTCATGGCTGTGGCGGTGTCAGCTGCGGCTCAACTAGGCGCGTGGGCGTTTGAGGGGTTGAGTTTGGTTTGACTTCACTGGGCAGACGAGGCTGAGTTGCAAGGCTGATATATAGGATAGGTTGTAAATATCAAAAAGGGGAGGCGCCTGGGAGGGTAGTCACCAGTTTGAGCATGAAGAACTTAGTTAAGAGAGGTGCTTCGCAGCAAATGAAGTTGGAAATGTGGGTTTTGTTGTGGTAGTGGCATTATCATGTTAGATTGCAATCTATGTTGATGCAGCCCGTTTTATCTAACTCGACGGCGGGGAATACTTGGGTATGAATGTATGTATCAAGGAAAGCGCAGCGTGAAAAGAAAAAAAATGAAAACAATGAAAACAATGAAAAATGAAAAGAAAAATGAAAAAAGCAACGCAGGTAGTGTGAAATAAAGTTTGTACAAGAAGCGAAGAACGCAAAGGAAAGCAAAAAGCCTCTCCATGCCCGGGGTAAGTGGGTATCAAATGTCCCGAAATCCGGAATCCCAACCCCGTCCAAACTCCAGATTCATGCAGAAAGAGATGCGTCGCTCAGAATTGTTCGTTACTTCTCTTAACGAGGAGCAAGCCGCCCAGACTGTCCCGGCCTCGAAGACTCCCCACTAGCACGTCTGCGATCGAGCCTCCGGACCACAGCACCAAGCACCACCTTCAAGATAGCGTCCGCCGAGAGCGACCTCTCGCGCGTATCGCGGTTGCTCCAGGTTACCGTGTCCACAATGTCGCGAAGACCGCCCGCAATGTCGCCCAGGCTATCATCCAGCTCCTGCAGCGCCTCGGCAGCGCCGCGCTCGGTGCCCACCTGGAAGAACTGGATGCCGACCTGGTACGGCGGCGCCTCGGCCTTGTCGAGGCGCTTGGCAACGTTGATGATGACCGACTCGGGATCGTCAGTTGCGACGCCGTCGGTGATGACAATCATGTTGATGGGTTTGATGCCCGTGTCCTCTGGATCGCTGTTGGCCTTGACGGCGGCCTCGTAGGCGGACAGGTACGGGCGCATAATGTTATTGATGCGGGTGCCGGTGGGGGTGCCGCCGCCGGGCCGAACTTGCTTGAAGATGGTCTCGACCTCCTGAGCGCTCCGGATTCGGGAAAAGCCGCCCGTGCCGCGGGTACCGTTCCGGTTGGTCAAGGTTTTGGGGTTCTTGTAGTTGAGGAAGAAGAGGTCAATGCCGTCGGCATCGTGAGCGGTGCAGATGGGGGCGATTCGGCGAAGGACCTCCTTGACTTCGTTCCAGGAGCTTCCGGCCATGGAGCCGGAGTCGTCGATGACGAAGACGGTGTCAAAGGTGCTGAGGAAAGCATAGGGGTCGTCTGGCGTGGAGAGGCTGGCAATGGAGATGCGCGACGCGCCCGAGGGCGACGGGGATGACGCCCGATTGCCCAACGGCGCATTGACGGTAATTGTGGGGTTAGCCGTCGCCTCCGAGTACGACGGGGGCGGGGCTTGGCTGGCGGGGATCGGCGCAGAAACGGGTGCGGGGGTCGTGGGCCGTCCGGACGCGCTGTGCGTCGATCTGTCGCTCTTGGTGCTGCGGTTGCTACCCTTGCGGGATAACTTCCCTTTCACCGAGTCGAAAAGTGATGAGCCGCCCATGGTTGAGTTTGCGGTGCGGTGGTTTTGGCTCAGGGCGAGAATGTGGTTGCGAGAGCCGATGGTGGGTCAAGAGCAAACGGGCTGGGTGCCTTAAAGTTTGGGTGGGGTCCAAGAGGGCACTGCTTTTCAGAAGCCCAGGCGGGGGGGAAGTTATTTGTAGGTGGGACGTGGATCTGACAGATTCAGTAAATCGCGAGTCTGCCAATCTGACAGTTGGCAATTTCATAATTCCCTTGTTGGATCAAAATTAGATATTACTTCACTCCTTTTGATTCTTTATATACGGTCGCACATAATCGATATCCTCGGGTCGAAATGACACCTGAGGCAGACTTGAGGGAGGTGGCCAATCATCAGCGCTGCCTGGGTGCCTCCTAGCCTTGGAGTGAGCCTCGTGAAAAGCCACTGTGCGCAAGCCGTCTGGAAGTCTGTGTCTCAATGCACCGCCCAGTGGCGCCCGACCTGGGGTGTGGGGCACGTGGTTCACCCTTGCAACCAGCCCCAAAGACACGTGACCAAACACTGCCGAGACCAATGACTGGGTGGGGATTTCAGGGGCAAACATGTACATACCATCGCGACTTCCCGAAATGTGACCTTAGGTGAGGGAAGGCAGGTGCGGAGGAATTCTGGCATTGTTTGACATTTCCCACGGAAATGAATGAGAAAAACCCTTGTCTGATCTGGAGCGGGCCCCCCAGTCAAGCCAGGACTTCACCCCAGATCAAAGCCCACAGTCAAGCAGATTCCGAATTGGTCAAAACGAGTTCAAGCAGCATCGTAGAGTGATGCCCAGCTCACCTTTGTTGTTGATCGAGATTGGAAAGATGCCATGCTAAAATCGTCCAGATCGGTCGAGACCGCTCTCTCACTGTGACTCTCCCGCAGCACCAGATACGCCCCAACGCCGGTCGCGAGCCGACCTCGCCGAGAACAGACCTGCACGTTTCCTCCTTTCTCTTTTTATTGCAACGTTGGCTTCTCAAACTAGGCTTGTCCCCTAGTCTAACGTTTCCAACTTCCCGCCAGCTCCAAGGGATATGGGGGTTGGCAGGAGGGCGGTTGGAGCTATGATGGCCCTCAACCGCTTTGGCTTGGCCGCCTCATGGCGCCGCCAAACTTTACTGGGACGTCCCGGCGGCAGTCACCGGCCAAAACAACACCGTCTACGCGTCCAGCCACGAATCCGTTGCCTTTCTATGAATAGGTAGGTTCAATACACTTTCAGCCGTTGACCCCTAGCTGCAAACACGGACACGTAGCAGCCCCAGACAAAAAAAGTTTAGGCCTAACTGTCAGTTGTCAACTTACCATCGCGCCTTTCGTGAAGTGCCGAGCATCCCTATATAGAGACCCATTGGTCTGCCAAAGACGGGTGGCTCTCTTGTCTGTACCGCTTCAGAATCACCTCCCTCCATCCACCTCGTCCTCGCCACCCTAGCTCACCATGTTATCCCCGAGCGTCATCTCCGGAAGTGATAGCCACTCCTACATGCTGCAACTGATCATTAAGATCACCATCCTCGTCGGCTGGTTCAGCAGGCGTCTCCGCCAATACACACGACTTGCCCAAGAAGCAGCAAGCGAAGCAGCCGAGGAGCGACGGCTTGCGCGGGAAGAAGCCCTTCTAGCAGCATCCAAGCCGACCACCTTCCCTCAGTTCAGCCGCCTCCCAGCGGAGCTTCGCCAGCAAATATGGGAGGAGGCTCTACCAAACTCGCGCGTATTGATGCTCCAGCTGCCTGGTTCTTCCGGGAGGATGCCCTCCCTCGCCAAATGTCTCTCGCCAGTTCTCGCCCTCCGCAGCCCATTTTCCGTCTCCCAGTCATCGCAGAAGAGAGGCATACTCGGCCGCAGCAGAAAAAACAGCGTCAACGTCTGGACCTGCAGCGCCAAGATCCCCGTTGTCTTGCACGTCAACAGCGAGTCTCGTGTCGTTGCGCTGAGGCATTACCGTCTGGGTCTAGCCCCTGGAAACAGCCAACCAAGGATCTACGTCAACTTCAAGCTCGATGTCATCGGTCTTTCCGACGAGCTGATGCAGAGCCCCGTGGGGAGGAATCTTTGGAGGCTGACTGAGGACCTGAAAAAGGCGAGGATGCTCTGTCTTGCGAGCTCCAGCGCTGCCTCCTTCTTGAGCATGCGACAACCGTACGGACTCGAAAGCGTCGAGGAGCTTGCTCTGGTGGATTCTACATTATGGGCGGCAGGCATCGTGCCGAGGGTTGCCCAGCTTGACTTCAAGCATTGGATTACATGGCAGTGCGAGCGAGGGAACGCGAGGTGGGGATACGGAAAAGGAATTGAGGCGTGCGATGACATCTCAGAAACGACAGAGTAATGGGGCAGATGCAGCATTGACGACTTGCTTTGGGCGTTCTGGTGATTTTCTCCTTCTTTTTCCTTTGTCAAAAAAAAAAAAAAGCACACCGACACAAGAACGACATTTACGCAATGACCTTGATGAGTAACGATAAAAACATTCAGCACATGGTGCTATATGGTATCGACTAGCCGCTATATACAATAATACACTAGATAGTTCCATTCTCACAACCTGCTATCCCTCGAAGCGTTAATATAGGTTCCACCTAGCCTCAGCATTTCCACGGCCTCGGCGACCATCTCATCAACAATATCTCCAGCGGGCTGCACCCTCCGAATCGCGCCGGCAACTTGGCCCATCAGATGCGGTGGGTCAATATCGTTTCCTTCATCCATATCATGCTCGATCGGTACGATCCCCTTGCTCGTCAACTCTTGGATCTTATCCATCCGCGCGTGCCACCCCCGAATGTAATCATTCGTCTTCATCCTCAACGGCCTCCCGCTCAACACCAGCGTCCTCTCAGTTCCCTCAAACCCACAGCTCACCACAGCCTTCTTATGCTCCTCGCTGCAACCCGCCTCCTGGCTCGCCACAAACCTCGTCCCAACCCAAACCCCCACCGCCCCTTGCATCAAACTGCTCGCCAACCCCCTCCCATTCGAAATCCCTCCCGCCGCCACGACCAGCGCCGGCCCACCCTTGAGCATAGGCGGCTTATACCTCCTCGCCACGTCCACCACCGCCGGGATCAGCACACTGTTCGCAATATCTCCCGTGTGTCCACCGCCCTCTCCACCCTGCGGACAAACAATATCCACGCCCAGGTCCAGCGCCTTGACCGCGTGCTTCGGGTGGCCCACCATGTTCATCACCAAGATGCCAGCGGCATGCAGCCTCTCAATCACCCTCTTTGGCGGTACACCCACGGCAGACACGAACAGCTTCGCGCCTGATTCAATGGTGATATCGATCAGCTCATCCAGCTTCCCGCCGGTGTAATCGTGGTTGGTCTTGCGCGCGTTGCCGCCGACTTGGGGCAGGGCGAGGTCGACGCCAAAAGGAAGATCGGGAGAGCGGAGGAGGGATTTGAGCTCGGTGACGATTTCGCGGAGCTGGTTGGGCGTGTACATGAAGCCGCCAATCACGCCGAGGCCGCCGGCATTGGAGACGGCGGCGGCGAGGGGGGCGCCTGAGGTGCGGGCCATGCCGGCGAGGAGGATTGGGTGACGGATGGAGAGGAGGGTTGTGAGAGGGGTGGTGATGGGGCCTGGAGGAGACATTTTGAAGACTGGGGGAATGTGGAGTGTGAGAGATGGGAATCTGATTGAGATGCTGTTGTTCAGTGACAACAGTGATTGGGTACCTTGAGGAAGGGTAGGTTGGGTGGTGAGGTGTAGAGTGGAAACCAGAAAAAATAGACAATAAATCCGAGGGGATGGTGCCTTTATCATTCAGCTCGGATCGACGTAACCGTCAGGTTTACATGCTCGTTCGCTTGTCGACCCCTGGAAAGACGAAAGCGAGAGGCCATTGATGGCCCATCGCGCACTAAGTTCGTCCCTGTGTGGGGAAATCTGGGGAACTGGGGGGAGGCGGAGATGCGGGGAAGGACAAGGGCAGCCCACCGAGCCGAGGCACATGCCCCCCTGTCGTCGTGTTGTGCCGACCGTTTGCCTGGTATTTGATCTGCAATGGATCGCTCTTTGCCATTGAAATAGCTAGAGGTAACCAGAGCGCCGGAAAGGCCTGCATTGATATCATACACATCTAATCATAACGTCTTGCTCATCGACATGAGGACTTCGTTGCTGGATCATTTGGCCAGATTGTTTTCTTCCAGTGTATCATGACTACCCGAAGTGTGGTAACCTGGCAGGAATGAACTCGCTCTGGACCTTCATTACTGATACTGGAGGCGGTTTTGCCTCCTCGACCGCTTCGACTTCCGCAACAATCTCTGGTTCTTCGTGGTAGCCCTCGTCCTCTTGGACAATGGGTGTCGTCGGCTGTTCCCTCCGGACCTGAAGCACTTCCGCTTCAGTGATTGGAGCTTTGATATCAAACCCGACTTCTGGTCCGTTATCAGCGTCGTCTCTGCTCAGCCCCCGCTGCAATGCCAATCGACTCGCGGCCCGCCGCCTTCGCTCAATCTCTTCGAGCTCTTCCCTTTCAGCCTGCTCCTCCTCTCTATGCAGGTCTTCTAATGATGGAGGCAATGGGTCTTCGTATGAGGGGAACGGCGATGGCGTAGTGCTTCCGTTCGGCCCCCTGGTCGAATCCCGCGAATGTGTGGAATCTATGGTTGTCCTCGAAACCGTTCGTGACATTCCTGATCTAGTGGCCGGGTACTTGCCCTTGCTGCTCCGTGTCTTGGTACTCCCTCGGTCATCAACCCGGTCTAATGCCATTGCAAACTCATCGTCCAATGGGACAGCGTCATCATCGCCCTCGCCATCGCTGGGAAATAGGTCACCTCTGGATCGATATGAACTCGAAGTGTCTCCTGACTCCGCGGTATTGCTCCGTGGCCGAGACTGGGGTGATCGTCTGGGGGCCTCGTCTCCTTCTTCGTCACTTGTCCCGAGCAGCGGCTCGTGCTCTCCTCCATGTTCGTGAACGGGGACACCGGGGTGGTCCTGCAGGTTTGCCGCTGAAGGCTTGTACCGTAATGTGCCGCCGATTTTGAAAGGTAGCTTTCCAAGAAATCCTAACGGCGCCGTCCTGGGAATAACGTTGGGGTCTTCGTGGCCCGAAGCTTTCCTGCGTGGACCGCGTGTGCCATAACTCATGCCGCGTTTTCTTCTGGGCTGGTCCACTACATCCCCGGCCGCCGCCGCATGTTTGCTTCGCCCACTGCCAGTGCCAGCTAATAGTCGGTCCCAATCTTCGCCGCGACCGCCGCCCCAGCTGCCTAGAATACCGCTCCCGGACCCGCCTGCGCCCTCGTCATCGGCCTCCTCCCAGTCGTCGTAAAAGTCAAACGAATACTCTGCTCTCGTCCTCCGGGCTCCTCGGTCCCGCTCGCGTGCACGTCGGGCTCGTTCCTCTCGGTCCCCAATGCACACGCCCGTGCAGCTGTCAAATGCATCCCCCAGCACCCCTAAGCAAGGGTTGATGTACCGATGCGAAAAGGTCCATATGCCAGCAGCGGCATTCTCTGTCACCGTCTCGGCGTTTTGCGATATCTGATTCCAGCGCTGGCGCAGGCGCGGATCCTGGATCAGGGCCATGGCGCTGACATCAATTGGCGCGAGGCAGTTGAGCCCGTGATCGCACGCGTTCCTCCCCTCCTCGTTGCGTCGTCCGATACGTAGCGATGAATGCGACAATCGCCAGCCGAGGTTGCGGTTGCGCGTGCAAACGGTCGTAGTGGGCGGCGGCGCATCAGGGAACTTGGATGATGGAAACTGGCAAGGCAACGTCGTCGAATGAGAGGGCTCGGAAGAATAGTAAGGGGGGAGGCGCAATGGTGAAGTCTAAAATCGCAAGGCTCTCAAGGGAGGCGAAAGACACAATCGGCGGCTCAGGAATGGTCGAAGTTTGTCTCAGGCTGATGTCGAGCAATAAGGCTTACCTACACACACTGTGCAGACTTTGGCAGCGCTCGGGCGCATGTCCATTGTGATGGCAATTCAGCAGGCTGTTGGGCGGCCCCTCCCCCCACAGTGCCTGGAGCATCAACATTGGCAAGCTCCCCAGATTCAAGTCACGTGAGAACATGTCTTCCGACTGGTGGTTCCGCTGCCGGGTGGGGCCCCTTGAAGACCCCTGTTTAATGGGCGACGCGTGAAAACGCGTCTCCTGTGGGAGGGTCGCGGCCAGGTCCTCAATTACGCTTCAAGACATCCCCAACATCCTCAATTCTCGGTCTCTTGGGAAGAGGCGGCACGCTACCACAATGAATCGCATCGACAACAAGAGGAGAAATGTGGTGGACCATCGAAAGAAGCAGTATGCCGACCCAGCATACAAGGAAACACAGTACCCTCACCGCTTGAACTTCTACGCGACCCCACCAACCGCCGACATCACACTCGAGCAGTTCGAGCAATGGGCAATCGACCGTCTCCGAGTGCTCGCTGAGATCGAAGCATGCTCCTTCCGAAATAAATCTCCTGTTGAGGCGGCGGCGCACATGAGGCCGCTCCTCGAAAAGTATCTTCCCCTCGACAGCAACAGCTCCTCGTCCACCCAGCTCTCCGCCCAGCGCCAAAAAGACCACTACAGCCACTTCATACTGAGGCTAGCCTTTTCATCCACCAAGGAATTGCGCCAGCGCTTCGCCCGCGTTGAGACGATGCTCTTTCGGTTACGGTTCAATGCCGACGACACACGCGAGCGCCAGGCTTTTGTGGAGAGTCTGAACCTGGATTGGGAGCCAGTCCCGGACGAGGAGAAACGCAAGTTTGCCACGGAGCTGATAGCGACCGTCATATCCAGTTACGGGAAGAAAGCATATCAGTCTATAGACGAGGAGCAGTTCTACCGGGTAGACTGGACACGCGTTCCCGACTTGGTTGAGCAGAGGAAGGTCTTCCTCCGGGCAGGAAAGGCATACGTCCCAGCAAAGGAGCTACAAAGCCTGGTTGTCACAGAGTTTACCGCCAGGTTGGAGAAGTCGCTGGAGCTCACCGCGCGTGCCCTCCCCCGGCTCGACGAGGACGACCGGCTTACCCCCATCCTGGACCACCTCTCCAAGAACTTTGTTGCCCCCGATGCTGGCTACAGCGGCGGCAACAGCGCCATTGACGGCGCTGAGATTACAGCTCGCAATATCGACAACCTGTCGCAGCATTTCCCCATGTGCATGACGGTCCTGCACCGCACCCTGCGCCGCGACTCCAAACTCAAACACTTTGGCCGCCTGCAGTACACGCTCTTCCTCAAGGGTATTGGCCTCAGTCTCGACGAATCTCTCACCTTCTGGCGCCAGAGCTTCAACAAGATGACCGACGACACCTTCAACAAAGAATACCGCTACAACTTCCGCCACTCATACGGCGACGTGGGTGGTGACTCTAACCGGCGCGGTGGCGGCTATACCCCCTACAGCTGCCAAAAGATCCTCACCGAGCACGCTCCAGGGCCCGGTGAAGCCCACGGGTGCCCTTACCGCCACATGAACATGGAGAACCTCGCAGTCCAGCTGCAGGCGTCCGGCGTCACCGACCCGGCCGTGTTGCGCGGTGTCGGCGAGGACAAGGAGAAACAGAAATTCCACCTGGCGTGTAACAGGTATGTCGTCTCACCTTCCCTATTTCCAATTCTTTTTGTCTCTGCCCTCTGCTCCTAGCGTCTGGTTCGCCTCCTGTCTCGGGGGGCGACTTGGTCCCTCAGGGTCTAGACCCTCGGCTGTGCGCCGGCCCTCTCTGTTTCAGCCTGGCGTCGTCAGCCGTATCCCCGTCGGCTTGCTTCGTCCGGCAGGAACCGGGGAGGGTGCACGCAGCATTTCAGACTCAGACACATGGATGGATCATGGACTCTTGGACGTTTTTGTGGAATGGCATCGCGGCTGACATGACTGGGTGTTACCAAACTGTAGGGTATTCGAGCACCTGCACGCAAAAGAGCTCAAGCAAGCCAAGGATGAGCGGATCATGACGGCCTCGCAGCTTGAGACCATCGTTCATCCAAACGAGTACTTTAAGCGGAGCTACCTGCTCAAAAACATGGGAAAGGCGCAACCTGGCGGTGGAGGCGACGTCAAGATGGAGGGATGATGATCAACAGGGCCCTCCTTATCCGCCATTTCGCTCACATTTTCCCGCCGCTGTGCCGTTATGTTTTTGAGGAGGTTGTTTCCTGTCTTTCTATTTTGAAAGGGGTACGGTGCAGTGAGTGGTAAGCTGTGCTACGTGGTATTACGAAAACACTCTCAATTTTTTGCCGCGTGTTTTACCTCTTTAGGGGTTCGGGACGCATCAGCTGGACCCTCTTTCGTGGTACGCTGGTGCACCTGCGATCTCGGTCTGATGTGAGCTCCCTCCTGCTCACACTCTTTCACAAAGACAATAGGATTGCCGTTGGTTGATGCGTGTAGTAGAGTACGGCACCGCAGAGGCTGAGACATGGGACATGGTAGGATATGGTCACGAACGGGAAGGGGATGATAGGGTGAATCCCCTGCGATCAAACCAAGCTGGAAGAGGCAAGCCATTCAGTACGCACGGCATCCTCTCCGGGAGGGAGCACTGCGCTGCGTAGGTAAAGGGGTGGTGTGTCTGGCTGTGTCTGTGTGTGTCGTGTCTGGGTAGGCAACCGTTTTCTCTGGGCTGGAGTTGGGCAGCGCATGCTTTTCTTCGTTTTCTGCCCTTGGGATGGAACCATGAAAGTCACGGTACATGTTATGCAGTTAATGAGATAGTCCATGTCGAAACGAGGGGTTTTTGGATGAATGAGGAAATTTTACACACCCCTTCTCACTCTGCTTGTTGTTCTCACACACACCCCCTCCCTCTCTGCAAGAGAGGTTTTTCTGTTCACTGGGCTAGGCTTGGGTGTCAATGAGGATTAAGTTAGGTTGTGCGGCTTGCGTTCCCGCTCTAGAACCAAAAAGGGCGACTTGGGCGGGGAGAGGGAAGCACGTCACTGTCTCTTGCTGCAAGGGAAACCAGTTTTTGGCGCGCTTTTGACGCGACAGACTTCCAATGAGATGGGGGCAGAAGGCGACGACCTAGAAGGGGATGGCTTGGCTAACGGCGGCTGGGAAAGCTGGGGGAGAACGGGGGAGCCACGTCAGTATCGTCCGTGCCTCCGCTAGGTGTCGTGGATATGAGCCTTCAGCGGGAGTTCAAACAGTGTTGGGGCGCAGATGGCAGGGCAGAGGCGGAGCATTCTTTCCGCAGCCAATGGTAAGGCGGGGTTTACGCCCCATTGAGAACCGGAGTGGGGTTTCGTTATCTTCACGTCCTCACAGCCGACTGAATATGAGGTTATTCCCAACAGAGCTGTGCTGTGGGTTTGCTTTCTCGCAGTTCCATCCTGTTGAAGGATCAATTGGCGGGGGCGGCGCCGCAGGAAGCATCGAGAGGCATGATGTCCTGCTCTTTCCTCTCCCCTGTATCGCAATCGAGACGGTTTTTTTATTGTTGGCCCATGCAAAACGAAGAAGGGCTGCAAACGGAGCGGAGTCTCGGACCGAAGTCTCGCTCTGTTGAGGGACAAAACGGCCCACAAGCGGTGCCGTTCATGGGTAGGTATCTACCGCTTCGTCCCGGGACGGCCTGCACAGACGGTCAGAGTGTAAAGGGCGGTGCGCAACTGTGCATGGCTAAAATGGGAGGTAAGTGGGAGCCATGATGTCGGCAGGTGCTCGTTACGACAACGGGAGCAGCTGGTAGCGCGCGAGATGGAGCACAAAGTCGGTTTCGCGGTTGAATCTGAGCGATAGCGCGGCACGAAACGGTAATGCAGGCCTGGCGGGCCTGTCTTCTGCGAGGTGAGGTCATGAGCAACTTGCATTGGAAGTGTGGAGTTCGCGCTTAAGTTCCATCCCCCATCAATAGGAGCTCACCATGGAGCGGCTGTCCTGGCGACTGACCAGATGACGCCAAACTTCAGGGACTAAGGCCTCTAGGTGATGATCAGGGGGAACCAGACTCAGCGAAGGGTCCAATGGCAGGGCCCTGGACCCCTTCTGGTCTCTGGTCAAACTAGAGTTGGGCCGTGACGTTGTGTTATCCCAGACGTCATTGTTGACGATATCGGAAGTGGAGAAAGACTTGCGACGGGTACCCAACGACGGTAACAGTCTCTTCACTGTTCAATGTAATTGGACAAGTCCGATTTCCGTCGCTCCCTCGAAACGTTGTGCAGACTACATCGCTAGGTAGCTTCAGGTAGCACCTCAAGGCAAGGTAGGTAGGTGTCTATGTCAAGAATGGTAGCTCTCGGGAGGGGCATCAAAGCCCTTGGCATTTTTTCGACCTCCCGCGGATGCCGTGCACGGAAAATTCTCCAGCTACAGCATCTTCAGTCCTAAAACGCCAACGTACCTTGCCAGGTAGGCAACTGGGTAACCTCACCTCGCAGCTGAAACTGCTGAGCAAGAGGGATACTCGCTAATTCTGACGCAACTCCAGCGACCCGGAGCCGCGATCAATCCCAGACCCGCACCTACCTCATAATGCCTGCTTCGCTACCCGCCTCCGCCATCCCAGCTCTGGTCCCTGAACCAGATCTGCCTCCCACCTACTTTGTTCTCCCCTACCCGCTATCACCGCTACCGCACGAATAATGATGTCGCCTCACATCCATAGCAGACCCTCGATTGGCAGTTACCCTCAAGGTATCATCTCAGTCTCTCCAGAAAGCTTAGCCTCGAGCAATCCGCCTCACCTTCAAATCCCCAACGCCGGTGCCTAGACCTCCACACCTCCGCCATTTCCCACTTCGTCGCTACGTATTGTCCACATCCAGCAAAAACCCAGAAAGCTCCCTCCGCAAGCAAGCAGACCAAACCGACTCTCCGCCAGGCATCCAACATTCGAGTGGTTCTCGATCTATGTGGCTTGACGTGCGTCTCCTGCAGAACACGAAAAGCTGCATGCCGCATTACGCTACACCAAGAAGGAGGTGCGTGGCGCTTGGCGTTGCAGCGCACCAAACAGCGAATAGCTTCGTTTGATAGTGTGTTGACAGAGACCAATATCTTGTTTATTTTCCGATGAAACGCATATCCGCCCGCAGCCAGGGCTCGTCAGGGCCAAGGCGGCACTACCCACGTAGCCTCGGCATCTACGGTGACTGCGCACGACAGGCACACACATGCCACGGGTGCATACCGCTGTCCTGGAAGCTGGGAAGAAGCTGTGATTGAGGTTGGCAGTGTCTTGGGAGCCTGGCTACACATTTGAAGGTTGTGGATGCTAATTCGAGGTAATCTGTTGCTACCATGCCAGCATGCTTACCAGGCTGTGCAGTGGACATCAAGAGCTCAAAATCTGCGCGAGCGGGAATGACTCTCGTATCATCAATCTCGTATTCTCGTTATTCGTTATCATAATGTGTTCCGGGCCAATTGGGAAACTGTCCGGCGCTTAGTAGCTCTACGACTGATCTAATAATCCTAGCCTAACATCACCAAAGGTATGAAGCAATCGCCTAGATGAGTCTCCGTTTGCATTTACCAAACACCTCGCTTGAAAGGCATACATGGTGAGATGAAAGAGATGAAAGACCCATCATCAATCCACCGGGCTGGTAAGATGAAACATGTCAGACCCGCCAACGCCCAGCAAAATAAAATAAAATCAGAAATGACAACAATTTTTCGCCGTGATATGAAGCGATCCCGCTACCCCACCAAGCGATCAGCCGGTTGCGTCAGAAGTACAACGACGTCAGAGGCTCGGACTGGTGTGATGGTACTGCCAAGCCCGCCTTGATTATCATTGGTGGAGACCAGCCCCGCCAACCAATCAAGCGCAGTGTCGCTAGGCAGGTGCAATCGCTGTCAGAAGGGTCGCTGCAGCGTGATGAATAAGGGGTGATGGTGCCATAGTGGTGAACAGACGGTGGAAGGCGCACCACCTGCGGTTCCTGGGGCCTTCGCGTCGTGGTTTGGCCAAGGGGTGCGATTTGGTGTCTGAGTGGTCTGTCGGCGGTCTGGACCATCGGCGTGGAGAGGTGGGATGCATCATGGCGAGATAAACTCATGGCCCCAAGTTGTAATCGTGGGTTCGGCACCCCAAGTTTTCGTGGTCATCGTCAGCAGTAGGGATTTTCCGCTGAGTTTTTCCGTGTACGGCGTAGTCACAGGTCAAGGCCATGGATGGGGTTGGTTTGCTTGCGAAAACGTCCGCTATGGCAATGCGTGGGGTAGACTTTGACAGCTGACGCCGTGGTGGTGTAACTACGCCCCTAACCTTCGTGGGGGACTGCTTAGTGCCCACTGATCGCCAGGTCCCAGGACGGAAATAACTGTGCGCTTGGCTGGACACATGGTTGTCCCGCGTCTGAGTCGCCTGAACAGGCCGTGTTGCGGATATGTCGGTGGGTGCCGAAGATAGAGCGGAAGGCCGGGGTGGCTTTCGGCTTCTCCGCTCCCGGAGGTGCCGGGACACTCGGATGATCAAATGTACGCGGGATCGCTGACACCCAATCCGCCAGGCTGTGCAGTTGAGCCTCGCATCTGGGCCTACCGCTCCGAAGTATTGTGGGATCGCGTGTGTAAGGCGTGGTGCGTCAATCTTCCGGTCCACCCATGGCGTTGCTAGATTCTCGAATTTCCATCCTTTGCGAGGAGTCTCACACACGGCTGGTTCACTTGTAGCCAACCATTTTCGCGCACCGCCTGCAATAATAGATGTTGGTTCCAATCTGGACCATGCCCAGGGAAGTAGGGTCATCGGTCGATGTAAGCTCCTCGGCTCGTGCGCATCTCAGGCACCGGATCACGGTAACCTGGATGGGTGGGCGTTGCGACGAATCCATGCTGTGCCTGACGGACGATCGAGAAGATGAGCCGCTGGAGAGGTCGGAATCAGACGCTGAATATGATGACGAAGAAGAGAGCGAGCTGAGATAGGGGGCTTTGGGTCGTGGTCGGTACGAAGACATGGCGAGGGAAGATTGAGGGCCGTGTTGGCGTTTTAATAGTGACTGTGTGCCGAAGGCGTGTTGTGTGGTTGTTGACCCAGATGATGGATCATCTGGATTTCTGTCGCTTTGAAAGTTAAGGTTGTTGATGTCGAGATTGAAAGTTGTGGATTTGTCGAGAGAAGTGTCTGTCCAGATATAGGGAAGGAAGGTGTGGGACGGATTGCTGGGGTCCCTTATTAGATGTATTCAGAAGGGGCGGGCGCTGGGCCGTAGATTGCGTGGGTAGCTGTGACGCGGGCAGGTTTGCCCGACCAAGGATAATTTGGTACTCGGTATCTCGCTGGGTGCAGCCAACGGTGTGCCTGCTGCGTGTTGCAGATGGGTGCAGGGGGGGATGAACCGCGAAGTCCGAGGTTGCGCCAGGGCACGCCCGGGTGACAGCCAAAAGCCAAGGTACAGTACAAGTCACTGACCTTTGACAGAAGCCCCACATTTGCATCTATCGAGCTTACACCCCGTCCTGAACCGGGCATCGGGTCAAAGCCTCCCTCCCAAATATTCAACAGAACGATGCGGTACGGACGGAATCCCCTGGGAGCACTGCCTAGCATCCGTGTCCAGGCTCACACGCCGAAGGACTCCCCTCACAGCCAGACGGAACGGCTTGGGTAGTAGCATCACTCATCCAGCACTGCGCATTTATGGCGGTGGTTCGAGATATGGCAAGTTGAGTTGTCGCCTAGGCACCGTGCTGAGCACATACCGATGGATTCTCCAATAAAAAAAAACGACACAATTTCCTCACCGCCAGAAGGGTGAGTACGCGTTACGCTTGAGAACCGCCGCATTTACGCTGACAGAAGTCGTAGCAGTCAGACGACAACCGACATTGCCCGGCCGCTCCGTTAAACGCGGAACGTTTAGTGTATGCCTACAACCTCGATTGGATTTAGGAAAGAAACTCGGTTTGGTGCATGTCGGGCTGGGCCTTTGATCTGGCATACAAATCCCGATCTAGAACCTTGCGCGCCCCTGGTTTCGGAGACGAATCACGGGGTCTAGCCCTCATAATGACATCTGCTGCTTCACCGAGAGCAGCCCAAACTTTCCAGCTGAAGCCAGATCTTTCTCCGCTCACTAAAGACTTATTCGAGAATCTGCCCGTGAGGCCCGAACAAGTCCGGATCACATTCCCCGTTGCGGAGATAGTGCGGTGGAAAGGTGCACCCCACCATTTTTGGTCTTGGACCCAGGGAGAAATGAGTTTGACCACCCACAGCCCAGGCAGGAGCCCTGTGACCAACAGGTAAAGGCTTTGTTAAAATGCAAAGAGGTACTCTACCCCGAAAAGCAAGGTCTTTTAAGAATTAAAGAAGACATAGGCTACTTTGGTTGAGCAGTAGGATGGAAGTCAAGCTCATTTTCCCACCACGTAGTGTAGATGCACACAGCAGGCGGGTGGCGTTGGACAGTGTCTTTTAGCGGAAAGGCTGTCCATGATCGATCTCCTGCAAACATTTCGATTACAAGGGGCCTAGACCCCTCCTTCGCCGCAAAATTTATAGTAAAGGTGGATCATGTCTTCCCTCTTAGCGATTTCCCCCATCCTGTGGAATAAGATTTTGTTTCACCTGCTTTCTGGGCGTTTTCCACAAAGTGGAGTGCTGCATTCCCTTATCACTGGCCCGAACTGGACGCAGCCTTCGATGTCGCGAATGAGCGGCGACCTACGGAAGAGCTCGCGGTCAGATGGCTGCACTCAATGAAGATGGCCGGCGAAAATGGACCGCGGGACAGCCAAGTGCGGCAGGACCCCACTGGGCCTGGCCAACCAGCATCGCGTCTGCCGCCTCTTTGCTGTGCGGTTCCAACTTTTCCATTGCTGGGCAAGATGGCATTCTCTTAAACTCGATCCGCCCTCCTTCTTCGCCACGGCAGGACGCACAAGGCTAATAACCCCATGCAAGACCTGTCTCGGGGCTGCGCGTTCACTCTAGGTTTTAGACGTTGCAGCTTTATTCTCAAGTCGTACCGAAGTACCTTCGAACAAAGGGAGCCGATCTAGCGACCGAGCGGCCAAACGTAGTACCTACCGTCGTTCCCCTCACTGGGCAGTTAGTTCCGAGCCGCGTCGAAAGAATCCGGCGGTATCAGGTCACCCATTCTCCGAACATCTGTGCCTGGACGATCTCGAACGAACGAGGCTCAGGTTAAACCCGTACGCTTCGTCGTTCTTCGTAAAGATCGACAAGCATAATCAGACGACATCTCCAAGGACCCGGCTCAACTTGCTGGATTATCGATGGATAGTCGCTTCTAACGATCCCTTGGTGCCCATTGCTGGCCGTTGTTAGTGGTCAGCCAACGTCTCCCGGCATGATCGAGATTTGACGTTGGCCAAGTGTGCTCGGGATCTCGATCCGATTTATTTCCACATAGTCCTCCACTGACAGTTGGCACGCCTGCCAATACCAACTTTCTGGATATCTCGATGTCTTCTCTCAACAGCGGATTTTCCAAACGAATCGAGCCATCATCACCCGCCCCTCCGCCAGACGTTATATTCCAGCGCTGACGTCCCCGCATCACGCTATCGGCTCCGATACGGCGCGGTTGCCCATTCTCCAAGCACTGGCTGGCCAGAGTCCAGGCATGACTGCCGTGAAGTCAACGCTGTGCTGCATGTGAACGGGTCTCCTTCCATTCTTGCTGTCGGTATGAGTCCGATGTCAGCGAAAGTTGAGATCTAAGATGCACATGCCATGCAAGCGATCGAGATGATCCGTCATGAACGGACATCTGTGGACCTGGAGGCGGGGTTATGAGGCTTCACTCTTTGGATGGATGGCTTCCACCCTACACCCAAGAAATCACGCCACTGCGCGCAACTGCGGGCGTTCTTATGATAGTGAAGGAGCAAACGTGTCTGTTCTGTGTGGGCACGAGGCTACTTCGGCATCCCACTACTCAAGAGTTGAAGTTCCCTGGTGACGTCTCTGAGGAAGATAGGCTTGCGGCATCGCGGGAACCACGGTAATTTGATGCGTCTTGAGACCGGCCTTTTGCGGGATTTGGCAGAGGCCACTGTGCTTTCGTTGAGTTCAGAAGGTATATCTTGACTGCGTTGCAACAATCCGGAGGGGGGTGTATACGCAGCGAAGAGGTCTAAGTCTTGTATTTTTCAGTGTGCCCAGCTGCTAGTCGATTATAATACTTTTGTTGAAGTATTGCAACTTCATCGGCATCGGTTTCTTGAAATGGAACGGGCTTTGCCGTGACCCCTCCGTTGTTTACCCCCTTTTCATGCAAGTCCCCGAACGTTCCAAGACAAGGTCACCACCCCTTACCCACAAACAAACAAGCGACCATCCCTCAGCCTCAAACGGCCCGTCTTGGCCAAACCCACTTCGCAACAAATGTGACACCGAAATCCCCGATCTGATCTAACATTTGGGACAGTTGTTGTACACCAATGCCGTAAGCAAAAAGCGAGTGTGCACCATCCATTCTTCATGACCACAGTCTTTCAGTACGTCTCCAGTTTCACGCAAGCCACAAAGCACAACAATGTCAACGGGGTATACCATCTTGAAATAAATTTGGGTATCAGACTCTCTCTCGGGGCCATGGAGCCAACCACACAGGCCAGGTCAAGTTCCTCTCTTGCGGTAGCTAGCAAAGCAAACAAACTCCTAGCATCTTTCTTCTTAGCCATCCCATCTGCTCTTGCTTCATACCTCCCCGCTCGCATCAGAACAACACCCTCCGCCATCTTCAGCCCACCTCCACGCCGAAATCCTTCCTTCAAAGCAATGAACCCCCATCTCGAAAGGGGTAGAAATCAAAGAGACAATCGCATCCCGCGCGCCAGAAAGTTATGTGCCTTTCCGAAGTCAGGCAGTGAATCGCCTAGACTGGAACTCTGCGACCGAACGCCTTTCGAAAAGATGACGTCAAAGTATTGAAAAAAAGAGCAGCACCGTACCGCACAACAAACCAAGTAGACACGCCACCGGGCATTGAAACGAAAAAAGAAAGGATGCGAGAGAGAAAAAAAACGATCGACCGGCTGTATGTAGTGTATGTAGCATATGAGTGTCTCTGTGTGAGGTAACCGTCTTGACCGAAGATGAAGGCAAAAAGGACACACAAGAAGAGGAAGGGAAAAATATACAGCTAAAGAGCATAGAAACCTTGTGACGATTATCCCGTAGACTGACTAGAGTTAGGCTATTGCTGCCTTTGGCAGGTGCGTCTCGAATCTTTTCCCGGCAAATAGCCAGCTGTGCTACCTGCCCCGTCCACTCTCAAGGGAGCGAAAGCGCTCTCGAGAATGGTAGATGCGCACATAAGCTGCAACATTTGCATTTGAGTGCAAAGTAGCTTAGATACAGCAGCGCCTAATATGGGCAGGGTGAAGGACAAGTTGACGAGCTCTTGAGCCATGTGTAATCAGAAGAGTCAGTGGCGCCTGGCCGTAGTGTATATCAGAGGTTTATTTGGTGTCCTTGAATCTGCCAACGCCACGCGCCCGTTGATATCCCGCTCCGAGCATCACCCAGGTGGCTGTAGAACCAGATGGAAAACAGAAGAGAAGCTGCACAAAGGGAAAAGCCGGAATCGCAGCGCTATGAGCAGTTGGATGTTGTGTGAGATAGTCTTGAGGATGATGGTTCGGCCCGCCTGAGGTGGGATTGGACGCAGAAGGGGATCGTTTCGTCGTGAGTCGAGATGTCGACTTGTTTAGGTGGCTGAGACATGTGTGCTGCATGACCGCTGCGCAAAGTTTTGTGAGCGTCCGAACTGCCTGATGACATGGCAAAGGTTGGGACGCCGGGAGTCGTTTCTCCGGCGAGACATCAGAGAGCGTAGCGAAGCCGCCTCCTACATCACAACGCAGCAACCACAGCCAGTCTTTTTCTGGGGCGGATCCTCGGGAGCATCCTGTACCCTAATCACAGAGGCGGGCGGCTGCTGTTGCGACGGCGGTCTTGGACTAGGTAAGGGGCTCATGGGTGGTTTGTCGGAAATCCTGGGCATGGTTGAGTACGAGCTCGACCTGGCAGGCTTAGATTCCGCTCTCAGTGGCCAGTCCCCAGCCATGTTGCCCCTTTCTTCCCTCTCATCCCTCTCGTGACGCTCAGCTTTTTCGTCGTGTGCTTGCTCCTCATCCTGCTCCGGCGCGTGTTCTGGTTCTGGGCGTTTTAAGAAGCCATCGTCCGTGAGTGGCCTAAACTCCTTGTCGTAGACGTTGCCAAACTTGCCTTCCCGCATCCACTTTTCCTGCTGTAACCGTTTGGCGACTGTCGGAAGGAGTTGCTGGTCGGGTGGTAATCGTGGATCAGGACGATAGGCCGAAACCATCCACGGTGGTTCACCTTCCATTTGCTTGCTTGAGCCGATAGATAGCTCGCGTTCACCAGATCGCGTTGACGGCCTCGTCCCTCCACCGCTGCTCGTGGAGTCCTTGCTGGGACCCCCTCGTGTCTTCGGCCGGCCGGCTGTACCGTTCGGGAGCTTCGCCCCAGAAGGCTTCCTGGGCCCTGCTGCTGCCGCCCCTTTTTTGGGAGAGACGGGTTTGCTAGGTTGGGGAGTGGGTTGCGAGAGAGTTCCATTGGTTGGCGTTTTAGCCAACGCGTTCCCTGTGCTGCCGCTCCTTGCTCGCGGTTTGGGATAGGTTATCGCATCCTCTTCACTGGGGCTGCTGTCCCGTTTCCGCACCAGGAGCTTGTCTCTTTCGAGTTGCTCGCTAGGGATCGGCACAGGGCTGACCTTGGCAACTGGTATCCGCGAGGCTCTTCCTCCAACAGAAATCCAGTACCCTTCCCCTTCCTCCTCTATCTCCTCCGGTAATCGCAAGTCCCAACTCGGGCTTGAGGATGCGTCTGGGGTCTTAGGATCGCTAGTAGCGGCAGAATTTTTCCTGGATCGTGACGACGGCTGCTCAGGCCCGCTCACCGCCCGAGGCTGCCCGTTGCTATGGTCTGGTGCTGGCTCCCGCTTCGCCCTGTTTTGACTTTTGGATCTCACACTCTCTCTGTCCCTATCTCTCGGCCTCGGAAGGTAGATACCGGCAGCCTGTAATTCTTGGCTTTCTATCCTGGCGAGCTTGTCTCGGTGAATCCACTTTGAGTTCTCGTCGTCGTAGACCGAGTCACTGCCGAACATGTCGTCGGCCGTCTTTCTAAGGGGACTCTTGACACGCTCATCCCGCGCTCCGTCGTAGAGGTCTACCAGGCTGTCGGCTGGACTTCCGTTTTCCTTGACGCCTCGGGGCCGCAAGTCCTTGTGTGGGTGCGAAGAGACGTAGGCTGTCCCCGTACCTTTGGCTTTATCGGAGCCGCTTTCGCCGTTGCTGTATTTTCGGGGAGTTGGACCTATTCCTGCGTTCGTGCTGAAGACTGCTGGTGTTCCATGCTGCGCAGATTGTGAGGGACGGGTAGCGGAATAGTGACTATCGTCGTGTACCAGCGACTTGTTGTCCCGTTGGGGCTTCTGGAGAAAGTGGTCAGTGAAGAATCTTGTGCGAACTTTTGTTGCGTATGTTGGGGCAACCAGATATCCCTTAGCGTGGAAGGCGGGATGCGGGCAGAGAGGGGAAGGATGGGAGGCGGGTGAGGGGAGGCAGTCATACCTCCTGCTGGCCCATGGGAATGTCCCATGCGTGGGAGGTGGAAGGCGGCGTCACCGTCGTCATGGTCTGGGACACAGCGGCCATGGCCTCATCGGGGATGCACGCTGTGGCCGCTGTTTTGTTGTGCGGCGATTTGTCAAATTCGGGGGGGGCCAATCGGCGGAAATTACGGCGAGCGAGCACGATTCCAATTCCAATCCCCGACGCGAAAAGAAGAAATGGGGGATTGCGGTCCTTCGCCTGCGCACCGATGCGATGGAGGAGCACCTGACGACGAGAGTAGATTGTTCGAGCGATGTACCGGTGTCCCTGTGGCGGTTGGTGTGGGTTAACTTCGCGTCCTTCTCGTCGTGTTCCAGCCTCCTTTCCCAGTGCCCCGATGCAACTCTGGACCCAACGCCGGCAGCCGAAAGGAGGTGCTTGAGAAGCGTGCTATTCCGTGGGCATCTCCTGTCCTCAACGGCTGAGTGTACTGAAAACGAGCGTCGCCGATTTGCCTGCAGTCGGTGGGTTATTACGGGGTGGATTTGGTCGCGCAGCGTCGGTCGCAGAAATCGAGATCACGGACGCAGAGGCCTGGCTCGTGAGCTACTCCTTCATTGGCGCCACACGGATCTCGGACTTTTCCTTAATCCCCCCTGCTGGTCTGGTCCAAAACGGGATTGCTACCACGGCGGCGGGCGGATGTTGATGTTCGGACCACCAAAGATCATTTGGAAGAAGTTGGCCTTTGACAATCGGTATTTTTCCACGATGCAAAGGGCTGGCGGTCCGAGAGCCTGCGCTGCCACACCCGCCTCTTCTTTGCTCCGATATTCCGTACGGTCTGCACAGATTGTGGCACAGGGAACTCACAAGGCCCTGCCCGAGACAATTGACCAGTTGAAGCGAAGGCGCAACCAATCTACGGTTTGCTTCTCTAAGACAAGCAGAAGACCATGAGATATCGACCTGCTGGCCGAAGCCTATGGATGGCTGCGTATTTTTACTGGCGCGGGTGGGAAAAGGGGTCCAGGACCAACACACGTCATCATTGGTCAATTATCTGAGTTTACGCACCACCCGTGAGCACCTAGACCGCAGCGCATTTTTGGGTCATTGGATCAGAAATTCTTGATGGGAAACCGGGTCGTTGCTTCCAATCCACCTGACTAGGATCAAGTCATGACTTCTGGGGTTGGGAAGTTTAAGTTTCGAGCTACGAGTTCTTGACGCGACAAACTCCCCCGCGCCTCCATTTTCCCAGATCATCATCAGCCTTCAACGAATGAGACAAAATGGTGACATCGTCAATCTTGCCCCCACAAAATGAAACTAGCGACCGGTTTGTTGCTGGAGATATCAGAAGCTGTCATCCGTAAGGATCAAAACGCGACCCGGGAACTGCTTCGCAGTGGCCCACAAAAGGTCTCAACTTGAAATTCTTCTGGCCATCCAGTTTGGTGAGGGGACTCTTCACAGCACGAGCTGACTGCCAAGTTTATAGAAGCTACTCAGAGCAGCCTTGTCGGGCACATGAGATCTGTAGCAGCCTCTAGCATGGAAGCTTCTCCCTTTGACGCTGCACTACATCCAGAACACGAAACTCAGGATCTGATGAGGACAAATATGATGCATTAACTTCACGTCTCTGAGCGGAGAGCCCCGTACGATTATCTAGATGTCGAGTTCTGTCATTGAACATCAATCTGGCTATGCCATGTCATAGACCACAGTACCTTGCCATGACTCGGAACACTTCCAGACCTTGCTCTGTCATCAGCCAACGGCCGCCTGGTTCTGATAACCAAGCGTGGTTTGTATTTACGCCTAGTTTTTCTACTGTGGGTGTTTTGTTATCATTTTACGCAGGACTGCGATCTTGAAGCCATCTTGAACATCTGCAGACTGACATTTTGCTCAGGAAGCCAGGCCAATGTGCAGTTCCTGAAGCACCACCAAGATTGCGCTGCACCCATTCCAGAGCCACGAAGGGCTCAGTCAACCACAAGATACCGATGCCCTCCCATATGCTAACACCCCGCGGCTGCCACCTGGGATGAACAACTCATCAACTTGGCTACTGCCTATTCAGCTTACGCGACCATAGTTGGTGGTGTTGGTATTCGGACACCTGACAAAGAAAGGATGTCGGGCGACTTTCACGGTGGTATAGCACTCCCACTCGCTAGGGGTAACCCCTGCGTGTTTTAGTTGTGAGAAAAGCTGGTTCGAGATTCCACGGCGCCTCAACTCTGGCATCACAATAGGGCTAAGTTGGCAGTACTCGCACAGTTAAGCGGCGGGCTCCCAGGCCGTTTTCTCCGGTACTTATCACGGCGACGGGATGGGGCGAAGAGAAGTTGGGCACGCAGCGTCGATCAGAGGCGTGGCAAGCTGTCAGCGATTCTGTTACGGATACTTGCACTCTCGAAAGGATATGGCAGGCCCCTTCGATGCGCCAACGACGTTGACGGCTAGGCAACTATCCAACCGTGACACGGCCGACAACAAAGCAGCAAAACTGGCAAACAGGAGCTTCAGGACCTGTTTGAACGAGAACGGTGGCTCATGTGATGATCCAGCCCATGAATGTTGCCAACTTGTCAGATATGCACTTCGTCGACAGCGAAAATACGGCTCACATGGTTAAACGTCTCTGAGTCTTCTGCTATAGTAGCGGGATGGGTGGTCGGTCGCCGAGTTACAGTAACCCGCCACATCTCCCCGCAACCATCCGATGTTCTCGACAATAACCCTGGCACGGGCTGATCTTCAGTTCGGCGTTTCCAGAGCCGAGAGAGCCTGGAAAGTCAGCAGCGGGCCGCTCTCTTAGCGTCGGTCCGCAACCGCATGGGCTCCACAACTCCGGTCATTTGATCAGCATTAAACCCACTGTCAGTCGGTTGTACCTTTTTCTCATTCTTCAAGTCTTCTCTATGCTTGATGTTAGCTACGCTGAACTTCCCTACTTCTGTCTGTGTTGACTCGAGAGAGAGAGCCGCACAGTTCAAATCAAGGGAACCAGACAGACGAACATATCGGTTGGAGGGGGGTAGAAGCGCTTCTAAACTCACTGCTGGCCAATCACTTGATCCTTCTTTGGAACACTCGGAAGATGGCGGGGTCGAAACGATCGATGCAGGTTGCACAGATATACCGGAGACTCAATTCCTGCATGCAAGAATACTTGCGCCATTTTGTCGTGGGGCTGTCAAAGCGAGCCAATAACGAGTTCATCGACACACTGCTATGCACAGGTGCCTTGGGAGATGGGACGAGTGCGCAACTGAGTGGACAGGCCGCAAGCCATGACAACGATGGCGCAGGGAACTGCGAGGCCATCCCCCCCCCCCACCCCCCCAGAATCCTCGCTGACGTTCGGGTCTGCTTTCCCTTCCATTCTATGATGATGCCAAACTCTGGTGCGACGGCTGAGTGGAAGGTCTGCGGCCGCGTTCGAGATGCTGCAACACATAGAACGAGCAGGGAAGAGCAGGGAAAGTCGGGGAGGACAGTACATGGGACGTCACCAACAGCATCTCACACCGCCACGGGGGCAACGCCGCACAGCATCTGTCGGCTGTGCGAATTATATAGCAAGTACGCACTTGGCAGTGGTCCGTCTTACCCCTCCTCGTCTCGAACATATCACTTCCCTTGCTTATAGGGTGATATACCCCACGGCGGGTTCTTTGCTCACGAGGGATCGCAACTCGACTGTCACTTCTGGACCCGCGCAGCAAGGAGGGCGGTAATGTGACATGCGTTGCACGCTGTGGCAAGCCAGGCAAGGACCTTTCTCCCGTTGGTCGGCTACTGGCCGGAGCGTTCGGAGGGGACGGACTCCCAAGCAACTCCAGCTCTTATGTGACTGTCAGTTTTGGCGGGGTAAGCGATGGCTCCCAGATGCCGGGGTCTCCTGAGCGTGCGGGATGGCAAGCGATAGCCGGAAGAACGGCTCTTCTTTAAGTGTTTCCGAGGGTGCCCACAGATGTTTCGTCCTGGCTGGACAACACAGAGGTTTACAAGGAACGAGCGAATAGCGGTGCTGAAACACGTAGCGGGGTTGACCAGCTCTCGACACGTCGGCGGCCGAAGAAGGATGAGGGAATCCAGGGCAGCGCGCAGCGGCTGAGGATCCGGCAGCGGAGGCGCGGAAAGCCCCCCCTCTGCGATGGTGCGGTGCTGTGCCGTCTCCGTACCAAACTACGGATTAACCCGCGCAGGAAGAAGATCAGAGCCGTGACCCTGTGGGCCCGAATCGATCGGCTGGCGACCCCCTCTCCCCCCCCCCCCCCGCTCCCCCCGCAGTGGCTCATGAGGTCCGGCCAGGCCTGCAGGTTCCAGGTCGGGCGATTGGCAGGGGCTCTTGGACGCCCCTGATTGGCCCCTCCCGAACCGTCGATTGTGCCTCCGCTGCTAGTTGGGGATCACAGGAGACACAACTGGTCGGAGGAGGGGTCGAAAGTCCAACGCTGACTGGCCCAAGGGCTGCCATCCACCTCTCGCGTCATCCATGATTTGTGCCGGTGGTCGGGCCCGCGTGGTCAGTGCCACCTGGTCCTGGGCCCGAGAACAGCCCCGGAACAACCACACTTTGGACCCCCAACATCCGTCGGGATCCCAGCGAAACGGCCCTGGTGGAGAGTGCTCACCTCCTGGCGAGTAGGCAACTACTATACGCAGTACCTAGGTAAGGTAGGTAACTTTTGGCGGGGAGCTACACCGCCCGAGACCGCCCGAGACCGCCCGAGGCCGCCGAGTCAGGCCCGTACCTGCTTCTTGGGGGTCGACAGTCGAGGCCGCGGAGTGGTTGGCGGAGCGAGGCCCACAGCCAGTCTCGGTCTTTGTCGCTCTCCACTGGCCTTCAAACGCTTCCCCTCTCGAGAACATCTGGTCTCACACATGGGGTGCAGATGTCCAATCCCTCGCGACGAGGAGACAACGGGGTGATAAAGGTGCAACTACTCTAGCCTTGGACTAGGCACAAAGTGAGTGTGGCCAGATGCAGACGCCGGCTCTGGTTCGTCAATCAGCGGTAGCGCTCTTGCCGGCTTCGAGCTGCCAGGACAACTTGCCCGACAAAAAGAGGGGCTTTGGCGACGATGGACGAGTGACGATGGGATCGCACCCTGCAGGCCACTCGTGGTAGCATCGTCCACAGAATCCACAGAACCAGGGCCAAGTCGCCTCGCGTCTGCGTCTGCGCGTGTGCTGGCCCTGTCTTCTGCGGCCCCGTACTCAGGAAGACACGCCATGAACCGCTGCAGGAGAAGGGGCGCCGTCCAAAGCTGGTTGTCTTTCTGCCTTTCGTTGATGGTCTGGTCTATATTTGAGTGCCGGGCACGGCCAGGCCAATTCGGGGCGAGGCTTTCGACGACACAACGGCCCCTATCGGCGGGGAAGCGCACCCGCGGGCACGAGCAGGCCGCAGCATGCTGGCAGACGGCAACTGGGGTGACAGGAGGAAGTGCGAGGCATCCTGTGACAGCAGCCCTGGCTAATATGCAATTCTTGGATCCAGTTGGGGGTTTCTGAGTTGGCTGGCGGATTCTGAGTGCTAGACGCTCTTCTGCATTGATCTAGGCGACGCCCAGATGTTTCCTTCACCTCGCCATCCATGACATTGATCCTCCTTCCGGAAGGTGCGGGAGTGTGCTCTTCGAGGATTGGTGATCGTCGTTGCTGGGAGGGACCCGAGTGAACAGCCCTCACCGCCATTGTCCTGATTGTGCAGCATAAAGTAAAACGGCCCCATTGAGCAGCCTCTGTTGGGCGGGCCCGACGACTTTTTTTTTTCGTTGCCTGCGTGACATAATGATGGCGAAAACCGGCATTGATCACGAGCTGCAGCGTTTTCGTCCTCGTTCACAGCGGCTTGGATAATTCGTGCGGCTTCTCGTCGCAACTGGCGGAACCAAAGCGGCGGGCGAAGACACCGGAACATAACACGCACAACACAAGTGCCTGTTCGAAGTTCGAGTGCTCTTGTGGGACGCAAGCTGCCGCGAATGGGAACAGTTACCACGAATCCCTCTCGCCCCTGTGCGGAACAGGGGAAAAGCCTTTGCCACCACAGCCACTCTCACTTGTCAGACGTTGAAGCCTCGGAAGGCAGGAGTTGCGGTGATGGCCGGGCTTGCGGCGTGAATGGATTGCCCCGAGTTGACTGAGATGCGACGTCCTGCACAGCCTCAGGGACAGAATTCCTCATTTTGCACATCACCATCCACAAGAGGCGCTCACCTTCTCTCGCGTCCTCCGTTTCGTTGCACTTGCAGTCCCTTTTTGAGTCACCGGGCGTTGAAAGCGATCTGTTTGAGGCGAGATCTGATTCATAGCGTCGAATGTGGCAAGCGGGGAGGATGCGAGAGAGCTGAGAGTCTCTGGCAACTAGACCTACTTGTGCACTCGTGCTCTGGGCCGTTGACAGCCCCCCCCCCCCCCTTGCCGAGCGAGGAGTTACACTTGATCTCGGAATTTGGCCGACTGATTACGGCGCAGTGCTGGTTTCTTTGTTGCGATCCTCCAAATACATGCTCCTCACAGCAAGGCAGAAACTAAGTGCAGTGCGTACGGGTGACTGATACGAGCATCGCCAAAAAGCCGGCGCTCTCGCGTGAGCTGAGGGCATTGTGTTGCCGGGCGCGCCAAACGCTGCGCTGCTGAGAAGGGTTCCACCCCGTCTTCAGAGCTGCATCGCTGGCTCCGAACTGGGCGAAGGGCAGAGCTGAATGAGACAGAAGCCCAGAGAACCTGGTCCGCAAGCAGAGAGAGCCGATGCCGTAAGCCAGCCCGCCAGCCGAGCGCCAACCAAAAGCAGGATAGCCCCGAAGCGCAGCGGCCAGTGAAAAGAGCCGCCCCAGGCAAGAGCGGCCCACCCCTCCACAAGACTCCAGCGCCCCTCTTGAGAGGCCCTGCAACAGCAGGGGGAGTCCCACTTAGGTGTCTGTCACCCACCACAACGACCTGACAAGCCTGTCGGCGACCACTCAGGCCAGGGCGATGAGCGTTAGTTACCCGTAACCCGTGGTTGCCCCCTCAGGCTGTCCCCCCGCTCCCGCCGTCAACCCATCACCCATCATTATCCCCCCATCGCCCGCTTTGCTGCTGGCCCGACTACCTACCCGCCCAGCGCAGGTGATCTCATCATCACCCATTCACTCTCTCCCCCGTCATCTCGCCGACAACACGCACCAGACACGCAACACGAGCCCCAGAGCGTGAGAACCAGGCCGAGTTTTTGGGCTGGCCCTTGACCGTCTTCGCTGCCGGTCGAACGAACTCGGCGTCTACTTCCCCACTGTTTTCGGATGGCCCGCGCTGTCCCATTCGCACCCAGAATACTGAGGCGTTGAGCACAACAAAACAACGGACAACCCAGCGCAGCACCAGGACAACTCCACCGCCCGATTTCAGGCCCTTTCCCTCTTTTTTTTCTTTCGCCACGGATATACCCTGAACGTCGTTCCCTGAAATCTCATCTGTTGTGCCCGCTCCCTGCTCCACGCAACATCCTAGTCGTCGTCGTAAGGTTCCTCCCTCGGACCACTTGAGCCGGCCCTCGACCGCCTCTTCAGACCACCCCTCCGCCAACACCAGCACCACAACAACAACAACAACAACCCTCTCCAAGCCGGACGAACGCCTCCCATGCAATAGCCCCCTCGTTTCGACAGCCGGTTGCTGCTTCTCACCAACTCGCACGTCGACAACGCCGCTCAGCTCGCCCCGTCGCCGACGTTGCTACCACCACCCTTGCCTCGTCCTGACACCTACTCACCCACCATGGCTACCCTCCCCCCAGATCCGTGGAAAGCCCTTGGTGTTGACAAGAATGCCGAAAAGTCGGAGATTCGAACAGCCTACAAGAAGCTTGTGCTCAAGTGCCACCCCGACAAGGTCCAAGACCCCACCCTTAAGGCGCAGAAGCAGGAGGAGTTTCAGAAGGTCCAGCAGGCGTACGAGCTGCTCAACAATGATGCGGAGCGGACAAAGTACGAGGATCAGGTGAAGCTCCATGAACTGCGCAAGCAGGCCGCCGCCATGATGGCCAAGAGCATGCCGAACACGTCTGCATCTCGCAGCACCCCCCCTAGGCAGTTCGAGATCAGGACCGCTGTGTACAACAAGCAGTCCACCTCGGGTTCGTCCAAGCTTTATAACTACCAGACTACTAGCCGCTCGCACGAGCACGTCTCTCAGGATTATGTACCCGACAAGGCTGCTCGCCGTCCTTCGAGCTTCGAGAAGTCTAGTAGCTACCGAGAAGAGGATCGCCGGGATAGGGACAAGGACAGAGAAAGACGCAGCCGAAGAGAGCCAGTGGAGGAAGACTACAGGATAAAAGAAAAGGAGCGACAAATCCGCGCGAAGGAACAGGAAATCAAGGAGAAGGAGAGGGAAAGAGAATACCGCAAGAAGTCCACCAAGGATCGGGATGTTGACCGGAAGCGCGGCCAGGAGGAAAAGCGTCGGAACTTCTCGCCGTACATCGAAGAGCTTGAGTCGGCCGAGGAGCAAGCAAATTACGCCCCCAAGCCGGAAAAGAAGAGGTCATCGAGCAAGAAACCTTATGAGCCTCGCGACAAATCCACGACATCTCGTCGTGCCCCATCGCCTCACATCGACGCGGTGGCGCCGCAAGCCCCGGTGCCACCGCCTGTGCCGGAGGTGAAGTACGCTGATGACCTCGACAAGGCCGCTACCTATATCGAGCGATCAAGACGCCAGTCGAACCGGTCGTCCCAGGAGCCACCAGCTTTCCAGCGCGAGTACCCCCCTGTAGTGCCGACGCCTCCGCCTGCGGAAGTCCTCGAGGATGATGATATTCCTCACCGTTCCCGGGCACGTCGCTCGTCTCATGATGCGTCAAGGTCGAGGGAGAAGCTGATGGCGTCGCGGGATCCGTACATTGTCAGCGCGTCTCCCAAGTCATCTGGCCGCATCCCACCCGCGCTGCATAAATCGTACACGAGCCCACCCGAGCTGTCGTCATCACCCCGCTCAGGACTTAACAGATCAAACACTACTCCTATGGATTACCCTGGCTCAGGCCCCCACCACATTCCGCCAACTTTGCCCCGGACGTCGACTTGGGGAACTGGTCAAGAATACCATGAATACGCGAGGGACGACGACTCCGACGACGATCACCACCGCCGTCATCGACACCGTCGCGACCGACGTCGGTCACCCGAGGCGGCCCCCCGGAGTGCCACCTACAAAGTTGGAGCAGACCACAAGACGACTAAACTGGATCCTTACGGCGGATATGGAGGTTCCCCCAACTCCACAAGGTATCCCGCGAACTCTTACGACCAGAATGCGCCCGGCAGCTCATATCCCGCACACTTCAAAGTCAAGGAAGCGAGGCACTATGGCCCAAGCGATGTGAAATACGCCGATGGGTATAATGTTCAGTACGCGTCAGGGGACTATTACTCGGTGCGCGCTTGAAGCGGCTCCTGCAATCCGCCATTGTCGCCAAGTGCCCGGAGTTTTGGCTGCCCTCTGCGAAGGTGGAGGGCAGAGCCTTGTGTGGTCGCTGTCCAGACGCGAAAGCGTCTTTGGCACCGAAGCCAGGGTCTCCCGGGACCCTCTCTACACAACGCGCCCATGTTTGGACATTCTGGCACCGCGAAACTTGGGCGGTTTTTAATCCTTAATGGGCTAGGTCGTATTTCCCCTTTCCCATGGGGCGGGGAAGGTCGTGGCGCACTCGGATCTTGTTTTTTTGTTTTCACTTCATCGGTTTCTTTACTTTTTTGCAGGCATGAACGAAATATTTCATGAAAAAGAATCAGTAACGAAGCTATTTGTGTCTTTATATGAATGATTTGGGCGTTTTCGGGCTGATTTCACTGGCGTTTCTGGACAGATCATTGGTGGCGGAAGTATCGAGCGGGTTTGCAAGACGGGCAGGCTGGCCGAGGCATAGTCGAGACGTTACGAAGCAGCGAGCAAGGAGCCGAGAGCCGTGTCACCTACGCCCGAGTTGAACGCCACGTCCAGATGCCACGCAGGCATCGGCGGCTCTCTGGTTCCTCCGGGCCGGCGCCAAGACTTGAATACAAGCCGGCTCATGAGCTCGACCTCGGCACTGGCTCATCACAGACAGACTCAAACCGCACAGCTCTCCGCAGCGGCTGGCTTGTCTTGACTGCTCGGCAATCTCGGCTGCTTCGCCACCGCTCTCCTCCTTGTCCAGATTGAAACGCGTCATGACCTTTCCGGGATGTACTTATGAAATCATGGTCGGAGCAACGCTATATGCACACACTACAACACTCTATCGCATACTCTACAGTCCTTGTTTTTGTTTTCGTTTTCTGGGAGCGGGTGAGGTTCAAGTTGAGTCTCAACGATTGTGGTGTGCTTTTGGCGTTGTACTCTGGTGGTCTTTCCTCAACGGTTGATGTCTTGTTCTTCTCTGTTTTCCCCGTCGCTTTAACTAAAGCTTACATAGCCAAGGTGTTGGATTTACGTTCTTTTTCACTATCAACCGGATTCTTCAACCTGACGCTGGTCAGGCTTAGGGGCCAAAGTAGGCAGAGGTCTGGGTTGGACCATTGGGTGGAATGGAGTTGTTTACGATTACGTATGCTTGGGAATCTTGGGCCAGGCGAGGAAAGGGGAGTTGGGCGACTGTTGATGGAGTGGAAGGGGGTGGAAGGGCCCGCAAGGGCCGTGGAGGATGAGAATGTTCGCTGGCTGAGAGAGACGACGGGAGACACATGACGAGTTACCATGCAGCTCAGCTAGCTGGGAATGAATTATGAGGCTACGTGATTCTTACAACAACTACACGCACATGCGTCTGCCTGGCCGTGAGGTTGCTCGTGTGTTTTCCGTCGGTTGGCTCGCACTTGCGCGGTACGTAGTCGCGATCAGTTACCTCGAATGTGGGACTTGGTATTGCGGTCGCGAACTGCACCTGCGACAGTGGCCCGTTGGTTTTTGTGGAGACAGGTAGGTTTGTTTGGGCCGGCCCCTTTAGAATGGGAGGCCTCACTCGTCTAGCACTGTCCAACTCTCCTCGTTTTGCACGTTACTTTGCCATGTCTTCCTTTGCGTTCTATTCTTCTTCCTCAGTTGCCACATTGCATTTGTACGCGTAACAGCATGGACACCTTCAGATTGGCTCTGCCTACTTGCATTTTTGCCTCAAAACATTTACATCTCAAGACTCTGCTCAACTGTGCGTATGGTGGTCCCGATTCCAACGAGAGCTTAGGTAAGTCAACTCGGTCATGGGGTATGGTCCCCTCTATGTCTATGTATGTATGTACCAAGTATGTGCATTCACTCGGCTATGCGTGTTCCCAAGAAGCCAATCCAACAAGGCGAGCTGAGCTGAGCTGAGCTCAATAGCTGGGGAGAATGGATCCAATGTGCGTCCAGGCACTACTTGGTAGGAATAGCTTAGCCTGAGCCGGTATGTCCGTGAGACCCCGTGACGAGGCCTCGTGCGTCCTTGTGCTTCTGGTGCCCTCTTTCTACACCGCTACGTTGATACTCGTGTCTGCTTCTTGAGTTTGACCCCCTTGGTATTTTCTCTTTTCTTTTTCCTTTCTCGGTGTGATCCTTCGGTGTGGGTATCCTTCGCCTGGGGAAGCCTGGCAATGATGATAAGCGGTGAGACTGACAGCCTCGCAACACGCACGCAAAATGCAGGCGTCACGTGCCGCAGTCATCAAATCAACTGTCGACATTTCGACTCTCAACGGATGTGGCCTTTTGCTATCTGCCTTGGACTGGCGCAGTCAAGGGTGTTTTTCATACTAATACGTAAAGAGAACAAATCTGTATGGAATGTGTTAGTCTGTTTGAGACCACGGCAAGAGGGACGGCGGAAAAGAGGGGCATATACCAAACTCAAACCCAAGATCATGCTGCACCAAAACGAGACGTTATGCAGTGTGTGCTTTCCTCGCATCCACCGTGTCCGCTGAAGCACTACTATGGGCAATTGCAGCATCTGGCAGATGAAGCCGTATCCGCGCAGCTTCTTGGTGATGCAGGCCATGACGATCTCGTGTCCCGCCGCACTGATCAGAAAGGTGATGACGGTTGCGTATGCCTTGCCAATGTGCGGCCGGCTGGCGCTGTATACGTGTCTCCTCAAAAAGCTGTAGACGGGGACGTTCCACTCGCGTGAGAACTCCATCCAGTCCGTACTGTTCCACCAGTCGGAGTAGAAATGTCGGTCCGCGAAGTGTGTGATCTCAGCGAAGGCGCCGAGGACATACTCAAAGATGACGAGAAAGACCAGCAAGAACGTCAGCATGAAGGGAAATAGAAGCCAGGAGATGGTCTCGAGGAGGACAAGGATGGCTTCGAGGGCCGAAAGCGGTGGCTCGGCGGTCCGAAGGGACGGGTCGAGCCGCTGCGAGGCGTCTGTGAGCGCGGGAAGGATGAACTCCTCTGAGATGATGGTCAGCAGGAAGATGCACCCAAAGGTAGCGGCGATCTTGGAAAGGAGATTCTGCCAGTCGATGGCTTCGGTACGGGGGTATTCGATCTCGTAGCACAAGGTCGGGCAACAGAGGTAGTCGAGGTAGTTTGCCCACGTCAGATTGGCTGGGTACGTGATATTCCCGATGGGGCTGGTCAGCTCCCGAGCCAGGTCCTCGCGCAGCTGAGCAACTTCGTCATCTTCCGGGTCGTTTCCACCACTCTTCCCGCGGGCCTCCGCACGTTTTGGGCTGGCTACGGTACCCATAGGGTTCTCGGGCGTCGGGTATAGGTAGGCTGGGGCGCGTGAGGCGGTCGAGGGGTCGTCGAGAGCGCGGAGACGCTTCTCCGTCTCGCTCAGGTGGCCGTTGTAAAATGAGTACGAGTGCATCTTCATGAGGATGACCATGGTATGCAGCAGCAGGAAGACCTGGGCCGTCCATGTCCACTCGAGCACGAAGGGCACGGTGATCCAAAAAGCCAGCCACACGGCCTGGTAGATGCTCATGATGGCCACACCTCCCTTCGACCAGGTAAGAGCGCTGCGGGCCGGGGCAGCGCGGAACACACGGTGCAAGGGCAAGGCCACGGCGGTGCTCGCAACCATGAGGAAGTCGGCGATGGCCAGGTGCCAGAGCTTGACAGTGAAGAGCCCCCATATCTGCACGCGCATGGGATAGCCCGTGTCCTTGATGTTGCGCAGCATGGTGGTGATGGCCATGATGGCAAGGCCAATCCAGAAGAGGTTGAAGAAGCCATGGAAATCTCGGTAGTCGCTGTTGGGGTCAAAGTGCGACACGCGGCTGGCGAACTCGATCGTGGGGAAGATTCGGCGCCGTTGCTCGGCCCGCACCTGCTTGCGCGCCGTTGACAGCGATCGTACCGAGGGCGGGGCGTCGTGCGGAATCGGGGTCGACCGGCCGCTGGTCGTTCCAGTGCCGGTGTTGTTGGCATGGGCTGTCTCTGGCGGTTCGAGCGACTGCGACAAGCTGTTGGAGGCGCCATTGAGCTCCGACGCATTGCTGGTTTGCGAGAGGTGCGACAGCTGCGGCTGCAGCGGCTTGCGCGGCCGCGGCCTGGCGATGTGGTCTCCTTCGGCGACAGCTTCCGCCGACGTCGACGACATTGTGGTTTGAGCTACCGGGAATGTGGCGTTGAACAAGGCGCTGGTGCGGGACGGGACGGACGTCTCAGATGCCGGGCTCCAGATTACGACGCCCGCGTCCGGCACGCTACTGACAAGTGACGTAGTTGTTCCAGGTTACCTATCTCCCTACCTACAGTACCCAAGGTACAGAGCTGCTCCAACACCAAGGCAAGCAGCCCGCAGCTCTGCAGACAGCACCTGCAATGGGGCTATCATTCGCGATATCAAATCAGCGTGAGCGTCCGCCCGAATTCCCGAGAATCGAACCTGGAATCTGCAGGTGGTGGAGGGAACGAGGCGGCCCAGCCAATCTGCCTCGTTCAAGGCACTTGCATCGCTGACAGCTTCACGGTTATTATTGCGAGAGCCTCGCCGTCATCAATCCAAGGGCCCTATCAACCGCTTTCAATCATAATTTGCAAAATAATTCATCAGCCTGCCATCCAGTGGTTTAGCAAACTGCGGCGCCGTAGAAGCGCGAATTGACGAAGGACTCTCACACTGTGTGCGTACGGATTTGCGAACAACGCAAATCGGCGCACAGAGTTCGTGCCTGCGATGAGCTGCTGATGCGAAGATCTTGGAGCACGGGGCGATTATTCACTGCCACAGCCATCGTATAGGAGGCTGCTTACGTTGGCGTCTAGTGCTGCCCTTCTGATGATGAGTTACCCGGCTCTGGGAAGCTCTGCGGTAGAAGTAATCGTGTAACATAAGCCGCACCACTTGTCTCGAGATTGAAATGTCCACACTCCCTCGCAACTGTGATGGGAGAGGCAATGTTGGCCAATTGCGCGTGCAGCTTGACCATCGTGGTCCTGCCAAGCCCAATCAAGAGGGAACCATTTTTTTGTCCCTCGTGTCCCTCACGTCTGGATCCTCTTGCATCGCTACCGTTCTTGGTGCTTTTGAACCATCGCTTCCATCCCCATAGCCTGCCTATTTCGCAAAATGCTAGGACAAAGGCTTTGGCCCAATTCAGGAGATAAAGATATCAACCCCAGGTGTGGATTGAATGGACGACAACTGGGGGTGGGAGCCGATGACGGAGCCCTGCTACCGCAACGCTGATAAGGCAAGGCGGCATGGCTTCTTGGGTCGTCTGCCTTCGCCAGACAGCAAAGCGCAGAACGGTAGGCTACAATCTCTCATGTCCGCTCGGCATCGTCGGGCGAGAAATCCAAGCATCCTTTGCTGGGCTGAGCAAACCTTCACCAGCGCTTGTCTCGGCGCGCTTGGCCTTGGCCCGGGACATCTTGGAACGCCCGTATCGTTGCACCTGCGAACGTCTTTGTGTGAAAATGGCTGGTCGTCACCTGGCGTCTCAACAAGCGTCCTTTGTTTCGTGAGGCAGACTTATAGGGAGACAATCGCATGAAAGGGAGTTATCCCTGGAACCGTGCGCCTGGGCGAGGTTATCTCTTGGAACCTCGATATCAATCAACTGGAAATTATACCCGCGTCGTCGTCCGTCCCAGGGGTTCATCCCGCCCCTTTTCGAACCAACGTTACGTCGGTCCTCTCCCGACACAGCCGCAAAGCTCTCAGGGACGTTGTCCCGCGGCAGCTAGTGACTAGACACAACCCCTACCTAGCCTGGAGGGCGTGTGATCACGAGTCACCTGTCGAGGCTTCAGCAACGCCAGCCCTGACCTCAACACTGCTGTCTCGATCTCTCAACACGACTCGCAACATCGCGGAAGACTGACGCGACGCACAGCCGCGGAAGAGGGGGCCTTCGGTCCGGACTCTGCAAAAAAAAAAATAATAAAAAAATAGAGGACGTGGGAACCGAGACGCGGCGGACATTCGACCCCGCCAAAATCCCACCCTGGACCCGGGAGCTTCCAGCTCGTTCTGCGCGCACTTCTCGGTGTGGGTTGAGCAGTGGGCTACTTAGCGCCCCACTAACACCCTTGGTGCTCAGCCGCCGCAGTCACACAGGGCACCGCTGAACCCGCACCCGCCGAGACCCCGGAGCGAACCTGGGAAGGGCAGGCGACGGGAACTTTACCTACCGTCAAACCGCAAAAAGCCAACGTTCCAGGCGACTCGTCGTCGGCGATTAAGACCTGCAACCTGCAACCTGCGACCCAGCGCTCGGGGGTTTCGCCAGCCTGCGTGTGTCACAGCTCGGGACTTCGCGGCGCGTTGAGAACCCGGTGGAGCACAGAGCCATGTCCTCCCATCCTTCTCAGCAGCAGTCGCAGTCGCAGTCGCAATCGCAGTCACAACCCGCTCCTACCACATCCTCTCCGCTGATACCGCCCTCCGATCGAACAGTCACTCCCGGAGACAGAAATGCGCGCTTCCTAGACGCGGCGGCGACTATTGCTGCCGCAGAGCGCCTCAATAACCACAATGCTCACGCAAATTCAGCCATCGAACTCTACTCCTCCGTCGCCCCTCCCGTCACCCCCCGCGTGACTAACACCTCCACCGACACCTCAACACGTCCCTCGACGGCCTCTTCAACACCTCGTCTTCCTAGCAGCCACATCCAATTCCGTTCCCAGACCATAGCTCCGTCTCCGCCCACCCGGACCCCAGAAGCAGTGTCTACGGCGACACCACGCCCGCTCGCCGACGAAAGCGCCCACTCGATTCACCTAAGTTCCTCGCTCCTCCAAACCGAGATACACCCCGCCACCCCGCTGCTTACGGACGCCCCCAACAGCTTCTCTACGCCTTCGAGGTCCCCCAGCAACAGGACCTCCCTCACCCTGCAGCACAAGACCTCCGCGTCCTCTCTGAAGCCCATTTCGCGGACGCCCAGTCTCAGGACCGGCAGCTACCGCGAGAGCGTCTTTGGGGGGCCGTCTGCGACAAGCTCTTGCTATCCCTCGCCTGTTATCTCGGCCATGGGTGACGTTACACCACTGCCTTCGCCACTGCTCGCCAACGATTCACCAGGACCATGGAAGAAGCTCGGTCGACGGACATCGCGCGATAGCACATCATCCCCCCAACATCCCGGAGATTGCGCATCCCCGATCAGCCCAGACGATGCAATGGCATCCACGGCATCCAAGCGGAAGGCATACGCCGGGCTCGGGCCGGCCGCGGTCCCCAAGGCTGCCAGCGCTGGGCAGCCACAACCCCAGCCGGCACAGACGCACACCAGGAACCGGAGTATTAGCGAATACATACCGGACCCGATACCGGTACCCAAGAGAATGGTGACTGTGTCAGGGTCGCATATCAAAGCGGAGCTGAAGGATGCTGGGTCGGGTTTTGAGGGCCAAATGCGCCGGGAGCCTCATCTTTCGGAAGCTAGAGGCTTGACGCCCATCGAAAAGCCTCCGACCCCTCCACCTAGCGAGTCCTCGATCAGCGTTACCGATTCGTCGTCGTCTAGTAGCAGCAAACGGGCCGAATGCTTCGAGGCCTATGGCATGCACGACAGGAAACGGCGTCGCTGGCGCGCGGTGAGAATGCTTGGACAGGGAACCTTCAGTCGCGTTATGCTTGCTACCAGCCAGATCTCGTCTTCGTCCTCTGATGATGAAGAGTATGTGCTGCCATCGACTACTACCGCTGCTAGTGACCTTCACACTCCCGAGTCGACAACGCAGTACGATCAGCACAGACGCCGCACCCTGGTGGCTGTCAAGGTATGCGAACATGGTCCCCGCGGCGGGGCGTCCGAGGACAGGGTAGAAATGAGTCTCAAGCGGGAGTTGGAGATTATGAAAAGCATACACCATCCCTCACTCGTCCATCTCAAAGCTTGGAACATCGAGCCTACAAGAGCGATTTTGGTTCTTAGCTATTGCCCTGGTGGGGACCTGTTCGACGTCGCCAGTGGTCACCGTGAGCTCTTGACTCCAGGACTGCTACGAAGGATATTCGCAGAGCTTGTGGGTGCAACGAGCTATCTGCACGGCCAGAAGATAGTGCATAGGGATATTAAGCTCGAGAGTAAGCTTTTGGCTCCGCACAGACGCCAAGATGAATGCGCTGACCGGCTCTTGCAGACGTCCTTGTCAACCTTCCCACAGCCGAGCTGTGCTCCGGGATAGACTGGGCTACGTATCCGTATTCTGTCACCACTCTCACTGATCTTGGCCTCTCCCGTCGTGTTGCCGATGATGAGAAACTCGAGACGCGCTGCGGCTCAGAGGACTATGCTGCTCCCGAAGTCATCATGGGCCAACCCTACGACGGACGCGCAATAGATGCATGGTCCCTCGGCGTTCTGCTGTACGCTTTGCTAGAATCCCGACTCCCTTTCGACCCGCTTCCTATCGATCCGCGCCTGCGCAGCCGCACAAGCCACCGAATTGCTCGCATCGAGTGGCGCTGGGTCGAGTACGGTACTCGACCAAATGAGGTTGGCGAGGGAGAACATGAAGCAAGCTTGAAGCGATTTGACGCTCAGGAGCTGAGGGGCGCAATGGAAATCACAGAAGGCCTGCTTAAGAGAGCGAGGATGAGATGGCCACTGACCAAAGTTGCGGAGACAGAATGGGTGGTAGGGGGGATCAACGTTGAGGGCGGCATCCGCTTTCGAGAGGAAGAAGAGGGTGAGGAAGTTTTATGACAGCGATCTTGCCAAGGAGGAAGATCTGGATGATATGAGAGAGAAAAGCGCCCGAAAGAACAGACGAGCGGAAACCGTTACACCGAAGAGTTGGGTAACATGAGGGACATCGATTTTTATCTTGCTTTCTTAGTATCCCCATGTGTTCTGACAGTGCTCCTAGACTTGTGTCTATTCTTACTAGAAATGCAGGAGACCTTATGGGAAAGGAAAGGAGGTTAATAAGACGACGCCTCGCGGTATGGGGTGACTTGCCGGTTGTACTTTAATTTATACAGAAGATGCCGTTATGTTATGTATGGGGTTATGTTTATGTTTTACGACGGGTATGATTAGATGGTACGAAGGCTTCGGCCAGCAGAAAGGGTCTCTTTGGCCCGTGTATCGAGCGTTATTAGCACTGAGACAGGCCTAGTTGAATATTAATAAGCCCTTTTTAAATATAAATAACACCTTTCGAAATAAACACTAGACATTATAGGATACTTAAAAAGGTCACTCGTACTGCAGTTTATGCAGGCTTGCTTTCTTAAGGCATTAAACCTGGGTACGGTGTTTTCGCACAGAGCTAATAACCCTTCGCCTGTGAGTCTAGTCCTGTTAACAACACGAAAAAGGTATTGTGGGAGTCAGACAAGGCCGCTTATAATCCAGTTCATACAAAATTGTTCTTCAGGGCATTTACAGATCTAGGTAACATGTTTCCGCACCGAACTTATGGCCTATCGCGTGGTGGGAGAAACAAGTTTAATTGCCCGTAGCTAAGGGGGGAGTCCTGCATCAAACCGGCAGCGTTGTTGAAATGCAAAGACGTATTCGAAAAATATTTTCAATGCCCTTTTACCCCGAAAAGCAAGGCCTGTAGGGAATGCAAGGAGGCGTGGGCTGCTTTTCGATCGAGTAGGGAGGGAAGAATGTCAAGCTCGTTTCTCACACCATATATCACTCACTCTCCGACACAGGCATTCAAGGGACAGCAGGCAGTGCTCTGAGACATCGACTCACCCGGTTCAGACACACCTCAGCAACAGTCTGCACTGAAACAGGAATGGGTCCCATGATGTCCGTACACGAAAGTACGCAAGCTCTGGCCGTAGCCTTCCTCAGGTGAAACGAAATGTGCCTTCCAGATTGTTCGTATCCAGCCGATTAGGTACATGAGTAAAGTACCGTAGGCATCCACTTTCAGACCACATGAAGCTGCATGTTTGAGAAGTCATTTACCGACATGATTCATTTCCTCTAGTCTTGCTGACCTGGTGTGAAGCCTACTGCAGTGTCTTTCATTGTCTCTCGCTCAAGTTAATGTCGATCAGAGATAGAGAGACGAGCGACACAGCCAGTAAGCGAGTAGGCAAGATTATAGCTGGTCTGCTCGCTGGCTTCCTATAACTGCCTGCATTCGTTCCAAGGCAGAAAATCAACAGTGCCGTTTTCGTTTACTATTTATAACAGCGTGCCTGGCCCTTTATCTGTCTTTTTACTCAAGGAGCCAGTGGCTGGGATGACAGTCTTATGACTTGGTGCACATGAGGGAGTGTGGAGAAGAGCGCAAGCTGCGACTTTCATGTTGGGATATTCTTTTACTCCTAGAACTTTACAACGGGGACAAGCAAATCACAGTTCAGGGCCACCAAATTTGTTCATCTAACCCATGAATTCGTGTCTACGTAGTCCATAACCCACGCCTCACGTCCAAGCTAGAATACATAACCATTCGTGGGGAATTAGAGCCGCATATAATGCAGATGGGGTAACAAAAGATCCCTAGCTAAACCCGCCCAACTCCGGTCCGAAGCACTTTTTATCATTCCCAGTCATTCATCATTTAGTCAACCTCCTCCATGGCGCTGTCGCCAGTCTCGGCGGCAGAGACATCGGCGGGGGCGCTTTGTGCCTCCTCAGCAGCCTCAGGTTCCTCATCAAGGTTCAGGCCCAAAGAGACAAGCTTGTGGATGCGCTCAGCGAAGCCAGCGGGCTCCTCAATGGTGAAGCCAGAAACAAGAAGGGAGGTCTCAAACAGGAGCTGGACAATAGACTTGACAGTCTTGTCGCTCTCGCCGTCGGCCTCAACCTTCTTCTTGAGCTCCTTGATGATGGGGCTCTTGGGCGAGATCTCGAAGGTCTTCTTGGAGGACATGTAGCTGCTCATCGAGGTATCGCGGAGGGCCTGGGCCTTCATGATACGCTCCATATTGGCGGACCAACCAAACTGGCCGGTGCGGATAGCACAAGGAGCGCCAACCAGCTTGTGGGAGACAACGACCTTCTCTACCTTGTCGCCAAGGACGTTCTTGAGAGCCTTGGCGAGACCCTCGTACTCCTTTTCCTCCTCCTCACGCTGCTTCTTCTCCTCATCGGTCTCTTCAAGCTCAAAGTCCTTGGTGATATCAACCAGCTTCTTGCCCTCGAACTCCTTGAGCTGAGTCATGGCATACTCATCAATGGGGTCGACGAGGAAGAGAACCTCGAAGCCCTTCTCCTTGAGCGAGTCGAGGAAGGGCGACTTCTGGACAGCCTTGAGGGACTCGCCAGTGATGTAATAGATGTTTTTCTGGTGGTCAGACATCCGGGTGACGTAGTCCGAGAGCGAAGTCATCTCATCGCCAGACTTGGTCGAGTTGAAGCGGAGGAGCTTGGCGAGGGTGTTGCGGTTCTGCGAGTCCTCGTGGATGCCGAGCTTGAGGTTCTTGGAAAAGGCGCTGTAGAACTTGTCGAACTGCTCCTTGTCCTCGGCGATCTCGGTGAAAAGCTCGAGGCACTTCTTGACGACATTCTTCTTGATGACTTTCTGTGGCATATGTTAGCTCGTGATTTCCCATTTCGGCGTATATGGGTAGCACGTACCAAAATCTTCGACTGTTGAAGCGTCTCACGCGAGAGGTTGAGAGGAAGATCCTCAGAGTCGACAACACCCTTGACGAAGCTGAGCCACTCGGGAATGAGGTCGGTGGCATCGTCGGTGATGAAAACGCGGCGAACGTAGAGCTTGATGTTGTTCTTGGTCTTCTTGGTCTCGAAGAGATCGAAAGGAGCGCGCTTGGGCACGAAGAGAATGGCACGGAACTCAAGCTGACCCTCAACGGAGAAGTGCTTGACGGCAAGATGGTCCTCCCAGTCGTTGGACAGCGACTTGTAGAAGGAGGCATACTCCTCTTGGGTGATGTCTTGAGGGTTGCGTGTCCAAATTGGTTTCTATTTCAATTGTTAGCATGCGCATCTTTATGGTGATGTGCATGGTATATGTGAGGGGGGCGGATGCAGTCCAGCTCTCGAGGTATCCTGGCCCGTAAAGGAGGGACAGGACCAAATCATTGACGTATGTCAACATGCAAGGTCAACCCAACTCGCAATGCGTCCAGGTATGCGCAGCACCCGGCAGATGAAGTTGCGATGCTTTGCGATGCATCTGAGAAGACCGCAAAGCCCTGCGATTTGCCCGGCGGGGCGTTCCAGGTGCAAGAGGAGGGAGGGGGTGGAACGTGCGGTGACTGGGTGAAAGGAAGTGGGGAAGGCGTGAAATCATATTCGGGAGGCGTCGTTGCGATTTGTGTGATGCCTTCGAAGATAACCAAGAGCCGTTGTGGCCATGTTTCGAGGCCTTGCAGCAAGAGCGAGGCGCTCCCAAAAATGTATGGAGGGGTTGTTTGGAGGGAAGAATGCCTACATACCTGCTTGTTGAGCTCTTCTTCCTCGATCTTTGTCTCCTTGACCTTCTTGGTCTTGGGCTTCTTCTCCTTCTCCTCTTCCTCGTCGTCAACCTCCTCAATCTTGGGCTTCTTGTCGTCACCCTCCTCGGTCACCTCCTCGGCATCCTCATCGGGAACCTCAGTCTCGGTCTCCTTCTTGACGTGGAGGTAGATGGGGTAAGAAATGAACTCGGAATGCTTCTTGATGACCTCCTTGATCTTGGACTCGTTGAGGTAGTCGGTCTGCTCGTCCTTGAGGTGAAGGATCATCTTGCTACCACGACCGAGGGGCTCGCCATCGGTATCGGGGCTGATCTTGAAGGTGCCACCGGCACTCGACTCCCAGATGTACTGCTCGTCGTCATTGTGCTTGGAGATAACAGTCACCTTGTCGGCGACGAGGTATGCAGAGTAGAAACCAACACCGAACTGGCCAATCATGGAAATGTCGGCACCAGCGGTAAGGGCCTCCATGAACTGCTTGGTTCCAGAACGGGCGATGGTACCAAGGTTATTGACGAGGTCCTGGCATCGTGTTAGACTGCGCCATTGGCCGGTTACAGGGCAATTGGAAACTTACAGCCTTGGTCATACCGATACCGGTATCCCTAATCGTGAGGGTCTTGTTCTCCTTGTCGGGGATGATGTCGATACGCAAGTCCTTACCGGAGTCCAGCTTGCTGGAATCCGAGAGGGACTCATAGCGGATCTTGTCGAGCGCATCGGAGGCATTGGAGACAAGTTCTCGAAGGAAGATCTCCTTGTTGGAGTAGACGGTGTTGATGATGAGCGAGAGCAGCTGAGAGATCTCAGCCTGGAACTCGAAAGTCTCCGACATCTTGACTGTATGTGCGGGTTTATTATCTCTGGGGAGCAGCGTTGTTAGTTTGCAACTTGGAAAAAAAAAAGTTGCGTTGCGGAAGGGTGCGAGAGGGGTCGGGAGAGTTCCAGGCAGGTGCAAAATAACGGCAAGCACCTTAAATGCGGGCGAGGCTGAGATGGCATCCACGAAGCGCAAAGGGACTGCAACGACTGAATGTGGGAGAGCAGACTTACAAGAGGGGTATCGTCAACCAGTCGTATGCACCTCGAGCGTTTCTTGAGAGCGGGTTGGGGGAGAATGGTAGAATTGGAAATGTGGAAGAAGAGAGGTTGGAGGAGGAGGCTACCAGTCAATAAATCTGAATTCTGGGGCACTCGGGCCTTCGACTTTCCATGAGGTTCGATCGCTGCCGCCAGCCAATTGGTGACCCCACTTCTTTTGGTTATCCGTCCGACAAACCTGCACCGGAGCTTCAAGCTGCCTTGAAGTTCTACACATTTACGGGTGTGGATACTCTCATGATTCATACAATCAAAAAATTCAACATTGCTTCAATTTCAGTTTTAATTTCACTCCTTACGAGAAGGTGGCTGGATGGCAAGAGAAGGTGTCTTCAGACAGGCTGAGGATTGAGGGGTTCAAGAAGTCGACCGATAGCTGTCCTGCCCTATGCGGATAGCGTAGGCTCCGCTCAAAACGAAAAGTCAAACAGCAGCCTTCAGGCACGATTTACAATTGCAGCCTTGGTGGGAGCCCTGGAGTATGAGCTCTCTGGGTTGCCTGTTGGGGCTCTGGGGAGTTCGAGAATGGTCCAGGTCCGAGACTGGCGCCTGGCGGGCGGCAAGGCTGAGGGCCACAGCCCCGCCTTCCGTGACGGTTGCCTCCAAGCACATGGAAGCGCCAAGCCAGTCAGACCGCCCCCAGCAACGGGGCAAGCAAGGAATCCATCCTCCACGTTGCGGCCCCGATGAGAAAAGTGGCCAATTCGCTGTGTGTGACAGGGCTTCGTACGAAACTTCACGCAGTTTCCGCCTCACCACAAGAGAAGCCTTGCGAAAAAGCTGAATGGAATCTTTATGCCAAGCAGCAAGGGTCTTCCGTTTGGGTGGCAGCCCGTTGCCAGAGCAGCGGGTAAGGAGGGGCGCTTAGATGCGACCCTTTCTTGGCCAAAGCTGTGGAGAGAACTTCTACAAAGACACCCTCGAACCATCTTCCTGCCTACCACGAATTGAGCAACTATAACAGACCGAAAATCTCCCAGAAAATTTGGCCTTGGAGGTTTAGTTGAGCTTGTCTGAACGGTAGCTTCCTGCCCAGTGCCGACCACTGCGCGCGGGAGCTTGGCCTGCTGTCCCCGGACGCGGCAACCTCGCGGGGTAGCAAGTTTGTGGTCTCCGGATCCGTCCCAGACCGCATGGCACTGATAGATGCAATTTGGAGGATTATCATTTGCGACGACAAGTCATTGTCGAAAGTTTGCGACCTTGAGCGGGACAGTACGATCTGCGGCTTGCTGGACGTCCAGGTTTTGTGGGGGAGGCACTTGGTGAAGAGCTGGAGCTTCAGCAGCTGATCCAACCACTTATCCCGCCCAACAGTGCGCTTTGGGCTCTTGGGGGCAATGCAATTGTCCAAGCTCAGCTCTCTTCTGTTGTTCAAACCGAACTCACATTTCGGGCGAGCTTCGGTCTGATGCAGGAGACCGGAAACTGCAGGGTTAGCTTTGTCCGATGAGGCGATCCCTTGCGCAATTGCCCCTCTACCCCTCATCAAGCAAGACCCAGAGAGCTGCCCCCCTTTAACCCTGCTCCAGTTTCTCACCCCCCACGTCTCCCCCTTTCGCCTTTCATCAATTCTCACAATTGAGCAAGCGCATCACCCCGAACATCTCTCTTTCAATTGTCGTATCCCCAATACCCGTAAACATGCCTGTTCCCCAGCTTGACGGACTCGAGGTCGATGTCACCGCTCAAGGCTCCGGCGACAAGGAGACCAAGCGCGGTAAGAACTAACCCCTCCATGGTGCTGTCACCACGGCTCTTCTCGCCTTCCCCAGTCTTCCACCTAGCACCAAACCACGATTACCATCTTCCTCGAGGCAATTGAAGACAACAGACCTAATATCCCTTCTCGTCCAGGTGACACCATCCACGTGCACTACAAGGGCACTCTCACCAGTGGCAAGAAATTCGACTCTAGCTACGACCGTGGTGACCCGCTCTCTTTCACCGTTGGCCAGGGCCAGGTCATCAAGGGCTGGGACGAGGGCCTTTTGGGCATGAAGATCGGCGAGAAGCGCAAGCTCACGATTGCCCCTCACCTCGCCTACGGCAACCGCGCCGTCGGCGGTGTCATCCCCGCCAACTCGACTCTCATCTTTGAGACCGAGCTTGTCAAGATCGAGTAGTCGACTCGTCGGAGCTCGACAGCCAACGAAATCTGCTGTTCCTTTCCTTGTTATCTCTGGCGGATATACTTGGCAGCGAGTGGATTGTTCCTCGCGACTGGGATAAGGAGGTTTACGAGCAGGAGGAAATCCGCTGATCTCGACAGGAAAAGTCACTCTCTAGATTCCTGGTCCTCAATTAAATACAGGGCTAGTCATCAGGGCCTCGCCTATTGACAGTCAAAACAAAACAAACTCTACCGCCTCGTGCTCCAATTCTATTCGTACACGGCCCGAGTGGTTGCCCGCGCGTCTATGACTGTTTTGTCTAACTTGTTGTCGCTGGAGCAGAGATGCTCTCCAGGACTACTGGCCATCTCCAACTGTACATCGTAGCCTCCCGAGTCACCTCTGACCTCTCTCAACGTCACCCTCACTCCCACCCCTACCCGTGATCCTTTGCCGGTGTGATACAATTCCCCAACTGCCGGTACCTCCGATCCGCATACAGCAACCCGAACCGCTCGTGCTTCCTCTTCCTCTTTCCCTCCCTCTCCCCTTCAACACCTGCACCCCCCTCCAAAATCTCTATAACCTCACCCAGCACAATAACGTGATCCCTCACCCTCACCAACCCCCTATCCGGCTCCTCCAACAACCTACACCTCAGCACATACAACACTCCCTCCCCCTTCAACACCGGCGGCTCGCCCTCCGTTCCTCCTTCTAAAAAGGTACACTCACACTCCTTTTCCAGGGTCTCAAACACCTTCCTTCCCCCTGCATTCCCCTTCGCAAGCCAATCCGCGATCCTCGCCCCGTTCACATCGTCGGCCAGAACGTGGATATTAAACCTCCTCGTAGCCTCAACCGCATCATATGTTCGGCTCGGTACTGAAATATTGAAACTAACCACCGGCGTTGGGGTGAGAGCGAGAGAGGTAAATGACGACATGGTCATTGCCCGGGGGGTAGGCGGTCGGTGGGTTTTGGGGTTGCTCGGTGAGGTGGAGGTGCAGACTACGACGGAGTGAGGGAGGAGGCGCATGAGGGTTCGAAGGTCGCGCGAGAGAGGCGTGAGGTGGTGGCCGTCTGTTGGAGTTGGCGGCGGAGGAGTAGTGGGAGAGGCGTGAGGGTGGGCGGAGGGTTCGCGGGGGGGTGTTATCGTCCAGCTGTGGTGTTGGCTGGCGGTGATGTGGAGGTTTCGATGGTGACCTCTTTGCGAAGTATCTAGACGGCAAGTGTTAGCCAAGGGTTCAATGGCTGGAGATTGAAGTGTTCGTACTGGAATTGCTGCCGCTTGTCGCCTGAGAGAATTGCGCTGCCCGGTGCATCGCGAGCGATACATGGTGATGACGCAGGAGCAGTGCATGCTCAGCCGTCGAGCCCAGGATGCAACGGCAACTCATCTCCGCCCCATGGGTGCCAATTGGCTTCGCGCGCAGTCGTAAGCCCCAGCTGCCCGGATTCAGACTCGTCGCGAATGATTATCGATGTTCCAAGCAGGTCGGGCAAGTCCAGCCCATATGGTCCGGACGCTAACAAACCCTAACCCTTATCGATAAACAGCTGCTTTAACCATGCCAACTCCGGTTTGTATTCCGCCGTATCAAATTTTCTGAACCCGCGTCCGAGCTGCACCGCCCGTTCCTCGCGCCGACCCGGAACGAAACCCGGAGGTAGAAAGGGCGAACACCACCACCGCGCCATCACAACCAGCCCAATCGCCCTTCCTCCTCAGGACTCTCGCCCGCACATCCCGAATCCAGCCAAACAACCACCAAAATGGGGTCCAAACTCCCCACCACCCTCCTCCGCAGACCCGCCCTCCTCCCCTATTCGTTTCAGCCAACACCCCCCTCACAAACCCTCACCCAAGTCCGCCACGCAACCTTCATCCCGCGACCACGCCGCCCATACCAATTCACCCAGCTCGTCCAGCTCTCTGACGGTAGCACCTACACCGTGCGCACTACGTCGCCCCAGGCGCTCTACAAATCTAACAAGGACAGTCGCAATCACATCCTCTGGCAGCCCACAGACAAGACACTCAAGAATGTAGAATCCGACGAGGCCGGAAAGCTAGCTGCTTTCCGTGGGAGGTTCGGACGAGGCTGGGACACGGAAGGGGCAGCTGCTGAGGGGGGTGCTGCCGCTGTTCCTCAGGAACAGAAGGAGGGAGAGGGGAAGAAGGCGGAGGCTTCTGCCAAGGCAGAGGAACCGGTGGCACAGCAAGATCCGTTCGATTCATTGACGGACTTGATTAGCCAGTATGTGGATAAGGATGCGCAGAAGAAGATGGCCATGCCAAAGAAGGAGGACCCGAAGAAGAAATAAGGGGTCAGGGTTGGGAGCGTGTGGGAGGTATACCATTTATTGAGGCACGTGTAAGAGTCATCATAGAAGGCGAGTGTATGATGGGCTGGCTGGAAGGAACCCAGGCCAAATAAGCCCGTAGATAGAGAAGAAGTGAAGGAGGCTATGTACAAATACTGTTGGTGGGCATTATACAGCTTTCTTCCTGTTCCGAATACATAATCGGCCGTGTATCAATAACTAAGAGGCGATCATTTGACATAAGTAACCCTCGAACACCAGCTGTAGTTGAGTCCGATCCAATCGTCACCAGAACTTTAGTGCATTGAGGTGAGCCATGTTCGTGCGGTCCGAAAGCCGGGCCACCGATCGTCTCTGTCCAACATCCTAATCAGAGTCTTCGTCAATCCTTGCCCGAGCTCGGTCCACAGCCGTGTCACCGGCAGGTTTACTGCCCTCGATCACCGGGGGTCGGTAAAACACCGTTTCGTCGTTCTCAGCATCCAACTGCATCAGGAAAGTCTCCCACTTCTCAATCAACTACGACATGTCAGCATGAACATGGCAGTTTCGCATATCTGATAACTCACCTCCTTTTGCGCCTCAACAGCACCCTCCAAAAACGTCTCAACCCCAGACTTGAAGTCCTCAACCTTCTCCCTCTCGAAGCGGTCCAACTCGGTCCGCATCAGGCGCCCCATGTCCTCAAAGAGAAGTCGAGCTTGGTGCACCTTGCGCTCGGCATCAGCAACCTCAGCATTGACCTGGTTCAGCCGGTCTTGTTGGCTCCTGCCTTGGCGCAACAGCTTGTCTTGCGACGCCTTGCGCTTCTGAAGCTCCGACTCAGCTGCGCTCCAGCTCTGGAAAGCTTTCTGACGTTGTGTAAAGGCTTGCTTGACGCTGCCAATGAGCCGGATGTACTCCTCGATGATGATACCAAACGTGAGAACATCTTGCTGTGCTTGACGGTCGTAGACATCGCGAATGGTGATCTGCAGCTCCGACAACGCATCCAATGGGCCTGACAGCGTCGGCGACAACTCAACGGTTGAAAGCGCATGCAACGACGCAGAGAAATCGCCTGCAGACTCAGCCATAGCCTTGCGCTGCGCCACCATGCCCTCCATGGCCTTCAAGAGCGCCTTGAGCTGATTCTCCAAGGCATCGAGATACACCCTCCGGTCATGGAACCACTGACATTTTGTCAACGACACCTTCATCAACTCTCCCAGGGGGGGGGACTCACATCATCCTGCTCCACAAACTTATTCGTACTCCCCACATTTATTCCAAACGAACTCAGCACACTCTTGCTCTCCCCCAAATTGGGCTCCTTCCTCTCCTTGTGCTTGACATCGATATTGAATGTCTCGCTCTCCAAGAACAGCTTCAAATCCGCATCATGCTGCAACGTTGGATGCGCCGCCGTCTTGTTTAGCATCTTCTCCAGCGCGGCCCGTCTCGACTCGACAAAGTTGCTCTCGAACCGCCCCACCGCCTGCTTCTCCGGCGGCGGCGGCACCACCACGCCCGGATTGTTCGCATGTAGCGTGTTATAAAGCCACAAGAAATCCCGATACCTCCTCTTCACTTCAAACTCAGGCTGCTTGTACCCCTTGGACGTAGTCTACCCCTTGTCAGCCAACCACCCCTTCCCCTCCCTTCATCCTTGTTAGGAACACATACCTTGGTCCGCACCGAATAAACAATGTGACTGCTAGTCAAATCCCCGACCTTGTGCGGATCCCCAACCGTAATGTGAAAGTTCGGCTTCGCCGCCTGCTCCACGCTGACGCTCGGCTGCATGGTACTCCTTACCGGGCTCGGCTGCGCCGCCAGCACCGGCGGAGGTTGTCTCGGCCCGGACGGCTGAGCAAACGCATCATCGTCGACATCGATCTGGTGCGGATCGGGAGGGCCTGGACGGCGGACGGAACCGGTGTTGGCAGGGAGAGTAGTGCGCAGGGGAAGCTGTTCCTTGACCGGCGGAGCGGGGGGCGCGAGTGGAGGGTCGGAAGCTGCGGGGCCGGCGGCACCGAGAGGACCAAGGGGACCGAGGGGGTCATCTTCGACGGCCTGGAGGCGGGTGGGCTGGGCGACGAGACGACGGGGCGTGAGGCGCGAGGCGCGGCTGGGCGTGGAGGAGGCGGTTGCGGGAGCCGAGGAAGCGGCGGGCCGCGAATCGTCGGGTTGCGACGAGGAGGGCTGTTGTGGTGTGCCGGCGGCGCTGTCTGCCCAGGGGTCCTCCATTATGGGCGAGCTCTGTTTGGCGCGAGGGAGCTCGGTTGGTCAATGGATGGGCAGAGGGTTCGGAGGAGCGCAGACAGATAAGAGGCGATGTTGGTTGGTGATGAAGCTCAGGTGCATGAGTGAGCTAGGCGGCGCTTGGGCCAGGGGCCGTTGACATAATGTGGGGGGGGGTATGGAGGCACGGTCTTGGCGCATCAGGAGCACAGCTTCGAGCAGCCAGCAACTTTGCAACGGTACAAATACGTGGGTCTTTCTGGACTGAGTCTAAACGCTATTTTTGGGGTACGGGAGTACTCTGCCCTCCAGAAATATTTCCAGATCGCCATGTATTACTTGCTGCCGATGACGACACGGCTCTGTCCGACTGCAAACCAGTCACGCCATGCCTTCCTATTTCCAGGCCAAACTCCGTGTCAAAAACCGCATCCCGATAGCCCGTGTCCCATTCATACATCCCATGTTGAACTCCGTGTCTCAAAAATATCAGCGCTCCGGGTCGTAACACCCGCCAATCACAACTAGATTCATCCTGGTGAACTGAACCTTACTCACGGGCGTCTTCTTGGTGGCAAAGGCACTGATTTGGTCAGGGGTGATCTGAACCTCCTTGCCCTTTTTTTTCCCAGTGCCACCTCCAACAGCTCCCACGCCACCGCCGGTCGCGCTCGCCCCTGGTGCCGGAGCTGCCTGTCCGCCAACTGTAATGGACCGTCCATCAGAGGACCCGCCGACGGCGATGCTATCGCCTGTCACCGTCGCTCCATCTGGCTGTTGACCAGGCTGGATTGAGGGGCCGGCGAGCGGATTGGCCTTTGCGGGATCAGCGGGCAGCTCGACGTCCCACAGCCGGACTGTCCCGTCAAGACCGCCCGATGTTAGCACGTTTGATTCGGTGCTGAAGCTGAGAGAGGGAATGCCACCCTTGCCGTGGCCGCGGCAGCGCTTGATGCGGCTTCCCTTCTCGATGTCCCAGAAGTAGATATTGCCTCCAGCGTCGGCGCTGGCCAAGATCTTGCCGTTGGGGGCACATTCCAAGGCGCTGATATACTCTGTATGGCCGGCGAAGATGCGAACGCAGTTGCCAGTAATGATCGACCACATGCGAATGGACTTGTCTGTCTCGTCTGAAGCCGAGAAGACATAGGTGCCGTTCGGGTGCCATGCGATCGCCGAGATGCTCGTGTCATGCCCAACCAGGATTCGCTGGGCGGATGCATGGTCTTGGGCGAAGATGCGGACCGTCTTGTCCCAGCCAGCCGTTGCAAAGTAGTGTCCGTGAGGGCCCCATAGAACCCGGAAGACAGGGCCATCGTGCGCTTTATACACGCACAAGCAAGACCACATCTCTAGGGACCATAGTCGGACCTGGCCATCAGCTGAGCAAGAAAGGAGAAGCTTGGTACTTGTGTCCGGCTTCTCGCCGCCGCTTTCGCTGTAAATGTTCCGCTCCATGTTGGCGATCGAGTCGGAAAAGGAGACGCCGTAGACAGGACCGGAATGCCCAATCAGTTTTCGGTTATTGACTTTGAGATCTTTCTCTCCCTCAAGAGACGACTTCAGCGGCTTGCCATCCAGCGACCATACTCGAATGTAAGAGTCCATGGTGCCAAGGGCAACCAGCTGGTGATCATTCGAAAAGTCCATGCACGAAACACTATGTCATGTCAGCATGCTACATCCTCAAAAAAAGAAAAAAAACTGTACCGGGCGACTTACCTTCCCAGTGTGTTGTGAAATGTGAACATGCAAGCTGATACCGGAATCCCGATACCGCCAGTTCTGCCCTCGATCCGAAACCTATCCCGATTCTCGCGGACCTTTTGCATCTCCATGACGACGTCTCGAGCCCTTGATGGTGGAAGCGGCAGATCTGCCCGGGCAGGCGCATCTGCACTCTCTTCACGCTTGATCTTCCTGTCAAACTCGTCCACGAGGGTGGGTCTGGCTTCCACTGGCGGGTGCCGTTGGTCCTCTTCCTCAAGCTCTGCTCGAACGTCGTCCCTCAAATCAGGTTCCATGGGGAGTGGGCCGAGCTTGAGCGGAGCCGAGGCATCCAGCAGATCTTTGTTGGAGACGCCTGTGAAGACTCCGGGAATGCCCTCTTGGGCGTCGATCTCATCAATATCAATATTCTGAGCTCTCCGGTAAATAGCCTCAAAGCTGTAGGGCTCGATGGGACCTCTGGCGCTGACGTCAACATGGCAGTAAGTTTGGAGGACGTATGTGATGACTGCGCCTCCAGCGTCGGCCTCGCGCTCGAGAAAATGGAATAGGTTACCGGACAGCGCCTGATTGAGCGGAATCCTATACTTTTTCTCCTTGTAGAGCTTGGTCGTGGGGTTTTCCTTGATATGTTGCGGCAGAGTTATGGTGGCAAACAGATCCAAGGATTCCCGGTGAACATTCTCCAGCTGAGGCCGGAGAACGTTCAGCAGGTGTTTGGCTTCGTCGGTATAGCCCTGGGTGACGAGCTCGATGTACGAATACACAAAGACAGGCCACAGGAGCTTCCTCAGCTCAAACTGCGAGCGGTCAGAGGTTTGTCGGGAGCAAAGTTTGCCTCATTTGGCGACTCACCTTGTAGATGTCGAGATTGTTGTCAATCCAATCCCGGAGAAGGATGAAACCTCTCAGGTACTTCTTCGGGCCGGTATCATCGTTTCGCTGCGCGGGGCGGCCGTCTGGGCCCAGATGGGCAGTTTCTTGCCTAAAAACCGCCTCGGTCTTGGTGAATCCCTTCTTCTTCAAGTAGTCTGTAACCTGAGCATCGTAGTCAGCGCAGGCAGGTCTATGACGGCGGTTAGGGCGGACCGCCAGTATCGTAGCAGCCGTATTGGCAGCCGCATCAGCCGCTGCTTTAGCCCTAGCCCAATATGAAGCCATTGCGCCAGAAAAACTCGATCCCTTAAGCCTTCAAAGATGAGACAAGGTAGCGCAGGTTTGAGGCAGCTTCCGAAGGAAGCGAGCAAGTAAACAGCAATGATCAAAGTGCGCGTCTCGGAAGTGAATTCTAAAGAGGGGAAAGGAACAGGATGAAAAAGCGCCTACAATCTGGTTCAAGTTTTGCGCCGAGGGCGCCCCGGTCGATGTACCTCCTCCTCCTCCTCCCGCTCCTCCCGGCGCGCCGGAGCCGCCAGCGGAAGGAGGTGGTTGGCCATACCCTCCTGCTGAAGCTGACCCGCCTTGAGGCGGTAGATTTGACATCTTATTGAGACCCTGGATGCAGTCGCCCGAATGCTCAATGAGCGCGGGCTCAGTCACGTCAAAGCCGCGTTGGACCGCCACCCATCCAGTTCAAGGGGAGACTGAAACCCGTATCGATATGTAAATGGCAGGGGAGATGATGATTGGATGACCACAACAAGGCGTGTAGTTGATCTCATGTATGAACGCGACTGAAAATGATATGTGGCTTGGCGAAGCGTTCTGTGAGGCTCAGCTGGCGAGGTGAATTCAAAGCTCAACGGCACCCCCAACCTGCAAGCGATCCGACCTGAACCGTGCACCACGCCAAGCCCACCAGGGGTCTCCCCGCAGCCACCCTGCAGCTCCCCAGCAACTTTTGGTGGGGCAAAACATCACTGCATCTCTTTCTTTGAGCTCCCGGCTTCTTCAACCAAATACCACACAAACCACCTCCGAAGCCTCACCACAGCGCAATCAACCTCTAATCAACGTTACAAAGCTCCACCAAAATGAACCCCCTCGAGCCCTCCGGCGGAGGCCCCCCTATCGACATCCACACCCCGTTCACCCCCGCCGAGCGCATCCAGCAGCTCTCCCAAATCGACACCGACATCTCGTCCCTGCTCCAACACACCTCCTCCGCCCTCCGCAGCATCGCCAACCCCCCAAACAGCTCCAACTCCGACCAAACCTCCCCTCCCTTCTCGACCCCAACCTCCGACGAAGCCGCCGCAGCGGCGCTCGCCTCTTTCAAAGAAATCCAAAACAATTTCATCAGCACTCTTGACCGCATTGATAAGCATCTCAAGCGGAATATTTATGCATTGGAAGAAGCAGGGGTTATCACTCTGAAGGCGACCGATGGGACGGCAGGAGGTGAGGGGGCTGGGAATGCGGGAGAGTCAAGGGAGACGATTGCGTCAGGGCCGGCAGGGAGTGGGAGGGCGAAGGAGATTGTTGCGAGGTTGGATCCGGATGGTGTAGGAAGGTATGGTGGGTTGGATGTGGGGAGGTTGAATATGGCGAGTAGTACGGTGGAGAGGGACATGGAGAGGGAGCTGTGGGAGAGGGCATTGGAGCAGGTGGTGGAGGAGAGGAGAGAGACAGAGGGAAGGGTATATAAGATGGAGGAATGATAGGGGTTTGGGTTTTTTTATCCGCATGGAAATGGCGTTGGTGATGGTTGACTGGGAAACGGCGTTGAAGCTGGATATACCCAGGGATTGAGGTTGTGAAAAGTCATTACTTTGCTTTGGGTTTCTTATCCGTCTCTCAGGACCTCTCATCGGTGGATTTAAATCACTTCGTTGTTGTACTCTTGCCGTGAGTCGGGGATACTCGGTTCCGCTATTGCTATGGGAACCGGGGCAATGTTTTCAGTTAGACTATATCACATTGTGTTTGTCTATCCTCCCCGTCGAAAACTATTTACTTCCCGAGTATAGAATGAAAGCTCTCGAAGATGTTCCCATCAGCTCCTGCTCAGACACACCAGCCGTCCCATGTAGAACCCCATCATCAAAGGGCAAAGTAGATCATACTAATTCTGAGGTCGTTCCGTTGCACAGCTTGTCGTAACCGCCTCCTCCAATTGTGGTGTTCGCAATAGCGACCAGCATCTCAGGTTGAAGCCTGTTTCGCGTCAGAATCCATCCAAACAAACAATCAACCTCCTAGGAAATACGTACAAAGCATCATAAAGCGTGCACTCAGCATGCTCGTCCTCTGTATTGACGCTCACTACTCTCTTGTTAGCATTATTGTGTCCCCAGTTCCCAAGAACTAGAAAGTATCAGCTACTCACCGTACTGAATGAAGTACGCCCGGCAGCTATCCTCCGCGTTGCAGGTATACTGGCACTTGAACGCCGCGTATGGGTCCGTGAGATGTCCCGCACCGAGGTACTATTTCCCCTACATCAGCCCCTAAAAACAAACACACCCTGTACGGTAGTGAAACTTGCATGCGGTCCGGAAACATAGTGAGAACCCTCCCACTCCCTCCTAACCCCATAGCTGACCGTCGCGTTGTCCAGGGGAATGACCTTGGTGTACCCATCGATCGGGTAAGCTGTGGCATTGGGGCCCTGCTGCGAAGCAGGCGCGCCGTGCGTGCACTCCGGGGCAGAAGAGGCCATGACCGGGGTGGCTTGGACAGGCGAGGGGATGCGACGGGAGTCAGCGGGGGAAAGGTTACGAATACCGAGGAAATTGAAGGAGGGCGCAGCTTGGGCGAGTGTCAGGAAGAAGAGGATGAGGGTGGGGAGCAACATGTCGGCGGTGAAATTGTTGGATCTGGTTGGATCTCTCTCGGACTTGGAAGTAGGGAATAATTCGAGGCAGGATACCGGTGATATCAGCAGGTATTGCGGTAAGAAGGTAGAAAGTGATGTGGTGAGGAAGAAGGTCGAGATAATTTGCCAGTATCGAGGGAATCTTCAGTCAAGGTAGGTATTTATCACCTTACGAGCGATTGGGGCACTGTCTGTTTTTGTCAGCAGTAAGAAGCTGCCGGTGAGAACTAGAAGGGAAGGAGCGCGTCTGGCCCAACAATAAGATCAGATTAGGGACGCATTTACGCAATCAGGAGAGAGAATTGTTCGCAGTGCCCGTTAGGTTGTTTGTCGAAGAACATATACAAATATGTTCAAAAGATCCACATTCGTCCTCTCCTTCGTCCCACAACCTGATGTCAGCCCAAGGACTTCCTACCTCACTTTCCATCATGGTCGTTTTCCAACACCAGGAAAACCGTCTGCAACTATCCACCCCCGAGGTGCCCAGGAAACACAAGGTAGTTGAAGATATCACCACTAGTGCCAAACAGGAGAGAAAGTGCTATTAGGTATTAACTCGAGCACGTCCCCTTGCGCACCGAGCATCGGCCTCACTTCGCCACCAACATCGGTAGCTGGAGCCATGCCCAAAGAAATGCTGCCATCCACCGCAGCCCCAACCAAACTTCCCTAACGCCAATGCTTCTGTGTAACCATAATCGTACAGTTCCACCTTTCAAGTCCACAGAGACCACACGGTATTACTCTCGCTCAAGCCTTGAACGCCTTCCTCCCCTCAACCAGTCCCTCTGCCGTTTTGGTGATGGCGACCCACGGTGGGGAGAACTTGAGTGCCTCGTCGAGTGCCGGAATCGTGTTAGGCACATTGGCATCGCTCCACGCACACATAACGGTACCGTCAAGGCCGGACTCTTGCGTCTTGGGCTCCCCATCGCCCCCATTTTGCGTCTCACTGTCCTTCCACTCAACGTGGACGACCCACGGCTCATCCCAACTCCTGTGCCAAAGTTTGATCTTGTCAACGCCGCCCTCTGGGTACTGCCCAAAACGATCATCCCAGCCGGAGCTGTCCTCAACGGTGAAGCTGGAAACGGGTGTCTTGAATTCCAAAAAGCATGCCTTGGTGTTTTCCGCCTGGACTTCAATGCGTGCGCTGTTTCCTTCACCCCGCGTAACGTTAACGTGAACGAGACCAGCGAGACCCTTCTCTGGTGGAATACCACCAGGAAGTTGTTTACTCAGATTCGGAACCACTTCTGATCCTTCGTAACAGCAGCTCACCAGGTCTGGTCGGAGCCCTTTTCCACATGTAACCTCTCTCCCCGAGGCTGACGGCATCTCGGCGATGATCGGCCGAATGTATTCTTCAATGCCCGAGTAGCAGACGTACGTCTCGGTCGTGTCGAGGTTCATTCGCTGGATGAAGAACGCCTTGTAGCGGTTGTTTGCCGAGAACGGGAAGGCGGCAAGGTTGTAGATGACTGTCGCAACGAAAACAACCAATAAGAAGACAGGCAGATGGTGAGTGACGCGGTGAATGAAGGGCGTTAGGGGGAGCAACACCAAGAATGTAAAGAAGAAGACGATCAGGTACGGAAGCAGCAGGCTGCTGCCGTCCGAACCTGTTTGGTGGACGGCATCCGTCAGCACCAAGCCCGCCTGCGCGGCCAGAATGATGGTAAACGGGCCGAGCAATAGAAATTGGAAGAACCACGCCCATGAGGGGAAGTGTCCAGACCAAGCCTGCTCGTACTCGTACGGTTCGCCGTCCTCTTCGTACTTGCGAGCGGTATTCACCAGCGCCGAAATGGAACGACGATACGTCGTGGCGAAAGTCGTCCTGATATTCTCGCTAGTGGCATTACCACCCACAAGTGGCGTCCGTTCGGTAGGTTCAGTCTCCTCCTCGCCATCTTCTCCCTCCTGGAAGGCTCCCGGAGGTGGCCCGGTAGAGGACGGCGAACCGGTGGAGTCCCTCGCCGTGGGGGGCTTGAGAGATTCGTGTCGAGGGATTGCCGGAAGCTGCGTTGGTCCATCAGAGGTGTGGGATATCGCATGGAACAGGTCCCGCGCCTCGTGATCTTCCCGGACTTGTTGGCCCCAGGTTGTTTTCTTCGGCAACGCGAAAAGCTCGAGGAGGGTGATGAATGTCGCCAGGAAGACGGCCGACTGGAGGAACACGAAAATATAGCCTGCGCCTATCCTGAGCCGATCCTCGGTAACGGTGACTCCAACGAGGGTCGTCCAGCCCAGGATGAACAACCATATTATGACATAGCCGCGGTGGAGAGCACTGGGCCGCGCAAAGTTGGCGCCTCGCATAATGCACCAAAATGCAAAATAAAAGAGGGAGATCATCATCGCCCACCTATCTACATATCAGTATCATTGATCGCCATCTTTCGTCTGTGCTGGGTGTGACTTACACCGAGTACTGGCTGCTGTAAATGATGAAGGGGTTTACCTTCTTAAGGAGAAGCGCTGCGCCCATCGTTGCCGCACCCGCCACACCCAAAGCAAAGGGGAAACGGAAGAACCCCTTCCACCCGCCAACCGAAACTGGCTCGTAGTCAGGCTGATCATAAGTCCTGACAGTGGAGGTAAAGAAATAATACTTGTCCAGCTTGCGGAGAGTGTATGTGAGGACAATCAGGATCAGGGGTGTTGCGATCAAGATAGTCAGCGACCACGCAAACATGCCTCGGAGACCGAAGAGAACGAATCCTTTGCCAAAAAGATCGAACCACACTCCATCGCTGGGGGCACCGTTTGATACCTTGCCACGAGCACCATCGGGGCGGGGACCAACGAAAGTGTCTCCCGTGTCGCTGGACAGAGCAGTTGCTGCGTGAATGGCGGCCGAGAGCATGTGCCAAACGCTGTCTCGGGAGGTGTGGCTAGCATCATCCTGGTTGGTGTGATATCTTGCTCGCGGCTTGAAGAAGGCCAAGTCGAGGCCGCGCTGACCGTAGATGTCGTGAAGGACCGAGTAGTCGGTACCACTCCTAATGAAGCCGAGGCCAAACGCATCTGATCCGATGACTGTTCCAAAAGGATCCGAAGTTTTAGCGTACGCAGCGGTCACCTCCTTGTCAGTCGATCGGAAGAGAAGAGCACGACCTCCCGCGCCGGCGCCCTCAAGGTTCACAAAGGTGTGGATAAAGTGCGAGATAGGGTTTTGACCCAGGGCTCGGGCGCCGTAGAGCCAGTCTTCCTCTCCGTTGTTGAGCATAACCACAATGCCATGCTCGGGCTGGTTGCCGGGATGGGTAAAATGTTTGATGACCTGCAGACAAGCTACCACGCCCATTCCGTCGTCAGTTGCACCAAAACCAGTAGACACGCTGATTCAAGTCAGTAACCTCCCTTCCCACGTGGTAACTGTGGGTGATACTCACGAATCGTAATGGGAATTGACCAAGGTAAGTCCCTTCTCATTTCGCCGAGTTTCGTGGATGCTGTCTGCATGCCAGAAACTCCCCTTGTCATCCTGCTTACCCCTGATGTAAACAATAATGTTGGTACCTTCAAAGTAAGCAGCCTGACCGACGGGCGTCTCATGGCCGGTGCGGGCACCGCCAATTCCCTGGCCCATCAGCACTGTACAATTCGACTTCAAGTCGTCGAACACCGTGACTGCGGAATCCGGATCACCGGGTACGGAGCTACAGGCCTTGTCAGCCAGGATAACACGGCAAAGCAGAAGACGACGAACCCATCATCGGTAATCCAAGATATCCCATTCCCGTCCAGAATAGACGCAACCCTTGTGAGAAGGTAGTTTCGGACCTCATCGTTGTAGTGGCTATTGTAGGGGTGGTACGCTTTGGTAATGGTTGTGAGGTCGAGCCACGCCTGGGTCAGATTGACGCTGTCGTAAGGCGATTGACCCGGGGCGGGAGGAGTGGACTCGTTGATGATAACGATGGAAATCAGTAGAGCCAAGTAGACGAGAGTCGTCCAAAAAGTGACCGGGCCCGGCCGAAACGAGATGGGATTCAGCATGGCGGGCGAGTCTGGCTACAGTCGAGCGTGTGCGAGATGTCCAGATCGCCACGGCACAATTCGTCGCTCAAAGCCAAGGCGGAAAAAAGGCCGAGGACATGGAGAAAAGTGAGCAACCGAGACTTCCAGCTAGAAATGTGAGACAATCGAGGTATTGTAACTGTACAGGGAAAGAAACTTCGACACAATGTTCGCGAGAATGCTCATGTGAGCAGGTTGTGAGCTAGGAGGGGGGAAGAACGCGTATGCAGCGCCAAAACCGACTCGAAGCCGTGGTGGGAAAACGGCAAGGCGATGCAGCCCACTGCTCACTTTTTCCCCGTAGGCGACGAGGGCATCAAGAAGAGTTCCTGCTGCTGTCAACTTGAGGAAGCGACAGGCGAGAGCCCAGAAATGGGTATGACACTGGCGTGAGCTGGAGCGAGGAAGGAAGGACGCAAATGCGGAGGACATCTACCTGCAAGGGTGCTCATGGCCAAAGCTCCTGTTGCGTGATGTCACCTGAAGCAGACCAGACGTTAGCGCGGATGCGGGGTACGGGCCCGCCAGGTACAACCGTTTTCACATCCGACCAACCCTCGAGGCTGCAACGGGATGAGACGGGGAGGTGTTCTTTCGCTTCAAATCTCCATACGAGGCTCTAGAAGTACCGCCGGCTTGCGCACAGCACGCTACACAAATTTGATCACTTCAGAACCAGCAAACGCTACAAATCAATCTCCATTGCTATCCGTAAACAAAACACAACGAGGCGTCTAATACTAATACAGTTAGTGCACAAAGCCTCCAACTCAGAAGTAACAGGGCGCCTCATCGAAACTATGGTACAGGGCAGTAGCTGCGAAGCGAGTGTGAGTTTTGTCCAGGTCAGTCGAGCGCTATCGGTCAGTAGCAGTCCCTTGTCCAACGTTAGAACTCTGTCGTCTGTGTCCACTAGGCTCCAGGAGGAGGGGGAGGTGGCACGTCCATGGGCGGAGGAGGTGGCGCTTCTCCCGACGGAGGAGGAGGAGGCACAGCGTTGGCGTACTGCTGGATGAGTGCGTTAAGACCGCCAGGAAGTCCGGGCGGGGCTCCAGCAGGCGGCGGCGGGAGACCAGGCGGAGGGGCGGTCATTCCCGGCGGAGCGCCATAGGCGCCATAGCCAGCATAAGCACCCGGGTAGGCAGACGGCGCTGGAGGTGCCTGGTTCCAAGGAGCGGCCCCAGGCGCAGAAGCGCCTCCGCCGTAAGGGTTGCTGCTACCGTAGTAAGAGTCACCCCCGTCCCGATGGTCACTACCACGGCCTCCGCGGTCACGGTCGCCTCGGTCACGAGCCCACGGAGCTGGGCCTCCAGAAGGACCGGTCGGCGGGCCTCTATCTTCGTTGTCACGCTCCGTATTGCGACTGCGCCAGGGAGCAGGACCGCCGGTTGGGCCGCGCTGCCAGGGGCGGGCATCAGTTGATCCGCCACCAGCACCGTTACCATTGTTGTAGGATCCAGGGCCGGCCTCAATGCGGGCGGGGGCGGCACCAGCACCTCCGAGTTCTTGCATGAGTTGCTACAGAGTGTCAGAATTGCCAAGCACGGTGACAAGCAGCATCAATACGTACTTCGTACTCGCGGTCAACAGCGTCACCACCACCGATGCGGCCGGCAACAGGACGAGCTCCCGTAGGGCCGTCATTGCGCCAGCTAGCACCCCTCTGTCTGTCTGGGCAATCGCGGGCCATGTGGCCAGCATTACCGCAGACACGGCAGATGATGTTGGCGGTGTAGTTCTGCTTCTCCGGGCAGTCATACTTGCGATGTCCAATCTGGCCGCAGTTCTGGCATGCCTGGTTTTCATCATCACGCAGAGTTCCGTTCAGGGCAGCAAGCTCGCGAAGCTGGTTACGCTTGAGCTCATTCTGACCCTCGGGAATGGATGCGGCCTGATAGAGTTTGTTAGCGCACCAGGACATGGAAGTTTAGAGGCTGACAAAACTTACTGTTTCGATGACATTGTGAATCAGCTTCTTGGCCTTGTTCACCTTTTCTTCGGTGTCGGCCATGATGAGACAGTGCAAGTCCTCTTCCTGGTTGCTAGAATGTGCAGCGTCCGAACGCCCCTTGCCCTCTTTCACGGAACCCTTTCCGCGAATGGCAATTTTAGCACCAGATTCGGATTCCATCTTCTTGAGTGTGTTGCCACGAGGGCCGATGAGCAGTCCGACTTTGGCGAGGAAAAGCTAAGTGTTAGTAGTTGAATTCAACAGAGGAGCGAAATGATAGGGTTAGAATTCATCAGGACCAGCCCGCAAGACACAGCATCACGGCAGGATGCAGGACTGATGCCCGGCAAAGTTCCAAGGAAGGAGAGGGGGTTAGGAGTAGTTAGAAGGGTTAGAGGGTTAGCAATCATACTGAAGTTAATCTCTGGATAATCGTTGACTGGCACGTAGACCTTCTCTTGGGTCTTGGTGGGTCTGCGGTAATCCTGTGGCGGATGATAGTTAGGGATCGTCTTCATGGCCTTTTCGATCAGCTTGTGGCGCTCGTCCTCGAGCTTCTTCCGATAGCGGTATTCTCTGGTGTTGACACGGCGACCATGGTTATCGTACTGTGGAGCGGGCGATGGCGACCTGAGGAGAGTTATGTTAGGTTCACTTGTTGCAGGCAGAAGAGCCTGGGGTAGCACGCACCTGTCGCCGTCGGCTGGGACGACATCGTCAATCTTCAGCTTTTGTGTAATCTCCTCGATACGCAGGTGAAGAGTGTACGCCTCGAGTTGTTCGCTTGTCATGTTCGCAACGATGGCAGTGGGCAAGCCCATCAGGCCGGCCGCCTTGTTCTCGGTCGCATCGCCCCATCGGTTTCGCTTCTTTCGGCGCCTCGGGCCATCCTCAGCTCCTGCGACACGGTGAGCAGAGATCCTCGGAGGAGAAAGGTAAGGGGGTACAAACTCTCCGGGCTGCGACCTCGCTTTACATCGCGGTCGCGTTCACGCTCGTGGGCGCGCTCACGCTGGTCGCGATCGCCGCCGTTGGAAAATGCGCTGGGCGATGAAATTCCACTTCGTTCGTCGTCACCAGCTTCACTGCCGAACCGGCGCGCCTTCCCCAAGGGGATATTGTTGGAACCTGTGATCCCTTGGTTTCGCCACGACATTTCGGGCTGCTTGCTCTCGCAATGTCGATAGAAAGAGTGAAGTTGAGTCCGCTGCAACGTGTTCGAGGTTGCAAACTTTGCTAGGATGTCGAGAAAAGATGCCGCGCCAAGCAAAAGCATCCACGCAGCTGGTTTGAGTTAGAGAGTCACGTGCCTCGTTTGCCACTAGTTACCAGCTTGTGGGGTCCCACGACGAAAACAGCTGCAACTCGTCTGGTCAGCTCCGAAGCTAGAAGAGTCCATGCAGTGATTCCACGCAGAACTTTGAACTTCCTTGATAGGTAAGGTATTCAAGGCACACCTAGTTTGTTGCGCCGTGTCCGCCTCCACCAACGAACGACGACCCTAACCCTGCTTCGCCAACCCTCGCCTGCTCTCTCTGTTGACCGAGGATCTGCGGGCCGTTCCAAACAACGGGATAACTATCGGCGGCTGTATTTCGGGCGGCGCCAATCACCGGCTTAGGCCGGCGCACGTTGGCAACGGTTTCAATCTTGGCTTCGCGGACCATCTCTTGGCGACCGCCGACCCAGAAATTCACGATGCAACCCCCACTGGGGCAACCCAGCTTCACGGGGCGGAATATGGCTTTCGCCTTGCCTGCATCTCGGATATACGCCCCAACAATCGCCTAGCCTACAGCCCGGTCATGACCAACAGCGTCACTTCAAGAGCGCCCCGCTATCTGGGAAGTCTGCATCTGCATCTCGTGCTCTGATGACGACCTCTCACAGGCCCGTTTACCAGTAAAGAGCGAGATAGGCCGGCATGGTCCGATGCACGTGTTCCGGTTCAAAACACCGCATAGCGGAGAGCATAGAACTGCATCTCGGTCTGGTTGGATGGGTGTGCCTGGATGTTGTGAAGCAGCAACTGCAAGTTCCCAGTCTCGGGAACTGTATGGATCGTTGCACCTGGGGCTATGGGGTGGTGGCAGCCATGTGTAGGTAGGTATATAAAGGCCGTATCTGCAATCCTCCGAGCAGAGGTTTCATTGCGCGAGTGTCGACTGTCCGCTACGCCTCCCCAGTCTCCTGCCCCGTCTTCGGCCCGGTAAAATGCTGCCCAAATTGAGATCGGCCGTGGTATGTCTCACAGCCTCGCTGTCGATTGCCTCGGGACAGACGTTCAGGAGACTCGGCACATGTCCCGAACTCGGCTGTGTATTGCCGCCGGACCAGCAGGAATTTCTGCCCGGACAGCAGTTCGACATCCGGTTTGAGGTTCACGCTCCGAAGAACGGCTCCGAGGCATTCAATAACGGTGTTGCGGACGAGAAGTTCACGGCAACCATTGCCAAAGGTGGTGGGAGGCCCAAGAGCATCGCCGACTTCTTCAAGCTGAAGGAGCCCACTCTCGAAACATGGACCTTTTCCTGGCACGAGGATCTCTTCGCCCAGGAGGCGAAGACGCCATCAATCGTCAATGTTGCCTCCAAGATCTACCGCCGCGTTGCGCTCTACGAGCCTGGTGAATACACTGTCACTCTCAACTACTACTCCGGAAAGAAAACAACGGCACAGTGGACTGTTCGGCCCCTTGCCACCAAAAAGAAGGCGAAGAACGTCGTCTTCTTCATCGGTAGGCAACACCCCCTGAGTGCTAGATCGAGCTCACCACGACTAACACTTCTTCTCAGGTGATGGCATGACTACGAACATGATCACTGCAGCCCGTTTACTCGCCCATAAAACCGTCAATGGAAAGTACCAGAGTCTGCTCGCGCTCGACAAGTTCCCTGTCGTGGGTCATCAAATGGTTTGTCTGACGCTGGAGCTGAATCTTTGGTTTAATAAAGCTAACCTGAGCAGTCGCACTCAATCGATACTTTTATCACCGACAGCGCCAACTCTGCTTCGGCGCTTTACTCTGGCCACAAGAGCACGGTCAATGCCATGGGGTAAGAGGTATTATTAGGCATCAATCCGCTTCTACAACTGACACTTATATCCAGCGTTTATGCCGACTCCTCGCCCGATCCATTCGACGACCCCAAGGTCGAGACCATTGTCGAGCTCTTGAAGCGTATTTGGGTAAGAGTATTTTTGATTCAAGGCTTTAAACATATTGCTAACTGTGCCAGGGATCTGCGTGGGGTGCCGTTTCGACTGCGTTTCTCGCTGACGCGACGCCCATCGCCCTCACGGGTCACTCCCGCTCCCGATACACCTATGGAGCACTCATTGACCAAGCACTGAACGGCGTCAGCAACTACTCCTGGACCAAGATGGATGGCCCGGACGTCTACTTTGGCGGAGGTGCCGAGCAGTTCCTCCCCGGCTCCGGCTCGTATCAGGGCAAAGACTACTACGCCGAGTTCGCAAAGAAGGGATACAGCATCAGCCTCAACAATACCGCCCTCTCTGCTGCCTCGAACAGAGACAAGGCATTGGGTGTCTTTTGCAGGAGCAATTTCCCCGTCTGGCTCGACCGCAACATCTTCAAGGAGAATTTGGACAAGCTCAACAATGACCCGTCCGGAGCGAAGGGTTCTGCCAAGGACCTGCCGGGCCTGAAGGAGATGACGCTCAAGGCCATCGATGTGCTCCACACTCGGGGAGGCCAGCAGGGGTTCTTCCTCATGAGCGAGGCTGCCTCAATTGACAAGCAAATGCATGCTCTTGACTACGACCGCGCGCTCGGCGACCTTCTCGAGCTTGACGATACCATCCGGGCTACCATTGAAAAGCTCAAGCAGCTCCGCATTTTAGATGATACCTTGATTGTTGTCTCTGCTGACCACGGGCACGGATTCGGTATGGATACAATCCCAATACCAGTTGCAGGGACGGGTTGCTAACAGCGTCACGCAGATGTCTTCGGAAGCGCAGACACAAAGTACCTCAACGCCAAAGAAGACGACAGGGACAAACGCAATGCAGTTGGCGTCTACGAAAACTCAGGTCTGTCGCAGTATGTGGTCGCCCAGCCTGGAGTCTCCTACAACACTGGTCCCAATTTTCCCCTTAACTGGGATCCCCGTTATGTGATCGCCGCCGGCATGGGTGCGAACCCCGATCATCGTGAGGCTTATGGCGTTGACAAGACTGGCCCTCGATCACCGGCTGCAACCATTGTCAATGGCTCGAGCGATTATTATGTGAATCCCAAGGACAAACCCAACGGTTTCGTTGTCAACGGCACGCTTCCCACCGACCAGTCCCAGGGCGTGCACTCCCTTACTGATGTGCCTGTTTATGCACTCGGCCCATGCCAGGATGCTTTTGGAGGAACCTATAACAACATTGATGTTTTTTACAAGATCGCAGACTGCCTGGGCCTGGGCCATGGGACAAACAAAACTGAAGACCGTGGGAAATGATTGAAATGATAAATGAAAGAGTGGATGGTGGACTTTTTCAGTTTAGGTATCCTCACACTCCCTTGGCATATATTTGGCACAGAATAGTGCACGCTGGATTTGCAGAAGAGGTAACTGCAACTGAAGCTCAAGAAAGCAGTAGAAAGGGGTCGAAAAAGGGGAAGGGATTGGGATGTAAACATTACCCTAATAGGCTAAGCGCAATCAATTATTAATCGCCGTCGCCCCACACTTGCCTTCACCTTGAGCACGCGTTCAAAGCTCAACAACTGTAGAAGGCGCGTTGTGAGCCGATGGAGATACGTGCAGCACTCGCAGTTCGATTTTTCAGCGCCGAGACAAATTGGCCTGATTGAATCACATCGCCGCGGAAACTATTCGTTTTTGGTACCTGCATTTGGACCGCCAGAAATATAAATTCGGCCTCTAGTGAGGCAAGGCGGGGGGGTTGAGATGGCACCCTCACAACCCAACATGGAGAAATTCCTGCGCGACTGGAGGCAAGACGCCCTCAACAAGGCGCAATACGACTCGGCCATATTCGTCGGGGACAAGCTGCTGGCTATGACAAGTATGATCATTCCAATTGCCTTCCACCATCACTGCGCTCGCTCACACGTTTTGCAGAAGACGATAACGATGCCTTTTGGCTCGCCCAAGTCCACTTCGCCGCCGGGAACTACACCCGAGCTCATGCATTGCTGGCCAAGCAAGGCTTGATAGACTCCAATTCCTCGTGCCGCTACCTCGCCGCACACTGCTTCATCAAGCAAAGTCTCTTCAGCGACGCGCTAGCCCTCCTCGGCGAGCGCACCCCAACTCACCTCTTCACCAGCAATGCAAAGCGGAAGACGGGCCGGAGCCATCCCCGCTCCGGCCTGGGAAGACCGGGATCCAAGGATGCCACCGATGATGCCACCGACGAGGAGGCTTCCCATCGGAAGTACGAGGCCGCCATGTGCTACTTGCGAGGACTCTGCTACGCCAAGCAGAACGCCTTTGATCGTGCAAAAGAGGCCTACAAGGATGCGCTGAGGATAGACGTCCAGTGCTTCGAGGCCTTCAGCCAGCTGGTGCGGAACTCGCTCATGTCGCCAGACGAGGAAGATCAGTTCATGCAGGCGCTTGACTTCGGTTCGGTGAAGGCACCAGGCGACGACCCCGAGATGGAGGACGAGCCGGGCGACTACGTGAACATGCTGTATCAGACCCAGCTATCAAAGTACCGCAACCCGCGCGCCTTTAATACAGCCATCGAGTCTCTGTCTACCCACTACGGCTTGGAGCGCAATGCCGACATCCTGCTGGCCAAGGCCGACTTACTCTACACACAATGTCGCTTCAAGGACGCTCTCACCATCACCGACTCGATCCTGGAAGACGACAAGCACAACTTCGCCGTTTACCCCGTCCACCTCGCCTGTCTCTACGAGCTAAAGAAGAACAACGTGCTCTTCCTCATCGCCCACGAGCTCGCCGATTCCCACCCGGACGAGCCGTGCACCTGGTTAGCCGTGGGCATCTATTACTTCGCCACTGGAAAAATCGCCGACGCCCGGCGGTACTTTAGTAAGGCCAGCATGATGGATGCCAACTTCGGCCCTGCCTGGATTGGCTTCGCTCACACCTTCGCCGCCGAGGGCGAGCACGACCAAGCCGTTACCGCCTACTCGACTGCCGCCCGTCTCTTCACCGGAACCCACCTCCCTCAAGTCTTCCTCGGCATGCAAAATCATGCCATGAATAACATGACGGCCGCCGAGGAGTTCCTCAAAACCGCATTCTCCCTGTGCAAAACCGACCCCCTCCTTCTCAACGAAATGGGCATCGTCTACTATCACCAGGACCGTCTCCAGGAGGCCGCAAAAGCGTTCACCAATGCCCTACAAATCGCAGATGAGATGGACAGCGACCCGCATGCTTGGTTGGGCGCACGCACAAACCTCGGTCACGCATATCGGCGTCTACGGCTCCACGATGAAGCCCTCGAGCAGTTCGACCACGTGTTGCGTGACGGAGGAAAAGATGCAGCCGTCTTTTGCGCAAAAGGCCTCATCTACCTCGACAAGGGTATGGCTGACGAGGCGGTACGCGTGCTTCACGAAGCGTTGGCGATACACCCGCAGGATCCGATTGCAACGGAGCTCCTCAACAAAGCGCTGGAAGAATCTGCCAATAACGACCTGAGCTTGTTACCTGCAAATGGGGACGACGGGATAGGCGATGACATGGCAAGGTTCGAGCAGGAGTTGGAGGACCGGAAGCTCGCAGCGAAAGCAAAGCTGGAGTCGAGGGCGAATAGGAGTAGAAAAGGAAAGGGAGTGGCGAGTGAGAGGAGGCAGAGTTTGATGGAGGTGAGTGATGGCGAGTAGGACTTGTCAGCTTTGAGAAGTCGTTGGATGTGAAGTATTGTATGGGATTACGCATGGCGCATCCGGAGCGGCATTCTTCTGCTTTGGCGCGGGGGAGGGGGGATGGATCGGAAAGGATGTGGTTAGTGAGTAATGCATATTGGGTGCTTGGTCTGGAAAGAAAGGGAAGCATTTAGGGTAGACAGGAGCCGATACTTGGGTGGTATTGGTAGTGTCTAGTAGGATTATGTGTTTAGGAAACGGAATACTCGAGATGAGTTGAAGAGTTCAGTTCATTTTGCTTTCCCTGCGTCGTGTGTCGACGGTGGGTGAAGGCTTCTACAAAACATTGCTATGCTAGTTGGCCATCAGGGCAGGAACAGGCAGCAAGAACGGAAAGGAGATTTACAAACTGCGGGTTACGTCAAAAAAGGGAGTATGGAGAGACTTGGGACTGGCTGAGGATGGGGTTGGAACGGGGTTGGAACGGGGTTAGAGACCGGTAGGTAGTCACACGATGCAAACCGCTGCCTTACCTCGGTACCTAGGCAGTTCAGAATCTGGCTTCTACAGCTCACTTGACTCGATCACAAAGAGGTCCTATTCCAGCCCGATGCAAAATCTAAATTAAGACAATCTGAGTACCGCGGTACTGTGCAAACCCGGCGGCTTCCAATGCTACAATGCATGGCTGCTGTCACGATATCTCCTCTCCAGCAGAATCTACCGCAACTGAACCTTCGATTCAGTTGCCCGATACCCCGTGGCCTAGAGCTTCTCCTTGGGAGGAAGCAACTCCTCAACCTTGGCGAATTGATAGTAGTACTCCAGACTCTTGGGATTTGCCAGCGTGCCACTCGGCTTGATGATGTGCCCTGAGACAATCTGCTTTACAGGAAGTTCAACCTTCTTGAGATTGATGGTAGTCTGTTTGCCCAACGTCAGCGTTCCCTTCCCCCTATCCCGACTCGGGGTAAAACTGACCGGAATCTCAGGCGTCTCAAAGATGTACTTGGGGACATGCCTCTTGGACAAGTCCTTCCTGATGGCATCCTTGATGGCGTTCACCAGCTCCCGGGTGAACTGATGTCCGGGCTTCATCAGCAAGAACAGCATGACAGTCTCATCTGAGTCTTGCTTCCTCCGTTGGCCAACGCAGAGCGAATCCTGCACTTTGTCGGCAAAGTATCGCTCTACAACTCCATCTGTCTGGTGTCAGCATAACTCGACAAGCCCCCCCCCCCGGCGGTATCCAAGCAATGGGAAGCAAAACTTACAAATCTCCGCAGACCCAAATCTAACCCCACTCGGATTCAACACTCCGTCTGCCCTCCCCAAAAACGAGATATTTCCCGTCACAGGATGCACAACGCAAAAATCACCATGCGCCCAGACATGGTCGAATCGCGCAAAGTACGCCAAATGATACTTCGTCCCCGGACTCGCCGGCGGCGTCTTATCTCCCCAAAAGAAGCACGGAATGTTCGGGAACGGTGCCGCAGCGACCAGCTCGCCGGGCGTGCCATGCGGGACTTCAACTCCAGACCCGTTCGGAACAAGGGAGTCGTAGATGGCGACATGCACGCCCAGAGACGGGCCCTGGGTACCGCCTACGTAGACGGGGGTGAGGGGGTTCATGACTCCAAAGCAGCCAGCAATATCAGTGCCACCAGAGATGTTGGCGAGGTGGACGCGGGCGGGGAAACCGACGTCGTAGAACCATTCGAAGAGTTGATCGGAGAGCGCCATTCCGGTGGAGGTGACGATACGGAGGGCGGAAAGATCCGCGATCTCGCGCGGAGAGATCTTGTTTTTGGCGAGCTCAAACATCCAGCGGGGGGAGATGCCGAGTTTGGTGGCGCGGTGCTTGGCGGCAACCCGGACAAGAATAGACGGGTCCGGTTGAAATGGAGAGCCGTCGTAGAGAATGGCTCGGGCGCCGAAGAGAAGACCTGCCACGGAGGCGAGGTACATGATCCAGCCCGTGGTGGTGTACTGCAGCGTAACGCTATCGGGACCAAGACCCTCGTGCAATACTCCCTCCTTGAAGTAGTTGATCAGGATCCCGCCGGTAGAATGCACGATGGCCTTGGGCGTGCCGGTCGTGCCCGAAGAATAACAAATCAACAACGGTTCGTGGAAGCCCGTCCTCACAAACTCGGGCGGCACAGGGTTCGGTCCCGCCCTGCCCAGAAAAGCCGCCCATGTCTCCGTCCTTGGAATCCCCGACACATCATGCGCGTCCGCAAACCTCCGAATAGCTACCACCCCCTCAAAATTCCTCCCATCCTTCAGCCCCCTCTCCACCTCCTCCATCTTGTCCCTCAAATCCACCACCTTTCCGTTATACAACGCCGCATCATCCATAAAAACCAACTTCGGCTCCACCTGAACCGCCCTCTGCAATATGCCCGTCACACCCATATCCGTCGAGGAGCTGCTAAACACCGCCCCCAACCACGCCGTCGCCAACCACACCGACAGCGTCTCCACACTATTCGATCCCACAATCACCACCCTGTCGCCCTTCTTCACGCCTCTCGCCTTCATCGCAGCCGCCACCTGCTCCGCCATCCTTCTCAACTCCCCGTACGTCACGCTCCTCTCCTCCACTCCGCCCTCTCTCACCTCGGTTAGCGCTGCTTTCTCATCTTCTTTACCCGCCACACCCCTTTTCCCATCCGCCCCGCGGGAAAACAACATGTTCTCCGCAAAATTCAGCTCCACGCCTGGGAACCACCTCGGGACTGCATCGATGGGCAACGTCTCATCCACGACGGAGGTATACCTTCCCGTGTGGATGAAGTTGGCTCTGTCGAAGACATGTGCCCAAAAGGAGGAACGCTGGGTCAGGGAGTAGTTGTGCAGATCAGAGAAGGTGCGTAGGGTGAGATTGTGTCTTTGGTTGAGGGATTGTAGGAATTGGTACATTTGGGTGGATTTGGGAGAGGGGTGCTCCCAGAGTTTCCGTGGGGTGGCCATATTTTTGTTTTTAGTTTGCCTTGACGCTTGGTTGGGGGCGGCGGTTGTTTGGTGATGGGGGATTGCGTTGCGGGAGGCACGGAAGGGATGTTGGTTTGTTTTGGGAGCGCTTCCGTGGGCGGATGCTTGTGTGCGAGGCAGAAGAGTCAGGTAGAGGTGCAGCGGTTGAGAGGAAGGAAAGCAGAAGACTAATGCGGGGTTGAGTTGGTGGTGTTGGTGGAACTTGACCGCTGCTCTGGAAACAGTGAGCCGAAGACGGGGGAAGTCATCGATGGGATCGGCGGTCGGCATCGGCCCGGGTCCGTCCGGGGTTCCCCCACACGCCGAGCGAACCCAGATCGCGAACCTAGATCGCGTCCGCCGCCCCACAGCCGGGTGACTCTGTCCTAGTGCTCGTTGCGCGCCAGCAACGACATGGTTCGATGTGTGAGAAAGCACATCGCGGAGTTAGGCCGTTCAATTAGGCTGCTTCGGGATCGTAAATTAATAGTAAGCGTGAGACCGTCAGTTTTGTCGGGGAATATGAGATGAAGAACGGCTGTATTCGCCATGGTCCATAATTTGACTCCATCGTCATTTTGTTTTTCTGCAATTGCTGAAATTCAGTTTGGATTGAATGCTTGATCGGCGGGGAAGAGCGATCGGGAGTGGCCCTCTGCTGTGATTGCTCAGGATTTGCCTCCACTCCCTTTGGACCGGCCTCGGCCGATAAGACTAACAAGGCGTACAGTCACGACGGCGCCTCCAATTCGCAAACGCCGGCCTAGGACTATAAGAGGCCAATCAGCAGTGGCGTCAAAAATCAGATTCAGATATCACGACATTGTGTAGTTCAGTTGCTTATCTTGAGCCCTTGAATTACCGGGAACGGTGCAAGCTGAGGTTTGAGTAAGGTTTGAGTACCTAGAGAGGTAAGATGGGTAGTCTCGACATGGCAGATGAAGATGGCTGGGTGAGTGGGCTCCCCGCTGACGCTAGGTACAGACTTCCACGGCGGTCCAGAGCGCCTCAAGAGAGGACTTGGAATCCGCCCGAGCCGATCGAAATGGACAAGGAACCTACACTTGAGAGTGTCAAAAGCGACGATGGCGTCCACTGTGCCTTTTTCTATGGTAAGAAGTTCTATGCAGACCAATGGGTTGGGCGCGGCTGCTAACCCTCCGATATAGGAACGCTGGTGAGAGCATTGCCCCCATGACCAAGAAGAGGCAGCTGACAGAAATTGGTCGGATAGATGGTCCCAGGAGTATTCTACAGCGTTTGCTACAACACCAGCGACCCGCCGAAGGCCTTCCAGGACCTGCACACCTTCACACCAGCCATCCTCCACGGATATTGCCGCCGTCGCGTCGAGTTCGCAGACTACCCCGGCATCGTCGAGGACAATGACCACAAGGTTTTTGGCACCTTCACCACAGGCCTTACGAAGGCGAACCTGGAGCGGCTGGACTTCTTTGAGGGCCCTTCCTACGAGCGTCGAACCGTGACTGTCAAGTTGCTAGATAAAGTCGGTGACGTCCACGGACACGGCCAGGTAGAGGGTGAGGAGAGAAAGGCCGAAGTCTACGTGTACCTCAACGCGGCCGAGCTGGAGGACCGGGAATGGGATCTGGAGGAGTTCCGTCGCGAGAAGCTGCAGAACTGGACGCGCCAGGGATATGTCTTTGAAGGTGCGTTTCGAAATAGCTCACGCGGATCTGCCTGTGGGCGGCGGCGGCGGCGCGGAAGCAAACTAACTGTGTGAGCGATGCAGACTGTGACCCTGGCACCACTGCGAAGGTTGCGGGAGAGGCGTGGTAAGCTTGTTGTTTGTTCTATGCGAAAGCTGGCAGATGCATCGACGATGCGCTGGCGCTGGCTTTGCCGTATAATCGATCATGCTGCTTTGCTATTGCCGTCTGTTTGCCTGGTGAGATGTGCATCGACAGCGGCAGCTGAGCTCGGAATGACTTAGTCTTCATGAGAAACAAATAGAATATCTGATTTCTGAAGCAACCAACAGCTTCCCGAGACAGAGATCCGGCAGTTGAACACATGTGTTCGCGGCCATTAAGCACGGCCGTATGCATCCAACCATCTGCTTCTCCGCCAAGCGGATCTGCGTTGGTCTTTGCCTTGTCGAACTCCAAACCTATCTGGAGACAAGACGCGCGTTTGCGCCATCTAGAAGGAAGAAGGAGCCCTTACGATATGTGTGCAGCCGCAGCGGAATGGAATTTCGACGACCCAATGCGGCGGTCTTCCGAGTGACGTGCGTGTGCTATGAATATCTCAAAGGGGCCTTGGAGGTGGTCGCATCCCCGCGAAGATCATGAGTTTCCCCCTGTTTATCCGCTCCACCAGAGACGACTGCGCCTCCGTCCTTCATTCAGAATCTGCGCTGCAGATCTACACGCGAAGTTTTGGTGTTTATGCTGAGGTCCCAGTGTTGCAATATCGCCAACCGAGGCTGTTTTGAGCTTGGTAGCCGTAGGAGATGAGGATTTAGTTTGCTCCCCTTTTTCCTCCGAGCTCATGCTCGCGGCCTGGCTGCTGACCGCTCACAACAACCCGGGACCCAGCATCCACACCGAGGGAACCATGGTGAAAGCGGCGCATGTAGGCATCAGGGAGCGGCGGTTTGTTTGTCGAGCGATGAAACATCTACGCCGCGGCAATCCACTCGCGCAAGTCGAGTGTGAAGCCTTTTCTTCTTCGCAAGCGAGGCGTCAACGGGAGGGAGTGGTGAGTCTTGATGAGACGATTGGGCTTTTTACCCACCGCCGACACTGAACGAACACTGGTGCCATGTTTCATAGTTCAGACCGCCGCGCCAGTCGTCTGCGAGCTTCAGGGTTGCGAGATCCCTTACCCCACTCAAATCCCTGTCGTTCCACACTGGGCCCCACTTCCAGACTTCGGCAGCACCAGCGATCTGCAAGATGAGTGGCTGTGGATCTGTAGCCATCGGGCAGCCACAAGCCACCTGTGGAGGAGTGGGAGGGAGCCCCCGAGAGCGCAATCCAGAAAAGGAGGACTCCCAACCGTGGATTGGACGCGAAGCGCCGCGCAACATTCAGGGGAGATCCCCGTGGCATGCTCGGAACACGAGAAAGAAAGAGACAGGGCGAGCCCGAACGTCGTGGTCGAGAGCTTCGTGGCAGCGACAGAAATGGCAACATATCCGTCGCCGGTGATTGTGGTCGACGTTTGAAACATCTTGACTGCCAGTTGGAGTTGAGGAAGGACCCGTTGGAGTGCACTTCATTTAGGCGTGACGGGGGGAGATACCTGGTGAGGTTCTGGAGCGCAATTTACCTCTGAGCAGCTTCCCCGGATTGCTGCGATCAACGAATGATGGTTCGAGCGGCACGGCGGTTGAAGCTGGGTGGTTCAAGCTCCTCCCTCATGCTCGGGAGACCGACAAAAGGGGGGGGCCACCAGCGGTTGGGCTGTGTGAGATGCGACCCCTGCGATCTTAATGCTTGGCAGGCACGGGCCCACGTGAGGTGCCGCCCCCTCTTGACATCCCATCCCCCTTGCGCTTGCCTGCGGGAGCTTGACTTCATCAGGTTTTTCCCCTCCCGCTCCACGGCGGTACCCCTGGGAAACCCACCGCCTTCCACCCCCGCCCAGCTGATGTGGCATGTTGGCGCCCTCGAGTGCAGTCTGGAAGCTGGCAAGCAGGAGCTGAGGTCTCCAGCCACTGGTATGCGCCGCGCTAGGTACAAACGGACTTGAGCGAAAAGTTGGATGCAGCATCCTCCCACCGTCGGGGCGCGGCTCCTTCCATGATCTCGTCAGCGGCATGCGAATCTTTGAGCCTTTGGATTCCATGTAAGTTCTAGATCCCGGTTAATAAACAGTTTTTTCTTTCTTTAATTGGAAGAAAGTCTGGTTCTGATGACTGTCGGTGAGCGGGGCCGCCACTCGTCTGCCGGCAGCCGTTGGGCGACGGCAGTGGAGGTTGGGAGTTTGCCAGAGCCGCATCTCCAGAAAGACCAGCCCAACTGAACTGCAAGAAGCCTCTGCCAACTCACCACCGGTTGTGGATCGAACGTCGGTTCACCAGTCGCTAGTCCAGGGGCTGCGCGGCTCCTCGCAGCCAGTTTTATCCACGCACAACATTCCGCCACAGCGGGAGATGTTTTTCCATCCCATGCCCAATTGGTATTCTTGAAACAGGCGAGCCGGGCGTCCTCCAACCTATCACTGCGCGCGGTCTGTGGGCGGGATGGCTCGCCATGCCTCCCCCCTGACACCGTCCGGCGATCCCCTCTGCCTCGCTGCCACGGACTGCGGTGGCCACAAGGTGACGGCCTGCCTTGACTGGTCGGGTCCCGGTCCGGTGCGTGAGTGATGCCAAGCTCCTCGAGCATCTGGCCCCCCCAGTGGTCTACCGACCAAAAGTTCCTGGTGTGACTACGATCGCTGCTGTCCAATCACTTGCTCGACGGGGCCTGTTCCTGCAGCGCTTCCTTCTTCTTCCTCGCTCTCCCTCTCTCTCTTTCAATCTTTTCCCTTCGGTCGGTAGCCAGTGTGCCTCACCTCCAGTCCATTCCTTTGTCCTCTCAGCCCTCACTTGGCATCCATATAAGGGAGACGTCCTCGTCCGACACACTCTCCCTTCTTCAGTCTTTTCTGGACCAAGTCGTCTTCACCGACTCGAGCTGCCTCGTCCACTCCTTAACGGCTAGCCCGTTTGTTTTCCTTGCGAGTTGAACTCACACTCTGCCTGGAGCAATACCATCCGACCTTTATTCTTGCGCTCGACACACCGAGCTCTCCAGCAGAGACACTTCTTGTGGCCGCACTCGTACACTCTCTTCACGAGCTTGCCCACACTGCTTCTACAGCAACCTCAGCTATCTATCGTCAGGAACGATTACCTAGCATCACCATGTTTTCCAAAACCATTCTGGCCATCGGCGGCTTGGCCGCTCTCTCGAGCGCACACATTGTTATCAGCGATCCGAAGCCCTTTGCCGTACCGGCCCTTCACAACGGCCCCATCCAGCCCGACGGAAGCGACTTTCCCTGCCAAAATAGAGGTGGTGGTTACCAGTCAGCCGGTGCAAATGTCATGTCTCTCGGCTCATCCCAGCCGCTGAACTTTGTCGGAACCGCCGTCCACGGTGGAGGCTCTTGCCAGGTGTCGATCACATACGACACTGCCCCCGACAAGAACAGCGTGTGGAAGGTCATCCACTCCATTGAAGGCGGCTGCCCTGCAAAGAACACTGCCGGCAACCTTGGCAACGACCCCAACCTCAAGGTCCCCTTCGACTACAGCTTCCCCATTCCCTCCGATATCCCCGCCGGAAACGCAACCATCGCATGGACGTGGCTCAACAAGATCGGAAACCGTGAGTTCTACATGAACTGCGCACCTGTCTCTCTTACCGGCTCCGGAGGCGACAAGTCGAACTGGGAGGCTCTTCCGGACATGTTAGTCGCCAACATCGGCAACGGCTGCACCACCGAGGAGGGCAAGGACTACAAGTATCCCAACCCTGGAAAGTCTGTTCAGTCTTTTGCTGGCGGTGAGCTTGCCCTTCCCATTGGCAACTGCGGTCCCAAGGCTGCTCCTGGTGGTGGCTCGGGTGGATCCCCCGGTGGCGGCTCTGGCGGTGGTGCTCCTAGCGGTGCTCCCGGCGGTGGTGCGCCTACCGCGGCTCCTCCCTCTCCCACCAAGCCCCCTGGAGGCGTCCCCACCAAGCGTCCCGGCGGTGCCCCCGGTGGTGGCGGCGTCTTCATCACCGTCACTACATCCGAGACGCCTGCTGCCCCAACCGACTCCGTCCCCAGCACCCCCACCATCCCCGATGAGCCTGAGCCCGAGACCCCCAAGGCCCCGGCCCCTGTTACCCCCCCCAGCGGTGGCGGCGGCTCTCCCGCTGGTGGCGCAGGCGCCTTCCCTGCCGGCACGGCGTGCAGCCCAGAGGGACAGTGGAACTGTATCGGTGGAACGTCGTTCCAGCGTTGCGCAAGCGGGGCATGGTCAGCCGTTATGGCCGTTTCGGCTGGCACGTCGTGCACGCCAGGCCAAAGCTCGGCTTTACAAGTTGCGGCTGTAGTATCGAAGGAGAAGCGACGGGTCGCACTTCGGTTCCGGGGGTAGATGCTTACCGAGCTTCCATGGTAGCATTGCTTGTGTGTTCATTCTTCACTTCTTACCTTGTCGTATTACCAACGGCAGACACCCTTTTTTGCATGCATATTTGGGGAGTTAAAACGAGGCATACCATTTTTCTGGGGGAGGAAGGTCTTTTTTTTTTTTGGATTTGAAGGGGCTGTGTCGAGATACCATACCTATCTTACGGGTTTTTTCACTTCGTTGTGGTGACCGCTCGTGGGAGCGTACCACTTGGATGCCTTTGTGTCGGTGATGGGCTGCGATGGATAGATGGATGGGATAGGATAGGATGACAAAAATAAGAGGATCATCTACCTGCCTGAAGTTTTTATGAGTTTTGTTTTTGTTTCGACGAAGTGTGATGACATGAGCTGTGGTGGGGTGAGGTGAGATGTGAGTTGTGAGTTGTAAGAAGCATGCTAATGGTGGTCGACCGAGTTGTTCAGCTGGGTGTGGGATGGTGGAGTGGGTTTGGGGGTTGTTGTGTAGGGTCTGGTGTTGTTCGATGTGGCTTCTGACGTTGAGTAACTCTGCCTTTATGAGAAATTGAAGGGAGGTTTGGCGATGTGGAATCATAAGTGTAAGACAAGATCCCCACGATTAGATACCCGGAGCCCACTGGCGCAAGTATACCGACCGCTACCTGGCGTGGGGCCCAGGCGGCCCAAACGAGTCCCAAGTCCAACCGGCTCGGCGTCTGAAGCTGCCTTGAGGAAAAATATGTTGATCCCAGTGTGAATTGAGGTCCATCATCATCGAAGAGGCGCATCAGGCGTGCTCTGTACGTGAGTACCGGGAGCGTTCTTGTTGGGCATGTGCTCCTCGATGGATGAAGAAGAGATGCCTACTGGACGTGGGGAAATCTCAAGGTAAACCAAATTTACGGGAATAGAGATTTCTGGTAGCTGGATACTGTTCTTTCTTATGAAATCCGCTCAAACTGCAAGTTTGGCTCTGGGCGAAACTTTCTTGGTTCTGAATGTGCGCGGTAATGGTCCAATAAGTTGAGATGTGACTAGCTTCGGCAGGGCTCTTGCCTGCCGGGGTCCCCACTTGGCGCCCTAGCCCCTAACTTATCGATAAGATTAGATCTACAGCAGCCAATGATAGCTACTGATTGATATTCTTGGCGGCACGTGACCCTGTTGAATTCGGCGACAGGCACGCCCACTTCCTTTCGCGCTCTGGGATTTATGGTTTTTCGACAGGCCTGACCGCGATGCGGGCGCATCAATTCGAAGCCATCCGCTGCGCATTTCTTCCCTTCCACTACACACTTTTGCAGGCAACCCACCACACGGGTTGAATATAGGCAACTTTAAATAAGAAACAAGCTGCCCTGCCAGTTTGCCGTTTTAATTTGCCTCTTCTTTCGCAATTTCATGACGCGATAGACCCCTCTGCGATAGCTATCAGCGAGCTCTTCGATACGCATACATCACCAGACTTGTCTTACACAACTTGCACCATAGTGTTGCTGTCGACCACAATCAAGAGCCCCGGCGCGCTCGTAGGGCACATGCGAGCCGGGCTTAACTCCCCGTCGCCCCACGACTTTCGTCGGTGAATGTCGCAGTCATGGCGACAACTACCAGTTTGATCGAGGATGTTGTGCGCAAGTTGAGCACACCAGAGACAGGTAAGATCCCATTATACGACCCCTCCCTACCACCAATCAACCTCCTCGGCCACCCTTACTGACACTGCTCCTATCCAGAGCTTCGGCTCAAGGTCGAGGCAGCGACAACGCTGCGCGACAGTCTCGATCACTACACGACAGGCCAAACATACTCGGCCTTTCTCAAACGGCTGATGCCTTCCTTCATCCACATCCTCCGGCAGCCACCCGTATTCCAGACCAACACGCCGGAGCAGGCAAACCTCCAGAAGCTCCGAAACTGCGTGCTCGAGATCTTCCACCGACTGCCCACACAGCCCACTCCATCAGAGCCCTTCGAGCCCTATGCCGAGGAGGCCGTTGACCTTCTCATGCAGCTCGTTCGCAACGACAATGAGGACAATGCGGTTATTTGCGTAAAGGTCATCTCCGATATCATGCGGCATCAACATAAGGTCCTGGGGGGAAAGGTTCAACTGTTTTTGACCCTCATCCACGAGCTCTTTGATCAGCTTGAGAGGGTGGTTCGGGAGCAGTTAGACAGCACGTCTTCGACTGGCGTTCCGGGCGCACCTTCAACCCCGGGCAGCACGCAGACGTCGTTTCTGCCGCACCAGCAGTCCCCAAGGCCCGGCTCTCCAGTCGCTTCCGGCGCCCCTGATTTCGGTGCCGATGCCGGGCAACAAACCAACAGGCCGCTTCTCAAGGGCATGCAGTCCTTCAAAGTGCTCTCCGAATGCCCAATCATCGTCGTCTCGATTTTCCAGGTCTATCGATCGACCGTGCCGCAAAACGTCAAGATGTTTGTTCCCCTCATCAAGTCGGTTCTCTCGACTCAGGCGAAAGCCCAAGAGCAGGCTCACAGGGACGCCGCAGCCAGGGGCACCATCCACACAGGCGTCAGCCCCAACATTAAGAACAGGGCGGCTTTTGGCGAATTCATCACGGCTCAAGTCAAGACGATGAGCTTCTTGGCCTACCTGCTGAGGCAGTACTCGCAACAGCTACAAGATTTCTTGCCCTCCCTGCCAGAGATTGTTGTTCGTTTGCTGAAAGACTGCCCGAGGGAGAAGTCAGGCGCACGCAAGGAGCTATTGGTCGCTATCCGGCACATTATCAACTTCAATTTCAGGAAGATTTTCTTGCCCAAGATCGACGAGCTTTTGGACGAGAGGACCTTGATAGGCGATGGCTTGACCGTGTACGAGACCATGAGACCGTTGGCGTACAGCATGCTGGCCGACCTCATTCACCACGTGCGAGATTACCTCTCCCCTGAGCAGATCCGAAAGACGGTTGAGGTCTACACTCGAAATCTCCAGGACAACTTCCCGGGCACGAGCTTTCAAACTATGAGTGCTAAGCTTCTCCTCAACATGGCCGAATGCATCGCCAAGATGCCGAACAAGGTCGATGCCCGGCACTATCTGATCATGATTTTGAATGCTATCGGCGACAAATTTGCTGCCATGAACCGACAATATGCCGACGCGGTCAAGCTGTCGAAGCAATACGCTGAGCAGAGCGCCGACAACGCCCCGGAGACCTACCTTGCCGACAAAGAGCACCCCCCAGAGTGGGATGAGATCGATATTTTCACAGCCATGCCGATCAAGACCTCCAACCCTCGCGACCGCGCTGCCGACCCGGTGGTGGACAACAAATTCCTCTTCAAGAACCTTATGAACGGGCTCAAGAACACGTTCTACCAGCTGAAGAGCTCAAATCTTGCCTCTGAGACCGACCTGGCCAACGCGCCTCCTCACTGGACCGACGTTGCGTGCGGCTTCACTGCAGAGGAGGTGCAAGTCATTGTCAAGCTATTCCGCGAGGGTGCCTATGTGTTTAGGTACTACGAGAGGGAGAAGCCAACTGCCGAGTCACCATATGCTTCCACGGTCGAGTACATGGCCAATTATTTCATGATCTCTAGTAGCAAGGAAGAAAAGGAGTTGCTGGAGACATTTGCAACGGTTTTTCACGCTATCGATCCGGCCACTTTTCACGAGGTATTCCAGCAGGAAATTCCACGACTTTACGACATGATTCACGAACACACCGGACTTCTTCATATACCCCAGTTCTTTCTTGCCAGCGAGGCGACTTCGCCGAGCTTCTGCGGGATGCTCCTGCGCTTTTTGATGGAGCGGATCGAAGACGTGGGTTCTTCGGACATGAACAAGTCGGCAATTCTGCTGAGGCTGTTCAAGTTGGCCTTCATGGCTGTCACACTTTTTGCCTCGCAGAACGAGCAAGTCTTGTTGCCGCACGTGGTGGACATTGTGACCAAGTCCATCGAGCTCTCCACCAAGGCAGAGGAGCCAATGAACTACTTTTTGCTCCTTCGCTCATTGTTTCGGAGCATTGGCGGTGGAAAGTTTGAGCATCTCTACAAGCAAATATTGCCTCTTTTGGAGATGTTGTTGGATGTTCTTAACAACCTGCTTTTGGCCGCGCGCAAACCGGCGGAGCGAGACCTCTATGTCGAGCTCTGTCTCACAGTGCCCGCGCGGCTCAGCAACTTGCTCCCGCACTTGAGCTTTCTCATGCGCCCCTTGGTTGTCGCGCTGCGAGCAGGAACAGAGCTGGTGGGCCAAGGGCTCCGCACTCTCGAGCTTTGCGTTGATAACCTCACGGCAGACTACTTGGACCCCATCATGGCGCCTGTAATCGATGAGCTGATGACAGCCCTCTTCGATCACTTACGGCCTCACCCTTACAGCCATTTCCATGCGCATACGACCCTGCGAATCTTGGGGAAGTTGGGTGGCCGGAACAGGAAATTCATGACGGACGCCCCGCCGGTCGACTTCCGCCAATATGTTGATGATCCCTCGAGCTTTGAAATTCATCTCAATGGCTCGAAGCACAACAGATCATTCCCAGCACACCTCGGCATCGAATCTGCCGTGCAGAAGCTGATGGAGGCTCCAAGGCCCCAGAAAGGCATGCCCGGCGTGCCGTCCAAACAACAAGATGCCTATTACAAGCGGCAGGCCCTGCAGCTCATCAAAGCTCAAGTTAAGCTCCGACTTGGGTTCGACAAAGATTTGCCTGACGATCTTCCGCGCGTGCTCCGGCTTCAGGTGCAAGATCTGATCAGTAGAAACAAGGAGATTGACTTGTCCGCCTTTGAGGCCTCAGATCGGCAGCGTTCTGTTGCAAAGAAGTCTGATGAGGAGGCCACTCTGAAGAGACTGATCAAGGCGCTCATGTTTGCTCAGTCTATTCCTGAGTTCAAACCCGAGGTTGAGCCCTTCCTCATCCACCTGGCTGGTCATTTTACCATTGTCGAGGTTGGTCGAGCCCTCGTGGACATGAAAAAGGCGTACGCCCCTTTCAGCGTGAAGGCCGGAGAAGGTCCGCTCGTTATCGATACTCGGGTGCTGGGAGATGCCATTCTGGAGTCTCTCGCTTCGGAGAACCCTGATGTTCGAGAGGGAGCGGAACGTCTGATCAAGGAAATCTACAACGCAGCTTTGACCATTTTCGGATCAGCAACCTATATCCACCGCCTCTCGTTCTTCAATAGCTTGGCGGCGACGTTTTGCCACGGCTGTTATGAAGAAGAATGGTTCACCAAGGCCGGAGGAACTCTGGGCATCAAGATACTCCTCACAGATCTGGATCTCGGCGACGCTTGGGTAGCGTCCAAACAAATCGAATTCGTTCGGTCACTCATGTATGTCATCAAAGACATGCCACAGGATCTGCCGGAGAAGACGCGAAGTTCAGCACAGACAACATTGCAGATCTTGCTCACTAGACTCACAAAGAACGTCAAGAAAGAGGACTGCATCACAGTTCCGTCACCTGCTCCACCGCAGCCAGGACAGCCTCAGCCTAAACAATCACGCCTTGCCCAGATTTGCTTGATGCTTAACGGTGAGCTGTCGCATATGAACCGACATGTTCGCAACACCGCAAAGCGTTCAATGGAGTTGATTGCCAAAGCCGCAGGTGCTGAGGTGTGGGAGCTTGTGGAGCACAACAGAAAGCACCTCCTGCAGCCAATATACGCCAAGCCGTTGCGGGCTCTGCCCTTTGCGATTCAGATCGGCTTCATCGATGCTATAACATACTACATGTCGTTGAAGCCCGACTTTGTCGCTTTCGATGACCATCTGAACCGGCTGCTAATGGAGTCGTTAGCTTTGGCCGATGCCAGCGACGAGTCGCTGGCGGGCAAGACGCTCGAGTTCAGGACCCAGGACTACATCGTCAATCTTCGTGTTTCATGCATCAAGATCCTTAGCACCGCCATGGGTTTTGACGAGTTCATGAACGGCCAAAATAACCCTACTAGGGCGAAGATCGTTTCAGTGTTCTTCAAGTGCCTCTACTCAGACTCCCAACCGACAATCGAGGCGGCGAATGAAGCTCTGCGTGGTGTCCTATCACACACTAGCAAGCTGCCGAAGGACCTACTGCAGGCTGGCCTCAGACCTGTCCTCGCTAGTCTCCAGGACGCAAAGAGGCTGACCGTCCATGGACTGGAAAACCTTGCCCGTCTTTTGCGGTTGTTGACCAACTACTTCAAGGTTGAGATAGGTGCCAGGTTGCTTGATCATGTCAAAGCTATCGCCGACGCTACCCTGCTGCAGCAGCTCTCTTTCACCTTCTTTGAGCAAAACAATGCGATGAAGGTCATTGCAGCAGTGTTCAACATCTTCCACCTCTTGCCTGATGCTGCGAAGCAGTTCAAGGATAGAGTTGTTGACCAAGTCTTGGAACTTGAGGCAGCACTTCGAAGGACCCACCTCAGCCCGTTCCGCGCACCCCTTTATAAATACCTCAACCGGTACCCTCCTGACATTTGGGCAATGCTCCTAGGGAAGATCGAGGATCTCCGTTATGGCCGGTTCCTCGCTCAGGTGTTACGCCATCCGGATAGCCAAGTTCTCAGAGACTACGGCGCGGCCAACATCGAGACCATCATCAAAACATGCACCAACGTCATCAATCAGGGCACCGAGAAGAAGTTTGTGGCCGTCGTGAACACCATCAATGTCCTTGATGCTCTTTGCCAGTTCCCCAACACGGTGTCCTGGTTGGACAACAAGGAGCATATCGACTGGCTCAAGCAGGTTGGCAAAGAGCTTCAACGCAATCTCAAGGCGAATGCCCTCCCGGAAGCGCTCCGGCTTGCTGCAGACCAGGCTTCAGAGCAGCTGATGTCGATCTTGACGAAAGCCCTCGAGCGAAATCCTAGAGATCTCGACTCTCTTTTTGTCCTAATCGAATCGATCACCGCCGATGATTTCCGTGAGACGCAAGCGTTGCTGTCTCACATTTACAAGCACATCATCAGCAGCGATTCTATTGAATTCTGGAGACAGGTCGTACTCCGCTGCCTCGATATCTATGCAGGGAAAAGCGCAACGCAGCGGACCAAATGGTACCTACTCCACAACGTCGTCAACCCAATCGTGGCCATGGACGTGATGCGGCACTGGAACCGTGGCGAGCCGACTAAGGGCCCTCGCTTCTTGGACAAGACCGTGATCGACTCCATCAACACAAAAATCTGGAAGGTCAACCCGGCCGACCCCCAGGAAGACCTCCTACAGCCGAGGATCGACCATACCCGGATGGAAGTTCTTCAACTTTCTGCAATGCTCGTCAAGTACCACTACGCCATTCTCCAGGACGCGCGGAAGGATTTCATCAAGTTTGGGTGGACCTATATCCGGCTGGACGATGTTATCAACAAACACGCAGCTTATGTTGTGATTGGGTACTTTATCGCCCACTACGAGACGCCAGCAAAGATTGTGACACAGATTTACTTCTCTCTGCTCAAGACGAACCAGGGCGAGGGACGAGCTCTTGTCACACAGGCCTTGGAGCTGATGGCTCCTGTCATGCCAAAGCGGTGCAATGCGCAGCCTGGTGACAGAAATGCAGTCTGGGCTGTCGCTCCTCGTCGAATCCTAGCTGAAGAGAGCCAGAACAATCAGCAAATGACCAGCATCTTTCACTTTTTGGTCAGGCATCCGGATTTGTTCTACGACTCCAGGGACAAGTTTGCCATGCTCATCATCACCTGTCTCCGAAAAGTCGCGCCACCGCCAAATCTGTCTAATGATGCAAAGAAACTTGCCCTTAAGATGATGTGGTTGATCTGGAAGTGGGAGCAGAGACGGGTGGAGGGAAAGACTAGCGAGTCGAACCGGGCGCTCTCCGAATCTCCAAATGCGAAGAAGAGGAAGCTTGAAGAGCTGCAAGACGCCTCGCCTGCCGCTACCAGGCAGCCAGAGAGGGCAGAGTTTGTGATCCCTCCAGTTGGTCGACAGAAGATGATCAAGTACCTCGTCGAGTTCATCGCCCAGCTGAACGAGCGGTACCAGCTTCCCTCAGCCAAGGCACGCGAAGCGTCAGCATCATCGGGCCCCGCGATGCCTCCACCGCCCACTGAGCTCTGCAAGAATGCAATGACGCTGCTGTATAACCTTCTTCAACCTCAGTATTGGGGCGATCTTGAGGTAGATCTTTTCCCAAACGTGACAGACGTGGTGCTCGCCAGCGACAAGACACAGGCTGTCCTCACTGCGGAACCCACGGACAAAGAGAAGTATGACGAGAAGTTCATCACCAATATCATCAACACTCTCCAGGTGGTTCGGATTATTCTCAACTTCAAATCCGACGAGTGGGTCTTGAAGAACATGCCCCAGATTCAAAAAATCTTGGAGAAGGTCTTGAAGTCCGAGAACCCGGAGCTCCAGGACTGCCTGCATACCGCCGACAAGAAGTATGACGATGATCGTGATGTACGACCCATCATCAAGAGGATTCTGGATGCCGTTCCGGACGATGTGCCCATGGACGATGCTGATGCCGAAGGCGAGGCCGAACAACCCAACTCTGAGATCATCACCTTCTTGTCCAACATTGCTGGCGAAAGCATGAACGCTGGTCACTACGTGTCCGGCATCAACATCCTCTGGTCTCTGGGACACCGCAGACCCAGCAGCATCGACCCCCACATCTCGTCCATCATGAAGTCGCTGCAGACAAAACTCGCTAGGGACCACGTTTCCCACTACGCTGCGCTTGCGCACCAGGCAAGCGGTGGACGGCAGCAACCAGATCGACAGCAGCAAGACCCCAACGTGGAGATGAACTCTTATGATCTTGAAATTCAGACCGGGCTGATTCTGAAGGCGGTCGAGATTACCGCCATGCGCATGGAGATTCTGGGAGACAGCCGACGACCGTTCTTGAGTGTCCTCGCCACTATCGTGGAAAAGTCGCTGCACGTCCCCCTCTGCGAAAAGATTCTCGATATGGTCGAGGGCTGGGTGTTCAGGTCCGAAGGCACGTGGCCTACGCTCAAGGAAAAGACGGCGGTCCTCCACAAGATGATCTCGTTCGAACATCGGCAAGACCCTACCATGCTGATGAAATTCTTGGATCTGGTCATCCGCATCTACGATGATCCCAAGATCACGCGCACTGAGCTCACTGTTCGTATGGAGCACGCCTTCTTGATTGGAACGCGGGCCCAAGATGTCGATATGCGCAACAAATTCATGAGCATCTTCGACAGAAGTCTTTCAAAAACAGCGAGCGCGCGGTTGGCGTATGTCATCATGTCTCAGAACTGGGACACACTCGCGGAGTCGTATTGGCTGGCGCAGGCATCTCAGCTTCTACTGGGCGGCGTAGACATGTCGACGTCCGCTCAACTTCACTCAGAGGATTTCCGCACTATGCCGGTTTCTCGCTTCTTTCCGACCTACGCCAAAGACAGTCGGGAGCCAACCATCATCAGCGATGACAAATATGAGGCCTTCATGGCAACGCATCGCCGTTTCGTTGCGGAGGTTGCTGATGTCAAGGTTCGGGATCTCCTTGAACCAATTACTCAGCTGCAGCATATTGACACCAACTTTGCAAACGAGCTTTGGGTGTGGTTGTTCCCCATGTTCTGGTCTGCCACGGCTCGCGAGGAACGTGCTGAACTCGAGCGTGGGCTGGTTGCGCTTCTCACGAAGGACTACCACGCACGACAGATGGACAAGCGCCCCAATGTCATTCAATCCCTGCTCGCTGGCGCGTCCAAGGCATGGCCGGAGTGCAAGATCCCTCCTCACGTCCTCAAGTTCGAAGCCAAAACGTTCGACGCTTGGTACACGGCTTTAAACCAGCTCGAGAAGTCCGCCATCAATCCAGAAATTGACTCTGTCAACGTGAGAGAAAGCAACCTGGACGCCTTGGTTGATCTATATGCCTCGCTTGGCGAAGATGATCTTTTCCATGGTACATGGCGCCGTCGTTGCCAGTTCGTCGAGACGAACGCAGCCCTCTCTTACGAGCAAAATGGCATGTGGGACAAGGCCCAGAGGATGTACGAGGCTGCTCAAATAAAAGCGAGAACAGGCGTCATTCCCTTCTCGGAAGCCGAGTATATGCTATGGGAAGATCATTGGGTTATCTGCGCCCAGAAGTTGCAACAGTGGGAGATTCTTCAGGATTTCGCAAAGCACGAGAACTTTCATGATCTTCTCCTTGAGTGTGCCTGGCGCAACACCGAATATTGGCAGAACCAAGATAACCGGGAGCAGCTGGACACCATCATCAAGGGGGTTATGGATGCTCCAACACCTCGGAGGTCCTTTTTCCAGGCATTCATGTCCCTGCTCAAGTTTCACAATAAGCAGGAGGGCATGCAGGATTTCAACAGAGTCGTCGATGAGGCGATTCAGCTTTCTATTCGCAAATGGCACCAGCTCCCCAAGCGCCTCACGGCAGCCCACGTTCCGATACTCCAGAATTTCCAGCAGTTGGTTGAGCTGCACGACGCGAGCGTCATCTGCCAGAGCCTTGCCGGCACCGTTCAGACCAATCTGGATGTAAAGTCTTCGGAACTAAAGCTGCTCCTCGGATCCTGGCGCGACCGCCTCCCCAACACCTGGGATGACATTGTGGCTTGGCAAGATCTGGTGACATGGAGACAGCACATCTTTGGGCTCATTAATGGTACCTACCTCCAGTTGTTGCCGCCGCAGCAAGGCCAAAACCCTGGAACAAACACCTCAAATGCCTACCGGGGCTACCACGAAACGGCTTGGATCATCAATCGATTTGCGCACGTTGCGAGGAAGCATAACTTGCCCGAGGTCTGCATCAGCCAGCTAAGTCGGATCTACACTCTGCCAAATATTGAGATTCAGGAGGCTTTCCTTAAATTGAGGGAGCAGGCCAAATGTCACTATCAGAACCCAGAGGAGTTGAACAGCGGATTGGACGTGATTAATAACACCAATCTCAACTACTTCAGCACGGCGCAGAGGGCAGAATTCTACACCTTGAAGGGCATGTTCCTGGAGAAGCTCAAGCGACACAGCGATGCCAACGACGCTTACGGGACTGCGTTGTACTTCGACATTACGGCTGCGAAGGCGTGGGCCGAGTGGGCGTACTTCAACGACCGGAAGTTCAAGGAAGATCCCACCGCACTGGACGCTGCAAAGCAGGCCGTTACGAGCTATCTTCAGGCGGCGTCCAGCTACAAGAACCACAAGACCAGGAAGCTCATTGCGCGTATCCTGTGGCTCTTGAGCCTGGACGACGCAAACGGAACCATTGCGTCAGGATTCGACGACTTCAGGGGCGAGACGCCAATTTGGTACTGGATCACGTACATCCCCCAGCTGTTGACTGGTCTTTCCCACAAGGAGGCTCCCAGAGTGCAGACCATACTGCTCAAAATCGCAAAGACGTATCCACAGGCGCTCTACTTCCTGCTCCGGACCAGCCGCGAAGATATGCTGGCCATTAAAAAGAACCAAGAGGCTAAGGACCGGGCCAGGGCGCGGGCACAAGGCGCTGGAGGCAAACCAAATGCATCTCCGCAGCAAGCAAAGCAGGAAGCAGGCGCTGGAGCGAAGGCGGAGGCTCCCTCGAGCTCAAGGCCGGCCACCGCCAACGGCGACGCCGCGGGCCAGCCCAAACCTGATGTTAAGACCGAGGGGGCGGATGCCAGCGGAGCTTCCGCAACAGCCAATGGAACTGCCCAGGCCGATCAACCAGCAGCGGCAGCGACAAGCCAGAAAAAGCCACCATGGGAGCTCACTGAAGAGATCATGAGCACGCTCAAGACGGCCTTCCCGCTCCTGGCACTGTCCATGGAGACCATGGTTGACCAGATCCAAAAGCACTTCAAGTGTCCACCAGACGAAGATGCCTACCGCCTGATCGTCGCGCTCCTGAACGATGGGCTCGCATACGTCAGCCGCATGCCGAACTCTTATGCGAAGGACGTCAAGCTTCCATCGGCGACGGAAACTAACATTACTCGATTCGCCGAAACGATTCTTCCTTCGCATATTCGCGGGACGTTCGAGGCCGACTTCGTCAAGGTCAAGCCCACAATGTTCGAGTACATACACAAGCTGCGCAAGTGGCGCGATAAGTTCGAGGAGAAGCTGGATCGCCGTCCGTCTCATATGCCACTCGAAAGCTTTGCCCATTACTCTCCGCATCTGAGCGAATTCCGCTACCAAAAGTTTGATGAGGTCGAGATCCCCGGCCAGTACCTGCAACACAGGGACAAGAACCAAGACTTCATCCGCATTGACAGGTTCTTGCCCAATGTCGATCTCATCCGGCTCATCGGCGCGTCACATCGCCGCCTCAGGATTCGTGGCCACGACGGTAGCGTCCACGCGTTTGCTGTCCAGCACCCTGCACAGCGGCAGTGCCGGCGCGAAGAGAGGATATTGCAGCTGTTCAGACAGCTCAACCAGACTCTAGCCAGCAAGAAAGAGAGTCGCCGGCGCGACCTCCAGTTCACACTGCCACTAATGGTCCCCCTTGCACCACATATTAGAATTGTGTCGGAGGATTCATCATACATCACTCTGCAGAACATCTACGAAGATCACTGTCGCCGCAACGGGCTGAACAAGGACGAACCGGTGCTGTTCACTATGGAGAAGCTCAGAGGGCTGATGGAAAACAAGACACCGGTAAGCACTCCGAGTGTGTGCATACTCTTTTTACACTTGACTAACATTGACCAGCAGAAGCCGCCGGACAACTTGGTGACAGCTCGGTTGGAGGTTCTTCGGGCGATCCAAGAAAAGTGGGTGGACCACACAATCGTCCTCGAATATTTCCAGTCTGCGTTCCCCGAGTTCGCCGAGTTTTGGCTCTTCAGACGGCGATTCTCGTACCAGCTTGCAGCATTGACGTTCATGACGTATATTCTGCACATCGACAAGCGGTACCCCCACAAGTTCAATATCGCCCGGGGATCTGGCAACATCTGGGGTTCGGAGCTCATGTCATTCATGGCGCAGAACCGGCCCTTCTTCCACAACCCGGAGCCGGTACCTTTCCGCCTGACACCAAACCTGCAGACGCTGATGGGGCCGCTTGCGACTGAGGGTATCTTCAGCTGCTCCATCATGGCAATTGCTCGGTGCTTGACGGAACCAGAGTTCCAGCTGGAGCACGCCCTCACATTGTTCGTCCGCGACGAGATGATCTTCTGGTTCACTAGTGCGCACCGGCCGACCAATCTCGAGAATCAGCTTCGGGACGCGGTCCAAGCCAACAATGAGATGATCGTCAAGAAGGCGGTCTCTCTCGCGCAAGCGCCCGTGGGCAACCTCCCTGCGCACCAGACGGTGATTGATCTGATCTCCAAGGCTGTCAACCCCATGAATCTCGCCATGTGCGATGCCCTATGGATGCCGTATCTGTAATATTATCTCATCTTCTTGGGTGCCGGTCGCTACCGGCTGGCGTCGGGAGCGTTACGTCAAAAGGTTATTAGGGGATATCGGAGGCTAAATTGGGCGTGGTTTTCGGGAATGAATGGGCAAGACTCTGTCGGTTTCATTTTTAAATTATGAGGGATGTGTTGAAAAGCGGTCTTCTCTGGTATTAGGTAGTTTAGAAAGGACATGTTGTCCCAACTTCCGGCTTTCTCCTCTGATACTTTGCTCCGTTGCTTGCGGAGATGGGGTTCTCACTTGTCCCACTGGTTCGGCTTGAGCAAGGCCCACTCCGCCTCTCCATATCATAAGGTTATCCGCTCACCACCTCCAAAACGTACCTGCGAACGCCCCACCCTTCACAACTCAACCACCTCACTCTCAACCTCATCAACACGACACTCGCAACCCCCATCCGCCAAAATGTCAGAAGCACTCCTTGACGAAATCGAAGTCATAAACTCCATCTACGGCGACGGAACGCTCGTGCCCCTCCCCAACTCAAAAGACCAAACTATATATGTCCTCACCCTTCCCTCATCCGATGATTCCTCATCCTCTTCATCCTCTCTCCGCCTTCAATTCACACCATCCTACCCCGACGAGCCCTCTTCCATCCTCGCAACCCACAGTCTAGGGGGCCACGCCAAGCGCGGCGCAGCCGCCCGAGATCTAGAATTATTTCGCGCAGCGGTGGGGGAGGTGTTTGAGCCGGGCGTAGTCTGCTTGTTTGATGCGATGGAAAAGTTCAAGGAGTTGGTTTCCGAGGCTGGAGGGAGAAAATCTGCAGCAGATGCAGAAGAGCAAGGCGGGGAGGGAGAAGGGATCGCGGAGGGGGGAGAAGCTGAGGAAGCGGAGGAGGAGGAAGAAGAGGGAGAGGAACCGCCGTGGGTGATGTCAGATCCAGTGGTAGAGCTCAAATCGGCGTTTATCGCGCGTTGTGCGAAGGTTACGTCGCCAGGGCAAGCGGCGAGATATGTGCAGCATTTACTGGCGACGGACAAGAGGGTGCGCAGCGCGACGCATAATATGACGGCATGGAGGATTCGCGGAGAGAATGGGGCATCGTTCCAGGACTGCGATGACGATGGGGAGACGGCGGCAGGTGGGAGGTTATTGCATTTGATGCAGCTGATGGACCTCTGGGACACAATGGTTATCGTGACCCGCTGGTACGGAGGACAGAAGCTGGGTCCTAGGAGGTTCGCGCTGATCAACCAAGCAGCGAGGGACGCATTTGTCAAGGCTGGGCTTGTCAATGAGAGTGGAGGAGGCGCAAAAAAGAAGGGACACGGAAAGTGAGCAGTACGGGAAAGCAGTTTGGATTCGAGCCCGAATCATGGTCGCCCAACCCTGGGGAGCTGGGCATATCTAATGTTGCAACTATTCAGACATGCAAGGAGCCTCGACGCCAAACCAAAGTCAAAGTGATTGCCACAGCCTCACTTGTTTTGAAAAGACCATCCCCTTTTGAACTCCGACATTTACCAAAACCTCGCCATTTCGACTTGAGCTTCAGCCCCCCCCCCCAATCACCCCTCTTTAACCAGCGACGATTTCAGTACCGCCAAAGCCTTTATCGACTGCTCCTCTGAGAGGATGACAGCGCCAGCGCGGGCGGTTGAGAGATAGGACAGCTCCGCGCTTTCCATCATCTGCACATCCTGAACCAATTTCCCCGCAACTCCTGACACAATACCCGTCGCCTCGAAAGGCAGGTTGTCCAGATCCAGAAATATCGGTACTAGGGTTCCCTCGGTTGGTCCGACCAAAGAGTCTCCAAACACATTCAACAGCTCTTTATCGAGCAGTAGGGAAGGCGGGTCCTCTTGGGCCAGCGTAATGGACAGGAACCGCGGCTGCGAGACCAGAGCCGAGACGACACTTGTATACAATTTTGTATCGACAGTATCGACCCAGCTTTTTGCTCTCGCCCCATTTCCTGTTGGCGTCCGACTGAAGGACGGCCGGCCCGAGTAGCCCGTGATGGACGAACTTTCTCGCCCCGAGCAATGGATCAGCCGCAAGCCGTCCTCGACGTACGGCGTGACATTTCGCTTCTTAAGCTGCTCGAACGTGCGCACCTGCAGTTCCCCCACACTAGAGGGCGGTGGTGTCGATGGCGGTTCGCTGCTTTGGCTACCTGCCCTGCTATGCTGAGACTGCGGTCCGGCGGCTTTGAAGGCGGCCTCGTCCTCGGAAAACTCGAATCCGCGGGCGAGGAGAGCTGTAACCACGCTTTGGCGGTCTTTTGTTGGGACAAGAATGAAGTCCGAGTAATACGTGGTGATGAAGAAAATGGAAATACCGGCCAGCGCGAGGGGAGAAGTGAGATCCACAACTCGCGAGCCTGCATCCATGCCAGCGCTAATGACGGAGAAGACGCTCATGTCCTTGGAGACTGTGACGGAGCGGCGTGAGGTGTTGTCCTTGGGCAAACGCTTGATAGCTGGCTCCCATACGCTCTTCACCCAAGAGGTATGGCACACTATGGAGCATTCAATGGGTGTGATGCTGATGTTGAGGAAGCCATGCTGCTTGTCAACCGTGAGGCTCTCGCCGCCTTTCTCGCCGCATCCCGGGCTTTGCGGGAGCAGAACTTGGAGGATGGGATGGAGGAAGCTGGAATAGAGGTGCAGCGGCACGTGAATCAAGCTGAAGGTACCCTCCTGCCGCGAAGTTAGCACCTTCCCGCCTGTTCTGCTGCGTGGAGCTGAGTGGCCGAAGATAGGCATGGAAACGTACCAGGAAAGAGATCTGGGCGTTCATCATGATACTGCGGCCGTAGCGCACCTCAAACCAGGGCTCGCAAGACCTGTCCCCTACTCAAGAAGGTTGAAGTTCGTAGCAAGTGTGTTGGTCGGTTCAAATCCCAGTTTCCTTCCCCGCGTGGCTAGTACCGGAAGGTAAACTTAAAGCTAGATAGAAACGAAAAAATACGGGGGCAAGAATTCCAGTCCCAACGTCCAGGGTTTGACCCGCAGATCGATTCGGTTCGACTTGAAGGAATCAGGGAATAAGGCCGGCGGCCACAACAGCATGTGGTATATGCCAAAAAGCACTTGGGCTTTGGATGAATGGCAAGCAGCCAAGGTGAGATTGGCGATCAAGCTACTGCGTAAATAAATAAAACCCCTCTCAAAAACGGCTTGCCACTCTAAATCCCACCCGAACGAGATATGTCACGACATGGCGGTCGCCGTTGCGGGCGCGGGGGAGTGGGTGGTTGGTTGGGCGTGCGTTAATGCAATTCGGGGGGATGGTGTGGAGATGCGTGTGTGTGAGTGGGTTGTCGGGTAACCGTAACGCAGAGTGTTCGGTGTCTGCGTCTCCCTTTCTTTACCCCTGGCACACCACAATGGCTTGAGCTGGTGGAGAAAAAAATCAGGATTTCAACACATGTTGCTGTCTCTGCACCCGATACGCCTTCCTGAAGACGCGAGATGGCAGAAGCAGGATGCTTCCCCCGCGCAGAAGCGCCGCAGAGTGGGTGGGCTCGCCGTAAAGTGAAGGGGAACGCCGAGTCTTTGTCGGATTGATCAGGTGATCAGGGTCAAAGGTGGACAATGCTCCGGGCCTGAGGGGTTCCAAGAGAGGGAGCTAAAGAGAGAAAGGCTGAAAGGGGGGGGGGGGGGGTGGAGAGGGGGGAAGAAAGAGACGATGCATCACAAGCACCATACGTCACGGGTATATGTACCACAAAACTTGTCGGAACTTGGCTGAGAATGCAAAGCACCCAAATAGCTTCCCACTGGCGGCAGGCATTGCTGCTGGCTCTCCCAGTACAAGTAGCAAGAGCACCCGGCCGGCGGGTGTGCCAGAACGAAGGGATTCCACATTGGGCGGCACTTGCATATTATGTCGGTGGTGGGGTAAGAGCGTGGGGGGGAAGGGACGACCCCTCGATTGGCGTCACCAAGACTCCTGATCCGATGCATCACGCACAGAGAGCGTGGAGCCCTGACAAAGTCCCAACGAAAGTTGCTGCGCATCGAATGCCGACTCTAGATGCTAGTAGACAACTGTCGGAGGGGCAGTTGATGGGTCATGCAACACCGTCCGAGGTCGCTGAAGATGAGACTCACATCAGGAAGGAAGATGAGTCGCTGAGCCGTTGCTAACCCTCGCTTCCCGCCGCCCTACTAACACCAGAAAGCAAAGTGGAAACGTACCAGTACAATACACATCCGCTGTGTTCCTGTTCCTGGCGATGCAGCCTGCATTCACCGGCCGTGGTAGGCGTTGCCGTCACAGCCCCTCGCAGAAACTCTATCCCGTGCTCTTGCATCCTATACGTCCCACAATATGGGGAGGACGCGGGGGTTCCCTTACGCACGAGGTCCGGCAAAGCTCAAAGATTCATAAACAGGTCGGCCTGACCGAATCGGTGTATCCCGGCGACCGCGGCCGGCTCTTGGACGTAGCTAAGGTACGACTTGGTTGACAACTCTGGAAATGCCTTGCCTTAGCCTCGGGGTCAGTTTTATTACATATCAAACCCTACGAAGCCGGGTGCAGAACCTGACAGGTCAAAACTCCCACCTGGGCTGCCGCAGCTGGGATCTCTGATTGGGCCGCTGACCATAGTAAAGTCGACAGTCGGCTTCCTGCAGCGCCCCTCGGCCCGATGGGCGCTGGCATAAACTCCCGGCCGGATCTTGCAACCAATCCACAGTTCGGGGGGCAGCATCCGATCGAAGTGCCATCGTTTTCCGATGCTGTTTAATCTCTACCGCGCATTATATTTTTATGCCAACAACTACCAGGTTCCGCGGGCTCTGTTGGTAGTCAAAAACCGTCTCCACCCAGCAGTCTCGGACAATGTCGGAGTGCTCCTTGAGGAACAGCCAGCGATCCGTCACGATAAGGGATTCCACGACGCATGCACTGAATGCCATTAGGCTCCATACAGCGCTCAGCTCCCGCTTCCGACATCGGTAGTCTTCTTCATACCGCGCGATCTCCTCGTCTGTCATGTCGCCCAGCTTCTCTGCAATTACTTGGCTGTATTGGCTGAAGTCGTCGTTGGTCGTAAGCTTTTGTATTGCACCACGAACGTATGCATTGAACGATTTGTAGCACGCTTTTCGAAGAGAGCCAATGACGACCGGGTTGGTGCTTGAGTTGAACGGACTGTCCTTGCCGCCTTCCGAATCGTCTCCATGATAGATCCTGGAGATAACGCCCTTATCCAGGAATATCCTCTGGAGCACTGCGCGGAAGAAGTGGCGTGTGAAAAAGGCGTCACTCTCCTTATCCGTCCAGTTGTATGGGGCCTGGCAGGCCATCATACGGGCGGTGATGTTGAGTCGGATACCGTTGTTGTAAGTGCAAAGGCGCTCGCTCATAGGGAACCCTTGAGGATCCCGCCTCTCCGATTCCCTGGAAACTCTTGCGTTGATCGGCTGCAGGCTTGGGCGACTGAACGGAGGCTTGTACGTCGGCGGTCCAAGCTTTTCCGTCAGCAGATTGTAGCAACATCCCACAATAGCTATAGCTTTGATGCAAGGATTTAAAACTAGAGACTGGAGGCCGTAGTGGGAGAGGTTGCCGCAAGAGTGAATCGAAACTGCCATCATGCGGAGGTCCTCAATATTACTCAGGTCTTCGTGGCCGCGAAGCTGTGAGATAACACCCGTCAAATCTGCATGCTCGAGACGGCCGACAACGTACTCGACGAAGCCCTTTCCCTCTTCCGCCGTGTAAGTTGCCTGCAGCTCTCTCAATGGTCTGAGATCAATGGTGGTAATCTCGTCGTCAGTTACACCGAGCGACTTGGCTGCTGCTTTCAGTGCCTGTTCGTCATTGCGCAGCGCTGGATCTACTCTTTCAATGATTTGGTGGTAGAGCTTTTTGTTCCGGAGGCGCTTCTCTCTCTCGGCCAAGCCCGACAGTATGTCCAACCCCTTGGCGCCGGCCATGTTTGACTCCTTGCTCTCAACGGCGACGATATGGCGATTGTAGGGTGGACTTGCCAGCGCCCGCCCGAGATAGTTTTGCCCACTTCCAAAGTCGACCAGGTGCGTCACCTTCGCGCCTGAGACTTCGCCGACCTCGTCCGACAGCTTGTCAATGTAACCAGAGAAGTGCGTAACCTCATGAACTTTTTTAGTGCTCATACCGAGAGCCACGGATCTCTCGAGGACGGGCATCTTCGGCTTGATAGGATGAAAAGACCGCTGAAGGGAAAGCCTCCTGATGTCCTTGACATACTGAAGCAGGGTCGCGGGAGGCGCGCCAGGCGCACCTGAAGACGAGTCCAGATCATCTCGCATGAGGAAGTCTAGCAAATCCACCGGATCAGACTCTAGGAGAAATCGTTGCCAATCTTTGGGCACAGCCGAGACGAAAAGGCCAGGCTCGGTAGTGAAAAAGTCGAGAATGTGTACTCCGCCGCAGAGAAACTGGAAAAGGTCCGAAGTCGATGTGAAATTGAGAAGCCTCTCAACGTACTCCTCAGTAGAGTCGAACCCCTCCGAGTAGGGAAGGTCGTTGACCGGTCTCATATTCTGGTGAGTTCGCAGAGAAAGCTGGAACGAAGAACCTCAATGTTTGTGACTCTTCTAAGCCATGTAAGTGGTGGTGGTGCTAGGTAGTGGAAATTTAGTCGGGTCCACGCTAAATCATCCCTGTTCCCCACCAGCTGCTTGCACCTGCCACGAGTACCTACCAGCTGGTGTAACTATTTTGTTGGCAAACGACCCGCATCGCAAAGCTCCAATCGCGATGTCAACGCTTCAAGCCCATCTCGAGCCCTCCAAAGTATGCCCCTGTCTACGAGGTGATTGATCATCAGAACCAGACAAGATGGTAAGCGCTGCCCTTATTCGGCGCCCGCATCGCCTGTCCATCTCAATTGAAGCTAACCCACGCAGGTGCTCATTCTCGGAGTCAATTTCAACGAGAATAAGCTCGTGAAGGTGCGCCCCCTTCCGCGCCCCCTCTCCCTCACCGACTCACAGACTTATTCTCCCGCAGAAAGCCCTCGAGTCCTTCTACGCCCTCGGTCCTGCCAAATCAGTCCGCATCCTGGCAAAGTACTGCATCCACCCACGCGCAAAGGTCGGCACGCTCCCGCCCAAGACCGTCACCGCTCTGACAGCCGAACTATCGACCATGACGATCGAGAACGACGCGCGGAAAATCATTCAGGATAACATTAAGCGATTGCGTGATATCGGTACCTACCGCGGTAGGCGGCACGCCATGGGTTTGCCGGTGCGTGGACAGAGGACGAGGAACCAGACCGAGACGAGCAGGAGGCTCAACAAGGTCGAGCGGAGGGGCTGAGCGAGATCGGGCGGGCATTTGGTATAGAATTTTGGGAGAGCTCGTCTCGAGAGGGAGAGCTCATGTACGACAACCTGGGGCTGCATCGTGGATGGACTGGCATTAAGGAACGATGGGCGCCACTTTGGGCTGGTCAACCACCAACTTGTATTTATGTACCCTATAACAATCGAGCGTATTCAAAATAGCTGGCTCGGTTTTGCGTGCCGCTCGAATGGGGGTATCTACTTCCAGTGAGGAGATTCTAGATCGTCCTCAAGAACCGGCTCACCAGCCTTCTGCATCCTCTCTGCCACCTGCTCAACCTCTCTCCACACCCTCAAAACGTTCCCTCCCGCCACCTTCGCCGCATCCTCATCGGCCACCCCCATCTTCAGTAACTCCGCGAACAAATCCGGGTACTTTGACACATCCTCCAGACCCCTCGGCGTGCTCTCAATCCCATCAAAATCACTCCCAATCCCAACATGCTCGTACCCGATCAGCTCCCCGACATACATGACATGCTCAGCCACTCGTTCCAGCGTCGAGTTTCCCTCATCAAACAGCGGAATCCCACTCCCATCGCTGCCCTCCACACACGACACAAAATCCGGCGCAAAGTTAATCATCACCACACCTCTCTTCTCTTTCACCAACTTCAAAACCCTATCCTCCACGTTCCTCGGATGCGGACACAGCGCATACACGCTCGAGTGCGAAAAGATCACCGGCGCTTTACTCCCCCCCCACCCATCGCGCTTGCTCCCGCCCAGCACATCCAGCTGCGTCTCCACACTGGTGTGTGACAGATCGACAATCATGCCCAGGCGGTTCATCTCATGAATAAGTTGCCGGCCTGCAGGGCTGACACCGCCCCAGACGGAGGGGGCTTTGCGGAATGGATTCTCCCAAAGGGCAGCGTCAGCGAAGCGGTTGCCGCAGTTGTGGGTTAGAGTGGAGTAGCGCACCCCGAGGGCGTGGTAAAGACGCAAGGTGGCGGCGGAGTTCCCAATTTGGTGGAGGCCTTCAATGCCGAGGGGTGAGATGAGTTGGCCGTGGTGTTTGAAGGAGGCGAGGGAGGTAGAGGCAGTGAGGGCGGGGGAGAAGTCCTTGGGGTAGGCGGTCTTCAGGCGGGTCATAAGGTCGATTTGGGAGAGGGTGGATTGAACGACTGGGAGGGGGCTAGTTAATTCAGAGTGATGGGCTTAAAGATGGGAACGGGGGGGGCTGACCAGGTGCGTAGTTGTCGTCCGAATAGTCGTTGCCTTTGGAAGGGCATGGCCAAAAGACGCTCCAGAAGGCACCCCCGACTTGTCCTTGGCGGAGTCGAGCGAGATCGACGTGGTACGGAAGAGATCCGTCTACGAAGGGGCCGGTGAAGTTGTCACCATAAATGTGGTTATTAAATGCGCCGCGGATATATACTGCGACGTCATTGTGGCCATCGATCAATGGCGTGTGCTTGAGGATGTGCTTCACACGATCCTCGATGGATCGATCGCTTTGCCAACGCCCCCGTCCATCATGGGAAACATTTTGGAAGAATCTGTCGCCAGTCGGCCCAAAGAACAAACTTACCGCGGACAGCGAAGAGACAGCCAGCAGCAAGCAAGTGCGCGCCCTCCGGGACGTCCGGGACGTCCGGGATGGTTGTTCGGATAGCTTGACCATTGTTGTTTGAGAGGAGTTAGTTTGTCATTATCACGGCATGTGGGGCAGGGGTCTAATGCCATTATCCATTTATTTTCTAGTGACAGGCCGATGCATGTCGTTCTAAACGCCGAAAATTACGCGCGCGATGAATCGGCTGCGTATTTCTTACTGAAACATATGCATTCGTACCTAGGTGCGTTAGGCAGGCATTGTAAACATCTTCAAGTCCGAATCGGAGAGTGACCGAAAGCTCAACGGCTTGTGTCTTCGTCCAAAACGGCTTCTGGCAACCAGCGCGAAACTGCTGAGGACAACAGCTGAAAGCTGAGCGCCAAGCGGGTTTGGCGCACTCGTGGCGTGCACGCTACGAAGCGCGACAGGGGACTTCTCCTTTCTCGCCTGCAGCAACATGAACCAACTCCATGTCGCTGTCGCACACTGACGGAGTCTGAGATGATTGCTCTGGTGCCACTATATTTTCCTTTCTGTGCTACGAAGGAGCAAGACTTTGGGTTTCGCGACACTGGTCGGCGCTGGGCACTGGTCGGGTGCCAAAATCTTCCACGGTGATCTTCCATCGTCTTCAGTTTCCGCATGGACGCCATTCCCAACGCCCAATCAATGACAGCGGGAGAGTCAAGATGACACTCCAGCGTGGCATTTGGGCTTGCCCGCGTGCTTGAACCGGGCCGCTGGGGCTTCTCTCTGGGGGGGGGGGGGGTCATGCAAACACGAATATAAGCTTAAGCAGCTATGCAGATGTTGTCAGCGTGTAGAGTGCTTTGTGGACGAACGATAGAGGCAGAAAACATTCGTTGCAGGGCACAACAGCAGCAGGCGCGAGTCCCATATCAACCCACACTTGTGCCTTTGTAAACTCGTAACGGCCCCCCCTAGCCACTGCCATCGCTTATTCCGTTCCACCCAGCTCTTTGACCGATCGGCATCGGGGGCGGGTCCGGGCTTCCAGAGGTCTCCAGATTCAGAACCCCCTGAACATTTTTAGGTGGCTCACAGATTGCGGCTGCAATCCTTCATTGAGAACACAAGCCAAGCGTTCGCCTGCCTCAGCCTCAATCGCGCCGACGCCAAAACTCTGGCTTCCCCTGCAGCGTCTGCTTTATTTTCCAACAACAGCTTGGTCGCGACTGGCTTCTACCCTCGTAAAAACAGAGCGTTTGCTTCAAACCACACCGCCGATCCCGAACAACCCGAATACCCGACACATCAGACTGTTACTGGCGCTTGATTCAACCTGGCACTACACAACACAGCTAATTTCGCCCCCCGCTGAGCAAGATGCCAGGCTTCGCGGATTCCTTCTGGTCGAATGACTACGCCGCAGGTAGGTTTACGGCGCGCGATCCCGGGCCACAATGGCCGCTAGACTTTGTACGATGCTGACGCTCTCTGCGCAGGGCTTGGGGTCCTGTTCGGCAAGCTGCAACAGGGTGTCGTCGAGAACCGCCAGGTTCTGACGATTGCTCGCATGCGCGCAGAGGCTGAGGAGGCCTACGGTTCCCGCTTGGCCGAAATCGCCCCTGCAGTCGACAAAGCTCAAGGTGGCTTTACCCGCGACGATGGCGCTAGCGTACGAAAAGCCTACGATGGCGTACGGACCGAGATGGAGGACGCCGCGAAGAATCACAAGAAGATCGCGCAAAACATCCGGGACTTGGTGGTCAACCCCTTTTCGCGTTGGTGCGAAGCCCACGAGTCCCGGATACAGGACTCCCAGGATGAGCTCCAGGCCCGCATCAAGGCCCACGACAAACAAGCCGAGACAGTGAAGAAATTGAGGAGCAACTACTTCAACAAGTGTCGACTAGTCGAGGACATCGAGGAAGAGAATAAGCTCGCGTTTCAAGATCCTGAGGTCAGCCCGAAGGGAAAGCAGCCGATCCCCGAGATCAAGGTAGAGCCCGAACCGGTCGAGGAGGATGAGCTCTACGAGATCGGCGACGAGGTTTACACGCCAGATCGCGTAAAGACAATTTTGGCGCACATGCTTAGCACTATCAAGATGGGCGAGACCAAGACCTTCCTGGGCACATACCAGAACACCTCCGCGGGTACCGACATTGTGGAATATATACAAAAGAGTATGGGATCTACGAGCGTCAGCAATGCTGAGAGGATCGGCCAAGATTTGATCACACATGGCTTCCTACGCTTGCTCAGCGTCGGCAATACCTTTGCCAACAGCTCCAAAATGTTTTATCAGTGGAAGTCCAAGGCTTTCGAGATGGCCGGTGTGCCGGAGAAGAAGGTACCCCTTGCGAGGACCTTTTCTCTCCCGACGGCGGGAGCGGAGGGCGACAATTCGCCTGTTGTTGGGGCAGTGAGCGAGTATCTTGAGAAATGGAACGTCATCAACACAGCCCGCCCGAACGAGACGCCAGCAGAAAAGCTGCAGAGGGAGGCCAGAGAGGCAGACGAGAGGTACAAGGCTGGCGTCAAGAAGCTCGACGAGATGCGCTGCGAACTCGAGGAAGCCATATTTGTGCACCTGAAGTTCCTGGAGCGGTGCGAGCTCGACCGCCTCAAGGCCATCAAGACGGTTATCCTCGACTTCTCGGGTTCCATTAGCAACGTGATCCCGAGCCTCCAGTCCACCGTCGACAACATGATGCTCTACCAGGAGACAGTCCAGCCGCTTGGAGATCTGCGGTACTTCTTGGAGAACTACCGCACCGGTGGCTTCGCCCCCAGGGTGATGGTGTACGAGAATTACTACAACAAGGTTGATGAGCAAACGTTTGGTGTGGATCTGGAACCACGCGCGCGCGCGGACAGGAAGCGTGTTCCCATCATCATTACATCCCTCTTGACTTATTTGGACCATCACTATCCGGATCTCGAAGGCGACGAAGCCCGACGCGGTGTCTGGCTCCACGAAGTGCCGCTCTCTCAAACTCACAAGCTCCGAGCCAAGGTGAACAATGGGAAACCTCCAGCTGAGGGGGTATTTGCCGAATTCGACATTCCCACCGTGGCTAGCTTATTGAAACTCTATTTGCTCGAGCTTCCTGGTATGCTCCTGGCCACTTGACCCCACTGAAAGTGCAGCGGCTAACGCATTCTAGATTCTCTTGTGTCTTCTCATGTGTACGAAATCATCCGGACCATCTACACCTCTACCACAGAAAACGACCAGGCTCGTATTCAGGTGCTACAGCAGACCCTGTCACAGTTGCGACTTACCAACATTGCGACCCTGGACGCCTGCATGAACCACTTTACACGATTGATCGACCTCACTTCGGCTGATGAGGAGTATATCGCCAAGTTGGCGACTTCGCTGGCGCCTTGCATTCTGCGACCTCGCACCGAGACGTCCCTCTCGATGAACGAGAAGCACGCCTATCGTCTAATCCGTGATCTCTTCGCGTATAAAGACGCGATATTCTCGGAGCTCAAGCGACTGTCTACCCAAAACTCGAGCGGCGGCGGCGGCGGCGGTGGTTCAGTGAGAGGCGAGCAAAACCGACCACGGGCCATCTCCACGGACGAGAGCAATCGCAAGGCGCACATGGAGGAGCGAACTCGAGCTTTACTGGAGAAGGTCGGTGGAAGCCGAAGCCGAGCGACATCGCCGGCACCGAGTCCCCGTGGCCACCGCCGGGATAAGAGCAGCGGCGGTCCTGAGACTCGGTTCCCCGTTGCAACAGGCCTGACGAGTCCCACATCAGAACGGAACAAGAGGCAGAGCATGGGGCCGGTTCTCCCGAAGCGCACCAGCCTCGAAGTGCCCGATGAGTATGGCATGAATCTGAGCCACCCGGCAGACGGCAACTTTATCCCGAACGGAGCGGCAGTTGTGGCGGAGCACGCCGTCGCCAAGACGGAAACCGACACGCCGCTGGAGAAGCGTAACAGCCTTGGCAGGAGCGGGGCGAGATTCGTAGGCGGTCGCCGCGTGGGTCCCACGCCATCCTCACTGACGTCGTCATCCACGCCGCCACCGGATGGCGCGCAGCAAGGCGTTACACTCGTGGATCGACCAATGAACTACTAGGACTGATGAATTTCTCTACCTACTACAAACTTAGCCTGTCTGGGTATTGATGATGTGGTGGCACGGAAAATGGGATGCTGTCTTGTTTTTTTATTGTTTGTGGGCATGGTGCAAATACTAGCATAACGACTCTGAAATGATGGAAATGGATGAACAAGACGAACGAGGAAAGCCACCACATTTTTGGGGTTAGACCAGTCGGTGAAGTGTCTACTTATGCTTGTCTCTGCAACGCGATGCGGCCACGCCTTGAAGTTGCCTGTTTGCCTACCTACTCTAGCCGTACAGCGGCTATTTCACCGTCTGTATCCTAACTGTTCAATCTAGGTTGTCTATATTTCTGGGAGTAAGGATGGGCAGTTCTTTTTGCTCCTCTGTTTTTTTCTCATGTTCTATGAGTTATTGCTTATATTGTATTGTTTAGTATTAGTTTGTTCGCCAGTTGCACATACCTCTTCGGGTTGTCTTTGAGCGTTGTCAGATTCTGTTTGCCTGTTGGAGAGAATTTGAAATCATTGCTGTGTGTTTGATGTTCAAGTTCGTATCACAACGAGCTCGCTCAAGGAATGAGCCTCCTGATGAAGTTGATTAGTTGCCTTAACTATGGTAGACAAGAACTCATTGATACACACGCTGGATGTTGATGTTTCAATCCTTCTGGGTAAGGACTTGTCTGCTGTCGAAACTCACAAGTATGCCAAAAGGGGCTCTGCTCAATGTCTCACCTCGAAGCCCAAATGCCGAGCCGGAGACGCGCGTTAGCCTGCATGCCCGGTTGACTGGTGGGGTTCAGGGGGTGGTAGGGCGTTTTCAGCCTAGGGATCCCCTCGGCAACCCTTCCATCCAGCATCTCACCGTTGCATCCGTCGTAAGCTGAGGTGGGAGCCATCCCAAGTTATGCGAAAACGGAATTTCTACTTTAAGCAGTAAGTGGGAGTAATTGAGTTCAAAGTATGCTACATGCAAGCAGGCTAGCCCAATTTGCCTTCTCATTCCACCATCGTGACCTGCTGTCAGGCAGCCTGGTGCAGCCCAGGTGGGGCGGTTCTTTGATCTGCCACAGGAGGTTCAGCTCAGCCGCTCGCGTGAAACCGGTGCTCTGGTTGGCTGTCTCACTGAGATACGACGCTAGTTCCCAGTTGGTGGCGCGGCCGCTGGGCGTCATTGTTTTTGTGGCTCTGCGGATCGGACCAGGGGATTTTGGGTGGTCCTTGGGCAAAGAAGGGGCGGCTTGCGGCTGCTGCGCCATCCGTCGGGTCCTGCTTGGTTGGTGTCTGCAAATCGACGAGGAAGGCCTCTGTTGCGAACTCCACGCGCGTGTGCGTTCCCGCTTCTTCTCTTTCACCTCGCGCAGTGCCTGCTTCGTCGTTTTTCTCGTTCCGTCACCCTCGTTACCTCTGCCGCATTGCGCAGCGTGTGTGTCGCTTTAGTTTCGCATTCAGCGCCGCTTCTGAGCCTTTCCCGCGATCGAGCGATGCCCTTGGTGCTGTAAACCGCATAAGAAACACGTCTCTGCGGGTTTTTTGAGATTTACGCGGATTTTACGACTCGACGACACGGCTGCGACGCAGCCAACGCACACATAACCGCACCCAAAGTCGGTACGACACAACTCCCACGATAATTTGAGGACTCGAGAGGGGACGGAGTAGAAGAGCGCAAACAAAGACCAGCAACCATGGCATTCGAAGACCTCGAGCTCAATGCGGAGCATGTTCCGAAGTTCAAGCTGGCTTTCCATATCGGCCAGATAATTTTCGGTCTGGTGCTCTGGTGTATGGAAATTGCAGTTTTCCGGGCCGAGGGATCGATCGTCACAGGAAACGTTGGCTGGACATTCGCAGTGGTAAGGCGCTCTGTGTTTGGTCTTGGGAGGTGTATGAGAATGCTGACAGACTCGATGCAGTGCTTCCTCTCGATACCGGCATGGGTCTATCTTGCCATGGCTCCGCGGTTCCCGCGGACCAGGAAACTAGCGAACCCCTATGCCATGGCTTGCGTCGATGGCCTCTTCGCCGTTATCTGGCTCTCAGCTTTTGCGACGCAGGCGGCATACAACACAGCTGGCCATTGCGGCACGGCCTGCGGCATCTCCAAAGCCTGTGTTGCCATGGGAGTTTTCGTCTTGTACGTCACTAATAAGCGGATCGAAGCCAATTCTGTACCGAATGCTAACGTCGCATGTAGCCTCCTCTTCTGTGTCACGACAGTTCTCAGCGTCTACACGGTCAAGTACTACCAGTGGCATAACCGGTTGCCCGGGTACGATAAGCTTGCGCTCAACAGTCAGAACATTGATCCCGACAAGGCAGCGTTCTCGACGGCTCCACACGACGAGGAGGCTTACGCGCCGGTACATATGGACGACCACGAGAATGACGCGACACGGCCTGCGCACTCGGACTATTCCGATCCCTATGGCGCCCCGAGCCACGTCTCGGACCCATATACCGGCGCTGCGGGAGTCAGCGGGAGTCAAATTAGCTATAGCGCGCCGCAAAATCCGTTCCAACAACAAAATCCCTTCGACGACGAGACCGAATATCGCCGCCCGAGCCCGGGAGCCCCTGCTACAGGTGGACGATATAACCCACCGACAGCACATGACGAAGAGGATGACACACGACCAGTGACATTCCCCAGCGCAAACTACGATCGCATAACGAGGTAGGACTAGTGGGCGAGACGGAGGAAGTGCTGGCGCAAGCAGGGTGTGTGCTTAGAAGGGAAAAGGTTGCGAATGTGACGAACACGGCTGCACGGTTTAGATGTTTGGTTTACGACTCTATCATACGAGTGAGCTTTTGGCTTATTCTTGCACGGTGTTCATAGGCGTCGCAATTGGTATTCGGACGAGATACCACGGATACTGGAAGTATATTCTTTTGCCTGTCTTACACAACTGGGTTTGAGCTCTGGATGCCTCAGCGGTTCATGCTGGATCGTGTTAGTGTCCATGTTTTTTTTCACTTTCCAGGGGCTCCATCCGGCAGAATACCTAGGGTTCTGTCCCCGACAAAAAGGGGGCACTAGAAAGCGAAACACGAGTAGGTTCAGTCAAGCCAAAGTGACAGAGGTTAGCATAATGTTGTATGTGCTCTGTATACATGACCCAACTCTGATAAACGCCAAACGCCAGCCGATGTTCCCATCCCTATTTCCTTGTTGGCTATTTCTAAGAGCCACGAGTTGCCTAGATCAGACCGCGGAACTCATCAACGGGGAATCATGCCCAGGGCACACCGACCCAAGGTTCCTAATATCCGCACCAGCTCGACGTCGCGCTCGGAAATCATGTCCCTCTGGACTGGAATCTCCTCCAGCTCACGAAAGCAACCCTGCCTTCTTCAACCTCTTCCTAATATCCGCTGCCGTCTGCTGCATCGGATTCAACTTCCGATCCCTCACCATCGCATCCACATCTTGCCCATGCTTCTTCACCAAATCCTCCAACCAATCCCTCTCCCTCTCACTCTGATGCCTCACCCTCGCCTCCACTGGCGCATTTGCTTGCCTCTCCAGCTCCTTCAACACCTCCGGCGCATCAACGTCGATACCACCCCACTCCTCACCGTCGTCCTCGATCTCCGACTCGTCCTCTACATCGTTCAGTGGGTCGTGTAGGGGATTTGTCTCGCGCACAATACGAACAATGCGACCAGAGGCATCGCGTTCGACTTTTACTTCGCGGACTTGCAGGAGGCCGCGGTCAAGAGGTTTGTGGGCCAAGGGGTTGGGAGCTGGTGTTGATTTGGTGACGGTATCGCCCCCAGAGCTGGTGATTTTCTTTTGAACGCCGCCGGTGGTTTTGCCGAGACGAGCAACAATGCCAAAACGGCTGTAGTTTTGGGAGAGTGTTTCTTTTTTATCCCTGGTGTAATTGGGTTAGAATGTGGTTGGTGGTGAAGGAGTGGGGGAGAGGTACCAGTTCTTGGCGATGACGCCGTTGCCTTGGGGGTTGAGGATTTTTTTGGACCTGGTGTGCGTTCTTACAGTAGGGCGGGAGGAGCGCCTCTTGCGCTTTTGAAGTTCGCGACCCATTGTGATTGTTGGTGGGGTGGTGATGCAGTGGTGAGATGTCGAACTGCGATGGTTTTGGCGGTGGTTGAGGGCCAAAATTTTGGAGCACACCCGATAAGGATGCGGAAACGACTTTTTAGTGGGGCATTGTGGACGATAAGGAAGCTCGTAGAGACTGAACCATCAGCTGCCGCCAGCTGTGGATGAGCTCCAACTATTTGGTGCAATTGACTTTTCATCCTCCCTGTTGTTGGGTTTAGATGAAATATTCCCATCATCTCAACTCCCAGGTGAGTTGTCTCCACCTTATCCCAACTACCGCAATTGAGATCTTAGTTTGTCATGATTAAAGATTGCAGTCGGTCTTGTACCTATTCAGACGGTGAGACACGACTCAACATCACGACCCACGCCGCCCTCTGGACAAGCGAAACGGCTTCTGTCCATTCCATGAGTATTTGCCATCCTTCCATGTCGTTTCACCATCCGCCTCTTTGCGCTCCGTGCATATCAAGTGCTACACAGTCGGGGGATTCTTGACGTACATATTGAAATTACCTTATGCCAACCTTTAAAATACCTCATCACATGCCTTGTCGCCTTTCCCTCGGTGTCGAATTCATTAAGATCTTAGCTCGGAGGCGCGCGATCTTAAGCTCGCCGTCTAACTCAGCAGCCCCAGCAGGAAGGGTAAGGTGAGGCTGCACCCAGAACCTATGGCCAGGCCACTGCCACGTCCAGCGAACCGCCAGCCGCCTTCGACCTTCCTCAACAGAACATCCCGAGAAGCTCGACCAGCTCCTAAGCATCGCCGTTCCCACGTCCCCGTTGCGTTGCATGGTTAGTGTCGCCGCGCCCAGCACATGTCATCATCTTCTCGAAGCCTTTTGCCTGCCGCCACTACAACATGGCAACATCACAACAATATTTCCTGTTACAACACCAACACAACTTCGGTGCCCGAGCCGAACCAAGAACCCAGGTCACCATTACAAGCCAGGGGTCTCTCACGGCGAACCGCCGGACACCCCCTCCCGAAAGCTCCCCTTCCCACCACAACTAACTTCCTCACTCAGCCTAGCTCCCCCATCTACAGTTACAGCGCGCAAAAATCACCCCTACCTCCAAACCATAACCCAACGCTCTCGTCCTGATGCCCAGAACCTCCTCCGCTTCTATCTCGTCTTCCATCACACGCTTTCCCGCCAAACTACAGATTCTAGCCTCCCTTCCATGCACACCACCTCATCTCATCACGTCTCCCTCCCGCCCTCGTATAGATACACTGTCGTTAGCTGGCTCCTATGAATGCTACTGCACTACTCCCCCAGCCGCTAACACCGCACATCTACACCCCCCTCTCCCACACCGGAGCAGTAGCCCATCAGCTAGAAGCGCCACCACTCCTCGCTTACCCTCTTCCATGGCCTTCAAGTGACCAGTGTAACCCTAGAAGCCGCCAGCATCCTTCCTTATACCTTCTAGAAAGAGTGTGGGCCCCGCACCTACATAAACACCGTCGTAGCATTCCTGCGCAGATACATACTTGCAGTACATTCGTACTGCGTATCTAGGGATCTAGGTATGTGCATATGGACTCAGACGCTTGATCTCGCCTGTCTCTCTCTCTCCTCCCTCCTGCTACCAAAGCAGCGCAACCCCAGCGCTGCCGGAATCTCACAAGTCCGACGTGCCATCTTGAAAGCGACAATTCTTGTTGACAACCATGGCCAAGTGGCAGAGAACATTGAGGTAGCTCCCACCTCCTCCGGGGGGTCTTCCTTGGATACCAAAGCTCCATCCAGCAGAGCTCGTGGAGCTGGGCCCCCCACGGTTCGCGGAGCTTCAGCTCCATCTTCCTTGAACACCACAATCACGGATGGAAAATAAGATGATAGAGGACAGGATATGTAGTGTAATTGACATTTATAAGCAAGACATGCAAGATCTTGACGCCGGCAAGTTGCCACTCCGCTAACCCCCTGAAATGTGTGCCACCCAGAACCCCATGGCGCCTTCGATAACGCGGACATCCCAGAGACACGCCTTCCCCCCCATATATGCATTGCCTTACATGATACATGGCTCAACGCCCATCGTGGTCCGTCATGAAAGCCGTAGAAGGCTAGAAGTGTGTGTGTAACAAAAGAGAGCCCGCTCCTGATTCATTCCGTTCATGCCCACTCTGCCGCCCTGTCCGTAAGCGATTCTAGCCCCTATTCAGTGCCGCCCGTTTCAGAACATAATCCACTCCACATCAACCCCTGACCCTCCGATAACCTTGCTCCAGTTGAAGGGCCCCCGTCGATGCATGCCGTTGAGCTTTGATGTCGGGCTATCCTCCTTCCAGTCGCCCGCCCAGAGGCGCTCCAAGACATCCAGTGCCGCGAGGTTGTTCATGTAACCACTGCGTGCCATGATGTCGCGGCACTTGGACCGCACAATATTCTGCTGCAGCTCGTTGACGCATTCGCTGCCTGCCACGAAGAGAGGCCACAGGAGAAACTTCTCAGCGCTGCTGCCAGCCTCGAGGCTCGTGGCGTAATACACAACTTGACTGACCAAGTTGCGGAAGTTGTTGTGTGTGCTCGGCACATTGGGGCTGGCCAGCCGCTCCGTGTAGAGAAGTCCAGCATAGCGGAATGCCTCGCTCAGCGAGCCGAGGTCGCGAACCTGCGAACCTGTAGGCTGCGATCCCGACGAAGCCGGGAGCAGCGATGAAACCACCCGTGATGCGTCAAACTCCCAGCTCTGCAGTGCGATGCGTGCGTCCTTCCATTCCCGCCAAAACATGCTCCGGTGGTCGTCGTAACCTGCCGGAGAATGCATCCCAGCAGCGCCCAGCAAATCCTCCTCCTCAATGGTCGCTGGGAAGCCGCCGGTATCGAACCGTTGGTGCAAGTTTCCAAAAAGATGCTCCGAGCCAAGGTGGGGAGATGACTTGAAGGCGCCAGCCATTGGCGAGGCTGATCGGGAAGATGCGTTGGGCCGAGACGAACCGAGAAGGTTCTGCACGGGGCGGTGTTGAGAGAGGAGGTTGAGACGACCAAGCTTGATGATCGTCTTGAAAAGCTCTCGGTCGCAGCCGACCAAGTTCTCGGATCCGGGAGGAAGAAGCTGGGCATCGGGAAGCATGCCGTAGAAGGAGGTGCTGAGCTGCGCCTCCCTGTCGTTAACGCTGGCGGAGATGGCATCAAAGTAGGTAAAGAGAGTCTCCATCCAGGCAGCATCCCTCGACACGGGGAATGGCGACATCCTCCGCATCCCAAGAATCTTCTTCACACCAGCGAATTGTGTTTGGAATTTGGCAACACCCGACTCGACCATGCGGTAATGGCAGAGCATCAGGATCGTAGCCAGAACAGAGTCATGGGTCGACTTGTCCGTGTCGTTCAGCTGCTCGTTGAGCAAACGGACTGCAATGCTCCTGTGCTGATACTCCTCGTTGAGCGATTGGTCCTCGGGTTGAGAATCGGATGCGCTGTCAATGGGCTCGAGACGCTTCTCTCCAATGTCCCTGCTGTGTTGTCCTAGGCTTAGCTTTCGCTTCATCCGCAGGTTGCAAGCCGCGAGCGCGCAGATGGCATGCTGCAAGCTCCTGCTGCTTGTGCTAAGCTGAAGGATGTGTTCCCTGAACGGGTTACCGGGTCCGTCGATGTACACCATGTTCGGGCACATGGTTTTCTCATAATAATCCATAAAGAACGGCATCTTGGTGATGAGATCAGGGCTCACCTGCAGGACCGGCGAGGATGGCTGAGATGGGAAAGACGAAGGCCACGAGAGCGCGCCATAGTCGGGCACGCTGTGGGACAGGGTCTCCTCTTCGGTGCCTGAAGTGGCCCAAAATGGAGCGTGCGACTGAGTGCTTGTGCTATATGTGTCCAAGTCAGGCGTCGGGGGAGCTAGAGTGTGCCGTTAGCATTTCAACCCGAGGCTGCTGCAATGGCAGAGCAACTAACCAAACATGTCGCATTCCTGAGTGAGCTTGCGACTCAGTCGGGCCTCCAGGGTGTCCACGTGTGAGAGATGAGAATGAAGACTCGATGCAGGGTCCGACGGGGTGTAAGCAAGGCTAGGGCATGAGGTTGGAGCTCTTGGCTGCTCGATCATAATGGCGGATACCGGGCTCTGAGGAACGGGCGATCCGTGGGTGGGATAGCTGTCGTACATGATGGTTGGGCTGTGAAGAAATGGCGGCATGTCGTCTCGAGAGTATGAGTGCCCCAGTGGCGACATGTAGTCCACGTCGCTGATGCCGTCCATTGCTGCGGCGGTCATCATATCTCCCTGCGTGGTGATGGGCAGAGGCAGGCTCCTGCCCGGAAACCTCGGCCCATCGTCGCTTGGAAAGGGGATGTGAGCCCAATTGACGGACGCACTCTCATGAGACGACATATGAGACAGGTCGTAGGGGTGATAGGGCGAGGGGGTCGGTACGGACGGGGTCCGCGTCTGAATGGGCGAGATATCGTCCCGGGTTTCCTGCTCCGTCGGCCACTGCCCATTGGAAGTGACGGGAGCGGTTCGGATGCGAATTGGCGACTTTGCGGGCTTGGTGCCGCTCACTGGTGGTGCTTTGGCGATGGGAAGCGAGAGACCGCGGAGCTTCCCTCGACTGGCCACACCAACGCCCCAGGTCAGCTGCGTCTTGTAGCCTGAGCAGTCGTTGCCGATCTCGAGACACTGCGAGCAATACGGCCTCCTGCGGTCACACTTGACGTTCCGCTTAGCGCAGGTAAAGCAGTCATCGGCAGCGCCGCCAGCTGGCGCTCTTCTCCTCCGCTTCCGCGCAGAGGCGGCGTCCTTTGCCGCCGCGGCCGACGGTGTGTTGATCGGGGCCGTCATGCTGAACAACGGAGTGGATCCGGCAAGCTCGGGCGGCTAAGTATGGTTGCTGCTGCGAGGAGGGGGTCCGCGGGCAGGCGAGTTCACAGTCCGAGTCTTGGGTTGGTCGTCAACAAGAGAGGAGCGAGTGGTGTGGGTAAATGGACATTAATATGGAAAACTTCGGGGCCCATAACACCACGCAGCGGACACGACCTGGGAGCTGGGACACAGTGGTGGGCACGCCGGAGGGGAGCAGAGGGTACAGGATATGGGGAGCAGGCACGCGGCTGGGAGTTGGAGGGACTGAAGTGTTTTAATGAAGACGGCTCCCAGATGATCCCCCAGCTACCACACCGACGACCCATGGGAGACAGCGCCGCATGCAGCGTCCAGGCTTGGCTACGCCCCCATCAGACAGGTACTCGCTAGTACAACGAGCAGGGAAGAGGAGGCAGACTAGCCAGGGGGGTGTGGGAGGGGGTCCTCCACTCCACAAGTGGTCGCAACGGCCGCAGACCGCGGATTGGGAAGGGGAGCAGGTGATGGTATGGGGCCCACCCAGTAGTGTAGGGTGTGCGGGTGGAAGGGGGGAGGGGCCCTAGGGGAGGATCGAAGAGGGATCGAAGTGGAGGAGCGCCATCCTGAGGTCGCACGCCCGGGCGCACCCTGCCAGTGTGCCGCGGCGACTGGTCGATTGCGCGATAGGCTGGTGGGTTCCGAAGGGAAATAAAACTGGGTTGGACCGAGACGCAGGCGACGCAGGAGACGGCAGTGTGCGTGTAGAGCGCCCTGGACGGCGACGGCCAAGGCAGCCTCTCCATAGGATAGGTGGGAAGATTTGAGAGCGGGCAGGGAATGAATACGTCGACGGCGGGCGGGCGGGGACGAATGAGAAGACGGGAGGCGGGATGGCTTGCGGACAGCCAAGTTGCAGGAGCCTCTCCACGACACAGTACATGCGCGGCAACAAACCCGGGCAGCTCAATCCGCTGCATCAGGGTTGGAGAAGCTCTTCGCCAACAAAAAGGCAACTTTGGTTATGCCCGCAGACATGTGCTTGTTTACCTGGCATGGAAGCTTGGAGCGCAAACAGGGGTCACTCTGCAGCGCCGTGATTGCAGGAGCAAACCAGCGATTGCAAGGTGGAGACTCCACGGTGGAGTCGAACGATCCCGCTTTCGTGGGTCCCCTAACCGACCGTTGACTTGCAGCAACCTACGAGAAGCTAGGGTGAGCTTTAGCCTTTGCCAAACTACTCGATATCAACGCTGGGCAAGCAGGAGACAAACCCCCGAAACCCCGGGTATTATTTACTTATTCTATCCGAAGCGCGCGTTTGTATCGGAACTGGAGCCACTGATATCGGTGGTTCCGGGAGTCAAGTCGAGGATGATGAGCTGCCGTTGGAAACGACAGATGGCATTCCGTTGTGCCGTCTTGGACGAAACAGGTATGTACCCTCGTACCGCCCGCCATCCGCAGCACCAGGATTTGTATTTCGTCCAGAAGCTGAGGTGAGAGCTATCTGTGAACGGAGTCTCCCGCGGGGAAAATCGCCTTGCCGTCCGGCACCTTTCGGAAACCTGAATTGGAGGCAAATAAAGCTTCGCAAACCGTTATCACTGAGCCCAGCAGGAACTTTGCGGTACTTCACTGCTCTGAGCAGACGTGAACGGCGTCGTATTCGCCGCCTGGCTCGTGCGTGCCCTTGGACCCTGCTTGGGAGAAGCGAACACCTCTCTGTCCACGCTCCGCTGTGTCGAGACATGGGGCTTACAAGGACCTTCGATCGTGACCGGGCAGCAATCGCGAATGCAATTTACCTTGTAGATTGATGGAGCCCACAGCCTCCAAGCAGCCAGAAGGCGCATCACGACACACATACGGTGACACAGGTCGAAATGCGAGCCCCGAGGTTCTGTTCGGTCAACGTGAGACGTCCTTCGCTCAGCGCTGCAGAACAGTTCTTCGAGCTGTTATTTCCGTCCCTTCCTCCCGCCATTGTAGTTCCGCCAGCGAAACCACGCGATGAGATGGCACGACTTCGCTTTGCTGCGAGTGGGGGTCACGCGTCTGATTCTGCACGCGCACCCACAGCACTTTTCAGCACTCTAGGTTAGTCCGCTGTGTTCAGTTAATATAACCAAACCCCCAACTACTGATTCGCAACTTGGTTCCCGGGTCAGAGAGCCACTCAGGACCCGCAGAATCGGTGATGGCGACGATGCCTCGACGGATGCCTCATGCGGGCCATGCGGGAGTGAACTTCATTTCTATAGCACCCTGACGCCCTCTTGTTGTCCCCAGCATGCTGGAATGGCGACAAAAATAGCTGGCGACGGCAATCAGCCCGTCTCATCAGTGGGACAACTTGAAATGGCGGAGTGCTTTGGTTTAGGTCAGGGCGAGATGCCGACAGAGCCCAAACCGACGACAAGACGCTAGCTCTCGGAACGTCGCATGGCCAATCAGTGCTGCTCGAGGAGGCTTTCCGTGCAGGCTTCCTCGGCCTTCCAAACTGGATATCTCGTCAAAGCCCAAAGGGTGCATCGCCCACAGACAACCACTAGATAGGATGCAAGCCAACCAACTGCGTCCACCACGAAGAAGTGACCGATGGCAGCCCGGTACCTCGTTGAACTCGAGGTATTTTTCACGGCGGCTCAGGGCGGCAAGCCAGCCTCAGGATTCATCCGCTCCAGCGACGAGGTGTCGTTGTCCTGGTTTTTGCGCTACGGATTGAGCCGCCAAGCGCAGCCACTGACGAGGAAAAGAACGCCATCTGATGATGCACAGCTAGACTAGCCAACAACGGAAACTGTCGCGCCATTGAAGGAGGGGTGATCAACTGCAAGTCGGCCGTCCTATGCCCAAAGTCAGGTTTCAAGCTGTCAGAGAATTGAAGGAAGCCATTGTGACGTCGGGCGTCACCTGGAGCGCACAGCGCCTTGCTGGCGTTCCAAAGAGGCCTTGCTGAAAATTAATTGCCCATCCCAAGATATCGGCGCCAGCCGCAAAGAGGCGCCCCGACCTCCAATGCAACCTGGAACAAGTGACTTACGGGTCGAGTTGTGTGTGTTGTTCACCAGTCACCCTCTGGATGCCGCTATATTGCCCACCGCTCAGATTGCTAAAAACAAACTCGGAGAATTCAGTTCAGCCGGCCTCTCTCCGTCGAACCTGGTAGCGAAGCGCCTTTGCATGCTCTGTCGATCAAGTAAATATCGAGAAACATACAAAGAAAACAAAACCAGTCCCATGGGGATGGTGAAATGCCGTCGGTGATCAACTCGGAACTCGTGGCATGTTTGTGCGACATGCGACTTCCAATGTCAGTACCGGACCCAGCCACGGCATAATCCGAGCGACGAGGGGCTGGTACCTCTAGCTCCACATCCTTTCGTTTATCTCACGGCAAGCCTGCTTGGAAACAGGGCCGTAATTTCAGATATGGTCAGTAGTTTGAAGCGGCATGACCGATCTGAAGTGCACGTTTCTGCTGTTGAGCGCTTGTATCCGTCTGATCTATCGCAAGGTGAGGGTGTGCATCACACTGGTGGAGCATTGAACAGAGCATTCACATGCTTTTTAGTGCCATGCGCTAGAAGGACCGAAGAACACTGCATGGAAGCTTTCGTCAGACTCTTCCCCGCCTCGCCTCCAAGCCAAGCATTTCTTCCCCGCCACCAGTCCCCGATTCCCCGACCGTATGGAAAAGCGGTGTTCCATCAATGACAGATCATCACGAAATCTCAAGTTACGGCAAACCCGTCCGGCGCCATCGGCTCAAAGAAAAAATTGCGGCAACATGCCACATCACAAAAGATATCGAGGCCCATCGCCCCCTCCCCCCACGCTACTTTCGTGGCGCCATGGTCATGTCCGCTCCTGTTCGCAGGCAGCACATTTCCAGTTTGATTACGGCGTGTCTATGCTATGAGCCGCGGGCGCATCGTAAGGATTGGCGCAAGCTGAGTTCCTGTTGCCCATAGCGGAGGAAATCACCGCCGTAAAATCCAGCGCCAGCGCAAAATGAGTACCGAGCTGTCAACCACGCAACAACCAGAGGTTTCCCCTCTCCATTTGCCCTCACAACGCGCTTGGGCGCGGTTCAGGCTGCCATTGGCACACTTTGTTGCTTGCGACCAAGACCAGTTGGGAAACCTCCGGAGGGCTCCTGTACCAGCCATTGGCCAGTCGCCGATCCTTGGATCTTGGCTCAAGAGATGTGGCTGAGAAACGGCCCTTTTCTCGAACGCCTCTTTGCCCGCGCGAGATGCTTGACCTGTTCCACGCCCCTTACCAGTTCTTGGCGATGGGAACTTGGCTCTGCGGCGGGTCCCGTTCACGCTTCTGGAGCTAGCCACATCTGCCCAAGCACGTCACAGCTAAGCAGGTGGCACGCATCGGTATCAACGTCTAGCTCTTTCATTCCGAGGCAATGAAAGTTCACCAGTCGTGAGTCCTTCCGATCCAGCGCAAGGTTTGGAGGTTTCTCGTCAGCGGCACGCACGACCCCAAAGTCAAGTACGCTGCGGCTACGAGCTACCGGCACCGCGCAGAGCATGGCGTCGTACTCTCCAACGCGCCGGCCCAAATACAGCCTACCATCAACCAGCTGAGCCCGAAAACACGGCTCCAAATGAACTGCGACTGCGCAGATGTCATCCTGACGGGATCCCGCGAGTTTCACAGCGCCTTGTTGACCGACACTTTCTTTCTGACTTCTCAGCTTCACTGCCATTCTTTCGCCCGCGTTCTCCAGCAAGACGAAACTCCTCTAGGCCCGTATTCTAGTCGCAAAGCGGTATGCCGCCTAGCTAGCCAGCAATGGAACGTTGCAATCCTTCGGCCATCACGCAGACGACAGTGGAACAGCAGTCGGCCTTGCGAGACTCGAACAAGCTCAGAAGCCGATGCTGGTGGGGCGCACGGTCCCCGAAGTCTTGGTTTCCGAGGGCCCTTAACCGCTTTCGAGACCGAGAGCCCCCTCAACCTACAGACCCAGTACCCTGACCGCGCAACAAGTCAGCGCGTTCACCAACGACAGCGTCGCGTGCAGCCCAAATCCCTCTCAACCCCTCACATCAAGTCGACTCGCCAGGTGCCCATTGCCGATTTCACCTGTTACTGATGGCAACCGTGACTGGCTCAAGCCGCCCGGCTCACTCGAGTCTCTCCTATTCTCAGGGGCTACGACCAGCCGACACACCACCTCTAATCGCGCACAAATTGCTCCTGTCATCAACAGCGCAAAGCCATCTCGTACGCCTCAGTCTTATCTTGCTGACATCAACAGCCTCGTTTGCTATATTACATCCAGATAAGAGCGAACGGTTTCCCTGTCTATCCCGTCAGAGGTCCAGCCCCGAGCGCCGACATATCTTGGCCCTGGTCAGCAAATGCTGCGGGCTCCGACTCTCGTGATCGCGATCGAGGATGCTTGGGCAAGCGATCAAGCCAACAGTTTGCTCTGGCGCTGCGGCTCCAGCAACTTATCACACGTCAAGGCTGTGCGGCGACACAACTCGTTCTATGAATAGCGTCGCTTCCGAGAGTCTGCGTATGCAGTTAATATAAAGCCGTGCCCATGACCTCCTCCCATCACTTCCCCCATCTCTCGCATCAGGACTCGCTAATCGAAAGCGACGCCTTGCCCTTAACGGCTTCCTTCAGCAAGGGACTCGAGCTCTGAACAAGCGTCCATCTTCATCATCTGCCCGGTAACTCATCTAAGTCTGCAGTCTAGCCCAATGCAATGCCGTAGCCAGAGTCACCTCATCACTGGGACCACATCGGGAGGGCCCATCCCATATTGCATTACCGCATTCATGCCTACTCCTACTGCTGCGAGGTCCCTGAAGTTTGCATCATGAGCCTTTGTCCGGACCACCTCGCACCATCCAACACCAGGCTTCCCGTCAAAGTGCACAGCCTCTCCGCACGCATGTTCCAGTAGGACCCGTGTGACGGTGATACTTTTGTTGATGTTTATACTCCCTACTCTTGTCTCCCTCTTCCTGTCCAAACGACCCCGGCATACGACATGCAACTCTATCTCCCGTTCCTGCAGCAAAACAAACCTATTCTCGTTTCTTCACCTTCTCTTTTTTGACCCCATCCCCCCTAGTCTGAATCGCCCCGTTCCTACCCTTCCCTTGAGTATCGGTCACTGGGAGTTCCCGCCTGCCGTTTTCGTCGAGGACACCCCCATTTCTGAACTATGCGCCCTTCTTTACCAACCTGGAAATCCTGGAGTGCGAGAGCCTTACCGGGTTACGCTAGACGGGGACAGAGTGGCGGAGCCGAGGTCGATATTGGATTTGCGGCGGCGGCGGAAGACGTGTGACTGATTGTTGGTCGCCACGGATCCGGTGAGCACGCACGCAAGCAAGCAAAGAAGGGCTTCGATTTTTCCTTCTGGAAGGTTTCTGCATGACGGGAGGGTGTCACCCTGCCTGTCTACCCTACGTTGGTGCCCCATGCGCTGTGTTTTTCTTCCCTTTCCCGAGTCGGGTCAAGTGTTGAGCGGATGAGGATTAGGTGTGATTGTGCTAGAGCCGGCCGGGAAGTGTTGCTATCTTTGGATGATGGTTCCGGTGGTGTGTGGGATTCGAAGGGTGATCGAAGGTTCGATGGGGATAGGGACGTGGAGAGAGGTACGAGGGAGTACAACGGTTGTGAGGTACGTGGATATACAATGAGGGAGGGCGGTACAGTGATGGATGGCGTGAATCGCTTGGTGATGTGGGGAGCAAGTGAGGGTGATGAGTTTGGACAGGTGAGTTGAACTTTGTCACTTGAGAATTTTCCGTTCTTGGAAGACGGTGTATCCGACAGCTCCTCGCAGCTGGTTCTCTGATGTAAGTATTTTTGATGGATCAGGTTGGCGCTGGGTTAGACCAGCTGGGGCTTCAGACCTCAACGGCAGCACTTCAACACCAGGGTCGATTAACTGCAACTACAACCTAGTATTGTCGTCAACGAGACGCTCTCGATATTAGATTCACCTAAAATCCGTCGATCTCGTTACCTATCGTAAGGTTTGAAGTGTTGCCTTGGTCGGCACAGACGGCTTGTCACAAGCCTTACGGAGTGACGTGGTTCTATGGTACCAAAAGGGCAAGGGAGAGATAAAATCAGTTCAACTTCTATCGGTATAAGCCCTTGCGCTAGATAGACATCCTTTGTTTTGACATCCGGAGCCCACCTCCACGGTGGGCATCAGGAAACTGGTCGACATGCCGATGTTCAATCTTCGTTCGCCTGGACGGAGTTCAAACATTAGGGGTGATATCCCTTTTAGTACTATGAGCAATGGTTTTTGAAGTTTGGCTTTCCGCCATTACCCCCAGCTGACTCGTTCCGGAGTTTTGTTTACCTATGTAGAGCGGACAAGGTGTATACATTGTACCATCAACTTGGGTACCCTGGAACGAGCACCCATGCCCCAGGCTGTCAGACAAGCTCGCAACGGGAGGAAATGCAAGAATGTACCACTTGGTCGCGGCCTTTTTTGCTGTGTGCTTCTAGTTTCTGCCGTCAATCGTTGAGGCCCTGCAGAGGTTAGGATTATGCGTGACGGTCACGCTGCAACCAGCGTTGAGAAGCTCGTCCTCGTCACAGTACGTCTACCTTAATCGTCAACTCTGGAGCAAGTTATGTGTGTAAATGAGTTGAGATACCTTGTTCGAAACAAAATCACCTTGGTATTTACTGGAAAAGTCATAATTCGCAATCCCTCGTCCGTAGCCTTCTCTTCCATCCAGCACCTTCCGGAGGTACCTCGCAAACGATTCTCCCACTTCCCCGACAAACACCTCACTTCTTCTCCAACTCCTCCAAAATCGTCGCCTCTAGTGTCTCAGGCTTCGTCGTTGACGCCCATCTACCTATCACCGCCCCATCTTTTCCCACTACGAACTTTTCGAAGTTCCACTTCACCCTCTTCAACCCCATGATACCGGGCTTCTCATTCTTCAGCCAGTCCCAAAGCGGATCCGCACTTGCGCCATTCACATCGACCTTCTTGAGAACGGGGAACGTCACGCCGTAGTTGATCTGGCAGAAGGACTGGATCTCCTCGTCCGTTCCGGGGTCCTGCGAGCCGAACTGGTTGCAGGGGAAGCCGAGGATCTCGAATTGGTCGGGGTACTTTTCCTTGATGGAGGTGTAGAGCTTCTCTAGAGCGCCAAATTGGGGGGTGAAGCCACACTTGGAAGCGGTGTCTTAGTGGTTGATGTCAGCTACTAATTTCCATTCTAGGACAATATTTGCATGTCTCAGGAGGTTTCCTCCTCAGACCTCCTGAGACAAGAGGGTAAAGGTCTAAACGGGCCAAAAAAAATAGCAGGAATCGCACATACTGACGATTAGAACCACCTTGCCGTTGTAGGCGGAGAGGGGGTGTTCGGCGCCCTTTTCTGGGGGAGTTATGAGTATCTCGTCTGATGCGGGGATTGAAGGGGGGACGGGGGCATACTGTCGAGGGGCTTGAAATCATAGAAGGTGGTTGCGGAGGCCATCGTTGCGAGACTTCTAATGTCTGTGACGAAAGCGGGTGGGGTGGAGGGGCGGAATCGGCGTGGACGGGGAATTTGTACTTGCAGTTGGGAAACGGCTGCTGGTGTGGAGTGGTAGTATCGTGGATTTCTAGTGCTCGATCGACAGGCGCGGTGGAGTGAGCGAGCTGGTTGTGAAGATCGAGCGGCAAGAAGTCGCATTGGGAGAAGGAAATGGATGTTGGAAGAAGGAAGACCCGGAAGTTTGGGGTGATTCCGCATTGGAGTTTCACCTGGCTTCGGCACCGCCCGACCTTTGACTCGATCCGGTGTCTTGCCTCGGCGCGTGGTTGTACTTGTTAGATCTCCTCCAATGACTCCGGCTTTGCCTCAGCACAGACACGAATACGCTTCTTGTCCTCTTGCACTGCCTCAACTACTTGGTCGTTAGTTATCGTCGCCTCGGCTTCAAAATGTCGTTGCAAGTGCTCAATGGAAAGCCAAAAGCAATGTTCTCTGCCCCTGATGACGCCATTGAAGATGAGGTGGTGCCCCGCATCGCCGAACGTTCTGTCCAGCGCCACCTCTCCACTGGAACGCGGCGCCCAGGGTTCTAATTTCCAGACGCACCAACCCTGAGGCGCTTGTCAGCCCGAACATATCCAGCCAGCCTACAGCTACGTACCAGAACTTCAGAATCAGTGAAAGGGGAGTTGTTGGGATATTGATTCTTGTCAGTTAATCGTTTGGGACGAGATGAGAGGGGGCTCACGTGTGGAGCTGAAAGGGAGTTACCCCGCGGCGGTGCATGGCTGCGGCACAAGGAGCTTGGGCCACCCAAGGTGCTGTGATGTCCTCCAGGTCTGCGCTGCGGGGACTCCAGCAGGTCAAGCAACATGCGGGACGAGGTGGGGCAATTGATACTCAACTCCCGCAACCTTGAATGAAGCCTTTGGTAGCAAAAATCGACTGCCATCTCATCCGGCTGTTTGAGACTCGCTTCGTTCATTGTATCTGAAAGTTACACAGACCTCATGGGCCAAGGTACCCGACTACGCGGCTGGAAACGCAAAGGAAAATAGCAACACCAGTTGAAGGTCAACGCGCTCCCGCAGTCCAACAGCTTGGGTCATCTCTTGAGAACAACCAAAGATGGATCCGCCGCAACGGAGGAACATCGTCATTGTCGGTACGGCCCGTCTCTAGCTCACACCTCCAGGTTCATCAGATGGCTAACATGCATGCTCTCCACTCTACAAGTGCAGGCGGCGGGATTATCGGATGCACCACAGCGTATTATCTAACGCGCCATCCCAGCTATAACCCTGGCCTGCATTCCATCATCCTCCTCGAGGCCAGCTCCATTGCAGCCGCCGCCTCTGGAAAGGCTGGAGGCTTGTTGGGACTCTGGGCTTATCCTCAGTGTCTGGTACCTCTGTCGTACCGTCTGCATCGCGAGCTGGCTGCCGAACACGGCGGAGCGGAGCGCTGGGGATATCGTCGTGTGGAATGCGGGCAGCTGAGTGCCATCGTCAAGGCACCCAAAGTCAAGCCTCAACCGACACAGGACAAGCCTGCTGGAGATGTCCAGCCTGGCGATACCAATGGCACCAGCGCACCCCTGCCGGTCCAGAGCACCGTGGCAGACGAGCCGAAGCTGGAGGGGAAGGAATGGGAGAAGCTCCCCAAGCAAGACGAAAATGCTGCAAGTTTATTCCAATCCTCGCCACTGCCACAAGACTTGGACTGGATAGACAGCACGCTAGTACAGGAGTACGACGAGATGGGACAACCAGGGGCAACCGAGACATCTCAAGTTCACCCCTTCCAATTCACCAACGCCATAGCCGAGCTAGCCCGTGAAAAAGGAGTTGATATCAGGTCAGGCGCCAAGGTTACGAAGATTAGCCACACGAAAACCGCCGTACAGAGCGTCAGCTATGAAGACCGCGAGACCTCCGAACCCCGCGTGGTGGACGGCGTCACGGATGTGATTGTTGCCGCTGGTCCATGGACAGGGAGGATCCTCCCTCGGTCCAGGGTAGAGGGCCTAAGGGCTCACAGCGTTGTATTCAACGCAAATGTCAGCCCATATGCTGTATTTACCGATATCCAACTACCGACGGACTACGTACCCGAACACCGAGCGAGAATGGGTCAGAGGCGAAAACATCGTGGAAATGTCGACCCTGAGATTTATGCGCGCCCCGGAAACGAGGTCTACGCATGCGGTGAGCTTCACGATGATTGCCTTGGTTTGGTCTTCTAACATGATCTCAGGAGAACCCGACTCGGCAGCGCCCCTTCCGGAAACCGCTGACCTTGTACAATGTGACGAGGCCCAGTGTGATGATCTTATCGCCTACATCGGCATCGTCAGCCCTCTACTTGCCTCAGCCCCCATCAAGGCTAAGCAGGCCTGCTACATACCGCGCCATATGCGCTTCGGCGACGAACGAGGGCCCCTTATAGGCCAGACTTCGGTACCCGGTATCTGGATTGCCGCCGGACACACATGCTGGGGTGTGCAAAACGGCCCCGCGACGGGGTATTTGATGGCGGAGTTGCTCTTCGACGGTGAAGCGAAGAGTGCGGATATTAAACAGCTTGATCCGAAGAAGTTCAAAGTCTGACAGCGCTTGGATCCTCGGCTATGCCATGCTCATTGGGGACAGGGTCAAACTGGAGCTAGGACACTTGGTTCGCTCAAGCTTGGGAACCCCCGTGATGTGAATGCTTATGTACTTGGGAGTGGGTCTGGCTCGAGACCGTTGAGTTTAAACGTGCAGATATCTCGGTTTTACAGGTCTCGAGAGTAAGGAAAGCGTCATCGTGGCTACTAAGGTACTCGCATGCTAACTTGGGGGTGGTCAAGGCATAGCTAAGTGCCTGCGTGAGTCGTGAGCTAGAGGGTCTGATCACTCTGCTTTTGACTACCATGAATGCAACGGGATGTAGAAACATAATGATGAAAAAGACCACATGCCACATATTTTCTGTACTGCCTACTCTGCAACATGATTTCAGATGGGCTGAGTTGCTTTCACTCACTATTAAATGGCATGACTTTGGTGTCTGGTGTCGTCCCGGACCCTGGCATAATAATCACAAAAGGCAATGAGAAGATGCAGACTGGGCATATCTCCCGCTGACCCCTGATTTGAGACTCCCCAAAGACGCTATTTCCACATTTCATTGTGTCTCCAAAACTAGCACCCCTCTATAGTGTGCATCCTCATGATACCTCTGAACAAACTTGGCAGAGACGGAAGAAAGACTACCTCCCAGATGCTGAAAACCACTGATCCAAACCCCATACCCAGGGTGCCACACGCACTAATACTCGCCCTCCCTTGCCCCCGCCCCATTAAGTTACTACTTCAATTGCCTTTTCAGCCACCAGCCGTCTTTCGCTTCGCCTGGGCAGTATACGTGCCGCTGTCAAACGCTCGGCAGTTCGCTAGTTCCATATCCCGGCCCATCACGGCACCTAGCGAGCACTGCTCTCAGGCATCCAAATTCATCATCCCATCCCTACAGCTTTTCAACCCTACCTATTGACCATCCGAGACGCCCCCCCCCCCCCCCCCCCTCCCTGAGGCTGCCTACAACCCTTTCTCAACCTCCATAACCTCCTTGACACCCTCCTCAATAATCCCCACCTTCGCCTTTTCCAGCCTCTTCAACGGCCTCCTCGGAAACCCGCCATATCCAAAATAGCTCTGAATAGCCTGCTTCGTTCCCGCAATCGCCGCCTTTGTCAGGAACCAATCCCCCCTAGACAACACCTTTTGCAACGCAATCGCCTCTTCTCGCTTCCCCTCGACGTACAGGTTCCACACCTTCACGCACATCCTTGGCATGACGTTCGCTCCGCCGGCAATGATACCGCTCCCGCCAGAGGTGAGAGTTTGGACGGTGAAGTCACACATGCCACCAAAGGCCATGTACCCTGAACCTTCGGCAAAGGGTGTTTTGGCGTCCGTGGCGAGGGCGACGCGGGTGAGTTTTCCGGTGTTTCCGCAGGTGAACTTGGTGCCGACGATGTTGGGGTGCTGCGCGAGTTTGATGAGGAGGTCGGAGTCCATGTCGATGCCGGCGACAGCGCCGGGGTAGTTGTAGAGGATGAGGCCGAGGGGGCTTTCGTCGGCGATGGCGACGAAGTAGTCGTAGATGGCTTGTTCGTCCATGAGGGCCCGGAAGTAGGATGGTGGGAGGAGGAGGGCGTAGTCGGCGCCTGCAGCTTTGGCTTGCTTGCAGAGATCGATGGTGACGCGGACGCTGCCCTCGGTGGCGCCGATGATGATGGGGGTTTCAGCGAAGCCTGCTGCGTCGAGGGCTTCTCTTGTTGCTTGCGTGACGGCTATCTTCTCTTCGCGGGTGCAATGAACGGCCTCGCCGTTGGATCCCATGGTCACCAGCCCGACCAATCCATCCCTGACGAGGCGCTCGGCGTGTTTTTTGATGGTTGGGATGTCAAGATCCTCGGTGTCTGGGTCGAAGAAGGTCATTGTGGGAGCGTAGATGCCGCAGGGGAGAGGTCTCCTGTCCGTGCGTTGACCATTAGTATGACCGTTGTGCCCGTTGATGTGGCCATTGGTGGCCCCGTTTGAGGCAGTCATGGCGGCTTTGGAAATGGGAGGGACTTCAAGACGGCTTCGAAGTCGGATGCGAGAAGGTGCCGCCGTGGGAGGGGGCAATCGGAAGCTAAGGACGGGGGGAGGTGGAAGATATCGAGGAGGAAGAGCAGATGCTGCTTATAAGTGAATGGAAGCGGGAGGGCCTTGCAGCACAGCAGAATCCCTTCATGACCTAATGGTAATTGCACGGTGGGGCCAGGAATGGTGGTGTTCATATATAGTTGTACATGTGGTGTGCATTGGTAGCTGGCTGACAAGCTCGCGACGATATTTGCCCGAGTGTGCTGCCACATTTTGCGGCGAGGAGGCCAACGCCGAGCTAGACCGCCGCATGTTGGAGAACAAACAACAGAGACGGGAGAGGGGGTCTGGTACCTCATGGCGAGGCGGCAACCGTGACCATTGGTGCTCCAGATGCTATATCGGAGCAATCTATACCGTGAACGGAGAAAGAAATCACGCATACACTCCCTCTGAAGTAGAATGCTGACGGTTAGGCCAAAGAGCACATCCAACCGGGCAGTTGGGTTTGGCCAAGCTTCGCACCTCGTCCGATAAAACTGGGTGCCGCAAGGTACCCCCGAGACCTAGACCGGAGCTCCAGCTTGGCCGTTCGGAAAAGAACTCGATGGATGAAGCTCGCTCAGGACCTTCAGCTCTGACCGCTCCCGCGCAACCATCGTTGATGAATGCAGCCAACTGGAGCGTACCAGGCTAGAACCCCAGTCACGGGTCTGGTGATCTGCAAGAGCAGCATCGGGACGGGAGGCAGCGGGCGGGGACAGGGGTTGCGGGATAGATGCTGGTGATGTGTGGTAACCACGCTGGTGACATGTCATGGGAGTGCCACAGGCTACATACCGTGATTCGCGATGCAGCCGAGAAGCAGGCAGATGGTGACCCAAAAGCAAGTTAATGCGTCTGGCTGCATCTCGTCCCGCGCTTGAGCAAATAGACTGAGGCATGCTCCGTCACCGAAAGCGAGTTGGCGGTTTGTTGTGAGAGAGGCGAGAGGCCGATGCAGTCCGACAAGACGGGGATGAGGTCGAACTCCAGGTCAAACGTCCCGCACCTCTCGAGCTGACCGGCAGAGTTACTGGTGCGTAATAATTACCATTACCGGTATCCGGTTAAATGGTCCAGAGGAAGCTTGCGCTTGAGAGGGGAAACTTCAGCGGGTTCTCTATCAGAGCCTCAAGGCGATGCTGATGTCGTGGGCAAAGGTGAGGTTGGCGGTCCATCGTTGAGCACGAGACGGAAAAATAAATTCCTCCAATCAAAACCAACATGTATTCTTGCCTTGTGCTGCATGGGTCCGGGAAAAAGGAAAAGCTGTCCTCAACTGAAAATATGAGGTAAAGGTCCCCTACCTAGGTAAGCTAGCATCGGGAGGCCCCGTTCAGGCGTGCCCCCACGGAAATCGGCAACCCGGAAGTCTGGACCATCATCTTTTCGTGGTGTCCGTAAGGCTTGGGCTGCGAAACAAATACGGCGTCATGCTCAGCAGTATCCACCGAAATGGAGTGGACATCCACCGCGGTGCGGGGCAGATGGGCCGTTTGTTGTTTGCGTATGGGGGCGGAAAGGTGGAGTTCTCATCGGTTCGAGAAATGTCTGTTGTGCAACCCCTCTCGGCGGTTTTCACCAGTCTCGCGGTCCGGATTAAGTTCTCTGGAAGCTCAATGGCGCGCTGGTGCATGAATGGATCCCTGTCTTCCCCGCGCTTTCCAATGCTGTCCGACCACAGCAGCAACGAGGTGATCGCACCTGCCTTCAACTTGAGCAAATGATATGCTGTGGCCAGCAGCAGCTCTTTCTGCAGATGCGGGTCTCCCATTGGCGGAATTGGAGGGTGAGGCTCACCTCGACCTCAAATCGAGTACCCTGTTGAGTTCAGAAATCGGATCGGAGCTTACCTTGGTGCTGGGACGCATGCCATTGACTGTCGTGACGCAAGGTACGGGATAATACAGGCCACCTACCTCACGGTTGAATGGTCCCGGGCCAAGTGAGGTCCCATGTCCCGCATATCAAATGCTCTGTAATGCCGCACCTGCTTCGTTGGTCGTTTAAATAGGACAATTTCCCTTCTCGATCAACGCCCCGTCGTCTCTCTGCATCTTGAACCCCACATCACCGAAACTATGGAGCCCCTCAATGTACTGATGGTTGGGACCGGTGAATACACCACCGGCTTCGTTGGCGGTGGCGCATCCGGCAGCGACAAGGTATGTGCGCTTGCTGTTGTTTTTTGCCCCTTTAGTCCTTTTACTCTATTGTCCTAGAATCGAAGTTAGTTAGTAGCTGACATCGACCATCAGAAAGTGGGGGTGGTCGGGCTGTCCATGTTTGACTTGCGGCGAAGAGGAAAAGTTGGGAAGTTGGGGATGGTAGGCGTCAATGGAACAAAATATCCAGCAATTCGTGAGCAACCCACCAGGGACGGTTGAGGTGGATGTGGGTGAGCGTCGCTAACACGTTGCCAGGGGAGCACCTGCACAAGAACATCTCGCTGGCATACAATGGGTTGGATACATCCTTCGAATCGCACCCGGCAGACGATATGAAGGACCCGGAGGCGTACAAGAAGGCTATCGATGCCCTCAAGCCTGGTGATGCTATAACCATATTTACCCCTGACACCACGGTGAGTACAGGACTGAAATGCACCCAGCAGTCCTGACAAGAAGCTGACGCTTATCAAAGCATTATCCAATTGCCCTGTATGCAGTGGAACGAGGAGTTCACGTCATGATCACAAAGCCTGCTGTAAAACTCCTGGAACATCACATCGCCCTGCTCAAAGCCGCCGAGAAGGCCAGCGTCTACGTTTACATTGAGCATCATAAGCGATATGACCCGGCGTATAATGACGCAAAATTCCGGGCCACCAAGCTGGGCGACTTCAATTACTTTTACTCTTACATGTCCCAGCCAAAGTTTCAGCTCGAGACGTTGTGAGTGAAATTTGGAGCAGTTTTCTTCCCCTTTCGTCTATTTTTTGTTGTCTCGGGAGTCTCAAGAGAAGACTCCCGAGACAACAGGAAAACAACCCCAAAAGAACATAATGAACTGATATTTGCCATAGCAAGGCGTGGGCGGGCATCGACTCGGATATTTCCTACTACTTGAACAGCCACCACATTGACATCTGCGACTCGATGGTTTCACAGCTGGGCTGGTCCCCAGTGAAGGTGGTTGGATCCGCTTCGAAGGGCATTGCCACCAGTCTCGGTTGCGATGACGCCACGGAGGACACCATCACGCTGATGGTAGATTGGGGGAAAGCGGGCGAACCGGGAAAGCGAGCGACTGGCGTCTACACAGCATCATGGACAGCACCACAAAAGGCGGGCGTGCACTCGAACCAGTACTTCCACTACATGGCTAGCGATGGAGAGATCCGAATCAACCAGGCCAAGCGAGGCTACGATGTTGCTGATGATTCGGCCGGGCAACTGGTGTGGTACAACCCCTTTTACATGCGGTATGCTCCCGATGAGGATGGCAACTTTCAGGGCCAAACTGGCTACGGATATGTATCCATGGAGAAGTTCGTCGATGGCTGCCGCGCAGTGAATGCTGGGCAACTGAAACCTGCAGACTTGGACGCGAAGGGATTGCCGACTCTTCGCAACACCATTGCAACTACAGCAATTTTGGAGGCGGGCCGAAGAAGCATAGACGAGAATAGAGCTGTTGGGATCTCACAACAGAACGGGACATGGGAGCTCGTCTGAAGGAAACGGGGGTTGGATTGGTTCAGGGACGATACAGGTAGAACCTGCGGATTAGCAGGGTTTCCAGCCCCCAAGGTATATCGGGTTTGGCGTTTTGTCTGAAAGCCGTCGCTGGCGGGGTGCTGATTTTGCCCGGAAATCGAAAATGATACTAGATCCAACACCGAGCTTCCAATGTTTTGCGCAAGGCTTCCCTCCGAAGCCGGGCGGATGCCGACTCGGCCAATCTGTCGTGCTGGCGAGTTTGAAGCGACTTCGCGGGCAGGGAAGGAATCGCAGGTTTGTAACTGCAGGGCTGCCTGAGATGTAGCTGAAGGAGGTCCAGTGCCCCTGCCGAATCGCACAAACTGTGGAGATCCCTAATTTTAGCTATGCAATTGGCTGGAAGCCCGGAACTCCTGCGCCTTAGCGGGGTTCTCCCCTGTATTTACGATAAAGCCGCCCGATGTCACCATCCGGCCCATCCTTTGATGCAAAGCTCGGGTCGCCTCCTTCCTCCCTGTCATATCCTTCCTATCTTGAAAACACTCATAAAGGCGAAAATACCTTAGGTCCATTTCATAACCTCTTTGTGTTGCTTTTTTAGCCCTAAAGTTCAGCATTGGCCTAGTTTCATTCATTTTATCCCTTCCCCAAGCCCACAAGGTTTCATCCCAGCCGAGCACCATGTCCCCGGAATCCGGGTCCGGGCCCGACCAAAACCGGCCTGAAGCCCCGGTCACCGACCGGATCTCCGCTGCCAACGAAAACACACCACTCCTTGAAGGCCAACAGCAACAATTGCCCAAACCCACAGATGACGCCACCGGCGAGGTGACCGTCCTCGTCGAGGATATCTCTGACGCGCGCCTCCTCTTCACCCTCTCCGTCACCTGGGTCGGTGTGTTCCTGGGTGCTATTGATGCTACCATCATCGCCACTCTTTTGGTACCAATTTCAAACGAGTTTGGGTCGCTCAGTTCACTATCGTGGCTGGCTACGGCCTATCTCATCGCCACGGCCACCTGCCAACCGCTGTCGGGCCGGCTGACGGATATCTTTGGGCGGGGCCCGGGTCTGGTATTCAGCAATGTGATGTTTGCGGTGGGGAATCTTATTTGCGGTCTTGCAAAAGACGAGTACACGATCATCTTCGGGAGGGTGATTGCTGGTGTGGGTGGTGGTGGGTTGATGAGCATCAGCACGTTTCTGGGGTCAGATTTGGTGCCGCTGCGGAAAAGGGGCTTGTTTCAGGGGATAGGGAACGTGGTCTATGGGTAGGTGCTGATGAGTGGCGGAAGATTGCAGAGACTGACAGGTGTGTTACAGGTCGGGCGCTATGCTTGGTGGCGTTCTCGGTGGCCTTTTGAACGACGCGTCGGCATGGGGATGGAGGCTAGCCTTCCTGATCCAGGTTCCTATCGTTCTTGCATCTGCTATCTTGGTCCATGTTCTGGTCAAGGTGCCTCCGAAGGTTTCGAACAAGTCACTGATCTCTCGCATCGACTGGACCGGATCCTTCTTGACTGTTACATGCTTGGTTACGCTGCTGTTGGGCTTGAACGCTGGCGGCAACATGGTACCTTGGACGCACCCGTCGATTGTCGTTTCGCTTCTTTTGTCGCTAATGCTACTGGTGGCCTTCGTCTGGTGGGAGAGTCGGGCACAGCAGCCGATCATCCCTGTGAGGCTGCTGTTGGGCCGGACCGTGTTTACAGCATGCATAACGAACTTTGTTGCTGCGATGAACATTATCACCGCGACCTTCTACGTTCCCCTCTATCTTCAAGTCTTGGGCCACACGCCAACGCAAGCGGGTCTCCGCCTCTTGGCCTCCCCGCTTGGTGTCTCGTTCAGCTCCATCGGCGCGGGCATTGTCATGAAGAGGACTGGGAAGTATGTTGGGCTGGGAATTGCATCCCAAGCGATCATGCTTCTCGGCGTTGTCGCACTCAATCTGCTGGACGAGAAGAGCCCAAGCTGGCTTCCCTTCGTCTCCATGATACTGCACGGAGCGGGATATGGCGCGATGCTGACTACAACCTTGCTTGCGTGTATCGCTGCTGTCGACCATTCGCAGCAGGCCGTCATAACTGCGGCCACCTACCTCTTCAGGTCCGTCGGCACTACTGTGGGCATGACAATCTCGTCTGCAGTCTACCAAAACATTCTGAAGGCCCGACTATGGGAAAGATTTGGTCATCTTCCAGGCGCTGCTGAGGAAATTTCCCGGATTCGAAACGATCTGGGGGAGCTGCAGCGGCTTCCCAAGGGTTGGCATGATGGAGTTATCCTGTCGTTCATGGAGGCGTTTAGGGGCGTGTGGTGGACGTCGCTCGGACTGGCTATCGTAGGACTGATCAGCATCGCATTGATGAAGCAGCACAAGTTGCACTCGACGCTTGCGCGCGGGGAGGAGTAGCCTCTGGCGTCGGTAGGTAGTCGTCGCTACGAGGCAGTGTGCGCTGAGGAGGGATTGTAGTCGAACATTTGTGGTGAGGCTGGCCGAGGCTTCCGGAATTTTCGAGGACGAGTCGTGGGCTTCTCTACCTAGGCGGTGTCTCCTGGAGCTCCCGTCGCGAGTTTGGGGATACATGTTATGTTTCATATGTTGCATACGGATCCGTAGAGAACTGGTTCATCGGGGCGACACACTGGAAGGGGGCTGGGGTCGCACTGCACAGTGAGTCGATGTGAGAGGGGGGACGGAGATGGGAGGGAACAAACTTGTTGACATCAACCCGCAGCAACCCGCGTCATGCCATCTGCGCGGTCGCAGATGCCTTTAGGTTTCCGTGTTTGGGTCGCGTCCGGGAAGTTTTGTGGTCCACGTCGCCCCGGAGTTCGCTATCGCAATGCAAGGTGCAGCCCTCAGGTCTCAACGGTAGAACGACGGCTCGCGTTTTTTTTCTCGTCTGAGGCGCATCGACGTCTGTTCGGTCTCGTCGATTACCGTCGTTTAGCAATAATCTGACAGTTGTAGGGTCTAGTGTGAGGTATGAGTTCAAGAGAGGAGACTTTGGGAAGGGCGGAGGCATGCTAGGCGGCTGTCACAACACGTCCGGCAAAACTGGGCAGTGTTGACGTAGGGCTCGCGCGAACCCTAGGGCCTGAAAAATTGGTAGCGAGAAAAACGCCCACATCACTAGCATTTCCATTTTCCTTTTCGGGAAACCGACCATCGTCAAGCAACTGGACGTTGGCGTCAGCCAACCGTAGACCCACTCGCCTCTCCCCCTTCCCTGATACTCCTCGCATAGTTTCAGAGAGCAAGCGCAGGCAGGTGACCTGAAAGTTTGGCAAGGGAAATGATAGATGTCCAGGATGTTATTCGTTCTTTGGCTGTGTTCTGCGTGATCACCTCTCGTCCCCACCGAGACGAGGCTTGGACGAGGCTCTACGGACTCATACACAACAGTACGAACCAATCCAATGGTCGCAACCTGCATGTGCAGGGTTTCGGTGGTGCCCCCTGGCCTTTTGTAAACAATGGTTTAGATCTTTGCGGCTCCTTCCCAGCTCCCATCCTGGCCGCCACATCGGATGCCTACCATCCCGAATTGATTTATTCAGGGCACAGCTCAATCGCGACCCCCTTCGAGAACATTTGGGTTGGTCAAACGCACCCAACTTCGGAGAACATGGGTTTGGGGTGTGCCGATCGGCGCATGCAAGAAATGAGAGGACCCTGGGAAAATCTGGCCATCCCTTGGTGCTCAGCAATCCGGAGCCGCCGACGGTTTGCTTCCACAGCCACACGCAATCGGGCATCTCTGCCATTCTAAGATTTTGCAGCATCCACGATCGATGCCGATATCCAGAGGCGCTTTTCAACTCAGTTTCCAGCATGGATCGAGAGAAATTCTCGCAGACCTCGGTGAGATCTTGTTCCCCTTTCGCCCACCTTCAACTTTGGCCTCGTGGAATTGATATCAAGCGTCCCGAAGAACCCCCAAAATCAAAGAAAAAAGAACGGATTGACGATTTGGCAAACTTCTGTAGTGGGCGTGCGGATCGCAAAATAGTCGCAGCATCGAAAGAACAGGAAGAAGGCTTTGCCATTAACACACGTCACCAAACAATTGATCTTCACATCTACCTTTCTCGGTCAATCCTAAGCCTACACCGTTCCATCCGGCAATACCTACCATATTGAGCGGCCGTATCAACGGCCATCACATCAGAAGGCGGGATTTGCATCTCTCCAGGCATTATTTACTAGCCCCTGAGACAAGGCCGACCAATCAGTTCCTTTCCCGACCGCCCACAACTTTGGTGTAGTTTTACCGTACGCTCAAGCGTCCCCATTCCCCTCTCAATACTTTCATCCCTTGGGCAAAGTCATTCCACCTTTCCTTCGCTCAGGTGCCAAGTAGCACATCCACGGTAGCATTCATGTTCTAGCAAAGTCGGCAATCATATTGTTCAAACCAAGCTATTTATATCAAAAACTGAGCGAGTGTTCTCTAGAAAGTACAAACAAAGGTCTACTCCTGATGTAGTTCAACGCTTTCCATTGTGTTTCTGTGGATACTCCAATCCCCCCACCCCTCAAATCCTCACGATCCCATCCCAAGAAGACACCCTCACAGCGGCAGCCAGACGTAAACAGATCTCACTCTGACCTTGTCATCTGTTTTTTTCCTCTACTACAATCTCTCCCTCCGCTCGTCCCATCTCGGCTAACTAGCCATCAGCTGCTGGCACCCTGGAAGTTTGCCAGAAACGTAACCTGGACGGCCATATAGGCCGCGGCGGCAATAAAGACCGTCTCAATCTTGATGCCCGGCAGCTTCATCATCAACCAGGCCGCAGCGATTGCGAAGATGGCGACCACAGAAAACGAGATCGGCTTGCTCGGCTCCACAAAGTAGAGGAACCCGATGGGCGCCAGAAGGATCAGGAGCACAGCCGCCGCAGACAAAGCGATAAAGACTTGCTTTATCGGCTCAAGGTTGTAATGGGTTCCCCAGGTGCTCCCCTCAGGTTTCTTTTTGTTCACAAAGGCCTTCATGATGAAGTCGCGGAGGGAGCCCTTGTCGGCATAGACCAAGGAGTCTACGGGACCAGGGGTGGCTTCGCTCGAATCCCAGGTCTTGATCATGTCGTCAACTCCCCGAAAGTGCCACGCTGCCTCTTCATCCAGCACACCGGTCTGTTCGATTTGCTGCAGGAGATTGGTGGCCTCTCCGCGGCTCACCTTGTGCGCCTGGTTGATTGCCAGGGCTTGTTTCACGGTTCGGCCTATCCAAATATGAGTCAGCACAGGCAAGTCGCCATTTTCGATTCCATACGAGGTTTGAGACGAGGCGGTATACATACCATAGCTGGTCAGGACCCGTTCCACCTCATGCATCAGCCTGTCCCTTTCGGACGAGAACCCAAGCTCCTCACTCTCGACCCCAAGCTGCCATGGCGTCAAGGAGTGAAGAGCCTCCTCGTTCTGAGCCTGGTCCTCTCGAGCAAGCTCCAAGAGCTGCTTCTCAAGTTGGCCGATCTTTCCTTCCTTGTAGTAAAGGCAAAGTTGGTAGAGCCAGCCAAACCGTCTATGGAGGGAGCCGTTATGGTACCAATCCTGCTCACGAGCCAAGAGGCACCAGCCCGGAGGCATGTCCGCGACTTTGGATTGGTTAGAACACCAACACCCAGCAGGACAGACAAGTGCTGAAGGATACTTACAATTATTTCGAGTAATGATCTCGGGGCTCCTGGCGGGGTTCATAGGGGTGTTGACGTCTATTCTCATCAGATCATTTCCCTTTAGTTTGTCGATCAATTCTCGACTTACCAGCGGAGGCCACAATCTCATCCTCGGCATGCTGCTTCTCAATGTCGGCGTCTCCCATGCCCATGGACCAGGTCCAACGGCGCTTGGGGCGATACGCCCTAGGAGGCGGAACAGGGGTTGAGGTTGGGGTAGGGGTCTCCGTGGGTTGCTCAGGCATGTTGATATGATTGCGGTGGAAGAAAGTCTGATGAAAATGGGTGTCGTTTTCGTTGCGAATTTGATTTCCTAGACCTGGACTTGCTCCGTCCTTTATACCCATTTCGCATTCGTTCTCTGATCGCTCCCATTGCACCCCTTTGCGGCTCTTCCAGGCCAAGGGTCGGCTGAGGGAAACAACCAACCAACCAGGTCTTGACGTGGTTAGTGCCCAACTGGTAGACTTCGGATGCGGCTCGAGGGTACGGAGGTACCTCAAGCAACACCACCACGAGCAAGAGGGTGTACTGCCTTCCGACAAGAGTCGCTGTTGAATCGATTGCTCGGCGTCTCTGACTTGTGTGCGAGGGGTGAAAATGCTGTATTTTCCCTCGTGAGCTCGTCTAGATGGTGGCGGTGTCTGCCGCTCACTGCAGAGCACGATGGCGTGAAAAGGGTACAGAATCAGAGGGAACATCGGCTTGCAGATGACAATCCGCCTTGAAATTGTCGAGTCCGAGAATGGTCTCCGTCGTTCTTTCACCGCTAGCTCAATTAGCCCACAAGCGTGGATAGGGGCCGGTGATGGTGGGCAGGATGCTTGTCGCGTCAGGTGCCGTGGGGTAATCATTAGACACGGCCTGCTCCAAGTCTGCGATACCAGTACGGCAACCATGGCGAGGGCTTCAACCAAAGCCGAACTTCAAGCAAGTGATGGGGTCTGCACTGTCAATTCCACTGTTGGAAGACAGAGTCCGTGGAACAGAATATACACCAAGTGGATTGTTACAAGCTTGTTGCAAGGCGGTATCTACTGTAACTCGAGCCTGCGGACCCGGTGCCGCCCCCAGGACTTTCCTGCTGGTACGCACTTTCCGCCTTCAGTTTCTTAGCCGCCAAAGACACGATCCATGAGGATGACTTTCAGTTGGGGCTAGCCAAGATGCAATGTAACATAGAAACTTCACATTCGCCAACACAAACGGGACTGTTTGCCTCCGAGCATAGCCATCGAGTCGGGGAAGACGTAGATGCCCGGACACCAAAGTACACTACGACAAGGCTCTCTCCAACTCTAGACCAAGCTGCTCGCTCTACAGGAATCGCGGAAAATTGTCGCGCCCCAAGAGACAGGAGTTTGTCCCGCCGGTCTGGTCTTCTCTGCCCTGTTGCTTTCCCTTATCACTGCCGATTTTATATTGCCCGCCTCCTCTTTAGCATTGCCGCAATTCCTGGGTCAAGTCGATGCCACCGAACGGAGATGGCTAGGGTAGGCTCGAGAGTTTGTGGATGCGGTAGGTGTCTAGGACTTCGTCCAGCTCACGCTGCAGTCTAGACCGGAGCTCGCTCTTGGTCGAATAGCATCGTTCGTTCTTGTTCGGGAAACGAAAAAAAAAAAAAAGTGCTGGCCACGGGGAGCGGAGGCGGTTCTCGAATGTGCCTAAGGCATAATACCGAGTCTTGAGCGACGTGTCTCGCGGGACGGGACGCGCCAGAGATTTCCCACTCCGGGTGCACCCCTATCGACGGCTCGGCATGTTGGATCGATAGGAAATGCCCCCTTGAAGGCATATGCGAATACAACCGGGAGTCTCTGTCTTTGGCCTATGGGTTTCCAAAAGAAACACCCTCGAGAGACAGGGAGAGCGGTGTGGGTACTCGTGGGTCGCACTTTTACGTACCTAGGTATGAAGCCATTACACAAACGGGAAAAACACCCTCCAGGCGCTCGTGGCCTTGCTCTAGCACAAGATTGAGTCAGCAATTCTACTAGCATCGGTGCCACGAAGGCAGGCGGCCGCTCTGGCGGACATTGCTGCCTCCAACCTCCGAGAAGCTGCTGGGGAGTCGGGATCGCATTGAAGGAGGCAACCGTTCCGTCGACGTCGAGCATCAAGTGCCCACATTTTGACCTCACTCGTTTGGGACGCAACGCGCAACTCGAAATCAGCAAACACAAAATCCGGTCGCCTCCCAGTCGAGATGGAAACATTTCGTTCGAGAAAGTGGCTGGGACCGTCCAAGACATCTATCTCGGCAACGAGAGGGGAAGCCCTGTCAGGTCATTGCAGCAGCCAAACCTTGTGAGCGTGCAACCAGCTTGAGCCAGGCAGTTCATTTGCCAGTTCGTTGCCGCAATCAGAGTTCAGAGATTTAACCCCGTTCGAATCCCACATCCTTCTTCCCCATCCTTCCCCCCTTTCACTGTTCCCACCAGAGTTTTTCTTTTTTTTTTTTTTCCTCTCGCAACAACAGCTTTCGACGTGAACGACAGCCCATTGGCGATGAATCTAATTCTTTGCCCAACCACCGAAACCGCTGAACGCGGTATCCCCATCAGCAACGTTGGCAGTCATGGTTCACAACTTCGGCGGGGTTTGACCAGCATCCGATTTTTCAAGCCGTTCGAATTTCGACTTCCGCGCAGGATCTCACTATTTCTCTCCAGAGGGACGACCTCGGAGAATCACAAATCTCATCAAAGTGATGCTGGACAGCTACGGTGGTCTTCGGGGCCACACATCATGCGGGCCCGCCCCACTATTACATGCGCCGAACATGGGAAGTCCCACGCCAGTCGCCTAACCCGGCACCCCATCGCTGTCTGGACCAACTGATCTCCCACGCCTTCCTTTTCGACCCTCACATCCAGCTGATGTGGACGAAAGTACTCCTGATCGTCAAGGAGAGCTACTGTGTCAATCATTTTGATCCCCTGACAAGTGTCTCTGCTGGGAGAGAGAGAGCATCACGCGTTGATGGTTTCATTTCTTATTCCCCACCAACCAGAGGGCCGCCTAGCTGCTCAGTCAGCAGCAGGGGGTTATCCAACGCAAAGTGTCGCATTTGGCAGCACTTTGAGCAATCCCAAGAAGGAAGTCTTGAGTAATGGACACATGTAATTGACTGGTGTTGACCATGACGCAGCTTGGTGCATTGAATGGCTGCCAGTTACAGACGGCTGGTGACAACAGGCACCAGGGCCGTACCCGCCGACTTCTACACCGAATGCACGTGGTCAGCGCGTATCTGCAGCTGTCAATGGGACGACAAGGGTGCCCGTCGCCGCAGGGAACATGGACACCCCGATGGTACTACGGATTGAGACGGGGTATCGGGATGGATTCTTGAGGACAGGAAGCTCACCAACTCTGGATCATTTGGTCGAGATTGAGGAAAGATGCGTCGGGGAACGACAACAATGAGGGCAGCGCGGACAAACTCCGGCTCGGTCAGCTGTCAGGTTGCGCAGGGCAGGCAACTGCTTGCCATTGGAGCAAGGAGACCGGTGTCTGCCTTGCTTTCAGTGCACGCAGAGGAGCACACCGCTCCTACTCCGACTCTCACCTTCTGCTCGATTCTACCATTTGATCGAGCAAACTGACAGAGCAGCCTTCTTCGCGTCAGGATCGAAACTTTGAAGCGACAATACCCTCAAAAGAGCTAGGTTTCACCGAAACCACCAGCACAAAATGGGAGGCAACAGCAGCAAGGAGTATGACCGCCGTCAGGTTTTGTTGTGGCTGATCGGAGAAGAAACTGACAGGAAAGCAGACCGGTACCCTACCAAGTGGCCGTGATGCATCACGACAAGGGGCGCGGAAGAGGCAAAGACAAGGAGGAGAAGCGAACTGAGCAGCAGAAGCGGCAGAAGCGGCAGGAGCGGCAGGAGCAGCAGGAGCGGCAGAAGCAGCAGGAGCGGCAGGAGCAGCAGGAGCGGCAGAAGCAGCAGGAGCGGCAGAAGCAGAAGCAGCAGAAGCAGAAGCAGAAGCAGGAGCAGCAGGAGCAGCAGGAGCAGCAGAAGCAGAAGCAGAAGCAGAAGCAGCAGGAGCAGCAGGAGCAGCAGGAGCAGCAGGAGCAGCAGGAGCAGCAGGAGCAGCAGGAGCAGCAGGAGCAGCAGGAGCAGCAGGAGCAGCAGGAGCAGCAGAAGCAGAAGCAGAAGCAGCAGCAGAAGCAGAAGCAGAAGCAGCAGCAGCAGAAGAAGAAGAAAGGATCTGGAAAAGAGTGAAATGATATCGGCGGAATGAAGCCTCTTGGGAAAAGGATGGACACTGGACGGGTCGTCAGGGTCATTTTTGGAACGGCACGCTGATGGATGGGCGCACAGGCTGCAAGACATGGCCCCAGCCGCACCTTTAATATATGGCTTGCTCCTCATAAAAATATCGCATCTGTTCCTTGTGCACTTTTTGTGTCTCACCATGCCCACTGGTAAACATGAGTCCGTCGCAACTGGCCGAGACCCCAAGTTATCTACCGCGATCGTGTTACCCCGCTCCATGGTGGTTGCCCTGGACCGACAACACAGTGCGGCTTCCTCCTGTTTTTTTTTTTTTTTTGCACACTCCAGTTTCGAGGAGAAACCAACAACAAAATCAATAGAGAGAACCATCTGATTCCCACATCAAAAGTGAATCACCAATGTCTATCGTCGCCTCCTCGACTCCCCTGTTCCTCGGCTTCACCGAGCCATGTGGAGGATTCTGCAGCAGGGATTAATGTTACTGCCATACCAGTCTTGACCGCCTCACCTTCTTCACCTCCTCACCGCTTTCGCTCTGGGGCCAGGCCGACAAGACAGGGATAAGTACCGGCCGCATTTCTCAGGCATCCAGCCACCATCTTGCAAACACTGACCGCTCACGTGCAGGTGACAAGTAGCGAAAGGTTTTCTTGTCAGGTCGGCCAATTCCGCCCATTGTCCACGACACATGTCCTAACTTTCAAAGATCCCTGTTCTTCCCCATGGTCCGGGGCCCCGCCAGCGACCCCGGGCGACCCACTGCGGGATCGCAATGCGGCCGGCCCCACAGTGGAGCATAACTTGACGACATCCGGTTGTTTATTTGCTGGCCCCCTTTTCCCACCGTTTTGGATTCCTCTCTTTGCGACGTCCAGAATGTCATGGCTCTGGAGAGACTCCCGCCATCTGGGACATCACGGTCACCAAAACTGCTGAGAGTGCGCAGACCGCGTACAAGGTCTTGTTTCTGTCCTCCATGTTGATCTGGAGGCTAAAGACAAGTGTCGAGACCACAACGACCGCATAAGCACTCGTTCTGTTGAGCTCGCAGAGAAAGAGGATGCCCGTCGGTATCAGGATAGCAAGTGCAAAGAGGATGGTTGATCCCCTGTGCAGGATAGTTGTGACGCTGAGCCGGATGAAACCCGATTTCAAACCAGATTCGTCGACGGGGTGGTGGCTAGTTGCCACCGCTCCCAACACCAACTCTCCAAGCCAAGTGTCTGCAAACCACACCATCAAGCAGGGTGGTTGGGCCGAAAAACTTACTGCTTCATGCGGTGTATTGATCCAGAGCAAAGATGCATATTCCAATCCAGTCTTGAGGAAAAGTCTGAAGACTTGTTTAACTCGACGATATGAGAGGGGATGGAGTTGACCGATCTCTTTGTAATGGCGGACGAGTTCACCTATTCGTGTTAGCTTGACCGCCAACACGAAGAAAAACAAGTCTACTCACCATATTCGCGGTACTCTGTCCGCATCTCCCTCACGAGCATATCGTAGTACCCCTTTTCACATAACTGACCAGGGAGCCTCATCTGATATTTTGTCAGATTCTGTATTCCGTTCTGTTCCTTGTCGAATTCGTCAAGCAACTGTTGCAGGACGGCAAGTCGCCCGCCAGTATATTGCATGAGCCTCATCCCAAGTACATTGAAGTTTCGAATGACATCGGTGCCGTCAATACGATCAGGCATGTATGCAAGCTTAGACCATCCGGATGGTGCCTTGTCATCTATTCGCAGATCAGTCTTGATCAGCTCTTCGGGTTAAGAACATCCGCACAGTCATATGGGGATCGGCACCAATTGGCCATAAAGTCGTCGATGTCCGCTGCTACAACCTGGACTTAGTTTAAGCACTTCGCTGGTTTTATCGAGTACATACGTCGCTGCCGTTGGCATAAGACACTGGCCGTTGATATTCTTGACTCGTCGGCCATATTGGAACATCGACCTTGTTGATGTTCAGGGGCGAGAGTGGTTTGGCGTGAAGGGGCAAGGCTCTGAGCTACTCCCTTTTCCGCCTCGTTGTGGTCGCTAGCGAAGGTCGTCATGGTACGGTAGAGGCCCCTCTCTAAGTTGACTTGATACGCTGAAGAAAGAAAACGAGCTCCAACAAGGTTGTCGCCTCATGATCCGGGGGAAGGCATGACCCCCTATCATTGTTCTGAACTTCTCGCTGCGTAACGTTGGCACTGCGGACGATTAACAAGAATGTCTTGTCACGCAATTGCACACTACTTCGTCGAGCGGAGATGGTGCCCGGCGCCGCAACCTAACGGGGAGACGTGGTCAACACACATAATCCGGCCAACTTGGGCGGCCTGGGGTGGTGCGGGTGTGAAGAGCGGTGACAGCATTGTTTTTGCTCTATGGAGGCTGCGCCTCCTTCTACTCGCTCGTCAACCTGTTGGGATGGCTTGCCAAGTCGCGCGACACCGGTAGCAATGGGAACGAGGCAATGGGAAGGTAGCTTTGAACTGCACAAACACAAGGAGATGTACAGCGAGAGACAGGTACAGCCTTGTGTGTGAAAGTGGCAGGTCATACTACCTTGCAATCAGAGTTAGGCCCGGAGGAGGAGTCGGATAGTGGTGTAATTGGCCGTTGAGTGAGGAACGGCCTCACCCGGATCCTCCAGTTTCCGGAAGAAACACGGCAACGACGGGTCGGGCAGTGACGACCCGCCATGAAGGGGGGATAAGGGGGCCGAAAAGTAGTCACGGGGCAAACGCGGAAATGGGGCGAGTTCTGTGAGGGGAAACAAAGGATGTGACATTGATGGGTATGGTACCTACCTACCAACAGAGCCTCAACTCGATCTCTGGCTTGCTCTCGAATCGACACGTCGCCACTACATGTGGTGACTCAAACGCCTGCACCCCCCTCCATTGCGTATTCGATCGAAGAGATGTAGGATTCACGGCAGAGCCTCTCGGTGTTGATGCACTCGTAATGGTCCCGAGAGGTGACCCCGTCGTGGCGAAGCAGTCGACCAAGACGTCGATGAGTACTTCGAGCCTTAGCCATATCATCGGAGGAAAAAGAGCGCTGGTAGGTATCCTCTGGGTCAGCGATTAAAGTTGGGTCTGTTTGCCAGTGTGGGCTCGGATTTGACTGGCTATCTCGGCGAGACGTCCCTGGCGAGTTAGGTGAGGTTCCGAGGCCCGTTAGGATGCACTCATTAGATCTTGGGGGGTCGATAACACTGCATCGGTGGGAGTCGGGTTTCTTGCAAGTCTGTCCCTGAAGGGCGTGACGGCTGTTGAATAATCAGAAATCGCGAAGGCGACGAATAACTATCTGACTAGGGCTTATAAGGCAGACGATGCGATCAAAGAAAGGGACTACCAATACCCCGAAAAGTAATCTGGATATGAAGCCGAGGTTGTTGGTTTTTCGGGGCTAAAAAGGAATTGTTGGAAGTTTGGATGATCAAGCCAATCCGACGGACAGCTGAACGAGCAGACTGTCAAGCGCAAGTCAAAAAGTCACGAGAGCACGAATCAGCGCAGAGTGTCTGTGATGAACAATCTCTCCTGCCGAAATGCGATTGTTGGGAAGTTGAGCAATATTAATCTGGCAGGTGTGACGAAGGTGCTTTCCAGCTTCAGGATCCCCCCCTTGATGATGGCATGGTAGTTAGCACCTCAGCGACAATGAGGAAAGCGCTGGTGCCGAGATCCTAGCAGGGCCCTTCGTAAAACATCCCCGGCCTCCCACAGAAGGGCCAACCATTGGCAGAAGCAAGCCCCTTTTCCACCCAAGCCATTGTGGCAGATATGTCTGGGTCCGTAATGGATTTCCTTTCGCCAACACCTTTTCTTCCTTCTTCTTCATCCTCCTCACCGGTTTCAACTCATGCCACCAACCCATCTTCCTGCGCTTCTGAACTGCGCATTCTCTACACGACGTTCGATTTTGATGCTCAACCCCCTTTGAGATCTCAATTCCAATTACTCTTTTTGTCCATATCAAAACATCTAAACATTGGAGAAGTGCTCCACCGCGGCGAGAACCCAGGTAGTTGTCCTGGAGGAGCCTATCCACTCGAACGCGGTTTTCCGATCCCGTCATTTCCCCTCAACCTTGCCTTTTTCGGTGGTTCAGCTGTCTGTCTCTCGTCTATTCGGCCGCGGCGATGTGCGCTGGATTGCAGACCGTCCCTCCTGCAGAGCGCATCACACTTTGCAATGCAAGTTTCCGTTTCTGTACAGGTCTGCATGGGATCTAGTTGGATTTCATGCATGAAACTCCCTCACGACAGGCAATACTGCCTCCGTGCCGCGGCAAACTCAAGACGATGAAGTTGGATTGTGTGGGAATGAGACCGTGGCCTGACAAGAGCCACTTGGCAGCTTTCCCCCACACTGAGCAAGATGCCCCCGCGCTCTGCCAAGGATCATCTTGGAATCCTGGGTGCGGGTGTGGCCCGTGCCGCTCGGGGCAGTCGCCTTCGGGCTTCCGAGTCTTGGCGACACGGTTCACGGGTGTGGTGGGATACCATTCAGTGGTGACCGCACCAGTGATGCGTGAAGATGAGCTGGGTTAAATCAAAACTTATATCAGGTCGATTCGACCATCCTTTCCTTCTTCAAGCGTCTCCGGGGAGGCTTTTGCCTTCGTGGCATTGACGGAACCACGGAAAGGAGACGCGTCTTCTCAGTGCAGCAGTCCAAAATAACGGACTGATCGCCACCGGCCTCTCTTCTATAAAAGCCCGCCAACAATCTCGGCGTTCCGATACGGACTGTCGCCAAAAGGGGCATTTCGAGCAACTTGTCGGTCGGGAGTTTGAGCGACACGATCGCGCCAAGATGCCAGTTCTCGGTGAGTTCCTGCGATCGGACCACAGCGCCACAACCCTACATTGGAATCAGAGACCGGCCTGCGAACTGCTCCGGTTGCTCATCTGGAGCAAACCGGAAGTCAATAACTGGCAGATGCGAAACTGCGGAAGGGTCCACCAAATCTCAACGTTTCCATCTTTCTCTTCTGGCAGGTTTCTCAAATGGGCCCGGTGTTCCAAGAATCAAGTCATGCTGGGATGAACTGCAAGATTGGAGCAGTCTCAGGTCTTGTACCCAACATTGAGCATTTCGACAGGGGTTCCGGGCCAACCACCCTCCGCGCCCGTCGTCATCTGGCTACACTTGTCGCGCCTCAAATGTTGTTCTGGAAGGGCCGCGGTTATTTTCCATGCTCAAGAGACCTGTCAAGGAGTCTGAACGTCCAGGACGGGATATGTTTGATGGAAGAATGTCGCATGGAAAAGCAACTCAGGCAATGGTGGGAAGTTGTTCACCTCCTGCTCGACTTTGTCATCGATCGACTAGGAGTCCAGTGGCGCGCAGGCTTGGGGCTATCGGTCGCCTTCTGTGAAGACCAGGGCACACAACCCCTTTTGACCAGGGCTGTTGACACCAAATTTCTGTTGTTCAATTCACCGTTGGAACATCCGCCACCGTACAGATACAGTGATCTCGTCACTGCTTGCCGATTTCGAAGCGCATCGACACGTGCTGCGCAAAAGAGTTCACGATGTGCTTTGGCGACAAATCGAAGTCATATTCAGGCAAAAAGTACCGTGGACTTGCTCTACTCTTGCGGTAGTGGGATGGCCTAACGTGTATTAAACAGGGCCTCTGGAGTACAAAGGCGCCCCCCCAAGCTGTCCGTATACAATATCAGCGACAGCGAAACTACGCCGATGCCGTCCCCAAGCCAACACTCAAATCCGTCTCAAGGCAGCCCAGCACCAAAGACTCGAATCAGCACAGTGCCCATGGGTGTCGAGTGGGCCTCGAGCAGCGCGAAGTAGGAGAGGGGATGGAGAACAACCTCTTCATGGTTGATAGACGAGGAGGCCATGGCAGCTTCAGCAGCCGAATGCTCATAATGGACAGCTTGTCGTTGTGCTTTGCCTTCGTACCTACCTATTCTTTTACGCACAACAATCTTCAGCTGTCTGCGTTCGGATGCTTTAGCGCCGCGGCGGATGATGCGACGCGACGCTTCTACCAAGATACCGACAGCACCACAACCCTTCTAGTCGAGGCGAGGTTTCCCTGGTGCAGCTGGGGCGTCCGAGGTTTATTTACGGTCGACCATGCGATTTTTAAGCTTAAATGCTCTTGCTCCTTCAACAAACCGTAACAGGGGCGAATCCAACGCTACATTGGCCCCCATCGAGTTGTTCCACCCGGTCCACTGTGGATCTCAACGTGGGGAATTCGAGGGTTGACCGTTCATTTTCTTTGGCATCGCGGTGGCAAACATCACCAATGCAATTTGGGAACACGCACATATAGATAGGCAAAAAGAATCATACAGAAGAGTTATAATAGATGTGTATGCATTTGCAATTAGATTACCATCCATCCGTCCTAAGACAATGCCCAGCCTTGCATCACATCATCAGCACCTCGGAAGCCCCAACGCCGCGCCATGGTGAAAACTATCTCCATCTCGACATCACTGCTCGTCGCTACTATCAACGATGAAGCCCGCCCTTACTCTGGCCCGTTGCTTCACAGGAGCAACATCCTCGTCTTCATCGTCAGCATCTCCGGGCGGAGCCTTGTTCCCTCTGCTTTCCGGCCGGTCCGGATCCACAGTCTCCGCCTCCACGTCGGACCTCGCTCGCTCATCCGCCGTGCGGCTGCTTGACTGTGACAGCCCTCCCATCTCTTCATCTTCATCATCCTCGCTGAAAGCCCTCTTCTTGGCAGACTTCTTACTCCTCTTCGCCGGCTTCGAAGACGACGCCACCTCCTCTTCATCACTACTCTCTCCAAGCGCAACGTCACTCGATCTCTTCCTCTCCTTTCGCTTCGGCATCTGCTTCTTCTTTGGCGCCGGCGCCGGGGCAGCATCGCTCTCTTCGTCACTATCCACGCCAAACAAGAGGTCCGCATCGGGATTCTCCTCTTCTTCTGCCAGCAATCTGGATATATCCCTCCTTGGCCCCTGCTTTTGCCCATTGCGCTCTCTCTCCTCACGTGTCTCTTCATCCGTCGTCTCGTCATCCGCAGGATCGACATACATCTCGGATTTAATACGCCGCAGTTTCTCAAGCTCCTTCTGCCGACGAGCCCGCGCTTTCTCGTCGACTTCTTCTTGTGTAGGACCTTCGTCGTCACTTCCCGCACGGCGTAGACGGCGCTGTCGCTTTTTGGGCGGGCGCTTGGCGTCTTCGGCAGTGGATTTGCGAGCCGTGGGACCACCAGGGGCGAAGAGAAAGGCTTCGTCGTCTTCGTCTCCGGAGAGGGGGTTCATGTCATCATCGTAGGCGGCACGTTTACGAGCGGCGGACTTGCGGCGGAGCTGGTCTTCGGCGGATTGGCCGTCGTCGAAGGTAGGTGGGTTAAATTCGGCTTTGTTGATGAGGTCGACAGAGTCCTTGAGGGAATCAGCGGAGATGTGGCCCGGGATGACCCAGGAGGAGTCCGGGGTTTCGTCGAGGGTGGGGGTGAGGCGTTCAAAGCCGACGAGCTTCATGAGGAGACGGAGGTGAGGGTTTTTGAACATGGCGCTACGGCGGGTGTCGGTGTCAGGCCGAATGGCTGGGACAGGGTTAGTTTTGTTTGGGCAGTGGAGATAGGAAGCGGGAGGGTCTCACTGAAATGAGGAGCAGCCTTGGGAGTGGCATCCTCGACAGGTTGGTCAGGAGTTTCGCCGTCTGCTCTCCCGGCTTCGATCATGGCCTTTTCGGCATTCTCCCAAGAGCGTCTTTCGGTCTCCGCTTCTGAGAGTACCTTCTTCATCCAGACGAGATGGTCTGTTTGGCTTTTATCGAGAAGCGTGCCAACCACGATGGCGACCTGTTTGTCGGGGTTTGTTTCCCACTTGAACTCAAGCTCGGCGGCTGGTCTGGGGTTGCTAGATATGGTCTGTTTCTCGTAGCCATATTCCAAGTAGTGTGCCGTGCTGTTGATCTTGGAGAACAGGAGCTCGGTAAATAAGGCAGGCCGCTCCTCTAGTTTCCGGATACACTTTTTGATAATCTGCTTTGCCAACTCTTCCCAGTCTTTGTACACGGAAGAATTCCTGTCCAGTGGCTCTGGCCCCTTGATCATATTGTAGAAGAGGTGAATAATGTCAAGCCGGAAAAGCATGACGCCCATTTCTTGCTTGAACGCAACTCTGTAGAAGAAGCGGTGGGCTCGCTTGAGTTGCGAGTCATCAAGATCTCGGTAGTACTTGGTGAGAGCCACAAAGGTGTCTACCACACCCTGAGGAGTGAACCGATTTGCAAAGCGCTTGAAGTCAAACTTCCTTTCTTGGCTCGTCTTTTCGGCGCTCTGCTGGTCATTGGCCGAGTCATCGTCTGCGTCGTAGTGATCGCCGGCATCCTCACCAGCAGCCGCTCTGGACGCCTTCTTTTTGCGACGTGTCCTCCGTTTTGAGCGGACTTGCAAATCAACATTCTGCTTCGAGTATGTCTCGAGAATGCGGAGATAGGTGTGAGAAAGCTCCGTGCATGCGTCCAGGTACTCAAAGCCTTGGTCCTTGTACGTTCGAACAATGTTAGCTACAGCGTCGTGTGTAGTTTCTTCGTAAAAAAGCCGGCTTAGGATATTGTTGGCGATTTCCTCATCGTCCTCGTTGCCGGAATCAGACATGTCCTGGACTGTGAGGAGAATTTGTGTCAAACAGCGCATTACTGTAGACAATAACTGCCAGTCCTTGTCGTTATATGCGCGGTCCAGAGCTCGGTTCAGAGTGATAAACATTTCTTGGTTCAAGACCTCGGCGACGAGGTTAAACGTCCCCACATCGTCTTCGGGTGTTGGAGCTTTGGTGCCTTGCCTCGCTTTCCTACGGTTCCGCTCTGCTTCCAAAAACCAAGCAACAAGGTAGAAGAACTGTCCTGAGTGGTAGTCGACGACGTGAAGCGCCTCTCGATCGATCGATTTCCGGACGTGGGCAAAGAGAGGGTTGAACCCAGAGTCCAAGAACTCTGACACGAACGACCCCAGCTGGGACCTGGCTCGCTCATCCAGGCTTACGGGAGGGCCGAGATCTTTGGGTTCCATCTCTTCCTTCCTCGCCCTCCGGGGAGCCCTGAAGGTTTTGCTCTTGTCCATCTTCCTCTCTCTAGCCGCGGGATCCAAAAGAGCGTCCTGACCAGTCACAGTCGACAATTTCCCGCTCTCCCGCTTCACCCATATCATGGTCCCGAAACGGCTGTGGCGCGTCGGGGCGTTCTTGTTGTATGACCGCAACATCGCCGCCTCTTTGCTCATGGCGGCAGAGAGCTCGTTGGCCTTTGCCTTGTTGGCTTCCTTCTCGCTGACGAAGAGCTTCGACGAGTTCACCCTTTTGACGAGGTGAAACAAGATCTCCATTACAATAACGTCCTCGGTCCGAAAGTCCTCGCCCATATTCGATGCAACCGTCAAGATTGTGAGGGAGATATCTTGGAAAGAGAAAGCGTCGATCAGAGCCGACCTGGATATCTGCGACTCATCGCCATCGAGTTTGATGCCTGGCGGCGGGCCAATCATGGCAACATTCCTTATGAAGTAGAGGATCAGCTTGATGATACCCTGGTCCCTAGGGGCTCGATCGCCAATGGGCATAGCCATGGACGGAAGAGCCACCCGAACGGCTGTGCCGAGAATAGGGGCGGCATCGAAGTTGAGGATGGCGCGCTTGTAGCCCAGTTGGGCAAGCTGCAGAACAGGAAGGTGGCGATGGTGGTTTACGGTCATAGTCTCGCGGTCCCTCTCGATAGGCCATGTTAAGGGCACCATGACCTCAAAGCAGGCCAATGCGATCTTGAACTTGTAGATGCTGTCGGACTCGTTCGCTGGCCATGTTGCCAGAATTTGGAGAAGATCGTTGCCGACAAGGTTCGCTTCTGCAAGGCATCTCGCAACGTCCATGCGATTAGTTTTCTCGTCGTAGAAGCGAATCCAGCGCTTGAGATCTCGCAGAACCTCCAGCGCATCGTCGCCGAGTTTGTAGGCTCCCTCTTCATCGTCGACGCTCAAGCCACCAAGCTACAAGTTAAGCATTAATAAGGGCGCCAAGTCGAAGGACCGAGGCGAGACAATCAGTGAGGAAGACTTACAGCAGACACCAAACTGCTGATGTGCGCACGCACTTCAGGATGTACCACATCGTTGTTATTGTTGAGCTCTGCGGTCTCCATTGCGAGTAGAGATCACAGTTTGAATTGGAATGCCGACATATGAGTCCGTTGCACCTGTATGTCCCGCAATTGGCCTTGAGTTGTTGTTTGGTATCGTCGGCGAGGATATGGATCTGGATACCGCAGGTGTGCTTGGCATACCTAGTGACGAGACGCGTTTTGCCCAAGCGCGTCGCGCGCCGTGCTTAATTGGCGGGGGCCCTTGGTGTGCACGCCCCATGTTCCTTCCCGCCTTCACATGGCGCCCCACTTGGCTGGTGTAATCCAGCCGAGGTTAACCGATGCATTCCAGGAACGCCGTCAACATCATCTTCAAAACGACGAGATCGCGTTTCCACCTGAAGTCTCAATTTGGCCAATTGGGCATTGAGCTGAACTACAACATCAATCATGGTTTCTATTATCGCCGCCCGACATGTGGTTCGGCTCTCTCGCCGTATGCGCCTCTTCAGCACCACTGTCGCGAGAGACGCAGAGGTGAAGCGATTGGGTGTTGTCGGCGCCGGCCAGATGGTAAGCTCGAAGATCCGAAAGTATCTCATGAAAGGATACTCTAAAAGGCTGACTGGACCTCGTTTTCCCTCCTATGTACAGGGTCTTGGAATTGCCCTCGTTGCGGCCCAGAAAGCCAATGTGCCCGTGACGTTGGTCGACTCGTCACAAAAGTCTCTGGACAAGGGGCTCGCCTTCGCAGGTTGGTGAGACGCGCATCGAATCTCCAGAGATGCGTTTGCTGATAGCTGCGACGTATAGAGAAGCTTCTTGCCAAGGATGTATCCAAGCAGCGAATTACACAGGAGCAGGCCGACACCGTTCGCGACCTCCTCAAGCCCGCGACATCCCTTGACTCGCTCGGTGAGATCGACTTCGTCATCGAGGCTGTTCCAGAAATTCCTGAACTAAAGTTTGATATCTTCTCCAAGCTGGCGCAAATATGTCCCAAGCACGCCATTCTGGCCACCAACACATCCTCCATCTCTATCACCCGGATCGCCGCAGCGACCACGCAGGATCCCAGGGATACTTCTAACAGCTCGCGCGTCGTTTCCACCCACTTCATGAACCCTGTTCCCATCCAAAAGGGTGTCGAGATCATCAGCGGCCTCCAAACGAGCAAGGAGACGCTCGACGCGGCCGTCGCTTTCTGCGAGCGCATGGGCAAGATCGCCTCTGTCTCAGCGGATTCCCCAGGTTTCCTCGCCAACCGTATCCTCATGCCTTATATCAACGAGGCGATCATCTGCCTTGACACTGGCGTCGGCAGCCGCGACTCGATTGATGCCATCATGAAGAACGGGACCAACGTCCCCATGGGTCCCCTGCAGCTGGCCGACTTCATTGGTCTCGACACCTGCCTAGCCATCATGAAGGTGCTCCATACCGAGACCGGTGACTCAAAGTATCGCCCCAGCGTGCTTTTGCGCAACATGGTTGATGCCGGCTGGCTCGGAAAGAAGAGCGGGAAGGGATTTTACGATTACTAGATACCAGCGTTTCTGTCTGGCATAGCGGCCAAGCGGCCACTCCGGAATGACAACATTTCAACAGCCAGATCTGAGGATCAAAAGATATTGTAGAAAATCAGCAACTAAGTTCTAAAAAATTGCACCGTCCAACAAGTTACCCAACCAGAAGGCAATCCACGCCACATCTAACACCAACGAGACTGGGTCCCAAAAGCCGAAAGCATCCCAGCTCAGGATCGAAAAGGGTGCAACTTCTCAGTTAATCAAAACAACCATAAAGACGTGCCACAGGAACCAACACTTTCCGACGAGCACATGGAAGCCTAGTCAAGGTAGGGGCAGCAAACTCCGTGTGGCAAAGCAGCAAAGCAAACATTCACACGGCTTATACCCGAGCATCAACGGTGGCCTGCCTCGTATTGGGCCAACGGCGCCAATAGATAGTTTGAAAGAATTCATTCAGGCCTGGAAGATTGTGAGTTCGATCTCTGCCTATGGAACTGAAGCAGGAAGAAAAAAAAAACCCTGTTAGATGGTCACACGTCTCACTCTCTTGCCCGACCTTTATCACGATGTCCAAACTCGCCAGCCAAGCTCTGCCCCTTACAGAAACACCATAGTTCGCCGTGAACTAGACGTGTAAGGCACAGAGCTCACCGCCAACATTGCCACTCATAGGCTGCAGCGAGCACAACACCAACACACCCCCCTGATCAAAGAATGCTAACGCATGACACCTCACCCGTCATCCCCCTCTCGTCCCCATTGCATGAACCTCCCTTCACGGCTAGCCACCTAGCAGCTGGCTGCCTTCTCACCGCTTCTCAATGCGGAAGAAAGATCCGATCTCCTCCATTATGATGACATATCAATGAGGGGAAGTGGACACCAGCAACGGCGCCGCGCCACACAGGGTCTCGACCATCCAGGCACAGCCAACGGTAGACACGGGTACGCCCCTGATCCCTGGATCTTAAGCTAGGTTCCGGCCCGACCGGCCTCGGTCGTTGAAGCCCCGCGCCAGGGAAAGAGCAAAGAGGAAGTGGCTAGCAAGGGAAGAAGAAGAAAAGGGCGGGGGAGGGGAAGTCAAGCAGGGCAGAGCAAAGCACCGCGTGACTCTGTCCAACTGACGCGACGAGAAGATGGTGGAACAGAAGCCTCTTCACCAGGAGGGGGGGGGGGGCATCTAGGGGAAACTGATCTGACCTGACAAAGTCCAAAAAATCTTGCAATGGTGATACGCTTAAGGAGGGAAGCTAGGAGCTAGTGGAGCTTAGGTTTGGGGAAGAGGGGAAGCTCTGCTTAGCTGCCCGCCGTGGAGCGCACCGCACACACAAAGCAAGCTCAACTGTCACCCACTCGGACTTTTACTCAGCCGGATCATCACCCGCTCTCTCTTCCCCTGGATGCTATGCCAAATCTCCCGTGCAGGATGGGATGTAGGAGCAAACTTGCTTGGAAGCAAGCAAGGAAGTAACGAGCACATCACGAAAGAGAGGGGACCAAGAAAGGAGCTCCTTGACCAGACCTGAATCTGAACTGTGACCAGTCACCTCACCTCAGCTCACCTATAGCCTACTCCACCACTCTCTCACACATCATCGACACACTCCTCCCTGGCTTCCTCGTAATGACTAAACCCTTCGCTCCCCCCAGCAGCACCGCGAATAGCAAGTAGGAACATAATAATGCAGGCACTCTTAATCCAGGAGGCGGGTACCACCCCTCCCCCAAAAGCTTGAGCCGCTCGCTCGGTCAGGGAAGGGACCAGGGACTCACGACGCGGAAGCAATCTCTTCAGGAACGCAACCCCATATTTGACACCAAGCACGAACCAGTCAATATAGAAAATATTGATTAGATTGGCTTTTTTTTGGCCCAGGAGGCTCGACAGGCGGCCGGAACTATGTGTGGTCTGGTCTGGGGAAGGCAGGAAGCGGGCGGGCGGGCGGGAACCAGAGTATGTGCAGTAGGAGGTGCAGTGTGTAGTGTGCAGGACTAAGACACGGCTGGCTGGCTGGGAGGGTCTGGCTTTGCACGAACCCCAGTCGCATAACGCGCCAAACGTTGGGCGTTGTTCTTCGCGAAGGAAGGGACGAACAAACGCTGGCGTTGGGTTTGTGGAGAACGTCTCGTGGTTGTGTTGTGATATAGGGGGTATATCTCGTGGGTTTGGAGGGGCAAAGTTGCTGGTACAAAGTGGGTTACAAGCGGCGTGGAGTCCGGAGCTCTCTCGTGGCAAGCAACCGCAACGGCACCGACCCGAGGCATGGATGGATGGGTACTAACTAGCTAGGTAGCTAGCAGCAGGACCAGCTAGCTGTCCGTCGGGGGAGCTTGTTTCCTGATCCTGAAGCGGGGGAGCGACATTGAGCATGACGGCCCTCATCAGCTGACGTCGAGCCGTCGAGCGAGGGCGGCTGCGAATCGGGGAGAAGACGAGCGACAGGACGGGACCGGGACCCTCCTCGCGATGCGGAGCTCCAAGAACATTGCCAAAAATGGCAAGTGGTGCAGCTTGTTCCTGCGGCAGACTCCATGCCAAATGCAAGGAAGACGCATGGCCGGAATGCCTTGCTCAGGAACGTTGCGTCCCTATTCGCCCGCTCCCTGCCGCTCGAGCTGTGCTAAGGTGTGGTGACCGACGATACGTGCTGGAGCTTCATCACATATCGTGGAGGGGAAAAGTCCGAAAGGGAGCAGAGACGAGGAAAAAAGAGGAGGCAGGCAATTCGTAGTTGGATGGGCGGGTGGTGACCAGGACCAGCAGAGGCCAAACCGGGCCAATGATCTCGCGTCAGGTGTGGAAGACGGTGGCTGACGGCACCAAATACCGAGGGCAGATCTCATTCTAACGAGCCAAAAGCCGGAGGCGTTTCTCTCGCTCGAGCCGACGACATGTGTGCCGTCAACGCAGACGGAGCGAGAGAACCTCTGTGCCTGTCTGCCATTTATCCGCCGGCTTCTTTCTGTCAGGTGCAGCCGAACGGCCAATAGGGGGTGGGAGATGTCCCTAAGAATAGCGTCACAGACTGGCCGGAAGCCGACTGTGGGTTGAAACGAGTTCGCCTTCGCGCGCGATGGAATAGACCGACCGACAAAGCAAGCTAGACGGCCAAGCTCAGAAAAGCCTCTCGCGGCTCTTGCAGCTGCCATCTCCGTCGCCCGGCCGCCCGTCAGCACTTGGACGCAAGAACCGTCGGAAAACGGCAGAGCCGAGTACGTCGGTCCAAAACAGCATGCTCCTCAGAGTCCATGAGGCGGCATATGTCTATCGCGTTGCTGCTCACGAACTCGGGGCACACCGCAGATAGCCAAGGATATCTCCCTGGGCGGTGGAGGGTTCAGTCCTAGGTCCTGACCGTGTAACAGCTGGGTACTACTAGCTAGCCACTCGCCCACTTCGATATGCATATGCGTCACAGACATCGGCTCCTGACCTCCGGGGTTGTGGGGTGGGAATGGAGCGGTTGTCAGTGGTGCGTAATTGCGAGAAGGGATCCCCCACTGGCACAAGCCAGTGCAAGAAGGCCGCTGTCGACCTTGCGACGCCGCCACCTCGCCGACAAAGGGGCTGGGGAGGATGTTCGGGAGGCACGAAAAAGGCTAAAGAGGGCACCGTGTTGAAAAACCTGGGGGCGGGATGACTTCCACGTGCCCCATCATGGCCAGAGGTACCCCTTTGTTCATGCAGGCGCCTGCTGCAAGAAGCGACCATGCTGAAGTCCACAGCTTGCTGCTCGGCTCCTGCAGGCTGGATCATGTGCAGACGATGGGGGTGATGTCAAGACCTTTCTTGACCACTCTGGGTGCCAGAGCCCGTCTCGCCGCGGTGTCGCGTCGCGCAGCGGGCTCATCATGGTGATGGTATCCCTCACTAGCACGCTGCCGGCCGAAGAGAAGTTCCAGGCGAAAGCAAGCGACCATACCGCTAAAGGCAGGTCCAACGCAATGGTGTATGTTGTGATATTGGGTTCTGCTTCAAGGTGATGGACCGCATGCCGTTGCTGCCCCCGGCAGCAACTCCGGGGCATGCGCTCTGCAGAGAGACGCACGGAATCCACCGCAGAGCTCGCAGTCATGGTGTGTGAAGACTTGTCGACGCTGCACCAATGCTGCCTCCAGGTCTGTAGCTCGCGGGCGAATCGACGCGTAGAGTCACCCGACTTGGGCCATGCAATCCGCGCGGGTTGATATTAATATGATGCCTGGCGCGGCGGCGGACAGGCCTTGTGCTTCGAGCGGGCTCTGGAAGACGGGTGCAGCTCGGCCTTACCCTGTACTTGACAATACGCCGACTTATATTGAGCTTCAGACCACGAGCCACGCCCAATGGCCGAGGGGGTTTAGCCGTCAACGTCTGAATGGCTGGGGAGGTGGGCGATGTCCAGGATTGTATCTGCGTACAGCTGTCGACAGACGTGGTGGGAGTCCAGCTTCGCTGACAGGAAGGCGCGCTGTCGGACAAGCCAGCCCCATCGTGTTCGACCTTGCAGCCTAGTTGAGCTTGCGCGCACCAAACGGGAGCTGCACGCTGTTGCACATTCAAAACATCCGCCCGATTTGGTTGGCCACGGAGCGCCCAAGACATCGGGATGTACCGCTCTATCGCGCGACGCCAGCAACGAGCGCTCGAGCTGATAGCGGCGCGGCCCGATTGACAGGCACGAGACCGACCGCGAGGTTGACGGTCTTCCTCCCAACTGAGTCACTCTGGACTCTGACTCGAGTGGTTTCACGGTCGAACAATGGGGGGCCTGGTAACGGAGGGTGTCCCGGTATGACGGTGAGCGAGCCGCGTGCCAGACGCGTAGGAGGAGCGAACTTTCGTCCTCCCGGAGTGTCGATGGTGGGAACTTCCTCTTCCATCGAGCCGTTTGCATGATGCGTTGAGCGTGGGAAAATGCGGGAAAAGAAGGGCAGGCACTAGGAAAACCGCCTTCCGGCAGCAAGCTCTTCACCCGAGGGGGATACCGCATCGGTCGAATCGCCGCAACGCTGCCAAACAGACGGAGGGAGCAACGAGGAGCTCGAGAGTGTTGTCCGGTGGGATGCTGTTCCAGAATCCAAGCCCGAGGTGTGTTTGCGATCCAGATGAGATGGCGGCTGAATCCGGGGAAGGAGAACCTGGGGGAGGCTGGGGGCTGCTGAGGCTTTCCAGTTTGGCCTCTTCCCAGCACGCCGGCAACCAATATTGAATTGATGAGTTTCGAATTGCCCCGAATCTGGAGCCGTTCCTCTCCCTCGTGCTGGGCTCGTGGGGGACGGCTACGAGAGGGCTGGGAGGCCAAGCCATTGGACGATATTGCGGATTGCTGCATACTCAATAAGAGGCTCCGTCGCCGGGGTTCCTGGAATCTCGCAAATCGTACAAGACTTGCCTTCACGCTCCACAAATGCAGGCACGCGTGCAAGCCAAGCGACGCGAGTGGGTGACGATCCAAGTTGCTCGATGTTTTTGTGCGACGCTGGTAAATCTCAGTCAGTTCCCAAACACCCACAGGCTTGGCAGAACGGCGCTGACGACGACTCGTCGGCCAAATTTTGCAAGAAACAGCCAAATACCAGTCGGCGAGCCGTTGGCACCGAGTTCTCTACCCGTTGCCCGCTGCCCGGTGCATTCGTGGGACGTTGTGGGTGTGAGGCCAGGCTCCGAATATCATGCGCTGTCGTTAGCTGGTTAGCGTTTCTCGCCGACGCGAGGGTCAGGTGCTCGCAAAAGCGCACTGCGAGACGAAGCGAACGGTCAGCGAGGCTGTCGGCAACTGGTAGGAACTCCGTATATTGCGCCAGCCCAGGTGAGAAATGCCGCTGGATATCGCAGTGCGGGTGGGTATGGGGGGAACCCCAAGGAGAGGCATTCTGCTCCCACCACAGGCCTTTTCATCAGCCTTATACGCCCAAGCAGCCCACGGCAGCCCTCCAGCCCTCCTATCACCTGCCTCTCTCACCTAGCCACCGCCCATGGATCGTTGACGTTTGCGCCGTCTGCAGCAACCTTGATGCGGAAGGACAATGCGCAAGCTACGCAGGCTACGCATGTAGGTTTGAATGCAATGAAACAGCACGTGGGTGCGCCGTTTGCCGTTTCCAAGCATGCCCCGCCATGGGCTCTCGGAGCAGGTTGCTGCTTTTCGATGCTGCTCACCCCGGACCTGACCTGTTGCACGCCACCAGCGGAATCTGAGACATTCTCAGAATAGCGGGAAGCGCAAACCTGCCCTGTGCCCCTGCGAAAATAGCAGCGGAGATGAGCACGACGGGCCCCGAGTGTCGCTTCTCCCGATGGTCTTAGGTGCAGTGCAGCATCTCGTGGGTCGCCCGCTAAAGATAGCAAACAACGGGCCTTCGTGACGCTCTCTGGCGAGAAGTCAGCGACTGCCTCTGCAATCGCGGGACGCGGGACACGGCTAAGCACTCGACGTAGATGATGGGGTGGGGTGAATGAGAGAAGGAAGATGCGCACGAGCCAGGTGGTAGACCGGGAAGTGGGATGGTGGACAGGGTTGGAAGATCCAACCCGATTGTTCGAGTCCACAGCGGGCAGCGGCTGGCGGATCGGATTGTGGAGCCGGCAGCGCTGAGGAAGACGCTGGTGGCGCGCACATTAGGCCGGGCATGTAGATGCTGCTGCAAGGCACACAACCCAATCCTCGATCCTCCCCAGACGGGATCCCTGCTGGGAGCAGCTGGATCACTGCAGGACTCAGTGGACGCCGTATCAGCACAGCAGCCCCAACAAAGGCGCAATCCCGCTCATCTTACGGTCGACAGTCCTTCGCTACCTATCTGACTTGCAGGTTCCTATTGCACCGGGCTTGATGGCAGGCTGTCGGTGCTGCGGGCACTGGGCGCCTGGCACCCGATTGATCTCCAGTGCTGCCTGCTCGCCAGCTTGCGTGCTTTCTTGGTTCTGGTTTGCCAGCTCTCCAATCTCCAGCAAAAACATCAGACCGCCACATGGAAACCCGGAAATGCTGCGAACAGGTCCAGCGAGCGCTGGCGGGCCGAACACCGGCAGCTGTCCCATGGCTCTCGACGACCAGGGCCCCAGGGTACTGCCAGCGACAAGACTCAGAGCCCTTCCTCGGCGCAGCGCCGGATCTGAACAATTGGCCCGTAACGGTATGGCGCCGTTCAGCTGCCAGCTATCGTCGCATTCTGTGGCCTAACCAGCATCGGACCAGCAGTCGGCTTCTCCCTGCTTCAGGTACCGCCGACCAGCGGCACGAACGGAAAATAGGTACCTGCCAGATCTCGGTTCGCCCATCTGTGCTTACCTGCTCCCTTCGGCGTGTTTATTGCCGGCCCCCCGGTCGGCAAAGGGATGAGATGGGCGCGATTCCAGTGAGGCGATGCCCAGTTGGACCTAGTTTGGAGAGACTCCTTTTGGCGTGCCAACGCTCGTAAACGCTTGTCGCCGTCGGTCACCAGTCTTGGCGTAGGATAACCAAGCGCACCGCGGCATTGTATCTGCGCCGTTGGGTCTCTTACGATGCCTTGCAAGCGAAGGGGGCAACGGGAGGAATGGAGAGCAAACAGGGCCTTGGGGTAGGGAAGGTAGTTTGTCGTTGCGGTTGCCACTACGCAGAGCAGTCTAGGCAAAATCCCCTTTTGACACGCCTGGTCCTTAATCTGACGGCTGTCTGCAGACATCCACCTCCACCAACCCTACACAAATTACGACCTGGGTGACCCGATGCCTAGCGAAATAAACAAGACCGCCAACTTGGTAGAGAGCAGAAATTCTCCTTGAGAGGCTAACCTCGATTGGCCATTTTGAAACGCTACGGTTGACGTAACGAATCTCGCTCAACCAAAGAAGCAGAAGGATTGCGCATTGAAACCTCCCAGTTACTTCGCACGCACGGCCACCAGCGAGCGAAAGATGGGAGGAGGGCACGGAAGGGAGTCTTGCAACTCCCGCCATCCAACTTCTACCCTCCTTTTCAGACAACGTGCCTCGCAAGCGGTGCCTTGCGACTGGTCAACCGTAGATCGCAGTTCGGAGGGCGACCCACCTTCCTAATCGAGCTATAAGTCGTCGTTCAGTGGCTCCGCTCGCAACTCGAGTTGTTTGACGCACAATCCGACATCATTTTGACGGCAGTTACAGCCCACAGAATGCACTACCGGTGACAGATCTGGGGCCGCGGCGAGTGCGACCAGATGACAATTAAATTCTCTGTTTTGACCTGGAGCGGTCTTGGTAAGGCTCAGCTCCAGGACAGGGGGGGAACTGAGCAGAGTTGTCTGTCAATCGGAGCCAATGTCACACGGCCTTGCGTTCACCAGCCATCGTGGATAATGCCAGCTGAAACCTGCTGCGTACCTAAAGGCAGGTAGTAGGAGCAAAAGCTCGAACCATCGTTGGTCGACTTTTCTACCTGCCCGCTCAGGTGCGTCGAATTGCGCCGACCTCGGCTTGATGCATCAGTTTTCCTGGGCTTCGCTCCTGGAACCTGACACGGCATCTCGCTCACTTCCTTTGGGTTCCCCTCCGAAGCTGGACTGCTCGCCCGTCGTCTCATTTCCCCTTTGTACGTGATGCGCAATGTGGATAGCACAAAGCTCGCCTGAGGTACACACTAGACGCTTGAACCCGCGGCGCGTTTCCGGAAACATACCGGCTCGTTAAACACCGCGCTCAGCGTGGCCCGGTCAGAGCGTCAAAGCTGATTGCGGGCGGCAGAAATGGAAGCAGGTAGCCATCATCAGCCTGCAGAGCGATGCAGACACAATGTGTGCCGTCTTTACACAGCTCTGATCACTGCTGCGGTGGAAGACGACTAGAAGGATGCCAGGCGAGGTGGAAAAATTACTTCTCCACTAAACCCAGCTTCTGGGGGGGGGGGGGGGGGGGGGGGCGGGTAGCATCTTGCCAGCATCGCTTTAAACAATCAGAACAACGCTGCTTCGACCAGTCGGACAGCCCCCCTCCATCTACCATGAGATGTCCTGCTCCCTGACCAAGAAACATCCATGGTGGGCAGCCAGCGGGCGCTGGAAGGCGCCCAAACGCTGCTCGTGGGCGTCATCTCCCCTGTCGGCGACATTTGCGCTCGCAGTTGCACAGACGCTAGATCTATCGTGGGGATAGACGCACGCCAGGAGCGGGGCGGCAAAAGAAGCTTCCACTGTCCGCCGTTGGGAAAGAGCGCACCTTCCAGCCCCACCACGCCTCCCCCCGGTCAGCTTGGCGCGACACACCTCTCGCGTCGTTGCCCTGCTCGATGCAACCCTCTGCTGCACGACACCTTGCCTCACTCAGGCTTACGACCTCGTCCTGTATTTTCCAGCGCAGTTGCACCAAGCCCCACCGAGCCCAGCCCGCTCGAGGTCCAGGAGGTCGCACACCATATCAGCCTGCGGCTTGTTCGGGCAGACTCCCCAGGCCCCGACTCGCCCGCCTCTGGTTCCTGGCCCTGTGCCTGTCTGTGCCTGAGCCTGAGTCTGTTCCTACGATGGCGTGGCGGCCGTTCCCCGGAATCGCAGCGGCCTCATCAACGCCGGCATTGACTTTCGCGGGGAAGAAGGCAGGGGCAAATGAGATGGCACCGCGCAGCCGTGACAAATGCCGCACCCGTTCGCGTCAGGCTCTCCCATCCGCTGTTTGCCAGCGCGGGCAGGCGGATGTACGTGTCGCTTGCTGCTGAGGTGGACGGGCGGACTTGGCCGTCAGTCATTGTTAAGCACTCGAGGCCAGAACGGCGCAGCAGCCCCGAGACGGCACGATCCAGGGTTTGAGGCGCTTCTCGCTTCTCTCTCAAGATGCCCGCAGCAGGAAAGCGGACAGCGGAATGCGTATGGTGGAAAGATAGAGAAAGCCAGCTCTCGAACAGAGCGTTCGACGCAAACTAGGCCTGTGCCTCCCAGCCTAAATCACTGCGCTGCGAGAGCACGGAGTTGGATGCAAGACCCGACCAAACCACCTGCCCGCCATGTCTGCTTGTCTGCGCCCCCATGGATACTGGCGAAGTCGACTGGGGCATGGATCAGATGTCGGCAAGGAGGAGAGATCTGCCCATCAGCGATCTTCCCACTGTCCACCCCCTGCCGCCGCCACGTCCGACCAACCCTGCCGCGAACTTGTAGGGTTAGGTGCCAGGCACAAATTCCGCAATCCAGATTCCCGCCCGCTTCAGCGCCGGCTGCTCCAATTCGCTGGGAACGGCCGTTCCTCGCAGTGGTCATCGTCCCCGTCCTTGCTAGCGGAGCCGTCGAGGACGCCCTTGTCACATTGTGTTTCCGATCTGCACACACACCCTCCGCGTGCCCCGCAGACCGAGAAGCAAGCGCCACACCCCTTCATCGATCGCGAGGACCCGCGATTGGCTCGCGGACGGGAGCAAGCTCTGCAACGGTCATGCCTTCTTCCGTGGAGTTGACGCAGAGCTAATGTACTAGAGAGGGGACCAATCAGCCAGGTCCAGATGTCCCAGCCGAGATGCCATGCGCGCGGCCTGTACCTTTTCTTCCTACGGCGTAGGCTCTCGCCAGTCATCAGTCTACCAGCCTACCTATCGGGCCCATCTCTGCCCCCCTTTCCAGCACCCTCTTGCGGCCATGTCTGCTTCTTCAGGCTCAGTAAGACAGCGGGAGTCAATGTCTTCCAGGCGCAGAAGACCAGGCGCGTGTCTCCCCCCCCCCCGCGCGGCCCAGGCACTCTCCCGCCAGCCCGCGGTTGAACGAGCGTGTCTCGTCCTCGTGGGTGTCGGATGTTTGCGTGGGCACCATTGGTCCAACGCGGTCTCGCCGGCCTCTCGTCCTGTCCAGCTCCATGCATACGTGCGTCCTCGCAACCCCATGCTCCATGCCGGGCAACAGCAGCGCTTGTTGTTGCGGCAGCCTCCTTCTCGCTTGTTTAGCGGACTCTCCCACTGGTGCCCATTCGCCTTGGCACGCTCCGTTTCCCTCTCCGTTTTCAGCCTGCTTTCTCTTTTCTGTGTGGCAGGTGGCCCTTGTTGGTTCCATTGCCCTCTGATCACGGCATTAGCCATTCAGCCGAGTGTTTTAAGGCCCAGGGTCTTCGATATAGGCCTGCCTCTCGTGTCGACCCTCCACTGCAGCGGGGCAGCGGGGAGCGAGACTCGACGAGCGAAAACGGTGTGGCTCAGCCATGCCATGCTCTGGAGAAGCTGATGTTATCGACCCCCATGGTCATAGCTGGTTGCGGCTTGCCTCTATTCGAGGATCCCTTTCAGACAGACCACAGGCCGCTAGCAGACCTGCCGCTATAGCCACCGGCTGGTCTGCCTCTGCCAGGTACAGGTACCAGGTACCAGTACCGTACCCAGCACTGACACCAGCACACACCTGCCATCAGCTGTTGCTTGCGGTGCTCGCGGTTGCGGTTGCGGTTGCCCGTGCGGTCCCTGTCCTGTATTCGGATGCTGCCTCGACATTTCTCCGCGTTGACTGTGGACTGGGTGGACTGGGCCCTCCGCCGGTATTAATCCTGCCTCTGTCCTACACTAAGAGCAGGGCGCTGAGCGGCGGCCTTATTACAACCACGGGTATCCCCTCGAAAAGCTTGCCATAGCTCCCGGACCTAGTCCGTTCTCAAGAGGCACTCGATCCCACCGAGCCCTGTCTTGCGCCCTCCAACTCATACAAGACAAGCTCTTTGCCTCTGGGACCCCTAGGACGAAGTGACACTCTTTTCCTCCCCACCGACACTCACTCAACTGCAACCCTGATTCCCTCGCTCGAGACACTTAGCACGGCTGTCTACCACAGTTGATGAAAAAAAAAAAAAAAAAGAAAAGGTCGACCTAGCCCCACGGTACCGCTAGCCACCCAACTATCTACCTTGACATCTCCGTTGACGACGGATCCGAAGAAGCGGCAGGAGCACCATCATCGCCATCGCATCCATCGACTCGAGAAATCTGAACCTGCGCCGAATTACACCTGGTTGCCCGCCCCCCTCGAACGCACCTCTCTAGTTTGATCTGCAGAACAGCCGGTAAAGCAGACAGCAGAACACGTCAAAGAGCGCCTGGAGCAGGAACCCGAGGACCGCCCCCTTTGTTTTGGCACCGCGTGCCTCCGTACCCGTCTTTGCACGCGAGGATCTACTGGCCAGGATCCCCCGCGCGAACCGGAGTCGAGCTCTGGAGGGTACGAGATCTGCCGACATAGAGTCGTGATCTGGGATGTGCGCTGCTCGCCTCCTTTGATCTTCCCGCACACCGTGGAGCAGCACCCACGCTCGCTCCCACCATTCCATCGCTCATATTTCGGCGTCGTCCTCGGCCCCGAAGCCCACAGCTAGGGCGAGTGTAGCTGTTCAACCAAACCAGACGCAACTTCAGTATCCTTACCCAAGACCAACCTCTCATTCCAATGCTCGTTTCCAGGCAAAACGCCACGGAGCAGAGCCCTTGGTCCATCAGCAGCAAGCTCGAGACCACCTTCCACAAGTCCGCGGACAGCATACGCATGTCGAACCACTTCGACTCCGTGTCGCAGTCAGACTGGCAGGGGCAGTACTCGTTTCTCCCGCCAGGAGACAACAACCTGTTCTCGCAGCCGTACGACCATGTGGCCGGCTCGACAGACAACGCAGAATCCTCAGCCCAACCCCGGAGTGTGACGGCACCGGAGATTGAGCCCAAGCAGGAGCAAGGCTCACCCGTCGGGCACCGTCTCGACCCCCTGGGCTTGCGCCAACCCAAGCAGCAGTCGCCAATCCCAGAGCAAGCGGATAACCATGGAGAACAATATGCGACGAAGCCGGCCGAGTCGGTCCACGAAGAGTCCCTTGTATCAACCGACACTCCGTCCATCTCTCTGACCTCCAACCCCCTGAGCTCTGTCTCTTCCACAGGACAGGCCTCCGAAATCCCACCAAGCCAACCGATCAGTGACGCCCAGCCTGCCATCAAGGACGAGGAAGAGGACGTCCTAGACGATGAGGAGATGGTAGAGGGTGACGGAGATGGCGAGGCGCCGAGCCAGCCCCAGACGGCAGCTGAGAGGACCGCCCAGCGGAGGAAAATGAAGCGCTTCAGGTAAGACGCAAATGCCTACGCATACCGAGTTAGTGAGCCTAAGCTGATGCCTTGAAGACTCACGCACCAACAAACTCGATTTTTGATGAGCGAGTTCGCGAAGCAGCCACACCCAGACGCAGCACACCGAGAGCGACTCTCGCGAGAGATCCCTGGACTGAGTCCCCGACAGGTCCAGGTTTGGTTCCAGAACAGGTAGGACGCCATCATTCTCTTCTTCCCCAGGGGCAAATTGTACTGACAAAAGGAAGGCGGGCCAAGATCAAGCGTCTGACAGCCGACGACCGCGACAGGATGATCAAGATGAGAGCCGTGCCGGATGACTTCGACAATGTCCAGGCGCTCCATTCTCCCTACGGAGCCGTTCATGGACTTGGAACTCCAATTACTTCACCTGTGGACTTTGGAGGGTCGTCGTACGCAGACCACATTATGCGACCTCTTATGGTTGACGTGAGGCGAGGCGAAGGTGAGGACCACTTATCGCCCACTGGTCTCAGCCCGGCCTTTGGTAGCATCGGCTTCAACCCCTCGGCGACCCTCAGCACGCCAGACATTTTGTCGCCCATGTCACCAGCATCGACAGACCGCTATGGTTATTCGAGCCACATGTCTGGACCCCTGAGCGCTGGACCGCGGACGTCAAACCCATTTGCGAGGCAACCCAGTCTAGACTCGAGCATGCAAATGCACAGTCACAACTCGCGACAGCAAATACGTCCGCTGCAGCCACTCCAACTTCGAGAGACGATGCACAGGTCACGATCCGACTCGCTCCAATCACCACTGAGGTCGAGCATGTCATGGAAGGGCGACTCGATCGACTACACAACCTACCATGGTGGAAGCTCCCCGCAGATGGGTGGACGGCAACCGGGACTTTATCAGCAAGACCAGATGGGCGCTGGATCAACGAGCGGTCTTGGTGGCTATGATTCGAGCAACTACTCTGGTGAGTATCGTGTGCCTTTCTGCTGCTGGATGATGTGCTGACACGGTGACAGGGTCGACAGTCCAGTCCCCCACTCACATGTACTCGAACTTCCAGTCTTCAAGCCTACAGCCCAATCAGCAGCGAGGGTCGCGCCTGCGAGCCGCCTCGGCATCGCTGCCTCTTGGTCTCGATTTGAGAAACCAGTTTCGGTCGACCGTAGGGTCCGGAAATCTCCAACCATCCGCTCACTCTCCCGGCCCACGGACATCATCCACGTCCCAACTTGGCGGAGTCTCCTCCAGCTACACAGCCAGCTTTCCGTCTGCGCCTCTTACCGCGCCAGTCGACTTTTCCCTGCCCAGGACACCCGGCTTTCGATCCTCAGGAGCCGACTACTCCATGCCCCAAATGAGCGCTCCGATCGCACCACCGAACGATTTCACCCAAGCCTTTCAGGCAAGCATGAGTAGCTCCAACGCGAGGACCCCAATGAGGGACACGTTTGGAGGAGGTCCCCTCAGCATCGGCCAGAGCCAAAACTCGACCGACCGCACCGACGACTACTCCCAGGACCCCATGGGGCTAAAGCGCAAGCGGAGCTTCACGGGTTCCGCAACCGCGAATAGCACAACGACAGCAGCCTACAGCAACACGGCGTAACAAGGGGAAATATCACGAATTGGACATGTCAACACATATGAGATACGGCAAACGGAGAAAATAAACAGGGGGCACTGGCTCTAATGCGATGGGACGGACCAAATCAATCGCTACGAATGTTTCAACCTTAGTTACGAAACGGCACCGCCGGTTTTTCTGCCGTGGAGTTTTTTGTTTCTTTTGCGAGATATGCTTTGGGATGCGTGTCTCCCCTCCGTACGGTGTTTGTCACTTTTTGCTGGTGCGCTTCAGGATCAATACCCAAACGTATTTGTCGAAATTTTCCGGTTCATTTCACATTTCAACCCTTGTCGTGCTACTATATACCACAACTTTACCACCCTGAAAAATCACCCCCTGTCCTGGTACGACGACTTCACTTCTCAACATACTCACAGTTCATCACAATACGTCATTGAACGATCCCCCCCTGTTTTTTTCTCGTTTGTGTTTCTGAAACTCACACATGGGAGGGCATACTGCTTGAAGTTGCTGTAGCATGGGTTGTTCGCGGAAAACGGGATGATGTTTTTCAGGCTTGCCTTGGTGTATTGCACAGTTTGGAAGCGGCGCAATCTGGGCTAGCGGACGGGAGGGGGGCTGGACGGTAGTCCGGTCGGTAGGAAGGATACCTGAGCTGGGTTAAACCGGACACTGCGGTGCTCCGCATTGCACTGCAGGGAGTGGCTGAGTTGTCGCTCACTGGAATCGAAATGGATCTGGGGAGGATGAGGGGGGGATGTCTCGCTTCGGTAGCCGGATGGATTCGGTGCATCGGGATGGTGGTGTCCAGTGCAATGGTATTATGTATGGGAATGCAACTTTGTTCTTTTTGGAGTGGGAGGGGGGAGGGCGAGCAGTGTTCACAATATCCCGGTGGAAAACAAATTCCACCTCATGGTTTCACACTGGACTGGGCCGGAAAGCAATTGTTTTAAGGCGCAGGCTGGGGATGGTCTGTCTCATTCTCTTTCACTCGCTCTCAACTTTACAACATTGTACATAGACAGCTACAGACCACAAACTGGAGAAACTACGATTAATTCACAAAGATACCCAAGCCGATTGACATTTCCTTCCGTATCGGGACACCATGCGTATTAGAGTGTATTCTGCTCCGGAAAGTGGGCGATATGCATGTCATGGTGGGCGATTCATTACTCAAGAGATCTTGGGTAAGGATCGCATCGCATGGCTCTCTGTCAAATACAACTCGCCGACATCGACTCCCAAATTTTCTTTTTTTTCAATTGGCGGCACTGAAAGCTTCAGTGAAACTTGTTGATTTCCCCCTTCCCCCAGGACACCCTCTGCGGACTGGCGCTCGGAACTGCCGTAGGTACGTGACATGTCAAGTTCCGTCAGCACCAATCTAGAGTCGACGTCGCAGACAACGGAGCCAGCCTGAAGTGAGTCTGATTTTGGTGGGATGTTACCCTGTGTCGTTGCCCCTCTCTTGCCTCAGATGTGCCCCCCCTCCCCCCTTTTTTCGCAGCTGGAGTGGCTGTTGCGACGAGAAGAAGCAGCAAAATGTTCACGCACAAGTCCCGAATACGTGCTGTTGGACGACCAAACAGGCATCATGGTGACGACAAGACATCTAGGCATGAATGCGTCTAATTTCGTTCGGCACATTGCTCGGTGGCGGCTCGAACATGTGTTGTTGAGGCGGTCGTTCCTGAGTTCACGAGACATGTAACGTAAAGCTCTGCCGTGGTGGTGAGCCCAGAGACGGGAATGGGATCGAGAAAGGTTGGTCTGGGGTCTGTGGTTGGCTGTAGACGTCCACGGCTTCATCTCGGTCCACGAGTCGACGGGCCGCCCCACGAGGAAACATGAGGCACGGGGACCAAGGCGCCGTCGTTTCGGGGCAGCTACTGAGGTAGAAACCATGGTGGCACAGCGTGCATTCTGCGATGGTCCTCCATCATTACGGTTCCAAACCATCTAGCCGGGATGTGGCCGCCCAGTAGCGACTCCCCGATCGCACCCCGCGCCTGAAAGCTTAAAAGGTCCGGGTGGTGATGACGGAAAATGGGGTGGTGGGTGAGGTCGGCGGTCGCTTGGCACAGACAACCATCTCGCCCGCCAAGCATCGCACGGGAACGACCTTCGGCGGTCCATCTCGAAGGTTTCCTGCTTGGGAAATTGCCAGCCACCATCGCGTGGCAGCGGCTGATGGAAGCGCGGCCCTCCCCCACCGTCCGCACTGCCTCCGTTTGCTCGCAACAAAACGGTGTCGCAGGTCGTACTGTACCAAAAGACGCAGTGTGGTATTCCCTTGGTTGCACACCCCTTTTCCTGTTGGTGCTACTGGTGCCAACTTTCCTCACAAAGCAGCGTGGCATTCTCCTGTCAATGAAGAGGCGACCAGATCACATCAGCCTGCGCTTCTCGTCCCACAATTCCAGTTGCATCTCCCGCATCGAAGGTGGCGGCATGGGCTACTCGGAAAATAAAGCAGAATTGGAGCAAAAGAGTGTGCATCTTTCATCGCCGGATGCCGGAATGCCATGATTGCATGTCACTGGTACTCGAGACCAGCAACCGGGCTGGAGAAAACACCCGGGTGCAGAGATACATACAAACAAGCAATTGCACCTTGACGGCGCTGATAAATACGCCGTGTCAATGGTCCCTGGCAGCCGTTCACCGCCTCCCGTATCCCGATACGCCATGTCTTCGAGGAGCAGCATCACTGGTAGCGAAGTAAACCTCAGGAGAGACTATGAGCAGATGTCGGCTGAACCACACCGCCTTGAAGCGCTCGTTTCCCCCGTCCGGTCTCAGTAGGTCTGTTGCGTATGGTCTGAAGCGGCATCGCTGGAATGCTACCCACACAGTAGGGATTAGGGGGCGACGGGCTGACGGAGCAACCTGCGTGTAAGGTGTGAGGTCTCTCCTCCTGAACTTCACTGATCAGAGACGGGAGCTGCATAGTGGCTCAAGGGCCTCGATTCCGCGCCGGCACCGTGCGTGACCACACATGCAGGCATCTCTTGCATATTTTGTTGCTGCTTCGCTTCAGGTGACGGGGGGGCGTCTCTACAAGTCGCTGGACTAAGCCGTGTAACCAGTGGAGTTTGTTCATGTTGGTGTCGGCTTCTAAGTGACAAACTGCGCAGGGTAACAACGGGTAGGCTGGGGATGTTAACCTCCATCCTTTAGCGGGAGGCAGGGCCTGCAACGATGTCGTGACGGATCTTGCGGAACGGGGGCGGAAACACGGCGGGGCGGGCGTTCGGCAGCCGAAAGTCTTGGACAAACAGGTCGAAGAGAAAGGCCGTCACCCGCGCCCACGTTACCCCTCCTCTTTCCGAGGAGATAGGAGTCGATGACAAGGCGGCAGTGAAGGTGAGGAAGGTGATGACCAGAATCCCACGTCTTCGTCTGGTCGCTTCGTCAGATCGCAACCCACCGGACGCCGGAGCCAGCCCGGCGCTCGAGGCAGGTTTTCGAGTGCACAGGACCGCCGAAAAGCACCTTGAGTGGGTGTGCATCGGTCGGCCCTCCTCCATGTCAGCCATGTTGACAATATTGCCCTGCATGCTGCACGAGAGCACAGCATGCCGTGCAGGGGAACCAAGGCGCGGTGTTAGCGGTTGGCGACTAGTTCCATGTCAGTCAGTGTCTACCGCACACCCAGCGAAGCAAAGGCTTTTGCGGGAACCGCGGAGCGGTAGAGATGGTCTAAAGGAAACCGATAAGAGGTCCAAAGGAAGCGATACCATCCCGCAGCCAACCCTCTCTCGCCCCTCCCTCCCAAAGTACGAAGAGGGTCTCGAGGACACATCGCTTTCCCCGCCAAGTCCAGAAGCTCGCGTCGGTGTGCAGAACAATGGGGTAGCCACGATGGGAGGTCGCATATCTTCACCCCCCGGCACAAGCGACGGTAGGCTCTGGTTGTGGGCGCTGTCTGAACTCCTGAAGAACGCCTAGGTCGCAGGGGCAGCGCTGATAGCCGCCACCGTGTAGCAAGCCGCGGAGTGTGTCTTGTACCGTCAGATAGAGCCGGGAGCAAGCCACGCTTTCCCGGGTGCCATCCTCTGCGACAAAGACCACGCCAGGCAGCCTCTGATGGTCAGTCAGCGACACTGCCGAGCGATCTGTTGTAAGCCAGGTCGCTGTGGGAGCCTGTCGGAGATTTCGTTCCCCAGACCCGGACGGCGATATTGATTCCCCAGATCGTCCACGGCTGTCCATATTGGCTTGGGCACAACCGCTGGCGGTCCCGGAGCGGGACGCTTCTTCCATGTGTTCCAAAGCAGCGAAGGGGGAAGAGACAAGCCAGATGAAACGAAGGACGGGGACGATTGTGCTGGCGCTGCAAGAAGCCGACGGAGGGGTTCGAAACGGACAAAGATCCAGTGATGTGCAGGCATCCGCCTGGCACTCACGGGGTATGCAAATGTGAACATCAACAAGCTACAAACTCGGCCCAAGTCAGCCAGCGGAGGACGGCCAGCGACGACGCGGGAAGGTGGGCGAACAAAGTAAAGACAGATGACATACTTTGCGTGCTCCGTGCCTTCCCAGTGTGCTCTGATCGTCTTGTCCGTCCAGACTTCGAAGGTGGTCGTCCTGGGGTCAGAAATGGGAAAGGCAGGCATCGACGGCAAGTGCCACCCGTCCGCAGAGAGCCAAGATAGGCAAGGGCGATCGTCGCAGGCCAGGGGAGGAAGGAGCACGGGCCATAACCAGTGCAACCTCCCAAGCTGCATGCTGGCTGTTGGCTGTCAGCCACAATCGCAACCCTTCCCATCGATACGACCTCCCCTCAACGTCGAGAGAAACGCTGGTACGGACACCAACTCCGCGGCCGACCTGCCAATCCCGCTTATGGCAGAGCAGCCGCTCGAGGGACGACTGAGCGTAGCATGAAATTTCCCCGAAGGCCACTTGGTCGCTCCTTGGGTGTATAAAGGGTAAAGAGTGGCGCGGCTGTCATCTCTCCTCCACATTTTGCAACGTCAAACGCGGTGCCGAAAGCTAGCGTCTCCATCTTTGATCCTCACCTGTGCTCAGGGTGTTGCAACTATGCCTGGCAGGTTCTCGGCAGGGTGCTCGGTGCTGCTGCTATTGCTGCTGCTGGTGGTGGACGTGAGTGGTCGCCTGCGGGAGTTTGGGTGCGGTGAACTTTAGGCGAGTATCCGGTTTCCCACCGCCCGTCCACTATCGGACCTGGAGCTCTTCCCGTTTTCCATCTTCTTATTTTTGCGCAGCTTATACTGACGCCATGTGTTCCTGGGGGACCACCATTTCCCGGTCGATTCCTGGCTCGCATGCCTCTCCCATGACCAGGTTGAGCGCTATGGCGGCGTCCCGCTCAATCTGGCTAAATTGGCTGTGCCTTCTCGGAGGGAGGCGAGCTGCCTCTGGCAGACTGGCGAGCCAACCCCGATGCCTCAAGCTTCGCTTGGCTCCGCCGGGGAGCCCTATTGCCTGAGTCCCACGGCCTGGCCTGGCCACCCTCTCCCCTGTTGTGCGGGTGTCAGTCTGCTGTCCGTCAACTGCCAGCCCTTACGCTCAGTCACTTTTCCAATCTATCCCGCGTCGGACTGTGGAGCCTCGCTGTGCCTGCCAAGGGGGGTGCTCAAGGAATCGACGAGGCCGGCAGACGTCAAATCCACCTGACATCGACGCCGGCGAGACCCTGTCCTTGCCGGCCAAGACGAGCACCCTCGTCCAGACTCCGGAGGGGGACCGCCAGCGTTACGCGCGTGCAAGCATACGGAGAAGGGCAGCGTGGGCTTGGTCTCGCTGAGCTCTTCGACAACGGGATCCCCGTTCGCGTCACTACAATCTAAAGCACGCCGCCAAAGCAGAGTACATTGCTCGTACATAGATGTACTTGCTAGGCCGGTGGATCGGATGGAATTGGTGCCGCAGAGTCAATATCGCCCGCTCGCCGATGCGCTCCGTGGGGCCGGCAGCAGATGGTTGCTTGCCAGGATGCAGGAGCTTACCTGCCTCCTTGGGATTTCCGAACCTGTCATGGGAGTCGATGGATCTTTGACTGTTTGCCACAGAAAAACACTCTCATGAGTTGTAGTGGTGAGCCTTTGCGCCGAAATGGTGTCGTCGAGGTAATCCACGGCGAGCTTTTCGGCCATCTCTCCTGCCATTCTGGCGTCAATGCTCGATAATAGCATCAGCGGGGCCGAGCGCGTCGGGCGAGCTGATGAACTGTGCCGCTCTTGGCCAGGGAGCACACCCCGAGAAACGGTGCGAGGACTTGAGAACATGGTAGCGTCAGATCAGCCGGATCCCCAGCACCTTCCGCCCCCTTCAGTTCGGCAAGGACCAGCCCTTCGGCTTGGATGAGATGTCAGCGAGCAAAGTGATCTACCGACTATGCGATACCGAGGCGCCTCCCAACTCCACAGGCCAGCTAGCCACCAGTCAGTCCTGCCAAGGTCCACCTCCATCATGTCTCGAGTACGGGCGTAAGGCGGTCTGTTCGGAGGCTGCTCTGCGATGGGGCGGAGATCGAGCGGCAGCGTCAAGGGCAAGGTTGGGATACGCGGTCAGCAAAGTTGTCACCAGGATGCGCCCCGGCACCACCACCGCCACCGCCATTCTAAGAATGCCAGGTGGAGGTGACATGCCTTCTGGTGACTATTCCCAGCAGTGGATTCTCTCATCGGACTCCGACCACCGACTTTAGCGTTAGCGGGGGGAAAGGGGAGGGGGCGATTGCCAAGTGGCGGCAACCACTAGGTTTTCCTCCTACAACCACCAAATCGCTGGGAATCTTGAGAGGATGCGAAGCCCTTTATGCTTTTTGGAGATAAAACTGCACACAGGTATTTGCAGAGCTGGTCTGCCAGCGGATCAGACTGACTATGTAGTTGCCCCTGAGTTTATCGAGTTTACTAGGTCATCAATAAGCGATTTCTTGTAGATGAGGGCAAACCAAGCAACAGATCTCGGTTTAATGAGAAATTTGATTGCCAGGCCACATTTCTGTTTATTATCTGCTCGTATTCCCTTGTAGACGATTCCTCGTCCATAGCGGATAAAGCAGTTGTTTCTGACGCCTTCCAACAAGTAATATGTCTTGATTTATCTATCCTACCTAGGTTGATATGGGCGTGCGGTGACGCCTGTCGGTGGCAATCTATGGGAGACGGTTGGGCAATGTTGAGAGGGTCGGGGACCTGGTGGTGATAGTGATCAACACATTTTCGTCATTGTGCACGATGAGAGCTGAAACAACTTTGAAAGAAAAAGGATGGGAGGTCTCCGGTTTCCTATCCATCGGCCGTGGTTTCCTCATTGTGGACCGTTTTGGTTCGTGTTTGCGGCCTCTCAGTGTCGTCGAGATGGGGTGTTATGGGTGTCCACTTCATGTGCCCGACATCGCAAAGCAAGTCACCAATTCGAGCGAAATAGATACCAATGAGTCGAAATTCCAATGCAATTTGTTGATATCGAGCTACCCTGACGTTAAAAGCGAAAAAGGAGCCAACAAAAGTCCCCATGGTAAGTCAACACACCCACCTCCTCTTCGCTTTACCCCTGAATGCCCTCTAGATACTACCTGTGTCCCTCTACTGCATCGCCATTCCCGACACACCATCGCGACCCGGAAAACAACACTAACATCATCTCTATCCAGATATCTCACCTTTATTGCCCTTTCCGAACCCTCGCACTCCCCGACGACGACCCTCCTCCTGCTCCCGACCTCAAACCTCGCTCCGCCAAATCCTCATCGCCCTTCTTCCTCAAACTCGCAACCTCACTCTGCACCGCTGTGCTGGCCTCCCCACTCCTCAACACCACCCCTCCACTCCCATTCCGACTCCCCGTTGCCGTTCCCCTCGCCGGCTCATCCTCCGCGACGACAATACTCTCCACGCTCCTCTCCGTGCTCAACGCACCGCCATAAACACCCCCCACGCTCTCCATGGTAAACGGACTCGCCGTGGGTCCATCGAGCACAGCTAGTTCCTCTGGGGTCAGCCACCTCGGCAAGAGCAACGCCCGCACAGGGATCAGAGCAAAGATGAATACGGGGAATCCCACCGCCGCTACCGTCTGCGTGATGGCAAACGTCGCGCCGAAGCCGAGGAGCTCGATACCTACGAAAAGCCAGATGGCGGAGCGGCGATTGATGCTGCGAAGCGGCTCACATGGGGAGGTGAGGGACCCGTCGCGGGCGAGGAAGAGGAGTTTGGAGGTGATGCCGTTGGCTTGGAGGGCTTGGAAGCCCATTATGAAGAAGAGGCCTGCGAGAACGCCTTGGGGGATGAGATTCAAGACAACGAGGAGAGGAGGGGACATGGTGACAAGGGTAAGAAGCCCTTGGGCAAGGTTGGAGAGGCGTTGTTCGACAACGCGGGTGGGGTTAATGGTGTGGGTTTTCTCGTCGGCAGAGACAACCGCTTCGGTGACGCAGAGGGACTCGGTGTGGAAGGGCGCCTGCTTCAATGTTAGCAACCGAGACCTTGTATTTTTATTTATTTATTTTCAAAAGCGGCCACCTGCCTGTGGAATCAGGCCATTTGGGAATGGAAGACCGAGAATGCCGGCGACTCCGGTAGTAAGGCCGAGAAGGAAGAGGTCCCAGTGGAAGCCGGCAGGTTTGCGGAGGGGGAACTCGGTACCTTGGGCGATGAGGGAAGAGACGTTGTGGTCGAACCAGAAGAGAATGGTGAGGAGGATAGCAAAGGGGATGGCGAAGAAGACGTCGGCGACGCTGATGTCCCATAAGTGGATGAACCACTGTCGGTCCGCTGTCGGAAGAAAGGCGGTGCTGGTAGGTAGATTCTCCAGGTGGATGCTCCCCATCCGCCCGATGCGAACGAAGCCGGTGAAGAAGACAACCGTCTGTGGTAAATGTCCGTCAGTCATTTCCCTCCAAAGGTGTTTTCTAGGCAACGCAATACCTCAGGCGCGCTCACGCAACGCTCAAGGCATCCAACGAAGCCATGAATAATCACATCAGGAGCCATACGGAGGAAAGGGGAGACCCACAAGAGGCGTGCCATAGTCCTTGAGGAACACCCGGACCGGATGTCTGAACAAGCTGCTGGCGCCCAGCTCGCCGCAGATATACGCCACGACAAAAACCAACAAGGCCACCATGATTGACAAGTAAAAGGCCTCCTCATCTCCCAGGTCCTGCAACACCTGGATGCCCTTCTGCAAGTAAATAAAGGCGACATAAAACCCAAATATGTCGCAGGGAAACCTCGTGACATGTCTCAACCAGTTGCACGAGTTCGTAACCGCCAAAATCCAATGAAACACCAACGACCATAACCCAATCCAGCACATGAAAACCAGATAGTTCGTCCCCGTCGGCGAAATGATGTCGTATACGGTATAATTAAACACGGTGATGGGCCCTGTGACCCCCACAATCACCAACGGCTGACACGCCAGCACCGAGAACACCACGGCCCCCAGCACCGACGACAGCAACACCTCGTTGACGCCGAACTGCATGTCCGTCTTGTGGAACATGTCCAACGAGAAGGCAAGCGCGGGAAGGATACTAGCCTCGTCAGCTCTTCTTTCCCCCACCAAACTCGAGGGAAGAAAACTTACTTTGCAAAATACATATACACTGTCGCTGGCACCACGCGATAATCCCACGCATCCACCCAATCGCTCCAGTAAAACGGCGCCCGTCTCCTTACATCGTTCACCATGCCTCGAAAGAGTCGAATCTTCCACCATCTTGAAGAAGACGGCCGTCCAGTCTCGGAGCCTGCGTCGGAGCCACCCCGCGACGTCTCCGCCATGCTGAATGGCTGAAGAATCGATCAATCCTTGACCAAATGAACGTACTGAATCTAGCTGCGATCTCAGCCGCTTTCGATGGACGAGACCAAGGCTCTAGAAATCTTTTAGATCAGTCTCAATGTCAAGATCCACATTTTGGGCGTGTCGCGCCTCCAATTCGCGTTTCTATCGATTCGCAACGGACGTTTGGGAATAATGAATGAAATACCAGTGCAATTGAGATGTAGGTATTCAGTGTGACGGCGACGAGTGAATACCCTTGGTCAAAATGAAGTCTTTTTTTTTTCGTTTTGGCGCGTTGAGGTTGGATACCAAGGCAATTCTTGGCCAAAATTGGCAGATAACTGGGGCAACCTGACCGACAATCAGCAACTCCAACTCGCCCTCACCAGACAGCAAATCCCAACGCTAACTTCAGAGTCTTCTGGTGGGTGTAGCAGTGTTATACAAAGCGAACAATATCGTACAAAGGCACTTTTAATCCCCAAATGATTTTCCATCCCACCCGCCAGTTGTTCTAGAGTAGTAATTTCGCCCGCCCAGGGCAACACGTCGAGTCGATCGTCTATGTACATTTGCCAGCGATCTGCCCGACGGCGAGCTCGCTGTCCAAAAAGAAAAAACCAACACAACAAAAAGCTGCTTGCGCTGGAGTTTTGTAACCGATGAGACTGCAGTCTATCCATCGCTATCGATACAGATGATTGAAAACACATATCTCTCCTCGGCCCAGCCCCCGCCTTAGTTGGTTGATACACAGCAGAACTAATGCTTCTCACTGCTGCTTCCCGTCCTCCACCGTCTCATCTGCCTTCTTCTCAAAAATGGCGGGCTGCGGCTCGTTCGGGGAATCCGTGCTCTCCGTGGGGAACGGTGGTGGTGCCGTCCCTTGCTTCCCGTCAAAGTACTTGGTGAACTCCTCCTTGTCGGGCCACTCGCGCGGACCCAGCAGCCTGACGAGGTCGTCACGCGTCAGCATCTCCTTGCGTAACAGCTCTTCCGCCACGATCCCGACCTCCTTTTTCCTGACCGTCAGCAAGTCCTTGCACTGCTTGTAAGCCTCGTCGACGATACGGCGCACCTCGGCGTCGATTATCTGAGCCGTCGACTCGGCAAAGGGCTTTTGGAACTGGTTCTCGTCGCCCTTGAAGTGCAACGGGCCAACCTTGTCCGACATACCCCACTGCGTCACCATGGTTGTCGCCATGGCCGTCACCTTCTTGAAGTCGTCGCTCGCACCTGTCGTCACCGTGGGGAAGTGCAGCTCCTCCGACACACGCCCGCCCAGCGTCATGGCCATGCGGTCCATCAGCTGGTTGGTGTTCATCAGATATGCGTCGCTGGACGGCAGGTACTGAGCGTAGCCAAGAGCCCCCTGGCCACGGGGGATGATGGACACCTTGAGCAGTGGGTCGGCCCACCGGAAGAACCAGCCGCAGATAGCGTGGCCGGCCTCGTGGTACGCAACAGTCCTCTTCTCCTCGGGGCCCAGCACAAGCGACTTGCGCTCCAGGCCACCAATCACACGCTCGATGGCCTGTTCAAAGTGAATCATCTCTACGCTTGTCGCATTGGCTCGTGCAGCTGCAAACATGTCAGCAACATGGTCCCATTCTCTCCATACTAAAAGAAAAACTCAAAAACTCAAAAACTCAAAAACTCACCAACAAGAGCAGCCTCGTTCACGGCGTTGGCAATGTCAGCACCAGCGAAGCCGGGCGTCAAGGCTGCCAAACGTCCAGTGAGGTACTCGATATCTTCCTTGGTCACAATCTGCTTGAGGTGCACCTTGAAGATGTCCTGGCGACCCTTCATCGTGGGGCGATCGATATGGATATGCCTGTCGAAACGACCGGGACGCATGAGGGCCTTGTCGAGGATGTCCGGCCTGTTCGTACCCGCAAGCACAACCACTTGCTCTGTGGTGTTAAAGCCGTCCATCTCCGTCAGGATCTGGTTGAGCGTCGCTTCCCGCTCATCATTGCTGCCCTGGAATTTACCCTCAGATCGGGACCTTCCGATAGCGTCGATCTCGTCGATGAAGATAATGCAAGGGGCGTTCTTGCGAGCGTTCGCAAACAAGTCTCGGACCCGAGACGCACCAACACCAACAAACATCTCGACGAACTCGGAGCCGCTGACGCTGAAAAAGGGCACCTGGGACTCCCCAGCCGTCGCTTTCGCGAGAAGGGTCTTGCCGGTTCCGGGAGGGCCGGAGAGAACAGCACCGCGGGGGATCTTGGCGCCGAGCTTCTGGAACCGTTCAGGCGACCGCAGAAAGCTCACAAACTCCATGATTTCCATCTTGGCTTCATCCATGCCCGCCACATCAGCGAATTTGACCTTGACCGCCGAGTCGTGGTTGAACATCTTCGCCTTGCTCTTGCCAAACCCAAACATGCCACCGGCGCCACCACCGCCCCCGCCGGCTTTCCTAGAGATGAACACGAGGAGACCGACAAGCAGCAGGGTCGGGCCGAAGGCGAAAAGAAGGTTAGTGGCGATGCCAGGAGCTGCGTAGCTGACCGGTATTCTTTCGGAGGATGGGATCCCAAGCTCAGCTTGAGCTTCGTCTAGCCTCCTTTCGAATGCGTCAACGGAACCGATAGAGAAGTAGTAGGTGAAGCCAGGCCTCGCCCCGAGCGAGTCGGGATACACAGACTGGGCCGCCTCGCGGTTGAGCTCCACCCGGACACGGTGATCTCCCTCCACCACCATCTTCTCGACAAGCCCCTTATCAAGGAAGTTTTTCTGCAGCTCCTGCCAGGTAATCTCACGGGAGCCATCTCCGGTGAACATGGAATAAAAGGCGTAGAAGAGAACCATCGAACCAAGTCCAACACTCATATCCGACAAGTCAAACTTATTTGGGTCTGGTTTTCCGTCTTTCTTACCGAATGATCCCTTCGAACCTTGCTGCTGTCCTTGGCCTGGTTGATGATGCTGTTGGCCACTGTGTTGCCCGCCCTGTTGCCCACCCTCCTCTTTGCTGCCTTTGGCAGAAGAAGCAGTCTCCTCCTGGCCCGGCTTGTTCGAATTGAAGTCGGTGTTTCCGCCACGGCGCTCCGCCTCATGTTCCTCTTGCATCTTCTTTATAGCCATAATATTGTCGCTGTTGCTCAATCTCGCAAACACCCGCATCGCCTTGATCCCGTCCAGCATGCCCAAGCCGCCCCCATTCTTGTGCTTCTCCAGCAGTTCCCGCAGTTCAATTGGAACTCCCATCTCCTCCACGGTCTTCATGAGCTTGTCGAGCCTCTCCTGGCTGACTTGTACGACTTCACCCATCGAGCGGAGTTCACGCAACTCCTCCTTGGACAGCCAAACCCACCCAACTCCTGGCGGTGCCGAGGGCTTCTCATCATTGCTATTCTCCGGGGGGCGTTCACCACTACCGTTGTCATTGTCGGGTTTCTTGTTGTTATTAGTATTGTTGTTGTTATTGTTCTTTGGCCTCTGTGGTGACCGGGACGCATACGATCGGGATGACGAGACGCCAATGGCAGGGGCGATCCTACCAAAGGCAGCAGTTCGATATGTCGGCCTCACGACCGTGTTGAGCGATAGCCTGGCGAAGCTGCGCACCAGCTGGGGGGTTGCAGGACGGAACATGGCTGGTGTGCGCGCTGTGCGAGTACGACCGATGGAAGTCGCGGGTCGAATACTCAAGCCGAAAAGACGGCTGAAAGGTGTCGGTGTATCTCCTAGATTTTGAGTGCTCTGCTTCCATGCACTCCTAGAGGAATTGAGACCACCCAGCGGTGGTGTTGCGCTTGCTGAACTCTTCGCAACGCTCTGTAGAAAATCGAGCCACCGAGAAATCCCTTGAGATCCGAACTGATGATGCGGCTAGCACAGCTTACCTAGCAGCTAAGCCAAAGTCGGACTAGCGTGCCACCGGCGAGGCGAAAATGCGGGGTTAGGGTTGAGCGCTGACCTCAACCTCGCCTTCACAGCTTCGCTTTCGTCGCCCCTTGGAGCGCTTGGCAATCCAAAACGAAAGGAGAATCATCCAATGTTAGTTTCGATCCCACCATGGATCCACGCCCGTACGTGATGTGAGAAATGAGCTGAACACTCTTCATACCCTTCGGTCGGAAAGACGCCATACTTCATTGCATTCCCCATAGGCCTTATTTGTCAGCACAAAGGCTATGGAATGCCTCGAATGCCTCTTCACATTATAAAACAGCTACCTACTCGATTTTGTCGATAGGGTTTCTGTCTTTCTCATAATGTTCAAACCCATTCCTCCTACCACTTGGCTCGATGCTGCACTCGCCGAACCGCAAATCTCTCAGGGGTCTTGCTTGTCAGGTCACGTCTCCAGAACTCAAAGGGGGCTCGCCTCTCGCTCAACAGTTGAATGTCATAGCTAAACAAAACGGCTGCTTAAATATTAGAGAAAATCGTCAAAACGCCAACCGGTGTTCCCAAGAAATCTGAGTCAAGTTGGGTTTCCACTGTCCACAAAAAAAACACGCCGAAACACCAGACGAATTACCACCACCATACCGGTTTCTCCCACGTGAATAAGTATCCAAAACATGATGCTCGCGACCCGGGTTTGACATACCGGTCTTTCAAGTGACAAACCAACAAGAAAACTAATTAGACAGCGCTAGGTATCACTTTATTGTTCATCCAAATCGCCGTTCATGTGTCGTCATGCCCACACGTGTCGTCGTCCTAATTCCTAGGCGTCCCGCCAAAATTGCCGTTTTCCACACTGGGATAAGCACCGCCGCTCATTTCTGCCCAGTTCCAATCCAATGTTGATGGTAGGCTGAACAGGTCTGGCGGTAGCATCGGTTGTTGGAATCCGCCCCCTATTGGCGGACTTGTCAATCCCCCAGGCCCGACGACACCATCCATGTTCCCGATTGCGCCAAAGCCAGTGAAATCGGCAAACGAAGCATAATCAACACTGTGTTCGTTGGGATTGACCGTGAACTCGTTGGTCCACCCCTGTGGAGCCAATCCTGGAGATGGGCTCTGGCTCATGGTCCCCGTCATCGGACTGTAATTGTTTTTCGGGCTTCGGTGGTCAGCTGGAGGTGATAAATGTCGATTACCGCCACCGTGGCTGGCCTGGGGCGTTGCTGAGCTCGCAGTCACAGGCCGCGGGGTAGTCGAGCTGGGATACGGGTTAGGCTTGAAGGACGGAGAGGCCGACTTGGCAGCGCCAGACGCAGAGCCAGACTGCTTATTGTCCGACGCCGGGTCGTGGCTCTTGCGCTTTCGTCGCGACGCGTGCTCCTTTTCGGCGTTGTCAATGACAGCCTTGGCGATACGCTCGAACTCGGAGCAAACGCCCAGCATGCGGTGAACGCCGCCGGTCTCGGCCTCTGGGCCGAGCGTGGTCATAAAGTTGACAACCACATTCATCAGCTTGGTGTCGGAACGAGCTCTCGGGTCCAGCGGATTCTGTATTATGTTTCCAAACAACGTCATGAGAGCCGAAACAGGGAAGTACAGCACCATCCTATGCATCATGTCAGACACCTTAGAAGACGCTGCGTTTAAGCAAACTTACCAAACACAAGAAAAGTCTCCTTGGGGAATGTACTTCAGCAGAGAGATCGATGCTCTAGCCGCCGAGGTGCAAAGCGCCGCCGAGGAGAACACGCGTGGGTTCAGCGGTCTCGCGTTCAAGCCTTGAATGGCATAGTTGGAGAGCCGACTTGTCCAGTAGCCATGGTGGATCGACATGCGGTGAATCGTCGTGAGGCAGTTGTAATAGGTGAAGTGCAACATGACGATGTGGAGAATGAGCGGGGTGTGTGACGCTTTGATCTCGTGTTCTGGACGGAAGTCGATCGGCAAGCTGTCCTTCCACTCATCAAGTTCTTGGTCGAGTTCCCCAATGACGTTGAGGATCTCGCCAGGAGACTGCTTGGTGGCCTTGGTCGAGTACAGCCTCTTGTAAACCTTACTCTCAATGGTGGCGATTTCGCACATGACCCGAAAGAGATTCATCTTGCCCTTCCCATCCGCCAATGGAATATTCCCGATATTGTCTGGGGGGTCAGCACTCGGCAACTCAACATTCATGTCATCATCATCCTGGGCTGGAGGCCTTCCGGACCTCAGGCACAGATCTTTGTCCAACATGTATGCGATCCAGAACACCCTCTTGCGCTGCTCAACTTCGATAGGGTTGAGGTTGAAGCCGGTGCCTCGCTTGTGAAGACCGATGCTGTGAGAAAGCCGAATCGCTGTGGCAATGAGCAAAAATGACGGTTGTGGGTTTGGAGTCCCCTGCATGAAGAGCGCCATCCCCAAGAGCGCCTGCACACTGAGCAAGTCGGTGTTCCGCATGGTTAGCTCGGGATAAACGGCCATGGCGTTTTTCATGTAGTCCCACGCCTTGTCATCCTCCTCTTGTGACACCAGGTTACTCATCACCCGCAGACGGTGCGCAATGGCTAAAGCGACGTTGAGACTTGCCCACCATCCAGAGCCCTGATAAGGGTCGTTTGAATACTGCCTCTCTACGAGATGCATAAACGTCGGCTGGTGGAAGAGCGGGAACATGCAGTTGAAGTTCTCGAAATAGTCCTTCAGCAAAGACAGAGCCTCGGGCTTGGATGGAAGTTCCCGGAAGATGGTGCGTCGGAAAAGGTCCCCAAACACGTCGGGCTTCCAGGCTGTCCACTTGTGATCATCGATCGAAACATCAGTGATCATTTGTTGGAAAGAACTATCCCCCATCTTCTCGTTGACCCATTGCACTCCCTTTGGCGAGAAAATCGAAAACCCGGATGAGGAGCCTTTAATACGTCAACATTCAGAACCACTTCCAAGTGTATGGGCAGGGCTCACCAATATATCTAGTGTCGCCGTCGTTATTGGTGACCAGGGAGCACATCATTTCTGACAACGCAGAAACTTCCTGTTCCTCCTCCGGTTTATCCTTTTCTGGGGTTGTCGACTCCCGCTTCTCAGTTTCTTTGGTTATTGGCTCCGGTGAGTGCATAGAACTGCGCGGCGTCGAGTGGTTCGCATCATGTCCTGATGTCGCTTGTGACGGGGAAGTGGGATTTGACACCGCTTGAGATGCCTGCCGCGACTGTTGATGGTGCTTCTCTGCCAGCTTCTTCTCCAGGGTCCCGAGATCAGTCGCGCCATTGTCATCCTCGCCGAGTAACCCTAAAGAGATATCAGAGACTGCACGCTGACAACCTAGCCTAGCGGTAACAGTAGAGCTGAGGGTGCGGCATACCTGACAACCTCAACAAACTCTCCATGCGACCCAAGCGATTCTCCAAACCCTCAATGTACTTGGCCCTGCGAGACAATTGGTCAGCTGCCACGGCCGGTTGCGCAACTCAGAAATGGGACTCACCCTTTCGGAGGATTCCTCTTCTTTTCCACCTGTGTAAAGACGCAGTCGGTTTTGTAGTTGATGCAGTGCGTGCAAGCGGGCAGTTTTCCGTCGCATTTGATCTTCTTTTTCCTGCACATATCGCAAGCCTGTGGGCGCCGATGCATCAGCTTCACTAGGCTTCTTAAAGGCGAGGAAACATGTCGCAAGCGCACTCACCCTCGCGATTCTCCTCCTCTTTGCTTCTTGGGAATCATCAAGCAACCCGTGGTCTCCAAACATTTGCGCAACGCTGAGATCTGGTGGCATCTGGTGGAGCGGCATGCCGTGCTCGGTGTAGCCGCCGAAGATCTGGGGCGGCTGGTTCATCAGGGGCGGCGCCGTCATGGGCATTTGAAAGCCCCCGTGCATGTGGTCCATCATTTCGGAGGGGCGGTCGCAGCGTCGACCAGCGCTCTGCAATTGCTATGGCGGCTTATTCGCAGTTGTGTTGATGAGGCTATATCGTCGACCGGTCGTCAGGCGGAGGTGAGGTTGGAGATGGAGAGAGAATCGGTGTATGGTCGCAGAACAAAACCCACCAGCCGTGGAGGAGGTTACGCTATTATTACCAACCAGTATATAGCACGCCTGGGTAGGGGCCTCGCCTGTGGTGGGCTGGCTCGAGATCCAGGGGGTTTCGGGGGGGGCCGGAAAGCCCGGGACGGGGGCTGAGCTCTGATCGACCTCAGGTTGATGGGGTGTGGCCCGCGTCTCCAACAAACGTTATCAGCAGGCGCCGAGGATTATGTGGCGAGCTCAGTGGTGCAAACTGTGCCGCCGTGTTGTCGCGACCTTTGGCGGAGCGCTAACACGGGGAAGCTTTGTAGTAGCAAGTTAATTGCATACGCGTGTATCGCTTAGTACCGAGGTAGGAAAGGTAGGTAGGAGGTTCCTTTGTTAGCCGTCGCACACCGTCTTGCTTCCTCGCGGGGGGCGCGCTGCCAGAAGAGACGACAAAAGAGGTCGTTGGCGAAAGACAGGCGTAGGGCTGAGGGTTGGATCGCTTCTTCGGCTAGACGACGAAATTTGACGGCATCCGAGAGGGGTCCGTTTAGAGCCGTTGAGGTATTGTAAAAGATTGGGCGGTGCTAACAGCAAGATCAGGAGGACAAAGAAGCTAAGATAACAGGACGAAAGAAAAAGGTGGATAGGAAAAGATGAAGCACCACCACCATTGTCCAAGTTTAGCACCGAGCACCAGCAGAGACAAGACAGCGCTGCCCCAGCGGGACCAGGTGGGTGAGGTGACTGGCTCGAGCGGGCTAACAGGGGTTGAGGGGTTGAAGGAGGGGCGGGATGGTGCCAGATGGAGCGTGCACGGTGTCCGAAGAGGTTCAGGGTGCAACCGCTCGGTGCCTTAGTTCCACTCTCGGCTGGTTCCATTAGACAGCTCCTTCCACCACCCGCATTCGTAACGCTGATTGCTCGAGATATGGCAGGTTACCACCAACACTTCTCTTAAGGAGAGCGTGCGAGATACACGTGTCGCAGCGTAAAATGCGGTATGCACTCACTTTGAGCTGCACGCCTGCGGCCGCTGACGGCTTACTACAAGCTGGTGCTGTGCAGGTGCCGAATGAAGGCTGCGCGGTCAAGCAGAGGAGCACCGACAATAAGTGCCTCCCGTCTTCGGCAAGCCTACCCCAGACGTTTGGGGTTCCCAGGATTCTCTCACCAGCGGTGACACATGAATCTGATGTGCAGAGGATGCGCACGGGAGCAGGCGAATCAGAAGGGAAAGACGCCCCAGTGTCCACTCGCTGATACGAGCGTTGGGTTGGTTCGCAGCGGCGCAGACCTGAGCCTCTTACGCAGATGCCGACTGCTGCTGAGGCACGATGCAGGTTCTCCACAGTCCCCACGATACGGTCAGAACTGCACCGGAGCCTGCAGAGTGTTCCATCGTCCCGAGTTCCGGCCTGAAGGGACCTCAGTGTCGATGTCGATGATCGATAGGGCCATCCCATGGATCAGCAGTCTCTGAGTCTCCGAGTCTCCTAGTCTCCTGTCTACTCAAATCATTCGCATGCCGCTTCTGCAAACCCTTTGGGCTGTCCGCTGGGTAGCTCTAGGAGTATTACCAAAAGCTTGGTGAGGTGGGATATCGTTTTGACGCCCTACGTGCGGATCGGACCTGTATTCCGTAGCACTTCACGGGGGTGCAGGCGGTACAATTTCACGGAAGGGGCCTGCATCTTGCCTTGCGGACGCCGGCCCCGTTACATAGAAGCCGAAGCGGTCTGACGACGTCCCATGATGCGCGCCCTTGCATCACATCGCCGAGTGATGGCGACCAGGGGGCGTGGGCCAAACCACCCCCTCCGGATCCGAGGAGCGAAGAAACGGATCGATGTGCGGTGTCGTGTGTGGGCGTCGTCGAGGGGAGACTCGTCCCATAAAAATCTCCGACAAGGGTACGCCGCCCTAGCGCGCCACCAAACTTCTCGGCAGACACAAGCACAAGTGATCTAGAGCCTAAGCGTGGCTGTTGACAGCTTGGTTTTGAGGGGCAATATCGGGTCTCGGCTGCTATCGAATACTAACCGCGTAGTTTGCATTTCTATCAGCGCCCCTAGCCAGACTTGTGTGAACAAGCAGAGGACTCAAAGCTGGGCGGAAAGATACTATTATTTCGGTATCGAGCTTACCATCCGAAGTCTAAAGAATCCGGTTCGAAGCAGGCAGGGGAAAACAGCAGATAGTTGGGTAGTGCGCGGTCGAAACGTTGATGGTCCCGCGTTTCAACCAAGAGGTTAGCCGGGCTCAACCGGGGCCAGCAAAGGGAACAAATGTTCTTGGCGCCGTCAGAGTGACCGTGTGGTGGGAGTCAAACCAAAATGGTGCGAGAGAAGCACAGAGTGAGGTGAGCTTGAAAGTGAGGTGAGCTTGAAAGTGAGGTGAGCTTGAAAGTGAGGTGGCTGTGAATACCATCAAACTTCAGATGATGCACTGTGGCGGTCATGCTCACCAAGTTTCTTGCGGCACGACGTGATCTGCCTTTCCCGGCTCTGGACGCTGACCGTCACCCGCGTTCTGTATCGGAGACAGACAAACAGCATTCGCTGCATAGGTTAGGTATTTTTGATTCAAGAGGCCGCAGTGGGAAAAGTAGACCGCAAAATTGGATTTGTCATTGACTGAAGTCCAAGCGTTGGGTAGCCACCCTTGCGGTTTCAGCTCTGTCTCAAAGCCCCACCAATGGTTCCGCCCGCCTGCACGAACCACTAGGTGCGGATCGCTCCTTTGCCTCGGACACGTGGGTGCCAAGATCGACCTCAAAATTTGGCGCCCGGTGCTCTTGATGCTTGAATGGAAGCGCCGAGGAAGATGGTGGAATCTTTTTGGCATAAATCTGTCAGGCCAGGATGACCGCAAGCGTTTGTTGCGCCTCTCGGAGGGGTTGCATGCTCATGACGAGTGTCTCCCAAATGCGGAAGCTCTCTGCGATGCGGGTTATACATCCAAACATTCTTCGTATTTTCATCCGACATGTCGGAAGTATCTGCTTGCCCGATGCAACAATATAAAAGAAGAAAGCACCAAATATCCGAGCAGCATCTCAACATCGCCAGGGTTCACAACATGTTCTGCCGCTTAACAGACAAATCCGGGCCTTGTATCCAACAGGCGCCCCCAGATCAACGCACCAGGGCAAGCGTCCCTGAGCGCCTCCAGGCCCCAATGCCCAAGTTCCAGACATTATACAGAATAGGTAGTTGTGCACATACAAAAGAGTTGACCGTAGGGAGCAACGTCATCATTATCAGGGTTGCCGTCACATGGTCTCCGCGAATCGAGAAGCCGATCCCCGCGAGGCCGAATCGTCCCGTGATGTAAGGCTTCGGCCGTTGATTTGTATCGGGGGTGTGAGAGGGCCAGGACTTGGCGGATCGGCGAATGGGTCCGAAAACGGTCCTTGTGCCTGGACGGGCGTTCGGTTTGGACCTGATCGCATGACCATCACGCCGCTTTCGGGCCGCATAGGAGATCCCAGCTGGAGACGCGGTAGAGCCGTCCCGCCGAGGAAGGCGTCCGAGTTTCGATAGTCCGATGTTCCGCTCATGACGCTGGCATGCGGATCACTGTACCCATCTCCGCCCGACTGTAATACCGAGATTAACTTCTTGCCAGAGACGCGATGAAATCCCTTTTCTTCCAAAACCGTCGACTGTCGCGGGGCGTCCTCTAGTGCCCGCCTGTTCCCGGTTAAACTGGCCAGTGCCGATGGAACCGCAAAAGGAATCGAGCGCTCCGCCATCGAGCCTCCCCCGGGCTTGTAGCCTGGGCTCGGGGAAAGGCCCTTGCCACCGATGTTGCTGTCTCCGTCTCCCAGCAACATGAGTCCGCCACGATGTCCTTTCCTCCACTTCAAAACGAGCATCAAAACCAAAGCAACAATGGCGATGCCGGCAACGCCACCGACAACACCTCCGATAACAGCGCTCTGGGCTGCGGGCGGCAGCCCGGATCCTGAAGATTCTGGAACTGCGGGGGCGGCAGTCGTTGGCGCAAAGCCGGGCACGCCGTTGGCGTCGCCATTGCCTCCCGCACCGCCGGCGGCATCGGTCTTCGCAACAAAAGTCGAAGTCAATGAAGGCGGTGTACTTGACGTGAGATAGTTGGGCTTTGAAGATGATGTCCGGGTAGAGTTTGAATAAAGACCTGTGCTATTATGAAAGGGTGACGATGAGTGTGCTAAACCACGCCGTTAGTCAACCGCGGGCAAGACGATCAAAGAGTCCCTTACTAGAGTTGTAGCCTCCGGGCAAAGAAGAGAAGGCCGATGAGGTGGGGAAAGGAGAGGACGTCACAGATCCCTCGCCGTCGGGTGACACAGGTTCAGACGGAAGTACCGATCCAGCCGGCAGGGCGGCCTCGCCCTCCGGCAAGACATCCTCGATGGCGGGAATCACGCTGGGCGAGACGTTGTTGGCGGCGGGCAGGCCGGCAGTGAAAGCGGCCGGCTGGTCTGGTATCTGGGTCGCCGGTGCGGGGAGAAGCGTCTGGAACTCGATAACGGCGCCGGTCTCATCAATGACGTGAACGACAGAAACGGTTTGCACCACGACAACCTGGCGGTTCTGCAGCTTCTTCTCTCCGGATGAACGAATGTGGTGGTTGGTGTTGGTGTTGTCGTTGTGCAGACGACGGTGGTGGTTGTCGCGGACCTGAAGGAGTGAAGACCCGCGGGCGTGGTTAGTCATCGCGCTGGTGGTGGTGCCGGCGTGGCTATGAAAACGAGCGACTGGAGGGGAAAAAAGAGCGACTGCGGTGGGTTCCTCGAAGCGGGAACCCCGTATACGAATTTTTGGCGGGAGCGCGACTCGTCAGCTCGAGGCTGAAGATGCAAACGATGGAGACGGTTTCTTCGATTGATCGGCCGGCGCGGTCCACTCGGTCATGTCGTCCTCATCTTATCGTGTCGGGTGCCGTCGAGTATCCAACTTCCCTTCCTGCTGCACTCCTCGTCCTGCACCGGTCGGGCGGCCGTGTCGGTAGGTAGCCGGTCGAAAACTCACCCGCTCCGCATCACTCCGTGGTGACGAACGGAACTGGCTCGTCGAGAGGGGAGGATGGCGTTGAGTACAGGATAAAGCACTCTGCCTGGGCTACGAAATTTGAAATGAGCGCCTCTTTCTTGGCTCCCAAAATGACCCAAATTGAATGGGGGTGCCCGTGGCTCGGGGGGCCGCTGATTGTTGTGGGTTCGGGCCAACTTGCAATCTCGCGTAAGGTGGCAGCGAACCAGCGTCACCCACCAACTGCAGGGTTGCAGTTTAAGGTCAAGGATGCGTGAAGTGCCTCAAACCAGGCTTTGCGAATCTGACCACAATCGGAATCTCAACCATGGCAGTTGGCAACCGGTATCAACATTCAGAGAGGTCAATTGGAAAGAGGCGCGCAAATCAAACAAAGTTGTTTGTTCAATGGCGAGCTCCCGTCCCAAAATGCAAGTTCCAGAGTCATGACATCGGAGCATTCCAGCGAATCCTTCAACTGGCCGAATTGGGAATACGGGCCCCTATTTTGAGGCCATGGCCATGGACCTGATCCAATACTGCTACTTCACTGCTTCTGCCAAGTTGCGCCAGTACGAGAAACCAACGAGACACCAGCGGTTCGCGTGTCGGATTTCATCTCACTCTTGCTTCTCAGCTAGGTTCCACTGACCCGACGAATTATTCTGTTCTGGTAAACGGTCCGATGCAGATATCTATGTTGCGACGATACGGGAAAACAAACCTATTCCCATGCCAGTCGGCAGCTCAGCTGCAGGCTAAAACACGCCATCTTAAGCCCCATCAACGCCTTTCTCGTGGGGTTTATTCTCGTGGAGGCCACTTTCGGCATTGAAGAGCTGAAGGGTAGGGATTGCCAGGAACCCGGGAAAACTGGATAATAAATGGAGAAGAAGAAGCCGCCAGGTTCTGCGATACCCAGAATGTCGATGCCAATAGAGTTGAGAGTGTGCCCTACAGAACTACTACGAGTGCCAGTGCTTGCAGCTCTCAGATCGATAGATCTTCACCTCCCATCCACGAGAGAGGCCCGATAGCGCACTGACCACGTCGCACTTGGTTTCTCGCCGGGGCATCCCGCACAACCTTGGCTAATAGCAAGGATATGAGGTGCACGACAGCTGCCCGACCTCGCCACCGTTGAGAGAAAGTATGTTTTCAAGCAATACCTTGGCCTTAAACTCGTGAAGAACGAATTGCTCAGTCCTACGGCTGAAAAAGCAAACCGAGTTCATACTTCCACTACACTCTACGTTCAGTTTTCTTAGGCGACATCAAAACCCCCTCACTTTCCGAGCCAGCGGACCAACGCCCCTCATTTGTGCCTTCACCATCTGACGTCATGTCGAGGGCGTCATCACCACACGCCGGAAGCACCTCTCTCCACCCTATCTCGAATGGCACCGATTTCACATCATGGAAGGGACAGCAAGATCCTCGGTCGTCCTCGACCCAGTCGCTCCTGCCTTCGCTCAAAGACGGCAGGCGGACGCTGCTGGTCGTGTACCTTCATGGCTTCATGGGCAACGATTCGTCTTTCAGATCCTTTCCCGCCCACGTCCACAGCTTTCTCAAAGACGCTCTCGCAGAGACCCATGTGATTCATAGCAAGATTTACCCTCGTTATAAGACGTACAAGGTCATCGATGTTGCGCGCGACAACTTCAGCAAGTGGCTCGAGCCGCATGAGTCCCCCACAACAGATGTCGTTCTGGTCGGGCACTCGATGGGCGGGCTGCTAGCGGCGGACGTTGTTCTGATGCCGAGCAGGAACGGCAGGTCGCAATTGTGCCACCGGATACTAGGGACCGTATCTCTTGATGCTCCGTTGTTGGGCCTGCACCCGGGGATCGTCGTGTCCGGCATTGCGAGCCTTTTTCGGCCCGCTCCAACGCCCGAAGCCACCACGTCAAACTCAACGCTCTCAAACAACATTTCACCAGACCCGTCCATCTATACCGAAGTGTCATCGCTCTCAGGCGCTAGTTCTCCTTCTCTACCATCGTCCCCTCCGCCCCCAGTTTCACAAGCACCGACCCAAGATCCACTGTTCAATCCACCGTTTTTCAACGATGTTTCGTTTGTCGATCGTGGCTGGTTGAAAAACATCGCCCACTTTGCAAGGAAACACAAGGAAGAGAATATTGTCGAGGCTGCGGCACATCATATCATGTCACACCTCGAGTTTGGCGGGTGTTTAGCCGACTATCCTGGGCTCAGAACGAGGTACAGCAACCTCAGGAAGCTGGAAGACATAGACGAGTCAAAGGCTCCGGCTCCCGGGCAGAGGCTTCCCAGGGTACGATTTGTCAATTACTACACGGCGTCCACTGGACTGCCCAAGAAGCTCAAGGCAGTTCCCGCACTTCCAACAGCTGAGAATAGCAACAATGCACTGCTCAAGCCGACAAGCAGTCAGGAGGCGAACCCATCAGACATCAACTCTGGGACGTCCACCCCTAGGATATCCATTGAAGACCACAGCGAGAGCGGACGCCCCATGGTTCTCCAAGAACTTGAACCCGTGCCAGAATCAGATGATCGCATCACAACCACACAAACCAACGATTCCCTTCCCCTGACCCAAGAAATACCCGACACCCCAGGAAATAACCCCAATCAAGATGACTCTTCCCTCCCTCCAGTTCCCGACCCTCCAACACCTCCGCAGACCCCCAACTTCGAAGCATACACTAACAAAGAAGCCCGTAAGCAAGCCGAAAAAGAAGCCAAGCGCGCCCGCAAAATCTACGAACAAGCGGTCAAGAACCGTGAGCGTGCCATCAAGGAGCGTCAGAAGATGCTCGACAAACGAGAGCGCAAGACGACCAAAGAGGCCGAGAAGCGCGCCAAGACAGAGCAGAAAGAGGCTCATTCCAGACAAAAGTCGGAGCTCAAACAGCGTGCCAAGGAGGAACAGGACCTTCAGGAGGAGCTCGATAAGTTGTATATGGAGGAAAGTGGACAGCAGCTTGGCGTGGAAAAGGAAAAGAAGAAGAAAGAAAAAAAGTTCTGTATGCTTCCCGGTAAGTCTGCTGGTGTGAGGGATCCAACCTGGGTCCGCGTCTACATGGAGGGAGTGGATGAAGTGGGTGCGCATTGTGGGCTATTTGTTCCAGGGCCGCATTATGAGCAGCTGGTGGGAGACATGTGTTCGCGGATCGTTGAGTGGGTGCAAGATGATGCTACTCGACGGGCTATTGCTGGATTGCCCTGAGGAGACTGCACCAATCTAACTGCATGGCATGGGGTTTCATGGGGTGTTTTGGAGATCATCGAGTTCATTAAGAGCTAGATATGCGAGTCCTAACAGCACCAAATGGGTGTAAACATGACGTTTCATTATGTCTTCGCTTTTGATGACCGCCGAACTTGAACGCCTGAAGGCACTTTGTGTCTCTCCCCAACCAAATTGGATGATGAGAACGACCATGCGTGGCTCGCCTCCTGCCTCCTGTCTTCTTTGGCAGCATCAACCAGAGCCAGGATCGCGACTCTAAACTTATCACAAAGGTCTTTCGACCTCCGTTTCGTCCCTTGGCTCCTGCGCATGCTTCAGTCCCCTCATAGACAGCTGCCGAAACAAGAAAATATTGAGCCCTCCATTCCTTGGAGGGAGAATAGGCAGTGTGAAAACAAAACCAACCCCAACGCCATGCTGAAATTTCATGAATGCAGAGAGTCTGGTGGCTCCGTCATTCTTTTACAGGCTCGCCACGACGAGAGCGAGCAAAGAGGACGGACCACCCATATGACAACCCCCCGAATGCCCAACCAACCCGATGGCAAAGACCTTGCTTTCCCTTGCCCCAATCAACCATCGACTGACCCGTCTTCTTTTCTCGGGTTGCATCTCCCGACCTCAGGCTGATAGACGGATCGTCGCCTATCCAAGCATCAAATGAATCAACCGGTCAACCAGGTATCACCCTGAACACTAGTCAGACGCAGCACTCGTGAGAAGCCTCTCTTCCTGATAACCGTCTGGCCCTTCTCTCTCACGACGCGCGGCTCAAACGGAGAACTTGGTGCTAAGGATCGGCTCGGCGCTGAAAAGAACGACCGTGCTTCTCATACCCCGGGCACTCCAAGGCCGTAGCCTGGTTGCCGTGCCTGAGCATACGACTGTTGACCAACTGGATGGGACTGTGGATGTCAGCGCGTGTCCCATGTCAGTCAGGATCATAGCCGTCACCAAGCACCTTTTTTCTTCGTTTTCCAGGAACCGCGTCGCCTTCCCCAGTCGAGTAGCCTGTCTCGGCACCGTCATCGGGATAACCCTCGCCGTAACCCTCGAAACTGCTGTCTCCGTAGCTTCGCTTCTTGACGCTTCGCTTCGGCCGTGCTGCCTCCTGAGCAACCGTCGTCGTCGGCTTCGACCGTTGAATGGTGTTGGCTCCGTACGTCAACGGCGTGTTCGGTGCGGTCGGTCTCGCAGAGGCAGGCTGCTTGTCTCCCTTCCCTCCGGGTTGAAGATCCCCAAGAACCGAGTAGTCCCACAAGCTCTTCGGGACCACACCCTTGCTCATCATCGCTGCCCTCGGCAACTTGTCTTCTATCTCCGATGAAAAACCATCCTTGATGTCCCGGCCTCGGACGAAGAGGACATTCCACTCATCGTTGGGGCATTTTGTGAGATTCAGTAAGCTTTCCGGCCGTTGCCAGTCCTCCTTGACTGAGTCGAAAACGCCATTCACTCCAAGCTTCTTGATGTGGCCCTTGTATGTCTTGCGGATCGCGTTTTTCTCGCCGTTCGGCAGAACGCGAGCGACCTCGGCAGCGAGACCCGTCAAACCGTACAGCTCGAAGAGATCCTCTGACACAAGCGGTCGAGACGGGGGGTGCGCTGCGTGAAAGACAATGTTAACCAGGTCTCTGAAAGCACTTTAAGAACCCTTTACGGGTCGCGACTAGGCAGAGACAAGAAACCCATCCAGGGCAGATGCGTCAACACTGACGAGAAAACATCGTCTAGCTTCCGGACAGAGCAGCTGCTCAGTGCAGGAGAAGGGTGCCTTACGAGTTCTGCAAAGCAGGTATTTTTCGCCCACATCCAAATGAAGGTTCTCAATACCGAGTCTGCGGCCCTCGATCTGGACTTTCTTCTGGTCTCGCTCGCCAAGATCATCGGCGGTGCGCTTGCGCTTTTGCGGGGAATCTTCGCCCATGATGATGTCGTGGGCCATCTCCGAAGGGATCGAGCTGCCGTTGACGCTGTGTGCGGGTGTCGGAAGAGCGGTCGTAATCGAAGTCATGGAACTCGTCATGCTCGTCATCAGGTCGCTCGTGCTGGGGGACAACTGCGAGGGACTTTGCGGGGTCTGCGGATGGAATGACATGATGAATCGAAGGGGTGAGCGATTGAGCGAAGGCCGGTCGGAAGGGCGGGCGGACGTGGCGACCCCGGACAAAGAAAAAGTCGAAAGACTTTTCCGCAGCTAGTCGTTTCCAAGTCTGCCAAAAGAGACCGATGCGATCGATGGTAGGACGGCGGGCGGTCGGCGGTCGATGGCGAGGAGGCTGTCCGTAGCGACTCGCGCGAAAGCGCCGGAACGGCTACCACCGCAGACGCTCCGTCCACCACATTCACTCCTTCGGCTCCGCGCGGCGACGTCAATCAATCAATACCAAGTTCCCACGTCGAAGAAAAATCGCTGTTGTCGAAGATGATTCCTATTTCGGTTGTGCGCTGGCCGTGGGCCTCGTCGCGGCGCTGGGAGATTGGAGAGGGTCGGGCACAGGTGGTGAAGTTTGATGATGATCAAGTGACAAAGAAAGCGGGCGGGCGCCTGGAGAGGAGACGCAAGTCTTGCCTGGCCCGCTCAGCCGCGGGACAGTGTGAAGTTTCTTTGTCTCCACTGGGTCCATGGGCCAAGCCTTTTTACTGGGAATCCCTCGCTTATTGACCACTCGGGTTTTGATTACTCCTGAAATTGACTCCCTGCGCACTGTGCCGGTATCTCCCTGACAGCCCAAAGTGAAAAACGACGTTACGTCTCGCCCGATTCCGTAGCAACGGAAATGCTTGCGGGACACCGGCGAAGGGCAATATCGGCGTGGCATTTCCCATGTGCTCAACTGAACACTCAGATTTTACGAATTCGAGCTATATGCAATCGTAAGTGACCGCTACTGAAATCACAAGATAAAAATGCAACCTGAAAGTGAGGACTCATCAACGCCGACGTCTTCGCTTGGCCTGCCCCAACCAGGCAACGTGAGGTGGAGGTGGCTTGGCTTGCCGCACCTTGCTCACCCGGAACCCGTCCCACCTTCTTGATCGCCGCTGCAGGTCATCCAGACTCTTTCGACGTCATGCCTTGAATGCCACGGGCATCGAATATGAAGGACATTGCAAATGAAAAGAATATATTCTTCAAAGGTACCGTTACAGTCAAGTCAGGTTGGTTCTAAGCGCAGATTCGCCCGGATGTAGCTCTCAGAGATATGGTAGGTTTATCGGAGCTTGACGCGATCGGCAGGGTTTCCCACGCAACAAGACGTTGCTGAAAATCTGATCATGGTCATCACGGTGTCAACGGAGGCAATTTGTAGCGGTAACGGGCTGACCCATGGCTTTGGTATTGATAAGCGCTGAAAATGCGTTGTCGCCAGTAGTGCTGGCCTGCACGATATGCTTCTAATGGATGAGCAACCGTGTTTGTCGCGTGTCGCGATTGTCGAAAGATCCCAAGCTGTTGACGAAGACGAATAGTTCGAAAAGCATCCAACCAGGTCGGCACAGGCAAGACCAGCAGCCCGATGGCGGCCAGAAAGTGCCGCTTGAGCCAGCGCGCCCGGAATCAGTCCTCCTTCACCACACTCCCACGAAGGGAGCGTTGGCAATGAAAGATGGTGAGAAATTCTCAAGCGAGAAGTGTTCCAAAAATTCCCCAGCCAGCCTCGGCCGACTGAGAGCGGTCAGGTTGTAGTTTTCAACTAGCAAAAACGTGATCTCGGACGAATCCTCACTGATACACGTAAAACCCTTGCACTGAGATGTGAGAAGAAAAGAGAAAAGAATAAAAATGCTGGGCGGGTCCTGGGGATTAAATAAGGCTGTAGAAGTGGACCGTGCACGGTTGCATTTTTCTGTGTGGGTCCATATGCGCGTAACCCTCAGCGGCTGGGAGTTCCAGCTTGGGATGGAAGCTGCGCCTTCCCGTTGAGTCAACTGTTTATGTGCAACAAGGCAGTGACATTTTGTTGCAACTGGAAGCCCCAAATGGGGTGATATGGGGCGAGGGAGCCTAAGTGGGTCTATGTCACGCAATGGAGCACACCAGATTAAGTAGTAGTTACAATGACTGCGAGCTTGGCCGATATAATGAGCCAGATTCGACGCCTCGCATCTATGATACATATCCAGCAGTACAAGAGCATCCCCTTGTCAAGTCGACGCACCTTACCGCAGGACGGATTTGCCCAAATCAGGGCCTCGGTGGCGCAGTCCATTGATCACGACCTTGCTGACCAAGTCGCTTTGGTGCTTCTTGATCATATCCTTCAGTGCGCTCCGCTCAATGACCAAACGCCCCGTCTCTAGTAGATTCTTGACATCCACATCCTCCAGCTCCAAGGCTCTGGCGTCCTCGGCAGCAACCTCCGCGCCTGTGAAAAGGTTGGGCCTCCTGTCCCCAGTGATGAAGGTGGTCCGGCCAAATTTCCTATCCCACTGCAGCGCGCTGAGCATTTGAGTCATGTACTTTTTGACAAAGCTGTCTTCGAGTTCCTGTCCGAGCGACCCGGCCTCGGCGAGTCGCAGGAAGTCCTCGGGCAAGGGAAGGTCCAATCCGTCCTCCGTCACAATCAGCTCACCGCGGCGGTAGCGGTAGGAGAGCGCAGTGCGCCATGCCAGGTCGTAGACCTTGCGGTTGAGTTTGGTGCTGAAGTCTCGGGGGTGAGGCCCGAACGACTTGCCACCGCCGCGGAGCAACGGCGACTGGCGCGTGCCCCGGCGTGCTCGTCCGCTTCCCTTTTGTCTCATCATCTTCTTGTGCGAACCGGCCACATCCCACCTTGTCTTGGATGATGCCGTACCCTGTCGTGTCTTGTCGCCTTCGTACACTACCGCCAAGTGGAGGATGTCGCGCCGCAAGGGCAGGTGCAGGTGCCTGGCGGACCACGACTCGAGCGATCGGGGCTCTAGGGAGGGGAAGGAGTAGATGGTGAGTGGTACGGATGTTGCTTTGCCAGAGTCAGTCAGGGAGTCCGAGGGAACGTAGGCCAGTAAAGGCCCGTAGACGTACTTGGTTCCCAGGAATCGGTCACGGATCTTGTGATGTTGGCGACGGGCGCCTCGGAGGCCATTGCGCGCCTACATGTCAGGGGAAAGGATCGGGTCTGCAGAAAAACTCATTGTAAGCCAAAGCTCCTGGAAGAAAAATAGGGCTAGAACGCCACGCACTGGAAGTGTTCTGCACGTCGGAGAAGCCAGGCTCAGACCCCTCATGGCCTCGCTGAGGCTCCTCAGCCCCTTGCCCGCCATGTCCACCGTCTGTTGCGGAACAGAAGTGTTGAAGAAGTGCAATGGATCATTCGCGTGCCCCGAAGCGGCTTCGTTCGAATTGTTCGGCTGGCGCGCGGTTTTCGCGGTAAGAAGGTCGCTGTCGACGGCGGCGAGGCTCATAATTTGGAGTAGAAAAGATCTGTAGCGGCCGTGCACCAGGAGACCTAGCGCGGAACTTGCCGGCCAGGGGTCCCAAATTTTCGCGCCTGTAGCTCCCTCGAAACTCCGATTGAGACTGAGAACGATTACAATCCGTACACGCCCGTCCTGCCAGCCATGCCGCGGTCTCAGCAGGTCGCACGGCCGATTGTGCGGTCTCTCCAGCAAAGTTGCAGCGCCGCTGTCCCTCAGACCCGATCAATCGCCGCGCGACAGTTCTCGTCGACGGCAAGCCGCAACGATGAGGGCACGACACAGCAGCCCGCCGCATCGGCCCCCCAGCGCCTCTCAGACATCGTGACCGGCTCGCACTGGACACCAGAACAGCTGGAGAAACTCACATCGCATACCATGGGCTCGCGGAGAAGGCGTGCGGCGCTCGCCACTTCAAGTGATATCCCCTTCGAGCAGATGCCCTACCAGTGCTTCCAGGAAGCCCGCAAGATCGTCAACGAGGACCGCCAGGAGAAGGTCGCCAAGATCATTGCTGAGACCGAGAAGATCAAGCGTATCGAGGCCGCCAACGCCAGCACATTTCGCGGGGGCGAGTCATACAAGCAGAAACGGCTGGTGAGCTTGAGGGCGTACGTAGAGGAGCTCAAGATCCTGGCAGACATCAACGACCCCTTGGTCAAGAGGCGCTTCGAAGACGGCATGGGTAAGTCTCCGGAAGGCCAACTCTCTGCCGGTGCCCTGCTGACACCAATCACAACACAGGCGACATGAACAAGCCCATCTACCGGTACCTCGCCGACCGAAGGTGGCGCGCCATGGACTACAAGATCATCGTGCAGCGCATCAACCAATTCCACATTGTTCCGGACCTCCTGCCCAAATTTGATCCCACGATGGACGTCAAGATGTCATTCCGCGGCCAGCCTATACGTCCCGGCACCACCCTCAACAGCCGCGTGACAGAGGTTGCGCCCACCCTGAAGATGCAAGTCTTCGATAAAGGCGAGCGTCTCCTCTCCGTCGTCGTCCTCGACGCCGACGTTCCCGACCTCGACCTCGACACATTCACCCGCCGCTGCCACTACCTCGCCACCAACATCCCCTGGGATCCGACCAAGAAGCATCTCCCCCTCCGCCAAATCGGCACCCCCTCCTTCCAGACCGGCGGCGATCTCGCCGTCCCATGGCTCCCCCCTTTCGCCCAAAAGGGCTCCCCCTACCACCGCCTCGCCATCTTCATCCTCGTGCACAACGCCAACGAGAAACTCGATGCCGCCAAGCTGAAGCAGATGTACGACGGTGCCGGCCGCGAGCATTTCTCCATCAAGAGCCTCCGCGACAAGTTCAACCTCGACATTGTCGGCTTCAACCTCTTCCGTTCTGAATGGGACGAGAACACGGCCGCCGTCATGGAGCGCCACGGTATTCCCGGCGCCGACATTGAGTTCAAGCAGCAACACTTCAAGTCGCTCAAGGGGCCACGCAAGGCGAGAGGTTGGGAAGCCAAGAGGCAGAAGCCCAAGTACAAGAGTTTGTGGAAGTACACTAAACGTATCGCGTAAGCGCAGCCGCATGGAGGCTCTGGTGGCACTGGTGGTAGTTAGCGCAGGTGTTGGATTTACTTGTACAATACTTGTATCAAACATGTGTAGAGATGGGGCATTGTGTCTAGACCACGTGCCGAGGCGTAAATCAAGCTCACACAGCATTTTCATTTTCGCAACTCGCACGTAGTTGCTTGGGGCTCTTGTGAATCCCTATTGTCGATTTGATCAACCGAGACCCGATCCCAGCATTGTTGACATACCCCTTGGATGACGGAGCACCCGCACAGCGACCGGGACCGGGCTCTTGTGTTCAAAAAAAAGGATAAAACTGACATCCTTCCGGTGAGGTCTAGAGCTAAATGCTGCAATGTTCTACATGAACGTTTTGATACGACCTTTTATCCTATGCACTCCCCCTCCACTACCCCCCCCCCCGTACACTCAAACTTCAACCATTTCGTTTGGATCGAGTCCTCCTTATTTGACTTTGCTCACTCTCTAGCACTTTCTCCGCCGCTATCCATATACTAGCCACCGTGTCGGATAATCTCCCGCCGTCCTCACTTGTGCTGCTCCGATATGAGGGCTGATATGTGAGTTGAGGGGCACCCGGTACTATGCCCACTCGGAAGGCCGAATGTCCTACCCCGTTATCCCCCTTGCTCCCTGTTAGCTGGTTCGCAGCCCTTGGCTTATCCTGAAAAGGGTCGCTCGCCATCTTCTTGACATCCAAGCCATTATCCATGGCCTGGAGGGACCTGCGGATTCTCTCCGTTACTGTTGCTTCGTCCTCCGTGTGCTCCGTCGACGACTCTCGCTGGCGCCCATCCAACCAGAGCTCCATCATTCGTGAGTCTCCATGCCTTTCATTGCCGCCATCAAGAGTCCCGTCGCCTGTGATCGGCTCATCTACACCTGCTACCAACTGCTCACTATCCAAGCCCCTTTCTCTGCCAGCTTCAGTCTCTCTCAGTTTTTTCAATCTGGCGCTTAGGCGTTTGAACGATTCAACCTTCTTCTCTGCTGCCTCTGCACGCTCTCTCCACATGACGCACTCCCGTTCCGTGAGGCGCAAATGCTCGCGCAGTATGGCTACGTCGGCGTTTTGACTCGCATCCAACATCCGCTGAAGTTGTTGTACCTCTGTTGTCTTGGCTGCCACTTGCCTTCGTAGACTTCGAATCTGAGCATGTAGTGTAAGGTTTTTGCTCCTTGGGCTCACTGGCGCGTCATCAACTCCGCTCGCCGCCGCTGAGGCATCTGACATCTGCGATGGGTCCTCCGGCGTTTCCAGTACATCTGGGGGTACCACTTGGCCAGACAACTCAGAGTTCAATGTCGTTCGGGACGCCGAGCGGGATTCTGTGGTGTTGGAAAACGAGACAACACGTGCGTTAGCTTTCTTTCGCTCAGACTCTTGTGACCGCCCTGACAAACCACCTGTAGGTTCAGGTACAGCCTTCATCGCAGGCTTCAAGGGAGTCTCTCCTAGATGCCTTGCAGGTTTGTCCGGCGTTTCTCCGCTGCTCTTTGAAACCGACGGTTGGCTGAGAGAGTCTTCGCTTTTTGAGGGCGCCACGTTGCGGTGAATCCATTGTCCTTCAATGCTATTATCATCCCTTCCATCGTCAGTGGACATGAGTTCCCCGCGTGAAACATTCTCATCACCCATGTCCACTGAGTTGTGTGGGTCCGATTGCTGCTCAGAGCGGCCTGGGGAAAGCGCTATTGTTCCTTCTCGCTCTTTTTTTGATGGCGACGGGTTTACCGTGTACCGTGAGAGCACACTGTTGGGCTTGAAGACGCTACGCATTGGGCTCGGAATATAGCCAGTGTCCTTTGACGCATTCTCAAACTTGGCAGCCATGGCTTTCACTGCACTTCCGCTTTGCCGTCCTGGTAGTGACCTGGACGGTGACGGTGGCGTTGACTGGACCTCAGAGACTGAAACTGTCATGACAGCGCTGCGCCGGGATTCAAGCTCTGGAGTAGTGGGATGAGCAGGGTTCAACCTCTCGGGCAGTGCTTCAACCGTGGTAGCCGCGTTGGTTCGGGAAGCACTCTGCATGTAGTTGGGCTCATGTATTACCGTCTCTATCGAAGAATCTTGATCATGGTCGACACGAGTCTCATGGTCGAGGTGACCAATTGCCACTCCGGTATTCGCAGGTGTAATTTGTTCGAATGAACTTCGGCCAGATCTCGACAGTCTCCTGCCTTGTATAGCATTCAGACTTGGGTGCTTACGAACCTCGGCCATTGGTGCCATGCCCTGTTGAGGCTGGCCTTCTCGAAATCGCATTACCTTGGGCTCCGGAATGCCCAACGGCATTGATGATCTCTTTGAGCTGTGCGGGTCCTCAGGTCCTTGGTCTCCGCTTCTTACGCTCGGAGAACCCTTTGAAGGGCTTCCAGTTCCAGAGGATCTCCCGCGAAGATGCTTTGGCTTATATGTTGGCAGCCTCGAGCGTCGCAATCCTGATCCGCCGGAATTAGACCTCTCATGCCTGGATACGTCCCCAAACTCTGGAGACCTCGAAGCAGTTTGACCGGTCCCCCTTTTCACCGGTGTGGTTTCTTCCTGTCTTTGAATAGAACCTGGCCGATCCGCTTGGTCGAGGGACTTCCTCAATTTCGAAATCGTTGTCTTGAACCGACCCTCTTTCGCACCTGACATGACACTTTCGGTGGACCTTCGGGAGCGACGACCATCCCCGAGAACTGGGGCTGCCAGTATTGGATCTGTGGCCTCCAATGGTCTTGAGGGTATTGTTTTTGCATGCACGTCGCTTGTTTGAATAGATTCTGCTGCCCCGGCCAGCGGAGGCCCTAGTTCGTCTGCAAATCTGATGGAATCTCTGGACACGACCAGCCTCCGCTGATAAGACGGCACGCGCGTAGCAATAGTCTCGATAGAGTCTCTTTGTGGCACGCTTGTAGTGTCTCCAGCGGGGGTGCTTCCATCAGGTTGTGATGCTGTTGACACCGGCTGGGTTGACAGGTGCTCCGCTTCTTCAGCTGGCTTAGACCCGACAGTTCCAACTTGGAGGCGCGGCTCCACCATAGGAGCAGCATGGCGCGGTGTTCGCAATGGAACGCGCCGAATCTTATGAGCTTGGGCTTCGTTATTTGGCGTTCGTTCAGTGTCGACGTAGGGCGGTTCTTCTGCGGTGGGTGACAGAAACTGAACTGGCGGCTTGGTTCCCGTTCGACCATTTGAGAGGGATCGTGCTCCCTTTGGCCGGGCTCTTTGGACAATCAACGAGGAGCGAGAGCTTTCAGCTCTGCCAGGCCGACTGGATGACCGACCTATAGCTATGTCAGAACCCACCGGTCTCGAATCATTTTGATTCACTTACGGGCTTCAGGGGTGGGACTGGGGGGAACCGGAGATTCGCTCATGTCGCGAGGCGCCGAGGGAGGTCGCAGACAGCTCCATTCTGCCGGTTTCCTTATCACGAACGACTCGGATGCTGACGGACGCAGTCCTGGTTCTTGCATTCCCCCTCCGCGAGCTCCATCTGCGTCGTCACTGAGCTTCAACGACCCCAAGTTACGCATCTGCTTGACGACCTCCCTCCAGTGGGTAATAAGCATCTCAGTAATAGCGTTGGCAGCGTGTATCTTGTCAACCGAACTCATCCTTGTATCTTCGTCTTCCGAGATCTTGTTCTTCCGCCTTTCTCTTCGTGGTTGTGGTGGCGTAACAGGAAACAACGCCAGGCCCGTCGGAGGGTTTGCAATCTTCATTGTGTAGGTGTTGATAAGATCTCCAGCCAAAAGAGGTCCAAACACAATCCCCAAAGCGTTGTAACCCATCAAATCCGCAGTAGGCAGGGGCCTACCTTGCTCATCTTCCCTGGGCGCCGTCTCCGCCGTGCGTCCAATTAGACAAAGCAGACCAAACACGGCACATATCAGCTCGCGACGGTATTGTGACTTGATACTCCCAACTGCTAAAGCAATAAGCCTCGCTCTTAGTTTCGTTTGTTTGGTTCTGGTGAACTCGGGGTCGCCTTTCAGTTGGCTGTGGATCGCAACGAGGGCGTCGAAGAGAGCCAGTGACCCGAGGATTCCCCCAGGAAGGCCAGATAGAAATCGCTTGAAGGCTGAGGCAACATCATGCGTACCTGCTTTTATATGTGTTGGAAGGTTGGGGCACCTTGTTGTGCTGGAAATCTCGTCTGCGTCACCATCGGCACAGTAGTAGTCGTAGAGGGCATTGACCACCCTTACTGAGCCAGGGATTCGGAACACTCCGCGGGTATCCGCAGCTGTGGACTGTTAGGAAAACCAAATAGGCCAGATGGGCTGGAACCTACTAACCATGCTGGACGAGATACTGGGCCGTGGCGCGGAAGCAAGTAGGGAGAATAAGAGAACTCGGGGCGTACTCTGACGGAAGATATAACATGCTCTTGCCGCAGAGACGGACCAGTGACTGGAGGTCCTCATCCTTGAGGCTGTCCCTCTTGGGTAGTTGTACAATGTGCATGGCGAGGTCACTAACGCTGCGCTTATGCCTAACTCTCCTGTCTGACTTCGCAGAGCTGGCATTGCTCCCTGCCGAAGCCTGTCGCAAAAAGGTCCGAGAGAACCAACCCCGTCTTTGTTGCTGCGGGGATCGACCTCGACCTCCCTGTGGGAAGGTCAGCGGGGAGGGAGTGTCAATACGAGGAGACGGAGAAGTACTGACGAGGCAAGAGCCGCAATCCTCAGTCGCCAACGTACGAATTCCATGCTAGTTGAATGTCAGAACACTTCAATGGCTGCTGAGACAATGCGTCGGAGGGAATTTGCTGATACCTTTCTCGCTAGCCTGTTGTACTCCTGGACAAACTCAGGACGGTCTTGGACTTCGTCAGAGTCTGAAAGGCCAGCAAGGTCGCCGCTCGATGAAGTCCAGGTAGCGCTGCTTTTGTTTGCTCTCCTCTCCGGGACTGGGATCGGGAGCTGGCCGACAGTCGCCGAATGAGGGATGCCGCGGGGGATGGTTTGCGTGTCAGAGTACCTTCGCGAAGTAAATGTACTCCTGTTGCTCGAGGGCGTTCGCAGTGATGTCTGGGATGCCCCGTCGAAGTCGCGAGCATAGTAGGACTGCATCGCAGCAGCTGGATCGACTCGTCGGCGAGATGGACCGAGATGGGCAGCGCTCATGCGAATGCAATGGAAGCAGAGCAGAGTTTGAGAGCGGACAGGCAGACAAACCTAGGAGTGCTTTGACTGCTTTCGGGAAAGAGAGGTGACCGGGTCTTGCTGTTTGTGTCCCGGTGCTGCAGCTTCCCGTTCCCGCAGACAGATAACAAGTCCGTCAGACCCGGACGTGCCTTCCCCGATGACAGATAGGACTCAAGGCCGTGGTAGGCAGCGTGGAGAACGGAGTATTAGCGAAGCTACGTCCTCTTTCGTCTGGGTGTAGCGGAGAGTCTCACCGGAGCATTCCATAAATGGGGAAACTGCAAGGACGGTTTAACAATACGCCCGCAGATAAAGATTCCTTTTTATGAAGGACTACGAGCTGCAAAACTTGAGCCCGGCCTCCGAGTAACGCAGGGGGTAGAGCAGATCTATGAAGAAGGGAAAAATCGATATGCAACCGTGGTATTTCCTGTCCACATACCACCCGTTTTTGCGCCTTGCAAATGCATCACCATACCACATGTCAGCCCCATTCATCCCGAGCGCCGACTATTGCACACAAAACTTATTTCATTAATCGTTAACCTCGAATGCTGTCGTCCTCCTCTCCATGTAGCAGCACATATTTCAGAACGTCTGAGAGCGAAATGATGCCTTTGAGCCGGCTGTCGTCGTCGATGACGATCAGTCGGTGAACACGGGACTTCCGAATCGTATCGAAGATCGAGTCCAGACGATCGTCCTCACCGCAGGTGTAGATTCCTGCGAAGTCTTCTGCGCGTCGTGATATGGCCTCACCAACTGTCGCTGATAGCTCGTCGTAGGCCCCGCCCTTGATGCAGGGGATGACGTCCACCGCCTCGAACACGTTGAGCAGTTTGTATTCCTGGTCAACGATGGGCACAGCCGATATGTTGTGCTTCACCATGAGGTGGATGACGTCGAGGACGCTACTGCTCATCGTCGCTGTCGCCAGGTTGGTATAGGTCCCCAGGCCCAACTCCCCCACTGGCTTCTTGAGAAGCATTGTGTGCTGCTCATTGTTGACCGCGATGAACTTGAGGATGCGGTACTGCGTTATCACACTGACCACCGTCTCTCGGCCTGTCTCATCGTCCGTATCGACAAGCGGAATCCTCCGGGCCCTCGTCTTCAGCATCCGCCTGCATGCCTCATACAGCGGACGCATTGGGTGGACCGATACCGTCTCGAGAGGAACGACCCCGATGGCCTTCTCGATATCTGTAGCACACGCGCACTCGCGCTTCAGCCACCAGACTCTTTCAAGCAGGACGCTTTGCTACCCACCTCTGAGATTGCATAGGCGAAACTGGTCAACCTGATTAAGCTGGTCGGGAAATTGGCAATAGTACTGGATCACGTTTATATAGTCGGTGCTTGTCAGCAGGCCAGCGAAGGCCGAGTTGCGCGAGTCCCACAGGGGCGCCGAAACAATGCCTGGTGTCGGTCAGCTCTGCGCAACGTCGAGCAAGCTTAGTTAGCCCAGGGTAGGAGGTTGTGTCCCCGTACCGTTTTGGATCAGGATGTTCAGGCTCTTCTTAATGAGCAGGTCGTTGTCCAAAACGACGAGACGGAAGGACAGAGGCAGCACGTCGTAGCTTGTGCGAACTTTGAGAAATTCCCGGATGCCTCTCTGTGAGCGGGCAACGCGTTAGCATCGTGTCAGAAGTTGTCGCGTCTGGGGTGCAGGCCGGCCCGGAACCCCGCATTGCAGCTTGCGGCGGGGCGGACGGCGACCCTTGAGCGCGCCTGGTGTCTCGGAGGAACTGGGCTTCGCTCACCAGACCCTGCATCTGCTCCTTGTCCAGCGGACTTGGTGTCTTGTCGGCCATTGCGCGGGTGGCCGGGCGGAGGTACGAGGAGGGGGCGACGAAGGGCAGCTCGTGACCGAGTCGCGGCAGCGGCACTGGTCCCTGGGCATCGCTGCCGCCAATTGCTGGCGAGGTAGTGCCGGTAGGCGAGGCGGCAGAGCTGGCGCTGGGAGTCGCCTTTTCAGGAGCACGAGCGTCGCGAGCGTCGTCCATTATCGTGGGGGAAAACGCATCGGATACGCTTCCTGTAAAGCGCAGGCGGTTTAGCAAGCGATCCCAGGTCCAGTGTCTGGCGCCAACGAACAGCTGTTTGGGTGGTGGTCCTCCGCTGGTCGGAGCTGGGGCTAGGGAACGAGGAAAAAGGAACGTCAAGGCAGCTCGGAACATCGTAACGGCCTATCACCCGCTGCGGATTAGGGAAACCTTATCGGTCTACGACGAACGCCAACCGCCTCTGGGATCATAACTCGACAACATCCCGTTCAACGAGGGATGCGTAGCTTTGCGGTTGACCATGCATCTAGGAGAGAGCTTTTCAGGAGTCTGCATCGTATTTTATCCATGGTGGTGGTTGTCGGACAGGAGCGTCCCAGGGGGATGAGTGTGGTACACGAACCAGCAGACAGGCAGAGCCTGTGCCGGCACGTCAACAGACCTTCAGAGGGTGACGCAGAGCTGCGTTAGACTCAAGCAGGTGGTCACACAGACATTTTCATTCTGCAAGGCGAGTCTTGATTGAGACTCAAACAAAGTTTAAGAGAAGAGCCACAATTCCCTGTGCCACGAATTGGGTCACGGAATCACCCAACTGCAAAGACCTTTGGGCGCCTGGAGACTCCTGCTTCACCATCCCGCATGGGACGTGGCCCATATGGCGCTGCAGCTAAGGGGCGAATAGTGCCCAGGGTGCCTCTGCAAGGTTTGGCTCGTATTGGGTGCTCGCCTCTGCCTTTGTACTGAAAGCCGTCTTCACTGCACGTCCGCGTGGGGCTTCTTGGTGTTGGCAAGCTTATAGGCATTTGAGCATGAGGTGGAAATCAACTACAACGCAACCAGCCCCACAAATCACATATACCAGCCTATGCGGGTCGCCAGTTCGAAGTCTACCTTACCTCTTGTTCAAGAGAGGAATGCAGAGTTCAGCCTCAGCATCAGTCGTCAGGGAGCAGGCGACCAGCTCATGTGCACTGTCGTTGATGGAGGTGGTGAGGTAGGAGGTACCAACAGACCCCTGCTTGCACAGCTCCACGCAGGCTCCAGGAACGCACGGTCCCGCCAAGCGCTTCTGCCCACAGCAAGAGGCAGCTTCGATTCTGGACTGGCGTCCTCGCTTCATGTGCTTTGGTCGTGCGATCCAGCTCGCCCAAAACAACCCATCTCGTCCATCGGCCTTGACAACGCTTGTTTGACGACGTCCGTGTCGGTTATTGGCTGCAACTCTAGGGTGGCTTCTATTCGAGAATGTATCTTTGATTCTGCACTATTGCTCCGACGATCCTGGACCTCTCCGTGCTGTCGGCGAAAGCTCGTGTTGACTCGAACCGCCGATTCAGGGCTCGAAGCCACGCCCAACCCGTCCTCGACGTTGGGAGATCGGACTCCCCGTCGCTGCCATGGGTGCATGCAGCTCCGCATGCTGCGGAGGTATATGGGTCTTTTCGCCATTTCTACGAGTTCTTTTTCGCTGACGGCGGTTTAGGGAAATCCCGCGATGGATTGTATGAAAACGTTCTTGCCGAGAGCGAGCGGGAGGCTGTCGCAGACCTCCTGCAGTACCTCGAAAACGTCAGCACCGCCGCCTTTCACGCATCCTATCGCCGAGGTTAACATTGGAACAGCGCGGAGAGACAGATTTCTTTTCAGGCGAGCCGCTACGGGCCCTAAGCACACTCGTCTACTCCGAGAACATCGACCTACAGAGGAGCGCCAGCTTGACTTTTGCCGAAATCACCGAACGAGGTAGGCACTCAATCCCTCTCGATGCTGTGCCTAGAGACAGCAAAGGAAGTCATCGGCAGCTGCGACTTGTCGCCACCAAAACGCCCACTTCGCTTCCTTGGTTATGAGATGGATGGATTGCTAACGTCGGTCTGCCAGATGTACGGGCCGTCGACCGCGACACTCTTGACCCCATCCTCTTCCTTCTCCAGAATCCAGATATCGAGGTGCAAAGGGCCGCTAGTGCCGCTCTTGGTAACCTCGCAGTCAATAGTACGATACCTGATAGACAGTTGTTGGCGGGACGGCACTGACATTGTGTTCTAGCGGACAACAAGGTCCTCATTGTGCAGCTTGGTGGTCTTGCTCCGCTCATTCGGCAAATGATGTCGCCGAACGTTGAGGTTCAATGCAACGCCGTTGGCTGTATCACGAACCTGGCGACACAGGAAGATAACAAAGCCAAGATCGCAAGGTCTGGAGCCCTGGGCCCCCTCACGCGCCTGGCCAAATCAAAAGACATGAGGGTTCAGCGAAACGCCACAGGAGCGTTGCTAAATATGACACACTCAGGTATGGGCATTCTTCTTGATGGACGGCACATCGGCTGACTTTCATGCAGATGAGAACCGCCAGCAACTTGTCAATGCTGGAGCCATCCCGGTTCTCGTTCAGCTCCTTTCTTCCGCGGATGTCGACGTGCAGTATTACTGCACAACGGCACTCAGTAACATCGCTGTGGACGCTAACAACAGGCGGAAGCTGGCCCAGACCGAGCCCCGACTTGTCCAGTCTCTCGTCAACCTCATGGACTCATCCTCACCAAAGGTTCAGTGTCAAGCCGCACTCGCTCTCCGAAATCTCGCGTCTGACGAAAAGTACCAACTGGAAATCGTCCGGGCCAATGGACTCGGTCCCCTTCTCCGTCTTCTCCAGTCTTCCTACTTACCGCTCATCCTCTCCGCCGTCGCCTGCATCCGAAATATTTCGATCCACCCCATGAACGAGTCTCCAATCATCGAAGCAGGGTTTTTGAAGCCTCTTGTTGACCTCTTAGGGTCAACCGATAACGAGGAGATTCAGTGCCACGCTATTTCGACTCTGAGGAACCTTGCAGCAAGTTCAGACCGTAATAAGTCATTGGTTCTCGAAGCTGGAGCCGTACAGAAATGCAAGCAACTTGTGCTTGATGTCCCTGTGGAAGTGCAATCTGAGATGACGGCAGCCATTGCCGTACTCGCCTTGAGCGACGAGCTCAAAGCCCACCTGCTCGAACTTGGGGTATTCGAGGTCTTGATCCCCCTGACCAAGTCGCCGAGCATTGAGGTCCAAGGAAACAGCGCTGCTGCCCTCGGGAACCTTTCATCAAAAGGTATGTTGGTTTTTGGTGTCTGGCCAGCACTTGTGCTGACATAAGTTACAGTCGGCGATTATAGCATCTTCATCCACAACTGGACGGAGCCTAGTGACGGTATCCACGGCTACCTCAGCAGGTTCCTAGAGAGTGGAGATGCCACCTTCCAGCACATTGGAATTTGGACCTTGCTGCAACTGCTCGAATCTGAGGATAAGAAGCTCATCGGGCTTATCGGCAAGTCGGATGATATTGTCGAAATGATCAAGCAAATCGCAAATCGCCAAGTCGAGTCGGATAATGAGCTTGAGGATGACGACGAGGGAGAAGTCGTCAACCTTGCCCAGCGCTGCCTGGAGTTGCTAGGCCAAGGTATTGCTAAGAGCCATATTGAAGGCTAAAATTGACTTCAAGCAACAGCAAGGTTGCATGGTCTCTCCCCCCTGTAACTTCCCTTTTTTGGTCGTCTTCCTGGCTTATCATTCCGCATAGTACTGGCGTGGAGTTGGTGGAGTTAGTATTGATACTATATAGGAACGGACGGCGCGGGGCCCCCGGGATCTGTATTTTGAGGGTGAAGGACTCGCTGCATTAAGAAGGACTTTGTTTTGGCCTCGCCGCCGTGGGCTAACGGATTTCCTTTGTACCATGAACGAAAATTCGCTGGGATCACTTTGGGGGATTTCGAACCCCTAAGACGCTACTACATTCCGAAACTACCCTTTACCTGCCCTTGTTATCTTACTCTGACGACTCCAGCCTTTCCCATGGGCCTGGCTTGTCCTACAAAATGTAATTAGAGACAATTCAGAGATATCTGCAATTCTTGAGACAAACTTACCATCTGACATGACTCGAAGTTCAGCAATTATTCCATACGCGTTATTGATTACACTGTCAGGGGCCCTCAACCCTCTTCAGCGGGTTCTCAATCCACTGGAAGCGGAAAGGCTTGATCCTCCCGATGACCTTTCCCCGGATCAGAGCCAAAGGCACTGGGCCGAATATCCTCGAGTCTCGAGATGCAGGCAGGTTGTCCCCCACAATCCAACAATGGCCTTGCGGCACCTGGCCGTAGGTGAGCTGACAGGACCACTACATGTAGCAGCTCAGTATTTACCTGGATCATGGCGTTATCGCTATTCCCAGGAGTGTCTACCAAGACATAGTCGCCAGGTAGGCCGAGGAGACGCTTCACGCCAACCCCATCGTTGACAGGAATATTGTACGCTATAAGATCGCCGATCTCCACGCCGCGACCAAAACTGTACCGTCTGGACACGAGCAGCCACTCGCCTAGCACCTCAAAGGTTGGCAGCATTGAGGGCCCGTGGGCAGGTGCCGTTGAGTAGCCATACTCGAGGAAAAGATGTGTGAAGGCGAGGAATTTACCTGCAAATATGGCTGAGCGGAGCGGAGGGCCAAGGAGGCCGCCGAGAAAAGAGGGCATTGGGATTATATATGCATTCTTGGATGGCAACATTCAGTGAACGGATGGCTTCGAGTTGTTGTCTCACTGTACCGAAAGCTGTCTTGGGTGGGACCTAGGGACCAGGATGTTTATTGGTGTAAAATTCTCCGAAGCGCCGCTCCTGCCTTTAGCGCATTTTCCAAGCCATGAGCTTCGTGTTGGAAAAAAAAGTTGGCAACGCTCGAAGTCGCTCTCTCGACATTGTTTGCCTGGTGCCTCCATCGAGCGCCAGACGACAATGAGGGGCTCAGGCTGCATATTCAATTCGGGGGCTGCCCTACGAAGGGTGTTCATTAACGGTGCATTTGACACGGACTTCCCGGTTCAGGTTGCATTACACCGCGTCCTTATTCCCTCGCTCTCATCCTCCCAACCGCGACGCTCGTTCTCCACGAAGAAGAAATACAAACCCGACTACGTCGACCCAGATATAAAACGATACGGGCCCGATCGGACGGCGGCGGGCACCAAAACATACGGCCCCAGGCTCGCTGCAGAGCCTCCAAAAAACGATGGCCCACTCCGAGATGAACAAATTACGGCGCCCTTCGTATTGGTCCGCGACGAGGAAACCGGCAAGCTCACTGCGCCGCAACGGCCATGGGATATTCTAGGACAGCTTGATCCGAAGGAGAAGAGCCTTGTCATGGTAATGGACCCTGCAAAAATGAAGGGCCGGTCCAGCCTGCCGTACCCGATCTGTCGCATCGTTGATCGTAAGGTAGAACTTGCAACCCAGCAGGCTAGGGAGAAAGAAGGTGTTGGAAAGAGCAAGATGAAGGAGCTCGAGTTGAACTGGGCGATTGCTCCGAACGATCTGGGGCGAGGACTGAAGCAACTTCGGACCTTCTTGGAGAAGGGATATTTTGTCGAGGTTAGGTTGATGAGAAAGTTCAAGAAGGGCAAGAAACAGGCCACGGAGGAAGAGGCGAAGGCGGTGCTGCAGAGTGTGCAGGACTTGGTCAAGAGCATGCCGGAAGTGAAGCAGACGAAGAGTATGGAGGGTATTTTGGGGAAGCAGATCAGGTTGAGTTATCAAGGGAAGAAGGTGGAGCAAGAGAGAAAGGAGGAGGAGGAGCAGGGGACGCCAGCAGCATCAGCAGGCGCAGCTTGAAATGTAGGTGTACTGTATATCCCATTGTAAATAATGTATGAACACACGTTGGCGACTGGCGGGCTTTCGATAGTGTCTGGGATCCTCGCAGGAAATAATTCCTTCTTCCTTCAGATGCCCAACTTGAAATTCAATCTGCTACCTTGGGTATCATCAACCCTCAACATCAGATGGTTCCTCTTCATTTGGGCACAAGCAACCTGCCTATTCAATCAAGGTTCAGAGTTCAGCCTTCTCAGCCAATTGACAGGGGTCGTAACCGAGCGCCTCAGGCTGGGGGAAGTGGGGCGCGGGGTTCAATCATCGCGATTCACAACCGCGCTTTCCCAGAGTGACTCAGATCTCATGTTCAAAGAAAAATCCCTTTGGTTCACAGTACACTCCGCACCGACTTTCCGTCTCATCAAGTGTGCTACTGCTAGTTTGAACACCAGCCAATCAGAAAATACCCGCAATCTGCGCATAACCTTGACGAAATTTTCCTCTAGAGACAATTGATCATTCAACCAAGCCCCTCATCACCCCAGCGCTGCCTCTGGCAATGGCGACCGAGGGGACGTCAGCTCCAGCTGTAGCTCTCACAGCTCAAGCCGATGGTCAAGCTGTTGTGGCTCATGCCAATGCGCCAGCGCCAGCGCCCGCCGACACCCCGCAGCTCACACCTGCGCAGCTCAAGGCAAAGGCAAAGGCAGAAAAGGCGGCGCGGAGAGCGAAAGTGAAGGAAGATAAAGAGGTTGTAGCAGCAGCAGCTCAATCGCAGGCCGCGGACGCAAAGAGCGGTAAAGGCAAGGGGAGAGATGGAGCGCAGACGTCGGGACCCCAAGGACCAGGCAAGGTCGGGCTCACACACAGGCCCTCTATGAGCGGGCGGCGACCCTCGATCTTGATTGTCGAGAAGGACATTCGCAGCAGCATTCCGGAATGTTTCAGCCATCTTCCCATGGCGAAGAGGATACCGCTGTCTCAGGTCCACAAAGATGTGCACCCTGCCGTCCTCTCAATCGGCCAGCAGATGTCCACTTTTGCGATCAAGGACAGTATCTCCAGGCTTGAGGCAACACTCAAGGCTTTCCGAAAGGTGGGTGCAAACTCGGTCACAGTTTGAGGGGCATCGTTGACCTCACACGACAAGCAGGTTATCGAATCTTATGAGACACCAAAAGGGAATTCTTTGTCGCGGCATTTCGTGCCTCACGCCTTGAATCCGCAGATCGAATATCTCACAGAGTGCAGACCCATGTGCTTTTCCATGGGAAATGCTATCCGGCTCCTCAAGGCAAAGGTCAACAGCTTCGACATCGACACCCCTGAAGATGAAGCGAAGGAAGGCCTTCTTGAGATGATCGAACTGTTCATCAATGAACGCATCACCCTGGCGGAATTCGTTATCGCCAGAAACGCAGCAAAGCAGATCCAGGATGGTGACTTGGTCCTCACATACGGTAGCCACAGACTTGTGGAGAAGACCTTCCTCCGAGCAAGGGGGGATGGTCGATCATTCAGCGTCTCCATCATTGATGACCCGTACGATCGTGGTGGTCAGGTCATGGCCACAACACTGCGCAAGGCAGGAATCAGAGTCTTCTACTCACCCAATCTTGGGGGACTGAAAACCCATGTCGAACGAGCTACAAACGTAATTCTCGGTGCTGAAGCCATTTTCGCCAATGGCTCTCTCCACGCCGCAGCTGGAACAGCCGACATTGCTGTAGCTGCTACGGCCGCGAGCAAGAAGGTCATCGCTCTTTGTGAGACGATCAATTTTGACCGCGAGCGTGTCTCGGTCGACGCACTCACGTACAATGAGATTGATCCCGAGCAGAACTCAGCAGAGTCTTTCCGCCTCCTTTACGACACTACTCGGGATCATTACATCACGGGAGTCATCACAGAGTTCGAGACAGGCTCGGGCAACTCTCCAGCGCAAGCGATTTTGGCGCTTTTGAGAAAACAGGAGGACCCAGCTCTGAACTAAGGAGCTTTAGGAGCTAGAAAGCTGAGATTTCCTCAGGCATTCAAGTAGACGTGGCGCGAATAGAGGGAAGGATCAATCTCGGAAGCTCTCGCCTTGCGGAGTTGGTTCCTTTTGCGTGGTGGCAAAAAACTAGCTGTCCCTTGATCCACGGCAAACTTTGTACAACGAAGCAGCCAGTAATAGCTAGCCCAGGACTTCCGATATCAAACAAGGTCAAAAGCCCCTCAAACACCGTGTCGTGAATCCTTTTCTGGTCTGCATCATGCGGCGACTGCCTCAGCCTCAGCCTCCTGCTGCGCTCTCCTCGCCCTCTTCTCCAGCAAAATTTGTTTCCGCTCCGCCAAAACAGCTGTCTGTCTTTTATCCACGCCCTCGAGCCAGTATCCGAAGCTCGCACCGACCGCTCCGAAGAGGGGGAAGCCCAGCAAATCCCTGCGGTTGAGGAATGGCCGCATCTCGATGCCCAGCTGCCACGCGCGAGTCAGGACGCCTGAGACGCATCAGCAATCTGTAGATTCCATTGGTATAGCCTTTGAAGACGCCAATTGGGCTCCAATTGGACGTTGTCACCTACCGAAGCCGGCCCAGAAGAGGATTCTGTTTACCATGTTTGCTGCTGGCTGGGTCGCTCGGTCGGGATTGCAGGTCGATGATTTGTGCTTGTAGAATTTCGGAGTCAATGCCTCCTCAACTCCTCCCTTGTGGACGCTGAAACGAGAGAATGAGGGTGGGCGTGGGGTTGAGGAAGGGCTGGCTAGGTAGCTGATTGAATTGAATGTCCTCATGCATGGCAGGTCATCAAGCAACGGACAGTGAATAGTGGGTCGCCTTGCTGTGGAAGCTCGCAGCTCGGAGCCACTGGGCCGATTTTCCCGGTCGCGTGCACGGACCACTTGGGCTTGGGAGGTGAGCCCTGCAAAGGATCGGACCCTTGTCGGTCGCGAGTCCACTTGAATCTTTTGCAAACGCGATTCTGGAAAGCCGTCGCGGATTGGGCCGTGCGGGCGAGAGTACCTCTGGTGCTTAGGTACTTTGGCATTTCAACCTCCGGTGCTGGGCAAACAACACATCTGAACACGATTCGCAAATGTTTTTTTTACGTCGAACATGCGCTGATGGTTTGAAGCGCCGTGGAGTATTATTCCCTATTCCGCCATTGGAAGTTTAACGAAAGGCGGAGCAAAAAGCGGACCTGCCTCTCAACACCAAAGTTGCTATCGCGGTCATGGCTGCCGTCGCTGAGACCTCGGCAACCCTAACGGGAGGAGCAGGCGCTGCTGCGAATGGGGTCCAACCTGTCGTGAGGAAGTTCAAGGCTTCTGACCTACCGCTACCGTCTGCTACGAGATCAGCAATCGACAATCTCGCTCACACTTTCAAGAAGAAGGGTCGGTATGACGCCATCCGCAAGCAGCTTTGGGCTAAATTTGAGGCAAAGGTATGCTATCCTCTCTTCTGAGACACTGTATTCGACTGTTTTCGGTCTCTGGAAGCGTTGTGTATCTTTTGCGACTGACCAATGACAGGACTATGAATCTGTGCTCACCCAGGCGCTGCTCGAGGTCGCCGAACGTGAGGTCGAGCGCAACCCAGTACAGCTACTTACACTTGATCGAGGTAAGGCAGCGGCCCTCATTGACGGCGCTGTCGACCGAGGCGACGTTTACGAGAAGGCTCGGGCGGTTATCAACGAGCTTTTTGACCACGACGCCGTTGAGGAACACATGCGCGAGTTGAGGCGCGCAGAAATTGGAGGAGAGGCTGCTGAGGAGGAACGACACCGGGGTTCCAAGACCGATGAAGAATACGCCGCCGAGACCGCATCACGTCGCGCAGAGAGAGAGCGAGTTCAAGAGCAGCTCCGTCTAGTCGAGGAAAAGAAGCGCCGCCTCGAACGCGAGATTAAGGAGAAAGAGGATATGAAGAGGAGGGAAGAGGAAAGGGTGGCACGGGAGGCCCGTCGCCGAGAGGATGACGAGCGGAGGGAGAAGGAACGGCAGGAGCGTCGGGAATTGCGCGAGCAGCGTGACCGGGAGCGCGAAGAAAGCCGTGAGCGTCGCCACAAGGGCCGGGATGGCAGCCGGGATCGCAGTCATCACCACCACCACCACCATCGACACCGCGATCGCGACTACGACAGAAATCGAGACAGGTCCCGTTCTCACTCCCGACGCCGGGAGGGGGGCCGAGATCGTGACCGTCGCGACGGCAAGCCACCGAAGGACGACAAACCCGAGGAGCCAAAAAAACCACTGAGCAAAGAGGAGCATGAGCGACTGGAACAGGAAGCCTTGGAAGATCTTCTCAGGGAGAGCAAGCGGGTCGCCACCAAGCTGCCCGAGCTCGAGGTTGACGCGGCCCTTGTTCCGCCCCCCAGGAGAACGAAGCCAGCTTCGGCTATTGACCCTATCCGCAGAGGATCTCCGAAGGTTAATGAGTCGAAGAAGGCTGCCGACGCACCGCCCAAATTAGATTTCAAAGAAGCCAAGGATACCAAAGAGCTCAAGGAGCCCAAAGAACCGATAGAGACCAAGCCATCTGTCGATATGAAGAATGAGAAGGAAGCGAGTAACAAAGACGAGAAGCGAGATGATAGGCGAAGGACTAGAAGTCCTTCCCGCAACCGCGACAGAGGCAAAGACAAGGACGATGACCGAAGGCGAAGAGACCATCGTTCTAGTTCCCCGAGGCCTCGACGTGGCGACCGGAGTCGCTCTCGCAGGAGAGACCGCAGCAGATCGAGGCTTCGCGACAGAAGAGATGACCGAAGAGACCGGAGCCGCTCGAGACCTAGGGGAGACCGACGCGATGGTCGCCGCGACGATAGGTGGGACGACCGTCGTGAGCGAAGCAGGTCTAGGACAAAGGGGGAACGCCGCGATCGGAGCCGCTCCAGGCCAAGAGCTGACCGGAAGGATGATAAGAGAGATCGCAGCCGCTCTCGCGTCAGGGACAACCGCAGTCGCTCGCCGCGACCTAGACCAGAACGAAGAGATCGCTCCCGCTCGCGGTTGAGGACAGGGCGCCGGGAGAAGAGCCAGACCCCTTCGCGATCCCGAGATCGAGATCGAGACCGCCGCGACAGACGAGACCGCAGCCGCTCTCATAGCCGGGCTGACAAAGTGGAACCTGAAAGACGGGGATCCATCAACCCCGAAAAACATGCAGCCGAACAAACCGACCTTGAAAAGCGCGAGGCAGAGCGTCGCGGACGTGACAAGGAGAAGGACCGCGACCGCAAGAGCCGCTCACGCACACCCCAGCGCCCGCCCTCCTGCCTCGATAGGGACGAGAAGGAGGCGTGGAAGCAAGCCGAGGTTAAGAAGCGCGAGCAGGAAGCCAAGGCCTACCTTGCGGCCCAAAAGGAAGCGAGAGAAAAAGGTATACCGGTCCCTGGCATTGACGACAGGCGCAGCGTAGGTGAGAGATCACCTGACCTCAAGCGCCGCCGGGAACCGGAGGAGAGAATTGACCGATATAAACCAGGTGCAGGGGACCACGCGGAGCGCGAGACTACGGACCGGCGTACCATGGAGCGGAAAGGCTACGATCGGTATGACGGACGGGAAAACACGGAGCGAAAGGGCTACGATCGGTATGACGGTGATGGAGATCGGGACCGCGACCGCGACCGCGACCGCGAGAAGGGCCGGGATACTACGGAGCGTCGAAACCACGATCGATACGACGGCGATCGTGATCGTGATCGTGATCGTGATCGTGATCGTGAGAAGGAGCGGCCGCGCCCGGATCGCTACGATGGCGGCGCTGAGAGGGATAGGGAGAGACGCGAGCGAGACCGCGATCGCAACCGGGACAGAGATGACCGCCGAGACACGCGGCGCCGGAGTCGCTCGAGAAATCGAACCCGCGACCGAAACAGAGACCGGGACCGCGACAGGGACACCAAGGACCGCGACACTCGCCGTGCCAGAAACGATAGTATCGCTTCCTCTCGGCGGGATCGGGATCGGGATCGCGAGCGGACCCGGCGCGACAGGACGAGGAGTCTCAGTCGTCGGCGGAGCAGAAGCCGGGGCTAGATGCCCGAGCCATTCTCCTTGTGCCGTCTATCAGGGGTCACCTCTAACTCCTAGGGGGGTTGGTATTGATTTTGAGGGAACAATTGGCGTTTGCGGTCTGGTAACTACCTACCCCAAGATACCGATACTGGATTGTACTTTTACCTATAGGATCATTGGCATGAAGCTGTACAGCAGGGCGTCAAACAGGTCATGGAAACCCATCGATTTATTCCTTGCACGAAGGAAGTCGTGCGTGACCAAAAGTATCATCCATATATGCATGCAAAACTTCTTCGTCCTTTGAAACCCAGAAATGGCAGATGGATAGAATGACCAAAAAACAAAAGCCGAAGTATAGATAGTTTTCCCATCCAAGGTTCACATCCCCCCCCCACCCATGCGCCATCCGCTAACCTTTATTATACAGCATGATATCATCAAGGTGTGACTGACGTATACGGCTAGAAATAGACAAAATCATCACCAGACGTTGCGCACCTAGCTTGCCTGTGGCGTTGAGCGTCCCTCCCGCGCTTCGTTCTTGAGATCGCTCTCGAAGATGTCAACCGCCAAGCTGGCTTCGACAAAGTCCTCGAGCTCCTCTGTCACCGTCTTGAGTTTCTCCTTGACCGCGATGCTGCCCTCGAAGCCGACAATATGTCTCGCTGGAGGGTTCTCATGCCCGCCAATGGCGGTTAGGGCGTGGACTGTCTCCATGACGAGGCGATCATACGAGGATGATGGGAGGCGCGGGTAGCGGTATTGTATTTCATCGTTGCCGGGCGCAGTAGGCGGTGGAAGTGTGCCGGAGGCAGAGCCGTCGTCGGAAGCATTGGAGTGGTGTGAGGCAAAGGAAGGGGGCTCGACCGCGGTTTCGGGGTTCACGTTGAGGACGTTGGTCAGCATATCGCGGATGCTGGGAGCAGGGTTTATTTCGGAGTCGTAGTAGGGCAAGGGGGGTGCGAGGATGATTTTGTTGGTGAGGGATTGAATCTCCTTATTGGGTTGGACAATGGTTACTTTGATGTTGAAGGGAGCGATCTCGTACGCGAGAGAGTCGCAGAACCCTTCGAGCGCCCATGTAGCAGCAGTGTAGATCGACATGCCAGGGGTGCCGATGTGGCCACCGATGCTGGTGAGGATGATGATGTGGCCAGTGTGCTGGGCGCGGAACTGGGGGAGGGCGGCCTTGATGAAGTTGACCTGAGAGAAGAAGATGGTCTCAAACTGGTCGCGCACAAGGTTGCGCGTGGCGGGCGAGGTCGAAAGCTCTTCAACAGTGCCGATCACGGCTAGTTACGTGTCTGGTCAGCACGGTGATGGTAGTTTGGGGTAATGGAAGCGCATATAGAAGACCCACCCTCGAACTTGCAGCACAGCAAGATGTCGATGCGGCCAAAGACCTGGACGGCTTCGGCGACGGCGGCGCCGCATTGCCCCATGACGCGGCCATCGCAGCGGATTCCGCGGATTCTGTCTTTCCAGCCCTCGCGGTCTTTGCGATTGCTCTTGCACTCGTTGATGAGCTCACGGAACTCGGCGCTGCGGTCTTCGTGCTCAATCTCGTGGGGAGGCAGACAGGCGACGACGTAGTCGCCGTGGGCCAGCAGCAGGCGAATCAGTCGGATGCACAGCGGCGAGAGCGACGAGGTCAGGAACCAGGTCCTCGGCGAGTTGTGCGTCGCTGTGTTGTCCATTCCATCAAGTCAGTCTCTGATGTTTTTCTAGGCTCGAATAGGATAGGGCAATGGTGTCCAACGGTGTTCCCTCTGCCTGCACTGGCGGAACGCAGCGTGCGGCGGTGGGCGGGGATGCAAGCCCACAGCAACCGCGCGGTAGTGGGGGCTTGGGGAACGGGTTGGGGTGGAGGGAGGGGAGGACGGAGGCGGGGATGGAAACGTGGTGGGGTGGAGGGGGGAGAGGGGAAAGGGGTCTCGCACGGAATGGTGCCGCAGGAACCGAGTGTGAGTGTCGTGCCGGGCCTGCGTCCGACATCTTTCGCTCCGCCATGGCTGGGCCCCCTGCAGGCGATGCAAGCCTTTTTCCAACGTCCAAAAACAAACCAAAGGCGGTTTATACTCGGTCAGAGTCTCGCAGTCTCTGTGTTTCTCTCCGCAACCAGCAGCTCGCTCTTCCGGTGTTGCGTCGCCTCATAGCCCTAGGCTTCCGGCTCTTCTTGCGGGTTAGGTTTTCTGATGAATTAGTTGGATTGTAGAGCCAGTGCCCGACTGCCCACAATCTGCGCAGGGAAGAGAACCCGACAGCTGTGAGGAGGCCCGCCGCTTATATGTGTAGCGTCCCCGGGACCAACGGCCGTACAAGTGTATGCCCGCACCGCTTGCCTGATGACCAGGGATCAGGAAGCAGGAATCAGCAGAGGCAGAGCAGCCCCTCGGTCACCTCTTTAATCATTTTTTTTTCGCGATAACTTAGGCGGCATCCCTGCCACTTAGCGTACGCCCTTAAACGCAGCCAGCCCCTCCCTCATAAAAACAGGCGGTGGATCACGGCAAATGTTTGACAAGCGCTGGATGTAAATCCGCCGCGGTGCCAGGGGTGGAAGGCGGATTAAGTTGAGGCTCAAGCTGCACGCTGGTGGGAGCCTCTGACGACATTCGGTTGGCGTTCCGAGTGCCCTGGTAGTTGCCCCCCTTTGGCGACCTGGATCGCCGAGCGAGCGCGAAATGCGCATAGGGCAAGCCTCAATGCGGCCTGGCACTTCGGACGACCCAGGCACCAGATGCCAGAGAATGATCTGCGTGTGTTGGAACTCGGTCTGTCTTGTAGCTCGGCTCGGTCGGAAACGTTTGAAGCGCACAGTGCTCTTTCTACCGGTTAAGCTGTGTCGAACACGATTTACATGGCACTCTCATGCCCATCACGGCCGTGGGGAATCCGGGGCTGATCTGTAATCGAGGACAAATACTGACATAAACCGAGAAGAGACGATCATCTCACTGTGGCCCTAGAGTTCGTCCTGTTCTTTCGGCAGTCACTCGGTAACAGATGTAGACCCGACATGAAGATAGCGCAAAAATGGACTGAGATTGAAATTTGATTTCAGCCTTCTTCCGTTTCCGCCTGTTCCCCCCGCTGAGCGGAAACAAACTGGATGCTCTGCAGTGTGGGAGCAGGGGTGGAGGGCGGCGGGAGACTGTGAGGAATCGGGGATTGGGGCGGGAAGTGGAGGGTATTCACGGAAGGATCCTTGGGTTGCTGCTGCAGCAATTCGTTCTAGGGTCCTTTGCCAGTTTTGACCCTCGTGTGGCTGCATGTTTCGTGGCGGCTACTCTGCTGTGTATGGGATTCAAGACTTCCCGGCATTGCAACCCCATGCTGCGGGTGCACCTTCCTCCTAAACATGAAAACCCAGTCCTTCATACTGGTCAAGACCTCCATTGGTAAGGTAAGCCACTTGAGAGCACTTTGACGAGAAAAAGCAGAATCTTTTTTTTAGTCTTTTTTTTGGACGTTAGGGACACCTCTTCATACCTTCCCTCACAGCAAAAACAACTTGGTCTGCCTAATATTACACTTTCATATGTCGAAAGTTTTCATACCCGAGGATGAAGCCAAAGGGCTGACACAGATCGCTAAGCGTCCTGGCCCAATGTTTAACCAGATGCCTTGATCTCCTCAGCCAGCCAGGTTGGAATCTCTGGCAACTTCTCCCACCCATCCAGGTATGTCTCCCTCGCAACCCCGTCGCCACTCGGCTTCGCGTAGATGGCAGACACATACCACACCGTCTCTCCCGCCCGGATGGTGTGCTGCAGTGTCGGAATGGTGGTCCTGCTTTCCACCAAATTTGAGTTCGGGTCCGCGTTCACCAGTGTCGCCGTCCGGGCCACGCTCTCCGATTCCAACGCCCGAATTCCCACGGCACCCTTGGAAACCGCAAACGCACCCTTGGCGCCTGTTGCCCACGCCTCTGGAGTGCTCAGATCATAGTTTCCGATCAACCTCGGCGATGTCCCTTCACCAGCCGCAGCGTCGTACGGACCCAGGTATCGCCCGTCACTCCTCCGCTCATTGCAAATGGCAAAGGCCCCATCCGCCGTCATCACCTCCCTTCCAGCCTCAATCCTATGTGCCCGCAGGTGCCAATTCGGCGTAGCCTCCACAGATGGAATCAGATACGTCAGGATCTTCACATCCGGGAACGGCTTCCAGTACGAAACCAACACACCCCGTTCGGTATCGAGATGACTCTCAGACAACCTCCTAGTCTTCCAGTATTCTCCCCCGTCATCCGACAGTCCCAACTGCGAAGCCAGCGCGTACTGTTCCAGCGTGTACAATCCCGGCGGGACGCTGTAAGCATAAGCGCTGCTATAGGCAAAAGCACCGTACTTGGCATGCGTGCCCTTCATGGGGTAACTGCAAGCCTGCCCGGAAGACAGCAGCATGCAATGGCCGCCCAGGTTTGTCATGATATGAGATGGCTGTGTAAGTAGTTTTGTCCTCGGAATCACATCCCAGTGATTTTCCTCTTCTGACGTCCAGAACGGATGCGTCTCCGGCACAGCGAGGCAAATAAACGCCAGACAAGCCCAGTACGGACTACCAGGTGAGTTGTAGTTCTCCGCCATGTACATATTGGGGTACGAGTACCCGATGGTCAACGTCCCGCTTGAAGACCACATGTTGTGCTGCGTTTGCCACCAGCGGAAATGCCGCAGCACGATGCCTTTGACCATGCCCCATGTGAGGGGGGCGGGAAGTTCGACATCGGCATAGGCTAGGGCGCCCCAGAAGGATACCATGGCGAAGCGGTAGCCTACGCTGCGGCCGAAGGGGATAGATCGGCCCGGTTCGTCGTAGTAGTGAACGAGGTCGAGGGCCGCCTGTTGGGCACGCTTCTTGAACTCGGCTGCGCGTTCGGGCTCATCTTGACCTGCGAGCTTAGCGTACAGGAGTTGGAGGAAGTGGATGGCGAAGCTGGAGGAGTAGTAGTCCATCTCTGCGTTCGTGTAAGAATATTCCTCCCCAAAAGGGGTAAAGGGGGACTCACGGTGAATTCCCTCAGGTCCGTCGTTGGACCAGCCGCCTCCTCTGTAGAATGTGTCGAGGTGGACGATATCGGCATCGAGTCTCTCTTGAGAGAACTTGCCGCCATTCTTTTTGAGCCCGAGGTTTGCGAAAACGCGGAACCAGAGCCAGTTTGTGTTTGGCATGCTGTAATCTGTTAGCATCATCACCTGTATCTGACCGTCTTCTAACCCTTTCCAGTCCCTCTTTTCGACATGTTTATGGACCAGTTCTAGCCGCGTTCCAACTCCTTTCTGATCCCTTATCCCCTGAATAATACCAAGTAAACTGAGAACAAGAAACAATAGAACCCCAGCAACACCGTGAGAAAACTGTATCCAATACCAATCTAAACCGCATATAAGCCACCTCAAAACCTCAAAACCTCAAAACCTCAAAACCTCAGAACCCGCCAAAACAGTAAACTTAATGAAAACTGATAGAAACTCGTATCTAGCCCATATCTAAACGACACATGGATCACTTCAAAAGCTCACTTAAAACACCCTTCCAACCAACCCAGAACAAAGCAAAAGCAAAGAAACAAAACACTCACTTCTTCTCATTAATCGAATTTCCCAACCACGCCTCCACATCCGCCCGCCCCTTCTCCCCCAGCCCCTCCCAAATCCCCGGAACCACCGCCAGCGCGTACCCCAACGGACACATCTCCACCATCCTCTGATCATTGTCGCTCGGCCACCCCCAAAACTCCTCCCCGTCGGGATTCACCCCCTCCGCAAAACCCTTGACCCACCAATCCTTGAACTCATACTCCCCTCCACCCGCGAGCAACGCAGCCAATCCCCATAGGGGACGCGCAATTCCCTCTACTTCGGAAGCAGATTGATCGAAGCGAACGGCTGTTGCGCCGGGGGGACGAACACGGGATTTGAGAGGGGAGAAGAAGGGGAGGAGGGGGTCGAGGAGAGAGGTGAGGAGGGCTTGGACCGAGGAGCGGGAGGAGAGGGAGATGAGGGAGAAAGGGTGGGGGGTGGAGTAGCCCAGCACGAGGCCAGACGTCTTGTCTGCCATTTTGAGGGTTAGCGCGAGAGAATTGGAGGAAAGATGGTGTCGAGGGGGATGGAGGAGGGAAGAAAACCTCTGATTTCTTCACGGAGTAGGGAATGTAGCTGATATGAATGAATGTCCCGCACCGAGCCGCTTCGTACTTGTGGAGCCCGAACCGGCGGGAAGATATCGCTATGCTGCGTTGGATGAGGGGTTCTGGAGTTGGAGTTGCTGTGCAGGGGCACGTCGCGGCTAATTAGATGGGCGAACTCGCGACCGTTGACATGACACCCTTTCTACATCCTTGGCTCCCGCTTGACGCTAGCCGACTAGGTTGGCACATGGTGATGATCCGAGTGGTGGTAAAACCGGACCGAGGGGGAGGAGGGGAGCTCGGTGAACGGGAAAAAGGGGACATCACCAAGACATCTTGGAACACACAGGCGTCGCCTTCACTTCAAATGTGCTTAATGTAGACATTACGTACTGTATATGCTGGCTTCCTGCTTTCCATGCAGCACAAAGTCCCCGCTACGCCTCGTCAGCAGCCGCGAACTGCTCTATGTTTGGCGTTGGAGGCACGTCGGGTATATCCCCATCCCTTGCTCCGTCTCCGTTGCTTGTCCCGGACTGCGCTTTCTCTCTTCGCCGTCGTCGCATCTTCCGCTCTTCATCCGCCGTCTGCCGCCTCGACCGTCGAAGACTCTCCCGTTTCTCCGCATCTTCCGGATCGTCCGCCCCGTCACCCCTCATACCTTGCAGGAGCGCCGCTGCTCGTGTTGCCACGTCGTCTTCCTCCGCCCTCGACTCCTTCGTCGGGCTAAGCATGTCTGGGCTCAAGGGGTTCCCGTCATCATCAGTACGTCCCGAGCCCGTGCTCTTCGCGCTTTGCAGCCCAGCTTCCACCTCGGGAATCTCGTTGAGGTCCGGAATCTTCTGACCAGAGGCGATCCGGACCTGGTGTCGGTCCTTGAGGCGTGCTCTCCTCCTCCTATCTCGCTGGTCTCGTGTCTGCGGTGCAGCTGCACGGAGCTTCTCCAGCAGACTGTCCATCGCACCAGCACTTGTAGGGCTGGCTGGTTGGCCTTCCGCGGATGCCACCTTGAGCTGCGCATTCTTGCGCTTCATCGACGCCTCGTTACGCCTGCGCGTCTCTTCTAGCTGGATATTCTTCTCACGCGACTTCTTCCACTCCGAAATGAAGATGGCGAGCTTGGCAAAGAAGTCGCGCCGTGCGTTGTCATCGGTCGGGTCTTCGCCGTAGAATATCATAATGTCATTGTAAGTCCGAATCATTTCCTCCAGGTATAGCTGCATCTGCTCCGCCTTGCGCCGGGCGTCCTTCATGCAGCGCTGTACAATCTGAGATACACGGTCCTGTGGGTGAAACTTCTTCGGGTCCGAGAGATTGCCGGAATCGAGCGACATTTGTACATTGCGGACGCTCTCAATGTACTTCTTGGCGTCCGCCTGAAGCTGCTCGATGTTGATCTTTTGTGCCGTCATGACGGCACTGATATCATCGGCAAACCCTTCCCATTCTGAGTATTGCTGACGCACAATGCGCTCGACAAGATCCTGAAGGTTCGACTCGTTCTTGTCATCCTTGACCATGCCCAATCTGGCAAGGGATGAAAGTTTGAAACCACGAGCCTGCTTGTTCGCGTCGTTCATGTAGTTGCCGATATCCAAGATAAGTCCAAGAACGTTCATCAATGAAACTGAGTCTCGAAGCGCCTCGGATACGTTGACAACTTGACGCATCTTTTCAGTAATTTCATCGTAATCCGCCTCAAAGTTGCGTGTCAGTGACAAGGCTCGCATCCTGCTCTTCCAGTAGTGGTGCAACTCGAAGGCCGTTTGAAGGTAGATCTGATCCTGTCTAGTAAGTTCCGCTGGATCTTGCTCCCGGTTCTCCTTGTTCGCTTCTGGTCCAGTCCAGTCCTTGCTGTATGGCGCCATGAGCTTCGCCGTATTGTCAGGAATGTTGCACAGGTCGTCCTTTTGCAGGAAATCCATCACGACGTTGTTATCCAACACTTCCTTGTCACAGTGGATGATCATCTGGACCACCTTCTCAACGGAATACTGAGAGAACTTGGAGAGAGCAATTTCTACCGAGCGTTAGCGTTTGACAATTATGCGTAGGACCAACCCCGCGCGACTTACCGAACTGCTTCCGCAGATCGTTGGAGATGATTTGCTTCTTGTCATCCTTCTTGGCTGAGCTCGCGCCAATCTTCTTGGTCTCCTTGGCCATGAAGAGCTTCTCAACTTCGTCAAGAATACCCTTGCGGCTGAGTTCGAGGTACTTTTCTTCCCGCTCTTCAGCCGAGGGCGTGTGTGCGGCCCAATGCGTTGTGAGGGGTGAGTCGACTTTGTCCCAATGAAGAGCCTTGAGCTTCTTTTTAGGCCGAACAACTGGCAGGCCCACAGACGGGGCTGCCGTGTAGGCCTGGTTCTGCGACAAGAAATGACCTGACATGGCGCCGGGGCCAGGGGGCGGCGGAGGAGGTGGTGGCGGGGGCATGCCCTTGGCCCCTGGCATCGGTGGTGGTGGCGGCGGGGGAGGCGGTGGAGGAGCGCCTGGAAGTTGCCCGGGTGGTGGCGGTGGGGGAGGTGGCGGTGGTGGTGGAGGAGCCCCGGGGATCTGTCCTGGCATAGGAGGAGGGGGAGGTGCCGGGACCGGAGGAGGAGCCCCGGGTATCTGACCTGGCATTGGCGGAGGTGGCGGAGGTGGCGGAGGAGGAGGGCCGGGTGCAGGTGCGGGCGCGGGTGCACCGGCACCTGTGATTTCGATCTTGGGTGGCTCGTTGTCGCTGGGGGTGACGGGCGATTGTGAGTCCATGCTGGGATGGGACGGACCAGTCGTGACGCCATCCCCTTCCTCAGAGTCGCTGGCATCATACCTCTTGACTTTGCCAGCCATCTCATTGAACATGCCGTTGGCCTGCTTGGGATCCATCACGGGCCGCTTGATTTCGACCAGCCTTGGCTTTTCGTAGACCACGCCATCTTCATCCATTTCCTCTTCCAGAGCGCCTTCGGTTGGCTCGCCACGAGAGTTCACGGGTTTCCTCGGTATCTTGGTCGACCTCTTCACGCTGCCGAGCATACTGTTGGTGAAATCCCGGGGTGTGCCACCTGTAGCACCTTCATCTCCGTAGCCTTCCATCTCTTCACGCAGGGCGCGCAACCTGTCGGATGGGCCGACAGCCTCACCCCAAACCCTGCCCTCGAGCTTGAACTGGGTCTTTTGGCGCTCGATTTGCATCTGCAGGCGTTCCATGAGGCGGTCCCGGTCGAGGATTCCTTGCATCCGGATCGGATCTTCGTCGCCCAGTTTGGCACCACTCTTAGCAGCGTTAGATGCGGCAACATCTTGGGCGTCACGGAGCATCAGGTACAGCTCTCTCGTCTCGAGTTCGTTCCGCTGGGCTTCCTTTGCACGCAAGGTCTGCAAGCTTTCGAGCTCAGATTTGAGACCTTCGGTCCGCCTCCTTTGCGCCTCGATAAATCTTGCCTGCTCATCGATTTGCTTTTGAAGCTTTGCAACCAACCCATCAGCGCCCAGGGCCATCCTCTCCCTCATCTCATCCCTTTCCGCCATGGCGGCATCTGCTATCTGCCGCGCCTCCAGGGCTTCATCGAGAGCCTGTCGCGCTTCCGAGTCGGTGTGCAGCTTGTCTAGAAGACTCTGAACGGTAAAGTTGAGACTCTGCTTGAGGTCCATGTCCGGCAGACGCCGGTCCATGGCAACATAGCTGAGCATCGAATCGACGAGCTGAAACATTCGCAGTCGCTCCTCGCCATCATTGTCCCTAATCAGGAGCAGATGCTGGAGAGCTGATATGAAGTAGTCCTGGGTTTTGCTTCCCTTCAGCCGTTGCTGAATAGCGTCCACAATCTGCACGGGGTCATTGAGATCTTTAACCTCGCCCTCGATGCTATCCTTCATACTGCTATTCTCCCGGTCGAGCATATCCTCATAGTCGATAGCCTCGTTGGTACGGAACCGCTCGACCTGCTTGTCGATCAGGTCGTACTGGAAAGCCTCCATCTTGTTCAAGATGCGCTTGATACCGCATGCTGTGAACTGCGCCCTGATGTGGACGCGGAGCTGGAGATCTTTCTCAGGGGCATCGATCAACATGTTGATCAAGATGAGCGTTGCAACGGCGTATTCCATCAGCAGGTTCTCCATGCCGATACCGCCACTGCGCACCTCTTCGCTGGCGCCCACAAGACTGCCCATCTTGCCTCGGCCGTCGACGGTCACCTCCACGAGACGCATCCACGCATCGAAGCGCCCATTTTCGCTCTGCTGATTTTTTACGACGTCCATGGCCTCTATGACCTTGACATGGCCCTTTCCATCGGCCCAATGGCACAAAAATGTCAACACTTCGCTGACCAACTTCCGCGTCGTTAGGCGTGGCGAGATCAACGAGGTGGCCAGGGCCACAATGACCTGCTGGTGAGCGAGCGCATCGTCGGCGCCAAACTTGTTGTTCATCAGCGCCTTCAGGCACTTGACAATATCGTACTCTCTGTCCAGATTCTTATCCCCCTTTCCGGATTCAGGGGCCGGGCCGACGGCCGTCTTGCGGTTGATTTTGAGCAGCACATTGGTGAGGGCTACCTGGCCTTGGCATTCGATGAAGCGCTTGACCCAGCCAATCTGTTGTGTTCGGAGATTGACTTCAAGACTCCCTAAGCCTTTGGTGTCAAGGGTGTTATCCATGACTCTGCGGACATACCACTCGGGGCTGCCCTCATCGTCCGCGTTCTGCGTGAAGTCGACATTGCTATACTGGCCAATCTTAGCGGTCTGCCTGCGCTTCTGCTCACCCTGCCACTCGGTGAGGCGGTCCTGGTAAATGAGCGTCCACTTTTTTGCCGCGGGATAGGCAATCATCTGGCGCTTCGCTTGCTCTGGAAGGTTGTGCCAGCCGCGCTTCTGCATGAGGGCCACAAACATCTGCTCGATGACGCGATCATCTTCGGGTTTGGGAAAGTTAAATCCCTCGGATCCCTGGGGTCCTTGCGATAGCTTGGTTAGACGGTGCGAGTCCCGATGTGAGTCCCGGGACATGTAAGACGACTGGGACGAGGCAGTCGGTAATGCTACTTTGGATGAGCGATTGGTGGTGGTGGCAGGGTCAATGTAGGGTCCTCCGTTACCTGATAGGATGCTTGCGTCGGAGCTCCGACCTCCAGAGGTCATGTACGAGTTGTACCTGGAATTGTGAGACCCGGTACCGTCCCTGCTAGGACCCCACTGCTGGAGTTGCGTCTGGCGACCGGTGGTAGCCATGGTGACATTCGAGGAGCCGGGCAGCGGGCGCGGCCCGGCGGCGTATTGGGCGTTCATGTGCGGAGGGGGTTCGAAAGAAGGGTACTGATGGAAATCGCTGGTGGCTTTGTTGAGCTGGTGTGGTAACGGCTCGCGACGCAGCGGCAGCTGGTCAGGCCTGGGGAGGTAGTCGACGGGGACGGGGGATCGGCGGTCGGCGCTGACGCTCTCGTAGGGAATTGTTGTCATGACGCCGGCCATCATATTAATTCCAGACTCGGGGGTATTGGGGCGGTCTATCGAAATGACCGAGGATTCTCGTTGGTGACGCGAGGTGCGCGACGTCACAGTGCTCGCAGCATCGTAGTCGGCCGACAGGTAGCGGCCCTCGTCGCTCGTGTTGCGCTTGTCGACCTTGTGTTTGGCCCGGGAGAAAAACGACGAGGCCTTGCCTCCCGAGGAGGCCCTGGATTTGTCGTTGGACGACATGGCGACGTCGGCGGGATGCGGGATGCGATGTGCGGGACCTTGAAACAGCCGCCTTCTCTTCCGCAGAGCAGGAAGCAGCCGCCAGCAAGCGGGTTCTTACTTCTCAGCTGGTCCCAGCAATCAATGCGTGAGTGGGCCTGGTTCAGATGGGGCGCGGTACTGCCGTCAATGGACTCGGTGTCTCAGGCCTAGGGTGCATCGCATCATCGTCTTCGAAGCCGGCTGGGTTTGGAGGGAACCGATTCGCAGAGCCAGCGGGTTTGCCTTCTGTGCATGAAGTCGACACCGTTTAGCATAAGCACTCGCCGAGGTATACTTGTCAAACCCCCGAAGAAGAGAGTGGAGAGGAGAAAAATCCAGACATACAGCCCTTGCAGCTTCTGGCGATCTGGAAGCGGGCGAACACGGAGCGCAGACACACTGCCAGAGAGATGTCGTGGATGGAAGCGCCGTCGCGTCCTCCCACTCGCCGGAGGACAATTAATTGTCTGTCGTCCTTTGGACGGGCCAGTTGCGGGCTTGGCGTCCCGCAGACGAAATACGCAAGCGACAGCGAAATGAAGGATTTCGTTCCGGCAGCTAGAAAATGAGCGATATCCAGGAAATCCAGGGAAACACCTTGATGATGATTTTTTATTGTTCAGCAGCTGGCGGGCCAAAGTCGCTCACAGGCACAGGTGAGGAAGAGACGCACACCACATGAGAGCCTGCGACCATGCAGAATCTCGGAATCGATAAGATGGGCTGTAAAGTTGACAAAGGGGTTCCGTAACAGGTTTAGCGGGGGTATCCCCTTAGCGGCCAGACAACACCCTCTCAAACGCACGACGTCCGAGCTCCCATCCCCTGAACCCCAAGCCAGTGCTTGGTGTTCCGTGTGGAGCAGAGGGTTCGGCAGAGCGGTGGAAACATCCCCCATTGGAAGCCGCATTTGTTTCGGTTTCGAGATCTTTCCGTTCCCTTATTTTATTCGCTTACCACGTGATCAGCTGTCGGAGTTGGGGTGGCCGCAATCCCAGGAACTGGGCTGGGACTTAGGCTCTGGGTCATCTCATCTTCTGCTAAGGTGAATACCTACCTCACTAGATCGAGGCAGCGCATATAATGTATCCCCAACTGCTGGCCCTTAAAGGGGGCGTTTCAAAGATAGGTTGCGCAAAGCACTGCATTACTTATCAGTAGCTGCAGCTCTCAGGAGCCCGCATGTTGACGCCCACGCGGGTGTTGACGACCGATCTGAGCGCCACTGACGGATGGACCCCACCTTTACCAGCGGCCACTGGGACCCGCCTGCGTTGCGGAGATGCCCAGGCCGATTACGTTACCTGTCGCGGTGTGTCCGTGCCTGGCCGCGTCCATCAGCAGCATCACAGACGATCTGCGATTCTTGTCAAACACACAAACTTTATGTTTCGCAGAGGGAGGTTACTTTGAAGTCTCGGTATCTTGGTTGCCTGCTGTTTGCCGTTGCATTAACGACGGGGAGTCTCCCCTTTACAGCGCTGGCGGACGACAGCAGCCCTGTTCGCCATGGCTACTTCCACGTTGTCGGTCATCAAGGTGTGCATCGCATCTCACTTCCTTCCAGCCAATGAATTTATATGGAGAGGATGAACTCTGGCTAACAAAAAATCCTGCAAGACGTTGAGTGTACCCGCGATCATCTCGCTCATCATTTTCCTTCTCGGAAGATACCTCCTCTGGCCCCTTTGGCAGCACTACCGCTATCGATATAGCCACTACCTCCCGCTCGAGACTATACAAAGTCGGACATCATCTCTTCGCACGAGGATACAAGAATCGATTGGGGCATTTGTAGCGTCAGCTGTGTGGCGACCCTCTGTGCGAGCCAGGCTGGAGGTCGCTGAGAACGGCTCAGATGCTGGGTTTGACTCGGAGGATGGTGAGGAGCTGGGAGAGGTTGATGAAGCTGAGAGGCGAACTCGCTCCCGTGCCGGCGGCGCCATTGACACCACTAGGAGGCTGAGTCGAGAGTTAGTGCAAATACATGGCGCGGAAGAAGGACTAGCCGCTAACTTCTCGGCAGTCTTGAAGAAGGTTTCATGGATGACAGCGACGACGAAGCTGAGGCGGCACGAGGGAGGCGATAACCTTAGTGCATATCCATATTGGCGTAGAGCGAGGCGTTTGGGCTTGGTTTTCTGCCCGCACTTTGATGTGCGTGTTGGTCTGGCTACGTTACCTAGGTACTGAATCCAACTTGGCACTGAGTGGTATACAGCTGTTAAGCTATTGAAGGCATTCCGCAGGTTTCTTCTCAGGCTCAGGTCCACTGCCTACGGCTTCGCCATGCTAGAATCCCATTTTCCCCCACGTTCCGTTACCAAGCCACGTTTCTTGGGTCTAGACTGGCGCAAAGAATGAGAGGTTGTGTACTAAATGTACGATCAAAGGATGTAATGAATTCTGTACACCATCAGACATATACACAGAGTTTTGGTAACTCGCCGGAAAGAGAGGTTCATGCTGACCCGATCGTACTCGAGCTGTGGTCTTGGAATGAACTCGTCTTCCGATCTCACAGTGATATATTCCCGAGAACTGTATGATTGTGCTCTTTGAAACACGTGTTGGGTTATCAATTGCAACCCCCGGCCAAACTCACACACGCCACTGCCGAACATTCAGTATCGTACAGTTAGGCTACTGGTGGCACCTAAGAAGCGTTGAAGTGTCTCCCGTGATAGCCCCTATTTAGGCTCGTTGCAACTGGATCGCACGGCGTCGTCTTCCGTTTAAATGCATGCGGGGAGCAGGCACCCATCGCTGTAGACCCTACTGTTCCAAGGCTGATCTCCGCACCACTAGCGCAAGCTCCGCATCAAAATCAACTGCATGAAGGCCTGGGTGGATCTCCGATTCGCGAAGGTCGCGAGGCAGAAAGTTGACCCAACTTGCCCTCTTCGTCACTGAGACTTGCCACTCACTGGCTAAACATCGCATTACAATCTCGCTGCTCGCTGTGTCTATCGCAAACTACCCTTTCGTTGCACAGCTCATCCAGCGCCTCTTTGCATGCTGAGAGCACCTCTTGGCGCTGATATCGGAATGGCAACACCAGCGGAGCAGGCTGCGGCCTTCAAGACCGATGGCAACAAGGCGTTCGCCGCTCACGACTGGAACAGAGCGATCGAGTTCTATACCAAGGCAATCGAACTCGACGATACAGAGCCAACATACTGGGCGAACCGGGCTGCTGTTGGTACCCCGCGCCGCCCCCTAGGCGCCTACGCCCCTCACTGATCGCGTGACTGACCGGGTGCCGTTTTGCACAGGCGCATACCAAGACAGAGGCGTATGGATACGCCATAAGGGATGCCACGAAGGCAATCGAGCTCAAGCCATCATGGGGAAAGGTGCGTCCCGTCCCTTTGGACTGCAACCCGACTGAGATGGAACCTTTGGTGGCTAACGAGAGGTCGGTGAGCATATTAGGCCTATTACCGCCGCGCAACTGCATATGCCGCCATTCTGCGACCAAAGGATGCCGTTAAAGACTTCAAAATATGTGTCAAAATCGATCCTGGAAACAAGGATGCAAAACTAAAGCTTGTCGAGTGTGAGAAGGTTGTGCGCCAGCTCGCCTTCTTTGCTGCCATTGAGGTCGGCGACGAGCCCTCGGCTGCAGATGGCCTCGATATCGAGTCCATGGCTGTGGAGCCTGCATATGACGGCGTACGACTAGGGAGCGAGATGACACAAGAGTTCATCGACGACATGACAGAACGCTTCAAGAACGGGAAGACGATCCACAAGAAATATGTCTACCAGATCGTTGTCGCAGTGAAGAACATCGTCTACAATGAGCCAACAATGGTTGAGGTCGACATCCCAGACAATGTCCAGCTGACAGTCTGCGGAGACACCCACGGTTGGTTTCCTCTCACTTTGCACCGCTACTTTATGCTCACAGCTGGAACAGGACAATATTTCGACCTGATGGAGCTCTTCCGGATAAATGGGAAACCAAGCGACGAGCAGTGGTACCTGTTTAACGGTGACTTCGTAGACAGAGGCTCGTGGTCGACTGAAATCGCCCTCCTGCTCTACGCCAACAAGTGGTTGAGGCCAAACAACTTCTTCATTAACCGCGGGAACCATGAAACCGATGATATGAACCGGGCGTACGGCTTTGAGGGCGAGTGCAAGGCCAAATATAACGAGCGGTTTGTCACCCACCTGTGCGTCTCTTGATTTCACTGCTGACATCTTCTAGGACGTTCAAGCTCTTCTCAGAAAGCTTCTCAGCGCTGCCCTTGGCTACGCTGATCGGCAAGAAGTTCTTCGTGCTTCACGGTGGTCTATTTTCAGATGACAATGTTACTCTCGATGATATCAGGAAACTCAACAGACATAGTCAGCGCCAACCAGGCCAAGCTGGGTTGATGATGGAGATGCTCTGGACCGACCCTCAGCCCGAGCCAGGACGCGGCCCCAGCAAGCGTGGTGTGGGCATGCAGTTTGGTCCTGACGTCACAAAGAGATTCTGCGAGAAGAATGGCTTGGAAGCGGTCATTCGCAGTCATGAAGTTCGTATGGAAGGCTATGAGGAGGAGCACGACGGAAAGTGCATCACGGGTAAGACTTCAGCCGCACTCAACCTTCGAGCTATTAACTGAGACGACCTAGTCTTTTCTGCCCCCAAGTACTGCGACATGACCGAGAACAAGGGCGCATTCATCAACATCCGCTCCGACTACAAGCTCAAGTTCACCAAGTTTGAGGCTGTTCCTCATCCTGCCATTCGACCAATGGTATGTAGCCCCATTTTCACAGCAAATATCCCAACCTCTCCTTCAGAACGCTTCCTAACACACCATAGGCTTATGCCCAAAACTCCGTCATGTCCTCTCTCATGTAGGGTTGAGCTGGCAAATACCCGGGCTTGGAGACCACAATAGGGCACTGGTAGCGCAGTAGATCTAGAGTAACCTGCATTCTCTGGGCGGTTGCACCATGGGCATAGCGTTGCTTTTTGGGTTGGATGAATGATTTAGCGGGGGCATGGCTGTTTGGCTCGATACCACTCTCTCCTCTGCGGTCGGCAAAGTTGGGATATATGCGATATCTTTGCCCACGCTGGATAAATTACCACAAAACGAGGTTCGCTACCTCATCTTGTCACCCCTCGTCGTTCTCTCATGGTGAACCTCTCACTCTACCAATGACGTCGAGCCGTTGGGCTCAAGAAGCCCACAACTCTGCTTGTTCCGCCCTCCCAAGCAGGCTCCCTAACCAGTCCCCGCACGCCTGCAACCGCAACACTGTCGTAACTCCCCCGCCGCGTGGTAGACCGCTATACGCTGTCAACGCTGCAGAAAACGCAGCTAGGTCAGGCCGTGGTACCCGAACCCAGACGTTTTCGTCTCTCACAGCGAGAATGTCCACTGAAATGGCCGCACCAGTGGCTCCTAGGAATTGTTGCAGGGCAGAGGTGCAGTAAGAGCGGACGGTAAGGGCGTCGAGGGGGTTGTCGAGCGCCATGGAGGAGCCCCCAGCTGGTGATGAGGTTGTGCTTGTGAGATGGGCGTAAGCGAAAGGTGGGGATTTTATGGTGAGGGTTGCAAGATCGCGGGCTTTTGGGGGATTGACTGTTTCCATGGCCATAGTGGTATCTTTGAATTGGAGGTGAGGTGAAAGAGATTGGGGTTGAAGGCTGTCGAGTCCAATTGGATGATGTTATTGAGCGAAGAGTTTTCTGCTTCGGCGAGTTGGCCATACGTGGACCGACGTTCGGATTAGATTATGAGTCAGGGTAAGGATAAGAAAGTCGAAGGGAATCTCGACAACCTCTCATAGCATCTCCCTTGAAGGAACTTGGGTGCTACCGGGGAGGATGATCAGCAGTGAGTGGATAGTGTACCCGCCTGTAAAACCGCCATCGACATGCAAGTACCGAGGACAATGCGGGCTGCATATATTTTTGCCTGCCAAACGCACGTGGTTCCAGCGGGTAGAAATTGAGTTTCCAGGGAGTCGGATCTTATACGACTCCTGTGATTGCAAGCAATGGAGGGTGTTTAGCCCCTAAAGCGATGCACCCTCGGCTGCGCCTTCCAAGTTCCAAGTCAATAACACAAGCACGAGAGGTTGAACTTCCATTCCACTCCCGGAGCAAACCCAGTATCATACCTGCACGAGAATCTGCCTCATATCACATCTGCACATTTTTCAATTGATATACTTGCGCATGCCTACTTTACAGGACAACACGACCAGCTCTCAACTGGAAACAACACGAATCTCTCCTTAGCCTTTGCAACACCCAAGGAACCGGCCTCACAACCCGCAAAGATGTCCACAGCCACGGCAGTGGCATCCGGCATGATCCGGATCATAGGCAGAGCTTTCCTAGCCATATGGAACTCCATCGGCACCCTGATATCCTGGCTATACGCAATATGTCTCTCGCCATTCAAGGTGCTCATCACGGTTGTGTCGTGGATCATGTACCCGTTCATATATTCGACATCTCGGGCGTGGGAGATCTTTAGGGGAATCTTAGCGTGGTTTCTCGAGGAGTTCGAGGTGAGACTTCACTTTACGTCTCACACAAGCACTCTTAGCTAACTAAACGTCAGAGCCTCCTACTATGCGTATGTCATTGGAAGTGCTCCCCCTCGCTCACTCGTCTGATTACATCTACAGCTCGGCGTAGCAGTAATTATCGGCGCCTTCTGCGGCATCTCTGCCCGCCTTTCCATCCATGTTATCAACAGCCTATTCGATGCCATGAGGTCCGACGAGGACGAAAAACCGTCGGAGAGCCGTTCGTCCATCGAAACTCGAAGCTCAGCCGGCTCTGACTTCAGCTGGACGGAGGAGGACCCCCTCCCCCCCTACCATCACAGAGCAGGCACAGGGAAGCCCCAAACGGTCAATTTAAGCTCACTCCTCAGACAGACTATTCACGAAGAGGTGGAGGACTCGTCGTCTTAGCCCGGTTAGCGGTCCTGCTATTGAACACGTCAGCGAGCTCTAAGATTTCTTGTTTCCCATAGGACAAGGCATTAGCGATTCATTCAATGTTGTAATTTCATGATACTGATGGTAGAATATACACCCTCTTCTTTCGCGTCTCGTTTCGCGATGGAGGTAGGTATCTCAAATGTCTGGAATCCAGCGCCAACCCCTAGACGCCGCTTCAGCTAGTAGCAAGCCCATTGTGATACACGAGGCCCAGCTAGACATCGCTCCGGTTTCCGGGTCGAACCCCCCACCAACTACAGTGCCCTCAATCCGGCCACTGCTAGGCATTGGTGCCTAGCCAGTTCTATGTTCCCACGGATAATGACACCCCAGGACACAACCACGGCATCATCTCCCCCATGTGGCAGTATCAAACAGTCAGCCAGGCTCTCGCATCTTTGTCGAATCGGCAACGGGTTGAAAACGGCCAACTCGGGACCCGCAGTAGTGAAAATACGGCTGTTCGGGTGGCGAATGAGCGGCGCTCCCGTTTCATCATCCTCGCAAGCCAACTCCCTCCCTTTTATTACTCCCGCAACCAATGACTCATCAACCGTCCAGGATATCGGTGCCTCTTCGCTCATTCCTTTATCTGCGATACCCGTCGCGATCTCTATCACGATCGCGGAGAGGTGAACGGCTTCTGCTCCTTGTCCTGCTATTTCGCGCCCGTTCCTCGTAGTCGGGAACCCGTCTTCTGTCCCACTCTAGTCTCCTGTCGTCCCAATCGTCTCGGCGACGTCGATCATCTCTGCGCGGGGGGTCCCGTTCGTAGCTGGGAATATAAGTATCCACATCTGAGCGGCCAGCGCCCCCTCCGCGGCTCCTGGGAGGCCCGCTACGTTCTCTATCACGGTAGCTGTCCGGGTGGTCGCTAACAGGGTCCCTGCCGTTTGCGTGATCAATTGGCGGGGGTCGTGGGGGTAGTCCTCGGTTTCTATGCCAAGTAGAGTTTCGCTCATCTCCCGGAGGAGGCTGGTTGCGTGGGTATCGACCACCGTTAACGCCGTTTCTTCCATAGCCGTCGCCGTTGTTGAAACTAGAATTACTGGCGTTGTCTTGCGGGCCTCGGCCAACCGTTCCACCCTTAGGGGCTGGTGGCAAAGCGTTCCTCCGATCATGAAACTTCCTCCGGTCAAACTCGTGACTCTCTTCAAATTTCGGAAGGTCGCCGGGGTTGGCAGGTAGTGGTGAGTTCTTGAAGTACGGGTGTTGCAGAGCGTCAATGGCGTTGACCCGGGACTTCCAATCGAGCTTGAGAAGCTCTTTCAGCAATGAGACCGCTCCATGCCCATGGTCTTTGAACCTCGCCGCCAAATTCCCTTGCTTTGCTCTTGGGTTGAGGCCCTCCGCCCCTGGCAACGAGCGCCAGCCAGGCATTGTTTCTTCTGTTGGTGTCCCGCAAATGTCAAATATGATCTCAAGCTGATGCTGATCGCTTTCTCCAGCAAGAATAGGCTTGCCAACGAGCATTTCTCCAAACACACATCTATATTTATGTTAGATGAGACCAGCAACCAGGTCCCAGAGCAACTCACCCAACTCCCCACATGTCAATGGCTGTCGTGTACCGTTTCAGATGCATCAACAACTCAGGAGGCCTGTACCACCTCGTAACCACCAGACTGGTGTATTCTCGTTTCGCCTCGCCACCACCTCGACCAGGCTGCGGGGTGTCCCCGTCGTAATGCCTCGCCAAGCCAAAGTCAGCGATCTGAAGAATACCCTGGTTATTGATCAAAAGATTCGCAGCTTTCATGTCTCTGTGAAGGATGCGGTTGGCGTGCAGGTATTTGAGCCCCTCCAACAGCTGCAACATGTAGCACTTTATCTGAGGGACCGAGATCTTGATGGACGGGTTGTCGAGCATTCCTGACAAGTCGTGATCCATGTATGGTGTGACCATATACATGATAGGTCTTTTCCGCTTGTCGTCTGCAAAATAGTTAGGGGGGGTTTGTATCGGGGCTCGCAAGTCGGGGCACTTGCTAGTCCTTGGGGGGTGCTCGACAGCCATGTCCTCTAGACGCAACACATTCTTGTGGGAAAGAAGCTTCAGCAGTTTGATCTCTCGGAGTGCTGTAATGGGAAACTAGAGAAGTCAGGCAACTTTGTTCAAAGAAAGATCGAGAATGAAAACACTGACGCCATCCTTCTCGTTGTGCATGATGATCTTCTTCAACGCGACCATTCCACCAGTCCTCTTGGACCTCGCACGGTGAACTTCGCTGTCGAGCCAGGGCGTTAGACGTTATATCGCATCATATACAGCATTGGAAGCCAAGGCCGTACCCAAAGGTTCCCTCGCCAAGCTTGTTCAGAATCTCATAATCTGTGATCCTGGAGCACCCGACAAAGCTCTGCTTTGGTCGCTGGTGGGCTATCGCAAAGGATCGGGGAGAAGGAGCCCTCGCTCCTTCTCGAAGTTCGCCACCGCTCATGTTGCTTGCTCGAGTTTTGCGATCGTGGGTTGGGTTGCTTGTTAAGGAAAAGAAGAAAGGAAACCAGCAATCGTATTGAAGTCTGCCTGCCAGCAGAAAAAGTGTAATAGCAAGACTTTGTCGGAGGATAGAAGAGGCGCGCGCTCCTCAGCTGTGTGGCAGCATGGCCGGCGCTTTGCTGTTGTGTTATCGCTATTCGAAGCGTCCAATAGCACTAAATCGATGAATAGACCCAGAGAGTCGGCGATGCGAGCGCGTTTGATGTCAGGGAACCGGAAAGGTACTTTGAAGATGGATCTCGCAGTGCACAGGTCACTACTAGCAGTACTGTAGATGCCTGAATTGTTAGGCTTCAAAAATTGGGGTCCAAGCTCCAACCTCCACCTCCAAGTCATGACAGGAGCATCACGTCCCGCAAATCGCCGCTCCGACTACGTCTCCCAAATTGAATCAGCTCCCTGCCAATTGTCACCAGCCACAAAGTGTGAGGGTCAGTCTCTCAATTGCTTACGGTGCTCCTGGATCCAGCGACGACTGACAATTTCCGCGACAGGAACAGACGCAATGGCCGGTCTTCAACCTCACGTTCCCAAAATCTACCGGTATCTGGGTACCGGTCTCGGTGCCAGCATGTGGTTCTGGGTATGCTCTCCATGGCTGCTGTTGCCAATTCCGTATTAAATTGACTAGTTTCTGACCGCGTCGCAGCTGATGTACCGGGCGAAGAAAGACGGTGCGCCTCGCGAATTCCTCTCCCCCCCTCGAGCCATCCATACTGACCTTCGGTTATAGGGCCTGTCCTCATCGGTCGGAAACACCCCTGGGATCACTGAAGGGGACGAGAACATGCCTTTGGAACGGAACGTTGTACATATGGAGTCCATGTTATTTACGACGGCTAGAGCTGCACAGGAACTGTGCTCAACATCAAACGAAACCTGAACCCAACCATCGTATGCCCCAGTCCGACGAAGCCCCAGTGTGCCTGTCTACGGCGACGCGGGCCGCTTCTCCACCGGCTTCTCAAATAAATAGTGGGCTACACCAAATATCTCTCCCTTGTTGTATGCGAAGAACTCGACTAAGGCGAGGTAGAAGAGCTGCCAGCGGTTGAACCACGTGCTCGCGTTCTGCTCCCCGTAATTCTCTACCAGATGCGGCCAGGTTTTCTTCCTGTTCGCGTTGAAGTTTTTCAGCCAGTCCTGTGGCAGTCAGAAAGGGGCTCATCAGAAAAGTCTTCACCTAATTGGGACGTGTCAACACCCTTGTCGGGTCACAGGTTTCACTCACCCTATTTGTTTTCGAATAATGAATACCGCTCAGCCACCAATGCTTCTGGATTCGCAGGTCGTCTTGAAAGTAAAGCATGAGATCGGATGATGGCATTGTCCCTCCTGTGAAGAAATGGGTCGTCATCCACCCCTCCTCAAAGTGATATGGTGCATCTTTGTGAGCAAAGATGTGAACGAAGAGCTTGCCCCCAGGGTGCAAAGCTCTCGCCACCTTGGCCATGAGGGCTCGGTAATTCTTCATGTGCTCAAACATCTTGAGGCCTGCGTGTCAGCTTATGATCAACCCAGGAAAGGAAGGGAGAGCTGACCTCGATAGAAACCACCCGATCAAAGCTCTCAGGCTCAAACTCATAGGTCGCGACATCCCCAGTGATCACCTCGAGGTTCTTCAACCCTTTCTTCACAGCCTGCTCATCAATAAACGCCTTTTGCTTCTTCGAATTCGAAAAAGCAACCACCTTCGCCCCAGGCAGCTTCTCAGCGTAGTAAAGCGCCCCTGATCCCCATCCACACCTAGTAGCCCAGTCAGCACAACCTCTACCCGCCCGGCGAGCAGCCCATTACATCCCGAACAAGCCCAATGGCTTTGCAGCGAAAAAGAGAAAATGAAAGAAAATGAAGAACAGCCTACCCAAGATCCAAAATCCTCATCCCATCCCTCAACTCGGCCTTGTCCACATAGCTCCCTAACATCTTCTCCTCTACGGCAAATATCAGCTTATTATCTCCTTTTTGGGAAATTCTCCATTGTCTCGGGAGCCCCGAGAGAGTTTTTCCCCCGAGACAACTGAAAGAGAGACAAAAGGGGAAGAAAATCGCTCCAAATCCCACTTACCCGCCTCCTCCAGCGTCTCATCCCCCTTGTCATACAAACAACAAGAATACTTCATCCTCGGTCCCAACGCCGCTTCCAACACACCCACGCTCACCTCATAATGCTGCTTGTTCGCCGCCCCAGTCTCCACCGCGATGCTCATACCCTGTAGCTGCTCCACAAAGGCCATTTTGCGCGCGAGGGCTACATCAGGCGGTGCGCGCATCTCTGCGACACGCGCACGGGTTTGGTAGCGCGCGGCGAGCGAGAGGATAGGGCTCGGGATGTAGCCCGAGTCAACAAGAACGTCGGTGAGGGTGTCTGTCCGGCGGTTTAGATTTCCCATGTTGGCATGTGGCGGAGAAGAGATCTTACCGGAGGATGTTGTCATTTTGATGGGTGCGATTTGAGGTGGTCTACGTTGGTAGTTAGGTATCACGGCGGTCTCGCGAGAGGGGTCAGTGGGATGAATATATTGGTGACCAGCTTCAAGCGGAGAGACTAACAGGCAGAGACGGACAAGGGAAATAAGGTTTTATGTCAGAAAGAAATAAACAAAAAAAACCCCCAAAAAAGACTGAGACTAAATTCAGCCACCCGGGTTTCGGCGTGGGGAGCAAAATGAGATGGCTCAAGTGTAGTGGTCATCAGGCATCCTCGTGTTTCGGAAAGCGCGGTGAATGCATTCCCGCGATGCGGCTCGGCCCTGGTACAGGGAAGCGATCGGTAGGGCGGGTGTTAGATCTGTAACCACCTGCACCGAGGGTCCAAGCGGAACCGATGCAGAAGTACTCAACTGAAAACCCAGTACAACTCTCCAATTCAGGAATAGTCCCGAATAGCTATTTCGATGTCTGACATGAACCTCAGATCTCAATCCCTTCTTTTCCGAAGACGCCATGCTCGCTTCAATGTTGGCTTGCACACAAAAGAGTGTCCACTCCATCTACAGTATCCAACCCACAGCCCTAGAATAACATCTGCTCCAGAATGACCTTATATTGCTTTCTGACCTTCTGCTTTTTCGTCAAGGTCTGCTTAGCGTGACCAATAACCCGCGCCAGTCGCTGGAAGACGAGGTTCTCGCCGATCCAGGCAAGGCCAAGATACACGATGCCAAGAGCCATCATGAAGAGCTTGAAATCGCCTGCAGTGTGAGTGAGCTGCATGAGTCGCTGGAGCCACTGCGCAGGCCCCGCAATCATGTACACGTTGATGAGTAACGCAATGGTGATTGTCGCCACAAAAGGCCCTGTATTTGTGTTAGCACCTCGGGGCTTCCACACTCGGGGAGAAGGAGGCTTACAGTTCTGCAACGCCGACTGGCGGAAGGGACGGCCAGCGTTGAGGACGACCCCGGCAAAGATGTATTCGAAGCAAGAGGTCAGGAACAAAACCGTGTTCTCCGAGTTCTCGACATTCGACTTCTCTGGGTTGACCATTGGCGGAATAAACCACGGTTGCTGCCGCACCGCAACGAAGACCAACGTCTGAATGGCGATGCAGATGCAAACATGGCCAAGCAACGGTGTCAACACCTTACGTGACACAAGATCAGCGGTTGGCCGTTTGCGGCTCAGCTCTGGGAACGGGCCGCCCCAGCTCATGAACACGGCGATTGGCAGGATAAGTGCAAGGTCGATGAAGAGAAACTGGAAGTCGCCCAAGTTGGACGCGGAAGCGTAGAGGAAGGTGACAGAGGTGAACTGGATCGCTGAGTACAAACTCATGTACTTGAAGCAGCTGAAGCTCGTCACCAGAGCGGCGCGCCCTTCCCGTATCACTTCGGGGACGCAAGTGATGTCAAAGACTCGAGAGGTGAACGGTGCGGCGACTGACGCTTCAGCCTCCGAGAGGGAAATACCGACATCTGCGGCCTTGAGCGCGCCGCAATCGTTCGCCCCGTCGCCGCAGAATCCAGCGCAATAGTCTATGCTCTGAAGCTTCTCGACAAGTTCGTGTTTTTCATCTGGCGACATGCGTGCAAAGACCTTGCCGGCCACCAGCATTCGTCTCATAACTTCTGGTGGCGCGTAGTCCACTACCCATCGGAACACATCGCCACTGACGGCAACCGAGTAGTTTCGTAAGTTTGATATGTCGTAGGGCAAAGATGCATCGCCCTCCGGGGGCGCCGGCAAGGGCAGGAGGGTGTTGGGGTCGAGTTGGTAGAGTTGGTTGTCGATACTCTCCCACTGCAGGCTGGAATTTGCGTCTCCTGCGTGGCCCGCAGTGAACCGGGGGACAAAGCAGTGAGCCGCCTTGCTGATCATGTTGCATTCTCTCGCAACGCTGATGGCGGTGAGGATGTTGTCTCCAGTTACCATCACGCTGCCGATATTGGACTCCAAGAGTTCCTTCAGCACACCTGCTGTGGCAGGCTTTAGCTTGTTCTCAAAAACGATGAACCCGACAAAGTCGAGATTTGATTCGACGTCCTGGCGTGTCATCTTCTGGGCTTTCACCCAGCTGAGTTTTTTTATGTGCCTGGTGGCACACCCGATAACTCGGTATCCGCTGTGCGTATAGTGAGAAAGCAGCTCGTCATAGTCGGTGGGGAACGTCTCGGGCCTGCATATCTCCCTCATGCATTCAGGAGCTCCCTTGACGAAAATATCGCCGCTCTGCTGGCCAAAGGTCCTCACGATGACGCTGGCACGTCGAAGCTGGGAAACAAACTCAAAGGACTTGAGGACACCCAGTTCGAATGAGGTGTTGTTGTTGCCGTTGGCGTTACTGTTCGGACCCTTAGACGCTAGGGGTGGCCTGGCAATAGACGGATGAAGAGTTCCTTGTTCTTCATCGTCAGGGTTGCCGCTGCCTTGGCTCCCTTCTTCAAAAGTCCACTGAGTAAACTCAAACATTTTGAGGTCCAGAGGATCACCGACAAGCTCGTTTTCCACCGACCGGAGGGAATGGCAGGTGGCCATAATGTACAGCGCTGCTTTTTGGGTGTCCTTGGAACCTTGAATCCCGGAGCCATGGTCATGCCCAGGAACGAAGGCGTTGGGGTCGGTCAGTGTCTCGCTGAATCGGTTGGTGCCTCTCTCGACTACCCGCACGCCGAGAATATCGAGGCCTTCCTCCGTCAGTGTGCCGGTCTTGTCGAAACACATGAGATCCAACTTCCCGCCGATATTGACCCTTTGTGGACTAATGCAAAATATCTGCTTCCCCTTCAGCCGGCTAAGGGCGAAGTTTGTGCCAATCGTCAAGGTTGCTGGTAAGGCAGGTGGAACAACGATGGTGATAAGATCGAGAGCACGGACAAGGATCAGATGCCACTCGAGACCAAGCCTGACGAAGTTGATGAAAGAGGCAGTGAACCCCAATATCGCTACACAGGCCATGACGGAAATGTAGCGGAAAGAATCCCGGTAGAACTTGAAGCCTGAGGGTTTAGGGAAGAGCATGGAACGGACTAGAGACCCTTTGGTAGTGTTAAAGCCTGTCCTCACAACCATGGCAAGGGCGATGGCCTCGTCTTCCTGCCCCTCCTGTGGTCTTCGCGCGCGGATGATTTTTGTGCCGCAGAATAGGAAATGCTTGGCAACTTCTGGGGATACCGTTGAGGCCGAGAGATCCAGCGCCTGGAGGGATTCGTTTGTCGCCGGCGTTTTGGAAACCGGTACCGATTCACCAGTGAGCATACTCTCATTGACGATGCAATCACCACTGAGAAGCAGGCTATCTGCGGGAAACTGGACCAAACTTGGATCGCTGACCTCGTAAACGTCACCCGGCACCAATTCGTCCGAGTCGATATTGCGCCCTGTGGAGACCATTAGCTTCGCTATACTGCTACAGGAGCAACTGGATACCTACAGAAACCATTTCGAATAACTCTGACATCACAGACAAATTTGGATATCTCTCGGAGCCTTTTCATTGTCTTTGGTTGTTAGTTCCAGGCGTCTGAACAAAAGGGGTGGCTAGCTCACAGCTCTTGTTTCGACAAGTGTCGTAGCTATGCTACCAAAGGACATGAGGAAAATCGCAACTGCATAATAATAATACTCATCTAGAGACCAGAGGATTAGGCTGGCGATCTGGAAAACGTAAAATGGGTGGAAGACCTAAACGAATTCGCTAGTTAGCCCTGATCAATAACCATGTGGCGGCACACTCACTTCGTCAACGAGAAGTCGGGAAACCGACTTTTGCTCAATATCAATCAGATTCTTCCCAAAGACAAGATCGCGGTGGCTCTTCTCCTCGCTGTCGATTCCTGCACGGATGGACCTCGCATCCGACCACAGAGGGTCTTTCCAGCCGTTGCAAAGAAGAAATTTGTCGGACAGCGGATGGAAGTAAAACCGCACGTAGCGGTAACTGAGCGTGCGAAGATCCTGTAAAATTGGGTCTGGGTCATCGTCCATCAAGTAAGACGTTGTTTTCCCAGGAGATCCGAAGACCGTCGAAAGGGGTCTCCCGTAAGGCTTCGATTTCACGTCAAGGATTGCCATCTCATTCCAGGAATTCTGGAGGGGCCCTGTTAGCAAACACAGACCGACCTGTGGCAGGGACTATACGCACCTCAACGACAACCCACTGGCAGTCGCGCAGAGATGACGATCTTCCAACTAGCTTGACGTGCCACCTGGGAATCCATCGAAATACAAGCCAGCCCAGGCCGAAGGTAGTGACACAAATGGCGATATAGGCCGCCAAGCCCACAGGACTGTTACAAAAACCTGCAATGGCCACAAACAAGTCCTCATTCTCCATGTAAATCTTTTGGCTTGAGCGGACGCCCCCATATCCGCTACTCGCCGAGACGTGACTTCCTCTCCTTAGCAGGCGGCTGTGCACAGAGCCACCCCTTGACTGCGTGGATGCTCTCCGGTGAAGCACGTAGTCGTTATCCGCGGCTTGGCGTTCGAGATCAGCTGAGCTCTCTTCGTCCTCCAGCTCCTCCTCGAATGGCAACTCGTCGAGATCGTCAATATCCCCGCGAACTAGGCCAAAAATTAATTGCTGCTCTTCTTCCTCTTGGTCTTCTTGGTAGAAGGAAAAGCTCGCCGTCGAATCGGCACGGGCGCGTCGGTGGAAAGTCGAGACGCTCGTTGGGAGGGACTCGGCCATCGGACCCGAGAAAACCTATAGGCGACGTTAGCATGCGCCTGCAACCGAGTTCTCACGCGCGCACTTCATCGTGCGCCATTTCCACATCTTCAAAGATGCTGGCGCTACTGTGGTTTGCGTCTAGGCGATAGAAGCCCTGGGACTCGCCCGCGCCGACTGTCCCTGTCACCTCATCTTCCATATCGGACTGCTTCTACCAGCACTCTGGGTTGTTTCGGGAGTTTAGACGACACATGCGCATCCTCCTGGAAGGCGATCAATTAGGGGAATTGAGGTTCAAGATGCGGTGCGCCGCTCTTCCGTGGCCTGGCCAAGACGAGGTTCTGGGGTTGTAAGTCTGACTCCGATAAGCACCATGACGTCGGAATCAATTGGTTTACAATCGGATAAATACATAAGCTCCATTCCCCTATCCCCCACAATCGATGCCCGCCCCTCTCGCCCCAAGAGTCAGTTTTCAAGACAGCAGAAGGCTTGGTTAGGTCGTCCCAAGAAGAATTTTAGAAAGGTGCAGGCCCTTGAATTTTTATCGCTAGCTGCTTCCCGTTTATGGGAGCAGTAAGTGAGGTTTTGTTGGTGTGGGGCAGCAGCGGTGAATCAGACGGTGATTCCATTCCGGGGGGCATCCTACATTCGAGACTTCTCTTGCGGTTTTGCAGGGGCGCAAGGTAAAGTCTTGTCTCTCATTTTCCCCTCCTCGTGCGGATAGCACACGCAGGGTTGATTAAACCTATTATCTGATCCAAGAGGATGGCCATTAAAGGGGGAGGGGTAGAGGGCGTGGTTGTTGCTGGGCAGGTCCAGTGGATGAGATGCCCTCGAGTTTGGAAAGCATCCAAGCTGTTGTTTTTCAAATTACCGTTGATCACAGAGTCTAGAACACCGCTTTTGGGTCGATCAATATGCTTGCTAGGATTCGGCTCTTGGCCGTCCCTCTGTTTGGCGGGGTACAAGTGAAGCCGCATCCGTCTTTGACCCGGGCCTCACAGCCACCAAGGTTCTCGGTGTCAAGGGCTGTGACAGAATCAGAGCAATTCGAGAAGTGCTGCACGGCACTCGGGGACAGTAAAGTTGGACTGAACCTAATGTCGTAGTGATGTGGCAGGCTTTGACAGGAGCCGACAACGCCTGAGGCGGTGAGGGGAGATCAGCTATCGATAGTGACCTGAAGACATCCATGATAGGTCTTGCAGCTACATCAGGCGGGAAGCATGTGGCGGCGACAATGCTCGCCATCCCGTCTCAAATGGCCTCCTTCGGCTACAGCCACGGTTACGGATATGTACAGGGACCGCGGATAGGTAGGTAGCCAAGCAGCAAGCAGACCCAGTGATCGTGATTCAAGTGCAAAAGTTGAAGGGTTGGTTCCAGTTGTAAATCAGGTCGCCACGCACTGGCCATTGCCCCGCAATTAAAAATTCCCCTCCCTCCAAGTTCCCAACATTTCTCAGAGAGCAGAACAACGCACTCTTCTCCCCCCAAATAATTCTCGTCGCCGTCCAGCCCTTCTCTTTCCTCCTCCGAACTATCCCAAACCACACCGATACCGAGAGCAGACGAGTCAAAATGGCGGAACCTATCAAGAACAAGCGGCCCGACCCCGCCACTGCTCCGTGAGTTTCGCTCTCGATTCCGGAGCCGCCTGTGCTTTTCTCGGCAGTGATAAGATATACTGACTTTCGGTGTCAGCACGCCTCAAAACACACCGGCAAACAATGCCCCCATCTCATCGCACGCCCAGCAGCCCGGCGTTGCTAGCATCAAGGAGGGTAAGTCGTGCCTGCCGTTGCTGCCCAACTCTTCCGGGAAGACGCGTCAATGGCGCTAACCATCCGCCCCGCGCAGAGGAGCTGGACCGTGCTGCTGCCGCTTCCATTTTCGCCCAGAACCCCCATCTCGTGTCCCTCATTCAGGGCCGTCTCGGTGGACTCATCGGCCGGTCTTCGGGCTATATCGAGTCGCTCCCCGAGGAGGTCAAGCGACGTGTGGCCGGCTTGAAGGGCATCCAAAAGGACCACTCCAAGCTTGAGGCTGAGTTCCAGGAGGAGGTCCTCCAGTTGGAGAAGAAGTACTTCGCCAAGTTCACCCCTCTGTACGAGAAGCGTGCTCAGATCGTGAACGGAAAGGTCGAGCCCACCGAGGAGGAGGTTGAGGCTGGTGAGGAGTCCGAGGACGAGGACGAGGATGCCGATCCCAAGGACGCCTCCAAGGAGGAGAAGAAGAGCGATGGCCCGGTCTCTGGCATTCCTGAGTTCTGGTTGTCTGCCATGAAGAACCAGGTTTCGCTTGCCGAGATGATCACCGACCGCGACGAGGAGGCTCTCAAGTCCCTGACGGATGTCCGCATGGAGTATCTCGACAAGCCCGGTTTCCGCCTTATCTTCGAGTTCGCCGAGAACGAGTTCTTCACCAACAAAATCATCACCAAGACCTACTTCTACCAGAACGAGAGTGGGTATGGCGGCGACTTCATCTATGACCACGCCGAGGGTGACAAGATCGACTGGAAGGCCGGCAAGGACCTTACTGTCCGCGTTGAGCAGAAGAAGCAGCGCAACAAGAGTAAGCATAACTCATGAATCGCTATTACGCTGAGCAACCTGCTAACATGCTTGCAAATAGCCACCAAGCAGACTCGCATTGTCAAGAAGACCGTCCCCACTGAGTCCTTCTTCAACTTCTTCTCCCCCCCGAAGGCCCCCACTGAGGAGGACGATGATGCCGCCTCCGATATCGAGGAGCGTCTGGAGCTCGATTACCAGCTCGGAGAGGACATCAAGGAGAAGCTCATCCCACGTGCCATTGACTGGTTTACCGGCGAGGCCCTTGCCTTTGAGGAGCTCGACGAGGACGACCTGGAGGACTTTGATGAGGATGATGATGAGGATGAGGACGATGATGACCAGGATGACGATGATGAGGAGGAGTCCGATGAGGACGATGTGAGCCCTCCCGCTGCCGAAGTCTAGCACTTGCCTCGTGGTCATTGACTAACTAGATACAGGATGATGGAACTAAGCCCAAGCAGGAGGCGGCCGACTGCAAGCAGAGCTAGGCGCGCCATTGAACCCCGGACTTGCGGACGGCTTCACCCCCAGATGGAGGATAGAGACCTTCTCAGTCCCCCTTATTGTGTGACGTCGTCACACCTAATTCCCCTACTCGACTTATCGGAGCAAGCTTTTGGCTTGAAACGAATGGAGGTTGTACGCGGTTGGCGTTGGGTCGCTACATCATAATACACACCAGTCGAGGAGTATGTATCGGGAGGGTTTGCTTTGTGTGCCTTATCGTTTTGATTGCTTTGGTCACTAGGAAGTTGCCGTACGCAGGTTGTGGCATAGAAGGTGATTCACAAAAAGGGATCCGATCAAAGGGCAAGACAAGTGTCGCCCCGTGAGAAGCTCAGGGGGGCCGGGACGAGCGGAGACAGGATCGAGGCTAGGATCTATCTAGGCACGGAATTCAGAGTTGCACTGAACATGTCCACATTCCTCCTCGTTTTTGCTCGTTTCTTCGTGACACATTCAAGCCCATAAGCTCGACGTTGTGGAGCAGGGCCCCTCATGTAGGAAGAAGCTTAATTGCAATTCTGTATAGATCGGGATGCCCGGTACATACTGAAGTTCCAGACGAACGGCTCGGGTAGCAACCTGCAGGTAGGTAAGGAACATGTCGGTGTGACCCCCTCGTAAAACGTGCAAAAATTTCAACGCGCTCATGGGTCGGGAGCCGGCAGTGGCGCTGAAATTCCGTTTCTGAGTGGCCATCGACTTGACGGGACTGGATCTCCGTGGATAAAAGCAAACTGTGGATTCATGGGCATGCCGTCATCCAGAATTTTTTCCTTCCACGCCTGCCAAGTCTCCTCTTCACCCTCCCACGGTGACTCAACCCCGCCATCAAAGCAAAGAGCTTTAGAGCCCCACCATCCGCACAGTTGTCACTCACATCTCCCACTTACAAACAGCTTGTTACCGACCACGCTCGCCAAAAACCTTCAAGTAAAGACCAGCCTCCTAGATCATGGCATCAGCAAGAGATATTTCGCAGCCATTGGGCACCGACAGGACAGTCTCTTACAGCCTCAGTGTATCGCCCACAGCCACGTTCAACTCGCCGCCCGCAAGTCACGGCAGCTTTTTGGCGGGGGGACTGCCCCGCAGGCCTAAGCCGCTCAAGCCGTTCAACACTGAGGACATCAAGATCCTGCTCCTAGAGAACGTGAACCAGACTGGCCAGGACATCCTCACGAAGCAGGGCTACCAGGTCGATTTCCTCAAGACCTCGCTACCCGAGGACCAGCTGATTAAGAAGATCCGGTGAGTCCTTTTTCCTGCGGTGACCTGGTCCCGCACAGTCGTCCGTCTTCGGGGACAAATTTTAGCTTCCTCGCTTTGCGATGGACGAATTGTTGGGCCAGTCTCTGGCCGTCGAGTTGCCCAATTTGCTGACAATGCGAAAAGAGACGTCCACGTCATTGGCATTCGCAGCAAGACGAAGCTGACGGAGAAGGTCTTGCGCGAAGCCAAGAACCTCCTCGTCATCGGCTGCTTCTGCATCGGCACCAACCAGGTCGACCTCGAGTACGCTGCCAAGCATGGTATTGCCGTCTTCAATTCGCCGTTTGCGAATTCACGCAGCGTTGCCGAGTTGGTAATTGCCGAGATCATCACCCTGGCCCGCCAGCTGGGCGACCGCTCCAACGAGATGCACCGGGGCACCTGGAACAAGGTGAGCTCCAAGTGCTGGGAGATTCGAGGCAAGACCCTGGGCATAGTAGGCTATGGCCACATTGGCTCGCAGCTCTCGGTTCTGGCCGAGGCCATGGGCATGTCGGTCATCTACTATGACGTTGTCACGTTGATGGCCATCGGAACTGCCAAGCAGGTGCCGACGCTGGACGATCTCCTCGAGCAGGCGGACTTCATCACCCTGCACGTACCCGAGACGCCGGAGACCAAAAACATGATCTCGGTCAAGCAGTTCGAGCGGATGAAGAAAGGGGCATACCTCATCAATGCCAGCCGTGGCACCGTGGTTGACATCCCGGCCCTCATCAAAGCCTCGCGCGGCGGCAAGATTGCGGGCGCGGCCCTGGATGTTTACCCGAACGAGCCGGCTGCTAACGGCGACTACTTCAACAGCCAGCTGAACCAGTGGGGCGAGGAGCTGTGCAGCCTCAGCAACCTCATCCTCACCCCGCACATCGGCGGCAGCACTGAGGAGGCCCAGAGGGCCATCGGTGTCGAGGTCAGCGAAGCCCTCGTGCGCTACATCAACCAGGGCACCACGCTCGGCAGCGTCAACCTGCCCGAGGTCAACATGCGTTCTCTCACGCAGGACGAGCCGAACCACGCGCGTGTCATCTATATCCACCGCAACGTTCCTGGTGTCCTGCGCAAGGTCAATGAGATTTTGGCTGATCACAACGTTGACAAGCAAATTACGGACAGCAAGGGTGATATTGCGTATCTGATGGCTGACATCAGCAACGTCAAGACCGAAGATATCAAGGCCATCCACGACAGCCTTGATTCACTGACCTCGCGGGTTCTCACCCGTGTGCTCTACTGAGTGGATCAGGACCGCTTTCAATCATGCTGGCGAGTTCGGATTGGTGCATTGGAGTCGCGGAGTCCTAAAAATTCAACATGGAGTGGCTCGGTTTGATAATACCTACTATAGGAGAAGAAAGTCCTGGGGACATTGCATTGTTGGTACTAAAAAAGAGGCATCACAGGGCATCATCTTGACCTGGTAAGGGTAACGGGTCAAAGGTTGGGTTCAACAAAAGCCTGTCATACAGAAGGGTTTGCTGCATTTTCAGGATACAAGAATATTATTATGTTTAAAAAGCATTGATGGTTGACAAAACGCGCGGCTGCAGGAGTTCGTTCTCCTGCCTCTTCCATCCGAAACGCCGAGACTCGCGCGGGCCGATCTGTTCAGGGGGCCGGCCATATTTTGTTGGTTTTGGGTGCATGTTTACAGCCTCCGAACCTGGCTCTTCACTTTCCATGCGGAGATTATCGCCATCTGCATCTTCAACGTGGTGCGGTAACGGGCACTAAAAAGTTGTACGCAGGATCTCGCCGACCCCACCCTAGAAACCTCAAACAACCCATCGCTCTGGACGGTCTAGCGGATAGATAAATGGCGTAATTTGATTGATTTCCCAGCGCCGGGTTGGTGGATAGTTCATTTCTTGTAGCCCCTAATTTGGGGAACAGTGGCATTCGCTTTCCAGTGCTACCGCTCCAGACCACCGGGTTCCAAAGTCTGACTATCCCGCGGTGAGGCTCTAAAGCAGCTTGCGAGACGATGCTATTCTTGTAACGACTACTTCAACGTGAGACCGAAGCGGCTTTGGAATCCCAAACGCGGTGCATCCCTCGAGGTTGGAGAAACTGGTATATCCACTTTTCATGTGATGGTACCCCTGCAGCGAATCTGCCCGCTGTGGACCTTGCCGAAGACCGGTTTTGGAGGCGGAGAACAAACCGAAACATGTCCCCTTTTCCGGTCGCTGCAGGGTTATTCCAGAGATCTAGGACGTGTTGAACAAGAGATGGAATTAGAGGTTTTCTTTGTGTGAGACTTGGGACTGTCGTTCGACGGGATCAGGGGGATCCCACGAGTGTGGAAAGTCACACTGTGCTCACTTCTTGCCTGGGGCACCTGGTGCGAGAATAACATTAACCCCAGAGTCGAATGGACGGTGAGCCTCGTTGGCTGCCGTTCCTCCAGCTGAGCGGGTCGAGATCAACTTCCCCGGCACTTGCCCCAGGGACCGTTACTTGAAATAGGTATTCTTCAAAGACTCGTAAGACCCCCAACTTCGAACCTCGAAGCAAGGCAAATACTTTCTTCAGGCAGAGATAGGTATTCTCCTGTTTGACAGCTAGGTGTTCGCCTCGCTATAAGTAGGTCTTTCCGGTTGGGAGTCTCCAAGTCCGTGCTTTGCTGCATTCTCGCGCTGGCGGCTGGCGTTCTTTTCTCTCCTGTCGATGTACCCATGCCATCCCTGTCGATTGCCCATGCACTTTTTTCCCAGCCCCTAAACTCTAACACGGTGCCCAACATTTCACCTGCTGGTCTGTTGCCGAAAAGCTCCCGTCCCAACCACGGTTTACCTGTTGCGAAACAACACGCTGCATTCACGCGCCCCGGCACGTTTATCCGTTGTTCGACGCTGTCGACGCCGTCTGCCAGGATAGCGGTCATTTTATGACTGCTTGCGACCTAGCACCCCAACGAAACGCCGTCCATCGTTCATTGATGTCTCTCCGCGCCAGTGTCAGCCAGAAGAGACTCCGCCCTTTGCGTTAGCCACCAGACTGCTCAACCGCTCCCGCGAGCCCGCCGTCTGCCGTCATCGTCATCTACTTTGCCTTTGCGGCTAGAGTTGGCTTCCGAAGCCATCGACAAACCTTGACACAGATACACGCTTACCTACCGAATCCGTCCCACGATCCCGCAGTCGCTGCGGCGCCGCACCGCGTCCAATGTCGGAGAGCTATGATGTCGGGACGCGAGCGTGGCAGCCCGACACAACTGAGGGTTGGGTCGCGTCCGAGGTTGTCAAGAAGACAGTAAACGGCAACAAAGTCGAGCTTATCTTCGAGCTTCAAAATGGCGAGGTAGGAACCCTCCCCCCCAACGAGGGCACCGGCTTGCTCTGTGTCGACGCAACTGACCAGGTCTTGTGTGCAGACCAAGAGGTTGGAGGTCTCCCTGGAGGACCTCCAGTCCGGGAACTCCTCTGCGCTGCCGCCCTTGATGAACCCGACGATGCTAGAGGCCAGCGATGATCTCACCAATCTTTCCCATCTCAACGAACCTGCCGGTAAGAACCTCGCCCCTCCCTTGGGTTTTACGAATGACCGAAGCCGTGGTGCTAACATATCGGGCTCCCTGAACAGTACTTCAGGCAATCCGTCTCCGATACGCTCAAAAGGAGATCTACACATATTCGGGTATAGTATTAATAGCGACCAACCCGTTCGCTCGTGTAGATTCCCTCTACGTGCCAGGGATGGTGCAGGTTTACGCCGGGAAACAACGGGCAACCCAAGCCCCCCATCTGTTCGCCATCGCTGAGGAAGCTTTCATGGACATGTTGCGAGACAACAAGAACCAAACCATCGTCGTTTCCGGCGAGTCTGGTGCTGGTAAAACAGTCAGCGCCAAGTACATTATGCGGTACTTTGCGACACGAGAAACACCCGAAAAGGCCAACTCGAGGGTGAAAAAGGGGCCAGAGGCCATGAGCAAGACGGAGGAGGCAATCTTGGCTACAAATCCAATCATGGAAGCGTTCGGTAACGCAAAGACAACAAGGAACGACAACTCCTCCCGTTTCGGAAAGTACATTGAGATTATGTTCGACAAGGAGACCAACATCATCGGCGCAAAGATCAGGACATACCTTCTCGAGCGGTCGAGGTTGGTGTTCCAGCCACTTAAGGAGAGGAACTACCACATCTTCTACCAGTTGGTTGCCGGTGTGACGGAGAAGGAGCGCCAGGAGTTGGGCCTGCTGCCGATTGAGCAATTTGAGTACCTTAACCAGGGCAACACTCCGACCATCGACGGTGTGGACGACAAAGCTGAGTTCAACGCGACCAGGCAATCACTGAAGACCATTGGTGTCAACGAGGCCCAGCAAAGCGAGGTCTTTAAGCTGCTTGCGGGTTTGCTGCACCTGGGTAACGTAAAGATCGGCGCGTCTCGGACCGACAGTGTTCTGCCTCCCAACGAACCCGCGCTAGTGAAGGCATGCGCTATCTTGGGTATCGATGCGAACGAGTTCTCGAAATGGATTGTGAAGAAGCAGCTCATTACCCGCGGCGAGAAGATCACTTCGAATCTCACACAAGCACAAGCAATCGTCGTACGAGATTCAGTTGCCAAGTTCATCTACTCGAGTCTCTTCGATTGGCTGGTGGAGATCATCAATCGCAGTCTGGCAACAGAGGAAGTGCTCAACAGGGTCAGCTCTTTCATTGGTGTATTGGATATTTACGGCTTCGAGCACTTCGCAAAGAACTCTTTTGAGCAGTTTTGCATCAACTACGCCAACGAGAAGCTCCAGCAAGAGTTCAATCAGCACGTCTTCAAGCTCGAGCAGGAAGAATATCTCAGGGAACAAATCGACTGGACCTTCATCGACTTTGCCGATAACCAGCCGTGTATCGACTTGATCGAGGGGAAGCTCGGTATTCTATCTCTCCTGGACGAGGAGTCGAGGTTGCCCATGGGCTCAGATGAGCAGTTTGTGACGAAGCTCCACCACAACTATGCGGCCGACAAGAACAAGTTCTACAAGAAGCCGAGATTCGGCAAATCTGCGTTCACCGTCTGCCACTATGCAATCGACGTTACGTATGAGTCGGACGGTTTCATAGAAAAGAATCGTGACACGGTTCCTGACGAACACATGGCAGTGCTTCGCGCCTCAACCAACAAGTTCCTTGCCTCCGTGTTGGATGCGGCAGCATCAGTACGGGAGAAGGACCTCGCCTCGGCTAGCTCTAATGCAGTTAAGCCGGCGGCTGGCAGGAGAATAGGAGTCGCCGTCAACCGCAAGCCCACTCTCGGTGGTATTTTCAAGTCGTCGCTGATTGAGCTCATGGCCACCATCAACAGCACCGATGTGCACTACATCCGATGTATCAAGCCCAACGAGGCTAAGGAGGCATGGAAGTTTGAGGGCCCGATGGTTCTGAGCCAGCTCCGCGCCTGCGGTGTGCTCGAGACGGTTCGCATTAGTTGTGCGGGTTACCCAACACGGTGGACATATGAAGAGTTCGCGCTGCGGTACTACATGTTGGTGCCATCGGCGCAGTGGACTTCGGAGATCAGGCAGATGGCCACCGCCATTCTCACCAAGGCTTTGGGCTCCGGAACTGGCAAGGGACTGGATAAGTATCAGATGGGTTTGACCAAGATCTTCTTCCGCGCCGGTATGCTGGCGTTCCTGGAGAACCTGAGGACAAACAGGCTCAACGAGTGTGCCATTCTCATTCAAAAGAATCTCAAGGCCAAGTACTACCGAAAAAAGTACTTGCAGGCCCGCAATTCCATCATCCAGGTCCAAGCACTGGCGAGAGCTTACCAGGCGCGCAAGCAAGCTCGGGAGTTGAGGACATTGAAGGCCGCCATCACCATCCAGAGAGTCTGGCGCGGTCAGAAGCAACGGAAGGAGTTCCTGCGGATCAGGAAGGACGTCATCATGGCCCAGGCCGTCATGAAGGGCTTCCTGCGACGCAAGGAGATCATGGAGACTCGCGTCGGCAATGCCGCCCGCATCATCCAGAGAAACTGGAGGTCACGGCAGCAGCTCCGGGCCTGGAGGGATTACCGACGCAAAGTCGTCATCATTCAGAGTTTGTGGCGCGGAAGAGCCGCACGCAAGGAGTACAAGGTCGTTCGAGCGGAGGCGCGCGACCTCAAGCAGATCTCATACAAGCTGGAGAACAAGGTTGTGGAGTTGACACAGTCGCTGGGAACCATGAAGTCGCAGAACAAGGAGCTCAAGACGCAAGTCGACAATTACGAAGGCCAGGTCACCATCTGGAGGAACCGGCACAACGCGCTCGAAGCTCGCACCAAGGAGCTGCAGACCGAGGCCAACCAAGCCGGTATCGCAGCAGCGCGTCTCGAGGCGATGGAGGTCGAGATGAAGAAGCTTCAAGCGAGCTTCGACGAATCGGCCGCCAACGTCAAGAGGATGCAAGAGGAGGAGCGAGAGCTTCGGGATTCGCTCCGCGCGACCAGCTCCGAACTGGAAGCGGCGCGGGCAGAGAGCGAGCGCCACGAGGCCGAGAAGAGCGCCCTTCGGCAACAGCTGGCCGAGCTCCAGGAGGCTCTCGAGTTGGCGAGGAGGAGCGCTCCGGTCAACGGAGAGCTCACCAACGGTGCTGGGCCTGCGCCGCTCGTGCCAACGGGGCTCATTAACTTGGTGTCATCTAAGAAGCCTAAGCGGCGTAGCGCTGGGGCCGAGCCCTCCCAGCTGGATAGATACAGCATGGCTTACAACCCCCGGCCCGTCTCGATGGCAATTCCCGGCCTCAACCGCCAGACTACACTCTCTGGTTCAACGTTCATTCCTGGCGTGGACAACATCGAGATGGAACTGGAGTCGCTTCTCGCTGATGAGGAGGGTCTCAACGAGGAGGTCACTGTGGGCCTTATCCGCAACCTCAAGATCCCGTCCCCTGCGACCAACCCACCACCTTCGGATAAGGAGGTGCTCTTCCCCTCGTATCTCATCAACCTCGTGACTTCAGAGATGTGGAATAACGGTTTCGTCAAGGAGTCGGAGCGGTTCCTTGCCAACGTCATGCAGTCCATCCAGCAAGAGGTGATGCAGCACGATGGCGACGAGGCCATCAACCCGGGTGCCTTCTGGCTCTCCAACGTGCACGAGATGCTCTCCTTCGTCTTCCTGGCTGAGGACTGGTACGAGGCGCAGAAGACTGACAACTACGAGTATGATCGGCTCTTGGAGATTGTCAAGCACGACCTGGAAAGCTTGGAGTTCAACATCTACCACACCTGGATGAAGGTGCTGAAGAAGAAGTTGCAAAAGATGATCATCCCCGCGATTATCGAGTCGCAGTCCCTGCCGGGCTTCGTCACGAATGAAAATAACAGGTTCCTCGGCAAGCTCCTGCAGAGCAACTCGCAGCCCGCCTACAGCATGGACAACCTGCTGTCCCTGCTCAACAGTGTCTTCCGCGCCATGAAGGCCTACTACTTGGAGGACAGCATCGTCACACAGACTATTACCGAGCTTCTGAGGTTGGTGGGCGTGACCGCCTTCAACGACCTGCTGATGCGCCGCAACTTCCTCTCGTGGAAGCGCGGATTGCAAATCAACTACAATATCACTCGTATCGAAGAGTGGTGCAAGAGCCACGACATGCCCGAGGGCACGCTCCAGCTCGAGCACCTGATGGTCAGTAACATGATTTGCCACTGTCACAGACCCGCACCGCTAACCTCCTGAACAGCAAGCAACGAAGCTCTTGCAACTTAAGAAGGCAACGCTCAACGATATCGAGATCATTCAGGACATCTGCTGGATGTGAGTGTCGCCGCCGCCGTCGCCACCTTCTAAACTAACTGACGCTCTATAGGCTTTCTCCCAACCAAATCCAGAAGCTTTTGAACCAGTATCTCGTCGCCGACTACGAGCAGCCGATTAATGGCGAGATCATGAAGGCCGTTGCCTCCAGGGTGACAGAGAAGAGTGACGTTCTTCTTCTTCAAGCTGTCGATATGGACGACAGCGGCCCGTACGAGATCGCCGAGCCAAGAGTCATCACGGCCTTGGAGACTTATACCCCTTCATGTATGTTCCCACCTGTTCAACGTACCCAGTCATCACTAACATCATCGGTAGGGCTGCAAACACCCAGGCTGAAGCGTTTGGCTGAGATCGTATCGGCGCAGGCGATTGCCCAGCAAGAGAAGCTGGAGTACGGCTCACAGGGTGGCGACTTCGATAACCATAGCATGAATGATCTGACAGAGGTGGATGAAGGTCAAGAGGCGGTCTCGGCGAGCGCCTAGGTGGCGCCTCGCTCCCTCACAGACAGGCTACCAACACAAAGCCCGACTTCGGTGCTGCTCAATCCCTGGAGGAACAGCGATTTCGGTGGCTCAAGAAGAGCACTGAAAGCTAGGAGCAACGGAAATTGAGTTGCGTGCCGAATTTTGGCGATTCCGGAATATCCAACATGATTTCTACTTCGGCATACATATACTATATTTCGTGTCGCTGTGGTGAATGGAGCAGATGCTCGACGATCAGACACACACAAACACACAACGCAAGCTGCGCTTCATTGGATGAGCGAGTGTCAAGGGGAAGGGACGAAAGAGCACGAGATGAATGTTAGGCAAGATATCGAAATTGGGTGGTGATGACGCAACCGGCAACCAAGCCAACACGACGTCGTGAAAGTTCGGGCCTCGGCAGGTTAGGAAGCAATCAGCTTTCTCTTCAAAAAGGCAGAAGACATTGTATGAAATGATGGTAACTCAGGCTGGATTCGAGTGTAACAGCTAGTTGTATCAATGCAGCTTATGTACGTCGCTGTTTTCGTTCGCTCCGGTCTCGTTTGCAGGGTGTGCTTAGCGCTCAATTGTTAGCACATGGCAAAGATTTTGGGGGAAGAGCGATTTAGACGATGATAGATAGGTATTCTTGTAGATAGATAGCAAAGCATGGAAAGAAGTTCGATATTCTCGACTGAGTGTTCAGGTCTGCCGTTGTGAGGTGGTCATCGATTTTTGGTTGGCTCCTGGATCTTGCATTTCAGATCGTAACTTTTTCGCTGCTCGCTTTGGAAAAATATTTTCGGCCCAGACATATGCAACCCACTCACGCTCGTTCCAATCTCATCTGAACTTCAGGTGTTCAAATCAGCCAAACTTACGCAAATTAACACCCAGGCAAGGGCATATTTTTCATAGAGGTGGTCTGGGGATATTCTCCTCCGGAAGCACAGCAGCACCAGACAAGCAAAATGGCGCGCACGTCACCCAACATAATCATCACGGGCACACCTGGTGTAGGCAAGACGAGCCATGCTGAGCAACTCGCTGAGCGCACGGGGCTCAAGCACATTTCAATCAACACCATTGTAAAGGATAGGGAGTGTCACGAAGGGTGGGATGAGGAGTATCAAAGCTGGATTGTCGATGAGGACAAGGTAGGTCTTTTGTCCTGGATGTTCCTGCCTCTCTGCGCATGACACATTGAGAGGACGAAGTCAAAATAGATGCTGATATATCAACAGCTCCTAGATGCCATCGAAGACGAGGTCAAACAGGGCGGGTGCATAATAGACTGGCACGCCTGCGACCTCTTCCCCAAGTCCTGGATTGATCTTGTTGTCGTGCTCCGCGTGGATACGGCAACGCTATACGATCGGCTTACAGCAAGGAAGTATCCTGAGGTGAAGCTCCAGGAGAACATCGACTCAGAGATTATGCAGGTGCTTCTGGATGAGGCGCGGGAGTCGTACGACGAGGAGATTGTGGTTGAGTTGCAGAGCGCGACGGCTGAGGAGATGGACTCGAACTTGGAGCGGATTGAGGCTTGGCTGAAGCAGTGGAAAGAGAATAACGCCGCCGCTACATAGAGTCCCTCCTATAGTTGTGTGGTTTCTAACAGGGCTAGGGCGATATGGTATGGATTAGGCTAGGCTAGAATAGTGGGAGGGGAGGTATGATAGGGGCCGCGGATAGAGAAAATTGGTAGTTCTGCAACAAGCTGCCAGGTCTTGAGGCCACTCGCAAGAAACTCCTCCTGCCATGATATGTAATAGACCTCCAAACGCTCATTTTCACTCTATGGGATTGTCCCGTCGCAGCAACGCCCCAACTGGGGCTCACTCGTCGGGCACGCCCACCTCACCAAAACTCTTACAGTATGCAACAACCGGGGTGTTACCACCACACAGTGGGGAATCCTCGCCCAACACCTTCATTCCCACCATCATGCCCCTTCACAACCACAAACCAAACCCTCACCAATCCGGTTGCCAGCCCTTTTCCAACTCCCCTTCAACACGCCAATCCAAAATGACAACCCCCACCCCCGTCCGGCACATTGTGAACTTCATCACTGGCAACGCCAACAAGCTCAGCGAAGTCAAAGCCATCCTCGAGCCCGCAATCCAAGTCGAGAGCAAAAAGCTCGACCTCCTCGAGATCCAAGGAACCCTCGAAGAAGTAACCCTGGACAAATGCCGTCGCGCTGCTGACTTGGTACTTCGGTCCACTATCATTTACTGCTTGAATCCCTCAGATCAGACACTAATAGCTAACGAGACTAACAGGTCCAAGGTCCCGTCCTAGTAGAAGATACATGCCTGTGCTTCAACGCGCTGAATGGGCTCCCGGGGCCCTACATGTATGTTCGGTGAGATGGGTTTGTCTTGTCTTGTATGTTACTGATGGGGACGCAGCAAGTGGTTCCTTGAGTCTATCGGCCACGACGGGCTGAACAACCTGCTCGCGGCTTACGAAGACAAGTCCGCCAAGGCTGTTTGCACATTTGGATACTCGCCAGGGCCGGGACACGAGCCTATTCTCTTCCAGGGCATTACTGGCGGCAAGATTGTCCCTGCGAGGGGGCCTACGAACTTCGGTATGCCCGGCCACCTGAGACCCCCTTTGAGCGGCTGTGGCTAATGTGTGCAGGCTGGGATCCGATCTTCGAGTATGATGGTAAGACGTAGGTAGATCTCACCCTGGGAAGTGCAAGATGGAGCTGACACCACATAGCTACGCCGAGATGGAAAAGTCGGAGAAGAACAAGATCTCACACAGAGGCCGAGCTCTCACAAAACTACAAGAGTGGTTCGCAAGGGAGATGACTGCGTGAGGATAATTAAATTCTGCGCTCTGCTGTGTAGACGCTCTATGGGATCTGTCATGAAGAGTAAAGACTCGGAGGGGAACTCATGTGCTCGCTGGACCGCTCATTTCTCGAACGCAACCGTTGCTCTTCCATCTCCTTCGCGTGCCTGATGCTCTTGTGGTGTACTATACCGGCGGGAATCCGCTCGCAGGGGGTCTCAAGCTGAGAAGTCTGTCAGTAGAGCGGACAGGCCACCATTCCTCGAAGGACTTACGATAGAACCTCAAACTCGCGGTATCTTCTCAGGTACTTGCTCCCTCGACGGTAAGACTTAAGTGCCATGTCGGGGAATGTGTACTCGAACTTGCGCCCTATCAGCTTAATAATGTTTGTAGCATCGTGAAACATCGGGTCGAAAACGATGAGATTCTTGGCTCCAGATCTCAGCTTTTCGAACCCAATGATAGTCATAGAGTGTCCTGTTGACCTGTCAGCCATGATGGCCTTTCTTGTGTCTCTGCGTGCGAGGTGGGATGTAACTACCGGCGTGTTGGAAGTACAGCGGTGGCAGGCTGGTTAGCCGAATCCTTTGAGTGGGATCGACAACACCCCCTTGAAAGTAGGTTTCTACGCATTCCATTAACAGGGCCTCCGACTTGCCCGGTTCTCGGTTCTTAAACCCCTGAGCGTCGCAGCTTCACACGCATGGTCAGTGCTCCGCACATCTTGATGATGCAGAAAAGGAGAACGTACGGTATGTCCAAGAGGCGGAACATGGCCAAAGCCTGAGTCTAGTTTAGTATTGGTCAAATGTCCCCGTCGATGGCGTCAACATACCTCGGGGGTCCCGATATATTTCCTAGTCCCCTTGATGCCACCGGTTTCTAATCGTCCCTGAGTATTGATGCCGGCGTCCCAGGCGGACTCGATAAGGTCTTGGATCTGGAATATTGTCGGTATCCTGCGGCCGAGGTTCTGGTATCCTTGAAACTTGACGGCGTTGATGTATGAGGTCATCATCTGAATGTTCCGGTAGCCACAGAAACCTCCTAAAGTTTCCGTAAGCGCTGCGGCCCGTACCAGGAATTCGGGCAGGCATCAGTTCTTACCTTCCTTCTTAAGCTTGGAGATGTGATGGACGCGCGGGTGGCATAGGTAAGCATACTTTGTGGTTGAGCATTGCTCGAGCAACTGGGCGATGACCGGGACTACGCCTTCTGACTCGACTGGACGGCTGTTCTGAAGAAGGGAGACAAGCCACTCGGGCATGCGGTCTTCGTGGGCATACTTTCCTAGCTGTGCTTTCTGTGCAAACGCGTAAGCCAGGTTTGTTTGCCTGCGGAAGAGAATGTCGGGTGCTTACCCCGAGCCGTTTCCCGCGACTTGGATCCGACGGAGTGGTCGACTTTGCGTCCTTGCGATGGTGATGCTTTGAGGAGTGAGAGGAGGACGACGACGATTCCGGCATGCGAAGGAGTCGCTTCCATGCCGAGATGGCTTTGGCCTGGCTGGACTCGGCTCGGCGCTGGCGTTCGGCGTCTCGGTGTGCTCTGGAGGGGCCGGATGAGGAGGAGCCGCTTGTGTGGGGGTCGCGGATCGGGGATTGCCCGGCTTCACCATCAAGATCGGCGCCAGCCTCTGCAGCGTGCAGCTCAATGTGGTAGTCCATCGCGTCGAAGGGGAGAAGCTCGCCGCAACCCTCGACTGGACACTCGGCGTACGGTAGGTCCTCGTCCGCTCTGGTGCCGACCGTGCCGTCGTCGCCTTTGACAGTGAACGGAGAGTCCTCCCCCTCTGGATGCAGAGATTCCATATGCTACAAGAAAGACTGTTAGCGGCGGGGTGTGTCTGCGTGCCTGCCACTGGAGACCCTGATACGAAGAAATGGAAGGCACGAGCCCGAGACAAAGAGCGTCGACTCGACAGAGCTCAAATCGGAGGAATTTGTGGGAAACGCACTAGGAGCATGACATATTCGCCGTCTGTAGCCTCCCATCCGCAAAACGGGCAGACCATCGGCTGGCCGTTGCTGTTATCCTCCGCCATGCCGTCGCGACTCGGATCGCGGGTCTCTTCCATCTCCATTGATGAGTGGGGGTGCAGCGTGCGGAACGCTGGGGCAGTGATCACTCAGGCAGGATCCAAGACCACGGGGGAATAATTCATTGTTCGCTGCATTGCCTTGTTTGCATCCCCAGCTAGAGTATAGCCTCGAATGCCCGCAGGGAGCCGTGTTTGTTCGCGAAGCCTGAAGTCAACGGCCAACTAGAGCGGTCAGGCTGCTGCTGTGTTTGCTGGGCTCCCGGCTCCGGGTGCTGCCGCCCGTGAGCTGTCCCATGACAGTTGGCGAATGGCAAACCGGTCTTAGCAAGCGTGCATTTAGACGAGCTCTTGCATCAAAGAAGGGGCGGTTCCCCAGATGTACATGCGCTCTGCGCTTTTGCACCTTTGCGGCCGCGTTTGAGTGTCAGAGGATATGGAAAACGCGTTTTCAGCCTCCCTTCAAAGGCTACATATGCCCCATATTTCCAGAACGCCAAACGATGCGGTGCTGCAGAGCAACTCTTACCTCTTGTGAGTAAAAGACCGACAGTAACACCGGTCGTTGTACCTCTGGGACCTGCGCATCCAATTGCGACGACGAACAAAACCGCGCACTTTCCCCCAAACAGTTAGTCCTGGCCGTCTACAGACTTATCAAGAATACCCATCGCATGAACGCGGCACTTGGGTCTTGGCATCCCGCCCCGACCCTGCGCCTTCCCACGGCGTCGGGTCGCGCTCGCGGCAAGCTCGTCCGGGCCGTTGCAAATGGAAGAGCGCCGGGAGCTGGCCTGTGGTCAACCGACTTCTTCCTCCGCTATTGGCGTCTCTGCCTTGCTGGGTAGGGTTTGCGACTGCAAACGAGTCGAGTTGAAACAGAAGACACAAGGCGCCCCAGCCTTCGCCTTAATCCGGCGTCGCTTGTCAGCATTGTATGAAGCCAAAAAGCACATCTCGGTTTCTTCCGTTTATCATCCAATATTAGCGTCATGACTTTAGGGCGACCACTACGAGTTCGAGCCCGTCGTGCGCGCCGGTATGGTCTCCATCCGCAACCCAGAAGGCCGGCGACGATGCTCTCCGGGAGCCTTATCGGGCTGTGCACCCCCCTTATCCGACCGCAGGGTTCCAGAAGTCCCCTGCAGGGCGCACGACTAATGGTTGTTGATTCGCGTGCAAACAGCTGAGTCGCGTCGCTCTCGATGGTGAGAACCCTGCATTGCATCCCCTCTGACCTGTTCCCGTAAGCGCTGATGGGCTTGCCGTCGATGCTGCAAGACAGCGTGTGGAGACTGCAAATCAACGAACCGACGGGTGCGCCCTTTCCTAAGGAGGCAGTCACGGCGAGTGGACGACAAGGCGCGGTGCCAGCTACACGCTGGGTGACCGTAAGTCTCATATCAACCTGCGCATCCCGAAACCCGAGGTGCGCGCAAGGCTAGTGATGTCGTCCTTTTGCACTCTCGAAAACCAAGGCAACTGCGCTTTCATCGCGCCCCCAAATGGCGGGGCAGATTTCGCAGCCCAAGAAGATTTGACATACAGCGGCGACGCCGTCTCTCGATCACAAAGCATCCAAAAACAGAGATGCGGGCGAGTGAGTGCGAATGCGCATCACGTGCGACCGTCTGTCGCATCTGGCAGGTTCAATCGACATTGCAGATGAGATGAATGTCGGAGGGGTCAGAAAAGCCCCCGCGCTGCTGCTCTGGACCGGTCACTTCTGCGCCTGGAGGGTTATTGCGTCAGCACCTTGTGGAAGCCGTTTGAATACCCTCAAAGGGAGAGTGGTTCATCAAGGTCCTTTGAGTCTCGGGTCACGAAACGTACGAGCCACTCGCCATAACGTTATCACCGACACGCGGCCAGTCTCTAGCCGGTTCGGCGATGGTCCGGTTCGCGGCGGTTTTCCGGGGAGGTGGGTGGTCGACGCAAGCTCGCTAACGCATCAGTCGTATAACGCCGGCCAACAGGGAGTCCAGAATACCCTCACACTGCCCCAGCCGGAGCCGCTCGATCCAAGCTGGCTGTCCTTTCCCAAGGACTCTACCAGCTTTGCGCCGCCATACCCCCAAGCCCACACATCCCAACCCGGCTGTTGTGCGAGGTCAAGAGAAGCTTGTCTGTGGTGGAGGCCGCGGGGCTGAGGCCAGTTTCAGCAAAAGCCACGGACGATCTCCCGCTGTGTCGGCGCCGAACCGGCAGCAGGGTTCAGGCGCTGGACCCTGTTTTCTGGCAGCCCAGTGATTCGAAATTTGGCCGACTCGGTCCCCGCCTAACGGCTCGCTGCACGTACGCATACTGGTCGCCTGATCGGCACCTAGCAGTACGGCTGCGCTGCTGACCTTCTTGCCACGATTTTCTGCTGGTCGAAGAAGACGAAGCCGCGGCATGAACAAACAAAGAGACCATAATAGCTGCGGGTCCAAAACCAAGGCCCTGGACGTCCCACCCTCGGCTGCCTGGATGGGTGCGGTGCACGGCTTGGCAGATGTCATAGGCTGCATGAGGGGCACTTTAAGGTTATTCTTGAGTGCCGCAGTCATCGGGCCCAGGATGGCCTCGCGGACGTGACTACTGCTGTGCGACGGTTGTCGGATGCATCCAAGTACGCTCCTGTGTCTTGGCGGCTGCCATCGAAGCACCTCTGGAAGGTTGCGGTGCATGTTCCCAAGAGGAAAATGATAGATTCCCGCGCGCTTACTCAGGCGCCTAACAGGTACCAGACAGTGTCCAACTCCAACTCCGCCTCGAAATCCGTTTGGAAGGCGTTTGAACATCGCGACCACGCCCGGTTGTGGCTTCATGCGCGGCTCGTCGACCGTTAGACAGCAATGGACACAGGTTTTAGACACCTTGATTCCTCATGATTGTGTAATACACCCCCTCTTTTGGGGTTTGGGGGAGGACTAGTTCCGAAATTAGAAGCGACTTCAGACCCTTGCGTTGGGGACTTCGCTCAGGGAGAAGAATACCTAGGAGTCAGGAGTCTATCAACAAGGGTTGGGACTGTCACAGGCACTGGCCATGGGAATACGGGAGACCGCAGGACTTCAATCAGCGGCCATACCGCGGAGCTAAAGTGAGCCCTTTTTTCTCCAATGTCCCTCTGGTACCAGCTTCCAGGTACCGAGACGGCCATACAGGCCCTGCGCCCGTCTCTCCCGCCGCCATGGAAAATGGCTAGTGTGCAACAACGGAAGACTACGGCGGCGTTAAGCTACTCAACAAGACTACAACCAGTGGCTTTGTTCTGCGGTGCCGCGTAACATGGGTCCGAAATAGGGGGTAAGTACCCTCGAGTGACCGGGGCCTACGATTAGTCAACAGCGCCGTCAAAAGAGGATTGGGCCGAGTGGCCGACAGCTCTCTCTTCTGTCAGTCATGGGGAGTGTGTTAATCGCCGAGGAATGAGACGCAAAGACGTCGAGTGCGGGGAGAGTGGTGTGGGAGGATAGGTGGTAAGTAGGATGTTGCTGAGCTAATCGCCAGCTTCCAGAATGCCACGCTTTGCACAGGCAGGTATTCAGGGCGGCGGCATAGTCTTTTTCGACCCGGGCTCCGTCATCGTACATGGTACCTCCGCCTCTACACGATGGGGAGGGTTCCTGGTACACGCCCGGGGGGTTCCTGGCTCGAGCTGCTGGTTTGGGGCGGACCTCGAAGCGCGAGGGTTTGGGGCCAGAGCTGCCAGCAGGGCCGCCCCGGAATTAACAACGGACGTAACTTGTCACCTTGTTATAATGAGCGGCTTCTCCCATGGTTGATCGATCCATTCCCATCTAGAGACCGGCTTGGCAGGGCTGAAGATACGAAGACGTGATTGAGGTGCTGCGTCGCGTGATCGATTTTCACTTGATATAACTGCTACCATTCCCAGTCCGGCCACTATCATGGCCGAGCAACTGAAACGAACATTCCACGGTCAGTTCCTGTCGTCCTCTTTTCCCCGTAGGCCCTCAGAGATGCTAAAGCGAGCTACAGGCTGCTTGACGTGCCGCAAGAGAAAGGTCCGCTGCCACGGAGGAAACCCATGCCAGAACTGCTCGCGGATGAACATCACCTGCCATAGCTCCTTCGATACCAACCTTCGGATCCGCGTCTCGACGCCTAATGGGCAGAAGGTGGTAGACACCAAGCCCGTGTCAAAACGGGAGCCGGTGGAAGCCCCTAAACGGCAACAGCAAGGGCCAGCCTCTCAACACACATATCTTGGCCTCGGCTATAGCGTCCGCAATGACCCCCATGTGGCCAACTTTCAGCCGCAGTTCAGCTCCTTTTCCTTCGCCCAGCCAACTACAACGTACCCCCCAGAACCGTCCACGGCCCATCTAGCGCCGCCATCCTCTCTTGGCGGGACTACCCCAGCCATCGACCCGGGCCAATTCAACGGAATGTGGAGCCCCTTCGACTTCAGTGCCATCGATCCAGACCTAGGGCGTGACTTCATGCCTCGGGTGGATCTTGGTGTCCCGGCCCCTATGAATCTCCCACCAGTTTTCGACTCCTCCTTCCTTCCGCCCACCCCAGGCTCCCAGCCCTACTCCATCTCCGACAGTGAGGGTTCGACCTCATCGCACAGCCAGGCCCGTGAAGCGCCCAAGGAATGGATTCCTCGACGCCGCAAGCGCACGCGAAAGGACGAAACGATGATGGCCACCACGGCAGGGCAGCGACCTGCTTCTCGTTCCCGCGAGCTTCTTGTCGACGAGTCAGACCCTTGCAGCCATCTCCAGGGCTCTGCCACCCAAGACGGCTTCATCAACGAGCAAGACGCTCGTTGGTCGTTCAACAGGTTCGTAGCCGAATTCGTGCAGAAATGCTCCCCTCACTGCCCGATGCGACTAGCGGTACTAGCCTGGACAGCAAAACATACCACTACTGAGCCTGCCGTTGCCGACCCCGCCGTCGCCGCCTGGTATTCGCAATCGTCGGATCAGGTTGAGAAATTAATCAGCATGCCTGATTCGACACTCGAGATCGGCACCCTAGTTCCCGTGACCAATGTCGCCGAGGTCATCATTTCAACATCGTTCTTTCTCAATCGGTATGACGTATCGGGAGGAGACTTGAAGGCGGCGAGTAGCAGGTTGGAGAGGATGACGAGATGGTTGGCAAACACGGGAATTCTCAACTTGTCAGCCTTTGCTGGTAAGCTATTACTATGGGCATGTTATCTTCAGATCCGCATCAGCATTTTCAGCAGCGATTACCTCCGCTTCCCTACCCTCCTGGATGTCCTGACCGGACGACCGGACTATCACCTCATCCTGGAACGATCACACAACTTTTGCTTTGACATGTTTGGCGCCGAATACCCCCAAGACCGCCTAGCCGAGGACGTGGAGCGCATCCCCGCAACCTTGCATCTCCACGAGACCTTCCGGCTTCTCACGAGCATCCTCCGTTACCGCGCCCTACGCCACACACAGAGCCTCACCGCCGGCGATGATATTACGGCGTGGGAGGAGCTCGCCGCTGTCAAACGCACCGTTGACGATGAGATGCAGCGCGTAGAGGTCGACTTTGACCTTGCCATCGCCATCAACCCTTCAGCGGGTGTCCTACGGCAGGGCATCGTGCCCGGAATGCCATCCTCCTCTTACTCTCCTGATCACAGCACCGAGGCTAGAGCGCCGCCCACGCCACCGCAGGGGAAGCTTAGCCGTGTGAGTCTGCACTGGCTCACGGCCTACGCGGCATTCATGACCACGAGAATCCTCTGGTCGAGACTCATCCGCCTCGATGTTCGCACCGACGAAACCTCGAAGGCAGCGGTGGAGTCCATCTTGCAAATTGCTCTTATCCTCCGCCGATCTGAGGGAGAGAAGCTGCACGCGAGGGAGCTACCTAGTATGCTCTGGCCGCTTCCGCTGTTTGTTGCTGGCATAGAGACGATTGATGAGGTCTGGGCAGACTGGGTGGAGTTGTTCGTCCAGGGGGTTGAAGCTGGTGAGAAGGGAAAGGGAAAGGGAAAAATCGCGGAGTTGATGGGTGAGATTCGGAGGAGGCAGGACGAAATCGGCGGGAGAGTGGTGGTGACAGACGTGCTCGCAGAGAAGGGACAGGGGACGGAGATTTTTGTTTTTTGAGTGAGTGTGCTCATTTGAATACCTGGCAGGAAGACATGGAGCAGGGGCGTGGTTTTTCTCTTCTCTTGTCGATATCTCTACGATGTTATGATGGGATGAATCCGAGGGAGCGTGGGCACTTGCCTGGAGGCAGTAGATGGTTTTTTTTTTTTTCTTTCTTTTTTTTTTCTATCGGTGTTTGCGTGTTGTTTCCTGGGAATTTGGAGTAACATGGTTGGTGTTGCGTGGACATGGGGTGCATCATACGCGTGGGACCGTTTATGGTAGTCATTTGTAGCGGCTACCTATGTTAAGACTGGAAGATCTAATAACGGAACTTGAATCGATTCCCCTGTAAAGATGGGATGAAGTTGCCATACCGATGGTGTCTGATGTTGGATGAGATAAGACGATGGCGGCAGTTATGACTCGACGGCCTGACTCACCAGCTACATGCATAAAACAAGGTTATCGGTATACCCGTGAGGCCCCTGGCACTTAATCGTAGGGTTCTGAAATTGACATTGAGGAAGTTCGGAAAATGGGGTTTTTGCGGAAATGAAATTCAATCGGCCAGACTCTGAAAATGCCAAGCTTTCAGGGAAAATCTTCCCGTAGTTAACCCTGGAATGGGGTGGCTAACCCTGAGATTTGGGGGGGTGTGTCTAGGGTTCCCAGTGTTTTTGGCCAGGATTCCAGGCTCGGGACCCACTTCCCCAGGGCCTGCTAAGACACGTGATAAGTGGCTTGTGCGTGAAATATTTCAATTTCAGCCAGGGAGGGTCTTGAAGAAGTTGAAATTGCAGTCAAGGTGGCCGTGAATGGAAATGTCGGAGCCTACTCAATCGCAACCCCTCACCCCTCCAAGAAATAATTCTGCCCCGCCATCGGGTGTGTTTCGCGACGGCCCCTCCAAACGCTCGACCGATCCTCTTGACACCTCCCAGTATTGGTCTTCTCGGAGTTTCCGAACCTGAACGGAGAAAACCGCCGAGATGCTCGACGTCAACGATTTCAGTAAGTTTTTTTTTTGTGGCGGCATTGCGATTGCGCACCCTACCAGAGAGTTTGGGCAGCTGGACCCCGCCAGTACGCATGTACAAAGTGCTAACACGCTGCGTGCCAAACAGTCACTGACCGCGGCGGCAACCCTGAGCTCATCAGGGAGAGCCAGCGCAAGCGCTTTGCGCCTGTCGAGGTGGTTGACGAGGTGATTGCCATGTGGGAAGATCATCGCACGAGTGCGTAGTGTACCCTGGAGGGAGATCTGGGTAGATGGGAAGGAAAGAGTGACTGACGTAGAGGATAGCTGCGTACTCGGCTACCCAGCTTAATGCCAGGATCAATGAGGTACAGAAGAAGATTGGGCCGAAGAAGAAGGCTAAGGAGGATGTGACGGACTTGGTGGCGCAGAAAGGTTAGGGATGCCCCAGGGGCTGGCGAGAGATGGTGGCTAATTTGGGCTGCAGCGGCACTGGAGAAGGAGAAGAAGGACTTGCTTGCTTCCGCAACGGAGAAGGAGAAGTTGCTCAAGGTGTGTTGACGGTGAGGAGGTTTGGGTGGGGAGGATGGCTGGCTAACCCTTGAGCAGGTCAAGGTCAAGACGATTGGCAATATTGTGCATGCGTCTGTTCCGGTTTCCAACAATGAGGACAACAATACAATCGAGAGGACTTGGGCTCCTGAAGGGGTTACCTTTGAGAAGCGGAATGTTCTCTCTCGTGAGTCGCGTGAATGGTCAAGGTGAGGGAGTTATGCTAACAGAGGGATTAGACCACGAGGTCCTCGCCAGGCTTGACGGCTACGACCCCGACAGAGGTGTCAAGGTTGTGGGCCACCGAGGGTATTTCCTGAAGCAATGGGGCGTGTTCCTCAACCAGTGCGTCCCCAAGATCACGGTTGCGTATTTCTGAGTTGCTAAGATTCGACAGGGCCTGCATCAACTACGGTCTCGAGTTTCTGTCTAAAAGGGGTTACACCCCGCTTCAGACGCCTCAACTCATGCTTAGGGAACAGATGGCAAAGACCGCTCAGCTCTCCCAGTTTGACGAGGAATTGTACAAGGTCACTGGTGACCAGGCAGACAAGTATCTGATTGCTGTAGGCTACCCCTTCCCATTCATACTCGAGATGAACTGCGAAATCTGACACAGACCAGACCTCCGAGCAACCTATCAGCGCCTATCACAGCGATGAATGGCTGCAGCCCAAAGAGCTCCCCCTGAAGTACGCAGGTTACTCTACGTGCTTCCGCAAAGAGGCCGGTGCTGTGAGTGTCAAATGCCCTCAGCGTAGTTTTGGCGCTGTGTCTAACCAAGAACAGCACGGGAAAGACGTCTGGGGCATCTTTCGTGTCCACGAGTTCACAAAGGTCGAACAATTCTGCCTGACAGAACCTGAGAAGTGAGCCTCTTCGTTGCTGTTGCTGTTGTTGTTCTAGATAAAAACTCACATATTTCAGGTCTTGGGAGATGTTTGAGTCCATGATCTCAACTTCTGAAGACTTCTACAAGTCCCTTGGGATCCCATACCGTGTTGTCGCCATTGTCTCTGGCGCACTGAGTACGCACTACTCAAACATACAGTGACCTCTTCCAACTAATTTGAAAATAGACAACGCGGCCGCAAAGAAACTTGATCTTGAGGCTTGGTTCCCCCACCAAGGAGAGTTCAAGGAGTTGGTCAGCTGCAGCAACTGCACAGACTACCAGAGCAGAGATCTCGAGATCCGATACGGCGTGAAGAAGCAGACAGACGTGAAGAAGACCTACGTCCACGCTCTTAACTCCACCCTCACTGCCACTACAAGGACAATCTGCGCCATTCTGGAGAACTTCCAGACCGAAGATGGTGTCAAGATCCCTGAGCCATTGCGCAAGGTATGCCAAAACCAACCAATATCCATGGCCCAGCTGCTAATTTTTGTTGCAGTACCTTCCCGAAACTCCTGACTTCATCCCCTTTGTCGCCCAGCCGCCAAAGAAAGAGGCAGGGAAGGATATCCCAGTCCGGTAAAACGCCTAAATCTCTAGTGCATGACGCGTTACTCGGGGCGGTCAACACGAAGACGGACTGTTCATTTTGGCAAGGTCAACTCCCTAAAACCTAGACAGGCAGAAGCATTCGCTTTCGATTCAGTGTATTTTTGCTGGAGAAGCCGGCGGGCGTTTGATTGTGCTTCTATTCCTGTGTGAACAGTCTATGTGTTGCATCCCAGGTACATTATGAAACGCAGAACCACGAGAGTCCTCAAGAAGACAGCTTCCTTGTCCTTCCTTCGCAACAGTAAATGACGCTGCTGGGCGTGTGACGTGAAACACAACAGAGCGTCCTCAAGAACATACCCCAAATGCTCAAGTACCCAGATCATCCCCACAAATCCCGGCTATAGCCTAGATACATATAAACTGGAACCGAAGAAAACTTGGTTACGCTCGCAGCTTGCGATGAGAAAACAAAATAGTCGCCCAGTTTCGACCTCAACTCCTTCCTTACCGCTTGTGCCCAACTCCTCCACACATAAGAGACGATTCCCGCTGTCCCCTCACATGACGACGCACTTGCCGCCTGCCGCCGGCTCGTTGGGGTTCTGTGTCTTCTCAATCTCGCCGATGAGGAGCTCAAAAGCCTTGGATACGTTCTCCCCATACCGGGCACTAGCCTCGGTCCAGGCGCAGTTGTACTTGTCAGCTAGAGCTTTGCCCTCCTCGGCGGTCACCTGGCGCTGCTCCGGGCGGAGATCGCACTTGTTGCCGACGATGCAGATGGGGACGGATTCGGTGCCCTGGGAAGGTGGTTAGCGAACCTGGGACGAAAATGAATGCGTGCTAGGGGGGCCTACAAGATGATTGAGAATCTTGTCCCGTATGACTTGCACCATCTCAAAGGAGGGCAGCGATGAGACGGAGTACACGAGCATGTAGCCGTGGATACCAATGAAATGCTTGGAGTTTAGGATGGAGTACTCATCCTGTTGGGGTTGGTGTTAGTGAGAATGTTAACAAAGGAGAGGAAGGGGGTGAGTGAGTGAATAAGTGGGTGAGATTCTTGCCTGTCCAGCCGTGTCGACAATCTCGGTCGAGAAGTCCTGGCCCTTGTAGCGGATCTCCTTGCTAAAGGTGTTCTCAATCGTCGGGTAGTAGCTCTCTACAAAGTGGCCGTCGACATAGCGCACGGCGAGTGAGCTCTTGCCTGTGAGACGGGGGTGACCCCCGCGTTGGTTAGTTGCGTTCGGCGATGGGTAGGGAGCTCAGGGGATTTGCCGAGAGTCCTTTTCGCAAGCCGGTGAGATGATGTGAAAAAGATGCACTTACCAACCGAGCGAGAGCCGACAATAGCGATCTTTCGCTGCTTCGTTGGCGGAGAGGGCATTTATACCAGTATTGAGGCTCAACGTCGCGACGTGCGGGGGAACGGTAAGGTAGGTAGGTGGGGGGGGAGACGGTGATGGTCCGATTGTCGGTGGTCGGGAAACCGCGATGTTGCGAGGCAGCACCCTGCGTGAGAGTTGCGTGACGCAGTAGAACAGAGACTGGACGGTGTCGCAGACCAAAGGCAAGAATCTTGGTCTTGCAGCAGCAGCAGCAGCAACTGCTTCCTTTTTGTTGGAAGAAACGTAAGGGAATCTCAAGGGCAGGGTGAGGCGACTTGGCTTGGCGGGGTAAGTCCAAAGTCGCGTGCACGCACGGTAAGGACGCGCTGTGGAAATGGGCGGGGATTAGGAGGCGTGGTGGGCGTAGGGAAGGCCCGAAAGGAAGATACGGGACTCAAAGTCGTCCTTTGGCCCGGTGTTTTCAGCTTGATCTGCCTTGGTCTCATTCCCAAACGCAGAGGATTAGGATCCTGATTTATTGACGTATATTTTCTAAAGCCTTGTCATCCAAGCAAAGGGGGCGGCTTTTAAGCTTGGTGGAGTCGCCGCTGGTGGGCTAGTCGAGACTGGCGCTGTGCCTGGTGCCAACGGTTCAAGGGTACCCGTTGTTGTACTTGTCTGACACTTTAGCCCCTGTCCTCACCGTTGCTCTAGAACACAAGCCGGTATGAGATCCCGTTCGATGTGGGTTCATTTGGGTAGAAATCTAGTGTTCATCTTTCCTTGAGTCAGTCAGCACGAGGCTCAAAAAGCTCAAATCTTCTTCATACAGTGTAGGTAAGGTACCCCATTCATACAAAACTGCCAAAGTTCACTAACGTGCCAACGGCTCAACCAGGGCAGGGTATCGTTCAACGCCGGCTATGTGCAGAGCCGAATAAGATAGATTTCGTCTTTCCCGGACTGCAGAATGTCCGCCTTCCTTGTAATTCGTTCGAGGCATCAAACTCCAAATCTCAAAATGCTTCCAAAAGACGTCGTTACGTCCGCCAAACCATGCTCCTATTTCCCAACATTATTATGCAAGAGCCATTCCCAAAGTCCCAATCGCTCTGTCTTTCATCCCAGGTCGTAAACTTCGCTTAGTCCTAGTCGCACTAGGCCTGAAGCTGAGCAAGTAGATTTTGTAGCCGCGCGGTTGCGCCGAATTGCGACTGTTGGGCCTCAGCTGCCTTGTGGTTGACAATGATAAACTCGTTGATCGAGTCCAGTAGCGGTTGTAGTGTCTTTTTAGGATGTACCAGAAGAAATCTCTCCCGAATCGGGTCGTATGTGCAGAGATATCCCAAAAGAATGGAGAGGTAACCCAGCGCTACATTGAGTTGTGACTTCTCGATGGAGTCGGCCTATCGTCGTGGTTAGTATGAGATGAATTGCTGAAGTTTTGGAGCTAGGTACTTACGTCAGAGGTTGTTGAGTGGTGATCGGCGAACACTCGAATCAGCCGATCTAAAGGAGAGCTAGAATTGCTTTCTTGCTCACTGCCTTGGTCGAGAGCGTGCGACGCTGGGGGATAGTACACAATGAAGTTGACCATGACTCCGAGCATCATGATAAGATTCTCATAGATATCTTTCAAAAATGCATCGGCCTTCATGGACTTTAAAACAGCATCGAAGGCATCGCACGCCGATACAGCCAACTCCTGGAGCAGCCCTTGCTCGGAAAACATCCGGGCCGCCTCCAAATTACTGTTGGTGGTGTTGAGGGCAAGACGGAGTGCTAGGTTCTCCGTTTTGTTGATCTTGTCCACTGGTCGGCGAAGCGCTTTCTCCAGAATATTGACTGCAGTCGGCACATACTGACGCGTCCATCTCGGGCCGAGACTTGACTGCATCGCGCTGATAGACTTGCCTTCCAACAAGTAGAGCGCAAGATAGAGATCTGTCTGCTCCTGTTCAAAAGGGGTGTCCCAGTGCGCGGTGGAGAGAATCGAAAACAAGACATCTGTGACGCCTGGCGAGAAGATTTCGGTTTCCCCAGAAGTGTGGCCAGGCTGCAGCATGATCAAATCCAAGCATTTCAGGGCGAGAGTCCGCGGGGATAGTGATATCGGAGAGCAGGGTTCCCAAATCGGCAGTGTCAACAACGAGGATTTGATACTAGCCAGCGTGTTCTGAGCATTCTTGGATGCGTTTTGCTTCCTGTCCTTGGTAAGGGGGGTAATATCTGTGACCTCCCCTAGCAATCGAGCGAGGAGAGCAGCGAAGTTGTGAGCACGGAGTTCCTGAACGAGGTGAGCCGAGGACGACGCCGCGAGTAAGGTAACAAAGATAGCGAGGAGTGAATAGCCCGATATAACATCGGTCTCTTCCCCGATCGATTTGAAAAGGTTTCCGTCATCACCATGGTTGCGGAACTGTTGGCGAAACTCTTTCTTCATCAGTTTCTGCGCCAACTCAAGCAAAGCGCCTCTCCTCAGCGACGAGGTCTTAGCTAAAGGGGAGCCAATCCGGTCCATAATATCGTCCATCTCATCGGCAAATCGGCTGTTGGCGCCTGCTTGTCGCAGCTCGTGAAGACTGCGAACGGCGCCGGTGTTCACAGTTTCGTCATCTTCGTCAAGGAAGGAAAACTTGCTGCTTGTCGAAACTGGTGGTAAGCGTCCAAAGTTGAACATCGCACCATTCGTTGGCTCTTCTTCAATTCCACCGAGGCCACCTAGCATGAAGTCATCTTCCTGCAGCATAGTTCTTCTCTCACTGTAGGTGAACTTCGGGCCGGTTGTTTTGGTTGCAACCGCGCCGGAAAGCGCGACATTTCGCGGCGCCTTAGAAGCTGGTGGGCTTTCGTCCCTAAAGTTCAAATCAAGCATCGGGCGTGGCAATGCTTGCGCCTCAACTTTTTGGGAAAACGGTCGGTATTCCTCCTCCTCTTCCCCGTCCTCTCCCTCCTCCCCCTCGCTCTCTTCCTCCGCTTGTTGGGCCAGCGCGTCTATCAAACGTTTCTTCCTTGGTCCCGGATTGACCGCGCTTCGCGACCCTGACGAGGACGGAGGAGGAGATGGCCGCTTTCTGCTGGCAGGTGGGGCTAGGGTGGCCGGTTCGCGAGACAGACGCAAGGGAATCTGCTGCTTTGCCTTGGGTGGACTGTCGCGACTGACACTCAACCTATCCAGGGCCCTCGTTGTTTTGGCCGAAAACAGTATTTCCGGCTCATCTGCATCCTCCATGTCAACATCCTTACCCGGAGTCGCCAGCCCGCGCACCGCTGCGACAGGCTTTGCGACTCGTCTTGGTTTGGGTGTGACGTCCTCTTCTACAATTTTAGGGGGCCCCCTTTTTACCAAAGGTCGCGACTTCGGGGGTGGCGAATCAGGAAAATCATACGGATCGACTGAGCTGATATTCTTCTCCGAGTAGGTCCGTGTGAGTTTGCGCTTCTTCAAACCACCGTCCTCGTCATCCTCAAGCCCGTCCCCAAGACTGTAGCTAGATGGAAGCGGCTGACTGTTGGAATCATTCGCCATCTTGGGGATTGCGCGCGCGCGTCTACCCGCGGCATTGCCAGCACCCAGGAGCTTGGCCTTGGACGCTGAAGTGGGAGGACGCGATCGGGGCCGGGGCTCGGGTGAGCCAGAGCGCGACGTTGAAGCAGCGCTTGACGCCGCAGAGACTTCAGCGATTGAATCGCCTCCTTTAGAAAGCCCATTCGGCGATGGTTCTAGCCTTCTCCTCGCCGTTTTGCCGTATGTAGTGACCCGCTTTTTCGGCGGGAAGTCGTAGTCGCTCATCGTGGTGAACCGGGTGGGGCGCGTCGGTCAAGGGACGGTCGCCGAGATGGGGAGTGCCTGATGAAAGGAAGATTTTGGGCGAGCTGCTAGAATTGCATCGTGTGCTCGGGCATCGGCAGCGCCAGGGGGCGGATCAGTCGCGGAATGGAGGGGGTTCGGCGAAAGAATTGTGGGGGAAGGTGGAAAAGGGATTGCAGTTTATGGTATGAGGCGGTCGCTCCTGCCAAAGGGGTAGTGGAATATTCCCTTGAATAGACGGATACCTTGTCTGCTGCGGCGACGCGATGCAGAACAAAGGTGGGCGCGGAGCTTTGACGGGTAATGTTTGTGTCGCTGCGATGCGATCCACGAGTTCAATGTTTTGGCAATTGACCCGCACCGCAGCCCCACATGCAATTGTCCGGAACCTGCAGGGCGTTTGGCCCGTGCGTGGGGATGCAGGTCGGACGGGAGCGATAGCGGAGCACCAGGCGGGGTGTTGAGAGGCATTATCGATAACCCCTCCTCTCCTGTAAATTTCGTGTAAGTCTCGACACCCCCTCCATCGACAAGTCGAATCGAGTGTTGCTGCTTAGCATTGCTGGAAAGTCAAAACAGATCATAATCCGAGAAAATGCCGTCCCGCTCAGAGATCACATACTGTACGTCAAATTCAAGACATCATTATGGCACGCCCTTGTGGTCATCCGCAGCCTTCCTGCGCTCCGGGAGGGTACTTCCATTGTCCCCACCACATCAAAATATTTAGCTGATATGTATCTCAGTCGGCGCTGGCCCGGCATTGCTACCGACCGACGTGCTTGAGACGGCGGCGCAGGCGCTTCTCGACTACAATGGTACTGGTTTGGGCATCGCCGAACACAGCCATCGATCGGAGCTGGCTACCAACATCATCAACGAGGCCAAGGCTGACCTTGCGACCTACTTGGACATCCCTTCGGCCGATTATGAAGTGATTTTCATGCAAGCAGGTGGTACCGGCGAGTTTGCGGCGTCTGTCTACAACCTGGTCGGCGCGTGGGTCGCTCGGCAGCACGCCGCCCTCCTCCAGGCCAACCCCGGCGGCGATGAGGCCACCATTGTTGCCAGCCTGCGCCAGAAGGTCGAGTCCGACCTCAAGCTCGACTACATTGTGACGGGCAGTTGGTCGCTCAAGGCCTACCAAGAAGCTATTCGCCTTGTCGGCCCGGAGTACGTAAACTTGGTCGTTGACGCACGCACTGCGAACGACGGAAAGTTTGGCAAGATCCCCGACCAGAGCACGTGGAAGCTGAGCAAGGACGCGGCTCTAGTCTACTACTGCGACAATGAGACTGTTGACGGTAAGCACTTGCTCTGGGCTCAATTCAAACAACAGGCTGATGTTTGTCAGGGGTGGAATTCCCCGAGTTCCCAGCCGTGCTGGCCCCAAAGGCTGACGGGACGGGTCCCATTGTTGTTGCCGACATGTCGTCCAACATCTTGTCGCGCAGGATTCCCGTGACTAACTACTCGCTGCTGTTCTTCGGTGCCCAAAAGAATCTAGGATCCACAGGCGTCACAGTAGCCGTCCTCAAGAAGAGCTTCCTGCCGCCGACGACTGTGCAGCCCAGCGCACCACTGCTCCGGAAGCTGGGGCTCCCCATTCCCCCGATCATCCTGCAGTACGAGATCATTGCCAAGAACAACAGCTTGTACAATACACTAAGCATTCTTGAGTACACACCATTACTCCTGACCCCTCTTCATATTAGGATGGCGTTGACCGAACTTTAGCGTTTATATCGCTGGCCAAGTTCTGAAGAAGCTTCTGAAGACATACCCCGACAAGGTGGATGGCCAGCAGGCAGTGTCGGCCAAAAAGGCAGAGCTCATCTATGGTGCCCTAGAGGCGCACCCAGAGGCATACAAGATTGTGCCGGATAAGTCGGTGCGCTCGAGGATGAACATTTGCTTCCGCATTACCAAGGTGAGTCGGCTCGGAATAAGGGTTGAGAGTAACATGAGCTAAGCTTATCTGCCAGAACGGCACCATCGATGAGTCGGAAAAGGCCTTCTTGAAGGAGGCCACAAGCATTGGCCTCACAGGGCTCAAGGGCCACCGCAGCGTGGTAAGTAGTCCACCTGGCATACTCTTTTCAAAAAGAAGTCACCGGCTCATGGCCATCATAGGGAGGCATCCGAGCCAGCAACTACAACTCGATTCCCCTTGAAGGAGCCGAGAAGCTCGCACAGTTCATCAACACCTTTGCCAAGACCTGAGTAGAGGACTGGCAAGAGCATAGCGGCGGTGTCTTGGCACGAACGGGTGAAAAAGCGAGCTCGCATACTGCATTGCAAGTGTTCATTCTTGTCTTCCTACACAAAGTTTTAATTCATAAGGCACCACAGGGGGGGGGGAAACCCCGTCGAAAGTCGCATACCTCAACTTGTCCAGTTTTTCAACTGAAAAACCACCAACACAAAAGTACCATGTCCAGTATTTAAACACAATGGCAGATACGTTGAATGTCACATTAAATAATATCGAGATTATGGACTGAGTGGGCCTATAGACCTAGGTGGGTGGAAATGGGAAGACGTCGAGAACAAGCCAACCTGGCGGGAGGTGGGGTTTTGCCAAGCTGCGGAGTTCAACAACAAGCGGCTAGCAGCATGTGGGGTTCAGATGGCAACAATGCCCTGGAGGCTTCTTATCACCTGCTATTTTTTTTTTTGCCAACAAAGATTTTCTCTCCTGAATAAAGTTGCTCTAACAATCTGATATCTGTGATCAAGTTTTGGGGTATTGTTTTAGGTAAGGAAGTCATTGGAGCCAGGGTGCTTGCAGATCAGCAACCCTCACGGCTTTTCCGTCTTGTCTTATCCACTTGGTGAGGGGAAGGGGTTCCTATCGGCTCTCCCTTGGATTCTTCATCGCGGGTCTACTTACGTATCCCTAAACCTCTCTGATACCCAGTTTGCTCCTGTTCTCTTTCCGAGTCGGCCTGAAAACTCCGGGGTTTTTTTTTTTTTTTTTTTTTTTGCAAATCACTTCGTTCAGTTCCTACGAGGACCATTCAGCTAAATCCCGGGTCCAAGCATCTCAACACCGCCAGTCCCGTACGATCGCCATGTCTGCCCAGGCCAAAGTCGCCCCGACGCGCCCCGTGGGCCCAGACTACCGGGCTGAAAGCCAGAAACCCGCCGCGACCGTTTCCACGCCTGTTGACTTCGATACCGTTACCGTTCTCCCTCAGACCCCCCAGCTCATCGCTCTGCTCTCGTGCGCAACCCCTAACTCCACCCCCCGTTCCCTTGAAATGGGGTTGTTCGGGGCTCATTGGTGAACAGAATTATCCGCAACAAGAATACCGATCGCGGTGACTTCATCTTCTACTCCAACCGAATTATCCGCCTCCTTGTAGAGGAAGGTCTCAACCACCTCCCCACAGTCGAGCATACCGTTACCACACCAGTCGGGCGCCCGTACGATGGCCTTTTGTTCCAAGGCAAGATTTGCGGTGTTTCAATCATGCGCGCGGGCGAGGCGATGGAGCAGGGACTAAGGGACTGCTGCCGTTCCGTCAGAATCGGCAAGATCCTGATTCAGCGGGACGAGGAGACCGCACAGCCGAAGCTCTTTTATGACAAGCTCCCAGAGGATATCGCTGACCGATGGGTTCTCCTGCTTGACCCAATGTTCGCTACAGGTGGCTCCGCCATCATGGCCGTAGAGGTGTTGATGTCGCGAGGAGTCCCCGAGGAGCGCATCCTGTTCCTCAACTTGATCGCCAGCCCAGAAGGAATCAAGAACTTTGCTACCAAGTTTCCCAAGCTCCGCGTCGTAACCGCATTCGTCGACCAAGGACTCGATGAGAAGAAGTATGCATGCCCCCTCTCCTCGCACGACACTCGACTAACCTCGTGCAGCTACATTATTCCCGGTCTTGGTGACTTTGGCGACCGGTACTACACCAGGTGAAGAATGAATAGCTTGTAGAGATCCGGTGCAGGCAGGCGTTGACAAGGATGCGTAGCGTGCCCTTCAATACCCAAACATCAAGTAACAAGTCGTCAGATATGGGCCAAGTGAACGTGTTTTGTAATGGCAAAGTGAAAGTGCCTCGCTACCCCTGAATCTGCTGCCCCTGAACCTGCTACTCCCAAGACTCCCCTCACCCGGGCTGGGAATCACTCATAGTCGTCGTCATCAGCCACGACGTTTTCGCCTTCGTAGCCGCCTCGGTCGTCGTCATCGTCATATGCGTCCGCCTTGCCCTTAGAAGCCCCTGGCCGCCCGCTAATTAACCTGCCTCGGCTAGATGAAGTCTGCAAATCTTCCTCACCGTTACCACCACCATGCGCCACGGCATCTGAAATAGTCAGCAAGAATATGCAAGAGAATCCTCAGAAGTTCCTCACCAGCAGCGTCCACCCACTCGCTATAAACATCAACAGCGGCCGATAAATCTGGCAAGACATGTCAGTCTCAAAGTTTTTCTACTGGGCGGCGGCGCCGTGGACGGGTTCTCACAGTTGATTCCGCACTGAAACTTCTGACCACAGATCTTGCAGTCAAGCTGACCAACACCTGCCTTCTTGTCTAGCTTGACGGAAACAGACCTCTCGTGATTGCAGAATAAGCAAGTGAATACTGTGGCAAGCGGTTCATTCTGAGGCATTCATGATCAGCCAGGTTTCGCCCTGAGGAACCACATTGGCAGGAGCATCAAGCAAGTGTATCAAGCGCATACCTTTCTGGGACCCTGGGGTTTTCTTGAACTCTTCTTGCGCTTTCCCATGATGACGAACTAATCAGAGCGCTTGGCGCAGAAGGATGGATAGCGATGAAAGTGAAGCTGTAAAGATGAGGACTTCGCAAACGGCGAGAAAAGAACGGAGACCGTATCGACTTCAGTAACCAAGATAGAGGCGAGCGCACGGTGTAACTGAGTATGGATAGCCACCACGGGGGCGTCGGTAAAGTTTCCGCGATGACGGTTGCGACGCCGACAAGCACGCGCACGCGAGTTGGCAAAGACGGTGTTGAAGGTTTGCCCCGCCAAGGTGTGCAAGGTGAGTGAAGTCAGAAAATGGAGTTCAAAGCTGCCCCACTATTTCCGCAATCCCTGGCCCGTGCTTTCCGCTATCAATGCAGGGTTTCTCACTGAATCCGGAACTAATTCCCCCTGCTTCCTACCGCCCAACAACCCTTGGACACTGCTGTTACAGGGCTCGCAGATACCTCTCTGAGGTCTGTGCCAGAGGGCTTGGCAATTCCGGATACAGCGAGAGAATGCGGTAGTTCCCCGAAGCTATCGGCCCCACGAACGGAGACGACGTCCGCTTCCATCGTGGTCAAACATGCTCACAAGTGCAGTCTGAAGTGCAATTTGAAAGTTTGGAAGACTCCCATAACGTAAGTATTTGGCAAGGGTAAACACGCTGCCTGCGAGACATCTGGAACGTGGCATCCAATGGAAACCCTATCCGCCTGTTTCCGGCGGACAGCAAACGGATCGGTGCGAGTCTCCACCTTGGGCTATCAGAGACCGGGTCGCTCCTACCGCGTCTACTGCACACCTACGTGGACGACGGCCGAAGCTAAATTTCAAGATCTAGGCAGGCACGGTACCCAATCCGATTTGAAGCGCGCTGCCAGTGGCTCACTGTGGTGGAGCCCACGACTTGAGGTGAGAGGAGCAACCGCAGTGGTGTTCTTGGTGGTGACAGGGGGTCGGTGAGGCGCTGGAGCTCATCCCTGTCTATCGATCAGCTGGACAATGCCAGTCGCTTCCCGTTCCGACCCCCGGGAATACAAGACGGTCAACAAGACGGTGTACAAACCGGCTTCCTTTCTCTTTCTCCTCCTCTTTATTTCCATTGTGTTGAGCAAACTAACAGCCGTTCCAATTGATCTGCCATATCGTTGGTTGCCCTTTTCTCGTGTTCTTACTTATTGCTCCCCGGCCCCTCTCGATCTCCTTTCGGCGATTGGACCCGGGTGTAGCTACCGGCGTGCCCTTTCTCTCCGCATTGTGACTCCATCCGTCGTCCCGGGTTATCGGCAACGCCGTTCTTTCGTCGTTTGCAATGGATGAGGTGCGGGATGCCTTGAAGGCTATTGCCCAGAGCCAGACGCAGCTGCTGTCGGCCGTCGACTCAGTCTCACAACGTGTCAGCAAGTTGGAAGAGGGTCAGGAGGCGACAAAGAACGGAGCTCCCGGCCGGTCTGCCACGCCCCTGGTCGCCGGCTACTCCAAGACGCCGCCACTGCTGCCGGCTGATGCGGGCTCACAGTCGCCACAGTCATCACCGTTGTCGTTGACGACATCGGCCGATGCCCAGTCTAGCTTTACCTCCCGCATCATCCTCACCACCTACCCCAAGCAGATCGGCATCAAGCCGCTGCCGATGGATTGGGGGAATCCGGACCCATTGAAGCGGGGACCTGTTACCGTGTTGAGGACAGCATCTACGGTCAGAAGACGGAACGCCATTGGCGCCCACGGCGGCTCTTACTCCATCTACTACGCGCTGGCCATGGCAGCTAAAGAGCTCAATGCTGACCACCGGCCCGACTTCACCAACACGGAACCCGCTGTCAACATTGGACCCTTCCCCCAGTGGGGTGACAAGAAAAAGATCGTCGCCATGGACCCCTGGGGTCACCAGGTCCCTTGGCTGTTCAAAGATATCATGGAGACCGAGAATGGCATGCTACACGTCCCGCCCCTTCATGCGGTGCCCGGGACCCCTCTTCTAACAGCTTCCAGTGGATCTTCGGCCAACCATTGCCGTGACCAAAGCCCACATGAAGCTTCCCGAGCTCGAGGAGAGCGTGCGAAGCGGGAGGCTTGTGCCTGATGGCAAGGTCTGCATCAGCTCGTCTGGCGAGCTAAACGTGACCAAGTTTGCCGTTGAGCCGGTATGGTATCTGCCAGGTGTTGCTGAGCGGTTTGGTATCGACGAGGGTACTTTGAGAAGGTCTCTGTTCGAGCACACCGGCGGAATGTACCCCGAGGTAAGAATTCTCTGTCGAGGTTGGCAACACAGTCGTGTTCAGTGTAGCTGATGCACCGTCCAGTTGATTACTCGCGGCGATATCAAGGTCTTCATGCCGCCGATTGGTAAGAGAGCGTGACTCGCCGCCCCTCGTCACGTTGCAAATCCCGTGTTTGGTCTGACAATCCTCAGGCGGTTTGACTGTCTATGTCTTCGGAGACCCGGCGAACATGTCTGACCCATCGAAGAGGCTTGCGTTGCGCATCCACGACGAGGTATGATTCTGATCCAACCACGATTCCAACGGATGCCCCACTGACACCACCTCGCCCGCAGTGCAATGGTAGCGATGTTTTCGGTTCCGACATTTGCACTTGCAGACCCTACCTGATCTTTGGCATTGAAGAGGCTGTCAAGGAAGCACAGAATGGCGGCAGCGGCGTCGTGATCTACTTCCGCAAGGAAGGCCGTGCTCTGGGCGAAGTAACAAAGGTACGAGAGAACCCCTATGCCGTTTTCGGGGAACCGTGTGAAGCTGATCCCACCCTAGTACCGTATGTTGCCCATCTAGCTGTCCCCCCATCTTTCGTCCCTCTCCATGTCCTCGCTCCTTTTGTCGGAGCACAATGTGTCCCCCTCTAACCGAGATCTGCAGTGGTATACAACGCCAGAAAACGCGGGGAAGATCGTGCGTCGGATTATTTCAAGCGGACCGAAAACATCGCTGGTGTGAAAGACATGCGCTTTCAGGCGCTGATGCCCGACATCCTCCACTGGCTGGGTATCACCAAAATTGACAGGATGCTCAGCATGAGCAAGTAAGTCGCACTCCGGTTTGCCTCATGCGATAAGCACCCTGGCGCAGCTGTTCTGACATACCTTCGCTCCAGCATGAAACACGATGCCATCGTCGGCCAAGGGTGAGTGTCGCAAGCACGATTGTCTCGCTACGGCTTCCGTTGCCGGAGGAGAGGGTGCTGACCGGTGTCACTAGTATACCCATCCATGAGCGAGTCGAGCTCCCAGAGTCCTGGATTCCCGCGGACTCGAGAGTGGAGATTGATGCCAAGATCACTGCTGGTAGGAGGATCCTTCGTTTTTGTCTGGCGGAACGTCGGAGAGTTGATGATAAAACCCTCACAGGATACTTCACGACCGGACACCGAATGACAGCCGATGAGCTCAACGCCGTGCAGGGCCGGATATGGGAAGAGTAAGCCCATCTCGTCCCCCTCCCTCATTTATGAGCGAATCAAGAAGTCCAGGGCTGACGGTTCCCAGCATTGACCACTGAGGTGGCCTCTTGAAGTGGCCCGGGGCGTTTGAACACCGCATCTTGCATATTGAGGGTTGCCCTTCGAGCCGCGCACCCTGTTTGGCATTTGGGGGACGCAGAGAGTTGGCCAATGCTCTGCTCGTCCCATGCCTCGTGGCCGACAAATTCAGAAACAAAACTTTTTTCCTCACAGTAGATTGGATACGGAGCCATGTACCCCCCTCTGATATAGCTTTAGACTTGCTGCAAGGTCAGGGCGTTGTCCCCCGCCTTTGCTTCCCCCCACGGGGTTAGTAGGCCAGCTTTAGGTGGACATCTGCCCGCGCGGGTAGTTGGCCAGTTTAAGGAGAAAGCAGTATAGACGAAAGAAGTTGGAGGAAAAGAGAGAAAAAAACCTCTCGAGGTCACGCGCTCTTGGAATCTGTGCCACGTTGTGTGACCTCGCCGATCGGCATTTGGGGGATGGGGGCATCGTCAATACCAGTGGCTCGTTTTGAGGGTTGTGGACTGCATGCTTCCAAGACACCTTCTTCAACGAATCCATATCGTCATCCTGTTTCCGCCGCGGGAAAGTGACTTAAACTACGGCCTTTTTTGGTCGGCACTCGATTACCGCTGGCCGGACCCGTCCCGGTGCGTGGATAGCTGTTCGGGGTTGGTTGCCTGTGTGCACTGATCTGTGTGTAAGTGTAAGTGCTGGTGTGACCAGCCTGAACCCCCCTGTCAGTCAATTCCTTCCCTTGCGCAACCGCAACCAAGAACTTGTGGGAGAAGTCTTGGACTGTGCTATATTCTTTTCGTGGCCCTCAATGCAAGCGAGTGACATCATTGAGGCATCGGACCCATGGAACGATTAAGTGCTTTGCTTCCAGCGCTTCCGGCTTGGTATCGCCTATTGTACCTTACAATACCTCTTGGACGCCATGGAATCCTCAGGACTTGGACGGGCTGTCAGCGAACCCTGCAGATTCGACAACATGGGGAGATCTTACTTCCAGCAACATGGCATGGTTTTGGCGGCCTATAGTGGCATGTTCCGCGAGGGGGGAAGCATCTGAGGACTGGAGGAGCTGACAAGGACGTGGACGTACATTCACACTAATGGCGTGGCATGGCATTGTCTTGTCGAATCGTTGTTACTGGATGGTTTCTTTTCTGGGCTGACATCGCATAGGTAAGGTGTCGATGTCACTTAGAGATCCCTCTGTTGGGGAAGGTGCGTCTGCGGAAGAGCTGCTGCTGGTGTCCCGCAAAGTGAATCCTCTTCCCGCTCTTCCGCCGCGGGTTTTCGTTTTGTCGCGTGGCTTGGTGTCTGGGATACTAGGTAGGTATCCCAGCTCCGGCGAGAGATGCGATGCATATGTGAGTGAGCGGCCATCCGGACTATGCAAATCTCGATGAGGAGGCTTTTGCCCGGAACAGGTCTCGCAACACATGTCTCGACGGGGCTTCCGCGATTCCCAACGGCTGGGTTGGTGTGATACGAAAAAAAAAAAAAAAAAGGTCGGAGAATACAGAACGGTTTTAGTTCGCGAGGCGCAGCAGGAAAAGGGCCATCTCGAAGCCAGGCGGCATTAGCATGGTGTAGCAGTCTCGAATCAGATCGAGATGGTGACAGTCCCGGTCTTTTTTCTCTTCCACGCGCGCAAGGCCTTCCAATTTGCTCATGGCAGGGGAAAATCGCGCACCGAGAAGCGAAATTTTGAGCCCGATAGGTCTGCATAGCTTCATTGTTTCAGACGTTGGGTCACGGTGGCAGCAAGGTTCGAGGATGGAAGATGCTGAGGCGGGTTCTGGGTTGACTTTTTGGCTGTAAAGGCCGTATGCTAACATGTTTGTTGCTCAACGGCCGGCTGAGCCGTCTCCTGGCACACGTATCAGATGTCGACGCACTTACTCACGATTGCGTGTGGAGGTGTGTTCTTATGCGGGGAGCGAATTTGTCCATCAATCATCGGGATGTATCTCAGCAAAAAGAAACTTCTCTGCGCTGTGGGGAGCAGAAAGCAGGAAGGAGCAAGCAAGCAGCGTTTGGGTCGTTTGATGCCTTTGCCTTCTGCAGGCTGGGCTGACGCGCAGCCATCCAGAAATCATTTGACAGTCAGGAGAGGCAGAAAACGAACGCAACGAAATTGTTGGCTGGTGGGACTGAGACTTGACGAGTAGCAAGATGCATTGGCTGTGGATTGCGTTGGTGTGGTGTGGTGCGGCACAAGCTCCTCAACATCACGAGCGACTTGACATTGCCAAAGAAAGTGATGAGACGTCGGGCGGATGTGGACGGCGTCCAGTCTCAACCGATAGCGCTGGCAGCATCCGACACCCGTCGCAGCTGTCAGTCGCTTGGCCATGGCGGCACGGCAGGGCGGCAGGAACAATAACAAGAAAGTGGTGGGTGATAGATCACACAGTTTGGGTTGGAGTGGAGGTACTGTCGACATGTACCTGGCAATCAAGCTGGTGGGTTGCACTGCCTAGGCTGGGCTGGGTGTCTGTTGTCTGTGTTGATTGCTGGGCTGGGGCAACTACTACACACCAACATCACCGCCGCGCAATCTCGAGGCACCTCGGAGACGGCGCTGTATCCAAACAGGCCTGGCCCGGGGAAGGTCACCAGCCAAGGCACCAGGCATAGGCGTGCAGCTGCAGCAGCGTCCATTTTCCTGAAGTGTCGCGCCTTGAATGGCTGTCGATCGCCCGCCGCAACCCCACTTACAGTCGTTCACAGTCGTCTGGAAGCCTGACGGCGTCGGCGGGGTGTCACGTCTGGCCCCCCTCCGCTGCGGGACAGTTGGACCGGTGTGCAGACGACAGGAATGGGGGGCCGGCCCCTTGGCTGGTGTGCTCGTCTGGGATGGGCTGGATGCCCAAAAACCCGAATCTGGGACAACGAACAGTGGATGCACCCCACCCCCCTCCACGGGCCACGCCCTAGCCCGGCCGCCGGCGCGCGAGGGGTAAACACTTGGGACGCCTCAGAGTCAGTCGGTTGCCATTGTTGCCCTGCACTCCGAGCGCGGCAGTCCGAGGGTACCTCAGGTTGTTCACCCGTCCAAACCCCGGTCCAGGCAGGAACGGTCACACTCACACGCCTCCAGCTCCGTCCTTGGTCGAACGGGTAGCGGGCGGGTATGCTTAGCCTCTCAAACCATTGACTGACAAGTGGCAATGTCGCCCGAAAGTGCCGTCATTGAGACCTGCGAGTCCACCGCGGGACTGAGCGGATTCCCATTTCAGCCCAAGCAGGCTACTTTCCTTCTTAAATCCCCATTATCACCCGCTGATATCGAATCCGGCCCTCCCACCCTACTTTCCTTCACTCACCACATCGAGACCCGTTCCTGATGTTGGCTATCCAGGCTTTCTTGAGTAAGCATCACAGGTCGATACCCGCAAGTTGTTTACCAGCACCACCATAATCAACATGGCTTCCCCCCCGGAGTCGCGCCCCATGTCGCGGAGGGATTCGTCCACCCGTAGCAACAGCAGCAGGAGGCCAAGGCTGCTTCGAGCATCGGCAACCGAGCCGTCCATCACGACCTCCAACGCCTGCCGAAACTCTCTCGCGAGCTCCCAGTCGAGCCGCAGGGCAACCGAGCTCTTAAGTCGTGTTGCCTTCATCTCTGGCTCGCCGCCAGACTCGGTCATCAGGTCCCCGTCGCCCATGTCGGCCCGGACTTCCATGTATGATAGCGTGGACCGACAGTCAGAACTGTCGTCATCCCCTGTCTGCCACTCGGACGGCTTTGACGACCTTCGACACCACTCTTGTAAGGCTACCTGAGAGTCTTCTCTACTTGGGCTTGGCTAACCACTCTCGCAGACTCTGGACGCTACTTCAGCTTCCCCAGCTTCGACACCTATGAGGCTGATCAGCAAGATGAGCACAAGGAGACAGAGCTCAAGTCCCCTTGAAAGATTTCGGCATGGCCAGTCCGCAGACGCAATCTGGCGTCTGTAGCAGACCGATCCGGAGAACTCTTGGGAAACCAACCCAGCAACTTCCACCACAAACGACCCTCCACCTAGTACCTGTGCTTCAACGCTGCGCTGCATGGCATCCGACACCCCGGACGGAACCTGAATGCCACTGAGACGTGGCATACTCCAGCGAAGGACAGTGGGGAACGGCGAATGAGGGCGTTATTTTGAATGGTGCATGTTCCTTATTTGCTGCAGTTCATGGACTAAAGCATCGAAGGGGAGTCCAAAGGCGTTCAACATCGGGAACCCTGCATCCGCTTTGGAAAGCGCAGAGGTCACATTACCCACTTGGGCTTGACCGCCCTCAACAAACATCCTGTACTTAATAATATGGCGCCATGCCACGTCGATGGTTGAGATGACTAGCGACGCTCGGCGCCCTCTTTGCAGAGAGCTATGCGAATCTCAGCGGAAGCGTGATTCGATGAGCCATTGCGTTAGAATAGGGTGCAATCCACTCCATCCAGTTGATGTTCGTCTCGCTCAGGTGCTCCGGTATTTAGTGAGAAAACGGGAGTGATGCAATTGGACGAGCGGTGCGGGGATAGGATATAGAGGGGAGGACATGGCACGCTTGATTACAAACGCATGATAGAGATAAAATCCCATGATGTCGAATTATGAAGCTTGCATTGAAGAGAGACGTCTGTGTTTGCGCTGGCTTGTCATAATAATTCCTAAACCGCAATGGCGGCAACCATCAAGAGGGTGAATGACAGTAGAGAGTTAATCGCGATTATGCTGGTAATGAAGCTCACCCGGGCTTCGGTGCACGGGCCTTATTGATGAGCCCTAAGCGCGGACAGGCCAATCAGGCCCACCCATCATGTGCCCCACCAGCCAAGTTTTTCCGTAAGCGGTCTTGCAGCCCACACAACCAATTCACAATTTCACATTCGGAGAGAGAAACCAAATTTCGCGACCTCGAACTACGGTCTCTATCACCAACACAAGCAGCACTTCTTGTCCGACCTAGGAACAGGTGCTTGTCAAGATGGCTGTTGGAAAGTACGTTGTACCCTCGAATCAGATTCTTATCGCCTGCAAATGGGCCGCCAATGACGCCCAAACCGCCGCACGCGAAGCCCGAGAAACATCAGCTGCTAATCGACTCCCAGGAACAAGAGATTGTCCAAGGGCAAGAAGGGCCTCAAGAAGAAGGCCCAGGACCCCTTCGCCCGCAAGGACTGGTACGGCATCAAGGTGAGCAAATGTCCGAATCCAAAGACCATTTCTCAAACAGCCTACTGACGAGTCTGCAATTTTTAGGCCCCCGCGCCGTTCAACATTCGCGAGTAAGACCACCACTGCCCGAACCACCGCCACCCGAAGGAAGAAAACCGGGTTGTTTTGCAGGTCTGACGTGAATTTAGTGTTGGCAAGACCCTCGTCAACCGTACGACCGGTCTCAAGAACGCGAACGATGCCCTGAAGGGCCGCATCTTCGAGGTCTCGCTCGCCGATCTCCAGAAGGATGAGGACCATGCTTTCCGCAAGATCAAGCTCCGGGTCGATGAAGTCCAGGGCAAGAACTGCCTTACCAACTTCCACGGTCTCGACTTCACCTCGGACAAGCTCCGCTCGCTTGTGCGCAAGTGGCAAACCCTGATCGAGGCCAACGTCACGGTCAAGACCACCGACGACTACCTCCTCCGTCTCTTCGCCATCGCTTTCACCAAGCGCCGCCCCAACCAGATCAAGAAGACCACCTATGCCGCCACATCTCAGATCCGCGCTATCCGCCGCAAGATGACCGAGATCATTCAGCGTGAGGCTGCTAGCTGCACCCTCACCCAGCTTACCTCGAAGCTCATTCCTGAGGTGATTGGCCGCGAGATCGAGAAGGCCACACAGGGCATCTACCCCCTCCAGAACGTGGGTTTTTGCGTGCATTCCAGGAGTCGCTTGGCGGGAGGCTAACAAACAGCAGGTTCACATCCGTAAGGTCAAGCTCCTCAAGTCGCCTAAGTTCGACCTCGGTGCCCTGATGGCACTCCATGGCGAGTCTGGCACCGACGACCAGGGTCAGAAGGTTGAGCGGGAGTTCAAGGAGACGGTTCTCGAGTCGGTATAAGGCGCAGGTCATGATGGGTGTAGCACGGGGCACGGTTTTTTATCCAGCAATACCTTTCTCGGGCATAGGTCTTGCTTTTCGTTGCATTTGGCGTGGCTATCATGGTACAGTAGTCAAGGTAACGATTACCGTCCCGACGACGGAAGGAACGGAATGAAAAAGGATCATAAAAGACCGTGACAATCCCAGCCAATACCCTAATAGCTGCTCCTGATCACGCCGTGGGCGGTGTGTCGTTGTATTGAACCCATGGGAAGTCAACGGTCGGTCTACGCCACGAGAATAGGGTGTCTTGTCTCGGCTGGGAAAGTTTATAAAGCCGAAGACAGGACCAGATCAACAAGACGGCAGCACGTTGGGCGGTTGGGCTGTGGTGCTAGCAACATGGTGCAACATCCGATACTGACCTTCCCACTTCGCAAAACCTGTGACCATGTATTTCGCAGCCATACCAGAAAATGCGAGCATTGTTGTTGCTTGGATTCCCGCGAAATGCCATATCTCATTAGTGGTGGATTTGCGAAACCGTCGGGAGTCTGGTCTCATAACGTCATCGTAGGCTCGCACATGGTTAGCACAAGATTTAGAGCCATCTCCTTCTGAAGGGCCACTCCGCACTACCAGCCCAGCCTCGACGACAAAGAATAGCAAAACAGCAAAAGGCTCCTGTTATCCTCTACATCTTCGCTGGTGGTGATCGTCTCGTTTGGTAAGGTATCGCTCTCGGCATTCCGCGAGGTTCTGGGTCCTCGAAGGGAACGGTGCGCTGCTGCTTAAGGTGACGACAGTCGCTGACACCTCGGCTGTTCCCACTGGCTGCGGTCTGCCTCAACCACTCACAACAGGTCCCGACAGGTTCACCTGACCACGACTGACCAGCAAGGGGACTTCAAGGTCCACTTTCCCACTGAGTCGGTTTACCTACACGGTCGATTTACACACCGCTGGCAGACGCATACCGGTCTTGAGTCTCATTTCGTTCTCATTCTCATTTCCAAGGTTTCACCTTACTTCCCTACCCCCATCACGAACTCATACCATCATCCTCATGGCGTCGGATGACTCCCTCCCGACGCTCAAGGTCCTGCTCATCGGCCCATCCGGCGCCGGCAAGTCAGCCTGTCAGCCCCCCCTCCCCTCCCCTCGTAACACTACACACCCTGTGATTAACACACGCTTCCAGTGCTCACAAGATACTGCGACGATGAGTTCGACCCCGAGTCCTCCACCGCCACCATCGGCATCGACTTCAAGATCAAGAAGCTCTCCGTCCGCGGAAAAGCCTACCGCCTCACGCTGTTCGACACCGCGGGCCAGGAACGCTTCCGCACACTCTCTACGTCCTTCTACCGCGGCGCTCACGGCGTGTTGTTGGTGTACGATGTTTCCAGTCGGGCCTCGTTTCTGACGATGGAGAGATGGTTTGATGAGGCAGAGGCGAATACGGGGGAGGGTGTCGCTTTATATTTGGTAAGTTTCCTTTTTTAACCTTGCCATATCTTCTGTTTTCCCACTCTTCTCCGCCTGGGTTCTTCTTCCCAGTTCCCCTGAGGCTGACAGCGATGGCTAGGTCGGCGCAAAACTAGACAAAGCCGAGACTAGCAGGGAGGTTTCGTATGAGGAGGGCCAGGCGCTGGCGGATGCGCATGGGGCGTTGTTTTGTGAGGCTAGCGCGAAGACGAGGGAGAATGTTAGGAAGCCCTTTTGCGATATCGTCAATCAGATTGTGTCGACGCCGGGGTTGTTGTCGGGGGGTAACCAGGGGAGGACGGTGGGAACGGTGCAGGTGGGGAAGGATGGATGGTATTTGTCGGGTTGTTCGTGTTGAGCGTCTACTTGCCCCCTTTTCCTCTCATTGCCGTAATACCTTAGAGGTTTCCTTTGTGCTGTTGGGGCGTTTTGAGGATGTTTTGTTTTTGCACACACTTCAACCTACTACTTGCGCGTAGTACGTCGGCAGCATTTTGGGAGAGATCCTGATACCCCCATGTTATCCATCATTGTTTGCATTCCTGTTTATGCTTTCTCAACAGCTGCTTTTTATGTCTATCCTCGCTGGTCTATAGGTACATGGAAGAGAGAGATGCCGCTAGGCGCAGGCATTAGAGGGGTGGGGTGAATATACAATACAGTCATGGCAGACAAATTTCTCCTACTCTTTCGGCTCCAGGAAACGGACCGCCGCTGTTTGTTCGGTTTGTCAGTCAACCACCCATCACACAGCTCAAACAGCAGACAAAAGCTCACCTTCTCTAAAGGCTTCGGGATTCTCGGAAATCAACCAGTGGCCCGCCTCCACATCCACCAGCTCAAACCTCGGAAAGAGCTGTCCAATGACCGGAATCACCTCATCCGGCACATACTTGCTCTTCGTTCCCCTAATGAACAGCGCCGGCTTCTCAAAACGCACCTCGCCCGGGTTCTTATAGGGGAAATCCCCCAAATGATCCAACGCCTTCCCCAGGATCGACAGCGGCACCCGAAATTTCTGCGCCTTGCTTCCCTCGGGGCGGTGCAGATTTCCCAGGAGAAACTGCCGAATAGTCATACTCTTCTCATATGGCTCCAAGATCTTATCTGCCTCCGCCTGACGCGTGACATCAGCTGGCGGTGAATGTCAGCTGCTTCTAAAATCGCATTTTAGGGTGATCCTGCGTGTCTTGGGGAGACCGCTCATACTCCTTCTGGGGCAGCAGGTAAGAGGATAAAGGGGCGGAAAACAGGAAGCGATCAGGCATACCGGCGTCAATCTCCTTCATCCCGCGGATGTACCGCGCAAAGTCGCTTTCGAGACGCACGTCAACGGGGGCGTTGTCCACGGCAATGATGGAGGCAACGAGATCGGGCTCGCGGAGGGCGAGAGTCATGGCGGTTTTGGCACCCATGGAGTGGCCGATGAGGGTGGGCTGGCGGAGGTTGTGAGAGCGGACAAAGTCGGCGACGTCGGCGGCCATGGCGCTGTAGTCGTGGCGGTCGTGGTGGGGAGATTCTCCATGGTTGCGGAGGTCTAGGGCGTAGACATGGCGGCCTAGGTCCCGTGCGAGGACTCTGGGTTGTATTAGAGTCACATTCTGCTATGTATGGGGCATGGACCGGGCGTCACTCACTTACTTATGCTCCTGTTGTTCTTTTTTGATCCGAACAGACCGTGCATGATGATAATGGGGGATGTTTGAGCGTCAGGAACTGTGGGCTTTGCGGGCGAGTGGAGGTCGTACACCAACGGCACGGTTGGGAGTGAACGCGCCGCGGACGTTGAGAATAGCTTCGTGCTTGAAACCACTATGAAGCGGATCTGGCGGACAGACGCCGCTGGCCGTGATATTACTCTAGCAAGCATTTTGACGCTCGTCTGGATTTCTGCTCGCTTCTTTGCAGAACTCCTCTCACTGACTGTGAGCCCCCCCAGCGCCGGTTGCTGCCAATTGGTTCAGCCGTGCCGACTACAATGTGGAATTCAGGAAGCCAACCGAAGTGCCTTGCAATTAAGTTGGGACGTTGAAAGTTTTCGGAAGGGCGCGAGCGCACGGACCCAGAATACGTCATTTCAGATTTCAGGGGACCGCTACCCCTGTAATTAAGTACCGATCGCGGTATGTACAGGCACCGTTCTTCGCGTATGAAGGCTCCAGCCATAACAAAGAGGCCATCTGCACCGTGCGAAATACACGTTTCTGAGGTTAACACAGGCCTTTAATAACGACAAAACGGCGGAAAATGCGTTTTAAATAGCTATATGTACATTATAAAATACGTAAAGTATATCACTTAAGGTGTTATATGCATTATCAAAGGCTTTATCAACATTGTAAGAGACCATAAGGCGATATGGTAATACCACCAGGCGCACTGACCAAAGGTCCCTTTCTTTTGGCCAAAGCCTTCGTACCCTGCAACCACCGTGCCACCTACCTAGGTAGGTAGTCTTTGGAAACCGGGACCTAAACGATGAGACTCTCTGGCGGCCCCAGCAAACTGCTCTTCACTCCACCCAGATCGATAACAATCTTAGTAACAACCATGGTCGGCTCAAGCAAATACACCTTAAGCTCATGTTTCCCAGGGGCAATTCTCCCAACCTTGCTGCTTTTCACATACGCCCCCCTAATTACTGCATCCGACCAACCCTGGGGCTGGTTACTTCCGTTTGTCAACGCCACCACCTGCACCGTCGACAGAGACCCCCCGTCGACAGCAACGCTATATCGATTGGGCGATTGTGGATTCGCGTTTTCTGACGGGGCGAGGTACACCGTTACCGTAGCATCAGCGATGTTAGTGAACGAATAAAAGGGGTAGACCAACACGGGGCCCTTGCCAGGTTGCTGGGAGGGCGTTCTCGGCGGGAGGCGGACTCCTGAGAGCGTACGGCCGTAGTGGGGGATGATGGTGTAGTCCTTGGAGGAGGCGGCAGGGTTGAAGTGCTCTGCTTCGATGGAAAGGGTGCGGTCAGACTCAACATGGCCTTTGAAATCGGCGGGGACGAATGGATTTTCGAGGGGGACAACGACGGTGGCGGATTGAGAGGTGGAGTTTGTGTTGGTGACCGTGAGAAGGGCAGTGGAAGAGCCGGCAGGAGCAGATGCCCAGTCTACTCCTAGAACGGACCGGATGTCGGTAGGCCCGGACGGGGAGGAAAGCGATCCGCGGCGGTTGGTCACGTTCACATACGAGACATTGGCCGTGATATCGTAAGAGAATCTGCCGTCGCCACGCGCGAAGATGTCGATGTAGCGGTTTACGCTGTCGAACTTGCTCACGGGAAGCAGGGCAAGTCTAGCAGATCCAGGATATGCCGCCGTGTTGCCCTGGGCCGAGACGCCGAGGAGCGCGTTGCTCGAGGCAGCGGTGAGGGTCGACGGCCGAGGGATCGTGTTGGAAGCTGGCTCTTGCCAGTTGTTATACCCGAGCTTTCTACAGTCAGTATTTCGTAAACCGCTTCCAGTGCAGGAAATCCCACTTACATGAGTCTGATCCATGAAGTGATTCCATTTCCCGCTCCGAAGGCTATGGAACCGCTTGGTGATAGTCTGGTCCGCCTGGAAAGCTGCCTGCACATCCTTCGCCAGCTGATTCGTGCTAATCCGTTTCTCCGTGTTATACCGTGAGGCAAGGGCGACCTTGGTGTAAATCTCAAAAACCGTCTTCCCGGCCAGCACAGGGTGCAACACGATCTCGAAGAAACTATCTTGCACCGCCGCAGGCAGCCCGTCGTACACTTTCTGCGCCTTCTCAACCAAATCCGCCCACTCCTGATAGTTGAGCTCGGCCTCATCGTAGTTGGTCGCATGAAAGGCAAACGGTGTCCTGCTCAAATCCTCGTACTTGTGTCTTGCAACCAGCTTGCCGTACGTCGTCATAATCTCCGCTGCTGCCTGTCCCACACTCTCCCCAAACTGCCGCCCGCTCCAAACCTTGAGCCATTCCGTCGTGCTATCCATCCCACCGAATGAACCCCTGTCCCAAGCCATCGCCATAAAATGCACCGTCGGCAGTTCCAATGCTTTCAGATCCCCCACGTTCACAATCCAGATATTTCTGATCCCGCTGTCGTACGTCAGCGTCATCTGCTCCCACGTTTTGGTTAGCTGGATAGTGTTGATCCACTTGTAATTTCTTGGATCCCCAACGTAGTCGAAATGGTAGTACATTCCCGAGCCACCACTCCGCTTCTCTTCGTTGCCTATTGGAACCCTTCGAATGTTGCCGCGGTTGTCATCGCTCCAGAGAAGGGTTACATCATCAGAGACCTTCATTCCGGCTTGCCAATACCCAGGAACCTCTTTGTACATGACCCACGCTTGCGGGATTTCCGAAAGGGGCTTCCCCAGAGCATTTCTTAATGTCGTCTGCTGCCAAGCGATGATCTCTTCGAGCGCACTGGAGCTCAACGTCGCGGATGCTGCGTCTCCCGACCCTCGCATGCCGAGCGTGTAAATAGTGGTCCAATTTTTGGACCGCGTTGCTCCCTCCTGCATAAACGATTGCACGCCCGCCTTGTTGCTTCTCCACTGTGGTAAATATCCGTTAGCAATTTCTCTTAAAGGAGATTCGTAGGCAACGCAAGTTCAAAGGCCCGCTCATGTCACGCCCAAGACGCCCAACAAAGCCATGAATAACCACAATAGGAGCCATGTGTTAGAAAGGGAAGACTCACGTCCCAGGACCCGCGGAGAAAACGCCCCTGCTCCTTGTCGGCTCTGGCCATGGGTTCATGGTGCGATGTCCCCATGAAAATCCCGTACTCCGTAGCCATGGGTCCGTTTTTGGGATCGTCTAGGTAAAACATGCTAGACCACATGGCGGGCCAAACGTAGTTGCCCTTGAGGCGGAGGACAAGGTCGAAGATGAGTTTGTAGAAGTCGGAGACGAAGGGAGAGTTGTATTGGGATCTTTTGAAGTTGGCTCCGCCCCAGCCAGTCAGGGCCGGGGCTTCGTCGTTCAAGAAGACTGGTGGTCGATGTCAGCTACGATCTTCCATTTTGGGACAAATGCTTGCTTGTCTCGGGAGTTCTGAGGAGGTAACTCCTCCACTTCCTCTCGAGACATCAGGGCAAAAAGAATAAAGGGGCGAAAAACAGCAGGAATCGCACATACTACCGCGGTATTTGACTGACGGGGGGCCTTCGCTGTGAATTTGGGAAGTTGCAGCGATGTAGGTGCGCTTGATGGGTGCGACGTCGGCCCAGAAGTGAAGCGGGCTGTGGCATGTATCAGCTCATTATCTCATTGTTTGGGAAATCCTCTGTTGTCTCGGGAACCTCGAGAGAGCTTTGCTCTTGAGACAGTTGAGAAAGAGACAAAGGGGGAAGAAAATCGCTTCAATTTCCACTCACGAGACACCGATACGCTCCGAAATGTCATATATACCGAAGACTGTACCCCGGGAGTCGGACCCTGCGATAGCAAAGATGTTTGGGAGGCCTTCCCAAGGGCTGGGGATGACTTGGTAGGTGAAAGTCTCCCACTTTTTCGCAACAGCGGACGTGTCGAGCTTGTTGGAGAAGACCAAGCCGTCGATAAGGCTTGACTGACCGATGGTACCAATAAGAATGATGGGTTTGGAGGTCGTCTTCTGCGCGATGGTGCTGCTCCAGTCGGCTACAACTACGGTCCCGTTAATTCCCAGGACCTTGCCGAAATCTGCAGCTAGATCCCTGGCTGCTCGGAGGACGCCTGGGGCGTCATTTTGCGACACCCTGATTTCCGGAGCAAGACTCGGGCCTCCGAGCTGGAATCCACCGCTGTCAGGAGTGAAGGTGAATATCGACGGTTTCTCCTTGTAGGCAGCCCCTAAAGACGAAAACAAACACAGGGCAGCGGCAGCGAGGCCGATGATGTTCAGGTACGGCATGTTATCAACACTCAGGGGACGCTCTATTCCTCCCATGCCAACCGTGAGTAGACGGGCGGCGGGCCCATCTTAAGTAGGTAGGGATTCGCGATAGACCAGCCTGAAGGGCCAATACCGACTCGCTGACATCTGGAAGAATACCGTATTCGCTCATAGTCGGAGCCGGCGGAGCGGTTAAAGTAATGCGAGGGCAGGGCAGAAGCGAATAAGTAGAAGTATATAATCCATGCCACTTGGCATCAATTAAGAAGCCATATAGGAGATATTCCACGAATAGGAGACATCAAACCATGGAGGATAGTCCCTAGTTTCCTGGTAATGAGTATGAAGCACATTGGAAACTAGTTGATGCACCGGTGGTGTTGAGCTGGGAGTATCGGTGCAACAAAAATCTCCGGTACAAAGTGTAAAAAATGCGATGAGATTGTTGATGGTGTTGTAATTTTCCATCGTCTATCTCGACGTATTCGAGATCTCTGAACCGGGCAGCGGCTTCATGGGATGTAGATGGGAGGAATGCTGATGAGGCTTCACCGTGCTAGGGGAGAGCTGATTGGTGAGATAGAAGCCCGTATCTTAGTGCAGTGCTTGGGTGGGGCCTGAACCCCAACGCACTTTTCGTGGGTCCTTGCCCCGCAACTCGACCTCGAAGCTTGGAGCCACACAATCAGCTCAGCGACACTGGGGAGACATCGGTCTCAACGCCAGTTGGAAGCAACCAGATCAAAGTGATATTCCAAATATCGCCCAATAATAGAGCATCAAATCTTCCAGGACTAGTATGAGCGCCGCAAAATAGACGTCCCCGACTCCCATCACAGCCCCCGTCCGCCATCGACCATGGCAGACCCCGCCATCGCGGCCCTCAACTCGCTCTTGCGCCGGACAACCGTCGAGGATCACAACGAGGCCCTCAGGCTCGCTAATACCGCCATCAAAGCTGCCAAAGGCAACAGCGACGACCTGGCCACCGCCCAGCACACCCGAGTCGTCGCCCTCCTGAAGCTCGACCGCTTCCAAGATGCGCTGCGCGCCGTCTCCGAGGGTGGGGATGCCCTCCAAAAGCTGTGCGTTCTAGAGAAATCGTACGCCCTCTACAAAAATGGGGAGCTGGACGCTGCGGAGGAGCTTTTGCAAAGCGCAGGTGCAGGCCGGGGTATGAAGCACGTGGCTGCTCAGGTTGCGTATCGCAGCGAGAAGTTTGAGAAGGCGGCGGCAATATATCGGGATTTGGCAAGCGAGGAAGCCGGAGAACAGTACGGCGAGGAGAATGACCTGCGGATCAACTTGGCCGCAACATATGCACAGTTGGAGTGGCAGGGTAAGGGTGGGGCGGTGCCCGAGGTGCAGAAGCAGCCTGGAAGGGAAGATCTGGAGGCGTTCGAGACGGCGTATAACGCTGCTTGTGGTTGCATTTCTCGTGGAGATCTTGCCAAAGCTGCTATGCTGCTGAAGCGGTCAAGGGATCTCTGCGAAGCGAGCGAGGACCTTGACGGTGAGGAGAAGAAGGCTGAATTGGTGCCGATTTTGGTTCAACAGGCTTACGTTTCCACAAGGTTGGGGAAATTGGATGAGGCAACAGCCTTGTATAAGTCTCTGGACCTCTCCGAGTGAGTAACCCACAGGTGGACTATGCACCAAGCTTGTGCCATCGCTAATGTCGTCCAGTGTCTCGGACGAGTCGACCAAGGTCGTCGCCAAAGTCAACACTCTGATTCTAGAGGCTGGAGGGAATCCGTTTTTGACACATCGTGCTTTCGAATCTTTGCCAGTGGCATCAGGGAATGACAGACTTTTTGGGTACCAAGCATCCGCTCTGAGACACAACAAATTTGCTATCGACCTCAAGGCACAGAAGTTCACTGGAGTTCACAAGACGACCACCAACATTATGGATGGGGAGTCTGATTCTCCGGTAACTGCCGCTAAAACAGATCTCGGAGTCCTTAACGCTGCCGCAATTTCGCAGTTACAAACCGGCAAAGACGCCCTGCGTCGTATACTTCCGTTGTTAGAAAGACGACCCAATGATTTGGGAATTCTTTTGACAATCATACAACTGTACATCCAGCTCAAAAACCCTGGGCCTGCACTTAACCTTCTCGAGACCTTCTTCAAGAGGCTCGAAACAGCTACAACGGCCGACTATGCCGATGTGCGATTTGCGCCCGGCCTTGTCGCTCTCGCGGTAGCTCTCTACCGTCAGCAAGGCCAGTATGCAGCGATCCGAAGAGAACTCGCTAAAGCGGCTGCCCATTGGCAAGGCAAAGGGTCTTCCGACTCGGCAGCCGCTGGAGGAAACAGTCTCATCCGTGAGGCCGGCATCGAGCTTTTGCGCTCTGCCCACCCCTCAGACCTCGCAGCCGCTGGGGAGGCCTTCTCCCACCTGGTCTCCACACAGCAAGGTGACCGCACAGCGACCGCAGGACTGGTCGCTAGCTTTGCCACAAGCGACTTTGCCAAGGTCCAACCGCATATCAGCTCGCTTCCAGCAGTCGAGAAGGCAATTGGCGGCGTGGATGTTGACGCCCTCATCGACGCCGGCGTCGCCGTTCTCCAGACTGCCGCTCCATCCTCCAACAAGAAGCGCTCTCTCGACGACACCGGAGCAGCCAGGCAGCAGCCCGCCAAGAAGCCTCGCAAAAGAAAGCTCCCCAAGGACTACGACCCCAACAAGAAACCAGACCCAGAACGATGGTTGCCTCTACGGGATCGAAGTAGCTACAGACCGAAGGGCAAGAAAGGGAAGAAACGTGCTGCCGAAGCCACACAAGGCGGTGTTGTGCGCGACGAGGAGATACTCGAACTGGCGGGTGGCGCCGGATCCGTCAAGGTGGAGAAGGCGCCTGTAGGCGGCGGCGGTGGTGGAGGAAAGAAGAAGAAGAAGGGAAAGAAATGAATACTTAAATATAGACAGGTGAGCAAATGCGTGGGATTAGGAGGAGTTTTGGTTCGCAACCCAACGCGCGGTGAAGGCCTTCACAAACTCTTTGTACCAAGACCCCAGCCAAGCAGAGGTTGCTAATAAAAAAAAGTGACCCCTAATTAAGGAGCAGTACAACCTGGCGACCGGTCTGAAAGTGCGAGTTGGTTGTACCAACAGAGTCTTCGGGCCACTGATGAAGACATTCCTAGGTTGCCCAATACCCCTCATTCCTAACTACCCTCATGAAAAGTGGCCCCAGCATGGACACAGCCATGTTGAAATACGCACATGAACTCCGTTCAGGCCCGATTGGCACCCCGTTCAGCACAGGTATCAACAAGTATTGAAGGCTTCAGGTAAACATCCACATCGACAACCAGTACTCAACTCCATAGATTCTGCCCAGGCATCACATAATTCTAGGTGCGTAGCTAGGCTCAGAAGTACCCAGCTTGGTAAATAACATAGGGTGGGCACGCAGTCAGGCCAAAGCGCCGTCCCCTCTCTCTTTTTCACCCCCAAATTCAGACATCCCCCCAAGCCAGAAAAGGCAGAAAAACAGCCAAACCACAGCTTGGCCCGGTTCAGTTCAATCAACTCAGTTCTCTATAACCCAAACTCCAACACCGTCCTGCCTGCCCTACCATCCCATTAAGTTTTTAGCGGCTGCGGCGCGCGCATTGCAGTTTGAAGCACTTGTTACAAAGAGACCTCCCCAGGTAATTGTTGATGTTGACGTTGGATGTTCCACTCACGCGATGCACCCACCACACCTCACCTGCCCACGACATGACTTTGACCTCCCGAACCGAAAGAAAAGAACAAGAAGAAAAGAAAGTAGGGCTTGAGTGTGTACTGCCCATTCGTCCGATCCGGCCCTCTAACCAGAAATGATTCCGTCATCATCCTTCTGGCCTGGCAGAAGTCTAACACTATGTTGAGGATTTTTGGTAGTTGATTCTATTATATGTATACAGAGTTCATCGCGATGATGAAGACGGTCGGGGGTACGAGGCGGTACCGACGAAACAGAAGTGAGGAAGGACCGGATGTGCTCAGGGGCACTAGGGTTATGTGGCTAGAATGGGGTTTTGTTCTAACCCAATGCATGTTAGGAGGCTCCAGGGGCAACTTGACTCCGGCACCGGAACACCACCCAGCAAGCGCCTTTCAACCCCCCTCAGGCGCTGACAACTTGCGGTGGCGAACCTCCAAGTCGCTCATTGCGGTCCGCAGTGGAGCCTCTGTCTCCATCGTTTTCGGGCGAATGTGCCCTGATGGGCGAAGAGGCCGGCTCCGGCGTAAAGAACACTGTTTGACGGTTGTCTCGGCTGGGCGGAGGGCTGGCATTGTCTTCGGGCTCCTTGCTCTCTTCGTCGTCATACTCGCCTGGCTCAGGTTCACCCTCAATAGGGGGCAGTGGAGTGCGCCGTCCCTCGGAGAAGCTGATGGCAGCATCGCTGTCCTCGTCCGAGGGCAGGGCTAAGCTGCCAGACGGGACCAAGCCCTTAGCGGCCTGCGCAGAGGAGTACTTCCTGTGCAACTCCCTGAAACTCCTGGCAGTAGCAGTGCTTGCGCTCGCAGCAGATCCGCGGTGCTCACGGGCTTCAGAAGTCGACCTTGCGGTGAGGACGGAACGGAAGTCAGCAATTTCCGCAGCGATACCTCGACTGTTAGCGCCGTTGACCGCTGGAGACGCCGCAGAATCGTCTCGCGACTTCCACTGTCTGATCCGTTCTTCCGGCGAAAGGCTTTGCATCTGCAGCTCGTTGCCGAAGGTAATGACGGACGCTTTCTTTCCGTGGACGACGAACGAGCCCGTGCCACGGGACAAAACATCTGGGCCTTCACGAGCGGTATCATCAGACATACCACCGCTTGATGCCGAGTCCCTTCCTTTTCGGCCGCGGTGGTGAGAAATATGACCTGCACCCTCCCTAAGTGTGCGCTGAAGACTGCGGCGAATCTTATTTCGGTCATGTCGGTCTCCAGACGTGCTGGCAGAGTGCCGTGGATCTTGGCGCTCCGAGCTCTCCGCTACGTCTCCAGCAGCAGTGGTCATGAGCCCTGTTTGTTCCAGCAAGTCATGTTCATCGGCATCGACATCAGCCGGTTGGTCAAATTTAGACTTCTCCGGTGCGGGCGGTGCTGAGACCGAATTGGCCTTATTGCGCGATGGCGACGCGTTGACGGAGGGGTTGGATGAGATCGCACTCGACACTGATGCCTTTCGCAAGTCAACATGGTCAAATGTCAGACCAGGCAGCTCCCACGAGTTTTGCGGCCTGTGGAAGCTGGAGCCGGTAGCACTTGTGGGTGGAGTTTGGAACACTTCCGTCTGAGGCGAAGAGTCGTCGTCGGATCTGGCAGTAAGCGACGTGCGTGCGACAGAGTATTGAGTCGGGGACTGTGGACTCCTCTGAGAAGCAGCATCACCTCGAATATCATCCCGTAGAACCGTGCCCTTGTCGGATACCGGCGAACCCGCCATGTCGTCAGCTGGTAAACCAAGCATCTGCCGCTCTTCCTCCAGATCAAACAACAAAATGTCTCGGTGGCATTTGAGTTTCCAAATCTCCATCCGAGCCCACTTCAGCTGGGCCGCCATCCGTGCGGCCGAAAGAAGCATCTGCTCCCGTGTTTTCGGCTGGATCGGTGCCAAAAGTTGCAGGTGTCTTGAGTTCCGAAGCTGAGAATCCAACGTCTTCTCGGCCTCTTCCAGCTTCTCGTTGGCATCCGCAATTTTTTGAAGCATAATGGCTCGCCGAGCAGCCAGAATATCCTGAGCCATCTTGTGGTCTATCCTGCTTCGAGCGATTGTGACCTCCCCCGTGGGCGTCTGAATCGACTGAACCTGGTCCGTGTCCAGTCTTCTGAGCGCTCGCCGACCCTGGCCATCGTAGCCGCCTCCGACAACCCCACGCATCCGCACACCAGAGGTCCTGAACGCTGCCGCGTAGTTGAGCTTGGCAAGCCAGTCATTCATCTCATCGTCGTCTTCAGCAAGCAGAACTTCCTCAAATCCGCCATGTCTCACGTAAACGAAAGCGTGCTTGTGTTTTTTGTATGTCGAGTCCATCAAGGCAACGGCTCCGTCCGTCGACATCAGAGCATCAGGCTTGAACTGATCGAGAGGAGGCTTAAAAATGCACGGGTCGCCATCGTGACCCTTTTTGACATGCTCCTCGTACTGACTCATCAGATTCTTTATCCATGCCACGTTGCGGAAAAAGTAGAGCTGGGCGCCGGTAAGGATCGCTCCCCATTCTTGCCAGGGTGACCGAGTCTTCTTCTTCTTGGCGTCTTTCCGCCATAGGATGCCGACCTTGGTGATCTTGATGTCGACGATTCCGGGGTGGGCCTCTTCCGGGTTCTTGGCAGTCATATCTGTCATGAAGGCATCAGGTCGAGACCTTGCAGAGATAATCTGCAAGACCCCTGTCTTGAAGAACGTCTTTTGGAGCTCTTTCAGGTTGAGGGATTTGGCCGTCCCCAGATAGCCGTAAGGGTCGTCAAGGTGCATCACATCCTTCAAATTTGGCCGCAAAATATCCAATCTGTTGTCAATGATCAGCGTATACGGATCGATTGGCTCTTTTGCAACCCTCTTTGCCGGGTCTGGTGCGCCGTTGGGAAACAAGGACTTTTTCTTGGCCTTGTGGGTAATGATTCGCTCGCCGTTGATGTCAAAATCATCTTCGACGTGGATGAAAGGAGTGTATGTGATGTTGTCGTAGAAGACCTCGAGGATTTCATCAAAAATCCCCTCACCTTTGGTGTTCTTGAGGTAGTCGGCCTTCTGCATCTTGTGTTTGTTGTTCTTGTTGAACACATCGGTATGGAGTATCAAGAGGGAGAAGGCGATGAAGTAGGCTTGGTCCGGGTTTGCGTAGATACCCGGATTGCACTCATGGTACCGGTTGGCAAATGCCTGCAGACAGCGGTCAATCTGCTGCGTCTCTTTTGGAAGCTCGGCCTCCATCAGGAGCTTTCGAATGGCCATATCCATGGGATCTTCGAAGAACCTGAAACTCCGCATGTAACTTCGCAGCACAGATTGGGAGAAGGTGTCGGTGCCCTTGGAAACCGCCGCTGCTATGACACTTCGGCTGACCACTTCCAGGAGGCGCTCCAGATACCTTGAAGGTGTATCGTCATCCCGGCGTTCGGGAAGGATGATGGAGTCTCTCGGCAACTGCAATGAGTTGTTCTTGGAGGCGCTCGATCCAGGCGTCGCCGGCGTCAGCGTCCCATGTCTACCATTAGGCTCCGAGTTCTGGCGTAATCGGCTCAAGCCTAGGAGGTCTCCGAAGCTCTTCCGCCCCGTTGAGGAAGATGTCCTGGTTGTGGGTGGTGCAAGATGCTCGTCAACAGATTCCCTTGGTGAGTCTCTTCCCAGAGAGCTCAATGTCGAAGACCTGCCTCGCTTGTGGCGGTATGCTCTCGTTGGCGATGAATGCCCGGAGTGCCTCGAGCTGGGCCTGAAGAATGCAGATGCCGGCGAGGCACCAGACTTGGAGAACAAGCCCAAACTTGCAGTAGGCGGGGTTGACATTCCATTCCTTGAAGACGGCCTCGACGGTGTCGGCGTCAGCTGAGAATTTGACCGCGATTGTGAAGGAGACCCGCCAGACGGGTCTGGCGTGGGGGCGTAAAGGGACGAGTTGGAGACATCCGCAGACGAGGATTTGCCTTTGGACTGGAGATGTGCAATGGGGAATAATGGTTCGGGCTGCTTGCGCTTCCTACGCGGCAGCTTAAAGAACGTGGTTGTCGTGTGGACAGTGTGGGTAGTTGTTGTGGTGCTCCCATACACCCTGTCTCCCGAACTGGCATCCGACCGTGAGGATTCTGAGAGCCGGTTCACGGGTAGCGCAAGCGTAGACGAGTGGTCTTCGCCATAAGCGGGAGGCGGGTGGGACGATGAGGCTGGCCGCCTCGGCTCGTCAAACGTCACGCTTTGCTTCCCTGGTGTGCCCTCCTCCGGAACCCGCTCCATCTGCTCCCCCCTTCCCTGGACAGTCTCGTCCACCTCGTTGACCAGCCCAGGTCTCGGAATTTCGCCGGACTTTCGAATTCGAGCGGCAAAGTTCAGTCGCGACGGCTGTCTTCGGGGCGCCTGCTCATTGAACGTGGGCGCTGTGGTGATGATCTCGGGTGCTGCGGTAGCATTTGTAAGTGGGTGTTGAAGAATAGACGGTCTAGCACTGCGCGTGCGCAAGCCGACTGATGAGAACATACGACGCGGAACTGGCGGGGCCGTCTGCGCTGCGGCGGCATGAAGCTTCGCCTTTGCTGCCAGCTGAGAGTCGGACGCATTACGGAACCTCAGCATGGAGAATCGGCGGTGCTTGTGCGTTTCCTGTTGGACCGGAGAGGGAGGCCGGTCGGCGCCATCGATGGAGGGCGTGGCGAGATAGCTGGAGGAAGTGGACATGCGGTCAGCGGGCGCTTCGACAGGAGATGTCGGAGCGCTGGGTGGGGGGAGATCCTCTGTTACGGCGGGCAGATCGGTGGTTGATTCGGAGCGACTCGGCGGGAGCTTCGGCACGGCGAGACCGTCCAGCAGGGTGTGGCGCCGGATGTCAGTCTCGCTGGCGAGGTTGCCGCGGCGTCGTAGAAACGGCATTGTCTATAGCTGGCTCCGATCGTCATAATCCATTGAGACGCATTGACGACGGCCGCCTTTCTTCGTCGGATTCTCACTGCGAGGCAAGATGGATCGGCACCCGGCTCGTCAATCGTCAATCGGCGGGGGGTCTGCAATCAGAGGAGCGAAGCGACGGTCGCGCAGGTGGCGGACACAGTCGTAGAGATGGCCTGTCGTCGGACACGCAATTCGTAGGAAATTTGTTGCTCGTCGAGAGAGTTGAACCCTCGCAGCTGGGAAATGGCTGTCAGACAGACCACCGCCCTGGCCGGGAACAATGTTCGCTGGCTCGCGCTGGTGGGTCCCAGTGTCCGTAGCTTTCTCCTTCCCAGTTCCAGCTGAAAATTGACTTGGCGAAGCTAGTTCCAATCTGGTGGGGACCCTGCACCGAACCAACCCCTTGTCTGCATGAATGGGCAACACTTGCGCAACCAAAGTTTCCAGTTCCATAAGGTATCAAACTCAAACTTTGCCCCAGCGGTCCTCGGGCGGGTTGAACCCCGAGCAACGGGCAATATAAAATTCTGCACGCTATGTGCCATAGTCGGAGGAAAGAAATGCCGACCTCGGGAGTGATCCCCCAGCAGCTCAGTGACTATGCAACTGCCAAAATACAGGGTCTTCTTGCCTGTCTGCCAGAGAGAGTTGTGCCTTCCAATGTCAAGCAACCCCACCTAGACACAATGACGAAGAACCACCTACATATGGAGTGAAGCAGTTTATCTAAAATATCACCAATTCGAACGGGTCAGGTTAAAATCACCAACTTTTTTTTTCCCTGGGCAACTCGAATTGACAAAGCAAAACAAAAAGCCCCAATGCCCGTCAAACTTGGGCTTGGAGTGCGGAGTGCAGGAGGTACACACCTAGTGATCCAACGTGCAATGAGAACAATGACCCGCCTTCGCGAAATGGTAAAAATGTGCCCCCCAGCATCCTCACCACCACCTACACAGTCTTCACTAAACTTAATATCAGCCCTCCATATGTGATGATCAACATTCCAAGTACTCTTCGACCACTCCCTCCAAAGATTCACCATCTCCTGGTAAATTTACATATACACTAGGCCAAACGGCCCTTCGAACGTGCTCATTTGACCATACGCCACATCCCCCCTCAAGGAAGCACTGCGGGTTATAGATTCCCCAGCCCAAAACGCCTTGGCCCTCTCTGCATATATCATCAGCACATTCCTCTTCCCTCTTGCCAGTCACATCACTTCCCAAACATAACCCTCTTTTTCGAGCTCTCAGCAGGCCCACTGCTTCCCTCTGTGGTGGCCTTAGATTCGTACGGACTGCATATGCCGTCTCTGTAGAACCAAACGTGGGAGGTGTGGGTTGTACAGGATGCTCTTTCCTTGATAACGCGGTCTGGGTGTTCCTCACGGAAATTGGGGCGCAAGGGGGTAGTGAGAGTCCGCATGAGGCTGATGAAAGTGGTGAGCGTCATATCGGCAAATATGATATGGGAGTTGCTGTGGGCAAGCCCTGGATATATAGGCCGTAATGTTGTGAGGGAGAGGTAGCTTACCGGACGGTTGTGCTGAGGTCCTCGTTTGAACCCGCAGGTCAGTCGTTGCCTTAGAACACGCATGGGTCGACCGCACTCGACCCGAAACAACGAAGAATGTCCAAAGCGAAGGCCACTGCCAACAAGTTTGATGCAGCAGAAAATCCCTGCCGAGTGGTACACCTAGTCTGCCGCTATCATGAAAGCAGTATTCATATTCATGGAACTGACGCCGCTCGTTATACAAAAAAATAGGACAATGCCGTTTCCGAGTTTGTGTTTTGGGTGAGTTTTCGCGTCTACCGCCGTCGTTTCCTGAGATCCCTCCACTCTGTCTCCGAGAGTGGTTCGTAAGCCTTCTCTGGCGGGAAGCTCTCGATCCCGTTGTTCCCGAGAAGATAGTCCCCGAAATACTTGAGGGCACTCAGCATCTCCTCACCCGTGGGCACAATTTGCTCCTTTGGAAGAAGGAATCCGTAACTTCCGGTATCCCTGAGCTTCACCTGATAGCTGTAACGGGCCTTAAGCTCGTCTACACCTACGTTAGCATGCAATCAATTAAAAGTAGGGTTGGGGGGATACCATACGGTAGAACCAATCGATTGCCGAGCCGCCGCCAGACTCAACACGAGGGTAAGAGTCGCTTGCGCTGTAAGAGCGGGCCAACGCCCCTTCGCAAGCTGATGCCACTGTGTAAGATTCACCACTGGAGAGCCGGATTGCCTTCGCCAGGCCGACCGCGAGCTCTTCGAGGTTTTCGCGGTTTGGGGGATCAACTGAGCAGCTATACGCATATGGAAATAAGATCTGTTGCGAGTACGAATGGAGATCGAGGAATCCGATGAACTTGACGCCATTCTCGGTCTGGTTCTTTGCCCAGTCGGCGATATCTGACGCCTCAATGGACTGGAATGGCTCCTCCCCGCCATAGCTCTCGGAACAAGGATCGCTGATGTGTTGTGTGGACTCCCACTCGTACCCAAAAGCATGGTCGAGATCGAGGCCTTGGCAGTACTGCATCTTCGTCCGCTGCCTCGATTTCCGCCACAGGCGATCCTCCTGCCATGTGTACTCGTACCCGTCGGGGTTCATGACCGGCACGAAGACAATGTCGAAACGCCGAAGAAGCTTCGTGATCATCTGGTCAGTCCCGAAAGAGGTAACCAAAGACCACAGCAAGTAGTCGACTGTGCTTGTCGAGATCCACTCTCTCCCGTGCAAACCACCGGTGACAAGTATCGTCTTCCTCGGTCCCTTTTCATCAGGATTTGGTTCCCCCACGCGGAATGCCCAGATGTCTCTGCCCTCATAGGACTTGCCGATGCTGGTGATATTGGTGAAGGATGGGAAGAGAGCTTGGAGCAGCCGCATCCAATTTGTAATCACCTATGCAGAGTCAACAACATCCGAAGCCCAACAAGAGAACAGGGAAACCGACGAGTAGGGGTTGGTAGTCACTGAAGAAAATGTTGTCAGCCCCACTTGCCAGCATATTCCTCTTCGCCGGGGTGCTCATGCTGTCAAAGTCGGAGAGCGGAGCATCAGCTGAAGGGAATGTTGCCCAGGCCGCGGCCGCCACGTCGGATATCAGAACTGTGTGCTGCAACGAGTCTGGGAGCAGCTTGAGCAGCCCCGGCAAGTATCGCTTGCTGATCCTGACATCGACATAATCAGGTGTGAACGCCCATACATCCAATATCAGTTGAACGGCGGCGACCGAGAGGGCCGTTTCTTCCTGGGGGTTGGTGACATTGAATCGAATGACGACATCGTCTCGATAACGGGCGTGAACCGACGCGGCGTCAGCCCATACGGGCTTTGCGCGAGAGGATGGCGGTGGACCAAGTATAAGTTCGATGGCGCTGTCGCGCAACCTCTTCAAAAAGGGGAGAACATATCCATCCCCGCGCTCAGGGTGTGCTTCGCGATGGTACCATGCGGGTTGAATGCCGGCCGCCCACACCGTCGGGGGCGTGGGGACAAAGGCCAACAGAGCGGATAGTGCGATCAAGTGTCTTGCGGGCAATTGCATCGTCGCGTCTAGATATCCGGATCGTTTGCAGACATTACACGCGCAAGGCGGAGAGCGTTAGTTCTTAGTCGCAGCACTGGTCAGATGTTTCGTCGTCGCCACAGGCCTCCAGCCCATCGAGTGCGGGGCGTTTCATTGCTTGTTGCCTGGCCCCTGCCACGCAACAACGGATGCCAAGAGAGCTCTCGATGCAAAGTGACAGCTGTCGGACAGGTGCCGAGCAGGTTGGATGATGGCTACCCCCACACACTTTTCACGCAGACCATATACCTGTGGGGGCTTATATCCATACAAGACCCAACTTCCCCCTTTTTCTCTGTCCCAAGCTTCAGCGCGAACGAGGGGGGTTCTGTATCTAACATATAGCCCTCATCAAATCCACAATGGTCTCATGTTACCTTTGTACAGCTGTTACCCTCTCTCGAACCTTCGACGATGAAATTTGATGGCGTGTTACTGCACATTCCCCTCGCATTACCGAGCGGGTTGAGCGTGTCACCAATCGAGAGGGCAACTTGAGGGCATCGATTGGTTCTCAACGCTCTTGACGGGATGCAGCTGGCGGCTAGGGAAGCTGGTGCAAGGCGTCCTCGTTCAGCCCCGCATCTTCACCTCATGTCGCCTTGATTTCGTCTGCGTTGGAAATACAAGTAGGATCGGGCACCACACGTTGTCACACACAGCTGGAAAATCAACTTCCCCAACTGTATGCCGAGCACCTGCCTTCTGTCCCGTCCCCGCACGCCACCAGCGTTTGATGCTTCCATGTATCGAAAATGGGATTTGGCGACAGCATCACTGCCCTCTTGGAGACATACTCCAACTGCGTGTCACTGCTCAAATCGCTTAGGCATCCAAAGAGCGGAAGCGATGGGGCCGCGCCGGACAAACAGCAGGTGACTCTGCTAAAGTCGTTGAAAAAGGATCGCGACTTGGTTGAGCGTGCATATTCATCCAGATTGTCCGAGTCAGGGGGGCGCTTCAAGAAGGGCGACGGTACGACCCTCCCATTTGTATGGATTGAAGCCTTACTGACACTCGCCAAGCCCGTGCCATATCATCTCTGGATCGCATCCTGAAGAGAATACGAGCAACAATCGCAAATCTGCTCCGCCTCTCAGGGAAAGAACAGAAGCCAGTGCTGGACTATGACTCCCTCATGTCTCTATCCAACGCCTCCCGAGTCGAGGCCATCAGGACAATTAACCACCTCTCACGGCGACTCGGGAGCAACAACTCGTCACGAGCATCCATGACCTACACATCTACCGCTGGTTCCTCGTCAGCTTCCCCTCCCCCCCTTGCGCCAGATGCCAAGCCGGCAGCCTCAGCTTCACGGCACAAGGGGCACTCATCGCGCCGCTCATCTCATGGGTCGTCTCACAGTTCGAGCACAACATCCAAATCTCGGAACAAGAGCCCGCCAAGCGCACCGAAAAAGAAGAAGTCCTCATCCAAGGTAAAATCTGAGGAAAAGTTACCCAGAGTCACAGAAGAGTCGCTGCCCGGCTCGAAGGAGGAGAAGCCTCCAAAACCCAAAGCAAAGGCGTCGGTCGAAACCATCCAAGAGAAACCAGCGACGGCGATGAAGAAACCAACCGTGGAATTCTCAACCGATGGAGACGCAGAAGCGAAGACCCAAAGCCGCCCCGTAGGCATCGCTCAGCGCATCGCCGCAGCGCGAGAGAACCGAATCTCCATCGCCTCCTTCACCAGCGATAGCACCAAGCTGGGCGAGATCCCGGACCGAAAGCCACGATCCCGGTACTACACACCGGCGAGTCCCGGATCGGACGAGTATAACGTTCCGCCGCTGTACCCGCTTCGGCCGTACCGAGCGGAGGCCAGAGAAAAGGCCGGGTTCTGGGGGGGCTTGTTTGGCAGGAAGAGAGAAGGCTGAGCACTTTTTTCCTGGTTTTGGGTTGTTGTTTCAGCGGTGAGGCATGGACGGTAACTACAGCGGTAAACCTGGAAGGTGGCCTTTGCCAGCCAAGTTATTTTGCCCGGACCGCAGACGCATCTCGGCGTGCCACGCGGAATGGGCCGTGGGACTGCAAGTGGAGGCGTATGGGTCGCGACGCTGATGCCGGTAGTGGTAGCGTACCTACCTCTGCAAGCCACATTCACAGTCTGTATGTCTTTATACCTACCGCAAGTAGGTAATTTTGGTTGCGGTCAACGACGGCTGTATTTTCCAACTGCCCATGCAACGTTCCGACTGATCCGCTCCTCGGGTAATTCTGTGTGATCGCACTCTGCAGTTAATGCATGCGTGCTTCAGAGTGTGCCGAAGAGCCGCTGCTTCGGCATGTTTCAAGTGTCAACGGATCGCCAAGAAATCCCCGTGTCTTGGGACTTCGTTGAGATGTACGATCTCCATCGCAGTCGTCTCGACTGACGACGCATCATGACTAGACATTGTGATCGGCCATATCGCTCCTTCTCTTCCCTCCCCATTTCTTTCTGCGTTTCTTTACTGTGACTCTCTCCTTTTTGCGCTGTGTTCTTTTTATCTTTTACTTACCAGTTTAATCCTCATCACGAGTTCTACGCTTGCTGGGCAGCGTCACATCTCATCTCCACTTCTAGAAGCATTTCAAGAGCAATAAATAAAATGGTTGGACTCACCTCCCTAGCTGTGCTCATGGCGGCGGCGACAGTTTCGCACGCGCGAACACCACCCGGCTTCCTTCCCGCGACGCAGAACGACCTCATCGTCGAGTTCAACGGCTTCATTGCGATGTCCGGGACCGTCGTCCCACGCAACAGTACGTCCCCCTCCCACCTTCCAGTCCCCTCCAGCTAACCCTCCCCAGCAACAATTCCCCAACCTCGAATCGGCACCCTGACTCGCCTCGCCGGCCGTTCCTACGCGGTACTCATGATCGATCTCGACATTCCCACCGACACCCCACCTCAAACCAACACCCTTCTGCACTGGGCGCAAACCGGCCTCACACCGGCAAACACGCCCACTCGCCTGAACACCACTACCGGCCAAATCTCTGTGTTCCTCCTCGAAAACAGCACCAACGTGGGTCTCCCCTTTGCGCCGTATCGCTCCTGATGTGGCTATTCGTGGCTTTTGTTGGACGTCTTGAGCGTTGCGTGAGCGCGCCGGAGCCATTGCGTTGCCTACCTAGAAAACACCTTTGAGAGAAGTAACTGACGGGCATTTACCACAGACCGCTCCAATCCTGGGCTACTTCGGTCCCAACCCTCCCGCGCGTATCCCGCTGAGCCATCGCTACACCCAGATCCTGATCGACACGAGCGATGCCGACGCAGACGACATCGCCGAGATTCGATCGGCTGCGGCGACGATTAGGGGGTTCAATGCGTTGACGGTATTAACAGAAGCGGACCTGGAGGATAAGGTGGTGGCGGGGAATTTCTTCAACGTCACGAATCCTGGGCCGGTGAACGGGACGGGAACGCCGAGTGGGACCGGGACCGGGACCGGGACCGGGAGTGGGCCGACTGCCACGCCTGCAGCGGGAGGGAGATTGGCGGTGCCTGTGTCGCTGATGGCATTTGTGGCTGGGGCGGTGTTCTTTGGGCTTTGAAAGGGCTGGGTAGATGGTGGGGAGGTAGTCGAAGGGGGGGCTGCTTTTGAGAGCTCAAGTCGGGAGGGTGATTATATACTTATGCGTCTTGATGTTTGGACCGAAAGGACATAGGGGAGCTCTGTTGCTTGAGCTATCACTTTGATCTCTCCGAAGTCTCGCCTCGGAATTAGGAGGCGAGAGAGAGTCTGCAAAGCTATGCTTTGTATCATAAGACATGATTTCTAGTGATGTCGCGATGACGGGACTCATGCGCAGCGCGGTGCAGGGTACGGCCTCCACACGAAACTACCAATACGTTGGGTTCTGCTCGCGCCCCTAGCTGAAGAAGAACCAACGGAAATTCGCATCGTGCTGAATCAATTTGAATAATCGTTGCCTTCTGGGTCGTAGTTTTGCGCAATGTGAGATAGGTATTTCATGGCCTATTTCGTCCCCGGCGGAACATTTCCTCCGTTCTCAAGAATCGAAGAAAAGTCTCCGACTCGAACAGCTCGGAAGATAGACCGCCCGTTCTCCAGCGAACGCCATTTGCGGGCGCTGGGCTAAGTTCTGTCAATTCCGGACAGATATCTGCAAATGGCGCCATTGCGCTGGTGGCCGCCGCTTTGGACGGAGTTGAGGCTGCTTCGATCCCGCGCGGCTTCCCGAACCGGCGTTTGCGCGCAGACGGTAGATACTCTATCAGCCCCCGTCCCGCGCGGGACGCCCCATCAATACGACTCGCTCTCTTGAAGTTGCACCTTTGTGACACGATTGTTGGCGCAGGAGATGACAGCCATCTACCGCGGCAACACGCCCCTGGCAGCGTTCGTTTTGCTTTCTACCTAACCATCGAGTACCAACATGGACCGGAGCCAAAAAAGCTCCGGGGGGACACTCACCGGGGCATATGTCGTGTCCACATTACAAATGCGGCTTGTGGCTGTCGGTGGCATTGTAGGGGATCCTCAAACGGCAGTGGACGGGACCGGTGGTGCCATGGCGCGTAGTCTTGATGATAAAAGAGGGAGTCGTCCTGCTAGAGATGCGGCTCCTATCCCATACCGCTACACCTCCTTCCCTCACAGTACTACACCGAAACAAGAACCATGGCGAAGGCGGTCGTAATTCTCGGCGCCGCCTATTCTGGGGTGCCCGTCGCTCACTACCTCCTCAAACACACGGCCGCAAAAGTGAAGGGTGAGCTCAAGGTCGTCCTTGTGTCGCCCAACTCCGACTTTTACTGGGTATGTGCGATTGTTGCTGTTTTTTGCCCCTTTAGTCCTTTTACCTTATTGTCTCAGGAGGTACCTCCTCAGACCTCCTGGGACATGCAAATGTTGTCCCAGAATGGAAGTTAGTAGCTGACATCGACCACCAGCACAACGCTGCCGTCCGTGGCATTCTACCAGGTCAGATACCTGACGACAAACTGTTCTACCCAATCGTTCCGAGTTTCTCCAAGTACCCCGCCGAGCAGTTCGACTTCGTCCTCGGCAAGGCCCAAGCAGTCGATCCGATCAGCAACTTAGTCACCGTTCGCAAGAATGACGGATTCGAGGAGACCATCAAATACGACGAGCTAGTCATCGCAACGGGATCGAGTTATAGTGATGGCGTGCCATTCAAGGATATGAACACGACCGAGGAAACAAAAGCCGCCCTGAACACATGGCGGAAGAGGATAGATGCTGCGAAGTCCATCGTAATCGCTGGCGGTGGGGCGACGGGGGTTGAGGTAGCCGCTGAGTTTGGCGAAGAGTAGTATGCAATCCCAAACAACAGCAGTCGAGTCTGAGCAACAACTAACCCCCCTGTTAGCGCATCTCGAAAGTTAAAGGAGGTGACCTACATCGTTGCTAGCGAGCTGCCTCTAGGACCGGTAATCATGCCTGACGTGCGCGAGACAGTCAAGAAGGAGCTGGAGCGACTCAAGGTAAAGGTTCTGTACAATACCAAGGTGTCAAGTACGAAGCAAGCAAAGGGCAAGACAATCGTGGAGCTCGACGGCGGGAAGACGACGTTGGAGGCAGACCTCTTCATTCCGCTGCTTGGGACAACGCCAAACACAAGCTTCTTGCCGCGCGACATGCTTGACGATGCCGGCTTTGTTAAGCAAACTGCGTCTCTGTTGGTCGATGGACAGAAAGACATCTATGTCATCGGAGATGCAGGGAACCTTGAGGACTCCCGAGGATACCTCGCCGATCTTCAGGTGCAGCACCTTGCAAAGGTTCTCGATGCAAAACTGAGCCGAGGGCCTGACCCTGGCGAGTACAAGGTTGATCCCAAGATGGCTTTTGGCTTGAGTCTTGGAAAATCCCGTGGCACTGGACAAATGGGGACGTGGAAGGTTTGGAGTCTCGTAAGTATCTCCCTGAACCGTTCTGCTGGGAGCAACGTTTGCCCGTCTTGAACTAACCCTTCTACAGATTATCTGGTGGTTCAAGTCTCGGCACTTGGGGATTCCGATGGCCCAAGCCTACGCCGACGGACTGAGAACAGTTGTTGCGGAGAAGTGGTAGAAGTCTGAGTCGTGCTTCAGGGGTCGTCATGAGGTAGTCTGGTAATGCCGATGATGGTTGACGGCAGGCTCCGAATGTGGTATGATGTGCAGTCGATTCAGACTTTTGTGTCCCGCTCGCTATTTCACTCCATTTCTTCCAGATCGAAATGTGGGGCTCGAATTAGAATTGTCTCTCCTAGGATGTCGCACCGCTGGTCGCTGGGTGAACAGAATGGATCATCGCACCGACCATCTCTCGATCTCGAACAATCCAGGGATGTTTTTAATAGCCTGGTTTCTTATCTGGAATGCAGAATTTGAACCGAACACTGGAGGTGAATGTTGTATGTTCCAGCAGCTTGTGGCCCGATGCACCTCCGTTTGTTTTCATCTTACTCAATTGAGGTGTCAGGATAGGGGCAAAAATGAGCGTTGAAAAATGGGGGGAATTGATTCGGTGACGAGAAAGTGGGTGGAAAGGCTGGTGGCTGCCTGGGGACATCGCGGAAGGGGAGGGTTTCCCGCGGGTATAAAAGGGCACCGGAAACCCCAAAACCTCGAAACGCCCGCGGAAGAAAGTTTTCTTTTACAAGTCTGACGGGAACAGCTTTGCTGCCTTTTGTGGCAGCAGCGGATTTGAGATGCGCTAAACTCCGAGCCGTTGCTGCTTGCTGGGCAAAAGGACGCAAGCCGGCACCTTCGTTATATGTGCAGCAGCAGGCCCCACTCAACTCCCGACCCCACGAAGCAACGCTGGTGCCACGCTGCCGCCCAGAGCGCGTGGGACCTCCCCCACTTTCGCGTCATCGTAGGTCGCCTGGCCCGCGACGCATCCCGGCCGTTCCACGGGGGATGCCCTTGCTGCTGAGAGATTGACCACCCTCCCCGCGTTATCGTGCATCGCGGCACACTTCACAAACAAAACACAACGAAGAGGCCTGGGAGCTCACTGAGGAAAAAAGAAGGCTGTTTATCAGGAGAATAGCAGTAGCTCCTCCGTTTACCGAGTTTCTCATCGTCCAATTGCGCGTTTGCACTTGCGCGGAACCCTGTGGGGCTCAGGATCTCGGATGCAGCTAATTTCACATCGTCGGCAGACCCACTCGAGACGCGACTAAGCCAGGGCCAGGACGCGCCTGCGAGCAATGATCCCAGCCTCTCAAATTCAACCGTGCTGTCTCGCACCAGCAACCGCTGCCAACACCCAATCCCTAATTCTTCAGCAGCTGGGCAGCCCTTTTCTCGCTTCTCGCCCATCGTCCCCTCCACCTTTACCTTCGGTCTCTTGGCCTACGCCGTCCTCAATTGCTTGGATCCGTGCTGCGGACACAGAATCGAGGATGGCGACCCCAAACAACAACCTCTGGTCGGTTCCCTCTCCTCAGGCGGCTTCGCAGCCTGCCGGAGGGGACGAGTATGGCCTGCAGGCGAGGCCAATGGGATGTGAGTAGAGTTTGAAGCGATTTTTGCATTCTTACTATTCTGACAACGCCGCAGTGAAGGTACATTATACCTTTGACCGAGATAACCAGGTTCACTGCCTGGCACGGTGGCCCCATATCCTGCAGGTTCAGACGATGCCACTCAACGAGAGCACGACGATCGGTGTGGTAGACCTACGAACATGTCTTCAAGCGGTTGCGCAGTGCAGCCCCGAGATCATAAACCAGCACGACACCGATTACAGCATTTATGCCACCGATTACTCCGAGGCGAATTTCCCACTGGTTGGGCAAGGCATGATGTCCTGGGTGATGGAGCAGAACGGTGGCCAGCAACAGCAGGAGCAGTTAGTCACAGGGCTTGTGACGAGAAACATCATGGCCATCCTCAGCAAAGGCAGTCGTGACACCCTGGAGGTGAAACTGAAGTTGACGGCTGTTCCGAGGTTGCAGCCGCCACGGTCGGATTTTGCCAGCATGGACTCTCTGGACATGAGCAAGTTCGCTCCCACACCGACCGACACAAACTCGGAATGGAACTCTTTCATCCAGTCGAACCCGATTCTTGGGCATTCGGCAAACGTAGCCTCAATGCCCTCCCCTGCCCTACCGCCCGCCCAGCTGAGCCAACCGACCGGTCAAAACATCATGGACGAGCAACGGTGCCCAGAACCGAGACATGAGAGCATGCCGCCGCAGCCTCCTCGGCCGGCCAGCATTCCGCCCGCGGCTGCTGCACGTCAACCCTCGGTTCCTCTTGCGAATATCGCACCCTCGCCAGCCATTCTCCCGAGGGTGGGCTCCCCTGCACTCGCACCTCGACCAGCTGGTGCTGGTGTAGAGTTGCCACCAGCCCGCCCGTCGAGGCCGACATCAAGAGCATCCAAGTCTCGGAGCAGGCAGCCAACAGGCAGACCAAGAGGCAGGCCAAGAAAGAAGCCCCAGGAGGCGGGCAACACTTCTGCGGCGGAAGAGGCGACCGATGGCGACGAAGGGCCGCAGAAGAAGAGAGCAAAGGTGACCAAATCCGATTACAACATGGTTGCACCTTTTGGTTCTGGTCCTGAATCGCTCAGAGTGACAGCGAGCATATCAGGCTCGCTGCGCAACATGAGACCGATTGGATCGGGCGAAACAATGGTTGGGAATCACCTTCAAGATGTGCCACGCGCACCCACTCCTGTACCCGATGTCCCGCTCATGCATAAGCAGCAGCTGCGGATGAGGGCCCTCGAGGGCAAGGCAAAGATGGATTCCACCGGAGACCAGGACGCTACGGCAGGCTACCAACGCCGGCTCAGTCAATCGGCAATGCAGGCCGGATTAAGCCAGGACGCGTTCTCGCCAGACTCGGCAGCACAGTCACCGGATCAGGCGTACTCGCCTGAGGACAGCCCTGCCGATCTTGGGTCATCGCCCCCTGTTCCCAGAACCACACCCTATCTCCCGTCTAGCCCCATACCCTCGAGTCCAGTACTCCCGGCCATGAGGGTGCGACAGGTCGACTCTGGGTTCATGAGCGGCGGTATTGACGATATGTTTGATGAGGACGATATTCAGGAGCTGCCGTTGGTCAAGGCAAACGGGATTCCCCGAGGAGGTCAGGACCCAATATCGGTGCCGGCAGCCACACGGCAAAGTAACGGAATCGGGAAAACTTCGCATTCGCAAGAGCGGCAAATGCCAAACTTTCCGTTCCACGAGGTCCAGCCGGGACCGCCCGAGTTGTTACCGACAACGAGCATCTTCAATCCCACCGGGAAGCTGAAAGCTCTGAACAGGCCGCCGGCTGCGGCTGCTCCCAAGAAGCCGGTGCCTCCTCCCTCACTCAAGCGATCTAGTACTGCACCGAGCGTTGTCACCGATACCGTTCTGCCGGTCCGAGAGGAGTCGGTCAGCCAACAAGCGGCAGAGCCGCCGCATGGCTCATTTATTCATCAAACGCAGAGCTTCCCCGCCCAACAGCCCCAGCAGCGGGAGGCATCCCCGATAAACATTGAAAGTGTCCTGCATCATGCTCTCAGCAGGGAGGTGGGGAATGATACGAATGGGTCCTGTCTCGTCCGACCCGAGTCTGCGGCTCCTATGGCGAATATGATGCCAATCCCGGAGCGCCCCGAGCCGACAGACTTTCCGCTGACTTTGCCCTCGAAGTCTGCATCAAGACCTGTCTCGCGTCCAGTGTCACGGCCTGCATCGAGGGGCCCTTCAGCGCCCGCTGTTCCAGCGAGTGATCCTGTAGCGGAGCCGGTACTAACCATGCCGCGCCCGTTCATGTCGGAGGCCCCGTGCCCCTTCGAGGATGACACACCCCGCTACAGCAAGAATCAAGTGAAGAAGCAGTCAATCAAAGAGCGACTCGAAACCGCGATTCAAAAAGGAGAATCCCCGCCCTTTTGCGCCAACTGCGGTGCCATTGAAACACCTACGTGGCGCAAGATCTGGACGCAGGAGCAGCGAGGGGAGCCTGGTCAGCACCAGTTCTCTGATAAGCCTGGCTCGGTGACTGCGGTAGATGTGCTTGACATGGACCCAGACGGCCAAATTCTCGCTCATCGTCTCGTCAAGAAGCATCTCGGTCCCACAGAGGACAGGAAATCCTGGACGGAATCTCTCCTCTGCAATCGTAAGTCATGACTTGCTGTTTGCCCCAAACGCCCGAAAAGTCGCTAACTAGGCACAGCATGTGGTATTTGGCTCGCTAAATTCAAGGGTCAGAGGCCACCGGAACGTTGGGATAAGGACGCAGCCCGTCTTGGCCAACCACGGCGGAAGCGCGACAATAAGAACGGCAATGGGAAAGGAAAGAAGGCTCGCAGCAAGAGCGACGCTCAGATGAACCCGACATCTGAGGCGTATTTTACCACAGACCCGCTTGGGCCAGCCGATCTCGACTCTCCCAAGGATAAGTCCTTTGCGATGCCAAATATTGTGGGAAATAACAAAATGAACGATAACCAAACAACGGACCAATACCAGTCGCAGGGTTTAAACTTACGTAGCTCCCCAAAACGCCAGGGTCCAGGGTCGACTCATTCGAGGGGTAGTGGGACAGCGGACAGCCCCATCGCAATCGAGGACGATCTTGGCAACACAAGAAGGCTGCTCTTCCCATCGCCCAGGAAGGATGGGCAGCCGAAAGTTCTTGGGGAGCTGACGACGACAAACCATGCCCACTTCAACATGGATTCCCAGGAGGTCAAGTCCGCAGCCGAGGGCAAGGAGAACGCCAATACTGTTCCGGTCCGACCCGGTACGCCCGTTCGCGGAAACCGCGACGATTTGGACCAGGAACTGTTCGGCACCCCTCCTGACCGTCCAACCACACCTCTTGGGAGATCCGAATCATCTGGTGTTTTCAAGACGCCCACTCGACCAACTCCGAGCCATCGCCCCATAACAAGGAGCATCTCGCGGTCTATTCGTACTGTGCGATCCATAGCAAGGTCACCGGGCAACGTCTTTGGCCAGCTATTGAGAACGCCTTCGAAGACACCACGCTCCTCGGCGTCGAACGCCATGCAACTCAGCACAGGAAAGCGGCGGAGCCCCCGCAACGCTCACCTGCACGCGCACTTCGCCATGGAAGACATGCAGTTCGACTCGCCGTTCACAGCAACGCTTAACCAGCTGCTGAGTGAGGCTAACGAGTTCACGGCCGGCTCGCCCTCACATGGACTGGTCGAGCTCGATCTCGCTGGTTTGCCGAACCTGCCGAGCGAATTCGACAGCGATGCAGTTACTGCGCAATTGGCGAGCGCAAACGCTCTCGACTTCGGAAACTTCCTTAGCACGGACTTGGTCATGCCGAGTTCACCGCCGCTGCTCCGCAACAACCATGGGGCCAGCATGAGCTTTGGGCTGAATGTGGGGGATATGTGGGCACAGCTGGAGAAAGATGGAGTTGGCGAGATGGAGAGTGTTGAGATGTCGGAGCCGAACTGATACGACCACACTTGGTTGTCTCTTGCAGGAGTAAACATGTTACTATTTTGCGCTTCTATTGCAACGTAGAGGGATCTCTAGTTCGCGAGACGGGAACGGATTCGAGCTGCAGACCTCCCCCGTCTTCACACATGATCTTACTTGTTTTAGGGAACTTTGAGCTGGCTGGGTACACTGGCTTCAAGCGGCATTTGGACTGGGCTCGGAGCAAGTGGGATGGGATACCAAGGAAGCAAAGCGCTGACTCGTTGAGATGGGAACAGCATGCAAATGGGAAAACAGGAAGCGCGTGGGAACTTTGCAGTTTAATTGCCATGGTGTCACAATGACCATCAGTGTGCATGCAGTTGAGTAGGTAGCTTTGAGATATGCTCTGACATGCACGCCTGGGCCACCAGACAAGCGCATGAATAGCAGACAATCAAGTTTGTTTGTCAGATCAACTGTCCCCAGGCTCAGGCCCCTCACCCCTCCCAGTGCCCGTGAATGTATTTGGAATAGTAGCCTCGACCATTGATAGTTTAGCGAGGCATCGGTAGGATGATGATCCAGACCACCGCAGACTCGGTTGCTCCCCCCTTCTCTAGCATAGAGCTCTCCGTGAATGACGAACCTTCTCAATCGTAGAAAAAAATAGATCGTTGCTGGTGTGCTATTTCGGCAACCGTGTTTGCGAGATTGTAGTCTGCGGAAGAGCAAGCTAATTAAGCAGTGCGCTTTGATGCCCAGGGAAGTTCAAGCGAGTCGCACGGAGGGAGGAAGGGAGGGAGGGAACGTACCAACGCCTTGGCCTAGATCGAGGGAGGTGAGCACCTTGATCGACAGGTCTGGGTTCACTTTGCCGATAACTTGTACCCCGTTTCCTACCGCGAGGTGGGCATCCTGGGCATTTGGTTAGTGTGGATGGGATTATTACATTGACTGAGGGCGGAGGGTAGGACAGGGGACGCTTTTGGGTGCGATGGGTGCGATGGGATGCGATATTGAGGGTTGAGAGGCTTACCCGATTTAAATGGGCGTTGATGCTACCTTCGGCGTCGAGAGTGGCTTCGTCGCCGCGGAGTTGAATGACTTTGCCGACAACGATGACATTCTTGCCGATATACGAGGAGAGGTAGGACGCTGTTACGCGCGGGGTAGCTGCTCCCTCCATTATCGGCGGCTTGTCTGTGACGTTTCCACGGGGTGTTCCTAAGGGGCAGTTTACGGCAACGTAGCAAGTAACAGGCACGTATCGAGTGGTTGATCTCGAGATAAGCTTTTGACGAGTTGTTGGTACCTAAGGTCGTTAAGTGGGCGGCCGCGAGACGCGGTGGAGATTCGCGAGGCGCGTTCTTTTTTTTTTTTTGGAGTTGGAGTTGGAGGTCCATCTTCCCGCTGTGGGGTTAGGCTTGGCATGGGTTACGTCAACTATCAGCCCCGCCAGCAAACGCCGCGCCGATTGAGTGTTTGCCCGGAACCAGGCCGCGGAGATCAGCTCCGGTGTCCTGGTTATTGACGCCTCGAGCCATCAGGTAACCAGGGTCTTGGGATGCTGGGTTCTCTTCGGCGATCAAAGACAAAGCACTTGTCTCAACACCAGACCGCCCCCTGCCTCAGTCCTTCACGATGGAGGCGCGTAGGCATTCTTCGGCGTGGGCAGATATGGACATGTTTCCTAGCTGGCATTGGCGGTGCGGAAAATAAGATTAGTTCGGTATGCCTTGTAGAGAGACCTCTTAATACATTGTGAAGGCGTCTCGTTCTTGATTGGGGAATGAGGGCGTGAAATTTTGAATGTCTACCTAGTTTCTGAGAATACCCAGGAACAGCGTAGATGCAAAGGCCGCATCCCGTCGGCTTTGGCGGGGAAATATTCTGGTTGCCTTACCCTTCTGCAGTCAACAGACCTTCAATCGTACGATCCTCCAGGCTCAAACGTCGAGCGCGGCAACCTAATCGGCTTTTACGCGTTCAAGCAGTCAAAGCTTCGTTCTGCCTGCCTGACGATCTACCTTGGCAACATTCAACAGAGCCAAATGCCACCGTTCTAGCAAAAGAATCTACCTGGTAAGTTTCTTCCACTGCAGTCGCGCAGTCTCGCCAATCTCACAGTATGTGGCGTTCAGCCAGTCAAGAAGTGGCAGCCCTGCCGATTGGTGATACCTTGAGCGAATGGTCCCCACCTCCAAGACACCCTTCCTGTCTTAGCGTCCGCTTCCCACGTTGGAATCCCTGCCACCCGGACGCCAGTCAATTCCTGAGTGGGGTTGCAGCGGAGCAGGTCTCGATCTCGCAGGAAATCCTGATTCGAGATTTCGACTGTTATTCCCTGGCATGGCCGAACAAACTCGAGTCGGCTCAGAATTGCCGCAGCGGTCTCCTCGCCCATCTCGAATACCCCGCGTCTCCGCAGAGCCACCGCAACTTGCGCACAGAGAGCAGACCGCGGAGATTGAAGCGTCGCGGAAGGCGGGGTTGATGGGGTTGACGGACCCGCGCTCTTCCCTAGTCAAACCTTGCCGGGCAACTGCAATGGTAAGCCGCGGTACGCCATGCAACCGCAGGTGTCGAGATACAAGTCTGTTCGTTTGCCAGCTCCTTGACCGTCAAGGTACCCACTCGACGGCGAGCTGCGTTGTTGCCTCCCTGTTCAGCGGATGACCTGGTTGCCAGCCGCGGAAAGGGGAATGGCACCAGGGAGTAGCAGAACCAGGAGAAAGCTATTCGTTGATGCAGGTAGCTCATGGAGGATTGCCCGGGACCGGGCAGGAAAGAAGCCCACAGCACTGCCGCATCGTCGATCGTCGATCGGGGACAGATTGGAGGAGAAATTGAGCGGGCGAATCTTGCCTTAACGAGGAGACTCATGCAGAAGATGCAGGAAACCCCAGGAGCTTGCTAACGGTCACCCAGGTAGCTGCTTCCCTGCTTCTTGAGGCTAGCTACCTACCTCCTCATCTAGCTCCGAGCTCTAGCTAGGAGGCCGCCCGCATCTGTGCAGAGCACATCCGCACGCATAGCAGGTCTTTGTCCTGGCAGGGCAGCAACGGACCGTAGCTCTCCTCTAGCTGTTTCCAAATTTTGTTTGGCCTGACCCGGTCTTGCTCCTCATTCTTCTCTTCGGTCAGGTCGTGGGAGTTTCGGTTGAGTACTGCACATGGTTTCTCGTCCGACCCTCGTCTTGCCCTGTTAGCCTTTCAAGCGTCTGCGACAGACTGCCAATTGCTAGCCTCCTCCTTGACAACTATCTCAGTGCACCCAACCGGCATTCTCCGCGGACTTGCAACAAAGGAATTGCGCTGTCACTCTCTGGTGTTTTTGAGCGGCTAGGTACGGGAAGAAGTATTCCCAACAATAAGACCAGCCAAACAAGGGGGAGGAAGGCGGCAAAAGCGGACGCACATTGATCACACCACCAACACAACACGGTTTCTCCGCCCTGTCGCCGAATATAGGTTGCCCCAGGCACCCGCCAGCTTGCAGCAGCGAGCCTATTTCGTCAATTATATTCCTGACGGACGTTCATCCAACCCAGACATATCTTCTGCGAAACTTGCGGCACCGGCTGCGATCACAGCAGACACACAGGAGGCACCGGAGTCTTGCTCCGGCTCTTCCATGGTCGCCGTATCCGTAGCCCTGAACACCTTATCCACCGAAACTAGGAACGGGTTCGACGCTGGAACGCAATACACCACCACCGAGGAGTGAAAAGGGCCGAAGGCGAAATGGACACGCCCTCCCATTTCTTCAACGACTGTATGGACTTTGGGGATCCAAACTCTTACCAGAGTCCAGAACAAGATGCTGCCGATACCAGTGGGACCATGTTCCCTCTTCACCATTACACACCACACGAAAACAAATTAACACTCGACGGCACAGCAACATCACTGAATGGGCGGCTTCGATCGAGAATGGAAATGTGGGGCGGCTTCGCCGACCATTTTGACCCCATGGTGCCAGATCGGGAACCCCTATTCGTCGACCCAGGGTTGTACGACGGGGAGAGCGAGAACGATGAGATCAAGACGCAGATACAGGTGTTGTCGATGGAAATGTCCCGGCCCCCAACCAGGAGGGCTTCGAGCAGCAAGTCGGGGTCGAATAGGACGACCAAGTCAGAAAGCGCATTGACAGATATCACGCCGCCTGACCAAGAACCGCCCAGGAAGCGGAAGTCGAGGAAGACAAAACGAGACCAGGAAAATGGTGTAGAAGAGCACAAAAGGAGCAAATTCCTGGAACGGAACCGGATTGCTGCTAGCAAGTGCCGCGAGAAAAAGAAGCAGTACGTGTCTGATCTGGAGGAGACGAAGATCGGGCTCGAGACCCAGCACGCTCATCTGCAGATGGAGTATAACGGGTTACTGGGAGAGGTCAGCGGCTTGAAGCATCACTTGATGACCCACGCCAAATGCAACGATCCGAACATTGACCGCTGGCTCAACAATGAGGCCACACGGTTTGTGCAGACCTCAAACGAGATATTCGGACAGCCGTTTGGCCAGTTTCCAGCCGGTGCAAGCAGCGCATCTGTGGAATCGCCGAGAAGCCGTAACCCGAGTATTGCGTCGGCTTATCAGGCTCTGCAAGGGGTGCAGTTCGATCCGGTTGGCTCGGGCGAAAGGCATGGTAGCATTTCCTATTCGCATGGTGAGCTTCTTCCTCAGTTCGTGTAGTGCCCAGGCTCACGCTCTCAGGGTCGTCGCTGTACACTTCGCCCACCGATTCCGCCTTTCCGTGCCTGAACTCCCCTCATCCGAAGCGCGAGCCAGATATCAATTACAACCATATGCCCGACAACATGTTCTCTCCAGAACAGTCGACATGACATCGCGAGGATCGTCCGGTAGGAGAAGGCGGTGAGGCGACCAACCCTCTCATGATCTCCCTCATCTACGCAGGTCATGTCTTTGTGTGATCACGGGCGGCGCATACATGAGATATTGCATGCGAGGCGTTCGCGGTTCCAGTATTCTGTCTGGGATGTTTGATGCTCTGGGGCAAGTTTGTCTCGCATCCGAGGGTTCCTTACGTCACCGAACAATCGAGGCAACACCCTGTAGCAGTAAATGATCTGCCATCGGGAGACGCGCACTTCAGAAGTTACGGTATTGTGCTTTCAACAAAAAATACATCACAACTGGCGGGCAATGTTTTGCAAGAAAAATCAATCCGCAACCATCATCAGGGGCGAGGTGTAAATAATAGGGGGTGATGGATTGGGTGTTTGTCAATCAGGCTGTGTCAGTCGCACAGGTTCGGCGTTGGTTTGGCGCCTGAAAAACAAGCAAACATGAGCAAAAGGGTCGACAAGATCAACGACTTAATACTGAATACAGAGTTCTCCAAGCAACTTGACTTATGCCCGTGACAGGGAGCTAGACGATGGTTTCACGTCACTCGGAGCGCCTGAAGGTGAAATGAGTGTAATATCTCACCACTCATATTCTGATTCATCGAACCGATAGGTTTCATTGACATGATGGCGAACCTCCCACCACAAGTTGGCATTCATCTGGTATCTGACTACGTAAGTTTCGTTCCCATGGTATATCATAAACCCCAACGCCGTTTCCGCCCAATTTTGTGCGCCAAATCCTATGACCCGAGATATGCTATAGAATTTCCTCATCATCGCCGTTGATGACCACCGTATTTACGGGTATTGGGGCTGGGGCGGCCACCTCATTCACCTCGTCCAGCTTCATCTCGTCCATCTCTTCGTCATCGTCGGCGTAGAACGCAGCTACCGCAGCATCCCCAGATGGGTCTTTGGATGCCTTCTTCTTTGGAAGTATTTCCACACCGCTCACTTCCCTGTTGATTTCGTCCCATGCACGATTGCGAGATTTGATCACCTTGAAGTGATCCACGCTCTTCTTCACCTTGTTCTCGGTTCGGCCCATGACGGCTTCGGCGCGGTCCATGCTCTTTTCGTGCCGCTTGCGCGCCTTGTGGCTCATGACAACTTTGCGCTTCTTCTTGGTGATGCCGGCGCTGTGGTGCGCGGCCAGGGTGTTCGGTCGTGAGTCCTCTGGTGGCTTGACATTTTTGAGGGACTTGTCGGTGTCGATGCCAGGTGATGTGGCCCGCCTGGCTGCTCGGGAGTGGATGGAGGGCCCTTTAGGAGGTTAGTTCAATGATGTGAGATATATAAGGTAAAAAAAAGCGATTTACATACCCTTCTTGCCCTTGGAGATGGTGCCTTTTGTCATCTTGTCCAACTGCTCAGGTACTGTTAGTGCGTGGGGTAGCTATCTTTGGCGGTGGCATTTTCTTCACTTGCCCCGCCGCTGACGAGGGTGGGCTTTGGCAAGGCAGGGTACGTACCGAAACCACCACAGGGTTCGTTGCCCCACGTTCGCCCTGCTTCCGGCGAACCACTGGTCAGCGTCAGCGTCAGTGCACTGTGCCAAGCATTCGTGGCCATGCACGGCGGGAACACCTAGCCTCGACTTCTTGCATCTCCTTCCAATTCCACCCTCGTTCGCTGTCTGCCACGCTGTTTCTTTCAACTCGCCTTGCCCAACCCCAAACGCCTTTTGCAAAAAATAAGGCCCGACTGTTGCTTGGTCATGGAAGTGCCCGGGTTGGAGGGTATACAATCTGAATTGCTCGCTGCCTGATTCAGGTCGGGGGACGCAAAAGCTACCCTCTGTCAAATACCGACCAGAAGAGTTCGCGCGGCTCTCGGCGGCGGCTGCGAGCACATGATGAACTCCGACGCCAGACGCATGCTCAGTCATTACGACACTTACCATTCCCCCGGCTCCTACCAGTCGTACTACTCGCTGCACGGGCTGTCGGATCGGTTGAGCAACCCTACGACGTTCGTCCCTATATTTGTCTTCGCCCTTACCATCCTCTACCAGATCGCACTTCAGCAAGGCCGACTTCCCGCCCTGCGACAGCTCGTATGGGACTGGGTTGTGTATGCGATTCCAGCCACTCTTCTCTTCGCCATCGAACGCTGGCTCGACCCGCCGCTTTTTCCGATGCCGATGCTCCAAGTTCAGTCCCGCAGCCATGCAGCCAAGAGCGACGCCCTGCGGCGGATTCTGCGCCTCGACAAGCCAGGCGGCCTCATGATGTCTGTTTCGCAAGTCGGTCGAAGGGGCCTCAACGGCTTGTCCAGCGTCGCACTTGGGAACAAAGCAGTGGTCGATCAGCCAGCTGGCTTGGGGAACTATAACAATTCCTGTTATCAGAACAGCATCCTCCAGAGCTTGGCGGCTCTGACGCCATTTCCAGAGTATTTATCCAACATCTCGGCACCCACAGACAACCGACCGGTCGCGCAAACGGCCGAGGCGCTGCGAGCTTTGATTCAAGACCTAAACGATCCAGCCAACAATGGGAGGACACTCTGGCCGCCATCAGTGCTGAAGAATATGAGTACTTGGCAACAACAAGACGCGCAAGAGTACTTTTCCAAGCTGCTGGACGAAATCGACAAGGAGATCATCAAGTCTACGAAGCACCTTCGACGGCCGCCGAGCTTTGAAGCGGAGCCTCCAAATGACGATACATCGGCCAGTCAGCACAGTGACGACAGCGGGTATCAAAGCCTGTCGAGTCTTTCAAAGTCCTCCACTGAAACTCGGGTCAACCGAAATCCCCTCGAAGGATTGGTCGCACAAAGGGTGGCGTGTGTCGCTTGTGGCTACTGTGAAGGACTGTCGATGATTCCTTTCAACTGCCTGACACTAAATCTTGGCATCAACCAGCCAGAACACGACTTGTATGAGCGGTTGGATAACTACACCAAGGTGGAGGCTATCAAGGGCGTGGAGTGCCCGAAGTGCTCGCTCCTAAAGTACCAGAATCTGGTCAAATCTATTTTGGAGAGAAACCCGGACGGGTATCCTGAATTGCGAGAGAGGCTGGTTTCTATCGAGGAAGCGCTCGAGGAAGAAACCTTTGACGACAAAACTCTCGAAGAAAAATGCAAAATCCTGCCTCAGAAAAGAGTTACTTCAACCAAGACTAAGCAAGTCGTCGTGGCACGGCCTCCGCAGAGTCTCGCCATTCACATCAATCGCTCCGTGTTTGATGAAAACACAGGGCGAATGTTCAAGAACTCTGCAGCTGTCAGGTTCCCAAGGATCCTTGACCTGGGCCCCTGGTGCCTGGGTAGCGCTAATGCGTCGACTGAGGCCCATGGCGGCGACGGGAAAGGAACCACTGGCGCTCAAGACGAAGAGCAATGGCTGCTAGAACCGCTTTCTTCGATGGTAGCGGGAGATAGGCGACCCTCCAAAATTACGGGCCCCATTTACGAGCTCCGCGCTGTCGTAACGCATTATGGCCAGCATGAAAATGGCCATTATGTCTGCTACAGGGGACACCGGAAGCCTGGCCAGGAAGCAAAGGATGCTGGGAGCGAGGAAAAGGCACCTCAACTTGTCGCTGAAGGACATGAAAGGAGTGCATCTGAAGCGGAAGAGCTTGAGTCTATTGCGGACGAGGTGGAGATCGGCGACAAGAGTTTAGAGGAATGGGTAGACGTCGATCCGGAGGATGATTGTCCATGGTATCGCCTCAGTGATCACGACGTGACTAAGGAGGATGAGACAACGGTTCTTGGGCAAGGTGGCGTTTTTATGCTGTTCTACGACTGCGTGGACCCGAACTCCGTTTTGATTTCCGATGTCGATGACTTTGTGGACGCTCAAAGTGGGTCGCCAGACCCTCTCGAGGGGCAAGTCGACCAGGTGCAACATCTGCCCACACCACCGGAGACGGACGCAAGCGAAGACGGGGCGCCGAAGAGGGCCGGTGTCCCTGAATCCGCCATGTCTCAGGCTCTCCGTCTTCGCGCAGCAGTGTCCGTTCCTCTTCCAGACGATGATGACGAGCTGTAAGGCTGTTGCACGTCTATCTGTACAATCTTGGAGCATAGCGACGGCGTTTTGGGATACCATAGTTTTTCCAGCATCAAGTTCAGGCATTTGGTTGGCAGGGTTTTGGGTACTAGGCAAGAAACATTGCTGGGTGTCGTGTTTTAGATTTGTGTTCACATTCATTGGATGCACCTGGAGGCCTCGTTCTGTTGGAATCTCGTTCAGGTTTGGTCATAATGCAAAGTCCGGCGAGTTATGGATAACGCTGGATTGACTGGGTGGTGTGACGAGCCAAGATGCATTTATGTGTAGACAGTAATACGACTCAAAACGGAACAAGCATTTTATGGTTATCGCTGTTCTCCACACGAGATCGAGTCTGCGGCTTCGTGCATGCTGCACGTTTAATCTTTGGTGTGCATGAGATCTCACCTACCCACATTTGCTACCACAGGGAAGTGAACAACTTGATATGAACGTGTCGAGTAATAGGAGTGGCTTTGTAAGTCAACGGGCCTAGGGGGAGTGCCTCGTCGCGGGGCACAGCCCAATTGCTGACAGGCTTGGCACATCGGGACGGGAGGGCAGACGATCCTGGGGTCGGGGACGTCGCGTCCGATGGTTCCAACAGCGTGTCTCCCTTTTCTTGAATTCCTGACGTTGCGTCCTATTCACCTCGTGCTCCGGAATATCGGCGCGATATTTCTATTCCCTCAAGTCTTGCCTGTGTTCGTTCTCTTCTGGCCAACGGAGCCGAGCCGCCAAGCTTGAAGCGCGCGAGCCAAGAGCGGATCCTGTCGGTCTCCCCTAACCCAGCTTGGCTTATTGCTGGTTGCCTGCAGCGACGCCCTATCATCTCGGGTCACCTCAGCTCATCTCACGACCATCAGCTCAACCATCAGTGTCCCGCATCATCAGGGGACGCGCCGACGCTCGTGGGCGGCAGTATTAAATGGCAACCAAGAGGGAAGATGGCGATGCTGAACAAGGTCTGATTTCGGGCGAGGAGAAGAGGGCTGATGGTGGTGAGGACACGGCCCAGAGACCGGGGAGGATCAGGAGGTCGATACATCCGGTTTTTTACATCGCGTGAGTTTTCAATTATGAGAGAGGTGAGGGGAGGGGTTAATTGCTGACGGTGGTAGGGCCTGGATATTTTTGTCGAACACGACGATTTTGTTCAACAAGTGGTTGATCGACAATCGAGGGTTCAGTGAGTTCTCATTGGGGCTGAAATGAGGTTTGATCGATTTGCTGACTTTCTGTAGAATATCGTATGTTTATGTTGGCCAGCCCTAGAGGTCCTGTGAAAGTACTGATTGGAAGCAGCGGCGACTTTGACATGCTGGCACCTCATCTTCGCTACGATCTCGACGCAGATCCTTGCGCGTACGACGAGCCTTCTCGATGGCCGGAAGACGGTCAAGATGACGGGTAGGGTGTACCTCCGGGCCATCGTGCCCATTGGTCTTCTCTACAGTGCCAGTCTGGTTTGTAGCAATATGGTGTATCTCTACCTAAGTGTGGCGTTCATCCAGATGCTCAAGTCGGCATCGCCTGTCATCGTCCTGCTCACGGCATGGGCTTGGCGGGTCGAGCAGCCGTCGCTGAAACGATTCATCAACGTTATCGTCATCGTATTTGGTGTCGCGCTGGCGAGTGTTGGAGAGATCAACTTCAGTTTCATCGGGTTCCTCTTTCAGCTTGGCGGGACGACGGCTGAAGCAATGCGCCTTATCATGATCCAAATTTTGCTCTCTGGTGAGGGCCAGAATATGGACCCTCTCGTCAGTCTCTATTACTACGCCCCTGTCTGCGCCATCATGAACATCTTCATCGCTGGCGCGGCCGAAGCACCGACCTTTGAATTTGGAGACATTGCTAAAGCGGGATACGGCTTGCTGCTCCTGAACGCTGCCGTCGCTTTCTTGCTCAATGTGAGCAGTGTGTTCTTGGTAGGCTCCCCCCCCCCCCTCCCTCCTCCTAGTCGACCTGCCTACCAGATGCTAACTTGGAAAAGATTGGGAAAACATCTGGACTTGTCATGACACTGACGGGCATCTTCAAGAGCATCTTACTTGTCGTTGTGTCTGTATTGATTTGGAACACGTCGATCTCGGGCTTGCAGTTCATCGGCTACGGAATTGCCCTGGGTGGCTTGACATACTACTCTCTTGGATGGGAGCAGCTTGTCAGTATTACCGCTGGGTTCACTTCTTGGTTTAAGTCCATCTTCGGGTCTCAGGGCTCTAAGACGCGGGTATCACCCGCCGCACGCAAGGCCTTGATTGCTGTTCTGGCCGTGTTGACCACCCTCGTCCTTACCTCGGGATTCCTGTACAGCACGGGGCTTGCCAACACGGTCATACAACTCCCCTCGAGGAACGATTCTGAATGAAGGCCCGTACAAGCAGAGAGCTGATTATCCATACGAAGCGAAAAAGACGACACTGTCGGCGTTATAACGGCACGGCAATACTGCTTCAACGATCTTACGGATATGGGCGTTTTGGGCGTTCGAATAATTTTTTATCAGGAAGGTACCAATGCAGATAGAATTCTGTGCCTGTTTTCGACGGGTTCAGGACGGAGCCCCTAATGGTAGTGGTAAAGTAGGTACTATACCTAACACCTTTGTAAATATATAGGCGTTGGCGGTGTGCATATTCATGACCGCTACAATTTGGTCATTAATAAAAATGGAACCCAGGTGTGTTTGCCATTCAATTCCACCAAACCTGGGTTTGACGTCGTGGACGTGAACAGTCATGGGGATCCCTTTTACTCGCCGACCTCAGGGGCCAGCGTCTCCCGGATGGTGGAGCTGCAGCAGGCCAATCATGCACCACGCCGTTTGACAATCCTGTGTGCCATCGCTTGTGCGACCACTGACGCCCACTGACGAACCCCGACAGCAAGCAGCTAGGTAGAGCTGCTGGCCACATCTACAATTTTGTGACTGATCGCCGCGCGCAAGCTAGAGCGCAAACCACGAGTTCTTCTGCTATATTTCTACAACTGGCGACAGCGTACCGTCAAGTCTAGCTACGACGTGCTCGTGCGCAACGGAAAACAGCGGTCTCGGACGCTGGACGCGCTCGGTCCAACCACGGTTCCCACGCACCTCGACATGTCCAAAACCCCTGCGTCGCTGAGCTGTTGTCGAATTCGTCGCTGCTGAAGCAAAGAGGGGGGAATGACCGCAGGGCGATCATGTCTCTCGATCCCCTCTTGCCCATCGCGCCGGCGAGGGTAAAGGCATTGGTGCTGCCCATCGGTCGCATCAAGCGAGAGCGGTTCACAGCATTTGTCGACCGCCTCTACGCCGAACATGTCGTCCACCTACGCGATGTTAGCCCCGATGGAAGACCACACAGGAGTAAGATACCACAGGGAGGACTGAGCCTGATTTCCGCTGCTGACCATGCTGCTCACCAGACATGTTCTCGCCGTTGGCCTTCCCCGACGGCGCAATGTTCTACGAGTTGATCACACATCAGCCCCCACCCTCGCACCTCGCCCTATCGCCATTCGACCTTTACCGAGAGCCACTTGCCCTCATCGCCGTAGCTGACGGCGCCGAGATCAACGAGAAGGTCTTCAGTAAACGAATGTCGACCGGGAGGACGGTAGAGGAAAACAATATCAGAAGTTTAGACCAGGAGCTCGAGGAGCTCCGGGATCGCTTCCCCAAGATTTTGACTCACCAGGTTGTAATCTTTGACTATGTCGCATCCAAAGAAAAGCCGGTACCCATACCGGAGGGCATCATCACGGTGCCTCCCGCGGAGCAGCAAAAGAGGACGACCATGAAGACTGTCATGTGCGACATATCGAGGCTTGTTCTAGCTGAGATGACAACCCTGGCCAAGTCTTTTGAGGGTATGAGTTTTATTGACTCACCAGGGACCTCCTCTGGGCATCAAAATGGGTCGTCTATGGGAGGCGAGGAACCGGTGGGGGTGGCAAGGAGAAACTCGCAGTACGCTTTGCCAACGGGCGCCCGGTCGAGCTCCGCGAGCGGAATTACAGACAGAAGCCACGTGCGAATGTCCATGCCTCCGGCCCCGTCGAAGAGCGGCACTTTTGCTTCGGGTGGGTCCACTCCCAACAGACCGTCAACGCCAGTCGGTGGCAGAAGTGGGCTGTCAAACCCACCGACCACATTTGACGATATAAACGGGGCGACGAACGGCTCGCCACCGACCAGCCCCGAACAGACTCTCCCGGCACGCTCAGACACTGCCGAAGGCTTCCGCACTCAGAGTCAAGACAGGATATCGGTTCAGGGGTTTGGCCCTGGAGGGCTCAACGACCGATGGAGGACCAAGGGGAAATGCAGAGTCCAGATCGTACTGGGCTCCCTTTACCTGCAGGCTGGCCTTTGGAGCAATGCGGTCAAAGAGCTCAGCGAAGGCGCAACTATAGCCAAATCGATTAATGATCATGTTTGGCACGGTAAAGCTTTGGAGTTGATAGTCGTCAGCCTTCTGCTTTTGGGTTGGAAAGGAATCGAGTTCCAAATACCAAACGCGCTGTTGCCGCCCCAGGAGAAAGGTAGCGGTCTTGTTACACAACTACAAGAAGCAGAGGCAAGATGTCCGAAGCAACCTCGCTGGTTACGACATTTGCAAGTTTATATGCCCGATCTGCTCGAACGGATTGTCGGTCTGTACTCTAGGATATCGGCGGAGCACTTACCGCCACTTCCCCTTTCCGAAGCTCTCATCCGCTTTGGCAAAGCGCTTGCTGCGCTGCACGCCGCAGATGGGGAGCTAGGCCAGCAGGCTCTAGACATGATGGTGCTTGGCAAGATGCCGGAAAAGCCGCTGACCACATCGCCGAGGTTCACCATTGTTCCGCCCCGCACGCAGGTTGTCGCGTCAGTCTTCCGAGCGTTCCCGGCGTCTTCCTCGGAACTCCTGACTACAACCGATCGGGTCGTCATTTTGAGCGGCATCGCATCTGTTCTGGGGGTATTGGGATTGCAAAGGAAAAAGGCCATGGTGATCAGGGAGCTGGTGTCAGTCCTGATTGGCGGCCTGGTCGAGGCGCGGACTAGAGGTGCTGCTGATGTTGGCATCCATCCAGCGGCCGGGTTGGTCGCTCTGAACGCTTTGGGCGCCCAGGCTAATGGAGGGGTTGGAGCTGCCGGCTTGGATTTGGGGGAGGGTGATATCGAGCGTGGTATTGACTCTTTCCTGTCGTTGCTGCTCAAGATCTACGGCGTTGTCGGCCAGGATGTCGTGTCCAAGGAACTTGATGATTCCGATTCAGGTGTCCTTGAGAGGATCCAACGGCAGTCAGCAGCGAGGTTCTTCGGCATGCAGAGTGTCAAGCTCAATATCCTTCGATCCTGCATAAATTTCTCCGAGGCATTGCCAGACCTTGGCGGAGTGCTCAAGTATTCCAGCGATCTTCTCCGGACAGCAGGGAGGGGCGTCGCTCATGGTCCGCGACGAACCGAGACGCACCCTGCGATTTCCAAGGAAGAGCAGGTCAAGCTTGTGTCTACGATAGCAAAAACGAGCAACCTGGCCAAGCGCCTGGGCAATGACAACCTGGCTGCCGAGTACTGGGACGAGTTCCTGCTTCGCGGCATTAAGCTGGAGCCTTTGCCTCCTACGCGCACGCCGGTTCCCCACGCCAGGAGCACGCTATCCGACGCTACAACGGCGAGGACATCTCAGGATGTCAACCCATTTATTTATAATCCGTTCCTGAAGGAGCCTGATACAGCAGCTGTCGAGCGAGTCTTGATCGCTGGTGAGATGGCTAGCTTCAGGATTACTCTGCAAAACCCATACGAGATTGAAGTCGATGTGGAGAGCATTCGGCTCGAGACGGAAGGGGCCGAGTTCGAGCCGGGAGTGGGTGCCACGCTCATCGGACCGTATAGAACACAAGTGCTACGCATATCGGGGACGCCCAAGACGGCGGGGCCCTTGAAAATTACCGGGGCAATAATGAAAGTCCGGGGCTGTCGGGAGAGGAGGTTCCCCCTGCTCCAGGAGCCCTGGGCTCCTCAGGATGAGACAAAGATCAAGGCAATTGGTCTGGGGGCCTTGGAATTGCATGCCTCGACGGTGTCTGCGGCAGTGCATAATCTGAAGCTGGAAAGTATTGAGCTCACTGTCATCGCGCCGCAACCGGTTGTGGTGGTCAAGTCTTCGACGCTTCCCCAATCTTCGGTTATGATCCTAGAAGGGGAGCGTCAGGCATTTTCCATCACACTCCAGAACCTGTCGAATACGACGTCGGTGGACTTCTTGCTCTTTTCGTTCCAGGACTCGACGCAGGAGCCGTTGCAAAAGGCGCTGAGCGACAGGGATGCAACGCCCGCGGAGCTGTACGAGTATGAGCTGATTCTAGCGAAGAAGCAGGCCTTGAGACTTCGGAACCGAGGCGATGGGAAACGCTTCATCCCGCCGGGCCAGACGGCTACGTTCGAGTTTGAGATTCTGGGGAAGCCGGGGCTGACGAGCGGCACAATTCAGGTGGATTATGCTCACCTTGGCGTTGGTCAGGATGAGGTTGGGGAGAAGTTCCACACGCGGCGGGTATCGCAGCAGCTTACAATCACGGTGAACGCGAGCGTGGAGATCTCGAGGGTGGACGTGCTTCCGCTCCACGGGGCTGTCCCTGAGCCGCTCTGGAGGCGAACCGGGCTCGAAGGAAAACCTCTGCCCGATCGGACTCCGGACGACTATTGCCTGCTTGCCATGGATTTGCGGAACGCTTGGCCGAGTAATATGCTTGTCGAACTGGAATCGGACGAAGGCGTGCGCATCGAGGAGCACATTCTTCCAGGGAATACCAACCGTGTAATTCTCCCAATCAAGAGGATATATCTCGAGGATCCCCATGCTTTCATCCCGGCCCTCAACCCCTCGCGCCAGCGCCAGTTCGTCGTAAGCACCAAGATCTCGCCCGAGGTCGAGCGCGCCAACCGCGAGGCCTTCTGGTATCGCGAAAAGATTCTCGACTCCCTCAAGGGCACTTGGCGCGCAACCTCTGGTGCGCGCCGCAGCGGCTCCGTCGAGCTCCGCACCATGCGCCTCAGCTCACGCATGATCGAGGCCATCAAGGTGGATGAAATCGGCGTCGAAATCCAAGTCGCTGAGCCGTCCGCTTCCGATTCATCGGATGAGGAAGACTCCCAAATCCAAAAGGACATCGACGCCGACCACATCCTCGTCGACGAATGCTACGAACTCCGTGTGCGTATCACCAACCGCACCGACTCTCCCATCCACCCCACCCTTCGCCTCATGCCTTCGCTTTGCCACCGCCCTCTGAATGTAGCTCTCGACTTCACGCGGAAATTCGCATGGAATGGGACTCTGCAGCAGGCGCTCCCACTGCTGCCGGGGAAACAAAGCACGACCGTTTCCACGGGGGTGACGGCGCTGTGCAGAGGGGAGTTTGAAATCATTGCCAGCGTGGAGGAGACGAGGCTTTGGGAGCCAAGCGAGGAGGAAGTGGAGAAAAAGAGGAAGAGTAGAGCTAGTGCTGGTGGGAGACCCAGGAGCGAGACAGAGACATTGATGATGGATAGTGTGCTGGGAAAGAGGGAGAGGAGGATTTGGCATTGTAGGAGGGGGAGGAGAGTTGTTGTTGGGGATCCGTAGACCCCTGGCGAGGGGTATAGGTGGACAAAAAGTGTAGACGGGAGAAAGGGAAAAGCTTGAACATATGGTGGTAGAGATAAAGCGAGCGCTGCATCAATAGTTGAGTCATGGATGCGGTTGCTTATTCACTCGGGCGAGGCATGTGAGTAGTTATGAAGTATTAATTGATATACCAAGTGTCTGGTCAATGTAGTCCAAAAAGTGAAAGAGCTCAAGTCAGGGTTGTGTTTTTGTGTCCCTTGTTAGTCCTCATCTGGTCATCACCAAATTGGGGGCCACTCACGGATGATACAGCTTTCCACGATCTCCTTTATTTCTGCTGCCCCCCTCCTCCCCCCCCCCCCTCGAGTAATAGTTCCTCTACAGAATCTTCTCACGCATAGCTCAAACCACGCATCTAAACTTTGCCATCACAGCAAAGTAGTTTCAGGTTATCGGATAGGGTTAGGGTCTCGCCTCTCATGCAAGTATTTGAGCGCTCGGGTTCGCCACCGCTCATTGGCTGCCGACAAGCATCGAGTCAGCTTCTTTATGGCTCAATTCATTCATCACGGAATCCCCGCTCGAATCACAAAAGCAACAAGGCGCATGAGACGACGAAGTTCACGAGGGGACGGACGGGCTTGGAAGATTTAGGACGGTTGGATTGGATTGGACAACCTCGGCGATTCTCACTTTCGTTTGGTTTACTTCCTGCCTAAAGGGGTTTGGTTTTTTGTTCTTCTTGTGTCCTTTTGTTCGGCGTCTCCCAAGGTTCTTATTTTACCTCTAATTCTTTTTTATTTACATTTTTATTTTTTTGTTCAGAAACGGGGTGTGTTGCGAATCTCACTCATCGGTCAAAACTCACCTCGCCTCCCAAGTCGACTCGACCTCCTAAAATCAGCAAAAATGTCAGAAACCCCCAAAACAGAAAGCCGCCCCCGAATCCTCTTTCTAGACGCCCACGACTCATTCTCCCTCAACATCACCTCCCTCCTCACCACTCTCCTGAATGCCGACGTCTCCGTCCTGCAGATTGACTCCCCCCTCTTCAACCCTTCGTCACCTTCCTTCCCTTCCCGATGGACCCATGAACTCTCCCACTACGACGCTGTCGTGTGCGGTCCGGGTCCCGGCAATCCCTCGAATGAGTCGGATGTGGGACTCATGAAACATATCTGGTCTCTCTCTGAGCGAGATGTGCTGCCCGTGCTGGGGATCTGCTTGGGGTTTCAGTCACTCGTCTTGGCCTGCGGAGGGAAGGTGAGGAGGTTGAGAAGGGGGCTGCATGGAATGGTTAGGGGGATTGGGCATTCCGGCAAAGATGTCTTTGAAGGGGTAGAATGTTTTAAAGCGACGTTGTATCATAGTTTGTGTGGAGACGTTGGGCAGGATGGAATTTCTGAAGAGGAGTGGGAGGTGAGGAAATGGGCGGCTGTAAATAGAGGGGAGGGAGAGGGAATGGGCCAGGGTCTAGTGCCGTTGGCGTGGGTGGAGGAGGAAAGGGAGGAGGGAACAGGGAAGGAAAGGGTGTTGATGGCGGTTAGAAGTGAGGGAAGGCCATTTTGGGGGTTACAGTATCATCCCGAGTCGGTGTGTACGGAGGAGGAGGGGAACAGGGTGATTGTGAACTGGTTTCGGGAAGCGAGGAAGTGGAATGAAGAGAGGGGGAGGGTGGCGGTGAGGGGCTGGGATGTGTTGGCGGCGGCGGCGACGAAGGGGAGTTTGTTGTCGAGACCTGTGGGTGGAGGGGAGAAGGAGAATGGTGATGGACGGAAATGGTGGGAGGAATGGGGGTTGGGTGCGGTTTTGGAGTCGGAGACCGTGCCACTCCCAATAGGGGTGCAGGTGCCGGATGTGGTGGAGGCAGTTGAGGCGGATGGAAAAGAAAGGGTGGTGCTGGAGTCGTCGAATTGTGCTGCGAAGGAGGCCATGTCAGATACTCGCGGGAGATATAGCATCATCTCCTGTGGTCTCGATGAAGCGCTGAGGATCGAGCATCATGCTGGGGACGATCACGCCACGATGAGGCTCGGGAAAGTGGGTGGATTGCCCCTGAACATGTCACAAACGATACCCCTAGCCCACCACGGAGATATCTGGGGTTTTGTGGCCAGTTTCCACGACGCAAGACATCTCAGCCACTTCGAGGTATCGTCTGGGTCACCGTTCACCGGCGGCTTCATGGGTTTCATCACCTACGAGCAAGGGCTAAGGGATATTGACATCCACGTTGAACAGCCCCGACCTCACCGCCGTCCCGATGTCTGTCTGGCCTGGGTCACCAAAAGCATCGTCGTCGACCACCATCTGGGCCTCATCCACGTCCAGCACCTACGCCCTCGCAACTCCAAAGCAGACCTCTGGCTCGAACAAACAACCGCCAGTCTCCTCTCCCCCAGAACATTCCAACCCACTAAGAAGGGTCCATGTCAACAACCACCCCTCAAGATCCACCCCATCGTCCAACCCCCGTCTGCCACCGAATACGAATCAAACGTCACCCTCTGCCAATCCTACATCGCCTCCGGCGACTCCTACGAGCTTTGCCTAACCGACCAAACCACCATCACCACCCCGGCTCCAACCTGCCCCTGGACCCTCTACCGCACCCTCCGCGCGCGCCAACCGGCCCCCTTCGCCTCGTTCCTCCGCCTCGGCACTGCAACCCTCGTCTCCGCCTCCCCCGAGCGCTTCCTCCAGTACTCCCGCTCCGGCCTCTGCTCCATGCGTCCCATGAAAGGCACCGTACGCAAGTCGCCAGCGGTGTCCACCCTAGCCGACGCAGAACGCATCCTGCACGTTCCCAAGGAGGAAGCTGAGAACCTGATGATTGTCGACTTGGTACGGCACGATCTCCATTCTATCTGTGGAGCGGGAAACGTTAGTGTTCCTGCTTTGCTCAAGGTGGAGGAGTACGAGAGCGTCTTTCAGATGATTACCGTCGTCGAGGGGCAAATTCCCAAAGAAAAGGGATACACGGGGCTGGATGTCCTTGCGGCGAGTCTGCCCCCCGGGAGCATGACGGGGGCGCCAAAGAAGAGGAGCTGTGAGCTGTTGAGGGAGATTGAAGGGGCGAAGGAGAGGAGCTTGTACTCGGGGGTGGTAGGGTATATGTGTGCGACCGGCAGGGGGGACTGGAGCGTGACGATTAGGAGTTTGTTTCGGTGGGAGGATGAGATGGATGCGGAGAGGGAGGTTTGGAGGATCGGGGCTGGCGGGGCTGTTACGATTTTGAGCACGGCCGAGGGGGAGAGAGATGAGATGTTTACGAAGCTGGCGGGACCGCTCGGGGTGTTTAGAGAAAGCTAGAAGAAAAAAAGAAAAAGAAAAAAGGACACGATGTGGTTGGTCAAGGGAAAATAGAATAGGCATCCGGCACTCAACGTACTGGCGCCGAAGGGAGGGCATGGGGTTTTTGTTCTGGGCGGCTAGACTCAACGGAAGCGGTTTGATGACACAACGCTTGACCTTTGTATAAATACTGTAGTTCGAAGCATATATCAACTGGAATGCATACTCCTAGATCTGAATTATGTCTTGAGCCGTGGGTTACCCTATCCATGGGACACCAGCCGCCCTTTTCGACCTTACCCCGATCACTGATTGGAAGCAAGGTATGGTATTATACAGTCCGCTGCCGAGAAATGCCCTGGGCATACACATCCCCATCCGATCGATGCCTTTCTCCAATCGCTGGACCCGATTGACACCCAATCATCTCATCCACTTCCTTCAAAACTCCTGCTCTTCCTGGAAGAACATGGCAAAGCTAATAATCGTCCCATAGATCAAAAGCCCACCGATTACCGACATAATCATAGCCGGCACCTCGATAATCCCCGAGTGCGCAAGTATCATCGGCAGAGCTGTCCCCTGTTAGCACCCCTCTTCCCATCATTTCCTCCTTGAGAAACGTACCTAATCCCATAACCACCAAAAACCCCGTGCAAAACCGCCCCAGATCCAATACGGCGGCCCCGGAGCTCTCGACGAAATCGTCAGGGTTCGCGCAGTGGCTGCATATCCAGTTCGGTACGGGCGCCATCACGTAGGTGGCCACCACCAGGAGCGGGTAGTAGGCGTGCCATAGTGCGCACGAGAGGATCACAAGGAGGAAGCCTACGGCGAGAACGAAAGAGAGGGCGATGATGGTTTTGAGGCCGGCTTGGGGCATGTTGGGTGATGGCGGGTGAGGGGGACGGCCCCTCGATCCGTAGGTGTGTGGGTAGGAGGTGAGGCTATCGCTTGGTTGGAGAGGGTCGAAGCTGATGCGGGGGAACGGGGGTCGGAAGATAGGCAGCTGGATAGATAGGTTTTCGGATAATGGAAAAGGGGTTGAGGGTGCGCCCGTTGTAGGTGTCGCGCGATGCGAGGTGTGGGCGAAGCGTGGTTGCGCCGACGATTGTGATTGCTGGCAGTTGCGATGGGATGGTGAATCCGGTCGTGGCAGCGACGTCGTCAGTCAGCCGGGTCTAGCTTCTAGGGAGCCTGCCTTGCGCTAAAGGATGATGCGGCAAAGGGCTGGGATCAGAGTGGGTCCGCCTTGCCAGCCGCGAGACTGCGGACACCGGGGTTTCTTTTTGGCGAGGAAAAGCTCGGGCCATCCAAGAGCTGAGAGGTACGTACCTTTTTGGGGAGCTGCGCTGCATGGCACGGGCTGGGCTCAACTGACGAAGCTCGCGAGCTGCCTACCTGCCTCGCGAACCGCCATCGTAAAGAGTGTCTTCCCTCGAATTGCCAAACCCGCCACAATCAACCCCAGATAATACGACCGCGATCTAATTCTCCTTCGCCGCTCAGTGTCATTATTGATCTCACACTGAACCAACCTGACCCGCAGGGTGCACCGTCGCCATGTTCAGAAACAACTACGACAACGATTCGGTCACATTGTAAGCAAGCTCTCCCGGAGCCATCTGCTTGCGCGTGCATGGAGGACATGCTAAGACCGCTTCCAATTGTAGCTCACCGCAAGGTCGGATATTTCAAGTCGAGTATGCCGCCGAGGCAGTCAAGCAGGGTTCAGTAGTGGTGGGAATCACAAGCAAGACACATGTCGTCTTGGTAGCAGTCAAGGTACCAACGCCCATCGCATCTGCTTGGACACGGTGCTGCCCCATTTCACTTTGCACTTGCTAACATTTTAACTCACAGCGCAACGCCGAGGAGCTGTCTTCGTACCAGAAGAAGCTATTTCCGATCGACGAGCATGTCGGCATCGCCATCGCCGGCCTCACTTCCGACGCGCGCGTCCTGTCCAACTTCATGAAGCAGCAGTCTCTCGGTCACCGCCTCACATACGGCCGCAGCATGCCAGTGCGGAGCTTGGTGGAGATGATCGGTTCCAAGGCGCAAACGAACACGCAGCATTACGGCAAGCGACCCTACGGCGTCGGCTTGCTCGTCGCCGGCGTTGATGAGTCGGGCCCCCACCTCTTCGAGTTTCAGCCTAGCGGCATGACCGAGGAGATGGTCGCCTTTGCCATCGGCGCCCGCAGCCAGATGGCTCGCACCTATCTGGAGAAGAACCTCGACAAGTTCGCAAGCTGCGGCCGCGAAGAGCTCATCGCGCACGGGCTCAAGGCCCTCAAGGAGAGTTTGGTGCAGGACAAGGAGTTGACGGTGGAGAACACCAGCGTCGCTGTGGCCGGCGCGAAGTCGAAGGATGGGGGCGCCAAGGCGGAGCCGTTCAAGGTGTATGACGGTCAAGAGGTAAACGCTTGGATAGAAAGCGTTGCTGATGAGAAGGAAGCAGCCGCAGGAGGAGAGAGTGGCGAGGGCATGGATGTCGATGCATAGGGGGACTACGATGATGACACCCCTCCGAGATCTCCATCTCCCATAAACGTTTCGAAGTTCTTTCCAGGTAGGCCACACAAGCCTCCAGGCGGCCCGGCCAGCGGGGGCAGCCAAAGCCAGGGAGAGAGCGCTTCGTGACACACTGTACAACAAAAAAAATCAAACACTTTCACCCAGACAGACAACCGAGACCCATCGATAAGAGCCGGCCAAAGCAGTCCGTAACGCATTTATCTAAAAGACAACGCTCATAGATGCTTGCCTCTATTTTGTCTTGACCTTCCCGCAGCAATCTAACCTCACCGATCTAGATCACCAGCCTACTGGGATCCCCAAGACAGCTTCATGACCTGTTCCGAAACCTTGTACTCCCTCAGCGCCTTGATCGCCCCCTCCGCTGTCTTCGCCTCCACCAGAATGTTCGCGTTCCCGCCGTGGATGAACCCCTCCTCCACGCTCTTTCGAATCCACGCCAAAATTCCGTCATAAAACCCATTGATGTTCAAAATGCACACTCCCCTTGAGTGAATTCCCAGCTGGTTCCATGTCGCTGTCTCAAACAGTTCCTCCACCGTGCCGTACCCCCCGCTCAGCGCAATGAAGCCGCTTCCCGGCCCGCCTGCCAGCACCTCTTGCGCCATCATCGCCTTGCGCGTGTGCATATCCTTGACTACTGTCGTGCGGCCCCAGGTTTGCTCGTCGGGGAGGCCGGGTGGACCTTTTTCGTCTACCGAGGAGTTCCCGCGCTCGTAGCGGATCAGAGCTTCGGGAATGATGCCGTGGACGGAGTCCGGCCCGGAGAGCGAGACGAGAGTGCGGGCGATTTCGCCCATGATGCCGACTGTGCCGCCGCCATAGACTTGTAGGGTCAGTGGTATGTCGGAAAGGAGATGGGGAGGGGGAGGGGTGAAGTACCGAGGCAGATGTTGTTGGCTGCCATTGCTTCGGCTAGTGCGCGGGCCGCTTGGAGGTGCTCTGGTTTGCTGCCGGGATGCGCGCCGCAGTAGACGCAGATCTTGGTTCGGCGGGGGGCATCGGGGCTGAGGTTGGAGGGAGTCGAGATGCGCGAGGCGGGGATGGATGGGTACGGGGAGGCGCCGCCGGATTCCATATTGGCGGATGTTGTGCAGTTGAGAGTGCGGGTTGGTTTTCAGGGAGGAAGAGTGGTGAAGAGAAACTTGATGGGGATCGGGTGTCTCGGGGCTGGTGGTGGAAAAGAGCTAGTGGTGTGGAAGGAGTGGGATTTATATAAAATATGATTCTTGAGGCTGAACCTCGTCGTGAAGGGTTAAGAAATGTTACCCTGCCCTGAGTCACTGGCCGAGATGTCAGATTCGGATGGAAGGCTGCCACGGGTAGTGACGGGTTGCTGGCGGAGGTGGAGATGGATAAGCTGTGGAGGTATGGCGGTGGAGGCTTAGGAGACTGAACCAACCTGAAGGGGGCAATTCGATAGTTGGGTATGAAAAAGCTCGAGATCTGACACTTGGAGATCTTTGCGTCGCGACAAAGGGGCGAGTCACGCGAGACCAAGTTCCCAGGTCCCTTCGAAGTTATGACATAATGGGGTTCAAAGTTCCGCCTCCGGGGGCTCGACACGGCCGGCCGAGAGAGGAGAAATGTCTCTGCAACATCTTTTCGGCGGGGCTACATCCTCCAAGGGATGAGCGCCATATGGTCGTTGATGAGCACTTGACAACGTGGACGGGTACGTACGGCCGCATGGTCGTTCAATAGACGAGACTCTCATATGGAATCACGAACCGGATGCGAGGGGAACAACCAAGCGGAGATTGTTCCCCTCACCTGGACGTTGGGGTCCAGTCTCCAAGCCAGTGGGGGGCACAGTAACGCGACTGTGCTGTCATGGGCATGGCGCAACTCGAGGCAGGACAAGTGTAGAAGTCACCGTCTCCGATGTTTGAGAGCATCTTCGTCAGTCGCTGGCGGTGGTGGCGCAGAAGAACCTGTCGTAACGCTTGAGCTCTGATTCAATGTTATCTGGCAACAGTTCTTCAACGGGAAACCCCGCCATCTCACACGTGTGTGGGGGCTCCTCCAATTCCCGCTAGGGACTACTGCGGCAGGTGTACGTGGCGCGACTCGCGGCTCCAATACGCCATCGAAATAATTCCACCATGAGTGTCTGTATGGCGGTTTGGGACGCCGTTTTTGGAAGAGCTCGGGCCACTGGCTAGTGCAGACACCACCATTTTCACAAGCTTCAGCAGTCTGTACCTCTCCAGTGGCTTCCCCCACGTATCTCACGGATCCCAACTTCAAACTTCAACGCTTCGCCATGGCGTCAATCACATCAAGGTCGACGACATCTCCGTCAGTGTCAGCTTCATCGGCAGTTCTGTCGACGTCTACCATACTTACTTCGGTAAACTCAACGAAAGATAGCGATCCCCAGACCGGCTCCCAGACCATACGATTCACCAAAGTGCAAGATCTCTTTAACAGAATTGATCACACTAGTGGGGACTCCCTTACCGTCACAAGTATGGTATTACCCTTTTATTTCTATATGCTATACTAATTGTTTAGACGTCTCTCCTAATCATTTCACCGAAATTCAACGTGAGCGAGAGAAGCGAGAGAAGCAAGGCCGCAGGTACCGCTTTCGCGATTACGACAGTAATTCTCAGATCCTTATTATCACGATCATAACTGGCCTTCATGAGGAACTCCACAAATGGTTATATAACGAGTGTATTAGGCGGTTTCCCCGGAGAAATTGGAGAGACATTGGCAGTGCTACACTTCCAGGACAACAAGGCCAAAGCGGTAAAGAGGGTGATTCAACTGGTGGCCCAAAGCCTCAACGAGCTGGTAAAGGTGCCTGGCCAACACTTGTTATCGAAGCGGGATTCTCTCAGACGTTAGGGCAATTGCATTTAACTATGAAGCGGTGGTTTTCTATGTCAAACCACGAGGTTAAGATTGTTCTTCTTTCTAAGTTTGACGGTACTACAATCCTTTTGGAGACGTGGGAGGAAGAGATGGCAGTTCGCCCTGGAGCTACCACAACGCGACACTCTTTTCAACACCCAACGCCCGTACTTAGACAAAGCATCACGATTACCCAGAACGCCACTACCGACCCAATATCGTACAATGTCACTAGAGGTGCATTAGTACTTTCATTCAGGCTTCTCTTCCTCAGAGATCCGAGCCTTAGTGAGGGAGACCTAGTTTTCAGGGTTCAAGAACTGGAGGAGTACGCGGAAGATGTCTGGGCTCAAGTGTAGATTAGCAAATTGTAGGTTAGCAGCCAATCAAATTCGGCATAGCCGACCAGTCAAAACGGCAGCCCCAACCGCGACATAGCGATTCCAGGTTCTTGGGACCTGGAAACACCACCCACAAGCGCCATTCGCGCAATCCACTTCTTGCGCGCAAATCGAAACGAGGCGTCAACTTCGAGGTCAAACCCATTCGCGCAGCGACTGAGCGACCACAGGAGTGACGGGGGGCTAGCGCTCTGCTTGACATCACGCCAAATCGACAAAATGCCTGAAGCCACCGCTGCTCCCGCCGCTCGGCGGGAGGAGCAAGGAGTACGTTGCCCGCAGCGCATGCCGCCGGGTGTGCCATGCTAACGATTGCAGACTTCCATGTTCTCCAAGATCTTCCAGGCGATCGCCATGTGGATGGCTATGCAGTTTGTCATGAAGCAGATCACAGGCGGCACACAAAAAACTACCACTTCCGCTGTCGACGCCGATGGGAACCCAGTGAAGGTTGTGAACACCGGAAAGGTCCCACCGTTCTCGGAGCGTGCCCGATATCTCGACGAAGGGGCCGTCTACAATACGATCCCGCAACTCGTTGCGCCTATCTGGCCAGGCAATAGTTTTGTTGACATTGTTGTCACTGTGTCGCCCTCGATGATTCCCACGCCTCTCAAAAGTACCCCGAAGGACGCCATCGTGCTGGAGGAGAAGCGGTTCCAAATCGGTAACTACAGTGATACGCGCAGCTCTGGAGCTCGAACAATCAACGTTCCCAAACCTGTGCAACAGAACGGCACCCTATTTGGGCACTTCTATGTTCGCCTTTCCGATTCATCAGCTCCCTTGGACCCTACTGAAAAAGGCTACGATCCCGGAAGTGCGTACCACTTCATCTTTCCTCTTACTCAGTACATTCCCAAGAAGAAGGAGGTCAAGACAAGAAACCTGCTCGCCGGAAAGAACGAGATAGAGGTCGAGGAGGAGCCGCAGCCCGAGACGTCGTCCGGGCCTATCATTGCCAGCTATTACCACCCCAACGTCTCGCTTTCTTTCATTCCCAACTCTGGAGTGTTCTCGTTCCCCCAATCGCATCCTGCTGTCCGCCAGCATCTCCGACTCGAGGCAACCGGGGCACGAGATGGCAGTGGTCAGAACTCGTGGTACTACCCCATCCTTTACGTCAACACGTTTTGGCAGCTCAAGAGCCACATGACGCTCCTCAATGAGACAGTGAAAACGCTGCCTATTCGCCTCGACCTCAACAACCTGGGTGATTGGAAGTTTAAGACCATGGCCTCTATTGACATGAGTGCCAAGGAGGCGGCTCGCCAGGCTGCCAACGGAACCCCAATTACCGGCGGAAGTGATGGCAGCGAGATCGAAATGATCAAGGAGATCTTCATCGACACGAACCCAATTCTCCTGGGTGTGACTGTTGTTGTCAGCATTGCGCACATGATCCTTGAGACTCTGGCATTTGGCTCCGATATTGCCCATTACCGCAAGAAGAAGGACAACGTTGGCATGTAAGTGGGATTTGGAGCGATTTTCTTCCCCTTTTGTCTCTTTTTCAGTTGTCGCAGGGGCAAAACTCTCTCGAGGCCCTCGAGATCATGGAAATTTTCTCAATCAGGAGATAACAAGCTGATGTTTGCCACAGCTCCGTCCGGTCCATCCTTGCCAATGTCTTCATGCAGGCTGTTATTTTCCTGTATCTGATTGACCAGTCTCAGAACACTTCGTGGATGATTCTCGGCTCCCAGGGCATTGGAATCCTCATTGAGCTGTGGAAGATTACAACCGTGGTTAACGTGAGGCTTCGTCCCGCGACCCCGGGCTCACTCTTCCCGTATCGCATTTCTTTTGAGGACAAGCACAAGCTGAGCGACACCGAAGAAAAGACCAAGGAATACGATGAAATTGCCTTCAAGTATATGTACATCGCCGGTGTTCCTCTCCTGATTGCTTACGCCATCTACTCGCTCATGTACGAGACTCACAAGAGCTGGTATTCTTTCGTCATCACCACCCTCGTTGGCTCAGTCTACGCCTATGGATTTTTGATGATGGTGCCTTCGCTCTATATCAACTACCGCCTCAAGAGCGTGGCTCACATGTACGTTAGCTTCACCCTAGTCACCACTTCTCTACTGACATTGCACGATAGGCCGGCCAAGGCAATGATGTACAAGTTCCTCAACACCTTTATCGACGACTTGTTTGCCTTCACCATCAAGATGCCGTTTCTGCATCGTTTGGCGACCCTCCGTGATGATGTTATCTTCTTCGTTTATCTTTACCAGCGGTGGGCATATAAAATCGACTACACCCGTGTCAACGAGTTCGGCCAAGGTGGCGAAGACGACGAGCTGGAAGAGAAGAAGGAGGAGGCGGCAACAGAGAAGGCACTTCCTGCCGTCACGGCCGCTGTGAAGGACGCCAAGGCTGGTAAGACCACTGGCGCGGACACTGGCAAGGCGACGAAGAGGAAATAAGGTGGCAGCATCGTGTGGGTGGGACAACTTGAACAGGGGAACAGGGCAACAGGGCACTCGACGCGCTGCACGGTCATACACTTGGCATTTTAGACACCAGTTTTCGGGCCATGCATATTCACTGATAGAGGGCGAGCCACGTGTAAATAATTGTTAGCACCTTGTTGGTGAGTCTCCGTCGCAGTGGTTGCAGGATTATTCGGAAACGATCCAATGACCTGAAACAAGCCGCTTCTAGACTCCGGTAGGGCTGAAATGCTCCACGATAGGCCTGTCTATCGCATTGGCCCTTTATTTCGCCCTAGCCGCCGTAAAGAGCTGTGAGCGTCCGACACGACAGGATTGGGAACACTGCTCGGAGCATTTGCGATTGCCTACTTGGAGATTGATGTAATCCGAACACACTAGCGGGACAGTGCCGGAGAAAACAGGGAGGTGGCTGCGACAGGCAGCAGTCCTGAGACAGCGTTGGTGGGATTACGCCGGGTGCAGTCGACACTGTTAGTAGACCGCGGATGCAATATCCGACAACCTCATCGTCAGAATGCGGTTCGGAATGCGGGGCTAGGCTGGACTGATAAGATCCAGCGGAACACCTCGTAGCATGGACCATTGGTCGTGGTTCGGTTTTGCCGCTGGTTGGGACACCGTTACATATCCGATCAGCGTTGCTTACGCCGTCGTGTCTCGAACAATCAGTCAAACGTGTTGGACCGGGGCGATCTTGGAGCTCGAAAGAAGCTGCCCAATTGGTGTGGGTACGGTTGGCCGCGAGCGCCTAGACTTACCCGTAGCGGCAAGTCAAGCCAAGTGCAGCCCCCTGCAAGGTGCCAGGAAGGGCCCGATTTAGATAGAAAGGACCCGAAACCCCCACTACCGTAACAACTTCTCGGCGACCACCCCGTCCTGGCTCCAGCATCTGAAGATCGAGGGCAGATCTGGGAACCACGGCATTACTACGACAAACACGTGTTCGAACGACAAGAGCGGGGATCATCACCGCCTCAAGGCGGTGGCAGCGGCGACTTCCTGTGACTACCTGAAGCGAGCCGCAGCATACGACATCACCGTCTAGACCGTGATTGAGGAAACTACAAACGGAAGCACGGCCCCGCAGGCAGAAAACACCAATTGGAAGGACGACCCAACAGAAACCGAAACCGGAACGTCGCGCGGAGTGGGAGCGCTAGCACAGGAGGATGAGCGGTGTTGGCGGCAGGGACGCCGACACGGTCGGCTCTCTACTGGCCGGCATCGCGACGTCCCTGACCGAATCGCTGCGCATTCTCATGTTCGCCGACAAGCGCCAATGGGGCCCCGACGAGTTCGAACAGCTGCGAGCACTGGAGGCTGCGCTCGACGACGCAAAGAAGGACTTCCAAGAGATGGCGCCGTTGGTGAAGGGGCAGTTCTACTATCAGAACGACCGGACAAGTGAGTACCTCTCTTTCCAGAAACCATTCGGCATACCAAACCATAGGCTAACTGACGTTGTTCCAGTCGAAACTCTCTTTGAACTCCAGCAGCTCCAAGGCAAATTCGTAGCCCACGCCCAGAACTTCAAGGACTGGGCACGCCAAGGGGGCCCGATCAACCCAGTATGGGCGCGCGAGACAAACTCCCTAAAACGAGAACTACACCGCGCACAGTGCCGCGCAGCCAGGCGCATATTCTCCGCTGAGCAGGAGGAATCGCGGTGTTTGGGAGCCTTCCAAGTCCACCGACAACAGCGTCGCAACGAGCGCGAGCGAACACGACGACGAATTGAACAGGAATCGCTACCGCCGTGGCAGCAGCAGCATGAGCGGGCGGTGGAGGATGAGGCGGCAAGGCAGAGGGGGGAGGTGCCTGGGCATGATCCAACGCGGCGGACGAGCCTTGAGGAACTCGTGCCAGCATGTAATGCGGTCGGGAGATTCGAGCGGCTTCGACCTGATGCGGCGTTTGTCTGCGACTTTTGTGATGGGTTTCTTGTCTGGCCGGATTTGTTGCGCATACCCTCCAAACGGACACCGCTACCACCGGGGTCGACATATCCGAATTGGCAGGCCACTGGGCTGACGAACGGCCCTGTGGAAGAAAGGGAAGGAGGGGAGTATGTGGTTTCGGGCGCGGATCCCGAGACGGCCGGGAGTGGTGCTAGCGGCACGAACGAGAGTGTTGGGAGGGAAAAGACGGTTGTCTTCCCGCCACTTGCGATCGCGAATCACATGCCGCCAGAGAGGAATGACTGGCGGGCGAGGATATTGTGTCCGTACTGTGACGAGTACACGTACGTGGACCAGGGCGAGGATGGCGGTGCGGACGATATGAAGTTTGCTCAGGACGAGCACGGTTTCCCAGACGTCGAGGCGTTTCGGGAGCACCTGGAATGGTATCACACGGCTCTGCCAGCCCCCCCAATATCGCTGCCCACGTCAACCTCGAACTGCAGGATTATGTAAAGGCGTTTTTGGAGTTGCTTCATTCGGGAGGTAAAGTCGGCGCCTTGAATCTGGTGTACAGCGTCCCTTATTTTGGCGCCGGCAAGTTTTTGGAGTTCAGGGGTAGGTAGAAGCCGGCAGAGGGAAGAGCCTGCTGATGAGTAAAGACATTTTATGACATAACGGCTGGAAGACATAATTGATGATAGCCCCAGAGACACCCAACATAGCACGGGCGGAAGGAAAGAGAACTCATGGCCGTCTTACGGCCGAACTGAACAATATGTATGTAATGCTCTAATATCACATTGAGACACAACAAGAGGGAACCGCCTGATATATGTATCCACATGAAAACCGGCATCTAGGCCTCCTTTTTTGCCCGCTAAACGAAAAACTCCGTGCTGCTCTTCCGAGCCGCCGATGCACATTACGGTAACAACCTGGAAACTCTCCAAGGTAGAAGACATCAAACAGAATTAAAAGAACCTCCACCACGTAAATATCAGTATGATCAGCCCAATCCCCGCAAACGGTCCATACTGCTTGATCATCAGATCCCAATTGATCTTCACCGCCGCCCGCTTGTACTTCTTGCTGTCATCCCTCAACCGGCTGCTCAGCTCGCCCATCCTCTCCAAGCTGTCCCCGCGGTACAGCAAATCCTCAATATTCTTCGTCATCACCTTGGTCACATCCCTCAGCTCATCATTCACCCTGTCCAGATTCTGCGTCGCCCGTGCATCGCTGTACGTCGTCTTGGTCCGGCTGATGAACGTATCAAACTCCATGAAGGCGTATGGTCGCAGCACCGGACTCATGAGTTGCTGCGGGGGGTAGGTTGTCGAGAACTCGGCGGCGAGGTCGGAGAGGTAGGTGAAGGCGAGCTTGCGCGGGTAACTCCGGTCGGTGACGGCGACATAGACAATGTCGGAAGAGATGAGGTAGTGTAGGGTGTATGCCCCAGATTCGATCGAGGCTTGGGGCTCCGAGTTGCGGTTGAGACGGCGCAGGACTAGCTTTACTTGGGATTTGACTTCGGAGAGGGCAGATTCGGATTGGGAGTCATCGACGGAGGCGCAGAGCATGAGGCCTGGAGCCTGGTTAGTGTGGGCTTGGATAGAGGGTGATGGAGGAGGTGAGACGTACCGTCTAGCCTCGCAATTTGTGTTGAGCGGATCATGGTGGATGGATGGGAGGGGGGTTGAGCTAGGTGGTCGCGAAGGTGGGAATTTGAGGCTATCTGAGGATAGGTATGAGTGGGCGATTGCGGTAAACAGGTTGGTTGTCTTGAGGTGGATTGTTTGGAGTTGCGCAACACGTGGCTTCTTTGGGGGGTCGTCACCGAGGTCACAGGGGAGGGCCGTGAAGTGTGCGATAACGCCAAACTCTGCCTACACTACGTTGCGCAGCGAACAGGGTGTGACCAGAGGCGGCAATTGACGCTCTTCTCGGGATTCAATGATGCAAGCTGTCTTGGAGAGCTTTGGCTTGGCTTTCTGCCATTGCCAAAAGCGGCGCTAGACAGGGGGCTCGTCAACTGCTGCGAGGCTGCTGAGAGGCGGCTTGCTGAATGGCTGGCAAGAGAGAGGCTTTCTTCAGCCTTGTAGTAGGGTGCGGTTACACGGCTTTGTGCCCTACAGCAGTAAATAGAGCGGATCCCCTCTCATCTCTGTTGCTTCCGCCGTTGACTGCACACTTGCCAGGCACCTACCTCAAAATTTGCGCGCCCGTTTTGAAAGTAGGTTCCGGCAAACAATTTTGGTAAGCTCTGGATCGCAATTGCGGTCCCAATGCTTCCTCTCGGCGTCCAGTTAAGCTTGTTTTTTTCTTGAACACATCAACCATTAGTGGGCCTGGAAAACGAGAGCGCGAGGCTCAGCGAGTTTCTTTAGAACTGAATTGTTCACGACAGCTCGTTTTCGGGTTTTCTTGGCTCGCAACGTGTATTCTTTGGGACCCATCATCTTTCACAATTCGTCCGAAAACGCTCACAACCCGCAATCAATTGGAAAGCTGAGCAATGCACCAACGGAGCGCCATGTATGAGGCAGCGTCGAGCTCGAGCCTCTCATCACCGCCCACCACTAATAACGAGGGCGGTAGCTCGCAAGACGTCTCCGTCACGGGCTCGCCTGCGGACTTGGAGTGGCCCCAGCTAAGGGGCGGTAGGAAGGCCAAAGCAAAAGCTGCTCCCAAGAACCAGATCACCGAAAGTACTTCCCAAAAAGCTGACAGGGGAGAAGTCGATGAAGTTGAGCAGGAAAACGAGCCGGCCCCACCCAAACGAAACAGCAAGAGGAAGGCCTCGGATCCGGGGGAGGGATCATCAGCAGCCAGTGTCCCACGCAAGCGTGCCTCTTTGGGAAGGACGGCAAAATCAAAGAAGTGGGATGCGCCCCACGTTTTGACGAACAAGAGCTCACCCTTGGGTAAGACCCGCGATCGCAACGATCTTCTGGTTAGTCCAACCTAGAAGGCCCATCTTCTCTGGTTCCGAAACTGCGTGACTAACAACGCCCGCAGAACATGCTCCTCCTCCCGGAGGCCTGGGACATATTGACAGAGGAGGAGAAAGCTGAGATTCTGGCACTGTTTCCCGACAAACGCTCAATCTTGAACCCTGGAACATCCCAGGCACGTCCCGACGTCCAGGTGCTTAAGAGCAACACAGGCTTCCGGGCTGACTGTGTGAGCTACGCTACGGGGATTGCAAACGGCCGACATGAAGAGCAGTGGCTCCGGGAGGCATGGGACGCCCACACAAAGCATAGCCGTGGCGAATACGGCCCTCAGGCTGCCAAAACGTTCAAAAGGAGCTGGGGCGAGGATATGCCAGAGAGAACCTATCCCGGTACAGGTTCCAGCAGTGCGAGCAAGCGCCCCCGCCTTAGGGGAGGTGAAGTTACCGGGAGCACTGTTAAGAAAAGGTCCATCTCCTCGGAGCCCCCCGTCAAGTTGGAAAAAGAGGACTCTGCATACTCGCATGAATACAACAGAACCTGGGTCAAGCGTGCCACATCATCCCCTGCGGCAGAGAGACAGGGACGTATTGACTCTAGCGATGCCACTCTCAACACCCATCCGCCACTCAACAAGCCCGCGCCTCTAGGACAGCCACCCAGCGAAGATTTTGTGCCCAGGGCTGGCAGGACATCTGGCCGACCCCCCGAAAGGCCAGGCGTTCGACGGAAAAAAGAAAGCACACGGGTCAAGAAATTAGCCAGAACTCCGGGGACAGACCGCCCCGAACGCAGCGCGACAACCAGTGACGAATATGAGGATGAGGATGAGGATGAGTATGTGGACGGTAACGACGTCGCCCGGATGGCCATCCTGGTCCATAGCTCCCCGGACGCGGGCATCCGAGAGAGTGCCGAAGTGGACAAGGATACCTAGGTACAGCTCCACGGCGAAAGGGGATACAGGATACGGCAAGAGAGTCAACTCTCACTGGAGCGAATAAAAATGTAGAGCGAGGTATTAGTGAACCCCTGTCGTTGTATCTGAGCAAAAGCGCTGACGTTGTGGCGGAGAAGGTTAAGTTTGCGGAACCCGTTGTTTCTGTTTAGTACCTGGCTGGTCTTAGCGAAAACTGCTTGAATGCTGTTCAGCTCACGAACTGTGGCTTTTCCAACTGCTTTCGGCCAGGTCTTCGTATTGCGAGGCGGCCTTACGTGTTGGGTTGGCGGCTTGGAAGGTACAGCTGGTTTTCCACCCCCTTTACCATACGGTATCAATCAGCAAGCGCGAGATGACGTTGTTTGCCCAGGTTGATATCTTCATTGTCTATAGCTATAGGTATCTCATCGAGGTCAGCTCTTGTGTATTATTAGATAACATAATAACCTGGCCAGCACTTGTCTAATACCGCCAACGACCTGGAACTTTTGATGTTTTGAGTCGATGATGTCTTGGAATGCTCTCTATCGCGGTCCTTTCGGATCACCCGGATCTCTTTGCGAATCTCATTTCCATCCTCTGGCCCACGTCAAAAACGGCAACAATACCTTGCATGAATACATCACCGAGAATGTACAAAGACGCGTCGGTAGCTCCAATCCCCGTAGCACAATATCCCGTCTCGACATCAATCACCTGGGGGAGAACCATGCTGGACGCATCCGCCCAGAATATCTGCCCCCCAATTTGAATGCCAAAGCTGGGTGGCACTGCGTTGCATGGCACGAACCATCCGTTCAGAGACTTGCTGTACGTGGCCGGTGGATCATAACGGGCGTTGATCGACTGGGCAATCTCTAATATCATCTCATTAGCACCGCAACAACACCATACTAACAAACTCACCTACCATGAGAAAAAACATTTAACGTCGTTCCGCTATCCACAATTACCTGCGGCATCCCTTCCTTTTTCTCCACCATTCCACTCGAGCTTCCCCAGTACATCCCCTCTGGCGTCAATGCATAGTAGAAGTAATCCTCTCCCCCGAACGCCTTTGGCATCTTCTCAATGGGAACTCGGGTGTAGTTCCCGACTTTGACATGCTGGGGGACACCGCCAAAGGCTAGAAAGGATTCGGATTCGTTGCGGGAGAGACCGAGGCTGAAGATGTGTTTGCCAATTTGGTTGGTGAGGGTCGTGATGATGGGGCTGTAGGGGGCGAGGCTTTGGAGGCCGTCTTCGCTGGGGTGGGTGCTTTTGAAGGAGTTGGTCAGAGCGGGGAGGCCAAGGCCTAGGATGCCGGAGGAGATACCGTCACCGGGCCAGGCGCCGACTAATGGGAGTTGTTAGATGGTAACTAGCGTGTTAAGATGGGGTTGTGTGCCTCGGGAGGTGGTGGGCGGGGTTTCATCCGCAAACAGTAGAAGAATCGTAAGGGAAGGTGATGGCGCCGATTTAACATACCGGTGGCGAGAGCAATTTGTTGTTTAGCAACGGTGACACCGGCCACGGTGAGGCTGGGGAGGTTAGATTGGGATGTATAAGGGTAGAGCACAAAGATTTCATACTCTGAGTATCCCATTTGGCCGTTTAAAAAGGCTCCTACATCGCCGCCGTAGCTGATGTTGAGATGTTCGACCTCAATTTGGCCTCCCGGAAACTCGCCCTTGAATGCTGGTCCCAGGTTGCAGTGAGGGGATATGAGACACTGGAAGCCATCCTTCACAAACCAGGTATCACTAGATCCGGTGTCTATCATCAGAGCGTATCTGTGCCCTCCTGCCTTTACCTCTGCCAGGTACTCAGCTGAATGATGAACTGGAAGTGCTGTTGCTGTTCCTATCGGGGCCGCGAGTCGACTTGCCAACCTTCGTGCCCTGTCTAGATCACCGGGGAAAGTACTGATATCGAGCGTGAGGCGCCTGGTGGCCTGGGTGACATGTACGGTGTTCAGGACGTCATCAGTTGATCTGTCGCCTGGATGTGGACTGGCAAAGGCGAAGCTCAGCAGTAAACTGACAGCTATGCTAGCGAGCCCTTTAGCCATGGTGCAAGTTCAGGACGTTGATCGAGGGCGCCAAGATGCTCACACGGGCTTCGCCAGCACAAATCATTCCCGGTTCACGGTAATGACGAGGAGTGATGTTAAGTGCCCGTGCTTGGCTTTCAGCGCCATCGCAATGGTATATATGAAAACACCACGCGGGTAGTGATATTCGTCGAGGAACGGTGCCGGGTCGGCGCTCAACCCAAAGTCACGCGAGTAGGTAGAACAAGGGTGGCGACGATGGACACTCACCAACAGATAGTAGTTGACGAGCTGGACACCACACCATGCTTGCCAAGACCTGCCCCCTTTTTTCCTCTCGTCACTTTGCATCCGCTGATACAAGTCTCAGGGCCGTAAAGTCCAACAAGCGCAAAGTACCCGGGGCTCCATGCAAAAAATCACCCATGACGGCGGAAACGGGATTACAATAGATTGATCTAATATCTTGTGGCTGCTGAAAGCGAGGGCAGTCGACCGCGGGGGCTGCATGGGATAAGAGCGAGGCAGGACGGGCAAACGGCTTGTCTGGCAAATAAAGTTGGGGTGTTGACAGGTGAGACCGCACGATATTAGTGTTCGTTATAAGGGAAGCCAAATAATATATTTCCCATTGTCGGCTGTGGTGTTTGGAATTGCAGATAGAAAACTTTCAAGATAGTGGAAGGTGCAAATAGGTACTTTCCATTAATGAGGTGGGTGGGCGGCAGAATACGTACAACACCAAAAATCCGCCTTCCGGGAAACCCCCACCAAACAAAACTTAGCAACACAGATCACCGCTAACAAAATCCAGGGCCCGGCGATAACCAGGCCCCAAAAACACCGACAACGGGTTTTCGGTTCTCGCCTATCTTTGGCAATCTATTTTCGGCGCCTGTCTGCCTAGGCTCGACTTGCCATGGCACCATCGGCTCAGGCTCATCATCGCTCACACAGCTTGCTGCTGCTCCAGAAGCTGCTAAACCTTCGCGACAGTGCCAGCCCTCTCACCCTCGTATGCGACACCATCGAACAGGGTGCTGGCCCGCTCGTGCGCGAGGTCATCAGCCGAGCCAAGGTACGCCGTTGAATTGTGAATGCTTCTCTCCTGAGTCTACCTACAATGTCTTGGCACACAGCTCGCCCATTCCACACCCCAAACATGCACTACTCACTAAGACCTCACAGTTCGCCCGCTCTAAAGTCATTTTCATCTCTCTCGCTACAGTGAAAAGACCTCAAGATGCAGACATCTTCATCAAAGCCCGGGGCAAGTCCCTCAAGATACTCGCCGACGAAATAAACACCCACATCGCCCTGCCGTCCAAAGGCACCGCATCCACTCTTCAGAGTAAGGGGACACTCCTTTCTCGTTTCTACCTCTCACACACTAAAAATAATGCTTAGAATATCTCCTCATAATCGACACCCTCAATCCCCTCACCACCCCTCTCCAAACCCATCTTCTACCAGCCTTCCTAACCTCCATTCTCCCCAACCCTTGCACCTCACTCGTCGCAGTCTACCACACTGACATTCCCTCCCCATCACAAACCTCCCCTTACACCCCAACGCCCCTAACCCTCCTCTACCACCTCGCCACCACCGTCTTCCACGTCTCATCCCTCGCCCACGCCATCGACTCCCACCGCGCCCACCTCCGCTCTCTCCCCGCCCCTTCCTTCGGCCTGCATGAATCCCGCGAGGGCGTCCTCATCGGTCTCGCGGAGCGGCAAAATGGCATAGTCCTCGACATGGAGATGCGAAGACGTAGCGGGCGCGCTGTAGCGGAGCGGTTCATTCTCACGCCTTCATCTGATTCCAAAACGGGAGCGAGCATCATGTTGCTGGCGGACCATCCACTTTTCGCACCGCTCCAAGTTGACGAGACGAGCGGGAAGGAGGGTGAGGAGGGAGAAACCACGTTTAGTTTGGGGTTGACGGAGAAGCAGAGGCGGGACCGGGAGGGGATCGTGCTGCCGTATTTTGACGCGCAGACGGAGGGGGGTGGGGGAGAAGGAGGGAGGATTTTGTATGATATGGGGAGGGAGGACGATTTTGATGAGGAAGAGGATGAGATATGAGACATGGTTAATGCAAGGAAGAGAATAAGACGATATGATGAAATGAAAGTGATGTCTCTTGCTGATTTCCCATATGTTGGTAACTTGGTAAAGGGCGCTGCTACATCTCCAAGGGCGTTTCTGGTGATGTACGAAGCGTGACCTCATGGAGCTTAGGCTGTTGGAAGGTTTACGGGGTCTCGGTATGCCGGTAGGAGGGCCAAAAAGGTTCTCGTGCATACCAATGTCGTATGAAGGAACCGTCTTTATGAGGGAGCTCGATCGTTTAAGGTATACTCATATTACCAATCATCACCATTGCAAGAATCTCATGCTGCACAATGTATGTTTTGAGGATATTTATCAGCTCATAGAGCTAGCCTGAAGAACCGAACCACCAACGCCTTTCCCCGAGATAAAGCTCCTGGCTGACGTGACTTGGTATGCCGCCCAAGTTGTTCTCAAATGCGCCGATTATCAACCTGTCTTCCATGACTCCGGCATTCCGCTTGGACCACCCCCCGAGAGAATAAATTCAAGGCCCAGCAGGATCCTATAGGGTTCAGAAAAACAATCGCAAAAAAAACCAAAAAAAAAACCCCTCCACGCTTCTCGCCGAACGCCCACCATGGTGTGTATGGCCACCGACGCTATGCATTTATAGAAAGGAGACAAATGTCGACCGCCGATGAGATGGGTACCCCGCTGCTCGAGCGAAGGTCATTCACTTCTCATCCTCGTCATCCTCCTCCTCGCTTCCATCCTGCTCCTCCTCGTTGCCCTCCTCGAAGTCGCCCATCTCCTCGTCGTCTTCGCCGGTGTCGCTGCCGCCAAAGTCAAACTCTTCGTCGCTCTCAGCCCAGAAGTCATCATCGTTCTCGGCCTTCGGCGGGGGTGCGGCCTCGAAGCTTGTCGGCATCTCGAAACCGGCGGGAATGTCCTTCTTCGACTTCTCAACCGTGGCACGCGCCTTACCGTTGTACTCATCTCGGCGGTCGCGGAACATAACACCAGCGTCGACGTTGGCAGGCGAGTTGATCTCTGGGTCGTCCAGAAGCAACAGGACCGAGCGAAGGACGCTCTCGGCGCCTTGGAGCGGCGACCAGCGCTCACTGGCGTCCTCGCCAGACAGCTGATCCTCACCGGGCTTGTGCAAGATCGAGATGCAGAGCTGGCCGTCAGGGTAGATGTTCGGGTGCGTGATCGGAATCAGGAAGCGGAATTTGGGCGGCTGGTAAGGGTACTCCTCAGTGAAAACCATCTCGGCCTTGAAGTAACCTCCGTTGAAGGCGCTGTCCGAGTTGATCACCATGAGCGCAAAGCGCCACTTGAGAAGATTGGTGGACTCCTCCTGTGGACGAGATCGGACGAAGCAGTCAGCGGAAGTTTTCTTCCATCACGGGGCGGGGGCATCGATTTGCGACGACAATACCGACTTGCGACGAAAGGGTGGTGACTTACATCCTCGAAATGAATCCACTTCTCCTTGCGGAGGTTCTTCATCTCGCTCATGAGGCGCGTCTTTGCGCCAGTAGGCGCGTTGCCTCGGCCTGTCATCGTGAGGGCTAAAGGGGTGGTTCCTCTCAGAATGGCTGTCGAATAGCCTGATGTATTGGAGAAGTTCTCTGGTGTTGGCGAGACGGTGTCGGTGTCGGTGTCGGTGTCGCGAGAGCAAACTGGTGTTCCGGTTCACTCGGGTATCGAAGGGAAGGAGGGATGCCGGATGGACCAGCAGGGTGCCTCGCAAAGACCAGACGAAGACGATCGGTGGGTGGGAAAGTAGGAAACGAGGCAAGGAAATGCTCACTCAGAACAGGACGAAGTATTCGCAAGTGCGGCCGCCAAAGTCAAATCATAAAGGTTGGGCAGGACTTTGGCGCTGAGGCTGCCTTGGACCTGGTGGGATGTGAAGCGTGACTGGATCAATTGCCCAGGCAAGAGCGGAAAATAGCTCCTGGAGTACAGTTAGCGCGATTCTTATAACCCCGATTTCACCGATATTCACTTAGCAGTGTTTTGTTATCCGGCGCGATGAATGAATCGGCCAGTTTCTGTTCAACAACCTTAACCATTCACCCTATTGTTCTCAGGAGCTGATCTGATGCTTCAAACACTTGATTGCACAGTCAATACAACACATTTTGCCCATCTTCAAGTCTTTGGCTAACAAAACTTCAGGGGTAGCATCTAGCCAGGGGTACACCACATCGGGGCGCCCGGACCCAGCGAGGTGGTGTGCCCCAAGAAATCCCTGCCAAAATATTCCGGCAGGCCATCCTTGCCTCCACACTTCATGACTTCGAACCAAGGAGAAGCCAGGAGACTTGTCACCTTTCTCACAATGACAGCACATCACTCGTATGGAAGATCTTTGAAACTCAAGCTGAATTGTGAGGGCTCCGATTCCGGCCAAAATTTGCCTTTGAAAGGGATCAAGTGAAAATACAACGCCCCAGGGCCAGCGGTCTTGCATTTTTGCCACCTGCACCTCATGATTCGAGCTTTTGCGACCACTCAGCCTTGGTCTTGCGGTGGCGACATCAGAACTTCGCGACCACCGGGCAATGACGCGATCTTACCATCTTACCATCTTCGTCCGCTCTCACCGCCTTCATGTCTTTCTCTGCCTTTATGCCGCTCAGTAATCCAAGCCGGGGGACTCCCGAGAGGATTAGTCACATTGGGATAGCTTCTTAAACTGTCAACCTTACACTCGGAGTTGTCTTGTTCACAGTATGGCCTTTTCCTTTCCTTTCCCCGGACAGTTGCTTCGCGATGTAACCCGGCAGCTTCTAAGGTCAGCCTGATCTGGAGCCCATCCGGCCCATAAGGATATCAACCTATGTCCCAAGCTATCACCAAACACCAGACTCATCTCCAGCAGACGGTCCAATTCCAACATACAACTTTCGTAAATCCATCCCTCCGTTTGTTTAGAAGATCCATTGCCCTAAAGTCCCCCTAGATATGGTGCTTATCAAGCACCCAAATCATAGTAAACGCACTTCCCGGTCCGGAAATTATAAACAAACGCATGCCCTGAGCCCTTCTTGGACTCCCACTCCCAGCGCCACCCCTTCAGCATATCGTGAATTTCCCTGACATACTTCTTCTCAGCCGTGCCAACCGTATGCTCAACCTTGCGCCAACTCTCCGGATCCGAGAGGCTCGTCGCCCTGATCATATCCATCACAGCATCTGAAGTCTCAATGGCCGCAATGGGGCCGTCCAAAAAGCTCTGTGCCAGCTTCGCTGCGCTCGTCTGCGCTTGTTCAACCACAGCCCGCCGATTGAACTTCTTACTCTTCGTTTGAGCAACCAAAACATGGACGTCTTGTTCCTGGCCCGCCTCCACAGTGTTGGTGGACTCCGATTGGGGGAGATTGCCTGTGGCGCTACGGTATTTCATGATGGAGCGGGAGTCTCGCTCGCGAATTTCAGATTTGAGCCAACTAAGCAGTTCCTTCGCGGCGATGTCGGCGTCTGGGGCGTCCTTGCGACCCAGCGACTTGATCTTGAGCACGTTGTCCTGCTTCATGATGACAATCCAGCTGTAGGACTCGTCGCGATACTTGGCCAATAGGTCTTCGGGGGAGCGAGAGTCGCGGGCGAGTTCGGCGCTGATGCCATGTGCCCAAAGAGTTTGGAGCAGCTCGATTCCAGAAGAACGGAGAACGGACGGGTCGAAGCTAGCGACGAGGACATCGCACTGGAAGCGTGGTCAGTTGATGGTGCGGGTGCTTTGGAGCAGGAGCTAAACATACCCGTTTGGCGCTGAAAATGCCCTGCGCCTCCTCCTCCGCAGCCTTCTTGAGGAAAGCTTTCCCGGTAGCTTTGGGAACCTGCTTGGCAAGCTGCTTCTCCCAGTTTAAGCTGAATCCCACAGCATGGCGTTCTTCGAAACGGTTTCCAATCTTGGGACGATGTTCCTTGATCAAGCTGTCATAACGGCCTCCTGCTGCAAAGACATCTCTGACTTTCTTGTCGTACAAACAAGCAAAGAGGATGCCTCCGCGGAAGAAGGCTTCATTGATGCTACTCAGCGGACAGATGTAAATCTTGCTGGTGACGCCAAACCTCTTTGAGTACTCATAAACCTCCCTGAGATGAGCGAGAGTGGGGGTTGCTTTTTGGTAGAACTCAGTGCCTTCCAGTAGAACCTTGAGCTTTGAAATGGCTTTGCTTGGGGTGTCTGTATCAATGTCAGCAGGGTGCTGGGACGAGTTATTGGCCAACCAAAACCACACTTACCCCTGAAGTCAAACTTTTGCAGTTCATCGATGCTGGTGGTCGAGATGCCGATTACGGGAGACCTCAGCTCACCGCGAACCTTTTGCCATGTGAAATTGCGAATATTGAGCTTGCTGAGAACCTCTGCGGCGGCTCTCCGAGCTCCGGCCTGGACACCGCAAAACTCGAAAATGAGATTCAGTAGGTCAGAATGGCCGAGGTGAAAACACGTCGGCGTGGAAGACGTGGTGGGAAAGGAGGTTACAATCTCATTAAGCACCTTGATCACTTCAGCCTCTTTCAAGGCAAGGTCAAGCGCATCGGTGGTGACGATGTCAAAGTCAACCTCACCGTACATATCCGGCTGTCCACCGTCATGACGATCACGGAAGATGCTTCCGAAAGAAAACGAGCGCCGGACTATCGGACCACTTGTGACGCGGGCTAAACATCGAGCGTAGCCCGTCACGAGGTCGAAAGGCAGCTGGAGAACCGTGCCGCTCTGATCGAGCAACTGAACGGCGTTTTGTCCGTAATGAGACGAGCGAGGATAGAGATACGAGGTTGGCATTTCGACGGCGCCGTGGCGTCTGAAGATCTGTATCAACGTGTCTTTGACGACATGTTGGCGCATCAAGTCTGTCGAGCTTGGTCCAGCACTGGAGGAGGACATATCCCACGCGTAGTCTTTGGCCTGTTCAGTCTGGCGAGCGAAGAGTGCTGACAGCATCTTTGAAAAGTAAGGGGAGCTTGGATCGGCTAGCGATGCTATAGCGCGCCGGATTGTCTCGCTTTCCATCTGGAGAGGGAGCTTTCCGCTCTTGAGGAGCTCGGCACTCGATGGGCGGTCTTTTGGGTTGTGAGTTAGCAGCGAAACTATAACCTCTAACTGGTTCTTGTCTGTTGGCCTGAAATCAGTCGGGAAAGTGGAAGGCGACTTCCGGATTCCCTCCAGGGCCAAAGCACGTTCCATTCCGACCATGGGCGAAGATGACATCTCGAAGAAGATAACCCCGAGTGAAAACATCTACGGTAGTCAGTTGACGTTCTTGCGAATCGCACGCTTAAAAAAAAACTCACATCCACCTTGGCGGTGTACGAGCCGCTTCCTCCTGTCCGTACCTCCGGAGCAACGTAGGCAGTTGTGCCAATGCTTCTGGTCAAGTCGCCAGCATCCATGTTAGATCCGCCTTTGTCGACTATTGACTGGCCACTTGTGGCCAGTCCGAAGTCCCCAATCTTGACATTGTCGACGCCGTCCGGGCCTTCGCTGATGAAGACGTTTTCAGGTTTCAGATCACGATGCACAATGTTGAGCCCATGTATGTGGACTAAGCCTTCGAGAATCTGGCGAAACAGCCTCCATACTTCTTGAGTTTCCTTGTAGAGGCCCCGGGCGACCAGGTCTCGTAAAGTCTATGATGGTCAGTAGAAGCCGAGGTGTGCGATTCATAGGAACTTCCTTACCCGCTTCTCGCAGTACTCCATCGAGATGTACATCATCGTTCGGAACTGTCGCCGACTGCTTCCTCTCCGATTGCGCTGAACCGGCGTGGGGAGCAGGGGTTTTGCGTTGGTGTTATCGCCCATAGAGGTCGAGTCGTCGTCAGAGTCTGTATCATCTTCCTCGACGGTTCTTTCTTCTTCCCCTTCGTCGTCTTCACTAGATTCTTCGAAGAGGGGGTGGCCGCTGGAGGACATGAAGTCCAGCCCTCGACTCTTGCTGTCGGCAAACTCAATATTGATGCCTGCCGAAACGGTACCCCTTGAACTCTCTGTAGTCAGTTCCTCGTCAGAGCTGTCATCTTCATCCGAAAAACCAGGGACTGTCTCTAGCCAGGTATTGTAATACCTGACAACGGCGGGATGGTTCATCTGGGATAGCAGTCTGACCTCTTTCAGGATCTCTGAAAGTGTTTCTTTCGACCTCTGTGTGATCTTCTTGATGGCGTAGAGGTGGCCATCTATCATCTTACGAGCCCGAACCACCTCACCGAAACCACCCTTTCCAAGCTGGGCTTCTTCCACATAGTCCTCTTGGTATCTTGATGTGGGAGCCGCGGTGCGGTTCATTGAGTCATGACGCAACCTGCGAGGAAAGGCCTGAGAGAAAGAAGCATGAGAGCCAGGAACGGACGTGTTCGACTCGTCTAAAATCGCAGAGTTTGTAGCAAGAAACTCGCTGGAGCTCAACTCAAACGCCCTCGGTCTTTTCTTTGGGTCAGTTTTGAAAAACCTGGACACAAGTTCTTCCAGTGGCGCGGAAAGTGAAAGGCTATCCACGAGTGATGCGGGAGAGTGGTATTTCTGCAGAACATCAATCCCAAAAACCATCTGCAGAAACACGATGCCGAAGTCCCAAACGTCTGTCTTCTGGGTGTACTGAGGCTTCGATACGCCGGCGATCTCTGGTGGGAACCAATACGCCGATTTTGCTGCTCTTGTAGATGTCACTGTCGATACCTTGGCACAAAGGGTATGAAGTTCCCTCTGGTAGCCGGCATCGGCAATCTTCGGCACAATGTCTCCCGCGGGCTCTCTGCAGAGCAAGATATTGCCGGGATGCAAGTCTTGATGAATGATACCATGGCTATGGAGGAAGCCCAGGGCTTCGAGGATGTCTGAAGTCCATATTCTCGCCTTGCTGAGATCCAAATTTCCGGCTAGGTCGAGGAGTTCATCCAGGGGTCCTTTATCAGATAAGATCGTCAAGATGTTTACCGTCCAGACGGTCGGGGAGGCCGAATCGGCTTCGCTGATGCCACGGTCAATCCTGAAATCAAGAAGCTGGAGGATTCGCGGGTGGTGGATAGATTTGAGGGACTCCAATTGCGATTCCAGAGACTGGAGCTGTTTCTTGAACTGAGCTGAATCCTTGCCATGCGACTTTACTTCTACCTGTTTGAGAGCGAGGCTGGGGCGGATTTGTCTGGCAGAGAGAACCGGTTTGACCCTGTACACCGTAGTGATGGGCCCCTGACGGAAGAGTACCTTGCCGACCACAGTCTGGAAGTACAAGGCGTTGCCAGACCCGTCAGTGAGCTTGCAGGGCTGGTCGAACACCAAAGTCTCGTCAGCTTCCGCGAGGTCCTCCGGAGATCGATCTGGTGACAAACGCGAACTCCTGTTTTTCTTCCTCGATTCCTTCACCTTGGTACGCTGCCTCTTGAGTTCTTCCTGGAGCATATCACCGAGGACTCTTTCTTCCTCCTTAGTCTCCTCGAGCTTCTGGCGCTCCTGTTGCTCCTTTTCGTCCTGGGCCAGCTTTGCAAGCTGCGCTGCATGGGCCGCTCTCTCCTCCTCGAGGGATGGAAGGGCCAGGCCCTGAGCCTTCTTTTGGGCAGCTTCCTCGAGGATATCACGTATGCCCTCGACAATGCGATCGATCATGGCTTGCTCGTCAAGCGCAAAGATCTTGGGCTGCGTCTCGACGAATTTCTGGATCTTAAACTGGATTGACTCTCGCAACCCATCTTCAGGCTTGACTGTCAGGAGGGGCGGCGATTTGGGGTATGTTGCCACAAGAACGACACCCAGTGTCACGGCAAAGTCATCATCGGACGACGCCTTGATCTGAATGTCAAAGGAGGGTTCGGATTTCTGGGGCACGTCAGCCACCTCTCGCACTGTGCAGCTTCGGTTTCGGTGTTAATGCATACCTTCCAAGCGTTCGTCGTCTTATGCTCGATGAAGTCATCGCCATAGATCGCCTGCAACGCTGTCACCTCATCCACCTGGAGTTCCTCGTACGGCGTCTTTATCTCTGGCTTTCCCGGGGTCTTAAGCCCAGGAAAGCTGCCATCTTCTTTCTTCTTGGCTGGATTGGAGGGCTTTTTCTGGCCTGCGGGTGTCTTCCACGCCATGTTGAGGGGGAGTGGTGTGTTGGCCAGTGAGTCAAAGTGAGTCTCGGGTCGCAAAGAAAGAACAAAGTTCCAGCTCAAAACCGAAACTGGACCGCACAGCCTATTGGCTGCTGCAAGACATCACAGAAATGAGCCCATATTACGTGTATTGTCAGTCAATAGTACAATAGCGAGTTTCTGGTGGTCAGTCGTGACCATTCACGGCGACCATTGAGGTTCATCGACAGGGCGACAATAAGATGAACCCCGGTAAGTAACCGTGTGACTAGGTAGTGGGGGCCCCACTATCCGCACAGTGACAACGACCCCTCAGCGGTCGCCCCACAAGGCTTTCTTTGCTGGGGATCCGCAAAAGGAAACGAAGTAAACAGTTGACACCATACAACACAGGCTGAGCATTGCAAACATTAACGGCTCCGAAAGACACCCCCAGCGCATCTGAGTTGCGCGACACATTGCTACTGTAGCCATATACTCATACTCTGAAGTGTTTTCGCAACACCGGACAAAATGATCAGTTGGGCGCTGAGGCGCGGGCCTAGCAACGCGCCGCAGGACGCGCCTGGAGCTGGTAAGCATCCAACTCTCTGCATCTCGCATTGTTTGCTGGAACTTACACCTCTGTAGATGATACCACCCAAATCGACATGCCAGATACTCCAGCTCCAGTATTTGCCGTGCGCGCCTTGAAGACCGCCCTGTTCGGCACTCCAGCTGCCCGCGATCGCGCCTCGAAAGAGAGGACGTCACAGCCAACTAACAGCAATTCCGCGGTCACGCAGCCAAGCGCCTCGCCAACGAAGCCCCCAGGGATACTCCTCACACCAGGGGTTGGTACAACGCGTCGAAAACGCGTCTCCTTCGGTCACGGCGTCAAGGAGGGAGCTGCGGAGTCGACCGTGTCTGACTCTGGCCCGATAAAACCTCCTACTCCCTGGAAATCCAGAGGCGATGACGAAGCAGGCGACACAATTTCGAGGCCGAAAACTAGGCTCACACAGGCTTTGGAGAACTCGCGTCGGAGTGGCACTCTCGAAGATGCAGCAGAGGCGAAGGAGGCGGAAGACGTTTGGGAGGAAATTGAAGAAGAATCGGAATACGATGGCGACGTCACAGTGGATCTCAATGAACCATACTCCCGCTCGGGGAAATATTGGAAATCGGAATTTGAGACCTATCACAAGGATGCGAAGGCCGAGATGGAGAAGCTGGTCAAGTACAAGCAGCTCGCGAAGTCTTACGCAAAGAAAAAGGACCAGGAAGCTATTGACTTGAACCAGAAACTCAAGGAGGAGCAAGAGAAGGTGAAGCAGATGGACCAAAGGGTCTCGGAGATGGGACGCCAGATCGCGCTCAGAGCCAAAAAGACAGGCGGAGAGCTGGATTCCGGCCACATGGAGGAGCTTACCAAACAGACTGCCTTGGCACTTGAGTACAAGAAGCAGGTCGAGGAATTGGAAAGCCTACTTCTCGACAATGCGGAAGGTGAGCTGGACGAGAAGCTACAGCGGCACCGTAGGATTGCGTCGCCGCGAACGCAAAAAACGCTTCTTGAAACCCAGCGTGAGCTGAGGCGAGCAAGGTCGCAGGCAAGGGAACTAGATAAGCTCCGGGAGGAACGCGATCGCTTGGGATCTGAGCTCAAGTTTACAGAGCAACGTTCGGCCAAACTGGTTGAAGAGAATCGGATGCTATCTGGGAACCTCACAAAGACCGCGTCGACCATTCAGGACCTTGAGAAGGATCTACGAGAAGCAAAGGCGGAAGCTCTGCAGAGAGAGAGCGAAGCTCAGAAGTGGAAACAGGATTACGAGAAGGTCAAGGAGGACGCCAAGGCGCGCTATACAGAGGCACGGCAGGTCTTGCAGAAAAAGAACGAGAGGATTATGGAACTCCAGGACGAAGTGGCCTCGCTGAGGGCCGCGGCCATCGAATCGAAGTGGACGACGCACGCGAAAAACCTCGATACGAAGCTCAAGGCTGGCACCGAGAAGATCCGGGGCCCGGACCGTGAATCCGCTTTGAAGTTTCTTGAGACAGCAGAAGAAGAGAGCACTCTCTTGTTGCGAGAGCTAAGTGAGCTGAAGAAAGTGAGCATTCAGCGCGGACTGCTTGCGCCCACCACGGCAACTAGCAGGAGCAAAGCACGAACCAGAAGCAGCACGGAGAACCGCAAGCCGGATTTCTACGAGGATGAGGCAGTTGTGTCATCCCGAGCACTACGAGAGAGGATCGAGGCCGAGCTAGGTCAGAAAGACTCGTGGGTGCTCAGTGATCGGGCAAACCTCCAGGACAGCCGTAGCTCGGCGTCTAGCGGGCGTTCGGCACATCTTCGAGAACAAGAGCCATCGCGACCAGAACGCCAGCCGCAGCGAAAATCATGGGCGGCCGGGACGACTGCGAGCGCTACGACCGGTAGGGCGAAAGCGACTATTGACGATATTGTCGGCGAATTCCGTGCCAGCCAGGAGCGTCGCAAACGCATCGCCGCCGAGAAGCCGGCTGAGAGGCCAGCCCCTATTCGCTCATTTTCGCCCGAAGGGGAACCCCCGCGGATCGATCTGGTTCAAGATAGTTTTGCGCCGCTTGGAGGGCCAGTGGATGCACATACTAGTGGTGTGTGGGACATTAGCACCGCAAGGACAACTCTGCCAGCAGATCGCAAGGCTGCGGCCATTGCGCGCATTCAGCAGCGGAGGTCTGCAAGGGCAAGGGGGGATCGCAACAAGGAGAATACCCCGTTCTAGGGGGCTGGATGTAATGGCGTTCTGGAGTATTCATGTCGAGGTTTAGCTTGAGGAGCACCGGCCGGGTAGGGAATAAGTGCATTGCGTGGTGTTGGGAATGAGGCAAACTATCTGGATAATGCCGTCATAGGATTTGTTTGTTTGGAGCATCATGTAGGGGATGGATCAATTGTCTGATAGCGTTTGGGATACCTAATAAGCGGATCTTTGGCCCCTGACTTCCAACTACCCCGCTATCAACAACACCGTAATCGCTGAGCGTTTATCAATCCTCAACTTATCGCCAACTCGGACATGAACACTCTCCAGACAATGAAGACACAATGACAATCACCAATCCCATCCCAGATCCTCATCCAGCCGACGATGACCTCGCCCTTGAAATTGCCGACCTAGAGCGCCGCCTTGCAGCCGCCAAAGCGAAACTCACCCCCAAACACACCTCCCTCTCACTCACCCGTCCGTGCCCACCCCCACTGCCCTCACTCACAGGCTAACCTCTCCCCTCAGCACCCCCCATCTCAACAACCGCCAACCATTTCCTCCTCCTCCTCTCCGACTCCGCCCTCCCCCTCGGCTCCTTCGCCTTCTCCTCCGGCCTCGAATCCTACCTAGCCCACCACAAATCCAATCACCACACACGCACCACTCCCTCGTTCACCTCCTTCCTCCCGTTATCCATCTCCTCCTACGCCTCCACCACACTCCCCTTCGCGCTCGCTGCCTATCGAGATCCATCTACCGAGAACCTGGTCAGGTTAGATGATGCCCTCGACGCGACGATCATCTGCACCGTCGGGAGACGCGCGTCGGTAGCGCAGGGAAGGGCGCTTCTTTCGATTTGGGAGCGGTCACTGGCGGGGGCTTTGCCTGGAGAGAAGGGGGACGGGTTGAAGGGGTTCTCAGTGATTTTGAAGGCTTCGATAGCAGCAGGGCGAGAAGACGGCGAGCCGCCCCCGGCATCTGCACATTTGGCACCGCTGTTTGGGGCGATTGGACGGCTGGCGGGTTTGAGTTTGGAGCAGACGGCGTATGTGTTTATGCTGGGACATGTGAAAGCGCTGGTGTCGGCGGCGGTGAGGGCGGGGATGTTTGGGCCGTATCAGGCGCAGAAGACGCTTGCGGGGGAGACGGTTCAGGGGTTGATCAATGCGGCGCTGGCGAGGGAGTGGGAGACGCCGGTGGAGAAGGCAGGGCAGTGTGTGCCGGTGATGGACTTGTGGTTTGGGAGGCATGAGGTTTTGTATTCGAGGATATTCAACAGCTAGGGAGGGGGTTTGGCCATGGGTAACCTTCTAGGATTTTGGTATCATATGTTGTAAGAACTACATGCTATCGCTACCAACGCCGTTTCCTCAATCACTGTCGTCATCGCTGCCATACGCTACTAGTGGTCCTGACGGAGCTGCCGTTTTGGGCTTTGATGCCACAGACACCTTTGCGGCTTGTAACGCTGCCAGCGTACTGCTAGATAGGATGCCATTCTCCTGCGGCACCTCCTGGGCCTGGGCATGCTCCGCTGGCGCAGCATCCATGGACTTCGGGGGCTCCAACATCAGCCGTTGCTCATGCTCTAGCTCGTACCCTTCACGGCCTCGAGGATTGACAGCATTTGGCCCCCGGGCAAAGTGCACCTCATCTGGTGCCTCATACCCTTCCAGCCCGTAGCTGCTCTCGATTTTCCTCCTTTTGCGCGCCTCTGGGTCCCTTCCCTCAATCTCGGCAACATACTCGGCCGGTAAAGCTTTCCGAATTGCCTCCGCAGCCAGCTCCTCGATACGCCTTGCCTCGCGCTTCTGTGCCATGGGGTTCGGGTCCTCGGTAGCCCATCGAACGTTCAGAATCTCCTCGTGGTCCAAACTCTGATGAGCCATGGCTTCGCGCGCAAACTGTGCCTGGCATTCCGTCGTATAGGTAATGAAGGCCACGCCCCGCGTGTTGAGGACTCGTATTCTTTCAACCTGCCCCCATTCCGCGAAATGGCGAGCAACAATCTCTTCGATGTCGTCCGTGACGTGAATCCTGCCAACGTAGATCGTCCTGTTCTGCCTGTTGAAGGTTCCAACGCCACCCATATCGTCTCTGTAGTCGCTAAACTTGTCCCGGCCAAAGCAGTCTACGCTAGGGTTGAACATGTCGTGGATCCCGGGCAGACGGTGAAGATAGTCGCAGTCCTGGCCCTTGGGGCAGATGCCGCGCGCGAAGTAGAGGCAGAAGTAGCTGCCGGGAATGTTGTCGGCTCTCGTGTAGCCAGAGTCGCGTGCGATAACGCATCGCCCTTTCGCCTTCGTCTGGGATAGATATGCGCTTTCTCGATCGCCACCACTCCATTTGTTATACCTAGAACCGCGTTAGTCAGAATTGGGCGCCTCTTGGATATGTGTGACCTACCAGATGTTGAAAACAGTTCCCGTCTGTGGTGGAGGCTCCGATTTGATGAGGGCGGGATCTATTTGAGGTCGTGCGGGGCGCTTCTTTCTGCGGATGATCTTCTTGACCTTCTTCTCTCCTGGGGCGGCGACCTCATTACTGGTCGTGGTGAGGGCGAGACTTTGTGACTCGTCGACTGGTGGCAGATCCAGATCCGTCTCCGGCCTCGTATCAACTTCCGCCATGGTGTTGCTGGATTCCTCCGTGATGGGTTGTGACTTGGAACTAGGGCAGTTTGCGATCGCGATGTGGAGGATGATGCGACTCTTGGGTGGCAGGCGATTGTTTGGATGGAGTTTGAAAATCCTAGGATCCACAGCGGACCAGCCAAGAGTGGGTCACTTCAAATGCGGTGACAGCAGAGCTCGGTACAGTAAAACGAAACCAATGAAGTAGACCCGCTGCAGAATATCTGCCATGGTTTAGTTAAAAGAAACCTCCAAAGCCGATGTATCCGTAACACAGCTTATCTAGTATATTTCAATTCTCTTATTGGGCTTTCATTTGGTTTTGGACTTGTGGACTCTCTGGGACATTGGTCAAGCACGTGCCTGTACTTCAAGTCCAGGGCTCTTGTGTTCAGTATGCGGCATCCCTGTGCCCCGCTTGCCCCTCAGAATTCTGCCGGTCCCAGAACGTGGGGTGGCAGTTCGAGGCACGCAATCCAAACTCGGGCTCGTCACGACTGTGAAGTTACCGCAACCAACTTACCAAGCCTCAGTCAGGAACATAACAGTTCATCTATTGCATAAACAGTGCCTTCCGGCGCTGTGAACCAACCGCCAAGATGGTCAACATCACGGAAAAGATCAAGGAGTGAGCCCCTCTAGCTCATTGCTCATATCGTGCGGGACTGACCACGGCACTTAGGATTGAGGAGGAGATGAGGAAAACCCAAAGTGAGTCATCCGGAAGAAACCTCTAGCAGTTCAAATAGACTGACTCCTTCACAGAAAACAAGGCAACGGGTATGTTCGATTTCCACTTACCCTATCTCTGAAGCCAGCAGACCTCTGTATTGCTTAGTCCCTGAGGGTGGGATTGTGGTTCAAAACTGACAATTACCAGAATACCACTTGGGTCTTTTGAAGGGGTAAGTAGGTATCGAACTCTGAAGGGTATCGCTGTACTGAATATCACCAGAAAGCTTGCACGACTCCGTGCGCAACTCCTCGAACCAGGGCCAGGCGCTGGTGGTGGCGGTGGTTCAGGTTTTGACGTTAGTAAAAGTGGCGATGCACGAATAGCACTAGTCGGCTTTCCATCCGTCGGAAAATCAACGTTTCTATCCAAGGTCACCAAGACCAAATCCGAGGTTGCGTCGTACGCCTTCACAACACTCACAGCCATTCCTGGTGTCCTCGAATATGGCGGCGCGGAGATCCAACTTCTCGATCTTCCGGGTATCATTGAAGGCGCTTCCGAAGGCAAAGGAAGAGGACGTCAGGTCATCTCGGCGGCCAAGACTAGTGATTTGATCCTGATGGTTCTTGATGCGACGAAGAAAGCAGAGCAAAGAGCGCTGCTCGAAGCTGAGTTAGAAGCTGTGGGCATTAGGTTAAACAGAGAGCCACCGTATGCCCTTAAAAGTCTTTCTCGTCCAGCGTATTGTCTAACATAGGGCAGAAACATCTATCTCAAGCCCAAGAAAGCCGGCGGCATGAAGATCACCTTCCAGTCTACACCCAAAGGCCTGGATGAGAAAATGATCATGGGTGTTCTTCGCGACTACAAGATCCTCAACTGTGAGGTTCTTGTGCGAGATGAGAATTGCACGGTTGATGACCTGATTGACGTCATCATGAAGGATCACCGCAAGTACATCAAGTGCCTGTACGTCTACAACAAAATCGATAGCGTCTCTCTCGACTTCCTGGACAAGCTCGCACGCGAGCCCCAGACGGTGGTTATGAGCTGCGAGCTTGACCTTGGCATCCAAGACGTGGTGGACCGATGCTGGAAGGAGCTCAACCTCATTCGAATATACACGAAGCGGAAGGGCGTAGATCCAGTCTTCCACGAAGCCCTGATTGTGCGGAGCAACAGCACCATCGAGGACGTCTGTGACCGCATTCACAGGACCCTCAAGGACACCTTCAAGTACGCCTTGGTTTGGGGAGCAAGCGCCAGGCATGTTCCCCAAAGAGTGGGACTGTCACACCCTGTGGCAGATGAGGACGTTGTGTACATTGTGAGCGGTTGGAAGGCATAGGCGAGCATATCAGCTGGGTAGCTTCGAACTCCAATGCACAATCACATCAAGATGCCAAGAAGAACACCTTTACAAGCCTTGTTGCCGTGAATATTCCCTCATCGTATCAGTCGTTACCCTGTCTCCCTGTGCCCGGTGAATCCCAATCAACAAAGAATACCAAAACGCCTGTTTCCCAAAGAATGGGGCGGTTACCTCCCTAGTCCAACCCCAGCAACAATAACAAGCCAAACGTCCTTGTCCACTTGTCTCACTGGCCACGAACAACTCTATCAAATGGTATAACGGTACGTCCAGTCACCAATACCCAAACGCGACATGCAAAAAAACGCATTAAATGTCGCAGGTTTTCCGGCAGGCTTGTTTGCTCCTCCCCCCCCCCCCCATCGCCGACCACTGCAGCAGCTTACTCGGCCTTGGGCGCAGCAAGCGCACTCTTGGGCTGGGAGCCAAAGAGGCCGTCTCCCTCCAGTTTCTTAGCTGAAGCTTGTGCAAACAGCGACTTCGGCTTGACCCTGTAGGAGTAAGAGGTCAGCATACATTCAAAGCAACGACCCCATCCCTCATTTTGAACTGAATGACTTACTTTCCAACCTGCTTGTTGCGAAGGGCAGAGAGCTTTGCGGTGCATGGACTCATAATATTGTCGGACGGGGAAATATACTGCTTCGTCCTGCATTACATGTCACCGTCAGCATTTACGTTCGCTTGCGCACGCCAGAAAGAATGGCAAATGTAAACGCCAGCGGGGGACGACTTACTCGGCGTGCTCCATCCTCGATTGCAAAACTTGACGGTGGTACTCCATGCTCTTAACATCCGGCTTGCCGTTGGACTCTGAAGTGACCGAGGACGTGGAGAGAGACGTGTTCACGTCCTTGGCGGCGAGGACGTTGCCTGACATGATGATGCGGTGTTGAGGTATGCGGGATTGGCAATGTTGCGATAGCGACGGGAGAAATGCGCGATCGGATTGATGCAGTGTGCAATCGCAAAGATGTGACGCGGAGGACGAAAATTGATGACTGCAGAGGATGCCCGGGAAGTGGTTCGTCTGCCGTTTGGACTTAAATTGCTTTTGGGGACGCTGTGTGGTGAGTGGGAAAAATTGTTGACATGTCTCCTATTTGGGGCAAGTCGCCCGGGGTAACCGAAGGACATTCACTGCGACCGCACGGTGCGCCCTGCATCCCCTCCATGGTCACACCTAGTGCACGTCATTGCATCTTCACAAAAAACTGTTCGGTGCCTACAGAAGTGAGCTATGGGTAGGGATGACGATAAGTGCTCCTTTAGAGACTCGATCTCTTGATATTTGACCCGATTTCCAGCTTCCTGACCTTGTAATGTTCCATCAACTGCTCCGTCTTCTCCCTCTGGCTGTTGATCTTGGCGGCCACAGCCTTCCCACGCTTGTTTTCATTCCGCCCCATCTGCTGCAGATGGACCTCGTCGGGCCCGTCAGCCAGCCGCAGCGTTCTAATCTGTGCCCACATGTTGGCCAGGGGCGTGTCCTGGCTCACGCCCGCACCACCAAACGACTGCACGGCCCGATCAATCACAGTCAGCGCGGTCTGAGGAACGAGAACCTTGGCCTGGGCGATCTCGGTCAGTGCCGCTTTGGGACCTTGCTCGTCCATCTTGATAGCAGCGTTGAGGACCACGAGACGGGCTGCGTCAATCTCAATGCGAGACTTTGCGACCCATTCCAGGATCACGCCGTGCTCCCGCAGTTGTTTGCCGAAGGGAGTCTTCTTCGGGTCATTGATCCGCATGAGCATCCACTCCAAAGCTCGCTCTGCCGAACCGATGGTTCGCATGGCGTGGTGGATGCGGCCAGGACCGAGACGTCCCTGGATAATCTCGAAACCCCGCCCTTCCCCGAGGACAAGGTTAGCTGCGGGGATACGAACGTTGAGGAATGTGATGTGACCGTGGCCATGCGGGGCGTCATCATAGCCGTAGACGGAGAGCATGCGATGGATAGTGATGCCCTTAGCGTCGGAGGGCACCAGGATGACCGACTGCTGTCTATAGGGGTCTTTGTTGCCGGGGTCGCTCTTTCCCATGACAATGTAGACCTTGCATCGGGGATCGCCGGCACCGCTCGACCACCATTTCTGCAACTTGACGTCAGCAACTTCCTAAGAGATGTCGAGCTAAAGCGTCATACTTGGCCATTGAGAACGTAGAAGTCACCGTCCCTCTCAATCTTCATTTCGATATTCCTGGCGTCAGAGGACGCAACCTGTGGTTCCGTCATGAGGAAGGCCGAACGAATCTCTCCATCCATCAGGGGCTTGAGCCACTTGGCCTTCTGAGCCTCGTTGCCGTACTTCGCCAACACTTCCATGTTGCCAGTATCCGGCGCAGCGCAATTGACGGCCTCCGAGGCCACCCGCGACTTGCCGAGCCACTCGGCCATCAAGCCGTACTCGAGATTGGTGAACCCGGGGGACTCCTTGTAGTGACCTTTGGGCAAGAACATGTTCCAGAGCCCGAGGGCCTTGGCTTTCTCCTTCAGGTCATCGATAACCCGCGGATGGTTCTCCCATCGCGCGTCTCCGCTCCCAATCTGGGCCTCGAAGACGGCATCGGCGCTTCAGACATAGCGGTTAGGGCAAGCGTAGCTAAAAGAATGTTGCGATGGCGGACGCTCACGGGATGCAGTCTTCCTCGACGAATCTGGCGACAACATCCAATGTCTTCTTCGCACGGTCGCTGATACGATCACGCACCTACACCATTCAGCAACAGATCCAGGGGTGGGACTTCAGTGAGGAGGCTCACGGCAATAGGGATCTGGGCCGACATTTTTAGAGGTAGCAACGGCGAAACAGTCGACAAAGTGCCAAACTATACCGGAATACAGTAGGCAGCTTCAATAGATCTTCAATCTGGCCTGTTGAGAGGGCAGAAAAGTAGCAAATTGGCGAACTTCATGGAGTGTCTCGTTTCCAGATCGCTGACGGACCGTCCCATTTGAGGGCGACGGTGCGAGGAGCAAGCCGAGGTAACACCCCCGGCCCGACTCCGCTTATGTGGGGCGGGCAAGCTTAGCTGCGGAGAAATTGTGGCTTCAAATCCGGGGAAAGTGGCAAGTCCGAGTTGTGTGGCTGGTCCGACTCCATCGCCTCCACCTTTCAGCCCTTCGACCTCGCCATTGATTTTTTATTTCCCCAATGATTCGGAACCCAAGTCTCTAAATGCCCTGAATTCCTTCGAGCAAAGGCCTTCAAAACTGGATAGATCATATTGGCTATACGTCACCAATAAGCTTGGTTGCCGTCTCGAGACTGGGAACCGGGAGAATTCCATCTGCCAAGTCGAGGCAAGACACGGTACCCGGCCGAGATTCGACGACATTGAAGCCTTGGCTGAGATGCATCGGGCGGTACCGAGCCAGATCCGAAGACTCCAAGACCGCAACTGGTGTCACTCCCAGCGGAGTGAGACAGGAACTTCCAATTAGAGAGCATCAACATTCTATGCTGAGGGGCTTCAAGCGCGTGCGAAACATCATTGGACTGCCATAGAGTCTCCACCAGATTCTTTGAAATATGTTGCGCAGCATAGTGACTCTTTTCATAGGGCGACGTAGGCGGCAGGGCAGGCATCGAAATCCAACTGGTTCACCAATCCTGCAGCGTCATTTGCGACGTCAGCCCTTTGAAGACGCGGGTAGGCAGATGGCAAAAATCAGCGTCCTTTGACCACCCACGCAAATCCTCCAAAGAGGCATTGAAGTGGCAGCCGTGAGTCGACGTCGCCACCAGCAAACTGAAATTTCGTCTCTCAGTGAGCATGCGAGCCCAAGGAGGAAGGCCGTGGCCACGCCATCCATTTTTTTCGCGATTGCGTGGGCCCGATTCGACCACGCGCCCAGGTGATAATTGCAGTCCAGCCTAGCTCTGTCTGGAAGCTGTTAGGCGTACCATCAGACCCCGTGGTCCGACAGAGCAGAGGAGCGGTTTCTGAACTGTGCATCAGGATCTCCGGCCTGCATGTTGACATCCAATGATAAAGAAGTGCAGACAGAAAGGAGTGGAAAATGCCGCGTGGATTCTGGCAAAAACTATCCACGTAGCGCCAGCAACGTAACAGGTGGAAGATGCGGTTTTCCGATCAGCTGCTGTGAAGTCACCGAGAGGAAGACCCGAAGCAAATCAATGGCAAGAGTGCAGCGTTGATAACCGATCGCGCTTGGGCCTTCTGATCACCCGCGGATCCCCTGCATCCACTGTCCTGGGAGCCTCTAATTTGCCTGACAAGGGTCCAGGCTCTGGAGCTCCCCTCTTCAGCTCCTCTCTTCATGAAACCTGACAGACCCTTCTGGTCTCCCGTCGTCATCGTTGTGCAGGATAATTGAGAAGCCTGGCGAACACGACGGCACCTAGAAAACATACTAGCGTCTTATACACAGTACCCCTTGAGGGCCCCGCTGGGAGAGCCCAGGTTCTGGCGAACACCCACCCCCACCTTGACCGACACAAAACACCAGGCCCCTCCAGGCCTCGCCCTGTCAACTTGCGACTCTCGATCTCTACGCCATACCTAGCGAACCCCGGCCTTGCATCTCCTGCGACGCTTCTTACGCGAATATTGCGAGCATTGGCGCATTTAGCTACCAGCTTTCGCATCTAGACCATGCTCATATCTGCGACGCGACCCCAACTCCGCGAATGAGCAACGCGAACTGCAAACCTCACACAAGCCCCGCTCTCGACGACTGCGCATGTCCCGTTTCCACATATCATGGAGAAGCTGAAGAGTAACGGGCTCGGGCTCAGAAAGTTTCGGAGTGTACGTGACAAGAATGCGGGCGGGAGTCACCGTCGCAGCAAGTCTTCAGACGGGAAGGTCCGTTTGGATTTCGATGCCCCATCTATCTAACTCTCCCGCATCGCGGCCCACCGTCTTGCAACCCTACTTGAGGCTTCACACGCTGACGATGCGATGGCACCTGTAGAGCCGACCCTTGACTCTCGACATCATTTCCATATTCAGACCCGAGTCGGCCAAGCAAGCCCAGCGGGAGCGCGAGGAGGAGGAAAAGGAGGCTGCAAAGGTAGGCCACAAACCTCAACCTGGAAGATGATTCCATGCTGATTCCCCCGAAGATTGAAGACGTCATGAAACGGCTCGTGGAGTTGAACTACAATGGCCTCTCAGAGGAGCTTGTTCGCTATGCGCTTAACTCCAAGTTCGCAAGCGGGGATGTTGAGAAGGCTGTAGAACTCCTGCGGCTTCAACAAAGGGCCTTTGCAGGGATTATCGAGCCGTACAACCCCCAAGTTCAGATGCTCGGAGCAGAAAACCGGTCGAACGTCACATGTTACCTCGATGCCTTGCTCTTCGCAATGTTTGCCAACATGACCGCGTTCGAGTGCATGCTGAAGAATGACTCGACGGACGAGGCGAAGAGGAAACTAGCTGCCCTGACTAGGTTGTGGGTCAACATGTTGAGGAGTGGGAAATTAATCCACACCGATATGACCCAGCTCATACAGGAGTCACTTTCAGCTTGTGGTTGGAAAGATGCCGAACGACTTGAGCAGCAGGATACGTCCGAGGCATTTGCCTTCATCACCGAGACGCTGCAGCTCCCCCTGCTCGCGTTGCAGGTTGACCTATTCCATCAAGGGAAAGGAGACGAGGACGACCACAAAGTCGTTCACGAAAGACTGCTGAACCTTGCTGTGCCTCCAGATCCCGAGGGCAAAGGAATTAAGCTGGAGGACTGTCTTGAGGAGTATTTCAACAACAAAGTCGATGTTTTACGAGATAGTTTGGAGGAAAAAAAAGGATACGACCGGCCGACTCCTGGCTCCAACACGACAATACGCGTTGTTACGGAGGGCGAGGAGCTGCAATCAGCTGAGCATGTCGAAAGCCCGACGATGCCAAGAAGATGGACGACACAGGAAGTGCTTGTGCAAACTCCTCTCGACACACCTACATCCAGTTTCGCGAACGCATTTGAATCTCCGTCGATCTCTAGGAACAGATCCACGAGCATAATACAGCGGATAGTTGTGGACGATCAGACTCAGGCATCAGATGCAGCGACTGAAGGCTTTCTGCAGAGGGCTAAACGCACGGGGTCAACGGTCGTCAAAGCAGTGACTATTCCTGCGTGGCAGTTCTTCCGTCTAATACGTAAGTCTTCTCTACCATATTGCGGGCGATTCTGTCTGACTCTTTCTCAGCGTGGCACGCGGCTTCAAGCAACGAGCCTAGTAGTGATGCTGAAGTCGCACGGCATTTCAACAAGCGGCCTGTTCTTAGCATATGCCTCAAGCGATACACAATGACCGAACAAGGCGTACCAATTCGCCAGAATACTCTTATAGATATCCCTGATATGATGCGCCTACCGCATTTCATGGTAGCCGACGACGTCAAACTCGGGCAGGAATCTACTGGGCTCAGCCAGGAGTACAAGCTTGTTCTCCAGTCAGTTATTTGCCACCGAGGCGATTCGCTGCATAGCGGCCATTACATCGCCTTTGCTCGCGTCGCGCCTAAGCTCCTGACAGACAACCGACGACACGACCATGACCCACCACCGGACTATGAAGAGGCCCAGTGGGTAAGATTCGACGATCTAGAGGTCGAGGGGCGGGTTACCTACGTTGATGACATCAAAGAGTCACTTCGTGAGGAGATGCCATACCTCCTGTTCTACCAAATTGCTCCGATGGTGGATATGACTGCCACGTCTACAGAGGGGTCTGTGACAGACCCTCCCTCGTACATCGAATCCGCCACCAGCCAAGCTGGCGGGCTCTCTCCTGGCGACGCGATGACGGAGGGTATCTCGAGGTCAACTAGCGGCTACTTCGACTCCTCTACCACTCTCGTCCACAACGGCCCGAGCATTCGCTTTAGTTCAGAGATTGAAAGGCCGAGCCTCAGTTTTGACGACGATCCATACTCGGTTCAGTCAAAGCCTGACGGCTCGAGACGGGGCAGCACGGCGATCTCTGAGCCTGCAGTGCTTAACTCGGGCATCAATGATGTGCCTTCTCCAGCGGTGACGCCGCCAGATGAAAGCACAGCAGCGAGGCTCTCACGCGCTGCCGCCAAATTTGCCAGCAAATCAAGGCCAACGAGCCAGGCCGGCGAGGGCAGGATCAGTTTGACAATTTCAAGGCTAGGCTTTTCCCGACCGAGCAAAGACCCCCTCAACAACTGTAGCTCCGAGGCGGCTGATGAGACAGCCATAGTTGAAGAAGGAGCTGCTGCTGGTGATAGCAACAAGGAGAAGGATCACCACCTTCTTCATTCCCACCACAAAAAGGAGCGGACGAAGTCAAAGAGCCGCGAAAAGGAAGAAAAGAAGGACAAGGGGAAACAGGCCAAGGACGTGAAAACAAACGTCCCTGATAGAGAGTGTGTGGTAATGTGAGGGGTAAACGGGCGGTTGGGGCAGCTTTTTCCGGCGTGTATTCGTTCAGAAAGCAAGCATATAGCACCGGGCATAGCACTGCATCGTTGGCGTTTTGGGTTTCTCGTTTCGTTCAGCATCCAACCTGCATCGAGGGACAGGTCATGGAGGCGGGGATACTACTGTGGTTTTCTCAATGTTAGTGATACCAAAATGAAATAGGAATACACAAAGAGGCTCTGGAAAGTTGTTGGACTATGTGTCCTTTTAGCTGGCGAGTGCTGCGGGTCATAGTAGCTCTGGACAGCGGGATATGACGGCTGGTATCGATCCCTAGGTTTAAGAGGAAGCGCAATGAGAAGACAGCCAAAGAGGGTGACGAAAGTTATCAACAGCGCTTGTTGACTACAAGCATCGAAAACTTCTTGATCGCTGCTTCGTATACTACTAATTTTACACGCCTGAAATGCCGCCGTATCTACAACTGCGCTACTAGAGTTGAGGCTCGAAGCCGGACCTGCTCTCAAACGCTCCAGATCATGACCTCAACATCCAGCCTGGCCACATGCTACCCTCACTTAAATCTATGGTACACGAGGTTCCCTCCCGCATCCCGCCCAAACGCCGATACTCAAGCCATTGCAAACCGAGTTCGGCGTAGATGGATCGAGGGAAAGCTCGAAACGGAGGAATGTCTATGGTTCATCAATGAATATGCAAGACCCAGTCTGATGCCACGAGCCACAGCATCATTCATGGTCGCCGAAACCGAGGCTAATAAAACAAGTAGGAAAGCGAGAGGTCGAGCACGCTACTTTAGAAGGACGCTCGTCTGTTATTGTGGGTTGGCTCCAGAGGATATTAAACGGCAGTTGAGTTATGAGCGGAGTCGGGGGTTTTCACATTTGCGGTCCTTCTCTCACTAGAAGGGAACGTTGGGGCCGGCCTGGACACCTTGGGCCTCCTGCTGCTCCTGGAAGTCCTCACTGGTTGCCTCGAGGTTGATGCCGACACCAATCTTGGCTTGTTGCTACAGAGCTGTTAGCTTGGGAGTCGGCAGTTTCCATGGATATGACACTCACAGTCACGTGGTCAACCTCAGCAGCGAAGGTCATGCTAACAGGGGCAGCGACACGCTTCTCAAGCAGACAGCTGAGCTTGCCCTTAGTGTCAATCTGCGCCCGGAACGTAGACATCCTGAAGTCGTATTTCGCACCAAACGTGGTAATGCCCTCCTTCTGCATGGGGCCGCCCATCATGCCACCCCCGGCGGAAAGCGAAAGAGTGGTCTCAACGCCGGCCTGGACACGCTCAGAGAGACGTCTCCAGTAGGTCGCCTGCAAACCACCCATAGCCTGCATCTGAGCAGTGGCCACCCAGTCACCGGACTTGTACCTGGCGAAGTAGGACACAGCAGCGTTTGGCGGCTGGGTGAGACCAGCGCGTTGCCAGAAAGCCTCGAGACCCAAGGCGAGCTTGGGGGTGACGGACTGGAGGTATTGAGCAATGACGATGCCTGTGAACCCGCCGTCGAGAACTGAGGGGTTCAGGGTCTTGACCGATGCTGTGAAGTCGGATCCCGTGTATTCGTGCTCCAGCTGCGTCATGTCTTGGGTGGCCTCCCCAGTGATGTTCATCTGTGCTTTCGTGATGTGGGCTGACTGGCCCCATCGATAGTGGAATCTCCCTTGGAGAGAGCCCTCGTTGTCGACGTTGCCTTGAGCGAAGACCTTGCTGCTACCATACATGGCGGCAAACGTGTAAGGCTGGAGGCGCTCGCCCATGGCGAACTGGTGAGAAACTTGGAATCTGAGGCATCAATCAGTAACCGGCTTCTGTCGCGTTTGTGGTCCGACATGGCGTACAAAGGATTAAGGCAGAAGACCTTGGAAATCTCGGCACGGAGGCCAGAGAACATTACGCCTGAAGCGAGGGCATCGCGCTGGACCTCTGTTCGATGCACAGTTAGCGACGGGACACCTAGTCTGTTCGGCGCGCTACATACCTCGAGCAACATTCTCTACGGAGCCTGGGTTGGAAAGGCCCAGCTTTGCCCTCCTATCTTGGAACGCGGTGTACGCATCTGAGAGGCCTGAGACGACGGGGTTGTTGGCCAAGAAGGCCACTGGTGATTGGGAGCTGGACGTCATCGCGACTGGCAGTGGTGAATCGCGAGTGGGAGAGAACTGGTGGAAGCTCTGGCAATTAGGGCGCGAGTATGTTCTGACACTGTTCCTTGTGTCCACCAAAGACCGCGACCGAGGGGAACTGGTGATGATGAGGTCCAAATGGAAGGTGCGGTTTCGATGTCGAGGCCGAGCTTGGTGAGAATGAAGCGACCAAAAATTTGAGGATCCACTCTCACAAACGCTCGGCCCTAGCTTGGAGATGCGCACGAGCCAATTACATTGAACTTGTGGCTCTGGACACGAGCTAGATGACCGTAGATACCTAGCTTCCTACCACTTCCTTATTTCTCACCAGCTCCAACAGAACTTCCCTCTATACAGAGATTGAGATTCATTATGTGAAGCGCTTCTTATTTTCATAAATCCTATACTCTACAGCTTGTTAAATGACAGGGAAAAAGGCACAATGGCTCTGGTCGAAGCTTGCGTCTCACCGTGCGGCAACGCGCTCTGCGGGGTGCTCGCAGCGCATGCTTCAGGGAATGGTAAGGCCTCTTTATTTTACAGTATGGGTATCTTGGAATTTTGATGTCCTTATATTTTAAAGTTACGGGGGTTTTGTCTAGCTCACCATCTTCAAGAGGGGCTGACGAGAGGATATTGGTGGCCCACCCGACTGCCTGTGGTGAGACACGACTTTGTTGGAGCTTCATCACTTCTAGGGCGGGTAGCCACCTACTTCAGGTCCTGCAATATAATCAAACACTGGCACGCAATCTATTCGCCTCTGCTAAGACATCGTTATCAAGATGGGGAACTGTGGAGGAAGGTACACTAACGGGAACACTTGACACCCGCTCTTCAGGCCCAAACTGGTTCTGTGCCTTGGTCCCTGAACAGCGATGAAAAGCCAGACATGATATTCCGCCTTTAAATAGGAATGGTTCGACTAACAAAAGCAACAGATATCACTCAGGCTTCTTTACCACTTAATATCCTCACCGGACGAGTCTGCAATAAGTGTTGTGGTTGCTGGTGAGCGATTGGTGCAGCAAGCGTGGGGGTGATCCACCCCTGCCAAAGGTCATAAATGCTCCATCCTCCGCACAGGCAAATTCCCGTGCCGGTGTAAACCGGATGGCTTCTTTCATCATATCTACCCAAAGTTAACCGAAGCGGGAACCGCGGCCTTGGGAATTGCTTCATCGGAAGATTTGAGATCTGAAAACACAGCGCGGCCACCGATCCATCCCTCGTGGTGCATTTTCTAGGGCAATTCTGGACAAAACGATCCACAAATTGCCACGGGGTGCTCCTGAAAAAGATCCCTTTGTCTTACAGCACATCGGTTGGCCACAGGGCGGAGGCGGGAATTTAGAGCCAACCAGGCCAAGCTTACTTCTGAAAAGCATATTTAAAGCAACACATCTAGGCACACTTGTCCGCATCCCGAGGCCATACTGTTGCGGCTGGCGTGTGCGCGCTTTTTGAGGACCTCATCGTGGCCTCAGGGTCCAAAGTGAAAAGGAAGCACCTCACTGGCCGCCACTGGCCGCCAGCGGCCCGGACCCGCCTTTCGTCTGTTTTGTTGTAGTTGGCAAGACCTAAGGACGACGAAAGCCTTCAATCTAACTGCTCCGCTGCAACCCCGTCAACTTTTTGCGGAGCCCCGTCCACCTCCGCCACTTGAACCTGGACCTCCGAGACCCGTCTCCGTCTCCATTGCCGACAACTCCGTGTTCCCAACCCAAGACAGCACCGAGAATCATGGACACGCTACTGTGGGTTGAGCTTTGCTTTATTTTGCTTATTTCTGGCTTCGTATTGTCTCGATTCTAAAATACACGCTGCTGCCATGCTGTCATCCCGTCACCGCCGCCCTCGCCCTCGCCCCTCGCTTTGCAGTTACCCCGTTTTCTGTTTGAGAAGCAACACTGACACAGAGCAGCACCGCAGAGATCGCGGCCAACGCGCCACGGTACCGGCGCAAGAGTTCGACATTCATCGATGGTATCCACGATGTCTCACAGGACGCCAACAACATGGCCCCCGCTCAGCTCTACAGCACCATGTCGGGCCGCTTGTTTCACTCAGGCCGCATCGCCATAGTTATGGTCGGTTTGCCGGCTCGTGGAAAGACGTGGGACCCATTTTCATCCCCTGGCTGGAATTCATCACTAATGCTGAGCTCGTCGCAGTCACATTTGTGTCTCCATGGCTCGGTACCTTCAATGGTAGGTTTGCGTGCAAATCAGCACTTGCCCCTAGAAAGATGCTTAACTTTCTTAGGCTTGGTGTGAAAACTCGCATCTTTCACTTGGGAGACTATCGTCGCGCCACGGTTGGCGAGGGCGTAGAGGTTCCGCAAGACTACTTCTATCCCAACGCGTCGCCAGCTTCGGTCATGTTGCGCCAAAAGATTCTGAAGAGATGCAGAGAGGACATCTACGGTTGGCTCAACCATGAAAATGGCCAAGTCGCTATCTACGACGCTGTCAATCCCACCGCCAGCGGTCGCCTTGCTTTGGCTAAGGAGTTCGCCAAGCATGACGTTCAGGTACGGAGACAGGGTGGTTGAGACGAGCCGTTCATTGCTGACCTTGGATGGGACAGACTCTTTTCATCGAGTCTTTTGTCGATGACGATGAGATTCTCAAGGAGAACGCCCGCAACGTCAAGATATCATCCCCTGATGTAGGCCCAGCGCACTTCCGTTTGCTCAAGTGAAACAGACTGACACGCTCAGTTCCACGGCATGGACCCGGATGAGGCCGCCCAGCGCTACCTCCAGCGTATTCAGACTAAGATTCCGGTTTTCGAGACTATGGAGGAGAAGGGGCTAAACTACGTCAAGATGAAAAATGCTGGCGAGCAGTTCTTCTACAACAACGTCAGCTTTAACTACCTCTCTCATCGTATTGTCTTCTACTTGACCAATCTCCACATCAAGGCTCGAACTACGTTCTTTGTCAGAGCAGGCACCGCCACCGAGGAAGACTCATACAAGGCTGATGCGCCCCTTTCCGAAGAGGGAAGAGCCTATGCCGAGAAGGTGGCCGAGACGCTGCTCAAGCACCGCGAGGAGGAGAGACAGGCTGCCATCGCGAACGGTGCCCCTGACCATCCGCTGCGGCCCCTATCGATCTGGACTTCGACACGCCTCCGGACCATTCAAACTGCCGAGCCCCTTCAAAAGCTGGGCTACAAGGTTCGCCAGCGTTCTCAGATGAGCCAGATCAACCCTGGAGTCTGCGAGAAGCTTTCCGAGCGTGCTATTCGGAGCCTGTATCCGGAGGAGGTAGAGAAGCACGAGCTTGATCCCTACCATCACCGCTACCCACGCGCCGAGGTATGTTCTGTTATTATCCAGCTCATCGTGCACCCGGGTGCTGATCTACGACAACGCAGTCATACCATGACCTGGCTGTGCGCCTGGAGCCGATCATTCTGGAGCTAGAGCGCGAGCAGAATGACCTTCTCATTATCGCTCATGAGAGCGTGTTGCGCGTCCTCTATGCCTACCTGATGCACTGCAGCACTAGAGACATCCCAAAGCTTAAGTTCCCGAGGGATGAGATTATTGAGATCATACCTGCGGCTTATCAGAACGAAGCGAAGCGAGTCCATATCCCGGGTTTGGACCCCAAGTTCATTCCCAGCTCGCCCGAGGACATTCGCATTCCAGTCCCGGGATCTCCAAGCGGCCCATCATCCCCTATTCCGGGATTAGGAAGTCCAGGCGAGCCGTGCGAATTAGTCGTTCTCTCGCGCCCGCCGGAGAAGGTCATCAACAAGGCAAAGGAGATGGTTGCTGACAAGGTGGCTGATGAGGACTAGGAAGAGGGGTTTGCGGAAGACAACAGAGTACAGGACAGGCGAAATGCGGAAGGCGAATGGCGAAACGCGAAACGCGCAGGATTGGCCGAGGTTGTGCTTTGGCGCAAAGGCATATGGACCACTCGTGGGATGAAAAGAATGTTTTCTACCTGCGGCTTACCAGTGTTTGGTAACCCCTATTTCTCCTGTAAGCATAGAGGCTGGTAGCAAGGTAGCAATCAGAGCGTTACCCTAACCCTGCGATGCGCTGAGGGGCATTACGTCAATGGTCTTGGCGCTCCCCAAGCCAACACCCTCTAGCTTCCCGGCCAAAACTTGAGCTCAGCGTCAGGTGTGAACCCCTCCAGGTGTTCATACAGTCAAAAGCTTTGGTTCGCTATTTCCAATTGACCAATAAAGCTCACGAAGTCTTCAAAATGAGCGGAAGAACTGCTCTCGTCACTGGCGCGACTGGTTTGCTAGGGCGCCAGGTATTCAAGGTATTCGACGAGACCACTGGCTGGACCGCAAAGGGCACAGGCTTCACCCGCGCCGACGGCACTAGCATCCTCAAGGTCGATCTCAGCAAACCCTCCGAGATTGAGAAGACCCTAGATGAGGTCAAGTGAGTCCAATCACAGCCCCAACAGAAGCGCCGCTGATAAGCCCCCTCCAGGCCCCAAGTCGTCGTGCACTGTGCGCACCTCCCTCCCATTAGACAGCTTCAAGGGACGGCAGTTCTAACACTAAATACCTAGGCGCTGCAAACCGCTTCCCCGACAAAGTCGACAAGGACCCCGAAGGCACACGTATCATCAACATCGAAGCCTCCAAAACCCTTGCCAACCTCTGCGCTGCACGCGATATTCTCCTCATATACATCTCCACCGACTATGTGTTCGCCGGGCGGCCGGGTGATGCACCCTACGAGGCAGGTGCCCAGACGGGACCCACAAACCTGTACGGTCAAACGAAGCTAGACGGGGAGACGGCGGTGCTTGCGGAGTACAAGGCTGCTGGTAAGGAGGGGAAGGGGGCAGTGTTACGCGTGCCGGTCTTGTATGGGAGCGCGAAAGAAAATGCGGAAAGTGCGGTGAATGTATTGATGGATGCGGTGTCGAAGGTTCAGAAAGAGGGGGTTACGGTCAAGATGGACCATTGGGCTTTGAGGTTTCCGACAAATACAGAGGATGTGGCTAGGGTTTGCAAGGGTGAGTATCTCGTTCGGTGTTGCCTACCTACCTTCCGACGGAAAGGTGGTTATGATGTTTGGGGTTTTGCTAAGTGACACTGGGACAGATATTGCGGTGAAGGGGTTGGGGGGGGTGAAGCTACCGCCGATTTTACAGTTTTCGAGCGAGGATAAGTATACCAAGGTCAGGAGACCAGGCTCTGGGTGAGTTGATGAGGAGCGGTTGGCTGACAACCTTCATAGTATGAGATCTGCCAACTCTTCGCGGAGATTATGGGGCTACCGATCGACAGACTTGAGCCCAATACCGAAGGCAACGACCCCGCGGCGAGTGTCCAGCGGCCTTACGATTGCCATTTGAGCACGAAGGCGTTGAAGGACATTGGCATCGATGTTTCGACGCAGTCTTTCGAGGGTTGGTGGAGGCGCGAATGTCGAGCGTTCCGTCATTAGGTGGTTGATGTTAATTAAATTGAGTTGGCACTCTATCTGAGGTATCCAAGGGATGAGGTAGCGGTCCGATACAGCAGGTTCGTGCCTGCCGAGAATGTGTGTTTGCCTCCCGAAGCAGGAGACGCGATTGCTTGGTGTCCGACCCCACCTGGGGGATTGGGTAGGTATGTTTGTCGCAGAGACTGGGCAGCGAAAGACCGGGGTGGGTTTGACCGACTTCTGGCTCACTAGGGAGCATCTTCAGCGGTGGGCACTGTCTTGCAACAGTGAGACATGCCACTCAGTCTATTGACCCAATGCACCATTTCACGTCACGATCTAGTGCCGCGACGAATGCTCCTCTGCGCGTTGCCGAGCCCAAGATGGCCGATATCCGTTCCCCGATGAGGCTTCATTGGGCGCGTTTTCAGCATGCGCGTCGGTCGATCCGTGTCTTCTTGCCTCTTAAGGGGGCAACGCTCACAGCCGTGACGGGGTTGAGCGGCCAGCCGTGATCTTTTTGCTACTTTGAATAGCTTCATTGACTTACTAACCTGGGGAGAAGCCCATTGCGACATCGCACCTTGCCACTGATCGGACTCCAGTGGCACGCAGCCTCAGCCTCCTCAGCTGCAGCTGCTGGGTTCCTCAGTTCCTATTGAGTAACGGCTAAAGACCAGCTGATGCCAATGCGTTCATCGCCTCGGCCATGCCACACGCAGAGACGCTAATTACGGCTCCCCGCTGCCACGAAAGTGTATTGGCGACTGTAGGCGACAATGGCCTACCGGTACCATCTCATGATCGGTCGGGTTTGGGGCATGGCGCTACCACCGGCCCGGCGTACCTCAAAGGCTGGAGCTTAGGATCCCCCTCATTAAAGACGCGACCACCCGCAACGCTTCCCACCACACTCTGCACGCATGCTCGACAGACCACAATCGCAACACTCGCAGCTGTCACTCCGATTCGGGCTCCTCTTCCGTTGGCTCAACGGAACCTCAATTCGTTGAACGCTCGGTCGACGCGGTCCAGCAATGGTGGCATCGGCGTGAAGAAGGGGCATGTAGCCGAAGACGACCCGGATACACCTTCCGCCAAACCATTTGCTCCTGTTAACGGGGTGGTTGATGAGACTCCCGTGACGCCGACTGAGGCTCACAGGGGCTGTCACAAGCTTCAGCAGCAGCAGCGGACCCACTCTCAGCGCCCATTGTGGGAGGTGGACAAAGAAGCGGACAGGCAACGCAGAAAAGAAGAGCGGGCTCTCCTCCGGGACGCCGAATTGGCAGAGCTTGAAGCGGAAACCAACAGGATCCTTGCCCAGCAACACAGGAGGGATATGGGCAGGCGGCAGCGATTGGAGCTGCAGGTATCCGACGGTCGTCACCTTCCCGCCCTGCCGCCGTCTGATGAGCCTTCGCCCATTTCTTCCCCCAAGACCCGAACCCCGGTGCTCGAAAAGATTTCTCTCCTCGCTAGGGGCCGTCGCCTTCGCAGCATTGGCCTCGCGACTTCCACCAGCTCACTTCGTTCTGCGGCTTCTTCGCCCGCCTCGCCGACGTCATCTACCAGCGCCGCTCTGGAGACCACCCCGCCAACCAACCCACAACCGATGTCTACACCTCTGAACTTTATCGAGGCGGGCGGGAGAGGTCAAACAGATGCGCCTCGTGGTGCCATCAATGGTGGCGAGAGGGTGAGTGTGGATAGGCTCGGGAGTACCCCATGAGATGTTGCTGACTGGGATCCATAGCGAGTCGCCGTTCGGTGCAGAGGTACCGTGATGGACCTTGTGGTTGGTGTTGAAACATCTGCCGTTGACATTCTTGTGGCCTCTTTGGACCAGCTGGGACAGCCTTTCAATCTGAAGACCAGCACCCTGACAGAGTCTTATGCGCAGCTTGGGCTCGAACGCCGCATTCGGCGCTACGAGCGTGTTCGAGACATTCTGAACTCTTGGAACCAAGACACGCAGAATACCTTGGTGGTATCTCCTGACTTACTCCTGCCGAACAATGATCTCGAACTCGCCGCTGTCACGCGCGCGGATAAGCCACCGTCTGGGTTCATTCTTCCTCTGTACTATTTATCAAAGCCCGGGAAGTGGAGCAAACGCTATATCACCTTGTTGGAAGGAGGGCAGTTGGTGCTATCAAAGAAGCTCGAACCAGGTCCCTCGGACAAGGACTCGTTCAGCGTCTGCCACCTATCCGACTTCGACATTTATATTCCAACCGAAGCCCAAAAGAGGAAGCAGTTGAAGCCGCCGAAGAGGTTTTGCTACGCTGTTAAGAGTCAGCAAAAGGCTGCAGTGTTCCTAAACACCGATAACTACGTTCACTACTTCTGCACTGATGACCCTGACGTAGGTCAAGAATTCCATGACGGTGTTCACTGCTGGCGAAGTTGGTACATCACAAACCGGGCCCTTCAATTACACGCCAAGAAGGACAAGGTCGCACCCGAAGAACCCCCGCAAATCCTACCCGACAAACCATCTCCATCGAAGAAATCAGTTGGCCACGTGAAAGTGAATGGCCACAAAGTCAAGGTTTCAGTGGACGAGGGCCCTTATGCAATCGGCGCCTTTGAACCGCTCATGAATCTGCGGCGTTTCGAAAAGCCACTTGAGGAATTCGGCAACGACTGGGAGCCAGATCCTAGGCAGTCGATCCCACCGCGACCGGCGGCGCCATCGAGCACCTCTGATCCCAACAGTGATGGGAAGAGGGAGCCGTTGGTGATCATGTCGGAGCGAGGACATGGTGCTTTTGCAGAGGGCGGGCTTCTTGGCTCTGCATACGATAAGCGCAAGCAGGCGCAGCGGGAGGGAAACAGATGGTCTCAAATGTCTGACAAGGCTTCGCCAGCCCCCTTCACCGAGGGACCGAGTCTCTTGAATGGCCGCAAAAGCTCCAGCGCCACCGCATCTACCATGTCCAATGTGCACCACCCCGGATCTCCAGTCTCGCCCGTCTCTACAGAGAAGTCGGCGGGTTCCAAACGATCCTCGGACAAAGCCGAACCTCCTGGGTGGTTTCCCTCTGCAATTGAGCACAGCGCGAAGACGCGCCCTGTCCATCGCCCGAGCGTCTCATCCAGCTCGACCTCACAACATGAACGGGATCAATATGGTCGACACTATCACCACGGCCAGCAACCTCAGAACCCCCGACGACCGATCCAACCCCTTGTTGATCTCACACCAACCTTTGTTGAGCCCCCGCAGTGGTCCCGACACGGCGGCGGCCGAGGCTACCGTGTGCCCCAGGGGAAACCACTGGTGGACTTTGCAACAGGTCCTCCTGTATCAAGCTCGCGGACCTACGAGCCACCGCCGCGAGCTTTGGTTAGACGAGGCGATTCCGCAAGCATTCATAGCAACAGCAGTACCGGCACTGCGGGACAGCAGTGGCAGGGCTCCAACGTCGGATTGGGCAGAAGACCCACCGTCAGGAGCGACAGGCCTCCAATATCTCCGTCCGGAAGGCCAATGGGTTCGTACGACCCGAGTAGGGGCCCACTAATCTCTTTCGCCTCATCAGGGGGGCACAGGGGCCGCTCCTACACTTCCTCAAGTGGCCCGCCCGTGGGAATGGGGGGGAACATGCCCATTAGGCCGTCACCTGCCAATTCGGTGGCTGCGTCCGAGGGAGAAGTCCGGAGGACTGGGAGAGGAAGAAGTGGTACGCTTGCTTAAGGTGTTGCGGCATATCTGAAGTTTGAATGTCGTTTTTTTTGTTGGGGGGGGAGGGGGGGGAGGGCATCGATTCCTCCATAAAGGGGTGTTAAGGGTTAGGGCCCAAAATGGGGAGTTCGGGTGCCATTTCGTGGGAAAAGGTTATCGGTATCGCCAGACACAGATGACTGAAATGTTTGTCACGATAGACACAATGCAACTTGGCTTCTTCCGATCGGGATGTGGTCTGCCTTGGGTGCTTGAAGTTGACAGTTCTGTGATCCGTGCTGTAATTTGTGTATTAACGGGGCAGCGTGGCCTATCGTGCTGCCTTGGGGGTCTAAGAAGAGGAAATTTCTCTCGCCTTTTGTCATGATATTTTAACGTCGAGGTATCTCGTCCAATTGCCTGACAAGCCAAACGTGCATGAGAAGAAAAATCAGTTTACTTGCTGCGCTTGTAGATCTTGGCAAGGAAGGCCTCGAAAACACCCTTCTTAAGTCCCTCGCTCTCGTCAAGCTGGGCGATCATCTCACGGATCTCACCCACACGCTTCTCCTCGTAGTCCTGGTACCGCTTCTCGAGCTGCATCTCGTCATACAGCTTCTTGACGGCAGCCTCCTTTTCCTTGTTCTTGTGGCCATAGTTGTCCTCAAGGACCTTGCGCTGCTCGGGGGTGGCGATGGAGAGAGCCTGGTTGACGAGCCACGAGCACTTGTTGTCCATAATATCGGTGCCGATCTTGCCGATGTGCTCGGGCAAGCCGAAGTTGTCGAGGTAATCGTCCTGGATCTGGAAGTACTCGCCGAGAGGAATGAGGATGGCCTCGGCGGCCTTGAGGTTCTTGGGGGTGGCGATGTTGAGCTGGTGCAGAGCGAGCGCCACGGGGAGATAGAAGCTGTAGTAGGCCGTCTTGTAGATTACGATGAACTGGTACTTCTCCATGCTGAAGTTGTCGAGGTTGACGACGTCCTCGGGGGCCGTGAGTAGGTCGCACAGCTGGCCGATCTCAGTCTGGAAGGTGACCTCGTGGAAGAGCTCGATCAGCTCGAGGTACGAGGGGTGGTCGCGGAAGTACTTCTTGAGGAGGGTATAGATGGCCGCCTCGAGCATGAAGGCGTCGTTGATGGCGATCATGCCAACGCCTTCCTGGCGGTACCAGCAGGGCTTTCCGCGGCGCGTTATGCTGCTGTCCATGATGTCGTCCGAGACGAGGAAGAAGGCTTGCAGAAGCTCAGTCATCCAGCCGAGGGTCGCTGCTTTGAAGTACTCATCTTCGGTCAAGGGACGGCCGAGGAGGAGGGAGGCCGAGTCGGGAACCGACATGCCGCGGTTGCATTTTCCACCGAGCGTGTTGACTTCCAGACTCTGCAGAAAGGGGGGTGGCAAAACTTAGTTTTCTGTTTGTTTGGGTTGCGATCGGTGTGCGGTATCAAGAATTACTCACCTTCTTGTACCAGTCAAGCTGCTCCTGGGGGAGCTTGTAGCTCTTGACGTGCTCCAGGAGCACCTCCTGCAGCTTAGGAAAAACATTCTCAAACTCCTTGAGGGTGGTCTTCTGTGCCATTTTTGCGGTTTGGTTTCTGGGAAGAGACTTTGGGAACTCGGCAGGAGAGTCTTGGGTACCCAAGCAAGGATATCAGGTTCAGGGGCGGATGTCGGGATTTATGGTGAATGGGGGGAAAACAAGATGCCCCGCACAAAGCCAATTGCTGGGACCTGGTGACAAGTACCTCGTGTTTGATTACCCCCGCTTCAACGGGATGATCGAGGACTCTGTAGGGATAAAAATGTCAGAGAAAGTTAATTGAGATATCGCATGTAGAAAAAAAGTGTCTAATGATCAACATTCAGGCCACGTATGTGGGAATAGATTCTGCAAGATGTTCTTCCGGATGCATTTGGTTAACAGAAATACCTTCTACAGCGTGGTTCCTTCTCCAACGCTCACCCCTGACCCGTTGGACCCCTCTTTCCTCTCGAGGCGGTGTGTGGGGCGATCCACCGCGATAAGCTAGAACCCATGCAACCGATAACAGCGCGTCACCATCCAACAACAGCCGCGCCTCTGCTTTGCTCAAGTGAAGCTTTTCGGCACAAACGACGTGATGCAGATGCCGTGCGCGCACACACTTTTTCCCAGTCGCAAATGAAACCACACTGAGGCTGCATTTTCCCTGCTCGGACCGCAAGGGAAGCTGTGTATTTGCGCTGAAAACGCCTTTCAACAACCGTCGTAGGCGCAATGGGTCTCTCCGCGAAGGACTCTCTCCACTTGAAGGAAGCGCTGCAAATCGCAGTAGTAAAGTGTTCAGAGAGGTGTCTCTACCAGTCTGCAAAATGGTTTGTTCATAATGGCTGCCTCTTCTCGGGTCGTATGATCTAACATGAGCGCAGGGCTGCGGAGCTTCTGGATGCACTTCCAGAACAGGTAGATGAGCAGAAGCTTGCTGAGGCGTCGGGCAGCGGTCCGGGCAACTACGTGCATCCGGCGTTTTATCCCACCCCCGATCCTGAGGAAGCTGCTCTGGAGGCCAGGGAACTAAACAAATACCTCCTGGCCAAATCATTCTTTGACTGCAAGGAGTTTGACCGATGTGCGGCTGTCTTTCTCCCGGAATCGCTTCTTGCCAGCCTCTTGACGGCAAAGCCCAACGATGTCGCCTCGACCAAGGGCAAAGCTAGAGCATCCAGCATGTCCGCTCCTGACCAGCAAGCCCTCCCCGAAATCAGTCAGAAAAGCCTGTTCCTCGCGCTTTACGCCAAGATAATATCTGGCGAGAAGCGAAAGGACGAAGATGCTGAGATGATCATGGGCCCCCACGATCTCGGAACCGTAACTAACAAACAGCTGCTCGTTGTTAGTCGCTTCCTCAGCAGGTGGTTTTCTGAGCGTAAGACCGAGGATGGGGAGCATCCCACGAGCTATGGCTTTCTGGAGTATTTATATGGGATGGTCCTGGTAAAGGAGAAGAACGACGCAATTGCTCTCGACTATCTCATGCAAAGTGTGCACCTCTTCCCTTGGAACTGGGGCTGCTGGCTAGAGATCACGAACCTGATCTCGAGGATAGAGCAGGTGCGTCTTCCACCCTATCCCTTCGCTCGTTGGACCTACTGACACCAACTAGCTCAATAAGATCGCGCCCCATATGCCACAAAATATCATGTCCTTCATATTTCACGCCAACACAGCGGTCAACCTGTACCAACAAGGACAAGATCTTGCTGCGTCGCTGGGCGACCTCTTGGATATCTTTCCGACGTCTTCCTTTCTTCTCACCTGCCGGGCTCTGCTCAACTACCACTCCAAGGATCTGCTGGCGGCCGAGCAAGATTTTAGCAACATCCTAGCTCTTCATCCGCACCGGCTCGACTCACTGGACCACTACTCTAATATTCTTTACGTCCTGAACCTCCGCCCGAAGTTGGCCTTTCTCGCCCACCTCTGCTCCAGCATAGATAAGTTCCGCCCGGAATCCTGTGTTGTTATCGGGAACTACTACTCTTTGCTGTCCCTTCACGAGAAAGCCGTTTCGTATTTCCGCCGAGCGTTGACGTTGGATCGTTCATGCTTGTCGGCGTGGACACTAATGGGCCACGAGTACGTGGAACTCAAAAATACGCATGCGGCGATAGAATCATATCGCCGGGCGGTAGATGTTAACCGCCGGGACTACCGAGCCTGGTATGGTTTGGGACAAACGTACGAAGTGCTAGAGATGCACGCCTACGCTCTCTGGTACTACAAAAAAGCCGCTGGCCTTCGCCCCTGGGATGGTAAAATGTGGCAAGCTGTAGGCTCCTGCCTCCAGAAGATGGGCCGCGATCGAGACGGCATCAAAGCTCTCAAGCGCGCCCTTCTCGCTGACAGCTACTACGAGTCCACGGCTAGCAGCTTTGGAAGCGGTGGTCCGATTGACCGCACCGCTCAGATGGACCCAGAAGTGCTGCTGCAGATTGCCAACATGTACGATCGGCTCGATGAGGAAGATGACGCCAAGGCTTACATGGAGCTCTGCGTGGCGCAAGAGGATGGCGGCGCAACCAGTGCAGACGGTGCTGGATTAGGCGACTCTGTGGCGATTCATCATGATTCTCCAAGGGGACCGGCGTCTGATGGGGGGGGAGAGGGTGGCGACAGGGGTGGGCACGAGGGAACAGGAGTCACAGTTGCAACAAGTAAGGCACGCATGTGGCTTGCCAAGCACGCAATGCGGACCGAGGACTATGTAACAGCGAATCGGCTGGCGACTGAGTTATGCCAGGATGGAGTCGAGGTGGAAGAGGCCAAGGCCTTGATTCGGGAGGCTCGAGCGATGATGGAAAACCCTGATGGGATGGGCTAGAAGTCACCCGTCAGGCGAATCTTTTCGTCGAGCGCGGGAATGTTGGTGCGGTACCTCCCTCACCAGCCTACATTCGCGAGGGGGTGGCCACGTCAAGAGCTTGATGACGACGAGGAAGAAGAATTTGAAGACGAGAATGAGGATGAGGACTTCATGCGGGAGTAAATAACTCTTCTTGGCTCGAGGCTTTCGGAACTCCAGCGGCTGGTCGGGCTGCGGCGACTGGCCACTCGGGGAACACTGTGGCTAGCTAATGGCAGCGTTTACGAACACGAGGCTTTCTGGGACGATGAAGGAAATGAAGACTTCCTCGAAGCAGCACTAGGCATGGTCAGCGGAAAGAGTTACGAGGGGGGTTGCGAAGTCACGAGTTGTTGGGTTGGATGGCCGGCTGAGACACATCAACCACGACAGCTCTATGCTTGACGAGTGAGCAGTGAGCATTCGTTCAACTGGTGAGCAGCCCAAGGTCGTGATCGAGGAAGAGTTGCACGAGATGGGTGGTGTAGCGTTGCTCGGCTGCTTGACCCATCGACTAACAAAAACTGGGCTGGAGTAATGATCGATTACCACGTTTATCTATCGCCCGAGATATTTCATCTCAGTGGTTTAGTTGTTGTCAATACAATTAGAAGGATACGGGTGTGCTCTTCCTGTTTCGTCCTGCTTTGGCGGTAAATGCTTATTAGAACACAGCACGTGAATGTCGCTTCCCTCGACAACCTTGGAACGGGCGTCCATGTTGATGAGAACCCCGCACCTGCTGTGGGGGTGAAATAGATGCTGGAAGGTCATCTTCATCATCAATTCAAGCCCATTTGTGATCCTGACCCGTTGACAAATCCTCGAGATCGCCCATTTGCCAAAATTCGGCGGGCCGGAAGCAGTTTTCGTTTTTGCCCCATGCGGTCCCACCCACTCACTTGCCCTCTGGCGGTGAGCCACGCCACCCCGCCTGAGTTTTTCACAAGACGTTCTCGCACTGCCGTCGCCGACAAACGAACCGCATGCACGGTATTCGTGGCTTCCAGGCACCCGCAACAGAGGTGCGTCGCTACGCTCCCTGCATCAGCTTCGTGCAAACTCGTCGCTACGACGCTGAGGCTTTGGAACCGAAGCCGCCCTCTCAGATCCGAGCATCCGAGGAGGGGCTGTCTTGGGGTCAAGGCGGCAAGATATGGCAGGCTCTGGGCCTGGTGTGTCAGTGACCTGCCACGTTCGATGACCAGAAGACGGCATAATGTCCCGCAGCCCCCCCGATGGGCCCGCTGCCTTCCATCTTTTTTTGGGCGCCGATCAGTGACGCCGCCGTTGCAACTTAGCAAAGACGCTCCGACGCGAGCACATGCTTGGTCTGGACACATCCTTCTCAGCCCTTCCACATTGTTGGCCGATCCATCCGTCTGTCCGTGTCAGGAAGAAAAAAAAATACTCGGAGCCGCCACCGAGGCTTACCACCATCATGAGGTGGGGAGAGAAAGGGGGAACTCCCCGACGACCCTGTGTCTCGCTCAAGTTGAGGGGATTGGCCGCACGTTTATTATTCTCAACCGAGGCGTTCCCCGGCGTCCGTTCGCACGGTATCGATGCCACTAGGCGTGCGCAGTGCCCCGGGGCTGAAGTGGTTTCGTGCGGCACCGCGTCAACCGGGCTGCGACTACGTGGTCCCATCAGGGGCCGGTGATCGTTGAGCTGCCGCTAAGCCCAGCCCGTCTCTTCCCGGTTGCGCCTGTCAGCGGCCGGTACAAGATGGGATGTTTCCCGTCAGGTACCCGGCTCAGCACACTCTGCCTTGGCCAATAGCACGCGATATGTGCCTGAACACCGGGCTGCAGCTAGACTTCCCAACAGCGAATCCCGGACGAATGCCGCCCTCCCTCCTCCCAACCGCCTCTTCTCCCGTCTTGCGTGCCGCAACGGGCCCAAGGGCCAAGCCTTGCCTAGACGACCACTTTGGTATACCCACCACACATCATTCGCTTGTCCAATCCGGCATCTGTTTTTCAAAAAATCTTGCAATAACAACTGGTCTCGGGTCACTCACCCTCCGAGCACCCCTCATCTGTCCGCATGGCTCATGCTTCGATATCACGACGAGCCAGAAGGGTTGAAGGACCGGAACGGGCAGGACGTCGAGCAAAGGAACAAAACACCACCAAGCTCCTGAGGTCGCGTAGGTAGAGTACCAGTGTCCTAGGCAGCACCCGCTCTCTTATACCTCGCCCGGCACTGACCCCTCCGCTCCTCGGCTACGAGGAGCCTCAACTCGGCAAAGCAAGTGTTATTGGAAGGAGGGTAGTCACCTCTGGCACCAAATCCCAATCTCCACCCCCCCACCCCCCCCCTTCGGACCGTCCTGCAAGTGCAGCGCGGTGTCCAGCCAGCTGCTGTCTTCGCCGGATGGGGTCCACCAAGGCAGTCAGAACGTTCCTTTTCCTAGCGCAGAGTTTGCGAAACCGGTCTTTTCAGGGTGAACAATGGGTTCCCACCCGTTTGCGGGCTGGTTATAAGTACGGGCCCGTGTTGCCGTTCCCCGGTATTCATCCTTAGCAAGCCCTCACAACCTTCCTTCTCAACTGAAGCGTCTCTACCAGCTTTTGGCTTGCTAGCATTCAAGCCCCTCACTTTCCTTCACTCCTTCGGGACCTCTTCACTCTCCTTCAAACCGTAACATTTTGGGACGGAGCCCCTTGGTGGCTTGCTCTAGCTTTTCAGCCTCTTCAGTCAACGACAACATCACGAACAACATTGCCGAAGAGTGGACCAACTTGGCACCAGCCGCGAGCCGCATATAAGACAGCCAGCTCGTCTTGTGTCGAAACTTGGAAACCATTGCCGGTCATCATCGTACACACACACTCTCTCTCGCACCAGTCGCTCGTTAGGCACACGCTTCAATTCAGTCACTCATTGAATAAAACGATCCGGAACACATTTCCATTCTTTTCAGGGCTACCTTCATCAACATGCAACTCAGCAAGACTCTCTCTCTTCTGGCAGCTGCCACCATCACCCTGGCCCAGAACCGCCTCACCTTCATTTCCCAGGACGAGCTCCACCGCACCATATACTTCACACCGAGCGACGGCTACAAATGGCTGGATCCCGTCCGCGTTGGAGCTTGGCGTGAGGTCTCTACTTCAGTGCCGCAAGGATGGGTCGGCAACTACTATTCTATCACAGACGGTAAGCATAACAAGCCTGGCATGCTCGGCGAGGTCACCTTCCAGGGCTGGGAGGGCAAGACCTACTTCGATGTCTCAGCCATCGTGGACGAAAAAGACCACAACGGTGTGAAGGTCATGTACCCCGCGGTCGCCAAAGAGCCCAGATCTGGCTGCGAGAAATTCCCCTGCCCCAATGCCTACTATGAGCCCAACGACAAGCAAACCAAGGTGACACATGAGTGCCACATCGTCACCACCCTCGGCGGCACCAAGGACGATTCGGATTCGGACTCGGATTCGGACTCGGACTGGGACTCAGACTCGGATTCAGATGGCGAGCACAAGAAGCGCTCAGTGGATGAGAACTACCCTCGCGAAGCGGTTCTCGGCCTGTGGCCTCAGATTTAAGGGGTTGTGCCGAGTCTGGTTCCCACCACTTTCCTATCGTCTCTTTTCTTTGGCCATCTCACGCTGGCGGAGCATATCGCTTCCTCGCAACGCGCTGTGCGCCATGATAACGACTTCAAAAACGAACGACTCCAAAGGCAAAGGGGGGGAAATTTGCAGGCAATTTGCCTTGGGACGATACCCGCTCAGATTTTGCAACGCGAAACCTAACCGGTTGGAGGCCAGTTCACGAGCAACAGCAACCAGAGCTGCAAGGCACTTGGATGCTCGGTTTGGACCCCTCCCAGATTACTTTGCCTTTTGGTGGGATGGAATGGTCGGAAGGAACGGGGCGTCATTGGATAGGGGTCGGACTTGGCCTCTTCACGTGGCTTGGATTTTTGCATTTTTTACCCTTCTTCACACTCGCTTATAGAACAGACATTTGATAGAGGATTTCATCTATTTAGTTTTCCCCTCTAGGGTTTTAGGATCTTAGTTTCTATGAAATGGAGACAGGTATTCGCACTCACTGTATGTGGACTTTGCAAATTGCATCAAGTAGGTGTGGCAATTGCGTTGGGGAGGGCTACTATACGAGGTACGATGACGTGGTTGAGAAGCTCGAACATGGGAGAGGTGGAGAAAGGATGCTCTTGAGGCGGTGGTGTAAGCTGTGGTGTGGGTCGTCAATCTCCATCTCTCCGCACCAACAATAAGTAGACTTGGATCGAGGTTCAATATCGCTTGTGACTGGTTTCGTCACCTTCGTCCACCCTATGCCGTGCTAGGTTACGCACCATGTCTCCCACCGAGATATTTTACGAACTGCTGATTAGAAAGGCAATCCTTCCAGAAATGCCTTCTCTTTGAGAGCCGTGATTCTTCGCTGGTAGTTCTTCGAATGGCTCCGCTGCATTGCGGTGCTCGTCGCCGAACTCCAAGGGCGGAGAGAAGCAGTGCTAAAAAAAAGAAGGGAGGGAAGGAAACTCCATGAGAAATGCAAAAGAAAAAAGAAAGCAGCGTTGCTGGCGCAGACGGGAATTGAGCCCGACGTGGGGGTCGAACCCACAACCTTGAGATGATCACGTGAATCTTAAGAGTCTCACGCTCTACCGATTGAGCTAGCCGGGCGAATCGCCGGCATCACTGCCTGTTTGTCACATGCGCCAGTATTTTCGAACATGGAGCTGAAAGGCCAGGGTTGTTCGCGGTAGGTGCCGAAAGGGGGTATCGGGAGAGACACCCGTTCTTCCATGGAGATCGCTGCGTTCTAGTAAATTCTAATTCTCCTGCCATTTCGAAATTCATGCTGTCTTTCTCCCCGGATCGACCTTCCAGCGATCGTCTGCACCGGGTTCGAACCGGCGGCTGATCACCATCTATCTCTTCGTTCTTGGATATTCCAACTTTCTCACGTCACTTGTTGAGGAAATTTCGGTTGAGTGCGAGCATCATAGTCTGGGTTGGTGTAGTTGGCAGATTGACTCTGCATTTCATTGGGGACCCATTCATGCTTTGTCTACCGTTCGCCATTTAATCATACTATCGTGCCTCCCACCAGCGATCCTATGACGCTATCGTCATCTTTGATCGTTATCGTCTGACATTCCCGCGATGCATACTTCGGGATTCTCTCTTCACTTGACCGGCGCTGCTGCAACCTGCGCCTGCAGCTCAGCCGACTGCTTCTCCTCTGACCTTTCGTTAGGAGCAGCAGGTGCAGCCTGGGGGGTAGGTGTGGGTTCTGGCGGAGGTGACGACGAGGCCGCGGGGGCTGATGCTGATATTGCGGCTGGCGGGGCTGAGCTCTTGACCTCCCTGCTCCGAATGATCTTGAACAGGCGCTCAGCTGCGTCGTCAAAAGCGTCGATCCTGGACAAGCGTGTTTGGAAAAACTCAACATCGCGGAGCATGCTGTTCGGCGTGTCAGTCAAAATGCCACTTTGCAGAGCGCACGGTGGTTCATACCTGTCCCGGCCAGCCTCGGTGGTAGTTTCCAGCCCCCGGAATGCGTTTCCGAATGTGTCCTTGTAATTGCTGAACACCGACACCATGATGGTATGCATTGCACCCTCCGGCAAATTCTTGGTCAAAGTCCGATGGAGCATAGAGGTTTCCTTCGCCAACGTTTCCATGTATTCGTTTGGCGACTGGTTGGTCGGTGCGTCCCAGTTTATGCTCTTCAGCTTCTTAGCCGCCACGAGTGCTCGCCCTGTCATGATCTCGACGAGCTTGTCGTAAATGCTGTTTTGATGCTCCTGGAGCAAGCGCCTGACCTTGTCGAATTCGCCCGTAACGGTCGACACTGTCGGGACCGAGCCACAGTGACGTCGAATAAACTCCCGAACGTGCGGCACGAGGGCGGCGATGAATGCCAGGGCTTGTGATGCCAGTGCAAGATGCTTGGCCGTGATGTTTTTCAAGCCAGCAGACCGTGTGGCACCAGCGCCGAGGATGAGCTGAGTGCAACGAGAGTTGAAGAGCTGCAGGTACCCTACCAAGGATGCCGCAATGTCGGTTGTCATGGAGGGAATGCCAACCACCAGATGGAGAAAATTTGCCATTCCGTTCATGCACAGAACAGCCGAGTTCGGCAGCGTATATGGCTCTTCATCGATGACGGCGCTCCGCGTCTTCCCTTTTGCTGCGCCATTCGATTGATCGGGATCCTTTGCCTCGAGTTGGGGCTCATCATCCGTATCCGGATGCGGAATCCAGATCTTCGTGCCATCAGACCATGCAGAGGCATCGCTCGTGCTTCCTTGCAGGATTTGGTTGAGCATCGCCGTATCGGCGTCGTCAAAGTCCTTAGCGTTCCACTGGTCTGATTCCATGCCCTGTGCGAGCCTTTGTTTCTCAGCGTCTCCATGAAACTGCACAAAGTCCTTGATGTGGCTGTTGACGACCGTTTTGAGCGTCGTCCCGCTGCGCCCCGAGATAGCTTCGCACTCGTTCGCGAAGTGAAGGTTCAGTGTAAAGTATCGCAAGAACCAGCTGAGGTCCAAGTGCGTGCTCTGCTCCGTTCGGACCCGCAGCAGCTTTACGATCTTGTCATGGGCAACATCAACACCTTCCCCAAGGAGATTGGAGATGTCCAAAGCTCGGTGTATTTCTTCCTGTGCTGCCAACCCAGCCGCCGATGTCTGCCGTGCCATCGGGCTGAGTGGCGGCGATTTGAGCGGAGGGGATCGCATGCCGTCAGCCCCCGAGGGCTCCCCAATGGTACTAGCAACATCCAGTAATACTTTTGCCTGAGTGCTCAGTCGCCTCAGGGTCTCGGTAACGCCAATGTAAACCGTGACAAGGAGTTCTTCCGCATCCGCTGGGTCGAGCGCCCGCAAGTTTCGTGCCAGGATAGACGACTTTTCTTGTTGCGAACGTTGTCTGCCCCCTGAGAACGTGGAAGAGGACATCATCGACTCGTTGTCGTCCTCGTTGGAACTTGGTAGGGGTTTTCGGATGATGTTCCTGATCTCTCGCAGCACAGCCTCCCGGAAGGTCTCGGCCGCTGCCTTCAAGTGGTTTGCTCGTTGCAAGCCTGCTAGGCTTGACAACAGTTCACTCCTCAGATGATCCGTGGACGACATGTAAGATGGAAAGGCGGACGGGTCGCGGTTATGTGCCCCTCGAGCGCGCATTGAAGCACTACTCCAACGCATCAGCACTTCTTGGGAGGACACATGCTCAACATGTCGCCGAAGGTCCCCAACTAAAATCTCAAGGAACCGTGTCTCGTACGCTCTTCCGACACGAAGCCGCAGCGTGTCCAAGTCGCTGCTCACACCCTGGAGTGCGGTCGCCCCTCGCAAGTCCTTCAACTGAATATCTGAAACGCTTTCGGCTAAGGTTTCCCCAGAAATCAGACTCTCCAGGGCGTCGATGCTATCGAGAGCGGAGTCAACTTCTCCCGAATCAACCAGGGCCTCACAGGTAGCCACTCCCTGGACGATCTGCTTCAGCTGCAAGACTGTATCTTGCAATTGCTTGAGATTTTCTCGTCTTCGGCGTTGCTGCACGATTTCCAGCCCACCAGCGGCAACCTCAGCATCCAGGGCCTCCAGCTCTTTCCTTAGACCCTTGATCCTCTCGACAGACTCAGCTGCTTCCGAGTGCAATTCACGGAGTGAGCCAAGCGCTGTGAAGAACGTGGTTGATGCAGTAGAGATCGACTGTATCAGGTGCATTTCAATAGTATCCATGTACCAAGAAAGCTTCTCCTGCAGAATGGCGTTTGTTGCCAATGCCTTGCGAGGGGCGGCGGCCTGGCCATTGGAGGCAGCCTTGTCCTCGGTGCCTGGTGCAGGTCGGACGACTTCTGACCTTTCGCTGACTACGTCAAAAGTCCGCGGGTTCTCGAGGTGGAAGTCATCGTCAAAGTACACAGTAGGAATCGTGGAAAGCGGAGGCGGACCGTGCGCAGCGGCTCTTCTGAAGTTTGAGCTCGAGCGTCTTATAGGGCTCGGTGCTTCTATCGAAGATAACGAGCTGATGGAAGCTGTCGAGGTCCTCCTTGATGCCCCTGGTCGCTTCCCCGGCCGCAGATGCCCGTCGTCAAACGTGTCCGCCAAGTCATCGTGTCTCGAGCCCTTCCGGTGAAACAAGCTGGCCGTCGCCTCATCGTCTGCGGCCTGGACGCGCCGGAGATGCTCGTACAGCGCACCGACCTGGGAAAGGTACGGCTTGAACTCAGACGAATCCACCACAGGAATATTGGTGAGCGTCACTGGCGGGATGTCTTTTGCGGTCGGGGCTTTATGCGCGCTCGAGGCGGGGGCTGCAGTGTGCGGCAGGAGGCCGGTCCGCACTATGGGGGGTTGGAGGAGCGTGGAGATGGCATTCTGGCCCGACTCGAGAACCGTGTTGCTGGATGATGTGTCGAGCGACCCCCCCACCGAGTAGATGGAGCTCGCGTTGGAACCCCTCCGCTGATGGGTGCGCTGCGGGCTGTGCTGCCGTTTCCTTCAAGCTGTTAGCTGGGTATTCGGCCAATTGGACAGGCTGGGATCGCCGCATCGTACCCGTGAAAGGGGAAATCGCCTCGCGGCCCGGCCGGAATCGTTGGCGACAGGCTATCGACGGATTTGCGCGCGCCTTGGTTTGAGAACATGGTGTCTCGACGAGTCTCCCATTCAGAGCCTACCCGCTCGTAGCTCGCACGATGAAGCTCCAATCCTCACAGTTGTTGGAAATATGCGCATGTAACGGCGGGCGCAGGGTGAGGCGAAGCACGCAAGAAGCAACGGAAACGTCGAGAGGTTGCGTAGAACGTCGTAAATCACCGGGGTATCATAGCTATGAAAGCGCTGCAAGCATCGTTCGCCGTCGAGAAAGCAACTGTAAAATTAGGAGAGACCGATGTTGAAGTACCCAGGTCCGTGTCTTCCGTTTGTCAAAGGTGAAATCGTCGATGCTGAAAGCTGTTGGCGTGCTGATCCATCAGCGACCATTAGTTCGGCCTTTGCTTGAAAGCCACGACGCCCTCGAAGTCACCCCGTTTGGTGCATAACCAGCTGCCCACGGGCTGCATCGTTCTATCGGAATGGGTCCAAATGGACCCTTGCCCGACTGGTGGGTCTCATTAAGATCCCTGCAGCCCAAGTCGCGCCTGCACGCGTCGACGCGTATTTCTTTTGCGTCCCCTCTCACCCCTCCCTCAGCAACAGACACCCCTCACGAACTTTCGCAAAGCCCTTGCAGTCCCCGAATTGCGTGTTTGTTATCATCGCGCCGACACATCAACATGGATCGCCAGTCTGTCTTTTCGAGTCGGTTGTATCCGCCGTCGTTTGGGGAGAACGAGGACACCAATCTCCAGGTTCGCACCCTGCTGGAGTCCTTCATTCTTGACTTCCGGCTCGACAACATCTTCATCTACAGAGATCAATTACGCGAGAACGCGCTTCTCAAGAAATACTACTGCGATGTGAACATTGGCGACCTGATCAAGTTCAATGAGGAGGTCGCACACCGCCTGGTGACAGAGCCCGCCGAGATCATTCCCCTCTTCGAGGCCGCCCTGAAGCGCTGCACCCACAGAATCGTCTTTCCACACGACCCCAAAGCCCACATTCCCGAGCACCAGCTTCTGCTGCATTCAAACGCCGAGGATGTGTCCATCCGCGATTTGGACTCCCTGGCCATATCTAGGCTTGTGAGAGTGCCCGGAATCGTCATCGGCGCGTCCGTCATGTCTTCCAAGGCCACCGAACTTCACATCCAATGTCGCAACTGCGGTCACTCCCAGGACGTTCACATTTCGGGCGGCTTTTCTGGTGTAACGCTTCCAAGACAGTGCGGCAGGCGAAGAGCCCCCGAGGATCCAACAGAGCGATGCCCAATGGACCCCTACTTCGTTATGCACGAGAAGTCCAAGTTCGTCGACCAACAGATCATCAAGCTGCAAGAAGCACCAGATCAGGTGCCTGTTGGAGAGCTTCCTAGGCATGTCTTGATCTCAGCCGACCGATACCTTACAAACAGAGTTGTGCCCGGCTCCAGGTGTACCGTGATGGGTATCTTCTCCATCTACCAAAGCAAGGGGTCCAAGAACTCGACAAGTGGCGCTGTTGCCATTCGCACTCCCTACCTTCGTGCCACAGGCATCCAGACTGACCTTGATGCGACAGCGAAGGGGCAGGCGGTTTTTTCCGAAGAAGAGGAGCAGGAATTCCTGGAGCTCAGTCGCAGGCCCGACCTCTACAATGTAATGGCCGATTGCATTGCGCCTTCTATCTACGGAAACCGCGACATCAAAAAGGCTATCATGTGTCTTTTGTTGGGCGGCTCCAAGAAGATCTTGCCGGACGGAATGAAGCTTCGCGGTGATATTAACGTGCTGCTTCTTGGTGACCCCGGAACAGCCAAGTCACAGCTGCTGAAATTCGTCGAGAAGGTTGCCCCAATCGCCATCTACACGTCTGGAAAGGGCTCATCTGCTGCTGGTTTGACGGCTTCCGTGCAGCGCGACCAATCTACTCGAGAATTCTACCTTGAAGGTGGTGCCATGGTGCTTGCCGACGGCGGCGTCGTCTGTATCGACGAGTTCGACAAGATGCGTGACGAAGATCGAGTTGCCATCCACGAAGCCATGGAGCAGCAAACCATCTCTATCGCCAAGGCCGGCATCACAACTATCCTCAACGCCCGCACATCCGTCCTCGCCGCAGCCAACCCCATCTTTGGCCGTTACGACGAACTCAAGTCCCCAGGCGAAAATATTGACTTCCAAACCACCATTCTGTCTCGTTTCGACATGATATTTATCGTTCGAGACGATCACGACCGCGGAAAGGACGAGCGGATGGCCAAGCACATCATGAAAATCCAAATGGGCAACCGTGGTGTCGAAGAGCGCGTCGAGTCCGAAATCCCCGTAGACAAGATGCGCCGATACATCAGCTATTGCCGAACGTAAGCAATTCCCTCCCACCTTTTTTCCTCCTGTGCTCCCCTTCTAACAACCCTATCCTAGCCGCTGCGCCCCCCGTCTCAGTGAAGCCGCGGCCGAAAAGCTTTCGTCGCACTTCGTCGCCATCCGCAAGCAAGTCCACGCCTCGGAACTCGAAGCCAACGCCCGCTCCTCCATCCCCATCACCGTCCGCCAGCTCGAAGCCATCGTCCGTATCACCGAGTCACTTGCCAAGCTCTCCCTCTCCCCCATTGCCACAGAGAAGCACGTCGACGAGGCCATCCGTCTCTTCCTATGCTCCACCATGGATGCCGTCAACCAGGGCGGCGCCCAAGGCAGCCGCGAGCTCAACGATGAAGTAGCCCGCGTAGAGTCTGAGCTCAAGCGGCGTCTTCCTATCGGCTGGAGCACCAGCTTGGCCACGCTTCGACGGGAGATGGTGGAAGGCAAGGGGTTTAGTGAGCCAGCGCTCAATCGAGCGTTGATGATCTTACAGAGGAGAGATACAGTTATGTTCAGGAACCAGGGCGCACAGGTTTATCGGAACGGAGCATAAGCGCTTGTGCTTGTCTATTGTTGCATGAGAGGGTTGGGATGAGATAAGATACCTATGGCAGCGGCGGCGGTAGTAGATATTTTGGCGCGAGCGCAAAGGTTAAATGACTGACTGGATGGGATATGAAGTATTATTTTTGTCGTGGATTATCATGTTGTCGGTTGGGTACCTCTTGTACAGGTTAGGAATTTGGGGGAATAATATCCACGGGGGGCTTTTCAGTCTACAAGTGATTTGCTTCTACATTTTCAGGCCTTGAACAACTGCGCTGAAGGGTATCACCAGTTATCGAAGAGTGCGATATGGTCTCGAAGAAAGGTTCAGTCTATTGAAGTGTCATCACTTTGTTCATCAAGATTCGTATATAAACACGCGAACGCTCAATCTTTAAAGGTATGCCAGAGTATTATCCTCGCGAATTTGGCCCTCCACCCCGAGAGCGGCCTCGTTCCCAGCAACGCAAGGACCTCTGACAATGATCTAGGTGTGAAACAGCATTAACATCAACTTCAGATTGCCTGCATTTCGAAGACTGAACATACCTCTCCTCGGCTTTGCCCGTCTGCGTTCTTCACAGTAGGGGTGTCCCTCAACATGACCTCGGTGCTCGTCAGAGGTGCACCGAAATGCGAGCGGCTGTCATTGAAGACCCGGTAATCATAGAAGCCGGTTTGGGCCGCGGCGCCGGCTACCTTGGCGGACGTGAGAGCACAGACGATGCGTGCGCCAGTGAAGACACGCAAGTCCGAGAGTACACTTGAAGACAGAGGCGGTGTCCCTGCGCCGACACGCTCCGCAGTGAAGATCAGACGAAGCTTGCCAGGCCTAGTCCCGATAGCGGGTCGGTAACGGTCATAGTAATTGGAGATGGCCGAGGCAGTCGGCATGACGCCTTCCTGGGTCAAACTTCGTGTCAGGAGCGAATGAAGGTTGCGGGCGATAGCAGAGGTAAGAGCGCTGCCTGTCTCCTGATGGGTCTTGAGCAAAGCGGCGGGTGTCGCAACCAGAATAGTTGGGGCAATACCGCGAGTGCACATCGCCAGGTCGTTGGCGCCCGCGCCGACTGAATTGAAGGCAACAGAGGCATTGGAGTACAGCGCAGCGAGAGTCAGGACCAGTGTATGTGTGTTGGCGAGAGAGTCTGCGGGGAGGAAAAGATCAGAGGGCCCCATCCTTTGCGACGTGGGAATGGCAAAGATCTGGGCAGCCACTGCAGATATCAGGTTGGCGGCAGTGAAGCGCACCATTTCCTCGGCGGTGCCAGGCTTGGACTGCCAGAAAATGGTGACATCGCGCGCCTCCTTTTGCGATTCAAGGGGCGGCAGCTCCCTACCAGCTTCAGCGGGGCCATCATTCACGATGTCCTGCCAGGTCGACACATTGACGCTGCCTCCGGTTCCTTGGGGTACCTCGTTCCAGTCGAGATGCGCACTTCCGTCGTCAACAACCCAAATAAGCTGGCGCAGGGACGGGTAGCTCTTCACGACGTGGTCAAATGGGAAAGATCCAGGGGCGGTAACAACTGTGTCAGCCGCTGACCTCCGGAGCATCGAAATGACGGCATCGTCGGGCTGGTCAAAGGGCAAAACGATGGCGGTAAGGTTGTGGAAGGCGCAGGCGAAGAGGGTCACGATCAGCTCGACCGAGTTGGGGAGGTAGATGGCGACACGGTTGCCGCCCTGGTCCTCGATATGCTGACCAATAAGGTTGATCTGGCGCGTGAGCTCGCCCAGACGGTGCTCGGTGACATTCTCAGACCCCAAGACTGTCAGGATGCGGCCAGTTGCGCCCTTGGATGGGCCGTCCTCTTGCACGCCAGCGACGGCTTGACGCCAGATGTCGCGCAAGTCTCCGTCGCGGCCCTTGGCCCACTTGGAAACGCCAGGATCCTTCACATTCAGGCCGGGATTAAGAGGCATGCCATGCGGGGCAGCTTGGGAACGGTAGACGGGGGATTCGCCCTGCTGGCGCACGGCGGACGGCTGGGCCTGGCGAGCGAGGAGGAACGGATGGGCATCTGGGTCCTTGCGTGTGACGATCTGGTAGGTAAGGAAGCCCGCGAAGAGGGTAAAGATGAGGCTGCTGTAGACGTTCCACTGCGCAAAGAGACCAGTTACGCCCTCATCGAAATGGAGCATCAGCTGGTCGAAGAACGTCATCGTGTGCGGCAGCCACAAGGGCTTCTGCTCTGCTGTTTTGGTGCGCAGTGTTCCCGTCACTGACGCTATTCCAAAGGGTATGTCGTCGGGTGGTAGACGGTGGCTTGTTGCTGGAGCGGAGCCTGGGCAGCTTCAAACTGGAGCTGTCAGAAAGTCGATGGCGGGGAAAACCCGATGCACGGCGTGGGGAAGGGACCCTGGACGTCGTAATAAGCGGCGCTGACCCGCCCCCACGTGTCGCTCACCAAGAAAAATCCACCGCCAGCTGGCAACGGGCCGATCCAAATACTCGCCCTCGTCGCCTGGGGAGCGTTGTTGGGGTGTTTACTTGGGAAGCGCGACCATTTTTCCATCCATCCAAAGAAACCAGCAAGCGAATTGACGAGAGCAGTCACGACGAAAACACCCACGGCTGCGGCCAGCAGAGCCTTACTAACCCATCAGCAGAAATTTACAAGATACTTGCCAAAATCCGCCAAAGGAAACATCGTAATTGATCAGATCGATCGCATCCGTCAAAGCCCAGCTATCCTCGAGTCGCAAACCGACATTGCGATGTCGTCCGCACTCTCCCCAGTGACGCGCAACACGTTGACGCCGGTCAAACAAACCGCCGCAACACCAGTCAAAGAGAGCCCTGGAAACTGGCGACATCCCCGACTGGCCGAGATCACGCGTCGGCAGAGCAAGACGGTATTCTCTGAGAAGGAGGTTAAGCAAGTCGTCTACAATGTCTCTGCGCTAGCTGTCTTGTTTCTGGTGCGAACTGCCGTGCGCCCGCACTGGCCAGCCCAGCTGTAAGCCCTCGAGCCTGAAGTTGCTTCTCGAGAAGACCTTTGCTAACCTGGACGACTTAACTGCAGGCTTAGCATAGAGATGAGGCTATATGGGGGCTGGATGTACCTGGCTCTGACGCTCATCCCGTTGTTCAATATCGGGCGCGCACTCCTCCCTCTTGTCCGACCGAAAGATGACCTCTCGGACATCCCGTTGACCCCAGCCCAGAGGAAGCTGCTTGGGCTCCCCCCCAGCTCGAGGCCAGCAACTCCTGGTTCGGCATACAGCACACCTCCCAGATACTCGAGAACACCCTCAGTGGCGGGATCGCCAGCAAGCGCGAGAAGTTATGCAAGCTCTCCGACGCCCAACCTTGCTAGCCCGTCGCCCCTTCCCAACTCCCCGGCGGCAGCCAGTCCCTTGCTCCAAAAGGCAGTTAGTGGAGCACGGAGATCCTCATTCGGCTCTCCCGGCCCTTTGGGAGCAAGCACGGCGACAAGTTTGTTTGGTGATGGACCCGCAACTCCGACTCCGGCCGCTGGCAAGCGCTCGAGTGTCAGCCTCAACAATAAGTGGTTGTACGAGAAGGGGAGAAGGTCGTCAGGAAACAGCTGGCTTCACCAAGGCCTATGACGGGGCGGGGCGAGTCAACCGTTGCCGATGTAATAGAGCATGTCTGCATTCTAGAATTTCACGATACCACGATCATGGAGCATGCAGTAATGGATTTGGGAACTTCAGCAGAGCACCTGGGAAGCATATTTGTGAAACGCGGGAGCATTTACTCTTGGGTGTAAATATTTCTATAAATTGTTGCTAAAAGGTGGTATCATTGAAGAAGTCCCCAAGGCCCCCATCCCCCTTTGATACTTCCAATGTCAGGACATTAACCATTAGGTGCTCGATTTGGTGGCCTTGTCGAGTGGCGGCGTCTTGGCCCCTTCGACCAATGTGTCTGGACTCTCGCCATCGAGGAGCGGATCCCTCGCGGGGATTGGAGCTGGCGGTAGCAAGGCCGCTTCTACTTCCTTCCCCTTGCCTTTGGCGTCCTTGATGGTGCTGTGTTCGTCTTTCTCATCTCCCGGCGTCACGGCTGGAGTTGAGAGCACTCCTGATCCAGCGACCCCCTTCCCCTTTTCTGGCGACAACATAGTCGTGTCCGGGGCATTATCCGGCACCACAACAACCTTCTCCAGAGGCACAACAATCACCCCTTCCTCCTTCGCCAGAAAGGCGCCCTTATCCCGAGCCAACAAGCCCTTGGTCAGAGATCTAGCCCCATCGATAACTACTTCTGGTCGTTCGAAAGCCAGTAGCCCCTTGCCATCACTCTTCCCAGTCAGCCGCTGCACGCCGACAACATCAAAATCTGCATTCGCCCACGCCGGACACGCATACAAATCATCATCTCTACTCGCGCTCCCGCCCACAAACACTGTGACTACGAGCCTCGACCTCTCCCCAGCACCCTCCTCGTCCCCCTGATTCGCTGCCCCCGCCCAAAACCTCAACGCGTGCTCAAAACCCGGTAGCCACGCCAGCATCGTCGATGTTATGATCCTTTCCTCCGAGAACACCCTCCCCATTTCTCCTTTCCTTCCAAGCAACCACAATGCCCTCAACACAAAAACCAACATACCCACCGGTGAATCACAAAGCGCGTACGCCATCGCATTCGGTTCTCTCAAGACCCCAAACCCATTCAGCCCAGCCCCCGTCCCCTCAACTCCCTTTTTTGCAACGTCAGACGAAGGAGGCACCCACCGCGGTCTCTCCAACGCCGCAAAATCTCCCTCATCATACCCCAACACCCCCGCCCTAAAAAACCTCGCAATATTCCACTTCGTCCATTCCCAAGGTGCCCTCCTCAGATCTGGCATCTCTAGAGGCGGCGAGATGAAATGCGCCCCTATACAAGAAGCCGCATGGTGTGTCGCTAAGCGGCGAATGAGACGATAGTCGATCCTCGCAGGGGATTGATGCCCCGGGGATGCCGTCGTGGCAACATATCGAGGATACTCCAGCCGGGCCATCAGCGCGTCAAAGAGCGCAGCGGACGCGGGGATGGGGTTCCCGCCGCTAAAGGAAGCAGGAAGCGCATCCGAAAAGCCCAAACCGGGAAGGGAGGGAATGACGACGTGGAAGGCCTGCGCGTCGGTACCATCTGGTTCCGTCAACGGTGCAATGAGGTGGCCAAACGAGAGGTTCGTGAATGGGAACGGAGGGAGGAGTAGCAATGGTAGCGCATCCGCACGGGGTGAGCGAACGTGGATGGAGTGGACACGGAGGGGGCTGGTAACCCCGAGAGACGGAAGCGCGATGCTGGTGCGGAACTGTGGGAAGGAGGTGTTGAGCACGGATTCCTGGTCCCGCCACGAGTATTTCTCTGTCCAGAAGTCGATGAGAGATTCGACTTCGGCTTTGGGCTCCCAGAGGCCCGAGGGGGCTTCGTGGGGAAGACGAGCGAACTCGAGTTTGCGCTTGGTGAGTTCTAGATGTCGGTTGGGGATCTAACATGTTAGTATCCTATATCAAGGGGGGTGGAGACAAGTTGGCTTACATGGATCCGGTAGGGCTTCACTTCTTCTCCCGGCAGGTGCTTGTTGTCAACTGCCTCTGCCATGGTTTGAGTCGCGACAGGTAGCCCGGGGCGTTTACATGGGCCAGCACCAAGTAAGTGAGATTTACAAAACCCAGAGAGAGTGTTGTCGATCCAAGAAACTGAATGATGGCGAACCCGCAAGACCGCAAGACCAAAATAAAACAAAACAGCCGGGACGGCAGAAACGAACGAACCGTCCACGAAGGATGTAAGATGGGGTATAAGCCGCCCTGACAAGAAAACGAGAGAGATAACAGAACCCAACAACGAAGTAGCAGAGGAGACGACGCGGGTTGGGGGTCTCGATTAAATTAATATACCTCCCTGTCCGGAACCGAGAAGATGGGTGTTGCTGACTTCTGTTGTTTACACCGCGAGGTACCTAGAGTAAGGTATATAACCCTAACGGATCTTTGGGCGGGCAGGCAGGTAATCAACACGCCGGGTCGCCGGTCATTACACCATACCTTAGGGAGCTGAGGGTATATGTATATATATAACCCGGCGACGCTATACCTCTCTGTACCTCACTGCGTCAAGTCACCTCCCGCATCCGTCACAGGCACGCTTATTATGGACCAGCTCGCGCCATTACAGCCAAATAGAATGAGAAAGTGCCGAGAGCCGCCAGCATTCTAGGGCCCAATATTAAAGGAGCCTCCTCGCCAGCTGATGGAGATTGGACGTGAGGGGATGGGATGAGATGGATCCGCCCCAGGGGTCCATGCATGCATGCATGCATGACCCAACGACATGCGCTTCCGGGGCCGTCACACAGGCTGCACCAAGATGTTTAGCCTTGGCGGTCGTCGAAACGGATTTCTCGCGGCGTCGTGGCCCTGCGCGCCACAGGCGATCCAGACTCATGCACTCGCGATGAAACAGTGGCGGTGCATTCGTGGGGAATGGGAAATGATCGCCCAGGGTCTTCCAGTCGCTTTGCCTCAGAAGCCTGCCATTGGACCAAAACTTGGTCACCTTCGGTCGCCACATCCCGGCTTGTCCAACGTCCCGGCCACGATGCTCCGATCCATAACGTCCCAGAGAAGTTTCCGGATGCCGGTTGGGAGGGGAGAGACACGCGTCCTGCGATAATCTTGTTCCCATTTCATCGCTGAATTCTGCAAACTTCATACAGCTCTCAGCTGCTATTGTAGTCAAAAAATCGTACAGTTTGCCTCTCACGCTGTGCGTGCCCTGGTAGTCAGTACATCCCACTGCGCGAATCCGCGCAGACTGACAACCTCTTGTCGTCGTCGTCGTTGTTGTTGTTGTTGTCGTCATGTTATTGCCCCCCCCCCCCCTTTGCTGCATGATGCAGCTATCTATAGACAACCAGTGACTACTCGCCCCAGCAAGTTGGCAATTCCGCTCCTTTGAGAACCCTCTCCAGCCACGGGACTGGTCAGCCCCATTGTGTGCCACTCTTCAACCGCCGCGCGGCAATCTTTAGCTCCCGCTGGACGGGGCTGTCCCTGGCGCGCTTCGCAGGTTGATCGCCCCTATCCGTTGAACGATGTTGCTCCCCACCGCGTCGACCGCCCCCCGTGGGGAGGTCAGCGAGGGGCCCTGTGGCGCAGTCTCCTGGACCCGGAAGAGTTTGATAGAAGTGGCGTTCCAGATGCCCACGGTCCCCTTCGCGACTTGCATCTCGCTGGCGAATATGAAGCCCCAGAGGAGAGACTCGTACCATCCCAGCGCCAGTTGCGACCATTCAAACGATTGAACCCGGATGGGTGACGGGTCTACGCCCACAAGCTTAACCTCCTGGATGCTGCGAAGTGCCGCCGGCGTAGGCGCTTCTGACCCTAAAGTCTGTCGGGGGATCAGAGCTGTCAGTTGCTGTATCAATGTCAGGATAGAGTGAAGTGGCAATTCCGGAAGCCAGCTCTCAATCCAGTGGGCCGAGGGTTCGAAGCCGCCGATTTGGGGCTGGCTTGTTGACGTTGGGCTGCTCAAGCTTGTTGTGCTGTTCTGGCGGGAGAAAACCGGCACCCCTGCAGGCATTTTGCCCCTTGCCTTTTCAGACATGCCACGCAGCTGCCTCGGAATTTCATCCTCAGCTTGCCCAGCCACTGACGATTCCCGGGACGGGTTCTCGCTGGGACTTGACGCTGCCGGAGTCGGACGTTCTTCCCCATCACTGTCATCATCCTCGTCTCCGATGGCGAAGGTCCCGTCGTCCTCTTCTGCAACATCTCCGAGCGTTGGCGTCCGAGGATGAGAAATAGTGGGGCTCCTAAGGCTGTCAACTGAGCTTCTCGTCGAGCTAGTCTCCATCGCGTCCTGGCCTGCTGCTTGTTCCTTTCTCCGGCGGTTACGCCGCTCTATCTCTTCTTGGCCGCTCTCCAAAGTAAAGGAGCGCAGTGCCTCGAACTTTTTCCGATTCTTCACAACCGCGAATACAAATTCAGGGTTTTCTGCCAAGCGTTAGATCAGCACACGACGACCAAAACCTTTCATGCGGCTTACTCTGATACTGGTGCTCAACTATGGCGTTCATCGCCTCTAAGAGCGACCGCAAAAGATCATGGTTGGTCTCATTGGCCAGCAAGAAGGACGGCGAGGACATTGAGTTGAACAGCTGCATTATCTTGAGGCATGTTGGCGTGCTCAAGCCCTCTAGGTACGCCGAGACGTTGTTGATGACGGCCAAGAGCGCAGGGTAGATGGCAGTTAGAGTGCCTTGACTCTTGGTGATTAGATTGTAGATCGACTGACAAACAGTCAGCCTTGCCGTTGTCTCCAGGGGTCGTTTTGCTTACCTGGATGAGGAAGTCGGCATATGTTCCCCTGAAGCCCGCGATCCGGATGGCGGGAGGTAAGGTATCCTGTCCCTCAAAGGTCCTGTTCAAGTTCACGCCAAAGTTCCTCTCGACGCTTAGTGTCTGCAGAAGAAAGGCGCACATCCTGACGACACCCTGCTTCGATGCATCACCCTTGTACTCGAGGGCGTAGAACAAGACGAGTATGACAAAGTCATGCGCCCTCTCTGTGTCGATAATGAACGACCGGAACCGCTTGTTGCACTGTGTGATCTCCCAAAACAGCATGATGATCTCAGGGGCGAATCTCAGAGACTGCTGGCTCCCCGGAAGATACGAGGTGTTCGCCTGTAGGGGCTGGTTCAGAATGCGCGTCATTCCATCTACAATAAACTGGAAGTCCTGAGGGCGATGCAGTCGGCCAAGGAAGTGACGGTAGTAGTTTTTGGGCGTCGCGACGCCTGGCTGCTCCGGGATTGGGTATAGGAGGGTGACTAAAAGAAACTGGAGTGTGTAGGTGATGAGAATCTGCTTGGGTTCTTTGAAGACGAGAGTGTTGTAGGGTACCCGCCAGCTGGCCGGGTTGTACTTGAGTGTCTGGGCTATGTCAGCGACACGAAAAGGCCCATCAGCCTAGAAGAGAACTTACAGTATTTAGAAGCGAGCAAAGCACTGAGAGCACCACCTGTTTGTCGGAACAAGTGCAAATGTGGGTGAGTGCTCTCGTCCCCCTTTGAGGAAGAATACTGGGGGACATGTACATACTCTGACCCGCCAGGGTCAACAGAAGCCGCAAAATCTCACAGCGGTTGCCCTCGTGCTCCTTTGTGGTGGGAATAGACGCATTGCAGCCCACGCCGCTTTGCCAGATGGCATAGCTGACCTTGGGATGGCCTTGTGGCTGTTTTGGTACCGTCAAGTCCGAGAAGAAGAGCAAGTCGACAAGTGTGTCTATAAGTTCCTCAGCCAGTGGCCTTACCTCCTCGTATTCCTCAACGGGCGTCCTGGGCGGAGCATCTTGGGCACCGTCGAACAGCACCTCGCTAGCGATGGACGATTTGCGCGTCTTCCTGCGACGGGACCCCCAGAAGAAGCGCTCCTCCCAGTCCTGGAGGGATTCCTTCTCGTAGACAAATGGGAGCACTCGAGTCAAGACGCGAATGCAGTTGAGTGCGTCCCTCTCAGGGGCAAGCTCGGGATCGGGGAAGGAGGGGTGGTGCCGAAGGATGAGGAGCCGTGAGGTCAAGGCTAGTATCAGCGTTTCTAGGTTCTCGAGCGCATTGTCGCGCGTTCGGCGCACGTCAGCGGGGGAGAAGAGACTGAATATGTCCTCAGAGGACTCAGGGAGCTCCCAGAACTACACGGATGGGGGTGGGGTTAGCAGGAGATACGGGGAATCTTTCAAAGGACGGGCTGTCGAACCGAGGTCCAGTACGCATCGTCGGCGGGGATGTGCCGTTCTTCAGAAAGTCGAAAGATGCCCTTTTTGAAGACAAGCTTTGAGTCGCTGGCACCCATATTTGCGACTTAAATGCATGACATTTGGCATTCAGATGGGCGTTTGCGACGCTGCTGGCGTGCTTCTGATCAAGAGGTTGTTTGGCTGTCAATGGGGAAGGGAAGTCGGTCGGTTAACTACCTACCTACCGAGGTAGTTACATCATGTCCATTCACTTGCAGCAGGGGTGTGATGAACCAAAAACCCTAACCCCTACAGTTCCATTTACGTAGTTTATCATGCTACATCCTGGTTCCCCGATTGTTGCATAACGATCTGGCCTCAACGGCACGGCATTCGAGTTGCGACAGAAGGACTTGCTGGTCATTCAGGTACCTGACACATTACAAGAATCTATTGACGACGACGAGCTTGAAAGCAGCATTCGGTGCCTGCCCGCAACTACAGGGAGACACATAGCCGTCTCTCTCAGCTCCGCAGTCCCGTGGTGAAACAAGTTACTACATAAGGAAGCCAGCAAACCTCAACCTCCGCGACGAAGCTCGTCGCGCGAGCCCACCATCACCATGTATTCCTCACTAGTAAGGATACAAAACACGTTCGGCTTCTTCACCACCGTTGCGTTCGTAGTCGCCGCCTTCATCGCCGCCTCTGACTTCGTCACCCCACGAGCGCCCGTCGTCAATGTTCTCAAAACCACCAACCTCCAAGTGTAACTCTGCCCCTCCGTTCCGTCTCCCTCCGCCCTTTCCCATGGCTAACCCCCGCTCCCACAGAGTCCGCGGGCGCCCCCACTACTATAGCAGCAAGAAAGAAGAATACGCCATCATAAAATTCACCCTCGACGCGGACCTCTCATCCCTCTTCACCTGGAACACCAAGCAGCTTTTTGTCTACATCACCGCCGAGTGGCCCTCGACCTCCGTCTCGGGCACCACCCTCCCCAGCAACGTGACGTCCAATCAGGCCGTCATCTGGGACACAATCATCACCTCTCCGAGCGCGGACCACCTCGCCAATATTGGGCCCATTGCGCTCAAAAAGTTGCGCAAGTCTGCCGCTGGCAAGCCCATTGATCCCAGCCGGCAAGCCTTCCATACCACCACCCCTTGAACGGTCAGATGCTAACTTCTCCCAGCGGCAAAATCACCCTCAAAAATCAACGCCCCAAGTACCAGATCACCCACCCCTCCGGCAAGATCGCCGAGACCGAGGACGTGACGCTTCGTCTGCACTACAACGTCCAGCCGTGGGTGGGTGTCCTCACCTGGAACCAAAATGCCGACTATGGGCTTTGGAATGCACTAGGCGGTGGCTTGAGCAAGAAGTTCAATCTTCCCGCCCTCAAGAAGAAGGACGAGGGAAAGAAAGCCAAGGCATAGTGAATGCCTGTTTTTAGAGAATTCCTGAGCATTGCGACTTAGATTGTCCCGCACAGGAATGGAACCTTCAAGGACAAAATGTGTCTTGTTGATTGATGTCCGACACTATGCAACTAATTGACCATGCTATGGAAATATCAAGCATTGCTGGTGTGAACACAAACCATATTTTACATCCATAACGGGGGCCCAGTTAAACCCAGGGCAAGTCATTGAACACCAGACCGTACTCCATCATTGCATGGCGTATTATCTCTACAGAACAAGCCATCACCCACCGCCAAAGCTATGTAGCCCATCCAAATGACCCCCTGCCGTGGGCCCTCACACATGACCACTCCCTAAATGCAGATGTTCGCCAAACACTCGCCATGGAATGTCTTGCTCGCACGTTTTAGAAGAGCCGAATATCATCCCCCGCGCACACAGACCCATCCTGTCGCCGAAGACCTAGTTTTGAGCTGCCGGGGTTTGTTGCTGTGGCCCAGCGCTGCCTCCCCGACCACGGCCATCCCCACGGCCTCGTCCCCCTCTTCCTTCGCCACGACCTCGACCGCCACGGCCTCGACCGCGCCCGCCTCGCGGGGCATCCAAGTTGGATGGCGGTGGGACAGCTCCATAGACGGGCTGTGCGACATCGTCGGCCCCTGGGGTATCATATTGGCCACGCCCGCGACCGTTACCCCTGGAGCCACCACTACGAGCGCCGGCATAACCTTGTCCATTAGGATCCAGCTGCGGCTGGTGAGGCGATGGACGGTACACCATGCTGCTATGCATGAGGTTCAGGGACCCGCGCTGTCCACCGCCACGACCACGACCGCCGCCGTTGAGGGCACCACGCCAACCGCCCTGAAGAGGAGCGGGCGCCGGAGCATCCCGATACTGCTTACCGTTGGACATTGTGAAATTTCCATGAGCAGTGAGGGTTGTCACGGATGGGCTGACCGCTTGTCTTGCCATGGTAGCCTTTGAGCCTGCCACAACCTGCCGCCTCGTCAGGTTGAGAATGGCCGTCGCAGGCACCGTCTGGCCGCGGAACGGCGGACAACGTTCTCCAAGAGTTGTGCCGCTCATAAACGTGACGTCAAAGACGACATCCAACAGCTTCGCGGTGGGAGTGCGGCTGATGCCGACAACGGTGCCCTTGAAAGCGATGGGGACTTTGCCGGTCTTGGCGACGTAGACGACTCTGTCACCCAGGAAGAAGTCCTGGTTTCCAAGACGGTGCTCCGCATCTTGGGGTCGCAAGAGCGCGTTACGAGGTACTCCATTCATCCTAGTCGATTTCTGGGGGATTTCATTGATCTTGAGGTTGTCCGCCTCTTGTGCGAGTCGACTGACAACATTGGAATCCAATTGTTCAGCGTCAAGCGGAACACGCTCCATCGAGTTCGTCTTTAGCGTCTTCAGCCAGGCGCCGATCTCCTTGACCCGCGCGGAAGCAACAGCCGGGTCAGACCAGAGATCCTTCTCACTCAGCTCGTTGCCCGATGGGTTCCTCTTCACACCAGCGAAGAAGTCGGGAAACTTGGTCATGTACTCGAGGATAAGCAAGATAGCAGCCTGGCTGAACTCCCAGCCCGTCTGGGACTTGCGAGAGTATCCCAAGACCTTTTGCTTCTTTCCCTCAAATTTCAGGCTGAGTCCGAGGTTGACGCGTAGGCCACCGATCGTTGAAACAAAGTAGGAAGACGTGATCTTGCTAAGTGTTAGAGGGTGCAGCTCTAGCTGTTTCGCCACCATGTACGAAGGGAGGTACTGGTCCCCTCTCTGAGCCTCCTGGATGATCCTATGCGCAAAGTCGGGCTCGCGCCTTTCCAATGCCGCAAGCCAGATGCACAGCTTTCCATTTGTGTATCCAGCCACCTCCAGTGGCCGGCCATAGTTGAATTCGCCCAAGAAAAATCCGACGGACTTGATAGGGAATTCTTCCTCCAGCGGCAGGGCAGCCTTTTCGATGAAGCGTTCATCCTCGTTAACAACTTCGTCGACGATGATCTGGGAGGCGTAGTCGGTCTCCATCCCGGGAATATCACCGTATTCTTTGACCGTGGCTCCCTCCTCGGTCTTGATTAAACCCCTGAGCATGTGGACATGAACCAAGGAGTCGACAGGTCCAATTATGATTGCCAGGCGTTTGCTGTAGAAGTTCTCAATCTTCTCTGCTTTCCTTCCCCAGTCATCGATCTCTCTTGGGTTATGGTTTCTCGGAATAACCTGCCCGCTGCCGTCTTCTGCCAGTGAATAGTCAAACAGCTCGTCCGAAACGCGGACGATCTTCGCCTCTTGGAGGAACGGGTATCCAACGAAGCAACGCTGGCCGAGTTTGACTTTGGCGGCCTCAACCCTGGTGCGCATCTCTGTGCCCAAAAGAGTGACAACCATGCTCTCGTTGCGGCTGTCTTGTTGGAAGACATTGACTCCGTGGAAGCCGAGATTGGCCACGTATGGGAGTGTTGCCAAGCTCGGGAATCCCGCCAGTGCAGAGATGTTGAGCAGGGCGCCATCTGTAAGACCGACCCGGTGATCCAGCCCTTCAACAGAGGGCAAGTCGAAGGTGTTCTCAACGCAGTGACAGTGAGCGATTGGGGGGAAAACATCTACCAGCGAGGAGGGATATACGAAATCCACATTCTCCGAGTACGTGAACTTCAATGGCACCCCGAAGTCGTTCCGTGCCTTTTCATCATCAGACAAGAGCTCGTTCTTGGGCCCCATAGCGCCGAGCAATCGTTTCTCATCAATAAATGGGATCTTGACCACAGCTTCCCAGTCCATCTTCTTTCCATTCATGTCCAGCTCGAAATCCCTTGGATAAAAGTCGATGATGGGCGAGTCGGCATCAGTCATGAGTGGCCAGTATACCTGGGGCACGATCTTCTTGCTTCGGTCGGGCAAGACTCCCATGAGCTGTTCGTTCGGTCTGAAAGGCTGACCCAGCTTGAAGTTGAGGTTGGCATTGAGGCCTTTCATGACGTCCGAGATCATGGGCGAGTAGTGATAGCGGTAAAACCAAGGCCATGACGCAATGCCACGATAGTAGTAGTAGAGCACCCACTGAATGCCCTGGATGTAGTTCTCTGTGAGCTTCCGCAGCTCGCCTTCCATGTTCTGTGGGTTCCAGTCCTCAAACTTGTCGTAGTAGTATTTGTCCTTCCATTCGCCGAATTTCTCTTGATATTTCGCCTCCATGGCCGCCTGGGCGTCAGCGGAGGTGAGATCGAGAACCTGAGCATTGTCGTATTTTCTGACGATCCGGAGGACGGCCGACTGCGCCTCCTCGTCTTCCTCCTCGGCATCGTCATCGATCGGCGGAGGAAAGGACAAGATCAGATGACGATGGCCTTCGTCATCTTCCTTCGTAGCCCACTTGAGGTGGGCAGCATCGGCCAGGTCCTGGACAAACTTGCGATCTTCGGCCTTCAGCTCCGTTCCAAGGTCAAGCGTGTCAGAAACCCTGTTTGTGAGGAATTTCTTGATCTTTGTTTTCCAGAGAGTTTTCTGGTTCGTGGTGACGATGAGCTTACCCTTGGCCTTTGCCCTCGTCTTCTCTGCTTCGTTGTTCTCAAGCATCCGCTTTCCTCTGAGCCAGCTCGCATCCTCGTTCTCATGCTCGAAGAAGCGGTACTCTTCCTTGGACAGCTGTTCCAGCAGGAGGCCGAGTCTCTGGAGGTTGACTTTACCGCCCTCGTTGACATAGCCACCACACCGTGGCAACACTTCCTTGTATATCCTGAACATGGTAGCCAGTGCGCCTTCGTTGATATGAAGATGCGGCAAATTGGGAAGAAAGTCATTGCCAACAAAAAACGCCATGAGGATGAAGTCGTCAATCACCCTCTCCATGTCGAAGGCAAAAGGCATCGCGCCCTCCTTCTTCAGATCTTGAAACTCTAACTCCAGATATTCGCGCACTATGCAGAGGTGCATCAAATAAAAGTTCTGATGCTCCAACTCTTTCGACTTCTGCTTGTTCTGTCGGCCAAAGGTCACCTCCTCACGCAGGAGGCAGAAATGGGGGTCGTGACTAAGCAAACCCAGCATGATCAGATCAGCGTCCAGCCCATATAGACAGTGTCGGACGTTGGGGTTGTAGTCAGCCTGTGCGCGCGCATTCCGAATGTATTCCATGATCTTGTGCTCGCCCTCTCCGGGAACCTCGTGTCCGGAGAGGACAATCTCAGGCTGCTGCCATTCGGTGTCCTCGGACACCTTCTTGTTGATGAAGTACTTCAGCTGGAGGGTGAGCTTGGCCATGAACTCCGTGCCTGGCGTGATGCAGTTGCTGTCAAACGGCTCCTCCTTGGGAAGCTCCTTGCCCTCACGGACAGCTTTTTCCCTGGCTCTCTCAGCATCAAGTGCTGTTCGGAAGCGGCGGGCACGCTGTTGGTTCATCTTGGCGCGTGGCGCGACTCCATCTATAGCCATGAAGAATAGCTTCTTGGGTTTGATTTTCCCAAAGAGATGTTCGATATAATTGAAGATTGCAATAAACATCTCCTCTTCAGTCATTCGAAAGTGGACATCGTCTGAGTCCTTATGGGTACAGTTGTGAATGATTCCATTCATGTCCAACTAGGAATACTTGTCAGTATTTTCCGCAAAAGCGCAGCAAGGCGAGGAAGCCATCGCACATATAGACAGTCGAACTCAGGGATGCGGTTCTCAGCAATAAGCTGTGAAATAGCGGGATAGCGCTCCGAGAGCCATCTGAAGAACTTGGGAACGCTGTAGAAAAGCAGTTAGCAAAGATGTCCGGACAGCTGGGCAGGTACCCTGCAAACACTCACCCCATGTTGGCTGCTGTCGCGGAATGTCGCGATTCTGTGCGGGACCTTGTCGTTGATGGGAGCGTCGTAGAAAGCGGACGAAAGGTAACACCTCGTCGACAGACGGGCTATGTTGTATTGCCGGCTCTCAATAAAAACGGCCGGACTTGACTGACTTTGGAAGTCAAAAATCAAAGACCGAAAAAATGGGCAATCGCAAGACACGGCAGGAAATAAGCTAGACGCCTTCAAGCAGAACAATCGCCACAAAGAACGTAGAGTCTAATACGATCTCAGATCAAGGAGAATTCTGTTGCGGAGATAATCAACCGAGCCAATTCATGACAGCCGAAAGGGATTCCGTGAGGTGGTGATGCGACAGACAGCGCTGGATAGGTGTAGGTAAGGTCTTTGTGTGTCATTCGGTGAGGCTGGCCGACCAAGCCCCGCCAGCCGAGCCTGCGGCTCCCGAAGCTAGATCCACCCCACCCACTTTGGACTAGGCAAGTGTGGAGAGGTGCGACAAGGATATCAATTAAAGTCGCGACGCACCAACGCGACTGCCAGACGCCATCTGGTTAAACCAAAGCAGCAAAAAAATTACTCGCACATCGCCCATTCCATCAGTCCCATTCACAGCCAAAATCTTAGGCAGAGCACGCAACAACAAATATATGAGGTTGTAATGGAAACGAATGGGCCATGCATGCGGTGGGAGATCAGAACTTTACATCTTCCTGCCCAGTCAATCGCAAAGTAGACCATACCTCCTTGCACTCCCAATTGGCTTTGGTTTTCAAATAGAGGGCACAGAGAGAGACCCCTTTAGTACCTTTTTGCATTTGAGAACGATTCCTTGGGCTTCTTACAATACTTGAGCTCATTTCTTCACCCATATATGTGCCTGTAACAATTCGTGGCAGATGAATATACGTTGGATATCATCACATCCTGACAGGCATGTCGCCCCCCTGTACGAAACTTCAGCGCAGTAGAATAACTGCGAAAATTTAACTGTAAAAAACTAGGACAATTTTTCCTGATCTAAATTTTGAGCATTTTTTCGACATCAGTTTATGCCTGAGCTCTGATTTACAAGAAGGAGTCGACAATTCAGGTTGCATATATGCAGGCAGAATATTCTGTCGCGGTTGCATTTTAACATTTCGATATCCGTGGTTAGCACCGCGATTTTTGGCCAAAGTTGTCTCCAAATCGCAACTCTCGAAGAGCCAGCTTCATCACAACACCACTTTCCTGCTGCACCACATATTCGCCAGACGTTGTTCGCGTAAACTTTGCCAGAATCTGTTCTAGAATTAGCACATTCTTCGTTGCGAAAATGGCGCCCGCGGAGGTCGTTGACGACGTTGACGGTACGCGCATCGCCATTCGATTTCTCTTGGGTCGGTGACTTTTGCGCGACCGATGCTGACAGCTTCTGCAGTCAACATGGAGGAGCAGGATGATGCTGATCAGGAGCAGCGCCTCATCAACGAGGGTACGACCACTCGTCGCGCCATTTTCTCCTTGATTGTGCATTTCACTGACCCTGTGCAGAGTACAAGACGTGGAAGAAGAACAGCCCTTTTCTCTACGACATGCTTCTGAGGTGAGGGAGAACAGCCGGGTAGCTTTCGCACTCTCGCTAACCACCCACAGTACGGCTCTAGAATGGCCAACTCTGACGACCCAGTGGTTCCCCGATGTGAAGGACCTAAAGGATAAGAACAAGACAGTCCACAGGCTGCTGATCGGAACACACACGGCCGAAGGAAAACCCAACTACGTCCAGATCGCAGAGCTCGAGATTCCAAAGACGGTCGAATCCAATCCCTCGGATTTCGATGAGGAGCGTGGTGAAATTGGCGGCTATGGTGGCAGGCCGGGCGGCGGCGAGTCGCCTGTCATTACCTTCAAAATCACCGAGAAGATTGATCACCCCGGCGAGGTCAACAAAGCAAGATACCAGCCCCAGAACCCAGACATCATCGCCACGCTTGCGGTGGATGGAAAGGTGCTAATTTTCGACCGGACGAAGCACAGCAGCCTGCATCAGACTGGCAAACCCAACCCTCAGCTGGAGCTCGTTGGACACAAGGAGGAAGGGTTTGGTCTAGCCTGGGATCCCCACAACGAGGGCTGCCTTGCATCCGGCAGTGAGGATAAGACCGTCTTGCTTTGGTATGTTTCGCCGATTTCGGGGACCCGTCGAATGCTGTTGACCTAATTCACAACTAGGGATCTCAAGCAAGTCCAGGGAACTTCCAAGGTGTTGAAACCTACCAAAAAGTACACGCACCACAAGCATATCGTCAACGATGTTCAGTACCATCCCATCGTCAAGCACTGGATTGGTAGCGTGTCGGACGACTTGACTCTCCAAATCATCGACGTCCGGCGAGAGGAGACCAACAGCGCAGCGGTTGTAGCGCGTGATGGCCACACAGATGCCATCAACGCCCTAGCGTTCAACCCCCGCACAGAGTTCCTGATTGCGACCGCTTCGGCTGACAAGACTATCGGAATCTGGGATATCCGCAACTTGAAGCAAAAGATTCACACATTGGAGGGTCACAACGACGCCGTCACGTCTCTTTCATGGCACCCCACCGAGTCTAGCATTCTTGGCAGCGGAAGCTACGACAGAAGAGTTATTTTCTGGGACCTCAGCCGCGTTGGCGAGGAGCAATTGCCCGATGACCAGGACGACGGGCCGCCGGAGCTGCTCTTTATGCACGGCGGTCACACCAACCATCTGGCAGACTTCAGCTGGAATCTCAACGACCCGTGGGTTGTTTGCAGCGCGGCCGAGGACAATCTTCTCCAAATCTGGAAGGTTGCGGAAGCCATCGTCGGTCAGGACGATGCCGAGATGCCCATGAACGAGCTGAGCAACAGTGCCAACTAGGATGGAAGTTCTGTGCAAGGGCGCAAGAGGCTTGCTAGGGAAGGGCAGAAACGGCCGCACGGCGCGACTGGTGCGATTGACGACGGGAGCGTACGAAGGGTCTTCGATCATCTCGAGAGGCCGATGAGCGATCGAGTTAGGATGGTCGGTCGGAACCCCGGATGCTCAGGGAGCTAAAATCCCGCAACAGGGCCGGATTAACTGAAACGCCATGATGGCTACCTTCTCTCTGTACGATTAGCGATGTGTGTGTGAAGCGGAAATCAAGTTCAGGTTTGTCTCTTGTTAACCGAACCCCCTGCCTCGGTGCTTCGTATCGTCCCTCCATATCTGACCCGTATTGGGGGGGAAAACGCGCCAATCATTCACGCAGACTGATGTCTTGGATGATGGCCAGGGACCTGAGAGACAACACACAATGCCCAGTCCCCCTTCTCAGGGTGGTTGGTTCAAGGCGCCGCCAGGCCAGCTCACCAGCAGTTGGGACAGGCAAACGCAACTTCGATTCGTATGAGCACGCACTTGAGATGACATTGGCCGGTGGGTCCTAGGTCTTATTCAAATCAATCCCCATTCAGGCCGTCTTCGTATTGTTCGGCCAGTACAATACTATCTGATAGGTAGGGACTTTATTAACGATCCCGCCAGCAGGTGCCGCGGCAAGAATGCCCACGATATAGGCTACATCACCCACCCCGAGCGGCGCCACGGCCTCGTGCGGAACACCAAAGTTCGCACCGTCCCTTCGCTGCGCTGGTTGCAGACGGTATATCAACGCGAGGTCCAAGCCCGTGACATCGTGGCCACGCTTGCCCGTCACGGCCATCGTTTACCCCCCCCCCCCCCCCCCCCCCGACAGAAGCATGACCATTGAGAAGTTATGGTTGATCATGGACATACCGATAAGTCAAGCCCGAGCTGCGACCATGAGCAAACAATCTTTCTTCACCGACGAGGATCTAGTGAGGTCCCAGGCAATCCCCACTAAGCTAGACATGCTTTTCAAGGACCCCATTATCGGCCCGGAGCTGTCAGTTCTCACTTGGGTCATGCTCGCCAACGAAGCATGTCCACTCTGTCGTCGTTCCTGCGCCACAAGGCCTATACCACCGAACTCGCCCTGCGTCAACTCAAGATCCGCGATGACATGGGTGTCTCTCTAGACATGCTGGCACAGGGCGAATCCCGTTCACGGTGTCCCTCTCTACGAAGTTGGAATCGGCCACTTTGAAGGCTGGGGCACAGTCGCAATGCATCTGCTCATGCCAGATGAGCTTGTACCAATGGGGGCAGCCCGGCGCGGACTTGAGCTCGACGACTTCGCCCGCCAGTTTATGCTATACGGACACGTTTACCCCAAGACGCGGGCGTCGCTTTTACCATCTTTAGATGAGATGTACATGAGTGACGACGACTTATCCGAGGAAGACACACTCGTGTCTCCCATCAACCGCGGATGCGGAAATGTCCCATTTGAGCCTCGCATGTGGCAGCCCAAGCATGCTCGCAAGGCGCGTTGGGAGGTGCTGACTCAAGAGGAAAAGAAGATGATTTACGCCGAGGAGACCCGCGAGATAGACCGAGAACACGATATGGACTTTGGCGAACTCGAGCGTCACGAAGCCTTGGTAGAGCTCCAAAGGCCATAGAACCGTTCATGGAAGTGTATCGCGAAATCTCCTATCGGAAAGGGAGTCTTAGCGCAGGCAGTATTGACGGAACCAGCGCGTCGACGAGAAATGGAGACGGCAATCAGGAGATGGCCGAGGCTGGCCCTAGCGAGCCACCTCCCACTCTCGAGCTTGTTAACAACATGATGCAGAACAAAAGACACCCGGAGATCCTCGCCGTGGTGGAGCGGTTAGCCGAGGAACATACCCTCAAAACTATACTCGAGGAGCAACGGGAGAACCAAGAGCCCGAGCTAGAATCCTACGGCGACGGCCCTGAATGGAACGCCGAAGGCAAAGAATTCTGGCCAAGCCCTGGCAAGCCCCCAATGCCCACCATCGCCCAAGCGTATCCGCTCCTCAAGTGCCCCAGCACCTTGGACGAAGAACTCCTGATGCAAGCCGATGACGAGGACGACGAGGAGGACCTCGATTATGACTGGGAGTAGCACATACGTGCAAGGATGGAGGCAAATGGGACCCGTGATCACGACCTCTGGTGTTCACAAGACCCTTCCTGCAAGAGCTCGATAACTTCGCTGGACTGCAGTTAGGCAATTTCATCATAGGCAGCACCAAAAGCCAAGAAACAAATCGACACATATGCCAAGCCGAGCTGCATGTATCTTATGTATGACTCCGCAACATGCAAGGAAATATCTGCGGAAGGCTATTATTATGAACATTCGACCTCGACTTAGATCCCCTGACCAACAAAAATGAGCGCACCGGGCTCAGCGCTTTCGGAGAAATGGTTGGTACGATGCGCCTCCTGAAATGAGATCTGCTGGTCTGGAAAGAAAAAGTAGCAAACGAAAGCAGAGGAAAAATCACATTCCACCTTCCGAACCACCAACACCCCTTCGCCCCCTGTTTCCTCTTACTCCCAACCGCCAATCCAGCAATTTTTCTCGAAAACAAGATATAGAATGATAGAAAACCGCCATGCTGCCATGTCCCTCGGAGGCGACAAGAGTCACATGTCAAATCGCGAGCCCGAAGGAATTATGAGAGCGGCTTTCGAGTGATGAAGTTCACACAGAATGAGGATCCCGCCAAGGATGTCAGTAGGAAAACCGGTGTGTGTAGTCTGGCGATTAAGCCCTTTCCGTACTCGACTCCATGCCCGACCGAAGTGTGCTCCCCAAAGCAAGGGGTTTGTCGTCCAGGTCGGTGTCGAGGCTCGAAACAGTCGTGTGCCAGGAAAAAGGGAACATCGGGATGGGCGACCTGGTCGTCCTCCCATAGTCAAACAGCCCAGATACAGTGGTGGTGGTTGAAGAAAAAGCCCCCCTAAAGTTTCCCTCCTGTAAGAATGGATCTTTTTTCTTGCCGCCCATTGCAATTTTGCCCGCTCCCGCTCCGCCTGCCACAAACCCAAGAACCCCGTCGCAATATCTGTTCCAAAAACTTCGCCGAACCATGTAGAACCTGTTTGTAAGCCCAGAAGTGATTGCCAAGTCCCGTATGATTTCTATTCCCCCCACCCCCCATTCCCAAACCCGACACAAATATAGCACACTGAAGAGCCCACTCGGAAGCAGTCCGTGGGGTCCCAAATCCTGGCGCCCACGCGTTTAGCAGCTTAGGCGGGTGACTTGTTCTGGGGCACCGCTCCTCCGTTCTGGCGAGCGTCCTGGTTGCTGACGGAAAGGCCCCCAATACCAGACGAGAGGAAGGCAAACGGATCACTCTCGTTCTGGCCATAGAAAGGTCCAGGACCAGCCGATGCAGGGCCATTGCCGGCTGACTGGAAGGCGGCCTCAGCAGCGCGGCTGTCGAAGGGACCTGCAGAGTGAGAACCCGGGGCAGGTCCGAAGTGAGTATTCAGCGACGGATAGGGAGCAGCGCCGCCGCCGAGTCCGGAGGGCAAGGCGTACGTGCTAGGCGGGCCGCCAAAGTGCTGACTGTATCCGCCACCGGAGTTGAAACCTCCAGTGGCCGAGGCGAATGGTCCAGGACCAGGGGTGCCGGCCATCGACCCTTGGTTCATGTTATATGAGGATGGCGTGTCCATGGGGGAAGGGTATCCAGAGTCGGCGACGACAGCTGCGCCGGCACGACTGGCACCGCAGCGAAGACAACAGACGTTCTTGGCGAAATTGTGGTAACCGCAAACCTCGTTGCCGCACTTCCAGTCGCCGGCCCGGAAGGGAACGACCCCTGAGCCGCCCATGCGACCGTGGCCGCCACCGTGGCCGTGATGGCTCATGTGAGGAGGAGGAGGCATCATAGCTGGGGGACCGTAGCCATAACCATAGCCCATCTCCCCAGTAGGGCCGGCGCTGACAGCGGGGAACGAGCAGCGGAAGCAAGCAGTGCGGCGCTGGAAGTTGGAGAAGCCGCAAGAAGGGCAGGTCCAATCGCCGGGCCGCGGGCGGTTCTTGCTCGGGGGGAAGGGCGTAAGGATTTCGGAGGCCCGGTCGAGAACCCTACTACTACTAGGAGAAACCTCAATGGCCTTCTCGTTGAGCGCCCTACCGTTCATGCAAAGACTCTCAGCGGCCTGAGAAGACGTTAGCATAGGTAATGTAAATGTATCATGAACTCTTCACTCGCCACGTACCTCTTCGTGAGATGAGAACACAGCAAATCCGGTACCAGTAGGCTTGTGCTGCTCCGGAGTACGAAGCGTCCAGAACGCAATGGGACGGCCGCCGAACTGGGTAAACCAACTCTCGAGCTCGGACTGAGTGGTGTCGTGAGGGAGCCCCGACATATGCAAGACCTTGCTTCGCTCGGAAAGGAAGGCACGGACATCAGCGCGTGCATCCATGGGGCGGGTGAGCACGTCGGGGTGCTCGTGCGCCGGCTGGGACTTGCGGATCAAGCCACGGAGCACGCGAGCGAGAGTGACGGCCTCTTCCATAGCACGACGGGGGGATGCCGGAGCTAGGGCCTGGAGGTGGAACGGAAGATTGTGCTTGATGGGGGCGCTCGACTGAACGGCCTCCACCTCGAGAGCAGCGCAAATGTTAGCCAGCGACGAGGGACCAAAAGGCAGAGACTCCGGGTGATGTTGCTGCCATCTCTGGTACTCCGTGCGGAGGTCGAAGGTCCTCGAGTGTTGCAAGTATGGGGGGAGAACGACGGCCTTGTCACGAGCTTCCCGAGGGAGCTGGACGCGCAAGTCCCAGGCGTCCAGAGTGACGAAGACGAAGTCGAGATTCTGCGACGTGAGATGCTCGGAGGCAAAGGCGTCAAACCGGTTGATCGCGTCCCTGAACGTGCCAGCGTTCCTGACGTGTTCCCAGGTGAGAGTCGTCAAGCTCGCTGTTCCATACACCCCCGTCAGCATGAGTGTACGGTCGATTGGGAGCAGCAGCAGCAATTGGGCATAGACGAAACGATTCAGACAAACGAGAAAATGGAAACTCACTGCACAGCGGCGTAATGGGAGTGTTGATGGGTTTGACAAGAACACTCTCGCGATGGACCTAGATCAAGAAGTTGATCAGCATGGTATCCGGGAATCTGTGCATTGGCTATCGTTGCCCACCTCCTCGAGCGTGGCGGCTTCGAGAAGAATCCAACCTAGCTCGATAACCTCAGCAGAGTCCTTGGTGACATAGACCCCGTGTTCGTCGCAGGTAGTCGCAACGTGAATCACGACATATCGGTCGACCTTCAAGGGCGGACTTTGCTGGGTGGCCATGGCGGCGGCGATTCCAGGACGGAAGTATGAATGTCGACGCAAAAGCCACTGAATATAACCCAGGCGATATCCGGATACTTTTTCTGTCGGCACAAGAAGCCAGTCAGCTCAGGTTCTTAGGCGTCAGTGGCGTCAAACCCTCCTCGTTTCCTCAGAAGGCGTCGTCCTCGGGGACACGCCGCAAGCGGGCCGACGACGCGGAGAAGTGGAGGTCGCAACTTACAAGAAAGCCAAACAAACTGCAAACTCCTATCGTTATAATACACGCGCTGAGCACCTTCCTTCTCGTCAGCAGCTGCTTCACGACCCTCGAAGCTGAATGAAAGGGTGGGGAAGAGGAAGGAAGGGGTTTCGGGGGAGAGAGGTTTGGCGAAGCAGAAAAAAAAGACCCACTGTGGACTTGCGGTGTTCTTGGGAAGCTGCTGTGGCCCGAGCACATCAGAAGCCAGGCTGGACTTCCCGGTTTTCCAGGGTCCCTGTGGTACTTCGCGGAGGCATTTCAACATGGACCCTTGATGGATCAAAACCCGGAGTGGATGTCGGCGCTGCACGAGATTTGCCAATGCCTCCATCTTGGACGTGTTCAAGCTTTCCGACGCCTCACTTTTGTCTGCCCGTTGCTGGCTATCGCGGACTGCGTGAAGAGCTTGCATGCGGCTAGGTACCGCATAATCCGTAGGGACCTGTAGTGCTTCGTTGGCGCTGCCCATCCAGCAGCTCGGTCAAGGCATACCCTTGCGCCAAAGACAGCCCTTGAGGCCCTCTCTATGACAACACCCCTATACACGTGTAGATAATCCCCAACAAAACAATCAAACCGTTGTTTGTCCCAATGGCGCGAGTCCTCCTTGGCTGGTCTGTTATGAGCGCAGTGTCTGGGCGCTCTTTCTCCCTAACCCGTTTCCTGAGACTGGCTGGCCCACACCCCTGAACATAAGTGGAAAGGCCCTTGCTCCAGAGTGACAGCCAAGCTGCGACAGAACAGCAACGGGATGGGGGAGAAAACACAGGTCAGAAACGTGCACACCACCGCTTTGCCGACTTCCACTAAGGACCCATTGGATTCATTACGAATTACCAATGGGCAATTGCTATCTCGGTGTTGGAGGCTGCGTATCTGTCGGTGCTCGGGAGCGGCAAAGCTTGGTGGAGGCCCCAACTCCCAACGGCTCCAATTCTCTGAAGCACCTGCACTCGCATGCTGCTGCTGAAGTCCCACGATAAGCAGGTTGATCACGGGCCGCCATATGCGCTGGATACTTATTGGACGGCACTGTTGCCCTGGAAGTTTAGATATGTCGACTTGAGCCAATGCTAGGGCATGAGACAACCCAACCTGTCGCGACACCCAACAACTAACTCAACACTCTGGATCGTCTATTCTGAAGACCAGCCCACCACCAAATTAGGCGGATTTAAGAGCTTCCCATTTTGCCCGTCGCCGTCCCCCCCCCCAATCTGCCAACGTCTCGGTATTCCACTTGCCCCGAACCCCCTAAAAGTATGGGTCTCAAGGCTCAAGGCTCGTGTCATTTCGCTCATCAGAAGCCAGGCTACACGGTGTTTGCTTTCCCGGACCTCGGAACGAAACCGACGTTCCATAAATGCCCGCCTGCGAGCACAGAGTACTCACATAAAGCTCTGCTCCTGCCCCCGTGTTACACGGCCTGGACTCGAACTCGCGGGTTCCCGTGGTCGTCGAACCTCGCAACACATGGCATCACGCGTTGCGACTTGACGGTTCCGTCGCGCTTGTGCGCGGCTTTGGGCTCGGCAGAACTCGGCGCTGTCCGGCAATGCCCAAACCCCTTGAGGTCGACAACAGACGGTTCAACTAGCGGATCTGAACCATCGTGCAACCCTTCAAGTTCCATCTTGAACACATATATGCTCACTTTCCGGCTTTGAAACACGCCGCCGCGGTCGCCCACGTGTTTGGCGAGTAACGGGGACCGGACGCTTGATTTTTGGGCTGGTTGGTAGTTATACTGCACCCAACGTGCAGCCACGGCATGTTGATGGCGGTGCTGAGTGAGGGAGCGGCGGGAAGAAGGCCGAGCTTCCATCTTAAGCGGCTTGAGGATTGGCCGGAGTAAGCGGTGGTCTGTGCGTCTGTATGACGTACTTCAGTTCATCCTCTCAGGTGAGCTGGGTTTGGTGGTGCCTGCCACGCCTTATGTTGGAGGTTTGTCTGCGCCGCTTTCAGAGGACTACCAACTTTAGCCTTCGCTGCCTCGCACTCTGTCAACGAAAAGACGCTCTAGCCAGTGCTCCGGCCTCATTATCATCAATTTCCTGGCAAAACCGCAACATTCTGTCAAAATGGGCGCCGCCTCTGCGATCCTCCTGGGTGGGTCTCCCCTTTCCGCCATATGGCTTCTAATGTGGACAACCATGGCTTTTTTGGGGATGTCTTGAGCGTGGCGGGAGCCCGCCTGAGACATTGCGTTGCCAACAAAACATCTCTTCGAGGAATAACTAACGGATATCTACCATAGTTCTGATAACCATCTTGTGTAAGCCCTGATCTGAAAATATTCTCTTGCTTCTGCCTCCGATGAATCGACGCTGACACGGGAACAGTGCCACCGCTTGGAGTCTATGCTGTGGCTGGCTGCGGAGCTGATCTCTTAGTCAATATTTGTCTTACAATCTTGGGTGAGTTCGGTTTATACTCTGGGTTGTTTGGAATTCCCCGAACTCTGATATACGGCCCTGGCTGTGATAGGCTACTTTCCCGGACACCTGCATGCCTTTTATCTCGAGTACGTCTATTATGACCGGCGAGAGCAGGCAAAGCACGGAATTCCGAGTAGCTCGCGCGCCCCTGGTGTCTATAGCGAACGAGTTCAAAGTGGCGGATATGGATATGGTACCATCGTACAGCCGACACACTAATCGGCACACAACCCCTTCGATAAGCGAACGCGGTCGACGGCGAAGGTGGCTTTGGCACGGTGGTCCTGGTAGCCCTCAAGGGCCGTGTTCGGAAATGACTTGATGATTTAATGGGGGGGCGCTGGGTGGCTGTCAACAGTGATTGACTTTGCCGAACCGGTATCGCTTTTGCTGGGAGTATCTCCGGTCTCCCCGATATTCAAATGATACTCGAACAGTACGTAACAACGACACACCGCGGATTCAGTTTAAAGGGTGTGGAGGGGGGGTCCCTTTGCTGCAAACTTCGCATGTACAGGAAGGCTCGGATCAAGCGTCCCTCGCAGGAAGGGAAATGTCAGGGTAAACGCTACAATTCTGTCTAGTACTTTATGCCTTGGCAACGAAGTCATTCATACAAGGGGATAACACCTTGAAGAAATTCTCAGGCGCATCGAGCCAGCCCAACACAATCACCTCAGACATGCAAAATCTGTATTACCTGCACGGAGCTCAAGCGGCCGCGCTGCCTAGGTATTGTATCGCCGCGTGCAAACTGACAACTCCATAATTCGCACGGAGAAACGTGACGCAGCTCCGCAACTCCAACCTACGAATAGGCTGGAGAGTAAGAGCGGTGCGGCGGTGGTAGAAATAATCGACATTTGTTCCCAAAACGGGCGCAACCGTCAAACGATGGTCGGGCTGCTCATGCTGAGTTGCTACTGGACGGTGTGGAGGTAAAATGGTCGAGGGTAAAATCGGCTGGCCAGTGAAAAGCAACCCCGCCAATGCACCACTTCTCAGACGACCCTTTGAAGGGCAGCCACGACTGCTCTGCAGAACGCAGCAGCTGTCATCCAATGACGGCGGCGACTCGCTTTCTGACTACCCCCTCTCGACACAGCGAGCCACTGAGCATGTCTGGAATAAAATAAAGAAGGAAAATCCAAACCGGCGCCCTCCAATCTCGCAATTGCAAGACCGCTCGCATCCCCATCCTGCCTCGACGGCACCTCGCGCATCGCCTGGCGCGGATACCGAGGACGGACGCGCTTCGCTAGACCAGACACATTGGCCCACGTCGCCAGCGGACCTGGTGGGCATTTTGCAGCGTTCGCGAGAGACGCACGGCGGAATGTTGTTCTCGTACCGCCCGTGATCGTGCTTCCGTCTCCTCCACGACCGCCGTCCGGGACGCTCCAGTGCCACCACGACACACTGCATGCTGCAACCCCGGCAGCCCGCCTCCCCAGCCTAGTTGCAGCTGCCCCATTGCTCATCGCCCTTCGCACGCCGCGAAATTCTTGATGCCATGTATACAAAACCACACGCTCCTCGCCCGCCGGGCGGGGCAGAGCCAGAGCGGGACTCTGCTCCTTCGGACCATTGCGAAGCGACAGCACCGTCGACAGCACATATCTCCACCACTTCCTCCTCCACGCTGCCCGACTCAGAACCTACCCCCGGGCCGCCATCCACCGAGCCGACATCTCAGCCCAAGAAGGCCTCTTTCCCTCTCCCCATTCCTTTCCCACCACTCTTCCAGCTGAACAAGTCGCTGTCAACGTCGCTTGCCCCATCGACAGCACAAGGCAGGCCCATCCCGCTCGACAACACCACAGCTGCCCACCGCACTTCGGCACTCCAAAAGTTGAACAGCACGTATCCGTCCGAGGTTCGCCGCCACCGCTATACCAAGAGTGCCGGAGCCCAGAGCAGCACCTATTCTCAACCGGTGCTGGTGCGGACCTATAGCGGCCCACCGCCGTCTCAGGCCTCGCACAGTGTCCGCAGCCCCCGCTACCGGCCATCAAGTGGTAGTCGAGGCGTCTCAAGACGCGTGCCACTACCCGCATCATCCCGCCAGAGCAACACGAACCTCTCGGGGAGGCCTACCCAGCCTGCCTTGAGCGGTACTGCCGCAGGCACCACAAATACAGGCCACCGCTTGGGAGGGGATGGGAGTCGAGCAAGCGGATTGAGCATGCCACGACATACGCCAAAGAAGAGCAGCGGCAAGCTGCCGCTGCCGTTGTCGCTACCGCTACCGCTACCATGGCAATGGCAAACTGGACGCTCGGACTATGACGAGGCAAAATTACCTCCCTTGGAGGCCTTTTCCTTCAAGAGCTTCCTCGCCGACATGCAGGCTCGCGGAGGCGAGGACGACATCGGCGCCGATTTGGACCGCATAGCAGAAATATGCGCACGATCGAGGTATTCTCTGAGTAACCAGTACGAAGTTCACTTGGCACCACACGGCTCTGGGTTGTCTTTTGCGGGTTCTACGGCCCCGGGACATCGGAGGAAAGGCCATAACCCTGGGGGCCCCACGCTACAAGCTTTCAACTCGGACGATGACGATGGCACTGCCAATCGCTCGCGTGGGAAACGGAGGAGCGGCGGTAGGCGGAAGAGCGTTGCCTACGGGACTCTGGAGACGATAATGTCATCGAGTCGGTCTTCTGAGGAGGATAAAACCAAGAAGAAGCCGGCGGCGGAGATTGCCGACGAGGTTCGGGGAAGGGCCGCGAGGAAGAAGTGGGATAGTTCTACCGGCTCGGGCTCAAAATCGGGATCAGCCGGAGGCCTTGAGCATGGAACAAATAACAATTCCCATCCACGAAGCTCCCAGGCTTCTTTGGGGCGAAAAAAGTCGGCTTCGTTCGCGACGGCCATCATCGACAATAATCGCAGCATCGGGAAGAATGACGCTGCGGCTGCGCTGGTTAGCGATCCGGCTCTACCACAAACAAGCAACACCAACCTTGGAGTTAGGACAACCCCTGAAGGCGCCCCGGTTGACAACGGCGATAGCACTCCTTCTTCGCCCATTCAGGAGGTCGAGGTCCATCTGGCTGATGAGCTTCCACATCAGGAAAACTCTCACGACACCCACGCGGGACTCCATGCATGGAGCAGCTGGATTCCGTGGAGAACACAACCAAAAGAAGCCGTAGGATCTTCTTCCAAGGTGCAGGATACGCTGAGCCAGAAAAGTCTGAGGCTGTTACTCAGGTCGGTTGATACGTCGTCCGATAAAGGGAAAGCCGTTGAACAAGGGTGATTGTGCCTCTGCCACACTTTCGAGACCCAGCAGTGTACAACATACTATTAGGGCCACCACAGAGGGATTGGCGGCTCTTCGTGTTGGTTCAGGGGGAATCGCGGCACGGCCAGTTCGAAGAGGGAAGGCAACATTGAATTTGTACCCAGGGCAAAGGGGTTACCCCTGCCTCGTTATTTTTATTTAGCAGATTTTGATAATCTGTGTTATCTTCTTCCTACCTTGGTCGGGGCTACGACTTGATGACGAAGAGATGAGGGACGAGACCGGGTGGGTTCAGAGACTACAGTATCAACTTCACAACGGCTGACGGGGCGCTTGACCTAGGCTTTGGGTGTGCTTTCCAACGGAATCTTTACTTGGGCATAAAAGCGGCGTTTTGTGCGAATGGCCTCGTATCAAGGTCAGGGTGACATAGACCAAAATATATTCTGGGTTTATGAATCTTCACAACATAGCCCCTTTTCGGTTATCCATCCTGTGGATCTGGAGTCCCCATCAACCTGCTGTGAGATTAGCACGTGAGCTCGCGTTGGGATCCTCCGCGCCCAGTGCGTGCCCCCACCACAAATCTACCCCGCTGCCGCTTCAGCCCGCGTCAACCAAACGAGTAGATCACCGCGTACGGCTGCAGACACAAACATAACTACCTCGACTCGGAAAGCCGTCTAGTTCAAATAGAACTGATTCCTCTCACACTATACACGCCCCTACAGTCCAAAAATCGCGGCAACTCTCCAAATGGCAGACCGCCAGCCGCGCCCACCCCCTGGAGGCGTCTCCAAAACGTCATCGCGCGCCGCACCATCGGGAACCTCCTCATCCGGCTCCACCAACGTCCGCCGTAACCTCTTCCAAAGCCAGCTGACCCGCCGACCAACCGCCGGCTCCGTCTCATCCTCCACCGGTTCTGCCGAAACACTGCGACTAGATCCCGACGTCCAGCTTCAACCGCCTGGTGCTGGGTCGGGGGCAGGGGTGGAGATAGGAAACTTGGATATTGTGATACGGGGTAAGAATGGGGAGATCGAGATTGGGGATCCACCTACGCCAGTGATTGATGCGGAGGAGGTGGGTGTGGATGCCAGGGTGGAAGGGGAGAGGGAAAGGAGGAGGCTGGCTGAGGCGGTGAAGCAGCACCAGATTGGGCAGAATAGCATTCCGGCGCAACCTGAAGGTGAGTTCTCTTTTCTCTTGACTTGCTTGGGGGTTTGTTAAAGGTGGCTAATGAGTCGGACAGAGTTGCTTGAAGCAGTCAGGGCGAGTTTGAGGGCCAAGGTTGCGGCGTTGGCGGAGGATAACTGGATGTTCGAGCGGGAGGAACTACCACGTCACCAGTAATGGGGTGGTTTAGTTTATTCCATTTTCTACATCCTTTGGGTTCTGTATGGCTAGGCAGCGAGCGACCTTTTATTGCAACATTCCGTTCTACCTATCTTGGCGATAAAATTGCTTTATTCTGCCTGGTTGCATGGGCGTGTCGGCTCTCCTCTAGTCTAAACCCTCGGCGGTAGGCGCTGCCTCGACGCGTCGCGCAGCCGGCCTAGATCCTGCTCCCCCTGGAGCGCCTCCGCCAAACAGACTACCCATCATGTCAAACAGCGGATTGCTCTGCCGCGGCCGTTGGATGCCGAAGTACATCTCGGCAATCATCTCCAGCGCCTGGTCCCACGCACCCCCTAGCTCAGCAATGTTGCTTGCGTACTTAGTCCTCAGCTGCCTGAATAGATCGGGGCTGCCCTTCTGAACAGCGAGAAGCAAGAGGCCAAGGAAGTTGAGCAATGGCAAGCTCGGGAAGATTCGGACGTCGGAACCCTGGGAGCTCACGTCCTGGACACCAAGACCCTTGTTCTCTTCGCTGAGCATACTGATAAACGCTCGGTACGAGACATTGGCGGCGCGAACGTTGGCGACAAGTAGATAGGGCAGGATAGCTCGGGCCGCGTAGATGGGTGCTGTGTGAGACTCATCTTGTTTGTACCACTCGTACTCCATCCGGGTAAGGACCTCAGGGGAGTCCTTTGTGCCCAATATCAAGTGCCTCTCTGCCTCTTCGGCATCTCCCTTCTCTACGTATAGTGACCCTACGACATGGTGCAACTCGGGGTCCCCGGCGGGGTAGTCGCCAAACTTTCTCGACCAGCTGTGATGCGCATTAGCCCCATCCCTGAAGCGCCGGCCGCCTAGAGGAGCACTCACTCCATCATCTCCTTGATGAACTTCTTTCGCGTTGGCTCCTCGCTGTCGAACAATCGCAGGCATGTCAAAAGCCGACCCTTGGATGTCGCATCGGGTTTTGTGCTCGATTGCTTGTACACGTCCACTAGCAGAATTGCCAGGTCTCCACCGCTACCGCCCTGTCCTGCCTTCAACAGCGCCTGCGATACGCTCGATAGAATATCGATGGCCGCGGGCCAGTTGCTTGCCTTTGTGTACCGCGCAGCGACGAGTCGTGTCTCCTGTTGCGCCTCGTACTGCTCCTCAGGCTGGCCCTCAGCGATGCGCTTCTGCAGCCGCGCGATGATGCGTTCGATTTTGGACGCCATCCTGTCGATCTCTGTGGTGGTGCTGCTCCCAAGTTCCTTTTGTGTTACAAGATGAAGTGCCGGCGTCAATGGGCAGGCTGGTTGGTATGGGTGTGCCCGATCTGGATTATGACACAATCACCGCCGTAGCTTCCAGAGCTTCCCGCCGTCTGGAGTTTCGACCTCCCCGCCTTGCCCCACATGCTTCCCTCCCGCTGCTCCTCAACCCCACCATGTCAAACGCACCGCTCGAGCCAATCACGATGCTCATCCAACGACATCCCATCCAGAGGCAACCCTCCCCTCCAAACCAATCACAACTTCCTCCCCTCCAGATTGTGCTCCCTTCCCTTCCCATTCGATTCCGGCTCAACGGCTCAGGCGCGACATGTAAGACGGACGGTTTAAGCAGCCTGGACAGAGGGTTCCCTTAGAGACCGAGGCACTTCGCGGTTCCCTTGCGCGACATTGGTGTAGTGGCTAGCATCTACGTTTCCCATACCAACGTGAGACTACGTAGGACTCGAGTTCGATTCTCGAATGTCGCAAGGTCCATTTCGTTTGATTTTTGCTTTCTTCAGATACTGCTACGTAGATAGGATATTCTTACCGCATTGGTTTGCGCTAGCGGTATCTAAATATGTTAGCTGTACTTAATCGCTCCTTACCTCGCTGCACTGCCGTGTGGGTTGAGCGGCGCGGGAGCTCTGGTGCTCGCTTGTTGACAATCCATGTTAGTAGAGCAAAAGGCAACCCGCAGGTACTTTAGTCGCAAGTTGGGAAAAGAGGGAGATTAGGAGCTAGATGGTTTAATGCCCGGGTATCATATGCTTCCACTATCTGACAACGCTACACCCAAATGCAATGGGATGTTTGCCTAAATATGGCCATTTCCCTGGTCATACACTGCTGCCATGTGAAAAAGCCTCCAACGTTGTCCTGCGGCAGTTCTAGCTAGATATCCCTCATATCAACACTCGTGGTTGTGGGTTCAAAAATGCCGCTCAATGGCCGCGTCATAAGCGGCACATTTGCTCGTTCTTGCATCTCCTGCGCCGGCGGCGAAACTGTCGGTAGCAATGACGGTTGTTGGTCTGACAGACTGTTGTCCATGACTGATGTGTCCACCAGCTCTTGAACGTCCGGGTCTTGACCCAATGCACCGTCGTTGCCGAGCCCGCCGTCAAGTGAGGCGTCTCGCATGTCCTCATCAATGTCTCCCGCGGACGCTTGGTTGGTCGCCATGGAGTCCATGCTATCAGTCGACCTCTTCTTTTTCAGGTAAAGCCCCGCGGCTCGAAGTGTTGACAGGTGCGACATCTCCTGCAGAGGGTCCGGTTGCTCCGCCTCTGCTTGGGTTAGTTCCATTTTGAAGTGTCGATTGTCGAACCGAACAAAGGTTTTTAGCGGTTCCGGCAGCGAGTCCGGCGCCTCGTCCATGGCCGATTCTGTTGCGTAGATGAGGATGGGCTTGCAGCCGATACCACAAGCCTCACGCGCAATAGCCTCAAAAGTCGTTGCCTAGATTGAAAGTTAGCATGAGGGCATCTCATTTTCAACCTGTGCTTATTTACCTCACTGGCTACCATGTAGCCATTGTCTTCCTCGCACGAGAGTTTCCACCATTGCTCAGCCGGTGCGCTATCCTCGTCCAGCTCCATAAGAGACGTTTCCCGCTTCCGAATGAAGACCTTCCGGTGGTCATTGATAACTCCTCGGAGAGTGTACCGGTGCGTTGGGTTCCATCTTGGGTCGGAAGATGGAACGGTCAACAACGAAGAAACGTGGCGTGAAAATATCTCCAGTGCTTTCCTCCGAGGCAATATTTCATCTGTTGGGGGCCGTTAGCGCCATCACCTGGGCCGGCGTATCTTCAAGTCGAAACTCACCGTTCATTACTTGGTCAATCCTTGCCAGGTTCGCCTCGAGTCGCTGAACCTGCGCCTCGTAATGTGCGACCACCTCGGCCTCTTCGGGTAGCAGGGTAGGGTCTCCCTCGTGGTCGGGGAGATAGTAGTCGGTGTCATCCCCCTGGGCATGTGCTTGCTCATGATTTCGCCAGCATGCCCTATTTTTGATTTGTGTGATCCTCTCCTGGCACCGTTTGATGCCGACCTTGTCCATAACCCTCCGATCCCAAGCCTTGCCAGTCTTGGGGTTGACCCACTGAGTAAGTTTCTGTTCGAGTTCTCGGCTCTTTTGGTAAGCAGTATGTATGTCGACAAGTTCTTTCTGGATCTGCCTCATCTCGTCAAGGTGACTGGAGAGATACCTGTCAATATAAAGTGTTTCTGGTATCTCGATGGCTGTCGGGAGTCCCTCGGCACCGATTCGGAACGCAAGGACCTCGGAAGGCTTCGTGATCGACGCCATCTGTGAACTCTCGGAGCCCTCGCCCGACTCCCCAGTATGTGTAAAAAACATCATGTCCCATATACTATACAAGCTTTCCGCCATGAGAAGCTGGTCTTTTGAGAACTCGCTGAGCAGGATAGTAAACTCTGACTGCTGTGTCGTCGAGGACTTGCCTGTTGCTGAGACAGTTGTTGTGACTGCGTCGATAGAGGCCCTGAATACATCCCGTTCCCGGGATGGGTCTTGGTTCAACTTTTGGAAGAAATCCCTTTCTCTATCCCCGCTAATCTCAATCCCAGAATGGGCCTCGTGGGCTTCAGCCAGAATATCTGCCGTTCCGTAGCTTCGCTCTGTATTATCCAGAAAGGCGACCAAGCGATGGATCTCGTCGGACCATGGTGGGTAGACTGTTGGCTCCCATATGTCGGAAGCCTGGGCCTCCTTGAGAGCTAATCGGTCTGGCGGCAAGATGATTGTACCCTTCCACCACTCGGAGTTATTGCCATACCCATAATCGGGTTGGATGCCAATCCGGAGCAAGGCATTCCGGGCGGCGGGAATGTTATGTAGGATCGTCAGAACTCCGCCGACCCGATGGCTAGCCCAGCCACTCTCATCGCGACATCTCAGGAACACCGGTGTGTCGGGATTCCTCTTCCTAGCAGACGCGTCGGGATCCGGCTCCCGGCGCTTCGCGGGCACCATGGCCCATTCTTCCGTCTTGTAATCGTCCCGGTTGGCCGGGCCAAAGTGCACTCCGGAGTCTACAGTGGGTGTGACTCCGGACTGTTGTGGGGGCGGGGGCGGCAGGCCTTGGGGACTGTTGGAGGATTTCAGGGACTCGATCATCGCTTGCTGGACGAGTGCATCTTCGTCGTGCTGGCTGTTCGGGGCCGCCCCCGGGAAATCGCTAGTTGTCATGTCGACCATCCGCGCGATGGGTGATCTGTTATTTGCCCGCGAAGGAGGCCGCGAAGGAGCAATGTGAGTGCCATAGTACCCGGGATCGGACCCGTATATGACTTGGTTGCCCTCGGCTGGGTGGATTGCGAAGGCTAGAGGGATTGATGTCAGCATGAATGCAAGCTTTTCTGAGATTCTGGATGCCCACATGGATTTTTACTGTTGTTGGCAGAAGACGAATCTCCTTCACGACTCGAGCCAAATACGTCCTCGTCCCAGGAATATTTGTTGCTGAACTGGGACTGGTCAGCGCAAGCGCGGAGCGAAGGGTCAGCTTGGCGAGACCAACATTCTCGGGAGAATCGAAATAGTCGTTCATGACAGCCTCGACATTGTTGTCTTTTGACTGCAACGCCTGGACGATGACACTGCGGTCGCTGAGGCCAGTGATAGACATCACCGTCACGATGTCGCTCTCGGAGGGTTGGGCCATGGTGTAGACTTGTCAGAGCAGCCTGCTCAGTCTTCCCGTCTGGTGCCTCTTTCGGGTCCTTCTCCAAAACACTGCTTCTGGGCTGGTGGGTGCGATTCGAAGCTTCAGGATGCCATCCGTGGCGGGGCAATTCGAAGGCAGGCGTGGCAGGCGCAATGCACGACAAAGTCTGCAGCAGTGTAATCTGAGTCGGCTGCACGGCGTTTTAGTAGAGCGAAGACTGGGCGGTTGGGAAACAACCGGAACAAAAAGCAGACGAACTGGCTAGATGCAGAATAGCAATGGCCACCTGCTCTGACGAGAGAGAAGCTGTGCGAGCACCAAAGCTGGCCGTTCAACGACTGAACGAAGCTGGTGTTTGCCTCTTTGGCGTAGCTCGAAAACGGACGTACCCCCCGCTCGCTAAGTACCTCAGCACCAGCCACATTACTGTGCCAGCATCGGGCAAAGACACAACGAGGAGAAAATGAAGGGTTGGCCTTAAACAATCCTAACCATACTCGCTTTATATTTAAGCGCCCAATTCCACTTGCGTGAATGGTAGAATTCTCCCTGTGAAGTCCTTGCGATTAGCAAGGATAGTGTGGCGCGGCTCCAGCCACGCTCATGGTACTTTGGATCTATGCCCGGAGCTGTCGCCGGCCTAGCCGTGGCTAGCCCAGCTTTCCCGAACAAGAAACGTCACAGGCTCGCAGCGTCGCAACACTGCACCCCACTATTTTCCCCCGAGCCCTCTCGTCGCCTCTATTCAGCGACAAACAAACGCAGCAAATGGCAGACCGGTCGAATAGGTCTTCCCGCCGAGGAGGAGGGGGCGACAGACCGCACTATGATGATTCTGGTCGGAGGGACAGGCCATCCAGGGGCCCCAGAGACAGAGACTACGACCATGACCGCGACCAGCGCAGAGACCGAGAAGACGAACATGGCCGGGATCGAGACTTGGGTCGCGATCGGGGCAGAGATCGCAACTTCCGCAGGTATCGATCCCGTTCAAGAGACAGGCGGGATCGCAGGCGCTCGCGATCACCCGGCCGCGACCGCCGCGACGAGCGTCCTCGAGCCGCAGAAGACAGAGCAGTTCGTCGACGAGATGAAGGAAGGGAAACCCACAGAAATCACGATGACGGGGGACCCAAAGACAAACACAGTAATAACGGACGGCCTGCTTCTCCTCGCCGTTCTGCTAGCCCAGGACTGCGGCGGAACAGTGACGGGGCAGACACATCGCTCCCAACTCGGTCTAAGCCTGCAACACCCACTGTACCAGCGGCCCCGGTATCATTCAAGGTCAAAGGGCAAGATCGCAGGGAGGGTAGTCATCCAATGGAACCACAAGCACGACACGGAAGTCACGACAGCCGTGACGAGCGTCGCCAGCGGGATGAGGAGGAGCATGCACGAGGCCGCTTTGACGACCCTATGGAAGAGGATGATGAGGAAGATCTTGTTGTCGAAGATGACGGCATGGATGGAATGCAGGCTATGCTGGGTTTCGGAGGCTTTGGCACGACCAAGAACCAGAAGGTGCTGGGGAACAACGTCGGTGCGGTCCGCAAGGAGAAGAAGACGGAGTACAGACAGTACATGAACCGTGTTGGTGGATTCAACAGGCCACTTAGCCCGACGCGCTAGTAGGACCAACTTGAGAGACAGCAGGGCAGTGGGTTCAGGGTGTGTACAGAGCGGGAGCCGTTCAAGTGCTTTGATATTGTTGGTATTGATACCCAAATGAATAAATACATACATTTTATGACCACCAATGCGGCCATTAAGACGTGTATGACCTAGCGAGAACCCAGAGCAACATTTGAAAGGAGAACACTCGTACTCCGTCAGTCAGGTAGCTTTCTCGCAGCGCATTGTCTTGGCTAGGGTTAGGGTTGGGCTAGATTCAAAATAAGTTAAGGATTTCGCCTAAGGAAATATCAACACCCTTCACTAGGTCTTCACCAGTCAACCTTAAATCGCACGCAACAACTCCCTTCAACCAGTTCAATCTCTAACGCTCACCAATAGCAAGCCCTCACAATGGGAAAGAACTCTGCCACGGACTCAGCGAAGTCCAAGAAGTCCAAAAAGCAGAAATCCGAGATAGAACATGATCAAATTGGTACGTCCCTTGCTGCAGCGGACGAGAAAAATGTGAAAGGTGAGAGCAAAAAGGAGCGCAAGCGGAAACGGGAGGCTGTGTCTGAGGAAAATGCGGCTGAAGGTGTTGAGGTGGTGAAGTCGTCTAAAAAGTCGAAGAAGCAGCAAAAGGGCAAAGGAGTTGCGGAGAAGGGGGAAAAGGAGGGGAAAAGGGAAAAGAAGAAGGAGAAAAAAGCTAAGGAGGAGAAAGCTGAGGTTGAGGAGTCTGAAGAGTCTGCCGATGAGGCTGGTGTGAAAGAGAAGAAGGCCAAAAAGGAGAAGGCTAAGGAGGGAACGAGGAAGCAGGAGAAGCCCCGGGAGGAGACGGAGAAGCCTGGAGCGGAATTCGTCGCAGCTGGGGAGGATTCTGCCGACGAGCCTCCCAAGAAGTCGAAGAAGAGCAAAGAGAAGAACAAGAAGAACAAAGATGATGTGAAGAAAGCCGCTAAACTGAGCAAGTCCGACAAGAAGAACAAGAAGTCTAAGAAGACGGAGAGCGAACGTATTGGCGAAGACGCCATGGATATCGATACCCCTGAAGTCGAGGGCACAGATGAAGAGACCGCCAAAGAGAAGCAGCAAGCCGAGGGAAAGGACAAGAAGCGCCGCAAGAGTGAGCTAGAGAAGCAAGACACCACGAAGAAGGAAGACGCTGCCATTTCAGCGCCCGCACCAGCACCAGCCTCGACCGAGGTCATCAAGGAACGTTGGAATGTCGACATTCTAGACGGTGGTGCCAGTCGCCAAAGCAAGTTCATGCGTCTTTTGGGCGGGAAGAAAGCTGGTGCCACGACAGCCGTGTCGGACGCAAAGGCTGAGGCAGCTGCTCGACTAAGGCTGGACACCAACAAGGCATCTAGAGAACTGGAGCAACAATTTGACGCTGGCGTTCGCATGAAGTTCGAAGCCGGAGGAAAACGCAAGGGGCTCGGCGCTTAATATCAAATGGGTATTCCATGCCAACTACTTTGGCTCTTCTTCCCTTGCTGTACAAATATCATAAACCGTTGCGGTAGGTAGAACCGCTAGCCTCGAGCCTGTAATGCTCCTATTTGGATCGTGCCCGCCGCCAAGGCAAACCTCTCCGTCACAACCTCGCTGGGAACGCCCTTGTGTGTTTGTAAACGTGAACTTGTGCAGAACCCCTTCTTCTTTTGTGTATCCCCATTGGAGCTGACCCTCCCGATAGTTTGTTCCCTCGCTCAAGACACCACTATCCCAATGCGGCGCTCTAACGGAGGAAGAAGCGCGAGAATACTTCGACAATGATGCCACCGAAGACGACGAAGCCGAGAAGAACTGTAACAGGCACATTCAGTTAGAACAAGGCCCATTGGAAAGCGGTTTTTGCAGAGGTATCTTACCAAGCCACAGAGGAGAGATCGGCGCCTTGAAGACCTCCTTCGTCTTCTTCTTGAGCTGATCCTCCGACTTGCCACGCCGGGCCTCCTGTTCCTTCTGGAACTTCTCGTTCGCCCGTCGTTGTTGCGGTGTTTGAGCCTGCGCGGTTGCTTGCATTAGCTGCGTGTGTGCTGGACAAGTCTGCGCAAAGAGCGTTGCATACCATTGTGAGGATGTGTGGTGATTCGTCCAACGCGAAGTGGTGTAAACGTGCTGGAGGTTGCTGAGCAGGACGGATGCGACAGGGGCTCTTGAGGCGCAAATAAATACGCAGATGGTGGGGAAATAGCCCTTTGCAAAACTTCAAATCAAGATGTAACAAGAACCTCGGCTCAAATTGGTGAAAAACCAGCTATATAACGTGTGTGGCGGATGAAGCTCGCAGGTGAGATTCGGGACAGATTGCAGTTGACGGAGCTATGACTTCTGGACTTTAGGCCATCTGGCGTTGGAGATACCCTACGCGGCCCGCAGCGAAGCGCGTGCATTACTCTAGCATGCAGGGGGTGGGGGATGGGGATGGCTGGGGTAAGCCAATCAGCATCTGATGCCGATCCGGCACCGTGGATCACAGCCTTGGGATGGCTCCACTCCTTTTTCGAGCTCCCTCATCGCAACGTCCATGACGGTCGCAATACTCAGCCTCACTTACACGGGTTAACCGCACACCAACTAACTACCTCAAAAACCCCCTTTCCACCACATCAACATTCCCGACGGCACTCACACCACAACAATGCCACCCCGAATCCCTCTCACCCTTCCCCGCCGCCTCATCTCAACCACGCGCCCCATCTCATCCGTCCTCCGACCCCAAATCATTGGAGAACAGCCCTACTCCAGCCAACAACCAACCAAACCACGATCCGCCACCGGAGAATTCTACAAAACATTCACCCGTCCCGTGGCCAAGACCATCCTCATTGCCATATTCACATACCAAGTTCTTTACTACGCTTGGGTGAAGCTAGAGCAAAATGAGATTAAGGGTGAGAAGAACGGTATGCCCGAGTGAAAATATTGCAACGGAGCTGGTTTGGACTGACTATGTGCAGCCGAAATAGCACAGCTTGAAGCGGAGGTTGCGAGGTTGGAGGCGGTAAGGGTCGAGGAGGAGGCAAGGAAACCCAAGAATGGGGACGCTGTGGAAGTAGTAAAGAAGAAGGGGTGGTGGCCGTTTTGATGGTGAGGTGAGACGAGGGAAAGTGAAATAATGCAACGAAGGACTGCTCAAGCACAAGAAGCACATTGAGAGGTCTCGTGTTTGAGGAGACTGCAAATGTGAGGTGCCCAGATTTGACCCAGAAGCCCACGTTTTCCAGATGGGTTGTGAGTTGCAGCACGGGAACTTCGGGTGTCTCAGCAAACAGATTCCAGGTAGAACCATTCGATGCCTTCAATGGGCATGACATTCCAGTGCCCAAATCTATACAACAACCGGACAATCGAGAGTCTCTGGCCGAGCCCCGACTGCAAAAGGTATACACGCATGTATTGGTTCGCTCAGATTTTGTCGAAATATGCCACCAACTCCATATTCAGCCTAGCTTGAATACCAATTCCAAAATGCCATAATCGCTGTAAACACCAACCCAACCCAAAGGATCACGATGCCGCCATTATTTCTAACGCCTCATACAGCCCAAATTCAAGACTTCGATCGGCACGGTCAGCCTTAGGCGGCCCGCTAGCCGCCGCGTAGGGCGTTGAACCTAGACAAGAAAGAGCCCAAGCAGCGTCACAACCACAGGGACCACCCATGCTGCTGCTAACCTCACAGCTGATGAGGTGAAATGGGCGGATCCTGGGTAGTTGCAGCTCAACTCATCCCCTTGCCGCCTGGCATAACTAGAACTGAACCCGGTTTGCCCTGGCAGTGGACAGCTGAACTGCAAGGAAGCAGGACAGCTCTGAACAATGTTGTAGCAGAGATCTTCACATGGCAACAATTCCTTGTACGGCCCCGGCACGACAATTTCATCAATCCGAGGATTTCGGCTGGTGTTATACGCTGCCATGTTATTCTGCTCGGCCAGGACCCAAGCCGCGTCACCAAGTCGTTCTCCGTTGGGGAACGGCTGGTCCATCGCTCGTGGATGGAGGAACGGAGCGGGGTTGTCAAAGTCTTCGCAGCGTGGAATGGTGACCAAGCACAGCCAATCCTTGTATGCTTGCGCACATTGTGAGCAGTTGCGTGCTAAAGAGTACCGCTGGTTCGACGGCGCCTCGCAAGCGACTTGCTGCAACGACTTATTGAAGTTTTCGTACATAGTTTTTGCGTAGTCATCGTAAAATTGCGCCAGCTGAGTGGAGTTGCCAAAGTTGGGGTTGCTGGGCACCGAGTATGCGACCTGGTCACAGAACGTAAGGTTGAAGACAATGCCGCAGTTTCCGTGATCTGACCAGTCAGCTTGACATGCAAAAATCCATGACGCGATGACTACCTACCTGACTTGGTGCTAAAGCTTGTTGCTTTGAAAACGTGGCCACCACCACCGACAAGGCCGTTTCCGCTGACTGACGAGTTGCCGTCTCTGGCCAGTATTCCGAGGTAGTTTGCACTCGAGTTGAGCCCACTGAAGAAAAATTGTTGCTTCGGGAGGTTGCCTTGTCCCCTCTTCGTCATGCCGGTGGAAACCATGCTCGTGAACTGACCATTCTTAGTGGCCGCGATCTGAGCGTGGTTTTGCAGACCACAGTATGAGTACTTGAGACCGTTGATCGACTTGTCACCACTGTTATGGGCAAACATGACGTACGGCTGCGTGCTCATGATCTTTTCCTCCACGGCCGGATCAGTGCTCTCGGTGAGATTGTGTGTTATCAACAGGGCGCCTTGGGCGTCGCTGTCCACCCAGATGAGGTCCGCATCATCTCTCTCGTTGTATGTGTAAAAATAGCCATCGGTAGAAGCAGCGACTCTGAAGTTATACTGCCCAGTGTACCCAGTTGCATTGGGGGCATAGACTCCGATATACACATCCCCGCTCACGGTGAGGTTGAACATGACAGCCCCCTCGGTGAAGTTCGCTTGGAACTGCGAATCTGTATCGGCGAGCGGGCCGGGTGATTGGTTTGCATCAGTCTTTGAAACGTATAGCGTCAACTGCGGTGGATCTGCCGTCGTGTTCGATGCGGCCACAGGTCGAGGTTGCTCGCATGTGTTGGCCGATATGTATACCAGTTGAGCAAGTTGCCGCTTTGTCAATCCGTCCAAGTCGGCCTCTGGCGCCAGTTCCTCCTCAACCTCTTCGCTGTCCGTGCTCCTCCGCTGGCTACCATCACGCTCCCCCCTCAGCTCTAGTGATGCTTCCGAGATAGCTCGCGCGGGTATCGTGCCCACGGTGAACATGAATCGCTGCGTTGACCCCGCGACGGCGTTCATGGGCATCGCTTCATTATTAGTGAGCGCGGTGACTCCTGCGGGTGCCCGGCCGAGGATGCCTCTATCGAAGGCAGAAAATTCGGCTTCGTATATTGGGTCGAGCAGGCCTCGCGGCTCAGAAGTCGAGAAGTCGACATTGTCGAGGACTATGGTTGAGCTTCCAGGTACATCCTCGGCGATGGCGAAGTGTGGAGAGAAGAGGGTCAGGTAAAGCGCAATCAACAAAAAGGACGCGAGAAGGGAAGCCGCCAGCCGCGACTGCAGAGGGCTCAGCTGCATCGCGAGAAAGCCCACGCGGGGCCACCGTCTTGGTAGAAACCAAAGAGAGATGTCAGCGACTGGGGGTATTGTATTGTTCGATCACTGGTGGCCGCGCATTGGTCAGCTCTTCAGTTGGGTTTTGTAGATGAGGGAGGTGAATCGCTATTGCGACATAATACTGAAGCGCAGTAAAACGATGTTCGCTTTTTATGCCCATGAATGCTTCTCGGCGCAAAGGGTTGCTCTTTGTGAGAAAGCGTGTCGTCGAACTGAAACTTGGGGTCGACGTGGGGCAAGTTCCAAGGCTGACAGCGCCCCTTGTTGGTCTCTTTTTGGTCAAGCTTGTACGGGCCGTGTTGTGGTGCAGCGCCAAGCATACCCCAACTTGATCGCATGTGCAACTGACGTCTTTCCAGAGGTGCAAATTTGATGCGTGTCAAAAACGCAGATGCGATTACAAAGCGATGTCACAACAAAGCGATTAAGCAGCAAGTGTCATATAAAGCTATTTGGATCATGACGGAGACCAGTCATGGTCCAACGCCTCCTTGTCCCTCCGCTTCCAACTGCGACGTACAAGAACAGGTATTCCAAAGGCACGACTCTATACTGATGAAATCAACCGATCCTGAGAGAAAGGAACCCAAAACCGAACCTATTCACAGTGCCTTACCCAACCAACCGCCTCCAGAAAGTCATATCCGATCCGTTTCGTGATGTGTGCCGAGATTGTCCGTTTCCCAACCCTGTCGTTGATTTGTGTAGCTGAAGTCGTGATATTCGTGTCCAACGTCAAAGAGGGAAATGTGGCAGCTTCTAGTCCCCGCAATGCCAGAGGGCCCTCCCTTCAAGGCCACGCGCCTTGTGTGTGTTGCCGGGGCCCGCACTTTTGTGGTTGCTCACTCAGGATTTACTCGGTGTGGAGGGAGTCCGCCTTGGCGCGAAGACCGCTGGCAGTAGAGCCAGCACCACTCTGGAAGTAACGGCCAAGAGTCGGGGCAAGGAAAGAACGGAAAATGATATCGGCGCCACTGCAGTCAAGCTGTTGGTACACTCTGATCACCGAAATTGGGGCAGGGTATGACGTACCGGAAGGCGGGCAAAGAGAGCCACAGGAGGAAAACAAACTTGAAAGTGAAGTAAAAGGGGAACCAGTAAACGACGCTGACAAGGCTCTCAATCACGCTGCAGTCATCCATGTTAGAATGGTCACGCGCTGGGAATTTGGGTATTTTGGGTCATGGGGGATCCATACGTGAAGAGGGAGAAGACAACCCAGTACTAGGCAGCAAAGTTAGCAAGACGCGCAACCGTACGCAAGGGAAGACAGCTGTGCTTACGGTCAACCACTGTGTGTCGTCGGCCTTGGTGGCGGTGAAGAGGGCACCGAGAGAATAGTAGGCGGGAATGGTGAAACCAGCGATATTGGTCAGGAGCTGGCCACCGAGGTTGAATACGATAAGGAAAAAGTAGAGGGTGACGAGGCCGATGACAGCGTAAGCCTTGGGCACAGAGGTCGTCTTCTCGAGGTTGTTCAGGGCGGGGTATTTGGAAAGCTAATGTTCCAGATTAGCGACAAAGGGCGCAAGTCGGTGAGGGCGGAATGTGCGATCTGCCGGGCAGATGCGAAAGACGACATACCTCTTTGTCGAGCTGACCGATATACTGGTTCACACGGTCCTGAGGAGAAGACATGGTTGCGAAATCGAGCGAAGATCAAGTAAAAGCGTGTGCGTAGAGCTAGCTTGCTGTGCGATTGTCAGCGACAGATCAAAATGTCGGCGAGCGCCGCGACGAGGGCGAGGGTCAGCGCCAGCGCCAGCGCCAGCGAGACCAGCGGGGAAGCTGGAATGCTCCATATCGGCAAGTGCTCAGATTTGCGAAAGCGGTCAAAGAGGCGCTCACCTGGAATATTGCAACAAAGCACCGGAATAAATGCGGTCTGGGGATTGTTGTTTTGGTCTGAAGCCGGAAAGGGACGATGTTCAAAGGGTTGATGGTAATTTGGTGATTGGCAGATTGTGCAGGCAATGACGAGACGTGGACAGAATGGAAAGGGGTGATGACGCTTGTCACATGGCGCCCGGACCAGAAGGCCAAGCCATCAGATGAACACGAACAACGGGTTAGGGTTCGAGTCATGCAGCTCACGATCACCGTGCTTTTGCTTTGGTTTACACCTCGGTGTGATGTGCCAGTTAACAACAGCTCAAGCAGGTTGATAAGGTCGTTATTTTTACATTTCTTGTCCTCATCAAATCTCTCTGATTATCGCTTGGGTTTGATTTTGCCCTGAATGAGTTCCAACGGAATGGGCACCGAGAGTAACTGGTAAATGCTTATCGTGGATTGGGTAACGCCTTGCCGCTTATAGACTTTGATGATTGCTTGGAGGAGAGTGAGTTGAGACCTCAAGTCATAGCCCAGGCATGCTCAACCCCCTTACTGTCGCTTGGATTGACTGTGTGTTCATTTATGAGGAGATTTTCTCCATTCCTCTTACTCTCAGCTTGATTTGCTCTCCCAAGTGCTGTTGATCGTTATGGTTAGCACGGAGTATCGCATTATCGGTCACTGGCCGCCGCCCAACACCCATCCACATACTGCCCAAGTCGCTGAAGGTGGGCGTGGAAACCGGTACAAGTTTGGCATCTGGCAAGGATAACTCTATTTCCATGGGTAGATTTAGATAGCCTTCGCACCCAAAACAGAGTTCTAGCGGAGAGAACGGATGTCGACTAACGGCTCATCGGGATCATGCAAAACTGTGAACAGGACCAACGTCGCAAAGCCGCCACGAAAGATCTTTGCCATCAGTTGACTGCTTGGGCTTCCTCCCAAACTCTAGGTGAATGCGCGCACAGGCAGTCGAGGTCGAGGGGCATTCAGGGAATTGTTTGTTGTTTCTCTCGCTTACGTATAAGCCGGACAGCCAATAACAGTCCCCCATCAGTGCGGGGTGGTACGTGCGCAAGGTGGGCAAGAGGCTGGAGCGCATTGCCCCGGCTCCCACCTCAATGTTTACAAACTGACGGGATTTCTTCCAACTCTCCTCTCCCAGCGCCATTGAAGTCGCTCAGGAGGACAACGCAGCGACATCATCCACCTGCACAGACCGCGCGCAATCATTAGTACCACCTATTCTTTGGGGTTATCCTTTTTCTTCATTTTTTTCCTTCCACGGACAAACTTGCGCGCATCTTTACAGTCGCATTTGCCAACCGCCATTTGCTCGGGGTCCTTGTTTTGAATTGTGGACGGAAGCGTGCGGATGGACTCGACCTACGGTATGTCAACACCCCCATCCCAGCGCTGCTTTTCCTTCTTAACTGCGCGTCGCCCTGGATGTCTTCTTCCACAAAGCCGGTCGAGTCCTGATTATGTTCACAGATCCCCTGGCCATGGCCAAGGCCAGAAAGAGGCCTCGGTCGCGAGGGTCCACGGCGTCAATTCACAGTGCCACGACGCAGCCAAATCTTGAGCACCACGGGTTACAGGATGCCGAAGCCTACACGGCGCAGTGGATACCTCACGATCATAGCCATAGCGAGCTCGTCGGCGGGCCGAACCAAATGACACCAGAGGCTTTGCTCATGGCTTCACAACTTCACCTCGACGGGCCTATGAATGCTTCGATGCAGAGCGTCGCGTTCAGCCACCACCCAAGTCACAGCATCAGCCGCCACTCAATGTCAGCAGACTCTTTTGCCGGTAACAACAGCTTCGCCGACGACAGCCAGATGATGGACCGCGACGCCAACGACGACAATGACTCCTTTGTTGGAGCACCTGGGAACTCGAAGTCCGGGTCTCGGTCCAGTGCGAACAATGAAATGGAAATGCGCCAGTTATTTACGACGAACAAACACCGTAATCTCGAGGATGTGGCCGAGGAACTCCACGGCAATGAGCGTGGGCCAAACTCGGAGCGAACTCGTCAGGTCTTTGCTATGCTTTGGTGGGCAATCCGCAAGCTCAGTTTTCGCGCCAACAAGTGCTAACCCACAACAGGATCAACCAAGTATGCTCCAAAGGTAAAGGATCAGTTCCCAGAGGAAGAGTGTACGCCAATTACGCATCTCGCTGCGCGACGGAGAGAATAACTGTGCTGAATCCTGCGAGCTTTGGCAAGCTCGTCCGTGTCCTTTTCCCTGGCCTCAAGACACGACGACTCGGCGTTCGTGGCGAGTCCAAGTACCACTACGTCAACTTCGCGTTAATGGAAGAACAACCGGAGGTTCGAGACCCTGCACCGCAGCTGGCAATGCCTCTCGGCGAAACTCCATCCTTTTCGCCGAACTTCAAGTGAGACTGGAAATCTTCGCTCGCTATATGTATTCTGGATGGCTAACACGGACGCAGCACACTTCCTGTCAGCACGACTGCGACGAGACCTGAACGGGCTGCTTTCCCAACACCTGATGTTGGCCAGCAGCCGGAGGCATCAATGAAGCGATCTCACGAATTCAGGCATAGCCTGTACAACCAACCCCAGGTTACAAGCATGGAGCAACTCAACAGTACCATGAGCAAGACAGCACAGATTTTGTGCTTCGCTCCGGAAGCCACCGAGCCGTTTTCGCAGTCAGACCCATTGATCCTACCAGCCATCGAGCCATTTCTGCCCAACGGAACAGACCCGGACGCCGCCAAGTCCCTGGCTGCACTCTATCGATCTCATTGCACCTCCCTGGTTGAGTGCATCCGATTCTGCAAGGAGAAGACGTTCTTCCACCTCTTCACGTCGTTCCAAGGCACACTTACGATGCCTGTTCAAAAACTGTTCACCAACCCGGCGGTGGCGCCCTGGATCGAGGAATGCGATTTTATTTTATACCAGCGGATGATGCGGATAGTTTCAAGCCTCACCCTCCAGGTAGTCCCCAAACCCGTGCTGGACACGCTGCGCAGCATGTCTGAGAAGCTTGTTCCCCATATCCGAGAGTCTTTCCGGGGGCTGCCACACCACGTAATACGAGCAAAGGAAGCCCCAGCCACAATCTTCGCCGGACTGCTGGACAGGGCACTCCGCGTCAACCTCACGGCCCACGCTGCAGCAAATATGTTATCCAACCCTGCCAACCGGGATCTCATGTACATGGAATGGATATCCATGATCAACTTGCGGAAGATCGCGGAGACTGTTCCGTCTTCGGGCATGGATGATGTTGTCAAGCTGCTGCTAAACGAGATGCGCGACTTGCTCGATCCGGTCAATGTCCCATGGGAGATAGAATGCATGACGCTGCATGGCGATAGCGCTATGCGCAATGGGCGACAGCCACGTGAGGAGACTTATGAGGAGCAAAACGCGTCCAACGTGCTGGATCGTTGGGTGAGCTTTCTGCGCGCCCTTCCGGGTCACTTCCCTTACGCTTCGCACACGGATATTGTCTGGTGCGTTCAGCGTTTGGGGACCGCTGTCATGAGAGACCTTACCATCGCGCAAGGCAAGAGTTTTGGATCGTGGTGGGTTACAAAATGCTGGATCGATGAAATGATACAGTTCCTGGCAGAGCAAGGCGGCTTCATGAAGCAGAAGTCTTCGGGTGACCCGCTGTTGGTTCCCAAGCACCAGGTGGCAAAAAAAGAAGCGAGCAACCCGGGTTCACGGTATAGCAGTGCCAGCGACGACTTCCGCATGTCTCGCATGTCAGAGTCGCAGCCAGATCAGGCTCCGTTCCCCTCGGTACCCCCAGCGAGCAACCAACAAAGTCACGACGACAGCGGGATTGGGATCAGAACACCCGATGAAGATCTTCCTGGAGAGAAGTTTACCTACACGCCATCACACTCTCAAGACTTATTTGCAGGCACGGAACTTGCGGACATATGATTTGCCTTCACAGGAATCTGGCTGTATTCCGGCACTACGGGTCTGGGCCGCCGGGGTTTCTGGAAATGTTTTATTACAAGCGGAGTTTGGTGCGGTTATACCAACTTTGGCTCTTGATGTCATGATTGGATGACGGGATGATGACACGACTGTGGCACTTGGGAATTTGGCTTGATTTCGGCTTGGGGCTCTACAGGTGTTCTATATCAGGCCGGGCCCTGGATGGGAACCCGAAGTCATTGGGGAATGGAACTCGGCCGGGCGGCTTATTTGGGCTTCTTTGGCTGGTTGATATCCACGCATGTTGCTGGATGTATGAATGGATTTGTGGGTTTGCGTTGTAGGATCACCGTTTTTCTGAGCAGCTAAATGCGAGTGTCGCGGAGTAACAGATCGGAAATATACACTTTTGTGTCATGGTTGAAAAGTTGAGGACCAATGACTTCTTGTCAGCTGAGTCTAAGTATTACTTACTGACATTGAGAAAACCACTAAATGTGTGGTACTACTACCATTCGACCGCTCGTACGTTTCGCATGCAATGGCTTCTTCTCAATGGCTTGAACCTCTAATCGAGTTGACTCGCTCGTTCCATTAAGCCAATAGTATGCCGCCAGGCTGATAGACCGTCGCAATTTGGTTGGGATGGGAGTGTTCGGCGCAGCCGCGGCTGAAGCCCCGAATGGGCGCATGCGACCGCCACCTCAATGGACTCTCACGTGCAACTTAAAGCCCACCAACGTCAGTGCCTGAAGTCTCCCACCTCACCGATTCCTTGACCTGTTCCCAACGGCTTCAAACAACCAGCGAAGAATCGACCGCCAAAACTCGCCAAATCACACAAAATGGTTGTCGAAAAGGAAGACAACTTCGAAGTTGAGGGCAAACGCCTTTACTCCAAGTCATGGCTGGTAAGCCCACCCCCGCCTGTTTGCGGGCGCCCCCCCGGACCATGGAGGCAGCAACGCAATGAGTATTGATATGGAACCCCCGCAGCCCGACGACCCCCCCAAGGCCAAGCTCCTCTTCATCCACGGCTTCAGCGACCATGTGAACCGCTACAACCGGATGATGACCTCCCTCGCCAACCGCGGCATCGCAGTCTACGGCTTCGACCAGCGCGGGTGGGGTCGCTCCGTCGCCGGAACCCACGAGCACGGTCTCACCGGTCCGACGCCCCGCGTCATTGCTGACATCGCGGCCTTTATCAAGTCGCATCTCCCTGCTGATGATTCAGTGCCAGTGTTCGTACTGGGCCACTCGATGGGCGGACAACAGGTTTTGACACTGGCGTCTACGGTGGAGTACCACAACGAGGTTGTGCGTCATGTGAGGGGATGGCTGCTGGAGAGCCCGTTGATTGATGTCTCGCCAGAGACAAAGCCGAGCGTGATCAAGGTGGTGGCGGGGAGACTGCTGGGGAGGGTGCTGCCGAGGAGGCAGATGTTTATTGAGCTGAAGGCGCATGAGCTTTCAAGGGATCCGGCGATTCAAAAAGATCTGGAGGAAGATAAGCTCATGCACAACACGGGCACGCTGGAGGGGCTGGCGGGGATGATGGATCGGATGGAGATGCTGGCGAGCGGCGCGGTGAAGCCTACGGGAGATGCGGTGAGGAGCTTGTGGGTTGGCCACGGGACGGAGGATAAGGTGACGTGTTACAAGGCGAGCAAGAAGTTTTTTGATACGTGCACCGATGCGGTAAAGGATAAGGAGTTTAAAACGTATGAGGGGTGGTATCATCAGTTGCATGCGGATGGGGAGTGCAGCGATGAGTTTTATAAGGATATGGCGGATTGGATTCTGGCGAGGTGCGAGACGGAGGGGAGGCCGGCGGAATCGAAGCTTTGAGGAATAGGAGAGTCGTTAGAAAGGGTTGCAAGTTGGGCGGCAGTTGTATTTCATATATCCCTAATAGTCATACTGTTACATGCTGGAATCTGAGTATGTATCACGGTGATACCTGCATTCGGTACACTGGACTGTCCGCTTTTGCCCCAGGAGTTCGCTCCCAAGGCGTGGCACATGCGGGGAAAGGCCCGACGCAATGGCAACTGGCGTTTGGTACCTGTCACCCCGTGTTTTAAACTCGCGAACCGTTTCCGCTCTGCAATTGTGCATGAACCCGCGGGTGGTGTTTCCAGTGGCTTTCCCAGGGGTGCTCCGCTTGAACGCCCAGGCAGTGAGGTCATCGCAGCATGGGTGACCCTTTTCTCCGATGGGCGGAGACCTATTGGAGACCACTCCTCAGTTCGCGTGAGGAACTGACTTGAACGGCATGAAACGGCGCGTACTGCGCTTGTGCGACGAGAAGCACTTGAGACGCTCGAGTTCACCACTGCTATTATCAGTAGCTATTCCGTACCAGTTTTGCTTGCAATGGCTCAGGAACCAATTGCCGGCTCTCATCGGCCCCCGTTGCTACCCCTCAGACGGCCCTAGCGCGCGGGGGTCAACGCAAAAATGTTGGGTTTTCAGGGGCGTGACCTGCAGGAAGAGTGTATCGTCTCAAAGCCAGGGCGGTTTGTAACGTCGAACTGTGCGCACTTGGCCGACGCTACAAAATCGCCTTCGTGTCCTTCTCCTCCTCGCCTGATAAGAGGAGGTGATTCCCCAGGTGCAAAGAGAAGCAGCTTCGCGCGGTTGTTTGTCCCCGCACAAATCTCGGCCCCTGTCTTCCGTCAGAGAGCCCCAGTCGACTTTTCCGCCTATCATCGGAACTCCTTTGACCTCCATCGCATCTCTCGACGACTCGATTTACTGAGCTGTAGAACTCTCCTCGATGGACCAACCCGATCTCTCCAATAGCATTTCGCTGCACCCGCACCCGTTCAGGACGCAAGCCGATTCAGCCAGCGCGCGACCGTCTTTCAGCCTACCGCGACTTGTCGAACAGGCGCAGTCCTCCGCTGCGTCAGCGAAGGATGTCGCCGTTTCTAGCTCGCCGAGCCATGGTGGAAAAGGTGCCAGTAGTACTGGCGTCGAGCCTGTCGATGGCGCTGCCGTTGCGCGGCATTCTGCCGCCAGCACAGCAGCGACAGATGCCGAAAGCCAAATGACCGGCCGGTTTCCATTGCCCGGGGCTGGCAGTGACCCTTACGGTCTCGCGCAGAAGTACAAGTCAGCAGCCGAGCTGGAAGCCATTAAGGCGAACACCTCACGGAAACGCGATGTGCTTCCCAGCGGCAGCGGCAGCAGGCCCTCATCGTTCCCGACGGGCACCAGTCGCAGCAGCAAGCTGGCACGCTACATGCGTCCTTTCGGCCGTCGCGTCAACCAAGCTCGCCGCGTCCACGGCTTTTACGAAGCACAGAATGAGACTATCGAACGGCTGTTGAAGAGTGTGGAGGAGCACCGCGCCGAAGCGCGCCAGGAACAGGGCGAGGATCATCTCAAGTTCCAAATCGCCGTATGGGGATCGCTCCTCGCGAAGTAAGGGAAAATTGGAGCCACTTTCTCCTTCTTTTGTCTCTTTTTCTGTGTTCTCAGGAGCAAAACTCTCTCTCGGCCCCCGAGACAACGGAATTTTCCCCATAAAGGAGGTAATGGGCTGATATTTGCCACAGCATCCTCCTCACCATTTTACAACTTTACGCCGCCATTTCCTCGGGGTCGCTCTCGCTGTTCACCACCATGGCGGATGCCATCTTCGACCCCTTGTCCAACGTGACCCTCATCCTCACCAATCGCGCGTGGGTGTCCCCTTTCCGCCGTATGGCTCCTGATGTAGTTGTTCATGGCTTTGCTGTATGTCTCGAGCGTTGTGTGAGCGCGCCTGAGACATTGCGTTGCCTAGAAATCACCTTGAAGAGAAATAGCTGACGGATATTTACCACAGCGTGAAGCGCGTCGACCCTCGCCGCTTCCCTTCGGGCAAGGCTCGCCTCGAAACTGTTGGAAACATCACGTTCTGCTTCATCATGATTGCCGTTTCCCTGATCATCATCGCCTTCGGCGCTAAAGACCTGTCTGAGTATCAGACCGAGCTCAAGCCTTTCCACCTTCCTTCGGTCATCGCTGTGTGCGTTGCTTTCGGTACAAAGTTTTCGCTCTTCCTTTACACTTGGTCCATCCGCAACAAGTACTCGCAGGTTCGCATTCTCTGGCAAGACCACCGCAACGACCTCCTCATCAACGGTCTGGGTATCCTCACCTCGGTCGGCGGAGCCAAGCTCATCTGGTGGCTCGATCCCGCAGGCGCTATCGTCCTCAGCGTTCTGATCTCTGCGATCTGGCTTCGCACCGCCTTCACAGAGTTCCTCTTGCTTGTAGGTATCACTGCAAGCGTAGAGATCCAGCAGCTCATTACGTACGTTTGCGTCACGCATTCGCCGATGGTCAAGCAAATTGATACCGTGAGGGCGTACCACTCTGGCCCTCGGCTCATTGCCGAAGTGGACATCGTGATGGATCCCGACACGAGCCTGCAGGAGACGCATGATGTAGCTGAGGAGTTGCAGATGAAGCTGGAGAGTTTGCCAGATGTGGAGCGGGCTTATGTGCACGTGGACTACGAGACAACCCACAAACCGGAACACGCTTATAAGAAAGATATTTAAGGCTTTTAAGTTGAGGCTCATGACCCCATGCTTATCACCACGCGTCTACAGGAAGGGGGGAGTGGCTTTTTGTTTGATCACGTTGAGCATGCGGGATATCCCTTGATTTCCTGAAGTTGTTGGCGAACGTACATGGCATTGATAGCGACTCGTGTGCATGTATATATCTGTTTTTTTCACAGCTCAGAGCATCTCTTACCTATCCATTTCGTGGCTCGAAAACACTACAGTCCTCGCAAATCTTCATCCCGCTCCAACCAACAAGTTCCGACTCCATAATCGATTTGCAAATATGAAAATATAACTTCTTCGCATCGACTGCCGAGGTCATCGGCGCCAGCTTTGATGAAAACGCCACCTCCTCAAGACTACGCCCGTCCGTCTGCCACGCCGCTGTTCTGTCTGCGGCCGCGAGAGGCAACCCTGGGCGTGTCACCTATTGCAATTGCACATGTGACGGGATGGGACAACACTTACAAGCGCCGCACTGGCATGACCGGGCGAAAGTGATGCTTTTGATGTGCTGCATTGTTGTCCGTCGCAGGAAGAGAAGGAAGAAGAACATGGGGTGGTAAGCTGCGCTGGAGAAGGGGCGTTGGGGGTCGTTGGACGGGGCGACGCGGCGGGAGAGGAGGATTCGGTCTGGCAAGTTGGGTACTTAGTGAAGATGAGGTAGAGAAGAAAGGGGGATTAACACACGACCGATGAGGAAGGAGTTCCGGGAGTAGAGAACCTTGGAGCCTTCGACGTCGATTTGACGACAAGTACGGAGTACTTGAACGGCAAGGCGGTCTGATGGCTTTGATTTGCCCTCGTTTCTTCGGGATGAGTCGGCGATGGGGAGGTGGACTTGCTTCCTGCGGCGGGAGATGAGTATACGGGTAGGAAAGAGGAGGAGGAGTTCGTAGATCTGGAGGCGAAGCTCGAAGGGCAGGAGTAGGAGAGGGCATATTGTTTGCGGAATGGTTGTCTAGAGGCGTTAAATGGATGTCGTTGTAATATGGGGGGATTCAAGGGGCTGTACCAATGCGGAGGACCCGGCCCGGTGATGGATCGGACTTGTCCGGTTTCTCGGAGCCGGGGCCAACGATGACGAGCCCGGTCTCCCGGAGTAGCATCTACGCTCCATCGTTCATTGGAGGATTGAGAAGATACAACAATTGTGGATCACTGACGTCTTTGGTGCCAATGACGCCGGGTAAAAGACGGCTAGTGATGGAAAGTTTGTGTCAGTTTTACGTGTCAGGTGGTTTTGCTGCGATCAGCAATGGCAAAGGATGAAAAACGCTGGCCCCAACCAATCAGCCATTACAGGGCATCTGCTCGATGATGCACTTTCATGAGCTTCTTTCCTCTTTCAGGTGCTTGGGGAAGGCGGCTGCGGGGTAAGTGAGGGGACAGCTCTTCCGCTGGTGCAGCCAACATCAAGTGTCCTGGAGATTCTGCTGGAGAGCTGTTTGGTAGGTCCAACGACTGGTAGGTTGTCTTGATGGTACCCAAGCTGCAAGGTTGGCCATGATGGAAACGCGAAAAAGGAGATGATGATGCTGTTCAGGGGCTGCACCCGCTTATCGTGCAAGGTATCTCTTTCGTACCTAGATCATGGCATGTTTCGCTCCTAGCTCCATTGCTCACAGAGAGGGAATGCGAGCCAGCTGCAAGCCATGTCTCTCAAATGAAACATCAAACGGTTGTGGATGTTCAACTAGGCTTGGCGAGACCATGCCGGGGTCGGCGCCGCGTTATTACCCACCTGGGCAGCTTCCGGCGAAGTGAGAGCGCTGGGCACGCTTCCGCCCGGGCACTGGATACGAGAAAGACTGCCGCCCAGGAGACGAGAAGCACAGAACATAAACAGCTTGTGCTGCGGGCCCTCTGCGCATCATCGCGTGTTGCGGCTGTTCGTCTTCATGTATGAGCGTTGATTACTGCATGCGCGAGCCTGCAGACTCCTGCAATTCGGTGGAGAAGATAAACAACGGCTCCAGCCGGGGTGTTCTGCGTGTCTTCCAAGTTCCCACCACGATCCCGACCTTTCCTCGATCTCCTGTTGCCTTAGCGGCTCCTCGCGAGCACCCTAGCGGCCTCGCGCTGGTTCTTGCGACTCGGGGCGTTCTTGCCCGCTGCTCCAACTCCCCGCCGTCACTTTTCGGGGAACTCCATCTTGAAGCTTCCCCTCGTCCTCGCAACACACGCATCGAACTTCGATATTTCCTCTTCCTTCCGTCCACCGCATCACCTCTGGCTCGAGGTCGCTAACGAGGTGTCCTGAAATGGCCGTGCAAGGGGGGGAGGATGTGTATGCCAGCGTAAGCAATGATTTTCTTGTATTCTGTCCGCGATGCTGTCGTCGCGCCAGCATCCGCGTCTTGTGCTCTCCGTGAGCCCGCGGCGCGGAAGCTCCCAAACCCCCGCAGCGCAGCTTAGACCAGCACTGGAAGCTAAATATGCGTCGCAATAGCTTCTTCTGACCGATACATATTTGCCTGGTAAGTTTTGGGCGTCAATGGCAGCTTTTGCGCCTCTTGTTAATGGTCGTCACAGGCGCACTTGTACTCGCCCACTCGTTGCGCGATGCAGGCACAAAGAAGAAGCTCGCCATCCTGGTGACGCTGGACTCGATCTCGGCCGAGGTCGTAACGCAGCTGAAGGCAAGCTCCGATCGCCCCCTATCCAATCCGCGAAGAGCCGGTCTGACCATGTCCCAGGCCATATATGACTATGTGATTCCTGTCGTGCGCATCCGAAACGAGCGACCTGCCAACTTGTATTTGATGAACCGGCCAGACCTGCACTCAGCATTTACCAAGATCAATCTGTGGAGGCAGACACAGTTCCGCAAGATTGTTTACTTGGACGCCGATGTGGTTGCTTATAGAGCTCCCGATGAGCTCTTCAACCTCCCTCATGCTTTCTCTGCTGCCCCTGACATCGGCTGGCCGGACCTATTCAACACCGGCGTGATGGTCCTAACGCCGAACATGGGTGACTACTATGCTATGATGGCCATGGCCGACCGCGGCATCTCATTTGACGGTGCCGACCAAGGCCTCCTAAACATGCACTTCAAGAACACGTGCAACCGCTTGAGCTTCACTTATAACGTCACTCCCTCCGCCCACTACCAGTACGTCCCGGCGTACAAACACTTCCAGTCAAGCATCAACTTGGTCCACTTCATAGGATCCGAAAAGCCATGGCTGCAAGGTCGCGACAAAAGCAAAGGAGACTCGCCTTTTGACGAGATCGCCGGACGCTGGTGGGCTGTCTATGATCGTCACTATCGAGCCCACGTTCGTCACACGCATCCACTCCAGCACGAGGTCAAGCCACTAACTCCCATATCTCAGACCTCGGAAACTCAGCCGACACAAACCGCCACCGCTACCACTCCAACCCCTGAGCTGGTCCAGTATTTTGTGAAAGGAGAATACCAACCACCAAGGATTCGATACGTCGTGCCGGTTGGTAGCTCACCCAGAAGCGAATCTAGGGGTTCCCATGGTCAGCTTCACCAACCCTTGAAAACATCACCGCGTGTCGAACACCAGTCCCAGCACTACGAGCCACCTCGATATGATTCTGCGCAGCCATCACAGCTGCACCAGCACGAACCTCACCGTGATTCTCACCCCCCTCGTGTCCATCCTCACCATCAAGATCACCACGGGCACCATTATCCTCAGCACTATGAGCAGCACCATGGCCAACATCGCGCTGAGCAGTACCATGCTCAGCATCACCCTCAACAGCACCACGCTCAGCACCATGATCAGTATCATGAACAGCCCCATGAGCAAGATCATAGCCAACGTTATGATCAATCTGAACCACATCACCACCATGAGAAGCCTCAGCCTGGAAGTTTTAGCCAGCAGCCTGAGCACCCGCCATCCCTCCCCAGCGTGTCTTTTTCGTCTCCAGAAGGGACACACACTGAGGCTCGAGCAGAGCAGGCACTGGAGCACCAACAAAGCGCTCCTGAACCCACGCCGCCCGAACCGGAGTCCAAACCTGAGCCATACCAACCACCACCAGTGCAGAGTTGGGATGCTCAGAGGTTAGTAACCCTGCAAACTCGATTGATATCGTGCGAATGCTAACTCTCTTATTAGACAACCCCCTCCGTCAGACTCCAAACCAGAAGCAATAAACTTCCCACAGACGCACTACGAAATGTCGTCTGACCCTACGCCGTTCGTCCCTCCCGAACGATACCCGAGCCCTCCAAAGGGTATGTGGTACGAGGTTCCCAAGGAACCACCTGCACCGCCACGCGAGAAGCCGAAGGCAATCTTTCCATGGGAGTCTCATCAACCGCGGCCGTCTCGAGTATTCGCTCAACATGAGGAACTTGCATCTCCAATCTCCGAGACTCCGGCGCCCTCATTTGGTGAGCACAGTGCCACATCAGAGTGGCCACCCCAGGCTGAGCCTTCAATGACAGGGTCGCCTACGGTCGAGCCCAAGAGCGAGCCCCAGACGCCGCCGACTCCAACCGTTCGCGCTGCGCCGCCCTCGGATCCCTGGTCTTCTTTCCCGCGGACGAATGCTTGGGATGATGTGCCTGAAATCAACCGATATGTCGATGCCATCCAGAAGCATCGCCGCACAAGAAGCCAGGGTCTGGGGCGAACACCTCCCGAGTTGGGCTTGAAAGAGTCCAACTGGGGACGGAGAGGCTCGCGGGTGACCGACTTCCCCAGCGAAGACGATCGCCCGAGTTTGCCTGTCACTCCTGCACCTATCCGGAGACCGAGATTCTGGGGTGGTGGTGCCCCCGGGATTGGCCTGGAAGATGTAGAAGCTGACGAACGACTACCGGCCGCGGAGGGCGTGCCCGCGCAGTCGGACTGGGTATGTGTGCATGGATGTCGTTGGAGCCCAGCAGACTGCCTTTGCGACTTGACTAACATCCTTCGTTATCACAAGGATCCCCTAGCCCAGCTCCAGAAATTGGCTAAGCAGCAATCCGAGCTATTGCTTCAAAGGCTAGGCGCAGGCGGCTCTTTAGGCGACGATGTCATTGGGACGGAGGGAAGGGAGATTCCTTCTCGTCCGCTGCCGTTCGGTTCAGAAGACGTGAAGTCTCCGACCTACGTCAAGTACTCCCCTGAAGTGGTCAGCCCGAGACCTGTGAAGCCAAACAGCGGAACAAGCCCGGTACAGAATATTCTGGACGCTGCGCTAGAAATAGCACCAAAGTTTGAGGCTACGACGTCGTCGAGCAACATCGAACGCCCAAGCTACCAGGGACCAGGGGCATCATTCGAGAAGGGAGAGGATTACCTGACGCAGGAAACGCCAATGCCTCCAACGGAAGAAGAACTGGATGCGCTTGAGGGGTGAATAGGCGCAATGGCGAACTGTTCTAATGTCTAATTTGATGCTACAGCTAGCGCCCGGTATGACCTGTTGACAGGCGAGTTTAATTTGTACGATTATAGCCAGAGCGCATTTTGCGAGGCGTGGGAGGAGTGGTTGGTTGGCTGTTTGGACGGCAGCAAAATGTGGCGATGGCGGAAGCACTGAGTGACAATATCGCTTGTTCCCAAGCTGTGCTTTCCAAAGGAACAAACATGCGATGAAGGGGGCAGTTGAATCTCTGTGTCTGAGTGACATCTCCACCAATGTTCATTACCCTCTGGTCTCATTTTCTTGTGTCACATATATTTCCTTGTATTTACCTCACAGCATCTACTCTCGTCTGTCACTGAGGTTATCTTTTCTTGCTCGGTGATGTGGCGAACAGATTGAATCGTAAAGCTCGGGGTCAGTCGGTAGTCATCATCAGCAGTGACCGGGCAGCAGAGACCCCAATTGTGTCCTGTATATCGTATGTTGACGTCATCTACTGGAACGGATTGCCTTTGGGCCAACTCGACCCGCCGTGCAGGTACGTCCACCTCCCTAGATGTTTCCAGCCCTCTTCAAGAGCCTTCATCAATGAATCCAGCTCAAAACCCGGGATGCTATCCAGTGACTCGGGATCTTGCGAGAGGATCCACTCCCAAAGCCAAGGTATCTGCTCCGGCGTGAAACCGGATTGATCTTTCGCGTTCTTTTTCTGCGCCTCCTTCTTCTCTTTCGCAATGTCCTTCTTATGGGCGGGCCAGGGATTATGCTGCGTCGTTCCAAAGAGCTTCGGACAAGCTTGACCCATGGCGACGGTTCCGGAGCGAATGTAGCAGACAATGGCCTCATAACACAAGTCGCTGGGGAACTTTTGCAGTCGTTCCAACTGGCAGCTTGGTCCTATGGCGGAAGATTTGCTCTGATAGTTGACGAACTCGTCGATGAGAGTGCGATTGCGTTCCATCGCTTCAGTCACCCGGTGCCAGAAGGTTCCGTTGAGGGGAGCATCGGTTGGCCAAGCTGCCCCATCTGCGTAGGCGTCACGGGTGGAGTACTCGAACTTGAACACCGGTCCGGTTCCGTTGAGGCTGTCAAAAGTGCTGACATTTGCGATGAAGGTGTAGGCGTCGTAAATCTCCCAAGAGCCGGTGTCGACTTCGTACATGCGCCAGCCCGAGTTGAGGTCTTCGTGTGGCGAGATGGAGGGTCCAATCCAACCTGTGGAAATGGCGTTGTGTGCCGTCTTAGAGGTGCCGTTATTCTTATAGTAGATGACAGTTTGGTCTTGGAGGCAATGTGTGTTAGTCTCTACGGGGTTGTGTAAACGACGGTAACTCACCTTCATGAGTGTGGCCCCAGAAAAGATTGGCAATGACATGGGGAGAGTATCTCTCAATGACTTGCTGGAGTAAGTCGCTTGCTGCAGGCATTGAGTTCCACCCATCCCAACCCCCGTCTGTGGTAAATGTCCGTCAGTTGATTTTCATAGTGGTGTTTTCTAGGCAACGCAATGTCTCAGACGCGCTCACGCAATGCTCAAGACATCCAACAAAGCCATGAATAACCACATCAAGAGCCGTACGGTGGAAAGGGGAGGGGGGACCTACGGGCGTGGCCGATGATCCAAACCCTTTGTCCAAGATCCTCGGCCTTTTGAAGCTCCTCGATGAGGAAAGAAAACATGCCGGAAAAGTCGGGGTCGTCATAATGGAGAAACACATATGGGTTTCCTTTGAAGTACAGCTATGGCAAATATCAGCTCATGGTCTCCTTTTTAGGAAATTTCTGGAAAACGGGACAAAGGGGGGAAGAAAACCGCTCCAAATCCCACTCACATCGGTATTAAGCGTGATGATCCTTAGACCCAGGGGGTGCACGACAGAGTAGGCCGCATAGTGGGCGGCGGCCTGCCTTTGGGTCTTGCTGTCTATCCACCCGTAGTGCTCCCATAGCTTCGACACATGGTCGTAATTCCAGGAGTACTGTTGGCCGAGAGTTCCGTTGTTGTCTATAGCGCGGGCCACGTCGTGGTTATCGGGATTGGTGTCGTGGTTTCCGAGCACAGCATACAAGGGGCCACCGATATCTGCCACGCGTGTCAACCTCGTGTCAACCTCGTGTCAACCTCGTGTCTAGGGTATCATGATGTGCGTGTTGTACTCACAATGTTTGAACGTCTGCCAGACGACAGATTCCATAGCTTCGACATACTGCTGAGATTTCTCGCCCTTTGCGTCGTGGGCAATCAAGTCTCCCGTGTATAGCGTGAATGCGGGAGGGTTTTCGAGCGTGGCTCCTGATAAAGGACCGATGGACTGTAGGGCTGCTAGTGCGAGATAGTAGGGCGAGTCACACTTGTGGTGCCCGTAGATTGGAGCCGGAACCTCTACTGCGACGTCAGGGGCCCGCAACCGACAGCATATCCTGCCACTCTCGGGTGTGCATTGTGCCTCTGTTCCAGCAACGTACCTTGTGTCAAGGTGGAGGTCCGACAGGTGCAGCACCTTGACTCTCTTACCACTGTTGGCTGGTGTCTTGGGATTCTTGGGGGCTGGCTTCGGAAACACGGCCTTGACAGTTCGCACTGGTAGCTTGTCGCAGTGGTCCAGGTAGGCACATATGGCATTGCCATCAGACCCGACTAGGTCAGCCTTGGAGAGTATTTGCGCTGTGTGTAAATGTTAGCTATCGGATATCGTTCTGCTCTACGAGTAATCCCCCCTCCACCCGAGTAGATAGGGGGCTAACGACCAAAGGGGTGGGAACATACTCCAGGCAGCACCCGAGTTTGCGGGCTCGTACGAGTCACATGCTTTACCCCCGGGAGCTTCGCCATAAATGCCCTTGAATATCTTGCAAAATATGAGCAGTGTCTTTGGAACGAGGCTAGGCGTTGTCCTCGCGACCTTCTGGCCAACCACCATGATGGCGATACATCGTGCACAATTATTCTGCAGGTTGCTATTGTTGAATACGATGTGCTTGACTTCGTCGATGGCGTTTTCAATCACATCCCTTGCCTCGTCCTCGCTGAGTACCCTGGGAACTGTAGGGTACAGTGGCTCGTCGTCGGTATTGTGTTTGGGAACATGCTCAGGGTCGGTTAGGTTGAACGGAAAGGTAACGTTGAGGACCGGATCAAAGATAACGGGTTGAGGCTCTGTGTTCGGCCCGGGAAGGGCTTGAAAGCGAACGTCAGCTCCAACCTAGTTCGGCAATTTGCGATTCGACCGCGGGCCGCTGTGGCAACTGACCGTAGTAGCTTTTGAAGACAGACGTGGGAAAAGCCGCAGGTACCGTGAACTCCTCTACTCCGGGAAGCCTGGGACGCACGGCACTAACACCAGCGGCTAGAGAGAAGAAGAATGAATGTGGGCGATACATCGTGTCCAAGCCCTCGACAACTCAACCAACCGGACCCAGCCGGAAAAAAAAATACAAGGTAAAGGGGAAGTGACGCTCGCTCACTCATGGTGGCCTCGGGGCACATTTTGTAGAAAAGCAATCTGGATCTAAGTTTCTGGCTTCTGAAGAGTGGTGGGCTATGGCCGATGGCGGAGATAGACCCTGCGGAAGCATGTGTTTATCTGAATTGCCGGGCTGAACCACAAGCTACCTACCTTCAAAATGAGGTGAAAAGCTGAATGTGGCCGTTGAATAGCACAAAAGAGTACTCTCCCTGGGCCGCAACGTGCAACGGAGACGATGAACAGTCAACCTGCTGCCAACGGAAACCCACCGAACCTTTTCCATTCCAGCTGCAACCCACCGCGACTTACCTTATACCTAAGCCGGAGGAATTCCGAGTTGCGCGACCCTTATCTTCTGAGATCCTTTTCTGCCGAAGCAGCTCGACGAGCCACCTCGATCAAACTTTTTGCTCTCCCGCAAAGATAGTTGTGGCACTTCAGGGTACGTTCATGTGCGCTGAAGATCTTATCGATATGCTAGCACAGCTGGGTTGGGGGAGTAGGCGGGTGGTGTGGCAATTGGGGCCCCACTCTGCGAGGCCTGGCCACTGGCGCTTTTGCGGCTGCCAGGTCGGCTACCAAAGGCAAGCGCAGCCTTACACACCTCCTGCAAGCCAGCCCACGACCGCAGCGACTCGGCGACCTCCAGCGACGGGGAGAGCAGGACCGCCGTGACGGCATTGATCGCGCGCTGCAGCATTGTGATGGATCCAATTGCTCACAGCTTGTCTGACAGATGACCAAGGCCTCGGCCAATTCGGGTGCGACAACGAAGTCACTCCGAAGACGTAAGAAACAACGCCGAGCCGCGCAACCGGCGCAGAATACCGACGACATCCTCTACACCATCCGTGATATAATCGAGGAGGATTGGGACAAAGAAGGCAATCACTTGTATTTGATCGACTGGGCGGACGACCCGCGAACCGGAGAAACTTACCGTCCAAGCTGGGTATGTATAACAGTGATCCAAATACCGAAACAAAGCAGAAGCCACCCTTCCCACTTAGAGCATTTTGAGATACCAAGCTAACTTTGTGAACTGTTACGCCCGTGTAGGAACCTGCCGAGTACGCCACTGAAGCGGCTGTGCGTGACTGGGAGCGTGCAAAAGAGCGTAGAACCCAGCAGCCAGCGTCGAGCACCGCCGAGGGCGACAGCCAACCCGTGCGAAGCCCGAACAGGAGAGCCGCGGAAAAGCGACGGCGGGCTCAATCTGAGCCTCCACAGGAGACGAGACCGACGAAGCGGGCGAGGGTGTCCCTCGAGGTGTCTTCTACCGCCAGCGAGAGCGACGGGAACAGCGGCGATTGGAACTTCGTGGAGGACGTCCCGCGACATAGCGAGGTGGTTTTGGAGATTCCGGGCCGTGCGGATTTTGATCCGTCGGGATTCGTTGTTGTACCCCTCAGCCAACCGAGTCAGCCCAGCCAGCAAGTTGAAGCCGCAGCTGAGCCTACCCATAGGACTGTTATACCCGACTCCCAAGGACTCACTGACTCGCTGCCTTCACTTCCTGCAGCCGATGAGTTTGATCTGAACATCCCAGACGATCTCTCCGTTCAAGACCAGCCGGACTCCCAGGCCGTCCATCAAGACTCTCCAGTGATCCAGCCACCTGCTGAAGCCTCTGAGGCCGGGCTAGACACCCACACCGGTTCCGAGATACCCTCGCATCAACCGGATCACCCGCCCCAGGATTCTCCTCACCTGAGCGTGCTGAACGAGCGAGGAGCATCTGCTTCGCAAGTCCTTTCCTCCAGCCCATCAGTGTTTTTAACACAGCACGACGTGGACCTGCCTCCCTTGGCATCTACTTCCCCTTTACCCACCGAGGGCAGCGCCGCGTCAGCACCCAGCCGTCGAAATTCTGAAGACGTCAACAATCACAGCCCGGTGATATCCGCCACAAGCTCCCAAGCTCCAACCTCAAGATATTCCCAAGCGGCACAAATTGTTCCACCACCTGGAACACAAAGCCAACTACTCCTCGACAGCTCCGGTGAAGTGGTTCCAGAGACTGCGAAACAGAGCGCCGGAACCAGCCCTGGGGGACAAAGCCGTGAGTCACGCGGGGCAGTCGAGCACACCGCAGGATCTAACACTGCCATCAGCGTCCCTGCCGACCAGCCCGCTCTAGACGAGGCGCCATCGCAAGCCTCCTATTTTCCCTCCAACAGTCGGCCATCCGCTCTGATCAGCATGGAAAGGTCACCAACTGCGGAGACTCCGCTTTCTGCTATTGACGAACTTAAGCAGAGAAAAGCCGCGTATTTTAGCAAACCATTGCCAACCATATCTTCCCCCAGCCCACCACCAAAGTATGTTCATCCGCATGCTGTCGATCGGATGTTGGCGCCACCTTCTGGGAATGATCCTCATTTAGCAATGGACGAGACCGCAGGGTTGGGATTATCTAGCACTGTGTCTGCATCGGAGCTGGCCGTTCCACCCCACGCATCCACACTAGAGATGTCTATCTCACCCCACGTGTCTACGCCAGAGATGGGGGTTTCGCCATCTCATCTCGTCATTCAGGACAGGCCAGACATTGACTTCGGGCAAATCCCTGCCACTGTTGCTCCTTCAGATTTGCTGACATGTACCGATCATGGGCCAGCCATTGACCAAATTCTTCCCTTGGAAAGCCACCATTTACTGGCGGAAGATATGGGCAGAACGACGCATGAACAGTATCCCGAGGACGACCTAGAGGGCGATAGGGAGAACCGAGAATTCCTCATCACCTTGCCATTGGCGGCAAACAGCCGCGATAGATATCTTCACCTCATCTCGGAAGAGAAGGCCACGATGATTGAGTTTGCCGAAATTTTCACCACTACTTTGTCTGGAGTCCCTGAGCCTAGCTTGGTGGCTAGGATGGACTCTGTCTTCAACAGGCTCTTTGATATTTGCGACGTACCGCCATACGCCGAGGATGTCCCTGGCTTGAGCCAGAAGGACATGTCGCGGCATGCCACCAATACCAACAGCAAGTTCTTGTTCACATATGAACTGCTTTTGGGGCTCAAAGGAGAGAGCATGCGGGTATTGATTTTGTCCCGACCCGGCCTCACGTTTGACTACCTTGAGGCTCTCGTCACAACAGGCGATTGGGACTCGATGGTTCTCGGACACGATGATCCGATGAGTCAGGCAAGGAATGATTTATTGGTTATTCTGGCAGGTGCTCAACAGGATCTGACCGGCATTCGTCAGGATGTGGATGTTGTCATATTGTTTGACGATTTGGCTAGGACAGCCGTTTTGCCGCCTAGTTTGGGGTATAAAGACACGGCGCCGCTGACACTGTCCCTGGTGGCTACATACTGCGTTGATCATATCAACTCTGAGATCGACGCGCAGTTGGGGCACCGATTGGACCCCTTGGAGAGGAAAAATGCGCTCAACTCAGCCGTCGTTTCTGCGAGAGAGTACCTGAAGACCCCTGACTACAGATCACTCGACGGAGATTACCCTGAGCCGCATACGGCGGCCGAGATTTTTGCCAAATTCTTGAGAGACCCTGGCGCAGGTGACGTGACGTGGGGCCCGCAAACACTCCCTGAGGACATTTTCGACGTCTGGGCCTCGCAGCGCGAGCCCGAAGGTGACGGCCAACGCCAGGTTGCGAGCTTGGATGAGCCAGTTACTCGCAAACGTCGATCGGTAAGTGTTGGTTGGCTTATGGATGGCTTTGTCAAGCGCTCATTGAATTCAGGATGATCCCGAGGAGGGCGACTCAAAGCGGCTCAGAACACTTGATCTCCGCCCAGCAATGAGACAGGCCAACGTGCCAGTTCTAAGTGATTTGCTCCAAAAAACGCTGGCAACCTTCTCGAAGAGCGACGATGCCTCTATAGACGTGGTCGAAGTTCCCGTCAGGCAGCTCGAATCCATGGCAGCCAAGATCGCAGAGCTCGAAGATCGTCTTGCCACACACAGTGGTGGCGAAAAGAGGCTACGAGAGCACGCGAAGAGCTTGGAAACCCAGCTTCGCTCACACCAGCGGTCTGCTGGTGTTATCTCGACAAAGTACAAGGAGGCAATTGGCGACCGGGGCACATTTGAGCATCGGGCTAAGATCGCAGAAGAGGAAGCCTCGAAGGCTTCAGTAGCGTTGAAAGCAAGCAAAACAGAATCTGAGACTCTGCGGAAGCGGATAAGGGATTTGGAAGCCCAGCTTGCCGAAACCAAAGCGATTCTCGAAGGCTCAGCCATCCCCGATGTCGCCAAGGTGGCCAAGGCAGAGCGGGAGCTCGAAGAGGCGCAGGCGAAGATCCTAAGTCTGGAGAAGAAAGCTGTCAATGCCGAAAGAGACACAGATTACAGCCGCAAGGCTTATCAAGATGCCTCCAACACGCACAGCATTCTCAACCATGAAAACCAAGAGCTGAGAGACCGCATCGAGAAGCTTAAACGCAAGGCCAGCGACAACATTGTCAAGATCCACGAGATCAACGCACGGAACCAGGAGGAGGCGGAGCAACGACAGACGGACGAGCTGCGCGCGCGCCTGCGTGAATGTCAACGAGAGCTGACACTAGCCCGTGATGAACTGCGTCACCTCAAAAATGGCCGCCGTGAGACTCGGCAAGCTAGCGTTCCGCGTAGTCCGCGGACCACAGGCGTCATGAGCCCCCGGCCAAGTCGAGGAGGCGTGACCGGAGGAACGGGAAGCCGGGGTACTAGTCCTGCCCCGACATACGACGCCGCTGGTGCCACCGGGATGGTATTTCTTCAGCAACCGCCTAACTCGGGCCGGTGGGGTCACTTGAGAGACTAGGGGTGGGAGATGTGACGGGATTTCGCGACAACGGCGTGGGGATGCGGGTGGACGTGGTGTACACGTCCATCACCACCTTGAGACATGGTTTAAGGAGATTTGTTGACAAGACAGGCGGACGGAATCGGGTTATCATAGCGATGACTGGACGGCGTTATGAGCGTTTGGCTTTCTTCTCTGGGTGGGACTCTTAGCCTTTGCACCGGGATTATTTACAATGGGTATGAAAATGCGAAAGCGGCAAAGCAGCTCTGTATTATGGGTTCGGGCTCGCAATCGTCAGGAACTTGACACCACTGCTTTGGGGCTCTGCACATACCTCCTCTCCTATATCTACCCGACTTAGCGATGTGGACTCTGGTAGCGTTTTCGACCGAATGAGTTCCAGGTTGTTTCTGCGTAGCGTAAAGAGATTTTGTGCGGCTTAGGCAAATGCAAAGCGTTGGACTGGAGCACTCAGGAAAACACGTCACTTCCATGCCAGAATGCAGGGATGAGGTACCATGACATAGTGAGACAATCATGACACGAGACAAACCCTCATATTACTAAGTCCACAGCTAGCAAATAACGATTCTTGCATTCCGCGTGACTCAGAAACCACCTACACTCCTATTGATCAAAACCCGTCAGTGACGTCTAGTAGTAAACATGTACAAGATTGGTGCGCCCCTTGTTCGAGAGGTAGCTTCAGGTATCCACGATTTGCCGATATCCTCCTAGCAGTCGCAGCCATGATCCGAAGAGCCTCCCCCAGTGACAAGACCACAGGCTGGATAATCATTCTTTCGTAGAAAGACGGGAGAAGAGCGGAGTATATAGTCCCCATAGCCCCCTGCCCTGTCTCCCTCTCACACGGCCTTACATCTACTGCTGCTCCTCAGGGTAGAGATCCTCCTTCAGAACGATGCCGAGCTCCTCGCGAAGGGGCTTGAGTTCATCGAGGTATTGCTGGTACTGGCCCTTGTTCTCCACCTTGGCCTTCACACCTAATTTGGAAGTTAGCTTGTGCCGCGCCTGATTAGGATTGCTTGGTGCTCTCTACCTTCGAAGATGCGGACGGCAGTAGGGAAGTCGTTGACCCGTCTTGCGGCCTTGAGGGCAGCGGCGAGAACCGAGGGGGAGGGAACCAAATCGTAGGCGAAGGCGTTGTTTAGATTTCGCTGGGTTGAGCAGCGGGTTAGTGAACTGGTTTGGTTGTGGATATTCTTGAATGTGTTGTGGGTTGGCTTACCTGGAGTTCGAAAACGTCCTGAACACCGTCAAACTCCTTCTCGTACCTGAATAAACGCAATGCCGTTAGGAACACAGAAGCTGCGGTAGTTTCCTTGAATGCATCACAGTCGTGCGCGCTTTTTTCATGTCGTTTTTGGGATGGATGCCGCCGAACTCAAAGCATCACGCAATGGGGGCGAGCTGAAGCTCGGTTGACAAGCTCCCAAGCTCCCTCCCCGTAGCCGTTCCATAGTCCCTCAACCCTTCAAGTATCTCAAGCTCTTGAGCGCAAGAAATATTGATGTTTCCTCCTTGTTCCGTGTCATCCTTAACCCGGCAGGTCAGAAAAAAAAAACTCACCGGGCAGTAAATTCCTCAAAGGTCTCCTCCTGGTGCTCGGAGCGCATGCGGGTGGTGGTGCTGAAGCTCTTGCTGCCGGCGAGGGCCAGCATGCTGGGAGCGACGAGGCCGGCGCGGGCAGCCAACGGCTGAGGACGGGCAGCGGCGATGAGGTTGGCGCGGAAGAAGGAGCTGGAGGGGCCGCGAGCGGCGCGGAGCAGAGAGGCCGCCATCTCGGAGTGCGATGGAGAGAAAAGTGGGAAAAGGAACGGAAGACGACGGCGAGACCGAGAGGGTGTCAATTGGCCCGCGCGGTGGGTTCAATTGATCGATGTCGATGAGCGTTCGGTGAGGTCGTGACGTTGGTGGTCAATCCTTGAATGAAGTGAAGTGACCATCGAACGATGCTCGGCTACTGATTTTCTTAGAGCGAGCTCCCCCGAGGTCTGGCCAATCAGTAGCGCTACGTTTCGAGCACCCGGCCCACCACCAATGAGGCTGAAGCAGTCATGGATGTGTGGCTGGTGGTGTGGCGTGCACCAACACTGATGGATCTTGAAATAATGGCAAAAATGAAATGAAAGGCTAGTTAGATCTGAACCGGATGTCTATTTCGACTTCACGAGCAGCCATACAGTTTTCAGATGCGGTGATGAACTCTCGCACCATTGTCTTTTGGCTTGGATGTTGAACAGATCACCAGACGCCGGAAATGAAAGGCATCTTCGAGGCGAGAACGCCAAGTTGGCTTTGATCTCAAGTCTTCAACACCTCCAGCTAGACGGTGGCAAAGGGACCGGTCAAGAGCTCGGGTGCTGGGTAGATAGTCAGAAGCGTAGTAATTTGATAACCATCCAAAATAACAGGGTCGGTCGTGCCGTGCGAAAACGGACACGGAAGCTACCTGCATCCACAGCCAACTCTCGGCCAAAGCGGATTGCCTCGGTTGGATCAGGACAGACCTGAATTCCAGGCGGAGGGGCCTGACTGCAAGGTGAGCAGCATCGATTGCCTCGTCAGGTCTTGCCGACATTGCCGGAGACCGTCAAACGCCCATCCAGGCCT